>OY728138.1:1320718903-1325718903 GCA_963277665.1 Viscum album
TATTGAGAAAACCCTTCTCCCCTCTACTATAAATACCACCACTCACACCCTCATTTCCTCACACCTCTCAAGATTCACGCCTTGAATAAATTCTTCCCAATAATATTTCCTAGACCCCTCCCATGTTCAAGAGCTTCTGGTCTCATCAAATGACCTAGCCTTGGCCCCTTAAGAAGTATTTGAAGAGGAGGATTCAAAAGGTAATTTCTCTCCCTCTTTTCCTTTAATTCCCTTACAATTTCATGTTCTTTTCTTATTATATTCTAACCTATAATTGTATAAATGGTATTGTAACTCCTGTAACATAAATATAATGAAATTTTATGATACTAATGGGTTATTATTTCATCCAAACCCCTTCTCCTGTTCCTTTTTTTATAAAAGAAAACGTTGTTTGTGAGGTGTTAATCTATCATCTTCATGAATGACATGTTGTTTTCCATTTCTACCATTATATATGGTCATGAAACCATTTTTATGGTTGAAACATAATATAATATATGTATTATGTCCTATTTTAAGTTCTATAACAAACTTATGTACATATTGCAAAATTAAAAAACAAAACAAATTCAATATCGTAAAAAAAATCATAAATTTACCCAAACAATCATCATTTAATTCTTATCTAAGGATCCATCCACATGGTATACAATATTGATCATTATAATATCATTTTAAATTATGTAATATCATTATTAACATGAAATATATGTTCATAATGTTTTCCCATGGTCTACACGAACTTCAATTTATGAATACATGTGAACCGCTCAAGAAAACCCTAAAAACAAGCATTCTGAAACAATCTTTTTAAACTCAATAACTCATCCAAAGGCCCATAAAATAACTTATTGAAACCATAATTAACCATATTCATGAGAAAGACGTTCTGTAATAGTAAATTAATGAATCTGATGTGGTTATACAGGACATTAAAATGAAGAAAGAGTTCAGATACAAGGTAGGGGTAATTTCTCGATCCTAACATTCATCCTTCAGGTTCTCCCATTTTCACACCTTTTTTTGATATGGTTACTCCATTGAAATCATTTTTTCATCATTTTATTTCATTTTATGGGATATACATGTTTTTCACTTGTGTTTATGTCATACAAAATGTTTTCCAAAAGTAGTCTTCTTTTGAGAACATGCCTTTTTTACTTCTCATTGAGGGTTGACGATTCTTGTAACTTTTTTGTTATTCCTTATTTCTTTTTGGAACCCAATATTTATGAATATGTTCTTATGATTTGAAACACATTCCTATTCATGGTTTATCTATGTTCATTTTTGATATATTTTTGTTGTGTCATGCGTGATGAATGATAATTTTATGCGGTGACAGGTGTGCCCGGAATTATATACCGCAATATGAATGCTTCAATTTGATAGGTGCACCTGGAATTATACTGTGGTCCAATTAATTGAGTAAAGTGATTAATCTCATTATTTAATGTGAAATTATGTGTGAAAAATATTCTATATTTTTTCACAAGTATCTGTGTTAGTTAACCACTAAGACATGATGTTTCATTTTTTTTCATTTCCACATTTCAAGTCATTTATTAATGATTCCCCTCACATTCATGATCTTTTTCATATGTTATGATTATGATAACCCATTGTTATATTTTTATTATATATCCTCTTATGGGGATTTTATCTCACCCCTTTTTATGTATATCCTTAGGGGACTATATGTACTAAGGAGGGTCCATGTTCCAATAAGAAGCTAGAGAATAAGTAATTAAAAATTTTGTTTTTGCTCAATGTTGTAATTTTTTATGTATGTTCCTATTTTTCCCAAGAAACTAAACCATTGGATCCTATATGTGAAATACTATTATGTTTTTTATCTTTAAAATGATGTAATAGTAATTTAATAAAACATTGGGTCGCTATAGTTGGTATCAGAGGAAAGGTTTAGTTAATTTGGGAATTAGGGTTAGTGAACCTTGAGAAAACCTCTAGCATGAGACTTATTACAAATATGCACACAATAATCAATACAAATGGATCCCATAAGAAATGATTTTAGTGAAAATTCTTCAAATTAATAAGTTATTCATGACTTTTTGGCATATGTTTTGTTCTAACCTTTTCTATTTTATAAAATGGTGGGAACCAGGAGAAACATGGCCAACAACTCGTGCGAGGGATAGTGAAACGATTGTCCAAATGACATACCCATTGATTTGGGAGGTGGAGTTCATAACTTCATAGTGATTCTTACCCAACTATCTCAGGTTATGAAAAATAACCATAATAATGGGGAACGTAATCCTTCACCATAGAGGGAGAATATGGATATTGAATGTTTTATGAGGCAACGACCACTGACTTTTAGTGGATCTTCCAATTGAATAGTTGTGGAACAATGGGTCCATGCCATGGTGAAAATATTTTCTATGCATCACTCTTCTGAGATGGAGAAGGTGACTCTAGGTGTTTATCATATAGATGGAGTGGTATATCAATGGTGGGCTTTGATTAAGAACATCATGCCAAGGGAGGAAATTGAAGAGATTGAATGCGAAGACATTAATATCATGTTTCATAAAAGTTATTTCCAACGAACTCTTCACACAAAGATGGAGATATAATTAATTGAGATCATGAAAAAGGAAGGAGAATCTACCACTACCTATGAAGAGAATTTCCCAAGTCTTTCAAGGTACGCTTTGGGTTTTGTTATCAACAATGATAGAAAAATTGATAGATTTTCTAGTGGATTAAATTCACACCTTTGAAAGGCTCTTGCAATTCAAGACATTGGGAGTTATGAAGAAGTTGTTCAATGTTCTCTAAAAGAGGAGATGGAGTTTGGATAATGGTCTCGGGGATATGGTGATAAGAAACAAAATATGGAGTTTCAAGATAGAGGATATAATGACCAAGGATGGATGAAAACTCAACGACCCACATACCAAGAATGTGGGAAGTTGCACCATGGGAACTGCCTTAAAGTGGTGTGGATGTGCATCAAATGTGGTAAAGAACAACACCATGCTAAAGAATGTCTAAAAGACATAAAAATTAAGGTTAATTTATCCGAAGAAAGTAGATAACCACCCATGGTTCAATGCTATAATTGTATGGAACTAGGTCACTATTCCAGCCAGTGCACTAAACCTTGAGTTTTTTAGGGTAACCAGCATCAGCAGCCGCCAAAGCCAAAGGAACAAGGGAAGTCTTATTCCATTACTAATGCTTAATTGGAGAAATACAATTATTTCATACAGGGTACATTTCCTATTCACTCAAGAATGGAAAAAGTCATATTTGATTCTAGTTCTCCGCATTCCTTTATATCTTGAAAGATTGCTAGAACTATGGAATTAATGCTTTGAAACCTTGAAGTAGAGATATCTGTAAAAACACCAAGTGGTTTAATCATTGTAACCCAAGTGTTTGACTCTTATCCTATTGGCATATGTGGGAATATTGTTCCAGTGAATCTTGTAATACTTCACTTGGTGGAATTGGATGAAATAATGAGAATGGATTGGCTCTCGATATATAGAGCAAATATCAACTGTCGGGTAAAGGAAATATCTTTTCATATTCCAAACCATCCCATGCACCTCTGCAAATTCAAGGAAGATCATGAATATCTTTTGAAAAATCCATCAATTGTGTGGGTGTTGATTCCCTATGATGAAGCATACCTCTCCCAAATTTTTGGGTCGAAGGATAGTTCCAACCTTGTAGAAATTCCCATAATGAGGGAATACCATGACGTTTTTCTTGAAGAGTTACCTATAATTCCCCGGGATCATGAGCTAGAGTTCTCAATTGAACTTATACCTAAAGCTACTCTTATCTCAAAGTGTCCCTATAAGATGGATCCTATTGAACAAGATGAGTTAAATAAGCAGCTATAAGAGCATATATAAAAATGGTTTATACACCTTAGTGCACCACCTTGGGGTTCACTAGTGATCATTATGAAGAAGAAGGATGGAACAACATGGATGTGTATCTATTATATGGAACTCAAAAAATTCTCCATAAAGAACAAGTATTCTCTTCCCAAGGATTGATGACTTGTTTGATTAGTTAAGTGGAGCTCAATACTTCTCAAAGGTGGATCTTCATTCTAGATATCATCAGTAAAAGGTGAAGAAAGAAGATATTCAAGAATACTGCTTTCTGTACAAGGTATGGGCACTATGAGATTCTAGTGATTCCCTCTGGACTTACTAATTCCCATACAATCTTCATGGATTTGATGAATAGAGTATTCAGATATTACCAAGAATTATTTGTGGTTGTTTTTATCAAGGATATTCTCATCTACTCCTAGAGAAAGGGAGAACATGAAAAACATCTTTTTCTTGTGTGGGGGTTGTTAAGAAAGGAGAAGTTGTACACCATGTTCAAGATGTGTGACTTATGGATAAAGAAAATCACCTTCTTGGGACATTTGGTCACATGTGAGGAATTTTTTGTGGATCATTCAAAACAAAGGAGATTGAAGAAAGGCCCAGACCTTAAGGGACACAGAAACCTGCAGTTTTCATGGAATAGGTGGGTACTACCATTTTTTTCTGAGAGACTTATCACTATTTTCAAGCCCACTAAATAAGTTATCAAGGAAATGGGTAAAGTATGCCTAGATCGAAGAACTTGAGGGAATCTTCTAGGATATAAAGAGAATGCTAATCACTTCACATGTACTCACACTGTCGAAAAGTGAAGAATGTTTTGTGATAAACAGTGATGAGTCAAATGAATGGTTTTTTTGTGTACTCATGAAAAATGATAATGTGATATCCTACGCCTCACGGAAGATGAAGAGCAATGATAAAAACTACCTGACTCATGATCTAGAGCTTGCAGTCGATATTTTTTCCTTGAAAATATGGCGGCACTATCTTTATGGTGAGATGTGTGACATATAAAGTGACCACAAGAGCCAAAAGTATATATTCAAACAAAAAGATCTCAACATGATTCAAAGGAGATGGTTTGAGATAATCATGAATTACGATTTCTCTATTCACTATCATCCATGAATGGCGAACAAGGTAGATGATGCTCTATGCAAAAAAGAACCTTCTACTCTATCCATGTTACAGATTTAGAAGGACCCTAAATTCTTGGATATGCAAAGGATGAATTTAGAAATCATAAGATCAGGGGTTACATCCTACCTTTCCCCAATTATTGTGCTACCATCCATCCTATAGAAGATTAAGGAATCCAAAATGGATGATGTGGAGATACAAAAGAGGGTGAATGCAGTAAAGGAAGGGAAGTTACAAGTGTTCCATATCGATGAAGATGGTGTGATTCGGTTTGGAATGTGTCTTTGGGTTCCTTCATCACCCTGGACAAAGAAGGAGCTATTGGGCAATGAACTGAGCTCCAGATTCTCTATCCATCCTAGGATTACCAATATGTACCTTGATCTCTGAGAACACTTCTGGTGGGATTACATGAAAAAGGATATCACGGAATATATCTTAAGGTGTGTGGTATGTTAGCATGTTAAAGTAGAGTGACAAAAGACCGAAGGGATGATGCAACCATTGCCTATATCAATGTGGAAGTGGGGTAATGTTACAGTGGACATTGTCACGGGTCTATCGAAGATGTCAAAGAGAAATAATGTGATATGGGTTGTGGTTGATCAACTCACCAAGACTACCAATTTTATCATTATTCCGGAAGATCCCTCACTTGAACAACCTTCAAATATATATGTGAAGGAATTGGTGAGACTACATGGTGTTCCACTTTCAATTGTCCTTAATTGTAATCAATGTTTTACATCTAAATTCTGGAGGATCCTCCAACACGCTTTGACTACTGAATTAAATTTCAGCACGACCTATCACCCCCAAAATGATAGCCAATCTGAAAGGACTATTTAAACACATAAATATATGCTATGATCCTGCTCTCTAGAATTAAAAGGTGCATGGGATCAACATCTCACATTGGTTGAGTTCTTATATAACAATAGCATCCACTCGAGTATTCAGATGGCTCTATATGATTCTTTTTATGGAAAGCGATGTAGAACTCTATCATGATGGGATGAAGTTGGGGAAATAAAACTACTTGGACCCAATCTGGTGGAAGAGATGATATAGAAGGATCAATTCATCCATAAACACATCAATGCTACTCAGAGTCAGAAAAAGAGCTATGTTAACAACCGTAGAAGAGACTTGAAGTACAATGTTAGGGATATAGTCTTCCTTCAAATATGACCATTGAAGAGAGTCATGTGATTTTGAATGAAAGGGAAGTTAAGACAAAGGTACATTGGCCCCATTGAGATCCTTAACCACATAGGAGTCATGGCCTATCATCTTGCCCTTCCATTGAAATGGCTCAAGTTTATGATGTCTTTCACGTATCAATCCTAAGGTAGTACATACTGGACCCATCACAGGTACTAAACTTTGAGGGGGTACATCAGGAAGATGATCTCTCTTATGAGGAGCAGCCAATAGTGATTCTGGACTAGAGAGATAAGGTTCTACGCAAAAAGATAAACCACCTTGTCAATATGTTGGGGAGGAACCATATGTTTGAATTAGTTACATGGGAAAAAGAAGACGTGATGAAGGATAATTACCCTAACCTGTTTATCTAAAATGAAATTTCAAGGGATAAATTTAATGAGGGTGGAATAATGTAATGACTCAATGTTTTATCAATGGAATTCCCTTATTATAATTATTACTTATAGTCTAATCACATTAGGAATCACAATGAAAAATAATTATACTAAACATTATGTGACCATTAAAAATAATTTTTCCACTTCTATGTTTAGAATTTTAAAAATCCGACATACACAGTTGTGTTCAAAATGATTTTTTGAGTCTAATAAAATAAAAATAATTTTTAATGAATAGTAACATACTCTTTTGAATAGTAACCTACACATATGAATAGTAATATGACCTTTATGAATAGTAAATCTTCCAAAATAATAGTAACCTTACCCTTGAATCATTAAATAAAATTAAGCTATCTAATAAGTGACAATTTGAATATAGTAAAAGTATTGCTATTTTTGTAAGTCATAAATAATTAATTCTATTGAATTAATTAATTTAACAGAAAATATATTTTCTTAAAATGTGTTCCGAAATTCAAAAAAATATTTCTTTAATATTTAAGATAATTTTATAAGACCTTAATTAATTTTTTTAAAGCATTATAAAATCAGTTTTAATTTTAAAAACAATTTTTTCAAGTAAATTATGATTTTAATTAAATATTAAATTAATAATTTTTAGATATTTATTTTGGAAAAATGGACTTCATTTTTTAATTTTACATGTCGAAAAATTTTTGGGGAAATTTTTTGGGATTTTTCTAAAATACTTGAATTTTTTATGAATAGTGAAATACCATAATTTACAAAATAAGCTAAATAAGTTAATTGTATAGTCATATATGATGTTATCCTGATGTAAGACCAAATTTTTTCGGGATGTCATGATAAAATTACTATTTTTGGTCATGGAAGACTCAATATTTCTTATCTGTTGGGGAAATAATAAACTTATGAATATTATATTTAGATAACCCCTCTCCCCTCCACTATAAATACCACCCTTCACACCCTCACTTCCTCACACCTCTCAAGCTTCATGAATTTACTGAACTCTAAACAAGCATCTTCCCTAGCCCCTCCCACCCTTCAAAGATCTTATGTTTTCATCAAAATACTAATCTTAGTCCCCTTACGGAGGATCTCAAGAGGAGGATTCAAGAGGTAATTTCTCTCCCTCTTTTCCATTAATACCCTTTCAATTTCATGTTCTTTTATTACTCTCTATCCCCACATATATTTGACCAAATGGTTTGGTATCTATAGTATCATACATATACTAAAATTTATTGATACTAATGGAATATTATACTATCCATCCCCTTCTCCTCTTCCATTTATTTTATAAAAGAAAATTTTATTCGTGAGGTGTTAATCTATCATCTTCAAGAACGACATGTTTTTTTCCCATTTCTACCTTCATATATGGTCATGAAACTGTTTTTATGGTTTAAATAGGTTATTATATTGGAATTATTTCTTATTTGATGTTCTGTAACTAACTTATGTACATATTACTAAATGAGTAAACAAAACCAGTTAATTGTCATGAAAAAACAGCATAAATTAACCCAAACAATCATCATTTTATTCTTATCTAATGATCCATCCAAATGGTATAAAATATAAATCACTATAATTTCATTTTAAATACTCAAGGAATACCTTCTCATGATATTCTTATATGTTAATAGGTGATTCCTTAAGGGTTGAACCAACATTAAGATCCAACTAACCATAATCAATGATTTTGGAGTCTTAATAAATATAATAGTGAATCAGGGATACATGGATGATGTCAATAATTAAAATCATCTATGGGGGATGTGATAGATTATATTCCATAGCTCCAACATGTGACAACACTTTAAAATATCAAATAAATTATGTAGAAAATTTAGCCCCATGTTCATTTCATATCTACCCATGATGAGGATAAATATTCTAGAATGCATGATCTCTAATGTCAAACTCTAAAGGATTTCTCCCATGTTAAATAAATAATTCCAATTATAATGTGTCATCTCCATTTTCTCAAGGATCGCCTATAACTTATTTTCATGCTCTATATCAATTCCAGTCCAACAATAACTTACTCTATAACCATAGTGTTGTAAAATATAAATCAGTAATATCATCCATAATATTCTTAAAATGTATCCATACCAATTGGATAATTATGTAAATTCTTGTATAATATCTTCACCTTGGGTGGGTTCCCCACCCATTAAAATCTTGAATCCTAAATTAATGTTCGTCACATATCCTATAAATTATGGATAGTGTACTTCATCAAAAAATATTTATATGGATAAAAAAGTCATATGGAATAACTGAGATCTAAAATCATGGAAGATACTTTTATACACCTAGGAGATAAATAAGGGTTCATTATTAGAGATTATTATCTTTGGAAATTAGTGAATCCTCAAAACCATCTGTAGATATTTATTTGATACAAACTCCATTGATATTGACTATATAATCTCTAAGAAGTTGGTTTACATCATAGAGTGGTCCATGATAACCAATATATAATTATGAATTCTTAGGGATTTGTGTAAAATGGTGGTAAATTCCATTAGGATTTCATCCAACATGTACTGGTGAACATTGACTGAATGATGCAAAATACCAAGTACACATTGCTCATATTGTTTGAACCAAATATTTTCATTGCTATAAATAGATTCTAGTTTTTTTTTTGTTTTTTTCAATCCTTACTAGCTTGATTAGGGAGGTGGCATGGAAATTGATTTCATAATTAAATCTTTCCAAATTGTTGAAGTTGGCATTGTTTCCTAGTGTGCAAAATTTTCATGTATAAAATATGGATAATAGAGAAAGGTGTTTTTGGCAAATTATGTTACATGAAAAAATGATGGTGAATAAAAAATATGAGTGGAATTAAAAATTTTGGATCATCTCTTCAATATATAGTAAAGGAAATAATTTCACAGAATATTAGTTTTTTTGTGAGAAATATTGTTTGCGTGATATGATGTTTTCAACCAAATAAGATGGTACAAAATAATATTACACAAAATATGTGATGTCAAATTTATGTTACACAAAAGTGGAGGATCGTGATCATTACAAAAAAATATGATAAAGGCCTGAGATTCATGGAAAATTTGATTTTGGGAAAAAAGATATCACATGCCAAATTCGACATCAAAATTAGGATTACGTGCATGAAGAAGGTTCTCAAAGAACTTATGTTTACAGTTTTTTAAGTCTATAAATATTTCTATACCCCCTTTCAAGTCTGAAAACATTTCTAAATAAGTTTTGGTGTCTCCAACATGTGTAACAATTATGAACATAATTCTTACATGTAGTAAATATTACAAGTAGAATTTTCCATGACTATATCAAAATCAAGTGAAACTTATGGTGTGGTTGTGTGAAAGATAAGAGTTGTGTGAAATAAATCTTATGCAAAAATACTAAAATATGTTTTTAATGACAATGTGTTTTTTGAAAGTGATTATTTGTGCCCCTTTCATGTTCTAAATATAATTTTGAATGATCAGTTCTTTCAAGTGAATCAATTTAGGACTATGGTTCAAGAAGAGTCTCGCACTAGTCGGGGACAATGAATTAAAGTCCAATCTACTAGAGAGACCTACAGCTCCTTCAACTATGTAATACATCACCAAAATCAGTTATCTAAGGGGATTTTATAGAATTCTTTCAAGGGAGGAATTGTGTTATCCCGAAAATGTTGTAAAGTTAGTGTGACTAGCATAGAGTGACTATGTCTGAATTTCTATATTCAACAACTAGTGAATACTAATGTATTTATATACAAACGACACATTTTTTGTCTATTATCCTTGGTCTAGACCTCATTAGTGAACTATGTAAAACTATTTTGTTTTTTCTACTCATTTATATGTTTAGATTACTTCATATTATCATCAGATAAGTTTAATAAGTTTCTACCTACATGGGGACAAGATCTATCTATTTATAAGAATCTGTCAGTATCCTAATTCACCCATACCCTCTTAAGGTGTTCTACTTTCCTATAAGTAGTATCATAGAAAATTGGTTGCTGATGTTAAATTTTCCCTCTTTTGTTGTCGTGTAGAATTCTGTAAATGTCAAAGGAGTCCACCTATTTTATAGGAGAAAACTATACATTTATAAGAATAGGATGAGATCAAATCTAATATCTCTTGAAACATAATTACTTTTTTCTATTGTATAGGGGATTTGGTTCACTTATGCAACATGTTTTTATATGACTGATACAGACAGGAAATGCTTGATGCTAATGCCAAAGCATTGAATTTTCTTACTACAACTCTATCTAATAAAAAATATTTGAATTTGGTGAATTTTAATTTATCCAATACTTGGTGGGAAAAATTATAAAATATATTAAGGAAACAACAATGTGAAGTAATATAAAATCCATGTTTTGTACAATCGGCTCAAAGATATAAAGATGTATCCTTTTTAAAATGTATATACTTTTGTTAATCAAATTATAGAATTTGTAGGAAAAATTCAAGTGATTGGTGAATAAATTAAAGATATTCACATCATTAGGAAAATCATAATAATGATTTCAACTTTCTATAATCAAAAAGATTCAACCATTTATGAAAGGGATGTTTCAAAAATTTTACTTGTTGATCTACTAAGCAGTTTGGTGGCTTAAGAAATCAGATTCCCACCAAAAGATGCCCTGACTTGAGTATGAAGATAAATGGAATTCAAATCCATGAAAAATTTGATATTTTTGGAGATTTAGTTGATGAATATAATGAGGGAGAAAATATTATATCTCTTATTTTAGAAAAATTCAAGAGAGGAAATGGGATTTTTAATGGAAAGATTCCTCTAATCTATTTTTCAGGAGGTGGAGTTGGGAAAATTGCCTCTCAGTGATGATGAATGTATGATGATGAATAAAGTGAAGTTGAAAACATGAATAATAAAAAAATGTTTTTCCCAAAAGGGATAATTCAAATCAGGAAGAAAATTAAAGTTAAATAGTTTCAAATATAATGAAGATCAAGATGATAATGAATTTTTTGGAATGAAAACCTATAGTATAATTATGGAACTGAAGTGTCTATGATGGATATAGTTGAAAATACCAAAGCTTTTGAGGATAAATATTAGTAGTTTATTGATTCATTTTATCCCTTGTAAGAACTGGTATATTCTCATGATAATAATGAAAATCGGAGAAAGAGAAACCAAAAGATGAGAGTTGTTCTAGAAACATTAAAAGAGTATATTGATCAGCTTGAAATTGAATATTATTGACTAAAAGTAAGTTTAAAATAATATTCAAATACTCATGAAATCATTGAATATTTTATGGAATTTAATCTCCATATTGAAGAGTAAGAAAATATTATCAATGACCTTACATCCATACTGGAGGTGAAAACTATGATTCTTGAGGGGTTTGATGAAGAAGTTGTTACTCTAATATTAAACATGAAAATAAATAAAATTCCTGGAAAATAAATAAGAAGATACATAATGGAAGATTATCAGATATAGAGATATTAGAGAGAGCTATGTGTTGTTCTAAAGTAGTAGATAAGGATTTGAATTATCTAATATACACATGAATGAGAAAAAGTTTAATTTTTGGTGATGCAGATACATCAAAAGCTATAAATAAAATTATTAAAAATATTTTGATGTAGAAAGTTATACATATCACAAAGGCACCAGATCTCATATCAAAGATTGCTTCAAATAAAATAGAAAAAAGATATAAAAATTATCCTGAATTATATAGAGATGACCACCAACCAAATACTTTTTCCGAATAAGGGTTCATGAAGTGGAATGGAAGTGAAAATACATTTCCTCTTATAAAATGAAATTTCTATAGTTATCCAGGGCATACCATTTCATAATATGAAGAGACAAGGATCTATTTGAATGTGGAAGTGATGGAATGTAAACAAAAAATAATGGGACCATATCCTTCATCATATAGAAGAAAAAAATTTAGGGTTCTTGTTTTCATTGTTCTAACTATCGCTATAAATAAATTCCTTGCAGGTAGAGGAAAGGTAGGAACATTACCAACAGAACACAGAGACAACTAAATACCCTCCAACTGAGTGACATTAATCTTTCAATATGTAATCTCTTCTAGAAGATGAATATGAGTATTATGAACCCATGTATATAGAGAATATATTAGAATGAATAACTTTATCCAACACTCAATCAAGTATCTCATTGAATGGAAAAATGAAAATTGAGAAACACCACCTTTTAGAAATAGCTATAAAATCCATTAATAAAAGTAGAACCTAGATTATTGATAGTGGTTTCTCATACCATATAAAGGGAAATGAAGATTTATTTAAGAATTTTTAGAAATTTTTTGATGGAACAATGTAGTTTGACAATGATGGTTCATTGATGATCAAATTTAGAGGAAGCAGAACAATAGAAAATAAAGAGTTTATGAAAACATAAGTTTACTATGTGGACTGTTTGTGTCATAATCTCAAAAGTGAAATTCAACTCTATGACATGGGACAAATAATTAAATTTAATCTAAATGGTTTCACTATCAATGAAAAGACAAGTAATTCACCTATAACATCCCATTTCCATTTTACCATGTACACCCTTAACATCCTAATGATTTCCCATAAATTGAGATTGGGAGGATACCTATAATGTTGAATTAAATGATTTTTTGGACTTTTAATAATAACCATTCATTTCTATACTCTATAGAATATATACACACCTTGTAACTATGTTACATGATGTATATTGGTTGTTGGATGAAAGTTGAGAAAGATTAATTCACTGTGTGAAAGGTTAAACATCCTGAATTTGACATACATGACATGAGTTTTTAAAATGATAGAATTTTATCAAAGGTGATGGGTTTTTTTTGGGTATGTGGATCATGGGGTTTTCACATCATGTAACTAGGTTATAGGTTGTGTAATAGACTGCGTATAGTTTTAAAGATAGTAGACAATAACTTTGTTTCATTTCATTCCTCAGATCTTCATGGCTCTCAACATAAGGTAGTTGTAGGTCATTTTGGAGAGACACAACTCCTACTAGATTGATATGTTTGACCCTCGATCTCTATTATTGTTGTGGTGCATCTCTCCAGGTGAGTAACCATTGCATTCATTCATTTCCTTTGATCACGGTATCACTGTAGGGTGGCATCATTGGATCCAATTTTCTAAGGTTGGTCATTATTCATGGTTTCTTCCTAGATCCATTTTGTAACCTTATTCTTATGTCCTTTTACTCCATTGGTCATTGTGTGGAGGTCACTCAACATTGAGGTATATAGATTTCCTCTCTTCCACTGACCCCTTGCCTTCTAAACTGAATCAATCTTGATGTGGATTTTATTCTATGTCCTTCATTGATGTTATTAGGTATGATGTAGAGACCCAAAGCATGACATACATGGACATTACATTACTTTTGAGGAATACTTAATACATAACAAAAACTGACACACAAGGAACGTAATTGTTTAGTTTCTTTGGAAACTCGGAATAAAATCTTCTAATCATGGTGAAAGATATTCAACATCTCCCATAATGATCTTCCTCTTTTGTTTTCTTACCAAAAACATTTCTTAAAATCCTGGGGAAAAGAAAACATAAAAAGGGTGATCTCAAATGCTCAGTAAGGGTAAGAACGGAGAAAATAAAACAAACCATAAATATTTGAACATAAAAACATGAACATAATGTTTAAACATCAATATCTTGAGAAATGACATAAAACATAGAAGTACGTAAGGCATAGATCTTAATGGAACATCAATCATGATAAAATATCATGGTAATAAAACATTTAATTGTTGAGAAAAACATTAATCACATGATATGATTTCCATAGTAGCCAAGGCATTGTTGCCAAGACCATGTTAATGGACAAAGTCCCTTACTGAACCGGGTTTACTTTCCATCCCAGCCCTGTATTACTGAACCGGATTTACATGCTGTTTCAGCCATGTCTATCTCATGAGATATAAATTCATTACCCAATGCATTGGAGAGAGATATAGGTCCCACCCATATCATATTGAAATCATTCTTACGTGTTCCACAAAACAATCATAAATCATTCATCATAACCCAAAGAATAAAATGGGTTTCATAAACATCATCCCATCATAACATAATCCATATAAAACAAATGGATATCATTTCATCATAATAAAAATCAATCCATGAAAATAATAGAGACATTGTACTTGAAACATGAACATACTGAATAATGTAATCTTAGATAGAAAATAGTTTTGATAAACAGTTGAATTGAATTCTTGAGGAAAATATCCTTTCTTCATTAAACTCATTTTCTTTTAACAAAATTCCATGCAATTTTTAAAGAAAAGGATTTTCTGAAAATATTCATGAAATCATGTAGAGTAATCTTCATTAAGAAAAGGAATTATGAAACTGTAAAAATCTATTCCTGTCGTATAAGTTAAAAAAACATTCTTCTCGTACTTTTTCCAGAAAAGTCAAAAAGTACCGCATATGGTAAACAAAAAAAGATTCCTTAAATACCATGTAGTAAAAGTAAAAAATGGGTAAAAAGACCTTTAAAAATACATGAAAATATTTTTATAAATCTTGGACATGGAAGATAAATATAACCCCAGTAAATACTTACGTATAAGAAATCTCGGATAGAAAACAACTGAGACTGCAACATTATCCCTTACCTTAGGTCCGATATGCTTCGTACGTATCCAAAACTCCTGTATAATGATTTAAATATTTTCATTGACTTATTAAAGAATCATATTCCTTGTTATGATATCATATATGGTTCACTTATGACTGTATATTACCCGCTCTTTTGTAAATTCCATGTTAAAGAGCGTTTTCGGTAAAATCGTTTCATTTGTCGTCCGTGTTTTGACTTGTAAGTATTCATATGATTACTTAGATCATGATTACTTAATTATAGAATATAAAAAATGATTTATATATAATATATATTCATATTATACATATATATAATAGATCGATAAATGGAAAGAAATATACCATTCATGGAGACGGTAGGCCGTACGTACGCATGAATGTGGTTTTCGTTTCCTTATTTAATTTAATGGAATTAACTAGATTACATACATATATATATACATAAATCAAGTAGAATTATTATTTCATATATTTCATGATTATTTATTATATATACTTTATAATCATAACGAATTATTAACATGGAAAATGAATCTCATCGCGTTGTGGAGACGGTAATCTGTACGTACGCACGAGCGATGATATCGTTCTCATATTTATTGAATGAAATTGGAGTGAATGATATAATATATAAAAATCAATATGATTTATATAATAATTATATGTATTTATTATTTACACCATTATACCCAACCAAGTGAGGTGGTGGTGGAAAAACAGATTACACCACGGCGTGGAGATGGTATTTCGTACGTACGCACGCGCGGTGATTTCGTTTTCCTTAGGATGGATAGAAGGTGAAATGGGGTTGTTTAATATTTATAATAACATATAAATAAATTATTGATACTGATGTTATTACAATATAATGAAATAACTATAGAATATGAGGTATAAGAAGAAATAAATTTGAAAGAATCGGTGATGGATATTACCTCTTCTTCGACACGTCTCTTTGAAACCTCCTGTTAGGGCACTAAAATTGGTCTTTGAAGAAGAATAGGACCTATAGTATGTTGATAAGGAGGATGAAAAGGGAAATGGGATGGGTTTGGCTGATCTTGAAGGATTTAAATTGTGTAAATAGGAGAGGGAGTAGGTTCCCTTTTATAAGGGAGGAGAGGGGCACCTTTGGAATCCTCAAAAATATTAGTTTAATATAAATTCAAAACACACATAAAAACCTAAAAAAATGACTCAATTAAAAGTTTATATGAGATAGGGTTGTAATATCATCAACCAATCAAATTTAGAATGTTTGGATCCTATTTTAAACCTTTTCATTTTGATTTATCTTTATTTAATCTATTTAATTTTATTTGTGGTAATAAAATTATAAATTTTAAATGGTTATAAATAATCACTTATGTGTTGTTAAATTTCCATAATTGGATAATTTATGACATTATAGACTATATAAATTTTAATTTATAATTTTTAAATATTTCTTTGATTTTTAAACAATTTTATAATATTTAATTTTTATAAAATAACAATAGTGTCAATTTTGACACTATTCATTTGTTTGAATTTAAATAAAATATATACAGATGATATGTTCAAAATAAAAGATTTAATAGATTAATAAAATGTCATATTTATCTATTAAATTATAGGATCACCTTAAATAGTTAATATAATATTTATTTTAACACTTTTAAAATCATTTATTTGATATTTCAATCAATAAAATAATTTCAACATCACTATTGTGTCATAATTAATGATAATTATTTAATCCCTAAAAATTATAAATAAATTTATATGATGTAGATAATTTTATTATTTTGTAGGGACTATTTATATCCAATGTTTTATGAGGTTTATCACTAAATTAAAATTATTACACTTATAAGATTTATGAGAGTGACATGTTGTCACGTTCTTTGGTTTTAATAATAATTATATTATTTCATGGTCAAAAGCCCATGAAATGAATCTATTAAAACCCTTAGATGATATGGGCCGACTTTTATTCATCTAATAAGATTTTTTCAAGTGTTAGGGTTGTTTCGCACAGAATCCGGGGATGACCTCCTGGACGGGAGATTCAAACATTCCGATCGGTTTCTAACGGGTTTGTTCGTAGAAACGGAAACATCCAATGATTCCACATCCGTTTGGACCTAATTTCCAAAGGAAGGCGCTCATTAGCTTGTAGACTAATGAGAATTAGGAATTCTCATTGGTCGAGAGGATGGGAGGTCGGACTCATCACACCTCTTTGAGGGGAATTATTGTCTACTCCGGGACTCTCTTTATAGATTTATGTTATGTTCGTGAATCCTTATTACATTACCAAGTATAAAATGTGCTTTCCTTTAGTTTTAACAATCAATGATTAAATATGCACGAAATTTTAGAGAATCTTTTATATGTATTCGAGGTTCTTCATCAATAGAGAATCATCTATATCTGTTTAGAGATTCTTGGTCAATGGTGTCCTTCAAAACATTTATATAAAAGTCTCTTGGTCATTTATGATGACCAGACTGGTTTTAAAGCCACTCATTGGGGCACTTGAAGTTTATCGTCATTCAGAAGGACAGAGATTATTTCAAAGTTGGGATCGAACCCATAAATGGGCTACCTACGTATCCTTTCTTTTGGAAAAGGAATCAGAACCCACGTAGTTCGAGGAATGGGGTATGATGTTTATGATTGATGTCTCAAAGATGAATGTCATAATTACTTTTACACTCTAAGCTCACGTGAGTCATTCTCGGTGTGAGAAACAAGAGGTATTGATAAAATTTAGACAATTGTGCCATAAAAGATGCAATCATAAGAATTTTTTTGGGGCTTATGTATAGATGACTGCCCAGATAGATGAAGGTTTAGGATTTACTTTTAGGGAGAAAATCCATGAACAGGGTCCACAAAGTTATATGTGCTTCATGGAGATTTGAATACTCTAATCTTGGGGCTTACTCCTAAGGAGGATGCCCAAGTTAGGAGGGGACTTATGATTGGGTTTTATTCCTGAAAAGGAAACCCAAATCAAAGGTAATTTTATGACTGGTTAAGAGAAGTTTAAGGGGACTTGGGGCTTATTCCTGAAAAGGAGACCCAAGGTTATGACTGAGTCTAATTCCTGAAAAAGGAGACCCAGGTTAAGGGACTTGGAGCTTTACTCCTAAAAAGGAAGCCCAAGGTTATGACTGAGTCTTATTCCTGAAAAAGGAGACCCAGGTTAGGGATTAAGGTTTGGGGCTTACTCCTGAGGAGGATGCCCATATTTGTGGTTGGGGCTTATTCTTAAGAAAGATTCCCAAGATTAGAGGACTTGATTGGGGCTTACTTATGAGGAAGATGCCTAGAGTAAAGGTTTTATCACTGGGGATTATTCCTGAAAAGGAGACCCATGTTAGGATTCTCTCATCTTAAAGGATGAGGTTGAATGAATGAACTCTCCGTATTTTAGTGACATAAGGATATTTAAATCACTAGACTTTGAGAGAGATTTCACAGAATTCCTTTCAGGAAAGAAAGTCAAATCAAGAAATCATGCCATAAATGGCTTTGAAGAGTGTCTTGAAGACTGAATCTTGAAAAGGAAAGGTGAAATGGCTTAAGAGGGGTAAAAAAGGGCAATATGGGCACCCAAAATGATAGGGGCGCGCAAGTCTTGCAAGGCGCGCAAGTCTTCCGTGGGCGCGCAAGTATTGGTCGCACAGGTATACCTGCGCGACACATAGTGTACTTGCGCAATTTTCAACCAGAATTGAAATAGTTGAGCGACTCTTGATAAAACCGTTTAGAATCCCCTTGAGGTTTTTTCAGAGAAGGGACGCGCAAGTTATATTGAAGGAATTAAGTCGGCGCACAAGTGTTTGATAAGTTTCAACACTTAGGCCTTCCTTCTTCTCTTTAGATCTTCCGTTCTAGGTAAGAAATTACCTTAGAAGTGTTCCAGAAGCTTTGAGAAGGGACTTGGGCGTCGGGAGCTTCAATCCGAGTTTCTGGAAAAAGATCCTCTCGAATGGGGGGCCCACAGGGTCTATTTATAGGCAAAAGAAGGCCCTGGGCGGTTACCGAGCGGTTATCACATAGGTCGCGCAAGTCACTTGCACGACCACTAGGCGTCGCCCAAGTACTTGCACGACCACTAGGCGGCGCGCAAGTGTACTTGCGCGACCATGAGGGAACTTGCGCGGCCTATGGGCAATGTTATCCTTGTTCATCCCTTTGTCTATTTTTGATATTTCTTGAAATGATGAATCACATTGAGCTCATATATTCCCCTTTTCCGATCTTTAGATTCTGTGACGAAAGGAGCGTCAACAAAAGTCCCCCCTCAGAGTTGGATCCGGAGAGAAATGAGGATTTGACTCTGAGGAAATCAAGGACATCCAAATGAAAAGGTGGTTTTCAAGTCTTCAGTGCACATAAGGCACCGCGCAAGTATGTTGGAACTTGACTTTTATTCATAGTTCCATTGTCTTTTGTGTGGGCAGTTTAAAGTCATGCACACCGGACATAAAGGGGCTAATGTTTAAGGTCGAAATAGCTTTGACCGAAATGGATTAAAAAATGGATTCAATTCCTTGAAAATTTATCTGAAAACATATTACCATACTCAAGAATGAGGGGAAAAAAATGTAAACTATGGCTTAAGAATATTTGAATCTGAGGAATGATATGAAAAAGAGCTAAAAGGCATTAGAAGAAGTAGTTTCCAAGAATGAAGTTACTATTTATTTAAGAAAACCCGTTAGGGGGTTGAAATATGCAGGGCCACCTATGGGCATTGGCTGCATGGTCAAATAAATAGCATCTTTTGGCTGACAAGTCTGTTATGTGGACTGTTTATGCAAGGCCACCTATGGGCATGTGCTGCATAGTCAGGCAAAAGAACTCCCAGAAATTTACTTTCCTAGTGCTAAAAGCCAGTAAAAGTTTATGGAGATTCAAATTTTCTAAAGCATAGAGTTTGTTGTATGGAAAGAGGTACTTGAATATGAAGAAGATATTTCCGAACAAGAACATCGAAGAACTGGATGAATATCACTCCTACGAAGGTCTGACCCAAACATAGGGAAGAAGAATAAACCATAGACTTGAATACTTTCAGATCATGAAAAAGGATATGGGACAAATATGTTAAGGATAGCTATTTTTTGCAGATCCCTACATATTGTCATTAAAGACAAATAAAAACAAAAGAGGCATTCTTCCCAAGAATGAAGTTACTATTATTTAACAAAAACCCGTTAGGGGGTTGAAATATGCAGGGCCACCTATGGGCATTGGCTGCATGGTCAAATAAATAGCATCTTTTGGATGACAAGTCTGTTATGTGGACTGTTTATGCAAGGCCACCTATGGGCACGTGCTGCATAGTCAGGCAAAAGAATTTCTCAGAAGTTTGACATTTTTGTGACTAGAAGTCATGAAAAGGGTTATGAAGATCTGAAAATATTTAAGGTTAGGATTATAATACATAAAGATGGGTATTGTCCAATGTATATAGAGATACATGGGTCAATGAAAACCATAATCATGTTGTGGCTGGGTCCTGAATTGAAACTTGGACTTCACTACGTATCTCATAAGAATGAGAATCAAGCCATACGTAGTTCTTGAAATGCAGTTTAACGTCGTGCAGGATGAAAGTATGAGTGATCTTAGTTTAGGGTCATAGAATTCGGACCATAATAATGAATACACAGTGTGTGTTTTCATGAGGACTTTTCATCCAAGGGACTGAAAGTGAAATTTGGGGTTAGGCCCAAAAGACTTGGGACTGGATTCGAGGGACACTCGAATGTTCCTACGTATCCCATAAGGATGGGAATCAAGTCCACGTAGTTCTAGAATTACCCTTAGTACAAATTTTGTTCGTACATGTGAAGGGTGAAAGGGGACTTTAGTGAAATGATGGTTTAACCTAAGATAAAAAGTTCATGCATTACCATGTATGCACGTAGTCTTTTGAAAATGAAAACCATGATTGAAAAAAATCAATGTTAATAATGGTTCCTTCTCAAATGAGGAAATCAAAGAATATTGTAGTTTATTGTCGTACCGGACAAAAGTGTTGTATAGTTTAACGTCATATAACAAGGATGAAAGTGAATCAATGTAAAGATATTGATTCCAGGGGCGGTTTCACAAATCAACATCATATGAGGTTGTGGTGAACCGATGTGAAGAGATTTTTTTTTGGGCTTGAACCCTGGGAGGTTGCCTACATACCCAGCCTGGAGGGCGAGGATCAAAGTCTGTGTAGTTCAATTAAAGAATGAATTAATGATCAAGTTGTTCTTGTGGACAATGATCTAAAAAATAATGTTGGGACTTACACATGGTTAGTGGCCCAAAGGGAATGTTATGGTTGATGTTCGCTCTAAGCTCATGTGAGTCATACTCGGTGTGAGAAACAAGAGGTAATAACAACCTTAACGATGTACAGATTAATGTCATGTAGGACATAAAAAAGGGACTATGCAGTTTAAAGTCTTGCAGTTAGGACTATTGGTGCTGCACAGTTTAATGTCATGTAGCAGGGACAAAATAACAGTTTAATGTCATGTAGGACATTTCAAGGACTTTCTATGTACAGTTTAGCGTCATGTAGTTAGGACGATGGGGATAAAATATTTTAACGTCATATTGGACGAAAGGGGGACTGTGCAGTTTAATGTCATGCAGTAAGGACAAAAGAGTGTACCATTTTAACGTCATGTCGGACGAAAGTACGAATAGTTTAAGGTCATATGCATGGACTGTGAATGGTGCAGTTTAATGTCATATTGGACTTTTGAGATTATATAGTTTAACGTCTTTCCGGACGTGAGGGACTTTTATACAGTTTAGCGTCATGTAATTTAGGACGTCATAGTTTAACATCTTGCTGGACATAAGGGATTTGCAAATAGTTTATGGTCATATACATGGACCAGGGATGATGCAGTTTAAGGTCATGCTGGACGGTTTAGGGAACTTTTTCACAGTTTAATGTCGTGTGGGACGAAGTTGCAGTTTAAAGTCATACTGGACCATTGCTGTAGAGTTTAACGTCATATAGCAAGGACGAACTGGTGCTGTACAGTTTAAAGTCATGTAGCTAGGACTAAGGTGAACCAATATGAGGATATCAATTCTGGGGACTTTTTACAGTTTAACGTCATGCTGGACGATGAAAGTGCCACACAGTTTAATGTCATGTTGCTAGGACACAATATAGTTTAATGTCATCTCGGACAAAATATAGTTTAATGTCATCTCGGACATTGAAGGTAACATAGTTTAACGTCATGTTGGACGAAGTTGCAGTTTAAGGTCATACTGGACCATTGCTGTATGAACCAATTGTAAGATTCTTGGTTCTGGGAACAATATTTTGTGTTTATACAAAATACTTCTTCAGAAATCTGGCATTAGTTGGAGTCGTGATGTGTTCTCCATCCATTGAGATCAGAGAATACGCTCCATTGGAGTAGACCTTATGTATTGAATAAGGTCCTTCCCATTTTGGTTCAATCTTGGGAGGCTTCTTTCCTGATATCATTGGTTCTCTGAGAACCAATACCAATTCTACCTGAATGAATGAACGAAGACGAACTTTTTTGTTAAAATCTCGTGCTATCCGATTCTGATAGATTTCCAAGTGGTGCAAAGTGCACAGTCTTTTCTCATCTAACTGTTCCAATTCATTCAACCGCTTTTGGGATTTCTCATCTGTTGATAACTGATCACAAATTTCTATTCTGAGTGAGGGCAATTGAACTTCAATTGGCAAGACTACTTCTGTTCCATATACCAATGAATATGGAGTAGACCGCGTTGCATTGCGAGTGGTAGTCCGATAAGCCCATAAAGCATGAAAGAGTTTATCAGGCCATGACCTCTTATCTTTATCCACCATCTTTTGCAGTATATTTGAAAGAGTCTTGTTGAAGGCCTCTATCTGGCCATTAGCCGCTGCATGATATCGAGATGAATGGTTGGACTTAATGTTGTATTCTTGATACAATTTCTTTACCTCAGAAGAACAGAAATTGGTGCCGTTGTCCGTCAATATGGTATGACGGACACCAAATCTAGTAATTATGTTAGACTTGATGAAGCTAACAATGCATTTAGAACTGACTTCTTTGAGAGGTACTGCCTCTGCCCATTTGGAAAAGAAATCAGTAGCAGTAAGAATGTACTTAAACTGCTTGGCCGTAGCTGAAGGGTAAGGTCCCACCACATCCATTCCCCATGTGGAAAATGGCCATGAGTATTTAGCTGTATGAAGAAACTCTGGAGGTTGATGAATGAATTTGGCATATACTTGGCATGAATGACACTTATTTGTGAAATTAACACAATCTTGTATCATTGAAGGCCAGAAGTATCCAAGCCTTCGAATTTGATCAGACAGTTTATTTCCAGACTGATGGGCACCACAGACTCCTGCATGCACTTCTTTTATGACAGCCATTGTCTCTTCACCATCAATACATCTGAAGAGAACTCCATCAAAACCACGTTTGTAGAGAATTTTCTCGAGGTGGTTTGGATCATCATAAAGAGTAAAATTGACCACACGTCGCCGAATATGTTCTTTCTTGGCTCTATCAGGTGGAAGTGTTCCATTTTGAAGGTATTCTCTGATAGGTGACATCCATCCTGTAGTATGACCATACGGTTCAGGAATGGGACTAATTTCATTAATTTCCTCTGTTCTGACTTGAACATAAGGTGAAATTGCACGACGGTGGGCAATACAGATGGTTGTCTCGTCCCGATTTGGATCTGCTAAAGCTGTGGCTATATTAGCCAGTGCATCAGCTTGAGCATTTTGTGATCTTGGGACATAAGAAAATGTCGGTTCTGAAGGGAATTTCGACATTAACTCTCTGACGTAATCATACAAAGGGATTAATTCTTCTTTTCTGATGGCATAATCCCCATTGACTTGTTTGATTACCAGGTCTGAATCACCTTTCACCATTAAGTGATTCACTTGTGCTTGAAGTGCTAACTCCAAGCCTGCAACGAGAGCTTGGTATTCAGCTTCATTATTGGTACCACCTTCCCACAACAAAAAGGAATAAGGTAATACTACCTTATCTGGAGAAATGAGCACAATTCCTAAACCAACTTTGTTGAATTTAGGATTTTCCATTTTCTTCCCTGTTGGACTTCTAGAAGCACCATCAAAATACATTTCCCATGTTTGAGGACTCTCTTGAATAGAGAAAACTTCCTCATCAGGGAGTTCGATATCTGAATACGTGTCTTCCACTGAAGGATTTTCAGCCAAGAAATCAGCCAGAGCTTGGCCCTTAATTGCCTTTTGAGACACATACTGGATGTCGAACTGCTGTAGAATAACCGCCCACCTTTCCAAACGTCCTGTAAGCATTGGACGACTAAGGATGAATTTGAGTGGATTATTACGAGATACCAATTGGACCTCGTGATGTTGCAGGTAGTGTCTCCATTTCTGAACTGCAAAGATTAATGCTAGGCAACACTTTTCAATACTCGAATACCGAGTTTTTGCTTCAAGAATAGTTCTACTGAGATAGTAGAGACTATTTTCATTCCCAGCATCATTCTTTTGAGCGAGAAAGGCACCCAATGATCGCTCTAAAGCTGTCACATAGAGGATAAGAGGCCTACCCTCAACAGGTGGCATGAGTACTGGTGGACTCAAGAGGTATTTCTTGAGAACATCAAATGCTTCTTGACATTCTTCAGTCCACTGGTAAGTGACTCCTTTCTTCAATAATTTGGTAAAGGGTAAACTTTTGCCTGCCAAATTGGCGATGAAACGCCGAATATAGGCTAAGTGTCCTTGAAGTCCTCTTAATTCTTTCAAATTGTGAGGAGGTGACATACCAAGGATTGATTTGGTCTTCTCAGGATCGACTTCAATACCACGATGGCGTACAACAAAGCCGAGGAATTTTCCTGAGGTTACCCCAAAAGCACATTTTAAGGGGTTCATCTTCAAATTATGTTGTCGAAGCTTGTGGAATACAACTTCCAAATCAGCCAAGTGATCAAAACGTTGTTTGGATTTAACCACCAGATCATCTACATAGCATTCAACAAATTTCCCTAGAAAAGGTTTGAAGATACGATGCATGGTGCGTTGATATGTTGCACCTGCATTCTTTAAACCAAAGGGCATCACCCGGTAACAAAACACACCTTGAGGAGCACTGAAGGCTGTATATTCCTCATCTTCTGGGGCCATTCGGATCTGATTATATCCAGAATATCCATCCATGAAAGAAAGTACTTCATAGCCAGCCGTCGCATCAATTAAGAGTTCTGTAATCGGAACTGGGAAATCATCTTTAGGACAATACCGATTAAGATCTCTGAAATCGATGCAAACCCTAATTTGTCCTTTCTTCTTCTTTACAGGGACAATATTAGCCAACCACTTGGGATATTGAACTTCTATGACGAAGTTATCTTTGATAAGCTTATCCACTTCAGCCTCGATTTTGGAAGCATAGGTTGGGTGTGTTCTTCTCGCGGCTTGCTTGAATCCTCGATGTTCTTTTGGCAAACCCAAATGATGGGTGGCAACATCAGGATCATGGCCAGGCATCTCTGTATAATTCCAAGAAAAAATATCTTTATTTTGCTTTAGAAAAGAAATATACATCTCTTGTTCTTCAAGGGTCATGGCCGCACTAATTAAAGTGGGGCGTGGATCTTTCTCTGTACCTAGATTTACTTCTCTGAGTTCATCCACAGTGGTAGAGATACCCACTTCAAATGATGGAGGAGCATCTCTAAGATCTTCCTCTTCCTTTTCATCATGTGTTATTTCTTCCGTTTCTACTTGAAAAGTAGATGAAAAAACAAAATTCTCATGATCATAAGAGATGTCAAAATTTTCACATTTTGAAGAAGAAGCTTCCATTTCCGACCCTATTGATGAAAAAGGGTCTTCTTTGGGAAATAAAGAGGAGATGATGGATTGAGAATCGACATCAATATTCACCTCTGGTGTTTCTATAACTTCTTCTGGCCTGATTAGCGAAGTATAGACTTGTTGGATTTCAGCAGATGAAATGAAAACATCACCACTTATGCTTTCATCATTGCTTGGTAAGTTACCAATTTCTCCCATGTTGTCTCGCTCGATTGCCGTAATTGACATTATGGATCTTTCCATAAGTGTATTTTGATTTGGGCCTATTTTGTCAATTTGACTGATAGGTAACACATAATCTGTACTCACATGTGAAAATGGATTTATTGGAATTTTTTCCAAACCATATGGAGCATTAACATTGGTAATTTCCTTCATTGTAGATTTTTCTCTTCCCTTCATGTGATAAAATTCCGCCTCAATGTATTGAGAATCACATGTCTTGAATGGGGACTTATCACCATACAATGTTCCAACTTGACCATCGAAACAGTATTTGAGACATTGATGGTATGATGATGGAATAGCTGCATGCTGATGTAGCCAGGGTCTTCCAAGCAAGATATTGAAAGCTGAGTCTTGATCAACAATCATGAAATCCGAATTGGAAACAAGATCTCCAAACTGAGTTCTGAGCATAACTTCTCCCAGTGGTTCTTGTTCATTTTTATCATATCCTTGCAACATCATGGTAGATGGAGATAAATCAGATTCCGTGAGGCCCAATCGACGAAGTGTGCGAATGGGCATGAGGTTGACTCCTGAACCATTGTCAATAAAAGCTCTTCGAACATCTATACCATTGACTTTTCCAGATAAGTACAAAGGTTTTATGTGCCCATGCACAACATCATCTTCATCTTTATCAGTAAAAGAAATCACTGCATGGCATTCTGCAGGATTATTCTCTATGTGATAAATTTCAGCTGCAGCAATTTCAGCTTCAAACTCCTGAGGACTTGACAAAGCTTCGATGAGTGCTTCCCGAAGATCTCTTGATAGATTCAAAGAATCCAAAATTGATAATTTGGCTGGTACATGGGCCAAGTGTTTCAATATATCATACTTTTGATCTAGAGGTCTGCGTTTCCCAATAGGAATATGCGGTTTAGCAGGTACCTTGGAAGAAGATGCTTTGGAAGCTGATGCATCTTGTATTGAAGTTGGCAACATCTTTGGTTTTGTAAAATTAGACTGATTAGATCCATTTACTTGTTGAGATAAAGAAGATGGAACCTTTAATCGGTCTTCCAAAATAACTGTGCCGAAGCTGAGTTGGCCATTGGCAGAAGAACTTGCTTGTTCTTTTTGAGCTCGCTGAAGGGCTCTACCACGAGTTTCTGCTGCATATACAGTG
This sequence comes from Viscum album, assembly GCA_963277665.1. NCBI lineage: Eukaryota > Viridiplantae > Streptophyta > Magnoliopsida > Santalales > Viscaceae > Viscum > Viscum album. Next base: position 1,320,746,434 of record OY728138.1, read on the forward strand.
CTAGTAGGGGTAGAATTAGAGTAGTGGCTTCGGAAAGATCCACGTCTTCCCCTATATCCTGAACCTCTAGAACTTCCTCGGGTTCCTTTATTTGATACAGGGAATTCAGGCTCATCGAGACTGGAATATGAATCTGTTAATTGAATCATATTAACAGAACCAAAGATTAACTCTTCGTCTGATAAAGACTCTACCTGGTTAGCCTGTTTAGGCTGTGCCATTTGGTGGGACGGTGCCCGTGGCTTTGAAGTAGATGGCATGAAATCTGCCAGAGTCAAAGACAATTTAGGCTTTGATGCATACTCATCTTCTCCTGATTCCTCTTTCTTCTTTGAATTGCGCTGCCCTTTTGAGGATTTTTCTTTTGATGGAGGCTTTACTGCAGCTTTTGTAGGAGACACAATTGGCTTCTTCAATTGTGTTCGCAAAATGGAATGGGTCCGATTGATTGTCTTTCTGACCATCCAATCATCATATTTTTTCGCAGTTTTGCTTTTGACTTCCTGCCACTCGCCTCCTTCTTCTGGATCTGTAGCGGTAATACACGCTACATGAGCTGAAGAACCCTTCAATTTGACTTTTCCCAAGTCGACCATCTTTTGCAGGAGGTCTTTAAAGACAAAACACTCCTGGATGGGATGCCCCAACATTTGATGGAACGGACAATAATTGGGACGGTCTTCATCTCCTTCCTTGTTTGGCCTCTTCGGCACTGGTAATTGAACCAAATTATTTTCCAGAGCCGAAATGAAGTAACCAGGAACTTGCTCACTTCGGAAAGAGTATGTTTTACTCTTCATATCCTCAAATTGTTTTCGTCGTTGATCTTTTTGATCATTTGGACGAAACAGCCTTTGTTGTTGGCGTTCAGGAGGTGGATCCCTTCGAGAAGATGAAGGTTTTGAAGTAGAAATAGGTACAAGTGCCTGTTTAAGCATAACTGTAGCAGTTTCTGCTTTACCCATTCTTCTTCCTGGAGCTGATGGAATTACACGAGATTTAACCTTAGCCTGTATAAGGGAATCTTCAATCTGTTGAGCGATTGAAGTAAGGTCTCGAAACCCTCCTGTGTATTTCACAGGTATCAATGGCGTGCATAATTCGTCACACAAATTTGCCACACAGATTGGAAACAATTCCTCCTGAGGGAGTGATAAACTCAAGGAATACGTTAATCCCTTCCAACAAGCAATGAAATCAGAGACTCTTTCATTCTCCCTTTTCTTGCAGTTTGTAAGATCTAAAACTGTCGTTTTTGGCAAAGTTGAGCTAAACTGAAGAAGGAATTTTTGACGAAGATCCTCCCATCCGATGACTGACTGGGATTTCAAGCTTGTATACCAGAAAAAAGCTGGTCCTTGCAAGGTTCGCACGAAGCATCTGAGTTTCACTGCTTCTTGCTGCTCTGGAGTTCCCATCATAGGATCACAACAAGACACGTAATGCATCAAATGTTGTTCAGGGTCGCCTGATCCATTGAAAGTAGGGAAAATAGGGTTTCGAAAACTGGATGGATGAGAAATTGAATCTACCCATTCAGGGTAAACTTTCTTTTCAGGTTGAACTTGCGCCCGTTTCCCTTCCATATTTTCTAACCGAGCTGTTAATGACTCAATAGTAGTTATTAACTTTTGTGAAACGTCAGGTTGAACTTGGTTTTGGGTAGGTGCAATGAATGGAGCTTGGACAGACGTGGTGGTCGGTGCTGCAACTGATGGTAGTGCTGCCAACCGTTGTTGCGTTTGACCCATAGGATTAGACCTCTGTGGGTGTACTGACAAAGGAGGATATTCTTGATCCATCTCAGTAGTTACAACAAATTCCTTCGGCTATCGGACTTCAGCATTCTTAAGAAGAAGACTACTCTGAAGTAGTTCTGCATTCATCCTTCTTAATTCTTTCATTTCTTCCTCCTGTTGTGCAAATCTTTTCTCTAATGATATCGATTGACCTCCTTCAGAGGAAGGGTGAGAAGTAACCTGATTCTTTCCTTTCCCCTTATTAGATCATTTTCGGAGAGGGGGAAGTGGGTTACTTGAAGGAATACCCAGATTTTGGGTAAGCCTTTGATTACGTGGGCGCACACCTTCTTCATTTAGGTCTGTGTGCGCGACTTCTTGAGCAGGAACCTCTTCGTATGATCCCTCTGATTGAGCCTCATCTGGTGAATCAGCAGCAACGGCATTGATGAAATTAATGGATGCATATTGCATGGAATCCTTTCTATCAGCATTTCTGTGATATTGTCTCCTTCTATGTCCATGATGAGACATGGCATTCCGTTGACTTGATCCCTCAGGAATTTCTTGGAGAACCGTCACTTGGAGAGAATCTCCTTACAGCTTAGCTCTTCGTTCCTCTTGAGGCTTATTCCCTAATCGAGAGAATACTGACTTTCTCTGAGGGAAGGATTGAAGATTTGAAAAATTCCCCAGTCCGGTGGACTGGGGATGTTCCTGCTGCTTCCGCTCAACTCCTCGAATCCCATTCGTTGACTCTGAGGGTTGGGTTAGAGAAGTCCCCAGTATGGCAAGCCGGGGTGTCTCTTGACATGCTATGTCTGAGATCTTCTTGAAATCTCTCTTGATCTTGCGAATCTTAGTTCGTAAATTAGCTGGATGCATTAACCTGTATCCACTTTTATCACCTGGTTCAACAGACCGTTGGATGATTTCCGAAACTTCTGTCATTTGATGACGTGTTTGCTCCAGACGAGAGGCTTGTGCAATATTCTCTCCTGCTTGATGTAGGAGCAATTCAACAACTTGTTCTCTATATACTTTATTTTGAGAGGAACTAGTTGAAGCTTGTTCTTGAGCAAGCTTTTGATTATGAACAAAGCCCATTGACTGTGGCCGGCCATGGGCAATAACATTGCATGAGACCATTTTCGGTGGGCTTTGCTGACCGGAAAGCACTGTGAAATGTAGTGCTCCGTGAACACCCCATCCTCTGATATGAACATCAGATGGAGCATTGGAAATTAACTGACGCAATCTTCTTAGTGCGCCAAGGCATGAACGTTGAAGGGTTCTCTGTTGCTTTTCAGCCTTCGGATACCGAGAGACTGATAGAGATGCCAAATCAATCTGGCGTTGTAACCCTTCTATTATCTTAAGATGATTTTCATATTCATCGTAAGATAATACCTTCTTATTTAATTGAAAAAGAGTTTTCCATATGTTGAGACGAATATCATGGATTCCATCATCCGTCAACATCTTTGGAATGTCGTACTGGGAATCAGCCAAAGGCCAAAACATGACTGGTACTTCACCTTTTGCCAGTTTTTTCCTCATGTTCAGCATTTCCTCTTTATCATTAAATGAAGATTCTTCTACCTGTTTGGACCAGAGTTGGTGTTTCCTTGTTTCTTCATCGGATTCAACAAGATTGGTAGAGAAATCACTATTCATGCTGGAAGATGAATGACCCAAGGATGGTTCGGAGAATAACCTGAACCCCAGGCTATCTTCTGATGGAGAAATAGTTTCACCTGCCGATAGTAAAGCATCAGACATGACTGGTTTTACGTTTTCAAGTGCCTCGAGATAGGAGGGCTTTCTCGTCACTACATTTCCTTCTGAAGAATTTTCGAGACAATGTGAATCACTACTGCGGAGAGGACTTTCGCAGCGAAGTTCATCACCATGAGGAGGACCGTCATGATGGGTTACAACAAAAGATGAAATCTCTTGCTCCTTGGTCTTCTGACCACACAGAGGGTTCCTGTGGCTCTCATCTGAAGAAGAAACTTCAAGATTGACCGAATTTTCATGAAGCAAGTCTTCATGAGGAAGTGTCCGTTGAAGACATTCAGAATTAATGTTCCAGTTATTGGGAACTGAGGGAGTAGAGTCTTGAATTCCGACAGATAAATGTCTGAGGGCTTCAAGAGCTCCAGCATCGAGTAAGGCCTTGTTGTAGATTGGCCTTTGATCTCCTGACTTTGCTGGGTGGATCTTTTTCTTAGATGCCTTCTTACTCGCTTTAGAAACCACTTGATGATGAAAGTGATTGCTCTGAGTAGGTGTATGTGCCTGATCAGGAAAGATGGTCAGGTTAGGCTGACGATCTCCACTCAAATCAGGTGTATGTGCCTGACTTGGTTGTCCGTATGATATGGGGGAGTATGCCCCATAACCCTCTTGGACTGAAACAGATGTGTGTGTCTGTTCTGGAGTGAATCGTTGATGTGTCACTCCATTGCTAGGGATAGATTTATGTGTCTGTCCCTGAGATGATGCTGAAGCTGTTATGATATCCTGGAAAGAATCCAGAATATGAGCAGGAATTTGCTTCTGCTCTTTTACCATTGACAAAATATGTTTGGTGACTTCAGCCGCCGGAACGGGGATATACGTCCATTCCGGGCTTGGAGTAGGTGTATGTGCCTGCTCCTGTCCTCCTTTTCTTGTCAGTGAATCCTGACAGTACTCAAGTGTGGAGGCAGAGAGTTGAGTCTGCCTCCTGTTTGTCGTCGGGACTTTCCGACCGACTTCTCTGGGCGCTACCAAGCGAGACTGTTGGTAGGCCTGATTAGTATTAGCAGGTGTATGTGCCTGCTGATTACACTTCGCCAAACGCGGTTGACGAGATCCATCGTATGTAGTCAGACGAGCCTGCTGACTAACTGGTGATGTATAAGCAGGTGTATGTTCCTGCCTATGGTACTCCGCCGGAATTGCCTGGCGGGATCGGCTTGATGCTGCCAGACGAGTCTGTTGGACAGCTGAATTAAAATGGGCAGGTGTGTATGCCTGCTCGTTGTTTGCCACCAAGTTAGGTTGGTGGACTTCTCCGGAGATGGCAGGGATGACAACCTGCCTATTGTTAACCGGATTCCATCTCTGGCGGTTCATCTTGCCTGCTCGGGTTCGAGGAACCTGAGATGAATGCCTGGAGTCAGTACCCTCATCATGTTGAGGGTGTACTACCGCACGAGTCTGGCGGCAATTGTTGATGGGAGCCCTCGGGAAGGACTCCTGTCTTTTTGAATTAAGTCCCCGAGGGACCTGCTCATTCACTCCCTCGGAGTAAGGGAGTGAATGGAAATTACGTTCCGAGGATAACGACCCGAAACGGTTGGAGACGGTAGTCAGCACCGCCTGCTTCTTGATTGCTGGACGCCGTTGTCCGGACGACCAGGTAGAGTTGTTAACTTGGAGGGCTTGACGAGAGGCCTCCAGAGTTGGGATAGTACCGTTGCGACGGTACTCCTTAACCAGTGCATTAGAAACACAGCGTTGAAGACGCTGAGTTGGTGATGTCATCCTCAGAGCGGATGACGTTTCAGCAGGAGTAGCAGCATTGGTTTTCACAGCAGGAGACCTCACAGTAGAGGTGTTCACAGCAGTAGTATTCACAACGGTGAATTTAAGGAAAGCCATTTTTGCAGAAGATCTTGAGAAAAGAGTGCCTGTTCCATGTAACAGACATAATTAAGATGAATCCGGCCACTGCATCTTTTGGATGAGCATATGTCAATGATTTCCCTGTTGGCCCAAGGGGCCTAACAAATAAGAAGAACATCACTTTCACTTGGTTAAGGATTCACGTCGGGTTCAACATTTTTGTTTCGCACGGAATCCGGGGATGACCTCCTGGACGGGAGATTCAAACGTTCCGATCGGTTTCTAACGGTTTTTTTCGTAGAACCAGAAACATCCAATGATTCCACATCCGTTTGAACCTACTTTCCAAAGGCAGGCGCTCATTAGCTTGTGGACTAATGAGACTTAGGAATTTACATTGGTCGAGAGGATGGGAGGTCGGACTCATCACACCTTTTTTAGGGGAATTATTGTCTACTCTGGGACTCTCTTTATAGATTTAAGTTATGTTCGTGAATCCTTATTACATTACCAAGTATAAAATGTTCTTTCCTTTAGTTTTAACAATCAATGATTAAATATGAAAGAAATTTTAGAGAATCTTTTATATGTATTCGAGGTTCTTCATCAATAGAGAATAATCTATATCTGTTTAGAGATTATTGGTCAATTGTATCCTCCAAGACATTTATATAAAAGTCTCTTGGTCATTTATGATGACCAGACTGGTTTTAAAGCCACTCAGTGGGGCACTTGAAGTTTATCGTCATTCAGAAGGACAAAGATTATTTCAAAGTTGGGATCGAACCCATAAATGGGCTACCTACGTATCCTTTATTTTGGAAAAGGAATCAGAACCCACGTAGTTCGAGGAATGAGGTATGATGTTTATGATTGATGGCTCAAATATGAATGTCATAATTACTTTTACACTCTAAGCTCACGTGAGTCATGCTCGGTGTGAGAAACAAGAGGTATTGATAAAAGTTAGACAATTGTGCCATAAAAGATGCAATCATAAGAATTTGTTTGGGGCTTATGTATAGATGACTGCCCAGATAGATGAAGGTTTAGGATTTAATTTTAGGGAGAAAATCCATGAACAGGGTCCACAAAGTTATATGTGCTTCATGGAGATTTGAATACTCCAATCTTGGGGCTTACTCCTAAGGAGTATGCCCAAGTTAGGAGGGGACTTATGATTGGGTTTTATTCCTGAAAAGGAAACCCAAATCAAAGGTAATTTTATGACTGGTTAAGAGAAGTTTAAGGGGACTTGGGGCTTATTCCTGAAAAGGAGACCCAAGGTTATGACTGAGTCTTATTCCTGAAAAAGGAGACCCAGGTTAATGGACTTGGAGCTTTACTCCTGAAAAGGAAGCCCAAGGTTATGACTGAGTCTTATTCCTGAAAAAGGAGACCCAGGTTAGGGATTAAGGTTTGGGGCTTACTCCTGAGGAGGATGCCCATATTTGAGTTTGGGGCTTATTCTTAAGAAAGATGCCCAAGATTAGAGGACTTGATTGGAGCTTACTCCAGAGGAAGATGCCCAGATTAAAGGTTTTATCACTGGGGATTATTCCTGAAAAGGAGACCCAGGTTAGGATTATCTCATCTTAAAGGATGAGGTTGAATTAATGAACTCTCCATATTTTAGTGACATAAGGATATTTAAATCACTAGACTTTGAGAGAGATTTCACAGAATTCCTTTCAGGTAAGAAATTCAAATCAAGAAATCATGCCATAAATGGCTTTGAAGAGTGTCTTGAAGACTGAATCTTGAAAAGGAAAGGTGAAATGGCTTAAGAGGGGTAAAAAAGGGCAAGATGGGCACCCAAAAAGATAGGGGCACGCAAGTCTTGCAAGGCGCACAAGTCTTCCGTGGGCGCGCAAGTATTGGTCGCGCAGGTATACCTGCGCGACACATAGTGTACTTGCGCTATTTTCAACCAGAATTGAAATACTTGAGAGACTCTTGATAAAACCGTTTAGAATCCCCTTGAGGTTTTTCCAGAGAAGGGACGCGCAAGTTATATTGATGGAATTATGTCGGCGCGCAAGTGTTTGATAAGTTTCAACACTTAGGCCTTCCTTCTTCTCTTTAGATCTTCCGATCTAGGTAAGAAATTACCTTAGAAGTGTTCCTGAAGCTTTGAGAAGGGACTTGGGCATCGGGAGCTTCAATCCGAGTTTCTGGAAAAAGATCCTCTCGAATGGGGGGCCCACAGGGTCTATTTATAGGCAAAATAAGGCCCTGGGCGGTTACCGAGCGGTTATCACTTAGGTCGTGCAAGTCACTTGCACGACCACTAGGCGTCGCGCAAGTACTTGCACGACCACTAGGCGGCGCGCAAGTGTACTTGCGCGACCATGAGGGAACTTGCGCGGCCTATGGGCAATGTTCTCCTTGTTCATCCCTTTGTCGATTTTTGATATTTCTTCAAAGGATGAATCACATTGAGCTCAGATATTCCCCTTTTCCGATCTTTAGATTCTGTGACGAAAGGAGCGTCAACAAGGGTAATTTTATAATCTTATTTTTACCCTTAATTATCAGATTTACCTTTAACTGTAGTAATTAAAAATTACCGTAGATACTATTCATAATATCAAAAAAATAAAAGTAACCTATTAACATAATATGGACCCACTAAATTCAAATATATAATCCATTTTTCAAAATTCAAAATATATAAATTTCAGCAATTAATTTAAAATTAATCATGTTGTTAAGAAAACAGGTTTTAAAAGTTAAAACATTGCAAAAGATTGAAATGATTTTACCTATGAATTCAATATAAAATCAATTATAATGACATACATTATATTAAATGGTAAACTTATATTCTATTTATACTTTAAAATCATTAAATATAATAATTTAACCATATAAATTATTACGATGAAAAAAGTTGTTTTTAATTAAAATATAACGTGTTTTTACTATTCATTAATCTATGAAAGTTATCATAATAATATGAAAAATTTATCCAAAGTATATTTTTATATCCTGATTCCAAATAATAATTTTATTTTGTCAAATTTAACTTATAAAAATTTCAACAGCTAGATTTAAAGTTGGTGCGCGATCAGAAGGCGACAAAACTGCATTTTTTTTGAAAAATACTCATTTTACCCGAAAAATTTAATTTGTTCACATACCATGTTCTATAAAATATTTAAGATGAAATAATAATGTTATAACATTCAAAATGTAGTTAATACTATTCATATAGTCTATTTCATAATAATATTATAACCATATATCATTTTTTGGTGAAACCCGGTACTGCGTACAACACACGCTATCGAGGAAGGCCACGATTGCGTGTAATGCAAGCCAAGTCAGGGTTGCGTACACTGAAAGATAGCATGGTGTTGCGTATAGCACAAGATAATATTGGTGTAGCGTACAGCATAATATATGAAAGAAATTTAAAAAAATATATATCTTATAAAATCTCGGGGTGTTACATTCTACCCCCTTAAAATGAATTTCGCCCTCAAAATTTGTCAGGGTTATAAATTGTTTACCAAGTGAATGTTTCCTTTGTAAAAACCCACATAGTAAAAGGAATACTAAATATTAATTTTAAAAAGTGAAGTATGGAACATAATGGTTACTCAAATTAACTCATCACTGGGATTCCACATAAGAGAACATTGGTGAAAATATGGATATAAAATAGAAATATAACCATCAAGTTCTAATGGAGAGTGGTAGAGAATATGGATATGAAAAGGCCAACAATCACAAAGCCATAAATTTTTTATGGTCTAAGGTAGCATCTGATTCATCAGATATAAGAGCACTTGGACAACAATTTTGGTTTTCAAGATCATTTCCCTAAATTTGAAGAATTTGAATTAGAAGAAATACTTACTTTATTTCCATATAATCTCACCATTGTTCATTCCTTGAACAATTTCCACTTCATCTCTTAAAGAAATGAAGTTGAATTTTTCATTCGTGAAGTGTTAGAAGATCATGTGATAGAATTATGGGTCATTCCATCTGTCTCAAACAAAAGGTTAGCAATAGTTATATACATAAGTCCATCTATCATATATCATTTCAAAAATGGAATTATACTTCATCTATCATACTGCTTAATAAAATAAAAAAGTTTCTACTAACCAGGGACTTTCTGTAGGCTAGTGGTAGGTAATAAAGGCCTGTCGCACTTTGGTTGTGGGTTCGATTCTCGCAACCTTGTCCGACGCGACAGGTTGTCACCCATCCTGCAGGTTGTCCTTTTTCAAAAACTACATTATTATAACATCCCCAAAAAAATTTCTATCCTTAGACAATACTAATTTATGTCCAACATAATCAATTCTAATATTTAGGTTGTTCTAAAATACTTCTATCCAATCTTATAGCATAAAGATAACTATTAACAGAAATGTCATCAAACAAGCATGTGAATACCATCATTTATCCCCCATATATCATACAATATATATTGTTGGTCACATTCCAAACATGTGAATATCTTAATCATGTATTCTCTGGAAAAATGAATACCCATTGAACCTTAGTGAAAACATGAATGCTATAAAATTTAAACTCTTTCCACATACCAAAATCCCAAAATTTCTACATGCTCAAACCATGATATCTGTCATGATCTCATTTCATTTTCACTTTATCCCTTCATTATGCACATATCATATTCTTTAAAAAAATATTTCAATCCCTTTTCATGGTTACCGGTACCATATAATTATTAAAAACCATAATAAACAAATACATACATATTCCAAAATTCCACAGTACTATAAATTAGATTCCACAACATTATTATGGAATCTCCTTACATAAACACATAATCATTCCACTACATCGTTGTCATACTCAAAATTTCCAATAGTGATCGCATGTGACATCCCTTTATCCTATGCCTTATTTGGTTGCTCATGTTGATCATCATTAACCCTTGGATTAGGGCATTGATTAGCATAATGCCACATTTCCTTGCACTTGAAGCATTGAAGTGTTGGTGGTGTGTTCTCTACAGTCTTTTCTTTATTCACATCATTAGCAACCCTTTTTCAATTACTTTGATACCTAGCTGGTTGATGACCTTCTTTTCCCTACTTAAAACATTATCTAGTACCTTTAATAAAATCTCCACCATGCTTCTTTCCACACATTGACCATAAAGAAACATTCATCTTCTTTTCACCATTATTTTGAGATTTCTCCTTGAACTCCATCTTTCGTTTCTTGTCAAAACCATGATATGGATATGTTACACCAAATTCCTGTTCTACCTTAATAGTACAACGCACAATTTCTTCATAGATACTGAAGTCTCTTATATATAGTGCCCTTTGAAGACTTGGTTTTAAGCCACTAAATATTCGATCAACTTTACTTTTAGGTTGGATGATAAAGCCAAATGCATACCTTGCAAGTCTTGTAAAATTCTCTTCGTATATACCAACAAATTCATCATCCTTATGCTTAAGCTCAAGGAACTCCTTTTCCATATTTTTTCGAAGAATACGAGGGAAGTACTTATTGAAAAACAAGTTCTTGAACTCGTCCCATTCCGTGGAATCAATTTCATCTTGGGGCATTGTATTCATAATTAGAGTCCACCATTGATCTGCTTCACCTTCTAAACGGTAAATAGCCAGAATGACTTTTTCATGTTCCGAACAGCGAATTATGGAAAATAACTTTTCAATGATATTGATCCATTTTTCAGCAACAAGTGGATCAGAAGACCCACTGAAAGAAGGTGGATGTTGCCTCATGAAGGACTCAATAGAATATTGTTCTTTTTTCTGATCATTTGGAAGTCCATAATGATTCATAGCTTGTGTAAGTATAGCCATAAGATTTTTCACTCCATCTCCCATGAAATTGGTTTGTTCAGGAGGAAAATCATTGCATTGTCCATTACATTGATCAACTCGGTTCCTTCGGGTTCCATCCATCGTCTAAAACCCAAAAAGAATAGTGTGACAGTCAAAAATCATGCTAGGGAAAAAACATAATAAAGGGGGAGTACCTTCAATATCTAACATCTTAGGTTTAATTCAATGATTGTTAGCGCAATTCTAGGACTATAAACTATACGTATACATAAACTTAGGGACATCCCTAGAAATACCTTAGAAATATCTCTAGGGATCTGACTAAAGTTTTCGCATCCTTATTTCTAAAGGTTAGCTAAACTTTTCCTCTGATACCAATTGTAGAGACCCAAAGCTTGACATACATGGACATTACATTAATTTTGCAGAATACTTAATACATTACAAAAACAGACACACAAGGACCGTAATAGTTTGTGTCTTTGTAAACTCGGAATATAATCTTCTAATCAGGGTGAAAGATCTTCAACATCTCCCATAAATATCTTCCACTTTTATTTTTTTACCTAAAACATTTCATTAAATCATGGGGAAAAGAAACATAAAAAGGGTGAGCTCAAATGCTCAGTAAGGGTAATCATGGAGAAAATAAAAAAACCGTATATATTTTAACTTAAAAACATGAACATAATGATTAAACATCAAGATCATGAGAATTGACATAAAACATGGAAGTACGTAAGGCATAGATCATAATGGAACATCAATCATGATAAAATAGCATGGGAATAAAACTTGTAATTGTGGAAAAACATTAATTATATGATATTATTTCCATAGTAGCAAAGGCATTGATGCCAAGACCATCTTAGTGGACAAAGTCCCTTACCAAACCGGGTATACATGCCGTTCCAGCCCTATATTACTGAACCAGATTTACTTGTCTTTCCAGCCATGTCTATCTCATGAGATATAAAATCTTACCCAATGCATTTGAGGGATATATAGGTCCCACAAATCCCATATTGAAATCATTCTTACGTGTTCCACAAGACAATCATAAATCATTCATCATAACCCAAAGAATAAAATGGGTTTCATAAACACCATCCCATAATAACATTATCCATATAAAACAAATGGATATAATTTCATCCTAATAAGAGTCAAACCATTTATATAATAGAGACATTATACTTGAAACATTAACATACTGAATATTTTCATCTTATATGGAAAATAGTTTTGATAAACACTTGAAATGAATTCTCGAGGAAAATATCCTTTCTTCTTCAAAATAATTTTCTTTTAACAAAATTTCATGCCATTTTAAATGAAAGGGATTTTTTGAAAATAGTAATGAAATCCTGTAGAGTAAGCTTCATTAAAAAAAGGTGTTATGAAACTGTAAAAATCCATTCATGCCATATAAGTTAAAAAAACACACTTCTCGTACTTTTACCGGAAAAGCCAAAAAGTACCTTCTATGGTAAACAAAAAAAAAATCCTTACATACCATGTAGTAAAAGTCAAAAATGGGTAAAAAGGACATTAAAATACATGAATTTTTTTTTATAAAACATGGACATGGATGATAAATATAAACCCAGTAAATACTTACGTATAAGCAATCTTGGATAGAAAACAATTGAGATTGCAACATTATCCCTTACCTTAGGTCTGATATGCTTCCTACATATCCAAACCTCAAGTATAATGATTTAAATAATGTCATTGACTTATTACAGAATCATATTTATTGTTATGATATCATATATGGTTCCCTTATGACTTTATATTACCCGTTCTTTTGTAAATTCCATGTTAAAGAGCGTTCTGGGTAAAATTGTTTCATTTGTCGTCCGTATTTTGACTTGTAATTATTAATATGATTACTCAGATCATGATTACATAATTCCAGAATATAAATCATTATTTATATATAATATATATTCAGAATATACATATATATAATAGATATATAAATGGAAAGAAATACACCGTTCATTGAGACGGTAGGCCGTACGTACAAATAAATGTTGTTTTCGTTTCCTTATTGAATTGAATGGAATTAAGTAGATGAAATATATATATATATATATACATAAATACAGTAGCATTATTATGTCATATATTTCATGATTACTTATTATATATAGTTTATATTCATTCTTGAATTGTTAACCTGGAAAATGATCCTCATCGCGTCGTGGAGACGGTAATCCGTACGTACACACGAGCGATGATATCATTCCCATATTTATTGAATGAAATTGGAGTGAATGATATAATATATTATAATCATTATTATTTTATAATAATCATATTTAGGTATTATTTACACCATTATACCCATACATGTAAGGTGGCGATAGAAAAACAGATTACACCACTACGTGTAGACGGTATTTCGTACGTACGCACGCGCGGTGATTTCATTTTCCTTAGGATGGAGAGAAGGTGAAATGGGGTTGTTTCATATTTATAATAACATATCAGTATATTATTGATACTGATGTTATTACAATATAATGAAACAACTAAATAAGAAGAGGTATAAGAAAAAAATAAATTTGAAAGAATCGGTAACAGATATTACCTCTTCTTCGACACTTCTCCTTGAAACCTCCTCTTAGGGCACTAAAATTGGACTTTTAAGAAGACCAGGACCTCTATTATGTTTCTAATGAGGTTGAGGAGGGAAATGGGCTGGGTTTGGCCAAACATGAAGGCTCTAAATTGTTTAAATAGGAGAGAGAGGAGGTGCCTTTTTATAAGGGAGGAGAGGGGCACCTTTAGAGTCCTAAAAAATATTAATTTAATATAAATTAAAACCCCACATAAAAACCTCTAAAAATGACTCAGTTAAAATAATAGATGAGATAGGGTTGTAATATAATTATACAATCAAATTTAGACATGTTTTGATCTTATTTTAAGCCTTATCATGTTCATTTATCCTTATTTAATCTATTTAATTTTATTTGTAGTAATAAAATTCTAAATTTTAAATGGTTATAAATAATCACTTATGTGTTGTTAATTTTCCATAATTGGATACTTTATGAAATTGTCGACTATATAAATTTTAATTTTTAATTTTTAATTATTTCATTGATTTTTAAACAATTTTATAATATGTAATTTTTATAGAATAACAATAGTGTTAATTTTGACACTATTGATTTGTTTGAATTAAAAAATATATATATACAGACGATATGTTCGAAATAAAAGATTTAACAGATTAATAACATGTCATATTTATCAATAAAATTAGTGGTGAATATTAAATAGTTAATATAATATTTATTTTAATACTTTTAATATCATTTATTTGATATTTCAATAAATAAAATAATTTCAACATCACTATTGTGTCATAATAAATGATAATTATTTAATCCCTAAAAATTATAAATAAATTCATATGATGTAGATAATTTTATTATATTTCTAAGGACTATTTATATCCTAAGTTTTATTATGTTTATCACTAAATTAAAATTATTACACTTATAATATTTAAGAGAGTGAAATGTTTTCACTTTCTAGGGTTTTAATAATAATTATATTATTTCATGGTAAAAAGTCCATTAAATGAATCTATTCCTACCCTTAGGTGATATGGGTCGACTTTTATTCATCCAATAGGATTTTGGCGAGTGCTAGGGTAATTTTATAATCATATTTTTACCCTTAATTACCAGATTTACCTTTAACTGTAGTAAATAAAAATTACCGTAGTTACTATTCATAATATCAAAAAAATAAAAGTAACATATTAAAATAATATGTACCCACTGAATTAGAATATAAAATAAATTTTTCAAAACTCAAAACATAGAATTTTCAGTAATTAATTAAAAATTAATCTCGTTGTTAAGAAAACGGGTTTTAAAAGTTGAAACATTGCAAAAGATTGAAATGATTTTACCTATGAAATCAATGTAAAATCAATACTAATGACATAAATTATATTAAATGGTAAAATTATATTCTATTTATACTTTAAAATCATTCAATATTATAATTTAACCATATAAATTATTACGATGAAAAAATTTGTTTTTAATTAAAATATAGCGTGTTTTGCTATTCATTAAAATAAGAAAGTTATCAGAATAATATGAAAAATTTATCCAAAGTAAATTTTTATATCTTTATTCCAAAGAGAATTTGTTTTTGTCAAATTGAACTTATAAAAATGTCAAAAACTAGATTTAAAGTGGGTGCGCCATCCAAAGGCAGCAAAACTGTATTTTTTTTGAAAAATAGTCATTTTACCTGAATTTTTTTTTGTTCACATAACATGTTCTATAAAATGTGAAAGATGAAATAAAAAGGTTATAACATTCAAAATGTTGTTAATACTATTCATAACGGATATTTATAATAATATTATAACCATATATCGTTGTTTAGTGAAACCTGGTATTGCTTACAACAAATGCTATCAAGGAAGGTCACGATTGCGTGTAATGCAAGCCAAGTTAGGGTTGCATACACTACAAGCTAATACGGTGGTTCGTATAGCACAATATAATATTTTTGTAGCGTACAACAGAAGATATGAACTAAATTTAAAAAAAATATCTCATAAAATATCGGGGTGTTACAATGTTTGATTTTATATTCTATTTGCATGTTAGTTCAACCCAAGTTTTGATGTAAGTGGTTCCGTTACTAGATTACATTGATGAACCTGGTTATTTTGATTTATAAACATTTTTTTAAATTGAAATTATCATGATTTATTTATGTGTTTAAAAATTTTTTTTGTTGAAATTTTTTTTTTCACTAGTTATAAGAAATGTAAAGAAAATGAGGTATTTTTATAGCATTGTAATGAATTTTGAAGTGATTTTCAAAGAAATTAAATGAATTTCGAAAATGGGAACATGGGTTGCCTTGGGTACATTGGTGGAATGTTTTGATACAACTATTTTCCAATGCTATGGGATTATCAGGGACGTTTTATAAGGGATTTACTCGGTTTTGTAGCCCCATTGTTCTAGGGGATCAATATTGAAATTGGGGGGGGGGGTTACTGTTGGGGTATTCCTCTTATTTCTAGGACAATTATTTGAGGATCGTAATTTCTACACTTCATTAATGTGGAATTAGTAGTCAGTGGCTAGGGCCTATAGTATTCCTTAGTGTCATGATACATGTGCTCTTGTATTTTATGTCATTGATTTATATGATATCCTTTCTATTCATGTTTATTCTTGTGTTCAATTATATAGGATATTTTCAATAAAATTGATATACATCCTTTTGATTAGAATTTTGGAAAAAAGAAAATTCTTATCATTTTTTCTATGACACTATTTTTTCTTATAATGACATGTTTTTTCTTAAAATACATGGATTGTTATGGAGAGACTTGATATGGAACATGAGGGTGGGATCATATTGAGCCTGTTATCTCACATGATGTGAAACCATTCGATGGTCAGTATACCTTTATTTTTCTTCCATTATAGGGAATGTAAAATCATCATAGAGAGTTGGTGATGTTCGTGTTAGTTGGTTAGGTAACTAGCGGTGAGAGGGTGGGATTATTTCCATGCCATCGTTTGGAGTAGTGGGTCTTATATTGTTGGACATGTCCTTTTGAGTTTTAGATACTTTGTTGTTGTCTTTTTCTACTATTTTCTTCAAGTTATAGAATATATTTATTTTTTATCATCCTCTATATCTTTTAATGTAGTACATATATTCCATTTGTTTGATCAGGTTGGGTGAAGTCGTTCCTCTATTGAATTGGTCGATGACCGAGTTCTTTTTGCCTACCTATGTTGAACAGGAACACACATCAGATAATTAATGGAGGGGATGGGTGTTAAGTTTGAGGGAAACCTAGGTCGGTTCATTACAATATGGTATTAGAGGTAATATTTTCTCAAAACTCCATGTCTTGGGACATCTGTTAGATTAGAGAAAAGATTGTCTGGACTTGAGAGGCATGTTGTGATAAGTGCTCATCTAGATCCTATCAAAACAAGACTCAAGATTCCATGATACACTGGGATGTCTATCTCTATTAAAGGTTTTTGTTTTAAAAATATTAATTTTAATAATGGGGGTTCTATTTTGAGTTGATATTTGTTCTGTTGTATGATCATTCTAATTTTTCTATGTGTAGTAGTATTCATACAAGATGTCTTCCATGAGTTCCCCAGGAATGTACTATTGATGCTTCTTATGGGAACCCACCTATAGATTTGAATCTCATTGATACAATAATACATGTAGTCTTTACTACTGATTAATATTTACCATGAGTTCAGAATGCTGTGGTTGAGGTACAATCAGGAGTTGGAGGAGAGAGAGAGAGATCAGGAGAATTCTTATGTGATAAGCCACCTTCCTTTAAATTAACTGTTGAAGCTCAAGAGGTGGAGGACTGGAAATATAGGATTGATCATATCATTGAATTTTTGGAGACACCTGATAACATCATGGTAAAGTTCACGACATTAAGAATCGAGGGGTCCATCAAGCGATGGTGGGATTCTATGGTCCAATTAGACAGACACGTGGGCTTGGATTGGAAGGGTTTCAAAACCATTTTCTTTTATTGTTTTTTCCAGATTCATTGATGTGGGAAAAGTAATTATTGTTCATCTCTTTACAATAGATAGAGAGTTTGTTGTAATCATACACTAATTATTTTTCTGAGCTTGTCCATTTTTTCAGGGATGTGGTGAGGAATGACCAGTTGAAGGCTCAGAAATACCTGTATATTTTGTATCTAGATATCATATCGTAGGTGTTTTTGCAATAGAATTATACCTATGCAGATATGGTAGATAAATCTATGATGGAACAAATGAATATGATAGGAAAGGTGGGATTTTCTACCTCTTCTCTTCAATTCGGTGGAGTCATTAGTGGCGCACATGAAAGAAGAGGAAGTGGAAAGATCTTCACAAGAGTAGTGGAGGTGGGTCTAATCAATGAAACTCTATTGAACTATGTATTAGATTAGGTAATGTGCCTATAAATGTTTATCATTATGTCAAGGGAGGACACATCAAACATTCTTGTCATATGCCTGTGATGATGTTCAATAGTTGTGGATGTTTTGGTCACTTAAAAAACATTTTTAAGGATATTAATATGCCTCATTATAGTCAGAGTTTGTCAAATCAAAAAGATACTATAGAGCAGTTAGAATCTTTAAAAGACTCTAGGAATCTAGCCATATACCACATGAGTTAGTCATTTTCATGTAGTAGATTATTTTCTAGCAGAAGTTGATGTAAGTCCAGAAAAAGATAGATTTATTGTCCTTATTGCATCATTAGCAGTAATTGCTTTATTAGATATGAGTTCATCGCACTCATTTATATCTTAAAATTTTGTTACTACTCTTAAAAGTACAAAATAACTTATGTCCTTTAAAATGGAGTTAGAAAAACCTATTGGTATTAGGAATGATGAGGGGTTCAGGTCTCCTTCGGGTTCGTTAATGATAACTGATATAGCGTTGGTCTGGGATTTTCTCATTCCTGATTTGGATCTAATTGATGTCATCATTAGTATGGATTGGATTTTCTCTCGATGAGTTGAGGTTTATTTTTATAATCGATATGTTTCATTTCATGCTATTGATGGGAGATCTCATGTGTTTCAGGGGGTGGGACCCAAGGTCCGGTCATGCCGGACCTTCCCGCCCAAAGCTCAAGAGATTGTTGGTTGCTGTTGTGTTTGAGTAGAATGATATTTATTCTATTAATGATATTCTCATTATATTTAAATACATTCTTGACAATTTACCATATGATTTCTCTAGTCTTCCTCCAGCGGGTGCAGTAGAATTTATGATTGATCTGATGCTAGGTTCACATCTGATATTGAAACCCTCTTATCATATGGAATTAGATGAGTAGAAAGGGATCAAGATTCAGTTGGATGACCTATTAGAAAAAGTTTTTGTTCCCCTTAGTGTTTCTCCTTGGGTAGCCCCTATGCTCATTTCCAAGAAAGCACATGGTTCACATCATTTATGTGTGTAATATCTGAAGTTGAACTAGATAACTGTTAAGAAAAAATATCATTTTCCTTATATGGATGATATTTTTGACCAATTATATGTGTAATAGTAGTTTTCAAATATTGGTCTTTGGTCAGGTTATCATTATTTTAGATTTTAGAAGTCTGATACACCAAAGACAGTTTTTAAGGGTAGGTATAACAATTATAAATATCTAGTTATGACTTTTGTTCTAACAAATTCTCCTGTAGTTTTTAGGGAATTTAGGATTCATATTTTCTACCAATATCTTGACACTTTTTTGGTAGTGTTCATAGATGATATTCAAGTTTATTAAAAATCTAATCATGAGCATTAACACCATCTGATTTTGGTTCTATAAATTCTTACAAGTCTCATTTTGTATAGAAAACATTCAAAATTTAGTTTCTAGATTCTGGAAGTGATGTTCTTAGGGAATAGAATTTGTGAGAATGGTTTAGCATTTGATCAAGAGATGGTAAAGGATATTTTTCATGGAATGAACTACTGAATTTCTTTGAGATAAATATCTTCCTTGGTGCTTCTGGATACTACCAGTTGTATGTCAATGACTTCTTTAATTTTTCATCTCCTTTGACTTCTCTTATCATGTAAGAGGAAAAATTCACCTGGGATAAGACATGTAAGACTTATTTAAATGAACTAAAAAGTATTATGACCCCAATACCTATTCAAATATTACCTAAGACTGATAAGGGATATGTGATGTTTTGCGATGCTTCTGGTGTTGGTTTGAGATGTGTTCTTATACATGATGACCTGGTGGTTGATTATGAATCTCATTAGATTTCATCTCATGATAATAATAACCCTACTCATGATTTAGAGCTTTCCACAGTCTGGAATGCACTCAATTGTTAGTGGAACTATCTCTATTGGGAGAAGTTCATTGTATTCTCTAATATTAAGAGTTTGAGTTATATCTTTAATCATAAGGACATGAATATTAGACAGAGATGATGGGTAGAATACATACAAAAGTTTGAATTCGACATCACCCACACCCTATGGATGGGAATCATTACTGAAGATTCTATTAATAGGAATGTTCCTTCCTAGGATTTTTTGGAATTGAAGAAAGAGTTGAACTATATGGGGATTTTCATCCATATTCTTTTGGATGCTTAGGAGGATGTTTCAGTTATGGTTCTAACTAGTGTTCAATTTTCATACTCTCACCTAGAGTCTATTTTATACAGAGTAAGAATTAGGATGATGTGTTTTAGAATACTTGAGAAAGATTCTTCGGTGGGGAGACCATTTTGAGTTGGTCTCTGTCTTCAGATGGTATGATTCATTTCAAGGAAAGGATTTTCATACCAGTATCTGTGTGGATTTTAGACTTGTTTGATAGTCACATATTTTTATGGATCATACATCCAGTAACTAAGTAGATGTATTATTACTTTAAGGGTTGATTTATGAGTTTGTGTATGATGTGTGTCATCACATAGTTTATGTCTTGTTTTTACACTTTCCAATAGATAAAGTTCGAGCACTTGAACCCTTCTAGGTTTCTTTAGCCTCTTCCAATGCTGATCTGATATGTGAATATGTATCCATGGATTTTTTTGTTGGATTGCCATGGAATCCCTAAGGGAAGAATGCTATCTGGCTAGTTGTTTATTGGATGATAATGTCTTAACATTTCATTCTGATCAAAGACACCACTAAAATTGAAGATTTCAGTAAGCTGTATGTGTAGGAGATTGTGAGGTAACATTGGAGTCCTTCATCAGTTTTCCAGATTGGGATCCTAGGTTTACCTCGATGATCAAAAAGTGTATCCAAGAAACTATGAGAACTTATTTCAAGTTGAGAACATCCTACCATACACAAAAATATAGTCAAATAGAGGGAGTAATTCAGATTTTAGAGGATATGATCTGTCCATGCGTCTTAGATTTCAGAGTATTATGGGATAGACATCTATGTCTAGTTGAGTTTTTTTTACAAAAACAGTTATCATTCATCAATAAGAATTACTATTTTGAGGCATTCTATAGTATCCTTTTTAGATCACCTCTTTGTTGGACTGATGTGGGAGAAGTATCTTTAGTTGGACCATGTTTGGTTCTGGAAATGTCCTTGAAGATTCATGATATTTATAAACATATGGTTATGGCACAGAGTCAATATAAATCATATGTAGATCAACAGAATCAACCATTTTAGTTTTCAATAGGTCAGTGGGTTTTCATAAAGCATTCTCCTTGGTTGGGTCACCATTGATATGGAGAGAATGGAAAGTTGCCTCTGATATATGTTGGACCCTTTGAGTTCACTTAATGGCTCATAGAATTTACTTATCTATTAGAATTTCTTGTTTATTTAACTGATATTCACGATTCTTTCTATATATATGGGCTCATTAAATATCACCCTGATCCCACTCATGATCTGAGCTGGGAAGAAATTTAGTAAGATCAAGATGCTTCTATTCTGGAGAAACAGGTTGAGATCTTTGTTTCTCAAGAGCATGTCTAGTGTGTATAGTCAACTCTTTTGGTCAGAGTTCTATGAAATCAAGGAGCATATTCTCATTAGATTTGGGAAATTGGATTGTTGATGAGGTATAAATGGTGTTATCTATTTTTATGGATTACATCATTCACATGACTTCCCTAATATAGAATGTCATTATTGTGGGAGTTTGTTACATCTTATTACCATTTTATTAATTACTCCATTAACCCCATCGTGGTTTCCCCCTCCTCTAAAATTTTGAGGATACTTATAACGGTGAAGTCAGAGATTTGATCTACTTTTACAAATATCCCTTTTTCTATAGGTTTTAGCGTAGTTACACACTATATATCTATGTTAAACGCTGTGTAAATATGTTACACACCATCTAATGGTTGCTGGATACACATCGTGACAGATGAATTCATGTTGAGAGAGGGTACACATCATTACCTTGAAATACATGACATTAGTTCTTAAAAGGTTAGTTTTTTATTTTAGGTGATGGTGTTTTTGGCATTTTTTGATCATGTGGGTTATGCATCATGTAGTTGGGTTCCACGCGGTGTAATATCCTGCATATAGTTTTAAAAATAGGATTATGATTTTTTGTTTCAGTTCCATCTCTAGTTATATAGGTATATCTACCTAAAGAAGTTACAAGGTATTTTTGAGAGAATGAACCACTTCTATATCTATCTACTTGACATTCGATCACTGTTAAGGTTTCGGTGTATCTCTATAGGTATGTAACCATTCCACTCTTTCATTTCCTTTAATCATGGTATCACTGTTGGATGGCGTCATCAGATCCATTGGACTAGGGTTGGTGATTCTTCTTGGTTTTTTCCTAGATTTGTTTTGTGAAGTAATTATGGAGGGATTTTATTCTATTAGTCCTAGGGTGGTGGGAGTTCAAATTTGAGGTATGTAGGATTACTATATTCACCCAACCCCTTTCCTTCTAAATTGAATGAATAGATATGTGGATTTAATTCTAGGACCTTCATTTATGTTGTTGGGTTTTGTTGATTTCCGATTCCATTACGGGCATGTGTAACTAGAGTTTTGAGGTAGCTGGTTCTTTCACTTGCCTACATTGATGAACCAGGTTTTTTTGTAAAATATTTTGTAAATTTAAATTTTCAGGATTGTTTTTTGTGTATTTAAAAGGGTTTTTATTGAGAAATGGGGTTTCCCAGGTTATTGACAAATGGAATAAAAAGGTTGTATTTTATATGAATTGAAAGGAATTTTTAAATGATATTTAAATAATTAAAATGGACTATGAAAAAGAGCACATGGGTTGCCTTGGGTACTTAGATGGAAGGTTTAGCTAAGGACATTATCCATTTCATAGTCATTATCCATGAGGTTTTTCTTGGGGTATTCTTCTATTTCCTAGGCCCGTTTTTCTAGGGGGTGGTATTGACTTTTTAAGTGTTTAGTCATGGGCTATTCTTTTTCTTCCTATAACCGTTATTCTTGGATCAAAATTTCTGCACTTTATTCTTATGGTTTGAGTAGTTTGTGACTTAGACCTATAGTATTCCTTGGTGTTGTGAAACATGTGAATTTGTTTTCTATTTCCTAGATTTCTGAGTTATGCTTGATATGCATGTTTATGATTGTGGAAAATTATTTGGAAAATTTGTTTTGAAATTGATATACCTACTTTTCATTAAAATTGTGGAAAAAGGGAAATGTTTTCCATGGTTTCTATAAAGCATATTTATTGATTTTTATTCCATTATTTTAATTAAAATGACCATACATGTATTTTTAAATAGATACATGATATAGAAAACATTGGTGTGATCCTACTTAGGCTATTAGCTAAAGCCATACACACTGCTTCGGGGGTGCGTAGACAATTTTTTTCTAGTGTAGGGAAAGGCAAGGTGTTGTAGTGAGGTAGCAAGGTCTGTGTCAACTTGTTTCCTAGCTGGTGGTGAGATGGTCGGAGTTTTTCATTTCATTGTTTGGAGTATCTTTTTTGATTAGGTCCTTTGCAAATGGACTTTTCCTTAGGTGTTTTAGCTATTAAAGCATTTGTCTTCTTTTAATATTGTCTTATAGTTATGGCATATAAATCTTGTTCATATTCCGATGATAATTTTTTATTACATATATTTTATGTGTTTCATCAGGTTTGACAAATAATTCCATTTTTAGTGCTTGTTGCCAGCCCATAGGGATTGTGGATGCCATTCAGTTATGTAATAGAATGGGTTCGGTACCAGGTTTGAGGGATACCTAGTTCAGTTAGTTACGTCACTCATGAAAAGAAAAAAATAGATTGAAATTGATATTAGGTTGATATTAACGACCAAATTTCTATTTTATAGTTGAAGTAGAAATTAACTTGTGGCGCCAAAGGTTGGGTCACATAAACAAACAATTCATGGAAAATATATCTACGATAAGTATAATAATCGATATCGTTAATTTTAATAATGAAATAGGAAAGAAGTGTGATTCCTTAATGAGAGGAAATATGGTCTGAAGTTCATATCATTGAAATATGAAGTGGAAAAAAATATTGTAATGCCCTGGTCCTTGTTACCTAGACTCGGTGCATTTTTACATAACATTGGAATGATCACAAGAAAATCAGTTCTCGAAAGACCAATGATTTTAGTATTATTGGAAACAAGATTCATACATAAGTTCAACTTTACAACTTGAAGAGAAATAAAACATGAATATATATCAGTAGAAACATCCAAGCCTCCTAGATTGTGCCTGCAAGTCACTCATAACTAACTTCTTTATATCCTGGGAAAATGAAACATGAGAAAGGGGTGAGCTCAAATGCTCAGTAAGGGTAAGCAATACAACATAAGATAACATAAAAATTAATCATGGTGAATAATTGAAACCACATGCCTTTACCAATAATAAAAATAAATAAATTAATGGAAGGAATAGGATATGAGTAAATAATTCCATAATAAAACATAATAATGGATATTCAACTAGACGAATGACCACATGAACCATTAATATTTTTTTCATAATGAGGGAATGTATAATTCTGGACATTCTGAATAATTTTATCAAGGCCTCATCCAAGACGTGTATAAATGATTAAGGTCTTGGCCAAAACCATATATAAAATTGGGAAAGGCATCTTCCAATTCCACATCCAGTTGTCTCATGATACCTACTGATTCATCGAGGAGTAGTAGTGGGCTCCACCCATCACTTACTAAGTCTATTACATTCCTTATATGATAAAGTTTAAACATATGATAAACATTAGTATTAAAACTATCATACGAAATGTTGATAATTTAACCATAAACCAGTATAGGTATAATAATAGCACATCCACAGTCAAACATATCACAAAACCTTAAATACAATATGGATTTTTTCTATCATAAAAAATAAACTTCAAATAAACTTAAAATCCATCAAATGATGTTGACATAGATGAAATAAAAATCCTTTTTAGAAAAATATCTCTTTCTATTTTGAAATAATTTAAGATTCACATAATTATAATGAAAACATTTTTATTGAAAATATTATTATAAGCTTGTAAGGGAAGCGTTGATGATGTTATAACAGCAGAAAATAGCCACACCCGCCGTATAAGTTAAAAAAGTATTCTTACCTGAAATTTGTCGAAAAGAAAAAAATTACCCTGTTTAGAAAATGACGGAAAGATCCCTTTCAAAACACATAAGGGTATAAATGACTTTAAACCATTGTCTAGTAAATAGTAAAAATGTTTTGAAATACATTTTTAAGAAACATGGATGTGGATGATAAAGAGGTCTCAGTTGATAATTACGTTTAAACGACCTCAGATAATGAATAGATTGTAGAATTAACCCTTACCTTGTACTTTTCCTTGGTTGGGGGAAGGTTAACCGCCTCTATAATGGTGAAGTAATTTTTAATAAATTATACAAGAATCTTATAAATTAATATGATATCATATATGATCTTTTAACATTTCTTTGCTAATAATATCTTAGTATTATTATTGTTTCGGGTGTTAACAGATTTGTTTTCCTTTATATTCATTATTATGTGATTCAAATATATTAGGGATAGGAAGTATATTATTCAAATCCAGAATTATATGAATTCTTTAAACATTATTTTTTATCATCTAACAAAAATTAGTCTTCAATTGATACGATGGGGAATAAATCTCATCGCATTCATGGAGACAGCAATCCGTATCTACGCTCGAGTAAAAATATCATTAATTTGATATTAAAAATATATATAATTGGATTTTATATCATATATAAAGAAGCATTGTCATGATATATTTATTATTTACATCAATAACACATCATTGTTATAGCCATCCAAATAATGATTTATTGAATAACAATTACCCCATGACGTGGAGACGGTAAGTCGTACGAACGCACGTATGGGGACATGTAATTAAAAGGATGGATAGAATAGTGAATATGGTTGTACAATATTTATAATAACATCATAGTATATACAAGATACTTGAGTTATTATTTTATAATGGAAACAACAAAGAAAAAGGAAGTGGAAGAAGAAAGGAACTTGAAAGATGTGATGAAATATTTACCTCTTCTTTGTATTCTTCCATTTGATTTTATAAAAAGGGCTCCTTAGGATGGCTATATGACTAAATTAAGTCCTCCAGTATGAATTTAGGATAGTTTAAAGGGTATTTTGGCAGAGGCTGGCTGAACCAAATGGCATTTAAGTTGTGAATTCGAGTGAATAGGGAGTGCCCTTATATAAGAGGGGTGAGGGGCACCTTAGGAAAAGCTAGAAATATTATTTTATAATAAAATAATTTCCAGTTTCTAATAACTAAAAAATAGATTATTTAAATTATAAGGTGGGGATGGGTCGAAAAACACTCATTAAATAGGTTTTAGACACGTTTGGGTCACTATATTAACATTATCTTTTAGATTAAACTCTTAGTTAAATAGCTTGACATTTACCATGTCTCTTTATATTTTTATATTATATAGTTAATAAACATACTATATACTTCCAAAAGATCCCCAAGTGGTTCATTAATGATACACCTATTATTATATATGTTCTTTGGCCAAACCCTAGATTTTTAGGAATATAATATCAATTAATAATATAATCTTTGTTTTAAAGACTCTTTTATGTCAATTTTGACACTATTAGGTATTTTGTTTTTTCTAAATTCATAACTACATTATTACTTCGGAAAAAAATTATCTAACCAACCATAATATGTCATATTAACCTATAAAATTAATGGAATTCATAAAAAGTCTCAAATTACATTTATTTTGATATTTATAATATCATTTATTTTAATATTTCATTAATTAATTAATTACCCCATCACCATTGTGTCATAAATATATTATATTATTTAATATCTAAAAATTATAAATAAAATATCATTAGGTAGGAAACATTTTTATATTTATAAATAATATTTATAATCGTATATATCTTATGAATAACCCTATATTAAAAAAAATTATTTATTAAACTTTAATTTTATCTCTTTTAACTCTTTTTGAATTAAATAATAATAAATGTCCTAATCCAATATAAGTAGACCAGAGAGGTTCATATTTTATTCATAAGGTTTTTTTGTCGAATTATACTTATCCAATCGAATTATGACATGTGGTAGGGTAATAATAATATCATTTTTACCCTTAATTACCCTATTTACTTTTAACTGTGGTAAATAAAAGTAAAAAGTTACTATTCACCAAAAGTTATTTTTATCATATAGAACCACATTTTACTCCTTGATATTAACCATGTCTCTCAGATTTTTAAAATTCCACTCACAGAAGCAGTAAAATTACGTTTTAAGTGAATTTGCAAATTCTCCTAGGAGATGGGTTAAAGACGGTGAAAAGTTCAATAAAATTTTTATATATAAAAAATTATTATAAACTGACTCCAATGAATTACATTGAACTTATATAGGTATTATGTATCTATTTTGACCTAAAATAAATTTATATAAAATAAGTAATTATTTAAATAAAAAATTCTGTTTTAAACTATAACTAAGTGTTTTCCACTATTCATCAAAAATTGAATGTTTTTAGAAAATTAACAAAATTCACCCTAATCTAAATTTGATATTCCAAATCAAGAAATGAAGTCCATTTTGAAAGATAAATTTTATAAAATTTTAAAAATTGGATATCACTATTCATAACGGCTAGTTTGATTGGTTATGGTGTGTTAGAACTCAAAGTTGCGTACAACACACACTACTGTATTATTCAAAGAGAAGCATATCGTGGAAGCTTGTGGTGTAAAATTCTCCCCTCCAAATAATTTCATTGTTGAAATTTGTAGGATATTATTGCTTAAAAAGACTCGGGTGGTTCATCATCGTAAGTTCCTCTGGTTCCCACGTTGCCTCTTCCATCTTATTGTTTCTCCATCAAACTTTTACTAGACGAGTCATCCTGTTTCTCAGCACTTGTTCTCTTTTATCAAGAACCTTGACATGCTCTTCGCCATAAGAGAGATTGGGTTCCACTTAAAATTCTTCATAGGTGAGTACATGTGTTGGTTCAGGCATGTATTTTCTCAACAGTGATATGTGGAACACATAGTGATCTTTGGAGAGATTTGGAGGCATTTCCAAACAGTAAGCTACAACCCCAATTCATTCTAGAATTTCAAATGGTCCGATGTACCTGGAACTCAATTTTCCCTTCTTACCGAAACATATAACACCCTTCCATGGAAATACCTTCATGAAATCATGATCTCCTAAATGAAATTCCAAATCCTTCCTTTGATTATCGGTATATCTCTTCTGCCTACTTTGAGGTGTTTTGATGTGATTTTGGATTACATTCACATTTTCCATCGTTTCATCCACCAGTTCTGGGGCTATGAGTTTTTTACCCAACATCATCCTAATAGGTTGGTGTGCAATATCTCTTTCCATATAACACTTCATATGGTTCCAAATGAATACTTTAATGGAAGCTATTGTTATAGGAAAATTCTACAAGAGGTAAATATTGATCCCAGAAACCTTGAAAGTCATGTGAGTAGGATCTCAACATGTCTTCTACGGTTTGAACAGTCTGTTTTGATTTTCCATCAGTTTGGGGGTGGTAGGTAGTGCTCAAATGAAGTTTAGTATCCATGGATTTATGAATAATTTTCGAGAATCTTGATGTAAAATGTGGATAATGATCAAAAACAATTGATAGTGGTACTCCATTAAGTCTAACAAATTCATTAATATATAGTATTTCCAATTGTTCAAGTGTTAAATCATCTCTTATAGCAAGAAAATGTGCTGACATGGTAAGATGATCAACAATGACCCAAATTGCATTGTTCCTTCTAGTAGACTTTTGTAGTCTCATGAAAAAGTCCATCGTAATATTATGTTGTTTCCACTCAAGTATGGGAATAGGTTTCATGACTCCTCCAGGCTGTTGCCTTCCAGCTTTCACTTGTTGAAAAACCATACATCTTGACACAAAATCAGCAATCTACCTCTTCATGTTGTCCCACAAAAAATGTTCCTTCAAATCTATATAAATTTTTCTACTCACAGGGTGTATAGAGAAATTGGAACTATGAGCATCATCCAACAATTACATTTTTAGATCAGGTATATCGAGAACACAAAGTATCTTCCCAAACATCATAATTCCATATTCATACACAAAGTCACTCAATCTACCATCATTCCCAGCTTTAATATTCATTTGAAACTCTTCATCACTGGTCTGAGAACTCTTTATAGTTTCAAGTAAATATGGTTTGGAAACCATTTGAAAACGAATTTATGTTTCAACATTCATGGTTATTCCCATATCCACCTTTACTAGATCCATGTATATAGGATCCTTTTCAACTCTCATCTTGTTCAAATCTCCATGGTCCTTTCTACTAAAAGCATCTTCCACCTTATTTTCCATCCCCATGTGGTAGTGTATAGTGCAACCATAATCCATGAGTAGTTCATGCCATCGACTTTTCCTCATATTGAGTTCCTTCTATGTGAAAATATACTTCAACCTCTTGTTATCAAAATATATCTCACATTTTTCACCATAGAGATAGTGTCTCCATATATTCAAGGAAAATGTTACAGCTGCTAACTCAAGATCATGAGTAGGATAGTTTTTCTCATGAATTTTTAGCTGTCATGATGCCTAAGCAAAAACCCGATCATTCTGCATAAGTACACAACCATGTATTTTCTTTGAACCATCACTATAAATAATAAACCCATCATTCCCTGATGGTATAGTCTATATAAGAGCATTGACTAATATTCTCTTCAGTTTTTCAGAACATTCTTCACAATCTTGTGTTGAATAAATTTTAACCCCTTTACATGTGAGATTTGTTAATGGGTTAGCCAACTGGGAAACATTATGGGCGAAACATCGATAATAACCTGCTAAACCAATAAAAATGCGTACCTCAGTTATAATTGCCGGTTCTGGACATTCTTGGATTGATCATGTCTTAGAAGAATCAATGGAGATTCCATCCTTAGAGACAATATCGTCAAGAAAAGAAATCTCGAGAATCCAGAATTCACACTTGCTATACTTCCCATATAATTCATGTCTTCTAAGAGTCTTTAGAATAATGCACAAATGATTTTCTTTATCTTCTTAGATTTTGAAGTATACTAAGATATCATCAATAAATACCACTAAATAATCATCGAGATATTCCTTGAAAACTGTGTTCATTAGATCCATGAAGATAGAGAGTGCATTAGTCAATCCAAAAGGCATTATTGTAAACTCGAAATGCCCATACCTAGTTCGAAATTCTGTCTTTAGAATGACTTCCTTCTTCACACACAACTGATGGTTTCCATTTTGTAGGTCAATCGTTGAAAATTATTGAGCTCTATGCAATTGGTCAAATAAATCATCAATGTGAGGTAGGGGATACTTGTTATTTATTGTTATATCATTGATCTCCCTGTATTCAATACATAACCTCATATGTCCATCTTTCTTCTTAACAGAAAGGACAAGGGCTCCCCATGGAGAAACACTAGGGAGAATAAATCCTTTATTAATCAATTCCTCTAGTTGTTTCTTTAGTTATACTAATTCCACAGTGGAAATTCTATATGGGGTCTTCGATATAGGCCATGAACTAGGAATTAGGTCAATGGAAAACTAAATTTATTGTTATGGAGGATGTCCAGGTAAATATTTTGGAAACACATCAACATATTATTTCACAATAGGTACATCCTCTATTTGAATATACCTTTCCTCACCCATAGTTATTTCATTCTCTTCCTACTAAATAATTAAATTTATTTGAGCTACTAAGGGTGGATCTTGAAAAGAATCAGGTGGTAACGATTCTTCTCTAAAGATAATGTGTTCTTTATCATCATCATCATCAAAAAATGTATCCTCCTTCTTCTTACAACAAATATTTTCATCATGGTCCAAAATCTAATCCATACCAACGATTATAACAAATTCCATCATGGGTATGGTGATTATATCAGTAGATAAAGAATATTTATATGCTCTAATGGGAACGAATTCACAAAACATTGTTGCAATGATATTTCCCTTAGGAGTTTTAACTGAAAAATCCCTTGTTAAATCAAATTGGAAATATCTATTTTTCTTAGCAATCTGGGAAGATATGAAACAATGTGATGATCCAGAATCAAATAATGCATTTTCTAAACTTGAGGAAACAATTAAATTACCTGCTGGTATGTCTTTCGGAGCTTCAACCTCAGTAGTAGTGATCACATAAGCTTGGCCTTGATCCCTTGGCCTTTTCTGAGGTAAGATTCCATGACACATAGGACATTCATTTGCATAATTTCCCATCTCCCGGTAATTGAAGCATTGAACATTGGTAGCATATTTCTTCCACTTACAATCACCAGCAATATGGTCTTTCTCTCCACATTTATAACATACTTCTTTTCCTTTTAGACAGGCACCAGGGTGCTTCCTTCTGCAATTATCACAGGGTAGAAATTCAATTCTTCTCTTCTTCCCCATTTCCTTATTTCCATTCCCATAGTGTTTAGCATATCTATTCTTCTCTTGATTTGATTTAAAGTCATGATATTTAGAGAATTCTTTTTCTGTCATGATAGCACATGATAGAATATCATCGTAGGATGAGAAGGATTGTGATACTAATGCTTAACAGAGAAATGGTTTTAACCCATCAAAGAAATGATAAATCATACTTTTTGGGTTACGTATATAATCTATTAAATGCCTCACTAACCTTGTATAGTTAGCTTCATACATTGTGACATTTTGATCCTCCTTTTGCCTCAGAATCAAAAATGTCTTTCCATATCTGCTTGATGGTCATGAGAAAAGTATTTTTCTAAGAAAATTTCTTTAAACTCCTTATATTACATATTTGATACTTCTTCATCATCCTTTGTGTTTTGAATCAATCACCACCATTGATCAGCATCCCCAGTGATTTGGTAAACTTCCATGACAACTTTTTCCCTTTCGCTACTCCCCAAAGTGTAGAATATTTTCCCTAAGTAATTTATCCATTGCATAGATACTAATGGATTTGTACTCTCATTGAATTTCAGGGGTCTTTTCCTCATGAAGTGATCTAACATTGACCCTCCATGCTGTGGATCAGGGTTCTTTACATGGGTAAGGTTATTATTCATAACTAGAGTGAGTTGTCCCAGTATAGTGGTAAGTTGATCTGTACCAGTTGTATCAGTATCTCCACTATAATTATCTTGAGTAGGAGGGAAATCCCTACACGGAGTGCGTGCATTTATAAAGTTTCCATTCCTTTAACTAGGCACCATTTATAAATAATGGAATAAACTAGATTAGTTTATGAATAAAAATATATAATTCCAAACTTGTAGAACACTTAACATGAATTGAACAGTTTATGGATATAATCCATAATCATAAAAAATGTCATCGTTGAGGAATTATATACTTATAAAACCTTCATAATGGTTTTTAAATAAAATGATAATTATCCTAAGCATATCCCCCGGGAGTGTCGTAACCAAGAGTGCAGTAAGGGCCGTTGTCGTGCACGAGTTCTCATTTGAGTTTAGCTCAAAGTGGTGTTTTCGGGTTTTATCCCTAGGTACAACTGTGCCAGAGCCACCTCTACATGGTCATATCTAGATAGGGATTTATTGCTTGGAAAACTCACAAAAACTATACAATACCAAAATTCTAGGAAGTTCTTATATACTAATACCCCAAGTCTATCTTAGGGCTTTGTTCTCTAATCCGAGTTTATCTAAATATTGCTTCTAAGGTTTGTACTAAACTTCTTCTGATACCAATTGTAACACCCCGACCCTAGTTACCTAGAGTCGGTGCATTATTACAAAACATTGGCATGATCACAAAGAAAATCATGTCTCGAAAGACCGATCTGTTTAGTATTATTGGAATCAAGATTCATACATAAGTTCAACATTACAACTTGAATTGAAATACAACATGAATATATTTCATTAGAAACATCCAAGCCACCTATATTATACCTACAAGTCACTCATAAATAACTTCTTTATATCCTGGGAAAATGAAACATAAGAAAGGGGTGATCTCAAATGCTCAGTAAGGGTAAGCAATACAGCGTAAGATAACATAAATATTAATCATGGTGAATAATTAAAACCACATACCTTTACCAATAATAAACATGAATACATTAATGGTAGGAATATGAGCTGAGTAAATAATTCCATAATAAAACATAATCATGGGTATTCCCCTAGATGAATGACCACATGAACAATCAATAATATTTTCATAATGAGGTAATGTATAATGCCATACATTCTGAAACATTTTGTCAAGGCCTTGACCAAGAAGTCTAAAAATTATTAAGACCTCGAACAAAACCATATATCAAATTTAGAAAGTCCTAGGACAATTCCACTACTAGTTGTCTCATGTGATCCACCGATGAATCGAGGAGCTATAGTAGGCTCCACCCATCACTTACTATGTCTAATACATTCCTCATGTAAAAAGTTTTAAACATATCGTAAACATTAGTATTAAAACTATCCTACAAAATGTGAATACTTTAACCATAAACCATGAATGGTATAAAAATAAAACATGCACAGTCAAACATATCACAAAAACATCAATAAAATATGGAATTTTTGTATCATAATAAATCAACTTTAAATAAACATAAAACCCATCAAAGGATGTTGAGATAGATGAAATCAAAACCCTTTTTAGAGAAATTTTTATTTCTATTTCGAAATAATTTAAGAGTAAAATAATAATAATGAAAACATTTATTTTGAAAATATTCTTATAAGCTTGTAATTGAATATTTGATGATGTTATAATAGTGGAAAATAGCCACACCCGCTGTATAAGTTAAAAAATATTCTTACCTTAAATTTGTCAAAAAGGTCAAAAAGTACCTTGTTTAGAAAAAAATGAGAAGATTACATTCAAAACACATAAGCGTGTAGATGAATTTAACCCATTGTCTAGTAAATAGTAAAAATGTTTTGAAATATATTTTTAAGAAACATAGATGGGGATGATAAAGAGGTCCCAGTAGATAATTACGTATAAACAACCTCAGATAATAAAGAGATTGTAGAATTAATCCATAACATGTACTTTTCCTTGGTCAAGGGTAGGTTAACCACATGTATAATTTTAAAATAATTGTTATTAAATTACACAAGAAACATATACATTAATATGGTATCATATATGATCTTTTACATCGCTTTGTCAATAATATCTTAGTATTATCGTTGTTTTGGGTGTTAACAGACTTGTTTTCCGTTATATTATTTGTTATGTGAGTGATTTTTGTTATGGATGGGATTTATCTTATTAATAATAAGAATGAAATCAATTTTTATACATTATTTTTAATCATCTAATGAAAGTTAGTCTTGAATGGATATGATGGGTAATGAATCGCATCACGTTCGTAGAGACGGTAATCCGTACGTACGCACGAGCAGAAGTATCATTTTTTGATATTAAAATAATATATAATTAGATGTTATATCATATATACAGAATAATTATCATGTTATATTTATTATTTACATAAATTACATGTCATTATTATACCCATCCAAATAATGATTTATTGAATAACAATTACCCCATGACGTGGAGACGGTAAGCCGTACACGCACGTATGGTGACATGTCATTCAAAGGATGGATAGAATAGTGAATTTGGTTGTAACATATTTATAATAACATCACAGTATATATAAAATACTGAAGTTATTATTTTATAGTGGAAACAAAAAATAAAAAAAAGTGGAAGAAGAAAGGAACTTGAAAGAGGTGGTGAAATATTTACCTCTTCTTTGGGTTCTTCCTTTTGATTTGATCAAAAGGGATCCTTAGGTTGGATTTCTGACTAATGTAAGTCCTCTATGATAAAAAGAGGATAGTTGATATGGTACTTGGGAATATTTTGGCCGAACCAAATGGCTTTGAAGATGTGAATTAGAGAGAAGGCAGAGTTCACTTTTATAAGAGGGGTGAGGGGCACCATATGAAAAGCTAGAAATATTATTTTTTAATAAAATAATTTTCAGATTATAATGGCTAAAGAATAGATTATTTAAATTATAAGGTGGGGATAGGTCGAAATCCCCTCAACCAATAGGTTTTAGATAGGTTTTTTCTCTATATTAATTTTATATTTTAGATTAAACTCTTAGTTAAATAGTTTGACATTTACCACGTCTATTTGTATTTTTATATTATATAGTTAATAATATTACTATATACTTCTAAGTGAACCCCAAGTGGTTAATTAATCTTACACTTATCATTATATAAGTCCTTTGGCCAAACCCTAGATTTTTAGGAATAAAATATCAATTAACAATATAATATTTGTTTTAAAAACTCTTTTATGTCAATTTTATCACTATTTGGTATTTTGTTTTGGAAAGATTCATAATATAATTATTACTTCGAAAAAAATTCATCTAATCAACCCTAATATGTCATATAAACATATAAAATTACTATAATTCATAAAAATTCTGAAATTAAATTTATTTTGATATTTATAATATCAATTATTTTAATATTTTATTTATTATGAAATTACTGCATCATAATTGTGTCCTAAATAAATTAAATTAATTAATGTCTAAAAATTATAAATAAAATACCATTATGTAGTAAATTATTTTATATTCCTATGGAATATTTATAGTATAATTTTTCTTATGTATAACCCTATATAAAATAATTTTTAGTTATTAAACTTTGATATTATTTCTTTTAACTCTTCATTGAATTAAATAATAATAAATGTCCAAATCTAATCCAAGTAGACCAAAGAGGATCATATTTTATTCCTGAGGTTGTTTTTGGTTTAATTATACTTATCCAATATAATTAGGACATGTTCTATGGTAATAATAATATCATTTTTACCCTTAATTACCTTATTTACTTTTAACCGTGGTAAATAAAAGTAAAAAGATACTATTCACAAAAATTATTTTTATCTTATTGAACACCATTTTACTCTTTGATATTATCCATTTCTCTTATATTTTGGAATTTATACTCACAGAAGTGGTAAAATTATGTTTTATATGAATTTTCAAATTCTCCTAGGAGATGGGTAAAAGACGTTGAAAAGTTCAATAAAATTTTAATATATCTAAAATTATTATAAACTGACTCCAATGAATTAAATTGATCTTATATAGGTATTAGGAATCTTTTTTGACCTAAAATAAATTTAAATAAAATAAAAAAGTATTTATATAAAAAATTCAGTTTTAAACTACAACCTACAGTTTTTTCACTATTCATCAAAAATTGAAAGTTTTCAAAAAATACCAAAAATTCACCCTAAGCTAATTTCGATATTCAAAATCCAAAAATGAAGTCCATTTTGAATGATAAAATTTATAAAATTTCAAAAAGTGGGTATTAATATTCATAACGGCTAGTTTGATTGGTTGTGGTGTGTTAGAACTCGAAGTTGCGTACAACACATGCTACTGTATTATTCAAAAAGAAGCGCACCGTGGAATCTTGGGGTTTTACAAATATTCCTGGTCTCCTCAACACAGATGTATGAGGTCCAATAAATGTGGGTGAAACATATTGAGAGAGGTACTTCATTCTTTTTGTTGATGATTATAGTAAAATGGCTTGTGTAAGGATAAGTTATCATCGAATAACTGGGAATGATACATGACATATAATAAATGTTTTGAAATTTTTCTATGAAGGGTAATACATATCCATTGAAATTGAAAAAAAAACCTAGAAAACATGGAATAAATAATGAGGTGGCTTCATTGAGAACCCCCCTAAGAAATGGTCTTGTTGAGCATAGAAATCGATATGTGAGCAATATGGCTTGAATATTACTAATTTAGAGTCATATAACTCGAAATTACTAGAAAGGGGTTATTCAAGTTGTACTATACACTCAAAATGAAATAGGGATTAATACAGGAGATACCAAGACAACATATGACTTGTGGTGTGGAAGGAATCCCTCAATGAAATATTTTAATGTTTTTAGAAGTAAATGATTCATCCAAAACAATGAAGGAAATAAATAAAGTATGGTGATGGTGTAGAAAATTGAATATTCCTTGGGTATTCATTTAATATTAATGCCTACAAGTGTTTCATTAATCATCTTGGAGGAATATTAGAAAGAAGTGATGCCATGATCATTGAAGATAAAACCAAAAAGTCTTTGAGAAGCTTCATATGATGATATGATAGAAGATGAACAAGAAAGTGTATATTGAACACATTCAAATGTATAAGTAGAGGAAGAAATCAAAATAATCATGGGTCGGAAAATGAAAATGATTTAAAAGAACAATCAAAAGTGTAAACTTTGATTGAAGAAAATTCATCTAAACCTAACAGAAGAAACAGAAGAGCATAAATTGATCTGTCCAATATCAGTGGGGGTTTTAAAGCACTCACATAAATAAGGATGATGATCAATGATACACATTATGACTTCTTTTCAATTGTTTAACCAATATTTTATTAAGAAATTGAAATTGATGAATATTGGGATAGATCTATGAATTTAAAACAAGATCAGATTGATAGGAAACTAACATGGGATCTTATTAAGAGACCGGAATATCAAAATGTGATTGGAATAAATTAAATATTTAAAAAACATTTTTAGAATATAAATTTAATCACAAACAAGGTATACTTAGTGTGTAGAGGCTATGCAATGATTAAAGGAATTGATGTTGAAGAAATGTTTTCTTTAGTAGTGAGAGAATAGTCTATCTGGCTTTTCCATGATATGGAAATTCAAATAGTATACAACAATAATCAAATGGATGTCAAAAAATCATTCTAAAATGGATTTCTTGAATAAAAAGTCAAAATTAAATCCCCAGTGGGATTTTAAATAGGAAATGATCAAGAAAAGGTTTATATATTAATGAAGGCCCTCTATGCACTAATGCAGGCACCACGTTCATGGTATTTTCGATTAAACGATTATATGAATAATATTAATTTTAAAAGAGGTGGTTTTTTTAATAATATATATATATTAACAATTCTATAGATGATAAATTTATAGTTATTATGTAAGTGGATTATATTATATTTGGCTGAGGCATAAAGACATCACTGGATGAATTTTCTAGTCACATAAAATCAGAATTTGAAATCTATATGATTGGAGAACTCACATACTTCTTGGGGATGTAGGTGATTTATAAAAATAATTACACACTTATTTCCCTAGAAAATTTCCAAGGTAGTTATTGAGGAAATTAAAAATTCATGACTCTAAACAAATTTCAACTCGGATTATGGTTGGGAAAAACATGGAAAGCATGAATATGGGACATATGTGGATTCCACCTTATACATGATAATCATTATAAGCTTATTATACATGACTTTTTCAAGGCTATATATCATAATGGAAACATGATTAGTGGTCAACTTTCTAAGTAATACAAAGGAAGATAAATTGGAAGCAGTTAAAATAATCATGCGATATGTTAAAGGTACATCCACTTTGGTCTTATACTGTGTTGTAGAAAGAGATACTGAATTATTGGAATTATTTTGATATAGAATGGGATGGAGATGCGGTGGATTGAATTTCCACATGTTTTGGATCATTATTCATTGGAAATAATTTAGTGGGATCGTTGAGTAAAAGACATGAAATATATACTCTTAGTACAATTATGGAAGAGTATATTTCTATGAAAAAGGATTGCACGAAAATGTTTTGGATGAAGCAACTACTCCATGATATTGGTAATGAATTGAAACAACCAATAGTGATTCACTATGAAAACTAGAGTATGATCGATCTTACTAAAAATATAGTTCATCATTCTCTTTAAAAACATATTAATATCAAATATAACTTCATCAATGATAATTTTTAGTAATGTGTGATTAGAATTGATCTGGTTGGAACTGATGACCATGTGGTAGACATTTTGACTAAACCTTTGGCAGCATATATTTTTGAGAAACATCAGTTGAACATCGGTGTTCATCCACCTCCCTGTGCATGAGTAGGTTACGGTTCTTCCCCTATCCCCATTTGTGTTATCTATTTTAATATGTTTATGGAAATGATAAAGGTTTATGTACGAGATAATATCTAGGGGGATTCATTTTTCTGATCTACAAGTACAAATAGAGGTTTTTGAGTTTATTTCCAAGTGAGGAGAGTAGATAAATTCAATGTTATAATGCTTTATAGGTTGTAGGTTTTTTAGAAACAATCCAGAGATTATATGAAATGATGATAATTAGTTTTCATGAGGAAATAGTTAGATCCTAGATTAAACATATTTAAGCATTACAAAACATGAGAACCTAATTAATGCCTCATATAATTCATTATACATATATCTTTTCTCACATAGACATGTATTTTTTGATGACTTGTCTCTCACTCTTTGTGTTTTTCGCACGAAACAAATTTTGAATGATTATAAGTTTTGTGAAAAAAGATGGTGTCATGGAAGAATCTTATGCTTCAAAGGGGATATATAATTTAGGTTATGCACAACTGTGGCTTAGATATACTCATTTCAAAATATCGCAAAGGCATGAGTTGTGCATAAAAGTCTATTTCGGGAAAATGAGTATTATGAAACAAATACGACGTCAAAATTAGTATTACAACCATGGTGAAGGCATGCAATGAAATTACATGTAGTGTCATCCATGTCAATAAATATTTATCTTCCACTTTCACTAAATTGAACTTTTTCAATGATGATTTGGTGTCTGTTATGTGTGAAACAATAGTACATAAAAAATTAAACGTAGTAAATATTACATGTGGAGTGTTCCATGAGTCTTTCAAGACCATATGAAACTTATGGTGTCGTTAAGTGAATGAAAAGGGTTGATATTAATACATATTGTGTGTAAATTATAAAAGTTTCATTCCAGAATATGTGATTAGTTTTTCCGCATCTATGTTTATAATATTTGATTTTTTTGATCAGTGCTTTCATGTTCTTCAATTTGGAACAATGGTTCAAGAAGATACATTTCCTAGTAATGAAAAAAGACTTAAATAAAAATATACTAAGGATACCTTCACGTTGTTAAATTGAGTAAGTCTTTACCCAATGTAGTTAGCTTGGAGGATTTAGAAGAAGTGTTCTAAGGGAGGTAGTGTTCTATCCCTCAAAATATTATAAAGACGATGTGACTGGGACAGAGTGACTGTGTCTGAACTTCTGTATTCCCCAAATAATGATGATTTCAAGATTTAGGTATGACCGATATGCTGTCAATGAATTCTCCATGTATTATCCCTTAGTGGTGAACAAAGTAAAAATCATTTTTATTATCACTGTATGTGAATGTCTAAACTACATCACATTACTATTAGATATGTTTAATAGGTTCCTAAAAACATTGGTAAAAGATAAATATATTTAGAAGAATAGGTTGACACCCATATTCACCCCCCCTATCAGGGAGTTATAGGGTCCTACAAAAATTTAAGCCTCCAGTTGACCAAAAATTGATAAAAAATTCAGGAGTTGATATCCTCAAACTAGACCACCAAAACTAGAATCTAATAGTACAATACATCCTTTACACACATGAATGTACTACTTGAGGTGAAATTTGAAACTCATAAAGAACTAAATCATGCATCATTGAAGGAATAAAAATATTTTGAAGGAAATATGGGTATTCCTTACATAAATATTACATAATTTTAAATTAATATTCAATACATACTATAATAATTCATTCCATAGAATTGTAAAGGATTAGTTTATTTGGAGACAAGATTTTTAATAAAATTATTGCATAAATTATCCTAAATATCATCGACAATTTTCTTCTCATATAGTACGCTTCCTATATATATCATACATAAAACCATTCTTCATGACATGGAGAAATGGAAACATCAAAAAGGGTGAGATCAAATGCTTAGTAAGGTTAAACATGGGAGGTATCCAATAAATGTTATATTTGAGAAAAGACAATAATAAAGGTATGGGTGCATTATCATAACTTATGAAATTAATATTGAATCAGTAATAGTACATAAATTTTGTGTCCTTGAGCAGAACATTGTCATTATAAAAGGCTGGATTAATAAAACTGGAGATTCGTTAATATTCAAATATAAACCATGATAGAATATCAAAATCATGAAAATATGTCATAAGAATTTGGAAAAATCATTTTAATATAAAATAATTTCAATCATCAAGTCTCACTACAAATACAACCATTAAATAGTTGTTAATGTACCACTATAGATTTGGTTTACTCACAATTCCCTTTTCAATAAAGGTTGACAATGTCATATATTAGATTACCTCCAATCCCCATTCCCTTTAATATTATCTAATGATATATAAAACATTTTCCATTACATTGTAGGTATATATAATTCTAATCTCAACTATAACATAATGAAAACCAAATATATGTGTTCGATGACATAACAAAAACATTCATCATTTCACCATAGCTTAATTAAGTCATTAGAATGATATGGGTTTCATGAAAACCTCACTAAAAAACATAATAATAATCTAAATTGAGAAAGGATGTCAATGGTGTCAAAATATCATATACCTAATAAATTATATCTACGAAAAAAATTTGACTAACATGAAAATCAATTTTATTAAATCTAAATATAATTATACATTGAAAACTAAGAGAAATCATCCATTAATTTTAGTAACTTTTAGAATATAAAAATTACTAGGAAAATGGGAATGGTATTTTATTTGTAATATTGTTATAATTTTATTGTAATAATTTGAATGAATAATGGTCATGATAGTAGAAAATTATGTTTCAACTGTAAATGTTAAAAAAAAGTCCTTTCTTTATTTTGTAAATATCTAAATTTGAGACATATAAAAAGGTTTGAAAATATTCCTTTTAAAAATTTATAAAAATATTTAAATGTAGTATAAATAAAAAATTACCAATGATTTAAAATTATAAAATAATATTAATGAATCAATTTTTATTAATACGGTTCTGGTAGAAAAAGATTCCTAATAAAAAGAGGAGATAAAGTCAACATTTCTTAAAAATGATAATTTTTTCTTATTAAGTAATAATGATGGTAAAATATAAAGAATACATTAAATATTTTTAAATAAATGGAGTAGAACAAAAAATATATGGTTCAAGATATATATCAAATAATTTCACCCTTATACATTTAAAGATAAACAATCACGATTGAAAATGTGATTGCAACATAAACCCTCAAGAATCTAAATTATTTGCACATGATCTAACCTCATGTGTAATAAATATTTATTTGTTATGAATACATATAAGAAAATTATATGTAATTATATTAATATTAATTTTACATTAAAAATTTTAATCAACTACTCATTAATAATTCTACAATAAAATCAACATTATATGCTTCAATTGTTATGTTTTTCATGCGTGTATCAATTTCAGGATTCGGGTTCCTCCAACTTGTTAATGGTTTAATCATATCCAAAATATTATCCATGTACTAAGTATCATATTTAATCCGTATATATACTTTTATAAAATTATATGTAACTTGGTGATGTGAAATGAATTACATCACTTTCTGGAGGGGGTAGCTTGTACGTACGCATGGGCAATGATTTCATTTTGAAATGAAAGGAAATAAAGGAAGATAAATAATAATATATAATTAATGGGTCATAATTATGTCATATATACAATATGTAATCATTATATACATCAATATTATTGTCCATGTCAGGAAGTAATGAAAACTTTAACATGTTCCTTCATGAAGATGGTGGTGCATAAAAACACACGAACAACACTTTAATTTTCCATTGGACAGAAAGAAGATTTAAAATGGTTGTCAAATTAACATAAAAACATTTATTTATAGTAAATATACCATCTTAAATATATTAATATGGTTATTTAAAATTTTAATGATGCTAAAGAAGAAAAAAACTTGAAATCGATCAGTAAGTAAAATTACATCTTCTTAGAGTATGTTCATTTGGAATTTACCTAAATGAATTTACGGTTTGTATATTGGGGATACTAAGACATATATAATGTATCAAGGAAGTTTTTAATAAGATTACTTCATGGACTATCCCAACTGGACAACTCATTTTTTTTAATAAGTGATAAGATGATGATCACTTTTATAAGTGAGTAGAGTAGCACCCATTCAAATATTAATTTTCATAAAATAAAATAATTTAATTTTCAAGGTTATGTAGCATAAAATGGATTTTTTTTGGATGATAGGATAAGGTAAGTTCCAAATCCACTCAAAAAATTATATTTTGATAAGTTTTAGTGATAATTTAATTCTAATATCTTAGTATAACCCCTTATTAAACATTTAAATCCTTACCATGTTGACTATAATTTTATCATAGTAAATATTCATTATATGACCAATTAAGTAAAAATTATTACATAATATATATTATTATGATTAAAATTATCAAATATGTTTTAAAAAATTAAATTCACATAGGTTTTTTAAAGTAATGAAATATCCGTTCTCAAAACACATAAAGATATTTTTTTTAAAATGTATTTTTAAGCATAAATATAATTTTATTCTTATTGATTATAAGGCCCCAGCCTTAAACCTTACTTAATCTTGAGTTATTACAAGATTACACATTGAGTATCTTTTCAGGTTTAGAGTTTTAGAGAATTATATCATGAAACTTGCATTACATTCCACATTTAAATAAAGTAGTTACATAAAAGACACTATTCATTCTTACCATCAACGGAAACATATTGAAAATAAAACATGGATTCTTTCTTGACACATCCTTGAAACTATCATCACATCATGTACCTTTCCCTTGACCTGTGAAAAACATTTCAAAAACATGGGATGAGCATAAAAAGATCAGTAAGGGTTATAAAAATATGGAAAGGAATCATGAGTTCATATATACATAATAATGAAATCATACATTACCCATAAAACATAGTCACTTTAACATACCTCATAAAACCATGAATAAATCATATAAAACATAAGACATAAAGGTAACATGAGGCATTCATAACATTCGTACGTAGGGAGTAACCCTCTTGGTTACATTTGGAATACCCATCACAGTATATTCCCTAAATCTCTTCGGAGAAACCTTAACGTTTCACTCCTTCATGTTACCCAATGCATTGGAGAGCTATATCCGGCTCACCCGCCCTTAGTTTATCACGGAACCACCCTTCTTCATAATAATGCCCAAGAACCTCAACATAATCGTATCACATAAAACATGCATAAAGGAAACATAACATTTCCTCCTTTCAATCACAAGATATCAATACAACACATTGATATAAAAACATTATGAAAACCATTTTCAATACCAAAATAAAATAAAATTAAAACATGGTATTTATTTTTCTTTTAAAAAGAAGGTATGGCTTGTATAGAAAGTTGAAACTCAAATAACGGTCACGGCGGTGGAGAAGTCGTTGTCGCCGCATACGTACGACAAAAACATTCCCTTTTGTCGTTTAGTGAAACGCTTCGTATAAAAAATATTCCTTTTGGATAAACGTAAAAGTCAAAGGAGTTTATACACCGTATAAAAGAAGGTTGTGTATAAAACAAAATATGCCTCAATGAAAGGAG
Organism: Viscum album; assembly: GCA_963277665.1. Lineage (NCBI taxonomy): Eukaryota > Viridiplantae > Streptophyta > Magnoliopsida > Santalales > Viscaceae > Viscum > Viscum album. Next base: position 1,320,791,240 of record OY728138.1, read on the forward strand.
ATTGAGACGAAGTCCCATACAAAGACAGTATCCTTAGTTTAAAGATAAATCAATTACATAATTATGTGTGACAAACGAATACACCAAATATAAGTGGATATTAAGTTTAAAATAATCAAAGGTCATTCACACATATTCAAAGGAAGACATATTCAATAACTACATGTTGAACCCAAAGAAATCGAAATTGGGTTAAGAATTTCCCTTGACAGCCTAACGACGTCACATCAAAATGAGTTGATGAGAGATAAAAAGTGTATCTCATAAGATAGAAATAAAATTTACATCAATAAGGATATATTAGGACATATCCCAACATAACAATATGTACATTAAAAGACCCAACAAAGTATGTCTTTTAAAAAGAGGAGGGTGAAAGGTTCCCTTACCGACATGGGTATCTTTCGAAACATACACCTCGTGAAAGAAGGAAAATACAACATTGATGTAAATAATCATAAAATAAAGTATATTACACAGTGAGTAAAATAATGGGCACTACATACACCACTGAAAGGAAATTGTGGCAAATGTAGCATAAATCTCACGGGAATAAAAGTGAGATGAAAAATCCCTTACGAAAACCCAGCAGCCTAACGGCGCCACATAAAACTTACACAAATGGATTGATGATATCAAATAGGGTATCTCATCATATTAATTTAAAGTTTATATAAAGAGGACTATAAAAGAACATCCCCCAACATAACAAATAGGAGCTTAAAATAAGTGACATAAAGGAGAGTACTTAAAAAGAAAGAGAGAGGTTAGATCTCTTACGAAAATTCGGCAGCCTAACGACGCCACTCAAAACTTCCAAAATGAATTGATGAGAGGAAATAGGGTCTCTCATCATATGAACATAATAAGTAAAGTAGGATTAATATAAAATAACATCCCAATCATAAGAAATATGATCTTAAAAGGAATTACATAAAAGAGTGTACTTAAAAAGAAAGAGAGGTGTAGGATCCCTTACCTCTGGTCCGACTTGAATCGATCATTCTTTAATCTCCTGAATAATAAACTTGAGTTAATTTAACCTTTATTAAGAACCTTATTCTAGTTCATTATTCCTTTTAGATCACTTATTTCCATGTTATAAACATTATGTAATGATTTAAGTTAATAATGTTTGTTTTGTCGATATTTGGTTCTTAAGTCGAAAGTGGACTTCTTACAATTACATGTTGTTCATGTGGTCAAATGTTCATTATATCCAGAATTATATTCATGATTTGGATATCATATATATCATATATATCCAGAATATACATATATTTATAATATTACATAATCATTTAGAGTTATGAAATGAAATGCACCGTTCATGGAGACGGTAAGTCGTACGTATGCATGAATGTTACTTTCATTTATATGTCATATTAATGAAATTAAAACTAAATGAGAGGTATGTATATTTTAATTCCATAATTATATTCATCATTTAGATGTATCATTCATCATATATATCCATTATATACATGTGCTTATATAGTACATTACATTTGGGGATAAGAAATGAAATGCACCGTTCATGGAGACGGTAAGTCGTACGTACGCATGAACACTACTTTCATTTCTATTTCATATTTTTATGGAATGGAATAATAATGATATATAGGTATATTATAATTCCAGCATAACATCATATATAATAACTTTAAATCCATCCTTTATATGTCCCACATATGGAATTAACGAATCACATCACTTTGAGGGGGCGGTAGTCCGCACTTCCTTAAATGAAGATATCGCGTTTACCCATAATGGAAACCATAAAGGTATTCCCAAAAATGAAAAATACAGAAACTTAATGAAAACATAAAAATATTATATATCATATATAAATATATTGTCATCTTAATGTCCACCTTTGAATGTGTTAAAATAATGTTGAACAATCATTGTTTCGGGAGGCCGAAATTCGCCATCCACGGAAACAGTATGTTCTTTAACCATTAGATGTAGGTGTGTGAATGTTTAGCTCGAATACTTCTTATAAAAACATCCTAGTATATTTATTATACTTTATTTGTTACAAAAGAAATGAATAAAAAGATTTTAGGGGGTTGGAGAAGCAAAATAAAACAAAAGTACTCAAGTGAAGACATTACCATAAAATTGGGTAACTCCCTTTGGTTTGAGCTCAAAGGCTTTCGTGGGAAGACTTATGCCCAAATTGAGGCTTAAAGAAGTAATATAGGGAATTTTAGAGACAAAATGGGCAGGGTTTGGCCGATACAAAGGCTTTGGGAGTGTGGGTAAGGAGGTAGTGGTGGGGGCCTTTTATAAGAGGAGAGGAGGGGCACTCTTGGAAGGTAAAGAAAAGTCACTTTATTTTAAAATGGTATTCTGATTTAAGAGGTCCCAAATTGATGTGTTTCAAGGCTAAGGTGTTAAGGGTTCTCAATCAACTCATCAAATAGATTTTGGACATGTGTTGGTCTTAGATATTACATTATCTTTTCATTTTATTTAAATCGTTAAATAATGAGGTCATCGCTGCATCATCATGATGTCACCAATAATTTAATTTATTTAATGTCTAAAAATTATAAAACAAATACTATGATGTAGGAAATATTTGTATCTTTCCAATGAATATTTATAGTCAAAAATCTGATTTGTATAACCCCATGTAAAAATTGTTTTAGCAAAACATTTCATGTTTGTCTCATTTTTACATTAACTTTAAATAAAAAGATATTAATGTCATTTTCCAACCAAAGTGGCTTTATGGCATCCCCAAGTTGACCCATGGGTTGTATTAGTCGGCCATGACACATCCAATGAGATTATTACATGTGTCAAGTTCATTTCATATTATTAAAACATTATTTTTACCTTAAACTACACTAATTACCTCTAATCGCGATTAAAAGCATAATAAGTTACTATTCACCAAAAAATTATTTTTATCCCATTGAACCACATTTTACTTCCTAATGACAACCATGTATGTCAGATTTTTGAAATTCAAAACACAAAGATGGCAAAATTTCATTTAAACAGAAAAAACAGTTTTTATAAGTACCACTTAGTGGTTTCACTATTCATCAAAAATTGAAGTTTTTCAGAAAAATCCCAAAAATTCACCCAAAGCTATATTTGATATTCCGAATTAAAAAAATGAATTCTATTTTACAAAATTCAAAACATATAAGTCACATTAATTAATTTAATAATTAATTCCCGTTTTCAGAGCAAATAGCGTGTTTTTATGAAACAATAAGTATCAAAAGATTGACACTAGTTTAAGTCTGATTTCAATGTGAAATTAATTCCAACGATCACTATTGGATTTAATGGTAAAAATATATTCTAATTTCACTTTAAAACCAATTCAAAAGATAATCTAATCATATAAATAAATTAGATTAAAAAGAGGTTTTTAATTAAAACACAACATTTTACACTATTCATTTAAAAAAATGAACTTTATCGGAAAGATACCAAAAATTTACAAAAATTATATTTTGATGTCCCAATTCTTAAGAAGAGTTTTATTTGGTCCAATATAATTTATAAGAGTGAAAAAAAACTATATTTAATGACGGTTCTCCATCAAAAGGCGATAAGTGAACCTTTAGTGAAAACTAGGGCATATACGCCTAAAATTGAATTCCTTCCATATTTTATGCCTTTATCTTTTATTGGATAAATGTAAAAATATTTAAAAACATATATAATCATATTTTAGTTATTTATATCCATTACTACCAATACAACGACTACATGTTAACTACCATTTAAAATAATATTATTTTATTATTAGAGTGCAACGTAAGATTCCCAAGAAACTCGTTGTTGCGTGTTGGGTACTCCATCGAGCATAGAGTTCCATTTAAAGTCATATTAATATTTTATTCACAAATATGGATAAATATGAAAATGTTATATTCTTTATTTACCTGGGGTGTTACATTAATTGCATAGAAAAACCCATTAGATTAATGTTAATTTATTTTATTGAATATATTATCTAAAAATATCATGTAAATAATTCATTTAGAGTGATCAATGTTATTTATTAGTATAAAAACCCCTTGCATCCATGAAGACTATTTTTTCAAAAATAAAATTCTTAGCTTGAAATTATTTGATCATAATTTCGAACCATTTTAAAAAAATTGTTTGAATGAAAACTTATTTTTATATTGGTTCCAATAATAGTTTTCAATAATTTAAATTCTCAAAATAGAATAAATTTATAATTAAATAAGACATATAATAAAAAACATTTTTAAGAAAATCATTTCTCTTTAAACAAGAATTACTATATTAACATTCTTTATAATTTATAAAATATTTCATGAATTTTATTACATGAATTTATTACCTGAATTTTATAAATTCAATTATGCTATATTTTTTTAATAATACATTATTCACTTAGGTTCAGTGTTACATAAATCACAAGCTATTAAGCAAATCAAATTTATTAAAGAAAAATATATTCCAAATTCACAGTGTGTTACATTATACCCAACAGAAAAGATTTTTTCCATTGAAATAGTATTATTATAATGTATATATTAGAGGAGACATATACCTCATTAAATTCTCAGGTTCTTATAGAGCTTCCACAAATTTATTATGTCACCCAAAAACATTGACCAGATGATAGTTTTTTTTCTTAGAACTTTATCTTCCTGATACTTTATTAATACAAGTTTATCCACTTATGAAATAAAATTCTTTATTTGTAAAACCTATTACATATGTATATGTAAATTAATAGGTATGTGATTATTTAAAATAGACAAATAGAAAACATCATGAACTTTGGAGAGGTTTGGTGGATGTGTTAACCAATAAGTTAGAATCCCAATACAATAAAGAATATCAATTGGAATAATATATATATGGATAATATTACACTTTATTCAAAACCATAACCTTATTCCAAGGAGATATCATTAATAATACATTATCACCAATGTCAAACTCTATATCCATTCAATAGTTATTAATATAAAACTTGTATTTACTCTATGTTTCCCAAAAAAAAATTAATAACTATATATGTCACTATTATTTCCCATTATTGATAAAGTATTGATATATTTTGTTCTCCAATTTCATCCCACCATATTTTTTTTATATAAATATTTCTATAAAGGGTTTCATTAGAATCCATCTTAATTCTTGTGTGAGAGATATATTTCAATAAAAATTTAACTAAGTAGAGGTGGTGATCCAAAAATCATTTAAAATTAATAGATATTACTGTAAAAATATATTATATGGATTGAAAAGTTCCCTTAAACATACCATGTTTCTATGGATTACATGGTGTTATAATGTTTAACTATTTATACAATGTTTTCTGAAGTCTTCTCTGAAGTATTTTGGTAAACCTGGGATCTTGATCAGTTATGATTGAGATCGGTACATCATTAAACCTTAAAAAATATTATATATACTAAAAAATTGTTCAGGTGAGATATTATATATGATAGATATGAAATTTTTGGAACTCATATGAAAATCAATAACAACCCAACATTCATTATGGCCTCTAGATATCTCGGGAGTATTAAGACATAATCCATAATGATGTTTCCCATTTCTATATGGGTATGGGTAATGAATGTTTGTACTTAACATTTTAATATGATTTCATGAATGGAATTACTTGATTTTATTACTTTAATTTTATGAATTTTACCTGATTATATGTCATTATCCTTAATTTTATATTATTAATGAGGAATTAATCACCTAATTTCAGTGTTTTTTTCATCACAAGCTATCGAAAAAATAAATTTTTTATAAAGAAAAATATTACAAAATACATGGTTATTAAACTTACCCACATATATCTTTTTATAGTGAACACCATAATATATACATTAGGTTCATCACCGCAAACAAAACATAAATTTCAAACTTATAACTCTGAATCCTATATATGGGACTCCTCTAGCAGTTGTACCAAATAAGGTTGTGTTATAATTTCCCAAATATATGACTATATCAATAACATGACATAAATAGAATATTTCATTAATATAAATTCCCAAAACATTTAAGGTCTTGATTATTATAGAATTATAGAAAAACATTTACAAAACAAAACTCATATCATTTTCATCTAATGGATTTTTCCACTCTATAAGTAAGTTCACAATCCCTAAATTATATTCAACAGACTTCAAAAATTCTCCACAAAATATAATCCTCTAGACACAGCATAGGTATTACTTGTAATTATAACATAAGTGAATTCAAACTTAAAAAGGGGTGGGATCAGATACTCTCTAACGGTAAAAAAAGTATTAATAGTACGTGATCATAAGTGTGTATAAGATTAGTATATTGGTATAATCTATATAAGAAATAAAATTACTACCAACAAATAATGGATCATAAATTATATCATATGACATGGAATAACAAAATAAATGATATAAAAAATATCGTGGAAACATTAGTTAATAATCATGATCTATGATAGTATAACATAGTTATAAAAATTAGTATTAGACTCTAGTAAACACATTAATATAGGGAAATACTACATTTTATGAGTAACACACTTTCACCCACACATGTGAGACTATGAAATTATACCCATTTATAAATCACCTTCATGAGTCAGGCCCTTTCACCCTTGATTTCATGGAAACATAATTGTTGTCTTGTATACATGTATCATTATATTTAATCATCAAAATTATATATTAGATGGTGATAGAGGACTCCACCCATCATTATTTTATACAGATGTGTGCATCTGGAAATAAATCATTCATCATATAATAAATAAACCCTAAAAAGAAAATGTGTATCGTATATCACATCATATACAGACCAATGAAAGAAAATGGTTTTCTATCATTTTTAAATGTATTTATTGAAGAAAATCATTTATAATTCCATTAAACATCATAACATGATAAAACCATAGAAAATAAATTTGTATCGAGTGATATTTAATAAAATTATACGTAAATATCCTTCAATCTGGATAATAAATAACATGGTATTTACACTATATAGATAAATGATGTACAATTAATTCAATATTTTCCCAAATCAATCGATTTATGCAATTTAGGTGAACACCCTTCAATTAAAGAAATAAAACACATATTATTCAAAGAACAAATAATTTAATAGAAAAACTATGGTTATACACCAAATATTATTAGTAAAGATATTATAAGAGATGGATTTTTTTATTATACGGATATAAGTTGAATAATTTGTGAAAACATATATAAATAATCAAATTTTTTGATGATGAATACATTGATAAAAATAGAAAAAATAAAATTTAAAAATAAATATGAAAATGAACCTTTTTATTACGATAAAATTTTAAATTAATTTTTAAGAATAATAGTAAAATAATTTAGTTTCTAATACCCTGAAACCTTGAAAATAATATTCAAAATTTTTGGAAATACATTCATTTGAAATGTTTTAAAAATTAAGTTTTTTTTATATTTATATAAAGAACTTCTATGGGACAATCTCACTAGTTCCTTTTGAAAAGTCATTTTAAAAAAAAATTCAAAGAAAAAATTTGTGATATATCAAAACATAACATTTTAATTAAAATATAATAACGTAGCCTTGAAAAATACATGAATGCTATATAGAGAGAAATTTTAGAGGGAGACAAGAAATATTTCCACTATATAAAAAATCATTTAATATTTTTAGATGAATTTATTGAATGAAAAAAACATAAATAAGGAAACATAAATTCCATTAGAAAAGTGGGGATGATAAGAAATAGGATGAAAAGAAATATTACCAATGTTATACATTAATTTTGGAAAGCAATTTATTAAAGATGTGGTTATTTAGGATTATATGTAATTTCTATAAGAAACAATATGAAATACTAAATAAAAACTATGAATGATAGGATTAAATAAATATATAAAAATATATTCATGTAAAAATAACTGTGATCCAATGTATTAGAAATTTAATTGATGGAACCCTTAAAACATTAGATACATTTGAATGGAACCCCCGTTAAAGTATATTATTTAAAAAGAAAAATTAAATAACCTGAATAGAGTTAGGATCATGATACAAAAATTTTAAGGTAATTTGAAACACAATTTTAAAAAAAAGTTTATAATAAGTAATATGTCTTAAAGATAAATTTTAGACAAGAAACCATACCTTAATTCATGGATTCCACGAAAATAATTGAATCTATCATATAAAAAAATAACTATATTTAATCACCAATTTTATTAACTTATTCATATTTATAAACATTCATAAACATCATTTATAATTATTCTCTACATGTATATTTGTTAGTTAGTAACTATTTTCGATACCAAATGTGAGTGATCTTGATCGTTTTGAACTTGTTTCATAATAACAATGTTTTTCTTTATTCTTATACCAAATTTCATCACTAATATATAATTTCATGTACTATAATAAATAAATTGTATTTATTTATAAAAATATTTTCTCTTTTAATTTGTGTTTTAGTAATGACTCGTGAAAATGGAATCAGTTTCAACTTATTTTGGACTTTTTTGTGATCAAATATTATATTTAAATAAAAACTTAAATTATTAATATAAACAATCAAAAAAAATGATATTATTTTTAAATTATAATTAGATTATTATTTAAGTTCCCATAGTCATCTTGGATATAGTTTTATAGCATTTTTTATGTAGGCGTTTAAACTGAACCAAACACGAACATACAAAGATTTGATAGGTGATTATGGGTAAGAAATTATTCATAATGACATAATATAATTAGAAAATAATATTAATAATATTATTTAGTTTTTTTTCAGATTTTCAATCATAATCCATGTGGTTTGGATGTGTAATTAAAATCAATAATAGAAATTAAAAACATTCTTTATTGATGTGGAATTTTTTATAGCACTTTTGTAATGTCTTCGATTTTCAATGTATTATTTTCAAATATTATATAGAATTCAATAGAGACCAGGCTTTGCGATGGCATGAAAATCAAGGCCATTAGTTCCTAGAAAAAATATTTGAAATACATTAAACTTTTATATAGTATGTGCAATCGATTTTCATGAAAAAGTGGGATAACATTTAAATAGGTTTCCAGATCAGAAATCCGAGGGCACCGTTGCATTCAGAGTAGTGACTTTACATTAGGATATTTCTATCTTCGACAAACATGGGTTATTAGCAGATGATAGTTTTTGGATGTAACACCCCAAACTTCTACGGTACGCTTCTCTTTGAATAATGCAATACTGTGTGTTGTACGGAACATCGAGTTAACACACCACAACCAATCAAACTAGCCACTATGAATAGTAATACCTAATTTTTGAAATTTTATAAATTTTATTTTTCAAAATGGACTTCATTTTTGGATTCGGAATATTTAAATTTTCCAAGGGTGAATTTTTGGTATTTTTCTGAAAAACATCATTTTTTGATGAATAGTGAAACTACTAAGTGGTAGTTAAAAAACTAAATTTTTCATAAAACATAATTTTACTGCTTCTGTGATTGTATTTTCGAAAATCCGAGAGACCTGGTTAATATCAAGGAGTAAAATGTGGTTCATTGAGATGAAAATAATTTTTTGGTGAATAGTAACTTTTTACTTTTATTTACCACGGTTAAAAGTAATTATGGTAATTAGGGTAATAATTATATTAATATTACCCTAACACATGTCCTAATTCTATTTTACAAGTATATCTCGACCAAAAACAACCTTACAATAAAATATTATCATTTAGTTCCACTTGGATTAGATTAGGACATTTATTATTATTTAATTCAAAGAAGAGTTAAAAGAGTTAAAATCAAAGTTTATTTACAAAAAGATTTTTAATATAGGATTATACATAATATAAATTAGATTATAAATATTAATTAGAAAGATAAAAATATTTCCTACATAATTATATTTTATTTATAATTTTTAGACATTAAATAATGTAATTTATTTATGACACAATGATGATGCAGTAATTACAATAATAGTGAAAAAATAAAATAATTGATATTATAAATACCCAAATAAATATAATTTGAGGCTTTTATGAATTACACTAATTTTCCATGTTAATATGACATGTTAGGATTGACTTAATTATTTTTTTTGAAGTAATCATTCTGTTATGATTTTCACAAAAATCAATTATTGAATACTGTCAAAATTGACATAAAAGAGTTTTTAAAACAAATATTATATTTTTAATTGATATTAAATTCTGAAAAATATAAGTTTCGGCAAAAAGACTTATATCATGATATTTGTATCATTACTGGACCACTTTGGGGTCGCATGGAGGTATATAGTAAGTTTATTAACCATATAATATAAAAATACAAAGTGACATGGTAAGTGTCAAACTAATTAACTAATAGTTAAAACTAAAAGATAAGCTTAATATAATGACACAAACCTTTCTAAATTCTATTGAATGAGTGGTTTTATACCCATCCCCACCTTAGGAGTTAAATAATACACTTTGGAGCCATTATAAACTGAATATTAATTTATTATAAATTAATATTTCTAGCTTTTCCAAAGGTTCCCCTCACCCCTCTTATAAAAGAGAACTCCCACTTCTCATTAATTCACACCTTCAAAGCCATTTTGTTGGCCCACCCCCTACCCAAATACTCTCTCAACTTCCCTCACTACAACCTATAGGCCATAGTTTGATCAGAAATCCAACCTAAGGATCCCTTTTGATCAAATCAAAAGGAAGAACCCGAAGAAGAGGTAATGTTTTCACCACACTTTTTCAAATTCATTTCTTCTTCAACTTATTATTTCTTTTTTATTCCCATTATAAAATAATGAATCCAGTATATCCTATATACATTAATATTATTATAAATATGGTACAACCATATTCAGTATTCTATCCATCCTTTGAATGACATGTCACCATACGTGCGTACGTACGGCTTACCGTCTCCACGTTGTGGTGTATTTGTTATTCAATATACTATTATTTGGATGGGTATAATAATGATTTTTAATTCATGTAAATAATAAATATAACATTATAATTATTCTGTATATATGATATACCATCCAATAATATATTTTTTAATATCAAAAAAATGATATTGTCGCTTATGGCATCCCGCCATTTTATAACATAAACTTTCATTTCATTACACGGAACTGAGGATCGTTAAGGTTTAGTGTCTTGGAAACAAGGATCATAATACATAAAAAAAAACATAAAACATTCTTCTTAAACACTTGAAAGGCTTCTCCTTTAGTTCATCCTATTTTCATTATGCATCTCATAACCTGGGGACATACATCAAAAGAAAGGGTGAGCAGAAGGCCCAGTAAGGGAAACAAGAGAAACATTTTACAAGTGAACTTGAGATACTTCAATAAGGACATGAAAAGAACTTTAAGGCATGAGAAAGAATTCATGAGATACATAATAATAAAAGTAATCATTTTTCATAACTTGAAGATGTGGCTACAACATTTAATATTGACAATCGTTTCGTTTCACCAAGGTCCATCCCCAAGGTGTCGTTAAAAATTACCAAGGTTATTCACCAAGGCGTCGTTAAAATGGTCATCTCTAGAGATTAAGTCTTTACCCAATGCATTGGAGCACTATCAGGGCGCACCCTTAAATTTGTCTTTATTTTCATGTGAGCCACATATATCATCATCAAACATTTCATAAATATCCCATATAGCATAAAACAAATGGGTTTCATTTCATAATCATAACGTTTCAAAAACTGCTTTAAAGACATGATCTTTACGATACTTTAAACCCACGAAAAGGGAAAGCAGGTATCATGTATGTAAATCCAAGAATTTAAAATAGAACATTTTTATATATATGTGAATACCCCTTTAGAAATAGGATCTTTGAGTATTCACTTTATAACATAAAATAATTTTGAGAAAAGAGAGGCATTTTGAGACGAAAATTCTGCAGCGTAACAGCTATGTTACAAGGTTTTAGAAACTTTGAAAAGAGAGGGGACATGGGTTGAAAAATCATAATTGACCCATAAAAAGGTAAAGGGACAGAATAATAAGGATATATGGACATGGTGATGCAATTTCAAGGACATACCAATTGAAATGAATAACATGGAAGGAAGACAAAAATTTGATTTGTCTTATGAAAATTCGGCAGCCTAACGGCGTCACTTAAACTTCAACAAAAATGAATTGGACAAATAAAATAGGGTCTCTCATCATATGATAATAAGAGATCAGTATGATAGATATAGAGATCATACCCCAACATAATAAAAAGGAACTTGAAAGATTTGACATGAAAATCGAACTTGAAAAAAATGAGAAGGGTGAAAGAATCACTTAAACATTCGGCAGCCTAACGGCGTCACTTAAACTTTCATAAAACGAAATGATGAGAGTAAGAGAGGATCTCTCATCATATAAACATGAAAGGGCAGTAAGAGGAATATAAAAGAACATCCTCTCACATAATAACATGGAGCATAAAAGGAATGACATAAAAGAGATTACACGAAAAGAAAGAGAGGGGTCGGATCCCTTACCTTAAAACGTGACTCTTGAAATGAGGGCTTGGGGGAACCTTGGGAGGGCTCCTTGGAAGGTAAGAAGACCAGAACGTCGTTGGGGGAGAGTTGGGAGTGAAAACCAAAGGAGGAAAGGGTGGGTATTTATAGGGAAAGTGAGGGGACAAGGCATTAATGGCCAAGGGACACCTCACATGTGCTTTTCTCAAACCCATGTGCTCTCCCTTGGCATTTATCATGGAGTTAGGCCACATGGGGCCCCCAAAACAATAATTCACCACCCTTGGCCGGCCAACCCTCAAAAGATCTCATGACATCATCATGACACCGTTATGATGTCATTAAACATACCGAAACCCTAAAACTGTAATTTTACTATTCACAGAAAATTCAACTTTCTCAGAATAATCCCAAAATTTCACATTAACCAAATATCAATGCTATGATTTCAAAAATGAACTCCATTTTATAAAAATAATCTTCTAAATATTTTTAATTATATTTTTAAATAAATACACTATTCACCGAAAATTCATTTTTTTTCAGAAAAATCCCCAAAAATTACCTTAACATAATATCGATGCTCTGAGTTCAAAAATAAAGTCCTTTTTATAAAAATAATTTTCTAATTATTTTTAATTAAATTTTTAATTAAAAAACACTATTCATCCGAAAAAACTAATACTTGATTAATAATTTATGAAACCGTTATTTAACCATTTTATTGAATCACATTACTTAACCAAGGCGTCTAAATTATATTAAAACTTTCTTTGAGTGAAAATTACTAATCCATTTGGCCACATTACTAATCCTAAGCGTAAAATCACTATTCATAATTTACTATTCATCAAAAATTAAGTTGATCTTATTAGGATCCAAATTCCTTAATGAACACTTTTGTAGAAGACCATTTTTTGAAAATCATTACACATCATTAGTTATTTAGGGTTTACATAAATATTTCAAAATATCCATTTTTCAAAATTCATCAATAAAATACATTCTAAAATTATCTGGACATTTGAAATTTCACAAACATCACTAATGGAAGAAATCTCAATTTATTCACCCGAAAGGATTACACAAGGAAACTAGGGTCTAATCACATAGCCCCTTATAACACTGGCATAAGACCTAAGTGTAAGGTGTGATTTGGTGAGAGAATCTGAGGGAGGCTCAGATAACATTTCCCTAGTAGCAATCTCCACAAACTTGAACTTCTCCTGCAAGCGTTTTCGTTCAAGCTTGACACGCTGGAGCTCGGCTTGGGCTTGGTCCAAAGCGAAGCCCACAGATGCTACTTCCTTCCCAAGCTCTGATAAGTGGGCTTCGTAAGGGTTGAGTCTACTGGATGAAGCCATCGACTCCTCTTTCTGCATTAATCATTAACATCTTATTAAATAAATAAGAGTAAGTTAATATACTACTCAAAAAGATTGGGTCGTTATATTCTTCCCCCCCTTATGAAATTTTGTCCCCGAAATTTATACTTGAGGCCTAGTCGAAAAGGTGAGGGTACTTTTGCTTCATCGTTTCCTCAGGCTCCCAAGTCGCTTCTTCATACTTAGGATTCCTCCACAACACTTTCACAAGATGGGTAGTCTTTTTTCGTAGAACCTTGTCTCTACGGTCCAAGATCTCCACTGGCTGCTCCTCATAAGAGAGGTCATGTTCAAGTTGTACCACCTCTGGGTTCAGTACATGTGAAGGGTCGGGTATGTACTTCCTCAAGAGAGATACATGGAAGACATCATGAACTTGAGCTAGGTTCGGTGGAAGTGCTAGACGATAGGCCACTGCTCCTATGCGATCAAGGATTTCATAGGGGCCAATGTACCTAGGGATGAGCTTCCCTTTCTTCCCAAACCGCATGACTCTCTTCCATGGAGAAATTCGAAGGAAGACTTTATCACCAACACCAAACTCCAAGTCCCTTCGACGATTGTCAGCATAGCTCTTCTGCCGACTCTGAGCAGCCTTTATGTGTTGTTGGATGACATGAACTTGTTCTGTCATTTCTTGCACAAGATCAGGCCCAAGAAGCTTCCTCTCACCAGTTTCATCCCAACAAGTAGGAGTTCTACACCGCTTTCCATACAGAGCTTCATAGGGTGCCATCTGAATACTCAAATGGAAGCTGTTGTTATAGGAGAACTCCACTAATGGGAGGTGTTGATCCCATCCACCCTTAAATTCCATTGAGCATAATCTCAACATGTCTTCGAGTGTCTGAATAGTCCTTTCAGATTGGCCATCAGTTTGAGGATGATAGGCCGTACTAAAATTCAATTCAGTATTCAGAGCATGTTGAAGACTTCTCCAGAATTTTGATGTGAATCTTGGGTCACGATCAGACACGATGGATAGTGGTACCCCATGCAGCCTTACCACTTCCTTCACGTATATCTTGGCAAGCTGATCCAGAGAGAAATCTTCCCGAATAGAGATAAAATGGGCTGTCTTGGTGAGACGGTCCACAATAACCCATATCGCATTGTTTCCTTTGGATGTTTTTGGGAGACCAGTTACAAAGTCCATTGTGATATTATCCCACTTCCATACTGGTATGGGTAGTGGTTGTAATACCCCCTTAGGAAGTTTCCTTTCTACCTTTACTTGCTGACACACCAGGCACCTTGTAGTGTAATCAGCAATCTCCCTCTTCATGTTATCCCACCAATAATGATCACGAAGGTCTCTATACATCTTAGTGCTTCCCGGGTGTATAGAGAATGTAGAGCTATGAGCTTCATCCATCAGTTCTTTCTTTATCTCCGGAATAGATGGGACACATAGTCTTGTACGAAATTTCAATACACCTTCTTGATCAATATTGAAATCAGGGAACTTCCCATCCTTTACAGCCTCAAACTTCTCCTGCAGCAAAGGATCTTCTTTTTGAGCCTTCTTGATCCTCTCTAGTAATGAAGGTTGAGAAATCATTTGGAATAGGGTTGATGATGTCCTTTTCCTTATAATTCCCATGTCCAGTTTTACTAGATCTTTAATCAAGGGATCTCCCAAGATTCTCATTGTTGCCAAAACAACAGGATCTTTCCTGCTTAATGCATCAGCGACTTTGTTTGCTCTTCCCGGGTGATAATGAATTGAACAATCATAGTCTTTAATAAGCTCCAACCATCTCCTTTGTCTCATGTTCAATTCTTTTTGTGTGAAAATATACTTTAGACTTTGGTGGTCAGTGTATATATCACATTTCTCCCCATAAAGATAGTGCCTCTATATCTTTAGAGCAAAAACAACTGCCGCCAGCTCTAGATCATGCGTAGGATAATTCTGCTCATGAATCTTCAACTGTTGAGATGCATAAGCAATTACCTTGTCATTTTGCATGAGGACGCACCCAAGCCCTTTCAGAGATGCATCGCTAAAAATAACGAATCCTTCTCCGATAGAGGGTAGTGTTAACACCGGTGCAGTAACCAATCTCTTCTTCAGCTCTTGGAAACTTTCCTCGCATTCCTTTGTCCAGATGAACTTAACCCCTTTTCGAGTCAACTTGGTTAGTGGATTAGAAAGCCGTGAAAAGTTTTTCACAAACCTCCTATAATATCCTGCTAAACCAAGGAAACTACGAATCTCAGTTACTGTTGTGGGTTGAGGCCACTCCTCCACAACCATTGTCTTTGCAGGGTCAACCGAGATTCCTTCATTGGTTACGATGTGCCCCAAGAAATCCACTTGTTGTAACCAAAACTCACACTTGCTGAACTTCCCAAAGAGCCTCTCCTTCCGCAGAGTTTTCAATATAACCCTTAGATGATCTTCATGCTCCTCACGAGTTTTTGAATATATCAAAATATCGTCAATAAAAACTACCACAAAGTTATCAAGGTAGTCCTTAAGGACTCTATTCATCAAATCCATGAAAATAGCAGGAGCATTAGTCAAGCCGAAGGGCATAACAGTAAACTCATAATGCCCATATCTTGATCAGAAGGCAGTCTTTGGAATATCTTCCTTCTTCACCCTCAGTTGATGATAACTAGATCGAAGGTCAATATTAGAGAAGAATTGAGCCCCATGAAGTTGGTCAAATAAATCATCAATTCTAGGAAGAGGATATCTGTTCTTCACTGTGATCCCGTTCAGTTCTCTATAATCGATGCATAACCGCATTGATCCATTCTTCTTCTTCACAAAGAGAACTGGTGCTCCCCAAGGATACACACTCGGTCGGATAAACCCCTTCTCCAACAAGTCTTGGAGTTGTTTCTTTAGCTCCTCTTGCTCCACATTTGCCATTCTATACGGAGTCTTTGATATCGTTTCAGACCCAGGTACGAGTCCAATGGAGAACTCTACGTCTCTTTCTGGGGGAGGTCCAGGTAACTCCTCAGGAAATACATCCATGTATTCCTGAACAATCGGAACATCTTCAATTTGTATGCTCCCTTTCCCTTCTTCCTCATCACCGATTAACTCCATAAAGAAAGATATAGGAGGTGATTCTAGATAGGTATCAGTTCGGGATATCTCTCCTTGGAAGATAACGGTAGGCCGTTCATTCAAGACTACTGAGATTTCCTTACTCCTGCATTTGATCTTAGCATTATACTTTGGGAGCCAGTCCATCCCTAGTATAATGTCGAATTCCATCATGGGAATGACTACTAGATTTGCGATAAGATTGTGCTCACCAAAGTAAACACTAGAGTCTCTAAATACTGTTGATGCAAGGATAATCCCACTTGGAGTCTTGACAGACAACTCTACCTCTAGCAGTTCGGGGGTTGATTCTATATTCCTTGCAAACTTGGAGGAAATAAAGGAATGCGTAGAACCAGAATCAAATAAAGCACTTGCTAGTTTTGAGAGGACAACAAGAGTACCTGCTACCACATCGTTCGGGACTTCAACTTCAGCTGTTGTGATAGCGAAAGTACGACCTTTCTCTCTTGGCCTCTGCTGAGGTTGGTGGTGATTCCCCTCCACCGCCCTCGGATTGGGACATTGGTTAGCAAAGTGCCCAAGCTGTCCACACTTGAAGCATGTGACTTCGGGTAGGGCCAGAACCATCTTTCCTCTGTCGTTAGTGTTGGGAAGCTGAGGCTTCACCTCACTATGACAATTCCGAGCAATATGGCCTCCTCTTCCACACTTGTAGCACTTTCCACTTCCGTTCAAGCAGTTCTCCAGATGATTCTTCCCACATTTATTGCATGTGGTAAGTTGCATTTGCTTTCCACCTCTTCCCTGATCAAAAGACTTCCCTAAACTGGGCTCCAACGATCTCTTCTTTTCATTTGGCTTATGAGACCACTGTGTATCACCAAACTCCAGCTCGACTTTCATAGCACTTCGAACTATTTCTTCATAGCTATCATAGTCCCTGTTGGCTAGATTCTTCCGCAGATGAGGTCGTAGTCCGCCAAAGAATCTATCAACCTTCCCATTAGGGTCCATGACAAAGCTTGAGGTATAACGGGAAAGCCTTGTGAAGTTCATCTCGTAGCTTCTGACAGATTCGTTCTCCTTCTGCTTCAGCTCGAGAAACTCTTTCTCCATTTTCGTTCTCATGGAACGAGGGAAATACTTGTTAAAGAAAATCCCCCGAAATTCTTCCCACTCCATAGATTCTATCTCTCCTCGTGGATTCGTGTTTTTGATCAGTGACCACCACTGATCAGCTTCTCCCTCTAGGCGGTAAACAGCAAGGGTGACTTTTTCTTGTTCCGAACAATGAAGTACAGAGAAGATCTTTTCAATGGAGCTTATCCATTGTTCCACAACCAATGGGTCAGTAGATCCACTGAATGTTGGCGGTCGTTGACGCATGAAGGACTCAACAGAGTGTTGTTCCCTTCATGGTGAGGTCGGCCTCTCAGCTTGATTCAAGTTATTACTCATAACTTGAGTCATTTGGTTCATCATTCGCATGAATGTTTCCATTCCGGCTTCTATCGGAGGGCCGTCAGCACATGGTGCATTGCGGTCACCATCGGCACGGTTCCTCCTATTGCCCGCCATTTTCTAAAAGAATAAAACCTTAGTAAGAAACTTATTTCATTTATGAATCTTTTAACTAAGACTTAATGCTTAGACAATTACACTTTTCTATAATTCCTTCATAATGATTCATAAAAAGCTTGTGATTAACCAAACATATCCCCCGGGAGTGTCGTAACCAAGAGTGCAGCAAGGCCCGTTATCGTGCACCAGTTCCCGTTCGAGTCTAGCTCAAAGCGGTGTTTTCGGGTTTTACCCCTATGTACATCTGTGCCAGAGCCGCCTCTACCTGCTCGTATCCAGACAGGGATGTATTTGTTTGATAGACCACTTACTCAATACTTACCAAAATACCAGGAAGTTTTCCTATATTTAAACTTTTCTATAGGGTCCTTCCTAAAGTTTTTATATTCTAATTTCCACAAATAACTAAACCATCCTTTGATACCAACTATGGAATCCCGCCATTTTATAACATAAACTTTCATTTCATTACACGGAACTGAGGATCGTTAAGGTTTAGTGTCTTGGAAACAAGGATCATAATACATAAAAAAAAACATAAAACATTCTTCTTAAACACTTGAAAGGCTTCTCCTTTAGTTCATCCTATGTTCATTATGCATCTCATAACCTGGGGACATACATCAAAAGAAAGGGTGAGCAGAAGGCCCAGTTAGGGAAACAAGAGAAACATTTTACAAGTGAACTTGAGATACTTCAATAAGGACATGAAAAGAACTTTAAGGCATGAGAAAGAATTCATGAGATACATAATAATAAAAGTAATCATTTTTCATAACTTGAAGATGTGGTTACAACATTTAATATTGACAATCGTTTCGTTTCACCAAGGTCCATCCCCAAGGTGTCGTTAAAAATTACCAAGGTTATTCACCAAGGCGTCGTTAAAATGGTCATCTCTAGAGATTAAGTCTTTACCCAATGCATTGGAGCGCTATCAGGGCGCACCCTTAAATTTGTCTTTATTTTCATGTGAGCCACATATATCATCATCAAACATTTCATAAATAACCCATATAGCATAAAACAAATGGGTTTCATTTCATAATCATAACGTTTCAAAAACTGCTTTAAAGACATGATCTTTACGTTACTTTAAACCCACAAAAAGGGAAAGCGGGTATCATGTATGTAAATCCCAGAATTTAAAATAGAACATTTTTATATATATGTGAATACCCCTTTAGAAATAGGATCTTTGAGTATTCACTTTATAACATAAAATAATTTTGAGAAAAGAGAGGCATTTTGAGACGAAAATTCTGCAGCGTAACAGCTATGTTACATGGTTTTAGAAACTTTGAAAAGAGAGGGGACATGGGTTGAACAATCATAATTGACCCATAAAAAGGTAAAGGGACAGAATAAGAAGGATATATGGACATGGCGATGAAATTTCAAGGACATACCAATTGAAATGAAAAACATGGAAGGAAGACAAAAATTTGATTTCTCTTATGAAAATTCGGCAGCCTAACCGCGTCACTTAAACTTCAACAAAAATGAATTGGACAAATAAAATAGGGTCTCTAATCATATGATCATAATAGATCAGTATGATAGATATAGAGATCATACCCCAACATAATAAAAAGGAACTTGAAAGATTTGACATGAAAATCGAACTTGAAAAAAATGAGAAGGGTGAAAGAATCACATAAACATTCGGCAGCCTAACGGCGTCACTTAAACTTTCATAAAACAAAATGATGAGAGTAAGAGGGGATCTCTCATCATATAAACATAAAAGGGCAGTAAGAGGAATATAAAAGAACATCCTCTCACATAATAACATGGAGCATAAAAGGAATGACATAAAAGAGATTACACGAAAAGAAAGAGAGGGGTCGGATCCCTTACCTTAAAATGTGACTCTTGAAACTCAAAGGATTGGACCTTGAGGGCTTGGGGGAACCTTGGGAGGGCTCCTTGGAAGGTAAGAAGACCAGAACTTCGTTGGGGGAGAGTTGGGAGTGAAAACCAAAGGAGGAAAGGGTGGGTATTTATAGGGAAAGTGAGGGGACAAGGCATTAATGGACAAGGGACACCTCACATGTGCTTTTCTCAAACCCATGTGCTCTCCCTTGGAATTTATCATGGAGTTAGGCCACATGGGGCCCCCAAAACAATAATTCAGCACCCTTGGCCGGCCAACCCTCAAAAGATCTCATGACATCATCATGACACCGTTATGATGTCATTAAACATACCGAAACCCTAAAACTGTAATTTTACTATTCACTGAAAATTCAACTTTCTCAGAATAATCCCAAAATTTCACATTAACCAAATATCAATGCTATGATTTCAAAAATGAACTCCATTTTATAAAAATAATCTTCTAAATATTTTTAATTATATTTTTAAATAAATACACTATTCACCAAAAATTCATTTTTTTTCAGAAAAATCCCCAAAAATTACCTTAACATAATATCGATGCTCTGAGTTCAAAAATAAAGTCCTTTTTATAAAAATAATTTTCTAATTATTTTTAATTAAATTTTTAATTAAAAAACACTATTCATCCGAAAAAACTAATACTTGATTAATAATTTATGAAACCGTTATTTAACCATTTTATTGAATCACATTACTTAACCAAGGTGTCTAAATTATATTAAAACTTTCTTTGAGTGAAAATTACTAATCCATTTGGTCACATTACTAATCCTAAGGGTAAAATCACTATTCATAATTTACTATTCATCAAAAATTAAGTTGATCTTATTAGGCTCCAAATTCCTTAATGAACACTTTTGTAGAAGACCATTTTTTGAAAATCATTACACATCATTAGTTATTTAGGGTTTACATAAATATTTCAAAATATCCCTTTTTCAAAATTCATCAATAAAATACATTCTAAAATTATCTGGACATTTGAAATTTCACAAACATCACTAAAGGAAGAAATCTCAATTTATTCACCCGAAGGGATTACACAAGGAAACTAGGGTCTCATCACATAGCCCCTTATAACACTGGCATAAGACCTAAGTGTAAGGTGTGATATGGTGAGAGAATCTGAGGGAGGCTCAGATAACATTGCCCTAGTAGCAATCTCCACAAACTTGAACTTCTCCTGCAAGCGTTTTCGTTCAAGCTTGACACGCTGGAGCTCGGCTTGGGCTTGGTCCAAAGCGAAGCCCACATATGCTACTTCCTTCCCAAGCTCTGATAAGTAGGCTTCGTAAGGGTTGAGTCTATTGGATGAAGCCATCGACTCCTCTTTCTACATTAATTATTAACATCTTATTAAATAAATAAGAGTAAGTTAATATACTACTAAAAAAGATTGGGTCGTTACATCGCTCGTGCGTACGTACGGACTACCGTCTCCACGAACGCAATGAGATTCATTATCCATCGTATCCATTCATGTATAATTATCATTTGATGATTCATAATAGTATTTAATGACTTGATATCATTCTGGATAGGAATAAGATACAACCTTTCCATAAAAAACACATCTTATGTAACAAAACATATAAAAGAAAATGAGTAACTTAACACCCAAAATGATGATAATTTTAAGATATTATTAAAAAAGAAATGTTAAAAGATCATATATGATATTATATTAATGTATATTATTTTGAATAATTTAATAAAAATTATTTCACCATTATAAAGGAGGTTAACCTACCCTCAACCAAGGAAAATTACAAGGTAAGGGTTTATTTGCAATCTCTACATTATCTGAGGTTGTTTATACATAATAATCTATTGGGACTTCTTTATCATCCACATCCATGTTTCACAAAAAATGTATATAAATCATTTTTAATATTTACTAGAATATGGGTTGAAGTCATTTATACCCTTTTTGACTTCTTATAAGAGGTTAATAAAGGAATCTTTCTGTCCTTTTCCAAACAAGGTGATTTTTAACCTTTTCGATAGAATTAAGGTCAGAATGTTTTTTAAATTATACGGCGGGTGCGGATATCTTCGGCCGTTATAAAATCATCGAATCTTCCCTTACAATATTATAAGAATATTTTCCAAGAAATTTTTTTATTTTATATGACTATTAAATTATATCAAAATAAAAAGAGATATTTCTCTAAAAAGAGTTTTGATTTCATCTATGTGAACATCCTTTGATAGGTTTTAAGCTTATTTGAAGCTAGTTTATTATGAAACAAAACATCCATATTGTATTGAAGTTTTTGTGATATGTTTGACTATGGATATGTTATTTTTATACTCTTCATGGTTTATGGTGAAAGTATTGACATTTCGTATGCAAGTTTTAATACGAATGTTTATGTTGTGTTTAAACCTTTTCATATGGGGATGTATTAGACTTAATATTTGATGGGTGGAGCCCACTATATCTCCTCGATGCATCGGTACGTCTCATGAGACAAACTAGTGTCTTGGCACAAGGCCTTGACAAAATATTATTTTTAGTCTTGGTCTGAGGCCTTTGTTATGTGGTTATGATAGTCTGGCATTATGCATTCCATCAATATTAAAGTGGTTACTGATATTGCATGTGATTATTCGATTAGTAGAATATCCATGTGAATATGTAAATGGCATTATTTCATTTTATTTTTTCCATACTATGTTGATGTTCAATTTTAAAAGGATTTTTTTTTAGTTATACATTGCCTTAAATGTTTATTCTTTTTTATAAAAATTTCCGCTATATTGTTATCCTTACTGGGCATTTGAGCTCACCCATTTGCTATGTTTTATTTTTCCAAGGATGTGAAGAAGTAAATTATGAATGACCTACAGGGATAGTATGAGGGGATAAGAGTGTTGAATATGGATACTATGTTGTTGTAGTTTTCATTTTTATGATCTAATGTAAAACTTTATGAATATATCTAGTGTTTCCAAGGATACTAAACTAATTGGTCTTTCGAGACATGATCTTTCTTGTGATCATGACAATGTTATGTAATAATGCACCGACTCGGGGTAACTGGGCCTGGGGCGTTACTGTTGGTATCAGTGGAAGTTTATTACAAACCTTGGAAGCTAGAATTAGATAAACTCTGATTAGAGCACGTAGACCTAAGATGAACATTGAGGATTAGAATAGAAGAACTTCCTAGAATATTGGTATTGTAGATATTTTGTGAGTTTTCTGAGCAATACATCCCTGTCTGGATATGAGCAGGTAGAGACAGCTCTGGCACAGATGTACCAAGGGGTAAAACCTGAAAACACTGCTTTGAGCTAGACTCGAATGGGAACTGGTGCACAACAACGGGCCTTGCTGCACTCTTGGTTAGGACACTCCCTGGGGATATGCTTAGGATAACTCTCATTTTCATTACAAATCATTATGAAGGTTTTATGAATATATACTTCATCAAAGAAAACATTTTTATGATTATGGATTATATCCATAAATAGTTAAATTTATGTAAAGTGTTTTATTAGTACGGGAATATGTATTTTGATTCATAAACTGATCTATTTTATGCCATTGTTTAGAAATTGAACCTAGTGGAAGAAATAGAAACTGTATCAATGCACACACTCCATGTAGGGATTTCCCACCTGCTCAAGATAATTATAGTGGAGCTGGGGATGCAACTGGTTCCGATCAGCTAATCACCATACTGGGGCAACTCACTCAGGTTTTGAATAATAACCTTACCCATATGGAGCACCCTGATCCGCAGAGTGGAGGATCAACGTTAGATAGATTCATGAGGAAAAAACCACCAGCTTTCAATGGGAGTACAAATACCTTAGTAGCTGAGCAATGGATAAATTCCCTAGATAAAATATTTCAGGCTTTGGGGGGTAGTGAAAGGGAAAAAGTTATCATGGTTGTTTACCGCCTCACTAGAGATGCTGATCAATGGTGGTCATTGATTCAAAACATGAAGGAAGATGATGAAGTATAAATATAGAATGGAGGGAGTTAAAAGATCTATTTTTAGAAAAATATTTTCCTCATGACCATCGAGCAGATATGGAAAGACAATTTCTGAGTCTGAGACAAAAGGAGGATGAGAATGTCGCAATGTATGAGGCTAACATTACAAGGTTAGAAAGGTATGATGGAGATTATATACGTAACCCAAGAAGTAATATTGATCGTTTCTTTTATGGGTTAAAACCATTTCTCCGTCGAGCATTAGTCTCACAATCCTTCTCGTCGTACGAAGACATTGTCTCATGGGCTATCAAAACATAAAAGGAATTCTCTAAGTTTTATGACTTTAAAGAAAAGAAAGAGAAGATGAGATCTGCTGATCAATTTGGGAATCGAAATAAAGGGAAGAAGGGAATAGTTGAATATCCATCCTATAGTAAATATGGGAAGAAACACCCTGGTACTTTCTTAAAAGGAATGGGAGTCTGTTACAAGTGTGGTGAAAAAGGCCACTAAGCTCGTGATTGCAAGGGGAAGAAGGAAGCTACCGATGTTCAGTGCTACAATTACAGGGAGATGGGACATTATGAAAATGAATGTCCTAAGAGTTAGGGGAACTTACCTCAAAAAGTACAAGGGATCAAGGCAATGCTTTTTCTATCACTACTGCTGAGGTAGAAGCTCCAAAAGACATGGTGGCAGGTAATTTAATGGTTTCCTCAAGTTTAGAAAATGAATTATTTGATTCTGGATCATCGCATTGTTTCTTATCTTCCAGTTTTCTAAGAATATTATATATTTCCAATTTGATTTAATAAGGGAGTTGTCAGTTAAAACTCCTAAGGGAAGTATCATTGCAATAAAGTTTTATGAATCAGTCCCCATTAGATCACATAAATGTTTTTTATCCATTGATCTCATCGTCATACCTATGATTGAGTTTGATATAATCCTTGGTATGGACTGGATTTTGGACTATGATGCAAAGATTTATTTTAAGAAGAAAGAGGTTACGATTCTTTATGATGATGATAAGGAACACCTTATCTTTAGAGCAGAATCGTCCACACCTAATTCTTATCTATATCCACCCCCATTAGCTCAACTAAATTCAATTATTGAGGGGGAAGATAATGAAATGACTATGGGTGAGGAAAGGAATGTTCAAATAGAGGATGTACCTGTTGTGAAAGATTATGTAGATGTGTTTCCAGACGATTTACCTGGACATCCTCTAGAACGAGAAGTTGAGTTTTCCATTGATTTAATTCATGGATCAAGGCTTATATCGAAGAACCCTTATAGAATGGCCACTTTAGAATTAGTTGAACTATAGAAACAAATAGAGTAATTGAGTAATAAGGGATTTATTCACCCTATTTTTTCTCCATGGGGAGCCCCTGTTCTTTTTGTTAAAAAGAAAGATGGATCTATGAGGTTATGTATCGACTACATAGAGATCAATGCTATAACAATAAAGATCAAGTATCCCCTACCTCGCATTGATGATTTATTTGACCAACTACATAGAGATAAATACTTTTTAAAGATTGACCTTCGAATTGGATACCATCAGTTGTGTGTGAAGAAGGAAGACATTCCGAAAACAGCATTTTGAACCAGGTACGGGCATTACGAGTTTACAGTAATGCCATATGGATTGACTAATGAACCCTCTGTATTCATGGATCTGATGAATAGAGTTTTCAAGGAATATCATGTTGAATTTTTGGTGGTATTTATTGATGATATCTTGGTATACTCCAAAAGCTACGAAGATCATGAAAATAATGTGCGTATTATCCTGAAGACTCTAAGAAGACATGAATTATATGGGAAGTTTAGCAAGTGTGAATTCTGGCTTTAGGAGATTTCTTTTCTTCGCCATATTGTCTCTAAAGATGGAAGCTTTGTTGATCCTTCTAAGACCAAGGCAATCCATGAATGTACAACACCTACAATTATAACTGAGGTATGCAGTTTTATTGGTTTAGCAGGTTATTATCAGCATTTCATCCAGAATTTCGCCCGGTTGGCTAACCCATTAACAAAGCTCACATGTAAAGTGGTTAAATTTGTTTGGACAAAAGAGTGTGAATAATGTTTCAAAGAACTGAAGAGAAGATTAGTCAATTCTCTTATATTGACTCTACCATCGGGGAATGATGGGTTCGTTATTTATAGCGATGCATCGAATAAAGGACATGGTTATGTCCCTATGCAGAATGATAGGGTTATTGCCTATGCATCACGACAGTTAAAAATTCATGAGGAAAACTATCCTACTCATGATCTCAAGTTAGCATATGTGATCTTTGCTTTGAATATATGGAGGCACTACCTCTATGGTGAAAAATGTGGGATTTATACTGATCACAAGAGTTTGAAGTATATTTTCTCAAAAAAAGAACTCAACATGATGCAAAGGAGATGGCTTGAATTACTCAAGGATTATGATTGCACAATACACTACCACCCGGGGAAAGAAAACAAGGTGGCAGGTGCTTTGAGTAGAAAAGACCTTGGAGTTTTGAATAATATGAGAATTGAAAGGGATCCAATTTTCATAGATCTAGTGAATATGGACATGGGAATAACCATGGAAGGTGAATCATCAATTTTTTTTTCAAATGGTTGCCAAACCATCTTTACTAGAAAGGATTAAGAGTTCTTAGATAGATGATGAAGAATTTCAAAAGAAGATTAATGCTGTGAATGATGGGAGATTGAGAGACTTTGTGTATAAAGATGGAATTTTGAAATTTGGGAAGAGGCTTTGTGTTCCCGATATACCTGATCTAAAAAGAGAATTGTTGGATGATGCTCATAGTTCCAATTTCTCTATACACCTTGGTAGCACCAAAATGTTTAGAGACTTGAAGGAACATTTTTGGTGGGACAACATGAAGAGGGAGATTGCTGATTTTTTGTCAATATGTATGGTTTGCCAACAAGTGAAAGATGGAAGGCAACAGCCTGGTGGAGTATTGCAACCTCTTCCCATACTTGAGTGGAAATGAGACAATATTACAATGGACTTTGTCATTGGACTACCAAAGACTCCTAGAAGGAACGGTGCAATATGGGTTATTGTTGATCGTCTTACCAATTCACCAAATTTTCTTTCTATAAGAGAAGATCTGACACTGGAATGTCTATCAAGACTATATATTAATGAATATGTGAGACTTCATGGAGTACCCCTATCGATTGTTTCTGATCGTGATCCCCGTTTTACTTTAAGATTCTGGAAATGTCTTCAGAAATCCCTGTATAATGAACTTCATTTGAGCACTGCCTACCACCCTCAGAAAGACGGACAATCAGAACGAACTATTCAAACCTTAGAATACATGTTGAGATCTTTCTCACATTACATTCAGGGTATGTGGGATAAATATTTACCTCTGGTAGAATTTTCCTATAACAATAGCTTCCATTAGAGTATTCAGATGGCACCATATAAAGCGTTATACGGAAAGAGATGTCTCACACCAACCTGTTGGGATGACGTTGGTGAAAGAAAACTTGTAGGTCCAGAACTGGTGGAGGAAACAATGGAAAAGGTGAAGGTAATCCAAAATCACATCAAAGCAGCTCAAAGTAGGTAGAAGAGCTATGCTGATAATCGAAGGAAGGATTTGGAATTTCAAGTCGGTGATCATGTTTTCCTAAAGGTATATCTATGTAAGGGAGTCATATGTTTTGGTAAGAAAGGTAAATTGAGTCCCAGGTATATCGGACCTTTCAAAATTCCAGAAAAAATTAGGGTTGTAGCTTACCGATTGGCAATGCCACCAAGTCTCTCCATAGTTCACGATGTGTTCCACGTATCTCTATTGAGGAAATACATGCTTGAACCAACGCATGTACTCACCTATGATGAATTAGAACTGGAACCTGAACTGTCTTATTGCGAAGAGCCCTTCAGGATTCTTGATACCAAAGAACAAGTACTGAGAAATCGGATGACTCATCTGGTAAAAGTTCTATGGAGAAACCATAAGATGGAAGAGGCAACGTGGGAACCCGACGAACTTATGATGAAGAACCACCCAAGTCTTTTCATGCGGTAGTATCCTAGAAATTTCAAGGATGAAATTATTTGAAGGAGGGGAGAATGTAACACCCCAAGGTTCTACGGTACGCTTCTCTTTGAATAATGCAATATCATGTGTTGTACCGAACATCGAGTTCTAACACACCACAACCAATCAATCTAGTCGTTATGAATAGTAATACCTACTTTTTGAAATTTTATAAATTTTATTTTTCAAAATGGACTTCATTTTTGGATTCGGAATATCAAAATTATCCTAGGGTGAATTTTTGGTATTTTTTTGAAAAACATCATTTTTCGATGAATAGTGAAACTACTAAGTGGTAGTTAAAAAACTGAATTTTTCATAAAACATAATTTTACCACTTCTATGATTGGATTTTTGAAAATTCGAGAGACACATTTAATATCAATGATTAAAATGTGGTTCATTGGGATGAAAATAATTTTTTGGTGAATAATAACTTTTTACTTTTATTTACCATGGTAAAAAGTAAATAGGGTAATTAAGGGTAAAGAATGATATTAATATTACCCTAACACTTGTCCTAATTCTATTGTACAAGTTTAGCTCGACCAAAAAAAACCTTAGGAATAAAATATTATCATATAGGTCCACTTGGATTAGGTTAGGACATTTATTATTATTTAATTCAAAGAAGAGTTAAAAGCGTTAAAATCAAAGTTTATTTCCTAAAACATTTTTAATATAGGGTTATACATAAGATAAATTCCATTGTAAATATTCATTAGAAAAATAAAAAGATTTAATACATAATTATATTTTATTTATAATTTTTAGGCATTAAAAAATTTAATTTATTTATGAAACAATTATGATGCAGTAATTACCATAATAGTGAAACATTAAAATAATTGATATTATAAATACCAAAAATAAATATAATTTGAGGCTTTTTATGAATTACACTAATTTTATAAGTTCATATGACATTTTATTATTGACTTAATTAACTTTTTTCTAAGTAATCAGTCTGTTATGATTTTCACAAAAATCAATTATTAAATAGTGTCAAAATTGACATAAAAGAGTTTTTAAAACAAATATTATATTTTTTATTGATATTAAATCCCTAAAAATCTAAGTTTCAGCCAGAAAAGTTATATCATGATATTTGTATCATTAATATACCACTTGGGGGTCTCTTGGAGGTATATAGTATGTTTATTAACCATATAATATAAAAATACGAAGTGACATGGTAAGTGTCAAACTAATTAACTAATAGTTAAAACTAAAAGGTAAGGTTAATATAATGACCCAAAACTATCTAAATTTTATTGGTTGAGTGTTTTTCGACCCATCCCCACCTTAACATTTAAATAATACACTTTTGATCCATTAGAAACCGAATATGAATTTATTATAAATTAATATTTCTAGCTTTTCCAAAGGTGCCCCTCACCCCTCTTATAAAAGGCCACTCCCCCTTCTCATTAATTAACACAATAAAAGCCTTTTGGTTGGGAAAACCCTACCCAAATACTCTCTCAAATTCCCTCACTACAACCTAGAGTCCTTATTATTATCAGAAATCCAACCTAAGGATCCCTTTTGATCAAATCAAATGGAAGAACCCGAAGAAGAGATAATGTTTTCACCACCATTTTTCAAATTCATTTCTTCTTCAACTTCTTATTTCTTTGTTATTCTCATTATAAAATAATTAATCTAGTATATCCTATATACTATAATAATATTAAAAATATGGTACATCCATATTCAGTATTCTATCCATCATTTCAATGACATGTCACCATACGTGCGTACGTACGACTTACCGTCTCCACGTCGTGGTGTAATTGTTATTCAATATATTATTATTTGGATGGGTATAATAATGATTTGTAATTAATTTAAATAATAAAAATAACATGATAATTATTCTGTATATATGATATACCATACAATTATATATTATTTTAATATCAAAATAATGATATTGTCGCTCGTGCGTACGTACGGACTACCGTCTCCACGAACGCGATGAGATTCATTCTCCATCATATCCATTCAAGTATAATTATCATTTGATGATTAATAATAGTATTTATGGACTTGATATAATTCTAGATATAAATATGATACAACCTATCCATAACAAACACGTCTTATGCAACAAATCATATAAAATAAAACGAGTAAGTTAACACCCAAAACGACGACAATTCTAAGATATTATTAACAATGCAATGTTAAAAGATCATATATGATATCATATTAATGTATATGATTATTTAATAATTTAATAACAATTATTTCACCATTATACAGGTGGTTAACCTACCCTCAACCAAGGAAAAGTACAAGGTAAGGGTTTATTCGCAATCTCTTCATTATCCGAGGTTGTTTATACCTAATAATCTTCTGGGACTTCTTTATCATCCACATCCATGTTCCTTAAAAAATGCATTTGAAACATTTTTACTATTTACTATAATATGTGTTAAAGTCATTTATACCCTTTTTGACTTTTTATAAGAGGTTTATAAAGGAATATTTCTGTCCTTTTCCCAACAAGGTTCTTTTTAACCTTTTGGACAGAATTAAGGTAAGAATGTTTTTTTAACTTATACGGAGGGTGCGGCTATCATCCGCCATTATAAAATAATCGAAGCATTCCTTAGAACATTATAAGAATATTTTCAATGAAAATGTTTTATTTTATATGACTCTTAAATTATTTCAAAATAAAAAGAGATATTTCTCTAAAAAGAGTTTTGATTTCATCTATGTCAACATCCTTTGATGGATTTTAAGCTTATTTGAATCTAATTTATTGTGAAACAAAACTTCCATATTATATTGATGGTTTTGTGATATGTTTGACTATGTATATGTTATTTTTATACCCTTCATGGTTTATGGTGAAATTATTTACATTTCTTATGATAGTATTAATATAAATGTTTATGTTATGTTTAAACCTTTTCATATGGGAATGAATTGGACTTAATATGTGATGGGTGGAGCCCGCTATAGCTCCTTGATGCATCGGTAGGTCTCATGAGACAAACTAGTGTCTTGGAACAAGGCCTTGACCAAATCTTACTTGTAGTATTGGCACGAGGCCTTGGCTATGTGGTTATGATAGTCTGGCATTATGCATTCCATCATTATGAAAGTGGTTGCCGATATTGCATGTGATTATTCGATTAGTAGAATATCCATGTGAATAAGTAAATGGAATTATTTCATTTTCGTTGTGCCATAATATGTTGATGTTCATGTTTAAAAGGCTTTTGTTTTATTTATACATTGCCTTAAATTTTTATTCTTATTTATGAAAGTTTCCGCTATATTGTTATACTTTCTAGGAATTTGAGCTCACCCCTTTTCTATGTTTTATTTTTCCCAGGATGTGAAGAAGTAAATTATGAATGACCTGAAGGGATAGTATGAGGGGATAAGAGTGTGGAATATGGAGACTATGTTGTTGTAGTTTTCATTTTTATGATGTAATGCTAAACTTTATGAATATATCTAGTGTTTCCAAGGTTACTAAACAAATTGGTCTTTCGAGACTTGATCTTTCTTGTGATCATTCCAATGTTATATAATAATGCACCGACTCTGGGTAACTAGGGTCGGGGCGTTACATTGGATGATTTAAAGAAAAGAAAAGAAAATAATAATTTAATTTGTTTTTAACATTTCCATAACGCAGCGACATTCTAATTAATTTTTAACTAACCAGGAGCCCAGGGTTAGGATCATAACCCAGGAAACTATCATTGGATGCTACGGAGCATTGGAGAGGAGCCATCATTGGAGGAATCTCAAAGAACAACGACAAGTGACAATGTATGGATCCTTGCACATTGAGATTGAATGTCGACCGAAGAATGCTCTCCCTCTTAATTTACAATCAAGGAAAGGGTTGTTTTTTTGATTTCATTTTTTTGATTTCATGGATTAAACCATGAATGTGGACAAACCCATGAATAGGTTGACCTGTGAATCATTCGTTTTTGCTGGTGGGTCTTTTTCCGGGTTCATTTTGGGGAATTAATCAATGAATGATTTGATTCAAATTTAATTTTTTTGTTTTATCCATATAATTGGAGTGGATCAAAGGTGTGATGAACTATGGAAGGGGTTTGTACCTCCTTTTGACAATTTGGATTTATTCTTCTTTTTTACTCTGTGTTCTTCACGTTTTTCGTGGGGACATGAAAAATTGATCATTTAGAGTCTAATTCACAATTCAATGATCCCAACATGGAGATTTAGAATTGTAATGAACTAGAAGAGGTGTTATGATGATGGCATATGATGAATAAACATAGATTAGAAGAAATCGGTCTTTGCACTGATGATTGAAATGCATTTTTAGAGCCGATCAGACCCTCAAAACCTATGGAATCAACCTTACAATGATGAAACAACCCAAAATAATGTGTTTCATTGAGATAATATGGCTGAATCAAGAATAAAAGTTTCACCCAAAGAGCTGGATAAAGAACAATGTTTTCTTGGAAATTGCGATGAACATGGTGTGTTCTTTGATGAACACTTCATGTAGGGCCAACACTGTGGTGGCTAGGGATTCATGATGTAGGTAGAAATTATAGGACATGTGAAAAATATCACATGGAATTTGGGTACTTACATATGACTATATGTGTTTCACAGATGATACACGGACATAGGGTGGAGTACACGACAAGTACCCCACCACATGGCTAGACCAGGTTGGTGACGACGATTTCCTTATGTACCAGTACGCAACTTAGAATACATGGGTCAAAGACGTGTATGGGAACATTTTAAGAATATATGGAGTAAACCCCAGATAATAAGATACAACACTTGACTGTAACTACATGCATTGTGTGCATTTTTTACATGACATATCTTCTAAATTAGGTCATTGAACACATGTAGTTCCCAGATTCAAGGGAAACGACATCTGACCATGCTACCCGTTGTGTAATCTCTTCAACATGGATTGATATCCTTGTCCACTATTCCATGGACATGTTTTTTTGGGGTTAGTTCCCCCCTTTTTCCTGTTCCCTTAAGGCTAAGTATCATTTCAATCCATTGGAGTATGATCCATTCAGCCAGACTATTTCGATAGAGTCGGAAAGCCTTAGAGAGGTCGGTGTGAGATCCCTTACCAATTCATGTCCCCGGTAGAGTAATGTATTTAGGTGAAAAATACTACAAAATGTTGATCCTATACTTATAAAGTTATTTCGGATGAGTCATGGTATGCCCCACAGCCATAGAAGGGATCTGCATATGTGTATCATGATCTTTCCCCACTCAGGAGTGAGTTCTCCTAAAATGACTGCATCTGTTATCTCTTGGGATCTATCAATTCATCTATGTCTCTCATTAAATTACTCGATGATCATACTTATTGGAAGGAAATCACTAGATCTATCAGACACGTGGAGTGAGTTCTCACCGAAGAGTGCTTCATGGAATCTTTGAACTGAATCCCTAGTGTTGGTATGTACTCGTTGTGAATTACCTCTATACTACAGCTCTAGGAATCAAGTGTATATGCATATGTTTCTCTTTTTATATATTATGTAGACATATACTGTGTAGATATTTCCATACCTTTACATTTTGTATTGTGTTATTGTTTTCAAGGCCCTCTACTGAGTATTTTCATATTCACCCATGCATGGTATTTTCTTGCACGTGTCGTGTTTGGTGCAGAAGAGAAACCTTTTGAAGGGGTTCTAGGATGATTAGGGCTGGAACGATCATTGTGAGCTTGTTTACAGTCCAAGGTGTTCCTATGACTACAAGCAGTAGTCCCAGTACCTATGTATTTATTACAGGGTAGAATTTTTTGTTTTTATACTCTTTAATTTGATGGGATTATGTTTTGACCCAATTTACTATCCTCATATTACTTCTTGTTGTACACTATAGGTTTGTTTTAGTTCTATACATTCATTTTTTCCTTAGTTGCTTTTTGTTTCAGCATTATTGGGCTTGGTGATGTGTTCCTGTTTACATGTACATAGGCAATGCATCCAATGCCACTGATATGCCTACCCAATTCTAGTCACTAGCCCCCAACCTATTAGAGGCTAGCTTGGGGAGTAACATCATGGCCCCCACTAGGACAGTTTGTGACAATGTGGTATGAGAGGTGGTCGGTTCTACCATATGACCATGAGTATGTGAGATTGGTTTTGGGAACTAGTGTTAAGTGTTCTGATCTCAAATTTCACACAAGGGACTCCAGTGATGGTACGAGTGGCCGACGTAACCATACACCAAGAATCTGATAATCCACTTTTTGACTCAATACATGAGAGAACTAGTTTCAATGAAAAAATGGTACATGAATCATATAAGAATGGGTTCTGTTTTCCATGTCCTTTAGGCTCAGCTATCCAAATATACTCTTTGACATTGGTATATATTTTTTCCTTATATGGTGCCTCCATAGTGCACACCAGCTAGGATTCATCAATGAAATAACGAGGATGATCCCCTCAGTGGTGAGGCTTCAATTTAGGGACCAATTCCCCAGTCATTACATGCAGGTGGTGCACCTTATATACCACCACCAGTGGAGAAACACATGGTACCTGCAGTACCTATAGATGAAGAATGCAGGCTAAGTGCACTCCATGAATTTTAGAGATAGAGACCACTCAGTTTCTAAGGTGAGCCTAACTATCAGGTGGATGAGGACTGGATTGTGGTGGTGTCTAGATTTTTTTTCTAGTGAGGAAAACAAAATACTAAATGGTTATACTAGGAGATAGCCATATTCTGGGTTCAATATAACGATGGAGGAGTTTGACCATGAAGACTCATGATGAGGAGACACTTTTGTGGTCAGAGTTCGAGCAACTCTTTAGGGAGGACTTATCTTTGGTTACTCTAAGAGAAGTGCATATCCAGAAGCATCATTAGCACCATCATGGTAGTTTAATAGTGTATGACTATTTATCGAGGATCACCAATCGCTCTAGGTACATGATGGATATAGTTAGGGATTATTAATTCAGATATTGTACCTTCAAGTAAGGGATATGATAGAACATTAGAGATAGTGGCATGCCTCTATGAATTTAAACATATAGAGGAGTTCTCAAGAGAGAATTGATGTTCGATTGCTTCTTGGATGAGCATATAAAATAAGTGGCACTCAGCAGTAGGATGACAGGTGCAGAAACCATGGAGGTAGGGAGCTAACATTAGTCACAGGGATCAAGATGTGGGAGACATCACAAGAGGACCAAGAAAGGGGATTTGTGGTCTAGGGCTCTTAGGCTAGATCTAGTCATCCTAGTAAGAGGTGATGCTACTTGTGAGATGGTATGGGACATATCACTAGAGATTTGCCAACCCGTAGAACTTCTGATTGGGGGCATTGTATGGACCATTGAGGCAGAGGCAAAGAGAGGAGCAGGGAGACCCGCTAGGAGGTATATGTGTAAGAGGAGCAGGGAGAGCTGCAAAAGGTGGAATATTCTTTCACCTACATCCACCATCACACACAGTAGGTCCGCATTAGGCTTAGATATTTATAGGACTAGGGGAAGGGAAGCGAAATACAGTTGAGGCATATGACCTAGGGGAATCCATGGATGATCTATGGTTCAATCTGTTTTTATTCTACCACTGCTATTGAACTTATAGACTCAAGTTATAGTCAATCCTTCCTCGCCACATTTATTGTGAGAAACCATGAGATTCCGACAGATTTTTTTGACATGACCCTCACGCTTGGAGACACCTATGAAAGGATACTCGATGATCACAAATATTTGCTGACATTGTGATCTTACACTTGGAGGTGATAGTTTTGGTGGAAACCACTTGGTTGTACCGTTGAGGTTTTATGTTGTAATTCACAATATGTACTGGCTATCTTTGCTTCATGACATTATTAAATGATTTAGGCAGTGTGCAGAGTGTTTTCAATGATGGAATGTGGTTTTTATTTTTTGGTGAAAAAGGAAACTCATGAAGCATAGAATTGGATCTTGTATAGGATGGTGTCACTGATCACTCATGGGTTTCCAAGCATTACCCTTGGAGAAGAAAATGTTGTGACAATTTTGATCCCAGAAATAGTGTAAGAGTACGAGCACGTCTTTCCATAAGATATTCTAGGACTACCTCCCCACCGGGAGATCAACTTCAATAGTGACTTACACTATGGTATGACACTGAAACGCCATCAAAGTATTGAATGGATCACAAAGATATTCTGAAGTTGACAGTCCATTGGAAGGATTTATAGAGTAAGGTCTTCGTAAGACCCAGTGCTTCACCCTGTGTCATCCCAATTTTGTTTTCCAAGAAGGAAGAAAATATTTTCAGGTTATTCATGGATTATTGGTGCCCGAATCAGGTGATAGTAAAGAACAAATATCCATTTCCAAGGATTGAAGTCCTTTAAATAAACTAATAGTTGTGCAATTGTTCTATAAGGTTGACCTTTGATTGGGGGACCACCAGTTACGAGTATGAGATTAGAATGTTTTGAAGACAGCATCCAGATACCGTTTTGGTCGTTAAGAGTACTTGGTGATGCTTTTTGGCATCAAAAAATACCTTGTAGTTTAAATGGTACTTATGAACCATATCTTCCAAGTGTACTTACATCATTTCATAGTGGTCATCATCAATGAAATCCTTGTGTACTCATCATTATAGGAGGTTCAAATGAGACACTTACAGATGGTTCTATAAATACTCTTAGAGAACTAAATTTATGGGAATATCTCAAGGTTCTAGTTCGGGATACAATAGATCCTCTTTCTGGGAAATTTTATCTCAGTAGATGAAGTAGTAGTGGACATAGCCATATTCGATGTGGTTTTAGCATGGGATCCACCCCAGAGTGTGACAAAGGTGTGGAGCTTCCTTGGGTTGGTAAGATATTACCCGAGATTTATCCTTGATTTGTCTGGGATATCAGCAGCGATGATTTCCCTAATCTAGAATGGGTAGAATTCCTTATTGAAAGAGAAGGGACAACAGGCTTCCCAACAGTTGAGGTAAAATTTGACTATAACACCAATCATGTTATTTTCATAATTTGGTGTCATTTAAATAGTTTTCTAAGATGCATCGAGGACATATATTGGATTTTTTATTACAAAGATAATAAATGATTACTTAAAGTTCATTACAGCTAGGTCTGCATGATAATAACTACTCAACCCATGATATTGAGTTTTAGTCTTAGTCTTTGCATTGAATATGCAGAGTCACTAACTGATGGCTGAATGGTTTATCGTCTACTCTGACCACAAGTGTCTTAAATGCATCGTATCACAAAAGGATCTAAATCAGAGGCAAAGGCGATGGTTGGAGTTCCTCTAAGACTATGACTTTGATATCATCTATACTCTTGGGAATGGGAACCTGGTAGCTGATTCTCATAGATAGATATCATTTTCACAATATCTTGGAGAGGTGTCAGAGTAATCGGCCCTATTATAGATATCCTTAATAGATTGGGAGGCTACATCTTATCTCCTATCAATGGTTGTCACCTCTCCACTCTTGTAACGCCCAGACCCCAGTTACCCAGAGTCGGTGCATTACTTCGTAACATTGGCATGATCACAAAAGATCAAGTCTCGAAATACCGATTAGTTTAGTAGCCTTGGAAACACTAGATACATTCATAAATGTTACATTACAACATAAAGTGAAAATCTGAAATAACAAAGTCTCCATAGTCCAGACTCATATCCTCTTCTGACTATCCCTGCATGTCAATCATAAAATACTTCTTCATATCCTGGAAAAAATTAAAACATTGAAAGGTGTGAGCTCAGATGCCTAGTAAGGATAACAATATTGCGGAAGCTTTCATAAATAAAAATAAACATTTAAGGCAATGTATAACTAAAAAAAGCCTTTTAAACATGAACTTCAACATAATATGGAAAAAGTAAAATGAGATAATGCCATTTACTTATTCACATGGATATTCTACTGGTCGAATAATCACATGCAATATCAATAACCACTTTCATAATGATGGAATGCATAATGCCAGACTATCATAACCACATAGTCAAGGCCTCATGCCAAGACCACAAATAAGATTTTGTCAAGGCCTCGTTCCAAGACACTAGTTTGTCTCATGAGACCTACCGATGCATCGACGAGCTACAGCGAGCTCCGCCCGTCACTTATTAAGTTCAATGCATTCCTTGTATGAACAGGTTTAATCATATCATAAACCATAACATAATTTTATCACATAAAACATGCATAAAGGAAACATAATATTCCCACACATCAATCACAAGATATCAATACAACACATTGATGTAATAAAAACATTATCCAAACCATTTTCAATACCAAAATAAAAGAAAAGTAAAACATGGTATTTATTTTTCTTTTTTAAAAGAATTATGGCTTGTAGAGGAAGCCGAAACCCAAATAATGGCCATGGCGGCGGAGAAGTCATTGTCGCCGCATACGTAAGACAACAAAAACATTCCTTTTTGTCATTTAGTAAAACACTTCGTATAAAAAGATTCCTTTTGAATAAACGTAAAAGTCAAAGTGGTTTATACACCGTATAAAGGAATGTTGTGTATAAAACCAAATATGCCTCAATGAAAGGTGATTGAGACGAAGTCCTTACAAACATCATTTTTAAAATAAAATAGATCTATTATTTGTATTGACTATAAGTACACATAAATAAAGTACAAATACAAGATAGGAAATAATAATATCATGACATAATTTGAAAGTAGGAGATTAACCCAATGAATGGTAATTGGGTTAAGAAGTTCCCTTACCTTGCATCCTGTCTTGACTCGACCGTTATTTAACCTCCTGAAAAATAAAATAGAGTTAATTTATAATTTAATAAGAAAATTTTTCAAGTTCATTATCCCTTTTATATCATTTATTACCATGTTATGAACATTATGTAATTATATAAGTTAATAACGGTCATTTTGTCGATCTTAGGTACTTGAGTCAAAAATAAAATTCTTATAATTAAAAGTTCTTCATGTGTTAAAATATCCTTTATATCCATAATTATATTCATGATGTATATATCATATACATCATATATATCTAGTATATACATTCATTTATAATATTACATAACATTTCGAGGTAAGAAATGAAATGCACCGTTCATGGAGACGGTAAGCCGTACGTACGCATGAACGCTACTTTCATTTCTATTTCATATTTAATGGAACTAAGTTATAATTATATAAAGGTATAATATAATTCCAGTATAATATAATGTATAATACCATTTACTCCATCCTTTATACATCCCACATATGACATTAATGATTCAAATCACTTTGAGGGGGCGGTAGTCCGCACTTCCTAAAATGAAAATATCGCATTTACCCATAATGGGAACAATAAAGGTATGCCATAAATGAAAAATAAAGAACCTTAATTAAAACATAAACATATTATATATCATATATAAATATATTTACATCTTAATGGCCACCTTTCACGATGTTATGTGAGTGTTGAACAATCATCGTTTCGTGAGGCAGAAATTCTCCATCCACAGAAACCGTATGTTCTTTCACCATTAGATGTAGGTGTGTGTAAGTGTAGCTTGAATAATCATTATAAAAACATCCTAGTATATTGAGGATACTGGTTTTGTTTCAAAATAAATTAATAAAAAGAGTTTAAGGGGTTGGAGAAGCAAAATAAAACAAAATAACACAAGAGAAAACACTACCTCTAAAACGGGTAACTCTTTTTGATTTGTGCCAAAGGCTTCCTCGGGAAGAATTCTTCCCAAAGTGTGGCTTGTAGGAGTAAGAGAGGGAAGTTGGGAGAGTATTTGGGCAGAGTTTGGACGAGCCAAATGGCTTGAAAGTGTGAGTAAGGTGGTAGTGGTGGGGGCCTTTTATAAGAGGAGAGAAGGGACACTCTTGGAAAGTAATAAAATGTTACTTTATTATACAATGATTTTAGGATTATAAAGGTCCCACACTTATATAATTCTAGGATAAGGTGATAAGGGTTTGAAATATTTTTATCCAATAGTATTTGGACATGTTTAATGCTTAGAGTTTACATTATCCTTCTATTTTATTAAATTTGTTAATTAATGAGGTAATTGATGCATCATCATGGTGTCATAAATAATTTAATTTATTTAATGTCTAAAAATTATAAAAAAAATATCATTATGTAGGAAATATTTTTAGATTTATAATTAATATTTATAGTCAAAAATATGACTTGTATAACCCAATTAAAAAATTGTTTTAGTAAAACCTGTCTTGTTTGTGTCATATTTATTTTAACATTAAATAAAAAGTTATTTATGTCATTTTCCAACCAAAGTGGCTCCATGGGGTCCCCAAGTTGACCCATGGATTTTCGTGGTCCGAAATGACACATCCAATATGGGTAGGACAAGTTTAAAGGTCATCTATATTTTTATAATACTATTTTTACCTTAAATTTCACAAATTACCTTTAATCGCGATTAATTAAACATAAAAGTTACTATTCACCAAAAAAATATTTTAATCCCATTGAACCACATTTTACTTCCTAATGAAAACCATGTATGTCTGATTTTTGAAAATCAAATCACAGAAGTGGTAATGTTTCATTTAAACGAAAAAATCAGTTTTTTAACTACCACTTAGTGGTTTCACTATTCATCAAAAATTGAAGTTTTTCAGAACAATGCCAAAATTTCACCCTAAGATATAACTGATATTCTGAATTCAAAAATTATGTCTATTTTAAAAAATTACAAAAATATAAGTTGCATTAATTAATTTTATAATTAATTCCCGTTATCACAACAAATAGCATGTTTTTAAGAAACAATATATATCAAAATATTGACAATTGTTTATGTCACATTTAAAAGTGAAATTAATTCTAATGAACACCATTGGATAAAATGGTAAAAATATATTATAATTATACTTTAAAACCACTCAATAGTATAATTTATCACTATAAATTATTTTGATCAAAAAAGTTGTTTTATGTATTTTTCACTTTTCATAAAAAAAATGGAAGTTCACAGAAAATTACAAAAAATTCAACTTAGGATAATTTCGATATTACGAATACAAAAATGGAGTTCATAATGAAATATAAGATTTCCAAAATTTTAAAAAGTGGGTATTACTATTCATAACGGCTACTTTGATTACTCGCGGTGTGTTAGAACTCAAACATGCGTATAATGCAATCTATTACATTATTGAAAGAGAAGCGTATCGTGGAAGCCCGAGGTGTTACATTCTCCCCTCCTTCAAAAAATTGCATCCTCGCAATTTGAAATTTTTCTTTGAAAATAAAAGGTTGAAAATAGAAAATACCTTTGTGGAAAACCCACATCGGAAATAGGGTTAATAAGAATATAACATTAAAAGAAAGAAAGAGAAGTACAAAGGTCACCCGAGATAGCCCATACTAAGATTCTATGAAAATATGGATATGGTGGAGAAACAAACCATCAAGGTTTGATGGAGAGTTGTAGAAAACAGTATTAGGAGAAAGTTAACCATAAGAAAATCACAAACTTGTGATTGGTTAAACGGTCATTGAATCCCCAGTTGGAAATGTTAACCGACAACATTTTTGTTTTAAGTTACCTTTCATAAAGTTGAGGAATTTATTTAAGATATTTACTAATAACATAAGGAAATATACTTACTTTTCATGTAGGCTTACATTCTTTAATAAATATTTACCACGAACCCATCTTTCACTCCAAAAGGTAATATATTTTCAAAAATATTATATTTATCCTAATCGTACAAAGTTCAAAATATTAACACAGACCATTTAAATTAGGAAAACTATTTTTTAATAACCAGGGAATTCTTTTAGGATAATGGTAGGTAATAAAGGCATGTTGCACTATGGTTGTGGGTTCGATTGCTGAAGCTTTGTCCGACGCGACGGGTTATGCCCCACCCTGTAGGTTGTCCTTTTACTAAAACTATAGTATTATAATATTCCAAAAATAATCTTCAGAATTGTTTTAACCTTAAAAAATACTATCCAAAGATCAACTTAATCCATTCCAACCTTCATAGTTATCCAAAAGACCTCTGTCCAGACTTTCTCTAAAAGGACTCTAAATTCCAAAATCAATTGTAACATCAGATTCCCCAAACAATGTAAAGTTTCTCTTATTGTCACATACTAAAAATATGATTACCTTCATCATGTTAAAACCTTAATGAAAAAAAACAAGTACTGCAGTACAATCCTTATATATATCACATTATTATTATAACCAGAATATAATCCTTGAGTCCAAAAGCACCAATACATTAATTATTCCACTTCAACTGTAGTAATAGCATACGATTGTCCTTGATCCCTTGTCCTTTTCCGAGATAAGTTTCCCTGACGCTTAGGACATTCATTTACATAATGCCCCATTTCCCTACAATTGTAGCATTCAACATTGATAGCCTCTTTATTTCCCTTGCAATCACGCGCCTAGTGAAATTTTTTCCCACATTTATAACAAACTCTATTCCTTTTAGGCAAGTACCAGGGTAATTCTTCCCACAATTATCACATAATGTAAAATCCTTCTTTCCCTTTTTCCCTTTATCTGTCTCTTGTTCCACCATTCTCTTCTTCTCTTTCTTTACTTTATTGTCATAAGATTTAGAGAATTCCTTTTCTGTCTTGATAGCACATGAGACAATATCTTCATATGAGGAGAAGGATTGTGAGACAAAGGATCGACGGAGAAATGGTTTTAACCCATCAAATAAATGATCAATCTTACTTCTTGGGTTACGTATATAATCTGATGCATGCCTCGCTAACCGTGTAAAGTTAGACTCATAATTTTAGACATTCTCATCCTCCTTCTGCCTCAGACTCAGAAATTGCCTTTCCATATCTTCTAGATGGTCATGTGGAAAGTATTTTTCTAAGAAAAGATCTTTGAACTCCCTCCATTCCATATTTGATACTTCATCATTTTCCTTTGTGTTTTGAATCAATGACCAACATTGATCGGCATCTCCAGTGAGGTGGTAGACTGCCATTATAACCTTTTCCCTTTCACTACTCCACAAGGCATGGAATATTTTTTCTATGGAATTTATCCATTTCTCAGCTACTAATGGATTTGTACCCAAATTAAATTTTGGTGGCTGTTGCCTCATGAAGCGGTCTATCATTGATCCTCCACGTTGCGGATCAGGGTGCTCTATACGAGTAAGGTTATTATTCATAACCTGAGTGAGTTGTCCCACAATGGTAATAAGTTGATCAGCACCATTTGTATCTCCAGATCCACAATAATTATCTTGAGCAGGTGGGAAATCCCTACACTGAGTGCATGCATTGATACGGTTTCCATTCCTTCCACTAGGCTCCATTTCTAAACAATGGAATAAACTAGATTAGTTTATGAATCAAAATACATAATTCCATACTTGTAAAACACTTAACACTAATTGAACAATTTATGGATATAATCCATAATCATAAAAAAAAATTTGAGGAAGTATATAATCATAACCCTTCATAGTGGTTTGTAAAGAAAATGAGAATTATCCTAAGCATATCCCCTGGGAGTGTCGTAACCAAGAGTGCAGTAAGGCCCGTTGTCGTGCACCAGTTCCCGTTAGAGTCTAGCTCAAAGCGGTGTTTTCGGGTTTTACCCATCGGTACATCTGTGCCAGATCCACCTCTACCTGCTCGTATCCAGACAGGGATGTATTGCTCGGAAAACTCACAAAATCCCTATAATACAAAAATTCTAGGATGTTCTTATATACTAATCCTTAAAATCTATCTTCGGGCTATGTGCTCTAATCAGATTTTATCTATATATAGCTTCCAAGGTTAGTACTAAACAGCCTATGATACCAAATGTAACGCCCCGACCCCAGTTACCCAGAGTCGATGCATTACTTTGTAACATTGGAATGATCACAAAAGATCAAGTCTCGAAAGAGAGATTAGTTTAGTAGCCTTGGAAACACTAGATACATTCATAAATTTTACATTACATCATAAAGTGAAACTCTAAAATAACATAGTCTCCATAGTCCACACTCATATCCTCTTCTGACTATCCCTGCAGGTCATTCATAAAATACTTCTTCACATCCTGGAAAATATTAAAACATTGAAAGGGGTGAGCTCAGATGCTCAGTAAGGATAACAATATTGCGGAAGCTTTCATAAATAAACATTAACATTTAAGGCAATGTATAACTAAAACAAAAGCCTTTTAAACATGAACTTCAACATAATATGGCAAAAGTAAAATGAGATAATGTCATTTACTTATTCACATGCATATTCTACTGGTCGAATAATCAAATGCAATATCAATAACCACTTTCATAATGATGGAATGCATAATGTCAGACTATCATAACCACGTAGTCAAGGCCTCGTTCCAAGACCACA
Source organism: Viscum album (assembly GCA_963277665.1). NCBI lineage: Eukaryota > Viridiplantae > Streptophyta > Magnoliopsida > Santalales > Viscaceae > Viscum > Viscum album. The sequence continues at coordinate 1,320,836,059 of OY728138.1, forward strand.
AATAAGATTTTGTCAAGGCCTCGTTCCAAGACTCTAGTTTGTCTCATGAGACCTACCTATGCATCGAGGAGCTATAGCGGGATCCACCCGTCACTTATTAAGTCCAATGCATTCCTCATATGAACAGGTTTAAACATATCATAAACCATAACATAATTGTATCACATAAAACATGCATAAAGGAAACATAAGATTCCCACACTTCAATCACAAGATATCAATACAACACATTGATTTAATAAAAACTTTATCAAAACCATTTTCAATACCAAAATAAAAGAAAAGTAAAACATGGTATTTATTTTTCTTTTCTAAAAATATTATGGCTTGTAGAGGAAGCCGAAACCCAAATAATGGACATGGTGGCAGAGAAGTCGTTGTCGCCGCATACATATGACAAGAAAAACATTCCTTTTTGTCGTTTAGTAAAACACATCGTATAAAAATATTTCTTTTGAATAAATGTAAAAGTCAAAGGGGTCTATACACCGTATAAAGGAAAGTTGTGTATAAAACCAAATAAGCCTTAATGAAAGGAGATTGAGACGAAGTCCTTACAAAGATCATTTTTAAAATAAAATAGATCTTTTATGTGTATTCACTAGAAGTACACATAAAGAAATTACAAATACAAGATAGGAAATAATAATATCATGACATAATTTGAAAGTAGTAGATTAACCCAAAGAATGGTAATTGGGTTAAGAAGTTCCCTTACCTTGCATCCTGTCTTGACTCGACCGTTCCTTAACCTCCTGAATAATAAACTTGAGTTAATTTATAATTGCTTAAGAACATTTTTCAAGTTCATTATCCCTTTTATATCACTTATTACCATGTTATGAACATTATGTAATTATTTAAGTTAATAACGGTCATTTTGTCGATCTTAAGTACTTGAGTCAAAAATAAAATTATGATAATTACAAGTTGTTCATGTGGTAAAATATCCATTATATACATAATTATATTCATGATGTATATATCATATAAATAATATATATACAGTATATACATTCATTTATAATATTACATAACATTTAGAGGTAAGAAATGAAATGCACCGTTCATGGAGACGGTAAGTCGTACGTACGCATGAACGCTACATTCATTTTTATTTCATATTTAATGGAATGAAGTTATAATTATATAAAGGTATAACATAATTTCAATATAATATAATGTATAATACCATTTAATCCATACTTTATACATCCCACATATGGCATTAACGATTCAAATCACTTTGAGGGGGCGGTAGTCCGCACTTCCTAAAATGAAAATATCGCGTTTACCCATAATGGAAACAATAAAGGTATTATATAAATGAAAAATACAGAACCTTAAGTAAAAAAATAAACATATTATATATCATATATAAATATAGTGACATCTTAATGGCCACCTTTGAAGGTGTTATATGAGTGTTGAACAATCATCGTTTCGTGAGGCAGAAATTCACCATCCACAAAAACCGTATGTTCTTTAACCATTATATGTAGGTGTGTGTAAGTTTAGCTCGAATAATCATTATAAAAACATCCTAGTATATTGAGTATACTGGTTTTGTTACAAAATAAATGAATAAAAAGAGTTTAAGGGGTTGGAGAAGCAAAATAAAACAAAAGAACACAAGAGAAAACACTACCTTTAAAGCGGGTAACTCTTTTTGATTTGAGCCAAAGGCTTCCTTGGGATGAATTCTTACCAAAGTGTGGCTTCTAGGAGTAAGAGAGGGAAGTTGGGAGAGTATTTTGGCAGAGTTTAGCCGAGACAAATGGCTTGAAAGTGTGAGTAAGCTGGTAGTGGTGGGGGCCTTTTATAAGAGGAGAGAAGGGGCACTCTTGGAAAGTAATAAAATGATAATTTATTATACAATGATTTTCGGATTATAAAGGTCCAACACTTATATAATTCGAGGATAAGGTGATAAGGGTTCTAAATATTCTCATCCAATAGGCTTTGGACAAGTGTAATTCTTAGATTTTAAATTATCCTTCAATTTTATGAAAATTGTTAATTAATGATGTAATCGCTGCATCATCATGGTGTCATAAATAATTTAATTTATTTAATGTCTAAAAATTATAAAAAAATATGATTATTTAGGAAATATTTTTATCTTTCTAATGAATATTTATAGTAAAAAATTTGACTTATATAACCCCATGAAAAAATTGTTTTAGTAAAACATCTATTGTTTGTGACATTTTTATTTTAACATTAAATAAAAAGTTATTTATGTCATTTTCCAACCAAAGTGGCTCCATGGGGTCCCCAAGTTGACACATGTATTGTCTTGGTAGGACAGGACACATAAAATAGGGGTAGGACAAGTGTAAAGGTCATTCCATATTTTTATAATACTATTTTTACCTTAAATTTCACTAATTACCTTTAATCGTGATTAATTAAACATAAAAGTTACTATTCACCAAAAAATTATATTAATCCCATTGAACCACATTTTACTTCATAATGACAACCATGTATGTTGGATTTTTGAAAATCAAATCAAAGAAGTGGTAATGTTTCATTTAAACGAAAAAATCATTTTTTAACTACCACTTAGTGGTTTCACTATTCATCAAAAATTGAAGTTTTTCAGAACAATGCCAAAATTTCACCCTAAGCTATAATTGATATTCCGAATTCAAAAATGATGTCTATTTTAGAAAATTCCAAACATATAAGTTTCATTAATTAATTTTATAATCAATTCCCGCTGTCACAACAAATAGCGTGTTTTTAAGAAACAATATATATCAAAAGACTGATAATTGTTTATGTCCAATTTCAAAGTGAAATTAATTATAATGAACACCATTGGATAAAATGGTAAAAATTTATTCTAATTATACTTTAAAACCACTAAATAGTATAATTTATCACTATAAATTATTTTGATCAAAAAAGTTGTTTTATGTATTTTTCACTATTCATAAAAAAAATTGAAGTTCACAGAAAATTACAAAAAATTCAACATAAGATAATTTCGATATTACGAATAAAAAAATGAAGACCATATTGAAATATAAGATTTCCCTAATTTTAAAAAGTGGGTATTACTATTCATGACATCTACTTTGATTAATCGCGGTGTGTTAGAACTCGAACTTGTGTATAATGCAAGCTATTGCATTATTGAAAGAGAAGTGTATCATGCCAGCTCGGGGTGTTACAACTCTTGCAGCGATTCAGGGAGGTCCAACTAGGGGATATCATCTGTGAGACATCGCAATCTCGGTTACCCACATGTCAAGATCTTGGTGTACATTTGGGAGTTGGGAAGCAAATAGTCCTTTTCATAGGATGAACAGTTGTGACAGTGGTTTCTTAAGTGGTTTTTTGAGGGATTTTAATATATCCCCATTGGCGGTACATCCTAGAGTGGAAAAAATGTACCACGACCTCCGGAATCAGTTCAAGTTGACAGGTTAGAAGAAGGTGGTGGTAGAGTTATTTTCTTGAGGCCTTATGTTGTAGTAAGTAATGGCTAAGAACCAAGTGCCAACATGGTTATATCACCCCTAGAAGTGATGGAATGGAAGTGGAATGGAATATCAATGGAATTTGTTATAGGCTTACCATGAACGTCTATCGGACAAAATTTTGTCCGGGTGATCATTGACAGACTCACCTAGTCGGCCCACTTCTTAGTTATCAGGGAGAAGTGTTCCGTAGAGGGCTTGAGACTGCCCTATGTGCAGGATATTGTTCGGATTCATGGATTCCTTTCAAAGATCGTCTCAAATTGTGATGCTCATTTCATGTCCTAGTTGTTGAAAGGATTTCTAGAGGTGTTTGTAACTTAGCTATGCTTGAGAATAGTGTTCCATCCCCATATATATGGTCAGATTGAGAGAACCATTCAGATATGGAGGATATGTTATGGGATTGTATCTTTGAATTTGTTCTTAGTTGGGAGGACCACCTACCACTGGTGGAGTTTCCATAAAAAATATCTACCATTCTACCATTGGTATTGAACCATTATAAGATTTTATGGGAGACCTTGTCGGTCACCGCTTTGCTGGACCCACCCATGAGAGTCATCATTCATGGGTCCATAATTGGTGTGAACTACATCCAAGAAGGTGCAGATCATCCAGGAGTAGATGAAGATACTATAGAGTGATAAAAAGTCTTATGCTGACAGAAGTCATAGATATCTATTGTTCAAAGAGGGGGACATTCTCTTCCTCTAACTATCACCTCGATAAGCATTTCAGAGATTTGGTAGGGGCGTCAAGTTGTCATCGAGGTTCAACAACCCTTCTAAGAAACAATGTAGAGTTGGAGAGGTGGCATACCACCTATCACTACCACTATAATTGCACTGAGTATCTGATGTCTTCCATGTGTAGCAGTTGAGGAGTGATGTGCATGACCCATCACACATCATCGACTTGGGCGAGCTAGACATCGATGATGGAGAAACCTTCATAGAGTACCCAGTCTAGATCATGGATTGGTAAGAAAGGATCCTTCATGGGAATGTTATTCCCTTGGTGCGTGTCTGGTGGCTGCACGGGAAGCTTCAGGAGAGCATGTGGGAGAGGGAGGCTCAGATTCATGTGCAGTACCCTCATCTGTCTAAATATCCTTTAGTTTTCTCTTTTTGAGGATGTAAAATCCCTACGGTGGGTAGAATGTAATGTCTCAGATATTCAGTGTGTTATTTTGATTCATATTTGATTTGTTTCATTTTATACTTATAACTAGAGAGAACCAACTTCATGAAAAATGATGGTTGGGGATCATTCATCCATTTTTCTATTTGGATTTCTTCTCCCTTTTGTCCTTGATTTCTCCATGTTCTTCACTAGGTTTTGAACAAAATATTTATGCACGTCTGTTTCATAATACAATGATCCCAAATTGATGATCCAATATCATGATGATATATATGTTGCATGATGACAATGGTGGATGATGAATTGACACATATTGGAAGAAATCATTCTTTGGCCATTCTTTACATGGATGATCAAAAACTGTTTTTAGAGATGATTGGATACCCAATCTTAATGGAATCATACTTTTGTTGATATAATAACATATAATATCGAGTTTCATGTTAATCCAATTTCCAGATTAATAATTGAAGCTTCATCCAATGCCCTGGAAAAAGAACAACATTTTATTGAAAAACATGATGAACATGGAAGGTTCCCCAAAGAACACGATGTGTGGGGTTGGATCTATAGTGGGTAGGGTTTTGTGATGCATGTATAGATGGCACAACATGTGATAACTGTCTCATAGCATATGGGCCTTATGTAGGACTCAACATATATCTTAGACAATAGATGTACATGTGGTAGAGTACATGAAATGTACTCCACCACATGGCTAGAGTAGGCCAGTTACGTGGGTTACCCCATGTACCAGTACACGGGTTGGAATACATGGGTCAAATCTATGTATGGGAACATATCCAGTATACACGATGTGAACCTTGGATAATAGGACATGGCGTGTGACCATAACTACATTCCATTTATGAAGTTTTTATAAGACATTTATTATGACTCGGTCTGTTGCACACAGCCAGTACCAGAAGTCAAGGTACACAACGTGTGACCATGCTACATGTCATTTACTCTTTTATAAATTGCTTGATCTCCTTGTCCGTCATCCCTTAGAAAAAATTTGTTCAGGTTAGTTCCCCCCATTTTTTTCATTCCCCTAATGTCCAGGTATAATTTCCTTCTATAGGAGTATAATCTCTTCATTAAGACTTTCTAGATGAAGTTAAAATCACTCTATGAGGCCTGGAGTGAGATTCTCTACCCATTATTCTCCTTATATAGAGTCAAGTATCGACATTAGCAATCCTACATTATATTGATCCTCTAATTATCATATAAATCCATATGAGTCATGGTATATTCCAAGGTCCTAGCAGTGATCCTCATCTATGTATCATGATATTCCCCCACTCAATAGTGATTTCTCTTGAAATGAGTGCATATATTCTCTCTTCGGATCTATTCCTATATATATCTCCCTTGTGAAATTTCTTGATGAGCGTACTTCACGTACGGATGTCCCCATATCTATCTGAATCATGTAGTGAGTTCTCCGAGACGAGTGCTTCATGGAATCATTGAATTTAATCCCCATGATGGGTATGAATTATTTGTGACTTACCTCTAAACTACGTGTCTAGGTTTTGAGTATATCTATATATGTTTGTCTTTTAATATTTTCTATAGACATATACTATGTAGAGCTGACTATACCATTACTTTTCGTATTGATTTCTGGTTTTTAGGGTCCTCAACTGAGTATAGTTATACTCACCCCTACATGGGTTTTTCCCATACGTGTCATGTCTTGGGTAGACAAGGTCCATTAATGGAGTCCTGGGTGCAATAGGACCGAACAGTGCTTTGTGAGCATCATTACAGTGTGAGGTGTTCTTAAATCTATGACTAAGAGTCTTAATACCTATTTCTTTCATATAGTTTGGACGTTGTAGTTTGTATACTCTTTCTTTTGTTGGGATTGTTTTTTTTTCCAATTTTACCTTCGGTACATTACATTCTGTTGTACACTGTTGTTTGGGTTTATTTTTATGCAAGTATTTTTTTCCTCAATGGTTTTTATGTTTCAGAATTTTTTGGTATTGAAGATACGCATTTGAGTATTGGTACATAGGCAATGCGTCCCATGTTAGTGATGTTCCTACTCGGGGCTAGTCACCAACCCCTGGCCTTTTGGAGTTGGGCTTGGGGAGTCATGGTGTGGGACCCATTGGGATAGGTCATGATAAGATGGTTAATGTTTTCATTGGTAGATGAATTAAAGAAAATAAATATGGATTATAAATTTCATATTATTATAAATATTGATATTTTATATGTTTCACATTTATTCTTCAATTATATCCTAATAACCATTTAAGAGAGATGGTGGTGGAAAATGGAATATGTCACTTCATTGAAACGATAGTCTGCAAAATGCACAATAAATATTTTTTTAGCTTTTCTATGTAGGTGGGAAAGAATAAATTTGGTTATTTAGATTAATATAATAACACATAAGAATGATTATGATTTTTAAGTCATTATATTAATATGTTAATGGTGTGTTTGGAAGATAAATTTATAAAGAAGAGGTAAGGAGTAATTTATACATAGGTCAAGACCTTAAACATTCTCTCGATGAACTCCTGATAATTGATGGTATTGGAAAACATTATAGAGACTAGGGAAGTTATTACATACAAAGTAATTATATAATTTGATCATAGGGTGGGTTTTAGGGTTATTTTTAAGGTAAATTAGAGCATTTTTAGGGTGGAAGCGATCTCCTTTTATCCCAGGAGAAAATGGAAATTTTGTGAAAACCATGTACTTTTCAAGGATATCATTACACTACTCCCGAGTAAATTAATAAAAAATTTATAAATAATGGATTTTGGGTGATATTTTATCAATTAATACCCAAAAAAATATTCCATTATATTTTTTAAACATTCTGTAGGTTATTTACTCATATATGTTTACTTGTATCTATTTATTTTGTTTTTATCCGGGTAACTAGATTTCACTCAAATAAATTATGATTTAATAAGAATATAAAATAATCCCTATTAAAACAACTATATTTAATAATCCTATATTTAATGTCAATTTAACCTAATTCAATTTTAGAATAAGTGAAAATTATCTTTTTAATTAAAACATTATATATATAGAAAAACTATTTTATTGGAAAATGTTGTTTTCGTCATTAAATTTTTTTATTTTATTTAGTATTGATTACAAATTGAATGAGTGATATAATATTTTAATATAGGTCTAAAAAATATATTAATGTAATTTTTAATCATAGATTAATTTATTTTATTATATAAAAAATATAAAATATTTAGAAAACAATTCTTTATAAATAACAATTTTATTGTTATCATCACCATAAACATTAATCATATTAATCATAAAATTATTCAAAAAATAAAGTTTAACTTATTAAATAATATTATATTTTTGGTCTAAAATATTATATCCATTTTTTTATATTTAATTTCAAAAAAAATTTAAAACAAAATTTTAACATAACTAAATAAATTTGTTTTTAGTGTAAATTATTACATATGTTTCCAAAATGATGACCATGGGTTTTATAAATAAAAAATAGAAATTTATAATTATTTAGTTTTATTATAAAGATATAAATAAGATGAATAGGTTTTAGAAAAATTTCATTCATTGTTTTATTATAATAATTTTATAAAAGTGATAAATTTAGAAAAATTGGTATTTTTCACTATTAACATAAAAAATGTTTGAAAAAATTAGAAGATTTAAAAATATGTTATATTTGAAATTATAAATTGAAAAATGTAATTATTTTTATCTAATTAATAATCTAAAATTCATAAACATAGATTTAAAATAAGAAATTTAAATAAAAAATATTTTTTATAGAAAAATAATCATTCTATTTCTCATTAAGAGTCAATTAGATAAATGTGTAAAATACATGTGATAAATAAATTATTAAATTAATAAATACCTGATAATATCCTCCTAATTAATTTTTACATATACCATAAGGATCTCTCTATATGATCAATGTATGAGGTATGCTCGAGTGGCAGTTGAGGGTGTTGATTCTGCCAACATTGATCACATGGAAATTTCGACAAGCTGGGATTTATCTCTTATATAATTTCTCTCACACATTTCTGTTTTGAATTTGGCATGGGATAGGACATGAGAAAAACCTAGAAAATCTAATTCCATAATAATATTAGATAAATGACCTTTATATGGGATAATTTGACTACCTGATTGTATTTTGTTCCTTTTATTTGCATATTTTGTAATATGGTTACTTCATTTTCTACCCACTAATTTAACAGATATATAATATTAGAAAAAAATTATTTTAAGATATAATAATATTATTTTAGATTTGTTTATTATTCAGAATAAAATTGTAATATAATATTCATTGAGGGAAAATTCATAGTGAAATTTTTGGTCATTACATGCATTATCACATGACAAAGACATCCTCTACCATAAATTATTCTCATATCATGGTGAAATGTATCTTGATCATCCAGCACACTCCATGATCCTCCTGAATCATAAACTAAATCTACAAATTATTCCCTACTCTATAAATTATCCCAAAAAATCTATTACCACGTGTATTGGAAATATAAAATTCATAATCCTGTAATAATTTCAACCATCCTTTTTCTATTATTTCAAATCATGTTGAGAGAAGACATTTCACAAAATATTTTGAACTATAAAGACCAAAAAATCATGGATGAGGAAATTCCTCCCAAAATAAAAAGATAACATAACTGATGAAATCTTAATGTCATGGGTGGCATATTTACATTGATAATACCATAATTCCTAAGACCAATAAGAGATAACTACTCTTTATTTCATTAACACCCAATCCAAGCCTAAAGGTGAAGCTTTGTTATAAAAATTTAATAGAATAGCCTACTTCAAAAAATGAAGAATCATGGTATTGATTAGTTTATCCTCCAAATACATGAAATTATCAAGGAACTAGTCATTTCACACAATATTATGATATTTTCTGGTCAAATATTTCATAAGAGTCACCATCGAAGTGAAGTCAAGAACAAACCTCCAGTAATAACATGAAATTGCAAGGAAACACTAAACCCACCTAATTTTAATAGGGGATACCCATGAAATGACCATAGTAGTTATTTATGGATACATTAATACTTAATGTTAACTTATGACATAAATTAAGAAACAGTACTCATGAGCCCAAAAATCACACTTAGATAGCTTCTGAAATAGCAAATAAAAATGAAGGACTCCCAAAACGTCATGATGATTCATTATATCCACCTCTATGAACACCAAGTACAAAAGGATTTCATCAATATAAAACACAATTAACTAGTGGAAAAAACTCATGGAACACAACTTTTAATAGTCTCATGAACATGTTTTGAGAATATTCACATTGAAAAAAACCATAGTGGACTCATAAAGCCCATAATGACATCTGTATGTATTCTTCTAAATATCCAAATCCTTCACACCCATCTAATAATATCTTGACCACTAATCAGTATTTGGGAATCTGTTATATCCCATAAAATGATCAAAAAAAATTCAATCCATGGAAGAGGATAATGGTTCTTTATAGTCACATTATTCAATTGATGATAATCAATACATTGTCGTAGGATTCCATTGGAATTCTTTTCAAATAGAACTAGTGCATCCTAATGGAACACACTTTGAAAAATAAAATATCAGTGAAAAATAAAATTTTACTAAATACATACCACTCTCAACATAGAAATCATTTTCCTATAGGGTTGCATTGATATAGTGGAAACACCTTCTTACATCACTATCCCAAACTAAATCTCTTACTAAAGGGGTAGTTTCACAGCCTCTTAAGGAAGGACATCGGGTTACTCTTACACTGCTATAGAAAACACCACTGAAGGATATTCTATATAACTCAATATCGTCCCCTTAATTATGGAAGTTAAATACTCAATATGCCTTGTACCAATATAAGGGTCCCACACTGTAATGAACATATCATGATCTTTATCAGAATCAAAGTATATGCTACACCTCCTATTGGAATACATTATATGTTGCACTAGTACAACCAATATATTATAATGATAATGTTAAATGGTTGTATCCCAAAACATAGTAAATATACCCAAGAGTTCTGATTTCATAAAACCAACTAATAATTTCTTCACATATCATACAAGCTTTCTGAACATTTGACTGGTGATGTAAATGAAAATTGAACCACAATAATTTCTTACTAATGTAAGAAAAACTTGACTATAGATGGTGAAATAAAAGATTATGTAGCTCCTGAATCAAAGAATTCATATAACAAAGTTTAAAATAGTTATATTATACTTCATTTTTTATCTAAATTTTCAAGAACTAGAAAATATATTTCATAAATTAGACCACATATTTCTATATGGCCTCTTTTTCCATGACAGTTACCACCTCTATGCTTGTGTTTTGCTCACTATCCTTAAGGAAAATGGGTATCATGGGGATTTCCTCTACCCACCCTATCCCCACTATGATAATCATAAATGTGATCACCCTTATACTTCTACATCCTAATAGTACATCACTATAACGGTTGACCATGAATAGGGTTTAAAGGTATTTGTTAAATTCCGTAGAAGGGTAGACCCTATTGATTCTGATGGTCATAACCTAGACATTAATAACAAGCCACGCCCAATCTTTAGGCATGGGTGTAAGAACTTCCAACTTTTGTGAAATGGGATGATGAAAATCAAAAATATTTCTTAATTACTAAATCATTATTTGAATAGAAAATTGAGACAACCTAGTAACATCTATTACTTATGGAGAATCTTGACGAATCTCATCTGGTGATGATTTCATTCTACCTAGTATCCTATCAATAAGATATGCCTACATCAAAACCTCATTAAATAACTACAAAATTAATTCGGTGACCTGGAAATATATATAAATATGCTGATCCTCCTAGAAATGTCTCACCCTATACTCCTCATATGTTGAATTTTCTGAAGCATAATATAAGAGGGTCTTAAAGTTAATGTTGTACTCCCCCACACTATAAATCCCTTGATGAATGGTAAGAATATCTTGGAAAATAGGTTCATTCATATTCAAAGAAAGAATCCCAAACTAAAAATGATCATGATATTCCACCCATGAAACCATTATCTCCTCATGATCCCAAGGGAACAAGATACACTGATGTTGATATGCACCATGGAGTGTTGTGACAACTAATGGAACTCAGTTCTCCTTTTGAGAATGAATCTAACTGATAGATATCTATACCTCCTGCAACCAATCCTATGTCACACTATATAAAATAGAGCCCTTATAAATATTTATACCCATGTAATGAAACTCTAAAAGTCTTTTCATCTATGTGTTTACATTATTAACCTCCATTATTCAATTATCTACAATGACATTATACTGGACATCGTCAGTAAGAACATGATGAGGATGTTGACATGTATCCATTCCTCTAAAATAGAAAATGTTAGGGACTCGTAAACATGGAATATAGAATATTAAAAAGCTACCTTTATATTCAATTAAACCTAATTCAAACATTATACCCAATTGAAATATATGAGTATAGAATCATAATTCACAATCCTTACATAAGTCTCTACTTCACTACCATCACCACTTCACTTGGATGTCCAATAAACATGATGAACACTATATCAGTATATAGGGGGCCTAAATACCTATTTCATAGCGTTAAATCCATGTTTTTATCATTTATTAAGTCAAATAGATATTTTTTTATACCGACCCATGCATATGTACATGTTCTTATCTTTAAACTCCATCCTATCTCTAAATCCATCTGTCCTTTCAATTTGATAATTCCATAGAGATTTTTTTATATTTTATTTTTAGAGTAGGGTTAATTTAAGAAATGATATTCAAATATTAATTAAATATTGTACATATTTTTAATTATATATATTTGGATATGTATTTAGACCCAGGATATGTCTCTGTTTTTTAGGTGAATCTTAGGAGCTATGGGTTTGATTTAGATTTTTTGGATGGTTTTTTACACTAATGCATGGTCTTTTGTGTGTTATTGGAGATGGAATATGAGTCTCATCGAATGTTGGTGTATTTAAAGTTATTTTTTCCATTCATGGTTATTTTTTATTGTTATTACATTATTAATGCTTAATCCTTTTAATTTTAGTGAAAACTGTGTAATGAGGTCTAACTTGAGGTGTGTATTGAATGTTTGGTAAATGGTTATAGATCAATTATGAAAAATTGTCAATTTAGGTTTATAGGGGTTTTATATGGTTGGAACATTTTTTTAATGCTATATGAGATGTGCAACCTTGGGTAATGAAGGTTTCATGGTTAGTGTTTATTTTGGAATACCATGTGGTCAAATCAAGTGACAACATATAATAAATTAAAATAGGTGGAATGTAGTTTTACCCCTCTGAAAAATTATGAACCCTTATTCTTTCTCCCACCATATATTCAACCTCTCACTCACCCCTATCTAAATTTTCCCATTTTTTGGGGGTATTTTAGGGTGATTATTCACAATTTATTTGTATCATCGCCTCCTTTGTCTCCCATTTTCTTCATCCCTTTATATCCTTCTAATTTCGAAACTTTGGTTATCCTTTTCTTGTTATAATTCCCCTAGATCAAGGTAAAATCATCCCAATACAATGGGGACGTCATATAGAATTTGTAGTGGACATGGAAACTGTAAGAAATGTCCCCCTACTGCTAATATAGACACCCCACCTTAACATGGACATTAGGTCATGGCTGGAAAGGTGCCACCAATTTCCCCAAAAACATGTGGTTCCCTAACTAGGGCCCACCCATCATCTAGAATAAGTCATTAGACTAATGAAAGTACTCACTATACAACATATGTTTTTTATAGTGTGGTTTATCCTCACTCACACACATCTTGGGAAGCCTCCCAGAAGGTCACCCATCTTTATCACTTCTCTATGCCAAGCATGCATAACAGTGGAATTCTAATATGGTAGGCTCCTAAGAAGAAAAGTACACTTTGTTCACATGATTAATATCATAAATTATTTTAACCCTTTAACATTCTAGGGTGTTACAAAAATATGTGCTCTATACACTATTTCATTCTATTTGGTTAAAGGTAGGTCACCTTGTGATTTTTCTTAATTTTTTGTTAAATTTAATTTAATTTCCTTTTGAATTTATGTCATGTGATAGATATTTTACATGGGATGGTATTTCGAGTATACCATAGATCATCCTTAGGGAAATACCATCATGGTTTTTACCTCCTGGGTTTTATATGAAGCAATCCTCGCCAATGACAGCCATATCACCAAATGTGTTTTCCAATCAATACATTATAATTCTGATGTATCCATTACATCTAGTTTAAATCCTTTTAATGAAACCTAAATGTATATATGAAATAGATCATCCTCCATCATCATCTTCTAGGAGCCTAAGTCTGTCCCATTAAACTTATCTATCATGACAACTCTTTCATATGATTACATTCATTCTAAAACATTTTACCCCAAAAATAAAAAATTCATAGAGATGGTAATACTACCTAAAGTGATTTATAATGAGTTCACTAAAACATTCTAAAAAATATCACTCAAACCACTTCTTGGATTAAGGGAATCAATGATCTAAATTAAACCCATAATTGCTTCAATTTTGGAAATCTTTCTGGAACATTTAAATTCTGAAAATTCTACAAAAAGTGGTTCTATAATTGAGAGGAAAAAATTAACTCAGTCATTGAATTCTATCTCTCACACATAGACCACTCAAAACATCTAAGACAAACACACAACTATAAATAAAGAACGTAAGGTGTAAAATATAGTAAATAAATGGGGATTAGAATTTATTCCTACATCTATCAGAGATAATTATAACTCTCATTATAAAAATATAATAATATTATAATTATTGTGATAATATATAAATTCAATCGACATTAGATCTCTCACATTTATAATTATGACTATTCCCACCCCCATCCATTTATTATGAAATCCGAGAAATAAGTTTTTTTTTAATTTAATGGATTAATGTTAATGTTTAATTAGAGGAAATCCCCAAGATATTTTTTTTATAGTTTTATATAATTTATACAATAAATTAACTAAAAACTATATTTTTGTTTCAAAAAGTTAAATTTTTATATCGTCTATTATATAAAAAAATTAATCCATAACTTTTCTTCAACATCTCTAATAAATTATTCTCTTGTGAAACCCATATAGAGAAATCATACATATTACTTTTCATCATAACCTTTGGAATAGAAATATAATAAAGGGGTAGTATCAGATGATCAGTAAGGTAAAAAATCATAAAATTAATTCTAATATTTACCTAAAATAAATATCATCATAAAAGACCAAAAGAACTTATATGGAAACATTTAAACATATTTGAGTAACATAATATCATTAAATAAGTATAAAATAAATGACATGGCTTAAAAAACATCCCAATAATCATATAACATGTAATCATAACATAACATTTTTCATAACTCTAAAGATGATTTATAACCATAAAAATATTCTACTTCATGGAAACTAGATGAATATTTCTAATTTCTAATAACTTGATAAAAAAATATTTAAAAGTACTGAAACTATAAGGATAAAAAATCCTTTCAAAACATCTCCATGTATCATGTTTACACAACAAATTTTAAAAAGAAGAATCAAACATATCATTCATGTAATAAACTGATGTATTAAGATTCATATATCTCATTAAAGAAACATTATATCATATCAATTGATTAGAAACCTAAACCAATGTATTGAAGGGATATTTCAAACCCACCCATCTCATGATTATAATGTACACACTCATCCTTGGTTTATAATGGAACATCTTATCCATGATTTATATGGTAAACCACCCATCTGTGATTTCTAAAGGAATCAATCCATCACACATCCATATATATGTGTGTCATTTATAATCAATCATCATAATATGTTAAGTAACCCTAAGAAAATTATTAGTTTCTTAAACATCCAAATGTTGATCAATCAATTTTCATAAGGAACACATAAAAATAAAATGGGTTTTATAAAACATTCAAATAGTATAAAATAAAATCATTAATTATTTAATTTAAAACTGATAACATTATCACAAAAAATAATCAGTTAAAAAATAAAAATATATTTTAAAACATGAAACACAACTCATTGAAAAATAATTCTTTTAAAATTTTTGAGAAATCACCAAAAGTACCTTTACTAAAATATCATGTTAAAAAAGATGTGCTTTTCAAGTCACATTCTAAAAACAATTTTTTGAATATAAATAGAATAATACATTATTAATTTATAACAAATTCCAATAAATTTTCCTTGTTACAAAATATGTTAAAATGTGAAGTGGAAGATATGTATTCAAAATCTAGGAATGGGAAAACCTTTTAAATGTGTTAAAATTACATTACTAAAACCCCCATTTTAAAAAGGATAATGAAACTATATCATCAAAATTAATTTAGGGGAATAAAATAATTATTGTAAGTTAAAAATGATTTTATATTAATGAAATGTGAACATTAGGGGTAATTAAAAACATGGATATCGAAAAAAAAACCATTGAAATTAGAGTTATTCTTATTAAAAATGAATTTCCACAAAACATTATAATACGCATGGAAGAATAAATTAGTGTGAAACAAGATTTACCAATAAATAAGGTAGAAAAAAATATAACATCATCATATGTTAGAGTATATAAATCTCCAAATATAATACTCAAGGATGAGTGATTATGACTCAATAGAAATATTTCACTCAAGAAAACTACTCTCAGCCTTTATAACAATTTCATTAGAACCACATGAGAGGTATGACATTAAAAAAAATTGAATATCATGAAATATAATAGAAACTTGATAAAAAAATTACAATGTGTTAGTACTTATAAAATTGAAAATGATTCATAGTGTATATCTTAAACATTTATCAAGGGATTCAAATTTTGGACAAAGGAACCCTTACCCGATTTTCCCACATTGTCAAAAACACTCTAAGATACATTATAAGAAACATATATTTCATCATAAATAATTTCATAACTATATTCATACGTAAAATTATTTATAATTTTCAACTTTAAGAATTATCTATATGTATATTAATAATTTGTTTCTTATTTTTAAACCTCAGGTTTTTAGAGTTTTTATTTTGTGTACTAGATTCGTAGGAGTGATATCAGTATTCATTCATCTTCCAAATTTAATTTTTCCATGTTAATTAATTTAATAGAATTGGATAAAATATAATGATCTATGAAGATTATTTTTTATTTCATGGGAACATTAGAATTTATTCAGGATGATAAAATTGAAAATGAACATTTTTTGGTGATTTCCAAGGTATAAATAGTGTTTTATTGATTAATGAGTTAAATATTAATCTTTTACATTATGGAATGAAAATAATATTTATTTAAATATTTAAATGTTATTATTACAATAATTAATATACCATAATAATACATGATGTATTTTCATATTATTGTAGATTTATTTATCAAACCAACCAAATCATGAACATACCATGATTGTTGATGACTATGAGGTGATTTAGTTTTAATATCATTAAAATTATAAAATAATATATAATTTTTTGTTTATTAGTGTTATATAACATAATTGTAATGTGATTAAATTAATATTTAATTTATATTATAACATTACATGATTTTAATTAGTGATTTTTTATTAGTACGTTTATTTCAAAAGTTATGTTTTGTGATAATTGGTTTTTGTTCATATAATTAATAGTTTATTTATTTTTGCATAAAACAATTTAATGATATCATTAAAATAATATTTATACATTAAACAGATTCTCATGACCAACCATTTAAAGTGGTGATGGAATGAAAAACATAAATCTATTGTTCCATAGAGGTGGTAGTCTATACGTATTCATGGTGGACAATTTCATTTTCCCAAGAATGGGTAAAAGAAATTAAATAGTTTAAAAATTAAGAATATAAAATGTATCATAAATTTTAAAATTATATATTAAATTACATATAAAATATTCTATACATGGTGGTGATGGAAAACAAAACATGTTGTGTTTTTGATGCGATTTTTCGCACAACACACAACACATGATTCACATTTATGTTTTTCTTAAATGATAAAGGGGTAGTGTTTTGAATAATTTAACCATCATTATAAAAGGAAACCTGTCAAATAATTATATATATATATATATATATATTCATTATTATATGATAAAATTAAATTTAAATCATAATAAAAGCACATAAAGAAATTAAAGAAAATGAAATTGAGGTTAGCAACTTATACCACACTTCTTGGATAATCACATTTTTAAGGTGATTAAACCTTTGATAGAAGGTCTTTTGAGTATAATAGAACCTCACTATGTTTTATATCAGTGTTTAGGATAGGTTTGGGAGAATTTTTATAGAGACCTGAAGCTTGATGTACTTGAACATTACATTACTTTTGAGGAATACTCAATACATAACAAAAATAGACACACAAGGACCGTAATAGTTTACTGTCTTTGGAAACATGGAACGTAATCTTCTAATCGTGGGGAAAGATCTTCAACATCTCCCATAATGATCTTCCCCTTTTTTTCTTACCTAAAACCTTTCTTTATATCCTGGGGAAAAGAAAACATAAAAAGGGTGAGATCAAATGCTCAGTAAGGGTAAGAATGGATAAAATAAAACATACCATATACATTTTAACATAAAAACATGAATGTAATGTTTAATAATGAAAATCTTGAGCAATGACATAAAACATGGAAGTATGTAATGCATAGATCATAAAGAAACATTGAGCATGAAAAAATAGCATGGGAGTAAAACATGTAATTGTGGTAACCATTAAGCACATGATATGATTTCCATATTATCCAAGGCATTACTGCCAAGACCATCTTAGTGGACAAAGTCCCTTTCTAAATCGAGTTCACTCCCCATTCCAGTCCTGTATTACTGAACCGGTTTAACTTTCATTTCCAGATATGTCTATCTCATTTGATATAAATCTTTACCCAATGAATTGGAGGTAGATATAGGTCCCACCCATCTCATAATGAAATCATTCTTACTTGTTCCACAAAATAAACTTAAAACATTCATCATAACCCAAAGAATAAAATGGGTTTCATAAACATCATTCCATCATAACATAATCCATATAAAACAAATGGATATCATTTCATCATAAGAAAAGTGAAACCATATAAATCATAGAGACATTATACTTGAAACATACACATATTAAATAATGTCATCTTAGATGGAAAATGGTTTTGATAAAACACTTGAAATGAATTCTTGAGGAAAATATTCTTTCTTCTTCAAAATCATTCTCTTTTTACAAAATGTCATGTAATTTTAAAAGAAAAGGATTTTGTTGAAAATAGCCATGAAATATTTTGGAGGAGGCTTCATAAAAATAAGGCTTTATAAAACCGTAAAAATCCATTCGTGCCGTATAAGTTAAAAAAACATTCTTCTCGTAATTTTACTGGAAAAGTCTAAAAGTACCTCGTAACGTAAAAAAAAGAAAGATTCCTTACATACCATGTTGTAAAAGTCAAAATGGGTAAAAAGGTAATTAAACATACATAAAAACACTTTTAGAAAACATGTACATGGATGATAACAATAACCCCAGTAAATACTTACGTATAAGCAATCTCGGATAAAAAAATGAGATTGATAAATTATCCCTTACCTTAGGTCTGATATGCTTCGTACGTATCCAGACCTCCTATATAATGATTTAAATAATGAAATTGACTTATTAAAGAATCATATTCATTGTTATTATATCATATATGGTTCACTTATGACTTTATATTACTCGTTCTTTTGTAAATTCCATGTTAAAGAGTGTTTTGGGTAAAATCGTTTCATTTGTCGTCTGTGTTTTGACTTGTAATTATTCATATGATTAATTAGATCATGATTAATTAATTCCAGAATATAAAACATGATTTATAAAAATATATATTCATAATATACATATATATAATAGATCGATAAATGGAAAGAAATATACCGTTCATGGAGATGGTAGGTCGTAAGTACGCATGAACGCTGTTTTCGTTTTCTTATTGAATTGAATGGAATTAAGTAGATGAAATAAATATATATATACATAAATCCAGTAGAATTATTATGTCATATATTTTATGATTACTTATTATATATACTTTATAATCATTCTTGAATGGTTATCATGGAGATTGAATCTCATCTCGTCATGGAGACGGTATTCCTTACGTACGCACGAGCGATGATATCATTACCATGATCATCGAATTGTTTTAAAGTGTATTTATAATATTACAGAATCAATATCACTTTACAATAATAATATATATTCATTACTTTCACCATTATACCCATCCATGTAAGGTGGTGGTGGAGAATAGATTACACCACGGTGTGGAGACGGTATTCCGTACGTACGCACGCGCGGTGATTTCATTTTCCATAGGATGGATAAATGGTGAAATATGGTGGTTTCATACTTATAATAACATATCAGTATATGATTGATATGGATGTTATTACTTCATAATGAAACAACTAAAGAAGAAGACGTTTAAGAAGAAATAAAATTGAAAGAATCGGTAACAGATATTACCTCTTCTTTGACACGCCTCTTTGAATCCTCCTCTTAGGGTACTAAAATTGGTCTTTGAAGAATACCAGGACCTATAGGATGTTTCTAGGGAAGTTTAGAAGGTAAATTGGTAAGGATTTTCCGAGCTTGAAGGCTCAAATTGGTGTGAGGAGGAGAGGGAGGAGGTTTCCTTTTATAAGGGAGGAGAGGGGCACCTTTGGAATTCTTAAAAATATTAATTTATAATAAATCTAACCCCACTTAAAAACCTCTAAAAATGAATCATATTCGAATATAAGATGATATAGGGTTGTAATCGCATCAACCAATAAAATTTAGACATGTTAGGAAATTATTTTAAACATTATCAACTTGATTTATCCTTACTTAATCAATTTAATTTTATTTGTGGGAATAACATTCTAAATTTTAAATTATAACAAAAAATTACTTATTTGTTGTGAATTGTCCATAATTTGATACTATATAAACTTTTATACAACATAAATTTAAATTTATAATTTTTAAATATATTTGTGATTTTTAAACAATTTTATAATATGTTATTTTGAAAAAATAACAATAGTGTCAATTTTGACAATATTCATTTATATGAATTTAAATAAAATATATACAGAAGATATGTTCGAACTAAAAGATTTAATAGATTCATAAACGACCATATGTAACTATAAAATTAGTGTATCCCATTAAATATTTCATATAATATTTATTTTATTATTTTTAAAACCATTTATTTGGTTTATCTCTTAATAAAATAATTACTACAACATTTTTGTATAATTATTTAATATACTTATTTTTTGAATAAAAATTAAACATAAAATCCTATGATGAATATAAATCTAATACCTTTCACAATAATACTTTTAATAGAATTTATTATCTTAAAATCATAATATTTAAATTGTTATATTTAATAAATTATGAAGGTGACAACTTTGGCATCATTTAAAATAAAATAATATAAGTGTCATAATCCCTTTTATAAGACTCCAAACGGTTATAAATTAGGTTATTATATGCTTATGGTATATATATACACTAAATATAAGTTTTGGTCAGGTTTGTGGGCCTTTTAATGGGTATTATTATTTCAATAAAAACTATATTACTGATTTTTCACTTAATAAATAATTTATGTATCATTAATGTATCACAATTAATGATAATTATTTAATCCCTAAAAAATATAAATAAATTATCATGATGTAGATAATTTTATTATCTTTCTGGATACTATTCATTCTCGAAGTTTTATGATGTTTATCACTAAATTAAAATTATTATACTTATAAAATATAAGAGAGTGACATGTTGTCACTTTCTTTGGTTTTAATAATAATTAAATTACTTCCATGGTCAAAAGTCCATAAAATGAATCTAATCCGACCCTTAGGTGATATGGGTAGACTTTTAGTCATCCAATAGAATTTTTTCATGTGTTAGGGTAATTTTATAATATTATATTCACCCTTAATTACTCAATTTACCTTTAACTATGGTAAATAAAATTTACTGTAGTTACTATTCATAACTCCCAAAAATAAAAAGTAGCCTATTAACATAATTTGGACCCACTGATTCCAAATATTGAATCCATTTTTCCAAATTCAATACACAAAAGTTGAAGAAATTAAATTAAAATTAATCCCGTTGTCAAAAAAACGGGTTTTTCTTTAAAACATTGCAAAAGATTGAATTGATTTAACCTACGAATTCACGGTAAAATCAATGCTAATGACATAAATTATATTAAATGGTAAAAATATATTATATTTATACTTTAAAACCATTCAATATTATAATTTAACCACAAAATTTATTACAATGAAAAAATATGTTTTTAATTAAAATATAGCGTGTTTTTACTATTCATTAAAATTTGAAAGTTATCAGAATAATATGAAAAATGTATCCAAGGTAAAATTTTATATCCTGATTCCATAGAAAAATTTTATTTTGTAAAATTGAACTTTTAAACATGTCAAAAACTATATTTAAATTGGGTGCGCCATCAAAAGGTGGCAAAACTGCATTTTTTTAAAAATACTTATTTTACCCGAAATATTTATTTTGTTCTTATACCATGTACTAGAAAATGTGTATGATGAATAATAATGTTATAAAATTAAAAATTTAGTTAATACTATTCATAACGGCTAGTTTATAATAATATTATAATAATATATCGTTGTTTAGTAAAACACGGTATTGCGTACAACACACGCTATTTAAGAAGGTCGTGACTGCATGTAATGAAAGACAAGTAAGGTTTGTGTGTTTTGAAAAACTCCTTTGTTGTTTCATATAACATAATCCAACAATATTTCATTTATACATTGAATATATATATATACACTCAATTTTGCGTAGAATGACTATTATCAAACGAACTTGAAATTGTGTGTAACACAATCAAAAAATAGTGTTGCGTATACTGCAAGCTAATACTGTGTTGCATATAGCACAAGATATTCTTGTTGTAGCATAAAACACATGACATCAAATAAATTAAAAAGAATACTTATCATAAAATATCGGGTTGTTACATTCTACCCCCCTTAAAATGAATTTCACCCTCAAATTTCGTCGGGGTTATGCATGGTTTTCTACTTGAAAGTATCTTTAATTAAAACCCACATTGTAATAAGGAATACCAAAACATGGATTTAATAACTAAAGTATGAAATGTGACGGTTACCCAAATTAACTCATCACTGGGTTTCCACGTAGGAGAACATAGGTGAAAATATGGATATGGAAGAAAAATCTAACCATCAAGTTCTGATGGAGAGTGGTAGAGAACATGGATACGAAAAATCCATCAATCACAAAGCCATAGATTTGTGATGATCTAAGGTACCATCGGATTCATCGGATATAAGTTCACTAAGACAACATTTTTGGTTTTCAAGATCATTTCCCTAGAGTTGATGAATTAAAAGAAATACTTACATGATTTTGATACAATCTCACTGTTGTTCGTGAATTGAACAATTTCCACTTCAACCTTTAATGAAATGAAGTTGAATTTTTTTTCGTGATGTGTTAGCAGATCATGTGATAGAATGATGGGTCATTCCATCTGTCTCAAACAAAAGGTTATAAAATTTATCAAAAATACATAAGTCCATCTATAGTGAGATTAATCATATATGGTTCCTAAAATGGACTTATACTTCATATATCATACTGATTAATATAATAAAACTAGTTTCTACTAAACAGGGACTTCCTGTAGGCCAGTGGTAGGTGATAAAGGTCAGTCGCACTTCGGTTCTGGGTTTGATTCCCACAGCCTTGTCCAACGCGATGGGCTGTCGCCCGTCCTGCAGGTTGCCCATTTTCTAAAACTACATTACTATAACATCCCATCAATAATATAAAAAAAATTCTATCCTAAAACAATACTAACTTATGTCCAACATAATCCATTCCAATCTTTAGGCTTATCTAAAATACTTCGGTCCATGTTCATAGTATAAAGAAAACGATTACTTGAAATGTCATCAACCAAGCATGTGAATACCATCATTTATCCCCCATATATCTTATTGGTCACATTACAATAATGTGAATACCTTAATCATGTATTCTCTTGAAAAATGAACTCCCATTAAACCTTAGTGGAAACATGAATGCTGTCAAAAGTTTACTCTTTCCACATACCAAAAACCCAAAATTCTATATACACAATCCATGATATAACTATTTCCTTATATCAGTCATGAGCTCATGAATACTATCAAACATTTAATTTTCTCCTTATCCCTTCATTATGCGCATATCATCTACATTCCAAAAATATCTGAATAACCTTTCATGGATAATGGTACCATTAATCATACACTTTCAAAACTCAAGGAAAGACAATAGTGTAACAATCCTTAGATGTCTCTTTATTCCATAGTACCATGAGATTACTTATACAACATTACACTTGATAAACATGTAATCATTCCACTAACTTCTCAAACCATTGATCGAGCTTCAACAATTATTTCAACTCACATATCATTTGTAGTCTCTTCATCATCATCAACATAAATACTACCCATACGACCATACTAATTCTCTTCATGAGAATTTCCCTTAGGGAATTGGTTTGCATAATGCTCGTACATTCCACATTTAAAACATTTAACCATTGTTGATGTCATAGTAATACCGTTATCCTCATCCCTGGTGTTAACTGAACCTTTTCCTTTGCACTTACTGGCTTTGTGTCCTTCTTTTCCACACCCAAAGCATCTTCTAGTTCCCTTGAAACAATCTCCCTGATGCCTCTTCCCACATGATTTACATGAGTGAAATTGAACTTTCTTTCCTCTATGATCATCATGAAACTCCATCTTTCTCTTATTATCTGAGTCGGGAAACTTACCAAAGTTGAGATTATTGATCATATTATGAGATTTCTGATTAGGCATAATAACGATGATTGGACTTCAAAATCCCGTTTCATTTGGTTTCTCATGAAGAATATCATTCTATTGTCTGTCATATCCTCCATTATCATGAATCTTCCTATTTCCAGCCATTTTCTAAAACCCAAAAATAATAGTGTGAGAGGAGAAAATCATTCTAGGGAAAAAAACACAGTAAAGGGGGAGTATCCTCAATATCTAACATCTTAGGTTAAATTCTAATATCGTTATTATAGTTCTATGACTATATCCTATACGTATTATTATCTTTAGGGACATCCCTAGACATACTTTATAAATATCTCTAGGGATCTCACTAACGTTTTCGCATCCTAGTTTCCAAAGGTTGACTAATACTTTGCTCTAATACCAAATGTAGAGACCCGAAGCTTTATGTACTTGAACATTACATTAATTTTGCGGAATACTTAATACATAACAAAAACAGACACACAAGGACCGTAATAGTTTAGTTTCTTTGGAAACTTGGAACGTAATCTTCTAATCGTGGTGAAAGATCTTCAACATCTCCCATAAAGATATTCCCATTTTTTTCTTACCTAAAACCTTTATTTATATCATGGGGAAATGAAAACATAAAAAGGGTGAGCTCAAATGCCCATTAAAGGTAAACATGGATAAAATAAAACCTACCATATACATTTGAACTTAAAAACATGAACGTAATGTTTAAACATCAAAAACTCGACCAATGACATAAAACATGGAAGTACGTAAGGCATAGATCGTAAAGAAACATTAAGCATCATAAAATAGAATGGGAGTAAAACATTTAATTGTGGCACCATTAATCACATGATATGATTTCCATATTAGCCAAGGCATTGCGGCCAAGACCATCTTAGTGGACAAAGTCACTTTCTGAATCAAGTTCACTCCTCGTTCTAGTCCTGTATTACTGAACCGGTTTAACTTAACATTCCAGCCATGTTTATCTCATGAGATATAAATCTTTACCCAATTCATTGGAGGGAGATATAGGTCCCACCCATCTCATAATGAAATCATTCTTACTTGTGCCACAAAATAAACTTAAAACATTCATCATAACCCGAAGAATAAAATGGGTTTCATAAACATCATTCCATCATAACATAATCCATATAAAACAAATGGATATCATTTCATCAGAAGAAAATTAAAACCATGTAAATCATAGAGACATTATAATTGAAACATACACATATTAAATAATGTCATCTTAGATGGAAAATGGTTTTTATAAAACACTTGAAATGAATTCTTGAGGAAAATATCCTTTCTTCTTCAAAATAATTTTCATTTTACAAAATGTCATGAAATTTTAAAAGAAAAGGATTTTGTTGAAAATATTCATGAAATATTTTTGAGGAGGCTTCATAAAAATAAGGCTTTATAAAACCGTAAAAATCCATTCGTGCTGTATAAGTTAAAAAACATTCTTCTCGTACTTTTACCGGAAAAGTCAAAAAGTACCTCGTAACGTAAAAAAAGAAATATTCCTTACATAAAATGTTGTAAAAGTAAAAATCAGTAAAAAGGGAATTAAACATAAATAAAAACACTTTTATAAAACAAGGACATGGATGATAACAGTAACCCCAGTAAGTACATACGTATAAGCAATCTCGGATAAAAAAATTGAGATTGATAAATTATCTCTTACCTTAGGTCCGATATGCTTTGTACGTATACAAAACTCCTGTATAATGATTTAAATACTTTCATTGACTTATTACAGAATCATATTCATTGTTATTATATAATATATGGTTCACTTATAACTTTATATTACCCGTTCTTTTGTAAATTCCTTGTTAAAGAGTGTTATGGGTAAAATCATTTCATTTGTCATCCGTGTTTTGAATTGTAATTATTCATATGATTACTTAGATCATAATTACTTAATTACAGAATATAAAACATTATTTATATATAATATATATTAATAATATACATATATATAATAGATCGATAAATGGAAAGAAATACACCGTTCATGGAGATGATAGGTCGTACGTATGCATGAACGCTGTTTTCATTTCCTTATTGAATTGAATGAAATTAAGTAGATTAAATAAATATATATATACATAAATCTCGTAGCATTATTATGTCATATATTTTATGATTAATTATTATATATACTTTATAATAATTCTTGAATGGTTATCATGGGGATTGAATCTCATCGCGTTGTGGAGACGGTATTCCGTACGTACGCATGAGCGATGATATCATTCCCATGATCGTTGAATTATATTAAAGTGTATTTATAATATTACATAATCAATATCACTTTACAATAATCATATATATTCATTACTTTCACCATTATACCCATCCAAGTAAGGTGGTGGTGGAAAATAGATTACACCACGGCGTGGAGACGGTATTCCGTACGTACGCACGCACAGTGATTTAATTTTCTATAGGATGGATAGATGGTGAAATATGGTTGTTTCATACTTATAGTTACATATAAGTATATGAGTGATACTGATGTTATTACTTCATAATGAAACAACTAATGAAGACGAATTTTAAGAAGAAAGAAAATTGAATGAATCGGTAACGAATATTACCTCTTCTTTGACACGACTCTTTGAATCCTCCTCTTAGGGTACTAAAATTGGACTTTGAAGAATACCAGGACCTCTAGAATGTTGATAGGGATGTTTATAAGGTAAATGATCAGGTATTGGCTGATCGTGAAGGCTCAAATTGGTGTGAGGAGGAGAGGGAGGAGGTGCCCTTTTATAAGGGAAGAGAGGGGCACCTTTGGAATTCATAAAAATAATAATTTATAATAAATCTAACCCAACATAAAAACCTCTAAAAATGACTCATATTCAAATATAAGATGAGATATGGTTTTAATCTCATAAACCAATAAAATTTAGACATGTTAGGAAAATATTTTCAACATTATCAACTTGATTTATCTTTACTTAATCAATTTAATTTTATTTGTGGTAATAACATTCTAAATTTTACATTATAACAAAAAATTACTTATTTGTTGTGAATTGTCCATAATGTGATACTTTATAAAATTTTAGACCATATAAATGTAAATTTATAATTTTTAAATATTTTTGTGATTTTTAAACAATTTTATAATATGTTATTTTTATAAAATAACAATAGTGTCAATTCTGACACTATTCAATTATATGAATTTAAATAAAATATATACAGAATATATTTTCAAAATAAAAGCTTTAATAGATTCATAAAATTCCATATGTATCTAGAAAATTAGTGGATAAAATTAAATAGTTCATATAATATTTATTTTATCATTTTTAAAACCATTTATTTGGTTTATCTCTTAATAAAATAATTACTACAACTTTTTTGTATAATTATTTAATATACTTATTTGTTGCATAAAAATTAAAATTAAAATACAATGATGAAGATAAATCTATTAACTTTTACAATAATAATTTTACTCGAATTTATCATCTTAAAATCACAATATTTAAATTGTTATATTTATTAAATTATGACGGTGACAACTTTGGCATCATTTAAATTAAAATAATATAAATGTCATAATCACTTTTTTAAGACTCCAAAAGGTTATATATTAGTTCATTAGATGGTTATGGTATATCTATACACTAAAAATGAGTTCTGGTCAGGTTTGTAGGCCTTTTAATAGGTATTATTATTTCAATAAAAACTATATTATTGATTTTTCACTTAATAAATAATTTCTGTATCATTAATGTATCACCATTAATGATAATTATTTAATCCCTAAAAAATATAAATAAATTATCATGATGTAGATAATTTTATTAGCCTTCTTTAGACTATTCATGTTCGATGTTTTATGATGTTTATAACTAAATTAAAATTATTATACTTATAGGATTTAAGAGAGTGACATGTTGTCACTTTCATTGGTTTTAATAATAATTAAATTATTTTCGTGGTAAAAATTCCATAAAATGAATCAAATCCGACCCTTAGGATATATGGGTCGACTTTTAGTCATCCAATAAAATTTTGGCATGTGTTAGGGTAATTTTATAATATTATATTCTCCCTTAATTACCTGATTTACCTTTAACTATGGTAAATAAAATTTACCGTAGTTACTATTCATGATTCTCAAAAATAAAAAGTAGCCTATTAACATAATTTGGACACACTAATTCTAAATATGTAATCCATTTTTCCAAATTCAATAAACAAAAGTTGAAGAAATTAAATTAAAATTAATCCCGTTGTCGAAATAAAACGGGTTTTCTTTAAAACATTGCAAAATATTGAATTGATTTAACCTACAAATTCAAGGTAAAATAAATGCTAATGACATGAATTATATTAAATGGTAAAAATATATTCTATTTATACTTTAAAAACATTCAATATTATAATTTTACCACATAAGTTATTACGATGAAAAAAGTTTTTTTTAATTAAAATATAGCGTTTTTTTACTATTCATTAAAATATGAATGTTATCAGAATAATATGAAAAATTTATCCAAGGTAAACTTTTATATCCTGATTCAAAAGAATAATTTTATTTTGTAAAATTTAACTTATAAACATGTAAAAAACTAGATTTACAGTGGGTGTGCCATCAAAAGGCGGCAAAACTGCATTTTTTTAAAAATACTTATTTTACCCGAAAAATTTATTTTGTTCTTATACCATGTACTAGAAAATGTGTTAGATGAATAATAATGTTATAAAATTCAAAATTTAGTTAATACTATTCATAACGGCTAGTTCATAATAATATTATAATAATATATCGTTAATTAGTAAAACCCGGTATTGCGTACAACACACGCTATCGAGGAAGGTCGTGATTGCATCTAATGAAAGCCAAGTTAGGGTTGCGTGTTATGAAAAACTCCTTTGTTGTTTCATATAATAGAATCCAACCATATTTCATTTATACATTTAATATATATATATATATATACACTCAATGTTGTGTAAAATGACTATTATCAAACGAACTTGAAATTGTGTGTAACACAATCTAAGAATAGTGTTGCGTATACTGCAAGTTAATACGGTGTTGTGTATAGCACAAGATAATCTTGTTGTATCATAAAACACATGACATCAAATAAATTAAAACGAATACTTATCATAAAATATCGGGTTGTTACAATTTGTTTCTATAATAAGGTGTTTTTTTAGAGATGGGAAGTGAGGAGAGGATGTCCCTTATTATAAGAAAAAGGGATGGAATTTTTGTAAATTAAAAGAAAATCAATAATCAGAAGTCACTATCAAGGAAAGTGGATGAAAAAATTGATAAATATTGGATAAAATAATTTTTAAGGTAAATAAATACCTCAACCATACGTTACCACACTTGTTTTAAACATATTTGGGATCTTTTAATCTAATATTTTTACTTTTACAATTTTTTTACTATAGTAACTAGTATTTAGATTCTGTAACTTATCATTTATGAATAAAAATAAAATTTACCTTATTACATAATTTTAACCAATAAATTCAAAATTTTAAATCAAATTTCTATGATACTATTTCTAAAAGTGATAAAAATTAATTTTAAAAACTAAATATATATTTCATGGAAAATAAGTTTTTGGAGAAATATCACATAAGTTATAAAAGGTGAAATATGGGTTTTTAAATTTAAACCATAAATTTTTGAATCTATAAAATAACTTTTAGAAACAAAAGTTGGTCTTTTAAAAATGTTTCCTTATTTTCCCATTAGTTCTTTTTTACTAAAAATTTCATAAATTTCATGTTATTTGTTAGAATGTTAACTTCCAATATTCACCAAAAAAAATATTTTTCAAACTAAAATTTTTGAATTTATAAATTATCTTGCAAATTAATATAATTTATTTTAAGAAAATATATTTTTTTTAAAAAAATATCCATTTTAAACATCATGTTTTTTAAAATTTATTCATTATATATTTATAAATAATTTAATATAGATATATAGGTTGATAATGAAAAAAATACCAATTATTTTAAGATATTAACTACGATCAATATAATTTATTAATTTGATATAAAATATACTTTTTTAAATGGTTCTTCGAAGGGAAATAATTTAAAAATATTAATGTTATTCATACATTTTTAATTTCTCGTGGTACATTTTTGCCATGTTTTTCATTTTTTTTTTGCTGTTTCATTTGACACAAGCTATTGAATATAATAATAATTTAATGGATCTAAAATATAAGGTTTTTATATTCTACCCCCTTAAATAAATTACAACCTCATTATTTTGATAATTACACACTGATTAAAGTAGAAGAGATTATTCAAATAATATTTATTTTTATATACAGAACATATAATGCCGTTTCTTCCTATCTATCTTAAGGTTAATGAACATACTTATACTTCCTTGAATAAAATTGATTTATTAAAACCTAATCATATATTCTTAATTGTATACCTTTCCACAAAACTATTTCAATATGCACTATATTAAATCATAAAAATATCATATATTACTCAAAAATAGACTCTTATATTCTACTGTTATTTTATAAAATCAATCAGTATTCAATATAATGAAAAAATTAGATAAAATTCACAAACAATATCAGGATTAAATAACAAATCCCATGTTTTCCATTACATTCGAACATAATTTTTCAAAATCAATGAAAAATTAATTACAAAAACCTCTAGGATATATTAAAACTAAGATTTATTTTTACATCAAACATGTGTTCTTTGATATTTATCCCCAAAATTACAACCATATAATAAAATCACTTTTAATGTTTATTGGTATCATTTAATAAATAATTCCATAATATTATAGAAAAAATATTTAAGAATAATCTTTTTGTACTTCACATAATCCTCATTACTTTACAAAGATACTAAAATAACATCGATAAATGTACATCACAAATGAAAATATCTAAGAGTATCAATAATTAATTTCTATAATGATATAAACCTCACACCCATGGGAAATATAAGAAGACTCTGATTTTCCATCATAATGGGGATATAAAAATATTCTCAACCATTTAATTATGATACCATGTTAAGTTATAATACATAGTTCTTTATAGATACAAAAAAAAATTAACTTCATTTATGTGATCCTTTTTCAACCAATTACTAAAACCAATATGGATATGATAATGTCCAAAAATATAGATCGTATGA
The DNA here is from genome assembly GCA_963277665.1 of Viscum album. NCBI lineage: Eukaryota > Viridiplantae > Streptophyta > Magnoliopsida > Santalales > Viscaceae > Viscum > Viscum album. The sequence continues at coordinate 1,320,867,903 of OY728138.1, forward strand.
GTATGAAATATTAATCCTAGTATGTCTTCTCTAATGAGACCTTATTTGTAACCAATAATACTTTCGATTCAACTATTTCATACTTGGTTAAATCTATAACTCTCTTGGTTATACCTTAGTAAATTTAATATGTGTTCTCTCAAACTGCATCACCTAATTCCTTATGCTAATTAGTAAATAAACCATTTATATTGGTTCGTAAATAGAGTGTGGTTTAAAAAAACATATCCCCTCATTGTGTCAAACCTAGAATAGAGTTTGGAAAAAAAATTGTGCACTAGGTGACTATTGAGTTAATACACAAGGTTTCTTTTTGGGTTTATTACCCCTAGGTACATCTCGGTCAAATCATTCATCCAATTGTATTATCTATACATAGATGTTATTTCCAAGAAAACCACACAATCTATAATTTTCCTAAAATTCTGGGGAATTAATATATACATAAAATTAACACTTATGCTTATCCTTATGGTTTTCAAAAACAATTATTTTCCTAATCCAAAAAACATTACCTCAAATGAACTAAATGGTTATCTATACATTTTTATTTATAATCAAACACACCATATCAACTTTGATTAAATTGTTAACTACCAAATTATGATCAACTGATATCATCCAATTATCCAATGTCTACTAAACTCTTTTATGATATCAATTGTAACATAAAAAACGTTATTCAATGGTAATTACATGACTTTAAGAAAATTTTGGATTACACCACATTCCAAATAACTTTTAGGTTTCATGTTTTAGATAATTAGGAATAATCATTAACTATAAATACTCATTTCCTTTTCAAAAAACTGTAAATTTTCCTCACACTATGAGGGAAATGTATTAATACATAATATGTCTTCAATATCTCCAATAAATTCGCATCATATAATACAATTCATGACCCTTCTTACAAATTAATTTTATTTAAAATATAGGGAATTTAACTAGAATAAATGGTTGATATCAGATGTTTATTAAGGAAAATCATATCATAACATGAATGAAAAATTTATGAAAACCTAAATATAATACTAAAAGATAAAAATAAATTATATGATAATAATAAAACATGTTATAGAAATATAATTTCAGGATAATATGATTATATAAGAATAAAAGATATGGCATGGCTCAAAGCACACTTCAATGATCATTTAACATGTGTTCATGACATAAAATTGAAGAATACATTTAAAATATGTATAATCATAAAAAATAGGTATTTCATGGAAATGATATGCATATTAAATATTTGGAGTGACATGATAAAAAACATGAAATCTTTTGACAACCATATTCATTGAAAATCATGTGAACAAATATTTTGGCCTCATGTTTACACAACGTATGAACAAAGTTTATTATATCTCATTTACACACACAAAATGTGAAAAAATCTTCCCATATCACATTAATTAAAAATTAAATCATATAATGTAATATTAAAAATTAAAAATATATGGTATTTCTATAACAAACCCACCAATCTTAGGTGTAAAATGTAACGACATATACTTTAATTATAATAGAATCACTCATCTATGGATTATAACAGAACCAATCATCCTTGGTTTCTAAAATAACAACCCATCTATCGCCCTTGTATATATATATTCCATTTAAAATCTATAATTATTATATCTTAGATAACCCTTAGAAAATAATGGGCTTTGTAAGCATCCAAATAGAAATCATTCACATTTCATAAATAACTCACATAAATAAAATGAATTTTATTAAACATCCAGATGGTATAAAATAAGATATTAAATTCAATCATCTAAAATGAAAAACAATATCACATAAAATAATAATATTATGAAGAAAAATATAAAATTAGATATGAAACATATCACCCTTGATGAAAAATTTTATGAAAAATTAAAGAGAAATAAAAGAAATATTTTTCCTCAAATATCATCTTAAAATGAATATATTTTTGAAGTCTCTTTCCAAAAACCATTTTTTAAATATGAAGATAAGACTCCTCCAAAATTTTCATTAAAAAATTCCAATAATGTATCCTTGTTATAATATATATCAATATATTTAGTATATGTGAATTATATTAAATACTAGTAGGTAAAAAGCCATTAAAATGTTTTGAAACATCATTATTGACAACCAAAATTTTAATAGGATTATAAAAACTTTAATTTAAAATGAATAAATGTGAATAAAAGTATCATTAAATATTAAAAAATGGTTTTTTCTATTAAGGAATGTATAATATTGGTTGGGTGAAAAACTATGGACATGTAAGAGAAATACATTAAAATAAATTGGAATTATTCATAACAAAAATACATTTTCACGAAATAATATAATCATCAAGGAAGAATAATTTAGTGTGAAATTTATTTTCCACATAAATAAGTTGGAAATAAAAAAAGGTTATAATATATCAATCTAAAAATATAATAGTCAAAGAGGAGTCTTTTAACGCAAGAAAAATATTTGAGTCAAGAAAACCCCTTACAGCCTTTGTAACTTTTAAATAAAAACCCATTGATAGGTATGAAATTAAAAATAACATTGAATATAATGAAATATAATATAATCCTGATAATAAATTATAATGGTATAGTTATTAAAATATTTAAAAATTAACATTAGGTATATTATTAACATGTATTGAGGGGTTGAAATTAGAGACAATGAAACCCTTACCTTATTTACCAACTTTGTTGGATGCACTCTAAGTTATAGTATACAAGCTTATCCTAATAAATAATTTAATAACTATATTCACACGAAAAAATATTTTTAATTTTCATATATAAACAATATAGACATTTATATTAGTTTCTTTTTCATTTTTTTTCACCTCAGGTGCATATAGTTTTTATCATTTGTAGTAGTTTTATAGGTGTGGTGTTGATATTCAATCTTATTACAAATTCCATTTTTCAAATTTACATAATTTTAATATTATTTATAACCTATAATTATCTAATATGTTTAAATTTAATTTCATCAAATATTTATTCATTTTCCTAGAATATATAATCATCAACATATATTTTTCGGTGATTTTCAAAAAAAAGTGTTTTTTCACAATTAATCAGTCATATATTGTTGTATCCTTTTAATAACTAAAGTAGTTATTTAAATATTTTTATCATACTATTTGACTAATTAGTTTTTCATAATCATCCATGATATAGATTCATTGAATAGTTAAATTAGGTGGCTAAACTGACCCAATCATGACCATACCATTATTATTGGGTTTTTAGTGTTCCTCAGCAAAAAATATTATGGATTAATTATTAAATATAAAATAATTATTGAATTATGAATAACCTTATTTTATATAAATATATTTCATAATGGGAAATAAAATTGGAAGGACGGTCATCCAAATAAGTGATATTCATGCTTATTCATGTATTGGTGAGATAATCCACCATATAATTTTCCCTGGTAGTCTTGAGTAATAATGAATATGTGTTCAGAGAGATAGTACATACATTCCATCCCTCAATTAGGGATACGAAATGAAAGATGAAATGTTACATTTCTCATGTCCTGGAAAATGGTAGTGGAATCAATTTCATGCCATAAAGTGTTCTGACCTTTAAATATTTCAAAATTATCCACATTGACAACTCCAATTATTTTAGTTTATTATGATTATGTCCATCTTTAAGATCAATAAAAAGAGACATTAATATTTACATTATGTTCAGTAAAGACTACACCAAAAACCTACAGACCATGATTCTCTTTAGAGGCACCATCTGAGTTCATTTTGATCCAATATTAAAGAGGAGGCTACCAAAAAATCTGAAGAGTTACGGTTGGCCTTTTATAGTTACCAATAATGTTCAAACATATCAAAAAAGTGAAATCATAGAAAATGTTATCAAATTAAATTCTTTCCAAAACATTAGAATCTGTGATTGATAAAATTTTATTACAAGGTTAGATATAAGAATAAATAATGTACCATGATAAAAAATCATTTTGGTCATTCTATATTGATTACATCAGATCAGCCACCACCAAATAAAAGAGGTTTCTATGCTGGGGAGACAAGGAGACTTCGTTGCTGATGTAGAGGTGGCCATGCATGTCTATGATCAACTATCGCATTTCAAAATGTTCTTAAACATAGTTCAATAATGTTGAATTAGTGTAAAACTAAGGAATAAATGAGATATTTCCTTCACAATATTTGTTACATAGGTTTTATATTGAATAAAAAGAAACCCCAAAAATTTATAAACAATTATTTTTGTGGGTTCTATTATGCATAAACCTCCATATTATATTTTGGAATGACAGATCGATCTTGGAATAGTTGAATTTTTTACCCATATAATATTCATGATTAGTGTCTGAAGAAGTAAACTAGTAGTATAAGTGGTTATTAAGGAATCCATTATTTATAGGTTCCCAAAAAAGGACATCTACATGTGGGGTACATGTAAATTAATTGATTTTTTTTAAATCACGTTGAATATGAAGATGAGGTACTGAAAAAATAAATCATTATTAGTGGACAAAGAATTATAATTATATTCCTGAGGATGAAAGTCAGTAATAAGAGGATATAAGCTATAGTTATCAATTTGCAATTTGAATGATGAGTTCTTGTCTGTAATCTATAGTATACAGGTAGTGATTTAATAATAGCGTATATTGTTTGTTATCAATATGGATGAGTCCATGTAGAAAGTATTACCCTGAATTCAACATTTCTAGAAATCTGGATCTCGTAATTTACAATGTGGTTGAATTTATTTTTATGAAGTTTAAACAGAAGTGAACCTAATGTTCATAATTGAATAATTTAATTCCATTGATACCCATGTATTCATTGGTGATATATTTACAATATCATTCCAAGGGACAATGATGTCTTCCATTATGGGATGTTGTTACTCCCGAAACAAAATTATAAAAGCATTGATATCTTTTACAAGACCATTAGTCCATTTATAAATTATACTGATTCAAAAAATTGGGAAATAATTTAGTATTTAATAATGAAGAACATATCATCTATTAATAGAGCCTTCCATTTCAAATATGAATGTTGGTTTCTAATCTGACCTATATGACTCAAGAAGTATCCCACTTTTGGTCTGCCCTAGAATAGAGGAACACCAATTTAAGAACCCCAACAATAGTACCCCAAAGTCAGTGGTAAATTTTATTACTTGGCATAGATACAATGGGTCAATTCTTGAAGGAATAATTAGTATAATAGTCGTGGATATCTAGATACATACATGATACCCATTTTAAATTTGGTATAAATTATAAAATATAACAATGGAAAACATTTAACATCCTTGAACCCATTCAAATAATTATTCTTCATATCCTAAAAAAAGAAAAAAAATATGGGTGAGATAAAAATATTATTAGGGGAAATGTGTAGTGGAAGCGTTCATTGATAAATAACAAAAAATCAATATGTAAAAGGTAAATAACTAAACACACATTCCATTAAAACAATAACTTGACTATCATGATTATATAAGTAAAATTAACATGTTATGGTAAATAATAGATAACCCATTCCATTTAATCATTAACAAGAGAGAAAATTTCATCTATTTATAATATCAATGAAAATAATCTCAATTATAATAATAACTAAATTCTCAATGAAGAAAATGATTAATATTGGTCATCATGTTCCTAGAAATCATGATATCTAAACAATCAAGACCATGTGCCAATATATTATAAAAATGTTGGTTAAAACCCATTTGATTTAGACAACTTAATTTTCTTAGGATACTCATAGATGCATTGAGGGGACATACAATATCAGTCCCCACCCATCAAACTATGTCTAAAGAATTACTGATATATCTAATGATCAATTTTATTCATGAATAATATACATTTTCAATAAGTAATAATATTGAGTAAAGGATATGTATTTATCAATATCTCCCTACTTAGTAAAATAAAATTCAATGAAAATACTTTTTGTAAAAATTTTATATGGTTTACAAAAAAATAAATATCCATAATGATCAAAAGAAATTGATTATGTCAAGAAAAATTCAATTAAAACCAAATTAATAATGATGTGAGTGATGATTATCAATTCGTCGAGGATATACTATTTTAAAATAAATTAAATCCTATTAAATAATATGGGGAATGTATGTAAAATATCAAAAATAAGATTTCATAAAAAGTTTTATTTTTTAAAACCATTGAAAACATGTAGAATAAGCTACATTTCATTAAAGGGTTATGGCGGTGCTGAATTTTATTAGTTCCCTATGCATTAAAAATTATCGATTTTTAGATTTTTTAAAAATTATACCTTTTTAATAATAATATAAATATTAATTTAAAGACAATTTTTAATGTTAATAATATAATAAAATATCTACAGAAAATCATTTTTTTAATAAAGGTGTTTGGTAAAACAATTTTAAAAAACCTGGACATAAATGAAAACATATCTGATATTGAAGTGAAATAAAATCAGTTTTCATTTCAAAAATTATTTTAATGATTAAATTACCAAAGAAGGAAAATTTGTAATAAAATATATAAATAAATAAAATATCCAATAGATAAAAATTTTATTAAATAATATAAAGGATGAATGATAAGATTTATTCAATGTGAGTAAATAAAATCCAAAAATAATGTAATATTGTAAAATTGATTCTTACCACCTTGGTAACATTCAAATTGAAACCCTTTGAAAGAAAAAACAAGAATATAAACAATAAAAATCATTAATAAATAGTTATTTGTGGTTAATATTTCAAATTTTCAGTAATACACCACATAAAATTATATAGGTGAAAATCAACAAATACATCTCAATGGAATGAAAATTGAGATGAAATATCTTACCTCATGCTTCCCTTCAGTCAAATTAGATAATCTCTTTTATAATGACATTAAACAAGTGTTTTGTTTATTATTAAAATATATTGATATTTTTAATATCATATATGATCCTTTTATGACATATTATCACCAGTTCATTGATAATATTTTTTTACCCTTGTTTTGGGTTTTAAATGCATTGTTTTCTCAAGAATGTACGTTGAGAAAGAATCATTTCTCAAGTAGAGGATATAGTTCCACAGACTAAATAAATATACTAATTTTCATAATATAATATTTTTCATTATATACATTTTCATTAATAATATTTAAACTTGTAAATAGAAAATGAATCACATCACATTGAGGAGATGGTATGTCGTGCGTATGCACGAGCGACTGTATCATTCCATTAATACATTAATGGGTAAGAAATTGGGTGATATATTAATTTTTTTAGAATTAATATCATCTTCATTGTATAATATATATTAAATATTTATATAATTATGAATATCTACATGATTCGATGATGGAAAAAAAATTACATCAGTCCATGAGGTGGTAGTCCGCTATATCCATGAGTGATATTATTATTTCCCATTTGATGGAAAATGAGGTGTATAAATATTATTCAATCAACATATTAACATATAAGTATATTTAATATACTTTTTTAATTATAAAGTATGTTTTATGACATAAATTATGGTGGAAAATGATAAATAAAATGATGAATCATTGTGAAAACAATTACCTTCCCTAAGAAGAACCTCCTTTGCATCTATTTTAAAAGTCCCTAGGGATGGTATTTTAGGAATATGAAAAACCCTAGAAGTTGAATAATGATTTTGGGGAGAGATTTTGGTAGGTTTTTTTGGAGAAAAATGTCCATTATATGTGTTCATAAGTAAGGGGAGTGGTGACCTTTCATAAGTGAGAGAGAGGACAAATTTGGTATTTTTTAAAATCAAAAACTATTCCTAGATTTTTTACACAGAAAAAGGATCCAAAAAGGATAAATCTAGAAATTAAAATTATATAATGTTTTTATATGTCTATAAAATAGAAATTTTACTAGTTTGTTCGTCATTTTAACCATAATTGTTTTTGTTTAACCCAGCTGTAAACTAGTTTTTTACTTAACCATGGTAATTAATTTTTATTATTTTTACTGTTCATTATCAAAAAAAAAAAATATTTCAAAATATTAATTATTGTAGTTAAAAATATAGAATATGATTTATCAAATTAAATTTAACAAAGTGGTTTATTTTAGTTTTGAAAAAGAACCATAAACCGCATAGAAAAACGATTTTTCAAGCAATTAATTCCTCAAGAAAAGAATGGTCTTAAATTAACTATATAAATAGTAATAATAATTAGATGAGTTTAAATCCATATAATTACATATATAATAAATAAATTTATTTAAATAATTCATAATTAAATATTATATTAATTTTTTAAAATAGATATACAATATGCATTTTAAAACAATATAAATTTTATCGAAAAATAAGTTTTTTCATAAATCTCCAATTTTACCTCCAAATGATATTATCAGAATTTCTATAAAATAAGTAGTTAATTATACAAACTATAATAAATTATTATTAATAAAATCAAGAATATTTAAATACTATATTTTTCATTATTCATAAAAGATTAATTTTATGTAAAAATTTTAAATGTTCAATATAGGTATATTTTGACCAAATATGTTCAGAATCAATATTCATCCTAAAATGTACTAGGAAATATTGACATTTTCATGGTATTATAGTTTTATTAAAATATTATTTCCAATTACTATAATTAAAGATTATGTGTTACATTATTCCCTCATATAAAAATATTTTTCCTAAATATTTTCATGGATATTACCTTCTATGAAAAGAAGGGTAGTTCTTCATCATAACATCATATATTTCCCATGTTGATGAATTTATTTTATGATTTCTCAATTTCAACCTTACCATTTGATCTATATTATTCATCAATGATTTATATCTGGTATCATGAATCTCTATGGGCTATCTATAGAATGATATATTATGTTCCAATTTTGTTTATTCATAAATAAGAACATGTATTGGTTACAGAACACACTTCCATAACCAAGATATATGGAAAAACTCATCTAATTTATAGAGGATTTGTGTCATTTTTAATAGGAAATCTTCAAATCCAACACATTCCAAAAATTAAATGGGTCTGATGTACTTGGGTGTTAATTTTATCTACTTATCGAACCATTTGACACCCTTCAATGGAGATACTTTCAGGAAGATGTGATATCCTACATTAAATTCCAAATATTTCCTCTAGTTATTAGTATAACATATTTCATACTCTAAGATACTTTAATATGTGTCGAGATATTATTTAATATTTTCATTATATATTAAACAAGTTATGGTAATACAAGTTTCCTTTCACCAACTTCACCAAAATAGGTTGGAGTGCGCCATATAGCACCATATAATGCTTCATACAATACCATTTAAATACATGAATGTAATATATTTTTATAGTAACACTCTATAAAAGGTAATTTTTTATCCCAAATACCTTTAATTTCATGTGATAACGACATCAACATGTATTCTAATGTTAAATAGTATTTTTAGACTTCCTCTCAGTTTGAGGATGGTAGGAAGTTCTCAAATGATGCTCAGTGTCCAAAGCCTTCAAAAGAATTTTCAATAATTTTGATGTAAAATAGGGATCATGATAAACCAAAACAAATATAGGAGTAACATAAATCTTACAAATTCATTAATATATATCTTTGATAACCACTATATAGGTAAATATTCTCTTATATTGAGGAATTGTATAGATTTGAATAGGTGATCAATAATAACCCTTATTACATCATCACTTATAGGTTTATTGGGTAGTCCTATGAAAATGTCCACGAAAATTTCATACAATTTCCACATATAAATAGGAAGAGGGTGTATTAATCCCCTAGGATGTTTTCTCTCATCCATCCCTTTTTGAAAAAGCAATCATATAGAATAATAATTTACAATTTCCTTCTTCTTGTTATCCCACTAAAATATTCCCTAAAATACATATAATTCATTGCACAACCTCAGTGTATAGATAAATTCAATCTATGTGTATCATCCAAAAATTAAATTTTTAGCTCAACTATATAGAACACATAATTTATTTCTAGTTTTCTAAATTTCTTCTTCACAAATTATTTATTATAATTTCCCATCATCTATAGCTTTAATTTTTTTATGAAGATTCTAATCATATGATTATGAAATTTTTATCTTTTCCTATAAATATGGTTTTTCAATAAAATGAAAAAGGAGTCATGTATCTCCTTCTATAATAAACTCCATATTCATATATACCAAATCTATGAGCATAACATCCTTGTTAATCCATGTTTGTGTCAAAACACGATGATCTTTCCAAATCAATGCATCTACTACCTTAATTTTGTACCATGGGTGTTAGAATGTTTAGAAATCATAACCCTAAATTATAAAGAGATATTATATTTTACTCATATTTAGATAATTCTATGAAAACATTTATTTTCGGATCTTATGTTATGTATATATCTCACATATTTCAGCAGAGATATAATTTCATCATGTTATCAAAGAAAGTATTATAAATTCCAAATGAAGATTATGGCAGGGGTTGTTTTACTAATGTGTCTTAAACTAACTCAATTAATATACAAAAGAATTATCATTTCTCATAAGGAAACAACCAAGTACATTTTTTGATTCATCACTAGATAACACAGACACATCATTTCCTGATGGTAGTGTAAAAAGCTGGAGCATTGACAAATCTTCTCATAAATTATTCAAAACATTCATCAAAGCCCATTAACCACATGAACTTAATGAATTTACATGTAAATTTTTCTAACAAGTTATAAAATGGGGAAAACATATGGATTAATTATCAATATTAACTGAAAAAACTAATGAATATACAAACCACAATTGTGTTCATTACTATAGGTCATTCTCTAACTACCTTTGTATTCTCAAGATCAACTGAGATTTTATCCTTAGAGACAATATATCTCAGAAAACTTACATCCTAAATATATAATTCATACTTGATAAACTTCCCAAATAATTATTTTCTTATAATATTTTCCAGAATAATCTTCATGGTATTCACATGATTCTCATAGTGCTTAAAATACACCAGATATCATCAATGAATACCAAAATAAAATTATCATGATATTCCTTGATTACTTTGATAATTATGTTTATGAAAACATATGGGAAATTTGTTTATTATAATGGAATTACTGTAAACTCTTCATGTCCATAACTCATTTGTAATTTTGTATTTGGAATGTCTTTTTTTCGCATTGATGATATCTAGAATGATGGCGATCTTTGAAAATTATTTATCTATATGATGTTTATAGAATAATTCATCAATGGGAGGAAGAGGATAATTTTTATTTATAAGAAAAGAATTGATTTTCATATAATCCATCGATAGGATCATGGAACTATCTTTATTCTTAACATTATGAATAGGGGATCTTCATATTGAAATAGTAGTGTGAATAAATACCTCTTCACACAACTCAGCTAATAGTTTCTTCAAATACACTACTTCCACACAAACAAATCTATTGGGTTTATTTGACGATGGTCATTCATTAAGTATTAAATCAATGGAAAACTAAATTTCATGCACTGGTGGATGTCAGAAAAATTCATTAGTAAATACATCAATGTATTTTTATACATTATTTACATCCTTAATTTGAATATTTCACTTTTCATCTATAAATTAGGTTTTCTATTCTTCCCCCATGAATCTCATTATGAATATCTATAGGAGGTATATATATACATGTCTCATATGATTAATTGTCATCTATGAAGATAATGAATTATGCATATTTATTAGCAATTGTAATTTCCTTATCCTTTTAAAATATTTTACATAAAATTTTTATCATGAACCAACCCGAGCCTACCTTGAACTGGTAACTCAATCCTGTCTGCGGCATGTCCAGAGTGGCATTCCCGATCCACCTGGGATAGTAACTAGTTTCAGGAATCAAATTATACATGAGGGAATGAATTAAGAACAAAATGAATAACCAGGATCAGATAAATAAACTAAACCAAACAAGAGACAAGATTCAAATACTGAACATAAATAAATAACTAGTTGGTCTAGATACATAATACACTAAACTTGTGGAAACAAAATACAAAACTGAAAAAGAAACCACACTACCATGACCTCCATATGACCTCTTGGTCACCTCCAACATCTAAACCGAACCTTCTCCAACACTGAGAAGTCAAACTTATAAAATCAGAATAGAAAGTGGACATGCATATAAAAAGATAAGATAGGTGTGAGCACTAATATGCTCTGTAATAAGGCCAGAGATAAACCACTGTATCTGAGCATTTACTTTCCCAAAATGGTCCAATGACACTAGTTTGAAATATAGTTAAGAAAATAGTGGTTATTTGTTTTATAAAGTAACACACAACACATTTTTTTTCCAAAACCAAATTCCACTTTATAATCAAAATCCATACAAGGATAGATAGGACAATGCTAAAAATAAAATTTATTATAGTGTAGGCATTGAAATTGGTATAACTGAATGTAAAAAAAACAAAATAAGTAATTTCCATGGGTGATCTTAAACATCCCTAGAATACTCCTGTATGTACTCAGTTTAGAACATCCTATCGGCATATGGTGAATCCCCTAAGTCCATGACAAACTAGCTGCCCTAACCTGGACTCATGAGTGGGAAATCCCACCTGGTATATCTACAACTCCAGTAGTACTAACTTGTCTAATCGGGGATAGAAAACAACCATCAATCAATCAACTGAAAGATGCCAAAGAACCCATGGTGGTAGTAATATTATGTTAGAATGAGTCCCTCACACATGTGACTAATCCTATCTTCCAAAATTTCACTCTCCTAACCCAAACACAGAAAGAAATATACGATAACCCCTAAGGGATGTACCTATTATAAATGTTACCCAATTACATAAATATATATTTCACATCTTTTAATGGTCCCAAAAGAACTCTCATGCAATAGAACCATTGAAAATATTTCATAAACCACATTAAATTTCCCAATGGGCTCACACATTTTCCTAAAAAATATTTGTAAAAGGTAACAAAGAACTCACCCTTGAGTTGGAAGTTCCAAACATGCCTTTAATCATTTTTCATAAAACAAAATTTATCACTAATAAAAAATAAAAAAATTATAAATAGGTTCAAACATACCAATTCCACATAAAAACTTTTATAAATTCCACCAAAATATTTAGATTACGTATCCAAGGAACAAACATTTTCCTAAAAATGCCAAACATCCATTTATCCACAACACGTGCTAAAACACCGTAAAACACAGTACCCATTTTTTATAAAACCACAAACACTTTGGAAAACCATAAAAGGAGCCCAGAATATCATTTTATACACTTATAATACATTAATAAATTTAAAAACCCCAATTTATATCCTATATAGTACATAAACACAAACTAGGTACTTTTTCCCAAAATAAGCATTCTCTTTTTAACGAACAATTCCAATTAACACCCAACAAGGCATAAAACCCCAATTTTCATGCCATATATCCATTTCAAATAATACATCACATTTCACATATTTCCAACTATGCATGAATGCTAACAAAACATTTAAACAAACACATAGTGTGCTCATTTTAACCAAAACAGCACAATTTTCAGAAAATGAGGAATAAACGAACCTCCTTAAACACTAAGTAATTAAACAAAATGGTGAAAAAACAAATTGAAATAGGTTATAATTAAATTTTAATTTCTAGTTCAATGGGAATATAGCATTTAAAATTAACATTGTATGTGCTAAAATCCAAGACATTCCACATCAATATCATTCGAAACCTACTTTTAAAAATTTAAATCAATAATATTATACAATTTTAATATAGATATGTGCATAATAGATGTGCGATTAACATTTCATAATTAATAACAACATGAAAGTGCCTATAGAGTGTTATGAAAAAGGAAAAGTTGGGTTTTTCTGCCTTGAATCAAGTGAAAAAGGAATAAAACTTCAAGGAGAGGGAGAATGAATCCCCAGGATGATCTTAATTTTCTACTAAATGAAGAAAACACTCAAATTAAAAATCAAGGCATTATGATTTGGTTAATTTGGATTAAAAACCCTAAGGAAAAGGGATGGAAATATATCGAAATATGAGAGAGCTACCAGTGAGGGAAAAACTTCCCTGAGTTAGAGCAAACATCACAGGCAGGGAGCACACCGGTTGGAGGAGGTTCGTGCGGCCAATGAGGCAGCGATAGAGTGGTTCGGAGGGGAGGTTGCATGTGCATAGGGGTGGGTTAGTGGACCACTATCTAAACACAAGGTATGAGGTTGTGGTGTTTAGGATATGTAGTAGGGTTGAGCGGTGAGGGGAGGTTGGACCATCAGTGCTAGCTGGGGTCTGGTGCACCATGCTGTGGAAACTAGGGGAAGGGGGTGGTCAAGTGTACCATGTGCAGGAAATGGGGAAGAGGTGGCTGATTCCCCCTAAGGTGGTGGATTCACAATTTTTTAATATAATTATGCAAATAATAATATTATTATTATAATACACTATTAAAACAATAGTTTTTAATAAAACAGTTATTATTAACAAAAAATTCAAATTAAAAAATCATTATTATTTTTAATATTTATCAAATGTTAATAAAAAATTACTATTAATTATTATAATCACAACGTTATTTATTTCATTTTTTTACATTTAAAATATCTATAAAATTTTAATAACAACAATAATAATTGTAATACCTTCAATAATAAAAATAATATTATTATCATCCACACAATAATAATGTTATCATTTTAGTGAAAAAATATACCATATTTTATTTCAATAAAAATTTATTTAGTATAAACATTAGGAAACTACATGAGACCTAGTCTGACCATGCAGGTACTGCTAACCATGCAGTGCTCGCATGGATGTCTGAAACCCATCATAAATATTAAACATAAAAAAAAATTAGACTAATGCTCAACCAGCACCCGGATGAGGCTAACCAAAGCCAAAAAATAAAAAATTAAAATAATTTAAAAGGTTTGGGGTGTGAAAATTCTCCTAAGCACAAAAAATTATAGCCCCAAAATGTCACCAAGATAACAGTTGACAAAACTCAAGTCCATGCCCAGACAAAACAAAAAGAAATCAAGAGCCTCTGGGTGACCATTCCCGACACAGATGACACCCAACCAATTCAAGAATAACCACTCCCCGAGATTGAGGGGAGGAAATGGGATTATTCTCCCCACAATGAAAATTCATTAACACAAAAAACATGATACCTGAACACACCACCCTAGGAGAATGTGGGCACTCTGAAAAGGAACATATTCAATTTCTCTACATGGACCGAAAACACCCCAGAAATAAAAATGGAAAGCTAGATACAAAAAAAAAGTTCTGGAAACCCGATGATAATAAATTAACTCAACACCTCCCACACTGACGAAATAAAATCCTCACCATAACTACAGACTAGTGAATTCCAATCCCAAACTAAACCCACTTTCTCAATGATAATGGAACAACTCTACCAATAGGGTTAAAACAATTATAGGGAAAATAAGCACATTGGGACACTAGGATGGAGTAATCCCCTACAAAACTGAAGCACGCTAGAGGAAACAACATGGAGTAGCGTCCGAACTAAGAAAGGTTCGCAAAATTACTCCCATTAATTTCACAAAACCAAGAATCCTTTTAACAAATACAATAGAGACCAAACTCAAAATCAAAATAGGTAAATTTATTAATGGTCCCAACACCCTTCAGGGAATCTGAAGGATTTAGAAACCATAATATGAAAAAATAAGGCCGCTTGGATTTAGACGGAATGAACTCATCACCCCACCACAACAAAGATGAGATTTTGACTATGGAAAGAATATAGTAAGGAATATTTGAATATTTCTTTCCCAAATCTAAAAACAAGGTATGGAGCATAGTTCCACACACCCTCAGAAAATCCTAAATCTATGTGAGCTTCACCCTAAGACCTATGGCTAGGGACTTGATGGCTGAAGCATCTCCTGCCTCATAGTTAGGAATTTTTATCTTCCAGTCTCCAACTCCTTCCTCATGATGATTCAAACAACCAAAATGGTCATACATTTTCAAAGGGATGGAACATGATATATTAAAATTACCGAATCATCCATACAGGTGTCACACAATAGAATGGTCCAACAAACTGGGAGATGGCACTAACGAACATAGTTTCTTGGAGATAGGTTCCTCTGGCAGCCACTACCCCTAGATATGGAACCCTTACAAAAGAGGACCACCCCCAACTACATCCTAACATCTAAAGATAATTAGACACTTCATATTTACTAGTCTAGAACTAGACCCTCAAATAAACCTAATATGGTACATACCATAACACCATTGGAAGTTACCTATAACCCAAAGACACAATCTATCTCCATGAACCACATGACTACCTCTACCAGACATCAATTACCATGATAAATAGGAAACACATGAAAAGAACATGGAACTGGGCATAGATCATTAACCACTTTTGGAGACATACTAGGTGGTATATTCAAGAAAACATGAAAAACAAACTCAAAACTAGCATCAATCCAAAAACCAATCAAAAGAAACACCTCGAGCTCAAAACAATAGGCTCAAAATCCAAACGAACTGCAGCAAAAAAAACATCTTTTCAGAAATCCAATTTCGTATAAATTTTCAAAATGGCCACATTTACAAGCCATTTTCAAAATACTGAAACCCTCTTTTTAAATTAAATTTAATTCCAAATAATTCATTTTCATTTTCAAAACAACCATTTCCCTTTAAATTTTTAAAATACACCTATAGAACCTTATAAACCTTCATATGTGAATTCATCCAATCCCACATAAATCATCCATTGATAGGTGCCACCACACACATTTTGTCTTTTACCACACACATATGATCATCTATAAGGAGTGATTAGGTTCAAACATCCATTTTCCAAATCAAATCTGTACACATCCCAAAATTTCGAATTTGAAACACTTCTTATACAAAAAGCAACTTCACAAATTTCAAAAAAAATTGAGTGAAACCCTTTTCCATTTCGAAACCACTTTCATTTTTAATAAACACTCACATAAATGAAGATCAAAATAAAACACAGCCAAAAAAACCCTCCATAATGAAGAACAATTCCCAATGCCTAACCCAACAATATAGTGGCGAGCCATTCCCCAAGTAGGGTATGACACAAAGAGGACCTTGAATTGGTAACATAGACTCCACATGGGTTATAACCCAACGTGATGCCCCAATATAACGTGATTCACCTCCATTATCATCCATCAATCCAAAAAAACTGAAGACCAATTTCTCAAATCCTGCAATACCACAAGTAACTCGAGGATCAATGTGAGAAAGAGTTCACGATACTCTTCCCACACCTACCTCCCTTGTCTTGACAGTTCTTATATACTTCTATTGTACACCCAAAATAAAAAAACCTCCTTTGATACAATTTTTTCATGATCATGCTGGGGCCGAACCTAAACTGGTCACCTCATCCGGTCTACGACATGTACCAAGTGGCGTTTTAGATCTTCTTGGGAAGGAAACTATTATGGGTAATAAAATTATACATGATAGGACAATATAAGACCAAAATTAATAACTAGGATCAAAAAAATAAAATAAACCCAAAAATTCATAAGAATCTGAATATGAACATAAATAAATAAACAGTTTGTCCATATAAATAATAAAATGAACAAGCGGAGAAAAAATACCAAATTAAAAACTAAACCACACTACCATGACCTCCATGTGACCTCTTGGTCACCTCTAACCACTAAAACAAACCTTCTATAACACTACACAGTGAAACCTAGAAAATAAAAATAGAAACTGGACCTATATCTGAAACGATTTGATAGGCATGAGCATAGAAATTTTCATTTGGAAGGAAAAAGATAAACCATTGAGTCCAATAATTCGCCTCCCAATAATGTTCTAATGAAACTTGGTTGAAATATAATTACAAAAATATTGGTTTCCATATTTTATAAAACAACACCCAACACAATTCATTTCCAAAATCAAATGCCACTTTATAATCAAAATCCAAACATGGAAATCCAGGATAGTGCTGAAAATAAATAGATAAACAATGTAGGCATAGAAACTGGTATAATAGAAAAAAAACCAAAAAATAAGTAATTACCATGGTAAATCCTAAACATAACTACAATGCACATTGATTTACTCAATTCAGAACCTCCTCTCAGTATATAGTGAAGATCCTAAGTCAATAACAAACTAGCTGCCCTATCCTAGACCCACTCGAGGCACATTCCTCATATCATGTCTATAACTGTATGGGTACTAAACAATCTAATAAGGGATAGAAAGTAACCTTCACATGATCATCTAAAATATGCCCACGAACCCATGGTGGTAGTAATATTGTGTATTCTAGAGACCCTCACACACATGTCTCTTGTTACCTACCTCCACCATATTTTCCTACTCCAAACATGGAGAATAATATAAAATTACTCCTAACGTATATCCCTTTTATAAAGGTTCATAGTTTACATACATATACAATTTACATCATTTGAAGGTGAAAAATGGGCCTCCATTCAATATAAACATTCAAAATATTTCATAAAAAACTTTAAATTGAAATTATTTCTCACACATTTTCCAAAACCCAACTATTTATAAAAGTTACCACAGACCTCACCCTTGAGTTGGAAGAGCCAAATTGGCCTATATTCATATTTCATAAACCATAATTTTTCACAATTTCAAATTTCAAATTTTCTAAAGAGGCGAAAACATAATTTTTCCACATTAAAACATTGAAAATTACCCAAAAATATTCAGATTACATATCCAAGACCCAAACATTCTCATAAAATTTTTAAATAGCCATTTATCTGAAACATGTGCAAAACCCCCTTACAAATAAATACCCATTTGTTAAAAAAACCAAAATCACTTATGTAAGCTATAAAAGGACCCCAAAATATCAGTTTTCACAATTCCAATTCTTTTATAAATTTAAACAAAACATTTTATATCACACTTAGCACATAAACGCCAACCAAACACTTCTTCACAAAATACGAATGCACTTTTTAAAGAACAATTCCAATTAATAAGAAACAATGAATTAAACCCAAATTTTCATTCAATAAATACATTTAATATAATACGCCACGTTTTACATATTGAAAATAGGTGCGAAATCAAACCGTATATTTTAAAAAACACTTAGTGTGCACATTTTAACCAAAACAAAACAATTTTTACAAAATATGACATAAACTAACCATCTTGCACACTAAATAATTAAAATAAAGGGTGCAATAAATCACTCGTAATATAAAAATATAAGGAAAACATCATGAAATATGTGAAAAATAAATTTTAAAGGCAAGAGTAATGGGAACATACCATTTAAAATGAACACGCAAGGTGCCAAAATCCTTGATATTTCACATGTAGATCATTAGAAACAAATTTTTAATAAATTAAATCAACAAGAACATTCAATTTTCATCTACTTATAGGTATAATATATGTGGAATAAAAATTTTGAAATTAATTAAAACTTGTAACTACCTATGTAGTGTTATGGAAAGAAAAGGTTGGGTTCTCCTTGTCACGAACCAACCCAGGTCGACCCTGAAATGGTAACCCGATCCAGCCCGCGACATGGACCGAGGGGTGTTCTTGATCCCCACGGGCTGGAAACCAGTGTCAGGCATCAAAATTAAATTGGTGGGAACAATTTGGCTTAAAATAAAATAAACTAGCAGTGGAAAAAATAAATAGAACAAAAGCAGATAAATAAAGAACAAACACCAACGCTACTAACCTTACCATGACCAAAACTCCACATGACCTCGTGGGTCACTCTCCAATAATACAACCAACATCGCTCAAGGTGAAAAACTGAAGCTGGAACCTGAAATAGAACTAAAAATAAGAAAACACTATAGGCATGAGTATTAAAACATAGTAGGCTAGCCTGATAAATCTACTCCCAATGCACTACCTTTATAATAAAAGTAACATCATTTCATGTTCGAACTACAATTTATAAAGTTAAGGTTGTCTATATGTTACTCAAAAACAAAGTATGATTCATTTCCCATATTCATTTCTAAAAAAACCCAAGTCATTCTTTTAGTGAGACATTAGCATTTTTCAATGGGGAAGTGATGTTTACATTTTCAATTAGCACAAAAATTATAAAACACTTTTACTTGAAACGGTTTTCATAATCCACTTTAAAACCACACATCACTTTCTATTGAAAACACTACATATGAAAATTCTATAGTATTTACATAGTAAGGGAGATGAAAAGAAAATATATACAAGTACCATATTCATCACAACAAGTAACTGAAAAGTCATAAACATGGGTGAACCTAGTAGATCGAGAATAAACCAGAAGACAGAAATACATGAAAAATCATCCTTGTTGACATGTCACGATGAAATCAAAAGTCACAATACACTTGAACATCCTCTCTCAGGAAGGTCGAGGGAAAATCCCACAGAAATAAACACAATATATCCACCTACTATGGGCCACTAGTCAGTACCATAACCTACCAGTGCAGCAATCATTCTTATAATATTCTCTCTATATACCAGATTCTCATGTCTCAAGTGTTAAAAAAACGGGGTGAGCCAACCGATGTCATCCGATCATCCAATCATATATATATATATATATATACTAATGCACAACAAGCATCTCCCTGAGTCACTCCATGGGATAAATTCTTGCCTTTAAACTACTCAAGTAACCAGGAGACTATAAGCATGGCCTCCCAAAAAATAAATTGCAACCAAGGCATGAGAGTTATACTATGACGGTTTTCATCAAAACATTTTCATCATTTTAGATAAAGTTCCAAATGGGCATTTAACGCATTTCACAATTACCACTTTAAAAAGAACCAAAACTCTTGTTCAAGATTTAGAAGAAATAATTAATCTTTAAAACTAGAAGTACATTTTAAATTTCATAAATTATGTTTAAAATCCAAACTGGCATTCATTCACTATTAGGTTTCCGCTCATCAAGAAAATATTTCAAGTGTCCTATATAAAATAAACGGCTCTTTTAACACCAAATAATCATTTAAAAATTAATTGTCTTATATCATCTCACATTTATTAAAATTTATAAAATATTTAATTTGAAAAAATAGTGTGCACAAATAGAAACCGATAATGTAACTTAAATTTTATAAAGTAGTGCAATGGGAACCTACCTCGACTCGCAGCTCGAACACGAAAACACGGCAACACAACAACGCGACACACCTCGCACAGGTGCACAAGCACGCACAAACCGATGATCACGGTAACACGGGGTTACCCCGCCAATGCGTTGCAACCTCAAAGATAAATAAAAATACATGAACACAGACTTAAATCAATCCATATGAAAAAACAACACAAAAGAACCACCTCGACACATTTTCAAAACACAACATGCCTCATCTGTACTTTTTTTAAAAAAGCACTTTAAATATTAAGAAAAAAACAAATATTAAACCACGGATTACGCACCCAAAAACCCCTTCAAACCCCTATTTTATGTTCAAACGTACACAGTGTCGCATCAAAAACACAGTTAACCCCACTTGCACAAATTAATTAACTAACTACACAATTAAATAAACCAATTTCACAACTAACCAAACCACTAATAATACAATAGATGGTTCTCCCCACCACAAGAACTCAACTAGTGTAGAAATCTTATCACCCAAGCGTACCACCCCTGGTGGGGGGGAGACCTAGGAACTCCCATGTGATCCATACTAACCTCTATAGCATGAGCGAAACAACACCTCCGCTAAAACGTGGAACTCTCGACTCAGACTAAAGAAATCTCGAACACTAGGGAAAAACCTCCAAGCGGAACTTAACCCAAGCAGTACGCCCTAGGATAACCGCATGCCTGGACTCCTCCGCAGGAAATTACATCTCCAAATGAACACTGCTAAACCATGATTGACCCATAAAAGGGTCAATCACACTCTTATGAAAAACACACAATGCAGAAAACCAAACCCGACAAACAAAAAGGTTTAGATTACAAATGAAAATGTTCTTCCTAACCTCAAAACAACACAATGAACCTTCAACAATGCCAATACTTTAATAGTGCAAGGAAGAGAACAGAAGTACTTTAAATGTTTTGTTGCCAACACGGAACATGAAACCCTAACTGAGGTTTCACACCCTTGGAAACTCTTGACTGTATGCAAGTTTCACCCCAAGACATATGATGGGTCTCTGATGTCTGAATCATCTCCTACCTCACAGTCAGGCACTAGAATCCTTCAGGTCATAGTGTCTTCCTCAGGCAATGCTTCCTGCAAAGCTTCTCTAGATGATATAGAAACCTGCAATGATGGCACTTCTTTGGAGGGGTGTTACATAACAGCTTGTATGCCCTAAACTTCCTTACTAACGGTACACCATTAGATGTTCCAATGAACTGGAAGTTAGAGCCACTACAGAGAACTCTTTAGAAACTAATTCATCTAACACACTCTGCTCGTCAGATGGGGGACCTTCACGAGCAACCAGATATGGTGGATTACCAACTGTTTGTGCTCTGGATACCAACTCATCTAAGAAGACCTTATGCACCAACTTCTCAAAAGTTATTATACCAAAAAGGGAGGACTCGCTCCTTGATCACGAGATGAAGACCCCTGATTAAGGGAGAAATCTTCATCCAGCCCTATGACACAACCCCTGATAAAAGAGACACAAGATCCTTGAAATGGTCAACATACGCTTTCACCGTCTGCAGTCCATGTTGAACACACATGAGCTCTTTCATTTTCTTCATCTTCACCTCCACAAGTGTAAAAAATTGAATGAAGACGGCTTTTATGACATAACACATCATCCCAACATGTAGTAATGGTAAGGCGAACAACTCCTACTCTTCTAAATATGGACCATCAAACTGACCCAAAACAACACGCACTATGATCGCTTTGGGAGTTCCCAATACCCTGAAGACATGCTCGACCTCTTCAAACCTCAACTACCTTTAACAGACCTCAATAATTGTTAAGTACAGATAATGTCCTAGAAGAACCAAAAACTGGGCATGACTTATCAGAAACTCTAGGGACCTTTTTGGGTGGCATGTTCTAAACAAAATATAAAACACAGAGCCAAAACCAATATCAAACCTAATAAACATCAATAAATCACCATCATCAAAAAACAACCAGCTCAAAAAACCAAACAACCACAAACCCAACCCAAAATTCCCTGTCCAAAATTCACATTCTATTTTACATTCCAAAACCACCTTTATATATTTTTTGATTTCAAACCCACTTTCTTTCAAGAACACTTTCAAAATATCAAATCCACTTTTCAAACCAAAATCACTTTCCAAAACCATTTTCCTCTTTAAAAGACAATTTAAACAACAAGTTAAAGCCTTTAATTCAAAGTGCACACCCCAGTATTCCCATGAACAGTTGCACATGTCTTCATCTGCTTTCATCCATACACACCAAAATGCACTTCTCATGTATTCCCTCGCATGTGCAAACATTCATAAAGAGTACCCGAGGTTGTACCAAAACCATATCTCTACCAGTTTCAAGAAACCACCGAATTTTTAGTCCAAAATATTTCAGTTCTGAAAATCTCTTTCACAAATTTAAATCCATTTAATAGAAAACATTCACATTTAAAAAACCTTTTTCTTTCATTTCCTAAAACACACTCACACCAACCCGAATGAAAACAAAATTCAACTTGAATCAATCCACCGGAGTCAGGGACTATCAGTCACATTTAACCTAGTGACATGGTAGTGGTCAATGCCCCATGTAAGCATAATCGACTAGGAGTAATTGAAATTGTGTACCCAGACTCCACAAGGGTCACTACTCCATGTGAGATCATGATGTAACATCGTTTTACCTTTGTTGTCATCCCTCAATCCAAAACAAACCAGAATGAAACAAAGACTCAATTCCAGGACTATCCCTGGCGACTCGAGGTGCGGAATGGGTGAGGGTTCATGAAATCCTTCCCATACCTACCTCCCGAGTCCTAAAAATCCTATTCTCCATATAACAGACACCCCAAAAAATAAGGGCTACCTTTGATACCATTTTGTCATGAACCAACCCAGGTCGACCCTGAAATTGTCAACCGAGACAGCCTGCAACATGGCCTGAGGGGCATTCCTGATCCCCACAGGCTGGTAACCAGTGTCGAGCATCAAAATTAAACAGGTGCGAATGATTTTTCCCAAAAGAAAATAAACTAAGCATTGAAAAAAATAAATAGAACATAAGCAGATAAATAATGAACAACCAAAAATGTTACTAACCTGACCACGAACAAAACTCCACGTGACCCTATGGGTCACACTCCAATACTACAACCAACATCTCTCAAGGTGAACAACTGAATCTTGAACCTACAAAAGAACTAAAAACAAGAAAACACAATAGGCGTGAGTATTAAAACTTAGTAGGCTATCCTGATAAATCTACTCCCAATACACTACCATTATAATAAATGGAACATCAATTCAAGTTTGAACTACAATTTATAAAAGTAAGATTTTCTACATGTTACTCAGAAACAAAGTACGAGTCATTTCCCATATTCATTTCTAAAAAACCCATGTCATTCTTTTAGTGAGACATTATCTCTTTTTCAAAGGGGAAGTGATGTTTATATTTTCAATTTGCACAAAAAGTATAAAACACTTTTAATTGAAAAAAGTTTTCATAAACCACTTTAAAACCAAAAATCACTTTCTAGTAAAAACACTACATATGAAAATGCTACAGTAGTTATATAGTAAGTGCAATAAAAATAAAATATATACAAGTACCATATTCATCACAGCATGTAACTGAAAATTCACAGACATTAGTGAACCTAGGAGATCGAGAA
This sequence comes from Viscum album, assembly GCA_963277665.1. Lineage (NCBI taxonomy): Eukaryota > Viridiplantae > Streptophyta > Magnoliopsida > Santalales > Viscaceae > Viscum > Viscum album. The sequence goes on from OY728138.1 coordinate 1,320,892,792, forward strand.
TAAACTAGAAGAACCCAATTCATGAGAAATCATCCCTGTTGACATGTCACAATGAAATCAAAACTCACAATACACTTGACCATCCTCTCTCAGGCAGGTTCATGGAAAATCCCATAGTAATAAACCCAATATATCAACCTACTATGGGCCACTGGTCAGTACCATAACCTACTAGTATAGCAATCATTCTTAGAATATTCTCTCAATATGCCAAATTCCCATGTCTCAAGTGTTTAGAAAAAGGGTGATCCAACCGATGCCAGTCAATCATCCAATCCCATACGTATATATATAATGCACAATAGGCATCTCCCCATGTCACTCCATGAGACAACATCTTGCCCTAAAAATACTCAAGTACAAAGGAGCCTCTAAGCACATTCTCCAAAAAAATCAATTGAAACCAAGGCATGAGAGTTATCCTATGAGGGTTTTCATCAAAACATTTTCATCATTTTCCATAAAGTGCCAAATGGGCATTGAACCCATTTCACAATCACCACATTAAAAAGAACCAAAACGCTTGTTCAAGCTTTAGAAGAAATCTTTTATCATTAATACAAGAAGTACATTTAAAATTCCGTGAATTATGTTTAAAAGATAAACTGGAATTCATCCAATACTGGGTGTACGCTCATCATGACAATATTTCAAGTGTCTTGTATCAAATAAACGGCTCTATTTACACCAAATAATCATTTAAAAATTAATTGTCTTATATCATCTCGCATTTATTAAAATTTATAAAATATTTAATTTTAACAAATAGTGTGCACAAACAACATGAAATAATGTAAATTAAATATTAAAAAGTTGTTCAATGGGAATCTACCTCGACTCGCAGGTCGAACACGACAAAACGACAATGCAACATGCCTCGCACAGGCACACAAGCACGCACAAACTGATGATCGCGGTTACATGGGGTTACCCCGCAAACGAGCTGCAACCACAAAGATAAATAAAAATACATGAACACTGACTTAAAACAAACCATATGAACAAATAGCACAAAATAACCACCTTGACACATTTTCAAAACACAACACGCCTCATCTATACTTTTTAACAGAAAACTTTAAACTTTAAGAAAAAAATTCCAAATAGTAACCCATGACTTCTGCACCCAAAAACCCCCTTCAAAACCCTATTTTATGTCCAAACGTACATAACACCGCATCAAAAACATAATTAACCACACATAAGAAAATTAATTAAATAACTACACAATTAAATAATTCAATTTCACAACTAACCATACCACTATGAAAATTTATTAAAAAATTTAAAAATGTGTCGCATGACTCAAAATATCATGAAATCACTCAAAACTTATTTTATACCTAAACGCACAATGGCGTCACACAAAAACACAACTGAAACCCTTGAACATTTTAATAAAACAACGACACAGTTTATAAAACACTGCAAATGGCTCAACATTGATTTCCAAAGAATAAAACACTCGTATCACATAAAAACATTACTAAACACTTCAAAATCATATTTAAAATTCAATAAAAAACATATTCGCAAAAAGAAGATTAATCACACAACATACTAAATTAACTAAACAAGAAAAATAAAACACCAAACAAATAATATGCATGAAACCCTTACCTTGGGTGTCGAAACCCCAAATTTCAGTGTGAAACTTCAACTTCTCCATAATCACACAATAAAAAATTCAATTTAACCCTTCGTCAAGGGTATGGAAAGTTGGGTGAGCAAGATGGATTGGGGCCGGAAGTGATCCGCACCAAAAAATATGGCCGAGAAGGATAGGTGGCAAGTGGCTGTGGGGAGTTGCGTGATAGGGAGGGTGTAGGGTGGCATGCACTGCTCGCTGGACAAGAGGTTGTGCCGACTCGGTTCATTGAAAGATAGGAAAGAAAGGGGGTGAGGGTATCCATCTGGGAAGAAAGGGTGCATCATGGTTGTACGGTGAGGAGTGTGGTGTGCCCAGGTAAAGGTGCATCATGACTTGATTTCGCATGTAGAGGGTTCCATTGTGGCTAGAAATGGCGGTGTGAGGTTGCGAGGAGAACGGGGTCTGGTGCAAGGTGAAAAGGCGAAGCGCAAAGGGAGAAGTCGGGGCTGGGGGGATGAGCAGCGATGGAGGAGGGGTGGCTAGGTCACGACGAAAAAGGGAAGAGAAAGGTTCGGAGACTTGAGGGAGAGGGAGCATGGAGGATGGCGAGTAGGGCAGGGAGAATGCAAGGGGGAAAGGGGAACTGCGCTGCAAAAATAAGGGGGCTAGGATTTTGCCGGGATTTTTTTCAATTAATAATAATACAATAATTATAATAACAATATTATTATAAAAAAACATATTAATATTGTTATAATTATTAAACACTTTATATAAATCAGTTTAATTTAATTTGACAAACAATATTTTATTTATTTATTTATATCATTTTTCCCCAATTACCATTTAAATCAACTCATTTATTTACTTCAAAAATTATGGTAGTTGTACTGCTCGCCTGCAGCTCGACGCACTACTGAGCAAATTGCACCCAAACTGTTCCACCCAGTACAATCCTCTTTCAGGGTCAAGTTATTTGTTCACCGCGTGGTTCTATAAATTGGCGTAAATCACACGCCATAACTCTAACATACTCGGGAGTCTGTGCGGGCACCGTGTTGTTACTCCTAACCACGCGGGATGATCGTGAAATAGTGGAAAATTGTCTAAAACCCCTAAGTAATAATTAAAGTATTTAAAAAAGACAAATCTGTGAGGTCGTAGTATGACGCGTCTACCTCAAACCAAGTGAGAAAGGGATAAAACATCAAAAAGAGGGAGAATAAAGCCCGATGGATGATCTGTATGCCCTAGGAAATGAGGAAAATTCTCAAATTAAAAATATAGGCATTACAATTTCATAATTTTGAGAAAATATATGAATGGTAAGGGATGATATTATACAAAAAGAAGAGATAGCTACCGATGAGGGGAAATCAGGCCAAAGCCAGAGTGGATGGCACTAGCAAGGAGCACACCAGCTTGAGGAGGGTCGCACGACTAGTGTGCCAGTGAGAGAGAGATATGGAAGGGTGTTCACACACACACACACACGAGTTTGGTGTGGTACATGTAGAATGTGTGGGAGGAGGGTGTGGTGGTCAGGAGCCAGAGCAGTGTAGTGAAACGAGGGGAGGTCGGGCTGCCAGTGCTGAATGTGGTAAGGTGCGTTGTAATATAGAAACCAAGAGAAAGGGGGTTGGGTGTGCCATGTGCAGGAAATGTAGAAGAGGAGGGGGGGGACTACCCCTACAGTTAGATTCAACATTTTTTTAAAATATAATTATACTATTAATAATAATACTGATAATGATAATAATAACAATATTACATAATTAAAACATTTATATTATAATAAAACATTTACTTATAATAAAACATTCGTATTAATAAATCATTCATATTGTTTTTAATTATCAAATTTTAATAAAATATTATTATTAATTATTATAATCACAATGTTATTTAATTCATTTTTTTAACTATTATAGTATAAATAAAAACTTTAATAATAATAATAATAGTAGTAACACCTTCAATAATAATAATAATAATATCCATAGAAAAGTATTATTATTATTTCTATACAACCATTTACCTTAATTTATTTCTATAAAATTATATTTGTTTTAAACATTTGAAAAATGCATGAAACATGGACTAACCGCACAACTACCACTAGTCGTGCGGTGCCCGCACACAAATCCAAAACCAACCAAAATTATTAAATGTCAAAAGTTTTCGACCATCACTCACCCCACACAGATGAGACTATTTGAAGCCAAGAAATAATATAATTAAATAATTTAAAAGGTTTATGGTGTAAGAATTTTGAAATAAAATCCATACTATGGATTATATCTATGTAAAACTTTAGTATGATAAAAGAGTTAGCAAATAGAGTACACTTATGTGTCATAATGGGGACCATTGAACTATACTTGTTACTGTGAGACTTCCTTTGGGAGTTTTTACTGAGAACTCCCGTCATAAGCTGCTATGAAAATAGCAAATTCTCCTGGAAAACATTGAAGATATAAAAGAGTTCTAAGATCCAAAATAAAAAAATCAATTTTTTTAATTTGAGGTTGTGATTAAATTACCTTCAACCACATCATTGGGAACTTCCAACTCAACTATAATGATCATATAAACTTTCCCTTGTCACCTTCACCTCTTTTGTGGTAGAATCCCTTTAATAATGGGATATTGGTTTGAATAATACCCCATTAATTTATATTTGAAACACAATATATGAGTTTACCTTTTAATTTCATTAAATCAATGTCATAAATGAACCCTGAATCTATACATTTAACAAACTCTCATTCCATTCAATGATTTTCACAAAATTTTCATTCTATAATTTTAACATTGAGGAAATTATTTCATTTAATTCTTCTTCAACGTGTTCCCCACCTCTTTGTATTTTCATGAACACTAATTATCTGGATTATCTCTTAATATATAGTATCTATAAAACTCATTCTCTATTTTTATAGGGCATAAAACTATTTCATCATAAGATGAAAATTTATGAAAAACATGTGTCCATTAGAGACTTATCTTATGTCCGTCCAAGAAATTATTAAGCTTGAATTCTATATTACATATATAACTTGTGCATACCTAGATTATCTTATAATGGTAGAATCATAATCTACATCACTTTATTGTCCTTTATCTTTTTCTGAGGAACATTCTCTTCATTTTGGTATGTTTTTCATAAGATAAATATTTTTCTAATGAAATTTTTTAATCTTTCCATTCAATGTTTTCTTTTTCCCCTTACTACCCATTATTCTAAATAAATGACCAAAATTGGCCACCACCACCCTTGGGATAATACATTGAAATTTTATCCTTTTAATTTTCATCACATCTCAATGCTATAAATATCTTATCAAGGGTCATGATCTATTAGTTTAATACCATTGGATTAGTATCCACAATAAATGAACGGGACTTCTGTCACATGAAACGATCCAACATAGGACAACAATGTTTTGGAAAAATAGGTTTCTCTATTTAGTTAATATTATTCGTAATAACATGATTATTCTTCCCTAATAGATCCACGATCTTCTATGATCTAATACCATATATATTGGATTTCTTATTAAGTAAATTTATACATTGACAATGAGTGTTAAGACCGTTATTTCTTCCAACCACCACTTCTAAATAGTGGAATACCCTAAATTAATTTATAACATTGATAATTTTTAATCATAAAAAATAATTATAAATCATAGGGAAATCATACCATAAGTTGAAAATTTATGCATTTTCAATCATCAAATAGTAAAATTGGTACCATTGGGAATAAAATATTTTCAAATATTTCATATTTATTTTTAATAAAAATGTGATTTATCTTAAAAATATCTCTTGGGAGTGTCATACTAAGTACACAAGAAGACTAGTTTTGTTGCACTGGGAGATGATAATGTCAAAACCTAATGAACCATTTTTAGATTTATTACTCCAAGAGATAACTATGTAAAAACCATGTCCACATTTAGTGTCCAGATATGGATGTATCACTAGGAAAAACCATATAATCTACACCTTATAAAAACATTAGGATGTTCTTCTATACTTATCTTCAATGTAAATCACAATGTTTTGTTCCCTAATATATATTTTCCATAATCTAGTTCATAAATATTCTAATAATATTTCTTTTATAATAACAGTAACAACCATAACTCTATTAACTGAGATCTGGTGGTTACTTTTGTTTCATTAGCATCAACATAAGGGGTCAAATCCCAAATGTCTGATCAGTTTAGCAGTCTTGGAGAGCCGGAGAAGTACATGATACCAATTTTACATTGATTATAAAATACAAAAATATAGTAATTGAAAATCTTCAGCATCATGGTGCTAATTCAAACTATTCTTATTCATAACTATGGAATAAGAAAAAAATAATATTGATCTCAAATGCTCAGTAACGATTATGTGCATTATAATATATCAATAATATATAAGAGGAAATTAGTATGCCATGGTAAATAAATAATCACACATTCCATTTCATAAAAAACTAGACTAGCATGACTATATAATGCATAGTTAATATAGAAAGTTAAATAACAGAGAACTCATGCCATTTTATCAATATATTGAGCACAAAGTTAATCTGTGGATAATATCAATGAAAATAATCCCATGGAAAATAATAAATGATTTATCAGAGAAGAAAATACATAATATTGGATGTAATTATCATAGATATAAGAATATTTATGTCATAAAAATCTTATGCTAACACAGTTAAAAACTATTGGTAAAACCCAATTTAATTTCACAAACTAATTTATCTCATAAAACCCATCGATGAATCGAGGGGATATATAATATAATGCATACATATCACTATATATGAAGAGAATACATCATATATAGAATGAACCATTTAATATAAAAACAAAATTCCATATTAAAAAATATTTTTATTTAGTAAAGTATATAGATTTATCATTATTTTCTCAGTTAATTAAAAAAATTTAAAGTAGACACTATATATTAAACTATTATATGGTTTAGAATATGATCATATATATGATTGAAATAATATGTATATTAATGTGTAATGTAATTAATAATGAAGAAAGACCAAAATAAAGTGATTGTCTTACATGAAATTTAACAATAACCAAATTTATCAAGAGATAAGAGGTGACTATTGGTATATCAAAAAAACGGTTTTTGAAATAAAATTAAGTATTTTAGATGAATAAGGGTAAAATAATTAAAATTTTCAAAAAGATTTTACAAATTTTTTTTCACTATAAAACCATAGAATATGTGTATAAGAAGTTACATTTCATAAAAATATACAATAGCGGGGAATTATGTTATTGTTGTATACATTAAAAAACATCCCATTAGACTTTTTGTTGAAAACAACCCTTTTAAAAAATAATAGAAATATTCATTTAAATACTTTTTAAAATTAAAATATAACATAAAATGTATTTAATAATTCATTTGATTATATAAAACTAATTTTCTAAGCCCATTTTTTAAAACTTGAACTTGTAAGTAAAATATATCTTATTTTAAAGAGAAATAAAACGTGTATATCATTTTCAAATTTGTATTGTTGATTAAAGTACCAAAAAGATAATCATTTAGAAGAAAATATGTAAACTGATTAAATATCCATTTTATATGAAAATTATTGGACCTTATAATGGGTAAATTATAATATTCTTTTATTGAGAGTAGGAACAATCCCAAAAGAAAGTGAGATTTTATCCAAATATTCTAACCTCTTTGGTGAAATTCAAATTGAAACCCCTTGAAAGAATGATTAATAATTTAAACATTAACTATAAATAATAAATATTTAATCACATTAAATTCATCATTGTGTAAGTATATACACAACATAAAAGTGAATGAGTATATATTAACAAATACATCTTAGGGGAATGGAAATTGACATGAAAACCCTTACCTTATGCATCCATTTAGTTGAACATTATTTAACATCTTTTATAATAGTTTTTAGAATTTAATTAATTTATACTAGAACAACATTAATATTTATAATATATTCTATGATTTTTTAATATATTATCATGATTTTGTAGAAAAATATTTCATTTTTACCCTTGTTTAGTGTTTTATCTGACTTGTTTTCTCATGCATGTTTGTCACGAATATTCTGGTTCCTATATATGTGATATAGTTACATAATATAAATAATTATATAAATGTTATAAATATCATATATTTATATTATATACATTTATATCATTAGTTTTAAAAAATTTACATGGAAAATGAATCTCATCCGTTCATGGAGATGGTAATTTGTACGTACGCATGAGCTTTGATATCATTCCCTTATTAGTGAAAGGTTACGAAATTGGGTGATATATTAATTTTACAAAATAAATATAATGTCATATATATCATATAAATTAATTATTTATCTCATTCTGATTATAAATGTGATATGGCGGTTAAAATCAAATTACATCGATTTGTGAGGTGGTAGTCTGTCATACACATGAGTGATAGTTATATTTCTCGTTCGATGGAGAAAGAGATGGATAAATATGATTACATCAACATAATAACATATCAATATATTTTAGGTATTTGTTTTACTATATTGTATGTTTTAATATATAATTTATTTTGGGAAAATAATTAAAAAACCACTTATCATAGGGAATATAATTAACTTCTCTTAGAAGAACCTCCATTGGATATATTATTAAGCACCCTAGGGTTGGCCTTTTAGGATTACAATAGCCTGTAGAACAAGGATATGAATTTTGGGGAGATATTTTCAGGTCTTTTTCTATTCTAATGGATTTTATAGGTGTTAATAATTGAGGGTGGTGGTTCCCTTTTATATGTGGGGGAGATGTCACACTGGAAATTTTTGAAAAGAAAAAGATATACCATTGTTTTCCACAAACCAAAGGGCTCCAAAATGGTACAATCATGAACAATAAGTGATAAAAGATCAAAATATTTCAATTAATGGTAAATTATACAAGTTATTTGATTATTTAGATATATATTGGTAGTTTAACTCTTGCCCTTTTATTTTAATCCTCTGGTGAACCTATTTTTTACTTTAATCGTGGTAATTAATTTGTACTATTTTTACTATTCATTAGGACGAAAAATTAAATTTAACATGATAACTAATATTAATTGTTATTATTCAAAATATGTAATCTATTTTATCAAATTAAATTCCATATATTTATAAATTATAATTTAAAAATATACCTACAAAATGTTTTGAAAAATCGGTTTTGAAGAAATGAATTTTTAAAACATAAGATAGTCTAATATTTCTCTATGATTAGTAATGATCATTATATGGATATAAATTCATATATTTAGATATATAATATAAAAATTTAATTTAAATCATTCATCATTAAATATTGTGTTAATAAATTAAAATGGACAGGCATTATACTATTTAAAACAAAAATAGTTTTCTGAAAAAAAAGTTTTATGAAATAATCAACTTTTATGACCAAATGATCTTATTTTTATTTATATAAAAAAATTAGTAATTATAAATTTTATAATAAATTATTTTAAATAAAATTTTAAATTTTTAATGACTACATTATCGATAATTCATGAAATGGAATTTCCAAGGCAAATTTTCATAAATCCAATCATTGATTTTTCTTACAAAATAAGTTCAAAATCAATATTAATCATTTCAAATTAAAAATTTCAATGACATGAAAAATGAAAATTTTTATATTAATAATGTATTATTAAAATATAATATTCACGTCTTATATTTATGGATTGGTTCTAATAATTAAGATAATTAAAGGGTATAATCCCTTCTCTAATTACCTTTTCCATAATGATGCTAGTTTTTATTGTGATAGGTAACAGAAACCCATTGTAAATAATGTACGTAAACTATCATATGGATTATCCTAATATTTTATCATAATGATAAAGAATATATTTCAAATTATGAATTTTACTATTCCTACCATATAGGTAGAGAATATTGTCATCGCCATATAGTGGAAGAGTTGGAGCAGTAAGGCCCTTGGATGCTCAAATATGCATGATATTTCCTGGCACAACCATGCGAGTAATGAGATTTCTAAGAAAATATTTAGAGATGGATAATAAAATAAATTATATGGTATTACCTTTACATGCACCTTGATGGAACTTGAAGCATTCATTTAGAGATCCATTTTTGACTATTGAGTTGAGTGATGAATCGAAAAGAGATTTCACCCATCTAATCAAATTGTTATTGAAGACAAAAATTTATATCACTTCTTATAAAAAATTACATTCCATTACGTCAAATGATTTATTAATATCAGGAATCAAAGAAATTCTACCACCTCTATTTTATTTTTTGATAATTTTGACACACTTTTAGATAGTGCCAATGAAATCTCGAATTCCCCTTTCTTTAACAAATCCGAACGAGTTCCAATAGACGATTCTATTAGAAATATGAGAAATCCCTTTTTCAATAATCTTTCTAATGAAACTATAAATGTTTTTTATAGTTGATATGTGTATGAAAAGGTGGATTTCATAATCATTCGTAGTCTTAGGAATCAATGTGAGAAATTGGTTATTGAGGCCCACATGGATGGTTTCATTAACAAATATGGAAGTAATTGTCTTGAAAAAATACACATTTATAACATCGTAATATTTTTAAAAGAAGAAATTAATGAATCCAACACGACATGTTGCATTGCTAATGTTAACACATTGTGTCCTTAATTTAAAATTCAATATAAATACTAGTGATTTTTGAGTTATTCTTAAGGATGAAAAAGTTGTGGATGATATCATTTGTCAATTACTCCTCAATTATTTGTACAATTATATGATTTGAGTAGTAATAAATAATTTAATTAGTGGGGATTTATTTCTTGTGAATGAAATTGATGTAAACTTTAACGGTGAAAAAGGGTCAACAAGATTTTTCAGATTAGTTAAGGGAGTGGTATAATTTTTAATTCATGTCTCTATCCTTAAACCATTTTATTTTGATAGTATATTTTTGTAAATTTTCATTCATTGAGAGAAGAGAATTAGTCTTGGTGGTGATTGTTACAACCCAACCGTTCTGAGGCTGTGAACCTAGTCAACTAACCACATGGGTCTCCTATGACACCTTGGTTGCCTTCCTAGAACACCACATGGTATTATTCACTTGGGCCTCTTATCAAACTAATTAAAATACCCATAGGCCAATAGATGATCTTTTAGTGTGTATTTTCTCACTCACACACACCCCGAGAAACTTCCCAGATGGTCACCAATATAGATCATTACTTTGGTCCAAGAATGCTTAATTGTAGAGTTCTAATCATGTGGTTTGGATTTCATTGTCTTGAAACATCAGATTGATTATTATTTAAATATTATTTTATATTCTATAGTGGACCCTATATCATCTATCAAAGAGATTTGATAGGTTTAGAGTGCGTATTTTTCAAAAACTTTCTAAAAGAGGGGGTGGTTTGAAAATATTTTGAAGATAAATAACTAAATTTAAATAGTTTAATTGTTGAAAATCCAATTTGATTTTGAAAAATATGATATAATGGGGTTATTGGGATTTCACTACACACATTTCAAGATCATTGTTCTTATATACTAATTCAGGTTGGTATTAATTCTCTGGTTAAAATTAATTGGAATTCTAATTAATTCTAAATCATTCATTGCAATGATTGATGAACCAAACCTTAACATAAAAATAATATTTCCATGTTATAAAATTTATTTATAGAATAAAAGATTCCAAATTATAATTAAATCTCATGAAAGTTGGAATGAAAATAATTCTTCTGTTGTGCAATATGAATATCACAAGTCTTGCCCTGTAAACATTACATTGATTAGCTAGAAATTAAAAATCTATCAATCACATGCTTTAAAACAATAATTAAAATATGAAATAATGTTAGATACATGGGTTTAAATGTTTTAAAACACAAATTAATCCAAACAAGTATCTAATATATTCATGGTGTTCTTCAATTACACTATGTTTTAGAAAATTCAGCACTATCTATATTTGGAGTATCATATATTTTATGAGTGTAATAATTATTTAAAATGAGATATATAAATGGAAATATAAATTAAATTTACTAAGAAAAAATCTTTCAAACCATACAAAATAATATGAATTCTTTCAAACCCATGGACATATCGATTCCATTAAAGAAGATTTAGAGATATAAAATATAAACTTAAATGTATCATATATTTTTTGGGGAATGTGGGATGAGAACTAAAAATAGTTAATTAGATGAAATTAATAGAGTGATGTTCAACTAGGTTTTTCTTTAAGGAAGAACAATGTACATAATATATTCTAACACAAATTCACTCAAAGAAGGAACTGTCTAGTTATTCTACATGAAATTTATTATCCCTTGTATTATATTTGATATAATTATTGGGCTTCAATACCATTTTTCTACACAATACTAAAGTATTTAATCATTAATAATAAGATATTGAATACCGTGGATGTATCTAGTTTAAAAAATAGTGTCTGTGTGTGTAACATCTAGAGTTTATATAATATATTTCCCTTTAATAAAATATATGTTTGATATCTTGTGAAGAAAAACACCCTAAATTTATGGTAATAATTATTATGCATTATATATTTATTCACATTATATGGGTTTTAAATGAATTATAATTGTAAAAAATAATTTTTGATTCACTTTGGAAATATTATTGATTGTAATGAAATGTTTTGAAATATTTTATTTATGAGCACTGGTTTTGAAATATATTATTTATTTAAAAACTAATTCAGTGTATTAATATTATGAAAAAATATTTTTTAAACATTTATTAAATCAATTATTTGGTTATAAGTTGGTAATAAATGAAAATAAAAACAGTCGAAGGTAAAAATATATTTTTTTTAAAAAAATTGGTTTGATGTGCATAATGTATTTTTTCATAATTAATTTGACTAATAACTATTTATTAACAAGTTTAATAAATATTTTTAAAATAAATTAACTAAAATATTTTTTAATATATATAACGGTTATTACAAGGAATGATATGGGATTAAATTTAGTTTTTTCATAAAAAACAGTTCTCTAAAAACCTTGTTCATTTTGTTTTTTGTGATTTATTTAAAATTAACTTCCACCACATAAATGATTTCAATTTTATAAAAAATTTTGAATATTTTAAATCATCAATTTTAATTTTTTAGACATATTAGTTTCATTATTGGTCATTATTAATAGAAACCCTTGTAAAACTTTTTCTCCACGTTTCGGGTTGAAAGCATTTATGGGGGAAAAATAGATAGGGCATAAATTATCTAAAAAAAGTTAAATTGTATTTGATTAAGTAATTTGGACATAAAAATATCTTATATTTAAATTAATTATTCTATGGGGTTACATTCACATGAAGATAAATTTATTATATTATAATGTTTTAAGTATTTATAATATTGTCACCAACCTCACTTATAAAATGGAATTGCTCTATTCACTTATTCATATACTTTTTTCACTATATATTGTAAAATTCCCACCCAAATATCTTCATAACATCCCTACTCACATCGTATATATTCTGTTTTTGCAAACTAGTTACATTTGAAGTCTTAATAAGTAAGACAAATTGATGTTTCCCAAAAAATAGAAGATTGTATTAATAAACTTTTTTGAGTTTATTCTTTCCATAATAACCTCTAAATATAATATAAACTTCATGGAATTAAAAAATAAGTATCATTACTATGATGAATTTTTTATATTAATTTTTATCTAGTTTTCTTCTTCTTTGGCATTTAATGTGATATGATAACATCATTTCTGTGTAAATGTGGACTACAACCTTCGAGATTCAGTGTGATTCCTTTTTCATGTATTCCATACATGACTAATAATATGGATTAATTTAATTAATATATGTGATATTTATTTTTTTTACTAATAAAATAATATTTATATCTCTTTATTTCCATTATCTGAAAAAAGAAAACATTACTCATGTGTACACATGGATTGTTATCTCTAATAAGTGTTATAATAAATTTTAAATCACCCCTTCATATGAATGATTATAAATGTGTATATAATGAATAAATATTACACATATTACATTACTATGTTTTTTTATTTGTTGAAAACATGGAAAATGTGTGAGTACTGGAACCATTAATAAAATATGTATGGGAAACAAAACTATTTACCCAATGGATGATTATTTTCATGAATAATAGTTAATAAGTGGGTAGCTAAAATTATAGGGGGTTTTATATTATAATAAAATTATGAATATGGTTTTGTTATAGATTTATAAAAAAAATTAAATTTACTATATATGATCTTAAAAATGCAGACATAGAAATTCAGGACTTAAGGTAAGGTTTCATGCTGTAATCTAATTTTAAATCAGGATTATTTATACATGAAAGTAATTTTGAGTAAATATATGTTATTTATAAATTAAACAAAATATATTTTATTTTTCTTTGTTTATTTTAGGATTCATCATGGTTTCCTTTCACATTACTCTACTAGGTACTTAAAATTATCGGGAATTTTTTTTTAAGAAAAGTCTTCTTTTTTTGGTCGGTAAACTTTATCAACCATGTGGATGTTATATAAAATATTTTATAGATATTTATTTTCTATGATATAATTACTACTTAATATCATTTTTCAACTATATTATAAATTATCTTCAAATAATTAAAAATTAATTTTTAATATTTTTTCAGAATTGGTTATGTATGATTTTATTACAATATGTTTGAAATGAATTATTATTTTAAGATTATCCACATAAACATATTTTAATGTTATTTAGAAATTTTTTTTAAGGATTCCATTGCACCTTTTCAATGTTACTTTCAATTAAAAAATTAATTTCTCTATATTCTATGTAATGTATATTACTAGATATTAGGTATGTCCTCATTAAAATTTTGGTTTCTGGAACATTTCATGGGAGTTGGAACGGTGTCAGGTGTATTTTAGGGGTTTGAGGCATAGAAACAACGTAAAAGAGCCAAATATGTGCTAAGAAAAAATTTAATGCATGGTTGGTGGTAACAATGCACCATAACTATGTGTCCTATAGAAGGGGATTTCATGGTAAGGGGAACTGTGTAGGGTGTCCAAGGAGACCGTGTAACTCGAGATCCCCTCAAGAAATAGTGACTGTTTAACCACTGCATGACCCCTACACAGTTTTTCAAACTATTCATGTGGCCATCCTTACTATGAATCATATATCACATATAGATAGATGGATACTCATGGTTGGCAGAAAGTTTCTGCAACCATTCATCCAAACCACATGCCTCTTAAAAATTGGGAAATTCGCAATTTCCCTTTCATGATTAAATGATTTTCCCGGAATTTCCCCCACATTGAACCACTATAGAGTGGTTGATGAACTATAATCCACTCCTCCTTCAATGTAAATGTTCAACCTTCAATTATTTGAATTTTTTTTGTGTCATTGGGTGAGAATCAAAGTCCTAGGTTAGTCTAAGCCTCTATTTTGTTCCATTTTATAGAAGAGGCTTGGTGTGATGTTTTCTCTCATTTGGAAGCCCTAAAACGTTTTATTTCTTCAGATTTTAGGAATGGATGTTTTAGTTTGTTTGGGTTGGAATCAAGGTCAATTTATGGGTGACCAATCATCAACGACCATGAGGAATGTGGTATATAATCTATTCTCATTCTTTTTAAGTGTATATGGTTATTCCAATATTGTGATTTACTATGTATCTATGTCCTTGACTAAAGAATGTACTTTTGGCCCAAATTTGAGGTTTAAGACCCCTCAAGTACCCTAGTAGTCCAATTAATTATTTTAAATTGGATTGAGGGATACTTATGCTGTATGAAATCACTAGAATTTTGAAATGAATTGGTACACATTACGATAGAATAATTATGAAAATGTATGTGTTGTAATTTTTATTTGTTATTTGAGTATGAGAAAAGTGGAATAATTTAAATCATTATGTTCTCGTTCCAATAAGAATCCTAAGCCATTATAAGGGTTTGTTGGGGCCATGTTTAACAATGAACGGTTAGTGATATTTAAATTTGTAAAATTATGTGACTAAGATAGAAACTATTGATAATGTGATGGTTAGTTTTAGTCAAACATGACATATTGAATCCTAGTAAGATTCATAGACTGATGCTCTGGGTTTTTCAACCCTCATCTAATGGTTTGGGATGTTGTACTGACACTCTACCCCCATGTTTTGGGTGGGACAGACTGATTCTTTGGGAACCTTGGTGTGCCGTAATTTTTTTGCGGGGAAGGAATGATGTTCTTAAACCCAAGGGTATAGACATGAAATTCATGTTCATGGTTGGGATGGCTGGACACAACATTCTTGAGTCCCGGTTGGATTCTTAGGCTGATATACCATGTTTTAAGACTTGTATCCTAAATGCTGGGATGGTCATACATGGAATATTGAGTCCAGTTGGTATTCATGGGTTGATTCTATATGTTTTCCAACTGGTGATCTTGTGTTTCGGATGGCTGATGATGACGTACCAGAACCTAGTCGGATTATTGGATAGAGGCACCTCGATTTCAAACTTGTGATCCCTATAATATATGTTATGAGTACCCATAATGATTCTTTTTTTATAATATAATAAATTAATAGAAAAATGAATGATCTACGGATGTAAAATGGTAGACTCACAGGGTGATGATATGACATAACATAAAGATGTGAATGGTTAATTAATAAATTTTTAAATGAATAACCTATTTTCCCGTACTATTTATTAATTTTATGCACCATTATTATCTACATAAACGATCAGAAATGCTATATATTTATTTTTACACCATTGGTGGTGGTTGACAGAGTTATACTCACACCCTACCCAGGCCTTTATGGAACTTGGGAACCATAGAATATGATACTTATTTTCTACCAAATGTTAAGGATAGGGACCTAGTGATTAGTTTATGGGTGAGCTTATGGTATGGAGCATGGGATTTGATAAACATTTTCAGACTCAAGACCATGTTCAGAATGTTTTATGGTTTGGTATTTTGGGGTTTTAATTAGATGACTTCTTTACTTTTAGTTTATTCATAACCTTATTATATAATGTTTTACTTTACATGTTATATCTTACTCTTTAGTGTCCATTTATTGATCTTATTGGTTCTTTTGTCTATTTATATTATTTACATTATTTTTTAACTCTTATAAGAGGTTATATTCTCCCCACTATTTCTACATAGACTCACACAACTAGTTGTAAGCCTATTTCGTATAGGGAGGTGTGAATGAGGTCATGTTGCGACCTAGATCGAGGCACCAGTTGTATTAGATTTCAGGATGGGATGTTACAAATTGGTATCATGGCTACTTTATTTTTACATTTTTTTTATTTAATGGTATATAGGTTACTAGGATCTTGATGGGGCTTGGTAATGAGCTTGTGCATGGGTGGATGCATCCCCATGTATGAGGGAATACCCAAGTTTCCATTAGTGGATATTGATTTTCTAGATTCATGCTTTTATAGTTGATTGAAACATACACATTTAGTGGTACACATGTATGTTATTTTATTGATTTATGGGTTTTTATATCTTGGTAGGGAATGGAAATAGAGGGTTTGTGTGTTCATGCATCATTCTATGAACATAGGATAGATAGTTCATCCATATATTTCATGTTACTGATAATTTATTCTGATTCATTTGTTGGTAGATGAAATTATTATTTTCGATTATGCCTGTTTATCTTCACTAAAATGGGGGGATGAAAAATGGTTTTAAATTTTAATTTAAATTAAAGTTGTAATTTTTGAAATGTTGGGTAGTAAAAAGGTTTCATAAAGTATAGATCATTGGGTTTAAGAAAAATAGAATGCTTTGAAATGTTAACTCTCATAATTTTAGAATTGTAAATTTTATTAAAGTGAAATGGGGAATGTTGTATTCTCTTGGGACACTATAAATAGGAACCCCTTGTGTCAGGATTGGACCCTATGGATGGCTGGTATGGGCAGTGATATTTCCCTAGTCTAAGACCTTGGTTACTGTCCATCATGACTTAATTTCTTTTGATGTGTTGTTAAAAATTGGTTCTCTTTTTTTACCCTTGGTTTGGCTATGACCTTGGTGTTTTGACATGATATCTGGAAATTTGGATGTGGTGACTTTTATGGGTTGAGAAATTGTGAATATTTTTTCGGAAACTAGAGTGGTTGTTTGGATCGTAGTTCCAATGGTTGTGTGTGAGTATCATTGGGGTGGTTACTAAAGTGAATGGTCTATTAGTGCGTTATACATAGTTTGTTTCATAATGGGAGTAGGATTTCTTCCAATCATCGATTATATATAGTGGTTTGGAATGTATGTCTTGATGGAAGTTCTAATTTCCTTTTCTTTATTTTATTCCAGTTTAGGGAGTTGGTGTCGTTGGACCTTCAAGGGTGACCTGTGAGAGGGGTTGGTTAGGTATATATAGGGTTTGGGTCTGTTTATCATATTTGGATGTTTCATATGTGAAAATTAGTTCACCAAAGGTGTTTTCTACTATAGTTTAATCCTAGAGTACTAAGTGGGAAGGACAATGGTTTTGGATATGTGACTTGATTTGTTGGAATTTGCTGGCTGTTTTAGGAAATTAGGGTTATCCTAAAGAGAGGTTATCCTAGTGTTTTAGGTGCCTTATAATGTGAATCACTAGTGGGTTCTTAATAAATGGGATCGATACATGGTGAATTCCATCTAATTTTTGTGAAATTCATGGTTATTCCCTGGTTTATATCTTATAATGCACTAGAGTGCTGGTGGTTGGGGATAAGATCTGCTTCATAAGAGGAGGGATCATTTTGGTGTATGGACCATCTATTTGATCATGATAAACAATGGAATTAGTGTTGTGTTTTTTAAAACAAGATAGAGGTGACCAAAGCATGGATGAACACTTTATTATGGAAGTGACCCCTGAGGTGAGGGGTGGTCACATGGCTGGTATTATTGTGTGAAATGTTCTTTTGTATAAATGAAATTTTTAAAATTCCCTGAGTCCAATGAGGCCTATGGACCATGAGGCATGGTTAGTTATGGGAGTGGGAATTTGGGCCCATCTCAAGAGAGGTATGTCTTTTAGGGTCTTGAACAGATATTAATGTATGAGCGCAAGAATGTGTGGGACCTTGAGGGTCTTGATGAGCGATGGTTGTTAGAACATTCTAGTAGATACATGATATCATTTCAGTTATGTAAACAGTTGGATCAATAGAAATTAATTTTCATCATTTTTTAAATAAAAGTGGGAAGCACTGGTCATGAAAGAGGTCATTTAATTTTGGATCAGTTGTGGTGGTTTCTTCAATGACATCATGGTGTACATCCATAATTTTGAGGATCAAGCACAATATCATTACATCTTTTGGGGTACACCAAGAATATTTGGATATACACCAAGATACATATGGTTTTCATCTAGTGGGATGAAGGTTATTCATGAAGGTTTCTTCCTTGGAGAACATTTAAAGTGATGTCGTGTGGTGGGTGGTGCACTACCATCCATCCCATAGTGAGGTTTTTAAGGTGTTTGTATGTTATTAAATGATAGCTTTATCATTCTTAGAATCCATGAATGTGGGATGGTTAATGTTTCAGTTTTTCTATCAATTGAAGGTGATACAGGAATATCCAATTATTGGCCACTGTAGTGATAGAGACATGAGTCTTGGAATTTCATGGTGAAAATGGTGTCAATGATAGTGTAAAGTTGGGTAGTGTTGTTTCCACCATGGATGTGTGGATATGACCACGGGTTGGATGTGGTGGAATCAGAATGATAATGAGGAACCCGTGAGGTACATGTTTGGGTTCCTCAAGGAATGCCAGGTTTCATTAAATATTGTGGTTGATCCTACCAAGCATTATATTTTGGCCTACTTTGGTTCTAGGGGGGATATGAGGTTCTTGTTCTAGAGTATCCAATGGGTGAAATAAGGCATGATAATGGTTATCTGGAAATTGATTTTTGGTACTAGATTATTTTCAAGAGTCAGGAATGGACTCTAATAGGTGGATTTGGATGATCTTGTAATTTCTTTTAGTATAAAGGCGTATTGGTCAAGTAATGTGGTGATTTTCCAACAATGAATGTTGGGTGTCAACAGGATGAGTCATCTAAATATGGACTTACTCATTTTGGTAAAATAAATGGATATGGTGAGTTGTAATTCGCCTTTAGTTAATGTGTTATAATGATAAGTTGGTTTCAGGAATGAATGAGAGTTTGAGGAAATATAAGTTATCTTTAGTTATTGTATGGATAACATATTTTTATTAATTTTGGGTTGTTTCAATGGAAAGGAATAATTTCAATAATGGTATATTCTCATTTGGATGTTTGTATGTGGTGGGTTGGGAAATGTGTTAGGGGTGTCATTCAAGATTTAGTTGTGGTTTGAGTGGTCTTTTCTAATAGTCGAGGTTCCAAAAATAAGAAAATGGTGGTTGTGAGCTTAATGATATGGTGGGGGATCACTATATAAATAATTTGGTTAGTTTATGACATGGATAGTGTTACAGGTTTGAAGGGATTGGGTAAGCACTATCTTAGTTTTCATATGGGTAGAGGGTATTATCTTGGGTTTTGAATTATTAAGTGTTTGGGATGAGTTTTTATCTTGGTTTGTGTTATGGATGTTTAATTATGGAATGATGCCATGGAACATTGGTTTTTGTACCAACAAAGGTTGAGGGATGCAGTTGGCTAATCAGGTGTTCCTTTGGGTGATTCTAGGTGTACTGGGATTTTTATATGGTTGGTATTGATGATGTTTACTTGAAATTGATTCATCCATTGACGATCATCAGGTTTGTGTTGTGGAGCACAATGAGAAATTCTTTGGGAATGGCTATTTCTCTAGTTTGAGTGTCATGAAAGTATGGTTGTGTCTAAGAGGAAACCTGGGAGATGAAAGTGTTAAGTGATCTTGATGGTCAGACCATTTTTCTTGGAGGATTGGTGATGCTAGGAAATGTAGCTCGGGGATGAGTTATTATAAAGCGAAGAGGTTATAAGATCCCATATTAGAGACAAGTAACTTCTTGGTTAAAATTTTTTATTTATGGAATGTTTATTTAGTGTATAAAAGTTATTGGGGGTATTTCATGAGTATAAGAAATGGAAAAGATTCAAAAGACGCCAATATGAACTGAGAGCACAGTTGTCACATGGTTAGTTATAACTACGCACTATAATACTATTGAGTGAAGAAGGGGTGTTCATGGTTAGGGAAACCATATAGGATGGACTAGGAGACTGTGCAGATCATTATCAGCCCAATTAGTACTTATAACAAGGTCACTAAATGATTTATCAAATTATGCGACTTTCTAGTAAGATCATGAGGTCTGGTTCCCTTATGGACAAAGAAATACACACGGTTTGTCCACAGTTTGGCCAATCATGTGGCCAAGCCATGCTCCACTTAAAAATAGGAAAATTTCCTTTTTTCATCATGTTCTTAAATGTTTCATACCTAAATATCTCCCGCACATTACCCTATATATTTAGAGTCTGGAACTAGAAGTCTCCTCCTTTTATATGGGTGTTTCCCCTTTCATTATTTGGCATTTGAAACATGTTTTAGTGATAATAGAAAATATGGGTACGTCTTTGACTCTATTGAGTTCCATTTTATAGAAGATACTTGGTGTGATTTTTTCTGTCCTTACAAGTCACAGAAAATATTTTTTCCAATAGATTCTAGGTTTGGATGTTAGTGGATATTCGGGCTAGAATCAAGGTCCATGGTTGGACGATCGATTGTGGACAAGGATGGGGTAGGTACTCTATATTATTTTTACCATCTTCTCTTTTTTCTATAATTGTATGTGGTTGTTCTAATATAGTACCTTGTAGTTTTTATGTTTGTGACAAAGGAAAGTACATAGGGCCCTAAATTGAGGTGAAAGACCCCTCATAGACCCCGTTTGGTTCATTGATGATTTGAAACTTTAATGAGGGATACCCATTTGGTATTCCAACACTTATAAATGGTCAATTAAACTGGGAAATATTTAAATATCATAATTATGAAAGTTTATGGATTTTATTTTTTATTTGGTTTGTGAGTATGATTAAAGGTGAATAATTGAAATCTTTATATGATATTTCCCTTGTAAATCTTAAATTTTTTTAAAATTGTTTCAATGATATGTTTTGAATTTTGATTCGGTTATGGTTTTCAAAAAAAGAAATGATGTTTTGGTATTGGAAAATGATTTAGAAATGATATGTTGACCAAAATGTATATGAAAAGGGGCACTTATTGGGTTTCAAATTATGTGTGATTTTTTTGATTGGTTTATACTTATGTGGATTCCATCGTGTTTTCTTTTAAATAATGAAATGGAATGGTTTTCCATGGACGTGTTTCGATGTTAAATAGAATGAATATTGTTGATGGGTATCTTAAAAAAATTTTATGTTCTGTTATGAAATATTTCAAAGGGTTTGGCTCTTTATGAGACATGTTTGGTTCTAAGGGTTCATTGGGAAAATGGTAATTAATTAGTGATTAATGATATTGAAATTTGTCAAATGATGCGATAACAATGGAAATTATTGATAATGGAATGGTTGGGGATTCATACATGACATTATAAATCCTGACTGGATTCATAGATAGATGATCCATGTTTGATGACTTCTGTCTAATGGTTTGGGATGTGGGATTGATGATCCATTACCAAATATTGGTAAGGTGAGACTAATGTTTAATATCCCCTAGTGCATTATATTTTTTTAGGGGAAGGACTGATGCTCATAATCCCAAGGGTATGGACATGGCATTCCATATCATGATTGCGATGGTTAGACCTAGAATTCCATGTCATTATTTAATTCATCGATTGATTATCTATGTTTTTTTGACTTTCAACCTATATTTTTGGATTGTTAAAAATGATGTTTTGAGTTCTGGATGAATTCATTGACTAATGCAATCTGTTTTATAACTTTGGACCTAGTGGTTGGGATGGATAGTCATGAAATAGCGGATCCCAGTTGGATTTTTTGACTAAAGCTCCTTGATACCCAAATCATGACACTAATTATATATGTTATAGAAATCCGGACAGATTCCCTATGGTTTATTGTATTTAAGTAATGGTTAAATAAAATTTTTTGTGAAATAAAAGGGTAGACATTCATGGTGATGATATTAGAGAACTTAATTATGTAAATAGTTAATCAATAAATGATTAAATGTAAAAATTGTTTCCCATTACTATTTATTTATTTCTTATACCTTGATTACCTATATACACTATCTTATAGACTGAAAATTCCTTTAGACACTTCTTGTGGTGGACGACTAAGTTGTACTCACACCCTACTCTGGATTCCATGGAACATGGTTACCCAAGTAGATACTAAAATTTTTTATTCATAATTTCAATATAGGGACCTATTGGTTGGATTACACATCAACTTATGGTTTGGATAATGGGATTTCAAACCCATAATGGGACTCGGGATCATTTTCTATATGTTTTATGGATTGGTATTTTGAGATTTTAATTGTATTACTGCATGACCTATAGTGTATTCATCCTCTTGTTATATCATCTGTTACTTTACTTGTTGGCTCTTACATTTTGGATTCAATTTATTATTCTTCATGTTTCTTTTATATATTGATATTACTTCCATTTTTTCTCAAATAATAAGGTATATTCTCACCACTATATCTCCATTGACTCATTCTACTATTCAGAAGCGTATATTTTTTGGGGAGGCATGCCTGAGATGGTGTGGTTACCCAGCTTGGGGCACCAGTTCTGTTGTCTTCTCAAATATTATTCTAATTTTTGGCAATTATTAATAAATGTTTTTTATAAAAATGAAATGATAATATTCACATGTTTTCAAAGAAAGTTACAATTTTTCTTTCAGATGTATTTTTCATCTATTTTAACATCCTTTAATGTATCTTATGCTTCACTGGGGAAATTATTAATTGAAACCAAACATGTTCATTTTCAAGATAAATTATTATTATTAATCATATTTAATTTCCATGTATAATTTTCTGATGAATTTAGGACTTTTTTTCTTATGTCACACATATGTTTGGGTTTCATTATGTGATGTTTTAATCCATTAAATCCCACAAATGTAATGTGTAATGAGTGATATCATATGAAATAATATAAAAGACCATGGGAAGTGAACACATTCCATGTATGAAAAGAATTTGCGGAGTAATCCTAGTCCATTATAGTACTTTTAAAACATTAAGATAATGGTGTTAGAATTGATCTTTGACTAATGGAAGGATTTCCTATGATTATAATTAATACACTATTCCTCTAACATGTTTTTATGCTTATGATATTCACATATGGATTATGATTTATTAATGATTATCCATCACTATTATGACTAATGTATTTTAAAATTATAAGGCATTATTCCTTGTATCATGATTTATGATCTTGTATCGATAAGGTATGGACTTCGTTAGAAATGATCATACTCCCATACCCCTATTATTATCTTATTATTTTATAGGTCCATTGATTGATATATCTCTTGTTTACCCTTACTGGGCATATGAGATCACTCATTCTTACATTTCAATTCTCTCCTAGTTATGAAGAAAGGTTTTAATTATGATATTTCTATACATGTAATATTGAAAGAATACATTTGTGGGATATTTTTATGATAATTCATGAAATAAGTTGATTAGGTATCTAGAATTTAAAGACAATATTCTTTTATAGTTATCATTAGTGGATTGATGTGTAATGTATTTTATTTTCATATATAATGATGAAATATGTATGTATGTTTTTGTTGGGTCTCCATAGTTGATATCATTTTAGGGTTTAGTTATTCTTTGGGAAACGTACATGAAGAATATGAGGAAATAGAATAATAAAATATTTGATTTATTTTTAGTGATATATAGTGAACATAAAATATTTTTTTTAAATGAGGTTGTGCCTCTTTTATTAAAAAACCAGCAGAAGATATAAACCCAAAAGCGTATGGGAAACAAGGAAAAAATCCAGACAAACCGCAGTCTACCTATCTTTTTCATCAATCTAGCACTAAGAATTCATTATTCTTCTTTAATTTCATACCATTCAGCCCTTATGCAACTGAAACCATGACCCGAAGTGCCCGATCTTCCTCTATTTAAAGGAAGATCATGGAGCATTTCCAAATGTGTCTCAGCATCAGTGATGTTAGAATCAGAGCTACCTTCTGGTTGCTTTTTTCCTTTTCCAGATGTTGGATCACGCTCTTGTGTGGTTGTCAGGTCTGGGGTCTCCTATGTCTCATCAAGAGATCCCTGAGTGGAACCCCGTATCTTAGTGGGCATCATCTAAATATTGACCAGAAGAGATATTGGATTCACCTACAATCTACATAGGTGAAGGATTTTTCATCTTGTAAGAAACAAGCTGAAATCCTTTATTATCTGCAAGAGGTTTTGAAGAATAATGACAAGGTTTTGAAGTGACTGAGGTGTCTGATTCTAAAATTAGAATACCCTTTCGGTTATTCCACAAAACCATTCTATCATATGAAATTTTATGATCAACTTCTTTCTAAATTTCATATTCAGTCCCTCGGTGATCTCTTAAATTTTTATCATTGTTTGTCATTTGAGGAGATGAAGAAATATAAATTTGCTTCAAATCAATGAACTTGTCTCTACTGGCATTAAAATTAATCTCCTCCTCATAAAATATGGCATCCCAGTACATTGGCTTGTTCTCATAGGTAGAGGCATAGATATTAGGTGTGTTACATGTCTATCCTCCCTTCTTATAAACTGTAGGATTGACGACATCCTCAGAAACAACTCTATACATTTCTTTCCTCATATTATCAGCATGAAATAAAGGTTCATCTTGAACCATGCAATGTTTCTTGCAATCCTCAAGCTTCCTACAACGTGTACTTTTGTTCTTACTCGTATAATTCTTCATCTCATGTCCATGGGAAGATAAAAAGTTGCAAACTCGTGATCACCTACACGTAGATGAGTCATGAACTATAATGCTACTGTCCTTGCAAAAATTATGCAGTTTTTTCTTAAATAATATTCATCTCAATAATGCCTTCATCAGTTTCCAGCATTACCTTATCAACCAAGGTTGATCCGAATTCATCCTCAACCACAAAATGGGCATAGTGACCAAATCAAGCCAATTCTGTTTCCTTGTAAATTTTGATAGGGATTCCAATTAAGAGTACTATATCATATAAAATTTTGGGGTGCCGGAGTATCCAATTCAACACATACACTCCAACCCATATTTGTGTGGTGCTGTTTCCAACTTCAAAGGGGTTTAATTTTTTTCCCATTCACAATGATGAATGATTACCAATTTGAGAGCAATGGAACCAAAGCCCTAGGCTCTAAATTTATTTTCTCCCATAGGGAAGAGAATATGGAAGTATACCTTTCCTAGTGAGAAACATTTCTAGGATGAGAAGCCCCAAACTGATGAAATACTTCTCTTCAATTCATCAATTTTCAGGGGCTGCGAGCCTTTTAGAAGAAATAATCTAGCAATGATCAAGAACTCACCTATTTTAAGTCATTTGGAAAAAACAATAGGGTCCGATTTGTTGTGTTCCATGTTCCCCTTTCTTTTAATAAAAGAATCAGGTACTCCTTTGAAGCAAGAAAAGGATTTGATCAAAGAAAACCCCTCATTACAAACAGCCTATCTAGCATGGTTACGATTATCTAGAACTACAACGGCATTTTGATTATCCTACTCTTTGCCCAAAACCATCGGCCCATCTCAATGAAGCATTGTTGGATCCGAATTTCCTGTAATAGAGACAGACAAGCCATCCCCATTCAGATCTGTAGGAACACTGTGACTTCTCGTCACGTCACACAACACTGCCTACCTAGGATCAGTTACTTGCACTACGGACTTCTGGCATGAGACGTCAGCACCATCAAGTGCATCAGCAACCTCCGATGAGCAAGACCCAACTGATGATGGGAACTAAAGTAATATGTGGCTAATGTGAGAACCTATCATACTGCCCGCACCAGCCTTGAAGGATTTGCACACTCTGCTCGCACCACCAGCATCAGCGACCACTAACATGGATTTTCCCACACGGCTCGCTCATCCCACTTTAGTCACCGCCATCGACGATCTACTCGCCCCTTCCACAACCGTTGTTGTGACACTACCTGTATCAGTAACCGACTCCATAACCACATCGAGCACCACCCTCATAGATCTATCATCCACAACTCCATATCTATTGTCATTGAAGTGGCCACGAGGGAACTCAATCGATGACATTAAACACTAGCATCGACGGAGCAATGAGACCGAAAGTCTCGCCCCATCCCAATTGGTTATTCTCTAAAATTTTAATCTATTGATAATAAGGTGTTATAATTTAAGATATCATGCAAACTATATTCAATATTATATGATTTCTCACTCAAGTTATTGTAGTTTGATGCTTATGATAGGATATTTTTATTAAGTCAATAGTTGGAACTATGATGAATTTTGTTACTAATTAATGTGCTTGAAAATTTAATGAGTAATGAATTTATAATAATGAAAAGATATTTTAAATTCACTAGTGCTTGAAGCATGAAATATTTTTCCTTGACATGTATAATTTTTCAGGAAAAGTAGATAAATAAAATAATTTTATTATGTGAGTGAAGTAAGAGAAATAAATTTATTCAATGGAATGGTGTGAGTATAATCAGGTATTTTCTAATAACTAATTTATATAAAATATTCACATGGAAATAGAAAATGAATTCTTTGTTCATTAGTAAAATGATGATTATTATAATATTACATTTAATGAAAATACTACATGATATTCGACATAAAATTCTAGTTTTACTATCAATCCTAAAGTAAAAAAAATGGATTTTCACTAATGTGTCTTATAAACATGTATCCAAAATACTCATCCCATAAGAGAATTTACTAGATATATATAAATCATTTGATCTCATCTCAAGAAAGAAATAGAGATCTGAGATGCTCATAATTTTAATGGTTATGATAAAAAGAGAAATACAATGTTTTAATGTAATTTTAATAATAAAATCCATGAAGTAATGAAAATGAATCTTCCTTTATTCATGAATTGTGGAAAGAAACATCAAGAAAATATTCGTAATGAAAATGGTATATTTTTTATTTTTGGAAAAGAAGGTCATTAAGAAAGAAAGTGCGAAAGCAATATAATGATGAAATCCAATGAAATGAATATGTAGAGAGATCAACTAAATTCACCACCCAAACTGTAATTCTAATACAATATGTTGTATGGTCATTATGAAATGTAGTGGACAAATCCCAAGATTAATGAAATGGATCGGTGTAAATAACCTCTAAAACCTAGAGAAAAAGGGAAAGACCATATGATTACAACTATTGATGTGGTTCTTGAGAATGAGGTGGTGAAAAGTAAACTTATCATCCCCTATAGAACAAAAAATATTGTCTATATTTTTACCTATGCTTTCATATCTAAATATTTTTATAAGGGTATTTCATCACCTAATGATTCCTCTATAGTTCCCATGAGGTAAAACTATTTTTTATTTGGAGTGATTAGTATTTTAAAGAGGAGATCTAAACTTTTAAGATAAAAGGGATCAAAAATTTAAATACCAAAACCTTTTTAATAATGGGATGTCACTCTGAAGGAAAGTGGCTCCCCTAATAAATAATAGAGTTAACAAGTGTTAAGTTTAATCAAGGACTTGACCACACATTCCCATAAAAGTTTCAAATATCTTTGAGGTCTTTTACTCATAGATTTTCACTTTTACCATTTTTGCATTTAAAGTGGTAACTACTTTTTACCTAGGGTGTCTTATCCACTATGACAAAAACGAAAATGGATCTTATTACATAAATTTGACCTACTAATTCAAAATTTAAAATCCTTTTTATCTTATTTAATTCATTAAAGAGAAAACAATTAATTCTAAAAAATAAATGTATAATGCCTAAAAACCCATGTTTTTGAAAAATATAACTTATGTTCAAAAATGTCAAATATGGGTTTGTAAATTAAAACCAATTTTTTTGAATTATAAATTAAATTATAAAATACATATTTAGTGCTATAAAAATTATTAATTTATTTATAATTCATACTTATATATGAATATTTTCATAACAGTCATGATATTCGATAAAATTGGGTTTTTCAATACTTACCTAAAAATCAATTTTTTTAGAAAAATCCCAAAAATCCATCATAAGAAAATATTTACATATACAATCTAAAAATGTATCTTTTTTGATATTTGAATATTTAAAATTTATCAATAGTATTTTAAATGAAAATACAATGTATGAAGAGAATATTTTTTTATTTTAAAAGTGAAATTTCAAAACTTTGAGTGTTTTAAATATTATTTAATATATATTTATAAGTTATTGAATATCAATATATTTGTTTATAAATATAATTACTACCTATTATGATAAAATTTTAACCATGATCAGTTAAATTTATTAATTTAAAATTCAATACATTATTCAAAAAATGGTTCAATAAAATGAATCCTATTAAAATTATTAATGAAATAGAAAAAATAATATATAATAATTTTAATTGATTGTTATAATTTTTTATAAAAATTATTATATTATTCATGTATTTTTAATTTATAAGGGTTTATTTCTTCCAGGTGTTACATTAGTTTTGTATTGTATGTGACATAAGCTATTTATGATAGAAAACATTTAAGGGATCCTAAATCTTGGGACGTTAAATTTAAAGTAGTGCTTAACAAGTTATAAAATTCAACCACCTTCTGAGATTCATGGGAATCATTCCATTGAACAAGGTCACCTCATGTTTCTTGAAGAAATCACTCCCTCAATGGCTATATTCTATTTAATAGTGGAATTCATTCTTACAAAAGGATCTGATAACTCATACATATCCATTAAAACTATTTGGAACATAATATTTAACTCAGAAAATTTTTACTTGATATATATTATCTTCACTCCATCATCTAGATAAAGAAACATTTCTACATGGTTGTTGAACATCCCCTTCTTAGGCCAACCAACCTTTTCTAGACTTTTGTAACTCTAAGCATCCCTCATGGTATGGATCATAACTTTGGGAGTCACTCCATTAGTACCCAATGAATATAAACATAAATTATTATTTTCATCTCCTAAAAAAGTGTCATAGTTCTGGTAAATCTATAAATCCTAGTGGATCATGATAAGTATGTGTTTTTTGGATATTTTTATAACTACAATCAACACATCATGGTGTTATTCAATTACAATATGTTTTAGAAAATTCCATACTATCTATATTTATAGTATCATATATTTTATGAGTGGAATAATTATTTAAAATGAGATATAGAAATTAATTTTACACAGAAAAAATCTTACATACCATACAAACTAATATTAATTCATTCTAACCCACCGACAGATCGATTCCATTAAAAAATATTTAGAGATATAAAATATATACTTAAATGTATCATATAGTTTTTGTTGAATGTGTGATGAGAAAAAAATAGTTAATTAGATGAAATTAATAGAGCGATGTTCAACAAGGTTTTTCTTTAAGGAAGAACAATTTACATAATATATACTAACATACAGTCACTCAAAGAAGGAAGGGTCCGGTTATTCAACATGAAATTTATTGTCCCTTGTATTATATTTGATATAATTATTGGGGTTAAATACCATTTTTCTACTCAATCCTAATGTATTTCATCATTAATAAAAAGATATTGAATACCATGGATGTATCTAGTCGAAAAAATAGCGTGTGTGTAACATCTAGGGTTTTTATAATATATTTCAGTTTAATGAAAAATTAGTTTGATACCATGTGAAGAAAAAAACCCAAAATTTATGGTAATAATGATTATTCATTATATATTTATTCACATTATATGGATTTTAAATGAATTATAATTGTCAAAAATTATTTTTGATCCACTTTGGAAATACTATTGATTGTAATGAATTTTTTTGAAATATTTTATTTATGAGAACTGGTTTTGTAATATATTATTTATTTAAAAACTAATTCAGTTTATTAATATTATGAAAAATTATTATTTAAACATTTATAAAATGAATTAATTGTTCATAAGTTGGTTATAAATGAAAATAAAAACACTCGAAGGTAAAAATATATTTTTTTCTGAAAAAACTGATCTTATGCGCATAATATATTGTTTCATAATTAATTCATATAGTCACTATTGATGAACAAGTTTAATAAATTTTTTTAAAATATATTAAATAAAATATTTTTTAATATTTATAATGGTTTTTACAAGGAATGATATGGGATTAAATTTAGTTTTTTCTTGTAAAACATTTCTCTAAAAACCTTGTTCATTTTGTTTTTTGTGTTTTATTTAAAATTAATATCCACCATATAAAGGATTTAAATTTTATAAAATCGTTTCTATATTTTAAATCATCAATTTTAAATTTATAAACATATTAGTTTCATTATTGGTCATTATTAATAGAAAACCTGTAAAACTTTTTCTCCATGTTTAGGGTTGAAAGAATTTATGGGGAAAAAAGAGATAAGGCATAAATTATCAAAAATAGAGTTAAATTGGATTTTATGAAGTGATTTGGACATAAAAATATCTTATATTTGAATTCAGTTTTCCTTGGGCTCACTTTCACTTGAAGACAAATTTGTTATATTATACTGTTTTATGTATTTATAAGATTGTCACCAACCTCACTTATAATATGGAACTGCCCCCTTCACTTATTAATATACTTTTTCCTTATATATTGTACAATTCCCACCCAAATATCTTCATAACAACCCTACTCACATCATATATATTCTGTTCTACCCAAACTAGAAACATTTTAAGTCTTAAGAAGTTATGAAAATGAGGTTTCCATAAAAATAAAAGATTGTATTTACTAAAATATTTTGATTTTCTTCATTCCATAACAACCTCTAAATATAATATAAACTTCATGGAATAAATAAATATGTATCATTACTATACTGAATTTTTTATGTTAATTTTTATCTAATTTTCTTCTTCTTTGGCATTTTATGTGATATGATAACATCATTTGTGTGTAAATGTGGACTACAACCTTCGAGATGCAATGTGATTCATTTTTCATGTATTCCATACATGACTAATAATATGGATTAATTTAATTAATATATAAGATATTTATTATATGTAATAGTAAATTAATATTTACATCTCTTTATTTCTATTCTCTAAAAAATAAAACATTACTCATGTGTACATAAGGATTATTATCTCTAATAAGTGCTATAATAAATTTTTAATCACCCCTTCATATGAATGATTATAAAAGTGTATATAATGAATAAATATTACACATATAACATTATTAAGCATTTTTATTTTTTGAAACCATGAAAAATGTGTGAGTACTGAAGCAATTAATAAAATATGTATGGGAAAAACTATTTACTCAATGGATGATTATTTTCATGAATAATTGTTAATAAGTGGGTAGTTAAAATTATAGGGGGTGTTATATTATAAGAGAAGTATGAATATGGTTTTTTTATAGATTTATAAAAAATTAATTTTACTATATATGATCTTAAAAATGCATACATAGAAATTCAGGACTAAAGGTAAGGCTTCATGTTGTAATCTAATTTTTAATCAGGATTGTTTATTCTTGAAAGTAATTTTGAGTAAATATATGTTATTTATAAAATAAACAAAATATATTTTATTTTTCTTTGTTTATTTTAGGATTCATCATGGTTTCCTTTCATATTCCTCTCATAGGTACTTTAAATTATTAAGAAAACATTTTAAACAAAAGTCTACCTTTTGTTGGTCGGTATACTTTATCAACCATGTGGATGTTATATAAAATATTTTATAGATATTTATTTTTTCTGATATAATTACTACTTAATTTCATTTTTCAACAATATTATAATTTCTTTTCAAATTATTAAAAATTAATTTTTAATATTTTTTCAGAATTGGTTATGTATGATTTTATTACAATAATTTTTAAAGTAATTCTTATTTTAAGATTATCCACATGAACATATTTTCATGCTATCAAGAGCATTTTTTTAAGGATTCCGTTGCAAATTTTCAATGTTATTTTCAAATAAAAATAATTTCTCTATATTCTATGCAATGTATATTACTAGATATAAGGTATGTCCTCGTTAAAATGTTTGGTTTGTGGAATGTTTCTTTGGAGTTGGAATGGTGTCAGGTGTGTTAGGGGTTCAAGGCATAGAATCAAGGTAAAAGAGGCCAATATGTGATAAGAACACATTTAATGCATGGTTAGTGGTAACTATTCACCATTACTATGTGTCCTATAGAAGGGTTTTTCATGGTAAGGGGAATTGTGTAGGGAGTCTATGGAGATCGTGTAACTCGAGATCCCCTCAAGAAATAGTGGCTGTTTAACGACCACATGACCCTTACATCGTTTTTCAAAGTATTAATGTGGCCAATATTACTTGGAATCCGAGATCACTTGTAGATAGATGGATACCCATGGTTGGAAGACATTTTTTGCGACCATTCATCTAAACACATGCCTCTTAAAAATTAGGAAATTCACAATTTTCCTATCATGATTAAATTATTTTCCCTGAATTTCTCCCACATTGTACCCCTATAGAGTGGTTGATGAACTATAATCCACATCCTCCTCAATGTGCATGTCCATCCTTCGATTTATTGGAATTTTTAGTGTCATTGGGTGAGAATCAAAGCCCTAGGTTAGTCTACACCACTGTTTTATTCCATTTTATAGAAGAGTCTTGGTGTGACGTTTTGTCTCATTTGGAAGCCCTAAAACGTTATTTTCTTCAAATTTTAGGAATGTATGTTATATATTTTTTGGGTTGGAATCAAGGGTTATGTAGGGGTGACCAATCATCAATGACCATGAGGAATGTGGTATATAAACTATTCTCATTATTTTTAAGTGTATATAGTTATGCCAATATTGTGATTTACTATATATCTATGTCCTTGACTAAGGAATGTTCTTTTGGACCAAACATAAGGTTTAAGACCCCTCAAGTACCCCAGTATGGCAATTAATTATTTTAAATTGGAGTGAGGGATACCTATGCTGTATGAAATCCCTAAACTTGTGAAATGAATTGGGACACATTAAGATACAATAATTATGAAAATGTATGTGTTTTAATTTTTATTTGTTATGTGAGTATGAGAAAAGTGGAATAATTGTAATCATCATGAGTACCTGTAATTATTTTTTTTATAATATAATAAATTAAAAGAAAATTGGATGATCTAGTGAAGTAAAATGGTAGACTCCCAGGGTGAAGATATGACAGAACATAAAGATGTGAATGGTTAATTAATAAATGTTTATTTTAATAACCTATTTTACCTTACAATTTAGTAATTTTATGCACCATTATTATCTACATAAACTATCATAAAAGCTATATATATATATATATTTACACCATTGGTGGTGGTTGACATAGTTATACTCACACCCTACTCAGGCCTTTATGGAACTTGGAAACCAGAGCATATGATACATGTTTTCTGCCAAAGGATCAAGATAAGGACTTAGTGGTGAGCTTATGTGTGAGATTATGGTTTGGAGCATGGGATTTCATGAACATTTTCAGACTGAATACCATGTTCAGAATGTTTTTTGGTATTGTATTTTTGGATTTTAATTGGATGACTTCTTGACTTTTAGTGTATTCATAACCTTGTTATAGAATGTGTTACTTTACTTGTTTTATCTTACTGTTTGGTGTCCATTTATTGATTTTATTGGTTCTTTTATCTATTTATATTATTTACTTTATTGTTTTACTCTTATAAGAGGTTTTATTCTCACCACTATATCTATATAGACTCACACAACTACCTGTAAGCCTCTGTCATACAGGGAGGTGTGCATGAGGTCATGTTGCAACCTAGCTTGAGGCACCAGTTGTAGCAGATTTCAGGATGTGATCTTAAAAAGTGGTATCATGGATACTTAATTTTTACATTATTTTTATTTAATGGTATATAGGTTACAATGATCTTGATGGGGCTTGTTAATGAGCTCGTGCATGGGTGCATGCATCCCCATGTATGAGGGAAAACCCAAGTTTCCATCGGTGGATATTGATTTTCTAGATTCTTGCATTTACAGTTGATTGACACTTACACATTTAGTGGTACACATGGATGTTATTTAATTTATTTTTGGGGTATTATCTCATGGTATGGAGTGGAAATAGAGGGTTGGTGTGTTCATGCATCATTCTAAGAACATAGGATAGATAGTTCATCCCTATGTTTCATGTTACTGATAATTTATTCTGATTCATTTATTGGTAGATGAAATTCTTATTTTTTATTATGCTTGTTTATCTTCACTAATATGGGGGGATGAAAAATGGTTTTAAATTTTAATTTAAATTAATGTTGGGATTTTTGATATGTTAGGTAATAAAAAGTTTTTATAAAGTATATATCATTGGGTTTAAGAAAAATAGAATGTTTTGAAATGTGAATTCTCCTAATTTTATAATTTTAAATTTTATTAAAGTGAAATGGGTAATGTTGTACTCTATTGGGACACTGTAAATGGGAACCCCTTGTGTCATGATTGGACCCTATGGATGGCTGGTTTGGGTAGTGAGATTTCCCTAGTCTAAGACCTTGGTTATTATCCATCATGATTTAATTTATTTTGATGTGTGGTAAAAAATTGGTTCTTTTTTTGTACCCTAGGTTAGGCTATGACCTTGGTTTTTTGAGATGATTTCTGTTAATGTGGATGTAGTGAATTTTCTGGGTTGAGAAATTGTGAATATTTTTTCAAACCCTAGAGTGGTTGTTTGGCTCGTATTTCCAATTATTGTGTGATAGTATCATTGGGGTGGTTACTAAAGTGAATGGTCTATTAGTGCATTAGACATAGTTTGTTTCATAATTGGAGTAGGAGTTCTTCCAATCATCAATTATTATATTGGTTTGGCATGTATGTCTTGGTGGAAGTTCTAATTTCCTTTTCTTTATGTTATTCCAGTTTAGGGAGTTGGTGTCGTTGGACCTTCAAGGGTGACCTGTGAGAGGGGTTGGCTAGGTTTATATGGATTTTGGGTCTGCTTATTGTATTTGGATGTTTCATAGGTGAAAATTAGTTAGAAAAAGTGTTTTCTACTGTAGTTTAATCCTAGAGTACTATGTTGGAAGGTCAATGGTTTTGGATATGTGACTTCATTTGTTAGAATTTGCTGGCTATTTTAGGAAATTAGGGTTATCCTCAAGAGAGGTTATCCTAGTGTTTTAGGTGCCTTATAATGTGAATCACAAGTGGTTTCTTAATAAATGGGATAGATACATAGTGAATGCCATCTAATTTTTGTGAAATGAATGGTTATTCCATGGTTTTTATCATATAATACACTAGAGTGCTGGTGGTTGGGGATAAGATATGCTTCAGAAGAGGAGGGGTCATTTGGGTGTATGGACCATCTATTTGATCATGATAAACAAAGTAATTAGTGTTGTGTTTTGGAAAACAAGATGGAGGTGACCAAAGGGTGGATAAACACTTTATTATGGTTTTGACCCCTAAGGTGAGGGGTGGTCACATGGCAGGTCTTGTTGTGTGAAATTTTCTTTTGTCTAAATGAAATGATTGAAATTCCCTGAGTCTGATGATACCTATAGACCATGAGGCATGGTTAGTTATGTGAGTGGGAATTTAGGAAAATATCTGGAGTGGTATGTCTTGTAGGGTCTTGAACTGAGATTAATGTATGACCGCAAGAATGTGTGGGACCTTGAGGGTCTTGATGAGGGATGGTTGTTAGGAACATGCTAGTAGATGCATCATATCATTTGAGTTTTGTAAGCAGATGTATCAGTAGAAATTAATTTTCATAATTTATTATATAAAAGTGGGAAGCACAAGTCATGAAAGAGGTCATTTAATTTTGGATCAGTTGTGGTGGTTTCTTCAATGACATCATGGTGTACATCCATAATTTTTAGGATCAAGGACAATATAATTACATCATTTGGGGTACACCAAGATATATTTGGATATACACCAAGATACATATGGTTTTTTCTAGTGGGATGAAGGTTCTTCATGAAGGTTTATTCCTTGGAGGACGTTTAAAGTGATGTCGTGTGGTGGGTGGTGCACTACCATCCATCCCCGAGTGAGGTTTTTAAGGAGATTTTATGTAAGTAACTGATAACATTATCATTCCTAGAATCCATGAATACGGGATGGTTAATGTTTCAGTTTTTCTATCAATTGAAGGTGATATAGGAACGTGCAATTATTGTCTACCATAGTGATAGAGAC
Organism: Viscum album; assembly: GCA_963277665.1. Taxonomy (NCBI): domain Eukaryota; kingdom Viridiplantae; phylum Streptophyta; class Magnoliopsida; order Santalales; family Viscaceae; genus Viscum; species Viscum album. The sequence continues at coordinate 1,320,929,765 of OY728138.1, forward strand.
ATGAGTCTTGGTGGTTGGAATTTCATGGTGAAAATGGTGTCAATAATAATGTAAAGGTGGGGAGTGATGTTTCCATCATGGATGTGTGAGTATGACCATGGGTTGGATGTGGTGGAATCAGAATGACAATGAGGAACCTGTGAGGTACATGTTTGGGTTCCTCAAGGAATTCTAGGTGGCATTAAATATTGTGGTTTATCCAACCAAGCATTATATTTTGCCCTACTTTGGTTCTAGGGGGGATATTAGGTTCTTGTTCTAGAGTAGCTGATGGGTGAAATAAGGCATGATAATGGTTCTTTGGAAATTGATTTTTGGTGCTGGATTATTTTCGAGAGTCGGGAATGGAATCTAATAGGTGAATTTGGATGATTTTGTAATTTCTTTTATTGTGAAGGCATCTTGGACAAGTAATGTGGTGATGTTCCAACAATGAAAGTTGGGTTTCAATAGGATGAGACATCTAAGGATGGACTTACTCATTTCGGTAAAATAAATGGATATGGTGAGTTTTAATTCTCCTTTAGTTAATGTGTTATAATGATAAGTGCATTTCAGGAATGAATGAGAGTTTGAGGAAATATAAGTTATCTTTAGTTATTGTATGGATAACCTATTTTTATTCATTTTTGGTTGTTACGATGGAAAGGAAGAATTTCAATGATGGTAGATTCTCATTTGGATGTTTGGGTGTGGTGGGTTGGGAAATGTGTCAGGGGTGTCATTCAAGATTGAGTTGTGGTTCGAGTGGTCTTTTCTAATAGTGGAGGTTCCAAAAACAAGATAACGGTGGTTGTGAGCTTAAATATATAGTGGGGGATCACTGTATAAATAATGTGGTTATTTTATGACGTGGATAGTGTTACCGGTTTGAATGGATTGGGTAAGCACTATCTTAGTGTTCAGATGGGTAAAGGGTATTTGGTTGGGTTTTCAATTATTTAGTGTTTGGGATGAGTTTTGTTCTTGGTTTGTGTTATGGATGTTTAATTATGGAATTAGGCTATGGAAAATTGATTTATGTACCAACATAGGTTAAGGGATGTAGTTGGATAATCAGGTGTTCCTTTGAGTGATTCTAGTTGTATTGGGATTTTCATATGGTTGGTATTGATTATGTTTACATTAAATTGATTAATCCATTGATGATCATCTGGTTTGTGTTATAGAGCACAGTGAGAAATTCTTTGGGCATGACTATGTATCTGTTTTTAGTGTCATGAATGTATGGTTGTGTTTAAGAGGAAACCTGGGAGATGAATGTGTTTATTGATCCCTATGGTCAGACCATTTTTCTTGGGGGATTGGTGATGCTGGGGAATGTAGCTCAGGGATGAGTTATTATAAAGAGAAAAGGTTATAAGATCCCAGCTTAGAGACAAGTAACGTCCTGGTTAAAATTTTTCATTTATGTAATGTTTCCTAAGAGTATAAAAGTTATTGGGGGTGTTTTAAGAGTATAAGGAATGGAAAGATGAAAAAGAGGCCAATATGCGCTGAGAGCATAGTTGTCACATGGTTAGTTATAACTACGCACCATAATACTGTTGAGTGAAGAAGGGGTGTTCATGGTTAGGGAAACCATATAGGATGGACTGGGAGACTGTGCGGATCATGATCAGCCCAATTAGTAGTTATAACAATTTCACCAAATGATTTATCAAATTATGTGACTTTCTAGTCAGATCGTGAGGTCTGGTTCCCATATGGACAAAGAGATACACACGGTTTTTCCACAGTTTGGCAAATCGTGTGGCCAAGCCATGTTCCTCTTAAAAATAGGAAAATTAAATTTTTCGTCATCATGTTCTTAAATGTTTCTTCCCCAAATATCTCCCCCACATTACCCTATATATTTAGAGTCCTGAACTAGCAGTCTCCTCCTCCTATATGGGTGTTTCTCCTTTAATTCATTGGCCTTTAAAGGATGTTTTAGTGAGAATAGAAAATATGGGTATGTCTTTGACTATATTGAGTTCTATTTTATGGAAGATACTTGGTGTGATTTTTTCTCTCCTTCTAAGTCACAAAAACTATTTTTCCCATAGATTCTATGTTTGGATGTTAGTGATTGTTCGGGCTAGAATCAAGGTCCACGGTTGGACGAACGTTTGTGGACAAGAATGAGGTAGGTAGACTATAATATTTTTACCATTTTATCTATGTTCTATAAGTGTATGTGGTTGTTCAAATGTAGTACCTTGTAGTTTTTATGTTTGTGAGAATGGAAAGTACACAGGGCCCTAAATTGAGGTGAAAGACCCCTCACAGACCCTGTTTGGTTCATTGATGATTTGAAACTGGAATGAGGGACATCCATTGGGTATTCTAACCCTTATAAATGGTCAAATAAACTGGTAAATATTTAAATATCATAATTATGAAAGTTTATGGATTTTATTTTTTATTTGGTTTTTGAGTATGATTAAAGGTGAATAATTGAAACGTTTATATGTTATTTCCCTTGAAAATCCTAAAAAAATTTAAATAGTTTTAATGATATGTTTTGAATTTTGATTGGGTTATGGTTTTCAAAAAAATAAATGATGTTTTATTTTTGGAAAATGTTTTATAAAGGAGATGTTGACCTCAATGTGTTTGAAAAGGGGTACTTATTAGGTTTCAAATTATGTTTGATTTTTTTGTGTGGTTTATACTTAGGGGAATTCCATCTTGTTTTCCTTTAAATAATGAAATGGAATGGTTTTCCTTGGCTGTGTTTTGATGTTATATAGAATGAATATTGTCGATGGGTAGCTTCAAAATGTTTTATGTTCTGTTATGAAATATTTCAAAGGGTTTGGCTCTTTATGAGACATGATTGGTTCTAAGGGTTCATTGGGGAAATGGAAAATAATTAGTGGTTAATGATATTGAAATTTGTTAAATGATGCGATAATGATGGAAATTCTTGATAATGGAATGGTTGGGGATTCATACATGACATGTTGAATCTTGACTGGATTCATAGATTGATGATCTATGTTTGATGACTTGTGGCTAATGGTTTGGGATGTGGGACTGATAATCCATTACCAAATATTGGGAAGGTTGGACTAATGTTCCATATTCCCAAGTGAATTTTTTTAGGGGAAGGACCGATGCTACTAATCCTAAGTGTATAGACATGGGGTTCCATATCAAGATTGTGATGGTTAGACCAAGAATTCCTTGTCATTATTTAATTCATAGATTGATTATCTGTGTTTTTTTTACTTTAAACCTATATATTTGGATGGTTGAAAATTATGTTCTGAGTTCTGGATGAATTCATTGACTAATTCACTATGTTTTCCAACTTTTGACCTAGAGGTTGGGATGGATAGTCATGAAATAGCAGATCCCAGTTTTATTTTTTGACTAAAGCTCCTTGATACCCAACTCGTGACCCCTATTATATATTGTATAGAAATCCAGATAGATTCCCTATGGTTTACTGTATTTAAGTAACCGTTAAATCAATACTTTTGTGAAATAAAATGGTAGACTCTCATGGTGATGATATTAGAGAACTTAATTATATAAATAGTTAATCAATAAATGCTTCAATGTAAAAAAATTCCAATTACTATTTATTTATTTCTTATATATTGACTACCTGTATACACTTGCTTATAGACTGAAAATTCCTTTAGACACATCTTATGGTGGCCGACAGAGTTGTACTCACACCCTACTCTGGATTCCATGGAACCTGGTTACCCAAGTAGATACTACAAGTTTTCATTCATAAGTTCAATATAGGGACCTATTGGTTGGATTATGCATGAACTTATGGTTTGGATAATGGGATGTCAAACCCATAATGGGACTCATGATCGTTTTCTATATGTTTTATGGATTGGTATTTTGAGATTTTAATTTTATTACCCCATGACCTATAGTGTATTCATCCTCTTTTTATATCATGTGTTACATTACTTGTTGGCTCTTACTGTTTGGGGTCAATTTATTATTCTTGATGTTTCTTTTATCAATTTATATTATTTCCATTTCTACTCAAATAATAAGTTATAGTCTCACCACTATATCTCCATTGACTCTTGCTACTATTCAAAATCCTATAGTTTATGGGGAGTTGTGCCTGAGATCATGTGGTTACCCAGCTTGGGACACCAATTCTATTGTCTTCTCAGATATTATGCTAATTTTTTTAAATTATTAATAATTTTTTTATCAAAATGAAATGATAATTTTCACATGTTTTCAAGGAAAGTGACAATTGTTCTTTCAGAGGTATTTTTCATTTATTTAAACATCATATAATGTTTCTTATGATTCACTAGGGAAATTATTAAATGACACTAACCATGTACATTTTCAAGATAAATTATTATTATTAATCATATTTAATTTCCAAGTAGAATTTTATGATGAATTTAGGACTCGGATGTTCTTATGTCACACATATGTTTGGGTTTCAGTATATGATGGATGAATCCATTAAATCCCCCATATGTATTGGGTAATGAGTGATATAATATGAGAGAATATAAAAGGTCATGGGAAGTGAACACGTTAAATTTATGAAAAGAATTTTGTGAGTAAACATACTCCATTATGGTACTTTTTAAACTTTATAATCACGTTCTTAGAAAGGATCTTTGACTAATGTAAGGATTTTCTTTGCTTATAATTAATAAATTATTCCTCTTAAATGTTTTTATTCTTATGATATTCATACATGGATTATGATTTATTAATGATTATCCATCACTATTATGACTAATGTATTTTGAAATTATAAGGAATTATGCCTTGTATCATGAATTATTATCTTGGATCGATAAGGTATAGACTTCGTTAGAAATGATCGTTCTCCCATACCCTTATTATTATATTATTATTTTATAGTTTCATTGATTGATATATCTCTTGTTTACCCTTACTAGGCATATGATATCACTCATTCTTACATTTCAATTTTCTCCTAGTTATGAAGAAAGGTTTTAATTATGATATTTCTATAAATGGAATATTGAAAGATTAAATTTGTTTGATATTTTGAAGATAACTCATGAAATAAGTTGATTAGGTATATAGAATGTAAAGACATGAATATTTTATAGTTATCATGAGAGGGTAAATTTGTAATGTATTTTATTTTCATCTAAAATGATGAAATATGTATGTATGTTTTTCTTGGGTCTCCATAGTTGATATCAGTTTAGGGTTCAGTTATTCTTAGGGACACTTACATGAAGAATATGAGGAAATATCATAAGAAAAAATTTGATTTATTTTTAGTGATATATAGTGAACATAAAATATAATTTTTTAAATGTTGTTGTTCCTCTTTTATTAAAAAACCAGCATAATAGAGAAACCCAAAAGCGTATGGGAAATAAGGAAAAACTCCAGACAGACAGCAATCTACCTATCTTTTTCTCAATCTTGCACTAAGATTTCATTATTCTTCTTGAATTGCATACCATTCAGCCCTTATGTGACTGAAACCATGACCCTGATCGCTCGATCTCCCTCTTTTTAAAGGAAGATCATGGAGCATTTCCAAATGTGTCTCAGCATCAGTGCTGTCAGAATCAGATCTACCTTCTGGTTGTTTTTTTCCCTTTCTAGAAGTAGTATCACCCTCTTTTCTGGTTTTCAGGTCTAGGGTATCCTATTTCTCATAAAGAGAGCCCTGAGTGGAACCCTGTATCTTATTGGAATCATCTAAATGTTGAATAGAAGAGATATTGGATTTACCTGCAATCTACACAGCTGAAGGCTTTGTCGTCTTGTAGGAAACAAGCTGAAAACCTTTCTTATCTGTAAGAGGTTTTGAAGAATCATGACAAGGTTTAGAAGTGACTGGGGTGTCTAATTCTAAAATTAGAATACCCTTTCGGTTATTACACGAAACCATCCTATCATATAAAATTTAATGATCAACTTTTTTCTAAATTTCATATTCATTCCCTCGGTGATCTCTTAAATATTCATCATGGCTTGGCATTTGAGGAGCAGAAGAAATCAGAATTTTCTCTAAATCAACGTACTTGTCTCTACTGGCATCAAATGTAATCTCCTCATCATAAAATATTGCATCATAGGACTTTGACTTGTTCTCAGAGGTATATGAATAGATATTAGGTGTCTTACATGTCTATCCACCCTTCTTATAAACTATATTATTCACAAAATCCTCAAAACACTTCTCTACATTTCATTACTCATATTATCAGCATGAAATAAAGGATCATATTGACCCATGAAATGATTCTTGCAATCATGATGCTTCCTACAATGTGTAATTTTGTTCTTACTCAGACAATTTCTCATCTAATGTCCATGGGAAGTGAAAAGGTTACAAACTATTGATCACCAACACGTAGATGTTTGATGAACTATAATGTTGCTATCCTTGAAAATATTTTTCATTTTTTCATAAATAATCTTCAACTCAATAATGTCTTCATCAGTTCCCCGCATTACCTTATCAACCAAGGTTGATCTAAATTCAACCTCAATAATGAAATGGGCATAGTGACCAAATCAAGAAACATTTGTTTCCTTGTAAATTTTTATATGGATGACAATTAATAGTGATATATGATATAAAATTTTGGGGTGCCAGAGTATGCAATTCAACCCATACACTCTAACCCATATTTGTGTGGTGGTGTTGCCAACTTCAAAGGGGTTTAATTTTTTATCCCAATCATAAAGGTTAATGATCCACGATTTGATAGGAATGGAACTAAATCCCCAGGCTCTAAATTTCTTTTTATCCATGTTGAAGAGAATATGGAAGTACACCTATCCTAGAAAGAAACATTTCTAGAATGAGAAGCCCAAAACCGATGAAATACTTCTCTTTAATTCATCAATTTTTAGGGGTTGTGAGCCTTTTGGATGAAATAATCTTGAAATGATCAAGAACTCACCATTTTTATGTCATTTATCAAAAACAATAGGGTCCGATTTGATGTGTTCCATGTTCCCCATTCTTCTAATAGAAGAATCAGGTACTCCTTTGAATTAAGAAAAGGATCGGTCCAAAGAAAACCCCTCATTACAAACAGCCTGTCTGGCATGGTGCTGATTATCTAGAACTCAACGACATTTTGATTTTCCTCCTATTTTCCCAAAACCATCGGCCAGTCACGATGAAGCATTGTTGGATCCAAATTTCCCATAATAGAGACAGAAAAGCCAGCCCCATTCAGAACTGTAGGAACTCCATGACTTCTCCTCACGTCGCACAACACCACCAACCTAAGATTAGTCGCATGCATTGCGGACTTCTCTTAGGAGACCTCATCTCTAGCAAGTGCATCAACGACCTCCGATGCGCAAGCCCCATCTGATGATGGGAATGAAAGTAATTTGTGGCTAATGTGAGAACCTATCATACTGCCCGTATCAGCCTTAATGGATCCAAACGCTCCGCTCGCACCTCCAGCATCAGCGACCACTAACATGGATCATCCCACACGGCTCACGCAACCCACTTTAGTCACGGCCATCGACGATCTTCTCTCCCCTTCAACAACCATCATTGTGACACTACCTGTATTAGTCACCAACTCCACAACCACACCGGGAACCACCATCATAGATCTATCATCCGTAATTCCATATCTATAGTCATCGAAGTGGCCACGAGGGAACTCAATCGGTTCCACTAAACCTAGTATTGATGGAGCAATGAGACAGAAAGTCTCACCCTGTCCCAATTGGTTATTATATAAAATTTTAGTCTATTGATAATAAGCTTTTTTAATTTATTATATCTTGCAAACTATATTCAATATTATATGATTTCACACTCTGATTATTGTATATTGATGCTTATGATAGGATATTTTTATTAAGTCAATAGTTGGAACTATGAGGAATTTTGTTACTTATTAATGTGATAGAAAATTTAATGAGTAATGAATTCATAATAATGAAAAGTTATTTTCTATTCACCAGTGCTTGAAGCATGAAATATTATTCCTTGTCATGTATAATTTTGCAGTCAAAGTAGATAAATAATATAATATTATTATGTGTGAAGTAAGATAAATAAATTTACTAAGTGGAATGGGGTGAGTATAATCAGGTATTTTCTAAAAAAAATTCTATAAAATATTCACATGAATATAGAAAATAAATTCTTTGTTCATTAGTAAAATGAAAATTATTATAATATTACATTTAATGAAAATACTACATAATATTTGAGGTAAAATTCTAGTTTTATTGTCAATCCTAAAGTAAAAAAATTGATTTTCACCTATGTGTCTTAAAAACATGTATCCAAAATACTCATCCCATAAGAGAATTTACTAGATATACATAAATCATTTGATCTCATATCAAGGAATAAATAGAGATCTAAGATGATCATAATTATAATGGTTATGATAAAAAGATAAATAAAATATTTTAATGTAATTTTAATAATAAAATCCTTGCAGCAATGAAAATGAATCTTCCTTAATTCATGAATTGTGGAAAGAAACATGGGGAAAATATTCCTAATGAAAATGGTATATTTTTTATTTGTGGAAAAGAAGGTCATTAAGAAAGAAATTTCCAAAGCAATATAATGATGAAATCCAATGAAATGAATATGTAGAGAGATCAACTAAATGCACCACCCAAACTATAATTCTAATACTATATGTTGTATTGTCATTAGGAAAACTAGTGGATAAATCCCGAGATGAATGAATTTAATCGGTGTCAATAACCTCTAAAACCAAGAGAAAAAGGGAAAGCTCATTGATTACAACCATTGAAGTGGTTCTTCAGAATGAAGTGGTGAAAGTTAAACTTATCATCCCCTATAGAACAAAAAAATTGTCTATTTTTACCTACACTTTCATATCTAAATAAATTTTCAAGGGTATTTCATCACCACCACAAAGATTCGATGTTGAATTATTAGTAAAAATTTCTAATGTTATAATGATCACATATATGTTCTATAGCTTCTTTCCAGTAGTGTTTTTTCAAAATGTGATTCCTGTAAATATTATTATTCTTCCACCAAGAAAATTTTATTTTATCTTGTTTATACATATCCAATATAAATTTCCAAGTAAGGGAAGTCATATTTCATATTTTGAATAAGGCAGTGATTTTATATCAGTGCGATGATGTATAAGACCTTCTACGAGAAATTAATTACTTAAAATAATCCTTAATACCTATTCATGAGACGTATATATCTCAAATGGTTTTAGAGAAATAAAACATTAAATATTTTCTATTATAAAAGAATATACGAATGACTTCATGAAGAGTTTCATATTATTCTAATGAATCACAAAGATATGTCATCAAAGTAACTCATACCTAATGTGATGCCTATTTCAATGGCTATCATTAAAATATCCCTAATTTAATTTTATTTATTGATGAAAAAACTCTATTAGAATCAACATAAAGGATTTATTCATCAATATGAGTCACCATGGGGTGTACCTTATCTTTTTATTAAGAAAATTATATTGGTAAATTCATATTTTCATTAATTATTGAGAACATAACAAGAGTACTATCAAATAAAAAAATTTGTACCCTATAATGATCATTTTTTTATAAACTATGAGGACCTCAATAATTTCCAATTATTAACCTTCGATCCATATATCACTATAATAGGGTAAAAATTGAGGACATATCCAAGAACACATTTTGTATGAGGTATGATCTTTATGAATTAATTGTGATTCAATTTTTACTTATAAATTCCCCTACTATATTCTTGGATATACTAAAAACATTAATTACATATTACCTTGATCAATTTGTATAAGTCTTTATAGGTGATATTATTAAATATTTTAGGAAAAAGAAAGATCATTAAGATCATTTGAAGATTGTGTTGAAGACCCCAAAGAAAGATAAGAAATATTCATAATTTTAAAATTGTAAATTTTGGATACATAAATATTTATTATTGGGTCCTATAATTTTATGTTAGGTTATATCAATGGATCCTTTAAAGAAAAAAGTTATTAAACAACCTAGACCAACCATAGTGATTGAAATCCACTATTTATAAGGGTTGGATAGGTACCAATGATTCTTTATGAGAAAATTATCGAGGATACCAAATCCAGTAACCATGTTGAAATAAAAGGGAGCCAATTTACTTTAGATTTATGGATATAAATAAAATTTAATGGTTCTGAAGAGTAGGTTCATCAGTGAACATCTACATAAACTACCATACAGTGAAGAAGACTTTGTATTCTATAATGATTATAACACCCTGAGTTTTTGTGAATTTTGTTTTCAAATAAAATGAATCGTTTCAATATTTTTAATTACCAGCAACACTGAGTTGAGCTTGCATTACATGAAACATTTAGTTTAAATGAAACATGAAGTGCTATTACAATATAACTATTTCAAATGATAGTTACATACCAAACATTGGAATTAAAGTTATTGGTTTACACACATATATAAAAGGAATTATTTTGTGACTAATTAATTAAAATTGAGAAATAAAAATATTTGAAAATAAAGGATATATATTTATAAAGAACGTTTTTTTAAAACAAACATACTTAACCTTAATAAGTTAAACAACCCAATTTGTGAGTTATTGTAATGAAATTTATATAGTATATATTGAATAACAATTTTAAAAATAATCTAAATTATTTTAATAAAATATAAAAGAATAAATTAAATTTTATTCATAAATATTATATTTTTATAAAAAGTACTTTTGTCTCCTTTTTAATAACAAACATTAATAGTTTTTTTTCCAATTTTTATAAAATTTACATGAAAATTTTTATTTTATTTTTAAATCATAATTTCAAATTTATTTTATGGTGAATGTTTGATAATATTGTGAAAAGATAAATCATTAGATGAGTAGTGAAAAAAACTGAACTTTAATTTAAAACTGCCTATTCATTTAAATAACATATTAAGTAATGTAAAATTTTATTTTTTTAACTATAATTAGATCAATTATATATCTATTAATCCAATTCATGTCATTAGAATAATTTTAATTTTATATATTGATATGGAAATCTTGTAATCTGTTTAAAATTTACTCTTTGAAAACTCAATTTATCTTTTACCATAATAAATAATAATAACATTAAAAATAATTTATTTCACTTAAGTTAAAAATGGATTTGTCTGGCATTAAAGTAGAAAAAATAAGGGTTAAAAGGAATACAACCATGTATAAAATATATTTTACTTACATATTTATACTAAATAATTTTTAAAGATGTTTAATAATATATTTTGGACCCTTTTTTCATGTGAAAAACGTGGTTACACCTTTTTCATCTTGAAAATTACTAGTTTTCCACTCAACTCTCATATAAAGGCCACCCCTCTCCTCACCTATTCACATCATAAAACCATTATTTCAGATGAAATATTACAAATTTCCTCCAAACATTACCTATTATGATCTTATAATTCTTATATTTTGTAAAAATCCAACTTGGGATGGATTTTGGTGAAAATCTAAGGAGAATACACAAATAAGAGGTAATGTTATTCAATGAGAGTTTTTATTTTATTTACTCCTCCACCTCATTAAATTTTTATTAAAACATGATTATATAATAAAAAATGTATTGTAAAAATAAATTTAGGTTTTTATACAAATTTCATGATCTACAACAATATCAACTTACATCAAATGGGTTATGAAATCATTATTCGTGTGCACAGTAGACTATCGACTCGCAAACCGATGTCATTCATTTTTCCATTACCCCCACTCATGGATGGGTATGATGAAGAAAATAAATTATATATAAGAAATTTATTAAAAAATATTTATTTATTTATAATTCGATATATATAAATATATTTAATTTCAATTCCATAGTGGTTATGATAATACCATTCATGTGTTTGGTGGACTACCGCCTCATGAAGGGATGTGATTGTTTTCACTAACACATTAAATGGATGATAATAAGGATAAATTTAAATAATATATGTGATATATATGATGTAATTATTATATTAATTACATATATATCATCAATAAAATATAAAATTCCATTTTATTTCTTACATTTCCACTCATTGAAAGGTGATAATCTCATTCATGTACGTGTGAACTATCGCCTTCACAAAGGTCTGTGACTCTTTATTTTCACCTCCACACCAAATTTATTATATATATAAGTATATTTAAAGAAAAAATTATGTTATTTATAATATTATTATCATTATGTAATGATTAAAATCTATTTACCTCATTTCAATAATGACCTCTGTAAAATGTAAACATTACTCATGCGTATGTATGACCTTCCATCTTCATGATTGTAATTTAATACATTTCTCATAACAATATTTCATTATTGGGATTAAAAGTAAAATTGATTAATAAATATAATAATTATTTCATGATTATTATCAGGGATTTTTTATAGCCATGATAAAATAAAGAGGACTAAAAAGAAAAATAAAAACATGTATGAAAAAAGTAGTTATAACCCAAAACATGATTTTTACAAGGCGTTGTAATAAAAGGGTAATAAATGGTCATAAGTAAATAATATATTGTATAATATATATTTATGGCTCTAGAATAGATTTATAATAATATTATATTTATTATAGAGTTGTTTCGAGTGTGTATAAAGAAAGTAGAGACTTAAGGTAAGGTATTTCTAGTCTCTCTTTTATTTCTAGGAGACATAAAAAAATACACCACTCTTCTAAATTGTGTGGTGTATGTAACTACCATTTTACTTGTTATATCATTAATATAAATGATTTAATGAAATTTTTTGATACATTTTATTTTATAAATTATTGGGGATTATGATTCAAAATATTACTAAATTGATTAGGGATTTCTAGCCTCTCCTTTATATCTGGGATACATATGAATATTCAACACTAATTTCTTTTTTGTTTGATATATATGTCACCATATTACTTTTTAAATCATTAATATAATTATTTTCATGATATTTCATGTTTTATTTGTTTTTAATAATTATTGGGGATTATGATTCAAAATATTGCTATAGATGTAAAGTATTTTTCTCTATCTTTTTACTTTTTGGTGACACATTCCATATTCACCACATATTTAATTTAAGTGGTTTGAATAATTACCCTAAATGTATTTTATGATTATTATACTAAAAATTATTGTTATTTAAATATCTTTTTGATTACCAATCTTTTAATAGGTTTAAGGTTCTAAAGATACAAAGCAGTAATCGATTTTTGTCTTAATTTTTCTTCTTTGAAGCATTTGTTATGTTATGTAGTTCTCTTATTTTATGAGGTGCATATAATAAAACATCTAAATGTAATATCAAGAATTTATTTAATCTCAGAATATTCTATGTTTCCTTTAATTTAATTCTTTCATGGGGATAACAATTCAATGTTACCATAGTTGTAATGGGTTTTTGATATAATCTCATCACTTATTAGGACGTTTTTTATTATGCTTCCAATGATGAAATATTATGATATATATTTCAATAAAATCAATAATTTTCTTATCCTATGGTTATTTAATGATAATAAATTTTTTACATTCATTTTACTCCCTTTATGTTCTCATGAGTTCCAAAAAAAATTTTAAATAAAACTTTCCTTTGTTTACTCTCTTTTGTAGAAAAACTCATTACTATCCAAAACCAATTTTTTTAAAAATGTTTTAAAAATTATTTTTAACATTATTAAAATGATTTACTAACTTTTATTTAGCAATGAATTTATTTTTATAATAATTAAAGGAATCTAAGTGTCATTTTCAAAAAAAAATATTCTTTTCATTTTATTGAAAATGTGATAAGAATCTATCTTTTTAACAAGCACAACCTGAACAATATTCCTCACTATCATAAAATATTAGAGTTTTTAAGATTCTATTTCAATTTTTTTAATTTATTTTCAAAAAAAAATTGAGATTAATATTTTTGAAAATTTAAGATTTTAAATAAACAATTTAAATGTAAAAATAATAATTTGAAAATTGTTTAAAGTTTTTTTTCAAAGTTGAAAGTATAATTTTATCAAGAAATGTTTTAAATGATTTTTTAATTCATAATTTTTATTTTTACAATTTATTTAATAAAAAAATTATTTCCCAAATATTTTAGCAATTTTAAGTTTTTAAAAAAAATCAATGAAATTTTATCTTCCTCAATAATGGTTCTATGTGATTTAAATTTCAAAATAATTTTACATCCAAGATGAAATAATTTGATAAAACCTTTGATTTACTAGCGATATGAAAAAATGATACCATTATTATTCATTATCTAAAATGTTTATAATGAAAATTTGTCTATGAAACCCATTTCACTTCCATGGGTTATACCATGATAATATTCTTATGAAACCAACATATTTTATCACTAGTTATACTATTTTGAAATGATGAAATTATTATGGAACCTATATTTTTCTTATGTTTTGAAATTATGAAATGTTTATTAACCCATTTTATTTCATGGGTTATGATATGATGAATTTTTTACAATCCAATGGAACAAATTTGTATGATTTTCATTATGGGATGGGTGGAACTATATCTTAATCCAATGATTTGGGTAAAGATTTATATACCATGAGATTGATAGGGATGGAATGAAGAGTGAATCTCATTCAATATAGGACTTTTTTCCACTATTATGGTATTCATAGTGAATCATGACTACTGTGATGGTTGGGGGAATGAACCCATTCTACTATGATAGCCATGGTAGTTATCCTTGAATGATATGGAAGTGATTTTCTCTGCTTATTTGTATGCCAGAATTTTTTGTCTTATGAAAATGTTATTCTATCATAGATCATGTTCTTTTATTCACTTTTTATTCATGTATTCTGAAATTCCAATATTTATTCCTTGAATTAAGATTATATTCATTGATATGTAGTGTAAGGTTTTCAAATGTTATTCTTGTTTCGCAAAATATTCAGTTCATAGTATGCTTAAATATCTCCCATGTTTACCATTAATGAGAACATGATCTCACCCAGTCTTATGTTTCCTTTCCCCATGTTATGAATAATGGTTTTATGTATGGAATGTTTTTGAATAATACAAATAGGGATTATCTTTGTGGGTTATGTTGAATAACTTTATCAAAATTAGATAATTTTTTACCGTATATCCAAAGAAAGTAAACTATTCTGGTCCTTAAGAATGTGTTTGTGTAATGCATTGAATATTCATCGAAAAATTTGTCATATCTATATATGAAAAGACTTGGTTGATATAGTTGTTATTAGAGGAAATTTTTAGTTAACCATTTGAATCTAGGATGAGAAAACATTAATGAGATCCCTACAAACATGTCTAAGGATAATTCTACAGATGAGAAAATTTATTGGAAAATGTCTTATAATTACATTAAATGATGGAGTGAGTGGTTTAAAAGAAATTACATTCATGTATGGATACTATAGGTATATGAGGATTGAAATAGAGGTAAATAAGCGTAATAACTCATAAAATAGAGCATTGAACTGGACTCGATCACCACCTAGTGCATGGAAACAAGCCTTGTTTCACACCTAGTTTGGAACATCTAGGGGGATATGCTTTAGAAATCCACACACTCTATGAAACATCATGAATGATTTAAATAAAAAATGATTATGAATGTTCTTTTAATAAAATTTTTTTATTAAAAATAATTTCTGATGATTTATACATCCTATAAGTGAATATTCATGATTATTTATTTCCCCACTATAATTAGTGTTTCTCACATCAGGATTATTTTTTTTTCAATGGCTAGAACCAAAAGTAACTGTGTTAACGTTGAATTGTAATATTGGTATTGAGTATGAGGTTTCCAACCTCTGATACCAATTGTAGGATCGAAATAATCATGTAGATGCTCAATATAAAAGATGGGGTGAATTGTACACTTTAAATATTTCCTTATACAAGGAAAGATCTAAGTCTAACAATGTTAAACTAAGAAAATTCACAACAACTCTAACACCAATTAAATGATTGGGACAAAGTATGAAGTTACAAACTTCTAGTTCTATGCACTTACTTAAATCTAGAAAGTGATTCTGAAAACAGGTTCTGGAAATCTGGATCTGAAAATTGAAACATAACCAAAGTTTACAATATGATATTCTACCTTATAGCATATAGAATCTAAATTAATCAGAGTACAAGTGTAAAGAAATATAATAAGATCATACTTTCCTTACAATACAATATGCCTCAGAAAAACAAGTAGTAAAACTACAAGTAACAAGATATAAATCTTTTAACGCAAAGAGAAGGGTATCCAACAACCTTGGATAAAGGTCTCTTGATTTATACTTTCAAGAAAGTCTGTCTTACCCACACCAGGGTAAGCCCTAGATACGAAGATCGGAGTCTCTATCTTGTTATCCTTGTAAGCCCTCAACTTCAAGGTAGTTGGAACCTCTGTCTTCCTCAACAAGGAAGCCCTCAACTTCAAGGTGTTGGAACCTTTGTCTTCCTATCCCCGGAAGCCCTGGAATGTAATCACCAATATTCAGAGTCACATGAAGCAATCTGAATGATCAGTTTAGTATGCACAAGGCATGGAAAGATTCTCTCTCTAGAAATCACCTTAACAGCATGTGGTCTCTAGAGTGATCAACTTCAGTATTGAGATCTTTCAAATGAGATCCTATTTATAGGCTCGGTTGGAACGGTTGGATCCCTCCTCCAATGGTCATATTTTCCTTAAATTTCGGAGGGAACTGTATACGTGTCACTCAACCAACGGTTAGTTAGAAACCAAATGGACTACATTGTTTTATAACAAAACACGTGTAACTGAATGCATGACATCGTTTTGTAATGAAACAAGTGTAAGCATAAGAAAAACTGTAGTTCATAATGTAAGAAAATAAAAATTCGGAGTCTAACCAAAAAGGAAATTTGGAGCTTATAATAAAGAGGTATTCAGATTCTGTTTTATAGGAAATCAGAACCTGAATTCTGTAGAAATATAGATTCTGAATTTCTAAGGAAATTCGGAGTCTAGTTTCACTAGAGTTTAGAATCTGAACTTATATTGTTCGGAGTCGAACTCATAAACATTCACATTCAAACTAGTAAAAGTTTGGTGTCAAACTAGTATAATTTCATAGTCGAGCTAGTAAAATTTTGGAGTTGTAATAGTAAAATATCAGAGTCGAACTCATAAAAGTTCAGAGTCGAACTCTTAGATGTTCGGAGTCGAACTTTGTTAGAGTTCGTATCCAGAATTCGGAATAGAACTATATGAGAGTTCATATCCAAAATTTGGAATGGAACTATATTACCATTCACATCCAGAATTCGGAGTGGAACTTCATTACAGTTCACATCCAAAATTTGTAGTGGAACTTCCTTACAGTTCACATCCATAATTCGGAGTGAAACTTCATTACAGTTCACATCCAGAATTTGGATCCTAAAACAGAATTCTTCATATCTTAGCATTATATGATTTTGAGGTTTTGGGTATGAATCCGAATTTTACACTTATGATAAATATTGATATGTATAAGGAAATCTAATATATGGTAAAATTCCTTAAGGGGGGAAAATTTTCCTTATAGAAGTAAAACATAGATTTGCTTAAGTAAAAGGTGTTTGTGATTTTTAAAACAAGAATAAATGGAAATGTCATAAAGAAAACCTTATTGACTCAACAATCTCCCCATTTTTGGAAAGCACAAACATCCTTATGAAAAAGAATATATGGACTTTGAAAATTTTCATTAGACTTTGAAATTAAAACTTATCTCCCTTTGTTCATGGATGACAGTGAATACAATTAACTCCCCCTTAGGTATTGAAACTCTAAGGATTGTATTTTGAATTTACGGAGTGGAGTTTTCATTATCATGGGAATGAAAAACTTCATAATGAGAAACTCCCCCTTACATTAAGGATATTTCACATAGAAATTTTTCCTTGTCCATTATAAATTTTTCCTTCTCCTCTTTTAAGTAGTTCTTTTTCCCTCTCCCCCTTTTTTATTTTCAAAAATAATTTAAGAAAATGGAAAGGAAATAGAGAACCTGAAACATTAGTATATAATAACACAAGATACAACCAATCTAAAAATTTCATTAGAGTAGAGAAATTTTTTTTAAGTAAAAACAAATGCAAAAAAAGATCAGAGTGAGTATATTTGTCTTTCTTTTCCTTCGGGATTAGCTTTTTCAACAAGGTTTTCAGTTTCTTGAAATCTCTCTGATCCTCCTCAGCTTTCCTCTCCAAAGCTTTTATCCTTTCATCTTGAGCTTTCAAAGCATCTTCCTGAGCCTTCATGGCCTCTTCCTGTATCTTCACTAACTTATCTTTCTTTACAAGTCTTTTCTCAAGCTCAATCTGGAGATCTCTATCCCTTATGAAATTTTGAGCAAGGGAGTTAGCCTTATCATTCAGTTCCTTCACTTATTGACTCCAATAATATTTCTCAATGATCATCACATCCTAAATATTCTTAATCTTGGAATCCTCGATGTCAAAAGTATCTTTTACCTCATTCGGAAAATTATCAAACTGAGCCATGTCTTCTTCAACTTTCTTAGACCACAAAGTAATTTTTCTGCATGATTTCCTGTGTATGTAATAATTGATAAGGAAATTTTTATGGTCGGCCTCAATCTTTATACAGTTATCCATTACCGTAGATAGAGATTCTGATTTCTGATTTAGACTATGTTGCAGCATCTGGCATCTGGAATCAATAGTGGGAAATATTGGAATGGTGTCCACTAACTTTTTCATGGATTCAACAACAAAGTCATAACCATGTGATGATGACTTCGAATCAGATATCTTTCTTGGAGATTGCTCTTCCTCAACCTGGACTAGTATTCTTCTAGAAGAACCTCCAACCTCTTTCTTCCTGATGAAATCTTTTATTGGTGTATCCATGATCACATGCTTTCCATTATCAGTTTTCGGAATGGGTTGATCATCTAGAGATTCTTCTTCACTTTTTGATAGTTGAACAATTTTGTCTTCATCAATTTTCTCCTTCTCATTTCCTTCTTCAAGATAATTCTTTTCATAGGATTCTTCCTCATCATACAAAATATTTTCTTCCTCTTCCTCTTTCTTATCATCATCCTTCATACTTTCTTTCTCACCTCACTTTCCTGGAATGACTAATTTTACGGATTCAGAATTTTCTTGATAATATTCTTCTTGCTTGATCAAGTCATCCAGATCATCACTTTCTTCTTCTTCTTTTTCTTCCTCTACTCTCTCAACAACTTCTTCTTTTGTTCTTTCAACAACTTCTTTCCCCTTGGACATTTTCAGAGTGGAGAATATTTTCCCAGGTGTCTCAGGTAATGGTTTGGTAAGGAATTTTTCTGAAACCGAAATCTGCTCAGAAGCTATTTTAGTTGCTTTCAAAAGAGATTGAACAACCATGGCTTCAGACATTTTCTTCTTCAGCTTTTTCTCTTATGCTTTCCTCTCTAACTCATCCATAGCTCTCTTTTTTAAGACCTTAGCCTCGGTAGGATCCAATCTGAAATGTGGATCCCCTTCTTTCCTATTTTCATTGTCTTCCCTCCACTTAGCATCCACTTCATCTACGTATGATTTTTGTTTTTTCGGCTTAGGAGGTGCGGACTGGGTTTCCTTAGATTTGGGGGTTTTGTCTTCAGCAACCACTTTTTTAAGATTCCTCTTCTTAGTAACTTTCTTCACTGGCTCAGATTTTTCAACATTATCTGGAATGGTATCAGCCTCTTCTTCTAGTAAAGGGTATAATTCTATGGATTCATCAGAAAAACCCATTTTCCTCATCTTTAATGTGTCATCACTTACTAGAATTACCTTGCAATTTCATTTCTTGGAAGTGCAAGTAACTTTGAATGAATCAAGACATCTGATGATAAGTTTAGAAATCAGGGTCGGATACATTATGATCTAAGCTTTCAGATTCCCTTCTTTGATATTCGTAACTGTAATCAAAACATGCCTCATCAAATTTGTCTTCCATAGATTTTCTAAAAAATATAGAATATAAATATCACTATTATTGAGATTATCTTTGTCACCCCTTCTTGGTACGAGAAAACCTTGTACCCATAGCTGTAGAATCTGATTATTCGGAGTGAGATGAGAAATCTTAGCAGTCTTGGCATCATTAAGTCCAAGACATTTTAATGCCTTCACTTTGTTGAAACTTCCTTGCTCATTCGGAAGCTTATGTGAACAAAACTCAGCTTCACCATCATAATTTAAACCCTCCAAGCTTGAATCCTTGGTGTAAGATAATTTTTAAGTCTTCCCATAAGACTTGAAAGAAAAAAATCTATTCCATCTTCCTCAAGAAAGGAAACAAAATTGTAGAACTCAATGAGAAACTCTCTATAAACTGGATCATGTTTCTCTGGCTTCGATAGGCAAACATCCTGCCAGCCATTCAATTTGATATTCTTAGTTATAAGAGAATTATACTTGTAGAAACATGGATGCACTAACCTCTCCCTGTAAACTAACCATTTTGAGATTGGTTTTGAGGTAGACATATCTTGAGATGTGGCTTCAACAGACATTCATAATGGAGAGTTATGGAGGATTCAGAACAGGCATCAGAAAGATCGGAACGGTCCTTAAGAAGAGAGTGAGGGCTTCAAGATGTGAACGCTTTGAAAAATCAATGTGGGATGACCCTCAGGGGTCCTCTTTATATAGACGTTGAGAAGATGGTTCAGTTTCCATGGATGATCAAATAGTTGAGATACATTGATATTTCATCTGATGGTTGAGATAAAAACTTCAAGTAAAACTTAACTCTGATCTTTTGAAGTTTTACGAAAAACATTCGGATTTAAGAAAAATAGAATCTATTTTTTTTAAACACATAAGAAAACACCAGCAAGTAAAATATGATTACAAAGACTTAAGTAAGGAAATAATACCTTTCGGATTGGCTCGAAAGTTTATTCGTAATAGGTGATATTATTCTTGAATGAAAAATTTTACTACGAAAAACTAACTACGAAAAACTCACTATGAAAATATCACTACGAAAAATATGAGAATGAAAATTCTTATTATGAAAATTTTCATTATGAAAATTCTCATTAAAAAAATCCTCATTACGAATATTCTCATTATGAAAATTATCATTACGAAAATTATCATGACGAAAATTATCAGTATGAAAATTGAGTACGAATGATTTCATTACAAAAATTATGAGTACGAAAAATTTCATTACGAAAAGTATCACTACGAATGTTTCAGTTCCGAAAATTTCATTGTGAAAATATTAGTTCTGAAAACTTCATTATGAAAATATCAGTACAAAAACTTCATTAAGAAATCTCTAGTACGAAAATTTCATTACGAAAGTTTCAGTACGAAAATTTCTGTTCCGGAAATTTTGATAAAAACTCGTTACAAATTTTTTTTTCAAAATATTGAAAAAAAACTGACTACTAAAATTTTGATAGAAAATCTTAAAAAGCTTACTATGAAAATTTTGATTATGCTAACATGCAAATGTACTCCCCCAATGAAAATGACTTTATTATTATAAGGAGAATTGTTCAACAAGAAGTTAATGAATGAGGATTACCTTACTATTATCATTTCTAACTTCTGTTTAATGTATTGAAATCTATCAGAGGGTAAAAATTTTGTGAAAATGTCAGCAAGTTGATCTTGCGTTCCGATAAACTGAAGAATGATATCTCTTTTAAGTGTGTGGTCCCTAAGAAAGTGATGCCTAATATCTATGTGTTTTTCATGGGAGTAATGTGCATGGTTTTTACTAAGGGCAATGGAACTTGTGTTATCACACAAAATTTTGAGTCTTTGTAAAACTCAAGCCATAATCTGTGAGTGTGTGTTGCATCCAGGACACTTGAGCACAACAACTCCCAGCTTCTACGTATTCATCTTTAGTAGCGGAGAGTGGTACAGAATATTACTTCTTACATTACCAAGAAACTAATGAATCTCCTAAAAAATGACAAGTTTTGTATGTACTTTTTCTATCCATTATATATCCACCAAAGTCAGCATCTGAAAAGATTTTTAAGATAAAATCATTTCAAAAGTATAAAATAGTCCTAGATCCATGCTTCCCTTTATGTAGCGAAAAAATATTTTCAATGCCTTTAACTGAGATTCCTTAGGATTGGATTGATATTTTTCATATAAGCATACAGAAAACATAAAGTCTGGTCAACTAGTTGTCATGTAAAGTAGGCTTCCTATCATACCTCTAAAAGATGTTTGATCTACTGGTTTCCCAGCTTCATCAAGATCAAGTGTGTTTGAGGTACTAATAGGAGTACTTATACACTTAGTTTTGTCATAACCATACTTTTTAGGAAGATATTTAATATACTTATGTTGGGATATGTAGATTCCTTATAGTTTTTGAGAAATCTGAAAAACCAAGTAAAATTGTTAACTCACCCATCATACTCATTTCAAACTCATATTTCATTATATCTTCAAAGGAATCAATTAAATATTTCTTAGTTGAACCAAATATAATGTCATCAACATATATTTGAACAATCAAAACATTTTTCTTATCTTTATTTATAAAAAGGGTTGGATCTGCATTTCCCTTAACATAGTTATTTGGAAACAAAAAACATGTAATTCTATCATACTAAGCTCGTGGGGCTTGTTTAAGTCCATATAATCTTTTAGTAAGTCTAAAAGCATGATTAGGATGTTTTGTATCTTCAAATCCAGGAGGTTGTTCAACAAAAGCTTCCTCTTGAACATAACCGTTAATAAAAGAACATTTCACATACATTTGAAAAAGTTTAAAATTGAATAATGCTGCAAAGGCAAGTAAGATATGAATAGATTCAAGTATAGGAATTGGAGCGTATGTTTTTTCGTAGTTTATTCCCTCTTGTTGATTACATCCTTTATCAACAACTCTAGCTTTATTTCTAACGATGACTCTATTTTCATCACACTTGTTTTTGAAGACCCATTTTACTCCAATAACAGAAGTCTCCTTAGGTATTTCAACCAAGGTCTAGACTTTATTCCATTCGAATTCATTTAACTCATCTTTCATGGAATTGATCCAATCATCATCACCTAAAGCTTCATCAGTACTTTTTGGTTCGAATTGGGAAAGAAATAATAGATGTTTTACATCATTCCTTAAGGAACATCTAGTCCTTACTGGTTGATTTACATCATCAATAATACAATCACTTGGATGATTCTTTATAAACACCTGACATGGGTTTTATAAAACTTTTTCATCAATATAGGATAGAATGTCTTTTGGGGTAAATGTTTCATAAGTATCTTCATGAACATTTTCCATATCAGAATGATCTTCTATCAAGGGTTGATAATCAGTTTTTGAAAACACATTCGAGGATGTGGGTTGGGATAGTTTAAAAACAAAAGGATCAGACTCATCAAATTTTACATGTACTATTTCCTCAATAGTATAACTGTTTTTGTTAAAATATATATAGGCCTTATAAGTTGTGGAGTAGCCTAAGAAAATTCCCTCATCAGATTTTGGTGCGAATTTGCATATATTACCTTTAGTATATAAGATGAATACCTTGCAACCAAAAACTTTGAAGTAGTAAAGTCCTGGTTTTCTACCACTCCATAACTCATAAGAAGTTTTATTAAGAAAAGCTCTAATCAAAACTTGATTTATAGTGTAACATGCAGTACTTACAGCTTCAGCCCAAAAATGTCTAGCTATAGAATATTCCCTCAACGTGGTTCAAGTTATCCCTTGAGGAATTTTATTTCTTCTTTCAACTACACCATTTTGTTGAGGAGTTATAGGTGCTAAAAAGTTGTGAGTAATACCTTTTCTACTACAAAAATTTTCAAAATCGGAATTTTAAAATTCTCCTCCATGATTACTATGAATAGTTTTCAATGGAACGTTTTTCTCATTTTTTACATGGTCTCTAAAACTTTTGAAATAAGAAAAATCTTCAGACTTATTTTCTAGAAAATAGACCCATGTAAATCTACTGTAATAATCAACTAGAACAAACACATAGTATTTTCCTCCAATGCTTCCAGTTTGTTTTGGACTGAAATGATCCATGTGCACCAACTATACTGTATCAGTTGTTGAGACTTCACCGATTGATTGAAAACAAGATTTATGTTTTTTTCCATATTGACATGGATCAGAAACTTTAGAAGAATCAAATCTAAGCTCTGGTAGATCATTAACTAGTTTCTTCTTAGAGAGTTTACATATGTTTCTAAGGTTATAGTGACCTATTCTTTTATGCCATAACCATGAATGATCTTCCATTACACTTAGGCAAGGTATGTCTTGGATCCTAAGGTCTTCTAAGTTCAAAGTGTAAACATTATCTTGCCTATGGGCAGAAAGAATAATCTCTTCCTTGGAATTGTGTACTAAGCACTTATCATTCCAAAAATTTACAAGGTAACATTCATCACATAATTGACATATGCCAATGAGGTTGTTCTTAAGACCCTTTACAAACAAAACATTTGAAATCATGGTTTTACCAAGAAGAACAATATTACCTATACCAACAATTTCCCCCTGAGCATTATCTCTAAAGATTACTTTTCCTCCTTTCGTCTTGAAAATATTTTCAAAATAGCTTTTGTTACCAGTCATATGTTGGGAACATCCACTATCCATGTACTAAGTATAGTTGTTGGTACTTCCTTTATCTTTCTGAAAATAAGAAAAGAATTACATTTTCAGAATCCAAACTTGTTTGGATCTGAGATTTTTAGATAACAAAATTTTGGGTATCCACATTTGTTTAGAGAAATATGCTTTATGAAACCCAAGAGATTGAACTCTATTCAAAGAAAAATTTTTCTTCTAATTCCCACCACATTGACACTTAGTGAAAAAAGGGGCTCTGGAAGGAACAAATTAGTTGTTTTTGAAAACTGTTTTTTAGTGAGTAAAACCTACTCCAATAGTGTTTCCGTGAGGTTTAATTTGAGAATAATACTTGTCAAAAATTTCCTTCCCATAGGTAAATTTTGCAAGAAGATTCTTTAGAGAAAAAATTTCAGATTTTAGTCTCACGACCAAATTCCTATCTTCAGGTATCATTTCCTTAGAGTTAGATTTTTCCTCAAGAATTTTCATTTTTAAAATAGTATTCTTAAGATCTTTAGAAATTTCTTCCTTATCAGAATTTTTTTCTTAAGGCATTTAGAATGTTTTTCTAAAAGTTCTTCTTTATCTTTAAGATCTGAAGAAAGATCTGAAATCTCTTTTGTAAGAATTTATTCCCTAGTATTTTCCTTGTCTAGTTTCTAAGAAATTTTAAAAATTTTGCTTCAAGTAACTTGGAAAATTTAGATACTTCTTCATATGAAGGTTCGTCATTTTCTGAGGATGAAATATCTTCATTAGAAGTACTATTTTCAGAATAGTAATTCTTATCAAGAGATAAGTTTTTTATAGCCTCGACAGAGCGTACCTTGGCCATAAGACATGTATGTGGAAAAGAAGTATTAGAAATGAATCCCATATTATTCTAAGTTGATGAATCATATTCTGAAGATTCACTTTATGAAGAGTCTCCACAGCTATCACTCCAAGTAGTATTAGATTTCAGACTTTTATTAGCTTTATCTTTGTAAAACATCT
The DNA here is from genome assembly GCA_963277665.1 of Viscum album. Taxonomy (NCBI): domain Eukaryota; kingdom Viridiplantae; phylum Streptophyta; class Magnoliopsida; order Santalales; family Viscaceae; genus Viscum; species Viscum album. Next base: position 1,320,955,321 of record OY728138.1, read on the forward strand.
TCATGTTCCTTTCACAATGCCTCTCTTTTCTTTATTTATTTTTAAGCATCGGGAAATCAAGTCGTATGTGTCCACTTCTCTTTCATTAATAGCATGTAACATTTGAATCTTTCTTATCTTTCCTCTCATTCTTCTTATACCTGGATTGGAAATTTCTTTGACCTGCTATATTGTTCATCCTTCGAGCATGATTAGCTAACTCATTTTCTGAGACTTCACACTCACTAGATTCATATTGGATAGTAACTTTCATAGACATGGATCTAGTTACTCTCTCAAGAGTCTTAGCTTTCATGTGATTTGGTGTTGTAGTAAAAGCAACAGTACCATTCCCATTCTTCTTCTTGATGTTGTCAACATCTTTCTTTATCCTTGTTTCATGTTGAAGAAGAGTTCAAAATAGTTCATCAAGAGAAATTTGTGTTACCTTCAGGTTCTCATCAATAGTTGTTCTCTTTGATTCCCACTCATTGGGCATAATATCAATAATCTTATCCACAAGAGCATTATTATCTAGACTTTTATCTCCCATAGATTATAAGCTATTCACGATAGTCATGAACCATTGTTGTACTTTACATATAGGTTCTCCATAAGGAAAATTAAAACCATGACACTCAGATCTCAACATAGCTCTTCTAGTCTCAATCACTATAGATGTACCAAAATGTGTAACTTCATGTTTCTTATATATACAGTTAGATGTTTCATAAGAAGTAATTTGGATATATATGTTCCTAGTCATTAAACATAGTAGAGTACTACGTACCATATAGTTTAATTGATAACCATGCTTCTCTTAATTTGTGAAAGCACTAACTTCCTTATTATAAATTTTATAACCTCCAGTAAGCATAACAAAGTTATCTACCCCAGTATTGATAATGAAAGTCTTCATTAGATCTCTCCAATACTCATAATCATTACCATAATAAATTGTTGGTCTTGTAGGATTTAGGTTGTCAATGGAACCAACATTTAAACCTTCCATATATATGAAAATTTTTCTACACAAAAACTTGTTAATAACAAAAGTTCAGATTCAAGGAAAATATTCCTAAGAAAGTAAAATATAGAACAATGAAAAACTAAGCAAGACAAAACTTTTATGTGAGTATAAGTATTTTAGAGACCTGCTCTGATACCAAATGTAATATTGGTATAGAGTATGAGGTTTCCAACCTCTTATACCAATGGTAGGATCGAAATAATGATATAGATGCTCAATATACAAGAGGGGGGTGAATTGTAAACTTTAAAAATTTCTTTAAACAAGTAATGATCTAAGTTTAAAAATGTTAAACTAAGAAAATTAAAAACACCTCTAACACTAATTAAAAGATTGGGACAAAGTATGAAGTTACAAACTTCTAGTTCTATGTAGTTGCTTAAATCTGGAAAGTGATTTCAAAAACAGGTTCCAGAAATATGGATCAGGAAATTGAAACATAGCCAATATTTACAATATGAGATTTTACCTTATAGCATATAGAATCTAAATAAATCAGAGTACAAGTTTAAGGAAATATAATAATATTATACTTTCCTTACAATACAATATGATGTGAAAAAAAAGTATTAAAACTAAAAGTAGCAAGATATAAATATTTTAACCCAAAGAGAAGGGTATCCAACAACCTTGGATAAAGGTACCTTGATTTATACTTTCATACAAGTCTATCTTAACCACACCAGGGTAAGCCCTCGATACGAAGATCGGAGTCTCTGTCTTGAAATCCATGTAAGACCTCAACTTCAAGGTAGTTGGAACCTCTGTCTTCCTCAGAAAAAAAGCCCTCAACTACAAGTTGTTGGAACATTTGTCTTCCTATCCTTAGAAGCCCTCAAATTTAATCAGCAACATTCAGAACCGCACGAAGATATCTGAAAGATCAGTTCAGTATGCACAAGTCATGAAAAGCTTCTCTCTCTAGAAATCACCTTAACAGCATGTGGTCTCTAGAGTGATCAACTTCAGAATTGAGCTCTTTCAAATGAGATCTTATTTATAGGCTCGGCTGGAACTGTCGGATCCCTCCTCCAATGGTCATATTTTACTTAACTTTCAGTGGGACTTGTATACATGTCACTAAACCAATGGTTAGTTACAAACAGAATGGATGACATCGTTTTATAACAAAACATGTGTAACTTAATGCATCACATCATTTTTTAATGAGATGACTGTAAGCATAAGCAAAAAAATATAGTTCGGAATGTAAGCAAATAAAAGTTCGGAGTTTAACCAAAAATTCAATTCAGAGTCTATAAAAAAGAGATATTTGGATTCTGTTTTATAGGAATTGGGAACCTAAATTCTGTAGAAATCTGGAGTCTGTATTTTTAAGGAAATCTGGAGTATGGTTTCACCAGATTTCGGAATATTAACTTACAATGTTTTTATTTGAACTCATAGATGTTCGGATTCAAACAAGTAAAAGCTCAAAGTTTAACTAGTAAAAGTTCCGAGTCAAACTAGTAAAAGTTCAGAGTTGAACTTGTAAAATATTGGAGTCGAACTCTTAGAAGTTTGGAGTCGATTTTTGTTAGAGTTCGTATCCAGAATTCGGAATGGAACTATATGAGAGTTCGTATCCAGAATTCGGAATGGAACTATATTACAATTCACATCTAGAATTCAGAGTGGAACTTCATTACAGTTCACATCCAGAATTTAGATCCTAAAATAGAATGCTTCATATCATAGAATTATATGATTCTGAGGTTTTGGGTGTGAATCCGATTTTTACACTTAATAAAAATATTGATATGTATAACGAAATCTAAGTTAGGGTAAAATTATTTAAGGAGGGAAATTTTCCTTATAGAAGTAAAACATAGATTTGCTTAAGTAAAAGGGGTTTGTGATTTTCAAAACAAGAAGGAATATAAAAGTCATAAGGAAAACCTTATCGACTCAACATGAATGTGATAGGAAATTTTATAATGATCATATAAAGGGGTGATTGTTAGATTAAATGATATTGTAATTATTTTAAATCATTTATCATAGAAGATGATTAACAATGTGCATTGTAACCACCACCCAATATCACTAATGAAAATAATGGTTGAGTTCGATGAGATTTTGGGTAATTGAGACCATGGAGGGAGTAATATTCAGTTTCTCATTTGTAAAAAATTTGGAAAGAAGAACTCAAGGGAATGTCTTCATGAGATGATAAGATGTTTTGGGTGTGGAAAGGGACACATATAATGTAAATGAAAAGTTAAAATGAAAATATTGGTTTACACAATGAATGATAATAATGGTCCATCTATGTTATTAATTATTTTTGACTATTTAAAATATGTATTGTATGGTCAATATGAAAATAAATTTCCCTAGGTTAATGGTCCTGAATATAATCAACAGGATTTTATGAGTAATGGTCATATATTTATAATGAGAAGGACACTAAAAATGGAAGATTAAAGGAAGTAAGTTTTAAGGAATAAGATGAAGAATCATAGTTAATGGTTTGATAAGGAAGTTGGGTGATTTATGTGATTATGTATTGCAATTCAATAATTACATTATAGGAATCATGAAATATATATGTGTATCATTCAGTATAATTTTTTTATGTGTATGAAGAATATGTTGAATAATACTAATGATGTAGAAAAGTGATTTTATTTCAAGGTAATATTTTTTTTAAAACACATTATAAATAGAATATAACACTAAATATGTCCTTGAGGATGAAAAAATGGTTTTTAGATTGAATAAAGTGATTATTAATGTGGATAAAGTAAATTGGATAGTATTGAAGACCACAAAATTGATATAGGATTTTCTAAAAAAGTGGTTTATGTTATCATTGATTGAGATTACAAAAATCTTGGATCTATGTAATATGTTTAATAATATATATATATTTTCAGTTAATGAGGAATAATGCATGTTTTCATTGAGTTTATATGGTGATTCTAGTTATTTCCTATATTCAGGCTAATATATGATGAAGGTGTTAACATATTTTTCATGTGATCATTAAGACTTTATAAATGATATTGGGAGGAGTAATGTGGATATTGGTAAATTTTATGACCTTTATAAATTTTGAGTTTTGGAAGGGTAATATGGATAAATATTTATGGAATGGTTCAAGTTGAGCTTTAGATGAGGTTTTAGAGGTTAATGTATCAATTCACCATATAAATATTTATCCATATTGGATAACCGGTGTTCACCTATTCTTACCAATATATATATAAGTGATGACTTATCATTATTTTATGGATTTTATTTAGTTCCTCAGGCATGAAAAAAGTCATCTCTTAAGGAAATAAGTGAAGTGGGAATTGATCAACGAACAACAGAGGGATGAAATTATTTCTGTGAAATAAAAAAATCAGGTTAATACATTGTAAAATATTCCCAGTATAGATTGAAAAAAATGTCCCAAACAATAGGAAAAGGATATTTAAATAACAGTTTGTCCTTGTATCTTCATTTTTTATGATAACAATGACCTTTCTCATGCATCATTGATTTATGGTTTTCTGACCTTTAACCATTTCAGAATCACACAATTTCAGTTTATCAATGATACATATCACAATCTATAATTATTTAGGAATATCTTCCATATCTATATCATTACATCCCAATTATGTTATCCTATTTGGATACATAGTATGTGTTATTATAGATGACTTTCTCACATCCCTTTCCCTTTTTCAAGAGGATGTTTTATAAAACATTTTTATAATGTGTGTTTCTATGAAGTAATTTTCAAATGTTAATCCTTTGATGACCAATAAAATTTTTTTAGTTGAAATATATTTTAATGAGTGTAAATGGTAAACCCTAAGATTTTTTAAAATATATCATTTTAAAATAAATTTAATATTTCTGATATTTTTTATTATATGCAAAAATATGTTTATCATGCATTACACACAATACTAAGTTAAAAAACCTGACATGCTATGAAAATATTATTATTTAAGATGATTGATTTTTATTTTCCGTTGTAACGGTTAGTATAAATTGTATTAACTAAACTATAGAAATATATGGTTTACACACACATGTATATATTATAAATTCTTTGGTGACCAATTAATTTAAACACAAAATAAAAACTATTGGAAAATAAAGGATAACTTTTTATGAGAAACTATTATTATGAAAACAGACATGTTTATCTCAATAAATTAAACAAACCACTTTTGGTGAATGATTTCATAAACATTATATAGTATATATATTCAATAAATTTTATAAAATTCTTCTTATCTATTTTACAGATAAGAGATAATAATAAATCAAATTTTATACATAAAAATGAATTTTTCTAGAAAGAAGTCTTATCGGAATTTTCATACTTCTTTTAATAAAAAATTTAATCATTTAGAAAATTTAATTGAAAAATATACAGTTCATTTTTTAAATCATCAATTAATAATTACCCTTTAATGAATTTTTGATAATTTTCTAAAAAAATAAATTTATAGATTAATAGTTTTTTTAATGTTGGGGCTGAAGCCTCATTTATTATTAAATCAAAGAAAAGAACTCCTTAACCGGGTAGAGGGAGACCCATTAAATATCCCAAAGTATTGGTGGTCATTTAGCCCATTACATGGCCCGTAGGCCCAATTTTTTGGGCCAAGGCCCATTCTATGAATAGTACTGCTATAGTGCTACTGTACCACATAGTACCCGCCACCGCTACAGTGCTCTATCGATGCTACAGTAACATGTCGCTGCTACAGTGCCCAACATTGCTACAGTGTCACCGCTGCTATAGGATGCTGCATTACTACTACAGTACTAGCCTCCAATGGGTTTTGAACCCCCATATTCATGTAGGATTACGGGGTGCTTACCACTAAGCCAAACCCCAACTACAATTTAATTGATTAATAATGGAAACTAATGAATTTAAATTTAAAAATACATTTTCATTTAAATAATTCATAAAGTTAGTTAATATTTTAAATTTTTTTAAAATTAAAATTATATTATTTATATTTATATTAATACAATTTATTTCATTTTATTCATTTTTATATTAATGTTTTATTTAAAAACCTTATAAAATGTTAATCGTTTTATCTTGAAAAATAGTTTTATTATTGGGTCTGTTGGATTAAAATTAAATTAAAATTTGTCACTTATTTGAATGTTTTTTAGAAAAAATATATTCAATATTTATAAAAATAGTAATTTATATTATATAATACGTTCTAAATAATTTTGGACCTTAATAAAAATAATTCCATGGTTAAGGTAAAAATTGGTTTACCTGAGGGTTAGATTAAAATGATAAGGGATAAAATGAATTAAAAAATTCATAAATCTATTTTATAATCATTTTTTAAACACTATAATTTCTAATAATAGATGATACTTCATTTTTTGTTTATTTTGGTATGTGAATGACGTGGGTACACAATTTTCTTCTTTAAATTTAAAATTGTGCCACTCACTTAACAAATAAAAGGCCATTCCATCCTATAATCTTGACACCTTAAAATTGAATTTTTATCAGAGGATAACTAACTAAACACCTTACCCAGTTCTCCAATCTCACATAATAATCCTTATTTCAGTAGAAATCTAATCTATGAAGGATTCTTGTGCATACCTATGAAGGATACTTGAATAATATGTAACATTATTCATCTGGCATTTTTATTTTATTTATTCATAAACCTCCTTCAATTATTATTAAAGAATCATTATATAAAAACTTTTTTATCTTACATATATTGAGATGTTCTTATATTAATTGAACTAACTATTACCATCTCTACTTTCATCAAATGGGTTACCCAATCATCATTAATGTGTATGGAGGACTACCACCTCATGGACCAATGTCATTCATTTTTCCAATAACACATCTCATGATTAGGTATGATGACGAATATAAAGTATATATTTTATATTTAAAACATAATTATACCAATAAAGTAATTATATAACATATATCACATTAATTTCCATTCTGTAAGGGATAAAATAATGTCCTTCATGTGTACGGCAGACAACCACCTCAGGAAGCAATGTTATTATTTTCTCACTAACGCATAACATAGATGATAATAAGGATAATGTTAATGAATATATGTGATATACATGAAATAATTATGCAATTATAGAAAAATTTATCATTTTTTAATGACAATATATCAATTTTTTCTTATCTACTCAATCACCGAAAGGTGATAATGTTGTTTGTGTACATGTAGACTACCATCATCACGAAGTGATGAGACACTGTCTTTTTATCACCACACCACATGGATGATTTGTAAAAGTATATTAAAATAAATAATATTTTATTTATGATATTATTATCATTATTAACTATTATGATATTACTTACCATATTTTCACAATGATCTTTGAAAAATGGAAACCTCACTCATGCGTATATACAACTTATCATCTCCATGATCATAACATTATTCATTTCACAAAACCATCATTAATGATTGTTTATAAAAGTATAATTGGTATATAAATATAAAAAATATTTATTGAATATTATTATTGAGATTATGGAACCATGATAAATATAAAATGATCAAAAACTCAAAACATATATGAAAAAAAGCAATTATTACCCAAAAACAATATTTTAACTACAAATTCATAATAAAAGGGTAATAAATGGTCAAAAAATAATATATGATATAATATTTTTATTTAATAAATTTTATATGATATATTTATAATAAAATTATATTTATTATACCGAATTTTAAAACATGCATGACCGCATTCGATAGTTAAAGTATGGGATTTCTAGTCTCTCCTTTATTTGTGGGAGACATATGAAAATTCATTATTTGATTCCATTGTGTGGGGTATATACTTAACCTTTTATATGTTACATTATTAATCTGATTATTTTAATGATATTTAAAGTTTCATTTTATGTTATTCTTTTTTGTGGATTACTTTTCAAAATCTTACTAAAGTGGTAAGCAATTTCTAGCCTCTCTTTTATTTCTGGGAGACATATGAAAATTCACCCCTAGTTTTTATGGTGTATATACTACCCCATTTAAGTTTTATATCATAAATATAGTTATTTTAGTTATATTTAATGTTTAATTTTACTTTATAATTTATTGGGTCTTATGAATCAAAATATTAATAAATCGATAAGTGATTTTGTACCACTTTTTACTCCCATGAGCCTCATGCCATATTCACAACCTATTTCATTTATGTATCCTGAATTATAACAATGAATTTTTTTTATTATTATTCCCATAAAAATTATTATTATCTATAGATCCGTTTGAGTATCTCTCTTTCAATAGGTTTATGGTTAAAAGATACAGATCAATAATTGTTTTTCTCTCATTTCACCTTCTTCGAGACAAATTTTGGGTTACGTGAATGTCTTATTTTATATTTTGTATATAATGTATATTTGAAATTTAATATCATGAATTTATTTATTATATTGATATTATATGTTTCATTAAATTTTATTCTTTCATTGTGATTACGATTCAATGTTACAAAATGGGTAATAGATTAAAAATACAATCTCATCGTTTATCATGATTATTTATTATTATGATTCCAATTACTAAATAATATAATATTACTATAAATAAAAATATTAATCTTCTTCTCGTATGGTAATTTCAAGAGAATAAAATTTTTCCATTCATTTTCCTCCCATTATGTACTCAAGATTTCAAAATAATTTTTTTAATAAAAATCATCAATATTCCTCTCCTCGATTGGAAACCCATTTTCCATAAAAAACCTCGTTTTATAAAAATATTTTGAAAAATGATTTTAACTTTCATTAAATGATTTATCAAAAACACTTTAACAAAGTTTGATTTAAAAAATAATTAAGGAATCTTCCTATCATTTTCAAACAATGCATGTTTTTCTTTTAGCATAAATGTGAAAAGAATATTTGTTTTTAACAAGGCTGACATAAAAATAATTTCTCATTTTCATCACAAGTCAAAAATTTCTAGATTAACTTAAATTTAATAAAATTTATTTTCAAATAATATTTTTCCTTCATATTTGGGAAATTTTTAGATTCTTAATTAATGATTTCAAAGTAGAAAAATTGATTTTGAAATTTTTTTACAAATTTTTTTTCAAATGGGACATGCTATTTTCCACTAGGTAAGTTTTAAAATAATATTTTAAAATATTAATTTATAATATTTAAAATTTATTGTAAAATAAAATTATTTCCAAAATATTATATTATTTTTTAATTTATAAATATTTTTTAAATAATATTTGGTTCTTTGTTAAACATTCCAAGTGGTTTATCTTTCAAAATTATTTTCCATCTAAAAAAGCATCATTAGATATAAATTATTCTTACCATGTATATGAACCCAGAATACCATTATTATTATTTATTTGAATGGTTTATGATAAAAATATATTTATGAAACTAGATTCCATTCCTTAGGTTATACCATGATAAAATTAATATGAAGGATTCCTCCTTTTCCACTAGTTAAGGTATGATGAAATGATGAGATTATTATAAACCTTGTATCTTTTCCATATGTTATAATATGATAAAATTTTTATGAAATCCATTTAATTTCATTGTTTATGATGTGATGAATGATTTATAATCTTGTGTCTCTCACATGTGCGGTTTTTATTATGTGATGGGTGGTACCTATATCTCCCAACAATGAATAATATAACAATTTATATCTCATGAGATATGAATAACAATAATGGGGAGTGAAATTGGTTAAATAAGGAACTTTATCTATTATGATGGTCTTGAGAGTGAGCTATGAATACTTTGATGGTTTTTAGAGTGAACTTATTCCACTATGATATCCTTGGTTGTGATCCTTGAGTAATATGGAAATGATTTTCATTTATTTTTTGTATGAAACAATCTTATGTTTTAGGTCAATGTTATGATCGCATGGATCCTGTTCTTTGATTACCTTATTATTCATGTATTCTAGACTACCAATATTATTTCCCTAACACAAGATTATAATATTTGATATATTGGTTAAGGTTTTTAAATGTTAGGCTCATATTCTCATAAACTTATGTTCATGTTATGATTCTGTATCTCCCTTGTTTACCCCTACTTACCACCTAAACATTATCGTTCAAATGTTTCCCTTCCCCAGGTTATAAAGAATAGTTTTAAGTAGGGTATTTAGTAAAGAGTGATAAAGGGGAATATATTTATGGGATATGGGGAATTACATTCACTAACTTTGTATATTGTGTACCTAGTCTCAAAAGACAATAAAAATTTACAGTCTTAGGGATGTGTTTATATAATGTATTTAATATTCATATAAAAATATTTAAAATTAATGTATTAAAATCTTGGGTGAATATAGTGATGATTTAAAGATTGTATAGGTATTTTTTATTGGATAGTTTAATTGGGTGGTATCTTATACTACTTTATAATTTAAGGTTCATAAAAAAAATTACCCAACTCATTATTTAAAACTAGCAGTGGTAATTTTTTTTCGTTGAAGATATAAATGCATTATCATTATGGTTAATGTTGTGATAGATATACCAATAATAAAATATTGATTTATATTTTCACATATAAATAGTTTAATATGTTCCAAATAAAATGGTTTTAATTTATTAAAGATTATTATTTCCCCATACATTGCCATATTTGGATGGTAAACCAGATAGTTGATACTCTAATTTAGAAGGATCATGCAAGTTTATCCATGATGAGGATTAAAAAAATTCAATACTTATCTATTTATAGAGGTTCGTACTTGAAATTATAATTAAATGACTAAAATACTATATTTGTTATATTAATGGTCAACCATAAATTTATTTTAGTATTAAAGTTGTGAAAAAAGAGGTTTTGTAACATTAAAATAAGGTAAAGATTATTACGGTGTTTAAATATGACTCTGACAGATTGATCAAATTCAAGAATTGGGTATGTGTCCCATTAATACCATAATTGAAGAAGGATATAATGGATGAATCTCATGGTTTATCATTCTCTCTTTATGTTATAACAATGAATATGTATAGAATTGTTAGATTATTTTTGGTGGGTAAACATAAAGAGACATATTATTGAGTATGAATCATAGTGCATGGTATGAGAAAAAAAGAGAATATTGAGACTCATAAATCTAAGGGGATGTTATAACTATTACCTATACCTAAGGGAAACTAAACAAAATCACCATGGATTTCATCATGGTAATATCAAAACATCTCTAGGGTACAAATCTATTTGGGTTTTTTTTGTCACTATATTAATTAAGTGAGTTTTACTGATATTTTATAGGATTTCCCTATTGATCATCACTCATGATATATGTTAAATAAGTGTTATAGTTATACATAGTACCACCCTTAATCATATCTGGTTGAGAGATGAGTTTTACGTATATGATCTAGATAAGTGTTGAGAAATCATTGAATATAATGTTGAGCATTAGAACCATGTATCATCTTCAGATAGATGGTTCATCTAAGATTACCATTCCAACCCTAAAATATATTTTAATAGATTAATATATGTATTAAAAAGGATTTTGAGATTAAAAATCATCCGCTAGTAAAATTTTATTAAATTAATATATTTCACTCAAAATTTTAGATTAATCCCCATGAATCCCTCTATTGAATGTAGTGATGGTTTCTAACATGATGAGATGAAGTTGGGGAATAAAATATATTGGGCCAGAGAAGGCTGAGTAAATTATCAAATATACCACAATACTATACATGCATTTATATCTTAATAAAATAAATTTACCAATATTAATGAATGATTTTAATTAATTTTTTAGATAATATATTCAATAAAATATTTTATCATCCATTAAATGATTTTTACAAGTTAATAAATTAAATTAAATTCAGTTTTATGCCTAAAAATGTATTTCTATAAATACCTATGTTTATTTGTTTTTCATGATTATAATAAAATTAATTTCTACCACTTATAGGAATTGAATTTGATAAAATGGTTTCCATATATGGATTAAATGTGCACAAATTTTTTAAATATGTATGTATCATTTTTTTTCCATTATGAATAATAACCATAGTAAATCATTTTTACCATGGAAAGGGTTAAGAGGATTAATGAGGAGTTAGACTTAGGGATAATGAGTAAAATATATCCAAAACATTGATAATGTAATTGATTGAAGGTTTTTCAACCAAAACATGTCTTGTATTTGAAATTGGGTTACATGGGTTCCACTTTCACTTGAATATGAATAGATTATATATTAATATTTTAATTATTTACAAGAGTTCCACTAACCACAGTTACAAAATGGATCCCCCTCTCTTCGATTATTCACAGAAATTGAACCCTATATTTTTGGAAAATATATATCTGAATGTATTCCTAACTTCTATACCTGAGTATCAGAGATTATTTTTTTCTAAAATGATATGCCTTTGAATAAATATTCTGTAATCCAAAATGGTTCCCAAGATAGAGTAAATTTTAATTGTTGATCCATTTGAGTTTATTTTAACCTTTAAACCCACAAAATATTATGTAACCATATCAAATTGATTAAATCATCCTAATTAATATACTTAAATTATTTAATGTTAATTTTACAATAATTTGTTTCATATCCTTTCCATCCTATGAGAAATGATAATTTCATTTATGAAAATGACATCCCATACCAAATTTTTTAGTAATTAAATTACATAAAGATAGTATTTCCTTAAAACATATTCTCTATATCTTATAGTTTTATAGATTTATATAATTAGTAAAATAAATTAACCAACATAACTCATTTCATTTTCAATAATTGGAAATTTTTATTTCCACTATTATAAAATCGATTATTTAGTAACAAGTATAAAACATCTCCCACAAAATATAATCATAACATACTATTAAATAAACATATTACATATTACCTTTCTTCAAATCCTAGTAAATAGAAACATAATAAATGGGTGGGTTAAGATGCCCATTAATGAAAAAACATATCATAAAATGAAGGAGAACATGAGGGAAATATAAATATCATAATAAAAGATCAAAATACCTAAACTATTATCATGAAACTTGTTAGAGTAACATTATATCATAAAAATTTTATTAAGGAAACATAAAATATATGAAATAGTACAACTCACATCATAATAATCATATAACACATGAGAATGACATTAAACTGCGGAATAATTTATAATATAGATAAAATCATAAAAATTTGGCATTTCATGGAGACAAAATTTATCGTGAAAATATAGAATAACATTATTAAAAACTCATAAATGTGACACAAATGTAATCATATAAATTCATGTGAACAAATCATTCTCTATCATGTTTACACAATTTTTTTTGAAGAAAGCTCCTTGCATCTCATTAAAAAAATCTTGTTAAGAAATATAACCACATCTCATTTATACAAAATTACATAATTTAATTTGATATTAAACCATAAACAATGAATTAGTGGGATATAATTGACCAACCAATCTTATTGTTTAACACATTCACCCATAGTTCGTTTATAATGTAACCACCCATCCATCATTTATAGCGGAACCAACTGTCCTTGGATTATATTGGAACCAACCATCAATCATAAATACATATGTGTTCCATTTAAAATAAATAATCATCATATCATATAAAAAACATATAAAATAATTGTTTTATTAAACATCCTAATGGAAATAATTCACTTTTTATAAAGAACCCTCAAAAATAAAATTGGTTTCAAAAAACAAACAAATGTTATAAAATAATATCCAGAATTAAATTGATTGATAGAAAAAATAGATCAACCAAAACATTCAAATAATAAAATTTAATATACCATAAAACATGTAACATGACCCCATATAAGAATAATCTTCTTAAAATAGAAGAGAAACAATAAAATTATTTTTTTAAAATATCATCTTAAAATGATGTCATTATATATTAACTTTTCAAATATCATTCTCTTAGAGACTAAGAGGAGTATCATTAAAAATATTCTTTAAAAAAATTTAAAATAAGAGGTCTTGGTTGAAACATATGTCAAAATTTGAATTATAAGAGAAGTATATAAAATAATGGTAAGGACAAACCTTTTCAAAGTTTAAAATTTAATTTTTTGAAAAAACTACATTGTTGAAATGGTAAAAAAACCTTTACATTAAAATGAATAAATCGGAATAAATGTATAATAATATATTAAAACATACTTAATTTCCATTAATTACTGGATAAAATTGGTGCAATGTAAAAACATGGATATAAATAAAAAATAAATGTGAATAAATGTGAATTATTATTAATAAATATGGATTTTCATGAAATAATAGAATCATCAATGATGAATAATTTGGTGTGAAATATAATTTCCCTAAAATAATTGGAATATAAAACATAACATCAATATATATTATAAAATATTAATTTCAAAATAAAATAGTCCCAGTGGTGTTATTAAAAAAAATAAAAAAATTTGAGTTCAGAAAACCCCTTACAACCTTTGCATCTTTTGAATCAAAACCCAATCAGAGGTAAAATAATAAATATTAAATCAATTACCATGAGTTATAAGAGTATAATGATAAAAAATTGAAATTTGGGTATCATTTACACAATTATAAATGAAACATGGATTATAACATAAATATGTATAAAGGGAATAAAATATTAGACAAAGAAATCCATTATTTCCTTGCATAGTCAAATAAATTCTAATATCTTATATAAAAAACATAGATATCTTAATAAATAATTAATATAAATATTAATACCTAAAAATATTTATAATTTTCATCTATAATAATATTCTATAAGTATATTAGTTAGTTTTTTTAATATGTTTGAACCTCGAGTGTTAATAGTTTTGACCATCTCTAAAAGTTTCATAAGAGTGTTGTCGGTATTAAATATTATTCCCAAGTTTTTTATTCAAATTTAATTAATGTTACTATAATTTATGAATTAAAAATATCTATTCACTTTAAATTTACTTTAATGTGTACCTCTATATTTATGCTATAAGATGAAATTGACCACAAACATTTTTGCAATGATTATGATCCTTTAAATAGTGGTTTCATAATTAATGTGTAAAATATTGATGTATAAATTTTATAAAAAACAATTATTTAATGTTTGATATCATTTTATTCTAATAATAAATTTTTTATAATCTTCCATGATATGATTTCATAGCATTGTTTAAGTGTGTGGCCAAATCAACCCAATCATGAACATGTCAGGATTATTGATTATTATTAGGTCATTTAGATTTAATATCATAAAAAAGTAGTATAATGATATAATTTGGTGTTTATTTGAGTCATATATCATAATTAAAAATTAATTATATGAATAATTAATAGAAAAAAATATTATATGAATTGAATTAATGATTTTCCACTCAGTACTCTTTTTTAATTATTGATTTTGGTATAATTGTTTGTTGATCAAATCATTAATAGGATATCCAACTTACATAAAAACCCCTTAATTATATAATAAAAAATATTTATAAATTAAAATCATTCTCATGTCCATCCAAGTATTTAGGTGATTAAATAAAAAATATAAATCGATCATTTCATGGAGAAGGTAGTCTACACCTACACATAGTTGATGATTTTGTTTTCCATAGAATGGGGGAAATGAGTTATATGGTTTATAATTTAACAATATAAAACATTAAATTATTATAATTATTAAATATTAAATTCGCGATTATAACCATCCTTGTATAGTGGTGGTGGGAAATGATAAATTTTCCATCGTGGAGGCAGTAGTCTGTACAATGCACGATACACATTTTTTACTTAAAGATAATGGGGAAGGTGGTTAAGGCCTATACCATCATTATTATAACATAATATTATAATAATTATATTTATTTTATCATTATTATATTTTAAATTTTAATTTATATACATCGAAAAGAACATAAAGTAATATAAAAAAGGAAAGAGATGTTAGAAACTTATACCTCACTTCCCTAGTTATGTCCTTTATGGAGGGGGTTAAACCCATGAGTGATGGAATTTTGAGAATAAAATAACCTCATTAATGTGTCTTGGAGTGTGTATTGTATTTATGGTTTTATTTTTGGCCAAACTAATGAGGCTTTTGATTAAGGTTAAGTGAGTTTAGAAGAGCCCCTTTTATAAGAGAAATGTGATGGAATTTTTGTAAATATCCAAAATATATTAATAATGGGAAGGTAGTCTCAAGAAAAGTTGATCAAAAACAGAAAAACAATGGATAAATATGTTATTTAGTCAAGCAATTCATCAATCACAAATTCTTAAATGTTCTTTAAACATGTTTGTGTTCTTTTACTCTTAGATTTTTTCTTTTACAATTTTAGCATTTACTATGGTAATAAGATTATACCTAGGATAAATTATCCTTCATAAAAAATTGAAATTATTGCATCATTTATACTCAAGATTCCAAATTTGATATTTAAATTATTTTATTCAGTTTATAAAAATGATAAAGATTTATTTTAAAAACTAAATGTATGTTGAGTTAAAAAAAATTATTAAAAACATAACTTATGTCTGAAAATGAAAAATATGGGTTCGTAAATAAAAAACATTTTTTACATTATAAATTCAATTATTAAATAAATATGTTTCTTTATAAAATGCTTTCCTTAATTTTAGATTCATAGTTATATAATGATAAATTTATAAAATTCATATTATATGTAAATAAGATACTTTGAAATATTCTTCTAAAAATAAACCTTTTTAGAAAAATATAATAAATAATTATAAGATAATATTGAAATATATTAAAAAATAATTTTTTAAATAATTAATATTTTAAAATTTATAAATTTTCATTAAAATTAAGATACAATATGTTAGTAAATACTGATTTTTTTAAAAATTGACATTTTTAAACTTCAATTGTTTTTAATATTATTTCATATGTATTATTAAACCATTAAATATTTATATATTAGTAGATAAATAAATATATTAACTATTATGATAATTTTTTAACTATAATCAATTTAATATATTAACATAGAATACAATACTTTATTTTTAATTTGTTCTTCAAAAGAAAACCTTTTTAAAATATTAATCAAATAAAATAATAAAATATGATTATTTCAATTGATTTATATCATTTTATCTAATAATGATTAAATTAATCATGTATTTTTAATATGTTTTAGTTCTCTTTAGTTGGTTGTATCATTATTTTGGTGTTGCATGTGACCCAATCTCTTTAAGATAATGTTAATTTAAAGGATCCAAAATGTTCAGTCAGTATATTCTACCCCCCCCCCCCCAAGTAAACTATGTCCTTGAAAATTTAATTTTTACCCATAGATAGTTTTATGAGAGGTTATTCCCATATTTTTTATTATTCCAGATATTAATTAAAATGTTACATTTACCTGAATATCTTAAACTATATCAATATACTTATCTTTCCTCAAACAAGATTGATTATTTATTACCTTATAAAATATTATCCTAACTATACCTTTATCTAAATCAATTTGAGTCTCTAAGAAGTTAAACCATATGTAAATCATATAATCCTAAAAAATTTAAACATATATTAAATCCCTAGTTCATAAAATCAAACACAAGTTAATGTTATCCCGAAAATGATATAGGTTACTCTAGAAATATTCCAAACCAAATATAAATTCCAAGGTTTCCAATATTATCTAAAATATTTTTTTTAAATAAATAAACTCCATATTATTTTAACATCAAGAACACTTTAAACATAATATTTTTTCATACCACAATCATGTGTTCTTCAATATATATCGACAAAAATATAACCATTTTATAAAATAAATTTTCAAGGTTTTTGATAACCCTAAAAATATGTTTACATTCTATTGAAGAAAAATTAATAAATAATGATCCTTCTATATTTCACATAATTATAATTTTTTTAAATATAAAAAAAACAATGATAAATATTAATCATTAATGAAAATAGCACAGAGCATCAAGATTTTTTTTATTATGATGTCAACCTCACATCCTTAGGTTACACCAATAAGCTCACCTTTTCCATTAGAACATGTGTTTTCCAATATTATGATCCATTTAAGTATGATTCCTTAATTTTTTATATGTCTATTGTTTTCTAGACATGTACCTTTTTAGCTTCATTTTTTGTGATCATGTTTCATCAAAATACTCAAGACAAAATGGTTATGATAATATTTACAAGAATTAAAGTATAAGAATATAAAAACTTTGTTCTGAGTTGTCTTCTATAATTACAATTTAATTTCATCTATGACATACTAGGTTAAACCTATAACTTTATTGGTTCTACCATGTTTTCTTTAATTTGTGTTCTATAATACTTCTTAATATAATAACCTAAGGAAATCAGTAAATAAATCCTTCATAATGGTTCATAAATGGAATGTGACTAACGAAATCATATCCCCTAGGTGTTTCAAAATATGTGTGTAGTTGAACCTCTGTTTCATTAACCACATGATATTTGATTTAATTTCCAATACACTTGTTTCATGGTTATTACCCCTACTTATATTGATTCTAGTGTCTTTATCAAATTATAGTATCTAGATAGGGATGTTACTTCTAGTAAAACCATGAAATATCTACAGTAACAAAATTTTAGGATATTGTTATATACATAAACTTATCCATTAAAATTGTTCTTAAATATTTAACTAAGTTTATCATATCCTAATCCCTAAAATATTACCTCAATTGATCTAAAGGTTTATCTATAACTTTTCAATTGTAATCAACCTTAACTTATAAACCATTTATTATATTTCTAACTCATAATTTATCCTTATCTGATATCATCATAACCTATAAAGTTATATAAACTCTTCTCTGATACTAACTCTGACAACCCAAACATAACTATCTATCAATTACATGATGTGAGGAAAATTTACTTTTGAAACACATTCCAATAACCATTTTGGTTTATAGTTTAATAGAATTAGGAAAAAATAGTAACTAAAAAACTCATGTACGTTTTGAATAATGGATATTTCTCATTCCAGTGGGATATACCTAACTTAATACAAAACAAGTGTTCAAAATATCCCAAAAAAATCTTCTCATAAGATAACCATCTAGACACATCTTATGTATTAATTTTATTCATAACCTAGGGAAGGGAAATATGAGAAAATGTTATCTTAGATGCTCGGTAAGGGAAGAACATATCATTAAATTATAGAGAACATAAAGAAGAATAGAATATCATAATGAAATTTCAAATGAACTAAGATGATAATTATGAAACATTTTATAGTAACATAATATCATAAAAATAATTTTGAGGAAGAATAAAAAATATTACATGGTTCAAAACAAATCTCAATAATCATATAACATGTAATAATTACATAAAAACATGGAATACATTAACATTTTAATAAAATTATAAAAACATATAATTTCATGGAAATTAAATGCATCTATAAAATGAGTCATAACATTATAAATAACTTTTAAATGTGGAAGAACCATAAGCAAAAAAAATATTGTGAACAAACATTCTTTCATCACATTAACACAACTTGAAAACAAATACTACCTCATATCATTAACAACAAAAACTTATGAATAAATCTTATTATGTCTCATTATAATAAATTTACATCAACTCATTTGATATGGAACCATAACCAATGTATTAGAAGGCTATAACAGACCCATGTGTCTCATGTTTATAATGTAGCCACCCATCCTTAGTTTATAACGGAACCACCCATAAATCATCCATACATATATGTTCTATTTAAAATCAAACATAAACTTATTTTAGAGAACCTATAAAAAATAATGGGTTTCTTAAACAACAAAATAGAAACCATTAACCCTTCATAAATATCCCACAAAAATAAAATGGGTTTCTAATAACATTCAAAAGGTTTAAAATAAAATCATGAATTAAATTGATTCCAATAGAAAAACTAATCATCCAAAAAAATAACATAATAAAAGAAAATATATGGTGAAAAATGAAACATAACATTATTGAAGAATAATAATGTTAAAATTGAAAAGAAATCGGAAATTTTATATTCCTGAAAATATCATATTAAAAAACTAATGATTTTCAAGTAATTTTCTAAAAACATTTTTTATGATGAAGAGAATAATCATTAAAAAATTATTCAAAAAAAATGTAAATAATTATTATCTATTAAAACATACGTCAAAATTTTAAATATAATACATGTATATGAAGTCATATTAATGGAAATCCTTTTTAAAAATTTAAATTTCCAATATTGAGAACACATATTGTGAAAAGTTTAACGAAACACTTAATTCAAAATGAATAAAGAAGAGTAAAAGGACCATTTAATACTTTAAAAAAATTAATTTTCATTATGTAAAGGATGAAATTAGTGGGAAGTGAAAATATGGTTATGTAAGAAAAATTCATTAAAATAAATATCACTTATTCTTAACAAAAATAAATTTTCTCAAGACAATACATTCATCACGGAATAATATAATTGTTTGAGGAATGATATCCAAATAAAAAAGGTGTAAATAAAACAATACACAATAATAAGTTAGAATATATCAATTTCAAAATATAATAGTTAGATAGTAGTGGTATTGACTCAATAAAAATATTTTGTTTAAGAAAACCCCTTACAACCTTTGTATCTTTTCGAATCAATACTACATGAGTGGTATAACCTAAAATAGAACATTTAAAATCTATAATAATAATAGGTTCATGATAAAAAATGAAATTGGTCTAGTATTTACACCCCTGAAAAGATAACATTTCTTATAGCTTCAACATATCTAAATGGATTCAAATTTTAGGCAAAGAAACCCTTACTATGTTTCCCTTCTTAGACTAATGCTCACTAATCTTGGGTAAAACTATGGAGCCAAATTTTATTTTCTTATTTTTTTGATATAAATGAATTATTTTATTTCAATATAATGAATAAGAATCAGAATATAGTATATGTTCTTGGATGTTTGTTTTGGAGAACGTAAGCATTGTGAAGAAGAAGTTCCCAATGCGAGGAATTATTATTGGAAATTGAAGTAAATACTTGAGTCACTGACACTAAACATACATGTCCTAATTCATGTGAATAATGGAAATATGGTAATTATGTTATTTTATGTCAATCAATGTTCATGTAAATTGATTCATTCATTGGGAAGAGATATTTTAAAGAACTGAGGTATTCCATCCATGTGAAGAAAAAATAAAATATATAAATATTATTTGATTATGATTGAAAAATGTAGAATTGGATGTCATAAATAATTTATATATTTTAAAATTATTATTGTGATTATCTTTAATTTCAACAGCATATTCTAATACAGATTTATGATTCATATAGTTTTCAACTCTAGATAATACACTCAAGGATGAGTTTTTCTGAATATATGAATGAATTTAAAGGTTAAATAGTTTCACATGAAGATTCAGAATTTAGAATATGATTAAAAGAGGAAGAATGAGAAACAAATGGAATTATTATATAGAACATACAATTCATACATTGAAAATTTCTATTCCCTATAATACTATGTTGGTATTTATCAAAACATATGGGTCTACATTACTATGCTATCCTAGTTGGTAAGCTGGCTAGTTGACATAGAAGTATTACATGTATAAGGGGTGGGTGGGTGTGCACATAGAGGTGCACACATGAGGCATGGATCACTCCATGGGTCAACAATCCATGTGGGGGTAAAAGTTTTCTTGGAGCAGGCTCAGATACTCAAAACCATTAATTTTATGGTATGAGTGGTATTATTAAGAAGCATCAGATAATTTTGTTGTTCGATGTGTAACAATTCCAAAAGTAGTGAAAATATCTCCATGTGAAAAAAATTATGCACATATTATCAGTCATATTATTAAAATGATCTTATCCATCCAATCATCATTTTCCAATTGAGGATTTTTCATATAAACAAACTCTTAAACCAACAGCATGGTATACGTCAATTGACCACATGGGTAAAATTGAGTCAATCATTCCTAGTTTATTTGATCGAAAAAACACATGACTAGAAATCATCCATTAAATGAAAATGATTAAAAATTCATTTGATAATCAACCTCGCTAAGCTTTTATCATTTGTAAGTATTTTATATCTAATTTAAATAATAGAGAACCACTGTATTCCTATGTATCATTCATGAGTTCAATATATGGGTTGATCATATTCTCTTGATGGAATAAATACATGAGTGAAGATTTCTAATGAGATAATTTGAGCTATATCCTGAGTACGAAGAAACCAAAAGAATATTTGAGTGACCACAAGACTTTTACCCTAGACCGACCTTGTGATTCGTAAGGTCTGGATCATTTTAATCATAAAAAATAATTTAATAATTCTTGTGATAATATATATTATATGGTCCTACTCTGAGTTAATGATTTTTCTATTATTAAAATCAATAATTTACCCAATAAATAAAAAATAGATTATTCAATATTGAGGTTATTCATGCATGGTAATTTCTTCTAAACATAGAACATCAAATCTGTGGTAGTGTTTAAAGACCAAGAAATTTCAAGGAATTTTTTTTTCATAAATACTTTGGAACTTTTTAAGTCTTTGACTTCTGATGTCACTTGATTCCGAGGCTCGTTGTGCTCGGAATCAATTTTCAAAGATTAGATCAGGTACGTTTAGTGAAAAAACAAGCAGGTTTTTCTATCTTTTGAACCAGTGCTCGGAATTGAAATCTGAGGGCACCGATAAACTCACTATGATGGTAATTTCTTAAAAGGACCTTTACCACAATTTCCTTTGCATTGGATAATAAGTTAATTTTTGTAGATTAATTGAGAGGTGAATAAAATTTTGGAACAATTTTATTTTTATATATTAAGTGGTTATAACCTACATGGGGAAGTTAGGGAGGGACCCACTAACATCCTAACTTCCCATGTGAGGATAAATGTGAGGTGGGGCCCACACGAGCCCCAACCCTTCACATTTACATAACTCTCATAAACGTCCCCTTTAAAACTTTTTAACTCCCTTTAATTAAGTAACTCTCCCTCTCTCCCACTTTATTGCATGCCAACACACACATTAACTAATTAATTTAAACTCTTCAATTATTTAAGTGTTTGAATTTTGTAAATTCGAATGCATGGCATGTTTTTTTGAGATTTTGGGTAGAGAGCTCCAGTTTTATTTGAAGAACTTCATCCTCAATGAAGAAAGTCAAATATTCGATGAATAAGATAGACTCGGCGACCCCAGTTTCTCCGTTATCTTCTTCCTCCGCGACAAGGGAGGAGACACCGATGCAGAAACTCACCAACAACGTTACACCTTTCAATCTTCTCTCTGTTAAAAAAAAGGGGAGACACCACTTCCTCCTCTGACGCGCTCTTTCGATGTCTATGAAGCTCATCCCACGACATCAATGCTTGTCATCTTTTGTTGAGGTAGGGTGTCTTGATTCAATTTTTTTGAGAATAAAATTATTCGTTGTGTTTCGTGAACCATGTGAATTCTTGGCCATGTGATACCGTCTAACGCAGAGGGTGTGGGATAAACAAACAGAGCCCGAAAACCCTCAAATAGAACTTTATTCCTTTGGAATTGGCAACTGGAGGTGGAGGAAAAACTTGGCACCATCGCGCCCAGCCAGGATTATGATGAAGGGAACCGGCGCCGTCATGCCGGTTGAGCGGAAATAACCACGGCCCGCAACATGGGTCGCTTCGGCGGAAGGACCGGCCGGCCCGTCGGCTGGCCGAGCGGTGCTGGACCGCGGTGCCAGGAGGGCGCCATGCTGGAGGACTGGCAGCCTACCCTTGCAGGCCGCGTGTGAAGAATACCAGTAGGTCTAGCCAGTTGGATGGAGGAAGGTCGGCACTTCCTGGCGCTACCGATGCAGACGACTGGCCCCCCCTGGAGCTCGCTCGGCTTCGGCGGAGCCAGCCGCGCCACTTCGGGCTGGGCCGAGCCCTTCGGGCTGAGTTAAGTAATTATTCGGACCGGTCTGACACCCCTGCTGGGTCGTACCCATCAAACTAGTTCAACCCGACCCATCGTCCCACTGGGCTAAACGGGTCGGGCCCTTTATTCACTTAAACGAGAATAACTAAAGGACCGTGCATCCGATCGATGTGCCGTCTGCGGCACTGGGACTCTTTTGACGAGATAGTCCTTTTGAGATACTATAAGTGAGTTTTGGATAGTTTTGGATATCTTTTCGGTTATCAATGGGCATATTTCTAACCGGGCCCCTGGGACGGAAAAGCTTATATCTCTCGGACCGAGGTCTGATTGATGCGCCGTCTGTTACATTGAGTTACTTTTTACGAGATGGAACTTTGGGATACATAATCTCTAGACTAAGTGATAGTTGATGTAATGATCCCCTTGTCTCATGGAGCGGACCCTCATAGAATCGAGCATGCTGTGTGCGGGAACCCTAGAGCTGGCTGCGGCTGCGACGACGATGATGACTATACTTGGATCCTACATGGGTTCGGCAATGAGGATGATTGTACATGGATCCTCTATGGAATTGAAGACATAGTTATATGTATGGGAATATACCTAAGTAGAGTTGTTTGATACTTTGTGTTTGTATCTATACTTTGTGGTTTATACATTTTGGATTCTGGGAGACCATTGGGGGTCTCAGGGTCCCTGCTGAGTATCATATATTGACCCCTAAACGGGATATGGCCGCACTACATTATGTTGGATGCAAACGACATACAACACTGATCGATAAGGAGTCTTGTGGAGTGGGATGATACCTAGAGGTGGACCACTTGACGAGACGGTACCTGGAGGTGGACCACTTGGCGGGACGTACACGGAGCGGATGGCTGGACCTGAGGAGCTGAGGAGACAACTTGTACCCATCCTATAAGTGGGATAGCTGGAGGACGACTCGGTGGTTGCTGATTTACTTTTCTGCTACTGTAATTTCTTTTCAGTTGTATTGTACTTTCAGTTGGGTTTGTATTCTGGCCCATTTACTTTCCAACACTTACTTATGTACTCAGTTTGCTTAGTGTTTACTTCAGCTTGCATACTCTGTTTTGTTTCTATACTTATGTAAATCCAATTCCTTCCATTTTATCGGGATTTTCACCTTTGGTTCTAGTCACCAACCCCTGGCCTATGGAAGGCGAGCTTGGGGTAGTCAAAACACGGGTCCTGAGGACAGGTCGTGAAAAATTCGTTTCAGAGGAGTCAGTTCTACAACAGAACTTAGGACTATGATAATTTCTTCTCTGTGAAGCAATAATTTTTAGATTATTTAGTGTGGTTATCAGTCTAGGGAGTCCATTGTTGGTGCGGTGGCCGACGTATCCATACACCAGGACCCTGGCTTCTGATTTCCGACTCAGTGCATGAAAAAATTGATTGCATGTGTGTTTCAAAAGTTTTCTGAGTGATTACTTTGTGTCAGCTCACCATGTATACTGTATAAACTGTGGCGCACCTGTTTCTTTTCAGGAAGGCCCCATGATGGCAGCTAGATAGGGTTCCCAGTTATGTGCGAGATGGCAGCCCACCGAGCAACGAGGGCTCAGTGCAGGGCCCCATTATAGCGGAGGCACCAGTGGTACCTCTACCTGCTGGGCCACCGATTCCACCATCCCCAACAGAGGAGAGTGCACATCGCCTGAGTGCACTGCATGAGTTTCAGCGTTAGAGGCCACCCAGGTTCCGTAGAGAGACAGACCCTCTGGCAGACGAGGATTGGCTGGAGGCTATCATCTGAGTCTTCAGATTGGTAGGGACACCAGCAGATCTTATGGTGATCCTTGCGGCGAGTCTCCGACACACAGCTGCAAGTAGATGGTAGAGACTAATGCTCCAGGTGCACGATGAGGCATCATTACTTTGGACGGACTTCGAGAGCCTCTTCTGCTCGGATTTCATTCCAGCCACCCTTCGTGTGGTGCACATCCAAGAGTTACTACAGCTACGGCAGGAGATCATTACTGTAGCCCAGTACTCGGCGAGATTTATTGAAATCTCTCGCTACACCATGGACATTGTACGAGACACATTCTTCTGAGCCTAGACATTCGAGCAAGGACTCAGGCATGAGATCAGGGCTTCAATGATCTTCCTCACCATTCCGACGTAGGAAGGAGTACTGGAGAGAGCCCTTCTTTTAGAGAGCTTCCTTGCTGAGCCTACGCCAACAGCGAGGCCAACCTCAGGGAAACACGTAGCGGAGTCTTCTGCAGCTTGCAGCAGACAGATGTCACAGAGGTCCAAGAGGACCAGGCCATTAGGTGGGTGAACTCAGGATACTAGGTCAGAGGTACAGGGCACACACAGTAGAGCCAGTCATACGAGAGGCCGGTAGTGCTATGTATGCGGTGGGTAGGGACACATGGCTCGTGACTGCCCGACCCACCATGCAGAAGAGCAGCAGACGGTTGTGGGACCACCCAGGCAGAGGCAGAGGTTCGACTGTGGTGGTCTGCATGGAGCAGGCGGATGAGGCAGAGGAGCTGGACGAGCAGCGGGTGGTGGTCGATGCTTCGAGGCTCTACCACCACCACCACCAGGAGGTCCACCCCCACCACAGGGAGCTGGTAGACAGAGGCAGGCGTAGATTCAGGTGGTGGAGGCTTATGACCATGGCTCACTTGAGATGATTCGAGGTACTATCTGTGTCTACTCCACCCTTTTTATAGTTATTATTGACAGAGGATCGAGTCATTCTTTCATTGCCGCTTCCCTTGTTCAGAGCTCGGAGATTTCGACAGAGTCACTGGCTCGATCATTATATCTAGATACTCCTACGGGAGTAGACTCGATGATTACACACTGGTGTCGTTAGTATGATCTTACTCTAAGAGGCAAGAGATTTGGCTAGGATCTTCTTGTAGTGGCGTTGAGGCCTTACGACATCATCTTGGGAAGGTATTTTTTATCTACAATCCATTCTCAAATTGACTGTATTAGGCACAAAGTGTGGTGTGTTCGCATGGATGGGAGCAGGTTAACCTTCACCGGAGAAAAGGGAGCCTTTGTAGTACAGGATGAACATACGTAGAGGAGAGGGTAGCCGATCAAACATCAGTTGGCTAGTCTCATTCTCAGAGCGGTTGATTTGTTGAGTCTAAGTTTTCCTGTTGTAGTGGATCAGTATGCGGACGTTTTTCCTGATGACGTTCTAGGACTACCTCCTCGCAGAGTGGTAGACTTCTATATTGACCTATACACTGATACATCCCCGATATCTACTCTATCATATCGGATTGCTCCCGCTGAGCTTCATGAGCTATGGGTACAGCTGGAGGACTTACAGGGAAAGGGATTCATCCGACCCAGTATTTCACCCTGGGCTTCTCTGATTTTATTCACCAAGAAGGCGAATGGGAGCTTACGACTATTTTCTGACCACCATTGACTGAATCAGGTGACCGTAAAGAACAAGTATCCACTTCTGAGTATTGATGACCTCTTTGATCAACTCAAGGGAGCACGATGGTTCTCGAAGATTGACCTAAGGTCAGGATATCATCAGCTCAGAGTTCGAGATGAGGATGTGCCGAAGACGGCCTTCAGGTGTCGATATGGACACTATGAGTTCTTGGTTTTGCCTTTCGGCGTAACCAATGATGCAGTAGTGTTCATCAGTCTCATGAACAGGATCTTACGGCCTTACCACGATCGATTTTTCATAGTCTTCCTCAACGACATAATGATTTACTCAACTACTGAGGAGGAACACGCCTACCATTTGCGAGTTGTACTGGACACACTCAGAGAGCACCAGCTTTATGGTAATCTCTTGAAGTGTCAGTTTTGGATTATAGAGGTCCACTTCTTAGTGCACGTCATCTCTAAGGTAGGAGTTACTGTGGATCCTATGAAGATCGAGGCAGTGATTGCTTGGGAGCCACCCAAGAGCGTGATAGAGGTGCGGAGTTTCCTAGGTCTGGCTGGGTACTATCGGAGATTTGTGCAAGACTTCTCCAGAGTTGACGCACCACTTTCAGCTTTGACGAAGAAGGGGAAACCCTTTGTGTGGTCAGATAGATTTTAGCAGAGCTTCTAGGAGTTGAGGCAGAGATTGACCAGTGCACCCATCTTGAGGCTACCGGAGGAGGGTGTAGGGTATATAGTTTACTAAATTGCATCAAGGACCGGACTCGGGTGTGTCCTCATGCAGAAGCAGGTAGTGATCGCCTATAGTTCACGAAAATTGATGCAACATGAGTAGAACTATGCTACCCATGACCTGGAGTTAGCAGCAGTGGTTTTCGCCTTGAAGATGTGGTGCCACTATCTGATGGGCGAGCACTTTACTGTCTATTCTGACCACCAGAGTCTCAAGTACATATTCTCACAGAAGGACCGGAACCTGAGACAACGGTGATGGCTTGAGTTCCTCCAGGACTATGACTTTGAGATAGTCTACACTCCTGAAAATGGGAATGTAGTAGCTGATGATCTTAGGAGGAGATCAGGCATTCAACTACTTGGAGAGGCGATGGAGCAGCTAGCCGCATTGTAGATATCCTTTGTGGATATAGATGGAGCATACTTTCTACAATAGCTCACAGTCACTCCTCCACGACTATAGTTGGTTAGAGAGGCACAACGTGGGGATGTTGACTGTGATATGGGATGTGCACAGATATCCACAGGATAGGCACATGATGGATTTTCAATAGGAGGAGAGCACTTCATCCACTTCAGGGGACGTACCATGGTACCAATTTCATTACAGGTGGAGGTGTTGAGGGAGTTTCACACTTCCCTATTAGCGGTACATCCAGGAGTAGCAAAGATGTACCAGGATCTCAGATGACAGCACCGGTGGCCAGGTATGAAGAAGGTTGTGGTAGATATAATTTCACGATGCCTCACCTACCAGCAGGTGAAGGAAGAGCATCAGGTACCGGTAGGCTTGGTGCAGCCCTTAGAGGTCCCAGAGTGGAAGTGGGATGGGATATCCATGGATTTCTTGATGGGGCTCCCTCGTACTTCCAGAGGACACGACTCCATATGGGTGATTGTTGAACGACACACCAAGTCGGACCACTTCCTACCCATCAGAGAGCAGGGCTCATTGGGGAGATTGGGACGCCTCTATGTTCAAGAGATCATACGGCTTCATGGTGTGCCACCATATATCGTCTCTTATCGAGATGCTCACATTACATCCCGGATTTGGAAGGGGTTGTAGGAGGCTTTTGGGATGCAGCTATGCCTGAGCACTGCCATTCACCCTCATACAGATGGCCAGATGGAGAGGACCATTCAGACACTCGAGGACATGCTCTGTGCATGCATCCTTCATCTCTATGCTTCATCGGACCATTCCAGGTTCTCAGTAGGGTAGGAGAGGTGGATTATTGCCTGGCTCTTCCACCTTAGTTGCATCGGGTTCACGACGTCTTCAATGTATCTCAGCTTAGGAGATACGTGCATGACCCAACACATATTATTGATCATGGGGAGCTAGACATCGATGACGTTGTGATTTTTGTGGAGGTACCAGTGTAGATCGAGGATCCATAGGAGTGGGTCCTACGTGGATGGTCAATTCCTATGGTGCGCATCCGTTGGCAACCCGGGAACCTCCAGGAGAGCACATGGGAGCGAGAGGCTCAGATGCGTGCACAGTACCCTCATTTGTTTCCCTAGTTTATGATATAGCTTTACGAGGACATAAAGCCCTAAGGTGGGGGTAATGTAAAGACCTATAAATTTCAAGGAATTCTTTTTCCTAAATACTTCGGAATTTTACAAGTTTGTGGCTTCTAAAGGAACTTGATTCTGAGGCCCGGTGAGCTCGAAATAAATTTTTGAATTTTAGCTCTGGTACATTCAGTGAAAGAACAATCTGGTTTTTCATTTTTGAACTGGTGCTCAGAATTGAAATTTGAGTGCACTAATGAACTCACAATGTTAGTAATTTCATATGAGTACCGTTACCACAATTGCGTTTGCACGGGAGATTATGTTAATTTTTGTCGATTAATTGAGAGGTGAATAAAATTGTGGAACAATTTTATTTTTATATCTTAAGTGGTTATAACCTACATGGGGAAGTTAGGGTGGGACCCACTAACATCCTAACTACCCATGTGAGGATAAATGTGAGGTGGGGCCCACACGAGCCCAAACACTTCACATTTCCATAACTCTCATAAACTCCCCCTTTAAAACTTGTTAACACCCTTTAATTAAGTAACTCTCCCTCTCTCCCTCTTTATTGCATGCCAACACACACATTAATTAAATAATTGAAACTCTTCAATTAATTAAGCGTCTGAAATTTTTAAATTTGAATGCATGGAATGATTTAATAAAATAAGGGAAGCCTTATTTTATTTTTGGTGGTTGGCATGTTGTGTTGATATTTTGGGGAGAGAGATCTAGTTTTATTTGAAGAACTTCATCCTCAACGAAGAACGTAAACTCTTTGATGAAGAACATCGGCTAGGCGACCTCGGTTTCTCTGTTCTCCTCTTCCCCCACGATAAGGGAGGAGACACTGACGTGGGAACTCGCCAATGATGTCACAACTTTCAATATTCTCTCCTTGAAAAAAAGGGGAGACGCCACTTCCTACTCGGATGCTCTCTGTCGACGTCTACGAACCCTCATCTCGCGACGCCAACACTCATCATCTTTTGTTGGGGTAGGGTGTGTTGATTCAATTTTATTGAGAATAAAATTGTTTTTTTTTGTTTCGTGAACCCTGTGCATTCTTGGCCATGTGATACCATCTAACACGGAGGGTGCGGGCTGAACGAACACAGCCAAACAACCCTCCGCTAGAAATTTATTCCATTGGAATTAGCAACCGGAGGCGCATGAAAAACACGGCGCATTCGCGCCCTGCCAATATTGTGATGAAGGGAAACGACATCGTCGCACCGGTTGAGTGGAATGAACCGTGGCCTGAAACGTGGGCCGCCTCGGTGGAAGAACCGGTCGGCCCTTTGGCCGGCTTGGTGAAGTGGAGCTACAGCGCCAGGAGGGCACTGCATTAGAGGATCGCTCGGGCGGTGCTGGACCGCGGAACCAGAAGGGCGCCGCGCTGAAGGATCGACGGCCCGCCCTTGCGGGATGCGTGCGCAGAAGACCAGCATGTCTAGCCGGCTGGTTTGGGAAATGGTAGCGCCACTTGGCACCACCGGTGCAGAAGACCATCCTAGGGAGCCCACCCGGCTTCGACGGAGCCGCTCGGCCAGCCGGGCCGCGCGCCCCGCTGGGCCAGGCCCCGCAGCTTAGTGTCGGGTTGCGCCACTTCGGGTCGGGTCGCGCCCTTCTGGCCGAGTTAAGTAATTCTTCGGACCAATCCGACACCCCTGCTGGGTCAGACCCATCAAACTTGGTCAAGCAGACCCATCAGCCCACTAGGCTAAACGGGCTGGACCCGTTATTCACTTAAACGAGAATAACATAAGAACCGTGCGTCTAATCGATGCGCCGTCTGTGGCATTGGGACTCTTTCAACGAGAAGGTCCTTTTGTGATACTCTATGTGAGTTTGTTACTGTTTTGGATATCGTCCGGGTTAGAAACTAGCATATTTCTAACCGGGCCCCTTGGATAGAAAATCCTATATCTCTCAGACCAGGCCTCTTATTGACATGCCATCAGTTGCATTGAGTTCCTTTTGAAGAGACGGAACATCAGGATACATAAATTCCAGACTTCGTGACCGTTGATGTAATGACCCCCTTGGCTCATGGAGCGGACCCTCCCGG
Source organism: Viscum album (assembly GCA_963277665.1). Taxonomy (NCBI): domain Eukaryota; kingdom Viridiplantae; phylum Streptophyta; class Magnoliopsida; order Santalales; family Viscaceae; genus Viscum; species Viscum album. Next base: position 1,320,987,015 of record OY728138.1, read on the forward strand.
AATCGAGCATGCTGTTTGCGGGAACCCTTGAGCTGGCTGCGACTGTGACGACGATGACGACTGTACTTGGATCCTACATGGGTTCAGTAGTGAGGATGACTGCACTTGGATCCTCCATGCATTTGGTAGTGATGACGATTGTACTTGGATCCTACGTGGGTTCAGAAGCGATGGTTACTAAACTTGGATCCTACGTGGGTTCGGCAGTGACGACTTCTGTACATGGATCCTACATGGGTTCGACGGGGAAGATGATTTAGATGCTACATCTATCATCTGCACCTCTCTTCGTGAGTATTATTCCTTTGTGATCTGAGTCTTGACTTTCAATCAATATCATAGATATGATTGACTTACATTCCTGTGTGGACTGGGTTGTGCCTTCCTGTGTGGACTGGGTTGTACTTGGGCTATTGAGTTGGAGCCGAACTGGAATTGAAGACTTAGGTATATGTATGGGAATATACCTAAGTAGAGTTGCTTGATACTTTGTGTTTGTATATATCCTTTGTGGTTTATACTTTTTGGATTCTGGGAGACCATTGGGGGTCTTAGGGTCCCTGCTGAGTATCATATACTTACCCCTGAATGGGTTATGGCCGCACTACATTCTGTTGTATGCAAACGATATACAACACTGATCGACGAGGAGTCTTGTGGAGTGGGATGATACCCGGAGGTGGACCACGTGACGAGATGGTACCTGGAGGTGGACCATTTGGTGGGACGTACACGGAGCGGATGGTTGGACCTGAGGAGCTGAGGATACCACCTATACCCACTCTTCAGGTGGGATATCCGGAGGACGACTCGGTGGTTGCTGATTTAATTTACTACTGTCGTACTTTCTTTTCAGTTGTACTGTACTTTCAGTTGAGTTTGTATTCTGGCCCATTTACATTCCAGCACTTACTTATATACTCAGTTTACTTAGTATTTACTTCATCTTGCGTACTCTGTTGTGTTTCTTTACTTATATAAAGGCAATTCCTTCCCTTTTATCGTGATTTTCGCCTTTGGTGCTAGTCGCCAGCCCCTGGCCTATGGAAGGCGAGCTTGGGGTAGTCACGGCACGGGCCCTAAGGACAGGTCATGACATATTGCAAGGTGGTATCAAAATCCTAAAACTATACAACTTTTTGTTGTATGTATATAAAATAAATAATTATATATTATATATTATCCCCAAGAAGAATTTGTGTGAATAATATAGTGAGATTATATATTCTCATTCATGTGAAGATGAAGAGAAGATAATTTGAAGAAGAAGAAATCATGTAGACATGTTCCAAGATCAATCAGGATATCTAGAGTAAACCACCTGTTACCCCTAATGATCTGAGAAATCAAAAATATTGAGAATTAGATTTCATGGATGAAAAATAAATTATTAACTAAATAAAATGAAAATAATCTGAATTACATAACATCTAAGATATTCTGTGTTGATTTGATATCAAGAACAAGGATTAAGATTATACAAGGGTATGTTAAAAATAATGGTATGTGCATTCAGTATCACATTCCTTTATGTAATTTATGTTTTAATATGAATGTCTTGTTATCTAGGTGATAAAATGAAGATCCATCTTATATGATTATTGCCATACCCCAAGTAGTAAGTAATATTCAACCAAAATATGATGCATATATTTTATATACATTCAACCGTCCATAAATAAGAGGAGCATCCCATGTACATGTTTATGCAATGAATTTATAATGAACCAACATTTCTAGGTTTTTTCCCACGATTTTTAATCACCTTTCATGTAACACACTTGTTTCATCCTAATCATATTGTGCATGCGATAGTCATGCATGAATTTGAGGCGATAAACCATAAAGAATAATTTGGTATAGAATTTGTGTAAAATATTTATAAAGAAACATGAATAATGAATGAGGTACTTAATGTTGAAGGAACAACCAAGGCATAAAGGTTAAATATTAGTGATCGAAATGATGGGTTACTGGATATTATGGAAGAATAATTTATTATAGTCTCGAATACATGAATTCATGTGATGTATTTGGAAGAAGTAAATAAGATATGGTTACAATAATAATTAATTATTTTATGAAATTAAAAAATTAGATTATTATTTGATTTTTAGTGAAAGATTACAATAGTTTAAATGAAATTTTTAGAAAAATGTTTGAGGAGTTTTTAGGGATGATTAATACAATGTCTATATGAAATTAAATTCATGTGTATATGAGAATTGAAAACTACATCAAGAGATTTATGATGAATAAAATGTTGATAGTTAATTCACACTAGTGAAAAAAAATTTGATATGAATGAGAATTATACTATGTTTTTTGAAATTGTGATTTAAAAGAGACAAATTTGTGTGTCATCATTGAGAACCCATATACCATATTTTGAAAACATTGCTATATCAAAGTGAGATAATTTGAGGAACCAGTGTTTCTCATAAAAAAATATGTGTTCACTAAATCAGAAAAAGGGAAGAATATATAGATATTGGAATACTACAATTGATTATGAATATGACAATGTTTTGTTTATCAAGATGACAATATATTCTTATATTGTAAAACTAGGAATTACATTGATGGAGCCCATAAGATTAATACAAGAGAAGTGGAAGTTAATTTAAAATATTCCAAGAGGGACTCAAGTCAATATACGGGATCTTGATATATGTTGGTATAATCCCAATGTGATGTACAAAGGGATAGGAAGACTACTCTTTCTACGTAACTATTTGTTGCAAGTATATGAAGTCAAATTCCATTCCCTTTCTCATTCATTCTTGTATGATATGTAGGAACATGTATGTGTTTTGGATAGAAACAATTATACACTGGTGATGTAGATATCATTACAAAGGAGAATTTCACTAATATTCATGGTGTTCCCTTTTTTACATTTTGATTACACATGTACATTCATATTGACCCAAGATAATATAAAAAGAGGGGAATAAAAATCCAATCATTAATAAACTGAGGAGGTAGAAGAGGGGAAAATGTTTTAATAGTTCATCCCATACTAATTCCACCCCTTTATGTGTGGTCACATACCTATGTGATTCTTTTCAATTTTCTCCATAACAATAGGAATCACCCCTATTGGATTCTCTTTTATTGGATTCCATTTTTTTATAATACAAAAAATATGCAATTCAATCATGGAGGAATTATATAAATTACAGACCAAAATTTCATATATTTCAAGACACTAGAGAACAAAATGAATAAAGAATTGAAAAAGAATAATAATGTGTACCTATTATGTAATGAGGATGATGAATATGTTTTCACATACTCTAATTCAATAAAATATATTTCCAACATAGAATAATATGACATGGAATTTTATACTACATATTAGGAAATAGATAACCTCTATACACGAGAGTTGATGAAGAGGCATCAGATAATATTTTTTTAATAATTTCTTATAGAAAAACTATGTAAAAGAGGTAAATATTATAGTAAAAATATATATATTATGATTTTTAGAATAAGGTCAGTTATCTAGAAGATGGATATGAAAAAAATATAGAAATTAATGGAATAAAATTTTATGATGTTTGAAAATATCACTGAATTGTGTAATGCCAAAAATATAAGAATCAAGGATCATAAAGATACAGGATCCATTGTTGGGAAGGATTATCTTGACGCAATCACAAATAAATTTTAGGCCATTGAGAGCCTTCAAGAAAAGTTACATGCACTAGATGATAAAAAAAAGTCAATCATTGATGAAAAAAATGTTTAGTAAGTAATAAAGGCTAACAAGATCAAGGAACTTAAAAGCACAATTAATGAGAATAAAAAAATTAATAGTGATGTGATTTAAAAAATAAATATTTATATTGAAGTCCAATTAAAGATAGTGTAGAATGAAAATTACATTCTCATCATGAAATGCTAGGAGCATGAAATTAAATTTAAGTATATGAAAATGGCCAACTTTGTATCTTTATAACAAGTTGAAATGAATTTTATTACCACAAAAAACTAAAAAGGGGGACTTTTATTCTGAAATTAGTCTATCTTGTTTTGTCTTCCTGTATTTTTATTATATAAACATTTCATTTACATGGTAAAATAGAAGATCTTTTAAAGTTTTGTTACTTGAAAATAAGGTACATGATACATAAAAACGTATTACATTCTTCTTAATCCGCATTAAGAAGTCATCATGGGTTAACCCAAAGTAAATTTAATACATCTCACATCCTGGGGACATAAATCTATGGATAGGGGTGATAATGGGTCCTGGTAAGAGAAAACAGTTAACATGTTGTCATTAGGAATACCAATAAGTACATGAGGAATGTTATTAAGAAATGAGAAATGAAAAATAATTCATATAATTATAAAAACAATGTGAATTTTAAAATGGAAATGTGGATAAAACATTTAAATGATACATTCAAAATCATATCACGATGGTTTTTCCCCACGGTGTCATAAATGAAAACTACCAAGGTTATTTACCAAGGTATCATAAAACATGTAATCTCTATAGAATAAATTCATTAACAAATGTGTTGAATTACTATCATGATGAATATTTAATATTTATTAATTAATGTGATCCAAGTAGATCATAATCAAATATTTCATAAATAACCCATGGAGAGTAAAAAAACCGGTTTCATATCAAAATCATGGCATTTTAAAAGTGATTAGAAACTTGATCATTATTCCATTTTCAACCAATATAAATGGTATGTGGTTTTATTTTATGTTAATTATAAAATAAAAAATCATTTTTATATTTAGGTGAATACCCTTGGTAAATAAAGAGCCTTTGTTATTCACAAGAAGAGAATAAAAGAGAATTTCTTGAGGAGAAGAGGGAAATTTTGAGATGTAAATTTTACAGCATAACTGATATACAATTTGGTTTTAGAATATAGTAAAATGAGATCATAAAAGGGTCTACCATTCATAAAATAAGTATATTATAGTAATGAGATAAAATAAATTGTAAAATATAACTTGTTTTGGAAATTGGAAATATACCACATAAAAAGGGAACTTTAAAGGAAAAGAAAAGTTGAGATTTCCCTCACCATAAAGAGTTACTACTAGATCTTGAGGAATGGAACCTTGGGGGATTGAGGCTACATTTAGGGGACTAATATGAAAAAAAAACTTATAATTATTCATGGATTATGGATTTTGAGTGAAATAAAATGGATAAATGTTAGTGTATTTATAGAAAATGTGGAGGATTTGTATAATAATTTTCAAATACAGACCTTAGAAAGCTATGTTGTGGAAAATGAAAAACTCAGGGCTCTCCCTTGGTTTTTTCCCATGATTCTGGACATTAGGGAAAAATTTTATTTTATTTTATCTTAAAATATTCAAACATAATTTTATATTAATTATTTTCTCATAGAAAAGTATTGTTTCCAAAAAAATAAATCTTTAATTTTAATGATTCTATTTTTGACTTTGGAAAGAAACTTATAGGTTCCCAAATAGAATATAATATATGAAATATAAAAATAATAAATTTTAGATCATGTATTGGGTTTAATTAATTATTACATAATTATGAAATAATTATGATGTCATTAAACATACCAAAAACCCGAAACTCTATTTTTACATTTCATGAAAAAATAGTGTATTTTATAAAATTATTATAAATTTATGGTAACATAATTTCAACATTATTATTTCAAAAATGATGTTTATTTAACGATAATAATTATATAATTATGATAATATTATATTCTAAATATAAAAATCCTTATTTATTAAAAAAATATGGAGTTGAAAATTCATAGTAAAATTTATGACACTCAAAAAATATCAATGACATAATAAAATTATATTATGATATATATTTAAATAAGGGAGGTTTTATCATAATATTTTAGTAAAATAAATATTATTCTTAATACCTTAGTTAATTAAAAAATATTTACATAATTTCTAAATCTGAGAATTTATGTCTGAAAAATCAATCTTCTAAATTTGTCATATCTATGGAAAACTATTCTTAAAACGGAATTTATTGAATAACAATTTTTTTAAATAAATGAATTAAAAATTATATAACAAAGGCCTAGAAATGTGACCCTATATAACACTCTTATGATACATGAGGATACGTTGTGTGATAACGAGAGATTAATGGGCTGGATCAACTAACATCGCAAGAGTGATAATTTTCACTAACTTCAACTTATATCATAGATAATTTCATTAAAGCATTACTTCTTAAAGATCGACTTAGGATTTCTCAAGGGAGAACCCTAGTTATTATAAAACCCTCTCCAGTTATTCCAAATGGGATTCATATGACATGAATCTACTATTTTAGGTCATTGCTTATCCTTTTTTCATTAATTACTCTTTTTCATTTCTACTTAAACACTAATTATAATATTAGTTTTATTACTAAGAGTATAGTTTCCAACGATCATATTTGAACAATGATCATATAATATATGAATCTTTATGGTCACATTTCTCTTTATAATCAAAAAATACCACTTCACTTTTAATGAGATATGGATTTTTGTATAAAATAAAATAAAACACATTTTATAAAAATAAATATCATTTAAAAATTCCAGGTAATTACTTTCCTCCCCCTTAAATAAATATTGTCCTTGAAACTTCAACACATTCTCTCAGATGAGACAAGTTTTGGGTACTTTTTTCTCATTGTCTCTTCGGATTTCCACATTGTTGCTTCATATTATTAATTCCTATAAAATACGTTGATGAGGTGGGTAGTTTTGTTTCATAGAAAATTGCCTCTATGGTCCATGATCTTCACTGGATACTCCTCGTAAGAGAGGTCAAGTTCATGTTATTTGAGATTCATATTCATTACATGTGAATGGTCATGTATGTACTTCCTCAAGAGTGATACGTAGAATATTTCCTAAACATGAGATCGATTTAGTGGAAGTTATAGCTGATTAGACACTACTCTTATGTGATCAAGGATTTCATAGGGGTAAATGTACCTGTGGATAAGCTCCTCTTTCTTCCCAAACTGCATGAATCTCTTCCATAGTATTATTAAAAGGAAAAAATTATCACAAACATCAATCTCCATGTCCATTTAATGGTTGTCAGCATAGAAACTCTTCTAACTCATAAGAGTATTTTATTTTTTTGGATAGGATGAACCTTTTATGTCATCTCTTGCACAACATCAGCCCCAAAAAAACATTTTCATTCCAACATGATACCAATAATAAGAATTTATACATCACTTCCCATATAAATCTTCACAGGGATCCATTTGAATGATAAATTGGAAACTGGTGTTTCATGAGAACTCAAGTAATGAAGGATGTTGTTCCCATCCACCATTAAATTCTTTTGAGCATGTTCTCAACATGTCCTCGAGTTCCTGAATAGTCCATTCAAATTTTCCATCAGTTTGTGTGTGATAGGATGTATAGAAATTCAATTCAGTATTTAGAGAATGTTGAATAATTTTATAAAATTTATATGTGAACCTTTGATCATGATCAGAAACAATAGAAATAAGTTCTCCATTTATCTTCATCACTTCCTTTACGAATATATTGGAAGGTTGGTAAAAAGATAAATCTTCAAAAATTGAAATAAAATGGGAAGTCATTGTGAGTCAGTCCACTATAACCCATATCACATTATTTCCTTATGATTTTCTTGGGATTATATAGAAACTTTATATAGTGATATTGTCTCACTTCCAGGTTTGTATGGGTAGTAGATGTAATACCCCTTTAGGAAGTTATCACTATGCCTTCATTTGTTGACCCCCATCACCTTTTTTGTGTAGTCAACAATATCTCATTTCATATTATCCCATAATAATGATTTTAATGCTCATTATACATTTTTTTTATTCTAGGATGTATAAATAATGTCGATCTATGAGCTTCATCCATCAGTTATTTCTTTATCTCTGGAATATATGAAACACATAGACTTGTACGAAATTTTAGTACACCTTCTTTAACAATATTTAACTTAGGAAACATAAAATTCTCCACAGCCTCTATATTATTTTGTAACAAGGGATAATTTCGTTGAGATTTCATGATCTTATCTAGTAATGATGGTTGAGAAATTATTTGTGATAGGCTTGATGATGTCCCTTCCCTTATGATTCATATGCCCAATTTTACTAGGTCTCTAATCAAAGTATCTCATTTGATCCTAATTATTTCAAACATAATAAGGTCATTCCTAAGTAATGTATAAGTGTTTTTTTACTCTTCTGGGTATATTATATCACCCCAAGACATTACCATATTTCTATTTCATAATAAATTTAATACACACAACACCCAATTTATACAAAATGATATATGGTCACATTTTTCAAAGTGAAATAAATTATAAAACTTTTACAGAGTTTATATTGTAAATTTATATATTATTTACCGAAATAGATATTTTTATGGTCAAATAATATATTTTATATAGGGATTAGATAGGAACAAACCCAATATTCCACATAACATACTATATTTTTATTAAAAGTAATTTTGTTTCCTTTTAAAAGAGTACCAATATTAAATCCAAAATTTTACACGTTTATAAATTTAATATGAAAAATTAAACATATTAATGGAAAATTAAACATAAAAATTAGTTTTGGGTTAATTTTTTGTATTTTTTGGCTATGATTTGTTTCTCTAGTGAATAGTGAAAAATACCGAATTTTTGTTCAAAACTGCTTTTCATATAATTTATTTATATAAATAAAATAAGTATTATATTTTTTAATGATTAAGTAGATAATATATTTATCAATTAATCAAATTTTTGTTATTGTAATCAATTCTACTTTGAAATTGACTATTAAAATATAGAAAACATTTGGATGTTTTACCTTAAATCAATATATTCTCATCCCATCTATGTGATTAAATTGAAATTTATTTCTAATAATTTTTTATTCTAATTTAGAAAAATGGATTCCATATTTTAGACCATAAAAATTTATAATGTCTAAAAAGTTCAATGTATATTTTTACCAAAAATATTTGTGATAGTAATTCAAATTAATTACAATTATGATGGTAAAATTATGTTTAAAAATGGACTAAACCTCATTCTTAAGGAACCAAATGACTTAGAAACATATAAAAAACTACATTTGATAGACATATTTAGATGATATTACCCATTTTATATATTTGGTTCCATATTGGATCCACTTGAAACATGAAAAACATGAGGATAATCCCTTTTTCAAAATATTAAATGAGGCCCACTACTGCTCGAATTTAAATGTCCACAACTTCTCCCCACACCTCAAACATCTAAAAAACGTATGTCTATCCAATATCTACAAAAATTAATTCCAAATATCTTCCCTTATACCTTTAATCCTATCTTTTTGAATAAATCCTTCCAATGTAGCCATTTTTTTATAAACCAAATAGAGTTACCTGATTTTAAGTTAACATCTTCCAACGATCTCGTTTCTTTCATTTTATTCTCCACACCCAATAATCTTCTTAATACATGATTATATTACAAAAACATTATCCTTGATACAAAATGGGGATTATTATTTTATTATTTCCATCTAAAATTATACACACTCCCATCTAATTGGTAATGAATATAATATTTATGTGTATGACAGACTACCGCTTCATGAATCAATGATTATTCGTTTTTACTTTACCAACTTTCATGGTAGCCATTATGTGGTAAAATATGTTTATATATGATATATATGATATTTACTATGTCTTAATACCTATTCAATCCTTTTATATCACTTATCATTAATACTTTTAATTTTGCGTTAATATGGTAACATTATTTGTGGAAGTGTTGACTACCTCCCCCTCAAAGTGATGTGATTCGTTCAAGATATACATAGAAAATATTAAGGATGATTTTAAAAAACCTGTTGACATATATAACATAGATATGATACTATAATTATAATACAGACATATCATTTATTTTTCATTCATTTAATATGACAATGAAATAAAATTAGCGTTCATGTGTACGTACGACCTGTCATCTCCAGGAATAGTTCACATCATTTCTTATCTCCAAATACTATGGACTATTATAAATACATATCTACTAAATAAATAATATAATTATTTGATGTTTTACATTTGTTATACTATTAAATCATGATCTATGAAATAGTTACAATAATTAACATGTTAAAACATACTTGAGAGGACTATAAAACTGATACCCCAAATAGTTAAAATAATTATAGAGTCTTAACAAAAGGGAAATAAATTTTTTTAAGAAGTTAATATATGATAGTATAAACCGTTTAACGATTTTAGTATAATTTAGTAACATATTTTAAACCATGATACAATAGGATGAAGACTACACAACAAAATTAAGGTTTAGGTAAGGTATTTCGTCCCAGTTTACATTCTATTGAGACTTATTTGTTATTATGTACCAATTTATTTTATATTTATTTTATTTATTGAAATTTAACATGTTATTTCATTAATCTCAATAAAATAATGATATACTTATTTTCAATTAATATTATTCCGTCATGGGGTTTCGTGTTTAAATGTTTTAATGTGGTATGGGGCACATTATAATGTTTAAAATTCCATTTCAATCAAGATTGTTTTTATGATCTTCATTTAAATTATTTAATGTAAACAAAACATTTTGTTACACATCATTCATTAGATAATTATTGATATGTTTGTATATTTTATTCAATAAAAATATTTTGATAAGGCGCATTGTTCATGAATATGAGGAATGCTTTGGACTAGTAAGACATGGGTGTGGCACAGTTATATATATCCCCTCGATAAATCAGTATTCTCATGAGATGAATAATTTGGAAAAATCAGACGGGTTTTCACCTGATATGTTGTAAATATTGTTGTGAATGGTCTTGATAGTAATATTACCATGTCCCTAGGATGCATGTAATCCAATAATTAATCATTAAACTCAGTTAGATTCAGTTATTATTCATCCATGGTATTTTTCATTGATATATATATATATAGACATTTCATCATCAAATTAATTTTTTATATGGAATGAGTTTTAGTTTCATACCATTCCATATTCATATTTCCTTATCTAGTTATTTGAATGGAATGTGTTATCAGTTATATACCATTCTGTGTTAATTTATTTTTATTAATTCAATATTACATCCATATTACTTACCCTAAATGAGCTTCTGAGCTCACCATTTTTATAATTCATTTACCCAGGTTATGAAGAATAAATCATTGAAAAATCATTCATGGGTGATATTTATTTCTTTTTATTATGTTTCATGTTTGCCTTTCCAATTTCCTAATATATTATGGGTATCATGTATGTAATCAATATTTCCAAGACTACTAAATTGATTGGAACTTCAAGATTTTATTTTTTGTAATCAAGTCAATGTAATAATATAACACACTGGATAGGGGTTTCAGGTCAGGGTGTTACAATTTTTATTAGTTGATGTTTAGAAACAACCATGGAAACTATATTTATAAAAATTTTATTTAGGAGGGAAACCCTAAAATAGAAATTAAGGATAAGTATAGAAGAACATCGTAGAATTGTAGTAAGTTATAGATTATGTGGGTGTTCCTAGATGCACGTCCCTTTTGGGATACTACTAGTGTGTGTGGTTTTCACATAGATGTACTTAGGAGTAACATCTCTAAAAATTTGTTCCAGGATTGATACGGGGTAACCTGGTACACAAAAACAGGTCTTGTTACGCACATGGTTTGACACTCCCAAGGGATATGATTAGGATAATTCACATTATCTTTACATACTATTATGAAAGATTTAAATGTAAAAATTACCTAGAATTAAATAATTTTATTATTTAAGATAAATTCATGTTTATTTTTATACCATATTTTAAATTCATGATTTTAAGAGCTAATCTAGTATATTCTAATTTTTTAGAAATGGAACCCAGAATTATAACTTATATTAATACTCATAGAAAATGTAGATATTTACCCCACTGAGGAAACCTATACAACTGGTATTAGAATAAAGAAACTTATGGAAATATTATGGATTCTTATTCAGGTAATGAAAAATAATCATTTCCAAATGGATAAACTTATCCAATGAAGAGAATCTAGTATATCGAATTTTTTATGTAGAAAAATACACCATCGTTTAGTGGGACTAATAATCCAAGTATAGTTGATAAATTTACAAAGTCTCATAAGAATATATTTATAGGATTGGAATGTAGTAAAAAGAATAATGTTACACCTGTGGTATATTGTATCCTAGGTGATTCAGATTAGTGTTGGTCTCTGATCCCTAATACTAAGGAGGTAGAAGAAATTAAACTCGTAGAATGGAGGAATTTTAAGGAGAGGTTATTCGATAAATACTTCCATCACAATCAATAAATTGAAATAAAAAGATATTTATTTATCCTAAAAAACAAGGAAAATGAGATTGTTAAAGGTTATGAAGATATATTTACAAGGTTATCTTGGTATGATAATGATTATATACACAACACGAAGTAAACATTGACCAATTATTTGAAGGTATTATGCCAAATATATAATGGAAAATGTTTTCTCATATATTTTCATCATATAAAGAAATTTTTTTATGTGGCATCATGATGTAGAATGAATTCTCAAGATATTATGAATTCAAAGGAAACACAGAGAAGAAGAGGTCTCTTGAGCACCATGAAAAGGGGAATGTATCAAATAAGAAGACAATGATGAAAAAATTCCCATCATATGATAACTGTGGAAAGAATCTCCCAAGGAAATTGTTGAAGGGAATGGGAGTATGTTATAAAATTTGATAAAGTGTTTATAATGTTAACTACTGTAATGGGAAGAATGAAAACACTAATATTAAGTGTTACAACTAAAATGATATGGGGCACTGTGCAAACGAATTCCCTAATTATCAAGTAAATCTAGCATAGAAGTGTCCAAGGGGAGATGACCAAGCTTATGTTATCTCTAAAGTGGATGATGATGTACTAAATTAAGTGGTGGTTGGAACAATAATCCTATATTAAAATTTACCCAAGGAGTTATTTAATTCTAGAACACTGTAGTCTTTTATATCTACCTAGTTTGTAAAGAAAATTAGACACTTCCCTTTTAATTTAATAAGGGAGTTGTCAGTAAAAATTCTTAAGGGAAGCATCATTGCATCAATGATGTGTCGTTAAGTCCCCATTATGACTCATAAACGTTCCTTATGTGCTGACTTTATAATAATACCTATAGATGAGTTTGATATAATCCCCAGTGTGGAATGAATCTCAAAATATAATTCAAAAATTTTCTTTTAGAGGAAGTAAGATGTATAATCCGTCATCCTTAGAGTACAATATTCCTCCCCTGCTTCTTATCTAGATCCACCCCCAGTAGCTCTAGTGAATAAAATTCTTGGGGAAGAAGATAATAAAACATCTAATGAAGAAATAGGTAATGTTATTAGTAAGGATGTACCTATTATATAGGAATAAATTGAATTATTTCCTAAGGATTTATATTGACATTCCCCAGAGTATGAAGTTGAATTTTCCATTGATTTTGTCCCTGATATAATCCCAATATCAAATACTTTCTATAGAATTGATATAAAATAATTAGTGTAATTTACCAAATAACTATATTATTTGGGTAATGAGAGATTAAGTTTCCCTATTGTTTCACCATCGGGAGCCCCTATTCGTTTTGTTAAAAATAAATATGGATCCATTAGGTTATACATTGATTATAGAGAAATAAATATCATTAAAATAAAGAAAATGTATCCTCTACCTCATATTGATTATGTTTTTGATAAACTTCATAGAGCCCAATATTTTTCAAATATTAGTCATTGTTCTAGGTATCACCAATTGTGAGTGAAGAAGGAATACATTCCAAATACAACTTTTTAGGTGAGGTATTGACATTATGAGTTTATAGTAATCCCATTTGGACTGAATAATGAATCCTAAACTTTTATGAAAATAATAAATAAATTATCCAATGAATATTTCAAAAAAATGTGTGGTATTCATTTATGATATTCTGGTGTATTTTAGTAGTTATTAGGACTATAAAAGTCACTTGTTGATCATTATTAAGACTCTTAGAATGGAATAGTTATATGGAAAATTCAGTAAATTTGATTTCTATATTTACAAATCTTCTTTTAGTGCCCATATTGTCCCCAATGATGGAATATTTGTTGATCCTACAAAAAAAACTCACACAGATAATGGTGTCTGCTAAAAAACATAATAGAGGTATGCCGTTTCATTGGTTTGTAAAGTTACTATCGTTGATTCATTCATAATTTTCTCAATTTGGTAAACCCTTAAATTAGATTACATGAAATGGTGTTAAGATTTCTAGAAATAAGAATTTGAATAATTCTTTTATTATCTAAAAATAATATTATTCAATGATTCGAACTTAACTATATTATCTTGTTGCAATGGGGTTCACATATATAGTGATGCATCACAGAAGGATCTCGGTTGTTTATTAATTAAAAATGGTAAAATTGTTTCTTATACATAAATTTAATTAAAGACTCATGAAAATAAATATACATTAAATGATCTTGAGTTAGCGACTATAATCTTCACTTTGAAAATATTGAGAAATTACCAATGTGGTGAAATATTTGAAATATACAAGGATCGTAAAATCCGGAAATAAATTTTCTCATAGAAATATCTCAACATGAGACAATGGTGATGTATTTAGAAACCTAAACATTATGATTTCTCAATAAACTACCACCCAGGTACCATGATTAATGTAGCATATACTTTGAGTATAAGGATCACGGAGTTCTAACCCAAAAGATGATTAGGAACGATCCTATGTTCATGGATCTAATATAGATGGATACGGGAATCCATAAGGAAGTGGATACATGAATCATTTTTATAATGATTTCAAAAACATATTTCTTAGAGAGGATAAAGAATTTTCAATCTAATGAAGAGGACTTTCAAAAGAATATTAATGTTGTGAATGATGAAAAATTAGCAGACATTGTTTGTAGTGATGGTGTTCTAATGATTTGGAATGATTTTATGTGTTTCATTTATACCTGAACTAAAAAGGGAATTATTGGATGATGGGCATAGATCAAATTTCTCTATACAGCCTGGCCAAAAAAAGTATTTATAGGGACTTGAAAGAAAATTTTTTGTGGGATAACATGAGGTGGGAATTTGAGGATAATGTTTCCAGATGTCTGGTTTTTCCACAAGTGAAAGTTGCGAGAAAACATCCTATAGGAGTTCTGCAACCTCTTACTATTTATAATTGTAAATGGGATGAAATTAATATATAAATTGTCAAAAGAATAGAAAATACTCCTAGAAGGAATGATTCAATATGGGTTATTGTTGATCCCTTAACCAAATAAATATATTTTTTCACTATAAGAGAATACATGTCTTTTGATATTCCTCACAAGGAATTATATTAATGAAGTTGTAATACATCATGGTGCACCTCTGTCAATTGTCTTTCATCAATACCCCCACATGACATCAATATTCTGGAAGATTATTTTAAAGGCTCATAACACTGAGCTACATGTCAGCACTGTAACACCCCAAGTTTTTCTAAAAATAAATAGAAATGCATAGAACTTTGTTTTAAGTAGATATTTATAACTATCCTTTAAACATAATTTTTCCACTACTATGTTTTGAATTTCATGAAACAGTCATCAATAATAGTGTTCAGTATGTTATTTGGATTCTGATGAAACCAACTTGTTTTTTGTGTGAATAGTAACATACCCTTATGAATAGTAATATGAACCTAATGAATAGTAAATTTTAATTTTATTTTATTTTCTTAAGGATTTAAGATAATAACATCTTTATTAATTCTTCATCATGAAATAGAAGTAGTTATCGAATTATAATTGTTAATTTTGGAATTAAGTATGATTTTATTTAAAAAATAAATTAATAATATTGAGAAAATTATTTTCAAAAAAGGACTTCATTTTTGAATTCAATGTGTTGAAAAATTTTGAAGGTAATTTTTTGGGATTTTTATTAAATTGTTGAATTTTTTGTTAATAGAGAAATACGATAAAATACCGTATAATCAAATTATCATTAAAATACACTATAAATGACATCATAAGTGATGTAAGGCCACATGGTTCAAACTCGAATTCCATTATTACTATTTTATGTCACATTAAATTATACTATTCATAACCTTGGGAAAAAGTATTATAATAATGATTAAAATAATGAAAAATACCTCCTCTACTCCACTATAAATACCAACCTCACTCCCCTATTCTTCCCACACCTATCAAGCCTTGATCCATGCCTATTTTTTGGCCTATACTCCTCCCAAGGCTCTTCCTCGTGTCATATAGTATTTAGTCTCACCAAAAGACGAAAACCAAAGCCCTTAAGAAGGATCTCAAGGAGAAGAGATCAAGAGGTAAAAATCATCTTTTATTTTCATTTTTTCCTTTATTTTATGTTATTCTCTTCCTTTACATTTAGATTGTGTTGGGATATTTGATTTCATTTCCCCCCTTACTGTCCATATTCTATAAAAATGATTATATATCCCCTTTCTCTCATCAAACTATTTTTTATGAAATTTAAAGAGACGTCATTAGGATTCTGAATATTCGTGACAAATTTTTAACGTTTTATTTTATTTCAAGATTCCTTTCATTTCTTCTTCTTTAATCTCCTCCTCATAACCAATAGGCATGAAATCTACAGAATCTTGTATATTCTGGACGTTATCATGTTCATGTAAAATACGTCATCATTCTTTTTCTCCTCTCCCACTTATTCAAGGAATTAAAAACATCATTCGGGATGTGTCAAATTACCGACATCATGGACGATGTGATTTAATTTTTATTTAAATCCCTCATGTACGGTCATGAAACAATTTTTATGGTTTAACCAGGTTATAATATATGTATAATGTCTAATCCAAGGTAGTGGAATTATTTTTTACACATGATTTTAATTTATAAAACAAAATGAGGTCGTTATTATCAAAGAACCACTAAAATAATCTAAACGCACATCATTAATGTTTTAAATTTTTAATCATCCTCATGTAAGATTTCAAAATGATAAATGGTATAATTTAGGGTACTAGAAATATTTAAATACTAATCCTTTCCAATTCTGGAGTTTCTCTTCCAATCGACCCGAACAACCGTCATGAAACAATCTTGGAAATCATTTAAATAACTCACACAAAAATTGTGCAAGGAGAAAAATACTAACTATTAAAGGGTGAAATGATGTTACGAAATGATCATATAAGATGTTATAAAAATGAAAATGTTTTTTAAATACTAATAAAACTTTTTTAACCATTATACAGCAAGTCTAAACAAGTTTGAAAAAATGTTAATGGTTAAAAAATTGTTACTTCAGACCATAGGTACCACTACAGAACATGACAATAGTGGAACATTTGATGTGACAACACCCTCCAGCTTTCAATGGATCTTCTGATCCAATAGCGACTGAAGGATGGATTAAACCCTTGAAAAGATATTCGATGTTATGGTATATTTAGGCAATAAAAAGGTAAGTCTTGTCATTTATCATTTTGAAGGTAAAGCTAATAAGCGGTGGTCAATGGTAAGGAATATCTGGGATAGAAGGGATTTTGTTGCCTTTGATTGGGATGAATTTAAAAGTCTTTTCCATGAAAACTATTTTATTAAGTTGGTGTGACTTAGGATGAAGAAGAAATTCCTTGAATTGAAATAGATGGAGGAAGATTCAGTGGTCGTGTATGAAGCAAACTTCACTCGACTGGTGAGGTATGCTCCAATTAATATTTTGGATATTGATAGAAAAATCAACCGATTTTACTATGGACTGAAGAAAAGGTATTAAAGGGTGGTTGCCTCCCGTGAATTCAAAAGTTATGAGAAACTTGTCTGATGTACTGAGACTATAGAGATGGAGTTTGCTGATGATCACGTGCATTTTGGAAACAAGGAGAAGAAGAGGTCTAGATGGAAAGAAATATGTAAGAATCAAGCAATGAAATCTGATGGTAAGAAAATCTAGTTTCCAATTTGCGTAAATTATAGCAAGAAGTACCATGGGGAATGTCTTAGAAAAACTGGGAAGTATTTTAAATTTGGTAATTTTGTACATATGTCCAAATATTGTAATGTAAATTATCCAAACACTAATCCTGATAAGAAATCATTATTGTGTTTTAAATGTGGTGAGATGGTTCATTATGCAAATGCTTTCCCAAATAGGGAACCAAATGATTAGAAGAAGCTAGACTATAAGCAGAAAGGTGTAGTGAGATCTTTTGCGACCACGTTAGTAGACGTCGGACCATTGAATAAAGTTGTATTAGGTACTTTGGTTGTTTAATCATATTTTTTTTGAAGTTTTGTTTGATACAGGGTCTACATATTCCTTCATCTCTAAGAAATTTCCAGGTAAATTGGAAATATCAAATCAATAAATGTGACCTGAAATTGTTGTTAAAGAACCAATGGGAAATATTATAGCAAAAAAGAAATTATAAGAATATTTCTATTCTGGTATGTGGAAATACTTTACCTTCAAACATTGTTGTTTTACCCTTAGTTGAGTTTGATGTTATTCTGTGAATGGATTGACTTTCTGTTTATCATGTTAAGATTGGCAGTAGAGCTAAAGATATTGTTTTTCAGAAAGAGTTTCAGTTTGTATACAAGAATGAACCCCTAAAATTGATAACATATTAAGAAGCTAATAAACTAATGAAAGATGGAAATTAAAGTTATCTAGATCATATTGTTGAAAATAAGGGAACTGTTCAGATTAATGATGTGCTAGTGGTAAATGAAGACCTTGATGTTTTTCCCGATGAGTTACCCAGTGTCATACATGATTGGGAAGTAAAATTTAAAATTGACTTAGTGTTTGATGATAAGACAATCTCAAACCCCCCATATCGTATGTCTTAAATAGAACATCTTGAATTGAAAAATCAATTGCAGGATTTGCTTGATAAAGGTTTCATTCGTCCTATAACTTCACCATGGGGAGATCCTATTTTGTTTTCTATAAAAAAACATGGTTCCATGAGTCTTCTCATTGATTAAAGATCCTTAAAAAACATCACAATTAAAAACAAGTATCATTTGCCTCATATCGATCACTTGTTCGATTAGCTTCAGGAGCTCAGTACTTTTCAAAGATTGACTTGAGATCCGGATACCATCAGCAGAAGGTAATGGTGGACAACATCCCAAAAATAGCCTTTTGTACTAGATATAGTTTTTATGAGTTTTTTTTTATGCTATTTGGATTAACTAATTCACCGGATGTATTCATTAATATTATGAATAGATTATTTCATGAGTTCATGGATAAGTTTTTGGTTGTGTTTATTGATGAAATTTGGGTTTTTTCTAAAAATAATGAGGAGTATGAAAAACATATAAGGGTTGTTTTATAAACCTTAAAGCAAATGAAACTATACGGAAAATTCAGAAAGTGTGATTTTTAGTTGAAACGGATTTCTTTTCCTAGGCACATTGTAAATAAGGAGTTAATAAAAGTTAATATTTCTAATACAAAAGTGGTTGATGAATGGACAAGACCCACAAATGTTACATAGATTCGTATTTTTCAAGGATTTTCATGTTATTAACAATGTTTTGTTAAGAACATTGCTTTATTATCTAGCCAGATTACTAAGTCAACACAGAAAGGGGTTAAATTTTTTTGGACAGAAGAATGTGATTTTTTTTTCAGAAACTAAAGAAGAGATTGGTGAATGATCCGGTTTTGTCCTTACCTTCCAAAAATGGAGAGTTTTTCATCTATAGTGATTCTTCATTGAAGGGTCTTGGTTATGTTTTGAGGCAGATTGATCAGGTAATTACTTATGCTTTAGGACAACTAAAACCACATGAGTTAAATTATCAAACACATGATTTGGAATTGGAAGCTATGATTTTATCTTTTAAAATTTGGAGGCATCATTTATACGGAACCAAATTCCAAATATATACTGACCATAAAAGTCTGAAGTATATATTCAATCAGTAGGAATTAATCAGAGGTATCAAATATGGCTTGAACTGATAAATAATTATGATTTCACAATCAATTACCATATTGGAAAAGAAAACAAAGTGGTGGATGCCTTGAGTCGGAATCATCGTGCACCATGTTATGTTTGGAATATGATCCCTTGATTAATGATTTGATGAATTTTGGCTTAGAAGTTGTTGGTGCAGGAAAAACCTCTATTTTGTTTTAGGTTTTAGTGAAGTCATCATTGTCACACATATTTAAGTGAGCGGAGAAAGAAGACCATGAGCTACAAAAAAGGTGGAATTAGTTTAAATGGGTAAGTTGCTAGAGTTTAATATTATTAAATATTGTGTTTTATGATTTTGAAAATGGTTGTGTGTTCCTAGTGATTCTCAGTTGTAGAAGGATTTGTTGTGTGAAACTCATAGTTCTCTATTTTTAGTTCATCCTGGTAGTACCAAGATGTATAGAGACCTTTGGAAGTATTATTGGTGGGATGGAATGAAAAGAGATATTTCTGATTTTACTATGAAATGCTTATCTTGTCAACATGTTAAAGCAGAGTGGAAGTTACCAAAGGGTGTGCTTTAGAATTTTCCAGTTCTAGAGTGGAAATATGATAATTTATCCATAGAATTTGTGGTGGGACTATCGAAGGCTTCTTGAGGTAACAATACAATTTATGTTACTGTTGATCGGCAGATAAAATTTTCACATTCTCTTTCTATTTGAGACACAATCTCTTTTGATCAAATTTCTCAAATGTGCCTCAAGGATATTGTTAGGTTACATGGTGTTCCTATATCCATTGTATCTGACTGATATCCCATGTTCACTTCTAACTTGTGGAAGGGACTTGAAAAGTCATTTGGAATAGAATTAAATTTCAGTACTGTTTTTCATCATCAGTCAGATGGGAAATCAGAAAGAATGATTCAGACATTGAAAAATATGCTTAGATCTGGTTTAATGTACTATCAGGGAAGTTGGGATCACCATCTTTCTTTAGATGAGTCTTTTTATAATAACAGTTTTTAGTCTAGTATACAGATTTCACTTTTTGAGGCTTGGTATGGGATGTTGTGTTAGACTCCAGCGTTTTGGGATGAAATAGGTGAAATAAATTTGATGGGGATAAAATTAGTAGTAGAACTGGTTGATATTGGGAAGATGATCAAGTAGCACAAGAGGAAAACTCAGAGTAGATAGAAAAGTTATGTAGATAACAGAAAGAAATACTTCACTTTCAAGGTTAGTGACCATGTTTTCCTTAAAATCACTCCTTGGAAATGTGTGATGCGTTTTGGTATGAAAGGAAAGCTAAGTTTGCGGTTCATTGGTCTTTCGAAAATCTTGTAAAAAGATAGAACGGTTTCATACCAAGTAGCTCTGCCTTCATGTTTTTCTCAGGTACACAATGTTTTTCATGTTTCGATGTTGAGAAAGTATGTGCCAGATTCATCACATGTCTTCAGCCTAGAAGCAGTTCAACTGGAGGAGAACCTTTCTTGTGAATAGAAACCATTTCAGATTCTTGATCGAATGATACAGGTATTGTGGAATAAAGTAATCCACCTGGTAAAGGTTTTGTGGATAAACCAAAAGAGTGAAGAGGCTAAACGGGAGTTTGAAAATGCTATGAGGGAAAAGAACCCTTAATTGTTTAATAAGTAAATAAAATTCTGAGGACGAAATTTCCAAAAGGTGGGGGTAATGTAACACCATATGTTTTTTGAAAAATAAATAGAAATGCATGGAACTTTGTTTTAAGTTGATATTTATAACTATTCTCTAAACATAATATTTCCACTTTAATGTTTTGAATTTCCTGAAATGGTCATCTACAATTGTGTTGAGCATGTTATTTGAAGTTTGATGAAACCAACTTGTTTTTTGTGAATAGTAACATACCCTTATGAATAGTAATATGGACAAAAATATGACCTTAATGAATGATAAATGTTTTTATTATTTTATTTTCTTAAGTCATTATGATAATAACATCTTGGTTAATTTTTTATTGTGATATTGAAGTAGTTATAGAATTAGAATTGTTAATTTTTGAATTAAGTATGATTTTATTTAAAAATTAATTTAATAATATTTTCAAAATTATTGTCAAAAAATTGACTTCATTTTTGAATTCTACACATTGAAAAATGGTTAGGGTAAATTTTTGTGATTTTTATGAAATTCATGAATTTTTTATGAATAGTGAAATACGATAAAATACTGTATAATCAAATTATCAGAAACATGCACTATTTATGACATAATAAGTTATGTAAGGCCACTTGGTTCGAACTCACATTCCATTATTAATATTTTAGGTAATGTGAACTTAAAATATTCATAAACTTGGGCAAAAATATTACAATAATGATTAAAAGAATGAAAAATACCCCCTCTCCTCCACTATAAATACCACCCTCACTTCCCTCTTCTTCCCACGCCTATCAAGCCTTAATCCATGCCTAAGTTCTACCCAATACTCCTCCCCAGGCACTTCCCCACGTCCAAGATCTTTTGGTCATACCAAAAGACCAGAACCAAATCCCTTAAGAAGGATCTCAAGGAGAAGAGATCAAGAGGTAAACATCCTCTTTTATTTTCATTCTTTTCTTTCATTATATGTTATTCTCCCCATTTCCCTTTTTATTATTTGGGGATATTTAATTTCATATCATTCCTTACAGATCATATTATTTAATAGTGATGAGATATCCCTTTTATCTCATCAAACTATTTTTTATGAAATTTTATGAGACGTCGTTAGGCTGCCGAATTTTCATGAGAAATTTCTCAAGTTTTTTTTATTTCACGATTCCTTTATTTTCTTCTTATTTCCTCACATCCTATTATCCAAGAGGAATGAAAGAAAAATAATATTGTATATTCTATATTTTCTAATGTTCATGGAAAATTCATCATCATTCTTTTTCTTCTCTCCCACTTATTCCAAGAATTAAAAACATTGTCCTTGATGTGTCGAATTACTGACATCATGGATGATGAGACTTAATTTTTCTTTAAATCCATCAAGTGTTGTACTGAAACCATTTTTATTATTTAAACAGGTTATAATATATTTATTATGTATCATCAATGGTTCTGGAATTCTTTTTTACACATGGTTTTAATTTATAAAACAAAATGATTTCGTTATTATCAAAGAACCAGTAAAATGATCTAAACAAACAACATTAATGTTTTAACTTATGAATCATCCTCATGTAAGAATTCAAAATGATAAATGGTATAATTAATTGTAATGGAAATTTTTAAATACTAATCCATTCCAATTCTTAATTTTTATTTCTAATCGACAAGAACATCGATCATGAACCAATCTTGGAAGTTATGTAAAGAACTCACACAAAAACAATGCAAGGAGAAAAATAAAAATAATTAATGGGTGAAATGATGTTATGAAATGAACACATAAGATGTTATAAACATGAAAATGACTCTTTAAAATATTATTAAAGCTCCCTTAACAATTATACAGGATGTTTAAACAAGTTTTAAGTAAGAAAATCTTGAGGTAAGGAAATTCATAACCCAGTTTCCATCATTTGGGTTAACCATATTCTTCATAATTTATGTGGTATTTAAATTGTTTTTGTGATGAATTCTGATTATACTATGTTTAATTATGTATATATATATATATTATATACATATTCCATCCACTCTATTAAGTCTCACTTCAATTATATGTTATTTATAAGGGAATTTTCTTTTAATTTTTTTTAAAATTCCATTTCAAAAAATTCCAAATCAATGTTTCTACGCCAATATTATTGTGGTATGATTATGTTTTGGATCATGGGAATTGTTTATGATGAATTTTGGGACCTATATTTACCTCCAATGAATTGGTTATGTGTATGTTGGAGGTCGGCCTTATGGTTACTCCAAGTGTAACAGCGACGGTTACACAAATAGTAAGGTAGCCGTGAGGGTTACAAATTATACAGTAGCCGAGAGGGTTACATGATTATATAATTAATGCCCCAAGATACCTTTATGGTTCTACTTATGTTCTTATGTATTTTGGAAATATAATGTTTAACAATGTAGGTATATATATACATGTGATAAATATGTCATTTGAAAATGATTTCATATTTTACAAGTATTCTTGGACTAAAGCGTTATTTTTATATCCCTTACTGAGTTTTGTGTTCATCCCAAGTTTTAATTGACTTTCACAGGTTAATGGATGTGTAATAAAAATAAGGAATCCATGTTAAATGTTGATGAATTTTCAAGGAATCATGTTTTATGTTTTAAGGTATAAAATAATGAAAAAAATGGATACTGCTTTTATGGTATCCACTCTGTAACGATTTGTAATGTTATGAATGTATTATGTCCCAATTCTCTAAATCTCGAAACTTGAAAAGATACTCAATGTAAAAGTAAGTGTTTTCTTGAATAAATTCAAGACAATGTAATGTAATAAATTTGTGTCCTAATATGAACTGCCTCCCATCCTAAAACTGATGTATAATATAAATGAACAATTCAAACAGTGGAATACAAGTTGATATCAATCTCACTCAACATTCAAGTTATGTGGGATCAGTATATACCATTGGTATAGTTTTCTTATAAAAAACTTTTCCACTCAAGTATTCTAGTTGAACTATATGAAGAATTATATGTAATTAGATGTTGTACTACTACTTGTTTGGATAATTTGTTTGAATGGAAACTCATAGGCCTATAACATTATGAGGATAAAATGATAATGGTAAAGGATATCTAAGATCATATTAATTCCACTAAAAGTAGGAAAAATATTTATACTGATAATCAGAAGAATGATTTAGAGTTCTGAGGGGGGATAAATTTTTATTGAAGCTATATCCATGGATGGGTGTTATATGGTTTGATAAGAAATGGAAATTGGGTCCCATGTATATTGGAACCTTTGAAATTATTGTGGTAGTTGGAATCATTGTTTATCGTTAAGCATCACAACTAAATCATTCAAGGGTTCATGATTTGTACCATATATCTTTGATAAGTACATGCCTAAACCAATTAATGTGATCACATATAATTAAATTTAGTTGGAACCTAGCCTTTCATATTTTCATGATCCCATCTAGATTATTAGTACCAAAGAGAATGCATTGAGAAATAGGGTGACTTGTTAAGTAAAAGTTCTATAGAGAAATCACAAAATGGAAGAGGTGATATGGGAACTAGAGGATTATATGGAGGAGTAATAACCATATATTTTTGAATTTAATGACCCTAAAATTTTTAAGAGTACCTATTTTTAGGGTGGAATAAATTAGCACCTAAATACATTGCCGTATTTTCCATTAAGTTTAAATTTAATACACCCAACTGGTGATATAAAAAAACATTACATTGTCAAATTTTTCAAATTCAATTAAATTATAACACATTCAGATATTTTATATTATAAATTTATATATTATATACCCAAAAAAATATTTCTACACCCATATAATATATTTTATTTAGGCTTAAGATAATAACAAATCAAATATTAAAAATAAAATACAATATTATTTATTAAATGTAGTTTTACTGCCTTTTCATTGGGAACTAATTTTAAATCCAAATTTTGAGCATTTTATAAATTTAATATTCCAAAATATACATAATAGTTTAAATAAAAATATAAAAATTGGGTTTGGGTGAATTTTTAATATTTTCCAATTAATTTGAATTTTTTAATGATCGTTAAAAATATTGCTTTTAAGTTCAAACCTTATTTTTCAAATTATTTCTTTATAAGGAAAAATTATGATTTATATTGGTTTTAAAATTTAATTAGATAATATTTTTATAAATTAATAAAATTTAGTTTATTATAATCAATTTTTAAAAAAATTCTCTATTAAAACATATCAAACTTTTGGATATTTTTTCCTTAAAACCTAGCATTTCCATCCCATCTGCATGATTAAATTTTAATTAATTAATAAAAATTATTTGATTGATAATTTGAAAAATGGATTTAATAATTGGAATTAAAATAATTTATAATTTATTATAATTTCAACTTAGTTTTCGACCAAAAATATTGGTGAATTTTGTTAAAATTAACTATAACTATTAAGGTAAAATTAAGATTAAAAGGAAATTAACCTCATTTTTAAGGGTCCAAATGAAATATAAATGTGTAAAAATGGAATTGGATGTCCATATTTAGATCCTATAATTTCTTTTATCAAATTGGTACTATTATTGGATCCACACTTAAGATGAAAAAGTGCCGAAGAATTCCATTTTCAAAATATTACAAGAGTGTCACTCCTCCACCAGAGTAAAAGTCTAGCACTTCTCCCCATTCCTCAAAAATATAAAACCACTTAATCTTAGAAAATATATTACTAAATATCATGAAAACATCCTTTATCTAAAAAATTAATCCACTATTTTTCATTAATCCTTCCAAGGAATCCATTTGGTATAAATCAAAACGAGTTACCCGATTTTAGGTAACATTTTCTAACGATCTCTTATCGTTCATATTATTCTCCCATCCATAAAATATTTTTATTCCAAGATTTCAGAACAAAAAATAGTATCCTAAAAATAATAGTATTTTTTATGTTATTACTTTTTTCTACACTTACCCACTCCTCCATTTAATGGATAATGAACATACTTTTTCTATGTACAATGAACTATTTCCTAACAAAATTATTATTGTTTATTTTTCCATTACCACCTCTCATGGTGAAAATTATGATGGAATTTATATTTTTATATGATATATTTGGTATTTTTTATGTATTTATACTTCTGTAATCATTTTATAACACATACAAAAAATGCATCATATTTTTCATTAATATGATAACATTGTTTGAGAAAGTGTGGACTACTACCACTTGAAACGATGTAATTTGTTCACGCTATACGTGGGAATAATTAAGGATAGTTTTAATAAAACAATGTAAAATATATATCATATATATATGATACTATAATTATAATATACATATGTATCATTTATTTTTTATTCTATTAACTTGACAAAGAAATGAAAGTTGCATTCATGCGTACATACAACCCACCATCTCCTTGAACTATGTACATCATTTATTATCTCAAAATATTATGGACTGTTATAAATACACATGTAATTAATAAATATTATAATTAAGACATTTATTAAATTATTGATATTATGTAATCTTTATATAACAAATAGTAGAAAATAGTAACAAGTCAAAAAATACTTCAAAAAATTTTGCAATTAACTCCCAAAATAGTAAAAATATTGTAAGAGTGTTAAAATGGTAATAAATTATTATAAGAAGTTAATATATGATATTATAAACATGATTATGGTTATTGTTTAAGCTAATAAAATATATTAAACAACTATACCTACATATAAATAACACACACACAAAAGGATGTTTAATGTAAGGTATTTCGTCACAATTTACATTACATTGAAGATCATTTGTTATTATACACCAATTCAAATTTATTTGGTGTATTTATTGGAATTTAACATGTTATTTCATGAATATCCTTAACCTAATGATATTCTATGTTTCATTTAATATTATTACTTCTTGGGGTTTATGATTTAAATGTTTTAATGTTGTATGTTACACATGGGAATGTTTAAAATGTCATTTTTCTACGGATTGTTTTTGTGATCTTTCAATGGTACTTCAATTCATTAATGTCAAAAAACATTTTGTTACTTACCAACCAATATTAAATTATTGAAAAATCTATATATATTATTCAATGTGGATATTTTGATAAGGCATATTATTCTTCATTATTATGAATTCTTTAGACTGGTACGACACAAGTTCGGCCTAGTTATAGAAATCCCCTTGATGCATCAGTGGTCTCATGAGATGAATCTTTTTTCCAAATTATATTGATTTTTACTGGATATTTTGAAAACCTTCTTGTGAAATGTCTTTATGGTAAAGTTACCATCTACCAATGAAACATGGCATCCAATAATCAAGAATTTACCTCATTTAGATTCAGTTATTATTCATCCATGAGATTTTGCTTCAATATATATAAAGATACATTTCATTCCCAGTTTATTGCTTTACATGGAATGAGTTTCATTTTCCTACCTTTCCAAATTGTTATTTCCTTATGTAGTTATTTTAATGGAATGTGTTATCAGTTATTTAACATTCCATGTTAATTAAATCCTACTGATTCATTATTTATTCTTCATTACTTACCCTTACGGAGTATTTGTGGTCACCTTTATTATGTTTCCTTTCCCCATGTTATGAAGAATAAATATTTGAATAATAGTTTAAGAATGTTTATTATTTATTTTTATTATTTTTCATGTTTATATTTTTTATTATACAGTGTATTATGGGTATTGTGTGTGTAATATAGCTTTCCTAGACTGATTAATGGATCGAAAAGTTAGGATTTGATTCCTTGTCATCAAGATAATGTAATAACATAATTCACCATCATTGGATTTATGGTTCTGGAATTATAGTGATTATTAATTTAAAATTAATTGTCTTTAAGAAGTTGTAGTCAACATCTTTGTCTCGTTTTCAATTCCTTTTGTGTGGATATATACTTAAAATTTAGTGGTCTATGTATATATCACATTTCTCACCATAAAGATATTTCCTCCATATTTTCATAGAAAAAATAAACCCTAGATAGCTCCAGGTCATGAGTTGTAAAATTATGATCATTAGGCTTAAATCATGAGTTTCATAAGCAATCACTTTATCATTTTTTATAAGGATACACCCAAGCCCTTTCAGATATGAACTACTCATAGTAATGAATACTTCTCTAATAGAGTGAATATTCAACACAATTTTAGTAAAACATTTCTTCTTCAGTTGTTTGATGCTTTCTTCACACTTTTTATTACAGATGAACATAACCTCTTTTTGAGTTAACTTGGTTAGTTTATTAGATAGTAATGAAATTTTTTTACATGCCTCCTATAATATCATGCCAAAACAAGGAATCTATGAATCTTAGTTTCTGTTGTATGATTAGGCCACTCCTCCACAACAATTTCCTTGGTAGAGTCATCTATGTTTCGTTCGTCGATTATAATGTTCCCCTAGAAAGAAACTTATTATTACAGAAATTAAATTTTTTTGAATTTTCAAAATATCCTCTCCTTCCTCATATTATTCAATATTACCCTTATCTGAAACTCACTATACTTGATAATTTTGTAAAATATCATAATAGAATCAATTAAAAATATGAAAAATTTATCAAGGTGGTCCTTAAAGACTATATTCAGAAACTCAATCAATAAATAAGGAGAATTAGTCATGAGAAAGGGAAGAAAAACAAACTCATAATTTATATATTTTGTATTGAATGAGATATTTGGAATTTAATTTTTATTTACCATCAATTGATGATAACCAGATCTAAGATAAATATTTTAGACGAATTGATCCCAAAAAAGTGGGTCAAATAAATCATAAATCATTGGGAGAGGGTACCTTTTCATCACTATGATCATGTAAAGTTATCTATAGTCAATTCATAGATGAATTGATCTATCCTAATTCTTCACAAATAGAATAAGTTCTCCCCATGGGATCACATGGTCAGATCAACGCATTCTACAAAAGATCTTGAAGTTTTTTCTTTAATTCCACTAGTTCCATGTTTTCCATTCTATAAGCAGTCTTTGATATCTTCTTGGATCCAGGAATGAGATCAATGGATAACCCTACCTCTTTTTCAAGTGGAGTTTTAGGTAACTCATTAGTAATAAATCAATGTATTCCTAAATAATGGTAGCATTCTCAAACCTAAAATTTTGATTTTATTCATCCTATTCATCAATCATATCCATAAAGAAGGCTAAGAGAGGAGCTTCTTGAAAATTTCTAGGTTGTGATATCTCTCATTTGAAAATAATTATATGTTGTCCATTAAAATCTACTGATATTTCCTTTCTTCTATAGTTTATATTAGTATTATACTTTGAGATCCATTTCACCCATATTATAATGTCAAATTCCACCATGGATATGACTACTATATTTTTGGTGATATTATTCTTTCCAAAGGTAGTACTAGAGTTTCTATACACTTTTGATGCTTGGATAATGCCTTCAAGAGACTTCAATGACAAATCTACTTCTAAATGATTAGTTATTTATTCTATATTCTTTTCAAACATGATGGGGAAAAAAGACTTCCTAGAACCAAAATGTATCAAATTACTTGATATCATTGAGAGAAAAATAAGAGTACATGTCACCACATAATTTAGATCTTCTACTTCACCTACCGTGATAGAAAAGGCCTGAACATGATCTTTTATCCTATGCTAAGTATGATCATGATTTTCATCCATTATCTTCTAATTTGGATTGTTAATGTAAAAGTCACCATGTTTTCCACACCTAAATCATTGGACATCGTGCTAGGCATGCACCATAATCTCTTTTTCATTAGTGCTCAGAAGTTGAGGATTCAACACACTATAATAGTTCCAAGAAATATAGTCATCTCTTCCACTGTTTTAACATTTTCCACTCTTGATAAATAAGTTCCCTGAATTCTTCATCACACAATTGTTCCATGTTAGAAGTTTCACATTATTTCCTCATCTTATGTGATAAAATTTTACCCTAAGTTTGGCTCCAAATATATCTTCTTATCATTAGATTTGTGTTACTAATGCGTCTCTCTAAACACAAGTTCAACCTTTATAGCACTCCGTATTATCTTCTCTTAGCTTTCAAATTCCCGATTGGATTTATTCCTCTATATATGGTGTATTATTTAACCAAATAATATATCAAACCTTCCATTATGATCAATAAGAAAGCCAGAGGTTTAATGATATTTTTTTAAATTCGTATCATAGATTCCCACGGATCCATTTTTTATTTTTCTATAGATCAATGAATTCCTTCTCCATTTTCATTCAGATAAAAAGGGGGAAATATTATAGAAATGGGATCCCCTAAACTCTTCCCACTCCGTAGGATTAATGTGACTTTAGGGATTCCAATTTTTAATTTGTGTCCACCACTGATCAGCATCACCCTCTATACAATATACTACTTCGGTGGATTTCTCTAGTTCTGAACAATTTATTACAAAAAAATATCTTTTCTATAGTGATTATTCATTTTTTTAGTAATCAATGGGTCATTAGATCCACTGAAATAAGGTTTTCGTTGACGTATGAAGAACTGAATGGAATGTTCTTCCCTTCATGGTGAATACGTCATCTCATCTTGATTCAAGTTATTATTCATAACATGATTTAGTTGATGCACCATTTTCAATAATATTATCATTTAGTCTTCCATCAGAGGGTCATCAATGCAAGGTTTCTTGTTCTCATCATTGATGTGGTTCCACTAATTTCTCTCCATTTTCTAATAGAATAAAACCTTAGTGAGAAACATTTTTATTTAAAGATTCTTATTATTTTGAAGGAATCTTATGTCATAAAACATTATGATTAAATATGTTATTCTTATCAACAAATAAATTTTCTACAAATCCGTCATAATAGTTCATAAAAAGCTGATGATTAGCCAAAAATATCCCTTATGAGTGTCAAACCAGGAGTGTAACAAGTACAATTTTCATGTACTAGTTCATGTTTGAGTCTCTCAAAGCAGTGTTTTCAAGTGCTACCCCAAGATATAATATGACAGTGTCACATCCACTTATTCATATCCAGATTAGGATTTCATTTCTTATAACCCACTTAAGTAATATTTCACAGAAATTACAGGATGTTTTCAAACTTGTAAACAATTATATAGAGTTATTCTTAAAGTTTTCAATTTCTATTTTACACAAATAACTAAATAATCCTTTGATACCAACTATAGAATCTAAATTTTTTATTATATAAAATTTTCATTTACATAGTACTAAAAGATGATATTTTGATGTTTAGTTTCTTTTAAATAAGGTTTATAATAATAGAGAAATTAATATATTCTTATAAATCAACTTAAATTAATCCCAATGGATTCCTCCAAAGTATATTTTCTTTATCTCATTACCTGGCGACAAACATAAAAGTAAAGGGGTGGGCATGAGGCATAGTAAGGAAAAAAAGATTATATGTGATCCTGAGGAATATCAATAAAAACATGATGAATGTCATTAAGGCATGAGAAAAGGAAAAAAAGTAATATATTATAATATAACATGAAAAATAAAATAAAAATTTTCCCATAATAAATAAATTAAAAATTAAAAATCATATCACCAGGGTTTGTCACCAAGTCTTCATAAGTAAAAATCACTAGGGTTGTTCCCCATGGTATTGCAAAACATTTCATCTGATGATATAAAGCACTTCATCCAACGAATTTGAGTGATATCAGAGTGCACCATTTATATATATTAATTAATGTGATGCACATATATAAAAATCAAACATTTCATAAATACCCATGGATAATAAAAAATTGGTTTCATAACAAATTCATGTTGTTTCAAAAGTGCTTAAAAAACATGGTCATTATGTCATTTTCAACCCATGTAAATTGAATTCGGGTTTCATGTATGTCAATAATAGAATAAAATAAATCATTTCTTTAAATAAGTTAAAAATAATATAAAATAAAGAGGTATGTTTATTCATAAGAAGAAAATAAAAGAGAATTTCCTGAGGAGAAGAAAAAAATTGAGAATAAATTCCGCAGCATAATCGGTATAAAATTTATTTTTAAAAAAGGGTAAAATGAGAGGTTACAAGGATTAATAAATAATAAAATAATATTATTATATTAATGGAATAAAATAAAGTTTAAAATATAACTTAGTTTGGAAATTGGAAGACATAACACATAAAAAGGGAACTTGAATGGAAAAGAAAAGTGGAGATTTCTCTTACCATGAAGAGTTACTCCTAGATCATGAAAAATAAAACATTGGGGATTGAAGACACATTTTGGTGACTAATTGAGAGAAAAAAATAAAAAATATTTGTGGATTACATATATTAATTTAATTTAAATGAAAAAATGGGTCAGTATTTAATGAAAAATGGGAGGATTTGTGTAATGATTTCCAACAATAGGCCTTGGGAATCTATGATGTCGAAAATGAAAAACCATGGCCATTCCCATGGAGTTTTCAAATATTTTTTGAAATTTGGGATATATTTTATGTAATTTTAACCAACAAAAATCTAGAATCATTTTATATTACTTCTTTTGGCATGGAAAAGTAATGTTTCCCAAAATAAGATTTTAAATGTTAATGTTTCTATTTTAGACATTGGTAAGTAACATAAAGATTTGGAAATTAAATAAAATATATTAAAAAGTGATATTAATAAAAACATTGTGTCTTTTATATGTTAAATTAATTATTAATTCATTATTACATAATTATTAAGTCATTAAACATCTCAGAAAACCCAAACTGTTTTTTTATTATTCACAGAAAAATAAAGTATTTAAACAAAATCATAAATTCCCCCTAACCTAATTTTGATGTGTTGATCTCAAAAATAATGTTTATTTTATTATAATAATTCCTTAAAAATGGCAATTTTTTCTTTTAAATATAAAATATTTATTTATTAAAAAATGGCAGGTTGAAAATGCATTGTAAAATTTTTGATACTTAAAATTTTTCCCATACATAATAAAATTATTTTATCATATGTATTTAAATAAGAATGTTTTATTATAATATTTCAATAAAATAAATATTATTCATAATAAATTATTTTAATATAAATGTTTTATATCCTTTCTATAAATTATAATTTTTGTCTGAAAAATCAATTTTTCAAAATCATCATATTTAAGAAAAACTATTCATAAAACAAAATTGATGGAATAAATTATTTTTTACAAAATAGAATTACATATTAAGTAACTAAGTCATGTAAGCATAACCCCTTTCAACACCCATGTACGATGAAATGGTAAGGTGTGCAATAATGATAGATTTAGGGGGTGGCCCAACTAATATCACTCGAGTGGAAATTTTAACTAACTTGAACTTATCCCATTGGGGATTTCAATCAAGCTTCACTTCATGAAGCTCAGCATGGAATTGGTCAGGAGTGAACCCTAGTGATATTACCACCCCTTAGTTCTAACAAATGGGATTTATATAGCATGACCTTATAGGTTGAGGTAATCGATTCTCTTTTCTACATTAATTATCGTTTGCCATTTCTACTTATAAGAATTGATTTCAATGTTAAAATTATTATGAAGAATATAGTTTCAAATGGTCATATTTTACAAATAGACATATAATTTTCTAATTATGATGATCATATTTCAATTCATACTCTGTAAATTCCACATCATTATTAATGAGATGATATTTTTTTGTATAAAATAAAATAACACAAATTTTGTGGAAACAAATATCATTTAAAAAGTCAACTTCAGTACGATTGTGGAAATATTATTTTGAGATTGTATAATGATAAATATATAACAACTATAAAGGTTAAGGTACCATATATCTTTTTTAAATATTTTTTACTAAATATATTTCTACGCACTGTGCATTTTTTAAATCAAAATCTACACAAATGAAGATGAATAAGAATATATAGATAATCACTATTAAAACCATGGTGTATGAAAGTAATTATATACCTAATTTTATCCTAAATAGATATATTCAGTGAATGAGAAGATATAAAAATAGAAATCATGAAAAACTAGCTAGGATGTAGTTTTAAATAATATGTCATTATTTCTATTCTATTACTTGTGTTATGGATTGTTCAATCATAAGTTTTATTTTTATTTTTTTCTATAATGTTTCAAAACATGATGCTCAAAAAAATACAACATCAAGGGGTAGTGATGCTGAGGTGATGAAAAGAACATAGGAGAAATATAAAAAAACTATCAAGAAAAAAAAATTAAACATAGTGATCTCTATCATATTTTCTATAGCATTATCCAAGGTGAGGAATATTGAATGTAAATATTATTCAATTATGAAACTAAAAAAAGTGAGAAGAAAAAACCAGAAAATGTGAGGAATGGGAATAATTATATATTTGAAAATAATTATGAAATATTTTCTTGAAACAATATTCTAATGAGGTTTATGAAGAAGGTTGATATTTTATGCTTTGATAGTATAATAAAAGAAAAATCTTATCAATGAAAATCCAAGTAGTTGAAAAAGGATGTCTCAACAAATGGGAGAAGTTGTTTCTGAAAAAACCATGGATTTTGTCAAATACTCAATTGAATATTTATTTTGTGGAATTATTCGTAAAAAAATAGAATGTATCAATCAAATACAAAAAGAAGAAAATTGGTATAATTGAGCACATTCATATGATTAAATATGGAAAATTAAAATTAAAATAGAATGAAAAATTCATAGGAGTACAAAATATCCCATATGTATAAATTCAATTTCATCAGAGGTTTTCCAAAAATAATGACCATAAATTTTCTAAACATCAATATGGGAGGCACAAATAAGTCTTCCATAATTTGAAGGATTTTATAACAGTCCCACCAACTCAATAAGTAATCATTAAGATTATGAAAATTACACTATGTGATATGTGTGATTTAATGTCTTATGATGAGAGTGATATTCTATAAATAACCGGCCTAAAAAATTACATTATCTTGAATTAAATGAATAATTCACAATGAGGATATTTTCACGTATATAGTATTAGATAATTAGGCCATAACTATTACATATCAACTTGAAAATTACATGTAGACACTACTACCCAGTATAAAATTTTTTCATAAAATTAAAACTCTTAAAAAGAAACATGTCTAGTTCCAAGTTTTAGACAGCATGACTTTTCCATGATCCCGTCCTTGACTATTATTCATCATTAAGTCCTATGGAAAACATTTCAATAACATTGGAGGAGAATTAAAAGCTAAGTAAGGGTTATAAAATAAGGAATTAAAACAGTATCCCATCAATGAATATAAATCAATAAACCCATACTTTTAAATCATAACTTACCTAATGAAGTCATAAGATTTATGAATAACACAAAAAATCATAAATCAAAGTGGTAAATTGTGGAATACATAACATACTTACATTGTAGCTATACCATCTACATTGGTAGTTACGTTGGAATACCCACCACATTATATTCCCTAAATATTTTAGGAGAAACATTAACGTTAACCTACATCACATTAGCCAATGCATTGAAGAGCTATCTCAGGCTGACCCACCCCAGGTTTATAACAGAACCACCCGTATATGTAAATAATTCCTAATAAACATAACATATTCATAACACATAAATCAAGAATAAAGGAAAGATAACATTTCCACGTTGCAATCACAAATCATCATTTGAAGATATAGATATAGTCAACGCTTTATCAAACCATTTTCAAAACTATTTTAAACATTTAATAAAGAGATTTTTGAATCAAAAAGTCCCATATCACTTTGAATATTTTGAAGTTATTAAAATTTTAAATCATTAATTTCCATAAGAATAAATCCTTAAAAACATTTTTAAAACATTGACATCAATGAGAATGATCTATATGAATAAATCTATAAAACAATATTTTAGTTAAGGTGTTCTTAACCAAATGAGATATGCTTGAATAAAAATAATTGAGGAATAACATTTAATAAAAACTTTATAATATAATGATAATAAATGTATTAATGATATAATATTTCAAAGGATAGTATATACTTCACATAAAAGTGAATTGGTGTATAACAACCATGAAGTCTCAATGGAATGTAAATTTGGATGAAATCCCTTATAAAGATGTTATCCTTAGATTAAGGATAACTGAATGACATAATTATGTGTGAAAAATATAAATACACCCAATATAAGTGGATAATAAGTGTAAAAAAAATAGAGGTTATTCACATATATTCATAGCATGACATAATCAATAAGTATAATTTTAAACCAAAAAATTGAAAGTGGGTAATGAAGTTCTCTTATATAAATTCGACAGCCTAACTGTGTCACTTTAAAATTCATAAAATAATTGGATGAGAGATAAAAGGTTACCTCATCACATGGACATAAAACTTACCACATTAAGGATATAGAATAACATATCCCAACATTAGAAGATGTAAATTAAAATACATAACAAAATGGAGTCTTTCAAAAAGACGATGGTGAAAGGTTCCCTTACTGATTTGGTAACATACAAAACATAAACTCCATGAAAGAAGGATCATACAATGAAGATGTAAATACACATGAATTAATTTATTTTATACAAATTATACAATCATGGGAATTGCATACACCACACAAAAGGAAATGGTTGAAAACATTGCATGAATCTCACTGGAATAAAAAGTGAGATTAAAATCCCTTACCATGTTGTAATCAATTGAGTCGTAAGACCACAAGTTAATAACCACCAAATTAATGATAGAATACCATGAATATAAATATAATCATGATAATATAAATCAAATGGCAGTACATAATACACCACATGCAATAAAGAAGTGGCGAATAATGGAAATCTCATGGAATTAAAAGTGAGATAAGAAACCCATTACCTTATGTCCGACTAGACTCGATCATTATTTAGTCTATAGAATAATAAACTAAAGTTAATTTATACATTATTAAGAAACCATTTATAGTTTATTATTCCATTTATATCAATTATTACCTTTCTATAACAATTCATTAATTATTTGAGTTCATATCGGACATTTTTTCGATGTTGGGAACTTCAGTTAAAAATGACCTTATTATAATTATAAATTGTCCATGTGGTCAAAATTACCTTGCCTTTAGAATGATATTGATGATTTAGATATAATATATATCATATATATCCAGTATATATATGTATTTATATTAGTACATGACATTTGGAGAAAATAAATGAAATGAACTGTTCATGGAGACGGTAAGTTGTACGTACGCATGAACACTACTTTCATTTCTATTTCATATTTAATGGAATAAAAACATAATTATACATAGGTATATTATAATTACATTATAATATAATATATAATTTCATTATAATATAATATATAATTTCATTAACTTCATCCATTATATGTTCCACATATGGCATGAATGAGTCATATCACTTTGAGGGGGCGGTAGTCCGCACTTCCTCAAATAAAATTATCGTATTTACCCACTATGGAAACCATAAAGGTATTATATAAATTAAACATACCAAAGAATAGAAAAAATATGAATATAATATATATTTCACATATAAATACAGTTTCATATTAACGGCCCCCATGAGAGGCGGTATTATATAATTTAACAATCATCATTTCCTAAGGCAGTTGTTCGCCGTCCACAGAAATAGTATGTTCTTTAACCATTAGATGGAGGTGTGTGTAAGTTTAGATCAAATACATCTCATTAAAAAAACATATTATATTGATTATAATAGTTTTATTTATAAAATAATGGAATAATAATATTTTATGGGGTTGTAGAAGTAAAATAAAACAAAAGAACTTAAGGGACAACATTACGTTTAAATCAGGTATCTCCCTTTGGTTTGAATCAAAAGGATTAATTGAATTTCTTTATGTCTAGGGGAAGGAATCTAGGATGGGGCTACGGATCTAGGGAGATTAATTGGGTATATTTTGGATGAGACAAGGTTCTTGAGATGTGTGTGGAATGGGTTAGAAGTGAGGGATTTTTATAAGGGGGAGGAGGGGATCTTTAAAAATGTTTTAAAATATTATTTTGTTATATTATGATTTTCAGTTTTTTAAATATCCAAAACATAATAAAATAGAAGATAATATGCCTCATGTTTGAAATAAAATTATCTAATAAGAATCAAATAGGATTTGGATATTATTTTAATCTTTATAATGTTATTTATTTAAATCATTTTTTAATGACATAAACACTGTATCATTATTATGTCATTAATTATATTATTTTTTTGATGTCTAAAAATTATAAAAAATATCATGGTGTAGGAAAAAATTTTATCTTTAGAATGAATGTTTACATTTTTAGAGATAACCCCATGTAAGATTTTATTTACAAAAACATATATGTTTATGTCATTTTTGTCATTACATTAAATTAATTGATATAAAGTGTCATTATCACTCCCAAGTGGATCTATGGTGTCCCAAAATGGAACCAAATATGCCCATGGTCGGAACTGTATGAAACAATATGATTAAGATACATGTTTGGATAATTTAATATTATTATTATAATATTTTGTTACCCTTATTTACCAGATTTAACCTTTAACCAAGGTAAATAAAAGTTTTACTAATGTAAATATTCATGATGTATAAAAATAGGAGTTACCTATTTAAACAATTTTGTCCACTTGATTCCACCTATGGAATAAATTTTTCCAAATTCAAATAAAAAATGTTGCATAAATTAATTTAAAATTAATTCCCATAGTTAAAACAAAAGGCGTGTTTTTAAGAAATAATAATTATAAAAAAAAAGTGACACTTATTTGTGTCCAATTTCAAAGTAAAATTACTTCTAATGACCAAAATTCGATTAAATGGTAAATATATAATGTTATTATATTTTAAAACCATTTAGAAAGATAATATATCCATACAAATAAATTTTATTAAAATAATGTTTTTAATTAAAATACAATGTTTTTCACTATTCATAAAAATGAACATTATTAGAAAAATACCAAAAATTTATCCAAAGTAAATTTTGATATCCCATTTCTAAAGAAGAATATTATTTTGTCAAATAGAAAATATAATAGTGGCCAAAAATAAATTTAAATAGGGTTCACCATCAAAAGGCGGTAAATCGACCATTTAATGAATATTATTATATTTATGCATAAAATCAGATTGTTTATTATTTTAAGACTCAAAATTTATTGGATAAATGTAAAAAAAATTAACTAACATTTATAATAATATTTTAGTTAGTTCTATTCATTCCTTCCATTACAACGTCTATGTGTTAACAACCATTTAAAATAATACTATTTTTTCAGAACAACTCCACGTTCTGTGCAACGTAATATTTCAAAGAAACTCATTGTTGAATATCAGTTACTCCATCAAACATAGAATCCCCTTTAAAGAAAAATTAATATTTAAGTCACAAATTTTAATAAATATGCAAACTTTTATATTCTATATTTACCAGGGATGTTACATCCTTCCCCCATTTTGGGAATGGGGTCCTTACAATTTTAAAATTTGGCTAAAAAAATCATTAAAATTCCCACATCAAGAAGTGTAAATAATACTATCAAATTAAAAGGAAGAAGAGAAGTACAAATTCACTCGAGATAACACATGCTAGGATTCTAGGAAAACATGGATATGGAGGATTAAATAAGTCTTATGTTCTGATGGAGAGTGATATAAAACATGATTAAGAGAAAGTTAACAATAATAAAACAACAAGCATGTGATAGGTTAAACGGTCATTGGTTTCCCAGTAGAGAAAGTTAATGGACAAAGTTTATGTTTTAAAGTACCTTTTCAAAAAGTTGAGGAATTTATTTTTAACCTTAACTAAAAACATAAGGAAACATAGTTACTTCTCATGTATACTTTCATAATTTACTAAATCTCTACTAAAAACTAATCTTTTCTCTAAATAATGAGTATTCAAGCTGACTTGGTCACACCTTAAGAACTAGATTCAACTTCTAAAGTATCACATAATCTACAAAAGTTGTACTATATATTTCCCTTGTCTTCAGACGTCAACCAAAACTAAAATGGTTAGTACGAGATCAGATAATCCACAAAAGGATAATCCTTTATAAAAAGAAATACTACTCTTAATCTCTAAAATTCAACAAATAGTACCCAAAGTACAAAAATGAACATTCTATATAAAATTTTCTTTAAAATTCATCAAAATAATCCAAACTATGATTGAAACCCAAAACTCAAAAGGATTTAATCACATATTCTTCCATAGTAAATATTAACATTTATCTCCAAAAACATAGACTACACTTAAATTCTCATACTGAATTTTAATGAACCTAAACACATATTCTATATGATATATTAATAGTTACCATAAATAACCCAAAAAACCTTATGTCAAAAATGAAAACATAGATTCTTCCAAAATAATATTTCAACCATTACTCCAAAAATTAAATACCACAGTATTTTAGTTACCTTATTTATATAGTATCCCCAAAAGATAAACTTTATTACTAAATACCATTTATTAACTAATCAGGAAAATCATTTTCTTATATTAATGTTATCAACATCATAAAAATATAAGTTCCGAAAATAAAATTATTTATGATCCATAAAATTGTTTAACTAAAAAATATATAATAAGTCATACTAACAAGGGACTTTACATAGGCTAGTGGTAGGAGATGCACCCTTTCCGCCCTAGGGTTAGGGGTTTGATTCAAGAGGCCTTGCCAAATGCAATGTGTAGTAACCCATATTACAAGTTGTCCCTTTTATAAAAGATAAAAATAACCCTATCATGTTTTAACCTCAAATGTTTTTTAAACCTTTAATTTTCACCCCAGTAAATTAGGACCTCAACATTTTATATATTGTCATTTTTTTCACCTCCATATGATAAAATAATAATATCCCTAATAGATAGAGCAATATACCTTCATCATGGTGTCTATATGGTTTCATCGTCATCTTATTCACGTAGGTAGAAGGTCCATGCATTAGAAAAATGATTTATATATCCTTCAAAATAATTTTATTCCTTCATCATAATACACCATGTAAAACATGGGTCATATGGGTGTTTGTAGAAAAATAATTTCTGAAAATAATCATGTATGACAAATTCTTTTAAAACATCTAACAAAACATGATTTTTATAAAACAGTTGGACCGAATTTGAGTTGAAACATTCAATTAATGGTCCTTTTAAAATACCAAAAGTATGTTTTGAGAGAATATATTGTAAAAGAAAATATAAATAGGTTGTGCAAGGGTATCCTTCTTCAGAACCTTTTTAAAAATCATAATATTTTTCAAATTCTTGAGATAAGGTAAAATATTTGAAAATGCCTTGATAATATTTACCTTTCTTGAAAATATGAGAATATTGGGAAAGTAGGATTTGATTAAATACATCTTATGATCTATGATGATATCGAGGTATAGTATAGGTGTTTCATGTCTCAAAAAACTACTTCCAAGTGATTCATATTCTTCAAAAAGTTTCAAAATCATCTGAATGACTTTGTAATAATAATTACAAGCATGTCATCAGGAAGAGATAACAATGCTTTTTAAGATCCTACTCCTTCCACTAGTAACCAACATTCCTTAATCTTAAAAATTTATAAAAAAAATGATTTAATTTAAATAATAGACTTAAGGACTAACCATGTATTTAACTAAAACTCATAATCCCCAAAGTGGTCTAAACTGACCTCATATGCCAACTATAAGGACCTAGCCTTAAAACATTACATAATTTTGGATTAAATGAATAATTAAAATTGAGGATCTTTTTAGGTTTAGTGTTTTAGAGAATTAGTCCACAAATAGTACATATCAACTTGAAAATTACATGTATACAATACTACTTAGTATCCATTGTTTCATAAAATAAAAACTCTTAAAAAGAAACATGCCTAGTTCCATGTTTTAAACAGCATGAAATTTCCCTGATCCCATACATGAACTTATTCATATTTAATTCATGTTGAAATCATTTCAAAAAATATGGGATGATCATAAAAATCTCAGTAAGGGTTATAAAATAAGGAATGAAAAAATTAGCCCATCAATAAATACAAAAAAATGTAACCATGATTTTCGATCATAACATACCTTATTAAATCATAATATT
This sequence comes from Viscum album, assembly GCA_963277665.1. Taxonomy (NCBI): domain Eukaryota; kingdom Viridiplantae; phylum Streptophyta; class Magnoliopsida; order Santalales; family Viscaceae; genus Viscum; species Viscum album. Next base: position 1,321,029,803 of record OY728138.1, read on the forward strand.
TGTAAATAACACACAGAAATCATAAATCATAAAGGTAAACTGTGGAATACATAACATACTTACATTGTATATATCATATCTACATTGGTATTTATGTTGGAATGCCCATCGTAGTATATTCCCTAATTCTCGTAGGAGAAACATTAATGTTTACCTCTATCACATTACCCAATGCATTGGAGAGCTATCTCGGGGTCACTCTCCCTAGGTTTATCATGGAACCACCAGTATAAATAAATAATTCCGAATAAATATAACAGATTCATAACACATAAATCAAGAATAAATGAAAGAAAACATTTATAAATTTTAATCACAACATATAATTTCAAGATATAAACATAATCAATGCTTTATCAATCCAGTTTCAAAACCATTTAAAACAATTAATAAAGAAATTTTTGAATCAAAGTTCCCCATACCACATTCAAGATTTAAAAGGAATTAAAATTTTAAAACTTTAATGTCCATATAGATAAATCCTTAAACCAATTTTTAAAACATGTACATTAATGAGAACGATTTAGAAGAATAAATATTTAAAACAGTATTCTAGTTAAGGAGTTCTTAACCAAATGATAGATTCTTGAATTCAAATAATTGAGGAATAACATTTAATAAAAACATTATAATATCATGATAATAATGGTATTAGTGATATAAAATTACAAAGGATAGTATATAAATCATGTAAAAGTGAATTGGTTCATAACAACAATGAAGTCTTAATGGAATGTAAACTGAGACGAAATCCATTATAATTACGGTATCCTTAGATTACAGATAAATCAATGAAATAATTATGTGTGAAAAATATAAATACACCCAATATAAGTGTTTATTAATTGTAAACAAAATCAATATTTATTCACACATATTCATATCATGACATAAACAAGAAGTATAAGTTTAACCAAAAAAATTGAAATTGGGTAAAAAAGTTCACTTACAGAAATTCGATAGCCTAACGGCATCACATTAAAATTAAAAAAAATAATTTGATGAGTTAGAAAAGGTTATCTCATTACTTGGACATAAAATTTACATCATTAAGGATATATAATAACATATACTAATATTATAATATGTAAATTAAAAGTCATAACAAAAAAAGTCATTTAAAAAGAGGAGGGTGAAAGGTTCCCTTACTGATTTGGTAACATAAAAAACATAAACTCCATGAAATAAGGATCATACAATGAAGATTTAAATACACAAAAATTAAATTATCTTATACAAAGAATACAATCATTGGCATTATATATAACACACAAAAGAAAATAGTGGCAATCATAGCATGAATCTCATAAGAATAAAAAGTAAGATGAAAACCCCTTACCACATTGTAATCAATTGAGTAGTAAGACCAAAAGTTAATAACTGCAAAATTAATCACAAAATACCATTAATATACATATAATTATGATAATATATATAAAATTGTTGTACTCAATACACCACATTCTATAAATATGTGGCGAACAATGGAAATCTCACGGAATTAAAAGTGAGATGAGAAACCCCTTACCACATGTCCAACTAGAAACAATCATTCTTTAATCTCCGGAATAAAAAAAATAAAGATAATTTCTACTTAATTATTAACGTTTTCATGGTTATTATTACTTTTTTATCATTTAATACAATTATATAACAATTATCTAATTTTTTGATTTCATATCCGACATTTTGTCGATGTACGATACTTGAATTAAAAATGAACTTGTTATAATTATAAATTGTCCATGTTGTAAAAATTACATTACCTCAAGAATTATATTCACGATATAGATATCATAGATATCATATATATCATGTATAAATTTTTATTTATAATAGTACATAACGTTTGGAGATAAGAAATGAAATGCACAATTCATGGAGATGGTAAGTTTTACGTACGCATGAACGCTACTTTCATTTTAATTTAATATTTAATGGAATAAAAACATAATGATACATAAGTATATTATAATTCCTATATTATATCATATATAATTTCATTAACTCCATCTTTATACATTCCATGTATGGCATAAACGAGTCATATCACTTTGAGGGGGCGGTAGTCCGCACTTCCTCAAATGAAATTATAGTTTTTACCCACTATGGAAACCATAAAAGTATTATATATATGAAAAATAAATAAGTATATAAAAAATATTAATATATATAATATATAATATATAAATACAGTTCCATCTTAATTTCCACCATGATAGGCGGTAAGAGATAATTGAACAATCATCGTTTCTTAAGGCAATAGTTCGCCGTCCACAGAAATAGTATGTTCTTTAACCATTAGATGGAGGTGTGTGTAAGTGTAGTTCGAATCATTATCATAAAAAACCTATTATATTGAGGATACAGGTTTTGTTATAAAATAAACAAATAAAAAGAGTTTATGGGTTGGAGAAGTAAAATAAAACAAAAGAACTTAAGAGAAGACATTACCTTTAAATCGGGTATCTCTTTTTGGTTTGAACCAAAAGGTTTAATTGAATTTCCTAATGACTAGTGGAAAGATTATAGGAGGAGGAAAGGGGTTTTTGGGGGATAATTGGACAGATTATGGATGATAAAAGGGGCTTGATAAGTGTGAGTAATGGGTTAGAAGTGAGGGTTTTTTATAAGAGGGAGGAGGGGCTCTTCAAGAATGTTTAAAAATATTATTTTATTATATAATTATTTTCGGTTTCAAAAGGTCAAAAACATATTAAATTAAAATATAAGAGGACTAATGTTATAAATAAAAACATACAATAAGAATTGGACAGGTTTTGGATAAGTTTTAATCATTATAATCTTATTTATTTAAATCATTCATTAATGAGGTAAACACTGCATCATTATTGTGTCAAAAATAAATTTATTTATTTGGTTTCTAAATATTAAAAAAATATCATGATGTAGTAAATAGTTTTATCTTTCAAATGAATATTTATAGTTGAATATATAACTTATATAAACCCATGTATATACTGATTTACTAAAAGATATATGTTTAAGTCATTTTTGTCTTTACTTTAAATTAATTAATATAAAGTGTCATTATCACTCTTAAGTTGCTCCAGGGGGTCCCAAAATTGACCAAATGATTCCCATGGTCATAAATTTATAAAAAAATTGGATTAGGACACATTTTTGTGTAATTTAATATAATTATAATAATATTTTGTTATCATTATTTACCAGATTTTCACTTTAACCATGGTAAATAAATGTTTTACTGAAGTAAATATTCATAATATATAAAATTAAAAGATACCTTTTTACACCAATTGTACCTCCTAATTAAAAATAAGGAATCAATTTTATCAAAATCAAATCACAAAAGTGGCATAAATTAATTTTAAATTAGTTCACACTGTCAAAACAAAAAACATGTTTTTAAGAAATAAAAATTATGAAAAGATTACAACTTATTTATGTCCTATTTCAAAGTGAAATTATTTAAAATGACCAAAATTGGATTAAAAGGTAAAAATATAATCTGATTATACTTAAACCCATTTATAAAGATAATATAACAATATAAATAAATTACATTAAAAGGCAGTTTTGAATGAAAATACAGTATTTTCACTATTCATAAAAAATGATCTTTATTAGGAAAATACGAAAATTTTATCAATTGTAAATTTTGATATCCTGATTCTAAAGAATAATAATATTTTTTCAAATAAAACATATAAAAGTGACCAAAACTATATTTAAAGAGGATTATCCATCAAAAGGAGGTAAATCGACCTTTTAATGAATATTTGAGTATTTATGTTTAAAATCAAATTATTTCTTATTTTAAGCCTCTAAAATTTATTAGATAAATGTAAAAATATTTTACAAACATGCATAATAATATTGTATTTAGTTTTGTTCATCCCCTCCATTACAATAGCTATGCATTAACTACCATTTAAAATAATACTATTCTATTATTTTATTTTTCGGTATAACTCCACGTTGTGTTCAAAGTAAGATTTCAAAGAAACCCATTGTTGCGTATTAGGTATTCCATCAAAAATAGCATCTCCTTTAAAGAAAAATTAATATTTAATTCACAATTTTTAATAAATATGAAAAATTTTATATTCCATATTTACCTAGGATGTTACATATTCCACATAATGATTAAGTAAAACATTCCATGATGCCCAAGTCTACTATGAAATTCAAAATGGATAGAATGAAAAATATTGTCAAATATGGAACCAAAAACAAATGTTTCTCATGGATGAGAAGATATTCATATAAATGTTAATCATAATAAGGAGAAAATAGGTTACTCCTTATACTCTGAATCAAATATGTTGTATTTTTATGTTAAGCATATTGGGAAATGAAGGTCATTCTTGTTCTCAAAGAGAGAAATAAATAACAGTAAGCTAGCTTAAAAATTCAACATCTAAAATTGTTCCATCTTGGCATTATTTATCAAAAAAATGTAATTTTTACTGAAAATACATTTCTTGATGATGTGAAGTTGGAGGGAATCCCTTAAAACGGGTTTTATTGAGAATCTTCTAGATTTGATAATTTATACAAATTTGAATTCTTGATGGTGCTTATGCAATTCTCTTTAAAATGTATATCATAAGATTCTCTCATATTTTATGATTTTTTTTAAATAAAGGGGGAGAAAAATCATTTAATTAATGATATAAAAATGAGGATACATTGTAATGTTTTAGGGATGTATAAAAAAACCTACTAGTTGTACATGAATATTTTTAATCTATCTGTTAGGTGATATATGAAAATCTAGTTGAAAATATCTATAAATATTTTCATCAATTGAAATAAAAATGTTTCAACCATATTACATGTAATAACCTGGTTCTTAGTTCTGAGGTACGGGCTTCTTTTTTTCACTTTTCCTTAAGGGTTTTTAAAAAAATATGGAAAATGGGGAAAATCCCAAATTTTGGAAATTACACGCCATGTACATTTGGCCGTATGGGAGGAGTACACGGGGCGTGTGGCCATTCCGGGGATGAAGGGTGTAGGAACCGACTACACGCCGTGTAGTGGTCGGCAGGCCAAAACAGTAAGGCGGTGGAACAGCCGCCAACTGTGCGCCAGCACACACCGTTTACTCGTGAAGACACGTCGTGAAGTCATGTCGGCAGATGAACAGTGCCATGCTGGCAGGAATCTGCCAGAGGAACAGTTAAAAAATGGGGAGTACACGCCGTGTAATTTGATTGTTTCACATAAATGGGCAGTAGACTCCCCAGTTCACAGGGAAGGCTTAGAACACGAAGAGTGCTTGGGAGAGGATGGATGAACCTTCAGAGATCCACCGGGCGCACGTCTGGAATCTGATTCCGCGTTAGACGATCTCGTTGGAACCGTATGGGTAAACCCTCTCTTCTCCAGGTGTGGTTCATACCAATTCTTTCCCGAAGAAATGTTATTTGAGTTTAAACGGTGTTTCATCTTCGTCAGATCTACGCCATTCATGGGTGTTTCTAGAATTAGTGTTCACATATAACATTCGTTGATGTTTAAGGTAGGTGTCTTGGTGTTTTTTTCCAACTGTCATGCGTTTTTGTGCATTTTTGTGCCACGAACCCATGTTGGGGTGTTGTTTGGATGAGGTCGTGGCTGTATTTAATACCTAGAATTGTATAGTTGATTAAATAAAGTTGTAAAACTATTGTTTGGGATCGGTGCTGGCATCCAGGACCACCCCAGGGGTGCATTTCTCTGTTTAGCCGTTTGGCCAGGATACCCGAGTGTATGCCTTTAAAATTAATGATTGTATAATTTCCTTGAGAGGAATTTCATGTGAATGTTTACTTATATGTTGGTCATGGACCGGTTACTTGCACATGAGGGAAGTGTTTTATTTAGCCTGTGGGCTTTGTTTTTCTTAGCCTGAGGGTAGTTGTTATCCTAGCCTGGGTTCAATCTCTTTCGTGCCTGTGGGCAACTGATTTTGTGCCTGAGGGTAACACTTACTACGCCCGAGGGAAATATCTTTATGCCTGAGGTCAGATTCTTGTGTTGGATATACTCTTTACCTGAGGGTAGGGGTTTACGTGTCTGAGGACATGTGCTGTTTGCATAGAATATTCACTGTGGTAATATTTTATATTTAAGGATTAAATGAATATTAAAATGGAAATATAATTTGTTAAGTTAGTTACTATTTAGCACTACTTTATTGCATTTTACTACTGCACACTATTGCTTCATGTTTACACACAGTTGAGCATGGGCCTTTAGTGGGTGCCTACTGAGATATGTTTCTTACACCTTGTTTGGGTCACACTTTTTGGCCCAAATAGATTACGTTACTGCAGGTGTTGATAAGGGAAAGGGTCATTATAAAGGTAATTGATTGCTACTGGAGTGTAGGAGAGCATGGGAACGAGCATTGGCTCATGATGCCACTGGCTATTCTGTATTACTTTTTTGTACTTGTACTCGGTATGGGATTATACTACTATGTAACATGTTCTGGCTATTTTCTTATAATAGGAGACATGTTTCATCATATCTATATTTCTAGTTGGTTATATCTACTACAGTTGTTTATTTCAGTTGTGTGTGTTTTACTGCTTCCGTTGTTGCTGTATGTTTTATTTCATTCCACTATGCTACACTTTTACAAATGAAGGCACAGTTTCCCCACTATTAGACATGGGCCCTCGCTGCTAGTCGGCAGCCTCTGGCGTTTGGGGAAATGCACTTGAGGTCATGTGGAAAACTGTTTTTGGGGCACCTGTGGAGTGTTACCTGGGTTCGGGATGTTACAAAGTGGTATCAGAGGGCTTATTTTCTTTAACTTACTATTTCGAGCCTCAGTCTGAGATAGGATGGAACGGTAGTTGGTAATAAGCTGTGCCCAGGCATAACTAACCCGTGTACAGGGAAAAACCAATTTCCCTCGTATTGTAATTTTACTGATTTTTCACTTTACAGTTGATATGATTTCACCATTGGGTGATGCACTTGTGATAGTGCTGTTTATATTTTCTCTATGGGTTCTATTTAGTTGCAACCCGATGAGATGAGGGTATTCCAACTCATGCATCATTTAGGAACATTATAAAAATCACATTCCATGCATAGTTCCATGCCAAGTAGGAGCATTATAAATTGCATGTTGTTGTGATAGATATTGTGCTAGAAAAGCATGTTGTTGTGATAGCTGCTTGATAGATACCTACTGTTTGATAGGGTATTATTGTGTGAACTTGTTAAAATAATGGATTCCAAACTTCAGTTATTGGGGAGTATGGGCCCCCATTTACCAAAATTTGGTTGATCATTGACTCTTTATTTTGTTATAACATAGATAATATTTCAAATTTTTATTCATGGGGATTATGGGCCCTCACATATCAGAATTTGACACTTAGGAGTTGTTTTTCGGTATTTTCTGGGTTCCGGGGAAGTTTCTGAGGCATACTGTCTGGAAACACAGTATACACGTCATGTAGTATCTTTACACACACCGTGTATGGCCTTCTGTTCAGGAAGAAAAATGAACTTTTTAAGTACACATCGTGTACTCTTAGTACACGCTGTGTAGTCTCTTCCCATGTCACAAACCATGTGGGTGGAGACATGGGGTAGGGAAGGGCTTGGGAAAACACTCCGTTTGTGGGTGTAACACGCCGTGTAGTGTTGACCTAGAGTCCGGCCGTGTAACTAACAACACGAGTCGGTGAAACTATTTTACAAAACACACCATGTCAATGATGAACATGTTTTGTAGTGTGACATGGGGACTCGGCCGTGTAACTAACAACAAGGTCCGGTGTCACCTCTCCTTGAACACATCGTGTACCTATGAGACATGTCGTGTAGTCATGTCCGAGGATAGACCGTGTGGACTTAGCCGTGTGCCTGGAAAGCAGGGTTGATTGACACGCCGTGTGTGGTTGTAACATGATGTGTAGTGTCAAGCTGAGTAGTCGGCTGTGTCACAAGAGACACGGGTAGTTGGAAATAACACCATACACACCGTTTAGTTTTGTTCAAATTGGAGCCGTGTGGCATAGTTGTGTCAAAGGACCCGGGCAGGGGAGGGGAAGTCAAGTACATGCCATGTGGTCATTATACACGCCGTGTAGTCTTGTTTTTCACTTTTTGAATACCTCATTCTTCATGTTCTTTTTTGGGTTTCTTCATTTTCGATCATTAATATTCTTGTTATAAGGCGTGTTTTTTACCTTGTAGTGTCATGCCGCCTAGACGACTGCGCTTTGTTCACCAGGAGAGCGGAAACGAGTATACTCTAGAAATGGTGGCCCATGGGCCACCAGTTGATCTTCCAGTAGAGCCAGATGCGGCACCAGCTATTATACCAGACACAGGCACGGAGGCGCAGTTCCGTGAAGGCTTACTGCGGTTCATGCAGACCATGCAGGGAGCACCGCAGGCTGCCACATCTATGGCCGAGCTTACTCATATCTTCCAGAAGCAGTATCCGACTACGTTTTCAGGGGATGGTGGTCTACAGGATGCGGAGTCTTGCCTAGGATCGATGCAGACTATCTTTGAGCATCTTGAGAACCCTCCATGGCGGAGGGTCAGGCTCGCGACATACATGCTGCGTGATTCCGCAAAGAGGTGGTGGGATGTCACCACCCAGTCAGATCATCACAGAGACATGGCGTGGGATTCTTTTCATGCAGTCTTCTGTGAATTTTTCTTCCCAGAGACGCTGAGGGAAGATAGAGCTCAAGAGTTCATGAATGTGAATCAGGGCTCTATGTCGGTGATGGATTATTCTGCCCCTTTCACCGAGCTTGAGTGCTTTGCACCCATGCTAGTGGGTGATGAGACGTTGAGAGCCAGACGTTTCGAGGATGGTCTTCGGTATGGCATCCGAGCACTGGTGAATGTTTTCAGGTTACCTTCCTTACATACTATCATGAACGAGGCACTAATCACAGAGAGGAACCTATGGGAATCTAGTGGTGTGGGCCAGGGTGGTTCAACACCAATTACTGGTACTATTTCTATTGGCAAGAGGAAGAGACAGATACACTTCTCTCAGGGTGGTAGTACTAGTCAGAGGAATGTTTCAGGTGGCCATGTCATGTGCTACCAGTATGGTAAGGAGGGGCACAAGATACCTCAGTGTCCATGAGACCCAGTAGAGTACTGAGATTTCAGCAATATGGGTCATCTGCAGCGCTTTTGCAGGGTGTTTATACCAGTGGCTAGTGAGAGGGGTTCTGTACAGACTCCGCTTGCGGGAACAAGACCAGTGACTTCTTACCAGTCAGGTAACTAGAACACGTTTGGTCATGTAGGCAGAGATGGTGGTCTTGACTGTGGTAGCTAGACACTAGGATATCAGAGGCAGTAGGGTGGGACAGCTCAGGGTAGCCAGGATGTGTCGCAGGGCCGCGACATTGGACAGGCATATGCAGTGCTATAGACCCAGGAGGAGCAGGATCCCAGACCTTCTAATGTCATAGGTACTATCCTAGTAGCTTCTATTTTATCTTCAGTACTTTTTAATACGGGTGCTACACATAGTTTCACATCTGTACCCATTGTGGAGAGCATTGGGCTTTGTGTCTCTACTTCTTCTGATATCATGACGCTAGACACTCCATTGGGGACTAGAACGGCTGGTGTGCGTCAGTGCAAGGAGTACCCTCTTGAGGTTGGTGGGTGTCACTTCCTTTGGGACCACTATGTCTTGGAGATGAGGAGATATGATGTCATTCTCGGGATGGAATGGTTGGTTCCCTTTCGAGCCTTTGTAGATTTCTGTCGTCGCAGGGTGAGTTTCACATCACCAAAGGGTGGAGAGTTTCTATACAATGGTGAATGGGATGTTCAGGCGAGTCGAGCTCGACCAGAGCATCGTGGGCGAGGTGGAGTCATAGACCAGATTGCAAGCTTATATCTGGATGATAAGGGGACTTGTCAGATGTATTTTCCTCCAGTTGTTGATCGTTTTGGGGATGTCTTCCCTGATGACTTTTATGGTCTACCTCCAGAGCGAGAGGTGGATTTCTCTATCGATCTTGTGCTAGGAGCAGCACTGGTGTCCATTCCTCCATATAGAATGGCCACACCTGAGTTGAAGGAGCTCAAGAGGCAGTTAGAGGAGTTAAATTCAAAGGGTTTTATCCGACCCATTACTTCTCCTTGGGGTTCTCCAGTCCTTTTCACAAAGAAGACGGACGGTACCCTCAGAATCTGTGTGGATTATCGTAAGTTGAACTAGATGACGGTTAAGAACCGATATCCCTTGCTGAGGATTGATGATCTATTTGATCAACTTCATGGAGCACGAGTGTTCTTGAATATTGACTTGAGATCAGTATATCATCAGCTACATGTTAGTCCATCTGATATACCTCTCACGGATTTCAGGAGTAGGTATGGTATATATGAGTATACAGTTATGTCGTTCAAACTCACAAACGCGCCAGTAGTTTTCACGGCTCTGATGAATCGTGTGTTCCATCCTTACCTTGACTCTTTTGTGGTAGTATTCGTGGATGACATCTTGTTGTACTCTCACACTCAACATCACCATGCCACCCATCTTGAGATTGTATTGAGTACACTGAGCGAGCATCGGCTATAAGCCAAGATCTCAATGTGCCACTTTTGGATGGAACAGATTCACTTCCTGGGTCATATCATCTCAGAGGCAGGAGATTCAGTAGACCCAGAGAAGGTGAGAGCAATAGTTTCCTGGTAGAAGCCTAAGAACGTGTTTAAGATGCAGAGTTTCTTGGGGCTGGATGGTTACTACAGACATTTCATCCAGGACTTCTCTCGCATAGAAGCACCATTGACGGGTTTGACTAAGAAGGGTGTGAAGTTCGTTTGGTCAGAAGCTTACAAGGCAGCCTTTCAGGACCTGAAAGGCAGGTTGACATCATCACCAATCCTGATACTCCCAGAGCAGGGGAAAATCTATATAGTTTACTGTGATGCATCAGGTATTGGGCTGGGAGCAATGTCGATGCAGGGTGATCGAGTTGTTGCATACGGGTCTCGGCAGTTGAGGCCACATGAGAAGAATTACCTGACGCATGATCTTGAGTTGGCTGCAGTTGTTCATGCATTGCGTTGTTGGGGACATTACCTATTGGGAGAGCATTTTATGGTTTTCACTGACCACAAAAGCCTCAAGTATATCTTTACTCAGCGTGACTTGAATCTGAGGCAGAGAAGGTGGGTTGAGTACCTATAGTCCTTCGATTTTGATCTTGCCTATACACCTGGTAAAGTTAATGCAGTAGCTAATGCACTAAGTAGGAATACTCAGATACTGGCTGTGTAGGAGGCCAGTGATGAATGTCTACATATGGATTTGTTCTCTATGATGCATTTGGAGGTTCATGACAGTCAAGGGAAAACTTATCTTTCTTCTTTAGCTGTGACTTCTACCCTCTTGGATAGATTGAGGTTGAGATAGCTATCTGATCCAAAAGGCCTAGTTCTACGGCAGTCGGTGGCAAGGGAGGACCCTCCTTCTGGGTGGACGATAGGTGATGATGAGGTTCTACGTTTCCATGGAAAAGTGTGGGTTCCAGTGGATATACGCGAGGAGCTGATGTGAAAGTTTCATGCTTCAGCATGGGCAGTCTCATCCTAGGGTTACCAAGATGTACCGTGATTTGAGACGTCAGTACTAGTGGCCAGGTATGAAGAGAGAGGTAGCTAGTTTGGTTACGAGATGTTCCACCTGTCAGCAGGTGAAGGCGGAGCATCAGAGTCTAGATGGACTGTTACAACAGTTACATATTCCAAAGTGTAAATGGTAAGATGTCGTGATGGATTCCGTGGAGGGGTTTCTGAGGTCACTTCATGGCAATGACACCGTGTGGGTTGTTGTGGACAGACTCACGAAGGTATCTCACTTCTTGCCAATCAAGGAGACATTAGGTGTTGACGAGATCAGAAGGCTGTATATCCGAGTGATCATGTGTCTTCATGGGGTACCTCGTTCTATCGTTTCAGATAGGGATTCCCCCTTTACTTCTTGTTTCTGGTAGAGTTTTCAGAGGTCACTAGGTACATAGATTCTTCTGAGCATAGCTTACCACCCTCAGACAGATGTCCAGTTATAGCACATGATACAGGTGCTTGAAAACATGCTTCGTGCTTGCGTCCTAGACTTTTGGGGCTCTTGGGAGAAGCATATACCCTTATTCAAGTTTTCCTATAAAAATATCTTTCATAAGACTATTGAGATGGAACTATACGAGGCTTTATATGGTAGGCCATGCTGATCACCCTTGTACTAGTTAGAGGCAGGTGAGGCAGCTTTATTGGCACCACGTCTCGTGCAGGAGACATCTGAGCAGGTCCAGTTAATTTAGAAGTGGATGGCTACCGCTCAGTCTCGTCAGAAGTCATATGCTGATCACAGTAGATTGCCTTTGGAGTTCATTGTTGGGGATCCGGTTTTCTTGCATGTTTCACTAAGGTTGGGACACAAGCGTATCAGGAGACGGGGTAAAATTTCACCGTAGTATGTGGGGCCATTTGAGATTCTGGAGAGAGTCGGGATGGTTGCCTATCGGTTGCGGTTACCGCAGCGATACCAATCCATGCACGACGTCCTCCACATATCTCAGTTGTTTCGCTATAATTCGGACCCATCTCACATCTTTCAGCCCGAGGAGGTTGAGCTTCAGATGGATGCGTCCTTTGAGGAGCATCAAATTTGTATTGTTGACCAGAGCATGAAGGTTTTCCGAGGCCGGTCAGTTCCTCTCGTACAAGTGCTATGGCAGCATGGCCGAGTGCTGGATGAAACCTGGGAGCAATAGACTGACTTACATGCACAGTGTCCGGAGTTGTTCACAGCTTTATCTTTTCCACCCTTGGGAGGGAACATCGGGGAAGAATTTATTTAATGGGGGAAGGTTGTAAGAACCCAGTTCTTAGTTCTGAGGTACGAGATTATTCTTTTCTCTTTTCCTTAAGTGTTTTTGAAGAAATATGGAAAATGGGGAAAATCCCAAATTTTGGAAAGTACACACCGTGTACTTTGTCCACACGTCGTGTACTTTTGGCCATGTGGGAGGAGTACACGGGGCATGTGGTCATGCTGGGAATGAAGGGTGTAGGAACCAGTTACACGCCGTGTAGTGGTCCTTTACACGTCGTGTAGTTAGTTAGCATGCCAAAATAGTAAGGTGGTGGAGCAGCCACTAGCTATGTGCCAGCACACGGCGTGTACTCGTGAATACACGTCGTGAAGTCATGTTGGCAGATGAACAGTGCCACGCTGGCGGCAAGCCGCTAGAGGAATAGTTAAAAAATGGGTATTACACACCGTGTACTTCAAAGTAAATTCCGTGTACTTTTTTTCGCTTAAAATGGGTAGTAGCCTCCCCTGTTCACAGGGAAGGCTTAGAACAGGAAGAGAGCTCAGGAGAAGACGACCGAACCTTCGGAGATCTGTCAGGCACACGTCTGGAATTCTATTCTGCATCGGATGATCTCGTTAGAACCGCACGGGTAAGAACTCTATTCTCCTAGTGTGGTTTATACCAATTCTTTCTCGAAGGAATGTTATTTGAGTTTAAAGGGTGTTTTTTATTCGTCAGATCTACACTGTTCTTGGGCGTTTTTGGAATCGACGTTCACTTATAACGTTCGTTGACGTTTAAGGTAGGTGGCATGGTGTTTTTTTTCAACTGTCGTTCATTTTTGTGCGTTTTTGTGCCACGAACCCATGTTGGTGTGTTGTGTGGCTGAGGCCATGGCTATATTTAATACCTAGAATTGTATAGGTAATTAAATAAAGTTATAAAACTATTTTTTGGGATTAGTGCTTGGATCCAGGACCACCCCGGGGGTGCGTTCCTCTGTTTAGCTGTTTGGACAGCATACTCGAGTGTATGCCTTTAAAAGTAATGATTGTATAATTTCTTTGAGAGGAATTACTTGTGAATGTTTACTTATATGTTGGGAATGTCTCGGTTACTTGTGCCTGCAGTGTTTTACTTAGCCTGTGGGTGTAGTTTTTCTTAGCTCGAGGGAAGTTGTTATCCTAGCCTAAGGGCAATCCATTCTGTGCCTGTGGGTAGCTGATTTGGTGCCTGAGGGAGACACTTACTACGCACGAGGGAAATATTCTTATGCCTGAGAGATGATTCTTGTGTTAGATACTCTTCACCTGAGGGTAGGGGTTTACGTGTCTGAGGACACTAGCTATTTACTTAGAATATTCACTATGGTGATATTTTAAATTAAAGGATTAAATGAATATTAAAATGGAAATATAATTCGTTAAGTTGGTTACTGTTTAGTACTGCATACTTTATTTCATTTTACTACCGCACACTATTGTTGCATGTTTACACATAGTTGAGCACGGGCCTTTGGTGGGTGCCTACTGAGATAAGTTTCTCACACCCTATTTGGGTAATGCTTTTCAGCCTAAACAGATTACGTTTTTGTAGGTGTAGATAAGGGCAAGGGTCCATATACCGGTACTTGATTGCTGCTAGAGTGTAGGAGATCATGGTACCGAGCATTGGCTCATGATGCCGCTGGCTGTTCTGTTTTACTTTTCTGTACTTGTACTCTATATGGGATTGTACTATTATGTAACATGTTCTGGCTATTTTCTAAGAATTGGAGACATGTTGCATCATATCTATATTTATGGTTGGTTATATCTACTATATTTGTTTATTTCAGTTGTGTGTGGTTTACTGCTTCCGCTATTTCTATATGTTTTATTTAATTCCACTGCACTACACTTTGACAAATGAGGGCATAGTTTCCCCACTATCTGACCTGGGCCCTCACTGCTAGTCGGCAGCCTCTGGCATTTGGGGAAATGTGCTTGAGGTCATGTGGTGAACTGGGTTCGGGGCACCCGTGGAGTGGTACCCAGGTCTGGGACGTTTCATTACATTTAAAAATACTCTAATGGAAAGATTAAATAAATTGTAATAAGTTTATTTTAGAATCATTTTCAATTTTTTTAATGGATTTCATTATGTCTAAGACAAACCATAATGTTTTCTAAACTTATCATGGCTCACATATAAATTGAATAGGATATATGATGTTGAATTTATTATAATGAAATGATATCATCTTATATTGTATAATTATTCATAGTTGTCATCAATAAGGTGGAGATAAGATAATTAGAATTGACAAGGTAGAAAAATGATAAATAAATTTTTAAATTGGAAATAACATTTTGAAATAAAATTTTCTGGTTGGTGTTTGAAAAATGTAAAAGGGGGAATTTGTAAGACCAGTTTTCTTATGTTGTATTTTTTTTCAATGTATAAGGATTATATGATGTCACTGTATTGATAAATAATTATAAAAGATGTATGTTCTTGAAAGATAGTTTTGGAGAACCCAAGCATTGTGAATAAAAAGTTACCAATAAAATAAAATATTATTGGAAATTGAAGTAAGGCCTTAAATCATGGATGTGGAAGGTACTTGTCCTAATTTATGTGAAAAATGAAAATATGGGAATGATGTTAGTTTTAGTTAGTGGATATTCTTGAAAATTTATTTATTATTAGAAAATTTCTTTTTAGGGAGATGAGTTATTCCAAACTTGTGAGGAAAAAATAGTATATATGAATATTATTATACAAAGATTAATTTTTTGGAATTGGATGTCATAAATCATGTCTAAATATTATAATGATTGGGGAGATTATCTTTAATTTCAACAGCATGTCCTAATATCTGTTGATGTTTCACATTATGTTTAACAATTGGGAATCCATTCAAGGAAGAGTTTAAATGAATATGTAATGTCATTTAGAGGTAAAAGATTTTTTTATGAATGTTTACTCTTTGGATGATGATGAAAAGAAGAATCATGTGCCTGCATTGGAATATTATATAGAATATAAATTAGATACATTGAATATTTATATGTTTTTAAATGTTATGTGTGGATTTATCCAAAAAATATGGGCCTACATGTATATACCACTACAATATGTATAATTTCTTGTTGATATAGGATAATATCCTATATAAGGGGTTGGTGAGTTTACACAAGAGAAGTAAAAAGTATTCATGGATTGTTTTATCAATCACAAGAATGATATGGGGAATATGGTAGTGGGGAGTAGACCCAGATAATCATAACAAGGTGCTTCAGGGTATGAGTTTTATTATTTACTAGCATCAGTTTGATTTAGTGTTTGATATTGGATAATGGAGGAAGTAGCTAATGTAGCTCAATGTTAATGTTTTTCATTTATTACTAGACATATGAGGAAAATGACCCGAGTCATCTGATCAACATCTTCTCCTAATGATCTTCCCATGTGAAAACTCTCTAAGAGACCACATAAATTACTTTAATGGAACACATGTGTTAAATTGGATTTACAATGCCCAGTTGATTTGATCAACCATACACCAATCTGGAAATCATTTTTGAAATGTAAATAATTGACCATGCATGTGATTATTGATCTCATGAATATGTGATTAACCATAGGTTTTTTTCAATAATTTTAAGAATACATAGACATTTCATGTTTATGAGCTTCCACGGGTTCAACTTATGGGTAAACCATATGGTATTTTTAGATCTAACTCCTTATGGATGTTACCTAATGAGATATGTAGAGCTACAACAGGATTAAGAGGTGACCATAAGAAGTTTATAGTGACCATGATATTTTCTTTCGAGATCAAATGTGTGCTTTGTAAATTCATGGTCATTTTAATCATTTGAAATTAAAAAATAAATATCCTCATAAGATGAATGATATAGTCGAAATGAGAATGAATGTTTTTTCTACCATTAAAATATTAGAGTTACACGTATAAAATGAAAAGAGAATTTATGCTTGATAATTGTCATTCAAGAGAATATCTGCTAAATAGAGTTGATGAAATCTATTATATTGCATATATTGAAGTGTTATTGAAATTATATTAATGTAGATTAGAATTGACTGAATGTAAACCATATAATGAAAAAAAGTTATAGTAGATATATGATGTACTTGTGCATAGAATATAGTGATTTTTCATATTAGCAATCATTTGATGATGAAGATAATCTCATTAGAAGAAGTTTAAGAAATAATGTTGAGATGTGTCAATATGGGTGGAGAGACCAACCAGGGACTACCCAATACCATAGATGAGGTGAGAAACCAAAAATTATGAGAATGTGTTTTCAATGATGAAAAACAGAGTAGCTGATAAATATAATAAAATATAAAAACTACAAACCAGATGCATAATTATTTGGATTTTCCTTGTATTTGTTTTGGATATAGTATGGATATTTTTTTTATCTAGGCGCTATGATGACATCTTTTTCGTAGGCCTAATGAGCCAGGTATAAATTTTTAAAATATATTATATATAATTAATATCACACACAAGCAGTTTTCTTAAAAACTATAGTAACATCTAAATGGGATCTTGGAACAAAAAATTTGAGGGTGGTATTGAGGTCATAACGTGAGGTTTACCCTCAGAGCGATTTAACCTTAGTTGTTGTGGTTTGTTTATCAAATTTCCATCAAGGGCCGAAATCAATAACATAATTAATTAAATTATTTTATTATTTTGTTGATGTTGTGACACAATTTACAAATTACAATTCTTTGAATGCATGCTTATGGTAAATTTTTTGGGATATCTACATAACCCTTTAAATCATTGTAGAGCTTTTGGAGAGCATGGAATGAGTTTTTCTTGGCAGATGAGGATCAGATCGAGGATCGACGACTGGAGTAGTATAGAATCAAAGGATCTCACCAACAATAGTGACAATGCATCCTTATTCATCTATGATGGATCCAAATAATTTAGGGTTGTTTTTTTATCTCTTTTAATTCCCCATTCCAGATTTATATGGCAAATGTGAATTATTCAATGAACAGATTGATCTGAGGTTCAGTCCTCTAGTCGGATGGGTTAATTTAATCAGGATTTAAGAGAATATTTTCATGGTTTAAATTAATGATTTTTCTATTTTCATTATAATGGAAATGAATCTGGATCGATGAGAACATTGATCTAGTATTATAAATATTGATTATTCGTGTTCCTTTCTACCACAGATTATACGTTCATCAAGGTTGTTCTTCACTAGGGACATGGTTCGACATATCACAATCAATCGATCATTTTTCAACCAATTTATAGAATAAAGATCTGATATGGTAGATCTGGGATCGTCAAGACACGACGGTGGTACCATGAAGGGAGTTACAATGAATTAGATTACATAGATTCCAAATTTTTAAGATCTTTTTCATAAAACAAATAGTGATGAATTTTTATAAGTGGAATGAAAGGACCAATCATGTTGTTCAGCAATGAAAGGGTTCATCGGTCTGGGATTCATGATTTTCTAGCATGGTGATCAATGGATCGAAAACATAATTATGGAGAATCCATTCGGATTCGAAATACGTTATTATAAAATATCATTATTTACACAATGTGTAAACCAGATCAACACATCGTGTGGGAATTCCTGTATAGTGGAAAGGGTTTGAAAAAAAACATAACTACCAAATGGTGTGTGACCCTATCACACAACAGGTTGTCTCTCCCTAGAGAATTGGGGTGTACCTCGGTGGGAACACAAACACAGGTAGGAGTACACAGGCTGGAACATGACATGTACTCCCCCACACAGACATGGCCTAGAACAAGTACAATTTATAACCCATTTTCTGTTACACTGGAACTTGTACAGAGGTGAGAACCATATACTGGAATATGGGTATACAACAAGTCTATCCTATAGGTTTTTTACTTCTACACAGACACAGTCAAGAGAAATTGATTGTTTATATGGGTAGGACCCACTGACAAGAGACACAGTGTGTGACCCATACTATAGGTGGTGTAAATTATTATATATGGATTGGAGCCCTTGTCTTTTGTATCTTTAAAAAGTTTCTTTTTGGGAGATTTCCCTATATCATTTCTCATTTGGGTTAGTACATAATCCTATCCTACTCATAGTACCATGATCCATTCAGTCGAACATATTGGATACAGTTATTGGAATCCCACTGAGAGGCCCAGAGTGAGATTTGCTATCCATATTTATTCTCTTGGTAGAGATCTTAGTATCGTTGAGAGAAACACTAGGTGAGAACTGATCCTATACTTTGGGTTTCAGTTTAGGTTGAGTTATTGGTATCGTGACATGGCCTTGGGATTTATCCTCATATTTGTATCATATATCTTCATACCTTCCGCACATACTTTTAATAGTAGAACCTAATGAGAACTACCTCTTGGATGAATCTCATCAGTGCTATCAGAATCAAGAGTGTGTTCTTCTGGATGAGTTCATTTTGGAATCTATGAGCTAGAATACAAGGATGGTATACTATTATTGTGAATTAACTTTAGACTATATTTCTTCATTGATTATATATGTATATTCTCATTATATGTGTTTTTGATATATACTTGTGTATATCTGACTCTGTTTCGTTTGTTATATGATTTTTGGTTTTGGGTTTCAATATTGATTATTTTTATACCCTCCCATATATAGTATTTTCCCACATGTGTCATGTCTCTTGCAGAAGGAACACCATTTTGGTAGAGTCCTTGACATGCTTGGATCAGATGGTTCTTAGTGAGACTGGACAGACCAAGGTTTGTTCCTCTTGTTCCTAGACAACAATCCATTTACTTTTAGGTTAGAATTTCATTGATAATTTTTTGATGGGATTTTATTTAGACCTGTTTACTCTACTTGACTTCATGTCATAATATAGTGCGGGATTTAGATTTATGTATGCGCAGTTATTTAGTTTTTTTACATTTCATTATTGTATTGTCTTTGAAATGTGTGTGTGTGTGTGTGTGTTCAGGTACATAGTCTAAGGCCTCCCATTTCAGTGATATGCCTACTCAGTGCTAGTCATTATCTCCTAACCTATTGGAGATGGGATTGGGTAGTCACAACATGATCCCCATTCGTACGGGTCATGACAGAGTGGTATCAGAGAAATATGTTCTACTATAAGATAGGATTGTATGATATTGATTTGTGGAAATAGTGTTTAGTGTTTCAAGTTCAAATTTTATTCTAGGGACTCTAGTATTGGGGTGGAGTCCAAGGTATGCATACACCATGAATCAGATCACCATCTTTTCAACTCTATACATGAGAAAAATTATTGTAGGGAAAATAATGATACTTGTTTCCAGGACGAATTGTTTTTTATTTCAATTCCCTTCTTGAGTCAGCTCTCTAGACATTATCATAGACCATGGTACATCTGTTTTAGTTTTGGAATTTTTCTATGACATATAATGGATATGATTCAAAATCATGATCATGAGGATGATCCCCTTAGTGATGAGGCATTGATATATGGACCAATACCTAAGGTGTTACCTATAGGGGTGTTCAATCTATACCAGCACCCATAGGGAAATATGTGGTACACACAATACTAGAATATGATATGCACAAGTTGAGAACACTTCACAAGTTTCAGCAGTAGAGACCCCTTAGTTTTGGAGGTGAGACCTACCCATATGTGGTTTATTACATTCTTGAGGTGGTTACTCGAGTTTTCATTCTGTTTAGGACACCATCAGAAAAGACTGTGGTCCTTGCAGTGAGCATTCTTCATGGATCAGTAGGATGATGGTGGGGTTTAGTGACTTAGTATTATCATAAGGCCACTATATCATGGTAAGAGTTTAAGAACATTTTTATAGAGGATTCCTCACTTGAAACATTGAGGTTTTTACATATCCAAGTTCATATACAGCTCTAGTTGGGTAGTATGATAGTCGATGAGTATTCATCGAGGTTTACCAACCTCTCGAGGTTCTTGATGTATATGGTTAGAGATATGTTCTTCAAGGCTTGAAAATTCAAGTGAGGTATTGATAGAGATATATAAGCTTGTGTTATCCATTTATGCATTCCAATCTATGTTATGGTGCTACAGTCAGACTTTGTGGTAGAGATTTTCTTGGTTGAGCTGATACAGCCAGTGGTTGTCAGTAGTGGGAAATCAGAAGTAGATACCTTAGTAGAAAGGATCCTACTTCAATCATAGGGACCTAGATGTGAGATACATTTAAAGAGGATGTCCAATGATAGAGGATCTATGGGTTAGGGCTCATAGGGTGTGTCCAGTCATCCTAGGGAGAGGCAATGCTATTCATGTGACAATACTATATATATTTCTTGATATTTTCTAATCCACTATATAGCTGATAGAGATACCATGAATGGGACACTGAGGCAAAGTAGTTGGTAGAAGAATACAAGTGTGTAGGTAGGAAGGCATGGGAAAGGAATTGGGGGATCAACAGGAGGTGGTTGTCACTTTGACTTGTTACCACAGCCAACCCCATATAGTACACTACCGGATTAAGGAGTTGGAAATGGGTGAGGAAAGATATAGAAAGTCAAATCATAGGACCTAGACTATGCAATATTGATTCAAGGTGTGATCATTGTCTTTTATATTTTATCTTTAGTAATAATAGACAAAGTCTCTAGTCATTCCTTCCTTTACACATATCTTATTCAGGACTTAGAGATTCTAGTTTAACCATTGGATCAACCATTATGATTGAAGACTCAAACTGAATATGACTTAGTGATCATGTACTTGTTTTGATAGTGTGACCTGACTTCTATAGGTGAGAGTTCCTATTGGAATATCCTGGTAGAAAACGTCAAGGCCTTATTACTTCATTATTGGTATGGACTGGTTTTCTATAGTTCATTCCCATATTTACTGTTTTAGATAAATGATGTGGTATGTCAATAGTGAAAAAATATTTTTTTATTTTTCAGTGAAAAGGAAACCCATTTAGTATAAAATAGTCCCATGCATGAGAGGGTTCATTCCATTACTCATTAGATGGTTAGACTAACCCATAGTGTAGTTGATTTTATGAGTTTTTAGTTTCTTGTAGTGGTGGATGTGTACGAGGACATAATTGCTAGGGTTGTTCCAGGTTTACCTCCCTATAGAAAGATAGATTTTACCATTTAGGTATACTTTGTGAAGGCATTGATCTCTGTTACAACATATCAGGTAGCTCCCATAATGATTCATGTGCTAAGGGTGCAGTTGTAGGAATTAAAGAGTAAGGGCCTTATAAGACCTGCTATTTCACCATATAAATCCTCAATTTTTTTTACAGAATCCAGACATGTGGTAATGGTTGTGTGTAGACAAAATTCACTTGAACCAGGTAACCAAGAAGAATAAGTATCCACTATTGAGAATTAATGACCAATTTAATCAGTTGAAAGGGGCATAATGGTTCTCAAAGGTTGACCTCATGTCAGTATATTACCAACTATAAGTATTGGATGGGGATATAACATATATGACATTGATATGTCTCTAAGGTCACTGTGAGAACATGGTGATTCCCTCTAGTGTGAGGATTTTCATAATATTGTTCATCAGACTCATGAACCTGATTATTTACCCTTTCTTAAAATAGTTTTTGGTTGAATTCATTAACAATATCCATGTGTTCTCAGAGTCTGGAGAGGAGAAAACAATACATGTATGGATTGTTCTAGATGTACTAAAAGTGAACCATATTTATGGAAATATCTCGAATTTTCAGTTATAGATACATGTGGTCCACTTTCTATGACACATTAACTCAGCGGATGGAGTGGCAGTGGACCTGGCCAAGGTTGAGGGAGTGTTAGATTTGGAGCCACCCAAGAGCACGATAGAGGTGTACATATTCCATGGGTTGGAATGCTATAAACGAAGATTAATTCCTGATTTCTCCAGTATTTCATCAAAAGTGATGGATTTGAATCAAAAGAGGATGACTATTTTTTGGATAGGGAGTTGCAAACAAGCTTTTCAATAGTTGAGGCAGAGTTTGATGATCACTCCAATATTTTGATTTCAATATGAGGGTTTCAAGTACATAGTGTTACATGATGCATCAAGAAACAATCATGGTAGTGTTCTGATACAGAGGTAGGTGGTGATTTCCTATTTTTTATGATAGTTTTGGCTACATGAGCATAACTACATGGCCCATTATCTTGAGTTAGTAGTGGTAGTGTTCACAATAAGGATGTGACAATGCTACGTGATGGAAGGGCATTTTATCATCTATTCTGATCCAAAGAGTCTCAATTTCATATTATCTCAGAAGCATCTTAACATCATATAGAGATTATGGGTAGAGTTCTACTTGGATTATAACTTAGATATTTTCTATACTCTTGGTAGGAGGAATGCAGTAACAGATTCTCTCAGCATGAAATCTTCTTCGTAGTTGTTGAAAAACTAATCAGAGTTGTTGGAGTCATTTAAGTTGTCCTTTGTAGAGGGAGATGGGGTAGCTTACCTCTGATCAATGGTTTTCATCCATCTTCTTCTATAGAGAGTTAGGGAGCCATGGCTTGAAGATACTACCTTTGAGACCCAACATACTCAGATATCCACTACACATACTCCGAATGGAATTTATAAATTTTGGAAGAATGTTGTTCTTTTTAGAGGATGCATGATTGTACCAGTGAAATTACAGGAGGTGTTTCTGAGAGAGTTTAGTACATGTACTTTGGAATTATATCATGGTGTGTCAAATATGTACTAGGACCACTGATTTCCATTCTGGTGGCTAGGGTGGAAGAAAGGAGTTGCAGTGTTTGTCTCCCAATGCCTTGCATTTCAGAAAGTGAAGCAAAAAAACCAAGTTCTTTTAGTTTTAGAACAAACCCATTTGGTTCCATAGTGAAAGTGGTATGGGTTATCCATATAAATTAAGATATTCTTAGCACATACTTCAAGGGGATACGATGTAGTTTCATTGATCATAGACTGATCCCCAAAGTCATTCCCCTTACTATCTATTCAGGAGCATAGTTAATTAGAGATATGAGGATGCATCTATATCCAATAGAGAGTCTTGAACCATAGAGTCCCAACTATGATCGTTTTTTAATGTTATTCTTACTTCATGGCCCAGTTCTGGAGTGGGATATGGGAGTCATTTTGGACCCAATAATGCTTGAGCACAAAATGTCACCCCCAAACTAATGGCCAGACTGAGCGGACTATTTAGGTTCTATAGTAAATGTTGTGAGACTGTATGTTAGACTATGGTCATAGTTGTGGGGATCACCTACCACTAATGTATTTTTTATTCAAGAACAATTATCCTTCCCTCATCGATATGGAACAACTCATCAATTTGTGCGGTCGACCCTACAGGTCACCACTTTACTAGACTGACCCAAGAGAGTCTGCACCCATGAGAATAAAGTAAATGTGAGCCACTACTGAGAAGTTTTAGATCATCCAGGAGTGGATGAATACATCATAGAGCCATCATATGTCTCATGTGGACTGATGGTGGAGGCCTTTGGAGTTTGACGAAGGAGATCATGTGTTCGTATGAGTTTCACCTTGACATAGATTATAAAGATATGGTCTGGGTGGAAAGCTATCTCCAAGGTTAATTGGACCATTTCATATACTATATAGAGATTTTGAGATGGTGTATTGCTAAAATCCACCACTATAGTTAGATCAATTACAACACGTCTTCCATGTGTCGTACCTAAGGAGGTACATGCACTACCCATCGCACGTTATCGACTAGGGAAAGTTGTACATCAAGGATTGAGATACCTTTCCTAAGAGCACTATAGATATCAAGGATAGGATTAATAAGTTCTTTCATGGTTTATCAATTTATTTAGTGTGTTTCTAGTGGCATCACAAGAATCATTAAGGATCATATTGGAGCTGGATGCTCAGATTCATGCCCAGTATCCACATATTTTTTAGTAGCCCTTATTTTTGAATTTTTATGGATGTAAAAACCCAAGGTGTGGAGAATTTAATGGTTTTTATTTTCTATGTATTATTTTTTAATATTGTATGGATTATTTTTGATGTCAGGTTCTAAGACGACATGTGATTCTGAGTCCCGGTGTGCTCAGACTGAATCTTTAAAAAATATTAAATATATTTCCTAAAAGGAACACAAAGTTTTTAAAAAAAGTGAAATAACTTATAAATGGGTGAACAGATATAAAATCTGAGGTAACCATTAGAACAAGACGTTTAACCTCTTAATGAATTATCCTTAATCGGTGCTTGTGGTTTTTGGAAAATCCAATGAGAACTTAAAATGAATAAAATAATTAATTCTTTTATTTTATTTTATTCATTGATTCAATGATGTAATGAATTAATTTCACTTATTTAAATGCACACATACGGAAAATTCATAGGGTTATCTTCATAAACATATAAATTATTTGAATGTATGGAACAATATTCTATAGGTGGATGATCACCAGATCAAGATTCGATGAACAAAGTAGGACGAACTCAAAGGATCTTACCACTGACTATGACACTACATTGTTCTTATTCAGTTATTGATTCATATATATATAGGTAGGCTGTTGTATTTTTTTTTATTTACCATTTTTAATTTATACGATGAATTAAAATCAATTAGTGAACAAATTGATCAATAGTTATGTCATCTTATCGGATGGATTACATTAATAGATAGTTAGAATAATTTCATCATGGTTTAATTTTTTTTCTTAAACTATCATTCTAATGATAGTAAACTGAGGTATACATAAACATTGATCGATATCCATTCCTCTTGATTATTCTTATTCCTTTCTCCTCGCGATTCTATGTTCATTGTGGGTGTTCCTAATTCAGTCTGTGGTACAACATATCCCAATCAATCGATCATTTTGCACCCATTTATTGGTTCAATGATATAATATCATAAATCCGGGATCAACATGACATGATGTCAGTGTGATGACAGTAGGGGTAAAAAATTGGATGACATAGATACCTTATTTTTGTGTTCTTAATCCCATAATGAAGAATGATGAACAACTTTTTTTCTCAGAATATCGAAGGGAAAACACATGTTGTTTAGTGATAGCATGGTTCATTGGGCCTGGATTCATGATTTCCTTGGAATTTAGTTGCAGGATCGAAGAATGAACAAAGGATAATATGTGCAGAATCCAGATCTAGAATTCTAGAAAATATCACATTACACAGTGTGTAAATTGGATCTGCACACTTTGTGGGGCCCCATATGTGGTATCTAGGATATCATAAGAAAGTTAAGTATCACATGGAATGTGACCCTATCACACGATGTGTGGTCTCTCCTACTATACTCAATAATTACCTCGAAGGGTACATAGACATGGGTTAGAGTACATGTGTTGGAGCACGCTGTGTACTCCTCTACAAGGATACGGATTTGATCAAGTACATGGGCTAACCCATGTACTAGTACATGGGAACATGTACATGGGAGAGAGATGTGTACTGGAACATAGGTAGACTATATGGGTAGCCTATACACTATGTACTTGTACACAAACATGGGTAAGAGACATGATACATTTTCACAGGTAGTACTCATGGTCATGGGACACGACATGTGACCCACTACTACACGTCGTGTACTTTAATATACATGGATTGGTGCTCTTTTTCTATATATCATGGAAAAGTATTGTTAGGGTTTTTTTATTAAATCCTTTTCCCTGAGGGTTAATATAGAATCATCACGTACTCTTATGATCATGATCCCTTCTGAAGGACTTCTTGCATTGAGTCGTTGGAATCCCTTAGAGAGGAATAAAGTGAGATCCTCTTTTCATCTTCATTCCCTAGGTATAGTTCTTATGATTATTGTGACAAAAAATACATGGGTGTCGATCCTATACATTGATGGTTAATCCAGATTGAGTTTTTTTTCACACCATGGTCCTAGGAGTGATCCACATCTATGTATCATTTATCTTTAGACCTCCAAAGCATAGTTCTAATGGAGAGACCTAAAGACCACTATCTCTCATATGGATTCCATTAGTGCTATCAAACCAAGGGTTGTGTTCTTCGGTATGAGTACATTGTGAAATCTTCAAGCTAGAATAATGGTCTAGTATACTATATTTTTCTTGTCTTTGGACTACATTTCCTTATTGAGTATATATGGATATTCTTGTTATATGTGTTGTAGATATATACCTTCCTAGAGAAGACAATGTCTCCTTTGGTATATTATTTGTGGTTTCAGGTTGTCTTACTAAGTATAGTTATACTCACCCCAACATAGAATGTTCCTTCATGTTTTGCATCTTGTGCAGATGATCGAGCTTTATATAGAGTCCTCGACAGACTAGGACCAGGTGGTGCTCAGTGAGACTGGAATGTCTACGGACTATTCTGGCGGTACCTATACAATAGAACATTTACTTTTAGGTTTGACATTATTTAATAATTTTTTTGGGCTTTTATTTAGATCTATTTACTTTTCTTTACTTCTTTTCATACTCTATTTAGTGGATTTAGATGTATTCATACATGGTTGTTTAGTTGTTTTTACATTTCCACAATGTATTGGATTTGATATGATTGTGTGTGTGTATAGGAACATAGGATATAACACACCATGTTAGTGTTATGACTAATATATTCTAGTCACTATCCCCTAGCCTATTGGTGGTGGGATATGGGAGTAACAGCACATTACCCATTGGGATGGGTAATGACAATATGAGATATTCTTGGTTGATTTTTGATCAGGCTTGAGGATTCATATTTTCTCAAGGAAAGATTGAAATAATGGTATATACATGTAGAATCACTTTCATGTAGGTTTTTGATTGGTTAACAAGAATTCCATGTTTTCCATGTGCTAAAATGAAGACCTAACATGAACGATTACCTCCCAGCTCAAAGTAGAATATAATATTTAAGGAAAAAAGACTACATGATGTTTTCATGAGTTAGACCATCCATGAACATAATGATCATTCCATGTACGGGTTTAGCCACTATATTTATGATGAAACTTTATGCCCATGTTTACCCTAATGTTTTTAATCACCATTGAAGAAACACACTACGTTCATCCCAATCATATAGGGAAATTGATATTCATGAATGAATATGGGTCGATATTCTATAATAATTAATGTTATATAAAATTAGTGAATAATTTTTATGAACTTGAATAAATAATGAATGTGGTGATTATAAGGGGAAGAACCCCAAAGATTATAGGATTAATATTGATGATGTAAATGAGGAGTTACTATATATTATGGAGGAATAATTGAGTCCAGTCATAAACACTTGAATGGATGTTATATATTTAGAAGAAATAAATTAAAGAAGGTTATAGTAAAAATTAAGAATTTTAAGAAATTAATTTTTTTTCGACAAAGATGATGAGTTAGGTAATTGTATTAAGATAATTTATTTTATTGTAAAATAAGAATAAGAAGAAATGGAAAATAAACTCACTTTGTATTTGGTGAAAATATGATTGAACATCGAATTCAAAGAATAGGGCTCACAATGTCTAATAAGGTCCATCAAATTCGGGAGAATATGGCTAGAATAACTCATCAGATTCACACTAAATCTGGAATGAAAGGAACAATCATTTTAAGAATGCATCTTGCTTGAATTAAATGGTTATCAGCATTACAATGAATCTAGTTTATGAAGAATTGAAGTCTTCTTGACTATGATAAATAAACTGTGATGATGCTTTTCTAATATTAGAGTTCTCATAAATCATAAGTGTGAAACGTTTGATTTGTTCTTGATGAAATAAATAATGAGTAAAAGAGATTGTATTCAGATTGATCAGATCTGGATGGAAAAAAATAGAGTTGGGAATCATATATGGTAACACTACTAGAATTTTGAGTTTCTGCGCCCCTAGACACGGGCGACCACCATTGGAGGTCTCTATTAATACTATTAGTGACCACCAATGGCGGTCACTAATCCCGCCTAAAAAACGCGGGATTTTTACCGCCCTTTCATTCCACTTCCCTTCCTCGCCGCTGCAACTTCAGGCCGCCTCCCACAGTTCCCCCGCCGACGCACTGCCTCATCTGGTCACCCCTACCACTGCCTTTGTTATCCCCTGCTTCAATTTACCCCTCGTAGGTCACCCCCGTCATCCACCACATCATCGGACCACCATCCACAAGCACCATAAACTTACCGCACATCCCTCCGGCCGCCGCAGATCCGCCATTACCGGCAGCTGAAGCTTCACCATCCCTCGAGCGACTGCCTAAGTCCACCGGTCATCCATATAGCGCAAATCTGCTGTATTTCGATACAGGCTTTAGCGACCGCCATTGGTGTTCGCTACTGCTCTTTAGCGACAAAGCAATAGAGACCGCCAAAAGCGGTCGCCCGGCGGTCTCTAAAGGCCTATAGCGACCGCTTTTGGCGGTCGCTAATGGCCTTTATTGTAGTAGTGTAAAGATCATATTTAGACTAATCAGATTAATAGAAATAGTATTGGGGTTGAGAAGGAAATATTGTTATTGGTGAAAGAAAGGGAAGTTGCAATACTTTCTATTGAAAATATGAATATGCTAATGTTGATCCTTAATATGTTAAAATTCATAAAATATGTTATGATACAAGCTAAATATTGTGAAATAATTATGTTTTTGATAAAAGAGAAAGAATATTACAAGTGATATCCTATTCAGAAGAAAAATAACCAAATGATCTGATACGGGGTTAATCATATTCAGAATAGGAATTTTTTAGACTAATGAACAAAATAATGTTAAAAAAATGTGATCAACAATGTACTCAACCATATTAAATATGTTTAATATAATTGTTAATAAGTTAAGTTGGTCAGGAGAAGAATTGGATAAGTAGAAGATATATGACATAGATTATTGAATGTGTTTTTAATGGGGAGAATAAAATTCAAAGATTATGTTTTCCCCTACAATTGGTCCTAGAGCCATCATATCTGATTATATACTGATTCATCACATTAATTTTATTCATCAATCAAAATAGAGAAACAAAATCTAATTTATCTATTGGATTTACAAATCAAATCCTAACTTTCAATTGAAAAATAATGTATAATGAAGAGAAGAAGTTTGGATAAGCATTGAGAAGATTGGAGAAGAGTTGAAGAGGTCAAGATTCACCCTAAATTCAATCGAAATATGGATTTGGTGGAATCTAACTGAGAAATAAATATTTTTGGATTCCTCCTAGATACATCCATGGGTCACCCATAAAATGTAAGTGTACATTGAACTTTTTTTTAACTAATTTACTATTCATAGAAGAGAAATAATCGTAGACTTTTTAGGGAGATAAATAGTTTTCCATATTGAGAATTTGTTGAAAATTGTTTAACAGAATGAAGTTACAGATAATAGAAAAGATATAAACATTAATAAAATGTCCATCATATTTAATAATGATAATATTAAACTATGTATCATACTGGTCTTGTCATCAAATTCAGTTGATCATAGTATTGGGATGGATTAATTGGATATGGGTTTTCTATATTGGGATTTATGGACTGAGGAAGTAAATGTTATGAATTTTCATGATCATAATTTGACAGAGTTATATCTATCAGATTGGGCTATTAGATTTGAATAATCATATTTGAAGAATTGGATTTTTAGAATCATATATGGAAAATCAGATTGAGAAATTATATGAGCTTTCATTACGATGTCATGTAGGTTCTTACCAGCATATGGGTAAGAAATTGAAGAACTGTTTTTCAAAAGAATGCATTGGTTCAACTTGAAGAGAAAGACAAGTAACATCCATTAATAAAAAACATTAAATTACCCTATTAGTGCCAAGAGGGTGCATACACACTATTTCATTGTTTAAATAGTGATACACAAGTGAAAGAGTATATCCTACTCAGTTTAATCAAAGGATTTTTTTTCTAGTTGACTGTGTGGTGTTGGATTATTTCCAAACCATACCAAGGATGTTACTATTATTATTGAATAGTGAACATTATAAATACTTGTGATCCCATGGATGTGTTTTTGAAATTTTTCTTTAGTATAGACTTAAATATTTAATAGGAGGGGAAGGTTGTTTCATGTAAACATAAAATAAAATAGAATCATTGATTCACCACTATCCTCTCAGAGATATAAATTCTCTAATTAGTAACATTCATGTGGTATCATAGGGTAGGATCCCTTTTCTTATTTCTTGTTGATTGAGAATTTTAATTTTGTTAATAGTAAAGGTATTTTAGTGTTTGATTGTAAGAATTATCATATCTCGAAAGATATAATGTTGTCCTATCTTATGTCTATCATTTATGATGGTCCTGAATCTGCAACAATTGGGATTCCATATATTGATGATAAAGTACATCTAACCTATGTTGACAAGTATAATCATTATAATGATTGTAGAGAAAATAGTTCTTTACTATCGTCACTTTATGAAAGTGAATTACAGAGGGTAAAATCTATTGATATAGCCAAAGGGATATAGGATAAATTGAAAAACATACATGATGGTAATAAAAGAGTAAATAATGAAATGTTGAAAATCTAGAGATTGAATTATGATTATTTTAAGATGGGTGAATATGAATTTTTTTGGGACATATTTACCAAGGAAAATGACATTTTTTACACTATCAAATTTATTGGGGAAAATTTAAATGGTTATATAGTTGTTGAGAAGATCTTGGTAATCCCTCTCAATAAGTTTGATGAAAAAGTTTCTTCATTAAAATATAGATATTATGAAAAAAGTTCAATTGATGATTTTCATATAACTCTTGTAACTTATGAAATTATAAGGGATAAATTTATGATAATATAAAAAAAGATGATAGAGAAATGACTTTCAAGGGTATAAAGAAAGAAAATTCAAAAAAAATCATATTGAATATGAAGCTGGTGATTCTGAATACTAACAATGAGGTATATAAAAATATTTATCATATTTTATCCCTGTTATCTAAAAATTTGAAACGAGGTACAAGGAAATAAAAAAAAGGAAACTTCCCTTTAATTTCGGTGAATTTGGGGCCATCAGACACTTTCTTATTAATTTTCCTCAGAGAAAGAAATAAGAGGCTAGTGATGGAGAAGAAATTAATCCAAGAATATCATAGAATAAATAGAAAGTTTTAGGGAAATTATAGTTCATAGGGAAAAAACAAAGTTCTGGAATCAAAAAAGAGGAATTTTTCTTTATAAAGTTGAAGAATAAGAAGACAATGGTGTTGAATTTGAAAAATCTATTGAACATGGAATTGAAAATAATTTTATTGAAATAATTAATGATTAATAATTTTTAATAGCTTTTCTATGGAAGAAGAAACTCAACTTTATTTTTATTTGAAAGAATACATTATTGAATGTCTGGGAAAGATTAAAAGGCTTGAAATAGAAATTGGAAGATTAATGTTACTCAACAAGAAATCAAGAATATTTTTCTGTTGAGTAGGTGAATCTAGTAAAATAAATTTTTGATTTAAGTAAAGTTATTGAAAAAGAATAGAATCATAATGTTCATCTATAAGTGAAGTTGAGAGACAATGTAGATGTGTTAGAACTTTTCAAACAAAAGTTGTCTCAAGATAATATAAGAAATGCAAGTTTCAAAAACCCTATTATTTAAGTTGGTGAAAGTTCATGAAGTTAGAAACCTGATAAGACTCAATAAAAGTTACCTTTAATGTGTGAGAAGAAATATAGAATTGTTTTTTAGAAGAAGAAAGATGGGAAAGTTATGTATGTGGCCATGATTGAAAACGTGATGATTTCATAAGTTTCAAATTATCATGTGTTTTAAAATATTTTATTGGATCTAAAAAAGTTTCAAAAACTTATAAATCGGATAAAGGTGACATGAAGAAGAATAATAATATGATTGATACCAGAATAGTCGGTGGCTCCTAAGTGAACCAAAATATTGTCTCTAAGAAATGTATTCACAATTCCACTAAGTGTGGAACTTTCATAGAGAAATACTATTTTTATGGATATTGTTGGTATTTTGGTGGATTTGGACACACATAAAATAAGTGTTTGTTCAACCAAAAACATTTCTATTACCTTATAGTTTATGGAAGGAAATTGTTGTTGGGGATTAAATCTCCTCAATGAAAGAATATAGGAAATGTTGTTTTAAGTAAAACATAAAAGGTTGACTTAAATATTTAAAATAGGTTTTATCATTTGGATACTATTTTTGGAAAATGGGAACAACCTAGACCCCTTGAAAATGGATGTATTATTTTGTTACTAGCATAAAAAAATATTCTTAACAATTCTCAGAAGCCGATGGTGAAGAAAGGGATGGAAGAAGAAAAAGCTCTTGTTGTTGAAACTACAGTGAATAGTATAAAAGGAGACAAACCTTGGATTATTGATAGTGAGTTTTCTTCTCAGATGACATGATATTTGAACATTTTTAAGAATTTGAAATATTTTAAAGAAGGAATAGTGCAATTTGGAAATGATGAATCCTTGAAAATCAATGGTGTTTGATCAGCCATCATTGTAAAATAAATTATGAATTCTAATAAAAACATGTATGTTGATGGGACCAAACACAATATTCTAAGTGATTCACAATTGTGTGATTAGGTAAAAATGTTATCATTAGAAAATATGGATTTTCCATGAAAATTGAAAAATATGGGAAGATTGTTACAAGTTTCCAACATACAAAATGAAACTTGTTTGATGTTGGTGAAATACGAAACTCATGTTACATGATTATGGTGGAAGAGAAATAATCATGTCATAAAATATTGGTTCACATGTGTAAAATAAAAATGATAAATTTATCTAAAAGTGACATTGTATGAGACATTTCTTAATTACCAAGAATAATTTATTGGTGTTATACTATTTTACCTAAAGAAAAGTTTAAAAATGTAGTTCATATGAAGTGTGAGATTGGTTCAAGATAACTTTAGGAGATGATTCATTCAAATATTTTTTGGAAAATGAAAAAAATCCACAAATAAAGACCAGTAATTTATCACCTTCATTGATTATTTCACTCTCATAATTTGTGTTATGTATATGAAACATAAATCATATTATTTTAAATTGTTTAAAAGTTTCAATATATAAGATGAATAAAAATATGATTATTCTCTGATGAATACGACAACCGAAAATAGTGGTTAACCAAGAAGTGAAGATTTTGAAAATTATTTGGAGATTCACAGAATTCAGTGTGAGTGTATTTCCCTTACACTTCTCAGAAAAATGGGGTTTTTGAAAGAAATAATTGAAATTTTGTTGAAATGGGATTAACTATATTTCATGACCATGGTCATTCTCAAAACATTTGGAGGCAATCCATGAGTAATGTTTTCTATATTCAAAACTAATGTTTCTATTGGCCCATCTTAGCAATAACTCCATATGAATTTTTTTATGGGAAAATTCCAAACATAAAGTGATTTGGAGTTTTTGGGAGTCCATGTATTATAAATAAGAAAGGTGGAAACTATGGATTGTTTGAGTAGAAAGGTGAAGATGGAATTTTTCATGGATATCCACCATAAAGAAGATGATATATATGTTTCAATAATGAATCCAAATGAATAATTTATTCATTTTATGTGAATGTAACTTATTGATCCGAGAAAGACCAATGTATTTAAATAGAAAAAGATGTTGAGTAGGATAAGGATTGTTTGAAAATAATTATGATAAGGATAATGAAATTTTAATCCTACTTAAGAAGAATAATTAGACTTAGTTATTTCCAGTGAGGAGGAAGATATTCGAAAATCTCATCCTAAGCTAAGGAAGCTAGTTGAAGCTCAAAATATCTTTGGGGATCAACATCATATGGTTCAAATAAGAAGAACAAAAAATGTTATTAAACACACTTCTTTGTATTCCAATGTGGATCTGAATCATGTGAAAGAATATTTTGAGTATCCGGAATGGGTTTAGACCATGAATGAAGAATTGGATCAGACTAAAAAAATGATGCATAGAAACTCATACCCAAACCAAAAAACAAAAACATCATTGGTTCAAAATGGGTCTTATGGAATAAGCTGAATAAAGAAGTTGAATTGATAAGAAATAATAAAATATTGTTTTAAAAAGGGAATTAAAAAATTAAATGTATTGATTTTGATGAAACCTTTTTTCAAGTGGAAAGATTCAAATCAAATTGAATCTTTATTTATATCTCATTACAATGAGGTTACAATATAATTGAAATGGTTGTAAAATCTAAAATCGTGAATGGTGATCTTGAATAGGATGTTTATATTGAACAACCTCATGTATTTTTTACTGGTAAAGATGAAATCTATGTATATATATTGAAAAAAGACTTGTATGGGATAAAACAAGATTACAGGGCATGGTAATCTAAATTGGATGCTTTCTTGAACAACATGATGTTCAATAAAGGAATACTTGATTATAATATTTATACCATAGAAATTCAAGAGTATTCCTTCATTGTAAATTTTAATGTTGATGAAATTATCTTGGGTCTAAAATTATGAAATAAATTGTGAAATATTTTATAAAGAAATGAAAAGGGTATTTGAAATGTCTATTCTGGGGGAAATGCAATACATTCTTGGGTTAAAAAAATTTCATATGAAGAAATATATTTTTATTTTTCATGAAATTTATTCAAAGGAACTTCTTAGGAGGATCTATATAGAAAACACAAAAACCAGTTTCTACACTGATTTTAGTGGGAACACAGCTGAGTAAATATGGAGATAAAAAAGAAGTGGATTAAAAATAATTTCAGAAGTTGGTTGGATGTTTTTTATATTTGACTACTTCAAGAATTGACATTTTTTATGTTGTTACCTTATGTGAAAGATTTTAGAGTGATACAAAAGAATCACATTTATTTGATGGAAAAATAATTCTCAAATACATCAAATGCATAATAGAATTCGTAATTTGGTATAGCATCACAGATAGTATTGAATTGTTTGTGTATTCAGATGCTGATTGGGAAAGAAATGTTAATAATAGAAGATCCAAATATAGTAACATATTCTATATATGAATGAATTGTGATAATAGGAATTAAAATAAACCAAATTCAGAAACTCTATATATGGCTAAATTTTAGTATGTTTCTTCCACTCAATCCACTACTCAACTTATGTGGATAAACAATCAATTGGAAGATTTACATGTTGAAGTTATGTAACCCTTGGTCTTGGGCTGTGATAATAAAAGTACAATCATTATCACTAGAAATCAAGTTCAAAATGATTGTTCAAAATATACTGATATCAAATATCATTTTATCAAAGAGCATTTAGAGAATAATGAATTGAAGCGGTATTATGTTCCAACATCGAAACAAGTTGCTAAAATTTTCACAATACCTTTTCCAAAGGAATGTTTTTCTAAATTAAGGTTGGACATGGGAATCCAACCACTTTATCATCAAGGTAGATGTGTTTTTTTTCACCGAATTCATCTTATAATTTAATTTAAATTTCAATGGGGAGAAGAATTGTATTGTTTCATAAATGTATCCTTTTGTATGCAATAAAAAAGAGGGATTTGAGGGTAAGATGTGAATTCTACATTTTATAATGTGTAAATTATTCTAACTAATAGTCAGAGTGGTTGTAAAAAACAAATTTTATTATTTTCTAGGAAATAAGAAGTGTTCAGTAAGAGAAGCTAAGGGTGCACATATACAATTGCTTTCTTCACAAAGTGCTACATGTGTGAAAGTGTATATCCTACTCATTGTAATCCAAGTATTATTTTCTTATGGATTGTAAGGTATTGTATTATTTCAAAACTATACCAAGGATGTAAATATTCTTATTTAATAGTAAAACTAGTAAATACTCCTATGGATGTGTTTTTGAATGGTTTCTTAAAAATAGAATTAAATGTTTAATAGGTGGTGAATGTTTTTTCAAGGAAACATAAAATTAAATAGTATCACTAATTCACCACATCCCTTCTTAGTGATATAAATACACTAATTGGGAACATTCAATTAAAAACTAAGTTTATAAGTGCCTTTATAGGGAATAAATAAAATGGTGTAAATGATATTTTAAGATCGATGCTAGGGGAGTACTAAGGAACATTAAATATTGGGTATTCAGGAAACTAAATACATGAGAAAATGGTTATTGATGACTACTTAAAAATTTAGATTTATTATAATTCAAATGTTTCCAATAAAATTAACAAAAGTTGGATATAAATTTGAGTAGAATAATAATTATAATGTGTTGTTTGACAATATGATTTAAAAGTGAAAAATTATTGTTCCCAACACCTCATAAAAAATTTATATATCAATGTGAGAGAAAGTGAAGAACCTAAGTTACATATCTATATAATTTCTTATACAGTTAAAATGAATAAAGGAATAAAAGATAGAGAACATCATACTAAAATTGACCAAGAACAGACAAAAGTTATGAGTATCCATTCTAAAAAATATTCCTATATTGTTGATATCTAAAGTACATCAAGGAATCCCATCTAATTGCAGCAAGATATGAAGAAGATTAATTAATATAGTCTAGTAGGTACTCAAGTTAATACATTTGATTTTTCTTCAAGGTGTTACATAACCAATTTAATGTAAAAAGGGATAGAAATTCCACTCTTTCATTGTGCATAGTGGGGGTCAGTATAAAAAATTCAAGGCCATAACGTTTCTCGTGTTTTCATTGATTATAAGATGGATGTTATGTGGGGGGTAAACTGTCATGACCCTCCCTCAGGGTCTGTGTCGTGACTACCCCATGCCCGCCTTCCATAGGCCTGGGGCTGGCAACTAGCACCAAAGGTGAATTTCTGATAAAAGGGAAGGCATTGCCTTTAAACCTATAACACACACGGTCTAAACACAAGCAGTAGAAGTATAAGTACTAATATAGAAAAGAAAGATGTGTCGAAAGTAAGTGGGCTAGTATACAAATCCAACTGAACAATAAGTACAAGTACAAGTAAAAAGGGAAAAACATCTCCTGGATCGTCCGCCCAGGAATCCTACCTAAAGGGTAGGAACTAATCTTGATCAACTCATCCCTGAGGTATGTCCCGTCTAGTCCAGCTCCAAGCAGCCTCCCATCCATCACCCTCAGCCTCAATCACTGCTGACTATCATCTGCACAGAACACAACAAGATGAAGGAGAAGCCCATGCAGGGGTGAGTATAACAATACTCGGTAGGGGACCCCGAGACCCCTGAATGTCTCCTAGAATCTACTAAGGATAAACCACTGTAGTAAGATACAATCATGAAGTATCAACCAACCCTACTTAGTTATATGCCCATACATATACCTAAGTCACCAATCACTGTCCAACTCTAACACTCGACCCAAGCACATCCCATTCCATAATGGAAGTAAAGTCAATTATCTCAATGATAACAACTGAAAGACAAGAGTCAACTCACACAGGTATAAAAATCATGAAGAAAGGTAGAGATGATTAGGTTTAGTCACTGAATCATCTCCTCTGTCGAACCCACATAGGATCCTGGAACAGTATTAGCACTGTCGAAACCACAGAGGATCCCGGTACAGAACTCATCATTATCAAACCCACAAAGGATCCTGGTACAAAAGTCATCACTGTGGAACCAATGGAGGATCCTGGTACATTAGTCATCTCTTTCGAACCCACGGAGGATCATGGTACAGTATCATCATTGTCGAACCCACGGAGGATCCTATCATCTCAGTGACAGCCAACTATAGGGTTTCCGCACACATCACGCTCGATTCCGGGAGGGTCTTATCCTCGAGCCAAGTATCGATACATCAAATACAACAAATTCTTGAGTTGATGTATCCCATAGTTCCGTCTCATAAAAAGGAACCGAACGCGACAGACGGTGCGTCAATCGGACGCTCGGTCTGTGAGTTACTGGCATTTCTGTTCGAGTGGCTTGGTTGGTTTCTATGTTCAAACCAACCTAGCCATTCCCCAACTACATCCAAACCTCAAGTGAAGTATTCCAAAATAATAATCTCTCTCCACGAATTCCATCATCATAGACGGTTCATTGTTCGGACACCCGTAGTCTAAAATATAGACTAAAAGGTGAAAATGGGTCAACTGGGACCGGGTCCGGTTCTGCCAAGCAGGACCGACCCAACCTGACCTAGTCCATACCAGGATCAGACCCGGTATGTGGTTCTGACCTGGTTTGAGGTAACGGCCCGACCCTAAGGGGTGGCCCAACCCAAGGGCAGCCCGACTAAAAGTGGCTTGGCGGCCTGCCCGAGCCACACCCCGGGGGTAGCATCTGCCCCCTGGCACCCGAACGGTATAACTGTTCAGGTGGATCGAACCAGTGCCAGGTGGCGCCAGTCTGGCTCACGCGGGACCTAATGGGGTCCCGTTTCTCCGGGTTGGCAAAGCGGCCAGCTGCTTTGGCTCCACGGCGGTCGGCTCGACTGGCCGCCACCTCATCTCCACCACAGCGTGATGGCGTTGCAGTCATACTGCCCTTCGCACGGCGTGACGGTACCGCACCACCACCACCACTGTGGCCCGACCTGGCTACAGCCCCATGGTCCTTCACATGGTGCAACGATGTCGCGCCTCCTCCGCCGTGGCCCAGTTTGGCTGCGGCCCTCGTCTCCTTCACGCGGCACGACGGTGTCGCACCTTTTTCAAGAGGCCTTGCGCTATAAGTTTCCTTCGCGGCTGGCCCGACACCGGCTGCCGTCACTCCACCTCCATCATCATCAACAAGGGTAATCAAAGGGGGGAGGGTCGGGCCATGTTTGTGTGGTCTGATCCCTCTTCGTAATGGTGTTATCATTCGGTTCTCATCAATAAATTTGAACGATGATGTTCAGAAATATAAACAACTCAAAAACCCCCTACCTCATTTCTATGAACATTGTCTAAGGTAAGTAAAACAATTCGAAGATGTCGTCGTACGTTGCGCCTGTCACAGGCCGCCAATCCTGGGCTCGATCTTTATCCTCTTTCTTTATTGGAGATGGTGTGTTCTTCATTGGAGATGGTGTGTTCTTCATTGGAAGGATGAAGTTCTTCCAAGAGTTCTTAGAGGCTCCACCAAAAATAATTTCCAACCAAAACAATGGGTTATGTCAGCCCATTATTTTATTGTTGGAAACAATAATTCATAACAATTCAAAAGTTTTCAAAAAAAAATAAATTAATTGAGGCATTAATTAATTTTTAGGTGTGTGGGCACCATTAAGGGGACGTTTAAGAGTTTCCCCCATTTATGGGGATCTTAAGGGGTTTAAATGGGGTTTAGAGGAGTTAAAGGGTTTGGGTGGGCCCCACATAAAAACATCCTCCCAAGGGCGGTTAGGGTGTGGTGGGACCCACTATTAACCTCCACTTTGTGGTTTGAAGTACCAATCAAATAAAAATATTCTACACATATTTTAATTTAACTTTATTAAGAAACCCCCAAAAAATTATCTTTTATTCTTGATAAAACAAAACTGTGGTAAAGGTCTCCTTAAGAAAATACCGACGCTGCGAGTTCAATGGTGTCCTCAGATTTCAATTATGAGAACCAGTTCAAAAGATATAAAATCCCGCTCATATTTTTACTGAATGTACCTGAACTAAACTTCAGAAATTGATTCTGGGCACACCGGGCCTCATAATCAAGCACCGACAAAAACTGTGGACTCGTAAAATTCCCATGTATTTAAAAACAAATTCCACTGAATTTATGGGTCTTTACATTCTCCCCAACTTAGGGCTTTACATTCCCGTAATCTACAACATAGTTTAAGGAAACAAATGGGGAGTACTGAGCATACATCTAAGCCTCTCTCCCCCATGTGCTCTCCTGGAGGTTCACATGCGACTAGCGAACGAGCACTATAGGAATCGACCATCCATGTAGGATCTGCTCCTATCGATCCTCAATCTCCACTGGAACGTCCGTGAAAGTCACCCCATCATCGATGTCTAACTCCCCATGGTTGATGATGTGAGAAGGGTCATGAATGTATCTCCTCAACTGAGATACGTGGAAGACGTCATGCACCCGGTGCAGCTAAGGTGGAAGAGCCAAGTGGTAATCCACCTCGCCTACTCTGCTGAGGACCTGAAGCTGACTGATGAATCGCAGAGATAACTTTCCTCCTCGACCAAATCTCCGTAGACCTCATTGAGGTGAGACCCGTAGAAATATGTGGTTTCATCCTCAAACTCCAGTGGTCTCCATCTCCTATCAGCATAGGACTTATGTCTGCTCTATATAGTCTTCATCTGCTCTTGGATGATCTGCACCTTCTCCGTCACAGCCTGTACAATATCGGGTCCCATGAGTGCCGACTCCCCTAGGTCAGTCTAGCACAGAGGCGATCTGCAATGTCAGCGATAGAGTGCCTCAAAAGGTTCCATCCTGATGGTGGAGTGGTAACTGTTGTTATACACAAACTCTACCAAGGGTAAATGATCCTCCCAGCTGCGACCAAAGTCGAGGATGCATGCACGGAGCATGTCATCAGGAGTCTGAATGGTTCTTTCAGTCTGACCATCTGTCTGAGGATGGAAGGTGGTGATCAAGCGAAGCTACATCTTGAAAGCCTCCTGCAACCCCTTCCATAGCTGGGAAGTGAAATGAGCATCTTGATCGGATATGTCCATCGATGGCACACCATGAAGTCGTATGATCTCTTGTACGTAGAGGTGTCCCAAGCTCTCTACTGAACCCTGATCTCTAATTGGTAGTAAGTGGGATGACTTGGTGAGTCGGTCGACAATCACCAAGATAGATTCGTGTCCTCTGGATGTATGTGGAAGTCCCATCATGAAATCCATGGATATACCGTCCCACTTCCACTATGGGTCCTTTAAGTGATAAACTAATCCTACTAGAACTGGGTTCTCTGCCTTCCCTTGCTGACAAGTGAGGAATCGTGAGACAAACTCTGCTACTGCCTTCTTCATACCTGGCCACCAGTGCTGTCATCGGAGGTCCTAATACATCATCACCACACCTGGATGAACCGCTAGAGGAGTTGTGTGGAACTCCCTCAACACTTCCTTCTGAAGTGAAACTGGTACCATGGTACGTCCTTGGAAGAGAATGACGTCCTCCCCACCTTCATAAAATCCATCAGGTTCCTGCCCTATGGATATCTGGGCACGTCGTGTCTCACAGTCGACATCCCCATGTTGTGCCTCCCTGACTTGCTGAAGAAGTGGAAAAGTGATTGGGAGAGACTACAGAAAAGCTGCTCTATCTCTATCCACAAAAGATATCTGCAACGCGGCCAGCTGCTCTATCATCTCTCCTGGAAACTGAATGCCTAATCTCCTGCTAAGAGAATCTTCTACAACGTTCTACTTCCCTGGAGTATATACTATCTAGAAGTCATTGTCCTAGAGAAATTCAAGCCATCGCTGCTGTCTCAGGTTCAGGTCCTTTTAAGAGAAGATATACCTGAGACTCTGGTGGTCAGAGTAGACTGTAAAGCGTTCTCCCATAAGATAGTTCTGCCACATCTTCAAGGCGAAGACCACTACTGCTAACTCCATGTCATAGGTAGCATAGTTCTACTCATGATGTCTTGACTGCCAAGAACCATA
Source organism: Viscum album (assembly GCA_963277665.1). Classification (NCBI taxonomy): domain Eukaryota; kingdom Viridiplantae; phylum Streptophyta; class Magnoliopsida; order Santalales; family Viscaceae; genus Viscum; species Viscum album. The sequence goes on from OY728138.1 coordinate 1,321,072,158, forward strand.
TGCAATCACTACTCGCTCCTGCATCAGGACACAACCGAGTTCGATCTCTGATGAGTTGCAGTAAACTACTTACCCAATGCCCTCTTCTGGTAGCCACAAGATGGGAGCACTAGTCAACCTCTGCCTCAGCTCTTGAAAGTTATGCTGGAAAATCTTAGACCACACGAAGGTTTTCCCCTTCTTCGTCAAGTCTGATAGTGGCACTGCAAATCTGGAGATGTCTAGAGAAAACTTTCGGTAGTATCCATCCAAAGCAGACATCTATCCCCACTTTGGGGGGTAATCCTGGAAACCTCTTTTGAAATGATGTCCCCATGTATTGTCACTCCTGTTTGGAATTGAAAACTTAGAGTTACTACTACCACAAGGGTATGGTTGGCCAATTCAAGAGGGATCGGTTCACCCACATATGCTTGATTTTAACATGTGCTGCCTGGGCAGCCCGGCCGAGGGTGGCCCTACGGCCTGGCCGCCCACGGGCTGGGCCCCTTTAGACTGGGCCGCCCCCTCAGGCCAGTCCAGTCCCTCGGACCAGGTCAGACCCACAGACCGAGTAGGATTCCGGTACGGACCAGGTCGGGTCAAGTCGGTCTGGCTGGGCCGGACCCAGACCCAGAACCTGTTGACCCATTTCACCTTTTCGTCCGTATTTTGGACTACAGGTGTCCTAACGATGAACCTTCTATGGAAATGGAATTCTTGGAGCGGGAAGGTTCTCTTGGCATACTATAATTGAGGTTTGGATGCAGTTGGGGTTCGACCAGGTATGTTTGAAAATAAAAACCAACCGGGCCCCTGGAATGAAAATGCCAATAACTCACAGACCGAGGGTCTGATTGATGAAACGTCTATCGCGTTGGGTTCCTTATGATGAGATGGAACTACAAGATACATCTACTCTATACTTCTTGGTATTTGATGTATCAACACTTGGATCAAGGAGCAGACCCTCATGGAATCGAGCGTGATGTGTGCAGAAACCATATGGATGGCTGCGACTGAGATGACAGGATCCTATGTGGGTTCGACAGTGACGATACTGTACCAGGATCCTCTGTGGGTTCGATAGTGGTGAGTACTATACCAGGATCCTTTGTGGGTTACACAGGGATGACTTCTATACCAGGATCCTCTGTGGGTTCTACAGTGATGACTTCTATACCGGGATCCTCTATGGGTTCGACAGCACTAATACTGTTCTAGGATCCTACGTGGGTTCGACAAAGGATATGATTCAGTGACGTCACCTAATCATCTCTACCCCAATTCATGAGTTGTATACCTATTTGAGCTGAGTCTTGTTTTTCAATTGTTATCATTGAGATGATTTAATTTACATCCATTATAGAATGGGTTGTTCTTGGGCTTGAGTGTTGGAGCCAGACTGTGATTGGTGACTTAGGTATATGTATAGTAAAATACCAAAGTAGGTTTGGTTGATACTTCGTGATTGTATCTCTCTAATGTGGTTTATTCTTATTGGATTATGGGAGAACTTTGGGGGTCTCAGGGTCCCCTTCTAAGTATTTTTATACTCACCCCTGCAAGGGCTTCTCCCACACCTTGTTGTGTTCTGTGCAGATGACGTTCAGAAGTGATCGAGGTTGAGGGTGATGGATGGAAGGCTGCTCGAAGCTGGACTAGACATAACGTATCTCTAGGATGTGTTGTTCGATATCTGTTCCTACCCTTCAGGTAGGATTCCCAGGCAGATGATCCAGGAGCTGTTTTTTCCATTTTTATTTGTACGTGTACTTGTTGTTCAGTTGGATTTGTATACTGGCCCACTTACTTTCAACACATCATTCTTTTCTATATTAGTACTTTCTGCTTCAACTAATTGTGTTCTGACTGTGTGTGTTATAGGTTTAAAGGAAATTCTTTCCCTTTTATCAAGAATTCACCTTTGGTGCTAGTCGACAGCCCCTAGCCTATGGAAGGAAAGCTTAAGGTAGTCACGACACGGGCCCCGAGGAAGGTTTGTGACATAAACAACTCACCATACACCAGGGACATAGTCTCCCTTAAGGAGAAGAAATTAATTAATTATTCAGGTGTTCTATTATATTCTATTTATTTTTCCTAATCTTAATATTTCTAACTAAATGTGATATAAAAATATAGAATAATATGTCGAATCACAAAACAACTGAGGATTTTGTATAGGGATAAATGTTTTAATAGGTCATCCCACACTAATTCATCCTCACCTCAATATGGTTGCATACATATTCCATCCATTTCTATAAAAACACATTAATATATTAACAAATAATTTTAGAAACATATTCATACCTAACACTATTTTTAATTTTCATCTACAATTTTTAAATAAATGTACATTACATAGTTTGTGTCTATTATCACACCTCGTGTTATTATAATTTGTACTATTCATATTAGTTTCATAGTATCAATGTTGGTATTAACTCTTCTTCCAAAGATCATTATTACAACTTCACAAATGTTACTATAATAGATGAATTATAATGTTCTATGATGTTTAATTTTACTGTCGTGTGTATATTAGTATTCCTCCAAGATGTTGAAATTGACAATATCCATTTTTTGGTGATTTTTGACCTATGAGGGTGTTTCTTACTTACAAATTAAAATATTGATGTATCCTTTATAGAACCAAAAAATAAATATTTTCATATTTACATAACATTGTACCTGTAATAAATTTTTCATAATAATCCATAAAATATTTTCATATCATTGTTCAAGTTGGTGGTCAAATCGACCCAATCATTAGTATACAATGATTATTGATGATTTTCGAGGTGATTTAGTTTAAATACCTTTACATTATTCGAATAATGATATAATTCAGTGTTTATTAATGTGATGTGTTATAATTGTAAAGGAATTGGAAGAATAATTATTGGATATTAAAATATAACACGACTTGAATTAATGATTTTCCTCTTAGTACGGTTGTCTTAACGGATTGATTTTATGATAATTGTTTATTTATCACATCAGTAATAGGTTCTCCAATTAGAAATATCATAATCATATTGATATCACAGACATAATATTTATCCTTTAAGACTATTCTCTTCAAAATCCATGTGTGGTGGTGGTGAAATGAATAATGTAAATAGATCGTTCCCTGGAGGTGGTAATCCACATATATGTGTTGATGATGATTTCATTTTCTATCGAATGGGAAAAATGAGTCATATGTTTTATTAGATAAAAATTTAAAATATCTCATAAATATATTGATTATATATTAAATTCAATATTATAACTAACCTTGTATGATTGTGATGGAAAACAAACAATGTTACATCCGGGTGGCGGTAGTCCACACAACACCCGATTCATAATATTGTTTTTCTTAAATGATAAATTGGGGGATGGTTAATGTTTGCAACATCCTTATAATAATATAAAATAATAATAATGATACTGATTTTATCATTACAAAATTGTGAGAATAAATTTATAGAGTAAGAAAAACATATAATTAAATACACAAAATTGTGGATAGAAACATATACCTCCCTTCTTGGATTATCTCCTTTGAAAAAAAGGTTATACATTTTAGGGATAGTCTTGTGAGAATACCAAAACAATTTTAAGGTGTATATTATTTTTTAGAAAAGTTTTGGGTATATGTATGGATGAAATAGGGGTGTTTTGGAGTGAGGTAAGTGAGGGGAGAAGATAACATTTTATAGGAGAAAAGGGATGTCATTTTTGTAAATACCCAGAACACTTTAATAATGGGAAGTAAATATGAAATAAATTGGAAAAAAAATTAAAAATAATGGACTAAATAAATCATAAGGTTAATAAAGGCCTCAAACACACATTACATCACATCTTTTAAAAAATATATCGGTCTTTGTGTGATAGTTAAATTTTTATTTTAAAATTCTCTTTTATGGAAATAGTGGGAAACCTCATAGTTCAAAGAAAAAAGAAATTAAACATAGAAATAAGTCACAAAATCTTTAAATAAAATACTAATATTAGTAGAATAGATCACCCTATATAATCTCCCTTGAAGTTAAGTTAACTTTGTATATGTATAATCTTTGATATGATTTTAAAAATGATTGGAAATATCATCCAAAGATTGGATTCATTCTACCAATTTTTTTTACCATTCATTGAATCCACAAGGTAAAAAGTTTTATTATTTATTAATTCATGCCATTTAGTCCCCATTAGGATAGAATCAAATCATTCTCTCAAAAATTATGTTAACATCCTCCTATATAGCATTGATCTAGAATGTTACTTGTAGTAATTATTCCTAATAATGGAGAATAAGCTCCAAACATTGTTTAATTTTCTAGTTCAACCCTTCATACCATTATCTTCCCACCGGGACCTGATTCTAGAATTGGAGATTTCATCTTTTCAACAAGCTACTCATGTTCCTTAGGAATTCCACACTCTACCATTTGATTTTTACCTTGAAGCTTAATAATATTTTTATGAAGTTGATCTTGTAGATTGGACTTACATTCGAGTGCCTTATTGGCCGCAACATTAAACGTTAACCTTGTTCCCATAGATTTAGGCAACTGAGAATAATTATTACTCACTTTATATTTCTATTTTTTGTCTTTCACTTTTATATTTTTACTCTTAGTATTTTAGCATATCCTGGTAACTAGTTTCTACCTAGTGTAACATATCCTTTATGCCCAAAAATAAAATGGAACTTATTACATAATTTTTATCAAATAATTCAAAAATATAAACCTATTTTATTTTACACAATTTATATAAGAGATAAAATTTAATTTTAAAAACTAAATGTATAATGGATTAAATAAAATAAAAAAAATATAACATTAGTTCAAAATTTTCAAATACATTTGTTTAATTATTTTTTAATTATATATTCATGTATAAACTACTAATTTTGTTGTTTAATTTTTTTATTTACAATGAATATATATATATAATGATAATATCATTAAATTTATTTTATTTTTAAAATTGGAACTTTTCAATGTTCACTAAAAAATAAATATTTTTGTAAAAATAAACAAAAAATAATATTAAGATAATACTGATATATTTAAAACAAAAATGAAGTAATTTTTTTAAATTTAAATTTAAATTTTATAAATTATATTTTAATGAAAAAACATTATATTATGAAAATTTTCTTTTATTACAAAATGAACGTTTTAACCTTCAAGTGTTTTTAATCATATTATATATGATTTTTTAGTAATTGAATATTTATATATTCCATTATATATATAAATATTACCTATTATTATCGTTTTTTACCTATGATAAATAACACTTTTTATGGTAAAACAGAATATAGGTTTTTTAAAATTGTTGTTCAAAACAAAATATTTTTAAAATATAAATCAATTAGAATAATAATATATAATTATTTTATAGATTACTATTCTTTTATTCACTAAGGATTATATTATTCATGTATTTTTTATATTTTGTTATTATTTATAGTCGTAAGTTGCATTAGTTTGGTGTTGTATGTGACACAAGTTAATAAAGATTATACCAATTCAACGTATCCAAAATCTCAGGTCGTTATAGTGTGTATGTGTGGACTACCACCTCTACAAAGTGATGCACTACATTTTTCATATCCTATATATGAGGATGGTAATATGGATGGATTTAATTAATATTAATATTATGTTTATGATATTAGTATAATTATGTAAAGATATGTTATTATGTATTATTCTTTCTTTCAATCCATTGAAAAATGACCACATTACTCATGTGTGCGAATAGAAAACCATCTCTGTGAAGTGATGCATTTACTTTTTCGTCATCACATTATATGAATGATTATAAAAGTGTATATAATGAATAAATATGATACTTATAACATGATAATGATTATTTATATAATGAATACATTAATAAGGTTTAAATATCACAACCATAAAACAAAAATAAATATGGGAAATAGAATTGTTAACACTCTAAATATTGAGTTTAATGAAGAATTGTTAATAAATGTGTAATTATTAAGTATAAAATAATGTTATACTATAATATAAATCTGAATATATTTATGTACTAGTATATGTGTATCATTTAAAATATGAGGAAGATCATTGGTGGAATATTATTTGGAATATGTGGCAAGATGAAGAAATTTTCTCCATGGAATTGGACGAGTTTAAGAGGGTATTTTTCAAAAATTACTATTTTTGAACTCTTTACATGAAAATTGAAATGGAATTTAGAGTTTAAAAATAAGGAAGTTGAATCTATTGTTACCTGTGAGTCATGTATTACAAGACTAGGGAAGTATATTTCTACTTTTATTATCGAGCATAAAATAAAAATTATGTTATTATTCAAAGGTTTAATACAAAGTATATGAAATGAGATTTATATCAGGGACATTAGTAGCTATGAAAAAATAATTCAATGACTTCTAAAGGAGAAAATGGATAGTGTAGATTAAAATAATTATAATCTTTCTTATAACAAGAGAAAGATTGATATTTATGTAAATTATAATAATAAAAATAACAGAGAAATGAAAATAAAGTTTACTTTATGTTAGATACAAGGAAAAAGGATTGTGGAAAATTTTATTAAGGGAGTTGGTAAATGTTTTAAGAATTTAAAATAGTTCCATCGAGGAAGTGAACGTTGAAGAGATTTAAAGAGGAAATAAAATTAAATGAATAAAGAGAGAGCTTGACTAAATAAACCACCCAAGCACGAATTATAAAACTATAAGGAGTATGGGAATTATGAATCCATTGTATGAATCCTATGGTTAAGGATGAAAATATCTATTAATAACATATTAAGCCAATATAAAAAGTAAAATATCTTGTGATCACAACTATTGAATTGGGAAATGATAATGATGTGTTGAATGGTACAGTTATTATCCACACTATAATAGTAAATGTGTTAGTTGATTATTCTTCTACCCACACATTTTTATTTGATGAATTTTATAAGGGTATCACATCACCACCTAAATGATTGGTTTTTTATAATCTTTGAAAAATCTAAAACAAATTTGATTACATCACATGTCTATAACTCTTCTCAATTGTATTTTTGTGTGAATATTCCTCCTTGAATCTTGTTATTATTTATGTTGTTAAATTTGATGTGATTTAGGGAAAGTATTGGATTTTTTAAATAAATCCCATATCAATTTACAAGGGAGTGAAGTCATATTTAGTATTTTGAATGAAACAAGGATTTTCTATCAGTTTGTATATGAATATAAACTTATAATGGTAATTACTTCCATTGTATGGGTCTTATTATCTATTCATGAAGGGTATCAATATTAGGTGGTTGGATAGATACTCAAAATTGAATATATGCATATTATTTGGAAATATATTGATTTATTTCTAGAAGAGTCTTACATAATTCTCGTGAATCTTGACTTTTAGTTTTCAAGACAACTCATAGATGGGGCAAGATCTCTTACAAAGAATCCTTATAGATTGTCCATGTTTGAGTTACAGTAATTGAATAAGAAACTCTGAGTGAATATTTAAATGAAATAAATTTTTCCAAGTGCATTACCATGGGGTGCACCTATTAATTTTTTTAGAATAAAGATTGGTCGATTTGTCTTTGTATTTATTATAGAAACATTAACAAGATCACTATTAATAATGGAATCCACTATCACATATTTAATATTTTTTATTAAATATAATGAGCCCAGAACCCTTCAAAGATTTACATCTAATGTGGATATCCTCAGTTGAGGGTCAAAATGGAGGAAAAATCCAAGACCACCTTTGGTACAGGGTATGTTTGTTATTAATTGACAGTGATTTCATTAAGAATTACCAATTCCAATTATATATTCACACTAATAATGAATAGAATATTTAGATTTTATGTTGATTTGTTTGTGTATACTTTTTATATGATATTCTTCATTATTCCATGTTCAAGGAAGATCATGGATATTAACTAATTGTTTTATTGAATATCCTAAGGAAGTAGATCACTACTAAAAAAACAGGCTTTATCGGCACTCAAAATGGGCTTTAACAGCGCTAAAAAGTACTGTAAATCTCAGCGCTGATATAGGGGGGTCCCTTTTATTAGCACTCCGAAAAGCCCTGGTAAAGGCCCCTTTTGTCAGGGCTAAAAAAAGAGCTGACAAAAGACCCCTTTATCAGCACTTTTTCTAGCGCTGATAAATGGGACCTTTATCAACACTTTTAAAAAGAAGTGACAAAAGTAAAAAAAATAAAAAAAGAATTATATAATATAAGGAGAGATTTTAATAGTGCTTGACCCCCCCCCCCACCCTTATCAGCACTCCCTACCCTTCCCACTCATCCTCAAACACGCGCACCCCTTGGCTTCCACCCAAACTCGAACCTACGACCTCCCCCGTTTCGCGGCTGCACCTTTACCACTAAGCCATTTCGGTTTTTTCTATATTTAATCATATATATTTATTTATTTATATATATATATAGTTATATTTATTCATAAATTGATATAGATTCATATTACTATAAATATATTTATTCATATATTATGAATCTATATATATATATATTCATTTGTATATTAATATATATTTATATTTATTTACTTATATATATTTAGTTATAATTTTTTATCTGTATATTTATTTGTATATTAATATATATTTATAAGATTCGTTTTGAATACATTTATGAAATATGTTTTTTAGTGTGTTTATAAATAAATAAGTACATATATATATACAACACACACAGAGACACACACTCACAAAGACACATATATATATTTACGAATAAATAAATATATATGTGTATTTGAAAATCCATAGAATGTTAAAACGACCATAACTTATAATCCAGAAGCATGTTTCAACTCCACAACTAGTCAAATCGGATAAAATGAAACAATATTCAACATGATATGTGGTATAAGCCTAACGGATATCCAGATCATAAGTTACACTTGTTTGAATGTTAAAAAATATGGGTATCCCGACTAAAATCTATGTTTTGGAGGCCTTTAGGGATTTTTTGGCCTTGGAAAATGTGAAAGAAGCTTTGTTTGGGTCACCTTTGTGTAGATCTCGTCGTAGGCTTCTATTTGATAAGCTGTAGAGATCAAACGGATACCCGGATCAAAAGTTATGACCATTTGATGTTTGAGTTACATTTTCAAATTATTTTAGATATTTTATTATTATTTTTGAAAATTTTTTGTCTTCAAATTATTATTAAATGATTTCTAATCAATAATAATTAGAAAATTAATAATTAATAATAATTTATAAAATATTTTAATGCCATTTTAACTAAATTTCTTATATATTTAATGTAATAGTCTATATATACTTATCGAAAACATATTTCAAATATATATATTATATTTTTATCAATATAATTATACTTATATAACAATATTTTATTTTTCATGATTTTTTTGAAGCATAAAATTTATTACTGGTAGGAAAAAGCGCTGATAAAGACCCCCTTTATCGGCGCTACTAAAATAAGCACTGGTAAAGGGGGGACTTTAACATCGCTTTTTTGAGCGCTGTTAAAAGTGCCCCTTTATTAGCGATTTTTTTGCACTGATAAAGGCCCCCTTTATCAGCACTTTATTTTGCACTGATTAAAGGGTAGGGCTACCCTTTCCCATTTTTTTAGTAGTGGATGTTGTTAACTAAATTTTTCAAGGGTATATTTTTTCTACATAAACATTTATTCTCAGGTCGTATAATCTCATATGAGGGTATATTGATTGATTTATAAAAAATGTATGTTATTTGGAAATTGACTAGACCAACCATAGTGACTGAAATATATAGTTTTCTGGGATTGTGTGTATTCTATAAATTATTTTTGAGAAATTGCTGAGGTATATCAAATCCACTAACCAAGTTAACATAGAATTTATCTAAGTTCCTTTTACCAATTTAATGTCACTAAAATTCAAGGAACTAAATATAAGGGTTTCAAGTGAACATATTCATGCACATCAATGTAGGGTAGAAGGTATTGGATCTATAGTGATGCATAAACTATGACATTGGAATATTTAATCTTATAGAATAAAATTGTGGTAGCTTATTCCTCCCAATAATTGAAGGTTCTTGAGAAAAATTACCTAACTCGTTATTTGGAATATAAAGAGGAGATTTTTTATTTGATGATATGGAGTCATTATCTATGTGGTGAAATGTGTGACATATTATGAATTATCAATATGTTACCCTCTTGGAAGATAATCAAGGTGGCTGATGCTCTGAGTGAGAAGGACTATTCTAGTTTATCATGGTACTCCCAAATACATCTAAGGGGAGAAATACTATTTGGGTTGTAGTGAGTTGCTTTATGAAATTACAAAATTTCATTCCAATCAGAGAAGATTTATATATTGGTCAACTTTTTATGATATATGTTAAGGAAGTGGTAAGGTTTATTGAATTACTACTCTCAATCTTATATTTTGGGGATCTTAGTTTTACCTCAATGTTCTAGAGAAATATTCTGTAATCTTGGTATATGAAGTAAACCATTATCACTACATATCATCCTTACATAGATGAGGTGTCTAAGAGGACCATTCAATCCCTCGAATATATTTTTATATATTTCTCTATGGATTCCAACAGAGTTTTGGATCCACACCATTTAGTGGTAAAATTTTCTTAGAATAATAACTTTCACTCAAGCCTTCATATGGATCCTTATAAAGTCCTCTTTGGAAATAAGTTCATGACTACAAAATGATGGGATAGACTTCGGGAATGAAGGATATTGGGATTTGATCTATCTGGGTAAATGGAAAAGAGAGTTAGATTCATTCAGTAACACATTAAAGAATCTTAGAGTCGATTAAAGAGTTATATTTATAACTATTAGATGGATTAAAAGATCAAAATTAGTGATAAATTATTCCTATTGATATCTCCTGGGAAGAATAATATGATGTATGTAAATATGGTAAAGCTAAGCCCCCAAAATACAATTCCATATGAGATTCTTGATTGTATTGGCATGTTTTCTTATTTCTCAGAGCTTCCTAGGAACCTCTACCAAATTAACGATGTTCTCCCTTTATCTATTTTTATAATGTCTTATAAAATACTTCATTGGTATTGAACTCATAGGTTATACGATTGAAGCATGAACATTCTTATGAGGATAAACCGGTAAACATCTTTGGTCATAGATATAATGTGATACAGAACAAGACTAATCACCTAGTTTACACTCTCTAGAAGAATCAGATATTTTTAGAAGTTTCTTGGGAAACTAAGGATGTTATTTGGTAGTGTTAAACCCAGTTTTTTTGTTAGAGTGATAGTATTTCAATGGTAAATATTTTTTAAGGGGTAGAATATAACACCCTCTGATTTAAATAAATATATATATATATATATATAAATGTGTTAGGAATCTAGTGAGTAAAAAAATTAAAATTATATGAATAATTCTTATATATTATAATTTGAAGAACATTATACAGTATTTAAATGATATTTCATAGATGAAATTATTTTATAATTAACTTTGGGAATACTATTGATCCCAAAAAAGCTAATTTAAAATAATTTATTTTGGAAAATAGATATTATCATATATTTTTTCATTTAAGTAATAATTTTGGGTTTTAAAATTATGAAAACTTATTTTTTTACATATGTAGACAAGGAATTCGTTGGATTTGAATTGGTGTTAAATGAAAATAAAAGCATGTGACAGTAAAAATATATGTCTTTTAGAAGAACTTACTTTCTGCACATAATATATTTTTATCATAAAAAAATAATATTCACCTCCATTTATAGTTGATTTTAATGAAAGGTGTAGATAAAATATTTAATAAAATTTTTCACCCTTGAACTAATAGTTTTTACTAGGAACAGAATTATATTAAATATAGCTTTATGCTAAAATTATATTTTTCTGAAACCAATTTTCATTGTGTTTTGATTTCATATTTTAAAATGAATTTCTAAAACTTATAGGAATTGAATTTAATAAAAACATTCCTACATTTAGAATCATTACATCCAAATTTTATAAGTAAATCATTTTCAGTTTTGGTCGTTATGAATAGTAACCATGATAAAACATTGTTATGGTGGTAAGGGTTAAAAGGATTAACAGGGATTAAATTTATAGATAAGGCATAAAAATATCTCTAAAACATGGATAAATTCTATTTTTTTAAGTTAATTTGACCTAGAACTGTCTTATATTCAATCTTTGGATTCCTCGGTTCCACTTTTACTGGAATATAGCATTCTTACATTTTAATGATTAATGTATTTACAAGATCTCCAACCACCTCACTTATAAAATGGTACCCCCTCCCATAAAATAATCACAAACCTTGTGACCTATAATTTAGAAAATAACTACCATATATATTCATTACTTCCCTCCCAACAACATAGATATTATGGTAACCCCAAAAGACCAACATTTTATGTCTTAAAGTGTAATCCAAAGGAGGTTTCAACATGAATAGGTTATTGTATTTACTGATCTATTTCAAGTTTCTTTCTTTTTTAACAACATATAAGTATTCTATGACCATATTAACATGATTAAATATATATCATTACCAATTTAAAAAAAGTTATGTTAATGGGTCAACCATTTTTTTTCTCATTTACATCCCATGATAAATTATATGGTCGTTCATGTGTATTTGTGGACTACCACCTCCCTGAAGTGATGTGATTCATTTTTCATGTTCGGAATACATGACCGGTAGTATCAATGTATATAATTAATATAAAGTATATTTAGGATATTACTAGGATTATTTAAATATATATTATTATTTACCTTTCTTTACTTCCATTCATTGTAAAAATAAAACATTACCAGTGCATACGTACAGACTGTTGACTCCATGAAGTGAACACTACTACAAAAAAGGCAAGGTAAGAACCACATTTTATCAGTGCTAAGAAAAAATCACTGATAAATGAACCCTTTATGAGCATTAAAATTTTAGCGCTGATAAAGGAATTATATATCATCGCTTTTTTCTTCACGCTTATAAAGATTACGCTTTATAAGCACTAAATAAGAGCTCATAAAGAATTCCTTTATAAGTGCTAAAAAAGTGCTGATAAAGGCTCCCTTTATCAACATTAATATTTTATCACTGATAAAGGCAGCCCTTATCAGTGTTTTTTAGCACTGATAAAACCTTACTACCCTATTTTATAAAATCTGGTGCATAGTATCCTCTATTTATCACGCCCACAAGCCCTCACAGTGTTGTACCCCTAATACAACCCCCCCCCCCCCCCGATCTACTCGTTGATGGACCTCCGCCTCAAGCCCTACTCCTTATCCTCCCCCTCAAACCCCTTCTATAGATCCTCCTCCCCGAAAACCCTACTTACTCCTATCTGCTGGACCCTACTCCCTACGAACCATACTCCTCCATTTCTTAATGGTGGTAGCTTCTCCTTTGCACCCCCCCCCCTCACGGTCGTGCATTCCCCTCCTAACGTAGCGTAAAAGGATCCCTGACCACTTGATGCTTCTTCTCTCCCTCTATCACAGGTGCGCTCTACTCTAGGTAAGTCTCACACTTCTCCATTTAGGCTTATTTTTGGTGGATAGGTTTTGTGAGAGTAGTTTTCATTCAGGTGATGTTTAGATTCTTCCCCATGATCACGACCCTTGGATTAGATGCTAACCAACATAGAGTTCTAACAATCTATGTCATGAAATAACACGTGTAATGGATTCTTATACGTGGTTAGAAGATGATTTGAACTAATGTATGACTTTTTTTATTCTCCATGGTTCCTTATGATGTTTGGAACTAGAATTTATTTTTCCCAAAGTTTTATAAGTTTGAGGATTTGATATTCTTGTGAAAACTCTAGCTATACTTTGTTATACATGACTATTCTATTAATGTTGAGTGTTTTTTCATCATCTTTCTAGTGGAGTGGATTTATCTATAGTGGTTTAAGTGGTCTTTTGTAAACCCATTCATGAAAAAAAATGTTTTGATAGTACCCACCTCATTATTAATTGGTTACACTTTGTGGGTGTAATGATGTTCTAGTGATTGTGTTTATGGGGAAGGTTCTATTTATGATAGTGATTATGACCCCTCAAAGATAGAAAGTGTACCCAACCCTGTGGATGTTAATTTATATTTACCTTAGTTGTTGATCATGGTTTTATGTGATGTGTGCAAGAAGAATACTTTTCTTCCCTATGAATGTCAAGGAATTTTGGAATGCTTCATAAGGGAGACTTATGGTTAACTCTTAGAAAGGATATGGTGTATGCATCAACCCATATAAGAAATATGATGAGTGTATTTGAGAATTTATAGCGTTCTAAATTGATTCTCTCCATGAGATGGTTCATAGTGGACCCTATAATCCATTTAGGTTAATTTATTATTAAACCATGATTTATGGAGTGGATTCTAGTCTTCATGCACTAGGGCCATAGAAGATGAGAATATCAGAGTAGCACATCCATGGAAAGGTGAATGGTATTCATTGGAAAAGGACTTTGTGGTATGAACATGTGAGCAGTTGTATTTGGGTGGTTAATTATTTTTAGGATTGTGGGATGTTTCATGAATTCGATAAATGGTAAATTTCACACATATTTATTTTATGTCAAGGATAATATAAGGGTTGTGTCATCTTAGTGAACCTATATGACCAGTTGTTCCTAGGTTCTAATCTATAAGGTTTTTTCTAAAAAATGGGGAGACACCATGCACTTTATTGGGTAGATAGTGATTCTTCCCTAATACCTATTATGGGTATCATGATTTTTATTTTGAATGGAGACTTCTCTAGTAAGGAACTACCCATGGTGTGTCAGGCCAAGTGATTTTGGTTAAGTACCCCTACACCATGGAGAACCCTATTACGTGATGGGGGACGAATTTATTCTATAAATATTGTAAATGTATTTCACTTGATTGGATTTTATTTCATCTATTCTTAATAAATCCATTGAATTATGTTGATCAATTAATAGACTAACCTCTAGTGTTTTGGGGGAATTAAACTTGTAAAACTAAGCTTTGTATGTCTATATTAGTGTTCTATGATTTTTCCTATGTTTTGAGTTGATATCATAATATTTTATGGTAGTGATCTTCTGGGATGTAGGGTTAGTAGTAGCCACCCACAGTAGGTGTGTGATGCAAGTCTCATCTCAGGAGGCACTGTCATTCATAGATACCTCAAGGATAGCCCATTATTCCAAGGTAATTAATATGATTTTTATGGGTATAGACATATCACATTGAATTTTATTAACATTCATGCTACTGACATAGAGGTAGTCAACGAATAGCCTAGGTAGAGTATGGAACTGGAGAAAGGAGGTATGTACAGCAATAAATTGATGGAGGAGATCGGGGAGCAACATGAGGTGGATGGAACATTGGTTTGATTCTATTAATAATACCCATAAGTATACAACTCCTATATTTAGAAGTTAGTGGTCAGAATCTCGGATATATGTAGTCACTAGACTCTTTTTACAAGGAGGCTCCAAGAGTGTTTGGAGGTACGATCTATGTTTGTTATAATTTTCTTGTAGTACTGTTATAAATAGGTACAAGAAACAATTTTTCCTAATTTTTTCAATTATTTTCTAGGTATATTGTAGGATTTGGTAGAGCCCCATGTTAGTTAGGGAGAGTTATTGAATATTATTTAGCTTTTCAAGATAGAATTTATGTTCACTAACCTTAATTTTCTATTTATTATGTTAATTTGGGTAAAAAACCAATGATATTCCATAGTAATATTGGATAAACCAAGGTTATCCCCCCCCCCCCCCCCGCAAACCCCTTTATGTTTGGAAATGTATCCACTATATTAGTTTTTTCATCAAAATTATATCCTTGTTTTAATTTTATTTGAGTTTGGTCACTAGTTTTGGGATGTTTAAGGTGATTTTTTTTATGAATGATGTGGTTGATAGGGGTGGTTAAAAGGATGTTTAAATTTTTAATGAAAAGGTGGTGGGTGCTTGAACTATTGGTAAGGGGTTGGAATGTGTGTTGATTTTGATGGGGGGTCTATCCTGGTTATGTTGATTTCCAAATCGTTATTGGAAATGCTTAGGCTCTATTAATCCCTATTTTTATAAGGAAGTAGTTTTTTTCTACTGTATTTGGATGTCTTGTTTGGTGTATTTTAATCATAAATATTAATATTTGATACTCAAATTGGATGGATATGAATAAATATTGGATGGATGCTAATCATTTGACAATAGAGTATGAGAACAGAGAGAAAGAGTTCATCAAGTTTGCAAAAGATCATATAAAATATTCTTATCAAATCATTTGTTTGTGTTTACGTTGTTGTTATTCTAGGATAATTACTCTAGAGGAGTTAGAAGAACATTTGATATGTCGCAGAATAGATAAGAGTTATAAATGTTGGAATAAACACATAGACAAAGTGAATGTAGCTACTGGCTGGGATAAAACTAAATTTTATGGTTTATCAGATATGAATACTAATATGGATAATGAAGAAGACTATATGGAGGATGTGATTACAAATGTCAATTATGATGAATATTGTACTAAGGAAATGAAAAGGATAGTTGAAGATGAACTCTATGGTTACCCATAATTGTTTGAGAAGTTAAAGAGTTGTGAAAAGATGCCATTGTATGCTGGTTGCACTAAATATACAGCATTTTCAGCTGTACTAAAGTTGTATAAATTGAAAGCAGGAAATGGATGGAGTGATGTCAGTTTTAAAGAACTACTTGGTCTCTTGAATTACATGCTCCCAAATGATAATGATCTCGCAAACCGTACATATGAAGGTAAACGAATTCTATGCTCGATGGGTATAATTTCTGAAAGAATACATGTCCACCCGAATGAATGAATAGTGTTCTGCAGGGAGAAAAAATCACATACAGAATGCCCAAAGTGTGGTGATTCTTGATACAAGAAAGATTAATAAAGTCATACAAAATTTGTGTGGTACTTTTCAATCGTTCCAAGGTTTAGGAATCTATATGGAAGTGAAGAAACTGAAAGATAATTATTGTGGCTTGTGGATAAAAGAAATAAAGATGCGAAGTTACATCACCTGGTTGACTCTCCTCAATTGAAGACAATTTATCATGAGTATCTTGAATTTGTAAAGGATTTGAGAAACCCTCGTCTTGCTTTATCTAAATATGGAGTGAGTCCTTTTGGTTTTCAAACTAGCTCTCAGAGTACATGGCTTGTTATGTTGGTAATTTATAACTTTCCACCCTGGTTATGCATGAAGCAGAAATTCATCATGTTATCTATGCTTGTATCTGGACCAAAACATCCAGGTAATGATATTGATGTTTATTTGTCTCCTTTTATCAAGGATTTTATGTTATTGTGGGATTCAAGTGTTATGTTGTATGATGCTTATAAAAGTGAATACTTCACATTGAGAGAGATGTTGTATGGGACAATAAATGATTTACTTGCTTATGGAAAATTTTTAGGCTATATCATTAAAGTAACTCATGGGTGTCCTATGTGTGAAGAAGATACAGAATCAATTGCATTGAAACATTCATCAAAACTTTTGTTTCTTATACATTGTATATTTCTTCCTCATCGGAATAAGTATCGATATTGGACGACATCATTCAATAAAAGTTTAGAACATTGCACAACACCATCTCCACTAATAGGTGATTAGTTTTTTGATAAAGTAAAAGATGTGAACACTATTTTCGGTAAACCATTTTCGAAAAACCTTATGAAAATAAGTTGGAAAAAGAGATCAGTTTTATTTTGAATTACCATACTGGAATTTTTTATACGTCAGAAATTTTCTTGATGTAATGCATGCGGAAAAAAATGTATGTGATAGTGTTATCAGAACGTTTCTAAATTCCCCTGAAAAAACAAAGGATATAATTAAAGAAAGGTTGGACATGGTTGACATGGGAATACGAGAAGAGTTGGCTCCCATGAAGGGTGAAAATTGAATGTTTCTTCCTCCAGCTTCTTACACTCTTTCTAGGGAGGAGAGATATCAGTTTTGCAACTTCTTCAATGATGTAAAGGATACATAGGGTTATTCATCAAATACCAAGAACATTGTGTCAATGAATGATTTGAAGTTAAAAGGTTTCAAATCACATGAATTCCAATGTTTTGATGCAAGATTTAATTCCTATAGCATTATGTTTCATTTTTTCCAAGAATTTTTTTGTACATTAACCAAACATTGTATCTTTTTCTAAGATATTTGTAGCAAACCTTTTGACCCGACAAAATTTCCAGCTATGGAGAGAGAAATTTTCATCATATTATGTGAATTAAAAATACTCTTCCCTCCAACATTCTTTGATATGATGGTTCATTTGATGCTCCACATGGTGATAGTGATTTGAATTTTTGGTCCTGTACACTACATATGGATGTACCCTATTGAATGGTATATGAATATTTTGAAAGAGTAGGTAAAAAATCAATGTCATCCAGAGGGTTTTATAGTGGAGTGATATATTGTTGAGAAAGCCATTGAATTATGTACCGAATACCAATCTGATGTGGAGATCATTGGTCTCCCAAAATCTCATCACACTAGACACATTGGGGGTGAGGGAATTTCTGGAAAAAATCTTGGGATAGTCAATATTACAAATCAGGATTAGGCCCACCTTTATGTTTCGCATAATAGTTGGAAGATTTCTCCATATATTGAAACTAACAAATAAATTATTAGGCAGTTTAATCCATCAAGGGCTGAAAAATGGATATCAAATACACATAATCACCAATTTATAGGATGGTTTCAGGACCATATTTTTAAGTTGTTAAAATAAAATCTGAATTCAATTTTAGAACAACTTTTATGGCTAGCTACCAGACCTAGTGTGTATGTATTATCTTACAATGGTTATGTAATTAATGGTTATACATTCTATACAGATGAACATGATGAAGATAGTACCATGAAAAATAGTGGAGTTACACTTGTTGTTGAAGCAATGCAGGTTTCTAGTAGTAAGGACAGAAATCCAATTTATTTAAATATTTTATACTTTGTCATTATCAAAAAAATATGGGAGTTGGATTATACGACATTCCAATTGCCGATTATTCAATGAAAATGGGTTGATAACAATAGTGGTGTTAAAAAATATGAATTGGGATTTGTGAAAGTTGATTTTAGTATAGAATAGTACAAACACGAACAGATTATAATGGAATCACAAGCGGTACATGTATTTTATGTTCCAGATCCCGCAAACCAAAAGTGGTCGATTGTTTTGTTATAGTCTAAAACAACTAAAGGGTCTGATGAAAATTCCATTTAGGGCAATCCTTTTAGTGGTACGTCGCAATAATTTCGCAGCGGTACCAATGTAGATGATGTTTTATATGTTAGAGTAGATCACAAAGAAGGTATCTGGATAATCGATAGAGGTGTCAAATCTCATCACCCTTTAAAAAAAATAAAGGGAGTTCAATAAACAAGATATATTTTATTTGTATTATAAATCTTTTTATCTCATGTTATTATCTTATCATTACTTAAATTATTTAATATAAATTATTTGTTCAACCAGTTTTGTAGATAATAACTTCTGCACGTTCTGGTGATTCTATCCTCAAGGAGGAACAAGTCTCTTGTAAGAACCCAGACCTTCTTTTCTGGTATGTTTTTTCTTTTTTTAGAGTTTATTATAAATGAGGAGTTTCTGGAATTTTTTTTGAAGAACACGCCATGTACTTTGATGCTGCTCGAGTCCGTGTGCTGGCCGTGTCATGGCCACACGCATGGCCATGTAGGGGTGATGTGGAGGCCGCTTAAAGTAGAGTACAGAAAATCCTACTACATGCTATGTACTCCAAAAGTAAACACCATGTACTTTTTTCATTAAAAGGACTAGGGTTGCATCTTAAACTCTGAACCATCTTCTTCTCTAGCTTCATCGACCGAGAGTACTCTGTACGACCATGAATCTTCTCTGAGTTCCCAACCCTCCATCCATTATCTGAATTTACCATCATCAATTGTGTTGGAACCGTAGTGGTAAGCTCTCCCTTTTCCTAGAGCTTCGTTTTCTAATTCCTCCTCTTTTCCAAGTTATCATGGTCTGAACGTTTTGTGAATTTTTGTAGAACTACGACGTTCTAAGGATATTCAAGCCTCGTCGTTCAGGTATATTGATCTCCAAACATCAAGATAGTTGGTTTGTGCCTTTCTGTTCAAGGTCATTAAATTTTATGTGAAAATTCCTCAAATTCCATTAAACGGGGTATTGCGTGTTTACTGTTTTGCCCCTGTTTTTTTTCCTGCCTTACTTGTATGCTTGTGTAGAGGTAATTTGGTTGTGTATGAGGATAATTTCTATTATTGGATGATTTTCCATGCCTTGTTCTATTTGCGACCTTTTGGTTTTGTTCAGCCTATTGGTCGTTATTCCTATTTTCCATGCCTTGTGACCGAAGGATGGTTTGTTGTTCCCTAACATGCTTGTTATGCTATCTACTGGTTATCCAAGTATCTCTGTAAGTTTAATTTGGACTTATAGAATTATTATGCCCTGACTGGCATGGGGCTGATAAAACCTGATGCTATAGACTATAAGCGGATACACTGAGTGAGCTTCCTCAAAAAGCCATGGACTTTATAGACAATAGGGGATATGCTGAGTGAGCTTCCCAGAGAGTCTTGGGTATTATATAATACATGAGGGCAGACCGAGTCAGCTTCCTCATAGAGTCTTGATCTTTATAAACTATAAGGGGATAGACCGAGTGAGCTTCCTCAGAGAGTCTTTGTTTGTTTTATTTTCTTTAAACCATTTCAGGCAATATGAGGAATTGACCGAGTGAGCTTCCTTAGAGAGTCTATGATAGACCCGAGGCTATAATAAGAGTTGATCGAGTGAGCTTTCTCAGAGGGTCTCTAGACCTTAGGACTATAAGGAGACTAGACCACGTGATCTTCCCCAGAGATTCCCTAACTACCTTAGACTATAAGGGGAATTGACTTAGCATGCTTCCTCAGAGAGTCTTATAATTTCATATGACCAAACTAGAGGGGTTAGGATGAGTGTAATGCCCAGAGGGTTTTTGGTACTTCTTGGATAATACCATAGGGGATTTCTATGAGTACTCTCCAGAGATATTACAATTTCTGGTTAGTTATTTGCTTCACTGATGCTTGTTGATCTGTGGATTTTTTACTATGTGTATCATCTAGGTTACTTCTTACTGATTAATGTTTACTGTACTTTACCTGCCATATACTCACTGACTATTAGGGATAGATCTTAGGGTGGTTTCCTACTGGTATTTAGTCTTACACCCTATTTGGGTCATGCTTTTGGGCCCAAATAGATTATTTTGCTGCAGGTAAAAACACGGAAAAGCATCCTTCGACTTGAGGTACGTGATTACATTTGGAGTAGGAGAGCATGGGACCAAGCCGAGGCTTGTGATGCTAAGGAGCCGTTTATCTTTATTTTTTACTTGTTTTT
This sequence comes from Viscum album, assembly GCA_963277665.1. Lineage (NCBI taxonomy): Eukaryota > Viridiplantae > Streptophyta > Magnoliopsida > Santalales > Viscaceae > Viscum > Viscum album. Next base: position 1,321,093,616 of record OY728138.1, read on the forward strand.
AGTACTTTTGTATTTACATCATTTTGACTTGTTTGTTTTCTTTCCTAGACATGTGTATCATGCATCATTTATATATATGTTTTCTACAGTTTTTTATCATATTTAGTCTTCCTTGGTTCACTTGTGTATGGATTGTTTACCTTTTCCACTATTGTTTATTGTTTCTATGCCACTGTGTACTCTTCCAATGAGGGCATAGTTTCCCCACTATCACACCCAAGGCCCTCGATGCTAGTCGACAGCCTCTGGCTTTCATGGAATTGTGCTTGAGGCCATGTGACCAACCGGGTATGAGGTGCCTTTAGGTGGCATCCGAAACCGAGATGTTATATAGTTGTATCAAAGGAATTATTTTCTCTTGACTTACTATTTGGAGCCTACATCCAGGGATTGAATAGAATAGGTACTTGTTAATAAGTTGTGCTCAGGAGTAGCTAACCCGTGGATAGGAAAAATCCATACTACCTCATGTATTGCAGTTTTACAGGTTTTCACTTTTAAAATTGATTTAATTTCACCGTTCAGTGATTCACATGCTTTGTGTTGTTACCATTGTTGTTATTGTGGTTCTATTTCTGTCACAACCCAATGGGATGATGACATGACATCTCATGCATCATATAGCACTTGCTAGAAATCACATGTCATGCATTCTTGCTATTCCATCGAGGATGCATTAGCGATTGCATGCTGTTGTCATAGAGGTTGTGTAGATTATGAATGATATTGTGACAGATTCTTTGATAGAATATCTGCTGTTTGATAGAGAATTTGTTTGCATAGTGCTTTGCTTAGATGGATTCCAAAATTTGGTTCTTGAGGTGTTATGGGCCCTCATGGCTTGGAATTTGGTGGATCATTGTCTGGTTACCTTGTTATAACTTGTATAAGATGTAAAGCTTTGATTCGTGGAGAGTATGGGCCCTCATGGAATGGAATTTGGTACCTTAACTCTTTTTTCTGTGTTTTCTGGGCTTCGGAGCTGTTTCTGAGCTACTGCCTAGGAAAACCCAGAATACACAATGTGTACTTTATGAATACATGTTGTGTAGTGTTCAAACCGTGTTTCTAACTGTGTCGGAAGAAACACAGGGTTGTGAAAATATTCCAGAACATGTCTTGTACAGTAAGTACACGCCGTGTTGTGGTGACTGTGTGTCTACCCGTGTGACTAATGGCACGGTTGGATAAACCTTGAGTTTACATGTCGTGTCTTGTTTTCACACATCGTGCCTTGAATCCTAAGTACCCAGTTGTGTCACAAAAAATAGGGGTCAGGGAAAACCTTCAAGTACACACCGTGTTGCCATGGAACATGCCGTGTAGAGTGAATCGTGTAGCCGGTCGTGTAACTAACAACATGGATCATTGAAACCTTATCTAATACATTCTGTTTGGTGGTCATACATGTCGTGTAGTCTAGGATTAAGAGGACCATGTGGGTTATCCGTGTAAGGAGACTCGGGCAGGGGAACAGAGTTCAAGTACACGCCGTGTGTGGGGATAACACACCATGTGGTTTGGGCATTACACTATCAGTTATTCCAGAAGTACATTCCCATGTGAGTGGATTTAGAGAACATGCCATGCAGTTTTTATACAGGTCATTTAGTCATGTTTTGTAAAACTTGAATGTTTTATTCTCTTATTTCCCTCCTATACTCTTATGTTATGTCCTTGATAATCCTGATATAAGGTGTGCTTTTGACCTTTCAGAGATATGCCACTGAGACGTCCTTTTATTGTGGGTCAGCTGCCAGACAGTGATCAGACACTGGATATGTCCGATTAGGGGCCTCCTGCAGATCCTTTTGTTGTGCCAGCCTTGGCATCAGTAGTTATACTAGTTATTGGTACTGATGCACAGTTTAGGGAAGATTTTCTGAGGATGATGCAGACCTTCTAGGGAGCGTCGCCTCCTACCTCGTCGATGGCAGAGTTGACGCGGGTTTTCTAGCAGCAGCATCCTTCTACGTTCTTAGGGGATGGAGGACCTCAGGCTAATGAATCATGGATATAGGCCACACTCACAATTTTTGAGCATCTGGAGATACCTCCAGAGAAGAGGGTGATGCTCGTGACCTATATGCTCTGAGACTCTGCCAATAGGTGGTGGGAGGTGATCTCACAGTCAGGATGCCAGCAGGGTATGACTTGGGATGAGTTTCGGTGCATCTTCTAAGATTTATTCTACTCAGAGACCTTGAGGGATGATTGACCCTGGGAGTTTATCAGTCTAGAGAATTGTACTCTTTCATTTATGGAGTACTCGTATCACTTTTCCGATATGTAGTGTTTCATGCTGATTTCCGTAGGTGATGAGTTGTTCCTAGCTAAGAAGTTTGAGGATGGTCTTAGGCAGGATATCTGTTCCCAGGTAAACATCTTTAGGTTGACTTTGATATCCTCTATTGTCCACCAGGCACTGATCACTGAGCAAAATCTGAGGGATTCTAGAGAAGTGAGCCAGGGCGGCTCGACATCTAGAGTCAGTGTTCCTCCTACTGAGAGAAGGAAGCACCGTAGGGAGTCTGCTCGAGGAGATCATAGTACGAGGAATGTATCTTTGGGTAGCCAGGTGGTATGATACCAATGCGGGAGGAGTAGGCATACTAGGCCTCAATGCCAGAGAGACTCGATGGAGCGATGATCTTGCAGCAAAATGGGCCATCGTCATCATTTTTGTCAGATCTTCTCACCTACAACTAGTGGTAGGGGTTCTTCTATGACCCTGCATTCAGGAGATGCATCACCAGTTTCTCACTAGTATATGAACTGATGTTCTTCAGACTGTGCGAGTAGAGGTGGAGGTCGTGGTCATGGTGGTCAGTCACTAGGTTACCAGCGATAGTAGAGTAGATCATCTCAGAGTTGTCATCCATGGTCGCAGGGCCGAGGTACGTGCCAGACTTTTACTGTGGAGTAGACCCATCTAGAGTAGGATCCCAGACCTTCCACATTTTGAGGTATGATCTTATTAGCCTCAGTTTTATCTTCTGATATTTTCAATATTGGTGCTACGCAAAGCTTTATCTCTGTTGCAGTTGTGAAGAGCCTTGGGTTATACATCGTTTCCTCATTCGATACATTGACTCTAGACATATCGTTGGGGACTAGAGTGGTTAGCGTACGTCAGTGCAGAGACTGCCCTCTTGATGTTGCAGGGTGTTACTTCTTATGGGACCTCTATGTCCTAGAGATGACGAGCTATGAGTTCATTCTCGGATTGGACTGGCTAGTTCCCTTCCAGATAGTCGTTGAATGTTATCGCTGCAGGGTGAGTTTCGTACCACCTGAGGGAGGATACATTCTTTATAGAGGTGAGTGGGATATCCAGGCAAGTCGAGCAGGACCCAAGCATCATGGGCTAGGAGGAGTTACAGCCCATATTTCCAGTCCATATCTGGATGACCAGGGGACTTCATAGTTAGACTTTCATCTAGTGGTGGATCATTTCAGAGATGTCTTTCCAGAGGACTTTTCAGGTCTACCTCTAGAGCGTGAGGTAGACTTATCAATTGAGCTCATGCCAGGAGTGGCACCTGTGTCCATTCCTCCTTATAGGATGGCTACACCTGAGTTGAAGGAGCACAAGAAGCAGTTGGAGGAGTTGCAGGTAAAGGGTTTCATCCGAACCAGTACTTCTTTTTGGGGTTCGCCTGTCCTCTTTGCAAAAAAGGCAGATGACCCCCTCAGGATTTGTGTGGATTATCGAAAGCTGAACTAGTTGATGGTCAAGAACCAATATCCCTTATCTAGGATTGATGACCTCTTTGATCAACTTCTAGGATCCTTGGTGTTCTCGAGGATCTATTTGAAGTTCGATTATCATCAGTTGCACGTTAGACAATGTGATATACCTATTACAGGTTTCAGGAGCTGGTATGATCTATACGAGTAGATGGTTATGTCGTTCAGTCTCATGAATGCGCCTGTAGTTTTCATGGCACTGATGAACTGTGTGTTCCATCCATACTTGGATTCCTTTATAGTGGTTTTCATGGATGACATCGTGGTGTACTCTCACACTTGACATGACCCTGATACCCATCTTGAGATCTTTTTGAGTACACTGAGAGAGCATCAGTTATATGCTAAGCTCTCGAAATGCCACATTTGGATGGAACAGATTCACTTCTTGGGTCATGTTATCTCACAGACAAGAGTATCAGTAGACCTCTAGAAAGTGAGAGTTGTGGTTTCCTGGGACCAGCTGAAGAACAACTTTGAGGTTTGGAATTTTCTAGGGCTGGCGGGATACTACAGATGTTTCTTAATGGACTTTTCATGCATAGCAGTACCACTAATAGGTCTGACCAAGAAAGGGTCAAATTTATTATGGTCGGATTCTTATGAGTCAGCCTTTCAGATGATGAAAGGTAGGTTGACTTCAGCACTGATACTAGTCTTTCCAGAGATAGTCAAGAGCTATACTGTTTAGTACGATGCATCAGGTATCGGGCTGGGTGATGTTCTTATGTAGGGAGATGGAGTCGTTGCATATGGGTCTCTACAGTTGAGGCCCCACAAAAAAAATTACCTGACACACGATTTGGAGTTGGCAATAGTTGTTCATTCTTTATGTTGTTGGAGACATTATCTTATGGGAGAGAAATTTATGGTGTTTACTAACCACAAGTGTCTCAAGTACATCTTTACTTGGCATGATCTGAATCTGAGACAGCGCAGGTGGGTTGAGTATCTTCAGTCCTTCATCTTTGAGCTTGCTTATACACCTGGGAAAGGCAATGCAGTGGCTGATGCGTTGAGCAGGAGAACTCATATTCATGTAGTTCAGGAGTACAGCAGTGAGTGAAAGCTTATGTCAATGTTCTATAAGATGCATTTTGATGTGCACGATAGATTGGGACAGACCTTTCTATCTTCTATAGCTGTTACCTCTACTCTTCTCGATCAGGTATGGATGAGGCAGCTATCAGACTCATAAGGGCTAGTCCTGTAGGAGAGTGTGTTAAGAGAGGACCCTCTTCCTAGATGGACTGTAGGCAAGGATAAGATCTTTCATTTCCAGGGACACGTATGGGTGCTAGCAGACACACGCAGGGATCTGATGTGGAATTTTCATTCCTCGATTTGGGAAGTTCATCCTGGCATCACCAAGATGTATCGTGATTTACACTGTCAGTATTTGTGGCCAGGTATGAAGAGAGATTTTGATGGTTTTGTGATGAGGTTTTCCATTTGTTAGCAGGTGAAAGTAGAGCATTAGTGACCAATATTACATCTACAGAAGTTACCCATTCTGGAGTGGAAGTGGAACGATGTCACGATGGACTTCGTGATCGGTTTTCTAGGGTCACCTCAAGGGATTGATGCTATTTGGGTTGTCATCAACATGATTACGATGGTTACTCACTTCATTCCGATCAAGGAGACCTTCAGTGTTAATGAGCTGGGATGGTTGTTCATCCAAGAGATTATAAGTCTGCATGGATTTCTGCACTCTATTGTTTTAGATAGGGATGTGCATTTTACTACTCGGTTCTGGAAGGGGCATCAGAAGGCTTTTGGTACACAGATACTTCTGAGTACAACATACCATCCCCAGACAGATGACTGATCCTAGCGTACAATTAAAGTGCTTGAGGATATGATTAGATCTTCCATTCTGGACATTGGAGGTTCTTGGGAGAAGCATATATCTCTTGTGTTTTTCACCTACAACAACAGTTTTCAAGCGACTATTCAGATGGCACCTTACGAGTCATTGTATAGTAGGTCATGCCGATAACCATTATGCTGTATTGAGGAAAGGGAGGCACCTTTTCTAGGACCACTTCTTGTTTAGGAGACCTAAGAGTAGATAGAGTTGATTCAGAAGAGGATGGATACAGCACAGTCTTGACAGAAGTCTTATGTTGATCAGCAGAGACGACCTCTGGAGTTCGAGGTCGGGGATCAGGTTTTCTTTCATGTCACACTGATGTTGGGATGCAAGAGGATTCAGAGATAAGGTATGCTTTTACCACGGTATGTCGGGCTGTTTGAGGTGTTGGAGAGAGTTGGTCCAGTTGCCTATTGGTTTCAGTTACCCCAGAGGTAATAGGATATGCATGATGTCTTCAACGTTTCTCAGCTCCGACGTTACTTTTCAGACTTGTTTCATGTATTTCAACCTGAGGTGGTGGAGGTTGAAGCAGATGCATCATTTGAGGAGCATCCTATCCAGATAGTCGATCTTAGTATGAAGGTTATCTATGCTTGGTATGTTCCTATAGTACATGTTCTATGGAAGCACAGGTGAGTACAAGACGAGACTTGGGAGAGGGAGGCCGATGTACGATCGTAGTGGCTAGATCTGTTCGGGGTTTCTTCTTCCACGCATCTCCAGGAAATTCGGAGAATAATTTATTTAAAGGGTGATGTTTTTAAGAACCCATACTTTATTTTCAGGTATGATTTTCCTTTTTTTGAGTTTTTTATTAAATATGAGTTTCTGGAACTTTTTTTGAACTACAGACCATGTACTTTATATGTACACACCATGTACTTTGATGCTGCTCGAGGTCATGTGCTGGCCATGTCATTTCTACACACACAGCCATGTAGGGGTGATGTGGAGGCCTCCTAAAGCGAAGTAAGGAAAATCCTAGTACATTCCCTGCACTCCAAAAGTACATGCCATGTAATTGTTTTCATTAAATGGATTGTGGTTGCATCTTACCCCCAGAACTCTCTTCTTCTCCAGCTTCTTTGACAGAGAGCGCTATGTACGAATGAGAATCATCTCCGAGCTCCTGAGCCTCCATCTGTTATCCGAATCGACCACCATTGATTGCATTGGAACCGTAACGGTAATCTCTTCCTTTTCCTATGGCTTGATTTTCCAATTCCTCCTCTTTTGCATGTTATCGTGGGTTGAATGTGTTTTGCGATTTCATAGATATATGACGTTCTAAGGAGATTCAGGCCTCATGTTTCATGTATATTGATCTCATAGAATAAAGGTAGGTGTTTTGTTCCTTTCCATTCAAATTCATTGAGTTTAATGCAAAAATTCCACCAATACCCTTGAATAGGGTATTGCGTGTTTACTGGTTTTCCCCTGTTATTTTTTATGCCTTATATGAATTCTTGTGTATAGGTAATTTGGCTGTGTATAAGGAAAATTGCAGTGTTTGGATGATTTTCCATGCCTTGTTCAATTTACGACCTTTTGGTCTTGTTCAGCCTATTGGCCGTTATACCTATTTTCCATGCCTCGTGACTGAAGGATGGTTTGTTGTTCCCTAACATGCTTGTTATGTTGTAGACTGGTTAGCCAAGTAGATCTATAGGTTTAATTTTTTCCTTATAGCATTATTATGCACTAACTGGCATGAGGCTGAGAGAACCTGGTGCTATAGACTATAAGGGGATATACTGAGTGAGCTTCTTCAGAGTGTCTTGGACTTTATAGACTATAGGGGATAGACTGAGTGAGCTTCCCAGAGAGTGTTGGATATTTTTGACTAAAAGAGGCTGGAATGAGTGAGATACCTTAGAGATTCTTAAGCTTTACAGACTATAAGGTGATAGATTGAGTGAGCTTCCTCAGAGAGTCTTTGTTTGTTTGATTTTCCTTAAACCATTCCAGGCTATAGGAGGAATTGATAGAGTTATATTCTTCAGAGAGTATGTGATAGACCTGAGGCTATAGGAGGAATTGATCGAGTGAGCTTCCTCAAAGAGTCTCTCGACCTTGGGGCTATAAGGGGACTAGACCGCGTGAACTTCCTCAGAGAGTCCCAGACTACCTTAGACTATAAGGGTAATTGACTGAGCATGCTACCTTAGTGTGTCTTATAATTTTTTATGACCAAAACAGAGGGGTTAGACTGAGTGTACCTCCCAGAGGGTTGTTGGTACTTTTTGGATAGGACAAGTGGGGATGGGTGTGAGTACATTTCAGAGGGATTCCTGTTTTTGGTTAGCTGTTTGCTTCACTATTGCTTGTTGATCTATGGATTGTTTATTGTGTGTATCATCCTAGTTACTGCTTACTATTTACTATTTACTGTACTTTTCCTACCATATACTCATTGACTATTAGGAACAGATCTTCGGGTGGTTTCATAATGGGATTTAGTCTCGCACCCTATTTGGGTCATGATTTTGGGCCCAAACAGATTATATTTCTTCAGGTACAGATAAGGGAAAGCTCCCATCGAAGTTAGGTACATGATTACATTTTGAGCAGGAGAGCATGGGACCAAGCCGAGGCTTGCGATGATGAAGAGTCGTTTATCTTACATTTTTACTTTTTTTAGTAATTTTGTATTTCTAGCATTGTGAATTGTTTGGATACTTTCCTAGACATGTGTATCATGCATTATTTATATATATGTTTTCTCCAGTTGTTTATCATATTTAGTCTTCTGATGTTCACTTGAGTATGGACTTTTTACCTTTTCTGCTATTGTTTATTGTTTCTCTTCCGCTATTTACTCTACCAATGAAGGCGCAGTTTCCTCACTGTCTCACCCAAGGCCCTCACTGCTAGTCGGCAGCCTCTGGCGTTCGGGGAAATGCGCTTGAGGCCATGTGACCAACCAGGTACGGGGAACCTCTGGGTGGCTTCTGGATCCAAGACGTTACATCTCTAAAGCTATTGTTGCTGCTGATGCTACTGCTGCGGCTGCACATAGTGCGGAGAAATAATAAGTTTTTGAACTAGTTGTTGCTCCTAGGGTTGCGGTCCAAAAACCATCAGCACCTGGAATTTCTATTATTTTATATGAACTTGTAGATGATGTTAATATCGATGAAATGGTTGGGGATGAAGGAATGATGTTGTAGAAAACGCAGGTGCAACCTAGTTTGATGGTGTTATCGAAAGTTCTTAAGATGAAAAGCAAAGGAATCAAATTTGATTTCGGATGGAATCCACGAGGCCATTATGTGAATCCCAATAAGGCTATGTTTAGTAGTTACATTGGAATTTTTAATTGGCATCACATTCCAATTGACATAAATTCATGGCACCATGTTGTGTCTGGGCAGAAGGTTGTGATCTGGGAAGAAATTATGGTAACATTATGATATTATTTATTTAATTTACTCAAAAATAGAATAATGAATCAATGTCTTACTCATCTCAATCTCTTGTAGAGAAATTATGGTAACATTATGATTCACGCAATAATTATGTACTAAGGCTTGCAAGAAGGTGTCATCGTGGTTTTCACACTATTTTAACAAAATGTCACCTGAAATATTCCAAAGGTAAAATAAACCTACACCCATCCCTTTTCTATGCTCACCAGATATCCCAATAAGTATGGGATGCATTTATGGGCCGCTGTGGGGATGAGAAGTTTCAGGTACATTGTGGCTGATAATACATTGTTTGAGGATATGTGTATTCATCACTTTGATTGTCAATATTTCCTTTATGAAACAACAACTCAGTACTGAAAATAAGGAACGTGCATCAAAACCAACATACCCCTATTGTAAGTCTAGGATGTCGTATGCTTCACTAGAAAATAAAATGGTACATATCTTAAATTTATAGTAATATTGTTAGGTGCTAAGAAACAACATCATAACTATTTTTCTATATTTATATGTAGATTGATGATTCTAAAACCAATGATACATCCATCCCATGTCATTTTCTATTGAAGGAGGCATGTGCGAATAAGAAAGGGAATCTAGTAGATGAAAACACACAAAAAGTGTGGGAAATATGTGTAAGTATGACACGATATTAAGATTTGTTTTAAATTTATATTATATAAAAACAATTAGTTATTTTCCTATATCTGAGAGTCATATGAATCAACTACTCCTGTAGCGGATGTAAACCTATTATTGAAAACTTTGAAGTGGCCAGGACAATACGGTCTTGTCAGAGGTGTGGGGTTAGGGGTGACACCCAGAGTATATTATGAGAAAAAAACAAACGGATTATAGAGATGAAGAAGTGAAGAAAATGAGAAAAATACTAGAAACTATTGAAGAATGGTTTCAATGATAGGGAGAGTTTATAGAAACATTTATGGGTGGTAAGAAAAGAGAAGACATAACTCAGGAACAACCAGTGCATGAAGATCTTGCCCCACCCCCCACCATCATTGAGGCAAGCCATTCCCTTCAAAGAATAGTCTTATCTGTGGTAATCAATATGTTAATAATTTTTCCCATGAAATGTGAATCAGAAAAACACTAATACTTTTCCTGTACTGATCTTCTACAGAGTGATAATGACTATGATTTATATCTGTCAAGACCCACCTATCACCTTGTAGCGAGGGCTACGGTGTTCAACATCCCATAGGAAAAGCTACATAATATACCACTTCCAAAAGATCATCTGAAGGTGAAAATTATTGTAGCTCATGAGACAAATACAGAGCTACCTATTCCACTTGATGGAGATTATATTAATATGGTCGAAAAGGCTATTGTGACTTTCATTGCATGGCTATCACAACTTGTAAGAGTACATGTGGAGAAAGAGGTATTTGTTTCCATTTTTTTAAGATAAACCTTTAACAATTAATGAAAAAATAGTCTGAACCAATGAATTTTTTTATAGACAGAGAAAGGGAAAAGGGTGACAAGAAACAATGGATGAAAATCACATAAAGGATCAACCAACCGATTCTGAAGATCTACTGAAAGAACATTAGCACCACATGTTCTCTATCTACATTTACTAGAATTGAAGACTCATGTGGATACATAGCTAAGAGGTGTTAGTATTCATATAGTGGTTTTTAAAAGGAATATATACAAAGAGGAAATACATGATTTCATTACTACTGAAAAAGTAAATGATATCCATGAATATGGTTGGCTAGGTGTCACAATTGTAAATTTATATATGAGGTATGTATTCATGAATTGATTTTCTAAAAGCATATATAAGATGAAAATTAGGTCAAAATTAATTTTATATTATTGAAAGATTTATATCGGAAAAATAGTTGAAGGAAATTTCCCATGAGCCAAAATTCAGACTCGTTAGTGCACATACCACATCCACACAACTAACGAAATTAGAGCCATCAAAAAAGAATAAAATAGTGAAGTTCCTTCTAAAAACATTTGAAAGCAAGATTACGGATGACATACTCTTCCTAATACCAACAATGTTGGGGTAAAACTCAATGATTAAATAATATCAATTATATTTTCACTTCTTTTATTACTTATTCCTTTTTTTGTTTTTTGGAAACATTGGTTGCTAATTTCGGTGAACATGGATACTGCAATGATTTATTTTTTGGATTCAATGCCTGGATATCCAACAAACCGACCTCACATGATGAAGTTTGTGAATATTTAAGACATTATATCCTATATTTTATGTCTAAACATCAAGTAATATGATTTATATTATCTTTTACTAAGTATTCTGTTATGATTGGGCATTGTATCATTATCGTCTAAAAAATGAATGAGCATAGGGGCTAAGCATAAGTAGGAGAGAAAGTACAACGTCTGAAAAAATATCCACATATATATAGTAAAATTTCTCTATATAAACACATATCAACCCAAGTTACTTATTCTCTGAATGATAAAATATTTTACAATTTCCAAAACAAAAAAAAAACGATAATGATTACTGTTATTATGTTTGTAAATTTATGAAACATATTGTTTTTCATCAACATACTAGCATCCATAAAGAGAGATTTTTAAAAACAGCTTTTATTTCATTTAAATTATTTATTAATTATTTATTTTTATATTTTTCAAAAAAAAATGTGACTATCAAAAATCCTCAGACTCACAAGACGATATAGATTTGTTCATAAATGAGTGGGCAGCATACCTGATCAAAGATTGTACACAAATAGCATGAAGATCTGGCTTGGGGACGTGTACCATTGGCAGTTCATTTTTAGAGGTGTTAAGGGGATCAAAAGATGAATCATTGTTCTATGTAAATGTTTGTAAGAAAATTTAAATTGTTATTAAATAAAAAATTCTTTCCCTAATTAGACATTTTTTCATTTTAATAGATGAAATTCATCACCAACATTCAAGAATGATGAACCACTTTTCTTTGGGCTTTGGATAAGAAGAAATAGAAAAATCTTCAAAATACCTTCATATCCGACCAAACGCATTCGAATTGTGTTGATAATTTGGAGGAATTATCCATGGGTCATTTGTGATTTTTATGAGTCAAACCTTACTAAATATGAGGCACAATGTTTCCAGTATCACTCAAAGTGTCTCTCTTTTGTTTAAAATGGATAGAATTTTATGTGAAAACAACAACTGACGTACCAAAATCCAACCAAAGACATTTGTATTATGTTTATACTTTAGGGTAACTATCCATGGGTCTTTTTTGACATGTACGAGTCAACCCTACCTGAATTTGAGGCACAGTGTGGCCGGTATCAATCAAAGTGTCTCTCTTTTGTTTAAAATGGATAGAATTTTAAATGAAAACAACAACTGACATACATAAATCCAACCAAACACATTCAGATTATGTTTATAATTTAGTGGAACAATCCATGGGTCATTTGTGATGTCTAAAAGTCAACCCATATTCAATATGAAGCATTGTGTGGCCAGTAAGACTCAAAGTGTCTCTCTTTTGTTTAAAATGGACAGAATTTTAAGTGAAAACAACAACTGGCATACCAAAATATGACTAAACGCCATATTATTGTGTTTATACTTTAGGGGAATTATCCATGATTCATTGTTTATGTGTATGAGGTAACCATACCTCAATTCAAGGCTATGTGTGGCCGGTATCACTGAAAGTGTCTCTCTTTTGTTTAAAATGGACAATACTTTATGTGAAAACAACAACTGATGTATGGAAATCCAACCAAACGTAGTAGGATTGTGTTGATACTTTATGGGAAAAATACATGGGTGATTTGTGACATATAAGTTTCAAACCTATCTCAATCTAAGGAATGGTGTGTCTAGTATCACTCAAAGTGTCTCTCTCTTTTGTTTAAAATGGACAGAATTTTAAGTGAAAACAACAACTGGCGTAAGGAAATCTGGCCAAACGCATTCAAAATGTGTTGATACATTAGGATAACTATAAATGGGTAATTTATGATGTTTTTGAGTCACCCCTGCCTCAATATGAGGCACTATGTGGCCAGTATCAATCAAACCGTCTCTCTTTTGTTTAAAATGGACAGAATTTTAAGTGAAAACAACAATTGTTGTACGGAACTCCAACCAAACACAATGCAATTGTGTTGATAATTTAGTAGAATAATCCATGTGTAATTTTGGATGTTTACAAGTCAACCATCCATCAATCCAAGGCACAGTGTGGCTGGTATCACTCAAAGTTTCTCTCTTTTGTTTAAAGTGGACAGAATTTTAAGTGAAAACAGCAACTGACATATGGAAATCCAATCAAACGCATTCATATTGTGTTGATAATTTAGTATAACGATCCATGGGTCATTTTTGAAGTCTATGAGTCAACCCTACCCCAATCCTAGGCACGGTGTGGCTGGTATCACTCAAAGTGTCTCTCTTTTGTTTAAAATGGACAGAATTTTAGATGTAAACAAAAACAGATGTATAGAAATCCGACCAAACACATTAGGATTGTGTTGATACAATAAGGGAATGATCCATGGGTCATTTATAACATGTAAAAGTCAACCCCACCTGAATCCGAGGCATGGGGGGGCTGGTATCACTCAAAGGGTCTCTCTTTTGTTTAAAATGGACAAAATTATAAGTGAAAATAACTATTGACGTACGGAAATCCAACCAAATGCATTCGGATTGTGTTAATACTTTAAGGTAATGATCCATGGGTCATTTTTGATGTGTATGAGTCAACACAGCCTCAATACAAGGCCCGGTGTGGCTGGTATCATGAAAAGTGTCTCTCTTTTTTTAAAAATGGACAGAATTTGAAGTGAAAACAACAACTGACGTACGAAAATCTGACCAAAAGAATTTCGGTTGTGTTGATACTTTAGGAGAATGATCCATGGGTCATTTATGACATGTACAATTCAACCCCACCTCAATATGAGGTACGGTGCATCCGTTATCTCTCAATGTGTATCTCTTTTGTTTAAAATGGATAGAATTTTAAGGGAAAACCACAACTGACATACGGAAATCTGACCAAACGCATTCAGATTGTGTTGATACTTTAAGATAATGATACATGGGTCATTTTTTATGTGTACGAGTCAACCCCACCTCAATCCGAGGCACATTGTGTCTGGTATCTCTCAAAGTATCTCTTTTGTTTAAAATGGACATAATTGTATATGAAAACAAAAACTGACATACGGAAATCCAACCAAACGCATTTGGATTGTGTTGATACATTATGAGAATGATCCATGGGTCATTTGTGACATGTACGAGTCAACCCACCAACCCTTTGAATGGCACCCCAACACCTCCTAGACACCACCCCACCACCTGGACACCCCCACCCTTGGACACCCCCACCCCCATGGACAACCACTGCCCCTAGACACCACCCCACCCCCCTTAGACAATGCCACCAACCACCTAGACACCACCCCACCCCTTAGACACCCACCACCCCTCTGGAAACCACACCCATGGACACCCCCACACCCCAGAACCCCCCTCCCCCCCCCCCCGAAACCCCCTAGACACCACCCCACCACCCTTAGACACCACCCCCCTGGACGCCCCCCCCCCACTCCTCGACACCACTCCACCACTTGGACCCCCTGGACACCCCCACCCTCATGGATATCCATCCCCCCTAGACAACACCCCACCCCCCGGGGACAGCCCCCCAGGACTCCCCCCCCCCCACCCCCGAACCCCACCCCACCCCCTGGTCACCCCCCCCCCCCCCCACACACACACCTCTTGACACCCCCACCCCCTGGAAAGCCCCCCTAACCCATGGACACCCCCACCCCCTGGACATCCCCCTAGACACCCACCAACCCCTTGGACGACACCCCATACCTCCTAGAAACCACCCAACCACATGGACACCCCACCCCCATGGACAGCCCCCCCCCCCCCACCCCCCGGGACACCACCCCACCCCTGGACACCCCACCCCTCTAGAAACCCCCACCCCCAAGAAATCTCCCATACCCCTAGACACCACCCCACCCCCTGGACAGCCCCATGGATAGCCCCCCCCCAGACACCCACCAACCCCCTGGATGACACCCCCACCCCTCATAGACACAACCCCACCACCTAGACATCCCCACCCACTAGACACCCCACCCTCTTGGACAAATACCCCCACCCCCCTGGACACCACCACACCTCCCTTGGATAGCCCCACCAACCCCACAGACCCGCCTTGAACACCACCCCACCCCTAGACACCCCCACCCCCTGTAAATCCCCCGAACACCCTAGAAACCCCCCCCCCCCGGGACACCCCTATGGACAGCCCCCCCCCCCCCACACACACACACCCCTAGACATCCCACAATCCCCCTGGATGGCCCCCACCCCCTGGACCCTCCACCCCCACCCTTCCTCAACACCACCCCACCACCTAGACACCCCCACCCACCCCCTGGACAACCCCACCCACCGGGATAGCCCCCACAAACCCCCCCCCCCCCCCCCCCGTGACACCACCCGACTCCCCTTGGACAGTCCTATCCTCCTGTACACCCGCATCCTCCCGGACACCCCCACCCCCTGGACACCACCTAACCCCCCTTGGGAAGCCACCGTGAACCCTTGAATAGCCCCCCAACCCCTTGAAATCTGAATTTAAATCTTTATATATTTAATTAATTTATGAATTATGTGTAAATGTTGTAAGGGTATACTTTTTTTATGGGTATACTTGTTGTAATTACCTTATTAATTATGTGTTAATTTTGTATGGGTATACTTGTTGATACTTTGATTTTTTTCAGGTCTTTTTTGGGTGTGCAACTGTAGAATTTTATATTTGAGCAGGCATGGCATTTATGAGTGCTTTTTAGCGCTCATAAAGGGATCCTATATCAACGCCTTTTTAGCACAAATAATGGATCCCTTTATCAGCACTCTATTAGATCTAATAAAGGATACCTTTATAAGTGTTTTTTAGCACTGAGCTTTACAGTTCTTTTTAGCACCGTTAAATCCCGTTTTGGGTGCTGATAAAGCCAATTTTTTGTAGTAGTTGAAATAATTCATTTTTAATCACCATTTCAAATTAACGGTTATAAATATTTTATATAATTAGTAAATATTATAATTTTAACTTGATTACAATTTTTGATATTATTAAAATGTGATAAAGTTTAATGGGTTGGAATCATAAAAAAACATGCATGTGAAACATAATAGTTAACACCTCGTATGTTGATTTTACTGAAGAATTGTCAATAATTGAACAATTGAGTATTATAAGGGAAATTTATATTATAATAAAAGTATGAATATGATTATATAAAAAATTTATATTAAATCTAAATTTATTATATAGGATTATATAAATTCTTATGAAGAAATTTAGGACATGACGCAAGGGGTTATGCTGCAATCTCAAATTTAATAAGAACTATTTATGATAAAGTCTATTTTTTGGGAATATTATGATATTTATATTTTTGAAAACCATATATTTTATTATAATATAGTTATTTATTGGGTTTCATTTTTTACCTTTAAATATCCTCAATTTGGTACTAAAAAAGTTTAGAAAATGTTTTTTCAGAAAAGATTACATTATCTCCTCTTTGGTCGGTCAACTTTTTCTCCCACATCCATGATCTATAAAAGGTTTTTAGGAATATAAATTTTCATTGATCCAATTATTAATTAACATATTTTTCAACTATATTTTATTTCAGAATAAAATAATTATATGGAAATTGTATAATTTCTTTTCCAAATAAATTATTTATGTAATTTTACATAATAGAATGAAAGGAATCCTTAATTTAAAAATTACCAAAAATATATATTTTCTTGTGTCCGTTGTAATTATTTTATTTGAGGATTATTTTATAATATTACATGGTTATTTTCAAAGAAATTAATTTTCTCAGTATTCTTGTAATTTTTATTTAAAATTTTTTCAAAAGTAAATGGTATTTTTATCATTTTTTCAACGAATGGTTCAAATGTTATTTTAATGATGTTTTTCATCAATTTCAACATCTATTAATATTTATTATGCTTAACTATGGATATGAACTAATAAAACCAACCATGTTTGTTCTAAGGATGGATTATGATTATGTGATGTTTGAATATTTATGAAACTCATTTTTTTCTGTAGGTTAATCTATGATGAATTGATGAATATTCATATGATCATTTGGTAAACATACATATGGATTTTAATTATATTAAATTTGGATCTATTAAAAAGATACATTGTTTTAGGTAATGATAGATATATCATGATATAATATGAAGAGCATGGGAAATAAACCCATTCTAGGGATGAAAAGAGGTTAGGGATTTTACCTAATCAATTTTTGGAAAATATCAACTATATTATAATGGTATTTGTAGCGATCCTTGACTAATTAAATGATTTTATAAACTTATGATTATTCTATAATTCCTTTTTCATGTTCTTATTTTTAGGATATTCACTTATGTATCATGATGGATTAAGGATTATTCCACACTCTTAGGACCCATTTCTTTTGAAATTATAAGGATTTATACCATGACTCGTGATTTATGATCTATTACTAATTGGGTTTGAACTTCATAAGTTGTGATCATTCTCATACTCCTTTATAATTTTTTTATTCTTGCATATAATCGTTGAATGATATATCTCATGGTTACTCTTTTTGAGCATATAAGGTGACATTTTCTTATCTTTCCATATTTCTTGGGATATAAGGCATGTTTTTAGGTAGGATACATCTAATAGGCATACTATGAGGGAAGCTCATTATGAGAGATATTATACATATTTTATGAAATATGTTGATTGTGTATCCTGTATCTAAAGTCACTAAACATTTATAGTTCTAGGAATTAAATTACTATCTAATACACTATTTTTTCATCTAAATTATTTTTTTATGTAATTATATTTTTCATTGGAATACTTAAGGAATAAAAATAAGGATTTTGTGACTCTTTGATATTCAAATGATTTTTCTTTTTCCACTTGATTGCAAGAAAATAAAGGTATGGTTATATCTCACAATAATTATCCAAAGAGATTGAATGGTGGTGTAAACCTTTTAAAGAAACTTGATATGAAATATATCTATATCGACCAGTTCCTAGAATGATAACATACTTCATGTGTGTGTGTTTGTTTTTGTTTTATAGTTGCATCTAAAAAATTATCTTAATGAAGAATACAAGTTATTGACATGGATATTGATGTGTTATTTGAAATCATCAAATAAATAATGATGCCAAGATACAGTGTTTAATGATCAACACTGAAAGATTATCATGAGATGATTCAGTAGTATAAGTATATAGAATTATGTGTATAATGAATACTAATGATGTAGAGAAAAATAATTTCAGATCATACTTAACAGAAAGGATGAGGAATTCAAAGGATAACTGAACCACATTTTGGTACTTATAAAAATAAATCAAGGATTTTCCAAAGTAGAAAAAGTAATTGAAAATTCATACTGTTTATTTAGTAATTGTTCTTAAAAGGTCAAAGTATAAGATGAATTACCACTATAGAAAGCTAAAAATCTTAATTAGGGTCATTATGGTTTGAAAAAATAATATATATACAGTATAGGTGAAGCAACTTGGGTTTTTGGCAGGAAGTGGAATAAAGGTTAATGAGACTCCAATGGAACAACTGATGGGGATAATTTAATTTTTTTATTTTTATGATTATTTTATTTTTATTGAAACCTATTTTGGGCGTGTTTCTCGGAAAATTTATGTTTTTTGAGTTGGTAGTAGTTGTTTTCATATTATTCGGTGGGGATATGGTGAACTACAGTGGACTACAATGACCAATGGGTACACATTTTGACTACAATGGGAACTTGGTGATTATATGATGGTGTTGATATGCAATAAGATATAACTACCTACTGAATTGTAGGGTACTTGGTACCAAGTGGTGGAGGATAGTGGCCAGTAGTCATAGGAGTTCTACCAGGTGCCTTGTAGGGGGGAACCAAGTATTTGGTAAACCTAGTTTCTGTTTATTATGGGGGAAATTAGTGAATATTACCCTTATATTGGAAACCTCCCACACAAATTGATATCCTATTGTTGGTATACCATAAGGGGTCTGAACCCTATTCTGTTCCATCGTCACTATTATCCAGATGAGGTTAGACCTATTTGGGGTGTTGTTATGAGGATTTGAGGTCATATCTTCTTATTTTATATCCCCCATTCTCTACCATTCAATTACCTTTAATTTGTGATAACGGATTTAGGGATTCGATATTGATTTCACAAAATTATTGTGGAATAATCCTAGAACATCCCTATTTTCCCACATAAATATTTGAAATATATCTAGTAATTTTTTTAAATCTTGGCACTAAGATAGTGTGAGTTTCTGAGTTCTAGTGATCCACGTATTAATATTTCAAAATATTCAATATACTAATATCCTGTGTCCATAGTTTTATTTTAATATTGGAATACCTCCCAAACAAAATCTCAGATATGAAATTCGAGATCACCATTGTGTCTGAAATGTGTGTTTTACCCAATCCATTACATAATCATTGTCAGTATAAGGTGTTTATAGAAATTTTGTTTCAAGTGTAATTAGTAAATAAATTTCTTTTTGTCTTTTATTATTTGTTGACACAATGGCCTAGAACCCCTATATAAATATATGGTCATACCACAATCAAATGTTTATCCATATTACCCTGAGATTGTGAGAGGTTCTATTAAAGGAGAACTAGGTTAATGGAAATGAATCTAGATCATGTTCAAGGATCATTTAACTAACGAATGTTGCGGGTATTTCTAGTGATGTCAATGTGAAACCTTTATTTACTACTGATTAATCCAAACCAAGGTAGGATATTATTTTATGATAGTTTATTATATATTGTTTATACCTTGATGAATGTCAATCAACTCTCCCAATTGGGTTATTCATAAGTCTTTCATGCCTACCAGTACAATATTTTCTCGTATATGGATTTTTTGAAATGTTATTGTTGATCATTATTCCTCTATATTCTTTATTATAATGTAAATGAATCGAGTATAACCCAAACAAGGATGAGGATAATTCCTTATTTTTGGTTTTTTAATTTATCTCATGTTTGTTCACCTATTTATCATTGGAAATTCCTTAGATGTTTATTGAAAAAATACCTAGTATTTTATTGTTACATGATCATTATTAGATGAAACATTTTGATATAATGTGTTATATTTGTGATAGAGGGTTTGATAGAATTGTATAGATGGAAGTGGGTGATTGGAGGATGGTTAAGATCAATGGTTTCTATTCTCCCTATTTGATGCATGATGGTGGTGTGGTGTGGAGATATGGTGGCCCAACATGGAATTTTCTGAGTGGATCCAACCCTTTATTGTAGACACTAATGATGGAAATGATCAATCAATGCCTAATCCATGTTTTTTTGGAATGATTGACAATAGAAGAGATATAATTAAGAGCTATGTGGAGGAATAATAGGTTTCTGAAAATCCTAAGTAACATGGTGTGTAGTTTAGAGGTGCACATAGTGTGGGCCCCAAACTATGGTTCTAAGTTTTATTCTTGTATAAAAATATCAAATGTTGTGTGACACTAGTCACCCACCAAGTGTCTCATGGATAGTGCCTCAATGTGTACTCAAGGAGTACATGGGAATATACATAATGAGGCACATGGAAACTGGAAAATTACACAAGAATGGCATGGTACTCAGACATATCCCAATACATGAGAACATCTATATTACACAGGTATATCCCAAAGTACATGGATGTGGCCACATGAATATAGGCATGACCTCATGTACATAAGAACTAACCAATGTACCTAGGAATGGGATGGTGGTACGCCGAGTGATTGGTCTGACCTCTATATTCTTGGTACCTATCAATGAAACACCATGTATATAGAGGTTTACATTCCATGTGAGATAGAGATGATTGAATAAACCAGGGGTTGGAAAAACAAGTCATGTACCCCTAGTATACTTAATTTACTCCCAATGAGGGTAGTTGGATCCCTTTGTTCCATCAATATAGTCCAAATTTAGTTGAGTGAGATACCATGGTCCCTTCTCTTGAGGGTAAAGTGAATAATTACATCCTCGGTATTATATTGTGATCCATTCAATGGGTTTTATATCTCATAGAGTTCGTTGTATTCCTCTATGTGACTAGGGAGGAATCTTATATCATTCCTAGGTGGGGTTTGTGGTATCAATGTGACTACCTAGCACAGGGCGTCGATCCCCAATATATGAGGTCATTCGCGTAGTTTTTGTGGTGTCCCCCAATATCCATAAGTGTTATACCCTAGATAGATGATGAGATCTTTAGTGATCCAGTCAGTAATTCAATGGATATACCTGATGAGCCTGACTTCACAAAAGAGCACATTTAGTGAAATCATATCTTGTGGGGTGAGTTCTCCTAGAACGAGTGTTACCTTGAATCCTTGAATAGTATCATATGGAAAGTAGTGTTTGAAACCTCTTTGAGAGTTGGATTCTGTTATGAGTATAATTAGATTATTATACTACTCTTATGAGATGAATACTCTGGATGTTTTAAGTTTGGTTATTTCAGGATATCCTGCTGTGTATTATCATACTCGCCCATATATGGTCTCTTATTTCCCATTCCATTTATTATGAAGATGATAGATCATTTTATATAGTAATGGTGGGGACCAGGAGTCGGTGGAGAATAGTTTTTGACGATACAGACATATGTGTATACTAGTGTTTCATTTGGCATTAATCTCATCATTCTGAGTATGTTTGAATCTTTTGAATTTGGTGTTTGTTGATATTATATATTAAACCTTTATAACTTTTTGTAAGTTTTCCATACTAGGATTGTGGGAGTATAGATGTATGAATTCAGTCTTTCTAGTTATACATTACTTTGAACATTGTATATACTTGGAGATGTGCCTTTCATACATGTGAATTTGGATAATTCCTCCCATGTGTGGGATATGCCTACTCGGCACTGGTCGCCAACCACTGTCCTATATAAGGAGGCCTTATTATATCCACACTTATCTTATAACCATCTAAATAGTCCCTAGTGTGTCGATATATTATAAATCCAATTATAAGGGGTTAATATTAGTGGAATATAAATGTGGAAGGATAGTGATTAATTTATGGGGATTCAATTTGTTTTAAAAAAATTGATTTAGTGTATATTTATTATTTATATTTTCACTAAGTAATGAAATTAATGAATGAATTGAAATAGATAATTGGGGATTTTGTAAGGATTAGGTATAGAGGTAAGGTCAAAGTTCTTCACCACCTATTTCATGAGGATTCAACCATGGGAGGTTTTTTGATATGTTTTATATTGATTATTACTAGATTAATAATTGTGAATTAATTATAAAAATTAATTATAATTAGATATAATTAATTATGGGGTTAATTAGATGAGTTAGAGATCAATTATGGAAATGATTATTGATGTGGTTTTGGTCAAAGATGATGTGCTCGTTGTTAAGGGGATAACTTTGTGGTGGTGTAGGTTGTCTATAGGCTTTATAATTAGTTTATATATGATTAATGTGATGTGTGATATGTGTGTAATTGAAGTATATTTTTCATGACCTAAAATAAAACAAAGTTATACATATTTTTTATGTTAAATTTAATGAATGGATTATCCAGAAAGGAAGTGGTCCTTTATGTAAGGTATTGTCACTCTATGGTCACTAATGACCATTAGCATAATAGAAATTGTAAGAAACATTGCATTTAGAACCCAATAGGGAATTTGTTGAATATTTTATAATATAGATGATCTCCATAGGTTCCTTTGGGATTTACGTGAATATGGGGAAAAATTATGTGAGAATCTAGCATGGGTAATATCAAAGTAAGGGTTATTTGGTTTAATTGGTGGCCTCTTAGATTTATCAACCTTGACAGAGGGTGAGAGTTTTACACCTTTAGGTTATATTATTTTAGGTAGAGTTTACCATTGAAATTTATTGGGGATAAGGGGATGGGCTTGTGAGTAATGAAATAATATATTTAATTTTAATTGGAATAATTCCCCCATGATAGTCCTTGTTATGTTATGTATGTTTTATATATTTATATATTATTTCACATGCAATGATATATTGTGTATTTTTATTTTCCCTTGAAATAGTGTAGGAAATGGGATGGGTTACCCACTTTCCCTTTATATAGTGACAGGCATGGGAAGACATTCCCATGGCCTTTGACATTAGAATCATATGGGTCTTAATGCCTAATTATTTTGCATATTGTGACATGTATGAAATGGAATGCCTCATTACATAGATTTCACCAATGATGGGGAATGAAATTCCCATTTACTTTGATATTTCATGTGGTGGGGATGGAATTCCCATTTTCATTAATGTATCTTATGGAAGGGGTTATTTTCTCCATTTTAGTTGATAATTCCTAGGGAAATCAAATATATCCCTACTTATTTGATTTCACTTATAGTGGGGGGGGGATATTCCCATTTAATTCAATATCACCAATGGAAACGGATAACATGTCCATTTACTTCGATGTAACTCGTGGAAGGGGAAAATATGACCATTTGATTTAATTTCATCTACCTCGGGGGATGACTTCATCATTTACATTAGTGATGCATATATTGATGGATAATATTTCCATTTACTTTGATTTGATCTACGGAATGGGACTCTATATCCATTTCCCTTTAAGATTCTTATAGAGAAGGATGATATTCCCATTTATATTATTGTTTCCTATAGCATGGGATGGTATGAACAATGAATTCGATAATGTATATGACATGAGGAGATATGCCAACTTATTAGATATAGTTATGGAATGTGACAATAATCCCACTTACATTGTAATGTTCTAAAAGGTGATGTTATTCACACTTACATAGATTATTATGGAATGCGATGTGATTTCTACCTTAAAATTAACAAGGTTATGGAATTGGTTGTTGTTCCCAAATCATACATGATATTAGAAATCACTTTGAAAATATGATAACCAACAGTATGTGATCCCTTAGACATTAAAAGTAGGATTGACTGATAACTAGTTTCTTTAATATGTTTATTATCTTGATTGATCATATATATGGGTGAATGTTATCCCAACCCTTGTATGTAACATGTGATATGCTCATACTTATATTGTCATAGGAAGAATTAGGTATGGTTATTCACAAGGTGGACCTCTTAAAAATCTATGATGTGATGGGCATTGTTACTAATGTTATTTATTATTCTTATCATCATATCACATCGTACATGATCTTATATATTATGAATGTTTTACATAAACCATTGGTGGTGGCCTACAAATATTTAATCAAACCATTTAGGGGATGCCTGGTGCATGTGCAGACCTTATAGTTGACTTATAGGGTCAGGTGTGGTCCTTAATATAAGAGGATAAGCTATATGTACTCCCCATGATTGGAAGTTAGGTCCTAGGATTTTTTGAAAATACTGTAGTGGGACTCATTTATTTATTTTTATATCTCTTAATGTATTATTTAGGTTAGTGTGTTAGATAATAATTACTAAGAAATAAGGTTATTTATCCTGCCTGAATTTTATTTGTCTCACCTTTATGATTCACCCATGTCCAATATATTCATAATATTTCATTGATTATAATTGATGGTTTTTGGTTGTTACTTTATCTATTATTTATTTAATTCTGACAATGAGGGTATAGTCTCATCATATTACTATTAGACTCATGATGCTAATTAGAATCCTCTGGTGTATGGGTAGGCATTCTTGATGTCATTTAGCATCCTTAATTAGGTTACCATTTGGATAAATTGGGTCATGACATTACAAAATAGTTTCATAGCATTTGTAATGAATCTTACAATTTGGTTCATGTTACAAAGAAGTAATATCTAATCAAAATGTGATATAAAATTCATATTTCTTCCTAAAAAATGATATTATGTGAGGAAGATCAAGTTTCCATGGATTGTTTATTATTTCCTAGTTTTTGAATATGGGGATTTTGTGATTTTTACGGAATATAGTCTTTGGTTTTTAGTTTATTATTTCACCCTCAGATCATAAAGGTAATAGAGAATATCTTTATACAACATATTCAGTGCATAGAATTCACATTGCATGTGTATACTTATGTTTTAGTAAGAAAATTATTATTATGTAGGATTTAGTTAGATAAAATGTCAATAAAAAATTAGTAAAATGTTTTCTTATATAATTTATTGGTTGGATTCTATTTAACTAGACCGATGTTTACTATTATTTTTTTACTCTTACTTGTGGAGTGAAGAGGTTTATATGGCATTTTTTATTACCTATCTGAGGAGTTTGTTGGTGGGCTTAGAGATTTCATAATCTATATGAATCGATTTGGTGGGTAATGTTTATAGAGTATAATTATATGATTCTTATTACATTTTATCCTAAAAACTAATATCATGAATTAAGATAGAATTATTCTAAGACTTCTGTCTATATTTTTAGTGATATTCCACTATAGAGTCCTAAATGAGTTAATTTATGATTCTTTGATAGTTATATATAATATTTTTTTGGTAGGTTTGAATGTGAGAGTCATGTAACAAGATACTATACATGTTTCACTTTTTTTGGGTTATACTTATAGTGACCCTGAACCTAGTAGCTTAGAGCATGTGTCTTATTTATTAATTTTGCATAATATAATAGGAATCACGTCTCAATAGACCGAATAGATTATTTTTATTAGTAAACTACATATTTACTTGAGTCTTTCATTACATTTGAAAACAAAAATCATAACATAATTTTTTCAAGAATAACATTATTCTCTCTAGCATATACTTGTATCTCAATCATATTACACTTCACGAATTCCTGGTGAAAGGAAACAAAATAAGGGTGAAATTAAATAGTCAATAAGGGTTAGGTACAATAGAATATATAATAAATAAATAAAGAATTATCAAAATGATTATGTAAATAACTGAACACACATTCCATTTAATCAATAACTTGTCTATCATAATTAGATAGGGCATAACCAGTATGGAAAGATCAATAACTAAAAACACATTACATTTAATAAATAAAATATGAATGAAATACATCTTGAGATAATATCATTGTGAAAAATATCATGGAAAATAATAATAAAATACTTAATGAAGGAAATTATTAATTATTAGACTCCATGATCTCAGGAATCATGATACATCTACTATTAAGACCATTCATAAGGGGTTTTAAACTATTGGTAAAAACCTGTTCAGTGCAAAATTATTTATTTTTCTCATGAGACCAACTGATGCATCGAGGGGCTATATAATGGTAGAACCCACCATTCATTTCAGGTCGAAATAATTCCTCATATATCAAATATTTTATTTAATTCATGACCAACATGCCTTACCATCAAATATCTTCATTGAGTAAAGAAATCTAATTTTTCAATATTTTCCTAGATAAAAAAAAGAACTTCCAATATCGAAAACCATGTGTAAAAATAATATATGGTTTTTAAAATAAACCTTTCCAAGATAATTATTATGGATATTTAGGGTACATTTAATATCCAATGATCATAGAAAAAATGAATAATTTGAATGAAAGTTATTAACTCCAAAAATGTATCAAGAATGTTAATATCAACACATTAATTTTTCAAAATGATCATAAATGATCCATATAAAGATTATGTAGGGTATAAAGAAAAATATATACCCATTTGAATAATAATAAAGTAATTTTTTTATGAATAGAAATACCATAAAAATATCATTAAAAACATTCTTGAATAACATATCCTTTTTAATTTGAAAATCACTTTTCAAAACATGAATTTAAAAAAAGAAAAAAAATCCAAAAAATAATCTTTTAAACATATAAAATAATTCTAAAAATATTTGAGTGGTCATGAAGGTCAAAAAGTTTGTTCATTTCCTACACATTAAAACAAATATTTCTTTTACCTTTTTGGTAAAATCCAAATGGTAATT
The DNA here is from genome assembly GCA_963277665.1 of Viscum album. Lineage (NCBI taxonomy): Eukaryota > Viridiplantae > Streptophyta > Magnoliopsida > Santalales > Viscaceae > Viscum > Viscum album. The sequence continues at coordinate 1,321,120,682 of OY728138.1, forward strand.
ATTTTAAAAATGATATGATGATTTATTTCAAACCATTGTTTGAAAATTTAAAATGTTTAAAAATATATTTAATAAATAATTTTGAAAAATATAAATACATTTTCAATGAAAATTAGAAAACATTGGTTTTGATAAAAATGTTTTCCAGGCCACATAGAGAAATAAAGTCAGACTTTCCTAAAAACATTTTATCATTTATTGTAGCTACTAAAGAGTGAGAAAAAAGTATTATTAATTAAAAATATCATGAATTAACACATGAGGATAATATAATATGGGTTTATTATATAATTATAAATTAATTTCCTTCAACAAAAAATGAAAAATAAACAATCTTGGAGAGAATTAGATTTTAAAATAGACCCTTACAATTATCATAATGTTAAAGTGATAATTATTCAATGAATAGATTATGTATATCAACTATAAATATAAATATAACAATTTTATGTACAACATAATATAATTAAAAGTCATTACACATAGTTTTGTCTTGATTTGGAAACTCAAGAGGGGGGTTAATTGTGTTCCTATAAAATTTTATGTTAAAATTTTTATTTAAGAGATTCCCCCAATTTTAAACAAAACTGGCCAGTTAAACAGGGAAGTATAATTATAATAGCATGACTGTTCAAATAGTTTCTCATAAGATTGATTAATTATCTATTATAACAATATAATATTTTGATACAACTATTTAAACTACTCTAATAATGAAAAATAGTTGTAACTATTATCCAAGACTAACTATAAAACTAATATTTAGTTTTCTGAAATGTGAGCTAAAACAAAGAAAGAGTAAATAGAAAAAACACTGTGAATATAAAACAAGAGGTTATGTCTTAATAATTGACTTAGTCATCTCCACTTGGTGATCACGTCCCACCAAAAACTCTGTATACATATGTATTTTGATCCACATCCTGGATCGCAGTTAACAAAATAGTATAAATAATGTCCATGTCACAAGAACTCTTCCACCAATCTACATGGGAACAAAAAAACTATGTCAAAAACTCTTCTTCAATAGTTCTTAATGGGATACAAAAATGTAAGAATACACCTGTTTGAGTATATATAGTATCGTCCAGTTTAGTACAAGAGACAGTGTATGTTTTTCGTACAGACTCACACACTACTCAAAAGATTAGTAAAATAGTAAAAAATAGAGAAAAATATAATAGAAAGGGATTAGAAATGTTCTGTGTGTTATGAAATTGCACTCTGGACTCTCTAACGTATCAGAGTTCAAGCTCAACTACGCTTTTAGAAACAGACACTGAAAATGGAGTTTTGTGAATGAAGTGCCCCGATCAGTGTGCATCCCTGAGAGGTGGAGGGGTGAATCAGTGATCCTTTTAAATGTTTTACTAATTGATTCTTTTCAATTATACCTCTATGGCGGGATAAATCCTCAATCTACTCTTCTTGTGTCTCTCATCCTTACATCGAGTGATGTAATAAATGTAAAGACACTAAACACAAGGATTTACAAGGTTCGGTTCAAAGACCTACTCCTTTTTGTGTTGGTTATTCACCCTAACACAGATTGTCCACTATAATTCCATGTATAAGTACAATGGTCGATATATAGTAACATTGTATCTCTCCTAAGTCCCACAGGAGGTTCTTTATACTACTTCACATAGTGTTACCAGAGTCCAACTGGCCTACTTCATAGTCCCACTGAAGACTTCTTCTCCCCCCCCAAATCTCACAGGGGTCTTCTAGGTCTCAAGTCACATGAGAAGATTACTTGTTTAAGTATCTTTTTATTAATTGTAGATTGATCTTATTCTCTTCCCAAATAGGAATTATTAATCACACTTTCCTGTGTATCTCTTCAAGAATATTCAACAACCTTTAGTAAGTTCTTTTGGCCTTGCTCGATAACTCTGATCACTTTTCGGATCAGTCCTCATTTCAAAAATTCTAGGGAAATTCTTACTTCTTAAAATGAATACCCGACCACACTTATGTCTATGCAAGTGGTGCACACAACTTCTTTAAGAATTATAGAATAATTCTACACAGTATCATCTATGTCTTCTTTCATAGATTTTCAAACACTATAAACTCAAATAAAATATCTTCTTTATCTCTATCTGGCATCAGTCTCAATTCAAATAAACTTTATGAATTGATTTCCTAGAATGTAATACCTCTTGTATTTGGATATCACATCAAATTCTATCATTTTCACGTGATTATAAATGATTTCATGCATGGGTCCCATTCTTTTGAACATGAACTGTATTCTTTCTTGGTTTCTTCTTTCTCAATATGTCCACACACAATCTCTTCCTTTAAGTGTCTTCACATGTGCATGGGAATGCACGAATGCATGCTCTATTCCCCCATTTTTCCATATCTTTCTTCTCACATACTTCTTTTTTGTTCACAAGAACCCAAAAAATATTTTATTTATTTCATTCCATTTTATATGTCACGTGTTTGTTAAATCTAAAGTCTTTTTCAAACCTGAATTGGTGTGATCCACTCTTTAGATTGTTTGGGTATCTCAAATCATGCATGTGCATGCATGTGCATCATTCATTAACTTTCCTTCTTCCACATAGTGCCTTGGGTCCTTTATTCTCCTCCATGGGTAGTGTATGTCTACACTGTCCTTTACATGTTTTCACGCAAAGGGAGTGATCTTCTAAAAACCTAAAGGGGTGTATCCTTATTTTCATTTCTTTTTTCACGTGCACACACATTTTCTATCTTCTTCTTCTTCTTTTTCACACAACCTGAATGAGTATATCAAGGATATGCGAGGGTTCTTACATAGATCATGAAAATAGGTGAGAGTTCTCACCTCTTCTTCTTTGTTCAAAACTAGAAGCATAGTTCTTCTTCTTCATGCAAACTAAGGATTACGGTTCTTGTTTCTGTCTTCACAAAGGTGCAACAAGGGTGTGTGTGCACCGGTTTTTTACCTATAGTAATATCTTCACAAAGCACGAAGAGGGTTTATAAAAACCTATCATGTGTTCATATTTTTTCCTTCGCATAGAGGTTCTGGATCTCTTATTTCACGAACAAATATAGTTCATGGTTCTCCTTCTCACGAGGGATGCATGGGAATCGTTTGCGTAAGGGATGCACAGAACCTCTTCTTCGCGTAGCTAGGCTACACAAAAACCTCTCCTCCTTCACATAGCATTGCAAATATGGTGTGCTCTATTTCTGAGAAACACAAACACTAAATGAGTTATGAATAACAGAAACATATTTCGGATCGGAGCTAATCCTTTTATAGGTAGAGGATTCTAGTTCAAATCTGCATATATGGAATTAAGATTGGGGCTTTCAATGCCTGAGATATTTAGCATTTAATATTTCAACCACGGGATATGATATCTCGAATTTCTCAGTTTTTTTCTCTTCAGTGTGGGATTCTGATTTTCTCAGTGTAATCCTCATGTGCATGTGAAGAGGAACACTTGTAGAGATTATTTTTGATCTCTCAAGCAGCATAACGTGGCCTCAGACCTTCGATTTCTATGGCCACATGTGGTCTTCTTTATTCATAGAATACATGAAAATTTTAATATATGGATGATATCATGTTGCTCAGATGACCATGATGCGGTAGAATTCATCATCAATAGTGTATAGGAGATCGATCAAGGTGGATCGGTAGTGGCAACAGCAAGAAGTGGCATCGGGTGGCTCTCCATGCAGTCAGAGGTTGAAGATGATGCCACGACCGTTGGATTAGCTTGGATCGATCACAGATGACCCTAATCATAAGGATTAGCGTGGATGTAATGTGCAGTTGAGATCTTGTGCACGATAAGATAGAGGGCACAGATCACAACTGTGTTTTTAAAATATCAACATTTCCACATCCCACATCGAAACACATCGTCAATGCGTCGTGCTTTATAAGACTTAGCAGAGAATCCACTCAACAATTAATTCTCTTCTCCCTCCATCAGTACCGCCCCATACTGGATTCTATGGGTTCTTTCTTAGTGCCCACTTTTCCTCCTCCGAGCGTGTTCCTAGATCCCACTATGCACTCACCGAACGATTTCACCATTGTGTATGCACCATCAGGATTATACATGGCCCGCACTCCCACCTCATGTAGGGTTGGCCTTGAGGGATTCTCTTAGGCGTGGTTGCCCCTCGAGTCCCTCATGTGATTGAGGATGAAAACCTCAACTAGACTTCATGGTGGGACTATATTTTTTTATGCAAGGCCCTACATCGTTAAAAACCTTGTGTATAAGAGTGTAAGGCCACCTACTTCCTACTAAGCCTTTCCTCCTCTCTTCATCATCTTCAAACAACATCCTTCTTTTCATTTTGAAATAACAAATCCAAGATCTTCAGTATTCCTCCTTTGATTCCATAATAGATTATACATGGAATATTTCTTCATTCCTCATGAATTAAAGCATAATGCATGGTCTTTAATGTTGTCATGAGTGATCTGTTCTGTTTAAAACACATATCTTCTTCTTTGAGGATCAGCACAAAAAATCGTCTGATTATTTCACAATCATCTTCCATAATCAAAGTGGGATCTTCACTGAATTACTAACATCACTGTAAACATCACTACTTAAATCATTAGCACAACTTCCATCATCACCTTTCTATACCCATATTGACAACTTATTGACACTTCACTCCTTATTGACTCCTCACTGACAAAAAATGAAACATTATGCACTACAATACCCCCCTTAGTATTTTGTCTCCAATATTACTTAAGAACACTATAAATGGGTCAATATGTGGGCCAATATTGTATCCCCCTTATTGGTAACCAAATGAAAAGTTTTAGTGGGTTCCTCTTTAAAAACATGTTCTACTTCTTTATAATAATATCTTGTTGAGTATTTCTGAGAGAGAAATGATGTCACATGGTTTACATAAAAAATACATTATAAAATCACCTCTCAGTCTACCATGGCTAACCTAGTGTAGAAAAAAAGAGTGATATGTCCAAGGTTTTCAATGCTTTCCATAAACAACCATACATGTGAAATCGTGATCAGAATGTATCAACTCTTATCCAAGGGGTTGGAAATTTTTATATTTATCTATAAAATGATAAATCCTTTACATACTTCACCAAACATAATAAAAAGTTAAAATAAAAAGATAAAGCTCTACCTTTTATCCCATCTTGTCATCAATCAATCACCCCCCCATAATTGACATGATAAATAGAATTAAGAACAAGGGATGAAAGTGTAATTTGAATACCTAAAATTTAAATTCTTGAGATGATAGGAAATTCAAGGTTTGTATTTCCATAATACTTTATATCATCTCCTTTATTTTTCTCCCACCTCAAGGGGTGAACAGCCTTTGATTTTACTTGGTGGAAAATAATCATCAGATGATCATCAAGATATTCATGTTGATAATCTTCTACTGTAGAACGCTTTGTGTAATTATCAAATCATGAATAATGAGCCCAACATGTAGTAATATAATTTGTTTATTTAATTATAATTTTTATAATGACCATAATATTCAATTCCCTACAATGTAATGAAACATATACGAAAAAAAATATTAGGGAATAAGATAGAATACTTGTGAGATTCTTAATTGAAGCACTAGGGATGAGAGTTTTCTCTCAACCCAAGAACTCATTTCCTTATAGCTCTAAAGTTTCTAGTACTCTTCAAGCTGGTGTTTCATCTACATTTTATATTTTGATCATTTTTTATTAGCATGGATCCTTTATATCCATTTACCTTCAACATGTGTGGATTATTCGTCTTTACTTATCAAAGTAGTGAAGTAGCTTCCATTATTTCATGTACTTAAATTTTAAGAATCTTCATTTTTCCTAGTAAAATAGTTATACATTTGTTTTCATGATGTCCAAACATCTTGCACCTTCCACACAGTAGTTGTGATATACTTGTGTTGTCATGTTCTTACAACCTCTCATAAAATTTTAATTTTCTTTCATGTGGAATGACTTGTTTCCCTTTTTCCTTTTCTTTTCCTAGTACTTCATCTTCCGCTCTTTACAGTTCTCTAGAAATTTTCAATTGATTAAACAAGATACTTAAACACTCATTCTTAACATTTTCTGATTTGGAGCTTCCACATGGCTTCTTCATTGTATTCAAGTAACCGTTCTTAGGAAACTTATTGCGATTATCTTTAGGAATGTAGTCAATCAATCACATCTTCTTCTGGATTAACTCTTCTTTTAGTTTCATCTTTCTTCCATTCATTTCCATGGATTTTTTGCAGTGATCCATGGTATGCCCTTTTATTCCACAATAGTTGTATTTTTTTCTTGTTGGGAAGAAATTATTAGAATCTGTATTGAACTTCTTCTTGGGAATAATTTCCTTCACTATTTGCTTTACTTCATTGGATTTCACATTCCCAATATAAGACTTTTTAACACCTTTTTATTTCTCATGCCTTTGTTGTGGTCCATTATTCTTGTCAAACTATGCATGAGGCATGGTAGGAATGAACCTATATGCATCATAACTGTGACCACTTCTATTGCAATTATCACTAAAGTCATTGAGATATTCAAATCTGTTCTTGGTAGACAGGTTCTTCTTCATATGTGTTTTATGCCTTTTCTTTATAGGATTCTTTATTTCTCCACATAAAATTTCCCTAAATGTAGAACTTTCATAAAATTCAAATAATGATGTATTATTCAAAAAATAATTTATCTGAGGCCCAAACATCCTACAACAGCGACTGTATCCAATAAATCTCCTTTTTTTTCATGTAGTGTTTGTATGGCTAGACTAAATTATTTTTTGTTTCTGAAATTCTGTTTCTTCTTTTGGAGCCTCCATTTGTTAGTTTTTCTTTTTAATCATCCCAACATCCATCCTTAAAATTTTTATGGGTGTATCAAAAATTTTATCAATCTACATCTTCCTAACATTTATATTTGAACATGTACTTGAAAAAGCAACTGAATTAGCAGAAAAACAAATAACTGGGTTATGAGATACCTTCTTCTTAGAGGATGTTTCCATTAGATTATAGGATGATCTATTGTACCCTTTGGAATCATATTCCTCACTACAAAGTTGAGTGGTATCATCTCTTCTAGCAGCTGTTTGGGAATTTCCATTTTGGAGTGATTGTCGATTCCTCAATTTCACCTCCAACTCTAAACACTTCGTGTTGAGGGAGTTATTCTCAACCTCAACTAATATCAGCTTGATTTCCCAATTCTTCTTTATCTTTATCATTTTTTATTCATGCATATTTTTCAATTATTGCAAAGATATGTCAATATTCTTTACCTTGTTATCTCTGTATTCTTGTTGAGTAACTTTGACAACCATAGAGACTTTGTAAAATTTTTCAAATTCATGGAATGATTATACAAATAAAATTTCAAATAATTATTTCTCACAAATACATCCATGAAATTATTCAGTAACTTGAGAATTTATGTCATTGAAAAGAGAAATTGTTTCTTCCTTTTCCTTCACTAGTTTTGTGAGAGTGTTAGAAATTCCAACCCATTAAGCCAATGCCTCTTCCATGGCATCATCTTCTTCTTCCAACTGTAATTTTTTATCTTGAAGAGTATTAATACTTATAGCAATGTGTCTTGACAATTTTCTAGGGACTTTATTCTTATTATCTTTGACTACAAAATGAAGATCACTAATTAATAGATCATCATCACAGCTTTAACATGATTTTTCAGAAGAATAATAAGTATTATCACATGTAGTACCTTTCACGTTACCACTAGTCAAAGGTGTCTTCCCATTAGTAGTAAGCTTCTTCTTCATCTTCCTTTCCTGTTTCTTCTTTCATTTTTTCTGATTCTTAGTAGAAATATCTATTTGAGTTTTATCACACATTTATTGTAATCTTCACTTCATAAATACTCCTTTAGATCTTTTATAGGTAACATTTTCATAGATTCCAATTGAAGTTCCAAGATCAGTGTGAATCACTGTGATGGTGAGGTGGTGAATCAGTGATACTTTTAAAATTTTTACAAATTGATTATTATAAATTAAACATCTATGTCTGGTTAAAGAATATATCCACTCTTTTTGTGTCTCTCATCCTTACCTTGAGTGAGGTATTAAATGTAAAGGCATTGGACACAAGGATTTTCAATGTTCGGTTCAAGGACCTACTCTTGGTTGTATTGGTTATTCACCCAGCTTAGATTCTCCAATATAATTTGGTGAGTAATTACCATGGTCGATATAGAGTCACACTATATCTCTCCTAAGTCCCACAGGAGGATCTTTATACAACTTTAGATTGTGCTACTTGATTCCCACTTTCCTGCTTCAAAATCCCACTAAAGACTTCTTCTCCTCCCATAATCTCATAGGGGTCATCTATCCCTTGAGTCACATGACCAGAATCCATCTTTATGTACTCTTTTGATTCACTGTAGATTGATCTTATTCTCTTCCCATAAAGTATTACTGTATCACACTTGCATGTGTATCTTTTCAAGAATATTCAATAGCCTTTATAAAGGTCTTTCGGCCTTGCTCAATAACCCTGCTCAATTTTCTGATCAGTCTTCAGTTCAGAAATTCTCAAGAAATTATTTCTTCTTCTAATGAAGAATCAACCTCACTTATGTTTGTTCATGTGGTGCACCCAACTTCATCAAAATGCTAGAAAAATTCTTTACAGTATCAACAATGTCTGCCTTCTTGGATTCTCAATTAATTTAAACTCATATAAAAGCTCTTATTTAAATATCTTTGGATTCATTATCAATTCAAATCAACTTCATGAATGTATTTCATGGAATCCAATACCTTTTGAATTTGGATATCTCAATAACTACTCACGTGTGCCTATGATTGCACATGATTTCTTGCATGTGTCTTTTGCTTTAGCACATGTACTATATTCTTTCTTGGTTTCTTCTTTCTCAATATTTCCACACAAAATATATTCCTTTAAGTGTTTTGAAATCTGAATGTGAATGCACGAATACATGCTCTCTTCCCCATTTTCTCTTTCTCTTTCTTCTCACTTCCTTCTTTCTTCTTCACATGTACGCACACAATATTTTATTTACTTCATTCCATTTTATATGTCATGTGTGTGTTAAAGCTAAATTCTTGATCAAACTCGAATGGTTTGGACCCACTCTTTGGCTTTTTTGGGTATCTAAAATCACGCATGTGCATGCATGTACATCATGCATGCAATTTCCTTCTTCCACAAAGTGCCTTGGGTCCCTTATTTGTCTCCAAGGTAAATGTATGTGTACACTGTATTTTACATGTTCTCACACAATGGGTGTGATCTTATACAAACCCAAAGTTGTGTGTACTTCTTTCATTTTCTTCTTTCACAATTTCACACACTTTCATTTTTCTTCTTCTTGCCCACATAACCTGAATGAGTATATCAAGGATATAATTGGGTTCTCGGATGGATCGTACAAACAGGTGAGAGTTCTCACCTCTTCTTCTTTGTTCAAAATAAGAAGAACAGTTCTTCTTCTTCGTGCAAACTATGGAGAATTGTTCGTGGTTCTATCTTAGAAAAGGTGAAAAAAGGTTGTGTGTGGACCAGTTGTTTACCCACATAAATACCTTCACTAATCATGACGATGGTTTTAAAAATATATCCTATGTTCATGATTTTTCCTTCGCACAAAGGGTTCAGATATCCCCTTTAGTGAGCCAAGATGGTTCATGTTTCTCCTTAATACAAGGTATGTATGGGACTCCTTCCTGCCAGATATGAGTGAAACCTCTTCTTCAATTAGAAATGTTTTGCGGAAACATATTCCCCTTCGCGTAGTAAGAAAAATGTGGTGTTCTCTATTTCTGAGAAACACGAACACCCGATGAGATGCAAATCGCAGCAACATATTTTAGCTCGAGGATACTCTATTTATAGGTAGAGGATGATTGGTAAAATCCACGCATATGGGATGTAGATCAGGGAATTAAATTCCCGAGATCATTGGATTTGAAAATTTCAACAACGGAATATGATTTCATAAATTTCACAGTTTGTTTCTCTTCAACATGGGATTCATAATTTCTCAGTGTAATCCACATGTGCATGTGAAGATGAACTCATGCAGAGCTTTTTCTTGATAACCCCTTTGGCATGACATGGTGTTGCACCTTCAGTTTCTTTAGACACAAGAGATATTCTTTATTTGTTGCATGCATGCAACTTTTAATGCATGGATGATATCGTGTTTCTTAGTCGATCATAATACATTATAATTCATCATAAAAAGTGGTCGGGACTTCAATCAAGGTGGATTGGAAGTGGTGATGGCGAACAGCGGCATCGGGTGGATCTCCATGCAGTCGGAGGTTGAAGACGATTCCATGTCTGTTTGATCTGCTCAGATCGATCACAGATGGCCCTGATGAGAAGGCGTAGTGAGGATACGATGTGCATTAGATATCTCTCATACAATCATATGGACATCTCAGATAATGTCCATGTTTTTAAAATGTGGACAGTGCAACATCCCACCTTGAAATGCATCATGAATGTGCAGCACTTTATAAGCATTAGTGCGGAATCCACTCAACAATTAATTCTCCTCTCCCTCCACCGGTACTGCCTTGTAGCGGATTATGAAGGAAAACTCATAGATCCAACTCTATCTCCTCTAGGATCACTCCTAGCACCCACTATGCACTCACCACATGGGTTCACCACTGTGTGGGAACCTGTGGGATTATACATAGCTTATGCTCCTGCTTCATGTGGGGATGGCCTTGAGGGATTCCCTGAGGCACGGTTGAACCTCAGGTCCCACATGTTCTTGAGGATGAGGACCTAGACTATCCTCCATGTTTAGCCCATATTTTTTATGTAAGTCCATATGTTGTGAAAAACCTATTGTACAAGAGTGCATGGCCACTTTCTTCCTACTAATACCTTCTTCTTTACTTCTTCATCACCAAAAAATCATCCTTATTTTCTTTTTGAAATAAAAAATCTAAGATCTTCAATATTTCTCCTTTGATTCAATAATAGATGATGCATAGAATATTTAATCATTCCTCAATAATTAAATCATAATCTAGGGTCTTCATTGTTGTAATGAGTGATGTGTTCTCTTTGAAACACATGTCTTCTTCATTGAGGATTAGCACAAACAATCGTCTGATCTAGTTCAAAATATTCATTCATAATCAAAGTGGTATATTTAATAAATTACTAAAATCACATTAAGCATCACCATTTAAATCATTGGCACAACATCCATCATCACATTTCCATACACATATTGATAATTACTGACACTTGACTCCTTATTGACACCTTACTGACAACAAATGAAACTCAATTCTCTACTGTGAAGCATTGTGTACTATCTTCCTAGAGGGTGATATGTTCTTCTACTTTAGTTTATTTAGATGCTGTAGAGATGGTGGAACATTAATGACTAACAGTTCTCTGGTGTACAGTAATCAGGAATAACGAATTCCTCATGTGTTCTTCTATTTGTGTGTTGATCATGGGGGTATTCTCGTATCTGCTTGTGTATTCATGTCTAGGTGTATATTTTTCCTTCATGTGCTATTATTTGTAAAATATATTCCTTTCATCCCCACAATGTGCATGTTTCAGGTAGATACGGTACCTTATTTTTATGATATCCTCATTTAATATTTCTTCAAAAAAGAATTAAAATAATAATTCACATTAAAATACTCTAAATATTGTAAGGACCCAACCCCAGTTTCCCAGAGTCGGTGCCTTATTTGATTAAGTTGGCATACATACAAGGAATACGAATCCTGAAGGACCGAATATTTTAGTATTATTGGAACCAAGTTACATACATAAGTTGATCATTACAACATGAATTAAAAAACAACACTAATTTATTCCACTAGCAACATCATGTCTCCTAGATTATGCTTTCATGTCATTCATAATTTACTTCTTCATATCATGAGAAAAATGAATCATAATAAATGGTGATCTCAAATTATCAGTAAGAGTAAGCAATACAATGGAAGATAATATAAACATTAGACATGGTTAATTAATGAAAACACAAGCCTTTAATAATAAACATTAAAACATTATGGTAAAAATATGAGCTGAGTAAATATTTGCATTATAAAACATAATCAAGGGTATTCTACTAGTCAAATATCTACAAGAACTTTCAATTACTAGCTTCATAATGGGTGAAGTGCATATTCCAGACATTTTGAATCATTTTTCATGGCCTTGGCCAAGATATCTAGTGATTAAGGCCTCGTCCAAAATCCATATCACATTGGGAAAGACCTCGGCCAATTACACGTCTATTTGTCACATGAGACCTACCGATGCATCTAGGGGCTATAGCGGGACCCAACCATCACATAATAAGTCCAATTAATTCCTCATATTAGCGGGGATAAACATAAACAACATATACATTCATATTGAAACTATCATATGAAATGTAACTAACATTCTCCAATTATTTAACACAAACACTAACCATTCGGAATAATTTGGTGAATGGTTTTAGAATAGATCATATAGAATAAATTTATTCATAAACCATTCACTAAAATATGTTATATGAAATCATAAATTATCAACCCCAAAAATACATAATAATCAACAAGAGTGTTTAATAAAATGAGATTAATCTTCTAAAACCATTAAGTAATTCTTGTGATAAATACTTTTTTATTTTGAAAAGAAGAGTTCTTTTGGAAAAATCTTGGTATAAAACTAGAATTGAAGTAAGATAGTATTTTCATAATAAAATTTGTGATTTTATAAATATAATGGTTTCCAAAAACAGACTATAGAGTTCCCTTGAACATAGGTAAGAATTTGAGAAATTCCCTTGAATCGGGGGCTTGTATTTTTTAAACAATTTTGAAAGTTCGTTTTAAAACGTGAAAATATCCCTAAAATAATGAAGTTTTATGGTTTTTAAACATATATATGATACTCACATAGCATATTTGATGAGTACATAATAATAAATAAGAATTTCATTGAGGTAATTAGACAATGAAAGTATCCCGAATGAAAATGGATGTTCAGGTGGAAAAACCCTTACCTTAACTCCAAATGTGTTCCACTCTTGTACTTAAGTTACACAAATATGAAATTATACATATTAATAACTTATTTAAGAACCTATTATACATTTATTTAGTTTACCAAAATTCCAGTTATTTCATTTATGTATTTATTGATAAGCTATTGTATTGAATTTTGTCATTCTAGAGTGTTTGTTTCCTTTATTTTCATATTCAGTTCACTTGTTTTTAAGTAATGAAGTTCATGTGGAATGGTTATAAATATCCAGGATTGGAATTATATATTATTAATGAACATAAAAAATTGATAATGGTCATTTCTATCATTTTGTTTCATGGAATGAGGATGAATCATTAGATGACAACCACTTTAATTATTCGGCGGTATTTGGAATATTATGAACTAGTTTGGTCATATAACTTAATTATATGTACATATTCTGGTACCTGAATATTAATTAGGTTATAACACATATATTATAGTTTGGTTCAACCATGAATATGGTTTCATGACCAGTAATGAAGAATAAATTGAAGAATGAAACTTCGTCGTCCATGAAGGTTATAAATCGGAAATTCATGGACGTCAATTTCGTTTATAAAAATAAAATGGAGGGAATAAGAATATTTATGATGGTTCTTGAATTAAAATGATATAAATCCTGTATATATATTTTATTGGAGTTATCATGGTCATTTGGACAGATGAGGTGAGGAGATGATAACAAAAGTAGATACATTGAAATAATACCAAATGAGAAAGAGGGGTGCTTTACCTCTTGAAATAACCTCCTTGAGAAACTCTTTAAGGGAAAGGGTTTTGTCCATTTGGAAAGACAAAGATATTCCTAGTCTTAGGGAGTGACTAGGTAAGGGTAATTGGGTAAAACATAGAGGAGCTTCAAGGCTTAGAAGAGTGAAGAGAAGAGGTAGTGGTGGGGGGTTTTATGCTGGGGGAGAGGGGTAAATTTTGAATATTTAATTCATTATTTTATTATATCCATCAAGACAACTGATAGTGTTGTTTCATGTGACCAATAATATTAATAAGTTCAAGTGAGTTCGAACCAAGTGTCCTTTCATCACTTGTGATGTCATGAATAGTGTATATAACTGATAAATTAAATATATGGTATTTTATCGTATTTCAGTATTCATAAAAAATTCATGAATTTCAGAAAAATCCCAAAAATTCACCCCTACCATTTTTTGACATGTATAATTCGAAAGTGAAATCCATTTTTCAAAAATAATTTTCTAAATATTATTAATTTAATTTTTAAATAAGGTTATAGTTAATTCAAAAAATAAAAATCTTGAAGTGCAGTTAGTTTTCTGTGACATTGAAAAATTAATTAAGATCCCACTATCATATTTCCTTAAGAAAATAAAATAATATCATTATTTCCTATTCAAAGTTCATATTACTATTCATATTACTATTCATAAGTGTATGTTACTATTAACCAAAAATCAAGTTTGTTCTATCAAACTCTAAATGACTTACTGAACACAACTTTAGATGACCATTTATATAAATTCAAAACATAGAAGAGACAAAGTTGTGTTTAATGGTTAGATTATAAAGTTGCATTCTATATTTATTTTCAAAAACATGGGGTGTTACATTGTCCCCTCATTACAAAAATTTCGTCCTTGAAATTCACATAATATTACCTAAAAAGATTTGGGTATGTCTTTAATATAATCTCCTCAGGATCTGGTGTTGCTTCTTCCATATTATGGTTCCACAATAGAACCTTCACCATAAAAGTTGTCCGATTTCTCAATACTTGTTCTCTAGTATCAAGAATCTTGATAGTATCTTCATAGTAAGATAGATCGGGCTCAAGTTCCACTTCTTCATAAGTGAGTACATGTGTTGGGTCTGGCATGTACGTTTTTTTTAATATTGACACATGCAACACATTGTGAAATTTGGAGAGACTTGGCGGAATTGCCAAACGGTAATCTAGGGCTCCAATTCAGTCCAAAATTTCAAAAGGTCCTGTTTCCAATGCTTTTTCCAGGGCGCACGCATCCGTCTTCTTGGGCACGACAAGCGCGACTCTTTGTTTCCCCGTATTCCCGCTTAACAAAGGCAGGTGGCATTCGCTCATTATTTAGGGACATATGATCCTTGATCGAAACCGAGATGATGGGACGTCGGTTCATCCTTCCGTGAATTCCTCCTCGGAACTCGTCACCTAGTTCGGGTCTCCCTCATAGATTTAATACATTGTTAGTGAAACGCTTTCTAGTGCCATGTTTCCATGGACGCCAGTTAATTACACTTATTCTGTCAGGAAATTCCAAGGGGTCCGATCAGGGCAGTAACCTTCAATTGGGGGAGTATTCATGTCGAGGAAGCACCAACGTGTCTAAATTCTAGGGAATTGGCATGTCTGTCTTTTGTCCCTTATTATAGGTCTTCTCGAGGGCGCGGAAGCCTGAGGCATCCCACATCGAGCATGGGTAATCATATTCCATAGGCATGTATATGAGGTTTTCCTCAACTTCCTATTCTTAACACAGGGTATGCAACATGTTTAATGTCTCGTGAAGACGGTTATTCCAAAGGCTGGTCATCTGAGGTTTTCGACAGGCATCTCATTTCTAACACGAGGTAGGACGCGATTTTAATGTCTTGTGGAGACAATTACGCCAAAGGCATTTCATCTGAGGTATTCCTCAGGTATCTCATGTTTACCACAAGGTAGGCTGTGAGTTTAATGTCTTGCAGACACGGTTACACCAAAGTCCTGTCATCCGAGGTTTTCCTCAGGCATCTCATGTTGATCACGAGGTGGGCCGCAAGTTTAACGTCTTTTGGAGACAATTTTAGGGTGATATGAATGTCCCGTAGAGACAGATCGGATTGGTACATCCCAAGGAGGGAACACCTGGAAGATGGATGGATCAAAATGCCCAGTGAGGATGGATCCGAGGTGGTGCTCCCCATAGAGGGGAGATGTCACACCGTAATGGTTGTTCTGAACACCACTGAGGGTGGATCTGGGGGAGTGCACCCCAGGATGGGGGACACCATGGATTACCATTGGCTTGGATTGAACCTCATGGAGGTTTCCTACATACCCTGTGGAGATGATAGGGATCAAAACCCACGTAGTTCGAAGGGGTGATGAGTCAGGGTGTACACAAAGGACAATAACCCGGAGACATGCTGGGGCTTATACGTGGATAGCGGCCCAAGTACTGCTAGGAGCATCGAGGTGGGTGGATTACATGATCCCACCAGGATGTTGCGGCCCGGGTGATAATCAATATGGATGATGGATGGATGAATTAAGTGGAGGGGGAATGAAACGGGACCATCGCAATGGTGATGGTGAAGTTGGGATTGTGCCTCGAAGAGACCTCTTACGTATCCTTGTGGTAGGGAATCAAAGTCCGCGTAGTTCGTTTGGTGAGAACCGACGTGAAGGGGGTCGGGACAACTAACGGGTGATGGGCTTGAACCTCAGGGAGGCTTCCTACGTACCATGACTTGACATGGATCAAAGTCCACATAGTTCAGGATGGGGCACCAGTGAACCGACATGAAGAAGTAACTTCATCCAGATGGATGGTGGGGATTGAACCACAGGGATTCTTCCTACATACCATGCTTTTACATGGATCAAAGACCACGTAGTTCATAATGGACACTGGTGAACCGACGTGAATAAGGACCTTGGTCCAATGGGTGTTTGGCTTGAACCTCATGAGGTTTCCTACGTACCATGCCTTAACATGGATCAATGTCCTTGTAGTTCGGGTTGAAGCGGGTCTGTTGAACAGACATGAAGGGGTGTTGGAACAACCGGATGGCAGGGTCATAATGGCTTACCGCTGGATTGGGATATATTTTAACATCATGTGAGATGAGGGCGTGTCAGAGAATTGACACAAATAAGGACCATGATCCAGGTGGATGGTGGGCTTGAACCTCGAGGAGGCTTCCTACGTACCTCTCCTTATCAAGGATCAAAGTCCACATAGTTCAGGATGGGGTGTGTTGGAGAACCGACATGAAGGTGAACCCATGGGTCCACTGGTGGTGGGATTGAACCTCGTGAGGCTTCCTATATACCATACCATGACATGGATCAAAGACCACGTAGTTCAAGAGGGTGACGGTGGGGCTGGGCGCACCGACACGGAGATGGTCGAGGCCAATGGTTGTTCGGATTGAACCTCATGGAGGCTTCCTACGTACAATTCCTTGACATGGATCAAAGTCCCTATAGTTTGGACATACATTTTAATGTCATGAGGGATGAGGGTAGAACCTGACATGAATAAACGGTCGGGCAGTGGGATTGAACCTCGTGGAGGCTTCCAACATACCATGCCTTGACATGGATCAAATACTTCATAGTTAAAAATGGTGTATATTTTAATGTCATGCGGGATAGGGTTTAATGTCATAGTTGATGCTTACTCAAAGCCCACGTGAGTCATGCTCGGTGTGAGAAACAAGAGTCGGTAGGGACCTGACGGTCACGTCGTGAAGGGTGGGTCCGTGAGAAGCGAAGAGGGGATTGCATGTTAGGCGTCCCATGGTGCTGGGACTTACTCCAGGATGGAGGCCCAAGGGTGACAAAGCGTAGCGGGAGAGGGATTTGGGACCAAAGAAAGGAGGTGCCTCATCCCCTATCAAGCCCTCCGCTGGCCCTGGCAGTGGGGAAGTACGAAGGTGCATGGGTGATACCTTCCGTAAGAAGGACTAGGGGCTTACACCAAGAAGACCACCCTTCCCCCGTGGAAAAACGCCACTGACAAGAGGATATCATCTCCGGTGGAGACTGGGAGGCATGGGAAATGTCCAAGGTGGGGGCACGTTGCACGAGAGGCACAGGGAGATGTCACAGTTTAACGGCATGTGTTGAGGACGTGGGTGCTTGGAATTTTAACGTCATGTAGCTCAGGAGAGGTGGGTTTACTCCACACCCCTAGGACTTACATGATCGGTACCCTCTGCTCCTTGTGGGAGGGAAGGTGCTGGAAATGGCATGCTGAAGGGGGCTTGCAGATCGAACCATCAAGGGGTCCACATTGGCGTGGCTATTTGAAAAAGAAATAGCCATTAATGTGCCAATGCGAAGAAGAATTAGGAGAAGCAGTGCTACGGGAAGTATCGTCCAGGGGACATTGATGTCACATCATGGAAACCTGGAGAGTCGCACAGGAAACGGAATTTCCAAGTAGAGGGGTCCATAGGTGGAGACCTTAGGGAGCTCGGTTGCTCTGTGTGGTGAAGGGAACATGCGAAGGGGCGTGCTTCGTGAAGTGGGGTGCCTTAGCCTTAGCATGGGTCAAAGGTTCAAATGAGAGGTGCTTCGTGAAGTGGAATGGTGTTTGTGGAGCACTACCTTGCGGAGCATAGGTTCCTTGAAAAGAAAAGTCCCACAAAAAAGTGTGTTTTATGAAGTATAGTGACCCTACCTTAGCATGTAGATCACATGTACAAGATGGGTGTTTCAAGGAGCATAAATGCTCCGCGACAACTCGGGTCCCCTTGGGGATCCCCTTACTTCGTTAAAGCCCTTAGGATTCACGAAAGGCATCCCTCTCAGAAGAGTGGATCAAAACAATACAATGTGGAGGCTCCTCGCAGAGCTCATGGTTTGCAGAGCAAAGGGCGCTTCTCGATTCCGTAGCTGAGAAGCTGAAAGGTCGGATTGTTCGTCAGGGTACTCAGGGGGAGCTTGGTATTTAAAGGCCGGAGGCACTGTGAAGCAGAGCTTACTCGGTGTGAAGGGGGCTTCAGTTGCTTCACAGAGGGTCATGAACCTCAACCAGGATCATGGAGGGGTACTACCTCCTTTGCTTCATAGCGGGCTTGCAAACGTCAGGGGCACTTGCGGGGTGTCCCACCTCTATTGCTTCATGGCGGGTTCGCGAACGTTAGGGAAACTCGTGGGGCATCCCGCCTCTGTTGCTTCATGGAAG
Organism: Viscum album; assembly: GCA_963277665.1. Taxonomy (NCBI): domain Eukaryota; kingdom Viridiplantae; phylum Streptophyta; class Magnoliopsida; order Santalales; family Viscaceae; genus Viscum; species Viscum album. The sequence goes on from OY728138.1 coordinate 1,321,139,644, forward strand.
CCGCATTGCTTGGGGGCGCTCCGCGCCATGGCCTCACAGGGCAGGGCATGGGGCCTCTTTTTCTTCTTTCTTCTCTTAAAATATTTTGGCGCCAAAAAATTCCCCCCCTCAGACTTAGAGCCGCGGAGGGATCAAGGGTTGATGTATGAGGGAAATCGCCAAAATCATCAGTCATTCGCGGTGCTGACACGTGAGGAGGAGTGGGGGCTTAGTTGGAAGCATCAACTTCTTGATGCCACAAGTTGGAGGGTGGAAGAGCTGCAATGCTCTTTTGATGGGGTCAACCCGTCCATGGGAGAAATAAACCCCCTAGTTCTGTATGGATCACAAACTCTCAGACATACTTTAATGTTTTGATTTAGGAATACATGAGTTTCTTTGTTGAGGTTGGCTCCACATGCATCTTCCGTATTCGTTAAATGTCCAGTGGTCAGTCCCTAAGCTCACGCGGGACAAAACCAATGTGAGAAACAAGGGTTGATCACCTTGCTATTCCATATGAACTTAACACAACGACCAAGCTCTCGGTATCCGGGGTTTATGTTACCATTCAGAATCTTCCAAGAAGACATGGGAGAGGCCCGATTGGAGGATTAGGACCTCAGAACAATCAAAGAGCCATTCTTCCGATGTGTTATGGTGCATGAGTAGGGTAACGTCAAGGGCATTGGGATTGGTCTGAACATAGGGAAGTGGGAGGTGTGAATCACAATAACCAAAATTAAGAATTCTATGGGGGTGGCGTGACAATGGAGGACAGTTGTTGACCATGGTTGAAACACAGTGTCTGTATTTCATTAGCCAGAAATGGGGACAACAAATGGGGGTTGACCGCTAACCATGTTCGCAACACGGGGGATAACTCAAGTATCGTCGATCAGTCTTTCGGGACATTGGCCCAAGACAGCAGGAAGACCATAGGTCGAGCATCCATACTGTAAGGGGGTCCTTCCAAACATGACTAGTCTTCCAGAATGTTGACCCAAGATAGCAGACAGACCATAGGTTGATCATCCATACCGTTAGGGGGTTCCTCTAGACATGAAAGAGGACGAGAGTCCAAATAAGGGGGCACGCAATGTGTGGAATGTGGAGTGAGGGTTTGTTCGAAAAAAATCCAACACTCTTGAAATTACGCCACCATGGAGGGAGCACACATGATGGACACATCGGTTTGATCATGGATCATTCCTTCATTCAAATAGAGCCTCTCTAGGGAGGGATTATTTGCTTCCCAATATCATCTTGGGGCATCCCAAACTTGTTCAGGGCAGATTTACAGATGTCTGGTTCCCTACGAGGGGTCCGGCCAGGGGGCCAGAAAGGGGGAAGCATAGGATTTATGACTCCTGGGGGATGGACCCTATCCGATATACCAGGGTGTCCCTACGTATCCCATGAGGATGGGAATCAAGCCACACATAGTTCTGGAAGCACATTTTAATGTCACGTAGGATGAGGAGAATCCTGGTCGTGCCAGTACATATCCCACCAAAACTACTAAGCCCACGTGAGTCATGCTTGATGTGGGAGACAAGAAGTAAAGGGGGACTTTCCCGACATAGGAAGGGGAAGGTTAGGGTGAAGGGACACTCATTGAATACCGGCCCAATGATGCTAACATGTCTATGTAGCACACCCAGACGCGAGAAGAGATAGATCTGAGTATGTCGGAATTCCACTTGAACATGAGGAAGTGGAAATGTGTGAATCATGATGCTCGAAATTTGGATCACAATGATGGCGGCGTGACGATGGAGGATAACTGTTGACCGTGGTGGAAACGCAACATCTATATCGCGTTAGCCAAGAATGGGGACAGACAAATGAGGGTCAACCATTGACCATGTTCGAAACATGGGACCTATCAAAAATGATGTCCAAGATCCTTAGGGACATTTGCTCGAAACGATAGGAGAGGCCTTAGGCCCATCATCCATGGAGAGCCCTTAAGACTAGCATCCATGTCGTCCGATGGTCCTTTTAGATGTGGAAGAGGATGAGGATCCAAATGGCGAGCTCACGAAGCTTGGTCATGGAATGAGATGAATGTCTCCATGAAAATCCCAAACTTAGGTCTCTTTGTCAAAACACATCTAAATACATTAATGAGACATATTAGATAGAGGGAGTTAAGTCCCTTCCCATAGGGAGATCTTAGTTTAGGGTCGTAGACTTCTAACAATGGGTGATGGGAAACAGAGGATCCATGTGGTGGGTTAACTCAAATACCTGACGTGAATGGGAACCATGGGTTCCGACCACCACGTGTTCCTTGAAGAGGTTTTAGGTCGAGGGACCAAAAACGAGAGTTGACCTGGGCCAGATCCAAAATGCACAGGCATTCCTACGTACCCAATGAGGATGGGGATCAAGTTGCTCATAGTTTTTGAGAGGGACTTAGTTTAAGGTCTTATAACTTAGACCATGAATGGGTAAGGAGAGTAGGAAACACATGGTGATGTGGTTACAAAACCCGACATGAACGAGGACATAATCCCTACTTACCATGTGTTCTCTGGGGAAGTGCTTGAGTCGAGGGACCGAACATGAAAGTTGGGTTGGTCCCGCGGGGAAGTTCTTGGGCGCTCCTACGTATATCATGAGGATGAGAATCAATCCATACATAGTTCTAAAAAATAAAAGGGGCATGCAGGTCTAGCCCTCACACCAAGAGAAGCGGTATTTGATAAATCGTGTATGTCCTTTAAGGTGAGTTGTTTTTTTTTGTAAAGCGACATGCCTAGGGTAGCAGGCATTGGCATCGCCACAAGAATCAAGCCATAGTAGGCATTGACAAATGGTACGGTGCATGACCGATACCAAACATGACGTCCTCTATGATGGGGTCATCACAATGCAGTTCCGTTTTTTGTCATGCGTCCAAGATGATAATGTCATGGTTTAGGGTCATGTGATTGGACCAAGAATGCATCTTAACGTCATGCAACGTAGACATAGCAGAGACGATGCTAGGTGGAGATTTTTTACGGTGCCATGAAACATAACCGATGTGGATGAGGACATGATCCCTCATCACACCGTACACAATTCCAAGATAGGAACCTCGGGACAAGGGGACCAAATAGGGGTGAGAGTGAAAGGGGCATGGGGAACTAGCTCCCAGCTGAGATGGACTCGGAAACAAGATGTTTGGGTGACCCATTGCATCCCATGGGGATGTGGATCTAGTCGCACATATCCATTAATGAAGATATTAGTTTATGGTCTTAGAGCTCGGACCGTGGGAGCCCTGAAAGATGACGTATTGCAGGTTTTTCCCCCTAACGTGCAGAGGTGCACAGAGGGATAGGGACAAGAGTGTTGAGATTCCACCTGGACATGGTGGGGTGGAACATAATGTGAATCATGAAACCAACATTCAAGGTCTGAAGGGGCTATTGTGACGACGGAGGATTACTGCTGACCATGTTCGCAACACAGCATCCTATCGCGTTAGCCTGAAATGGAGACAAACAAATGAGCATTGACCGCTGACCACATTTGCAATGTGAGATTCATATCAATTTGTTGTCTGAAACCCTCTGGGGCATTGGCCCGTAACGGTAGGAGAGCCCTTAGGTGTGGTATCCAGGCCGTTCTTGGGGGTCCCTTTGGGTGTGAAGGATAATGGAATCCCAAATGAAGGGGAACATGAAGATTGAAAAGTGGAAGTAACTTTCCTAAGTTGAATCTGACACTATTGGGCCTAGACCAGAGTACTCTTAACACATGGTCGAACCACTGCAAGGGGTCGAGGGACTTAACTTGATGGCATCCAAGAGATGGCGGATTCCCAGGAGAAGGGGGGCATGGTGCCAAGAACCCTATACCACACCTATATATCCCCCTCGTGGAGAGGGACATGCCAAGGGGCCTAGGTGACCAGGAGATCGGAAGATCTATAAGAGGTGGGGCAGGACCCAAAGTCTATACATTTGAGTGGTCCTACGTATCCCATAAGGATGGAATTCAATCCACACGTAGTTATATAAAGTTTCCTTTTAATGTCATGTGGGACATGAAATAGGAGGGCTAATTTTTAGAACAGGGTGCGCATGGTGAGGCTATCACAAACCCGGCGTGAATGAGGACATAATCATGTACCATAACACGTGGTCCTGTAGTCAATGTTCCAAAGGTGGGATAGAGAAGACAAATTAGTATAACTCAAGATGGACCCTTAGACAAAGGGGTTTGGGCGTTCTTAGGTATCCCATGAGGATGGGAATCAAGCTGAACGTAGTTCTGAGATGATCTTAGTTTAGGGTCTTAGAGCTCAGACCATGGAGGGATAGCAGTTTTCCAAGTAAGCACAGACCTTGAATCGACCCCTAAGCCCACGTGAGTCAAACTCAGTGTGGGAAACAAGGGAGGAAGATCCATATTGAAAAACTCATAACGTCCATCAAAGGGAAATCGGTGCAGAGCCATGATGGACACCCTTGTCGTGGCTTTGTTCCCCTGACATACAGATTCCCACTAAGGAATAGCATCAAGGGTGTCAAATATGTACTTTGCCATGATGAAGTGGAGAAGGATGTGAATCATGTAACAGAAACATTGGTATTAATGGGGTTAGCATGGTGATGGAGGATAAATGTTAACCGTGGAGGAAAAACAGTATCTATATCGTGTTAGCCTGAAGTGGTAATAATAAATGAGCATCGACCACTGACCATGTTCACAACATGGTATTTTTATCAATTTGTTATTTGAAACCCTTAGGGGATTTGGCCCGTAATGGTAGTAGATCCCTTAGGCATTGTATCCAGGCCGTTCTTGGGGGTCCCTCTAGGTGTGAAAGGTGATAGAAGCTCTGATGAAGGGGAACACAAAGCCTGAAAGGAAGGTGAGAAAATGTCTGAGTAGAACCCACCATTCTAGGTACTAAACCAGAGTACCCTTAGGCACATTGGTGAACCGTCGAAAAGGGTTGATGAAGTGTCTTAGAATGGAGAGGTAGGCCAAGGGGCCAAGGTGGGATGGAGATTTCTGGGAGGTGGGGATGGACTCGAAGCCTAGACATTCAGTTCTTCCTATGTATCCCATTAGGATAGGAATCAAGCCACACATAGTTCTCAAGATTCAGTTTAACATAATGCTGGATGAGAAGGGGTGTAGGATACCCTCAAACGAGGGAGTTGTATGGTACGGTGGACAACTCACCGTGAATGGGGACGTAATACTACACCACACCATACACTCACATAAGAGAGGACATGGGCCAGGGGACCAAAATGGATGAGGGGCCTGATAGTTGGGTTTTGGTAAGGAAGGTCTGGCCTGCTCGCAGTTTAACATCTTGCAGTAAGGATGAGGGTTGGGGAATAGGATTCCCTGGACCAGTTATGTGTACGACACGACGAGTAACCCGATATGAATGATGACATAGTCCCATATCACACCATACACTCTAGGTAAGAACTTAGGCTAAGGGAACCAAGAAGTCCAAGAGGCCTGAGGCGGGGCCTCTGTCAGGAAGGCCTGACCAGCTTGTTGTTTAATGTCTTGCAGTAAGGACAGGGGTCGGGGCTTAAAAAGGCCAAGGGGCCTGAGGTTGGGCCTTGGTTAGGAAGGCCTGAACAGCTTTCAGTTTATCTTCATGCACTAAGGACGAGGTCTGGATAAGGTGTCTCTTCCGGGGGTGTGTATGGTATGACGAGTAACCCGATGTAAATGAGGACATAATCCCACACCACACTAGACAATCCCATAAGAGAACCTGGGCCAGGGGACCGACAGTTGGCCCTACCCGGAAAGAGTTTGTCTCTTTGGGTTGGGGTAGAACGAATCACTACGCTCGATGTTTGGGACATCTTGAGGTGGACCCGAAGATCCAGGACGGCTGTTGACTATGTTCAAAACACATCGTCCTTATGGTGACCTGATATGGGAGCAACAAATGAGCATCCACTACTGACCACATTCAAAACGCGGGACTTGTATCGGATTGTTGCTCGGCACCCCCGAGGGCGTAGGCCTAAAATGGTAAGAGGGCCATTAGGCCTGGTATCCTTAACATTTAGGGGCCCTTCCAGACAGGGAAGGTGATGGAATCCTAGTCAAGGAGTGGGTGAAGTATAGCTGTACCCATATACGAATGAGGCGAACATCTCTAGGGAGAGGGAAGTACAGCCAGATCGAGGCTAGCTCGACGTGAATTGGGGAAAAACTGTGCACCCTGCCATATGTATTGACACGAGGGGAAGATTTTGGCCATTGGGCTGGGCCAACAGACAAAATGTCCAGCCATTCCTAGGTATCCCATAAGTATGGGAATCAAGTCGTACGTATTTATTGAAGGCCATGCAGTTTAACATCGTGCGGTGAAGACGGGGGAGGATAGAAGAACAGGAGTGGAACATGGTGGATCCATTATAATCCTCGTATGAGTGGGGATAAGGAATCCTACTCCACATCATGTGAGGACCCTCTGAGGAACACTACAGGAAATATAGGCATTTGCGACGGGTCATTTGCGACGGGATCCCGTCGCAAATGCTTTTTTGCTACGGGGATCCGTCGCAAATCGCCCGTTGCGGAAAACGCCGTCGCAAATAGATTTGTGGTTTTTTTTAAAAACTGATTTGCGACGGGCCCGTCGCAAATAATAATAAAAAATTTTAAAAAAAATAAAAATTATTTATTAATATATAAATCAATAAACCTATTTATATTGATATAAATATAATATTTATTTTTAAAATATGTTTTAGAAAGGATGAATAAAAATCAAATATGAATGTATAAGATGTTCAGTAAATGTGGGTTATAAAATATTTTACAAAATATTTTTAATTAATAATTACATAATTTTATCAATTAATAGTCATTTAATAACTATTTGAATATAAAAAAAATAAAAAAATTAATGAAAGATGGAAAATAAGAAGAAAATGAAACCCAAACTTCAAACGGCCATAACTTTTGATCCGGGACTCCGTTTGAGCTCTACAGCATATCAAATCAAAGCTTGCGACGATCTCTACAGACCTATGGACCAGTGGAACCCGTCCAAGGTTTTTTCGAATCCCAAAAAGGCCCCGAAGGCCTCCAAAACTGAGTTTTTAGTCGGGGCACCCCGGTTTTTCACCGTTCAAACAGCTATAACTTCTGATCCCGATGTCCGATAAACCTCTATCATATATCATGTCGAAGATCTTTTAATTTTCTTCGATTTGACTGATTGTGGAGCTGAAACGGACTCCTGGATTAGAAGTTATGGTCCTTTTAACATTCAAATGGCTATAACTTCCGATCCGGATGTCCGTTTGGCCTGTACCGCATATCATATAGAAGATCGTTTCATGTTCTTCAATTTGACTGGTTGTGGAGTTGAAACGGACTTACGGATTAAAAGTTATCGTCATTTTAACATTCTCAGAGGATTTTCACCCCCTCATTTCTATGTATTCATTCATAACTATACATATATATATATGTGTGTGTGTGTGTGTGTGTGTGTGTGTGTGTGTGTATTGTATATATGTATTTATTTATTTATTTATAAATACACATAAAAACACATATTTTATAAATTTATTTAAAACTAAGCTTATAAATATATATTAATTAATATACAAATAAATATACGAATAAAAACTTATAACTACATATATATATATCTATATGTATATATATATACAAATAGAATAAATATATATTAATATACGAATAAATATATTTTAATATACGAATAAATATATATTAATATACGAATAAATATATATATTAATATATGAATAAATATATCTATATATTTATATTTATTCATTCATATAACCAAATATATTTATATTAATATAAATCTATATTAGTATATGGCTAAATATAACTATATATATATATAACTATAATTATTCCTAATTATGACTAATTATTATTAATTATTCCTATTTATTATTAATTATTTCTAATTATTATTAATTACTCCTAATTACCATTAACTATGAACAATGAATACTAATAATTTAAATTTATTAAATAACAAAACAATCTAAACATAATTAAATTACAACTAATTAAAAAAAATTAAAACTAATAAAAAATTAAAAATAAATATTAAATTAAAAATAACATAAATACCTTCAAAATTGATCTGAGGTTGATCTCCGATAATTGTTGAAGACTTCAATATCAAATCTGCAAAAAGAATTAAACTTAAGAAACTGTGAACTCTAAAATTAGAGAAGTTGAGAGTGAATGGAAAAAAAACGGCTGGGTGTATTTATAAGTTAGATTATTTGCGACGGGACTATTTGCGATGGGTTTCCAGTCGCAAATAATACTATTTGCAACGGGACCCGTCGCAAATACTTTAGCCCGCATTTATTACGGTCAACGGTTAAATAGTTATTTGCGACGGGACCCGTCGCAAATAATAACCTGCCGACATACTATTTGCGACGGGGGTATATTCCCGTCGCAAATAGTTTCTACCGCCGCCAGTTATTTGCGACGGGGGTATATTCCCGTCGCAAATACTTTTTACCGCCACCGGTTATTTTCGACGGGGGTATATTCCCGTCGCAAATATTTTTTACCACCGCCAGTTATTTGCGACGGGTGGTAACCACCCGTCGCAAATAATTTTCCCGCGTTTTGGCGCGCAATGCGCGCCAACCTTTTTGCGATGGGTGGGATTTCCCCGTCGCAAATAAGTAGTTATTTGCGACGGGAAAATCCTCTCGTCGCAAATAAGTTTTTAATAGGACTATTTGCGACGGGATTTATTCCCGTCGCACAAATCCCTTTTTCCCGTAGTGGAAGCTACACCTAGGGGGGTAGTCAAAGAGAAGAGTTTGGGGATGGGCTCAAAACAAAGCGTCTGAGCGTTCCTACGTATCCCATGAGGATGGTAATCAAGCCGTACGTAGTTCTAGAAGGCCAGTTTAATGTCATGTAGGATAATGGAATTCATATCATCTGGGGATGTGTACGGTACGGTGATTAACCCGACGTGAATGAGGACATAATCACATACCACACAATACAATCCCACAAGAGAGCCTAGTTCGGGGAAGGCCATGGGGCCTAAGGATGGGCCTCGGTCGGGAAGGCCTGACTAGCTTGCATTTTAACATCTTGGAGTTAGGATGAGGTAGCTCTTAGTTTAGGGTCATAGAGCTCAGACCATTTTGTAGTTTATTGTCATGCAGGATGATAATGAGCAGTTTGACGTGATGATGGCGGCTGATGTATTTTAACATCGTGCAGGATGATGTTGCAGTTTAAAGTCATGCAGGACTGGACAGATTAAGGTTCTTTAGGACCATCTTGCAGTCTAGGGTCACATGGGACTGTCCAGTTTAAGGTTATGTAGGACCATACAGTTTAAGGTAATGCGAGGCCGGGGTGAAATTTTCGGTCATGCGGGTCCTTCCAGTTTAAGGTCATGTAGGACCATATAGTTTAAGGTCATATGGGAATGGGGTGCAGTTTAGGGTCATGAGGGACCCAGAGGCTCAGGAAAAGTATTGGTTGAGGAACTTGGAATTGGTGGGAGGAGTTATGCTCTCACCATCCATGGTTACCAAGGAGTATTCTCCATTGGGGTAGACCTTATGAATTATGTAAGGTACTTCCCATTTGGGCTCCATATTGGGTGGTTTCCTGCCAGGGATCATTGGTGCTCAGAGGGCCAATACCAGGTTTCCTTTTAGAAAAGAGCGAAGGCAAACCTTCTTGTTGAAGGCTCTGGGTATCTTGTTCTGATGCCTTTCTAGATTGTGCAGGGAACGGAGCTTGTTCTCGTCCAGTGCTTCTAATTCAGCTAGATGGATTTCTTCCACCTTATCTAGCACCTACTAGTGATATACTGCAGTGCGTAACGATGGAAGCTGGATCTCGATGGGCAGGATGGCCTCAGCCCCATACACTAGGGAATATGGAGTCACCTGGGTGGGATTGCGAGTCGTCATCTGATACACCCAGAGGGCATTGGGGAGCTTGTCCGAACAACTTTTCTTGTTCTGACCAACCATTTTCTGAAAAAATGTAATAAATGGTTTTGTTGAATGCCTCGATCTATCCAATTTCCTACATGTGATAGCGATAGGTATGGTTCGAATGGATATTGTACTTGGCATAGAATTTCTTCATCTTGTCTGCTTGGAATCTGGTGCCATTATCGGTGAGGACAACGTGAGGGACTCCAAACCGGTGGATGATATTGGAGCTCACGAAGTCAACAATTGAATGGGCCTTGACCTCTTTGAGTGGAACTGCCTCTGCCCCACTTGGAGAAGAAATTTGTTGTCATCAGGATGAACTTACACTGGCAATCTGTCGTCGGTGGATATGGTCCCACGACATCAAGTCCCCACACTGCAAATGGCCAAGAGTACTTGGTGGAGTGGATAGGCTCTGGCGGCCAATGCAGGAAGTTAGCATAAACTTGACACGCATGGAATATCTTGGCAAACTCAATACTATCATGGATCATAGAGGGCCAAAAGTCACCCAGTCTCCAGATATGATGGGACAGCTTTGGCCCAGCCATGTGGGCACCACAGGAACCAGCATAAACCTCTTGCATGACCTGAGAAATCTCTAATCCTTGAATGCAACAGAGGAGAACACCATCAGAACCCAAATTATAGAGGATCTGCTAAAGACTAGGACCACTCTAAAGGGTAAACTACAGTGCGCGGTGTCGGATTCACTCACGCTCGGTGCGATCATCCAAGAGGCAACCATTTTGGAGATACTCGACAAAGGGTACTCTCTAGTCAGGAGTGGACACAACCACCGAATTTGAAGAACCTGGGGATCCTGACATGGAGGATCTGGCGGTAAGATGGCTTACCCTTGGGCCGTCATCATCCTCTGGGGTGACGGGTGCAGTGACTCTCCAGTGTGCCACATGTATAATCAGATCATCCTGTATGGTTTCTGCAAGTGATGCAGCTAAGACGACCAAAGCGTATGCTCGACCATTTCATGACTGAGGGACATGGGTAACCTCTGATCGAGAAGGGAACTTGTCCATTAGACGGAGGGTTCACTCCAACAATGGCATGAGATCTAGCTTCTTGATGAAATTATTTCCATTGACCTACTTGATGACTAGTTCGGAGTCCCCTTTCACATGAAAATGGGGGACATCGATCTCAAGGGCCAGCTCGAGTCTAGTTATGAGTGCCTGATACTCTGCCTCATTTTTTGTGTAGCCTTCTAACAATGGGAATGAGTATGGAAGAACGGCTTGTGTTGGGGTGATGAAGACGATACCTAGGCCCACTCTGTTGAACCTAATATCATTGATCCTCTTATTGGTGGGGCTCTGGGAGGCACCGTAGAAGTGTATTTTCCAACATGATACAACATGATCGACTGAGAGGTTTGCCTCATCAGGAAAATACTAGTCCAGGGATTGGTCTGTGGAGGTTGGATGGGCAGTTAGGAAGTTTTCCAATGCCTGCCCCATGAGATCCTTTTGAGGTACGAACCTGATGTTGAACTACTGGAGAATTACCTCCCACCGCACTAGCCATCCAGTCAACATGGGGTAGTTCAGAATGTAATTCTGTGGGTCCACCCGAGATACCAACTGTACCTCATGGTACTACAGGTAGTGTCGCACTTTTTGTATGGAAAACATGAGTGCAAGGCAGATATTTTCGATAGGGGAGTATCTGGTCTCCGTATCGAGTAGCATGCGGCTGAGGTAGTAGAGGTTTTTCTCTGTCCCCTCGTTGTTCTTCTGGGTGAGCAGGGCACCGAGATATAGTTCCATAGCAGTCACATAAAGGAACAGTAGCTTTCCGATGATGGGTGGCATCAGGACCGGAGGCCGGAGCAGATACTGCTTGATTTCCATGAAAGTGGTCTGACACTCTTCATCCCATTCATAGGTGAAGCCTTTCTTCATGAGCAGGGAAAAGGGCTTACACTTTCCATCCAGATTCGCAATGAATTAGTATATGTAGGCTAAGTGGCCTTGGAGACCTCAAAGCTCCCAGATATTGCTCGAGGGAGGAATTTGGCTAATGGATTTAATCTTCTCTGGGTTGATCTTGATACCTTGGTATCTGACAAAAAAGCCAAAACACATCCCTAAGGTGACCCCGAAGGCACATTTAAGCGGGTTCATCTTCAGGTGGCAGGAGCGGAGAAAACCGAACAATTTCTCAACGTCCTTGAGATGGTCCTGGTGCTGGTGAGATTTGACCACCAGGTCGTCCACATATCACTCCACCAACGTCCCGAGAATTGGTTTGAATATGCAGTGCATGGCCCTCTGATATGTGGTACCTGCATTTTTTAGGCCAAAGGGCATAAACGGGTAACATAAAGTTCCTTTGGGGGGCCCCAAAATTAGTGGAGTCCTCATCTTTTGGGGCCATCTGGATCTAGTTTTACCCAGAATACCCATCTATTAAGGAGAGGGCTTGCAACCCAGCCATATCATCAATCAATAATTTTGTCACTAGAAGGGGAAAATCATCCTTTGGACATTGGCGGTTGAGATTGCGGAAGTCGATACAGACTCTGATCTGCCCTTTCTTCTTCCTTACTGGCACAATGTTGGCCAACCACATGGGGTAAAGGAACTCCTTGACGAATTTGGCTTTGATAATCTTGTCAACTTTGGCCTCAACCATGGTACCGTGAGAAGGGTGCATCTTTCTGGGAGGCTGCTTGAACCCGTGATGGTTTTTTGGGAGTCCAAGGCAGTGGATGGATACCTAGAAATCTAGTCCTGGCATCTCACCATAACTCTAGAAGAACACATCTCGGTGCTGCTTATGGAAGTTCATGTACCTCTGCTGCTCCTCGAGGGACATGGAGGCACTGATCAATGTGGGTCTTGGATCTACCTCGCTACTAAGGTTCACCTGTACTAGTTCATTGACTGTGGTAGAGACGCCTTCTTCAAAGGCAGGGAGCATCCTATAGGTCCTCTTCTATGCTTGTGGAGGGATCTTCCATGGGGGGAGTTATCTCTGAGCCACCAGACTCCGATGGGAGGCTGGTGCCGGCTTGAGCAGTAGTGGTCATCATATCAGGAGATTCATGCACCACTGAGACCATAACGATGAAGTTAGTCTATCAAATCCCATATATTCTTCGGCCCAAGCGGCCAAACTTGATAAAATCAAAGCAGTAGTGGTGCGTTGTCTTGATCCGGTTAATTCCGGACTAGAAAAATAGACACGTATGACGTACCGCCATCTCCATGAGCCTGACATCCCGATACCGTACATGGGTAGGAGGTTCAGGGATCAACTGAGCATGGTTGGTGTAGGAGTACGAGGTGATTCTCTGCCATCACATGGACCTAGGAATATGCCTTCTTCTTTTACCCGAAACAACAAAGAATTGCCCCATGTTAGGGATTGTGGCCTCCAACCGATGGATAGGTAAGATGTAGCCATCATCCAGACCTACCCAGGGATCACTTGTGACAGTGGCGGGCTAAATATCACTTTCAAGAATCTACTTATCCTTGCACTTGTAATAGTCGGCGTCCAAATAACAGGCTTCACAAGAGGGAAATAGAGACGCATCTCCTTGGAGCACGCCTACTCAACCATTGAGGGAGTATTTGAGGCATTGGTGATATAAATAAGGGACTACTATATGCAGGTGGATCCATGGCATGCCCATCAATGCATTGTACGCAGTGTCCTAGGAGACGACCATGAATTCAGTACTGGAAACTAGGCCACTGAACTAGGTCTTCAAACGGATCTTTCGGACTGGGGTCTTCTTGGTCCTGTCGTGTCCCTAGATTCTGAGGTCAGAGGGAGTTAGATCACCCTCAGACAAATCCAGCTTCTGCAGTGTCCAGGTCAGGATTAGGTTAATCCCAAAACCTATGTCAAAAAGATAGAGGTATACTTCCATGACATTGAACTAGCCATTGATGTACAGTGGAAGAATGTTCCCCTGTATGGGAGGGTCTTCGTCTTCACTAGATAATGAGATAACTGCCTGACATTCGGCATTCTCAGTTGCCTCAGCAAGGAAGGCTTCTGCAGCTGCTACCTCTGTCTCTAACTAGAGGGGGCTTTTTAGGGCCTCAGCAAGCGCCTCACGCATGTCTGACGATAGGCAAAGAGACTCAAGAATATAAATCCTCACTGGAATTCTAGCAAGGTGCTTCAGAACATCATACTTCTGGGCCAGATGTGAGCTTCTTCTTACAGGAGGACGCTCTGCAATTGGAGGCACGACGGGCCCTGCCGGCTAGGCTAGCGGCTGGCTAGTGCTTGCTATGCCCCATTGCTCATTGGTTGAGGCCTGAAGAGTGGCTGCTGGATGAGGATCAGAGAGCTGATATTGGCCTATAGTAGGGCGAGACTGGCTATGGTGTGGCCAAAGCAGCTCTGCCTGATCTAGTAGCACAAACGACAGTGGATGTAGATCTGAGGGCACCAGATGAGGAGTTTGTGCGTGCTGAGCTATGCAATGGGCCTGCTGTCTGGTTTCAGTAGCATGCACGGCCTGGCTGGAGGTTCCAACTGATGCACCCAAACAACCCATGCAGTCATGGCTCCGCCGACGTTGATATCGACCGGGGACATTGGGGAGGGTCGCCTGGCGTTCCCCCTAATCGGTAGTCATATAGGGATTTACCAACTCCGCAGTATTAACCAAAGTGTACCCATGACTGTCACTTGACGAATCATCCACCACTGGGTGGATTCTAGGAGGTATCCCCATCTTAGGGGGCATGAAGTCACCGAGTGTGCGAGATGACGATGGTAGCGGTGGAGCGTGTTGCTTCTTCTTGCGCCACTACTGCTTGCCCTTCTGGGAAGAGGTCGGCTGAGATGATGATGCAGAGGTACTGGTCGCATCTTCTGAAGGCTCTGGATGATTCAGGCATGCCCAAATAATACCAAGGGTGCGGGTGACTGTTTTATGAGCCATCCAGCCATCATACTTCTGGGATCCGCTAATGGGGACTTGCTTCCAATTACCTTCTTCATCGCTACTTCTTTTTGACCACACAAAGACACCCTCCACTTATGCCAGGGCCGGGCCTAGCCTAACTATGTTGTTATCGACCTGGTCTTGGCTACAGTCATTAAACACATAGCACTTCTTGAGGGTGTGACCCAGAATCCGATGATAGGGGCATTAGTTGGGGTGATCGGTGAGATTCGCCTTTGTCGGCCTTCTGCACTCGGGTAAGCGCACAATCCCCTGCTTCAGGGCACTATGGAAGTAACTAGGGACCTGAGCCTCGTTGAACGAGTAAGTCTAGTGACTTCTTTCCGCATAGGGGGCACTGGGAGCCTGGCCCTGATGAGGGGCCTACCGAGGAGGCAGAGCCTGATTGTCTTGCCTAGGCCGTGGTGGTGCGTTGCGCGGGGGAACTTGCCGATTCTGAGGCGGTCGCTTCTGGGCAAGAGGTTGTGCCTGGGGTGGAGGGCCTCTACGAGTTTGTAGGGCTGGTGCCATTGGAATCAATTTTAACTGCCTGGGGGCCTCTATTTGGGCCACTGCGGTGGGCTCGGCTCTGGCAGCCCTCCTTGATGGGATCACAGGGGGCAGCAGACGCGCCTGACTAGCCTGTTGTAGAGCTTCCTCGAGGAGATGAGCCTTATCTGAGAAATATCATAACCCTCCAGGGTAGTTCTGAGTGATCAGGGAAGGAACCAGTTCTGCTTTGACATTCCCTATGCACATCTTCAGTAATTGCTCTTCAGTTATTGGAATATCGAGGGAGTATGTGAGCCCCTTCCACTAGGTGATGAAGTCCGCGACTCTCTAATCAGGCCTTTGTTTTCACTTTAAGTGGTCAGCGATATTGGTCTTTCATGTGGTGGAGCTTAATAGATATAGTAATTTTTAGTGAAGATCCTCACATCCGGTCACCGATCCAATAGGGATCTGGCTATACCAGACGAACGCAGGTCACTCCAACGTCTGCACAAAACATCAGAGTTTGGAAAATTTTTTCTATGTTGGGGTCCCCAACATGGGTCCACACATGGAGGAAAAAAGGTTCAGGTGTTGCGGCGGGTCCCCTGTCCTATTAAAGGGTGAAAAAGTGGGATTTACAAAACCCGGGGGTGCAGGAATATCATCCACCCACACGGGATATGGCTTGCCATTTGGTGGGACAGCCACCTGCCGAGTTTCCAATGCTTCGAGGTGGGCGATGAGTGTCGATATAGGATCATCTGGGCGGGGGTCCCTGTCTTGGAGGGGATCCCTAACCACGAGTTCATTATCGGTCTCTTCGATATAGTAAACGGCTTCAATGGCTCATGGAGCGACTGGCCGAGTGGCTTGCAGGGAAGGTGGGGGAACCCGAGCTGGATTCTTAGGATTTCCTCGCCATTCGGGAAGGTTTGGTGAGACTTATCGCACCCTCTTGACATGAGTTCTGTCTTCAGCCCTGTCCACAAGAGTATCATGATCAGGGTTTCCTGGAGGCATCTCAACGGGGGAAATTGTTCCTGCCCTTGCTGCCCCAGCCTAGGATCACCATAGTCAGGTCACCACTCTATATTGCGCTCGACTAAGAGTTCGTCGACTAGCCTCTTCTTCTCGGCATGTTTCTAGTGCAATGATACCTTCTCGGGTTCTTCCTCCACCTTCTGCACTGAGGCGAGTGGGTCAGAGTGCTTGAAAACTCCGACATGCTCTTTACCCTTACCGACATTCTGACTGATTACAAGCGACTCGGTGGGCGCAGGGATACTTAGGAGGTTATTCTTCTAATGAGTAATCCTTCTTGATTGGTCCAATAGTGGTGGTACACCCTCAGGGGGTAAGTCTCCATCGAGAAACTCCAGATTGTCCTCCTTTTCCACTATGTCATCCATGTGGACCGCAACCCTTCTTGGGGGCATGTCCTCAATGTCGCATAACGAGTCAGGCTACTACCGGATAGGACTGAAGAGGAGGGAAGCATAATATCCCCGTCCATGGACTTGCACGTGGGGGTAGCTTCCCTGATTATTTTACGTAGTACCTTGAAAATATGAATGCATTTTTGTTGGAGGGTGTTATGGAGACCTGGTGACTCCGGGTGCTGGGCCACGGGGAGTACAACCAAATCGACCAGACGGCATTGCTTGCCAATTTCCTCAAAGTGAACGTGGATCCTAGGGTAAAACACTCGATAATAACGCAAACTAAAGTGCATCTCCCATTGGGTTTTATGGAATCACTCGACTACCTCTGGGGTGAGGGATTCTGGTGCAGGAATGTTCGATGCTGTCGCCGGCAATAACTTCTGCGGGAATTTTTCCACCGCAATAATGTTCCAGAAACTCCTGGGCTCGGATTCATGGTCTGGACTCATATTTCCCCACTCGTCAACCAGAGGTGGCTGAGGAACCGATAGTGGTACTAAGGAGGACTTATGGGACAGTAAACTGGGTAGCAGAGAATACGACGAGTGAGATGACTGGCTGCTGAATTCCGGGCCATCCTCGGAAGAGTGCAGTAACCTGAACACAATGTCACGATATGATGGGCTGACAACCACAGCTTCTGGTGTAGGTATCGTGGTTACCGACGATGTGTCACACTGTTTCTCCACCGCCATTGGTCCCCAAAATAGCTCTCTGTGATCTCTGGTCGAGGTATAGGGCAGTTCTGGTGAGGACGGTGGTGACTGCACGGTCAGAACCTGTGGGACTCCCAAAATTTCCTCCTCCAAGATGTACCTACAAAGAGAGGTAGGAATATGGTGGACTTCACATTCTAGAAGGATGAGGCTAACACGCCTTGTTTCTGCCCAGTCCTTGACACAGAGGACCGAGGGGAGGGTTCCACTGCTGATTCGTATTCTGCTTCAGAATCTGAGAAGCGGTCCGGTTTGATCTCCATCTGAGCCTTCCCAGGATTCTTCTTGTGGTGTAGATGACCCACCCTCCTGCCCCTAGGCGGATCCTCAGGACAAGGCTGGTTCCCGAAATGTAGTCTTTGGGCCGCACTCATGTCAGGGCGGAGAGGACTTCCACTTGAGATATCTAGAGTGCGAGGAGAATTGGGACAAATGTCCAAGGGGGCATGGGGAGGACCTCCATGAACAGAAATTGAATAGGAGAAACCTTAGTCAGAACTGACAGGAGCATGGGGAGGACCTCCATTCTTGGTGCGGGTGGAGCGAGGATGACCTTCACCCCTTTGGTTGTCAGGGCGAGGAGGACATTCTCCAGCTGCAAAGAGAATGTAGGGAGGATCCCCAGGTTGGGGAGGGACCATAAGGGAAATGCCTTCACATCGACGGTCATGGGCAGGAGGCATAATTCCATACCCGGTGTGGTGGGAAAGAGAGAGGCTTTCGTGCCGAGTGTCATTGTCGTGGGGCATGCCTTCATTCTGGTTGGGTGTAGCATGGGGCATACATCTATGATGAGGTTCGGAGCGGGTAAGGCCCACAATTTGTGGAATAGTGCTATGGGGAGGACCTCCATATAGGGTGACATCATCGCAGGTTGGTTCGCGGCAATCACCACTCATTCCTGCGACCCAGGGAGTCGACCCAACTTTCCCATGGAGCGGTTGGGGCCTCGATCCCGGTTGGGCATAGTAGTGCCCCTTCTTAGTTTGGGAAGGAAATTTATGATATGAATCAGTGGTGGCTCGGTTCATAGTAGTTGTCGAAGTTAACACCCCCTGGTGGGAGTCCTCAGCTCGAGCCCCACGCTAGAGTCGGGTCAGGCGAGCCGGTGTGGGTGATGCAGGTGCATAGCCTACCTGCTCCACTGGCTAGGCCGGGTGGCAACGTTGACGCGGCCTGGTGGAGGCCCATTCTTAGAACCCTTGAATTGAGACTATGACTGGGCTGAGCCGGACGTCACCCACCTCATCAGCGTAAGGCAAGGAGTCGTCAAGGCATTTCGCAGACAGGCTACTGAAATGATTGAATGTTGGGGTGGGGAGTAGGGGTTCCCTACACGGCCTTAAAGGGTGGTGTTGACGATGAGGCTTGGACGCCTCCAGGTCCAGGCGAAACATATCCCAGGTTTGGATTATTCCCTCCTCCTCGTAATGGCGTATGAGGTTGTTAATCACCCTTTGTTGGATGACTTCTGATGGGGAGATGGGGCATGGGTGCCCCATGTTTGTGGATGCAGACGTCGTTGTGGCAGCAATGGAGCCACGCGGAGCGGCTGTGCTGGTGTTTCTCCTGCCCCTATGTAGGCGGGTGGGCAAAGATCGTGTCCCTATAGCAGTAACCTGATTCCTGGGAAGCAGGGAGAGTAACTCATCAGCACTGCAAGGAAAAGAAATCAACAACTAGTGCCCCAACGCCATCCCGTCTTCCGTGGCCAGTAAGAGGGATCCAAACTGAAAACATTGCAGAACGGAATTCCCAACGTTCTACTTCCCCAACTTCTGTTGAGTTTCATGCCAGGCCCACTATTTTCTTGGCAGGACTCGGTGCCGAATAGCTGAATCTGATGACATGTCAATCTACTTATGTCTCGAGCACTACTAGTCTCTATATTGAGGAGAATATATTCACATCAGGTTCACCATTTCTATTTCCTATTCTTTCACCGGGGTGCGTGAATCTGTCTGCTTGGGTGCAACAGGCGCGGCCATTTGTTTCCCCGCATTCCCGCTTTCCAAAGGTGGGTGGTATTCACACCTTATTCAAGGATGTCTGCTCCTTGATCGAAACCAGGATGATGGGATGTAGGTTCTTCCTTCTATGGATTCCTTCTCGAAACACATCGCCTAGTTCGGGTCTCCCTCATAGATTTAATACGTTGATCATGAAACTCTTCCCAGTGCCATGTTTCAATAGATGGCGATTAATTACACTGCTTCTGTCAGGACATTTCATGTGGTCCGGTTAGGGTAGCAACCTTCAGTTGCGGGAGTAGTCACGTTGTGGCATCACTAACGTGTCTGAACGCTGGGGAATTGGGGTGTCTGTCTATTTTCACTTATTATAGGGCTTCTTGAGGGTGTGGAAGCCCGTGGCATCCCACATCGAGCTTGGGTAATCATATTCTATAGGCATGTATCTAAGGTTTTCCTCATCTTCATGTGCCTAACACATGGTATGGAACATGTTTAACATCTTGCGAAGACAGTTACGCCAAAGGCGTGTCATCCGAGGTTTTCCTCAGGCATCTCATGTTTATCACGAGGTATACCATGAGTTTAACATATTTCCGACATGGTTACTCCAAAGGCGTGTCATCTGAGGTTTTCCTTAGGCATCTCATGTTTATCACAACGTAGGATGCGAGTTTAATGTCTTTCAGAGATGGTTATGCCAAAGGCATGTCATCCAAGGATTTCCTCAGGCATCTCATGTTTATCACGAGGTGGGCCATGATTTTAATGTCTTGTAGAGATGGTTTGAGGGTGATCAGAACATCCCATAGAGATGGATCAGATTGGTACATCCCAAGGAGGGATCACCTGGAAGATGGATGGATCAAAATTCCCAATGAGGATAGATCTGAGGTGGTGCGCCCCCTGGAGGGGAGATGTCACACCGTAATGGCTGATCTGAACACCACTGAGGGCGGATCTGGGAGAGTGCACCCCAGGATGGGGGACACCATGGATTACCATTGGTTGGGATTGAACCTCAGGGAGGTTTTCTACATACCCTGTGGAGACGACAGGGATCAAATCCCACGTAGTTCGAAGGGGTGATGAATCAGGGTGTACACAAAGGACAACAACCAGGAGACATGCTAGGGCTTACGTGTGGATAACCGCCCAAGTACTGCTAGGAGCAGAGAGGAGGGTGAATGACATGATCCCACCAGGATGTGGCGTCTCGGTTGAGAATCAGGATGGATGGTGGATGGTTGAATTAAGTGGAGGGGGAATGAAATGGGACCCTCACAAGGGCGATGGTGAAGTTGGGCTTGAGCCTTGAAGAGACCTCCTACGTATCCCCGTGGTAGGGAATCAAAGTCCGCATAGTTCGGTTGGTGAGAACCGACATGAAGGGGGGTAGGAAGACCAATGGGTGATGGTCTTGACCCTTAGAGAGGCTTCCTACGTACCATGCCTTGACATGTATCAATGTCCATGTAGTTCGGGATGGGTCACTAGTGAACCGACATGAAGAAGGACATTGGTCCAGATTGATGGTGAGGATTGAACCTCAAGGAGGCTTCCTACATACCATGAATTGACATGGATCAAAGACCTTGTAGTTCATAATGGACGCTGGTGAACCAACATGAATAAGGACCTTGGTCCAATGGGTGTTGGGATTGAACCTCATGTGGTTTCCTACGTACCATGCCTTGACATGGATCAAAGTCCTCATAGTTTAGGTTGAAGAGGGGTTGTTTAACTGACATAAAGTGGTGTTAGAACAACCAGATCGCAGGGCCACAACTGCTTACTGCTGGATTGGGATGCAGTTTAACGTCATGCGAGACAAGGTCATGTTAGAGAACTGACGTGAATAAGGACCTTGGTCCAGGTTGATGGTGGGATTGAACCTCGGGGAGGCTTCATACGTACCTCACCTTATGAAGGATCAAAGTCCACGTAGTTCAGGATGGGGTGTGTCGGAGAACCGATATGTAGGTGAACCCAGGGGTCCACTGGTGGTGGGCTTGAACCTAGTGAGGCTTCCTACGTTCCATACCTTGACATGTATCAAAGAATACGTTTTTCAAGAGGGTGATGGTGGGGCTTAGCGCACCGACACAGAGATGGTTGAGACCAATGGTTGTTGGTCTTGAACCTCGTGTATGCTTCATGCATACTATTCCTTGACATGGATCAAAGTCCCCATAGTTCAGGCATACAGTTTAACGTCATGAGGGATGGGGGTAGAAATTGATGTGAATAAATGGTGGGGCGATGGGCTTGAACCTCGGGGAGGCTTCTTACGTACCATTCCTTGACATGGATCAAAGACTTCATAGTTAAAAATGGTGTACAGTTTAATGTCATGCGGGACAGGGGTTGGTGTCATAGTTGATGCTTACTCTAAGCCCACATGAGTCATGCTTGGTGTGAAAAACAAGAGGTGGCAGGGACCTGATAATCACGTCGCGAAGGGTGCATCCATGAGAATTGAAGAGGGGATTACACGTTAGGAGGCCCATGGTGCTGATACTTACTCGAGGATAGAGGCCCGAGGGTGATAAATCGTAGCGGGAGAGGTATTTGGGACTGAAGAAAGGAGGTGCCTCATCCCCCATCATGCCCTCCGCTGGCCCTGGAAGTGGGGAAGTATAGAGGTGCATGGGTGCTATCTTCTATAAGAAGGACTAGGGGATTACACCAAGATGGATTCACTTCCCCCACGGACAAACACGCCTCCCAGAAGGAAGATATCATCCCTTGTGGATACCGGGAGGCATGGGGAATGTCCAAGGTGGGGGCACCCCATGAAAGAGGCATGAGGCGATGTCACAGTTTAACATCATGTGTTGAGGATGAGGGTGCTTGTTAGTTTAACTTCATGTAGCTCGGACGTGGTTGGTTTACTCCGCACCCAAAGGACTTACATTACCGGTACCCACTGCTCCTTGTGGGAGGGAAGGTGCCGACAATGTAGTGATGAAGGGGGATCACAGAGCGAACCATCGAGGGGTCCACGTTAGCGTGGTTATGCGAAGAAGAAATAACCATTAGCGTGACTATGAGAAGAAGAATTAGGCGATGCAGCGCTACGGGCAGTATCATTTAGGGGACTTTGAAGTCACATCGTGAGAACCTGGAGAGTCGCACGGGAAAATGAATTTCCAAGCAGTGGGGTCTATAGGTAGAGGCCTTAGGGAGCTCGGTTACTCTGTGTGGTGAAGGGAACTTGGGAAGGGGTGTGGTTCGCAAATTGGGGTGCCTTAGCCTTATCATGGGGCATAGGTGCAAATGATAGGTGGTTCACAAAGTGGAATGGTGTTTTTGGAGCACTGCCTCACGGAGCATAGGTGCCTCATGAAGAAAAGTGTCGCGAAGTAATGTGCTTTGTGAAGTACAGTGACCCTGCCTTGTCATGTGGATCACGTGTACATGAGGGGTGTTTTGCGAAGAATAAATTCTCTGCGACAACCCGGGTCCCCTTAGGGATCCCCTTCCTTTGTGAAATCCCATAGGCTTCATGAAAGGCATCCCTCTCAGATGAGGGGATCAAAACGAGAAAATGTGTAGGCTCCTCGTGAAGCAAAAATACCTCATGGAGCTCATGGTTTACAGAGCAAAGGGTGCTTCGTGATTCGAGAGCTGAGAAGATGAAATTTCAGATTGTCTGTTAGGGTGCTCAGGGGGAGCTTGGAATTTATAGGCAAGAGGCACTGCGAAGTAGAGCTTACGCGGTGCCAAGGGGGATTCAGTTGCTTCGTGGCGGGTTGAGAAAGTAAACTAGAATCCCAGAGGGGTACCACCTTATTTGCTTCGTGGTGGACTCATGAACGTCAGGGGCGCTCGTGGGGCATCCTGCCACTGTTGCTTCGCGCGGGTTCGCGAATGTCAGGGGTGCTCGTGGGGCGTCCTGCCTCTGTTGCTTTGCAGTGACTGTGTTGCCTGGGGGGGCTCCGTGTCATGGCTTCATGGGGCAGGGTGCAGGGCCTCTTTTTCTTCTTTATTATCTTCAAATATTTTGGCACCAACAGGTCCGATGTACCTAGGACATAATATTCCCTTTTTACTGAATTGTATAATACCCTTCTATGGAGATAGCTTTAAGAAAACGTGATCACCTTCTTGAAATTCAAAATCCTTCCTTCGGTTATGAGCATAGCTCTTTTTCCTACTTTGAGCTATTTTGATATGGTTCGGGATAATATTCACCATTTCCATTGTTTCTTCAACAAGTTCTGGGCCCACGAGCATTCTTTCACCAACATCATCCCAGCAAGTTGGTGTACGACATCACCTCCCATATAATGCTTCATAGGGTGCCATCTGTATACTTGAATGGAAGCTATTGTTTTATGAAAATTATATGAGATGTAAATAATGATCCCACATACCTTGAAAATCAAGTTAACAAGACCTCAACATGTATTCTAATGTTTGAATAGTCCTTTCTGATTGTCCATCAGTTTGTGGGTGGTAGGCAGTGCTCAAACAAAGATCAGTATCTATGGCCTTCTGAACAATTTTCCATAATCATGATGTAAAATGTGGATCACGATCAAAAAAATTGATTGGGGTACTCCATGAAGTCTCACAACTTGATTAATATGTAGGCTTGCTAGACATTCAAGTGGTAGATCTTCTCTTTTATAGCAAGAAAATGTGTTGACTTGGTAAGACGATCAACAATGACCCATATAGCATTGTTCCTTCTAGGAGTCTTTGGTAGTTCCATGACAAAGTCCATCATGAAATTATCCCATTTCCACTCAGGTATGGGTAGAGGTTGCAATAATCCTCTAGGTTGTCGCCTTCCAGCTTTCACTTGTTGACAAACCATACACATTGACACAAAATCGGCAATCTCCCTCTTTATGTTGTCCCACCAGAAATGTTCTTTCAAATCTCTATACATCTTAGTGTTACCAGAGTGTATAAAGAAATTAGAAACATGAGCATCATTCAAAAATTCCCTTTTTAGATCTGGTATATCAGGAAAAAAAATTCTCTTCCCAAATTTCAAAATTCCAACTTTATATAAGAAGTCACACAATCTCCCATCATTCATAGCTTTAATCTTCTTTTGACACTCCTCCTCATTAGCCTGATAACTTTTTATCCTTTCTAGTAAAGATAGTTTGGAAACTATTTGAAAAGGCATTGATGCTTCACCTTCCATGGTTATTCACATATCCATCTTCACTAGATCCATGAAAATAGGATCCCTTTCCAATATCATCATGTTCAAAACTCAAGGATCCTTTCTACTCAAAGCATATGCCACCTTATTTTCCTTCCCCGGGTGGTAGTGTATCATGCAATCATAATACTTGAGGAGTTCAAGTCATCTCTTTTACCACATGTTGAGTTCTTTCTGTGAGAAAATATACGTCAAACTCTTGTGATCATTATAAATCTCACATTTTTCACCATAGTGATAATGTCTCCATATCTTTAAAGAAAATATTATAGCAGCTAACTCAAGATCATGAGTAGGAGAGTTTTTATTATGAATTTTTAGCTGTTGTGATGCATAAGCAATAACCCTATAATCTTACATAAGGACACAACCAAGTCTTTTCTTTGAAGTATCACTATAAATAACAAACCCATCATTCCCTGATGGTAGAGTCAATATAGGGGCATTGACTAATCTTCTCTTCAGTTATTCAAAACAATATTCACAATATTTTGTTCAATAAAATTTAACCCCTTTATGTGTGAGATTCGTTAGCAAGTTACCCATTCAATAATTTTTTTTACGAAATGCTGATAATAACCTGCTAATCCAATAAAACTGTGTACCTCAGTTATGTTTGTTGGCATGGACCAATCTTGGATTCCCTTTGTCTTTTCAGGATCAACTAGGATTCCATCCTTAGAGACAATATGTCCAGGAAAAGAAATCTCCTGAAGCCAAAATTGACACTTTCTAAACATCCCATATAATTCATGTTTTCTAAGAGTCTTTAGGATAATGCGCAAGTGATTTTCATGATCTTTGTAGCTTTTGGAGTATCCCAAGATATCATCCATAAATACCACTACAAAACCATCGAGATATTCCTTGAAGACTTTGTTCATTAAATCCATGAAGACAGAGGGTGGATTAGTCAATCCAAAATGAATCACTGTAAATTCTTAATGCCCGTACCTGGTTCGAAATGTTGTTTTCCGAATGTATTCCTTCTTCACACACAACTGTTGATATCCAGATCGAAGGTCAATCTTTGAAAATTATTGAGCTCCATGCAGTTGGACAAATAAATTATCAATGCGAGGTAGGGGATACTTATTCTTTATTGCAATAGCATTGATTTCCCTGTAATCAATGCAAAGCCTCATGGATCCATCTTTCTTCTTGAAAAAAAGGACACGGGCTCCACATGAAGAAACACTAGGTCGAATAAATCCTTTTTCACTCAAATCCTCTAGTTGTTTCTTTAGATCCACTAATTCCAAAGTGTCCATTCTATAAGGTGTCTTTGATATGGGCCTTGAACTAGGAATTAAATCAATAAAAAACTCAATTTCTCATTCTAGAGGATGTCCAGGTAAATCTTCTGAAAACACATCAACATATTCTATCACAATAGGTACATCCTATATTTGAACATTCCTTTCCTCACCCACAATTATTTCATTCTTTTCCTCCCCAATAATTGAATTTAGTTGATCTACTGGCGGTAGATCTAGATAAGAATCAGGTGGTGGTAATTCTTCTCTAAAGATAAGGTGTTCTTTATCATCATCATCAAAAATCATAACCTTCTTCTTATTAAAATAAATTTTTGCATCATGGTCTAAAATCCAATCCATACTGAGGATTATATCAAATTCAATCATGGGTATGACGATGCGATCAGCAGATAAAGAACATATGTATGCCCTAATGGGAACTAATTCATTGAACCTTATATAAATGATACTTCCCTTAGGAGTTTTGACTGAAAACTCCCTTGTTAAATCAAATTGAAAATATCTAATTTTCTTAGAAAAATGGGAAGATATGAAATAATGTGATGATCCAGAATCAAATAAATCATTGGATAAACTTGAGGAAACAATTAAAGTACCTACCACCACATCATTAGAAACTTCAAACTCTGTAGTTGTGCTTTAATAAGCTTGTCCCTGATCTCTTTCCCTTTTTGGTTTCACATTTCCTTGACGTTTTAGATAATCATTAGCATAGTGTCGCATCTCCCGACAACTATAGCATTGAACATCATTGGATTACTTCTTCCCTTTGCAATCACCAGGAAGATGGCCTTTCTGACCAAATTTATAGCATACTCTTTTTTCTTTTAAGCATGTACCATGATGTTTAATTCCACAATTATCACATGGTGGAAATTCGACTATTCCCTTATTCTCCATTTCCTTATTTCCTTTCCCAAGGTTTTCAGCAGCCCTCTTATTTTCATTATTTCCCTTAAAGTAATATGACTTAGAGAATTATTTTTCTGTCTCGATGGCACACAAAAATATATCCTCATATTATAAAAAACATTGGGAGACCAGTGCCCGCTGGAGGAATGTCTTTAGGCCATCAAAGAATCAATCAATTTTGCTACTTGTATTCCGTATGCAGTCTACAACATGTCTTTCTAATCTTGTGAAGTTAGATTCATACCTTGAAACATTATCATATTCCTCCTACCTCAGATTCATGAATTGTCTCTCCATATCTACTCGCTACTCAGGAGGGAAATATTTTTCTAAGAATATTTCCTTAAAATCCCTCCATTCCATCTCTTCTATATCTTCCTCCTCATTTTTGTTTTGGTTTAATGACCACCACTGATCCGCATCTCCTGATAGAAGATATACTGCCATGACAACCTTCTCTCTTTCATTACATCCCAAAGTGAGAAATATCTTCTCAAGGGAACATATCCAATAATCTTATACAAACAGGTTTGTAGTCCTATTGAATGATGGAGGCTATTGTCGCATAAAGTGATCTAGCATGGCTCCTCAGCGTGGTGGATCCAAATGCTCCATACAGGTAAGTTTATTATTCATAACCAGAGTAAGTTATCCCTGTATAGTTATGAGTTGCTCAGCACCAGTTACAGCACCAGAGCCAACATCATTATCTCGTGTTAGAGGAAAATCCCTACAGGGGACACGTGCATTCGTGCGCTTTCTATTCTTTCCACTTGCCACCATATCTAGATAATGACATACAATAGATTAGTTTATGAATCATAATGTATAATCTTAACTAAAAAAACTTGGAAAAAATGAGATCATATGCATGGCTAATAACATATTCACAAAAATGGTTTCTTTGGGGAATATTTTACATTTCAATCATTCAAAATGACTTGTAAAGAAAATGTGAATTATCCTAAGCATTTCACTCAGAAGTGTCGTAACGAAGAGTGAAACAAAGCCCGTTTTTGTGCACCACTTCCCATTCGAGTTTAGATCAAAGCGGTGTTTTTGGGTTTTACCCCTAGATACATTTTTTCTAGAGCCGCCTCTACCTGCTCATATCCAGAAAGGGATGTATTGGTTGAAAGATCCACATATTCTATTCCTTACCAAAATACCATGATGTTATTGTATTTATTATCCTCAAAGACTAACTTACAGACTCTTCCCTAATTCTACATTTTCTAAATCTAGTTTCCAAGTATTCTACCAAACTTCCTCTGATACTAACTGTAAGGACCCAGCCTCAGTTGCCCAGAGCCAGTGCCTTATTTGATTAAGTTGGCATACATACACGGAACACGAATCCCGAATGGCC
Organism: Viscum album; assembly: GCA_963277665.1. NCBI lineage: Eukaryota > Viridiplantae > Streptophyta > Magnoliopsida > Santalales > Viscaceae > Viscum > Viscum album. Next base: position 1,321,167,899 of record OY728138.1, read on the forward strand.
GAATAGTTTAGTATTATTGGAAACAATTTACATACATAATTTTATCATTATAATATTACGGGAAAAAAACACTAATTTATTCCACTAGAAACATCATGTCTCCTAGATTATGCTTGCATGTCATTCATAATTTACTTCTTCATATCCTGAGAAAAATGAAACATAAGAAAGGGTGAGATCAAATGCTCAGTAAGAGTAAGCAATACATCAGAAGATAATATAAACATTATACATGGTGAATTATTGAAAACACATGCCTTTAATAATAAACTTGAACACATTATGGAAGGAATATGAGCTGAGTAAATATTAACATAATAAAACATAATCAAGGGTATTCTACTAGTCGAATGTTCACATGAACTTTATATTACTAGATACATAATGAGGGAAGTGCATATTCCAGATATTCTGAATCATTTTTTCATGGCCTCAGCCAAGACATCTAGTGATTAATGCCTCTGCCAAAATCCATATCACATTGGGAAAGGCCTCAGCCAATTCCATGTCTATTTGTCTCATGAGACCAACCGATGCATCGAGGGGATATAAAGGGCCCCACCCATCACATAATAAGTCCAATGCATTCCTCATATGAGTAGGTATAAATATAAACAACATATACATTCATATTTAAACTATCATATGAAATGTAACTAACTTTCCCCAATTATTGAACACAAACACTAAACATTCGGAATAATATGGTGAATGGTTTTAGGATAGATCATCCACAATAAAGTTAGTCATAAACCATTAAATAAAATATGTTATATGAAATCATAAATTATTATCCCCAATAATACATAATAATCAACAAGAGTTTTGAATCAAACGAGAATAATCTTCTAAAATCAATTAAGCAATTCTTGTGATAAATACTCTTATATTTTGAAAAGAAGAGTTATTTAAGAAAAATATTTGTATAAAACCAGAAGTGAAGTAAGATAGTATTTTCATAATAAAATTAGTTATTTTCTAAAGATAATGGTTTCCAAAAACAGATTATTGAGTGCCCTTGAAAATAGGTACGAATTTGAGAAATTCCCTTGAATCGGGCTTGTATTTTTGAATCAATTTTGAATGTTCCTTTTAAAATGTGTAACTATCCATAAAATAAGGAAGGGTTATGGTTTTTAAACATATATATGATACTAAAAAATAATATATGATGAGTAAATAAAAATACATAATAATTTCATTGAGGTAATTATACAATGAATGTATCCCGAATGAAAATGGATGTTCGGGTGCAAAAACCCTTACCTTAAATCCAAATGTGTTCCTCTATTGTACTTAAGTTCCTGGAATATGAAATTATACTTGTTAATAAATTGTTTCAGAACCTATTATACATTTATTTAGTTTACCATAATTCTTGTTAGTTCATTTATGTCTTTATTGATAAGTTATTGTATTGAATTTTGTCGTTCTAGAGTCTTCATTACCTTTATTTTCATATTCGGTTCACTTGTTTTTATGTTATTAAGTTCATGTGGAATGGTTATAAATCTCTAGTAATAGAATTATATATTATTAATGAACATAAATAATTGATAATGGCCATTTCTATCATTTTGTTACATGGAATGAGGATTAATCATTAGAAGATAAGCACTTCGATTATTCGTCGGTATTTGGAATATTATGAAGTAGTTTGGTCATATAACTTAATTATATGTACATATTCTGGTTCTTGAATAGTAATTATGTTATAAAACATAAATTATAGTCTGTTTCAACCATGAATATGGTTACATGACCAGTAATGAAGAATAAATTGAATAATGAAACTTCTTCGTCCATGAGGGTTATAAATCAGAACCTCATGGATATCGATTTCGTTTATAAAAATAAAAAAGAGGGAATAAGAATATTTATGATGGTTCTTCCATTAAAATGATATAAATAAATTATATATATTTTACTGGAGTTATCATGGTAATTTGGACAGAGGTGGTGAGGAGAGGATAACAAAAGTAGATAAATTGAAATAAAACCAAATGAGAAAGAAGGATGCTTTACCTCTTGAAATAACATCCTTGAGAACCTCCTTAAGGGAAGGGGTTTTGGTATTTTGGAAAGAATAAGATATTACTGGTTGTAGGGAGTGACTAGAGAAGGGTGATTGGGTAGAACTTTTAAGAACTTCAAGGCTTAGAGGATTGGAGAGAAGAGGTATTGGTGGGTGGTTTTTATAGTGGAGGAGAGGGGTAAATTTTGAATATTTAATTCATTTTTTTATTATATCCCTCAAGAAAACCAATAGTGTTGTTTAATGTGACCCCTAATAGTAATACGTTCATATGAGTTCGAACCAAGTGGCCTTGAATCACTTGTGATGTCATGAATAGTGTATTTAACTGATAAATTGAATATACGGTATTTTACCGTATTTCACTATTCATCAAAAATTCAAGAATTTCTAAAAAATACCAAAAATTTACCCCTACCATTTTTCGACATGTATAATTAAAAAGTGGAATCCATTTTTCAAAAATAATTTCCTAAATATTATTAATTTACTTTTTATATAAGTTCATAGTTAATTCGAAAAATAACAATCTTGAAGTGCAGTTAGTTTTATGTGACATTAAAAAATTAATTAATATCCCATTATCATATTTCCTTAAGAAAATAAAAAAAATATCATTATTTACTATTCAAGGTTCATATTAATATTCAAATAACTATTCATATTACTATTAATAAGGGTATATTACTATTCACCAAAAATCATGTTTGTTCTATCAAACTTCAAATGACATACTGAACACTACTCTAGATGACCATTTCTTGAAATTCAAAACATATAAGAGACAAAGTTGTGTTTCATGGTTAGATTATAAATTTTACTTCCAAATTTATTTTCAAAACATTGGGGTGTTACAAATATGACCATTAAAAGTAATTTTAAATGAATGAAATTTGAATAGTCTATTGGGGAGTCCTCTTTCAGAATCTCATTCTGTCAGTGGTACATTCCATCAGTGTGTCATTATTTCAGTCTTTCCATGCATCAGGGACTCTTTTAAACTGTCAGTGAGTCCTTTTGTAGGTATCACCATGCATCAGTAGGTTATTGGAACTTAAGGTAGTTCATATTCATCACTAGGTCATCTACATTGGTACGTCATCTCTCGGTAGTTCATCATTGTCTATAGGTCATCTGTCTGTAGGTCATCTGCATCGGTAGGTCATCTTTCAGTAGATCATATGCATTGGTAGGTCAACTTTTGGTAGGACATATGCTTCAGTAGGTCATGTATCAGTGACCCAGTTGAGCTATCGGTATCTCATCTCTTTTATCAGTGTCAGTCTATTATATTTGGTAGTATTTTTTCTTGGACTATCTTAAAAACATAAATATTAAAAGAATGTTCTAAATTTATAAGAGATCAGAGATAAACATAATTGCACATATTTAAACATAAATAATCATGAGTGAAATTTTTTGACATTATTAATAGGAATTGACCTGATTTGTGATTAGTAAAACTATTAATACTAGAGAGGGTGGAAAACAGTCGCCTATGGGCCAATGATCTCCCCTATTCATGATAAAAAATCATGGAATTTTTTCACAATCATTTAATGTATAATTAAAAAACTCTACTTATCATTTCCAAATATTGATGACTATTCATAATATATAGATAATGTTCAGAATATATAGACAATATTCAGAGGTAAATTAAATAGTAATGTTATCAAAGAAAAATAAGCTACATAAGAGTGATATCTAAGGAAATGTAAATAATGATAATGCCAAACTGTTCTCCCCTTTTCAAATAATCAAAAAGTGGAAGGGGAGCTAATAATTCTTCTCCCCCTTTAGAGTATAAGTACGAAGGAAAGAGTTAGCCATGAAATAAAAAAAGTACCGTAGAATAATAGATAGAAGAGAAATATATGAAAGTCATGAATTAAAAATTCCATCAGTCAATAAAGTACAATGTGTTTCAAATCATCAATAATAACAAAAGTCAACAAAACAGCCCTATTAGAGAATGATCCAAACTAGGGATCTAGATGAAGAGGCTCATTCCCTTTTCTAGAGGACTCAATAGAGGGTCAAGTAGGTGGTGTTTTAAAAACTGGAGTGACTGAATAAATTTTCATAGGAAGAAGAATCACTCCTTCTAGAACATTAAGTACAAGGATGAGTTTGTTTTGTGACAATACAAGAGGTTCATTATATTCATGAATCACTGGGAGAATTTGAGATTTTTCCTGAGGAACTGACATTCGTGATGGAGGCACTAATCTTGGAGGTCCAAGATGTGCGGTAGTAGGAAAGATAATCACTTAACTTTGTACATAATGGTGTGGATATAATAGATTGATGAAATTATCAATAATCTCACCACCATGCATCGTGGATTTCTCAAATTTATCCTTATTCCTCAAGAATTTGTCTAAAATAGAAGTGAAGTATTTCAACTTCTGTACTTGATCTTTAGAAGCTCTAGTCACAGGAGGCAACTATAGGTTCTCAATAAAATACTTAAATAGACTACTAAAATGATGCTTGGTAATGATCTTCTTGAAATAGTAGTCCACCTTTTCTATTATCTAAGAATTTTCAGCCTGATCACTTTTGGAATAGAGTCTAACCATATCATGAACATGGTCAATGTTCTTCACAAAATGTTCACGGATTACCAAACCAAATGCATCAATGAGTGCTTGAAGCTCTCCCATAACAACACTGTAAACTTCCTAAATATCCAAAATAGGATAAGGGTGACCAGATATTGAGGGAATATCAATAAGAAGTGAGGAATGATATTTCAAGGCCTTAAGAAGAGTCTCCACAAAACCTTTGTACTCTAAGGTCAAATTATTTATTATCGAGGAAAACCCAGTCATTTCTCTTCTTAACAAAGAAATTCTTGAAATAATTGTCTCAGCAGTTGTAATTAAGTTGGGTTGAATCCTCTCAATCACTTTCTTTGAAACATTGGATGCATCTGAATCACTTATACCCACTGAATAACTTGGAATATATTCTACTAACCCAGACTGCCTCATTTTTTCAATTAATGATCTAAGAGAGTGTAGTTCATCACTCGGCTCAGTTTCTTCTCTTCTACATGTTTGAATCTCATGTGCCTTTATAGATTGAACTGATACACTTACAGCAGAACAAAAATCTCCCTTAAACCTTTTAAAGTATTCTTTAGTGACATAGTCTCTAGGAAGAGTATCAATCAAAAATTCTCTTACAACAGGTACAACAACTTCATCATCGGAGTCTTGATAATATAAATACAGTACTACATACCTAGGATTTATTTCCTATTATACAATTTCATCATCATCCTGAGGATTAAGAGTTTCAATTCTTACTCTTCCTAGTTAATACTCTTCCCCAACTTGATCTCCCCTTTCTTGAGGCTTCCCCTCAATCTGGGCTTTCCTCACTGGTTTCTCATCTTTAGCAATTGGTCTCCTTCTTTCATATAAAAATTGATGTACATGAATTTCTTGAGCTTCCACTTCATTGTAAACTTCAAAATTTTCTATTAATTCAATAATAACTTCAAGAGGTTATTCCAACTATTCCTGATCCACAACAGAAACCATTTCAACATGTTCACCTTTATCATTCTTATGATGTTCATCAACACTTTTACTGCTTTAATCATCATCATGTACAGAGACATGCCCTTAATTTCCTTTTATATTAGCACTTACATCAACTTATTCCTTCTAACTACCACTACAACATTCATCGTCTTCATTTCCTTGTTTTTCTTCTTCTCATCCACTGGATCTACTAACCTACTCCACACTTCATGAGACATATTTCTCCTCATATACATTTTATTCAAGTGTGGTATCATCAGAGGGTAAGGAAATTAGAGGACTATGATGACCAAAATAAAAAACATTGTGAGGTTTAGTGGTGTTAGGATCACTCCTATAATCAATATGTGATCCTTGATTTCTAACTAGAGTGGCAGGCTCTTCTTATTCTTCTAAAGAGTAAAAAACTTACTCATTTTGTCCCATACCAGGATCATCCATATTATTAGGTCTATTTGGATGGTCCACTTTATTTTACTTTCCATCAATCTTATCTTCATCTCCAATCCATTCTATCTTCCTTGGGTTTCAGCTGATCTTCTTCCTCTTTAAGATCTCTTTACGGAGGCAGATCACACTGCACTAAAAAACAATATATTCTACCTAATTAACACAACCTTTCTCTTTCAAAATAGCTGAGATCAACCACGGATAAAACAAGGAATGGATGTTTCAGGAATGTTTTATCATTTCACTCATGTGCACATCAAGGTTTATAAAAATATTTACATTGATCCATTTTCTTAGTAGATAAACCAAGTAGAAATATTGATACTTCAGAGAGGAAAAGTAACCTTTCTTGGGAAAAATATGATGCTAAATAAACCTGAACAAAATCCTACATTCTCCAGTTAACTCTGTAGAAATGGGTCTTATATTATCATCATTATTAGTAAACTCCATCAGAGCTGTCTCAAAGAATAAAATATCACTCTAAAATGGAGAGGTAACTTGAAAATCATCAAATTCTACTTTATGAGGAACTTTAAGACATTCACATCATTTTCTTGAGGAGAAATATATTCTATTCACTTTCATATTGGACTTGATCATAGAAACATCACCTCCTTCTAGGAGAAACTCCATATTCATGTAAAATTCATGAACTAGTTTTTGGTAAAAGTGTCTTTCATTATCTGACACCCACTCAATCCATCCATGATCGTATAGTACCTTTGTTAGTAAAGAATTTCTTTCAAACATCCATTCTGCAATAACATTTATTATGGAGTTACAACATATTTCACTAGAGCATGATTCATAGGTATAGTAGGTTTTCTTGATTAACCTATATGTTTCATAGTTGCATGATACTCGCCACCATCAAGAGCGCACTTTACACATGCCATTCCAATAGTTCCATCTAGAGGTTAGGTGGTAAAAGGTCGGGGGTAGAGAGATAAATAACTGAGTGAGTGTATGGGTAAAGTTGTAGAGTGGATCGATTCAAATTTATATCATTTAGGGATTTTGAAATCAAAATATTGTGAAATCTATAATTGGGTTAAAAAATCAATGAAACAATGTTGTTTTGGTAAAAAGATAAAATAGATAAAAATAGAGAGTCATCGGTGTTGGAATGATAGATTTTTCATAACACTAATGGTTTTGTCTTGACAAGTCATCAGTGTCAGCATGATAGGGTATCAACATAAAAAAGTATCAGTGTCGGTATGACAATTGTTTCAGTATTCCAACATCACTTAAATTTATCAATGGAATGGAAAAATAAGGTCCAATAGATAGATCATTCGATACTCACGTATGATTTAGTTTATTATTTCACTATTCAATGGCTTTGAGAAAATGTATGCAAGCTAATATTCAGTGCCAATGAACTCTAATGTTATATTACCTTTTTGATAATGGTCTCTCAAAAAGTAATTTCTTACATTATTGTGTTCTGTCCTAGAATGGGAAACATGATTATTAGAAATATTAATAACACTTTTGTTATCATAATTTATAGGTACATATCTGAATTTATATCCATGATCTAGTAATTTGTGTTTCATACTCAAAATTTCCACACAATAATTACCAGTAGCTATATATTCTGCTTCGCAAGTACATAATGAAGTAGAATTTTGTTTCTTACTACACCATGAAACTGGGGACTTTCCTAAAAAGTGAAATCTTCCATAGGTGTTGTTTCTATCTAACTTACATCCACCAAAATCATCATCTAAATAACTTAATAAATTAAAAGGTTCTTCTTTACGATAGGATAGTCATAGTTTGGTAGAATGTTTTGAAGAATTTGAAAATACTTTTAATAATAAGAAAATGAGATTATATTGGTTTTTCTAAAAACGTGCACACATGCACACACTAAACATAATGTCTTCTCTACTAGAAGTTACGTAATGTAAACTTCCAATAATTACTCTATAAGTGGTTTGATCAATAGATTTACCATAATCATCAAGGTCCAACTTACAAGTTTTACTCACTGGAGTATCACTACTCTTAGCACTTTTAATGACAAATATTTTTAATAGATTCTTATTATATTTAGTTCAATTGAAAAAAAATTACCTTCTTTATTTAGAAATATTTTAAATTCAAGAAATAATTTGCGTCCACCCATTAAAATATTCCAAAATTAACTTTGCCTCATCTTTGAAATGTCGAAAAATAAATAATTTATAGAAGATCCAAAAATAATATCATCTTTATAAATTTGTACTACTAAAACATCTTTGTAAATAATTTTTATAATGATAGTAGAACCAGCTATACCTTTTGAAAAACCATTAGAAAAAAGAAAATTGTTAAGCCTATCATACCAATCTCTTGAAGCCTACTTTAAACCATATAATGATTTTCTTAATTTAAACACGTGATTTGGAAGGAGGGTATTTGTAAAACCATGGGTTTTTCAATAAAAAAATCCTCAACTATATACCCATTTAAGAATGCACTATTGAAATACATTTGGTAAATTATGAAATCTTGATGTGTTGAATAGGAAATTAGGATTCTAATAGACTCAAGTATTTTTACTGGTGACAAGGTTTCATCATCATCAACTCATTATTCTATACTATAACCTTGTACAACCAATCTAGCTTTATTTAAAACGATGTTACCTAATTCATTTACATTGTTACAAAATACCCATTTAGTTCCTATATTCAAGGTGTATTTGGGTCTGTCTATAAGTTTACATCCATTGTTTCTTTCAAACTAATTTAACACTTCTTGCATATCCATTACCCAAAATTAATCATTGATAGAATCATTGTTGTTCTTTGGTTCAAGAAGTGATGTAAAAGCTTGATGTTATACCTGATTTGTTAGAGACCCTCTAGTCAATGTTCCATTTTCTAAATCTACAACAATAACATCTAAATGATGGTTTTTGGGAGTTTTAATATGTCTATAAAATGAATGGCTAGTAACTTAGGTTCTTCAATAGGTTCAGGTTAATTATGACTAGAATCTAGAGATTTTCCAAAATTGGAAATTTTAATAAATTTCACCACAAGATGGTCAAAAGATTTAGTATTGATATCTAGATTTGACATATCATCCTCAAGATTCATTATAGAGGGTTTTTGAATCATGTGGAACTATCTCATAAAACATGACATGTATAGATTCATACACACACTTGGTTTTATTATTGAAGACTCTATAGGATTTAATAGAATTTTAATAACCAAGGAAAATTCCTTCATCACCCTTGGAGGAAACTTTTCCTAGATTATCCTTAGTGTTAAGAATATAAAATTCGCAAAAAAACATTGAAGTGTTTAACCTTGATTTTTATATTGTTCCACAACTCACTATGAGTTATTTTTAGGATGGGTTTAATCAAGAATTTATTGATTGTATAGAATGTTGTGTTGAGATATTCTTCCCAAAAGTATATAGTTAGGTAATACTCACTAATAATGGTTCTAGAAATATCATCCAGGGTTTTATTTCTTCTTTCTATAACTCCATTTTGCTTAGGTGTCCTAGGTGCTGATAAGTTATGACTATTGCCATTTTTTTTAAAAGGATTTAAACTCTTGGTTTTAAAAAAATGACCATGGTAACTTCTTAGTGTTTTAATTCTTAGACCACTAAGCTTTTTTACATTCCAAGCATACTTGGTGAAATGATAGAAATATTTACTTTTTTTATCCAATAAGAAAGACCAAATATATCTAGAGTACTCATCTACAAGATCATATACAAAATTATTTCCACTATGACTTGAAACTCTAGAAGGTCCAAAATTTCCATGTTAACCAGCTAATGAATTTGAGATGTTGAAACTTATTTCTTTGGTTTGAAATATATTTTGTGTTGGTTAGACTTCTAACAAGGATTAGTGTCTTTTTCATTTAGAAACTAAAGTTTAGGTAGATACTTGACTAAGAATTTTCTAGTAATATTTCTAAGTGAGTGTACATTTAAATTTCATAATCTCAAATTCCAAATCTGATATTCATTATAGAAATCACTCAAGAAGGAAACATTTTTTAAAATTAAAGAATCTAGGTTAATAGCATAAACATTTTCATTTCTAAGAGAAGAAAATACTAACTTATTTTTAGATTTAAACACATTTCACACATCATTTTCAAAATTATCATTAAATCCATAATCACAAAACAGAGAGATACTAAGTATATTATATTTTAAACCATCAAAAAAAAGTACTTTAGAAATTATAACACAATTATAGTCACCATTCTATCCTAGGACAATAAATTTTTTAGCATTGTCACCAATGGTGACATGCCCCCCATTAATCTTTATCAAGTTCATAAAGCATGAGTAATCTTCTTTCATGTGTCTTAAAAATCCACTGCCTAGGTACCATTTTCTTTTGTAGGATCTCTTTAAATAGTTTTCTTACAAAACATATTAGACAAGAAAATATTTTCGTACCCATATTTTATTGGGTCTAGTAACATTGGTAGTAAGAGATTTGGGAACCCATACTTGCTTCATGGGTTTCCTATAAGCAGTATGTGGGGTATTTTAAAAATAAACATTTTTTGTCTTGAAAAACATGAAACATTAGAAGATTTTTCATCCCTAAAATTTGTAAAAAAATCAGAAGTAGATATAAAATTGTATTTTCCATATTTTGATACAAAATGAGTTTTTCCATATTCCTCTTTCCAGGTTGGTATCCGATTCTAGTATTATACTGAGGAGCTACTTATTTACCAAGAATATGAACTAATATTTCATTACCATTGTAAAATATATCAAGATCCTTTTTCAATTTATCATTTGATAATTTATGTTTATTGTTCTCCTTAAGCAGTTGAGAATTTTTCTCCTTTTCTATGACAAGTTCATATTTAACAGTGGTAGTAAAAAAATAGTCTTTATTTAATGATTTTTATTTATATTTTAATTCATTAAAAGTGTCTTATACCATATTTAAATATTCAAAAATTTCCTCGTTTTTCATATTTTTTAAATCACTTTCATCTAAATAATAATAATAATTATGAACAAGAGAGTTTAATGTTACCTCGGATGTGTTTTTCATAAAACACATATTTTCTTTATTATCTTTTTTATCATGAGAGGTTTATGAGTAACTTGAACTATCCATAGAAGAACTACAAGTTTACATAATAGCCTTTTATACTTTATATCCTTATCATCATACTTATTCTTATACTTTAGCTTGGGACAATCATCCTTTAGATGTCCCATTATCTTGTATTCATAACAAATTATATCACTGGAAGTATCAACATTCTTCCAATCCTTTTTCCAATTTCCATTGTGATCATACTTACCTTTTTATTTGGGATTTGTGAGAAAATTATAATTTATATAAAATTTCATACACCTCATAGCTATTTAAACCATCTCTTAATCATTGTTTGCTGATGATTGTTCATTACATGAATGTTCAGTTTCTTCTTGAACTGTATCCTTCTGCTTGGAGGTAGTAGATTTGAAAGCAATAGATTTTATTTTGGGTTCATTATCCTTTTCTTTATTGACTTTTAGTTATTCCTCGTACATCATCATCTTGCCTATCAGCTCCTTTACTAGAAACACGATGATGTCACATGATTATCTAATTGATACAGAAGTTCCTCTCAATTTATCTTGTAATCGTCTGAGTATTATCATGATCTTCTCTTTGGTTGTAACATCCTTTCCTAGAGAGATCATTGTCTTCAAAATTTCATTAAAACATAGATATATTTCAGAAATAGCCTCATTAGGATTAATTTTAAAGTTATAATATTTAATAGTATATGTGTTAAGTCTCATTTCCTTAATATTGAAGGTTCTTTCAGGTAAAATAGGTAAAGTGTTCCATATTTTATGTGTAGTTTTACATGTAGAAATTCTATTAAACTCTTCATCACTTAAATAACAGTATAAAGAATTCCTAAATTTAAAATTATTGTTATAGGTAGCCTTTTTGGGTCATCCCAAGTATTTATTACAGTAGAAGGAATCTTATATTCATCTATAATTGAAGAAAAAATCTTAAAACTCATACTTTTTTTGTTCATTTTCATTTTAATTTTTTATTGTGCATAATTTTTTCCATTAATGAATGGAGATCTGTTGGTAGAACCACTTTACAATCTATTATCCATAATGAAAAACAGGCTTTTAAAGAACTATAAATTTAGAACTAATAAAAAAATTAATGATCATTAAAAAACAACAAAAATCCCAGTTGAAAAAGATTTTGAAAAGGAATTAAAATTTTGAAAACATCAACATGAAAACAACACCTCTGATACCAAATGCTGCTCAGAGGAAGAAACTCAATAGAGGGTCAATTGAGTTCCAATAATTTTTTTTAAAAGTTTATTTAAGATATTACCCCAATTTAAAATATAACTATCCAATTAACTAATAGAGAAAAAATTATAATAACTTTAATGTTCAAATAGACTCTCAGAAGATGGATTAATTCTCATTTATAATAATATGAGATATTGATACAACTTTTTGAACTATTATAATAATAAAAATAATTATAACTAATTTATAAGACTAATTATCAATGTAAGATTTATTTTTCTGAAATATCAGTTAAAATAAAGAATGAATAAATTGAAAAACATGATGGATATAAAACAAGTGGTTCAGTCACAATAAGATACATAGTTCTCTCAACATGGTGATCACCTACCCCCATGAATTCTATAAAAATAATAAATTTTGTCCACATCCTAGATCAAGGTTAACACAACAGTACAGACATTATCCAGGTCACAGTACCTCTACCAAAATTCTATATGGGAACAAAAACAACCAAGTAACACATGAACTTTTCAATAGTTATTTTTGGGATAAACAAGCATAAGAATATAATTGTTTGAGGATATCTAGTATACATTAGTTTAGTGTAGTAGAGAGAGTGTGTTTTTAGAACATACACACACACATTGCTCGAAACTTTAGTAAAATAGTACACAACAGAGCAAATTATAATAGGAAGGGATTATAAATGCTCTTACTGTTATGAAATTCAACTCTAGACTCTCTGATGTATCAAAGTTGAAGGTTGAGTCATCTTCTGTAAATAGACATTGAAAATAGTGTGTTATGAAGCACTATGTTCTATATTCCATGAGGGTGGTATGTTATTTTCCTTTTGTTTAGTTTTATGTTTCATAGATGATGTAAATTTTATAAACAACAATTCTCCGGTTAAGAGAAATAAGGAATAAGGAATTTCTCATGTGTTCTTATATTTGTGTGTTTCTTATGGGGGTCTTCTCATATCTTCTTGTGTATGTGTGTATGCGCGTATATTTTTCATCCATGTTCTATTCTTGTATATATATTCTTTTCATACTAAAAATGTGCTTGTTTGAGGTAGATGCAATACATCATATGTCACGACCCGCCCTCGGGGTCCGTGCCGTGACGACCCCAAGCCCGCCTTCCATAGGCCCGGGGCTGGAGACTAGCACCAAGGCGTAAATCCCGGTAAAATGGGAAGGCATTGCCTTTATAAAGTAAACAAACACCACAGAGTAAGCAAGAGGAAAGTAAACACTAAGTAAAAACAGAGTACAACTGAAAGTGCGGAAAAGTAAATGGGCCAGTATACAAACCCAAACTGAAAGTAAAGTACAACTCGAAAGGGAAAACAGCAACTGTAAGTAAAAGCCGCTACACCGAGCTGTCCACTGGAGATCCCACCTGAAGGATGGGTACAGATAGCTCCACTGCTCCACGGGTTCCGTCGTCCGCTCCGAACACGTCCCGCCTAGTGGTCCACCTCCAGGTACCATCCTGCTCTGCAAGCCTAAGCCAAGATCAACGTTGTCCGTCGTCTGCAACAAACACAACGTAGTGCGGGCATAGCCCGTGCAGGGGTGAGTATACGCTACTCAGTAGGGACCCCGAGACCCCTGAAGGTCTCTCAAAATCCACAAAGGATAAATCACGAAGAAAGGTACAAACACGAAGCAACAACTGACACTGCTTAGGTATATGCCCATACATATACCTAAGTCATCAATTCCAACACGCTCCATCCTCCGAGCCCAATTAAAACTCAGTCCACACAGGAAACTAAACGTATTCCACACAGGAAAGCAAAACGAAATCCACACAGGATAGCACAACACAATCCACACAGGAATGCAACTGGATTCAGCTCACACAGGTATACTTCTTCAAAAGACGATAAAGATGATCTCTGATCCATCTAAGTCGTCAGACCCACGAAGGATCAATAGGTAACTAACCCCCACAAAAGACCCACACAGGATCGGGCCCACATAGGACCTGTAGGCGCTGGTTCACATAGGACCGCTGAGCGCAAAGACCCACACAGGATCGGACCCACACAGGATCGGGCCCACACAGGACCTGTAGCACTGATCCACGTAGGATCGCTGAGTGCTGTAGTCGTCGTCGTCGAATCCACACAAGATCTCTGTACTGTCGTCGTCGCAGTCACAGTAGCAGTAGCAGTAGCAGTAGTAGTCACAGTAACAGTCGCAGCCAGCACTAGGGTTCCCGCACACAGCAAGCTCGTACAGGAGGATTTGCTCCCCGAGCCGAGAGGCTGAACATCAACTGTCACAAAGTCCAGATTTGATGTATCCAAAAGTTCTGTATCGACAACAGGAACTCAACGCAACAGACGGCGCGTCGATCGGACGCCCGATCTGAGAGTTGTTGGCATTTTCGTCCCAGGGGCCCGGTTGGTTTTTAAGGAAAAACCAACCCGACCGTACTCCACCTGCGTCCAAACCTATGGAGGAGTTTGCCAAAATATCTGTCTCACTAAGAGGAACACAACAAAGTTTATGGCACGTCAATCGGACGTCCGTAGCTCAAGATATGAGCGTTTCCGCTCCGAAGGCCCGGTTGGTTTCGTAAACGAACCAACCCGACCGAACTCAAAGTATTCCGAAACTTTGAGTGCGATATACCGAAACGACCGTCTCGATCCAAGGATCGCGTTGCCGCAGACGGTTCGTCATTCGGAGGTCCGTGACTCATGTTATGGCCAAAAGACCGAAACCGTCTCGAAAACGGGGGGTCCGGGTCCGGGCCGACCCGGCCCGGCCGGCAGCGGTCCGGCGCGGCGGCGCGGGCCGGCCGGCGGCGGCGCGGCCTGGCACCGCTTGTCGCCACGCACGGGGGGCTAAGCCCCCGCTGTTTCAAAACGGAGGCGCGGCTTTTAGCTGCGCCTTTTGGAGAACCGGCCCCCCTCGTGGGGGGCCTGCTTGAGGAAACCGGGGGGCCGCGGTGTTCGTCGTCCGGCGTGGTGCGACGGCACCGCGCCCCTCCACCGCGGCCCCGCTCCGGCCGCGGTGCCTTCGATTCCCTTCGATGCGGCGCGACGGCGTCGCGTTCGTGATGATTCTTCCACGGGGCGAATTTACGCGTGGTGCGACGGCACCACGCCATCTTGTTTCATCCGCAAGATAAATCAACAAGAACAAAGGAGGGGGTTCGGCCATGTTCATGCGGTCCGGCCCCCTCACGTTAAACGATAAAACATATTTAAATATCCTCATGTTTGTCATGATAGAACCACGAACGAGAATAAATAAATAAATTAACAACAACCCCTACCTCGATAGTCGCACGTTGACGTAGTTGTGGGAAGCGGTCGTCGTTTCGTTGACGTCGGTTAGAAGATGAAGAAGTCGAGGAGGAAGCAATCGGAGAAGACGAGTCAAGATGTCATCGTCGGTGTTCTTCGTGGGAGGCGGACGTTCTCCGCGTTCATCCACGAAGGAGATGAAGATGGTGGAGGATTTCTTCAGCTTCTCTCCAAAGCTCTTCCACACCTCACCCAACAATCTAAATAAAATAAGGTCCATCCTTATTTTATTTACTAATCCAAGCATTTCAAAAACATAAATTTCAAAAACAAAACACTTAATTAATTATACATGAGTTGTGTAATTAATTAAGTGTTAAGTTATCAAGCTTTAAAGAGGGAGAGAGGGGAGTTATGGAATTTGAAAAGGTGGGGCTCGGGTGGGCCCCTCCTCACCTTAATCCTCTCTTAGGTGATTAAACCACCCAACTTCCAACAAAAGATTTTAACCACTTTAAAGATATAAAATAAATATTGTATCACAATTTTATTTTACTCTTCATTTCATCCAGAAAAATAAACAACTCCTCCTAGGCAAACACAACTTTGGAAAAGGTCTTCTTAAGTGAATATCAGCGCTGCGAGTTCATCGGTGTCCTCAGATTTCAATTCCGAGCACCGGATCAAAAGATAGGAATTCCCGCTCATTCGTTCACTGAACGTACCCGAGCAAAACTTTGGAAATTAATTCCGGGCACTCCGGGCCTCGGAATCAGGTGCCGTCTGAAACCGTGCTCTTGTAAAATTCCAAAGAAAATTAAGAAAAAATTTCCATTGAATTTTACGGGTCTTTACATTACTCCCACCTCAGGGATTTACGTCCCCATAAAGATACATCAAAAACTAGGGAAACAAATGAGGGTACTGAGCACGCATCTGAGCCTCCCGCTCCCATGTGCTCTCCTGGAGGTTCCCGTGCTGCCATCTGATGCGCACAAGAGGAATCGATCGCCCACGCAGGACCCGCTCCTGTCGATCCTCTATCTCCACCAGGACCTCCGTAAAAGTCGCCCCATCGTCAACGTCAAGCTCCCCATGGTCAATGATGTGCGTCGGGTTGTGCACGTATCTCCTCAGCTGAGACACGTGGAAGACGTCGTGCACCCGGTACAACTGAGGTGGTAGAGCCAGGCGATAAGCCACCTCGCCAATCCTGCTGAGGACCTGGAAGGGTCCGATGAAGCGCGAAGATAACTTGCCGCCTCGGCCGAATCTCCGAATACCACGTCGAGGTGAGACCCGCAAGAAGACGTGGTCACCATCCTCGAACTCTAGTGGTCTCCGCCTCCTGTCAACGTATGACTTCTGCCGGCTCTGAGCTGTCCTCATCCGCTCCTAGATGACCTGGACCTTCTCTGTCATGGCCTGGACCATCTTCGGTCCCACTAGTGCTGACTCCCCGGGGTCTGTCCAGCACAAAGGAGATCTACAAGGTCGGCCGTACAACGCCTCATACGGTGGCATCCCGATGGTGGAGTGGTAGCTATTGTTGTATGAAAACTCTACCAAGGGTAGGTGGTCCTCCCAGCTATGACCAAAGTCGAGGACACATGCGCGGAGCATGTCCTTGAGAGTCTGAATGGTTCTCTCCGTCTGACCATCCGTATGAGGGTGAAAGGCTATGCTCAGACGTAGCTGCATCCCGAACGCCTCCTGTAACCCCTTCCAAAGCCGGGAAGTAAAGCGGGAATCTCGATCGGAGAGGATAGATGATGGCACACCGTGAAGTAACACAATCTCCTGAACGTAGAGACGTCCCATGCTCTCCACTGAGCCCTGCTCTCGGATGGGTAAGAAGTGTGCCGACTTGGTGAGTCGGTCAAAAATCACCCAGATGGAGTCGTGACCTCTAGAAGTGCGTGGAAGTCCAGTCACGAAGTCCATAGATTTTCCATACCACTTCCACTCCAGAACCTCCAAGGGCTGTACCAAGCCTGCTGGTACCTGATGCTCTACCTTCACCTGCTGGCAGGTGAGGCATCGAGAAACGAACTCTGCTACTGCCTTCTTCATGCCCGGCCACCAGTGCTATCGTCTGAGGTCCTGGTACATCTTCGCCACTCCAGGATGTACCGCCAAAGGAGAAGTGTGAAACTCTCTCAGCACTTCCTCTCGCAAAGTGACTGGTACCATGGTACGTCCTCTGAAAAGGATGTCTTGCTCTGCTCCAAGGGAGAAACCATCAGGTGCCTGTCCCGAGGATATCTGTGCACGCCGTGTCTCACAGTCAGCATCCTCACGTTGTGCCTCTCTAACCCGTTGCAGTAGTGGAGGGGTGACTGTGAGAGACTGGAGGAAGGCTGCTTCATCTCTATCCACGAAGGATATCTGTAAAGAGGCTAGCTGCTCTGTCGCCTCCTCAAGTAGCTGAATGCCCGTCCTCCTGCTGAGGGCATCGGCTACTACGTTCCCCTTCCCAGGAGTATAGACTATCTCAAAGTCATAGTCCTGGAGGAACTCGAGCCATCGCCGCTGTCTCAGATTCAGGTCCTTCTGTGAGAAGATATACCTGAGAATCTGATGATCAGAAAAGACTGTAAAGCGCTCGCCCATCAGATAGTGTCGCCATTTCTTCAGAGCGAAGACCACTGCTGCTAAATCCAGGTCATGGGTAGCGTAGTTCTGCTCATGTGGCCTCAACTGTCGTGATCCATAGGCGATCACTGCTTGCTCCTACATCAGGACGCAACCGAGTCAGGTCCCTGATGCATCGCAGTAAACTACGTACCCTACTCCCTCCTCAGGCAACCTCAAGATAGGTGCGCTAGTCAATCTCTGTCTCAGATCCTGGAAGCTCTGCTGACATCTGTCCGACCACGCGAAGGGTTTCCCCTTCTTCGTCAAAGCTGTGAGTGGTGCCGAAACTCTAGAGAAGTCTGGCACGAATCTCCGATAGTATCCAGCTAGTCCCAAGAAACTCCGAACCTCAATCACGCTCCTGGGTGGCTCCCACGCTAACACAGCCTCGATCTTCACAGGATCCACTGCAACTCCCGCCTCAGAGATAACGTGTCCCAAGAAGTGGACCTCACGTATCTAGAACTGGCACTTCGAGAGCTTACCATAAAGTTGGTTCTCTCGGAGTGTGTCTAGTACGACTCGCAAGTGATAGGCGTGCTCCTCCTCAGTCGTAGAGTAAATCAGAATGTCGTCGATGAAGACCATGACAAACCGATCGAGGTATGGCTGAAAGATCCTGTTCATGAGAGCCATGAACACTTCTGGAGAATTGGTTACACCGAAAGGCATAACCAAGAACTCATAGTGGCCATACCGACATCTGAAGGCCGTCTTCTGCACATCCTCGTCTCTGACTCTGAGCCGATGATATCCTGACCTGAGGTCTATCTTTGAGAACCACCGTGCTCCCTTGAGCTGATCAAAGAGGTCATCAATCCTCGGTAGCAGATACTTGTTCCTCACTGTCACCTGGTTCAGGTGAAGATAGTAAACATAAAGCCGCAGGCTCCCGTCCGCCTTCTTGGCGAACAAAATCGGGGAAGCCCAGGGTGAAACACTGGGTCGGATGAACCCCTTGCCCTGTAAGTCCTCCAACTGTACCCATAGCTCTCGAAGCTCGGAGGGGGCCATCCGATATGCTGGAGTGGATATCGGGGCTGTCCTGGGGTACAAGTCAATATAAAAGTCTACCTCTCTGCGAGGAGGTATCCCTGGAACGTCGTCGGAAAAAATGTCCGCAAACCGATCCACCACTACAGGAAAACCAGGACTCCGCACGTCAACTGCTCCAAGGATAAGGCTAGCCAACTGATGAGTGATGGGATGTCCTCTCCTCCGCGGAAGTCCATCCTATGCTGCAAAGGCTCCCTTCTCGCCGGTGAAGGTGAACCTGCTCCCGTCGGTGCGTACACATCGCACCTTGCGCCTAAAACAGTCAATCTGTGCATGGACCGTAGATAGCCAATCCATGCCCAAGATGACGTCGTAAGGCCTCGACGCTGCTACAAGAAGATCCCAGTCGAAGCTCTCGCCTCCTAGAGTGAGCTCACACTGCCGGCACCAGTGCGTAATCGTCGAGTCTGCTCCCGTAGGAGTCTCTAGCCGTAAGGATCGAGCCAACGGCTCTGTCGGAATCTCCGAGCTCCGAACAAGGGCAGCGGCTATGAAAGAGTGACTCGCTCCTGTGTCTATAAGAACTGCAGCAAGGGTGGAGTAGACACAGATAGTACCTCAAATCATCTCGGGTGTGCCGTGATTGTAGGCCTCTCCTGCCTGGAGCTGTGCCTGTCTCTACTCGCCAGCTCCCTGTGGTCGGGGTGGACCTCCTGGTGGTGGTGGTGACAGAGCCTCAAAGCGTCCCCCACCACCGGCTGCTTGTCCAGCTCCTCTGCCTCATCCGCGTCCTCCCTGCGGACCTCCACGGTCGACCCTCTGCCTCTGCCTCGGTGGTCCCTCAACTGTCTGCTGCTCCTCGGCACGGCGGGTCGGGCAGTCACGAGCCATGTGGCCCTGCCCGCCGCACGAGTAGCACTGACTGCCTCTCGAAAGACTGGCTCCTTGTTGTGTGCCCCGCACTACTAAGCCAGTGTACTGAGGTCGTCTGCCTGAAGGTATGGTCTGCCTGAACCCCTGAGTCATCTGTCGATTGCCTGCTGTAGATGACTCTGCCACGTGCCGCCCTACGGTGGGTCTCGGTGCTGGTGTAGACTCAGCAAGGAAGCTCTCGATCAGAAGGGCCCGCTCCAGTACTCCTGTCTGAGTCGGTATGCTGAGGGAGATCATCGATGACCTGATCTCGTGTCTCAAACCCTGCTCGAAGGTCCTGGCCTGGAAGAATGGGTCTCGTACCATGTCGGTCGAGTAGCGCGAGAGATCAGTAAATCTCGCCGAGTACTAAGCGACCGTCATGCTGCCCTGCCGCAGCTGAAGAAGCTCCTGGATACGCACCGCACGAAGGGTGGCTGGGACGAACTCCGAGCGGAAGAGGCTCTAAAAGTCCGTCCATAGTAGATATGCCTCATTGTGCACCTGGAGCATCAAGCTCCACCATCGTCCTGATGCTCCGTGTAGTAGGCTCACAGCGAGGATCACCATGAGGTGTGCTGGTGTCCTCACTAGCCTAAACACACGTACCACTGCCTCCAGCCAGTCCTCGGCTGCCTGGGGATCCGTCTCCCCGCGAAACCTGGGTGGTCGCCGGCGCTGAAACTCATGCAGTGCGCTGAGGCGACGTGCATCGTCAGCGGCTGGGGCTGGAAGCATCGGGGGCTTGGCGGGTAGAGCTACCGCCGGTGCCACTACTGACATAGGGCCCTGCACCGAGGCCTCGTCGCTCGGTGGGCTGTCGTCACACTCGACTCTCGGAACCCTAGCTGGCTGCCGTCATGGGGCCATCCTGAAAAGGAAACAGGTGTGCCATGGTCAGAACAATATACCTGGTGAGCTGATATAAGTAATCACAAAGAAAACTTGAAACACACACGCAATCAATGTTTTCGTGCATTAAGTCGGAAATCAGAAGTCAGGGTCCTGGTGTACGGATACGTCGGCCGCCGCACCAAAACTGAACTCCCTGGACTGATAACCACACTCAATACGTTAAACATTATTGCTTCACATAGAAAAGATCAGAGTTCGCGGTAGAACCGAACTCCTCTAATACCAATTTGTCACGACCCGCCCTCGGGGTCCGTGCCGTGACTACCCCAAGACCGCCATCCATAGGCCAGGGGCTGGCGACTAGCACCAAGGCGTAAATCCCGGTAAAATGGGAAGGCATTGCCTTTGTAAAGTAAACAAACACCATAGAGTAAGCAAGCGGAAAGTAAACACTAAGTAAAAAGAAAGCACAACTGAAAATGCGGAAAAGTAAATGGGCCAGTATACAAACCCAAACTGAAAGTAAAGTACAACTCGAAAGGGAAAACAGCAACTGTAAGTAAAAGCCGCTACACCGAGCTGTCCACTGGAGATCCCACCTGAAGGATGGGTACAGATAGCTCCACTGCTCCACGGGTTCCGTCGTCCGCTCTGAACACGTCCCGCCTAGTGGTCCACCTCCAGGTATCGTCCTGCTCTACAAGCCTCAGCCAAGATCAACGTTGTCCGTCGTCTGCAACCAACACAACGTAGTGCGGGAATAGCCCGTTCAGGGGTGAGTATAAGCTACTCAGTAGGGACCCCGAGACCCCTGAAGGTCTCTCAAAATCCACAGAGGATAAATCACGAAGAAATGTACAAACACGAAGAAACAACTGACACTGCTTAGGTATATGCCCATACATATACCTAAGTCATCAATTCCAACACGCTCCATCCTCCGAGCCCAAGTACAACTCAGTCCACACAAGAAAGTAAACGTATTCCACACAGGAAAGCAAAACGAAATCCACACAGGATAGCACAACACAATCCACACAAGAAAGCAACTGGATTCAGCTCACACAGGTATACTTCTTCAAAAGACGATAAAGATGATCTCTGATCCATCTAAGTCATCGGACCCACGAAGGATCAATAGGTAACTAACCCCCGCAAAAGACCCACACAAGATCGGGCCCACATAGGACCTGTAGGCGCTGGTTCACACAGGACCGCTGAGCGCAAAGACCCACACAGGATCAGACCCACACAGGATCGGGCCCACACCGGACCTGTAGCACTGATCCACATAGGATCGCTGAGTGCTGTAGTCGTCGTCGTCGAATCCACACAGGATCTCTGTACTGTCGTCGTCGCAGTCACAGTAGCAGTAGCAGTAGCAGTAGTAGTCACAGTAACAGTCGCAGCCAGCACTAGGGTTCCCGCACACAGCAAGCTCGTACAGGAGGATTTACTCCCCGAGCCGAGAGGCTGATACATCAACTGTCACAAAGTCCAGAGTTGATGTATCCAAAAGTTCCGTATCGACAACAGGAACTCAACGCAACAGACGGCGCGTCGATCGGACGCCCGGTCTGAGAGTTATTGGCATTTTCGTCCCGGGGCCCGGTTGGTTTTTAAGGCAAAACCAACCCGACCGTACTCCACCTGCGTCCAAACCTCGGGCAGAGTTTGCCAAAAGATCCGTCTCACTAAGAGGAACACAACAAAGTTGATGGCACGTCAATCGGACGTCCGTAGCTCAAGATATGAGCGTTTCTGCTCCGAAGGCCCGGTTGGTTTCGTGAACGAACCAACCCGACCGAACACAAAGTATTCCAAAACTTTGATTGCGATATACCAAGACGACCGTCTCGATCCAAGGATCGCGTTTCCACAGACGGTTCATCATTCGGAGGTCTGTGGCTCATGTTATGGACAAAAGACCAAAACCGTCTCGAAAACGGGGGGTCCGGGTCCGGGCCGGCCCGGCCCGGCCGACGGCGGTCCGGCGCGGTGGCGCGGGCCGGCGCGGCGGCGCGGTCCGGCACGGCGGCGCGGCGCGTCCGGCTGCGGCACGGCCTGGCGCCGCTTGTCGCCACGCGCGGGGGGCTAAGCCCCCGCTGTTTCAAAACGGCGGCGCGGCTTTTAGCCGCGCCTTTTGGAGAACCGGCCCCCCTCGTGGGGGGCCTGCTTGAGGAAACCGGGGGGCCGCCTGCCCCCCCCCCCCTCAAAGAAACCGCCCCCCTCGAAAATGGGGGGGCTTTTGAGAGTTGACCGGGGGAATTTATTCCCCCGGTCATTGACCTTCCGGCCGGCCACATGGCCGGCCGGTTTTTCTCCAACGGGACCGGCAAAGCCGGTCCCCTTCCGGTTTCCGACGCCGGCGGCCCGGCGAGCCGCCGGTCTTCCCGTCTCGTCGCGGCTCGGAACCGGCCGCGGTGTTCGTCGTCCGGCGTGGTGCGACGGCACCGCGCCCCTCCGCCGCGGCCCCGCTCCGGCCGCGGCGCCTTCGATTCCCTTCGACGCGGCGCGACGGCGTTGCGTTCGTGATGATTCTTCCACGGTGCGAATTTCCGCGTGGTGCGACGGCACCACGCCATCTTGTTTCATCCACAAGATAAATCAACAAGAACAAAGGAGGGGGTTCGGCCGTGATCATGCGGTCCGGCCCCCTCACGTTAAACGATAACACATATTTAAATATCCTCGCGTTTGTCATGCTAGAACCACGAACGAGAATAAATAAATAAATTAACAACAACCCCTACCTCGATAGTCGCACGTTGACGTAGTCGTGGGAAGCGGTCGTCGTTTCGTAGACGTCGGTTAGAAGACAAAGAAGTCGAGGAGGAAGCAATCGGAAAAGACGAGTCAAGATGTCATCATCGGTGTTCTTCGTGGGCGGCGGACGTTCTTCGCGTTCATCCACGAAGGAGATGAAGATGGTGGAGGATTTCTTCAGCTTCTCTCCAAAGCTCTTCCACACCTCACCCAACAATCCAAATAAAATAAGGTCCCTCCTTATTTTATTTACTAAGCCAAGCATTTCAAAAACTTAAATTTCAAAAACAAAACACTTAATTAATTATACATGAGTTGTGTAATTAATTAAGTGTTAAGTTATCAAGATTTAAAGAGGGAGAGAGGGGAGTTAAGGAATTTGAAAAGGTGGGGCTCGGGTGGGCCCCTCCTCACCTTAATCCTCTCTTAGGTGGTTAAACCACCCAACTTCCAACAAAATATTTTAACCACTTTAAAGATATAAAATAAATATTGTATCAGAATTTTATTTTACTCTTCATTTCATCCAAAAATATAAACAACTCCTCCTAGGCAAACGCAACTTCGGAAAAGGTCTTCTTAAGCGAATATTGGCGTTGCGAGTTCATCGGTGTCCTCGGATTTCAATTCCGAGCACCGGATCAAAAGTTAGGAATTCCCGCTCGTTCGTTTACTGAACGTACCCGAGCCAAACTTTGGAAATTAATTCCGGGCACTCCGGGCCTCGGAATCAGGTGCCGTCTGAAACCGCGCTCTTGTAAAATTCCAAAGAAAATTAAGAAAAAATTTCCCTTGAATTTTACGGGTCTTTACATCATATTTCTGATATCCCCATTTAAGATGATTGTAGAAAAGAATTAAATTAATCAAGGGCATCAAAATATAAAAAATATGACAATTATAAGATATTTTAATGAATGAAATATTCAAACTACCTATCAATGAGTCCTTGGATGGTATATCCTTATTTTGGTGACTCATTCCATCAATGTTTTATTCTATCTATCTTTCCATGCGTCGGTGACTCATTTTAACTGATGGTGAGTCCTTGCATTGGTAGCACCAAGCATTAGTATGTCCTCTAAACTGACAGTAGGTCATATCCATCGGTAGGTCATCTATCTGTAGGTCATCTACATCGGTAGTTCATCTATTTATAGGTTATCTTCATTTTTATTACATCTGTCAGTAGGTCATTTGTGTTAGTAGCTCATCTACGTCTCTAGGTCATCTATCAGTAACTTAGTTGACCTATCGATATCTCATATCTTCTGTCAGTTTCAGTCTTTTATACTTCGAAAATATGTTTTCATGGAATGTATTACAACATATATGTAAACAGAATGTACTAAATTTATATGAGATACTATATAAACATAATTTCACATATTTAAACTTAAATAATTATGATTAAAATGTTTAGACATAATTAATATGAATTGACATGATTTGGGATTATTAATACTATTAATACTAGAGAAGGTGGAAAACCATCTCCTATAGTCCCACATATATAATCTTAGAATATCAAAGATGGAGAAGAAGTAAATAACCCAACGAAAATAAATTGTGTTATAAAATTCATTAGCACTTGGAAACTATTCAGTAAAATCCCATTAGATCATATAATTCAAATAAAAACATAAAATACCATGAATTATATATTAATCATGATATTAAAGGTAAAAGGGTAATTATTTACAACATATAAATGATATTTGGTGCATAAAAATAAATTGTGACTCAATGAAGGAGAATTGAGAAGAAATCCCTTACAAGGATCATATAATTATAGTGGAGATTAATCATCAAATTTATTATGTTTATCAGATATAAATAAACTTAAAACTAATAGAGACAAAAAAATAAATTAATCAAATCTTATTACAAAAATAATCTTAGAATGACATAATCAATGAATTATAATTTTAACCCCAAGAATGAAAATTGAGTTAAGAAATCCCTTACCTCATTCTTCCTTTTAGTTAAATGTGATTTAACTTAAATTATAGTTGATTAGAAAATTTTATTTACATATTTTAGAACTATATTAATATTTTTAATATCTCATAATATTCTTTAATAACATCTTGTCACCTGTTTATTTACAATCTTTCATTATTGTCATTGTTTCCGGTGTTAATTTATTTGTTTTCTCATTATAGATTTGTTTTGAATGTTATTGTAATTTTCTATACTATATAGTTACATAATATATTGTACTGTAATCATGAAAAAAAATATCATATTTTATTCATAAATTATACTTTTTAAAACCAATCATTAAATATTGTTATGAAAAATGTAGTATGTTATGATCATGGAGATGGTAGGTCATACGTACGCATCGACAATGTTTTTATTTTCCATTGATCATCATGGAAGGGTGGAAAGTAATTACTTATCCTTATATAATGATAATAATATCATGTATATCATTTTATTTCTATAAAAATACATATATATATATCATCCTTATGGCGTGGTGATGATAATCGAGTCACATCACTTTGCGAAGGCAGTAGTCCACACGTACACAAACGATGTTATCATTGTTCAGTGAAAGAAATAAAATGATATATTATCTTTTTAGAATGAATAATATATCATTAATATCATAATTATGTAATTTATATCTCATGAATTCATTAAAATATTCCTTATTTTCTTCTATGTAAATCATTAGTGAAATATGAATCACTTCACTTTGCAAGGTGGTTGTCCACTGTACACACAAGTTAAGTTATCATATCTTCTAAGGAATGGAAAGTAAAAAAAGTTATATATGATATAATGAATGAAAATGTATAATTATGTTATAAATATATTTTATATATAACTTATATCCATTATCATACCCAACAGTGAGAGTTCGTAATGAAAAAACTATTGACATCGGTTTGTGAGGCGGTAGTCCACCGTATAGATGAATGATGAATTCTTGTATCATTAGATGAAAGTGGATATGGTATTAGGTAATTTACATAACATGGAAATATATAATTATTTTTTTGATACTTTTTTTATTATATCATCAGGTTTCAATAAGAATTTAATGATGTGGATGAAGAAATCAAATAAAAACTCTCATTGAAAAATATTACATCTCCGTCGGGTAACCTCCTTAGGTTTGCACCAAATCTTCCAAGGTTGGATTTATACACAAAATAAGGCTTCTAGGATTAGGTGACAGAAATTTTTTAGTGATTATTTCAGGTATTGGATGAAAAAATGGTTTTATGATGTATAAAAGATTGGAGAGTGGGTGGCCGTTTATAAGTTAGGTGACTAGTACACCTGTAATTTTTGAAATGAAAAATGTGTACCCACATTTTTTACATGAAATAAATTCCAAATAGAGTATTATATAGACTTATAAATTATAGGGTCAAAATATATCCATAAAATATATTTTAGACATTGTTTTTAAGTCATTTTAACCCTTATCTTTTTAGTTTAACCCCTAATAAATCAATTTTTACCATAACCATGGTAATTATTTTTTATTGTTTTCACTATTCATTTTGTTAGAAATTATTTTAGCCATATTAGGAAATAAAATTTTTTATGATTCCAAATATTAAATAAACTTTCTCAATTGCCATTCACATAATTGAAAATTTTTATTTTAAAATTTATCCATCATTTCTGATAAGAATGTTGGTTTTCAATGAGAAAATATTTAAACATTTACAATGTTTTTATATAAAAATTAAATATTAAAATAATTCTAATGAAATAAATTGGATTAATATATATATAAGTAAATTAATATTACTTTAACCCCAATTAAAATATAATTTAATTTTTAAAAATAATTTAAATGAGAAGGTAGTTTTCAATTAAGATTCAGTATTTTTTATAGTACATTAAAAAATAAAACATTTCCGAAAAATATGAATAATTAAACTTAAGAAAATTATTATTTTTTGTTTTTTTTAATTATTTTCCTTTTATAAATTTAATTTCCTAAAATTGGTAAAACAACTTAATTTTAAATTTTGTGTGAAAAGCGTTTCTAAACCGCCTTTTAGAAAACAAAATATAGTTTTTCAAAAAAATATTTTCCATTCAAATGATTATTATTTTAATCAAAATAAATTGCAAATAGTGATTTTTTACCTTTTTAAACAATATATTATTCATAATATATTATTTAACATTCATATCATCCAATTTATTATATATGATATAATGGTACACTATATTGCGGTTCATTTATGGTCATGGTGGCGTGTTCTGAAACATAAAGAAAAGATTAAATTTATCAAAATTTAGTTTTTGGGTTATTTAATAAAATTTTTGGGTATCTAATATGGTATTGAATATAGTTTTCTTATTTTATAATTTTAGGGTGATAGGTTTTCCCCACCATAAAAAAATTTCCTCACAATTTAAACTTGATCTCAATCATCAACTATTTAAGATTTGTAAATAACATTGTTGAAAACCCCACATCGTAAAAGGGTTAAAAAAATATCCTATTAATAAGAGAGAAGTATAATTAAAAAATTTCATATGGGATAAAACATAACTAGGTTTTTAAATAAGAGATCATTGGTGGAAATTGATTATATGGACATGAAAGAAAAGCCTATGTAATTATAGAGAGTGATTAAGGTCGTTAATCCCAAGCAGGTGAATGGTTAATATAAATTTAAGCAAATCAAGACAATAAATATGTGATAATTTAAAAAGACCATATTATTCAACAGATATGAATGTACTATGAAAACATTTTATTCATGTTAATTTTCCTAAAATTAAGGAATTCTTCTATTATCTAAGAATATATAAAAAATATACTTAACTAAAACATTTCTATTTCATAAGGAAAATTTCATCCTTTAATTGTTCTTAGATAAATATCCAATTTATCCTTTCATCTAAGAAATTCATATCTAAAAATGAATTATTTATTCCTTAATCATTGAAATTCACTTTTAACAGATCATAAGATCTATAAAAGTGTGACAAATGCATCTATCTATCTCTATCTATTTTACAAAACAAATATGGTTATAAAAAGTTATAGATTAAAATTATTTAATCTATAAACAACAAAAATAAAAACATTGGTTCATCATTAATATTTATTTTTCAAATAATTTAACTAAATACAATGAAATATTAACTAGGACATCATGTAGGCTTGTGGTAGGTGCTAAAATCTTATCAACCTTTGATCATGGGTGCAAGCCCCCTGGCCTTTTCAGGTGGAATGGGTTGTCACATAGCATGTGTGTCTTCATTTTTCTAAACTATATTAGTAAAATTCCTATAAAATTCTCTATGAAAAGTATTATTATCATCTTTGAAATGAAATTAATCATTAAATAACATTTTAACCAATATTTTCAATACATTTCTTTTAAAATTTATTATAATATTATTTGACTTTTATCATAATGTAATTAATGATTATATTAACCCTAAATTTTATCAAACCCTTTAATCATAGGTCGATAAAATGTAAAGGCATTATTCCCCAAATAAATATTCCACTAAAACATATGATTACACTAAATTTCACCCAAAATATCCTTAATCCTCGTAGAATCTCAACACGAAAAACCTGAAAAGAGTGTTTAAATTATTGAATTTGTGATCAATATTAAATTCATTAACCCATGATGGTATTCATAACTATTATGTTAATGAATAGATATATGATTATGATATTTAATAGAATCTTGAAATGTTTCGTCATTCTGGTACCAAAATACCATTGGTAAAAAAACTTCTATAGTATAATTATGGAATTCCAATAAAAACATTAACCATTTTACTTCAACAAAGGTCCTTTCATGGTCTAGGAGATAACATTTAGATGAGATAATTGAATCATATAATTACATGGTTCTCTGAATTTTAGGCAACAAGCTATAAATTGATACATATGAGGAGATTTATCTCCTTCCATCATTCTCTTCATTTTTACTCATAAATTGATTGCTTTATGTCATTACCTTGCACACAAAAATAATTTGTCTGTTATTTTTAGAATCTTTATTCTCAATCTAAGTTGCCTTAGTTTTAGAATAGGCTACTATTTTTCATCCTATATTCAAATTCTTTATAACGATCTTTCAATAAAATTGGAATTATCTTAAGAATATCTTCCAAGAGTGTGAAACCGGGTGCATTGTAAGAACCATTTTCATACACCCGGTGACAATTGGGTCTAGCCCAATGTGCCCTTTTCTATGTTATTACCTAGAGTTACAAATGTTCCAAAAACACGTCTATTTTTAGTATCCACATAGAGATTAATTTCAAAGAAAACCCACATACTCTCTATCTTACCTAAATATCAAATATTCTTCTATATATATCCTCAAATTCAATCATAGGGTTATGTTCCATAATCTATGTTTACCTAAATCAAGTTAATAATGTTGTTACTAAAATTCATCATATACCAACTGTACCGACCCCAACCCCAGTATCCC
Organism: Viscum album; assembly: GCA_963277665.1. Lineage (NCBI taxonomy): Eukaryota > Viridiplantae > Streptophyta > Magnoliopsida > Santalales > Viscaceae > Viscum > Viscum album. The sequence goes on from OY728138.1 coordinate 1,321,198,118, forward strand.
AGAGTTGATGTCTAATTTATTAATTTGGAATAAGATGCAACGAATCACATCCCAAAGGACAAAATAGTTTAGTAGTCCTAAAAAATAGATACATACTTCAGTCTTTCCCTACATTTGAAAAAAAATTACAACATTATTTTTTCCAGAATAATTTTACTAACTATAGCATAACCTTGCACATCAATCATAGTACACTTCATTGATTATTGGGGAAAGGAAACAAATTAATGGTGATATGAAATTCTCAATAAGCGCCAAGTGTAGAAGAAGTTATCATTAATCAATAATGAATAATAAATATGGAAAGATAAATAAATAAACAGACATTCCATTTAATCAATAACTTTGATATCATAATTTGATGATGCATAAATAGTATGGAATGGAAAATAAATGAAAACTAATTCCTTTTAATCAAAACACTGGGAATTAAATTCATCCAAAGATAATATAATTTTGAAAATCTCATGTATAATATTAACTAAATTCATAAGGAAGGAAATTAATAATTATTGGATTCTGTGGTCTCATACATCATGAAACCTTTACCATCAAGACCTTTCACAAGACGGTATAAAATTATTGGTAAAAACTTGATTAATGTTAGCTTGATTATATGCCTCATAAGACCTATCGATGCATCGAGGGACTATAGAATGTAGGGACCCAACTATTAATATAGAGACAGATCATTCCTTATATATATAATAATAGATTTAATTCATGAAAAATGTGATTTATCATGAAATATCTATATTGAGAATAGAATACAAATTTATCAATATTTTCTCAGATAGAAAAATAACTTTTAATGTAGAACAACGTATGTAAAAATGATATATTGTCTATGAAAAAAATATATAGATGATAAATATTATGGATATTTAAGGGAAATTTATTATCTAATGATCCCAAGAAAGTAAAAATTTATAGGGAAAGTTATTAACAACAAATATGAATCAATGAAGTGAATTTCAGAACATTACTTGGTTAAAATGATCATAAACCGTCTATAAAAAGAAGAAAGGTGGTATCAATACAACATAAATCCATTGTAGTTATAATAAAGGGTTGTTTTGATTGATGAATATAAATATGATAAAATATCATTAAAAACATTCTTCAGGAAAATATCCTTTTCATTTTGAAAAAAAAATTAAAACTAAAAGTTCACCAAAAAATTAAAAAAACAATGAAAAAATAATTGAAAAATATATAGGAAGTTTTAAGACAATTGAGATTTCATGGAAACAGAAATTTGTTTCCATGCCATACACATTAAAACAAAAATTCCTTTTACTTTTTCAATAAACTATCAATGGGGATAGTTTTTAAAAATACATAAATATTACATTGAAATCATTTATTAAAAAAGTAAAAATGGATAATATTTTATTTACTAAATTATTCTGAAAGGTTTAAAAATATTTTCAAAATCATTTTTAGAAAACATGGGTTGTGATGAAAAAGCCTTTTCAGATTGAAGTGATAAATAAAGTCAGATTTCTAAAAACATATTCTCAATTATTTTAATTAAAAATGAGTTAAAAATGTTACTATTACTTGAAAATATCAAGAATAACCATCTAAGGTGAAAATTCTATTGATTTATTATACAATTATCAAATAATTTCCTTCAACTAAAATTCATGAATAGATAACTTCAATGAGAATGAGATTATGAAAGAATCCCTTGCAATGATCATTACATTGAAGTGATAATTATTTAATGAATCAATTATGTGTATCAAATATAAATCCCAAAAAAAAATTTAATTATGAAATTATATAATTAAAATTTATTACACACATAATATTATGATATCAAATGTTTTGATGAAGTAATATAACATAATGAAAAAAATAAGTTATAAAATTCCTTACTAGTTGGTAACTATTAAGTAAAATCCCATGGGTGAAATACATCAAATTGAAATGTAAAATTCCATGAATTGTTTATTAAGCATTATATTTCATGTAAAAGGTTCTGTACGTGTACCATATATAAAAAAATTTGTGCGCAACAATAAATTACGAATCAATGAAGGGAAATTAAGAAGTCCCATAAAAATATCACATCATTGAAGTAGGGATTTATCAATGAAATGATTATTTTAAAAAAAGTAAATCCACATAAAACAAGTGGAAATAAATCATAAAATAATAAAATTTCATTACACACATAATTTTATAATTAAAAAATCAATTAAGTATATGTTAAACCCAATGAATTAAAATTTAGTTATGACACCCCTTACATCATGCTTCATTTTGATTTAATGTTATTTAACATATTGTGTAGTGGTTTTAAACACGTAATTAACTTATTTTATAACAATATTAATATTTATAATATCATATATAATCCTGTCATAACATATTATTACCTATGCATTAATAATATTTCAATATAGTCATTATTTGGGTGATAATTTCTCTATTTTATCATTTTTGTTTTGTTTTGGATGTTCATCTTCTTGTGCATATGATGTAGTTAGTTCATCTACGAGTAATAATCATGAAATAATTTTCAATTTTTAATTAAATTTTAATATTAATACAAATCATGAAATATGGTAATGAAAAATGAAGTATGTTTCGATCATGGATATTGTAGGTTTCACATACTCATGACTAACATTTCTGTTTTCCACTGGTCATCATAGAAATAAGGTAAGTAATATTTATTTTCTCTAGAATGATAGTAATATAATATATATAATTTTATTTTATTAAGTATACTTATATATATCATCCATGTTCTCTAGTTATGAAATGAGTTTCACATCACTTCGTGAAGGTGATGGTCCACACATACACGAACAATGTTATCATTTTCAGTGAAAGAATGAAAATGATATATTACATTTTCATAATGTTAAATATAAAATTAATACAATAATTATTTGTTTTATATCATATATATTCATTAACATTATCCTTATTAACCTCAATTTAAATCATTAGTGAAAGTTGAATCAAATCGCTTCGCGAGGTGGTAGTCAATCATACACACGAGTGACATTATTGTTTCCCCTAAGGAATTGATAGTAAAAAAGGTATATATGATAAAAGTAATCTATATTTATTATTATGTTATAAATATAAGATATATACTTTTTATACATCATAAAAAATACCAATGAGATGTGGTAATGTTAAAATGAATGAAATTGGTTCATGAGGCAGTAGTCTGTCATACACATGAATTATGATTTCATAAACCATTTAATGGAAGTGGAGATGGTTTTAGGTAGTTAACATCAATTAAAAGCATATATGTTTATGTAACATATAGATATTACTATACCATAATGTTTTAGTAATAATTTAATGAGTTAAAGTAATAAATAAAATAAAAAAAACTCATTAAATAATGTTACCACTTCTTCATGTAACCTTCTTATATTTTCACCAAAGCCATTCAAGGTTGGAATTCTGCCAAAATTTTTTCTTCTATGATGAGGGGATGGAATTTATTATGTTATTTGGGTAGGTATTTTCTTTACCAAAATTATTTTATGTTTTTGATAATAGAAAAGAGGGGGTGTCCTTTTAAAAGTTAGGTGAGTGACACACTTAGTGTTTTTAAAAATAAAAAGGTGTCCCTATGTTTTTCACATGAAAAAATGGTAAAAATAAAGTATTATAAAAATTATATGTTTATGCTTTAAATATGGACATAAAATTTATTCTATATAATAATTTAAGTCATTTTAACCCTTATTATATTTTTTAATATTCATTAAATCCATTTTTACATTAATCATTGTAAAATATTTTTATTGCTTTCATTATCCATTTTGGTCAAAAATGATGTTATCCTTATTAAAAAACAAAATTTATGAAAATTAAAAATATTGAATTCATTTTTATAAAACTCATTAACATTAGTGGAAAAATTAAATAGAAATTTAATTATGCAGATGTGATGAGATAATAGGGTTTCAAGGAGATTTTTTTTTAAAGATTATGAAGTTTTTTTATCAAAATTTAATATGAAAATTATGGAAATGACCTAAATTGAATTAATATATATATATATATATTTTAAATAATTTAACTTTAAAACTAATTAAAAATGTAATTTTTATTTATAAATAATTAAAATGAGAATTCATTTCTCAATTAAAATTCATTAATTTTTCACTTTTCGTAGAAAAATGAAACATTTTAGAAAAATACCAAAAATTAAACCAAATATAATTTTGATATTATGATTTAAAAAAGAAAGTTAATTTTAGAAAAAAAAAATTTAATATTCATAAAAATTTATTTTAAATTATACTCCCAAAGAATGACAAACCCTACTTTTAGGAGAAATAAATTTTTTCAGAAAACATTTTATTTTCATTAAAATGATTATTATTTTATTTTTAATAAATATATAACCAACGAATTTTTTTAACATGTTTAAACCATATAATTATCATAATTTCAATATTATTATACATACACACCAATTTAATGGCTAGGTTATAGTGGTACACTATATTATAGTTTATTTAGGATGAGGGTTGCATGTTCCAGAAGCTATTGAAGAGATTAAATTTTAAGAAATATATTTCATGTGTTGATTAATATCAGTGTTTGGTGTCACATATTCTATTTAATATAATTATATTATTTGAGAAATTTTTGGTGTAACAATTCTAGATTTTCAATTGAAATTTATTATGAAGATGTTGTCTATTTATATATGATATTGAAAATGACTCCAAGAAGGGGTTGTATGAGAATATAGATCTCCAAAATTTGGCTAAACATAAAAAAGAGTGGGAATAACAGCTGATTTTCCTTAAAATATTAATTATTTATGTTTAAATAAGGATTAAAGGGATTTTAACTATGTGGGATATAACATATAGACTAGGATGGAGAGTCTTGTGATAATGATATATAATTTTTAATATTTTTTATCCAAATTTCCTAGAAGAGTGATAGGTTGTTTGAAGGTTTATACTCTATAGAGATTATATTATGTAAGGATATCTTAGGTGGGATTGGTTAAATGAGGTATGAGGATTACATATATATTGGAATCGTGAATTGATTCACCGAGAAATATAGAAGACATGTGTGTGGTTTGTGACCATGTATCTAGATTTTCTTAGTAATGCCTTGGATATATATGGATGTGGAGTCATTTTGAGTGCTTGATTTTGTTGTATCATACATGCATAAGCAGCATGATCACTTAATTATTAGTCATAGATGCCATTTATTCTATGATATGTGTCATGATATTGTGAGTTTTGTGGTATAAAGAGATAGAACTGGGATATATGACTACACATGATCGAGTTTATGATGGACTATTGTATAAATATTTTACCATTTTGAGTACGGTTCCACATACACTCTTTTTTGGGAATCAAGAGAGTGTGTTTTGACATTATTTACATGGTATCCAAGAAGGAATAAACTAATATCAACCATCTATGGTGATCATGATGATCATTTTTTTTCATGATTTGGCCTTATATGGAATGTGATACTTGTTGATTGAATGATCTAGGATGTATATGAGATAAGAAGATTTTATATGAAAGTCATGGGACTATAAGGATAATGGAATGACAATTATTTTCAATACATGGTGGTTTTATATAATTCTTTATAATATGTGGGTTGGGTTGAGTTGGTATAATATTTTATTCTCTTTTTAATCCCATATAGGGCATAACGCCTTAAGTGGTGCCTATATGTTAGAATGGTGTTTTGGTTTTGATACTAGACTACCTAAAGATAGGTCATGGGATTCTGATGTGACTCAATGGATTTTCATGCTAGGATTTTTATTGGGTATGGTATGCTCTTTTAGAAGGTGTAACACATCTTGATTTGAATAAAAAAGTGGTAAGAGAGTTAGACATGTGATGCCTTTTGGTGCACCAATTGAGTAAAAGATGCTCTATATAAGTATAAGTGTGGATTAACTTAATACAACCAATTGATTGAATTATTATTGGTGACAGAGATGGTTTTTCCCTAATTTACCTATTTTAGTATAACCATGTTTTTATAAAGATCATGGTTAAATTGATATGGTAAGTTCATGAGGGTGGTAAGCTGTGATCCTTGATTCACTAAGGGGTTGAGCGACAAGAAAAAATTGTTAATAAACTAGATATTTACTTAATTGAAGAATATGGTTACTAAAAAAATATAGTGCTTATAGTAGAATGATATGGAATCTATAATAAGTTGGAATGTGAGGGTCATGGGAATCAGTTGTGAAGATAACTAAGATATCACTAATCCAGAGAGTTAGGCTCTTCATATGGGCCTATTAGAGTTATACATATGTGGATTGTGATAATAATCATTCTATTGATAATTAAATATGAGTAATTAAATATTTTAAATTAATTTTAAGGTGAATATATTAATGAGGAGAACACTATTGGATGTTTTTGGTTATTACCCTTGTCTAGGTTAAATATAAATGACATTATAGGTAATGTGTATGGTGAACCTAGGATGGTTATTGTTGATATTTTATGTTCACTCTTGGATATAAGTTATTGAGTTATATTTATCTTTCTAAGTATCACTATATTTTGGTATTGGTTTTTATTTTCTCAGGGAGGTTAATATTTTTAGTAAGTAATTGATGGGAAATTTGAGAATTTAACTAGATAAGGGATTGGGTCATTGATTTTTTGGATCTTTTGGAAAGTGTGAAAACATGTAAAATGAATATAGTATTCATTAAATGGATATGTATCGATCATGGGATTATAGGTGAGAATCTTAGGTGTTTTGCGAATTCTTGTGCGTACCACTAAATGAGAAACAATTTTTAGTAGACTAGTGATATCAACTATAGGAGTATGATGTCAGTTTTTTTGGATTCCATGATTTTTTCTAGGAGTGGGGAGTCTTTTTAGAGTTAATAAATTTAATTAATGGCACTATATATGGTTCATCTAGATTTTAGATTCACCTGGTGTAGTAGGATTGTGAGAAATGAATTTTCAACATGGTTGAGAATAGTGAGTTGGATACTGATAAAATTACATTGTTCAAGGATGATCAACATGAACTTCTAACGAGATCATGTAGTTTTTATTGTTTTTGAAATTATATTGGTTTGGATATGGGGGGGTATATCATAAATACTAATATGATCTAGAGTTATATTTTTTATTGAATTTCATTGAATAGTGCATATTATAAGAGATTCATGAGGGGGCATCTTAGGGATGAGAATTTTAATGGTGTAATGTATGTATTATCTTAGGATTTTGTTGGTCATTGGATCAGATGTGGACAAAGAATATTGTATGATGTTTTTATTTCATTAGAACTGAGAAACGTTAGCTAGTTTAGTATTAAAAATCTAATATTTTGTTGTATATAGCCATGTAATGAAGGTTCCATCCATTTGAGAACCAAGCTGGAGAGGTTGTGAACTAGTAGTTAAGACCTATTGGTTGATGTTTCGAGATGTTTTTGGATGATTTTTTAGTGTTTAGAGGTAATGGAGATGATTTGAGGGTGCTTCAGTTCAAAATGTGTAAAGTCTGGACAACTTTTTCTCCACCTACTGAAATCATTGGACTCTAATAAATTCAAATGAATTTGAAGTCATTCCATAAGGATTAAAGTCTCATCATGTGACATTAAGATTTTTGTGTGACTTATATCTCTTATGAAATTTCATTTTTTTGTACATTCAGTGTAGTCTTGAAATCAGATGACTTTATAAAAAATTGTATGCCTTCAGATCCTATGAAATTCGATTTTATGACTCTAGGTTCCGGTATGATGTTGAAGATTGTATGATAATAGAAGTCATAAAAATAAGTTATTTTCTACAATAGTTTGAATTTAAGTATTGAAATACTTTAAGGTTTTATGATATTTGAGGGGCTCAAATTTATGGGAATTAGAGTTCTTGTAATTCAGTTTATCAGGGCTTAAACACAGGGGTTTCTCTTTTGATCGGGTCTTACAAACTGAGTACAGAAAATGTTATCATGACCAGGGGGCTTTCATAACCCAGTCTAATTTTCTAGAGTATGTCTCATGACCCTTGGGACTTGTTCGGAGAACATTGCATGATCCATAATGATTGTTTTATAGGCCGTCACATAAACTGGTTGACATGTCTAGAGGGTATCTCATTAACCTGCTAACATGTCTTGGTATTATTGCAAGAACTGGCTGAAACACATGAAGCGTTTCACGGGAGTCTATATGACATATCTCAAAGGGTGTCGCATGTATTGGATGACATCCATGTTGGGCATCACGAGTCCAATACAACATGTCTAGAAGGTGTCTCTAGTCTCAGCTGACTCACCCAGAGGGTATCATGAAAGATGATTTGACATGATGTGACCATGTGAATTGGATAACATGAGTGGGGACTATTTTATGAGTTTGAATATGTCTCTAAAGGTCTTTGTAAGACCTAGGAAACAATTCCATGGGGGTTTCTCATGACTAAGGTGTAATCCCAAGGGGTCCATGTGACTTATTCTAACATGTCCAGAAGATTTTGCATGACCCAAGTAGCATTCTAAAGGGGTGTCGAATGATTTAGGTGAAAATTATTGTTGTTTTTGTGTGTCCTGTATGGTTCACTCAAAGTGAATGAGTGTCAGTGGATATGTAGTTTTTTTAATTCATCCACTATTAGTCTTTTCTCTAACCCTTATATTTTTATTGCCTTTAATTTATTCAATGTAAAATTATTTTCAGTCTCACATAATCTAGAATACATGCATTATGTTCTAGACATGCCCTACTAGTGGTCCTACATGTGATCTATAAATTATCATAAAACGTGATTTATACAGGGTACATGATCACCCTAGTTGTTTGGGGATATATTTATAAATAGAAGACTTGTCGGTCACGAGATTAACTACTTTGAGAGATCCTCTCTAGTGCTTTTGTGTGTGAAAGCGCCAAGCTGAAAAAAACAAACCTTTTATCTGAGGAAAGGTTGGGAATTTATAGGCCTCCCCACCTCTATTTTTTTCATTTTGTATGTTGTATCTGGTGTTTCGATGGTTCTAGATGAGAAAAAACAACCCGTTATTTTGTGAGTCCCTCTCATCAACACTTCCTTTATTCAATTTTTTCTGATTAATGGCGATGTTTTTATCATACATGAATGTCCAAGGAATTTTATATTTTCATATTTACATATCTAAGGGCCTTTACAAGATCAAATTGTCTACTCAAAGGAATCCACGAGATGCTCGGTTCCATAATTATGACACTTCATGAGGCAATGGTTTCTTGTTCAAGGTTCTCTATGAGATTTGGGTGGCCTGTCCAAGAGTCTCATGAGACCATGTTGTGAACATCCTTATCACGTCATAGGTTCTTTATGACTATGAGAGTATTCAACCTCCTCCCCTTTTACACCCTTTGTTTTATTTTACAATGGTTAGGGAGTCATGCGAAACTACAAGAGTAATGTCCAAGGAAATTACTCTTTTTTTTAAGATGAGTCGCATCACCAACATGGGCCTTATGGGGGTGTGTGAGAATTTTATGGACAATCCCCATTATTTTTACTTAGGGAGTAAATGGGGGAGTTAAAGACCACCAATACATGCCAAAGGCCCTTTACGAGGAGAGGGTGACAAACCAAATAACTTTTATGAGATGAGGTATGCACATTAATAGAGACATGCAGTATCTTATGGGATGTCATGGGTGTTTTACATGTCCTTCAGCTACAGTGAGTATCTCATGCCTCCTTCAAATTTTTATCCTTATTTGATAAGGATTTTTTAGATTTTTCACAACCATATTGGTATTCCCAAATACAATCACTCTCTTTGTCAAAAGTGTACTGTGAGATCAAAAATGATTCTTTAGACGGAACGTGTGTTTTTCCATGGAAACACCTTATGCTTTTTTGTGGTGTGTTGCATGATCTATTAGGGATATTGCAAAGATGCATGAATTTTCACTATTCCATTATTCATGTTTTCTTATGGTGAGTCGCATGATTAGTACTAGATATCATGATGGCATGTAGACATTGTCAATATAAGTTTCTCTAATTGAATTTCATGTGTTGCATGTTCGTGGATAGAATATTTATCCTCTTTAAAAGAAGATATCAGGGATTACATGGAGATTATCATGAACACGTGAATATTTCATTTGTGTGGTGTGTACTTACATTATATCGATATGGTGTATCGATTCATTAATTTTATTCAGATTTGGCTTCTGCAGAACATAAAATAAATTTTTGGGACTAGATCATAGCCAGATGCCATGTAACTCTCCATGATTCATTACATAACTAAAAATATGATAAGTCAATCATATTTTGGATGGAGGATAGATAGTAGTATTTTCCTAATTTAATATTTTTAGAACCATGTTTATTCATGATACATGATTTCCATCTTTGGAAAATCATAAACACGTTAAGGTACAACATTATATTACATGATGGGTCAAGGGTGGTCATTTCCTTTCACATGATAGGTCACATAGTGACAACTTCCTTTCTCATGAGGGGTTAGTTGGTGCCAAAACCTTTCATAATATAGTTTATGTAATTTTTTGCATTTTTCGTGTGAAAGATATAATTCATTCTCGTATTCATATGAGATGCTTGATGTAACCCTCATGGGTGATTACGCAACCTCGTTCACAAAACCATTATGTGGGATTATGAGGATTTTTTTGGTTTTGAATGCATATTCACTTTTTATGGAGATTAAAATAGGTGATTAACTATGTAAAAGTCCTTATGGCCATGGGGATTATTAGCTTCTCCTACTAGAGACACACGAAAGCTAGAATTCATCCAATGTTGTCTATTGAAGACCACATGTGTCACATCCTAACCCCATCCACAAATCATTTTCATATCCTCACATGTCTTTGTGATATGCATTGTGGATTAAAACAATCCTAAAATATTCATATTCTCATGTTTTTGTTATCATAATCACATGAAATATACTATAATTACTTCATATGGAACCCATATTTTTTTGAGAGGAGGATCATACGGCTGATATGTGATATCAGTTCTAGACATGATCCACTAAAACCCCCTTCAAGAGTAATCATTCCTGTGTATATGGTTCGACGTGTGGATCAATCTTTATATGATATAACATTTTATATGGAAGTATAAGCATGAGGAGTTCAAATCCAAGAAAGCTCATACATAGGGACTGAATTTCTGGACTATTCACTTTAAGCAAATGTACCACACTTTGACTACATCTCCAAGCCACTATTGATCTACATGGAGGCTTTGGGGAGTTAAAATGTGAGGATGATTGTGTACTTGAGGTCCTTCTAGTATATATTATCCATTTTTTGTATAAGAGGAATGGTAAAAATATAATTCCTAATGGTTAATGAAGATGAAGTGCAACATCTTTTACCGATTACCTAAGATGCACGGTATCTATCCTTCCATGTAAATTTGTGTGATATGAAATTATGAGCATCAAAATCCCTACTATAATTAGAATTGTTCAGAACAAAAAGAATCTAATTGTAAGGTAAACGTTTATGAATTTTCTGTTTAAATTAATATCTAGTGGACTATGGTATTGATCTTCTAGATAGAATCTATCCTGAGTAAGTATAAGGAACTCTCAAGTGTTATAAAGATAAAAAATCTAGCCATAAATGCTCAGCTAAATTCAAAGAAGAATGTAGAATTTTATTGGGGCATGGATAACCTGAAATTAGTATGTGAATGACTTCTATAATAGAATAGTGATTGGGTGAAATGGAACATGTGGCTGGATCTGAAGTAAGGCACTTGGATGTCTCTACATATCCTAAGAGGATGAGAATCAATCTGCACATAGTTTTTAAATATGATACTATGTAGATCAATCTCATGCCTAGGGAACATAGGTTTATAGATAAATAACTCTATTTTGAGTGTCCTTATATAGATCTAGCTCACACATATGAGGGGATATCACTATATTGTGAAAAAATCCCTAGTAGAGATCCATGTTCCAGGGGACATGTTTCTTGAATCAGCCACGATTCATGTACTTTGTGGGTAATACAAAACAGATCCAATTGCCTGGATTTGAGTGATTTAATTTCAGTAGGTTACCCTCTAAAAAAGGTTCATTAATTCCAAATTACATGAAATTATCCATTTATTTACCTACTCTAGTAGTCTTGAGGTCGTCTGATTTACAAGGTCAATTTGGACAATGTATCTTTTCCATATTATCTATCATTTCCCTAAGTTAGGGGAATTAACAATCATGGATAGAATTTTTGTTAGACCATGTGATGGTCCCCACAAGCTTTATATCTTTTTATTTTTTCCTAACATTTTCCTAATTATCACATGGAGGAAGAGTTAGCGGGCTTGGATTTCGATTTATATCAAGTTTTATTTTTAAATTTTTTTACCTGACATGTTTAGGCACATATTACATTTTATAAATGATCAATATTTTATATATCACACAAAGTTTTGGCCTAGTGTGTGGAAACATGAAATTTTATGAGGATGGCCTTATCAGGTTTTTATCTTGGAGAGTATCATGCCTATTTTTATTTTAAGGTCCTTCAATCTAGATCATCATTGTACTATAGTATATAGTCTTTGATCATGGAAATTTTGTGTGTGGTAATTTAGGGTCTTATAGATTGGACTATTGGTATGCTATAATTTTAGGTCTTTGAGCTTGTACCTTTGGTGTGATGTAATTTAGATTCTTTGATATTGTATGTTTGGTGTGTTGTAATTTAGTTTTTTTGTTATTGGGCCTTTACTGTGTATGGGATAGGGTAGACATACCAGGTTTGTCCCATAACTTTCTAAGATGATAGGTTCTACCTAGGTGTCATTGGGGAATTACACAGTTTCAAAATAACATTATATTAGGCTAAGATGTCATCAGTTGGTGTCTCTAAAGCCCTTATGCATTGATATAATGGTCGATCCAAGAGATCTATTCTCTTTTACAAGGGTCATAGTGTATTTATGGATATAAATATGATTGGGGGATAAATAATAGGGATTATAGTTATTTCTAGATTTTTGGAATGTGGGTTATATAAATCATAACCCAAAATCCTGAGTCTATGAATATTGGATAGAGAATTCATGCCAGGTATGTCATGTAACACTATGAGATGTTTGGTTCTACCTCGGTGTTGTTGTGGTTGACAAGGATTAGAATCTCATTTTCTTGCAAGGAGGATAAGCCTTTATTTTGTGGTTTAAATCCCTTATGCATCGATATCATGGATAGGAAAATCTGATCTTCACTTATTTCCAATGTTCCTAAAAGATTTATGAAGACTCAAATGCCTAGATGATAAAGTCGGGTATGGAATGATGATATCCAGAAAGAATTTTGGCACCCCAAAAAATCAATCTCTTATTTTAGGAATCCAAATCCATACACCCTTTGGTTTTTAATCATGAGGTATGTTCCATCAATGGTATGGTAATGAAGTGTCACATTTTGACCCTGAGAAAGGGTACAAAACAAGGTGATGCAACATTGAGGATGTCAGATACACATGAATAGTCTGGTATAGATATTGAAAATCATATTCCAAAGTGCTCTGGTCATGAGGAAGGTATGATATAGTAACACCAGTGATATATTAAAGCTCAATTGGGTTTTAAGTTCCTCTGTGATGACGTTAGGGTCACAAAAATAAAAAACCCTCTAATCAAACAAATATGTATCTAGTTTGTGGGTATAATCCATTTTACATCAATATCATTGTCAATTGTTGAGATCTATTTTTTATTTTATCTGATATTAATGGTTTCCAATGACCCAAGATTCTTTAAATCATGAAGTTTGATTTATAGAAAATGAATGATCAGAGAAGTGTGAGAGCACACGAAAAGTTACTCCACCACCTGGAGAAAAAATTCTCATGGTGATGAAATGTGGGAAATAATTGATGTAACTTTTTACTGGGAAAAGTGGTAAAAAAAATAGTTTTACATTTACCAGGGCTATAGATAAGACCCTATGATATTTAGGCCTTTTAATTGTGCCCAAATGTTTTCCTACACTCTGGAGATGAATATTTCAGTGAGACAAGACTTCACTTTTTCTCAGACCTCACATTATGGGTTTTCAACCTAAAATGGGTTGTATCTCTTTAGCTAATATTTTATGGCCTTGGAATTTGGACCATCACAGGATATATTCTATGTTCATACTACATTGACCAAAGTGCACACAATTTAAATTCATAACTCACATGGACCAAACAGGGGAGCTGTTACACAAGAAACTAATTAGGATACCTTGGGTCAAGAGCACTCAAATATCCTTTTGAGCAAATATGGAAATGTTATAAACCATCACTCAAGTTCCTCTGGTCATGATAAATGATATGGGACAGTCATACTAGGTATTTCCCATAACACTCAAAGATGTCTAGTTCTGCCTCGATGACATCGGGATCATATGCATTGGAATGGCCTCCTTAATGGTCCAAGATGTCTCCGATTGGTGGGTCTCAAGCCCTTATAAATTTATATCATGTCTGAACTGAGATATTTATTTTCCTTCAAAAGGGGTATAATAGGCTTTTGTAAACCTGAGGTGCACAATATGTGAAGTACGACACATGGATTGAGGTGATTTTAATAGTTGGTAGAAGCACCTCATACTCTGGTAGACAGGGATAATCTCTTGTGATCCTTTGATAAGGAATAAAAAATGGCTGATGGCCTGCATAGTTTTTCATCATGTGATGGTGATGTTTTTCTTGTAGTTTAACATCATGCACTAAGTACATTTTTCATATAGTTTCTCATCGTTGGATAAGGAATTATTTTTTGTGTTGTTTTAATTTCATGTGACCAAGATGTTTTCCATGTAGTTTAACATCATGTGGTAAGGATGTACTTTCAGGAATTTTATCATCATGCTATAAGGTTTTATAAACTGATATTAAAGGGTTTAAATGTTTTGGTGGCACCCAAATGTAGAAGTATCATTATGTGTCTCAGGATAATTAGAACCAAAACACATGTAGTTTAAGAAGGTTGTGTTGTTTAATGTAATGTGGTGAGGACATGGATCCCCTGATATGAAATAGTGGTATTGTAGCTGGGAAAATCAATGGAACTGTGGGTGTCAATATATATTACATGGTGATTGGGATCAACCTACATGTAGTTGTTCATGAATCTCCTTACATATTTCTGACCATACACAAAGAGGGGGAATTTTTATATTTTTTTTGTGTCTTGGTCTAGTGTTGGGACATTTTGTGTCACTAAATATCCTGTGAGGACTGTAATCAAGCCACATGTAGTTTTTAAATGGAAAATACTCTACACAGGTCTAGCCCATATATAGAAGTGGTAATTACTCCAATAAATTTTTGTAGATGGGCCCAGGATTGAATACCCAGGTGTCACAATGTTTCCTATGATGACATAAATAAAGTCACATATAGTTAATAATGAACAATGTAGTTTACCTTCATGTTGAAAGGAAAAAATATGGAACAACATGAAAAAGTGGTGATGTTTCTTCTAGACCCAAGGATACAAGTCTGGGCATTGCTTTGTATCTCTTGAAAAAGAGAATCAAGCCACACATAGTTCTTGAAGAACCTTGTAGTTTAATATCATTCAGAAATGATATGGTTGACTCGATGTGAATGAAGATGGATGTTCTGGATCTGTGAATCTTTACATCATGTGACAAGGATTTTGACCATACAATTTAACTTCATTCGGAAATGACTCATGGTGTGCCTTTATGGTGTTGAATTCAGGACCATGAAGGACTTTTAATGTACTCTCATGCCATGTTTTGCCTGGAAATCCCTTTATATAATTCCAAATCTCACATAATAACTTCTCAGTGTGAGAAACAATGATTAGAAAGGGGTTACCTCTCAATACATATAAAATTGAGTATATAACAGGGGTATTTTGTATCATGTATTGGTGGGACCAATATATTGAATTGAGGCATCCCTATATATACCAAGGGAAAAATGGGAATTAATCCATACATAGTTCAAAATGGGATGTTCATTTTTAATGTCATGTGGTAATAATTTTAGCTATAAAGTTTAATGTATTGTAGTAAGGATGTAGATCACTTGTTGTTAAGGGGGATGTTATGGATCCATGCAGTTTTATGTCATGTAGTAAGGGTGTTTTCCTTGTACTTTAATGACATGTGGTAAGGACATTGGATCACCCAATGTGAAAGGAAAGTAATATTTTCACTGGGACCAATACTAGAAGTTTCAGAATAACTAAATTTTAGGTGATATTAGGAATCATTCCATATGTAGTTATTAAGGAACTTGGAAGTTTTACATCATATGTCTTGGATGAACTCTGTATAGTTTATCATCATGTGGTTAGGATGAAGGATACTGTGTAGTTTAAATTCTCACAATTAGTACTTGATACCAATATTTCAGAATCATTTGGTGTGGAATATGTCCATGAAATTTAACATCTTGAGGTTTGGATTATGGATTACGTCCACGTAAAGGGAGGAGAGGTTGTGGATATGTACAATTTTACATCGTGTGGTGAGGACTTGGTATACTGAATAGTTTAATTTCTTGATGTCTAGAATTGGTTGTACAGTTTAAAATCTTATCTCTAGGATGAATTTAATGAGGTTTCAAAAGGTAAATCTTCCATAATTCCCCTTATGTATCCAGTTAGGGGGTTATTTCTTCCTTTTTAATAGAATATTCACAATTGATATTCTTTATCATCAATTTTGAGACCCCATTGATATTCTGGTAGCTTATGGGTAGCTATAGGTTTATTTCTAATCCAGTGATGATGGCTTCATACTCATCCTCATTATTTTGTGCAGCTTGTAGATAATGATAACAAGTAGGGCAGAACTGCTTTGTCTGGAGAGACGAATACAATTCATAGACCGACTATATCTGGATTCAGGTTTTCCATCCCCACACTGACAAGACTGAAGGATGTGACATTTAAGTACATCATCGATTTCCAAGGTGTGTCATGGTCCTAGGAGACATCCTCATCTATAAGATCAATGTTCACTTGTGTATTTTCCAAGGTAGGATGTGTTGTGAGAAAATCAGTCAGGGATTTCACTTTGACTAGCTTCTATGATATGAACTAAATTTTATATTGCTGAAGAATGAATACTCATCGATCTAAGAACCCAATAAACATTGGATGAACATGTATGTACCTGAGATTATTGATATAATATATTAGATTGAATTTGTGGTGTTTCATGTAATTTCTCATATTTTTCACTATGAAGATGAGTGCAAGTCAATTCCTCTCAACATTAGAATGTCTAGCCTCGGTACCTACCATCGTCTAGATGAGGTAGTAGATTCTATTATCACTTCTCACATAATTTTTCTATTTGAGGAGGGAACTATGTGAGAACTCCATGGGTCCACATATAACATGAGTGGACTCCCTTCAACTAGAGGCATCAAAACTAGTTGGTGAAGTTGGTACTACTTGTGCCTTTTGATGATTTTTTTGGAATGAGAAGGGTTTATCCTCCTTGATTCTTATCTGAAGCCTCAGTTCTCATCAAGTAGGATGAGAAGGTGCATAGTCACATCTGGATTCATTTTGGTCCTTTCTGTGTAGTTCCAAGGGAACTCATATCAATGATTCTTTTTGAAATGGGATGTACATCTCTTACTCTTCAAGGGTTATGGAGACACTAATCAATAATATCCATGGTTATTCTTCTATTCCCAAATTTATTTTTCGGGGCTCATCTATGCAAGTGGGGACACCTTCCTTGAATGATAAATTGGAGTTCCTGAGATCATACTCATCTTCCACCAATTCTGATTCTATTGAGTAATTTTTAGATGAAGATGGAAGTATAGGGGATTATCCATCACTATCATGGTGAGTGAGGCTATTAAATGTGACATATTCATCTATTATTATCAAATTCATTATAGATATATGATAGAGATGATTACTTTTTACACTATCATTTAGGATAGGGGGATCTTATCTGTGGGGTTAGATCTTATACCCCAACCAAACTTATGGGGAGAATGTAATTGTTGTTGAGCATACTCTATGGGTTCACATGGGTGGTCCCCTAATCCATTTAGAGCTGAAATATTTGATTCATCATCAATAATTGGTTTTATACCTCCCTTCTTGTAAAAATATGCTTCATCATACGTGGATTCATAGGTATCAAAGGGGGTGATGTCTCCATGAATTATACCAATATTTTCATCTTATGTTAATGATTTCTCCTAAATATTAAGATGTTTCAAAATTTATCATCTTATGATTGGGACATGTTTTGTATAGTTTTTCATCATGTGGTAATGACATGAATAAAGGTTTCTGGTCTAGGATAGTGAATCTAAGTATCCCTAAATATCTGATTAGGTTGATAATCATGTCATATGTAGTTCTAGAAAACCCATACAGTTCAATGTAATACAGAAAGGACATGAGACGTGTAGTTTAACATATTGTGGTAAGGACATGATCCATGAAGTTTATTGTCAAGTAGTAAAGATGATGGCCATGATGTTTAATTAATTTTTTTAATGAAAATAGCATTGAATTTTAATGTGTTTCCGTAAGGAAATTAGCTTTGTAGTTTATTGTCTTCTGGTAAGGATGTTATCCATGCAATTTGATGTCTTACAGTATGGATAGTGGACATGCAGTTAAATTTATTTTGGTAAAAACAATGGATATGGGTGGCTAGGAAAGGATATAAAATCCAATAACCCCTACATATGTCATTAGGATGACAATGAATTCTTTCTTAGTTCTTGAAATCCCTTGTAGTTTAATGTCATGCTGAATGGATAGGAGTCATGCAGTTTAACATCTTGTGGTAAGGACGTCATCCATGTATTTTAATGCATTACAGTAAGGATGATGGAAATTAAGTTTAATGCCTTTTTTAAGGAAATATGTCATGTATTTTAATGTCATGTAGTAAGGATGTTAGACAAGTAGTTTAATTTCGGCTGGTAAGGACATGATCCTTGCATTTTAACGTCTTATGGTATGGAAAATGGAGAATAACCTATCATAAGAGTGTCTCTTTCAAAGGATCCTGAATAAATCTTATGCATATTACATAAGTTTTAGGATCATTCAACACCATCAAGCCTCTAAGTAATTGTTACTTTAATTGATCATTAAAGACAAATTGTATTTCTATTGTTTACCTTAGATATTGATAGTAGGGTAATTGATTTTCATGTCCAATCAACCCAACCTCATTTGGCTTCCTCGGTGTTGGGAGTTTCATCAACCTATTTTCTATGGTTCAGTGAAAATACATAGCGACATGATTTGTTTGGAAAGAATAGGATTTTTTCAATCTTATATTGAATGGTGTTCATTTATCCTTTAGAGGTAAGTGGATCATGTTCTACTACACAATCGACATTCCCTATTCATATTTATCATATGAATTGAGTGGGGATTTGGGTGTTGGTTGTTCCAATATCCCCATGTCCATTTACACATGAAAATAATCTTTAATGGAAATAATAAAACTTACATTTTTTCCCTATGACATTGATATTATGAGAAATGGTTTTCACAAACTACCATCCATGCCACACTTGGCTTTCTCATCGACAATACCTCTATCAAAACATTTTTCTATGGCATGGTTGAAATACTAAGGAACATGTTTGTCTTGGAAGGAATACACTTTTTGCAGCTTGTATTCAAGAGATGAGCGACCAGGCTACTTGTCATGTATTTTATATGTGCCACCATTGGTGTGGGTGTATGGCTATGTGTAGATTCTGGGGCATATAGTCTCGGTCTTTATTGGTCTAGGAGTGGGTGTTGAAGCATTGGGGGTATCATATGATGTAGATGCTTCCCATTAATTAAATGTTCTTTAATATCATAGGGTTTTTTTGGTGACATAAGAGGTTTTGTGGTTACGAGAATATCCCCAATGAGGAGGTTAGAAATATTGAAATCCCCCCTGACCTATGAGTGGGGGTGAGGTGGTAAAATTTTTGGATTTAACCTAATTAGGTGATGAAAAATATGGAAAATCCCTAATCATTGTGGGATTGGGAACATCATTTCAAGGAAGGATTTCATTGTCATGCACTGGTACATTATCTCAGGGTAGAGATATCAAGAGTATTCAAATGATTATTTCTCGAATACCCCTATTCTATCATTGGAGTTGGGTTATTTGTTCTTCTATAGAAATTCCCTTTTCACCCTCAAGTGGATGGTAAGAACGATCCCTAAAAATGCCCTCTTCTTTCTTTGTGGTAGGACAAGTGATCGATAATGGCAGTTTTGATGTAGACCCCAGAGAATGAATCCAACTATGCCACTATACTTGATCTCCATGGTTTTTACACTATGAAATTCCAACATTTTTTGTATAACATTTTATATATTCCTGATGGATACTGATAAGCCTTTATTTTCTTATGAAATTGGAAAAAGATATGTCATCTTGTTGTGACTAAAAAGATTTCTAGAAGGTATGATTATACTCTTCAACTGTATGATTATCTTGATCTTATTAAGATTATAAAAATCCAATTGATATAATATTAACTAACACGTAAGTAGGATAGTGCTCCTCTTCAATAGAGAATATAATATATCGATTCGGTGCCCGGTATATCGTTTAGGGGGTCGATGCCCTTGGTAACAATTAAGGGGTCGGTGCCCATGAATCCATTTGTGGGGTTTTTGACTATTATATAGTTTGAGGTATTGGTTCCCATGATACCATTTGACAGGTTTTTTCCATGTTAAAGATGATGTAAAGGTAAAATATGGTAAGAATTCCCCCATCCTTGCGGGATGGGGTGTTCCTCGGGATTCCTCATCATCAATGATAGCAGTGATGAAGTGAGAGGCTCCTAGATAGCAATGATCTATGATTGATTCTATGCCACTATCATGATACAATGGTTGGACTCATATTGATTAGTTTTAATAGGGATATAAGCCTACTCTAGAGCTGCTTTGTTTGGATACCATTAGTGGGATCTCTTGTGGTTTTCTCAAGCATGAAAGTTTTTGTATCCACAACTTCCTCTACAACCCCTTGTGGAATCTCAGTCATATATCGATGTTAATGATGAACAGAACAAATTGGAGTTAACCTATGAAGTTCCAAAGCGATCGAGTTGACCGGATTAGTATATGTATCCACCTAACTGAGGTTAGGAAGGTATACATTATTGTGCTATAGGGACAGGCTCCCTAAGTGGATGAAAGTAGAAACAGAGGTGACTTCCTCTCCCATGGCCTATTGTGGGAATGAAGTCTGGTGGGGACTCAACCTCCAAAAATTTCCTGAGCCCATTATAGAGTCGGGATGAATTTTTTGATGTTGTATTCCTAGCCCAATATTCTCATCCAATGATATTGTAAGTGGTGTTTTGGTGACAAAGTACATCGAGGACTTAGCGCCAAAAAATATTTTCCATTGATCTCAGAATGTTTTGGTGCATTCTATGATAGAATTTTCATTTTGAGGAATATATAGGTCCTTGTGAAGTAATATGACATCTTACCCATATAACATCATATATGAGAGTAAATTTTCGATTAATAACTTTCACAGTTAAAGGATAAAGAGTTACTACTTTATTTTTACTCATGTTTTAGTGTGGTTAAAAGAAACATGTCAAGTTTATCGTTTTTTGTGCAATGAGAACAACAGAAAATGGCATGTTGGGCACTAGGAAATCTGTACTTTCTAAACCATGAATGGGATGCCATAGTTTAATGATTTAACATATGGTTCCCCATTTGTTTTTTCGGGAAAAGTGGTGATGTGGAATGGAGTCTTCCAGTCAGTTTGATTACAGGGTAGTTTACCATTTCTTGAGTCTTCCTTGGTAACCCCAAGAGGTTCCATCATCTGTAATTGGGTAAATAACTACCTTCCAAGGGAATGTGGTCACCTATGTTTTCAATCCCAATGGAACTTAAGGAATCATATTGATCGAGAGAATGGGAGGTTGGTCTCATTACACCATTTTGGTGGAATTTTTGCATACTCCTAGACTCTTATATAATTAATATTTGTCCACTAAATTCTTCCCAGACCATGATACAGGACTAGTTACCCTTTGTAAATGTTTTTATTATGAACATATATGGATAGGAATAATTACACACATTTCACAGGTTCTCTGTCACTCTCTCATTTCTTTATAAGGATTTCAGCTATGGCTATGTTTGAGAACTCTAAAGTTTACTGCCATCTAGGGAGGATTTTGGTGTCTTGGAGATGATTTTCAACATCTAAGAAAAATCTTATGTATCTTGTGAAATAATAATAAATCCCCACATAGTTCATTTGGAATAGTTTGAGGTCATATAACTGGACCCATCCATCCAGTTTAACATTAAGATGAAAGGATGTGAATATCAAGCTCTGACCTCGATGTGGCATCATACATAACTAATTTGTGAAAAGAATCAGAGTCTAAAATAGTTCTTATAATGGGTATCTATGTCATGAGAGATATTAAAATGGAGGCCCTTGGAAGGAATTATGAATATGGTACTTCCGAGGATTAATTTTTGAGAATATGACACTTTGAGCAGAGATGAGACATAATGAAACATACATACCAATGATGGACCCATATAAGGGGAACTCACATCATGTTATTAGTATAACCATCAATAGTCTCTAAGCTCACATGATCCATGATCGGTGTGAGAAACAATAGATAACAGTACATCAGACACATTACATGTGGGAAAATTTATACAGGGAAAACACACTAAACTTTCCCTTTGAGGGGTATGATTTTCCATCTCATAGAGGATATGGTATGGGGATTGAGATTTAGGATGGAATCCTATATATCCCAATTGTGGAGTGAATTAGAGTTCTCATAGTTCTTTCCATCCTCTAACCTACTGATGGGTTTTACGTTCTTAGAGGCATGATCAGACATTATAAATAAAATGATCTCTTTATATGAGTATTCTCCTTATTCACTTATAGACGAGGAATAATGGTAGACCTTGTTAGGATGGTATGTGACTGAGTATGATATACTCTATAATACCCAACTTAGGATCATAATAAGAATGAGATTCTCATATACAAGAGGGAGGGGGGGGGGGTGAATTGTACCTTTTAAAAATTCCCTTAGGAAATTTGTAGGATGGTTATGTTTTACAAGGATAAACAAGATAATCCACAAGACCTCTATGAGTACTAAAGACTTGCTAGATTCCCGAAAATTTATTCCGAAAATGAAACTTAACTAAAGTTACAAATATTAAGATTCTACCTTAAAGAGTATAGAATCTGACTATATTGGAGTACAAGGATGAGGAATTATATGAATGTATAATTTTCTCAACAATACAAAATGCAGCGGAAAAACATGTAACAAAAACAAGTAACAAGTAATAAGTCTTTTAACCCAAAGATAAGGGTATCCAACAACCTCAGATAAAGGTCCCTTGATTTATACATTCATGAAAGTGTGTCTTACCCACACCAGGGTAATCCCTCGATACAAATATCGGAATCTGTCTTGCTATCCCCGCAAGCTCTCAACTATCAGTTAGTCGGCGCCTCTGTCTTCCTCATCTAGGAATCCCTCAACTTCAAGGTGTTGGAACCTCTGTCTTCCTATCCCCAGAAGCCCTCGATTGTACACAACAACAATTAGAGTCTCATGAAGAAAATCTGAACAAGGAAAAGATTGAACAAGTCATTCAAACTTTCTGCACAAATCTTGAGAGTTGATAAGAGCCTCTCTCTCTAGAAATCACTTCAAAAGCATGTAATCACAGTTGTCAAAGTTATGTCAAAGTGGTTGCTTCTTTTCAAATGATCTCCTATTGATAGGCGAAGCTCCAATGGTCAACTACCTCCTCCAACGGTCATATTTCTCCTTGAATTTAGGAGGGACTTGTACACGTGTCACTCAACTAATAGTTTGTCAATAACTGAAAGCACGACATCATTTTGTAATAGTACAAATGTAATCATAAGTAAAACTGATGTTCAAAATGAAAGTAAATTAATGTTCAGAATGTAAGAAAAGTATGAAAGTTCGGAATGGAAATAAATTCAGAGTCTATAAACTTAAGAATGTTTGGATTCTATTTTGTAGGAATTCAGAACCTGAATTCTGTAGAAATCCAGAGTATGGATTTCAAGGAAATTCAGAGTCTGATTTCACTAGAATTTAGAACTTGAACTTACAGAGTTCATAGTTGAACTTATATATGTTTGGATTTTAACTAGTAATAGTTCAGATTCAAACTCATAGATGTTCGGAGACAAACTAGTAATATTGTGGAGTTGAACTCATAGAAGTTCAGAGTCGAACTAGTAAGATTTCGGAGTCGAACTAGTAGAATTTCGGAGTCCAGAATTTGGAGTGGAACTTAATGAGAGTTCGTATCCAAAATTCGAAGTGGAACTTCATGAGAGTTTATATCTAGAATTCAGAGTTGAACTTCATTAGTTTTTGTATCCATAATTCGGAGTAGAACTTCCTTAGAGTTCGTATCCAAAATTCGGAGTTGAACTTCATTAGAGTTCGTATCTAGAATTCGGATCCTAAAACAGAATTCTTTATGTCTAAGTATTATATGATTATGAGGTTTTAAGTATGAATCTGATTTTTACACTTAAGAAAAAATATTGATATGAACAATGAAAACAAGTTAGGGGTAAAGTTCCTTTGGGAAGGAAATTTTCCTTATGGAAGTAAAACATGGGTAAAATGAAATTTTCCTCAAGAAACGGTGTTTGTGATTTTAAAAACAAGAGGAATGGTAATGTGATAAGGAAACCTTGATAAATTATCAATCTCCCCCATGAATGATGTAATGGAAAATTCATAAGGAGAACCTTATTGACTCAAAAATATCCCCCTTTTGGAAAGCACAAACATCCTTATGAAAAGAATTTAATGACTTAGAATAGATTTCTAGACTTGCAATTAAAGCTTATGTCCCTTTGTTTATGATCAATGGTGAATACAACTAACTCCCCCCTTAGTCTTTGAAACACTAATTATTGTATTCTAGATTTATGTAATGATAGATTTCATTTGAATGTATAATTCATAATGAGAACTCCCCCTTACTTAAGGATAGTTCTTCTTAACTTAGAAATTTTTCTTCTCCCTTTTAGATTTTTCCTTCTCCCCCTTTGAGTAGTTCTTTTTCCTTATCCCCCTTTGTGATTTTCAAAAATAATTTTAGGGAATGGAAAAAAATAAAGTACTTGAGACATTATTAAGACATACAAACAATGCAAGGAAACAAAGTAATCATTAATATTGAAAATATTAGTACAAGGAAAAATACAAAAAAAAAGAACGGACTGGTCTATTTGTCTTCTTTTTTCCTTGGAGATTAGCTTCTTCAGAAGGATTTTCAGATTCTTTAAGTCTTTGTGTTCCTCCTCAACTTGTATCTCCAAGACTTTGATCCTTTCTTCTTGAGGTTTTAGAGCCTCAGACTAAGCCTTAAGAACTTCATCCTTCTTTACAAGGTTTTTTTCGATCTCAATCCGGAGATCTCTTTCCCATTTCCAGCTTTGAGCAACAGAGTTAGGCTTCCCATTCTGATCCTTCACCTGTTGATTCCGAGTATTTTTCTCAAGATTCAACTTTTCCTGAAGATTTTTCATCTTGGAATCCTCGATATAAAAATCTTCTTTCACATCATTCTGAAAGTTATCAAGATCTGTCAAATCCTCCTCGATTTTATTTGACCATAAAGTCATTTTGCGACATTATTTTCTGTGGACCTCATAATTTATATGGAAATTTTTGTGATCAACCTCAATCTTCACACATTTATCAATCACCATGGATACAGATTCTGACTTCTGGTTTAAGCTATGCTGAAGAATTTGGCACCTAGAGTCTATTGTAGGAAAGATCGGAATTTTATCCACCAACTTCTTTAGAGACTCAACAACAAAATCATGTCCCAGTGCAGATGAATCCGAATTCGATATCTTTATAGGATAATGTTCTTCTTCAAATTTCACCAGCTTTCTTCTTGAAGAGCCATTAAGATCTTTCTTCCTTATGATATCTTTTTTTAGGGTGTCCGTAAACACTTGCTTACCCTTATAAACTTTAGGAATGGCTTCATCATCAGGAGATTCTTCCTCACATTCTTTTAGTTGAACTATCTTGTCTTCATCAGGTTTTTCCTTCTCTGCTCCTTCCTCAAGAAAGTGCTTTTCATTGATTTCTTCCTCAGATAATTAATTATATTTCTCTTCTTCTTTTTCTTCATCTTCCTTACCATCTTTCTCATCTCCCTTTCCCAGAGTTACAAGCTTTGAGGAATCAGCCTTAGATGTTTGGAGTGGTAATTTTTCTGATGGATTTGCTTTTTCTTGATAATCTTCAACTTTTTTAATCAGATCATCTAACTCACCACTATCTGCTTCTTCTTCTAATACTTCCTCTTCTTCTTGTACTACTTCAACAATTTCTTCTTCTACACCTTCAACAAATTATTTCTCTTTAGATTTTTCCAGAGTGACAAAATTAATCCCCAGAGTTTCAGGTAATGACTGGACTAGGAAAGTTTCCAGTATTGGAATATTCTCAGAAGCTACTTCTGTGGCTCTTAAAATAGATTGCACAACTTCAGCCTCAGACAATTTATTCTTCATCTTCTTCTCTTTTTCAACCTTCTCAAGGTATTCAACAGTCTTCTATCCTAAAGACTTGTCTTTATCAGGGTCCAATCCGAACTGAGGTTCCCCTTATTTTCTCTTTTCTTTATCTTCCCTACAATTTGAAACCACTTCATCTGGATATGATTTCTGTTTCATCATTTTGGGAGGTGTGGATTGAGCTTCCTTAGCTTTAGGAGTTTTTTCCGTCTCCTCCACTTCCTTCAGCTTTCTCTTCATCCTGGCCTTCTTTGATGGCTCAGCTTTTTCAAAATTTTCTGGATTGGCTTCTGCCTCTTCCTCTGGAAGATCATAAAACTCTTTTGTCTCCTTTAAATAAGCCATATTCATTCTTTTCAGAGTGTCATCACTAACAAGCATAAGTTTTCAATTCTGGGACTTGGATTTACATGAAATCTTGAAAGACTAAAGTCACCGAACTATCATCTTTGAAAGTAAAGTAGGAAACATGATAATTTGGGCTCTAATATTCCCCTCCTTGATGTTCTTGATTGTGATAGGTACATGCCTCATCAAATTGATTTCTCTTAGATTTACCAGGAATTATAAGAAATATATATCACTTTTGTTGAGAGTATTGTTGTCACCCTTTATTGGTACTAAGAAACCTTGTACCCATAGCTGAAGGATCCGGTTTTTGGATGATAGATGATAAATTTTTGTTGTCTTGACATCATCAAGTCTAAGAAATTGTAAGGCCTTTACCTTAACAAAACTACCTAGAACATTTGGGAGTTTGTGTGATAAAAACTCAGCTTCCCCTTCGAACGCTAGCCCCACCAAGCTTGTATCCGTGGTGTAATTAAGTTTGTAGGACTTCCCATAACTCTTAAAAGAAAATTTGTCTCTTCCCTCTTACTCAAGGAAACAAACTGATTCATCAATCTCTATGGGAAATTCCATATACACCATGTCTTGATCACCTGTCTTAGATATGTATATATCTTCCCAACAATTTATCTTGATATTCTTAGAGATTATAGAATCATACTTGAAAAAGTTCTGATGGACCAACCATTCCCTATATACATGCCATTTTTAGATTGGTTTTGTGGTAGAAATTTCTTGAGAAGTGGATTCCACATACATTCTTATTCAAGAAACTCTGAGAGATTTGGAATGGGCTATAAGAACTGAGGCAGAGCTTCGAAACGTGAGAGATTGGAAATCAATGTGGGACAGCATTAGGGGTCCTCTTTATATAGGCGATGGTTGTGAACTTTCACCTTCCAAAACCAATCTAACGGTTGAAAAAACACTCTGATCTGATCTGATGGTTTAAAACATACCCACAAGGAAATCTTGAATTTGATCTTTTGAGGTTTTAAAAACATTCGGATTTAAGAAAAATGAATCCAAAAAAATTTAAAAACAAAGGAAACTAACAATAAGTAAAAGTTCCTACGAAAACATAAGTAATGAAATCATACCTTTCGGATTGGCTAGGAAGATTATTCGTAATTGGTGATATTCTTCTTGAAGATAATTTGACTATGAAAAACTCATTACGAAAAAGTTTTGTTGTAAAACCATTGAGTTCCAAAAATCAATTACGAAAATTTCCAGTACGAAAATTTCCATTCCAAAAATTTTCATTACGAAAATTTTTGAAAAGCCTTATTACAAGAAACATGTAATACTCTATTATAAAAGACTTTAAAAGACTTCATTACAAAAAATTTGGACAACTTCATAACAGATGTACTCCCCCTATGAAAAGGAGTTTATTACTGTAAGGGGATTGGTTCAACAAGAAGTTAATAAAGGAAGATTACCTTACGGTTATCATTCCTAACTTCTATTTTATGTATTCAAATCTATCGGAAGATAAATATTTTTTGAAAATTTCAGCAAGTTGATCTTTTGTTCCGATAAACTGAAGAATGATATCTCCTTTTTTTTTGTGATCCCTAAGAAAGTGATGCCTAATATCTATGTGCTTTGCACGAGAGTGATGTGCAAGGTTTTTACTAAGTGAAATGTCACTTGTTTTATCACACAAAATTTGAGTCTTAGTAAAACTCAATCCATAATCTGTGATTGTGTGTTGCATCCACAACACTTGAGTACAACAACTTCCAGCTGCTACATATTCAGCTTCAACAGTGGATAGTGCTACAGAATGTTGCTTCTTACAAGACCAATAAACTAATGATTCTCCTAAGAAATGACAAGTTCCAGATGTACTCTTTCTATCCATTCTACATCCACCAAAGTCAGCATCTGAAAAACTTTTTAAGATAAAATCATATCTAGAAGTATAAAAGAGTCCTAAATCCATGGTTCCCTTTAAGTAGCAAAAAATTATTTTCACTGCCTTTAAATGAGATTCCTTAGAATTGGATTGATATCTTGCACATAGGCATACTAAAAACATCAAGTCTAGAAGACTGGATGTCAAGTATAGTAAGCTTCCTATCATACCTCTAAAAGATGTTTGATCCACTGGTTTCTCAGCTTCATCAAGATCAAGTGTGTTTGAGGTACCAATAGGAGTACTTATACTTTTAGTATTTTCATATCCATAATTTTTAATAAGATATTTAATATAATTATGTTGGGATATGTAGATTCCTTCTGGTTTTTGAGAAATTTGAAAACCAAGGAAAAATGTTAACTCACCCACCATACTTATTTCAAACTCAGATTTCATTATATCTGAAAATGAATCAGTTAAAGATTGTTGAGTTGAACCAAATATAATATCATCATCATAAATTTGAACAATCAAAAAAAATTTCTTATCTTTATTTATTAAAAGTGTTGTATCTTCATTTCCCTTAACATAGTTATTTTGAAGCAAAAATCCTGTAATTCTGTCATACCAATCTCGAGGGGCTTGTTTAAGGCGATACAAATCTTTGGTAAGTCTAAAAACAAGATTATGATATTTTGTGTCTTCGAAGCCAGGATGTTGTTCAACAAAAACTTCATCTTGAACATAACCATTAAAGAAAGCACATTTTACATGCATTTGAAAAATCATGAAATTGAAGAATGCTACAAAGGCAAGTAAAATAAAAAAAGATTCAAGTCTAGATATAGGAGTATAGGTTTCTTCATATTCTATTCCTTCTTGTAGATTATAGCCTTTAGTAACCAATCTATCTTTATTCCTATCGATGACTCCATTTTCATCACACTTATTTCTAAAGACCCATTTTACTCTAATTACAGAAGTTTCCTTAGGTCTTTCAACCAAGGTCCAGACTTTATTCATTTTGAATTCATTTACTTCATCTTGCATGTCTTTAATTCAATCATCATCACCTAAAGCGTCATCAGTGCTTTTTTGTTCCAATTAAGAAAGGAATTATAGAGGTTATATTTCATTTCATAAGTAACTTCTGGTCCTTACAGGTTGATTTACGTCACCAATGATACTATCACTAGGATTATTCTTTAGAAATGACTAATTTGGGTTTTGTAAAACATGTTCATCAACATCGGGTAGAACATATTCTGGGGTAAATGTTTCAGAAGTACCTTCTTGTACATTTTCTTTATTATAAGGATCTTCTATCATAGGTTGATAATCAGTTTTTGAAAACACATCTGAAGATGTAGGTTGGGGTTGTTTGAAAACAAAAGGATCTGTTTCATCAAATTTTACATGTACGGTTTCTTCAATAGTACAAGTGTTCTTGTTAAAAACTCTATAAGCCTTAGAAGTTGTGGAGTAGCCTAAGAAAATTCCTTCATCAGATTTTGGTGAATTTTTTTGTAAATTATCTTTAGTATTTAGAAAGAATACCTTGCATCCAAAAAACATAAAGTAGGGAAGTCTAGGTTTTCTACCATTCCATAACTCATAAAGAGTTTTATTAAGAAAATGTCTAATTAAAACTCGATTTATAGTGTAAAAAGCAGTACTAACAGCTTCAGCCCAAAAATGTTTGGCAATAGAATACTCACTCAACATGGTTCTTGTTATCTCTTGAATAATTCTATTTCTTATTTCAACAACACCATTTTGTTGAGGTGTTCTGGGTGCTGAGAATTTGTGACTTGTACCTTTTCTTCTACAAAAATGTTTCAAAATCAGAATTCTGAAATTCTCCTCCATGATCACTATAAATAGTTTTAAATGGAAGGATTTTCTCATTTTTAACTTGGGATATAAAACTTTTAAAATAAGAAAAATCTTCAGACTTCTTTGCTAGAAAATAGACCCACGCAAATCTAGTGTAATCATCAACCAAAACAAATACATAGTACATTATCCAATGCTTCCAGTTTGTGTTGGACCAAACAGATCCATATACACTATTTGTGATGAATCTGTGGTTGAGACTTCACCTAATAATTTAAAACTTGATTTATGTTTCTTTCCTTAGTGAAAAGGGTCAAAAACTTTTGAAGAATCAAATCTAAGCTCTGTTAGATCATTAACTAAACATTTATTAGAAGGTTTACATAAGTTCATAAGGTTAAAGTGTCCTAACATTCTATGCCACAACCAAGAATGATCTTCCATTTCACTGAGGCAAGGTAAGTCTTGGCTCCTAAGGTCTTCTATGTTTAGTGTGTAAACATTATCTTACCTATTGGAAGAAAGAATAAATTCTTCCTTGGAATTGTGTACTAGGCATTTATCATTCCTAAATTTCACAAGGTAACCTTCATCACCTAACTGAATTTTGCTAATGAGATTGTGCTTAATACCCTTAACAAATAAAACATTTGAAATTAATGTTTTTCCAAGAAGAATGATGTTACATATACCAATAATTTCTCCCTGAGCATTATCTCTAAAAGACACTTTTCCTAATTTCATTTTGATAATATTTTAAAAATAGTCTTTGTTACCAGTCATATGTTGGGAACATACAATATCCATGTACCATGTATTAATGTTGGTACTTTCCATATTTTTCTTAAAATAAGAAAAAAAATTAGGTTTTCGGAATCCATACTTTCTTGGATTTGGAAATCTCATAAAGAAAAATTTTGGGTACCCACATCTTCTTAGAAAAATAAGCCTTTTGAAATCCTAAGGATTTGGTTTTGTTTAAAGAACAATTCATTGGTCAGTGACCACCACACTGACATTTAGTACATAATGGGGCTCTTTTAGGAACAAATTAGATGTTACTAAAAATCAGTTTAGAACTTATGTAACCAAAACCAGAAGTATTTCTTCGAGGTCGGATTCGTGAATACATTTTATCAAAATTTTCCTTACCTTGGGTCAATTTTTACAAACACTTCCTCAAAGAAAATATTTCAGATTTGAGTTTAATAACTAAGTTCTTTTCCTCAAAAACATTTGAACTAGAGCTAGGCTCCAAAACATTTTTAATAGAAATTACATTTTCTAGATATTTTGAAAGTTTATTCTTCTCAGAACTTACTAACTCAAGATTTTATGAAATACATTCAAAATCATCATTTTTATTATCAGGATCTTTAGAAAGATCTGATATTTCCTTAGTAAGAATAATATTCCTAGAATTTTCCTTATCAAGTTTCTTCATGAGTTTTGAATTCTCATTTTCAATAAGATTGGAAAACCTAGAAACTTATTCATAGGTAGGTAAATTATTATCTTCATCAGAAGAGGATTATTCATCCGAAGAGTTATAATATTTACTATCATTAGAATTCAAAGAAACATTGGCCATAGATTCAGAATTTTGTACCTTAGCCATCAAGCAATGATTATCAATAGGTAGCCTGGCTAAAAGACCAATATTATTCTGTCCAGAAGATTCATAATCCGATGATTAACCTGAAGAGTCTCCACCACTGGAACTCTATGTGTCATTGGCTTTCAACACATTATTAGCTTTGGATGTGTAATACCTTTTTCTGTTTTTCTCAGAATTCCTTTCCTTTCTTTCTTTTCTCTTGAGTATAGGGCAATCAGGTCTTATGTGTCCAAATCTCTTACATTCATAGCATGTAACTTCAGAATCTTTCTTGTCTTCCTTTCCTTCTTCTTGTATTTAGATTAAAAGTTCCTTTGTCCAGCTATCTTTTCCATCCTTTGAGAAATATTTTCTAATACATTTTATAAGACTTCACTCTCACTAGATTCTTATTGGATAATAACCATCTTAGACTTAGATCTATTTACTATCTCAGGAGTCTTAGATTTCATGTGATTTAAAGTTGTAGTAAAATCTACACTGCCATTTCCATTCATCTTATTCATAATATCAGCATCTCTCTTCATTCTAGTCACATGATGAAGAATAGTTCCAAACAGTTCAGCAATAGTAATTTGAGTAACCTTTCTGTTTTCATCAATTGTAGTTCTCTTTGATTCCGACTCATTAGGCATAATATCTATGATCTTGTCAAAAAGGGCTTCATCATCTAATCCTTTTTGACCCATTGATTGTATGTTATTCACTATAGTAATGAATCTCTATTGTACTTTGAAAATGGGTTCAACATAAGGAAAACTGAAACCATGATATTCAGCTCTAAGCATGGCACTTGTTTTCTCAATTACTTTGGATGTTCCAAAGTGAGTAACTTCTAGTTTCTTCCTTATAGAATTTTCTGCTTCATAAGAAGAAATTTGGCTATATATATTTCTAGTCATTGAAAAAAGTAAAGTATTTCATACCTTATAGTTGATTTGATATTCATTCTTTTCTTGATTTGTAAAGGCACTTTCTTCTTTATCAGAAATCTTGTATCCACCAGTAATCATAACAAAATTTTCAACATGAGTGTTGATAATGAAAGTTTTCATGTGATCTCTCCAATATTCATAATCATTACCATCAAAAATTGGTGGTATGGTTGGATTAAGATTGTCTATGGAACCAACATTTAAACCTGCCATATTTAATAAAATTCTTTCCATAAAAACTTATTAGTAGAAGAAGCTCGTAAACAAAAGAAAATATTCTCAGCATGAAAATATAGAACAAGAGTTTCTCTACGAAAAAGTATATTCGAACTATGATTCGAAAAAGTAGATTCCAAAAAGTATGAATCCATAAATATGAATCCGAATGTTCAATTCTGAGAATTATCTTCTGAATCTAATCATGAGATTAATTCAGATTGAACCAAATTCTCTGATACCAATTGTTAGGATGGTATGAGACTGAGTATGATATACTCTATAATACCAAATTTAGGATCTAAATAAGAATTATATTCTAAGATACAATAGGGGGTGAATTTTACCTTTTAAAAATTCCCTTAGGAAATTTTTAGGATGGTTATGTTTAACAAGGTTAAACAAGATAATTCACAAGACCTCTATGAGTACTAATGAGATTCTAGATTACGGAAAAGTGATTCCGAAAATGAAACTTAACTAAAGTTACAAAGATTAAGATTCTACTTTAAAGCATATACAATCTGACTATATCATAGTACAAGGATGAGAAAGTATAAGAAAGTATACTTTCCTCAACAATACAAAATGAAACAGAAAAACATGCAATAAAAACAAGTAACAAGTAATAAGTCTTTTAACCCAAAGAGAAAGGTATCCAACAACCTTGGATAAAGGTACCTTGATTTATACATTCAAGATATTTTGTCTTACCCAAACCCGGGTAATCCCTCGATATGATGATCCTAGTCTATTTTTCTATCCCTGCAAGCCCTCAACTATCAGGTAGTCGGCACCTTTGTCTTCCTCATCAAAGAATCCATAGACATAAAGGTGTTGGAACCTCTATCTTCCTATCCTCAGAAGCCCTCGATTGTACATAGGAACAATCAGAGTCGCACGAAGCAGGTCTGTACAAGGAAAAGTATGAACAAGCTGTTCAAATTTTTTGCATGAAACTTGAGAGTTGATAAGAGCCTCTCTCTCTCTATAAATCACTTCAACAGTATGTAAGCATAGTTTTCAAAGATCTATCAAAGTTTTAGCTTCTTTTCAAATGATATACTATTTATAGGTGAAGCTCCAATGGTCGGCTCCCTCCTCCAATGGTTATATTTCTCCTTGAATTCCAGAGGGACCTGTACACATGTCACTCAACCAACGGTTAGTTAATAACTGAAATCACGATATCATTTTGTAATAGAAAAAATGTAAGTATAAGTAAAACTGAAATTCAGAATGAAAGTAAATAAAAGTTTTTAATGTAAGAAAAGTATGAAAGTTTGGAATGGAAATAAATTCAGAGTCTATAAAAATAATAATGTTCAGATTCTGTTTTGGAGGAATTCGGAACCTGAATTTTGTAAAAATCCAGTGTCTGAATTTCAAGGAAATTCGGAGTCTGATTTCACTAGAATTCAGAACCTGAACATACAGAGTTTGGAGTTTAACTTATAGAAGTTCAGATTCGAACTAGTAAAAGTTCGAAGTTGAACTCAAAGAAGTTTGAAGTCGAACTAGTAAGAGTTTGGAGTCGAACTCATATAAGTTCGGAGTCGAACTAGTAGGATTTTGGAGTCGAACTCATAGAAGTTAGAAGTCAAACTAGTAAGAGTTCTAAGTCAAACTAGTAGAAGTTCAGAGTCCAGAATTCAGATTGGAACTTCATGAGAGTTCGTATCTAGAATTTAGAGTGGAACTTCATGAGAGTTCATATCCAGAATTTGGAGTTGAACTTCATTAGAGTTCGTATCCAGAATTTGGAGTGGAACTTCATTAGAGTTCATATCCAGAATTCAGAGTTGAACTTCATTAGATTTTGTATCTAGAATTATGATCCTAAAACATAATGCTTTATTTCTAAGTATTATATGATTCCGAGGTTTTAGATATGAATTCGATTTTTACACTTAAGAAAAAATATTGATATGAACAGTGAAAACAAGGTAGGGGTAAATTTCATTTGGGAAGGAAATTTTCCTTATGGAACTAAAACAGGGGTAAAATGAAATTTTCCTTAAGAAAAGGCATTTGTGATATTCAAAACAAGAGTAATGGTAAAATCATAAAGAAACCTTGATGACTTATCAATCTCCCCCATGAATGAAGGAATGGAAAATTCGTAAGGAAAACCTTTTTGACTCAACAGATCTATGGGATAATTTAATCCATTAAGTGAGGAATTTATGGGAAAATGAGGGACTTACGGTGAAGTGGATTCCCATTAAAGCTCACACCTTAGGATGTAATCCAATGTATCACATATATGGCAGGAATCATAGTTATTGTAGTTCATATTTTCCTTAACCCACTAATGATCTTAGGTGGATGATCATACTCAGAGAAATTTTTGTTATCCCTGAGGTTTTGGGAATTCTATGGGCTTATACTAGGATGGATGCCCTTTTGATTGG
The DNA here is from genome assembly GCA_963277665.1 of Viscum album. NCBI lineage: Eukaryota > Viridiplantae > Streptophyta > Magnoliopsida > Santalales > Viscaceae > Viscum > Viscum album. The sequence goes on from OY728138.1 coordinate 1,321,233,985, forward strand.
GGCTTACATACTAAGGTTTACCTATTTTTGGGGATATATTATATTATGTTGGTGATCAAGGATTATGCAATGATGATACTCATTGATGAGGAAATATTATATTTTTTTAGTAATTGAGGCTGACACAATGAGGATGCTCACTAATATAATCATTATTTGTATTTTGAAATATTGAATAGAGTGTTTGATAGCCACGTTGGTCTATTTTAGAGTATGATATTGGTAGGGTCACATGAGTGCATAACCTTATCTCATCAAGAACACTTACCATATAATATAGGGATACGACTAAAGGTTCCTTGCTAGGGTCCACATGGAATGAGTCCAAATGGGTCTACCAGACAAGATTTACATGTTCTAGGATATCTATCTAACATGTCTCGACTGTCTTCTATATATATCTTGATTTTCATCATGGTATATTTGGGAACCAATCTGACATGGGAGACACATCCAAGGGTGTCTTCCTGATCAATTTCCATGCATGGGATGTCTTTTCATGGGCGAAGCATACATGTCAAGGATTCTTTTCAAAACAAAATCATAAGTGTTAGGGGTCTTCTACATGATCAATTAACTTGTCTCATATGTATTCTCCCAAGTGAATAATACATGTAAAATGATTTTTCATAATCAAACCAAACATGTCTAAGTTCATGTGCATGATGGAATTAGATATGACCATGTAATGTCACATGATTTTACTAATTTTCCTCTAGACAGTGGTATGTCCATGCAGAATTTTTTTTGGAAAATTGCAAGACCATGAAGGCATGTCAGTGACTCTTTTACATAATCAAAGGGCATTATCTAGGATTTATTCACATGACCGAGGTTTAAAACTATAATATTCTTGGATTTCTTATTTTAAATTTTTCATATTCTTGCCAAATGATAATATAGACATGTCAAGGGGTTGTCTCCTGGTCCACATGGATTGTCCTTGGGATCACACATGACAACGGTGACATGTCAATGGGCTATCACGAGATGAATTTGACTTTTTTGATCCTAAAATAACGATCAATGTAACATTCCCAAAGAATCCAATCATTTTTTTGTGTCTCATGATGAATATTGAGATCTTTTATACATGAACCATTATTTGTTGTGGTCTCACAGATATGTTTAGGGTCTCATATTTGATTAAGTTCCACAAGTGCACATCCAAAGGGAGCATTCCCTAAGTACATATAGGGAATATTTTACTAGGAATGGGGATGAATGGATATGTAAGAGTCTTTTCCCGAGTTATTTAGTAATTCTAGGACATATATAAGTTGAATTATGTCTGCATGGTGAGCATCATGAAGCTATATCATTCATGTGATTCACATGACCCTAAAGGGGTCTTGTGAGTGGTTCTGAGATCATGAGTTGATCTGTTTGTTGGGGTTTTATACACTAGTGATATTTCACACTTTATTAAGAGGGTGAATATCATTTGGGTTTCATGTCTTCATTCTATTTTTTTCATGGAGGAGGTGTATGTGATACTGATCAAAGGAGTATCGCCTGATCAAGGGTGATGTTGTTTAACTTCCCTTGATAAGGAAGAGTTAGACCAGACTTCACCTAAGCACCACATGGTCATATGATCACTATGAAACCACATGATTCATGAGGTATCACTTGGGGGACTCTATGGATGTCTGTTGGATATGCCCACTGGTGTCAAATATGCAAACAAGGACTCTCTGTTAAGGATTATCAATCCATCATCGGTTATGTGGTTCATATCCTTGGCATTTCCTACACCTAACTAGGTACTCATGAGTTGTTAATTATTGAATATAAAGATTCTAAGTCTATGATCGATCATCATGGGATTTAGGGTTCATGCATGATTATTTATGTTTGTGTTGCATGTACAAAGACCTATGACACCACATGAATAAGGGCCTATAAACATGTGGACACCATCATGAACTTCTTCTAATCGAAGTAGTATTATTAAGGAATGCCCAATTTATAGTTTCTTCCAAACCTCAACTACCCATATACAATCACATGAACTCATTGGGGTCTTTCAATAAACTCTCTAACTCTACAAACATCCAATGAGGGTTCTTTAAGGAGAGGCATCCATGTCCGGGGTTTCATTCCATCATCGCAAAACAAAGGTTCTTATGATATTCATGAGGTTGAGGGTCATCATGTATTCTAGATCATACTCATATGAACTATTATGGGTTCTCCACATATTCTAGGGCCTACAATATTATGTCTCATGAGACTCAATCACTCATGTGATTGCATGATGGAAGTGAAGGTCCTTCATGATGTCTTGTGGGTGTGTGTAGAGGGTAAACACTAGTATAGTCTACATAGATAAAGGCCCATCCTGGAGAAGTCACTAATCTATTGGGGTATCATATGATCATGATAAAACCTTATATTAATAAATAATCACATGAAATTTAGTTTTTCATGTGATCTCCTGATCTTAAAAATACCATACAGTAGGTTCTCTAAATTACCTTAGGAGGGGATTCTTCGAGGATGATTGTGGGCATGTTCTTCTCCACCACCTGCCTTATTTTCCAGATCTCTTTTTACTCCCTTTCATGTGTTTTGTTTTTTAAATATATAATGGTATTTATAGGCCATGGTTGGCTGATTTTAATTCAAATATTTGTGGGGAGGATGATGCATGAATTCGAGAGGCAGTGGAGGCTTTGCCAAATCAACATCATGCAGATGTGAGCATCTTCATGTGATCCTCATTTTGTGATATGATAAATTTTATTTAATTTGGATGATATTAGTTGAGGAGGATTAATGGTGCATGGTCATTAAAATTATCACAACATCTTTGGTTCTTCTCTTCATTTATGTCACATGATCAAAGGATGATCATGCAATAACTTCGAGTGCTATTAGAATATCTCATAGTTGTCTATTGGAATTCATGATGGGATATCACTATGAATCATTCTATTCATATTGTACTTGATGAGATATCAATTAATTATTGAAGATCGCTTTGATTTTTTATCACCAAGTGATGATGCGATCAACGTATCCAAGATGTTATGCCGAACTAGCAAAGATGTTGGGATACAGTTGAGTGGGGTTGAATACAATGGTCTCACACTATGTGAGATCTTTTTGAATTTGAGAAGTGTGAGATTTATTTGATAATGATATCACAATATGTGAGATCAAAGTGGTTGGATATGATCTTCCGAAGGTGCGATCAGACATCACAGATCATTGGGAGGAAACATCGGGCGGTCCAAATTTGATAACCATGAAAATTTACCATACAACTTCAAATTATCATTCTGTCACCCCTATGGTATATCATCTAAGATGTGTATTATGCATAATATAACCAAAAATAGGATTGTAACTAATACTATGTGAATCACCTACACTCGGGCATCGGCCCACTGAGCTTCTGGCTCGGACTAAGCATGCTTCTGAGCTCACACACCCTAGGACCTATACACAGGCTTGTTCGCTTCCTATGTGAGCTATTCTTCCTCTACCATTATGTTGGCTGGCTGAGGATAACTCCAACTAGGTGTGGTTGAATTAAATTATACATGTGACTTTGGTTTAGTAAGCTTGGATTTATGGGGGAGTCCTTAATTATTTCTTAAGGTAGTACTCACCACTAAGAATAAAATTTCAGGTTGAGTTTTCCAAAGTTAGTGGTGCCATGAAAGTTAAATTTTTATTATCACATGGATCCCCAAACATCCAAAATAATATCTGGAAAAGTTTAAGACACACAATTATGGGTGCCAAAAATTTACCCCATAGAATTCGATTCTACAGAATGAATAAAAATATCATTCTAAGGTACACATATATTACTTTTACACATATTTTAATATTTTAATATCCATTATAAAAAACTTAATGAGAGTATTTTTCATGATTATTTCACTAAGGAACTTGAGGCACTATCCCTAGGAGACTTCTAATCATGAGCACTTGGATAAATCTTGGTAAAGAAGTGGAATTTTCTTAGGACATGGATACCATGAAATCGGAATATATATGAATACCAGAATGGGATAAGGATTGGGTGAAAAGAAAATTGTGGTTTTATCTGAAGTAAGGTACTAGGATTTCACTATATATCCTGGGAGGATGGGAATCAACCCTTAAGTATTTTTGAAATATACCACTATATAGATAAAACTCATAAACATAGAGAATAGGTTCATGGATACTGAACTCTTTAATTAATGTACTTGTCAAGATCTATCTCATATGTAGGAGGTAGAATTTCACTATTTTGTGATAAGATCTTGGGTATAGAACCATGTTCAGATGGATATTTTGTTTGGATCATCCATGATACCCATCCTTTATTTGTAATACCCAATAGATCCAATCACCTAGATTTTAGTTCTTGTCCTTCAATAGGTTACTCTTTGAGAAATGTTCATGAATGCCCACTAACAAGAAATTTTTCATTAAACCTACTCTAGTAGTCTTGAGATCATTTGATTTAAAAAGAAAATTTGAACATGCTATCATTACTGAATGGTCTATCTTATTCCTAAGAAAATGGAATTAACGATCATGGATTGATTTTTTCTAAATCCATAAGATGGGTCTCACAAGATTTTTATCCTTTTATTTATTTTTCCCTAACTTTTTCAAAAGCATTGTATAGAGGAAGACTTAGCATGAAGTGAATTGGATTTTTCTTGGTTCACCTTCTTATAGGTTTTCGACCTAAAACGTTTTTGTGCCAATTTTATTTTATAGATTCTAAATATTTTGTAGGTCACAAAAAGTACATGTCATGTGTGCAGACACTCAACATTTTCCTAGGATTACCTCATCAGGTTTTATCTTGACGAGTACCATGTATCTAAATTTTTTGATGTCCTACAAGTGTGACCATCATTGGGTTGTATTTTAGGGTCATTGAGCATGGACCTTTGGTGTGTTGTAATTTGGATTCTTTTAGCATGGACCTTTGATGTGTTGTAATTTAATGTATTTGAAATTGTATGATTGGTGTTCTGTAGTTTAGGGTCTTTTAGCTTGGACCTTTAATGTGTATGGGATAAGGTATCATGTCAGGTATGTCCTATAAAATTTTATGATTTTAGGTTTTTCCTTCATGTTTCTGAGGGAACACAAGGATTAGAAGACATGTTATATTAGGTTATATGGTTGTCAATTTGTAGATCTCAAGCCCTTCCACATCAATAACATGGTCGAACCGAGATATTTCATCTCTTTTATAGGGTCCATGGAGAATTTATAGAGGGAAATATGGTTGAGGGTGAAACGTTGTGGATTATAGGTATTCCTTGATATTTGGAATGGTGGTGATGTAAGTCACAGCCCAAAAGTCTAAGACAATTAATGTGGAATAAGGTAAAATTGTTAGGTATGTCTCATAACACTATGTGGTGGAAGGTTCTGCCTATGTTTCACCAAGGCAAATATGGATTGAAGCTCTTTTCTTGAAAGGAGTATATGACTTTAGTTGGCAGGTTTAAGCCCTTTTTCATGGATAACAAGGCCAAGCAGAGATGATCTTCACTCTTCTATGAGGGCCAGAAAAGGTTTGTGAAGACTCATCCATCTTGATGATGAAGTTTTCTAAAGAAGGACACTATCTAAGAATGGGTGTGGAACCATAGGGAAATCTAGCTATTATGTTATGAATCTCTATCCCTACACATTGTGGTGTCACATCATGAGTTATGGTCCATCAAAGGTTTAGGAATGATTTGTATCAATTCTAGCCTTAATAAATGGTACAAAACATTGTGATGTAATGTCAAGGATTTTGGATCCAATTGAATAGCCTTCTATGGAGATTGTAAATCACATTTCAAAGTGCTCAATTTAGGAAGAAGTTATGGGATAGTCACACTAAGTATAACTTAAAACACTATCGGGTGCTAAGTTCAACTATGATGATGTCAAGCTCACAAGAAGCAAAAAATCATTTATATCGGACTAAGATGTCTCTGGTTGATGGGTATAATCCCTTATTTATAGAGAGTTTGGTGATGTAGATAGATATATTTTCTTTTTCAAAGTATATGAAAGTTTTGAGAGGACCTAAGATGATTAAAATCATTAAGTGTGAATTTTGGAAAATTTATGATCCAAGAAGGGTTCAAGAACCATAAAATTTTTTCCACCAACTAGAAAACATAACCTTATAGTGAAAAAATGTGACAAATCATTGTAAAAACTTTCTCATGTACTAAATTGTCCATAGATCATAGATTTTCTTTTACTAGGGATATAGAGTAACCCATATGAACTTTATGCTTTTTATTTGTGCACTAATTTGTTTACTAAACTCTGGATATGAAGAGTTTAGAGAGCAGAGAATTGAATTTTTCTTCGGAATCCCTTAACAGGTTTTCAACCTGAAATTTTTTTTGTCTCTTTTACTTATAGTTTAAGGTCTTACAATTTGGACCATTATGGGCCAGAGTTTAGGGTCAAACAGCTTTGGCCCAGGTGTGGGTAGTTTTACATCATGTCTCATGTGGACCTAAAATGTGATATGTTACACAAGATACTAATTAGTATACCTAGGTTTAATAAAAATCCAATACCTTTCTAAGTGGGATATGGAAATGTTGTAAATTAGGGTTTATGTTCCTCTAGTCGGGAGAAATGATATAGGATTGTCATACCTAGTATGTCCCATAACAATTTAGAAATTTGGTTTTGCCTCAGATATGTTACAATCATAGGGATTGGAAATCCCCAATTATAGACCCAAGATTTCACTAGTTTGTGGATTTCTAGCCCTTCTGCATCAATAGTATGACCTAAATGAGAAATATATTTTCTATTCCAAGGGATATGAAAGTATTGAAAAAAAAACCCAAGGTATATAGTATTTGAAGATGTGACATGGATGTAGTCTATTTTTTGGTTTGATTATGGGGTGGTTTACCATTTCTCAAATATTCCTTAGAAACCCCCAACAGTTCCCTCATTAGTAACTGGTTAAAAACCAACATTCCAATGATAAATGGTCACCTAGGTTATAAAGACCAATGAAACTTGGGGACTTGCATTGGTTGAGGGGATGGGAGGTCAGGATCATCACACCCTTTTGGGGAAATTATTACCTAATGGGGGAATCTATTATAGATTTAAGATATGTTTATGAAATACTTATGATACCCTAATACGAGACTGGTTACCCCTCTGTCAATGAATTTATTATGAACATGTATCAATAGGAATAATGGTGTGTATTTCATGGGTTCTCTATCATTTTATTATTTAGTAATGATGTTTTGGGTTATTTCTATGTTCAATCACTCTAGAGTATATATCATCTAGGGAGGTGGTTGGTGTCTTGATGATGGGATTTAACATCTATGTGACATCCTACATATCCTATAAAAATAAGAATCAAAACCCATGAAGTGATTTTTTTCATTATTTATGTTCATGTGATTGGACCCATCCATGTAGTCCAACATCATATGATAAGGATATGTAAAGTGATCTTGGATGATAATGAGGCTGTCTATATATCCTATAAAAAATAGGAATCAGATTATACATAGTTCTTTTGGTGGGAATCTCTATCATGGGAGATAAAAAAAATAGAAGCCCTAGGTGGGACTTATGAATATGATATTTACATGGATTGATTCTTTGAGAATATGGACCTTTGAGAAGAGTTGAGATATAATTAGACTTATATCGTAATGACGAGCCCACACTAGAGGAAATATTAGCATGCTTTCAATACAGTCATCATGAGTGTCTAATCCCATGTGATCCATTCTCGGTGTGACAAACAATAGATGTTATAGATTTGAAACATCGCCTGCGAGCATATCCATATGAAGTTTACACATTAAATTTCTCCTTTAAAAGTCATTATTACCCATCTCATAGTGGATATGGTCTAGAGATCAGGCCTAATTAAGGCATCATATGTATCCGGATTATGGATATAATCAGAGTTATCATAGTTCATTTCTTCCCCCAACCCACTAATGTGTTTGAGGTACATGAGGGTATGGTCAAGGATTATACATAAAATGATGCCAGTGTATAAATCCACTTATCATTTTTTGATAGATGAAGAATAATTTCATACATATGGGTAAATTTATTCCCCTAAGTCCAGAATACATGGGACAAGAAAGCACTTACACTAAAGTGGATTTCCATTGAATCTCAGGCCTTAGAAAGGATTCTAGTGTATCCTAGTAATTATGGGAATTAGAGTTCTTGTAGTTACATTTATTGGGGCTCACACACTGGGTTTTCCCTTTTGATTAGTGCTTACACACCAAGGAGAGACAGTTTTATCAAATCTTAGGAGGCCCTTGTGACCTGGCATGCTTATCTAGAGTATGTCTCATGACCTAGTTGACCTTTTTGGAGGACATCATGTGATCCAGATGCATTATTCCATATGTCGTCGCATAAACTGGGTGACATATCTATAGGTTTTTGCATGATTCAGATGAACTGTCTTGGTATTATAGCAAGATCTAGTATACACACATGAAGGGTGTCTCTGGAGTCAATAAAACATCTCTTAGAGGGTGTCGCATGTCTTTCCTGACATACCTGTAGGACATCAAGATTCCTGAAAAATATGTTTGGAGGTCATCACAAGTATCAGATGACTCTCCCATAGGTTATTGCGATGATGATTTTATATTCCGAGATGGGACTAGGAGACTTGGATAACTTGAGCTGGCATAGTTATATGAGTTAGTCGATGTATCTAATGGGTGTCATAATACATCAAAGACAAGTCCATGGGGGTTTCATGAGAGTAAGTTGGAACACCTAGGGGTGTCTTACCTGCTCTGACAAGTCTAGAAGATTTCATATGACCCAAGTAGCATGATAAAGGGGAGTCATAAGATATGGTTGACATATACCAGCATTGTCACATGTCTTGCATGGTTCATACGAATCACATAAGGGTCATCAGACATGTTGTTTTTGTTTTACATCTCCCGCATTTAGTCTATTTTCAAACCATTATATTTTGTATTCCTTCAATTAATTTGGTGTCAACATATTTAGAGTTTCTCATGATCTAATTGACATGTATGATGTTCATTACATGCCCTACTATAGGTCTTTCACATGACCTATGAATGAACATGTGAATTGATTTATGCATGGTGCATGATCACTATGTCTTTTTGCTAGTATATTACCTTGTAGAATATTTTCTGTTCACAAGATCAGTTTCTTTGAGAGATCTAATCAGCTATTTGAGTGTGCCGATGTGGATGGATGAAAAAAAATATAACCAATTTCTCTAAAACTTAGATGAAGATTTATAAGCCTCAACACCCTGACTATTCTCTGGTTTTCATGGAAAATATAGCACTGATATAGGATGGAGTCGGTGAAGGGTTCTGGTGCCACTTATCTTCTCAAATCTCTTCTGTATATTACTACATAGGGTGTCCTCTGATTTTCAGTAGTTGGGAGTCCCTCCCATTAACAATTCCTTGATAGGATAATTTATAACTAATAGGGACTTATTTGATCCCACTGTCATATCGAAGGACTTCTATACTATCATATTGATATGTTCATGGGCCTTCATGAGATTAAAGTTCCTTTTGAAAAGAGTTCATGAGATGCTTGATGCCTTACATGGGACAGTTCATGAGGTAAGGGTGGCTTGTCCTGAATTTCCTCATGACCATGTTGTGGACTTCCTTAGCACTTCATAGGCTCTTTATGACCTTGACATTATTCAACCTCCTCCCCCTTTTATTCCATTAGTTCTATTTTACAAATTTTAGGGAGGCATGTGAGATTACATGAGTATTGTCTAAGGAAATTACTCTATTTTTTGATGATGGGTTGGGTGACCAATAGGAATCCTATGGGGGTGTGTGAGGATTGTATGGAAAATCTGATTTTTTGTCATTAGAGAGTCAAATGGGGAGTGTGATACATCCTATACATGTCCAAGGCCTTTTGTGTAACGAGGCTAACAAGCTAATGAACTTTTGGAAGATGATGTAGGTGCAATTCTAGGGACACGTGGTGTCTTGTAGATCTCCAATGGTGTGTCACATGTCTTTTAGTGACCATGAGTAAATCCTAAATCATTAATATTTTTATCCCCATTTGATAAGTATTTTTGAGATCTCACACTACCATATGGTTGTTTTAGAAGCCAATAACTCTTTTTGTCTGTAGTGTGTTACGTGATCAATAATGAATCTCAAGACTATGCATGAGTGCTTCCATGGACAACCCTTCTTCTTGTTGGTGGTGGTCTCAAGATCTGTGATGCATCTTGTGATGATGTGTGAAATAGTCTTGGCTAGTAATCGTGTTTTCTTATGGCACATCCCATGATCAGTATTGGATCTCGCAATGTCATTCCAATGTTGTCAGGGGTAGTTTCTCTGTTAGACTACGATGTATTATGTGGTCATGGATGGAATATTTATCCTCATCACATGATGATATCAGGGACTACATGGAGATTCCCATTCAAACAAGAATATTGGATGTGTGTGGTTTGGACTTACGTTGGATTGGTATGGTTCATCGAGTATTGAATTTTATTCATGTTTGGATTTAACGGTACATAAAATAAATTCTTTAGGACTTGATCAAAGCTAGACACAAAGTCACTATCCATTATTATTCACATAACTAGGTATATGGTAATTTAATCTTATTTTGGATTGAGTAAGGAAGATGATATGTCCCTGATTCTGTGTTTTCATGACTTTGTTCATTCATGAGAAGTAAGTTCTATATTTTCACAAGCTTGAACCCCTTGAGGTATCACATCCTATCACATGACGGGTCATGGTGTGTCATTAAATTTCTCATGATAGGTCACGTGATGAAAGCTGTATTTCTTATCAGGGGTTACGTGGTGCCACACCCTTTTCTCAAGATATGTTATATGATGCCTTAGCTCCTTAATGTGAAAGATAACATGTTGTCTCATGTTCATGTGAGTCTCTTCACCTAACCCTTGTGTGGGATCAGAAAATCTAACTCATGTAACCTTTATATGGGATCATGATTCTATTTTTTTGTGTTAAATTAATATTTTCTTTTTATGGAAGTTAGAACATATTTTTAACTTTGAATATAGCCATGTTGGCATGGCACTTTTCATCTTCTCTAGTTACAGACACAGACACGCGTGCAAGCCTCCCATGTTGGTTGTTACAGAACACATGAATCACACCCTAACCCCATCCATGGATCAACTTCATGGCCTCGTATTTCTTTTTGATATGTTTTGGGATATTCAAACTACAAAAAGATTTATATTCTTTTTTTTGGATCAGCATCACATGAAATTTACTGGTACTCCTCCATATGAAACCCAAATTTTTGAAGAGAGGAGGCTCATGTGGCTAGTTCGTGATATCAGTTCTACACACAATACACTTAAACCCTCATCAAGACCATAAATTATAGTGTATATGGTCTGACGGGTGGATTGATATTCATATTATATAATTTTTCGTATAACATTTTGAGCCTGAGGAGTTATACTACAAGAAAGGTCTTATATAGGGACCATCTTTTTGGACGAGTCCTTGTAAGCAAGTGTCCCTCACATTCACTCTATCTTCAAGCCATCATTGGTCTGTATGGAGGCTTATGGGAGTTATAGTGTGATCATGCTTCTGCACTTGTGGTCCTTGTAGTATGCGGTATCCACTGTAGGAACAAGTGTCATGATTAAAATATTATTCCCCAAGGTTGAAGAAGATGATGTGAAACATATTTAACCCATTACCTAATATTAATGGAATGTTTACTTCCATAGGAAAGTGTTTTAAATTCAATTATGAGAATCAATAGACTACCTAACAAGTAGTTGATTCTTCATATTGATATAGCATGTGTATCGTGGTTAATTTTTGAATTTTTTTTGTATACATTCTATTATGTTTCCTGATGGTTATATTATCTATTCATATAATTTTATAATATGGTTCCACTCTGATAAGTGGGTATAGTCTCCCCATTTTACCTTCACTGACCCATGCTACAAGTTTGGAGCCTCTGGAGTATGGGGAGTCATGCCTAAACTCATGTGGAAACCCGGCTCGGAGTACCGTTGATTGTGAGTTCCCAGATGGGAACGTTTCAAATAACTAACATCTAAATTCCTCCAAAAAAATATAGAATAAGATTGAAACTCAGAATTCAGAATGATTTAATCACATTGTACTCAAATATAAATTTAATATTCATTTCCAAATCACATCAATTACTCTTAAATTCTCATACCAATATGTGATTCCCTAATCAGATATTCTCCGTATATACTAATCATTTTTATAAATAACATAATCAGAATACATCTATATGATTTCAAAATATTATTCATCATTTATTATTGAAATAAAATACCATAGTATTATATTTTCCTTAATCATTTAGGGTTCCCAAAATAGTGACTATATTCTTAAATAACATTGATCACTTAATCACCAAATCAATTCCCAATTTCATTGATATCAATAAGATAAAACATATATTATCAAAATTTCCTTAACCTTTATCCATAATATAGTTTAAATAAATAAATAAAATTGTGTAACCCAAATGGGACCTCACAGAGCCCCATGGTAGATGACACACCCTAATTTTCCTTCATTTGTGGGTTCAATCCCTGTAGCATTTCCAAACACGATGGGTTGTCAAACAGTTTGAAGGATATCCTTTACTAGAACTATATAATTCTTATAACATTCCCAAAAATATAAAACAAATAATCAAAAAAACCATAATATGTTAAACATTAAATAAATATTTCAACCTCAAAGGTTATCTTAGACTTTTCATTCTATATCCCAAAAATTTAACAACCGATAATTACCTCAAAAATAATTTTTTCCAAAAATATCATTAGTCACCTTAAAATTTCATAAATTAAACACTCAAACGGGGTATCTAAGAAATTGAACTTATGATCAACCATAAAATTATAAACCCATTATATTATTCATTATTCTTAAGATAACCTCACTCAAAAACATCCTAATCTCCAAAGTTATCAAAACCCTTATGTCATACACACAATAAGGACATGACCTTAAGCATCGGATAATATTGACTTTTAAAGAAAGAATGTTTATATTAAATTTTTATGATCTATTCAGGATTATAGTTTTAGAACATTTATTCATAAATCATACATAACAAAACATACAATACAAATTTGAAACTTCTTATCAGTATCAATTTTTTCCGCAGTATAAAACATTTAAAACAAAACATAATTTCTTTTCATATAAAATCTTCAAGACATTCATATTTTCCTTCTATTTTTCTTTACCCATCTATAAACCCTATGAAAAACATTTAAAAATAGGTAATTATCATAAGAATATTAATAAGAGACATTATAAGGAATAAATAAATTGTTAGTCCATGAATATTTAAAAAAATCATTTTTCAAAACAAAAACATTGGGCTCAAAATAATCATTTTATTACCCAAGAAATCACAATTTAAAAAAAATAATTCCATAAAACATTCCAAAAAATATTAAAAAAAATAAAATCCATGGATTTTTATTCAAAAACATCACAAACTCCTAAAATCTATTTCAAAAAGTTATATTTTTCACCCTTAAAAAAGAAATATATACCTTCCTTTAAAGATAAACCCAATAACATACCTTGTGAAAATATGAGAGTATTTTAAAAACATTACTATAAAAAATAAATCCTTTTGGTAGATTTGGGAATGATTTTGTTATCATACATACTTAGGATGTAACCCTTACTATTAGTGTTAAATAACCTTCACAATTATACTAAACATAACCCTCATGGTTATACTTGAAATAACCATCACAGTTACACTTGGAATAACCATCACGATCAACTTCCAACACACCCAATGTATTGGAGGTCTATCTTGGACCCACCTATATTTTATTTATAAAAGAAACACCAATCATCATAAAAATTTCTCAAGAACTATGAAATAATCATAAAACATGAAAACTTGTGTCATAAAAATGTTCCTATAATAAAATCACTTATTTTAAAATAATATCGCACACATACAATGAAAAATATTTTATTTCAAAATAACCATGTATTATTGTAAAGGAAGCCTAAAAAATTAATTTTTCAGGAGTGTTGTAAAATCCTCTCTTATGTATAAGTTAAAAATAATTCCATGTGACTTTTGTTAAAAGAATCATTAAAAGAGTATTTTTTTAAGAAACTCTCTTAAGTTGAGTTGGACTCATCACGTACAATGTTTATCATTATGAATAATAAAATTATATAAATTTATAATTTATTAATAACCATTTAAAGTTTTTTATTAATTTTATATAACTTATTACCATGTTATATACAATTACTTAATCATTTATGTTCACATATTATGTTTAAATGATATTCATTTCATAAGTCCAAAATAACATTAGTTAGTTGACTAGATCAAAGAGTTCATTATCCCCTAATATATAGAATAAAAATAATGAAATAATTCTAATTTTTATACATAAATTATAATTTTACATTAAAATATTAAATATGTTTACATAAAATTGACTATGTTGTAATCATGGATAAGGTAGGTCATACGTACGTGTGAGTAACATTTCCATTTTTCAAAAATCACTGTAGAAATAGTGTAAGTATTATTTTATATTTATATAATGATAATAATGTAATATATATATATAATATTAATTCATTAAATATACTTATATATATCACCCATAAGATGTGGTGATAAAAAAATAATCACCTCACTTCATGGAGGAGGTATTCCACACATACACACGAATGACATTGTCATTTTTATTTGCAAGGAAATGTAATAATATAATTGATATATTACTTTTAACTAATAAAAAATAGGTGATGAATATAATATATATATATATTAGTTTCATCATTATAATTCATCGGTCATATATGTTAATGGAAAATGAATTAAATTTGTTTTCAAGGCAGTAGTTTTCCCTAGAGATAGATGATAAATTATTTTCCTATTTGATGGAAGTAGAGATGGATATTGGTCATGCAACTGACATAATAAAATATTATTATATAAAGGATATATAGTTTATTAAATTATTAGGGTTGAATAATGTTATAGTGATTTTTAATAACAAACAAAACTGAATCACTTGATTAAAAAGAATACCAATTATTCTGAAAAACTCCTTTTCTTAAAACATTAAGATCACAAAAGGAGGTTTTTTGCCTAAAATAAGACCCTTATAAAGTGGGAATGGATTATAAGAGTATATTTTTTATTTTTTTTTAGAACCAATTTTTTTTAATTTTTGATAAATGATAAGAATATTTTCCCTCTTCTTAGAGAGGGGAGGGGAACTCTTGGCATTTCTCAAAATATTAAATTAATATAAATTATTATTCAATTAAAATAGAATAAAAATGATATATTGAAAATAAATATGATTATTTTTCTAAATAGTAATATTAAATAAATATTAAATAAAATTTGACTATAATTTATCTCTTATCTTTTGGTTTTTACCCTTATTTAACTCTTTTAACTCTTACCATGACAACATGGTTTTTTACTCTTTAAGGGTCTATATAGTTACTATAAAATGAAAAAATACCCATAAATGGAACATGGTAGATATTTGAAACATTATCCTAGTAAATTGTCTAAAATTATTATTTTTATTGATTTTATATCATTTAATAAAATATTATTTACTATAAAATATCCTTAATGTCAATTTTAAGAACTATTCATTACTTTGGATTTAATAATATAAAGAAAAAATTTATAAGTAGAAAAAATTGTTTTTTTATATCCTTAACATGTCAAGGTAATATATAAAATTAATTTATCAAATTATTTATCTCAAATTATATTTATTTTATTATTTTTAATATACTCTATTTTATTTTTTCAACAATTAAATAATAACAAAATCTGCATTATGCAATAATTTAATGAAATTATTTATTTTATAAACATTAAAATTAATTAACATGAGAAAGATTAATCATTTAGATTTTAAAAATAGTAATTATAGTCTAACATATATTCTTTGAAACGCCATATTAATAATATTACACTTATTAAATATAATAATATGACATGATTTATATTTATTTAAATAAAATACTATAAAAATAATAATCATATCCAAGTGGACCCAAAAATGTTGTAAATAAATCTATACCATAAAAATATGTTTTATATGATAAAAATGTCCATTATTTTTAGTTATATATTTATTTCAACAAACATATCTATCATAATATCACATTTAATGTGTAATTTTCACTTTGTAGGTCTTGCTCAAGAATTTAAAAAGTATTTGGATGAACCACTTGTTATGCAACCCTAAAATTCATGTATAACCATAAAAATCATCAACAATAAATAATATTTAATATAAGTAGATTAAGGACATATATCATGATAAATGTTATTTCTGTTATATCAAATCTGTCTTTTCCAATTCTTTGTAGGCTATGTGTCACCATTGAAGATGATTTTCATATTTATTATGCAATACATTTTAATATATATGATTTAAATTATTATTGAATTATATTTATATTATTTTATCGTATTTTATTTGTTCCATAATTTTAATAATATATTAAATTATTTCTATGTCTTGGTGATATAATACAAGATATTTTACTTCATAAAATAATTTCATTTTGTTAAAAATTTAATTTCTTCAAAAAAATGTAAAAGAACCAATCCAAGGATAAATTTATATTGATAAATCTAAAAAGAAATTCCATTTTAAAAAATTTAATTCCAATTATTCATGGAAATTAATTTTAATATAGTAATGAAAAATGTGATGAAACCCACTTTTTAGAAAAAAAAGGAAAATAGATTTTCTTAAAAATGCATCTTTAGGTAAAAAATGATTTTATATGAAATTAATTTATAAAATTGAACCTAATTTAATCATTAATTTAATATAAATATATATCTTTTAATAAAATTTAAAATAAAATTTAACTTAAAAATGGTTGAAATAAAAATAAATCTTTCAATAAAAAACATTATTTATCACTATTCAGTGTAAAGTCAATATTTTTAGAAAATTCTCAAAAATTCATATTAAGATAATTTTTACATAATTAATTCAAAAATTAAATGAATTTTCCAAATTAAAATTATATAATTTGAAAATTCAACATTAAAATACACTCTTAAAAGAAATAAAACCATGTCCTATTTGATTTTAAGAATGAATTAATACATTTATAATGAATATTACTACATAATTGAAGAATAATAAAATAAATAAAATGATTTATTCTATCCTTACCTATGTTTCTACACATATCCCAAGTGGATTATAATTAAAGTAAATAATTTTTTCATTTTTTAATATAAAATACCATAAAATAATCATTATGAAAATATTTTTTTAGGAAAATACTCTTTAATTTTAAAATGTCATCCAAAAACTAAAGATATCCAGAATATTAAGGTAACCATTTTATTGAAAAACAAAATTGTTCACTTTTAATGGTATCTTTAAATCCATGAGAAGTCATGATGGTGGGAAAATTACAATCATGGTGGGTATGATAAAAAATATTTCATTCATATTTTCAGAAAAAATGAAAAAATTACCTTGTTTGAAAAAAGACAAGATGATTCATCTTAAACAATATTGTAAAAATTAAATCTTCGATAAATTTTTTGATAATAAATCATTGCATAATTTTAAAAATATTCATTATAATATTTTAAGGAAAATATGTATATGGGGGAAAATATCCCCACGGAGTTGAAAAACAAGTTGGTTTTTCTTTAAAATGTTATTTTGGTATATTGAGTACTTAAATAGTGGTAAATTAAATTAAAAATTAAAATTTATATAAATAAGCATAAGAGAATAAAATATTTTTGTTTTAAGATAAAAGGATAAAATAATCCCTACAATAGAGACTTTAATATAAATAATACTGAATAATGATGAGATTTTCAAATAAAATCTTATCATTTTGGTAACCGTTGAATCATAACCCCCATGAAATAAATAAATTTAAATGAAACATTAAATACCATGAAAATTAGTATATTAATGATATATAATATCAAATGGGTCATAGATGAACCTCATATAAATAAATTAATTCATAATACAAAATATGTGTCAATAGAGTGGAAATTGAGATGAAATCTCTTATAAGGATCATACCATTGAAGTAAGAATTTATCATTTAATTGAACATTTGTATAAAATGAAAACCATAAAAAAATAATTTTTAATAAAACTTGAAATAACCAAAATGAATTACACACATAATCTTAGAATATCAATGACAATGAAGAAATAATATAACTAAATGAAAAGAAATTGAGTTTTGATACCCCTTAAAACTTAGTTAATTTCAAGTTAAATCCCCTAAGATGAAATAATTTTAATGAAAAAAATAAAATAACATTAATTATGAATTATTTATAATATAACATATAAGAAGGGTGTTATATGCATTGTATAAAATAAATTGGTGTATAACTTTAAAATATGCCTCAATGAAAGGAAATTTTTAAGGAATCCCTTACCTCTTGTCGGAATCATCACTTACATTATTCCACTTTCTGAATAAAAAACATAGGTTAATTATTTAATTTATTAATAATATTTTTAATTTTTATTATTAATTTTATTGTGTTTAATACCATGTCATATTTAATTACTTAATATATTATTTTTACTTCAGTTGATTTGATGATATTTAGTTTATATATTGAAAATAATTTCAGCAGTTTTACATTGATAAAAGTGGTCATTATTCCATAATCTCTAAATAATTATCCTGAAATAATTATAAATTTTATACATGCATTTTATTTTTATAATATCCATGAATTATGGATATTAAAAATGAAATACATTATAGTCACAAAGATGGTAATTCATACGTATGCATGAGTAACATTTCCACTTTTCAATGATAATGATGTAAATAATATAAGTATTATTTAATACTTTTAGTATTAAAATTATAACATAAATATCATGGTATTTATTTTATTAGATTATATATATCATTCATGTGATTTGGTAATGAAAACAAAATCACATCGCTTCATGGAGGTGGTAATCCAAAGGTAACGATGAACGATGTTATCATTATTATATGGATGAAAAGGTAAGAAATAATATGCTATACTTTATTTATGGAAAGATAAATTTTACATGAATATTATATATATATATATATATAGTAAATCCATTATTAAAAGCATCCATGATCAGTTGTTTTGGAAAACTAATTATATATGTTCGTGAGGAAATAGTGTGATACACATGAATGATAGTTTTATTTACAATTTGATTGAAGATGAGAAGGATATAGGGTATTCCATTAACATAAAAATAGTTAATTATATGTTATATTATTATTTTTTTATATTATTAGGGTTGAATAATATTTTAAGGAGGTGGAATAATAAATAAAGTAAAAAATTCTCAGTTAAGAATGATGCCTCTTCACTGGATAATCTATTCAGTTTTACCGAAAAAGCCATCATATGTGTGTTTTATAGTCATAAAAAGGCATCCAATACATGGTAATATAATATAAGAATGAATTTGGGTAGGTATTTTATATTCCAAAAGTATTTTCAATTGTGATGAAAAGAGGAGAATATGTTCACTTTGATACGTGAGGAGAAGAGAACTTTTCAAAAAAATTAAAGTATTATATTAATATAATTTATTGCTCATGGAAACATTTTAAAAAAAGATATATTTCAAATATAGGATGATTATGGTTCAAAATAATATCATCTAACAAAATTTAGATATGTTCAGATTAGGGTTTTACCTTTATATTTTTTATTTTTACATACTTTAACCCCTTTTGAATATTACTATGATAACAATGTTTTTACTCTTTATGGGTCAATAATGTTACTATAAATAGAAATATATATGATAAATGGATCATGGTTGATTTTTTTAACAGTATCTTAATCAATTGTCCAAAGATTGGATTTTTTAAATTTTAAATTGTTTGATAAAATATTATTTTTTATAATATATTATTATTTTTTTTAGAATTATTCACTTAATTTGACTTTGAAAATAACATAAAAATAGATGATTTTTAATATATGACATTAAAAATTCACTAACATGACATTTTTATCTAAAAAATCATTGAACACAATAATTCATTCAATTTATATTGCATTTCATATTTTTCAAATCGTATTTTTTTTATTTTCCCATTAATTGAATAAATATTGTGTCAGTGTTGTGCTAGAATTTAAGGTAATTATATAATTTATAAGAATTAGAAAATAATTTAATATAATAAAAATAAATTCTTTATACTAAAAATAATCATTAATATTCGTTTTTAACTTGATTTTTACCTTATGTGAACACATAAGAGATATTTTAAAGCAATATAGTTACATTTTTTTTCTTTTTCTTTATTTGAATTATTATATAGGTCATTTTCATGGAATAGTTTCAAATAATCAATTATATCTGAAGCCTAAGTTCATATATTTATAAATATATTTTTCTAATAATAATTAAGATTTAAATTGGGTCCATATCACTTAAGTTTAACCTTGGTTAACGTAATTTACCCTGTGACACCCTCTAGATTTGGGTACTCTATATTTTTTCATTTGAGAGTTGTTAGTACAAGTATCAGTTTTTTTGGAGGTTATCTTGTTTTTTCTAAAAATATTTCTTCTTTTTATCAAAGATATTCCTCGTGGAGGGTATAAGATTTTTCGTGGTGATATTAGCTACAGTGTGGACCAGTGGGCTATGACATAGAGGCTCGAGGGATGTTTTTGATCGATTCTTCCAATTTGGACACCATTATGGTGTGGTGTGTTAAAGTTTGGTGTATCATCTCTCCAAGTATATCAGATCTTCTTTTTGTAAAGGAACATGGATCTCAGGAAATCTTTAAAACAAAAGGATGTGGTGTGGTCCCAAGCCTTAATCCATAGTGCCTCAATCAAGAAACATGTTCTTCATTATTGAAGGGGGATGACTAAACTTAATGTTGGGGTTTTTAGTGTGGTATGTGATGTTGTGTTATGGACTTCTATTTTAAATCTTGTAAATAAATTTCTAGAAACCCCTTTAAAATAAAATATCTCCCACTTCTCTCTCTCTCTCTCTCTCTCTCCAAATTTTAGTTCCTCGTAGAGCCCATTGAAGGCCTTTTAAGCCCTTCTAATTTGTATTTGTCTCCGAGCATTAGGAGATGAATTCTTGGTGTTTCCTATTCATTCTTTAGGTTGGTGTCTCTATACAATGGTTTTATTCATTGAATAACTTTATTTTCTTGTATAAATTTCTCATGTTTGTCTTATGAAATTGATGGATTTGTAATTAAAGTGGATTAGCTTTATGAAATACATTTTTTTAATGGATTGTATTTTAATATTGGTTTGAATTTAGGATGAGTTTTTTAATCATGTATATGATAATTATTTTCTATTAAAATATTTTTATGAAAAAATGAGAATGTTTTTTAAATGTTTTTGAAAAGCATATCCCATTGGGAACCATGGTTGTGTCAAGAAAAGGTTATGTCACTTTAGTGTGAATAATTACACTAGTGGCTTTTGGATATTGACATACCATTATGGGACTCAATATTAGTTGGATACAATGTATATTTGATTTAGGATTTATTTATTACTATTACTTATTCCTATAGGATAAATACCAAATGATTTTCTTTGTCATTTTGGCTTGGATTTATCACATGATTATGTTTCATGGTTAATTTCTCACATGTTTATCTTATGATGTATCCATGGACCTTGTATCATATTCTCTTATACTTTATTTCTTATATAATATATATGTATAGATTATGAGAATATATAAATTATTTTATGAAAACCAAATAATGTTTTAAACAAAAATTATCTACCGATAACGCTTTATAATCTGATTTTATTTTAAATCTGCAGCTTACATTTTCATAACATTGGAATTTTTATATATTCTATGGTGAAATCCTATTGGTATTTGTTCTGACACACTAATTTTTCTTTTGGGTGGTTTTAGATGTTGTTTTTTACAAATCACGTAAAGGAAAGGTCATTTTTTGCATGTCATTTCCTCCTGAGTGTTGATGTCTCTGTAATGGGATAACTAGTGGCTGATGAATGGTCACATGGAGTTTGAGATTTATATTCTCTTGATTTCATTTTGGGATTAGATGATGAGATTGACATTATTGGTCTTATGTATTTTTATCTTTATTCCACATTAGTATTCTACTTGTTTAAAGTTTTTGTTATAAATGAGGTTTTTTCGAATTATTTGTTTCACCTCACCATGTGGCAGACCCATTTGGGTGATTTTTCTCATTGTCCCAAGTTGGTTTGTTAAAAATTGGTATCATAGGGAATATCTTTCCTAAAGTTTTATGATACTACATTGGGTTTTTTCAGTTTCTTTGGTAGAATAAATTTAATATCATTTGAATTTAGATAGTAAGAGTGGGATGGTTCTAAACCATCTCAGTTATCTGTCAAAAATTGAGTCACCAGGGGTGGTTCAATATGTTTTCCAAGCTTGAGACTTTGTGGTTGAGGTTATTTTAAAGAACCAGATATGGGTTTTATTTAAATATACTTGTTTCATCATCTTATTTTTTTTTCTTTTAATCATAGAACCCATAAATTATTTCAATTTATATGCTTTAAAAAAATTTATGTGGATTCATAATGGAATTACTATTTAGGAGATTCTCATACGGTAATTGGTTATATTATTATATTTATTTAACAATTCCTTTGAGAATAGCTCTTCCTAATCTAAGTGATGAAGAAGCGAGACATGTTCCATAGGTAAATCATATGATGGATCCTTATTTGGGGAAACTATAATATGCACCAATAAAAATATGGTATATGAGGATGATTAACACAAAGAACAAGCAGTGGATGATGGATTAGAGTTTACCAAGAAGAATCCACCCATATTTTAGTTGAAAAAGCTCCCTAGTAATTTTAAGAGTGGTTTGAGAGGATTGATAGGACCTTCCATTTTTTTAAACTATATAGGAATCTAGGGTGAGTTTCACCATGTATATGCTTGATGTTTCGAGAAGGATATAGTGGGGTTCTATCATGTAAGCTATATTTCATGAGGATGTAACCTAGTATTCTTACAAGAGGATATTAAATTAGGTACTTTAACATGAGATATTGCATGTGGTGAGGAAATTAGAGTTTCTGACCTTTGAGTAGAGACGGTGTATGGTTTTTGAGTATTCCATTCATTTCACTAAGTTAGTTCACTTATCATCAATTATTGTTAATAATGATTACCCAATGGATCGAAGGTTCGATAAGGGTTTGAGATCTAATATTCTGTTAATTTGGAACCTCTTTTTTTCCTTATAAATTTTGTGGGAGTTGTAACAAAAAGTGTCTATAGATGATACATACATATCTGGAAAAACATGTTTTAGTGGAGCTTTGGTTGGTGTGGTTGTTATCCTAGGTATGTCTTTTGGCCAAAAAAGGAAGTGTAGAGGTAGCAAGTTTTCTTTAAGACAAGAATGAGGGGCTTCTCCAGGGAAGTAAAAGGTTTTTTTATATTAGTTCCGTACGACTAGTCATACTATACCTAATTTTACAAAATAACCATTACATTGTCATCATTTTTTGAAAATATTTAAACCAAAATAATTTTTGTAGAAGAATGTCCCAATGAAGTAGGGATGGATACACTCTAACAAATGGTTTTCAGGTTTGTTCTGAATCTTCCAAGGGTGGTGGATCTTATCATCATTCCATGGGGAATGTTCATGTTTCTATGAAATATTTGGTAGGATTTGGTACTATAAATTTTTATGTTGTTGAGTATTGACCAGAGGAACCTAAACTTGGGTCCGATACTGTTTGAGGTAGGTTTGAATTTCATCTTATATGGTGCTAGATTTTTTTAACACAAGTGTAACTCATTTTTGTATATCTTTAAAGTTTTTTTACATGTATTTATTGTATTCAAAGATTATTCCATTATTTTTTGAACCTTCCACACCTTTCAGAATGTTGTCTGTATAAGGTTTCAAATGTCTTTCATGTTGGGTGATGATAACAAACTTTGAGGTGGTGAGGGATTTATTAGTCCTTGAATTTGATTCATCAACCTGATTATTGGAATGAATTCAATAATTAGTGTAATGGCCCAAATCAATTTTTATCATCGATGAGTTTTTTTATCTCACGATGTATTATCTCATGTCTTTAAAGGTGATTATGATTCTAGATATAGTGGAATAGGGCATGGTGTTCTAGGTTCTAGGATGATCATATTCGGGTCTTCAGGGATGTTATTCGATTTAATTGGCCATTGTTTGGAAATTCAACTCTTTGTAGTAGTGTGTGAGTACCCAAATGTTTTTAAAATTATATTATCTTAGTTCATATCATTTAGATAGGTCAATTATACAATTGAACTGCTTTCTAGAACAATTTCAATTTCTATTTTATCCTGTCAAATGACTTCTTATGAGTTGGTGGAACTTAAATTGAAACATGTGAATCTTGAGTCTAAGGAATTTATTCATCCTATCTTGTCACATTGGGATTCACATTTCCTCTTTAGTAAAAAAGGAATATTAGATCCTTAAACTTTTCATTTATTAATCAATATTAAATTGGGTGACTGATAAGAACAAGTATCCCTTTCCTAGGATTGATGGTCTCTTTGATTAACTCAACAGGGTACATTAATTTTTAAATATGGAACTTCAATCATGGTAGCACTAGCTAATAAACTGGGAAGAGGATATATCAAATATAGAATTTATGAGTGAGTATAAAAATTTCAACTTTCTATTTATACCATTATGTCTCACTAATTCACCAATGGTATTTATATAATTAATGAACCAGATCATTCATTGGTTCTTGGGTAATTTTTTGGTTATGTTCATGAATGTTATTTTGATGAATTTCAAGTTAGAGGAGGAAGACATGGATCATTTGGATATTATACGTATAACCTTTTGAGAACATAGTTTTTATTGTAACCTTTCTGAGTGTGAATTTTGGATCTTGGAGGTGAAATTTCTTGGGTATGTTATATCAAAGAGGGAAGCCTTTCTGTAACCTAAAAATATATAGTTGGTAATGTCTTGGGATAATCCTATAAATGCATTTTAGATCTAAAGCCTTTTTTTATTGGCTGGTTATTATAGGTAGTGTGTTCAACCTTTTCCAAGATCATGTCTTCGAGGAAAACATTTATCTATAAGGGTGTAATTTATGCATGGGGTGAATAATTCCAGAGATATTTTTTTTGGAATTGAATGTAACATTTACATCATCACTAATTTTAATTCTTCCAGAATCGAGTTTAGGTTATGGTTATTTATTTAAGGATTCTAGAATGGGATTGGGTTGTTTCTTGATATAGGGTAGAAAATTATTGGTCTATGTCTCTCACCAGTTATTCCATCATGAGAAAAACTACCCTACACATGATCATTAGCTGATACTAATTATACATGCACTCAAAAATGACATCACTATCCCTTTGGGGAGAATTTTATAGTGTATTGTGATCAAAATACCTGATTTATATTTTCAATCAATGAGATCTAGACTTATGATAGGGACGTTGGGTGGAGTATCTTAATAATTTTTATTTTGAAATTTCTTACACTCCTAGGAAATACAATGTGTTTACTATTGAATGGAATATAAAATTTTAGACTCAATCCATGAAGGATTCAGTGGAGTAGTGGTCTCTAATGAGTTTGTTCAACAAGATGATCTAAGTAATGGAAGAGGTTAAGGAAATATGTTCATATCTTCTGGGAAGGATGAATCAACATTTTATGATTAGGTTCGGCCCAAGTAGGTATCAAACATTGGTTTCTAATGTTTTAGTAAAATCTTAAATGTTTTGTAGGTCTTATATGAGTGGCCTCAATATTATGTTGGGGATATGTGTTTCTATTATAGTTTGGTTATTCCAATATCCTTGAGGTAAAAATTTATAGACAATTGAAATAGGTCTTGTTGGTATATACAAATTTTGACTACTAATATGTACCATGATTTGATATTTTGAAATTGGTGGTTGAGGATTGTGGTGTTAATAAAGCCTTCATGTCCTATTGTCTTACTTTTCAGGGGATTAAAAAAATAGTACCAGAGACATGATAGTTTTTTTAAACCTTTTTCTATTATTGTATAGATTTTTGATGATATTTAAATGGTATTTTTCATTAATTTCCATGGATTCTTAGTAGGAATGACTTGATTTTGGTGATCATTTTATTGTATTATGAAATTGTAGAATTTCCTCCCTATCAAGGAGATGAGGAATGTGGAATCTATTTTGTAATTTAATATATGAGATTTTGTGAAACATCATGGGGTTCCTTCTATAATTTTATATGATAGGGGCCAATGGTTCATATCCATGTTTTTTAATTTTTTAAAAGTGGAAATGGGTTATCAATAGAAGTTGATCATGATATATAATCTACAGATGGATGGGCCAATATAGTGAGCTATTTAGCTTCTTTAGGATATTCTACAATCATTTGTTCTTAAAATTGATGTTTCCTAGTAAATTTATAATCCTCTAGTGTAATTTTACTATAATAATATTTATCAATATTTGATTAAGATGGTTCTCATTGAAGTGTTGTATAGGTGACAATGTAGACCTCTGTTGTGTTGTAGAGAGTTCCAAAAATGGTCTTTGATTAGACTAAGATGGGTTCAAGATATGAAGGGAAATATTCAATTGATATGGAATCAATTTTTCTTGGAAGAGAGGCATAAAACTTCTATGTGTACCATCATTATTAGTCTCTAGAGTTTGAGGATGGGGTTATGAGTTTTCTTAGTGTTTCCCTATGCTTGGGACACCATCGTTTGGGTAAGAAGGGTATGTTGGCCTTGAGTTTTATTTTTCCATTTGACATCATTGAAAAAATTAGAAATGTGGACTATTGGTTGTACATTCCATATTTCTTGATGTTGATTTATGTTTTTTCATATTTCTCATCTATGGAGGTATTTACGAGATCCTTCCTATGTGATTGAATGGGAGGATGTCTATTTTAATCCTGACACCACCATGGTTGAGAAACCAATTCAGATCACAGATCGCCAAGATACGGTGTTTCATGGTAAAATGATTCCATTGTTTTATGTATTGTGGTAGTGTAGACATGATATTCATGAGACCTGGGAGCAGGAATCATTGATAAGGTAGCAGTGGCCTTCTCTTTTCATGATTCTCGAGTCTTGAGCATTGTGTGGGTATAAAATCATTTTATGTTGGGGATAATTGTGACACACTCTGGGTTTGGGTATTAACTATTTTAATATTTAATATTTTTTAGCATGAGCCCCATATGTTTGGAGGTGTTCTGGAGATTTTTGAATTTTTGTTATTTTTTAGTAGGGTGATAGATCATGGAGGGTATAGGCTACATTGTGATGATGTTAGCTATAGTTCGAACTAGTAAGCTATAGAGTAGGGGTTCAAGGGATGTTTTCTAGTCAGTTCATCCAATTTGGACACCTTAATGATGTGGTGTTTCTAGATATATTTTAACTTCTCCCTAGGTAAATTAGATCTATTGCATGTAAAGGGCCATGGGATCTAAGACATGGTTCAAATCCAATGTTTTTGGTATTGTCCCAAGCCTTACACTATAGTGCCTTTCCTTGACAACTCATTCTATATCATGGAAGGATAATTAAGCACCATAATTTAGGGGTTGTAGAATGATCTAAGAGGTTATGTCATGGACTTATATTTTAAATTATCTCAATATATATCTGAAGAAACCTATTAACTACCACTTCTCTGAGTACTCTCTAGCAAGCTTTAGGCACCTTGGAGAACACTTTGAAGGCCTTTTCACTGAAAATTTGATTTTTATTTGAGAGGGGATGAGGGCTACAAAATCCACCAAGGGGGAGAAAGTAGTGAAATCCTAGGTCTTCCCCTTGAATAATGTCCCTACATTCCAATGTTGATGAAACCAAACTGTCATTAATAAAAATATCATCCTCTGCCCTCCCCCGCCGAGCATGTGCATCGGCCACTGAGTTCGCCTCCCTCCAAACATGTCGAAATCACTGAACACTAGAATCACTGAACCGCGTGAGTCACAAATAACCCTTCGGCATCTCATAATCCCTTAAATAAAATATTTTTCCACGTTCAACTTTATACCTCTGAGGTGGGGGGAGACCACCTGATTCGTCACCCCCCCCCCCTTCTTCTAGGCATGCAAGGGTGATTAAGCAATCTGCAAACTGTGGTAGAGGATTGGCATCCCTTCAATAGCGAACCAAGCTCTAAAATCAGGGATTTCATTCTCATTTGTAGGAACATAATGGATACCCAAGAGCCCCATCAGACTTTGATCCACGATTCCCAAAGAGTCTAGATAATTCAGGATAAAATGATCACCCAAACCTTGCCTTCCACCGCCCTACCCTCCTTACCCTGAAACCACAATTCCAAGTAGCCATGTTGTGAGGATTCCTCCCCAACCATACTGAAACAGGGTGAGATCCAAGACCATAAATAATGAACATGCTCACTATAAAAGAGATGGTGGATAGTCGACTCAAACTTTGGATTCTTGTAAGAGAAGCACTTGGATACCAGTGGGATTCCTTTCTTCCGAATATTTTCATCTGTTGGAAGAGTATTAGTTTGAACCCACCAGATAAAGAAGTTCACCATAGTTGGAATCTAATTACACCAAATCCTGGGAACCCATGCATCAAGAGGCTCTTTTTCATGGCTCTGCTGCCTATAGTCCCTAGGAAAAAATATTCCCAAATACAACCCAGTGAAGCAGTATATATCCGAAGAGTCTTCCACGACCACCTCCTCAAACAATTACGTCGGCCCAAGAGTCAGTGTGTAATGGGTAAAGACAAGGATATAAATAGCCTCCCTAAATGAATGATTTGGATGGGGGAATCCAGGTAAAACCAACGTTACACCCGACTAATTATCCATCCAGAACCTGGCCTCTACTTTCCAAATGATCCACTATGTCGATCCATTGAGAACCTCAAGGTGAGAGTACATGCATTGAGACAGTTGAGAACGCTGAGGTCCGTACACACCATCTTCCACCTAATACTCTCCAAAACACCTTTTAAAGAATGAATCCCCCAGAGATTCCCCTAATAATGTCCCATGCAAGATTTCCAAGCATGCCATGCATGGTGTCCTCATAATTCCTTTTAAAGGTTCTATTTATTTAATAGTTTGATTTTATTTTATATATTTCACTATTTTCTATTATAAAATGGATCAATTTGATGTTAATGTGGATTGGATTTAAAAAATACATGTTTTTAAAGGGATTTATTTTACTAAATGTTTTTAATATATTGAGTTTTCAAGCATTGAATTGGTAATGTTTCTCAAATAAATTGTTTTAAAAAAATGGGAGTGAGGTTTTCTAAGGGCTATGAAAATCATATCACATCAGGAATTTTGGATACATTGGGAAATTATCATGTCACTTTGTTGTGAATAATTCCAAAAGTAGTTTTTGATATTAACATACCATAATGAGACTCAATATTGGTTGGATCCAATTTGTTTTTAGTTTAGGTTTATTTTATGTCTATTATATATTCCCATAGGATATATCTGATATTATGTTCTCTGTTGTTAATTCTTGGTTTTATTGCATGATATTTTTTTCTACCAAATTTATCACATTTTTATCTTATGGTGTATCCATTGATATTTTTTATGCTCATATGCTATCTTTCATGAATAAGAATTATTTTTGGATTATGAAAATATGGAAATGATTTCTTGAAAACCAAATATGGTTTTCAAAATTATATATCTACTAATAATTCATAATAAACTGGTTTTTCTTTAAAGCTAAAGATAATTTTTTTCATGACATTGTACTTTCTACTGATTCTTTGGTGATATCATATATGGCTATGTTCTCACACCCTAATTTTTCCTTTAGGCAGTTGTAGATTTCGTTTTTCAAGACACATTTAAAGGGAAGGGTATTTTTTAGAATTCTAGTTCTTCTTGAGTATATATATTTATATTGAGGGTAGTTTGGGGGTCATTGATGCTCACATGAACTTTAAGATTTGGTTTGTCTTGTTTTCCATCTCGGATTAGTCGTTGGGATTCAGATGATGGTCTCATAGATGTTTATTTATTTTTTGATGTAATATGCGGTTTTAAGTTGTTTTTATTGTACATGAGATTGTTTTCAAATATTTTCTTTCACCTCACCAGGTGGAAGATCTGTTTCGGTGACTTGTCTTGTTGGCTCGGGTTGGTTCAGTACATACCCTTTAATCATGGTGATTTTTTTTACTATTCATACAATTCATTATAAAAAAAAATTAAGTTGGGGTTATTAAATAATATTAATTATTCTTTATAAAAATATGGAATATATTCCAACAAATAAAATCCCTTATAATTGATAGAAATTCATTTCATAAAAATCCTCCAAATCATGAAAAAGTGTTTTTTTAGGAAAAAGTATTTTTCAGAGAATAATGATATTACATAAACTCTATGAATGGTAATATTCATTATATGAATTTACATTCATGTATATAGAAATATAATTAACACATATAATTTAAATCATTCCTCTATATGGTTTATTTTAATTAATTGAAATGGAAAAATAAATTTTCCCTTAAAACAGTATTTAGGAAAAACATTTACAAGCATAGAAATAGATTATTCTGAAATAAAGAAAATTACTAAATTGAATGAAACTAATAATATTATTATAGATCAAATGGTTCTTATGTCACTTTAATAGAAAATAAAAAATAAAATAAAAATTTAATTTATATAAATAAATGGAAGGACGTGAATGTTTTACAAAAATTAATATTTTTTTCTATTAAATGAAAATCAGTATTTTTATAAAAATATAAAGATTTACCTTAAGATAATTTTTATATGATGATTTCATAATTTATATCTTTTATATAAAATAATATTAATAAAATTTTCATAAATTAATTATATTATTCACCCATAAATATCAATAAAAATCATTTTTTGAGGAAATGAATTTTTTATGAATAATATGACTTCAATAAAAATTGTGTGATTATTCCTAAGAATTAATTAATACATTTTTATTAATTAGAACCCTTATATATATTTCATAAAATTATTACACCTATTTATACCCCTCAATTCAATGGCTATGTTGTAACATTCTTAGATAAATAATATATTTAATAGGTGGTTTAAGATCAGGGTTGTGTGTTGTGTACACTATCAAAAAAAATTTATTTCTTAAAAATTGTGAGTTTTTAAATTCTCCCCACCATCAATAAATTTTATCCTAAAAATTTTAACTTGTGCTGTGAAATCAAGGGTTTTAAATTTGAAAATTCTTATGTGAGAAACTCAAATTGTAAAATGGTTAAAAAAACATCCTCCTAAAGAAAGTGAAAGAGAATTATGAAGGTCATATAGAATAAATCTATGTTTCCAAATTGGATAAAATTAATGGGAAGTTAAAACATGGTAATGGGGGAGAAAATTACAATCATAAAGACTAATATATATTGATAACTTACTTGTACAAGAGGAATTTAATGACCATAAATCCATAAATTTTTGATTGGTGAAAAGACTGTTGACTCATTGAAAATTAAGTTAAATGTATAAATTTTTTATTTCTATATCCTTTTCCTAACATTGAGTGATTATTTTACTATTTTCATAGAGAACACCAAAATTATATTAATATGATATCATTTTTTCATAATCAAAATATCATCCTTTTTTTGTGCTTCGATCAATTTACACTTCACCCCATACTATATGAAATGAATATCCAAGATCATTTTTTATACTTGAAGCATAAAAATTAAGTTTTAATGGATCATAAGATCCATAAAATAGTCAGAAGTCTTTATTTATAAAACTAAATGTTTATCAAAACCAAAATGTTTAGCACAAGTTATCCAATATAAAGCATTAATCTCTAAAACCTCAATAGTAACACTCAAATTTCAAATTAATCCAGTCCACATGTATTTATCCCTCATACATTATATATTACATATCCCAAAACATAATTTTATTCTAAAAAATAATCCTTTACATTAAACCTATATGTAATATATACATCAAACCATTAAAATGTCTTTTGAAATATCATTAATCACCTCAAAATCCCAAAAAATTAAAAAATATTAGATCCATTAATATGATTCCCAAAATCATCTTAATTTTATCAATCAAATTGTTTCAAAAAATGGCATACAACCCTAGAGGTCATATTGGCTAGTGGTAGGTGTTACAACCTTTTCTCCCATTAATTGTGGTTTCAAGCCTCGTATCCTTTTCAGATGTGATACATTGTCCATTTTACAAATAATATAATTCATATAATGTCCCTATAAATCTAGTGAAAATTCTATAAAATAACCTTAATCATCAATGATCATATAAACCCTAACATTTTTCAATGCCTTTAAACATATGTTAATAAAATATAAAATCTTTATTCCTATAAAAATCACTAAAACATATACTAAATGAAAGGTTTGTATTACCACAAATGTCTTTTAAAATATAATTAATCATGAAAAACTCCCATCATATAATACATAAAAAGGGGTATCTGTGAATTTATATTTATTATCAACCTTATAATTATCAACCCAATACACTTTAGGTTTATCCCATAACATTATGGAATATAATAGATTTTCATAGGTACTGTTATCTAATTCATCATAATGGATAACAAAGAAAACGTGGACTAACTAAAGAATATCCACAAAGAGTGTAAAACAAGTTTGGTAGTAAGGGAACACTCACTATGCAATAGAATGATGGTCAATATATACACAAATAACTATTTTCCGTGTTATTTCCTTTAGATGCATCTTTTCTAAAACCATTACCACTTATAATATTTTAATAGGTATGTATTTCTGAAAAACCCACATGATATATACCATATCCATACTTTAGGATGTTATCCTATACTTATACTTATCCTCAAAGTCATTCATAAGATTTTTTCCACTAATCTATGTTTTCCTAAATATAGTTCACATGGATTCTAATAAAATTCCTCGGATACCAACTGTATTGACCCAAGAACCTAGTATCCCATTGTAGGTGTTTATATTATTACATTGGAACTAGAAATAAGGAATAGCATCCCAAAGGATAGAATATTTTAGTAGTCTTGGTAAACTAGATACATATTTGAATCCCACATCACATTTTAAAACATAAAATACAAAATATGAATACATTAAATATTCTCCATCCTTGAACACATTCCATGATTGCTTGTTCATATCCTATAGAATGGAAACAAACTAATGGTGATCTATGATTATAATTATAGGTTATGTATAATGGAAGCTATCATTAATCAATAATTAAAATCAATGTGGAAAGTTAAATAAGTAAAAATACATTCCATTTAATCAATAACTTGAGTACAAAATACAGCCATGGATAATATCATTATGGTAAAATCATGGATAAAAATAAATAAATTTTCAATGAAGGTAATACTAAATATTGGGCATTATGATATCTATATCATCATGTTTTTATACCAAGATAGTTTAATAGATAGGTAGGCATACAAAAGAACCCAATTTAAGGCTAGCTTATAAATTTTTCTCATGAGACCTATCAATGCATCGAGGGGATATCTACAACTAGACCCCACCAATCACTACATGTCCATTTCATTCCTTATATATTTAATGATAAATTAAATCTATAAACAATATTCTTTATCAACAAGTATCCATATTGAGTAAAGAATAAATATTTATCATGGTTTTCCCCAATTAATCATTTAAAATTTACAATAAAACACTGTATGTATAAATTATATACGGTTTAATAAATAAGAATATTCATGATAAAGAATACTAATATTTAGGAAAAATCTATTTTCCAATGATCATAAGAAATTGAATGTTTCAAGGAAAAGTTAATGACTAAAAAATTAATCAATAAAGTGACTCTCAATACTTTCCCGAGTCTAACTAATCATAAACCATATAGATAAATAATATGTATGGTATCAATAAAACATATTCAAATTGGGTTATAATTAAAATAATAGATTTTTTTCTTTGATAAATAGAAATACCATAATAACATCATGAATGAAATTCTTAAGGAAAATAATCTTTTAACATAGAAAATAACTTTTAAAAACTAAAATACAAATGAATATTAGGGATAAATTAATTGAAGAGATCCTTATAAAATTATAATGGAATCTTCAGAGAAATGTGATTTTATGATTGTGGGAAAATTCTGTTCTTGCTAAGTATATTAAAACAAATTTCCCTTAAAAATTTTTGGTAAAAATAAAATAAGTACCTTGGTCTGAAAATGAAAAAAAATCCTTTTAAACCATTTTTTAAAAAGTAAAACATGTTTAAAAGTTTCATTAATAATTTATTGTAGACTATTAAAAATATTCTTTAAAACATTTTATGAAAAATATATATATGGAATAAAAATATCCCAAAGCGAATAGAGAACCAAATTGTCTTCCCTTAAAACATAATTTTTGTATCATGTGTAATCAAAGTGTTGAAAATGAAGTGAAACCATATAATTTATAGAAATAATCAAAGTGGAATAAAATATATTAGGATTAATATAGAAGGATAAAATAATTCCCCATATGTATTCTTTAACATAAACAATCTTGAATAATGACGATATTGTGAAATAAACCCATAACACATTAGTAACTATTGAATCATAGGCCTTTTGAAAGAAAAAATTCAAATGAAATATTTAATACCAATATATATAAATAGAGTCATGATATAGCATATTAAATGGGAAATATATAAACCCCATATATATAAATAGGTGCATAATACCGAATATGTCTCAATGGACTTGAAATTGAAATAAAATCTTTTATGAAAATCATATCATTGAAGTAATAATTAATCAATGAACATGTATCTATATCAAATGTAAATGAACGTAAAACCATTATAAATAAAAATTAAAATATTCCAAATTCATTAAACATGTTATCATATAAAATCTATGATAATGAAGAAGAAATATAATCCAATGAAAATAAATTTAGTTATTATTGAGTCAATAAGGTTTTCCTTATTACTTTTACATTGCTTCATACTTGGAGAGATTGTTGACTCATTAAGGTTTCCTTATGACATTACAATTTCTTTTTAGTTTTGAATATCACAAACACCTTATCTCAAGGCAAATATATTTTTACCTTGTGTTTTACTTCTATAAGGAATAATTTCCATCCCCAAGGAAATTTATTCTTATCATGTTTTCAATGCTCATATCATAATTTTTCTAAGTGTAAAATTCGGTGTGAAACCAAAACCTAAGAATCTTATATATACCTAGTTATGAAGCATTCTATTTTAGAATCTGAATTCTCAGAATTCTGGTTAGAAACTCTTCTGAGTTCTGACTCCAAATTCTGATTATGAATTATGGTTACAAACTCTTCTATGTTCTAACTCTGAATTCGTAATCATAATTCTATTTATGAACTCTCTTGAGTTCTCACTCCAAATTCTGAATACGAACTCTGGTTACGAACCTCTTGAGTTTTGAATCTGAATTCTGAATCATAATTCTGGTTACGATCTCTTCTGATATTTGACTCTAAATTCTGAATCAGAATTCTGGTTACGAACTCTTCTAATATCTGACTCCGAATTCCGAATAAGAATTTTGGATACAAACTTCTCTGAGTTCTGACTCTGAGTTCTTGGAATTCAGACTCCGAACTCTTATGATTTCTGACTTTGAATTCTCATGAACCCTGACTCTGAACTTTGTAAGTTCAGGTTCCAATTTCTTATGAATCCATATTCCAAATTTCCTTAAAATTCATACTCCGGAATTCTATCGAATTCAGGTTCTGCATTCCAAGAAAATAGAATCTGAAGATCCTTGTATTACAGAGTCCGAATTTAATTTTTGGTTAGACTACAGACTTTCATTTTCTTACATTTTGAATATCATATTTTAGTTAAGATTACCCTTTTTTGTTATAAAATGATTTCATTCTTTCAGTTACTCACTAACCATTCTATTAGTGGCATGAGTACAGGTCCCTCTGAAATTAATGGAAAAATATGACTGTTGGAGGAGGGTGCCGACCGTTGAAGTCATGCCTATAAATAGGAGCTCATTTGAAAGATCTCAGAACTTTTGGATGAATTTTGGAATTTTTGAAGCATAGAACTTTCAGAAGTGATTTCTATAGTGGGAGTCTCTTATAAAATCTCATGCTTCATGCATAAATTTTGAACAGCTTGTTCAAACTTTTCTTCGGGCAGACGTTCTTAGTGTAGAGGTGCGATTTCCTTGAAATCAGAGACTTTGGGTTGTGAAGTTAGAGGTGCCAATTTCCTTATAAATTGAGGGCTTCCGAGGATAGAAAGACAAATACCGATCTTTGGATTGAGGTCTTACCTGGGTTTTGGTAAGACAAACTTTCTTGAAAGTATAAATCAAGGGACCTTTTATCCAGGGTTGTTGGATACCCTTCTTTTTGGGATAAAATAATTACTACTTGTTACTTGTAGTATTTCTATTTTGTTTTCCTCTGTATTTTTAGTTGTTGAGGAAAGTATAATCTTTTTATACTTCCTTATATTTATACTCTGATTTAGTTAGATTCTATATGTTTTAAGGTAGAATCTTAATTGTTGTAAAATTTTGTTATGTTTCATTTCTGGAATCACTTTTTCCGAAATCAAGAAATTATTAGTACATAGAGGTGTTATGAATTTTGGTTATGAAAAATTTCCTTAGGGATTTTTAAAGAATACAATTCACCCCCCTCCACATCTTGTATTTGAGCATCTCATCTTTACATATTCGATCCTACAATTGGTATCAAAGGATTAGTTCAATCTGAATTAATCTCACGATTAGATTCAGAAGGAAATTCTTCTTCTCATTACCTTCAGAATTGAATTTCTAGATTCACACATTTTCCGAAACAGTTTTTCGGACTTGTATAGTTTGGATTCAGTTTTCTTTAGAGAAACTCTTGTTCAATATTTTTCATTCTTAGGAATATTTTCCCTATTTACAAACTTTTTCTATTAACATGTTTTTGTGGAATGATTTTTCTTTAAGACAGCTAGAATCAATGTTGGTTCCATAGACAATCTCAATCCAACAAGAACACCATTCATTGATGGAAATGATTATGAATACTGGAGAGATCATATGTAGACTTTCATTATCAATACTGGAGTTGATAATTTTTTTATGCTTACTGGAGGATATCATATTCTTGAAAAAAAAGTTTGTACCTTTACCAATCAAGAAAAGCATGAATATCAACTGAATTATAAGGTAATAAATACTTTTCTTTGATACATGACTAGAAATATATATATCCAAATTTCATCTTGTGGAGCAGAAAATTGTATATGGAAGAAACTTGAAGTTACTCACTTTGGAACTTCCAAAGTTATTGAATGAAGAAGACCATGCTCAGAGCCTAAATATCAGGTTTTTAACTTTCCTTATGGATAACTCATATGTAAGGTGCTACAAATATTCATGACTATTTTGAATAGTTTACAGTATATGGGTGAGAAAGTGTTAGATGATGAAGCTCTTGTTGATAATATTATAGACATCATGCTGAATGAATGGGAATCCAAGAGGACTGTTATTGATGAGAATAAAAAGGTTACTCAGATTTCCTTAGATGAAATTTTTGTAACTCTTCTTCAACAT
Organism: Viscum album; assembly: GCA_963277665.1. Lineage (NCBI taxonomy): Eukaryota > Viridiplantae > Streptophyta > Magnoliopsida > Santalales > Viscaceae > Viscum > Viscum album. Next base: position 1,321,271,714 of record OY728138.1, read on the forward strand.
GAGACTAGAATGAAGAGGGATATTTATAACATAAAGAAGAAAAATGGAAATGATAGTGTTTCTTTTAATACAATTCAAATCATATGAAAGAAAATACTCATGAGAGAGTTACTAGATCCAAATCAAAGAAGATTGTTATCCAATCCGAATCTAGTAGAAGTGAATCCTCAGAAAATGAATTAGCAAATCTTTCTCGAAGGATGAACAAGATAGTTGGACAGAGGAACTTTCAATCCAGGTATAAGAAAAAGGAAAGGAAAGATAAGAAAGATTCAGAAGTAAAATTTTATGAATGCAAGAGAGTTGGACACATAATACCTGATTTTCTTATCCTAAAGAGAAAAGAAGGAAAGGAAAATCATTCTGAGAGAAACAGAAATAAGTATTACAAGGCTAAAGATAAGAAAGTATTGAAAGCTAATGACACCTGTAGTGCCAGTGGTGGACACTCTACAGATGAATCTTTAGATTATGAATCTTCTGGATAGAAGAATCTTGGTGTAATAGATAGAATACCTATTGACAATTATTGTTTAATGGATAAGGTACACAATGCTGAATCAATGACCAATGTTTATTTAAATGAAAATTATAGTAATGATATAAAATACTATAACTATACAGATGAAGAATATTCATCTGATAAAGATAATACTTTACCTTCTAATGAAGAAGTTTCTAGATTTTCCAAACTCTTTGATATTGAGAATTCAAAACTCATGAAAAAACATGACAAGGAAAAATCTAGGAATACTATTCTTACAAAGGAAATATCAGATCTTTTAAAAGATCTTGAAAAGAAAAATTTTGATTTTGAAAGTATTTCAAAAAATCTTGAGGAAGTATGTTATGAGAAGAATAAAATTTCTAGAGATCTTGAAAATGTAATTTATAAGAAAAATGTTTTCGAGCCTAGCTCTAGTTCAAAATCAAATGGTTTTGAAGACAAGAACTTGGTTATCAAACTCAAATCCAAAATATTTTCCTTGAGAAAGTGATTGCCAAACTTTACCTTAGGTAAGGAAAATTTTTATAAAATGTATTCACAAATCTGACCTCTAAGGAATAGTTCTGGTTTTGGTTAGACTAGTTCTAAACCAATTTTTAGTAATAATTACTTTGTTCCTCAATGTGCTCCATTCTGTACCAAGTATCAGTGTGGTGGACATTGGTCAAAGAATTTCTCTCAAAACAAAACCCAGACTTTAGGATTTCATAAAGTCTATTTTTCTAAAAATATGTGGGTGCCTAAAATTTTTCATTCTAAGAATTCCAGATCGAAGAAAGTTTGGATTCCGAAAACCTATCATTTTCTTATTTTCAGGTAAATAGGGAAATTACCAATAGCAATACATGGTACATGGATAGTGGATGTTCCCAACATATGACTAGTAACCAAAACTATGTTGAAAATATTATCAAGATAAAAGGAGGAAAAGTAACATTTGGAGATAATTCTTAGGGAGAAATTATTGGTATAGGTAACATCGTTCTTCTTGGAAAAACATTGATTTCAAATTTTTTATTTGTTAAGGGTCTTATGAACAACCTCATTAGCATAAGTCAATTATGTGATGAAGTTTACCATGTGAATTTTAGGAATGACAAGTGCTTAGTACACAATTCCAAGGAAGAGTTCATTCTTTCTACCCATAGGCAAGAGAATGTTTACACACTAAACTTAGAAGAACTTAGGAGCCAAGATCTACCTTTCCTTAGTTCAATAAAAGATCATTCTTGGTTATGGCATAGAAAGTTAGGACACTTTAACCTTAGGAACTTATGCAAAATCTATAAGAAAATATTAGTTAAGGATCTACTGTAGCTTAGATTTGATTCTTCAAAAGTCTGTGACCCTTGTTAATATGTCAAGTAATATAAATCAAGTTTTAAATCAGTCAGTAAAGTATCAACTACTGATGCATTATATTTAGTGCATATGGATATCTTTGGTCCTATACAAACTGGAAGCATTGGGGGAAATTATTATGTATTTTTCTTGGTTGATGATTACACTAGATTTACGTTGGTCTACTTTCTAGAAAAAAAGTCTGAAGATTTTTCTTTTTTTTAAAAGTTTTAGAGCCCAAGTTAAAAATGATAAAAACCTTACTTTGAGAACTATTCATAGATATCATAGAGAATAATTTCAAAATTCTGATTTTTAAAATTTTGTATTAGAAAAGGCATTACTCATAACTTATTAGAACCCATAACACCTCAAAAAAATGGTGTTGTTGAAAGAAGAAATAGAATTCATCAAGAGATAACTAGAACCAGGTTGAGTGAGTATTCTGTAGCCAAACATTTTTGGGCTGAAGCTGTAAGTACTACTTGTTATGCTATAAATCGAGTTTTAATTGGAACTTTTCTTAATAAAACTCCTTATGAGTTATAGAATGGTAGAAAACCTAGATTTTCCTACTTTAAGGTTTTTGGGTTCAAGGTATTCATTATGAACACTAAATATAATCTTCATAAATTCACACCAAAATCTGATGAATGAATTTTCTAAGGATACTCCACAACATCTAAGGCCGATAAAGTTTTCAACAAAAAAAACTTGTAATGTTGAAGAGACAGTACATGTGAAATTTGATGAAACTAATCCTTTTGTTTTTAAACAACCCCAACCTACATCCTCGGATGTGTTTTCAAAAACTGATTAACAACCTTTGATGGAGGATCCTTCTGATAAGGAAAATTCCAAAGAAAATGTTTTTGAATCATTTACCCTAGAATATTTCCTAACCTATAATGATTAATAGGTTTTACAAAACCCAAATTAGTTGTTTCTAAAGAATCATCCAAGTGATAGGATCATTCGTGATGTGAATCAACCTGTATGGAATAGAAGTTACTTAATTAATGTTATAGAACATCTAGCATTCCTTTCCAAATTAGAATGAAAAATCACTAATGAAGCTTTAGGTGATGATGATTGGATTAAAGCTATGTAAGATGAGATAAATGAATTCGAATGGAAAAAATTCTAGGCCTTGGTAGAAAGACCAAAGGAAACATCTATTATTGGAGTAAAATGGGTCTTTAGAAATAAGTGTGATGAAAATGGAATCATTGTAAGAAATAAAGCTAGATTAGTTGCTAAAGGATATAATCAACAAGAATGAATAGACTATGAAGAAACCTATTCTCTAGTAGCTAGACTTGAATCTATTCATATTTTACTTGTCTTTACAGCATTCTTTAATTTCAAAGTTTTTCAAATGGATGTAAAATGCGCTTTCCGTAATGGTTTTGTTCAAGAGGAAGTTTTGGTTGAACAACCTCCTGGTTTTGAAGATAAAAAACATCATGATCATGTTTTTAGACTTACCAAAGATGTATATGGCCTTAAACAAGCCCCTAGATCTTGGTATGATAGATTTACATGATTTTTGATTCAAAATAATTTTGTTAAGGGAAATTTATATCTAACCCTTTTTATAATGAAAGATACGAAAAAAGTTTTGATTGTTGAAATTTATGTTGATGACATTATATTTGGTTCAACTCTACAGTCCTTAACCGATTCCTTTGCGGGTCTAATAAAATCAGAGTTTGAAAGGAGTATGATGGGTGAGTTAACATTTTCCCTTAGTTTTCAAATATCTCAAAAACCAGAAGTAGTCTATGTATCCCAACATAATTATATTAAATATATTCTTAAAAAGTATGGATATGACAACACTAAAAGTATAAGTACTCTCATTGGTACCTCAAATACACTTGATCTTGATGAATCTGGGAAACCAGTAGATCAAACATCTTTTAGAGGTATGATAAGAAGTCTACTTTACATGAAATCTAGTCATCCAGACTTAATGTTTTCAGTATTCTTATGTGAAAGATATCAATCTAATCCTACGTAATCTCATTTAATGTAAGTGAAAAGAATTTTTTTTCTACTTAAAGGTTACCATGGATTTTGGACTCTTTTATACTTCTGTAAATGATTTTGTTTTAAATAGTTTTTTAGATACTGTCTTTGGTGGATGTAGAATTGATAGAAAGTGTACATCCATAACATGTCATTTCTTAGGAGATTCATAAGTTTCTTGTTTATGTAAGAAGCAGCACTCAGTAGCACTTTCCACCGCTAAAGCTGAATATGTAGTAGCTGGAAGGTGTTGTGCTCAACTGTTGTGGATACAACACACACTCACATACTGCAGTATGAGTTTTACTATAACATAATTTTTTTTGTGATAATACTAGTGCCATTTCCCTTAGTAAAATACCATGCACACCACTCTCATGTAAAACACATAGATATTAGGCATCTCTTTCTTAGGGATCACACACAAAAAGGATATATCATTCTTCAAATAATCGGAACGCAAGATCAACTTGCTGATATTTTCACAAAATCTATACCCTCCGATAGATTTGAATACATTAAACAGAAGTTATGAATGATAACCGTATGGTAATCCTCCTCAATATCTTCCTGTTGAACCAATATCCTTACAACAATAAACTCATTTTCATAGGGTGAGTACAATTTCTTATTTGTTTTCATATTTTTCATAATGAATCTTTTCATATTTTTCTTAATGAAGTTTTTCATATTTTTGTAATGATGTTTTTTATATTTTTTGTAATGAAGTTTTTCATGTTTTTCATAATGAATTTTCTCATATTTTTTATAATGAAGTTTTTCATATTTTTCGTAATGACGTTTTTCATGTTTTTTTGCAATAAAGTTTTTTATATTTTTTGTAATAAAGTTTTTCATATTTTTTGTAATGAATTTTTTCATGTTTTTCATAATAAATTTTTTCATGTTTTTTATAATGATGTTTTTCAAATTTTTCGTAATGATGTTTTTTCATATTTTTCATAAAGAAGTTTTTTTCATATTTTTCACAATGAAGTTTTTCATATTTTTCGTAATGATGTTTTTTTTCATATTTTTCATAGTGAAGTTTTTTGTAATGAAGATTTTTGTAATGAAGATTTTCATAATGAAGATTTTTGTAATGAAGATATGGGTACTCAATTCTTTTTCATACTCATGTTTTTTTTGGGAATCGAAAGTCCTTTAATAATAATTTTCCACAATACGAATAATTCTCCTGACATTCTTAGGTTTTCGTAATCACCTTTAACTTGTTGTCAATTTCTTTTGTTTTTAAATTTTCTCGGATTCAAGTTTACTTAAATCCAAATATTTTCCTTTAAAAACCTCAAAAGATCGGATCCTACCAAATTTTCCTTGCGGCTTTCATTTCAACAGTCATATTTGATCAGAAGAATTCTCAGCCATTATATTCAGATGGGAAGATGAACCATCCCTTCAACACCTATAAAAGGGGACCCCCAATGGTTGTCCCAAATCAGTTCTCAATCATTTTCATGTTGAAGCTATTCCCCTCTACCAAATATCATTCCAAACTTTTCTCAATGTTTTCACATGTCTAAATTTTTAGAGAAGCTATTTCTCAAGATATGTCTACTTTCAAGCCGATTTCGGAGTGGCCGATATTTAGGGAGAGGTTGGTACATTCGAACTTCTTCAAAAATTATGACTCCATTATCTCCAAGAAAATCAACCTTAATGGATGGGAGAGCGTATCCATATCTAATACATGATCTCAGGATGTTGTTTATCTAGATCTACTCATTGAGTTTTATGAGTCAATTTGTTTTCTAAAGGAAGATGGCAGAGAAAAATTTTCCATCACAATTTATGGAAAAACATATTCACTTTCTTATACCAAGGCTGCTAGCTTGGTAGGGCTATCTTATAAAGGGGAAGCTGATATTTGTTCCCACAAGCTGCCAAATGTTCAAGGGAGTTTTGTAAAAGTGAAGTCCATGCAATGTCTTGGACTTATAGATTTCAAAACAGCAAAAATTTCTCACTTGTCTACCAATAATTGGATCCTAGAGTTATGGGTTAAGGGTCTTATCGTACTAAGAAAGGGTGACATGGACACTCTTAAGAAAAGTGATATGTATATCTTGTATTTTTTGGTAAATCTAATGAAAATCAATTTGATGAAGCATATTCTCATTACGATAGAGAATATCAAGAATGGGAATCTGAGAGCACAAATAATCATGTATCATGCCCTACTCTCCAAGTTGATAGTTCGGTGTCTTGAATCTTTCATGATCCCTTGCAGTTCCATGCCAAGGAATTGTAAAGTAATTCTAATCAGTGATGATACTTTCAAGAGGATGAAGGTTGGTTTCTCTAAGGAGTCAGGTGAGTTTTATGATCTACCAGAGGATGAAGCAGAAGCCATTCCGAAAAATGTAGAAGAGGTTGAACCATCGAAGAAGGATGGAAATAAATGAAAATTTAAGGGATTAGAAGATGAAGGTGAAACCCCTAAAGCTAAGGAAGCTCAAACTGCACCTGCAAAACCCAAGAAGCAGAAAGCCAATCTTGATGAAGTGGTTTCCAAATGGAGGGAGGATAAGAAGAACCGGAAGGAAGGGGAACCAAAATTTGGTATAGATCCTGCTGAGTCCAAGGCTTTGAAAGAGAAATATGCTGAAGAGATTAAGAAGTAACCCAAAGAGAAGAATATTAAGAAGAAGATGCTAGAGGCAAAGATTGTGCAATCTCTTTTGAAGGCCACTGAAGTAGCATCCGAGAACATTCCCATACTGAAAACATTCTTAGTTGAACCCTTACCTGAGACACCAGGGAAGAAGTACATGACTCTGAAAAAAGCCCAAGATAAGGATGCTGAAAAGGAATCTATAGAAGAAGTACAATAAGCTGAAATTAGTGATAATACTGCTTATTTGATAAAGCAAGTTGAAGAATTTCATCAAAAGGAAAGTTCTTTCGAAAAATTGTCAATATGGACTTATCAAGCCAGATCTTCGATTCTTGCTACCCTTGGGATTAATGAGAAGGATGAAGAGTAATTGAACAAGTTATCTGAGGAAGAGATTCATAATCATGACTTCATTCTTCCTGAAGATATTTAGGCAGGAGATGATAAAGAGAAAATTGATGAAGATGAGATTGTCCAGCTGTCTGGAAGCGAGCATGAGTCTCCAGATGAAGAAGATATTCCAAGAATCAGTAAGGGAAAAAAGTAGTTGTTGATACCCCAAAAAAAGCAATTTTGAGGAAGAACAAATCTGTTAGAACATATAAGAGGACGCTGGTCGAGCTAGAAGAAGAACCATCACCAAGAAAAATGTCAGATTTGGAGTCATCAACTTTAAGATATGACTTTGTCATTCAGTCCCTGAATAAGCTAGTAGACACCATTCTGATCTTTCCAACAATTGAATCTAGATGCCAAATGGTCTGGCATATCATGAATCAGAAATCAGACTCTATATCCATGGTGATGGATAGGTGTGTAATGTTTGAGGTCGAACACAAGAATTTACTTATCAACTATGAAGCCCACAGAAAATCTTTCAAGAAAATGATCAGCTGGTTGAAGAAGATCATTGATGATTTGAGAGATCTTGATCAATTTGAAGAAGATGTCAAGGATGATTTTGACACTCAAGACACAAAAATCAAGGATCTTACAAATAGCTTTGAGGAAAAGCTAAATCTTGAAAATAATACTCGGTTTCAGAATGTTAATGATATGAATGGGAAGTTGAATTATGTTTTCCAAAGTTGGAAAATAGAAAGGGATCTACAGATCAAGATTGAAGAAAATCTAGTGAAGCAAGATGACTTGCTGAAGGCTACGGAAGAGGCCCTGAAGGATTAAGATGATAAGATCAAAGCCTGAGAAATGCAAGAGGAGGAGGATCACAAAGATCTAAAGAATCTGAAAACCATTGTGAAGAACATGATACCCAAGGAAAAAAGAAGCAAAATAGATCCAAATCCTATCTTTTATTGTATCTATTTTTCTCTGTACAAATTTTTTCAATCCTAATGAAACTGTGGTTACTTGTTTTGTTTGGATGTTTGTACTAATATTTCACATACCATATTTTTTCCTTTCCCTCAAACGCTTTTTGAAAATAACAAAGGGATAGAAGGAAAAATAATTCTAATTAAAAAAAAGAAATATCCCAAAGTAAGGGGGAGTTCTCATTACGAATATTTCCATACTCAAGATAATGGAAATTTTTATTTCAGAAGTCTATAATACTATCCTTAGTGTCCCAAAGCCTAAAACTTAGTTAGTAGTATTGACTATTTCACATGTATAAAGGGAGATAAATTTTATTTTATTAGTCTAGAAATTTTTTGCTAAGTCCTTATATTCTTTTTCATAAGGATGTTTGTACTTTCCAAAAAGGGGGAGATTGTTAATTCAATATGGTTTTCCTTATGACTTTTCCATTCCTTCATACTTGGGGAGATTTTTGATTCATTAAGGTTTCCTAATGAATTTATAATTTCTTCTGGTTTTGAAAATCACAAACACCTTATCTCATGGAAAATCTCTTTTTACCCTATGTTTTACTTCTATAAGGAAAATTTTCTTTCCCTAAGGAAATTTATTCTTATCATGTTTACATTTCTCATATAATAATTTTTCTAACTGTAAAATTCAGTTTGAAACCAAAACCTTGGAATCATATAAATTCCTAGATATGAAGCATTCTGTTTTAGAATCTGAATTCTTAGAATTCTAGTTACAAACTCTTTTGAGTTATGACTCTGAATTCTGATTATGAATTCTGTTTATGAACTCATATGAGTTATGACTCTGAATTCTGAATCAGAATTCTAGTTACGAAATCTTCTGTGTTTTCAGTCTGAATTCAAAATATGAATTCTCATTACGAACCTCTTGAGTTCTCACTCTGAATTCTGAAGCATAATTCTATTTACGAACTCTTTAGAGATCTGACTCCGAATTCTGAATTAGAATTCCAGTTACGTACTCTTCTAATATCTGACTCCGAATTCTGAATACGAATTCTAGATACGGTCTTGCCTGAGTTCTTACTCTGAGTTCTCTGAGTTCAGAGTCCAAACTCTTATGAGTTCTGACTCTGAAATCTCAAGAACCCCGAATCTAAACATTATAAATTCAGGTTCCGAATTCTTATGAATATAGATTCCAAATTTCCGTGAAATTCAGACTCCAGAATTCTATAGAATTCTAGTTCCAAATTCATAGAAAATAGAATCTTAATATCATTGTATTATAAATTCCGAATTTAATTTTTGGTTAGACTTTGAACTTTCATTTTCTTACATTCTGAATATCATATTTTAGTTAATCTTACACTTTTTTGTTATAAAACGTTTTCGTGATTTTAGTTACTCACTAACCATTGTTTGAGCGACACATGTATAGGTCCCGCAAAAATTAATGGAAAAATATGACCATTGGAGGAGGTAGCTGACTGTTGAATTCGTGCCTATAAATAGGATCTCATTTGAAAGATCTCAGAACTTTTGGATGACTTTTGGAATTTTTGAAGCTCAGAACTTTCAGAAGTAATTTCTAGAGAGAGAGGATCTTATTAACTCTTACGATCTGTGTAGAATGTTTGAACAGCTTGTTCAAACTTTTCTTCATGCAAACTTGCTTAGTGTAGAGGTGCGATTTCCTCGAAATCAGAGACTTCCGTTGTGAAGTCAGAAGTGTCGATTTCCTTAAAAATTAAGGGCTTGCAGGGATAACAAGATAGATACCGATCTTAATATTGAGGGCTTAACTGGGATTGGGTATGACAGACATTCTTGAAATTATAAATCAAGGGACCTTTTATCCCAGGTTATTAGATACCCTTCATTTTGGGATAAAAGAGTTACTAGTTGTTACTTGTAGTATTTCTATTTTGTTTTCCGCTGTATTTTTAGTTTTTGAGGAAAGTATAATCTTCTTATACTTCCTCATACTTATACTCTGATTTAGTTAGATTCTATAATCTTTAAGGTAAAATCTTAGTTGTTGTAAATTTTTGTTAAGTTTCATCTCTGGAATCACTTTTTCCAGAATCAAGCTAGTTATTAGAATATAGAGGTGTTGTAAATTTTGGTTATGAAAAATTTCATTAGGGGTTTTTAAATAATACAATTCACCCCACCCCCCACCCCTCTTGTACTTGAGCATATCATCATTACATATTTGATCCTATAGTTATGAAACCCCTTACCACTTGATAAATTTAAATTTAAATCTTTATAGATGAAAAATTTTAAATGAAACATAAAATATAATAAAATATGAATGATTCATGATGTAAATTTTAAAATGTAATTATATGAACCATATAAAATTAATTGGTGCATGACATTAAAATATGATTCAATGAAAGGAAATCAAGACATAATCCATTATCTAAGGTCCTACTCAACACATAAATTCTTCATCTTCCAGCATAATAAAAGTATGTTAACTATTTACATTTTCAAGAAATTTTTTCAACTTTACTCATGATTTTATTTTATTTTATATCATTTTATATTTAATTTCCTAATCAATTAAGTTAATGTCAGTCGTTTGGATGATATTCAGTTCACATGTCCAAAATGACTTCGATAGTTTTATTATGGTAAAAGGGTTCATTATTTTGTAATAACCATAAAAATAATCATTAAGTAATTATAATTATTATAAATCAATTATAATTTTTAAACCAACCATGAAATATGGTTATGAGAAATGATCTATGCTTTAATTATAGATATGGTAAGTCATACATATGCATTAGTAACGTTTTAATTTTTTAAAAATCATGATGAAAATAACATAATTATTATTTTAGATTTATATTATTAATATAATAACATTAATATAATATTATTAATATAAATAAACTAATATAATTCAATAACATGATGTTGATATAACAAATTAATCACATCACTTCATGGCGGTGATAATCCACTCGTACACATGAATGGTGTTATTATTTTTAAATGAATACAAATGTAAGAAATTATATGTTATATTATATTTAAATAGTGATAAATATTTCATGAATAATATATATATATATATATATATTAAATTCATCATTAAAACCATCAGTGAGAGGTGGTGATGGAAAATGAATTACATCAATCTGTGTGGTAGTAGTCCATCATACACATGAATGACTGTTTAGTTTCTCATTTGATAGAAGATAATATTTTTTTATACAATTAGATTAACATAATTTAATCTAAATATATGGGTGATGTTGATTTTTTTATATCATAATGTTTGAATAATGTTCTTAGGATATGTAAGAATAAATAAATAAAAAATGCTCTATTTAGAGAGATACCACTTTTCCGAACAACATCTTATATTTATTAAAAAAATATTACCTAAGATTTTTTTAAAATAAAAAAGTCCTCCCATATATGGGAATAGAATTAGGTTATATATTTTTTGGTATTTGACTAACTAAACTCTATTTTTAAGTGTAAAAAAATAAGAGAGGGGTACCCTTTTATTAGTGAGGGGTGGGGACCCATAAGAATTTATTATTGTATTGAATTTATATAAATTATTTCTCAAGAAAAATTGATCCAAAATGACATAATTAGAATATATATTGATTTTGGGTCAAATTAATATCATCTAATAAATATTTTACATATTTATTTTATGTTTAAACCTTAATTTGTTTAACCTACTTTAATTTTTTTTGGCAATTATCATGATAATTAATTCAATACTCATTATGAGTCAGGATAGTTACTCTAAAATGAAAACTGGAACATAATTGGAACATAGTGGATATTTTAAACCACTTCCAAATCAATTGGATGAATATAGGTTTTTTAGTAATTTTAATCATTTAATAAAATATTACTTATTATAAAATATCATTGATTTAATTTTTGAAATAATTAATTTAATTTGACATTGAAAAAAATACATGATATAAATGCAACACTAATATAAACCTTAAAAACACTAATAAAACGTCACATTTATCTAAATAAATTTTGAAAAATAGTAATTAATTTAATTTATATTACTTTTAATATTTTCAAAATCATTTATTTTATTTTTCTATTTATAAAATAAATATTGTGGTAGTGTTATGCCAGAAATTAAGGTAATTATAAAATTTATAAAATATATAATTAATATATTGTCATGAAAATAATTTCATTAATTAATAAATAATATTTATTCAAAATATTATTTTATCCCAATGTGAATAGATATTAGATATTTAAAAGCAAGAGAGTGATATTTTTTTATTTTTCTTTACATGAAATATTATATAGGGAATTCTCATGGAAAGTGTCCAATAAATAATTAAATATATATCCTTAGGATAATAGGGTCTAAAAAAATTTATCCAATATTAATTAATATCAAAAATGGTTTCCATATAACTTAGTTTTAACCAAAGTTAACCAGATTTACCCTGTTGATGTGATGATAATTTTTTACTATTTTTAATATTCATTTTAACCAAAAATCAAGATTTCTTTATTGAATCATATAAATTTTGATGACTAAAAATATAGAAAATGTTTTCCAAATATAGTCCCAATAATTGGCAGAAATTCATTTTAAAATTATATCATAAAGCATTACAAAAAGTGGTTTTTGAGGAAAGTGAATTTTTAAAGGAAACCATGATTTGACATTAATTTATGTCTTGTAATATAAATTTTATTAATTTAAACTCTCATATATATAATCTATACATTTCATATCATTAACATATCTTTGTGGTTGTATAAATTAATTTAAATGGAAAAAAATTATGCACTTAAAAACAGCTTTCGAAGAAAAAAAAGTTTCTTTAAGAATAAAAATATATTTATACCAAAATCAGGAAATTTTCAAATTAAAGTGAAATTAATTATATTACTATAAATATAATGGATCAAATTTCACATAAATATTGAATCTAACAAATAATTAGACATTAAATTAATTTATTTAATGAAAGTAAATTGCAATTTTACAAAAATTTGTTAATTTTCATTATTCTCTAAAAACCCAATATTTTCAGAAAAATATGAAAATTTTAAACTAGGATAATTTTATTATTATGATTCCAATAATGATATAATTTTTTATCAAATAACATAACGAAAATTGAAAAAAAAATTAACTTTTTCCCCATGATAAGCAATAACAAACATTTTTGAAGAAAATTTATTTCTTTTACCACAAAATGACATTACTAAAAATGTGTTCTTATTTCCAAAAAATTAGTCAATACAATTGTATTTAATTAGAAACTTATTTATAATTTATATTATAGTTAATAAAATTTTTATATTTCAATTCAATAGTATTACTATAATTGTCCTATTTAAATAATATGTTTCATGGGTCATTTAAGCTCAGTGTTTCATGTCATATACACTATTAGACATAATTTTCTTTGTTTAAAATATTGTTCTATTTAAAAAGGATTATATATTCATGGATTTATCAAATTAGGATATATAAATTATTAGTTAAAGGGATACATCACTCTTATTCCATGTAATTTTCAGACCATCTTCATTGGAGAAGAAAATGGAACCCAATATAGGGAAAATAATTTACAAATAAAATTCTTATCACAAAATATGGGATATTAATATAATTTATATATAATGATGAAATATTATTGTTTTTATAGAGTCTATGTTTTCCATCTGTACCTAAAATAAATATTAAATTATTCAAAGAAACTCATAATTCAAATTTCTCTATACAACCTATTATAACCATGATCAATAAGGATTTAAGGGAAATATTCGGGTGGGATAACATGAGGTGGGAATTTTTTATATGTGTAAATATGATTGGTGTGTCAATAAGTCAAGGTTATGTGAAAACCTCCTAAGTGAGTCATGAAACGTCTCCCTATACCTATGTTGAAATGTTACCATGGTAAAATAGACTTTTTTATTAAAATTTTAAATACTCCTAAGAGGGATGATGCTATATAGTACATTGTGAATTGACTCAAAAGTAAAATATTTCCAAGAAATAAGGTATGGTCATACCCTAGATCCCCATTAAGGGAACTATATAAATGAATTTATGAGGATTCATGATACACCTCTATATATTATTTCTTATCATGCCCCTTAGTTCACAAATAAATTATAGATGTGTCATCAGAAGGGTTTCAATAAACAGATTCATTTTATAATTTAGTATCATCCACAAATAAAATTGTATTTTTAATGTACTATTCATCCATTATAATACATACTAAGGTTATGATCACTTGATTTTCTAGAAAAATGGAACCAATATTTACCATTGGTGGAATTTTCATAAATAATATCTTTCCTTAAATCATTATGATGGAACTGTGTGAATCATTTTATAGTAATATATTTCATATTACATTTTTTGGATAATGTGGGGAATGGAAGCTACTCATTCTAGAAGTATCTAAGGAGACAACTATAAAGGTTTAAGCTCTTCAAGATCATATTGAGATAACAGAAAGAAGACCTAAGATCTATGCTAATGATCTATGGGGGGGTATGGGACTCCATGTGGAGGATTGTTTCTTATTAAATTTATCTCTATGGAAGAGGGTTATAAGGTTTGGTAATAAGTTATAGTAGAGTCCTAGGTACTTATAATCTTTTCAAATTTTTCATAGAATTGTTGTTTTCACTTATCATTTGGATATTTCACCCAACCTCTAAGAAGTGCATGATTTCTTCCATGTTTTACTGTTGGGGAAGTACATTCTAGATCCAATGCATGTGCTCACCACTGAGTAAAAAGAGTTGGAACACAACATCTCTTATAATGAAGAGCCTATCTATATTCTTGTTACTGGAGATAAAGTATTTCAAAAATAGAAAACTAGACTGGTGAAAGTACACTGGAGGAATTACAAGTTATAGGAAACACATGGGAACCTAGAGAATTGATTATATTGATCTACTAATATTTTCTTACTGTATATCATATGTCCCTAATTTAGAGGATGAAATTATTTAATTGGGGAGAATGTTTGACCAGATATTGTTTTATAATAGGTAAACATAACATCCCTGAAACTATTAAACTAAAAAAATTATTACCTCAGTGTTATAATATAGAATAAAATATTTTTTCTCATAAATACATTTACAAGTATTATTTAAAAAATTAATTTAAATTTGAAAAAAATAGTCATAAATTTTTTATTTGGAATACCAAAATTAGTTTAAAGTAAATATATGGGTTTTTAAGGGAAATTATTATTTAAATATTTATATTGAAGTTAATTTTTATCACGTTTATATATGTACTAAAAAAATGGATTTCATATTTATAATTAGAATTTAAATTTTTTATCATGAAAATAAGTTACCTAAGGTTAAAGTTTGTCACCACAGTATGGGTTAAGGGATAAAATATCTGGTTAAACTAAGGGATAAGGTCTAAAATATCACAAAACAAATTACCTTTAATTTTATTGTTGAGTTAATTTCTACCTATAAAATCCAATATTTTAAATTGGGTTTCCATTGTACCACCAAAACATGAGAAATGCATTTATATTATTTTAACATTATGAGTATTTACAAAAGTTTCACCCCTATCACTTATAAAAATATCCCTCCCATAACTCACATCTCTACAAACTTTAAGCATTATTGATCTACCAAAAACTAAAAAAAACTCCCCAAAAAACCTTTATCCACATCCTATGTCTTCTCTCCTCATTAAAGGAACTCCTTTTGAAATCATAAACCACTTAGTAAAAGATCCCTCTCATGAATTATAGTGAGAACTTTTAATTGTATTTTACATTAAATTTTTATTATTCTACCTCATCCAAATATATCATACCAATACCATTATTGTAAAATAAGTATCATTATTGTATTTAAATTGTATTAGGTTAATTTTATTCCCATTATCAACCTTATTCTTACCTTTTCTAAAATAAACAAAACACCACTCTCGTTACATGAAAACTATCGCCTCTATGGATGATGAACTTTATTTTTCATCAGTATCATATAGGGATGGTTTTTTAAATTGATCTAATTAATAAATAAAATATTTATGAAATTATTAAAATTATGTAAAGAATAATTATGAATCATATTAATGATATTAACATTATTTGATCACTGTAGTTTTAACTACCCAAAATCGATCATACTGATACATTTCTCATAATTTGAATATATTTTTATAACATATATAACTATATAGCTCTGGTATATCTAGAATGGTAAAGGGATATTAATTATCCAATTATAGAGATTATGAAACTATTTTATAACTCTGTTGACCATGGTAATCATACTGATGTGGTCTTAGAGAAATTGACTAAACAATACAAAGTGGCCTATGAGAGTGAAACAACTATATGATAAATTAATGTAATACGATAATAAATATACCATAAAAATAATATATAAAAAAATTTATATGAATATAAATTTATATAGAAATTATTTAATAAACATAATTGGTTTATTTGAATAGTTAGACATGTATATTAAATGACTCAAGACTTTAGGTAATTGAATTCTAAACTCGATTTCTTTCCTAGTGTAATGATCATGTTTAACATTATCTACTTGGTGAACCTAAACCAAAGGCATTTGATATTTTTTAATTATTTATGGTCAATTCTATTCATATATTTATTTTCCTTACATTATATACATTTTTTATTATCAAGATTCATCTTCATATTTTCATCTATTTCCAATGTATAATCATTTTCTAATTTTTTGGAATTTTTTTTATTTTAAAATAAAGAAAAAAATATTGATTCATGATCCTTATTATATATTTTCAATTAAAATTATATTATGGTATTATCAATTGAAATTATTTTTTCCAATATTTTCATTCTTTTAAATTCATGATATTCTCATCCATTCAATGTATATTTGATGAGATATTACTTATCCCCTCTCATTATACTACCTTTATAAGCCCTATAAATAATAAATTATTAGTGAGAAAACTGAGGAATAAATATAATTATACGAGATCATCCCAAAGTATTTGTAAAGTAAAAAAGTGGTGGTGTCCTATCAAATACATCCCAATTTAGATACAAATAAGTAAACATAGGCTCTGGCACAAATTCATCAAGGGGAAGTAACCTTGAATTTTTTTTGTTGGGTTTTAGATAAATCTTCAATTTATATGCAACTAAGGGGCATAAAAAATCACATGGATTGATATTACCAAGATATATGATTAGGATATTTCACACACTAATTAAAAATCCAAAATGGCGGATTTAACTATATTGATTTCAAATTTATTTTCTCTATCACTCTTCATCCCTATCTTGAAATTATTTTACTTCTACATATACATGTCCTTTAATCTCAAGGATGTATGTTATATATTTTCATAATTGTATATCCATTACTCTATATTGTGTGAAGATGATATAAATTCAATGGTTCTTATCAATATATTAATTTCATTTATTGACTAGGTAATCATTTAAAATCATATTCTTGTTATTTAATTGTGGATAATTATTTATTTTTAAGTAATGTTTATTATGTTTTGTTTATTAACTCCTTTTATATGATGATTTCATTTGAATTATTTAGTGATCAGTGGGTCCCAAAATTATATGTCCCCTTGATGCATTCAGATTTCTCATGAGGAAAAGTATTTTGGGAATTTATCATATGACTTACCTTTTATGTAGGATGTCTTGGCCCTAGGCCTTGATGGTAATATTAAGAATTTTGAGATTATTCATTCCATCACTAGAAAATTAGTAATTATTTTTCATGTAATTATTGGTATTGGTTTGGTTATATACCATTCTGGTGTTAATAGTTCTATAGAATATTTTATTACTGTTAACTTCTATGATATCTATAATACCTTGAGATTATGTGATCACTTATTTTTTATGATACCCCTTACTGATCATTTAAGATCACTAATTTATATTTTTTTCCTTTCCCCAATAAACTCAAAATAAAACATGAAATAATTTTAGGATATCCTAGAAGGATTAAGATAGTTCTCACATAGAAATTATGTTTTATTTTTTCAATAAAATTAAACATGTATGGAATTTGTGTATCTATACATTCAAGAATACTAAATGGTTGAATACTATGAAATGTCTCTTTTTTGTACAAATTTAGTAATATAAACTCTATCTTTAATCTATTGGAGTCTATGGTGTTACATTAATATTTTTTTATTATTTTTATCAATATATAACTTCATACATGAACTTATATTTAATGTATTTGTTTACATAAACCATTGGTGGTGACATATAGAGTATTATTCGCACCTTTAATGGGAAACGTGGTGTACATACAGACATTATTGCTGAAATTTAGGTCTCGAATATGGACCAAGTATTTGAGGATGAGCTGTGGGAGCTTAGTGTGGATTGGTAGTTAGCTCCTAGACTAAGTCGATAATGGTCCAGTGGATCTATTAATATTTTATTTTTATATCATTTGTTAATTTATTATTATGCTGGTTTTATTAGATTGTAGTTTTTGGATATATGTACCTTTTTTAACTATATGTGTATCATTTGTCAAAGCCTATAATATGTTTGATTTATTGTTTTCCTTCTGAAAATAAATTCATAGCATGTCATTGATTATAATTTATCAATTATTATTATTACTTATGCTGTTATTTAGAGTTATCAAATATTGATGGTATAATATCACTATATTGCTAATAGACCCTTGTTCCTAGTCAGCAGCCTCAGTATAATGCAATACATTCCTATGTTCATATAGTGCATCCAATTTTATTATTATTATAGTAGATCAAGCCTAGAGTTACAATAGGGCTTAAAAATAAATATGGTCTAGTATATTTTTTTATGTTCTATCATGGAAACACTTATGGAGTTATGGTTTTGGTTATTAGGATTAATATTACAATATACATTTTATATAAAAAATGTTCATTGTATACTCATTATGTAGTGGTTTGATTAATAAAATATCACGATTTTGTTAGTCATGGTTTTGTAAATTTGTTGTGGTGTTAAAGCACATCATAAAATATCAATATATGAAACTATGTTATGGTTATACTCAAAAATAATAAGGAATATAAGTAAAATTATATCTATAAAACATATAGGATAAAGATGTGTTCTTGGTTTCTTAATTTTTGTTTGACCAGACTCACCACATCATGGTGGTTATCAACTACATCATAGTTTATGGAATTCTATAATATCTAAATTTTTAATATTCTATTTTTTAATATTGGATTAAGGATTATAAATTAGAAATCTTAGAAAAAATATTGATGAATTTGACTTGGAATAAAGGGAACTTCCCACACAGATGATAATGAAGTCTTCTAGATTTATGAAATGATCAATACTATTGTTAAAGATATAGTTATATGAAATATATCTATAAGTGGGTCATCCATAAATTTTTCAATATGTGATAATAATGATGAAATAGTTTATCCAATGAAATTAAGCGAGTGTCACCCAATTGGGTCATTCTTGAGGGAATAATAGTTGACACGGAATCTATAAACACTTAGGAACTCAAGAAAGGTGGATAAAGTTCATTATCATCATATTTCATTGAAAATTGAATTATATTTTATATATTTCTTTGAGTTTAGGATAATCTCCATACACTATATTCTGAATTTTCCATGCATGATAAAATGATGTTGATATGGATAGCGGTATATCATTAGTTATACACCATGGATGTAGCGACATGATAATAATAGTTTATGAAACTTGTAATCCCTCATTTTTTGTGATTTTAATTAAAAATATCTCAATATCTCATTTAAATTATCACATTTAATAATTCAATATTAAATCCATACACTAATTAGAAATTTGGTGAAGAAGATATGAATGTCACAAAAAATATCCATGTGGATTAAGACCACTGATTCACCCCTCCCCATCCCTTTTAGAATTTGATCATCTCTAAACTGTACCTAACACATTTCTAACTTTGTTTTAATGAAATTAAACCATTGTGAGTGTAAAATATTTTTAAATTATATATAATTATAATTATCCAATCATATAAACTATAGAGTGATAATACCTTTCTATGTGTGATTATAGATAATGTAGTGTCTTACATCTATGATATTTTCCAATGAGCGATTTGTTATATTTTTAGACAATGCGATGCAATTTGGGATATCACATGTGATTAATACATTCATATAATCATAAACAAGTCAAATAGTGAATTTTTAACAAAAATATTATATTTAATTAATTTCAAATGTTTAATATTCCTCTTCAGTTATAGTGAGTGATATGGAATATTATTTTTTAAGAAAAAGGAACGAGCGATTCCTCATGTAAGTGATACATTTTGGATTGAATTTTTTTTATATTTAATATAGATCCATATAATTTAATATTTGAATATATTTTTTGGTTAAAATCATGAATAATGGACAAATTAAACCAATAGATGATATTCCTTTTAAATATAAAATATGAATTTTATATCATTAAAATGTGGTTATATTATATTTTCTCATAATCAAACACAAATATATTCACAAAACCCGATGAATGGAAAAATTTATATTAATTATAGAAAAAATTCCATCATCAATTTGTATATATTTTAAAATATATTTTTCTTTATTTCTTCTATTTGAAGTATATATGAGGTAGTTATCAAATTAATAATATTGTTATGTTTTCAAACACAAAATATTTTAATAAATAATTTTTATACATGTATTGATTTAAATTATTTCTATCTAGAATTCAAGAAATTTATAAATCAAGAAGTAAGATTAGTTAGCTCATCAAATTTATTTCAATCTTACAATTTATCAGTTTGGAGAATCTTTTAGAAAATGATTTTTTGTTAGATTTGAAGATTCATTTTCCCATAGATCTAAATAATTTTGGTGTCCTTGAAAATATTTATGATTAAAATAGTCGGATATTTCACACCCTGACATTTAAAAATTATTTTATTTTATTATTTAATGGCTTCGGTTAGTCTCATCGAGGTTCTGGTTGAGTATTGGTTTAATTATTTTTTTTTTGAGAATTGTTATTTTTGGTGGGTTTCGGTTGGTGTATGGGGACCATATGGTTAGTTGTAACTATGTGGTCGGTCCAGGTGATCGTGCAGCTACCCAAATATTAAAAAAAAATATAATAGTTTATAACTTAATAATAGTAATATTATTGTTATAGAAATTATTATTATTATTATAAAATTATTAATATTGTTATTATTATTATGTTATTATTATTATTATTATAAAAATCTTATTATTATTATTATTATTATTTATATTTTTAACCTTAATTCTACCCTTCCCAAGCCTTGCTATGGGGCCTACCCCCTTGTGTTTTCCCTATGCGACCACAGCCCCTCATTCCACCTTATACTGGTGACCTCCTATGGACTTCCCTTCACCAGCGCGTATCCCCCGGACCTCCCCTATGCTGGTATGCGACCCTGCGGACTCCCCTAACCCACCCCAGCCATCCCTTCCTCATGTGCCCATCCCACCTGTCAACCCCCTTCTTCACCAGTTCCACCTCCACTATGGTCGGTGCTTCAGTCATTGGTGTCCTCCCTACTACAGTCATGACTCCCACTTTGGTGCCCCTGATGAGTTATTTTTATCAATTTTTTGTGGTTTTCTTCACTATAGTGGATATCAAATGGTTAGGGTTAATGTTTTTTGGTTTCCTTTTGGTATTAGGGTGTGTGGTTGGTCCGTGAGGTCTCTCTCTCCCTTCTGTTGAAGTTTTGTGGCATTTGCACAATGTAAAGGTATGTGTTTACATACCTATCCATTTTGTATAAATCTATTTGTGCTTTTATTACTTCAATTACTTTTTTAAATGATTCATAACTTCATAATATCTCTAATTGGTCTATTATGGAGTTTATAGTTTATTAGAACTGTTTTAAAATAGATTTTGAAGTGATCCTTATTTATGTTTATGCATGTTACTACCCAATTTTGTTTTAATAAATTTTAATATATGATTCGCAACTTAGTAACACACATAGTGAAATTGTTGTGGTGTTTTCTTGATATTATAGTGTGTTGAAAATAGATTTCAAAGTGAATCTTAAATTATTCCAATGTACGCAGGTGTCAAATGTTCTTGGTTAAATGTAAGTTGGGTTTTAATAGTGAAATTAGTTGATTTCTGTAGTGTTCTCCACTTTTAATTATTGTGTTCAAATGGTGAGATTTTGGTTTTTGAAATTATTTTAAATACGATGTTTTTGTGGTGATAGTTGTAAGTTGTTTTTTAATTCTATCCTTACCTTTAAAATTTTCATTTGCAACTATTGAGATTATTTGAAATGGTTTGGTTTGTCTTGTTGAATGGTTTCTTAGAGCGGTTTCAAATATGGTTTTCATTTTTTGACCCGTTTTATAATTGAAATGTGTTTAGGTGTTTTGATAAGTATTCATAGTTGTTTTTCGTAAATGTTTCATTGGTTTTGCAATTGCATCTTGGTTCCTCTATTTGTCTTATTTTTATTTTAAGGGTTTTTTGTTTTTTGAGTAAACGATAATGTTTATAGAGTGTGCTGGACCTCGCTGTGTTTGGTTCAAGTGGTGGGTGTTAAGAACAAAAACATATATATACATAGGTTAAGGAATATATGTGTACCATTTTTGTACATATTCCCTCATGACATGGGAATATATGGAATACATCTAGAGGAATATATATATATGTATGTATGTATGTATGTGTGTATAAATTCATGTGTGTTTAAGTGTGAAGGGTCGATTCGAGTGGTTTTCATAAAAAAGTTTCATGTTTGGGGTAGGTTTCCCTATGAATTAGACTTTAAATTATATTATTTTTGATTTCATGTTTTGTGAAATTTTATTTAATACTATTTAGTAATTTATGGTTTTTAGAATAATTGATTGTTGTGAAATAAAGTAATACCCTCTTTGTAATTAAATTGTATGAAATTTATTACTAAATGTGCATACTAAGTGTTTAATGAAATGCCACTTTGACCTTTATAAATGTTTTTTGAAATTTAAATTTTGGTTGGGTTTCTTAAATGGATTTCCAAGCATGGTTCTAGTTTTCAAGGTGGCATGTGTGTGGCTTTTAAAGAAATGGTGTAGAATGTGATGGTTGTTTTTTTTTTCATATTTGGAACATTACAAATGGTTTCATTGGAAAATTATCCTAGGAATGGTTCCTCGCCTTATTGGTTGATTAAAGATTGGATTTTCCTTGGATTTGGGATTCCCTTGTTTTATGATGGTTTGATGGTGAGAGACTTGTTCCTTGGGGAGACTCAGGGGTGACCATGTATTGTATGTTGACTGGGTTTGATGAATATACTTTTCAGTGGATATCAATTCAACATTGTTGGATCACCCCCTTTTTAGTATGAACATTGGAACCTATCATAATGATAAAATTTTCAGTTAATGAATACTTCAATAGTTTATATTACGCACTCTCTAGTGGCCCATGTTAGGGGGTAATTTTGTTATCATTTCAATGGGATTGAGACCCTTATTTATGCAATGTATGGAGAAAATTGGGAATTTGGGCGTTCTGATTTCATCAGGTAGGGTATGCCATCGAGATGAGTCCCATGTATAGTGTGTTCTAGATTATTTAGGATATTTAGTGTTCTCCCATGCTGTCTGGTACAAAGTATTCTATTGTAGATTATTGATATGTGTATGATGATTGGTTTCTCTTTTGTGTTGTTTCTCAATTGTCCGTGTTGTATACTTGTTGATATTGTTCCCTTGCAT
This sequence comes from Viscum album, assembly GCA_963277665.1. Lineage (NCBI taxonomy): Eukaryota > Viridiplantae > Streptophyta > Magnoliopsida > Santalales > Viscaceae > Viscum > Viscum album. Next base: position 1,321,295,296 of record OY728138.1, read on the forward strand.
TGTGTAACTTCTTGCTAAAGGTGATAAAATGGATTCAAGTGCTTATGGAAAATGTTTTTGGAAATGTTTTACACTTCCATCCTCCCTTCTTATTATAAACATTAACTCCTTTTAAAGGATAACGTATACATCTTAAAAAGGGAATATGGGTTTAAATTGAAAAGGGGAAATGGAATGTGATTTTATTTTAGAAGAAAATGTGTGAAAACCTAATTTTGTATATTTTATTTAAAACATGAAATTGATGGATCTTTTTCAATGTAAATTCATATTGTAATAGATTGTTTGGGCATGCCTATGGAGTTTTAATACTCACACCTATAGTTTATCTTTGTTTTTTCACTTCAGGTTCTACTTCTTGCTCGAATTCAATCACTATAGTGCGACATTGGATTGATGTTATAGAGGTATGCACAGTTTTATTTTCTCACCACTACTAGTTTTTATTTTAATAATTTACTTTTAATTTATTTATTTGTCTTTCATTTATGGTTTAAATTATTCCCAATAGCATTATTTTGATGTCAAGCACTAGTTACTGGACTATGAGGATTTGGAACACCCTTCATGTCATATCTATGACTGGTTTAGGTAACTAGGTCAGGTTTTCAAGAATTCATTTCTAAAAAAATTGTATCATAGGAGGCCCTTGTTATTTGTGATGTCTAGAAGATAGAGATTAGGATTGTCTAGACTTGGGAGGTAGGTGTGGGTAGAGTGTTACAAACTCTTTCTCTTTTAGATCCTCAAGTAACCAAGGATAGTATGGGATTCAAGTCCTTGTGTTGTCTTGGTATGTTTTGGGATTTAGGAATGAAAATGGAGGAAATCTAGTGTTACGTAATGATTTCACATGGAGAATTGACCCATATATAGTCTGAGTACACTATTTAAGCTCCTCTTAATGTTTTATGCTTAAGTGGAGTGTGGCTCACTACTATGACGTTGTGTTAAGCATAACTACTGGTTTTTCATTCCAGAATTTTGTTTCAGGTTGTGGTTCTCTTTGGTTCTGGTTGGTGTAAGTGTGTCTTTGAAAATAAAAATGTTTTTTCAAATGAAAATGGTTTTTTTAAATGGCTCTAAATTGGTAAATAGGTTGTTTTTTTAACCCTAGGAACACTTTATTAATGGTCGCATGTGTGTGGGTATGTATGGAACATTCATGGGGGGAATTTTTCATGGATGATGTGAGTTGAGATGGAGGGACACACATGTGATTTTTTATGGGATTCCATGATTGTTTTTTTAAACCAAAGGCTTGGACTTGTTTTTATAAAAGTGATTTTGAAAGGGGAAGTGATTTTAAAAATTGAAATTTGGTTTGAAAAATGGGGTTTTGGAATTTGGATAAGTGGCCTTAGAAGAAGGAAGTTTTGAAACATAAAAGGAATGTTTATTTTTTAAAAGGGATAATTTTGGATGTGTTTATATTTGTTTGGTTTTGAGTTAGTTTCTTTTGGCTTGAGTTTATCTTTGATTTTGATTAGGCATGATATTGGTTTTTGTTTTGTGTTTTATGTGTTGTTAAAAGAAATGATTCCCAGAAAGGCTCCCATGTTGTTAATGATTCATGCATAGTTCCCATTTTTTCATGAGAGTTGCTTGTCATTTGTGGTGTTAGAGTTATGTAAGTAGAAGATATATGGTTAGAAGAGGTTGAGAGTCTCTTCAGGGTGTTGGGAACTCCCAAGTATATCAGGGTTTCTATTGTTTTGGAGTTCTTTGAGAGTCCAATTTTAGACTAGTGGAAGTTGGTTTTCCCCAAATTCATTATGAGTTTGGGTGACATGGGAAAGGTTCAGGGATTACTTAGTCTGAGATTTCATGCCTGATGAGGTGATGTTAAGGAAGGTGACAGAGGTTTGGGATGTTTGATAGGGTTAGTGGTTGGTAAAAGTTTTTGTTGACCACCATAAATAGTTGGTTCCTGGGGTGTAGTCAGAGCTGGTTGGAAATCCAAAACCTTTTTTAGTTTTGAATGGTTCTCTATATGTAAAGAAGTTCAGGCCTATGAAACCTGTTCCTAAGTAGTCTATCATTTTTCGAATCCATCCAAATTGCTTCACTCGAGGTGGTCATTTGGGTCACCAGGAGAAATCTTGTAGGAAGTGTTTCTTAGAGAAGGCGTTGTGACCAAGGTATTCTTTGTGACTAACTATGAGGGAGGAGATACTGTAAACATAAGATCCCCAGCCTTAGTTCTTAGGGTGAAGCTCTCTCACAGTCAGGGTTTCAGGGTTATGTGAGACCTTTGGTTAGTTATTTCTCTTCCATTTTAAAATAGATACATTTACAGTTTTCATTATTCATTTTACCTCACCATGGTATGTTCATCAAATCGTTTTAAGAATACGATGGATTTTTTCTATTGTTATCTTAGTAGTTATAATTGTTCGAATGTGGATTTTGGAATCGTCACTTTTCTTAGTGAATGTTTGTCCCTCGTATGGGTTGGTTTCATTTTTTGTTTTAATTATGTTCATTTGAAGATTTAAGTGTTTGGGAATATTTATGTTTGAAGGTGTGTTCGGGTCTACTGTTTGGAATGAATTTATTTTGTGGGGTTCCTCGGGTGTTTGGAACATATCTCTAGTGATAGTTTTATTAGGAATTGAAATTGAAGGAGTACGGGTTGGGAGTCCCCTAGTTCTCAGTTGAGGTGGTGGTGTTGTTGGTTTTTGAAACCCCTTTGCCAGTTGAGTCCATGGGGTTGGGACTGCCCCCTCCTATTATCCCCTTATTCTTCTACTGTTGTTTCCTTTTGATCAGTTGGGTGTGACTTCTGAAATGAATATTCACCCAGAGGTATTTTTTCTCCTCTCAATTTTCATTGGGTGGGGACTCAAATTTTAGTTGACTTTCGGCTTTGTGACTTTCTAGGGGAATAAAGTTTCTATGGTTGGGAGAATTGTTGCAACCTGATAGTTAAAAATTATGTTATTTTATTATTTGTTGGATTTGGTTAGTTTCATCATGGTTTGGGTTGACCAATGGTTTAAATGTTTGGAAAACTTTTATTTTTGGTGGGTTTTGGACTAGTGCATGGGTACCGCATGGTTAGTGGTAACTGTGTGGTTGGACCAAGTGATCATACAACAACCTAAATCATTAAATAAATAATTTTTATAATTTTTTAAAACATGATAATATTAATATTATTGTTGTATATAATTTTATTTTTATTATTATTAATTTATTATTATTATTATTGAAAAAATTATTATTATTACAATTTGATTATTATTATTATCATGTTATTATTATTATTACAACGTTATTATTTTTATTATTATTATTATTATTTAACCCTAATTATACCCTCCACCAACCATAGTTCATCACCTTGCCCTCCCCTCATGTTTTCCCTTTGATCCCCTCAATCCCCCTTTTTTCGATGACATCCTCCGGCCTCCCCTCCCCCATCGCGCAACCTTTAGGCCTCCCCTCTGCTAGTGTGTGTCCCTCTAGCCTCTCCTAGACCAACCCAGCTATCCCTTCCTATCACGTGCAACCCAACAATGAACCCCTACCTCATCAGCGCCACCACCTCTCTGGTTGGTACCTCTCTTTCTCACATCCTCCCCACTCTAGTCATGCCTCCCTCTCTGGTGCCCCCGATGTGTTAATATTTTTAAATTTTTGTGGTTTTCTTCACATTCGAGGAAGTCGAATGCTAATGGTTAATGTTGGTTCGGTTTTACTTGGGTATAATCATGTTCAGTGGGTTCATGGGGTCTCTCTCTCCCTTCCGTTGAATTTTCATGGTGTTCACACGATGTCAAGGTAGGTGTTTCCATACCTTTCCATTCCGTAGCTATCTATTGGTGCTTTTTATTCTTCAATTATTTTTTTTACTTGATTCAATTCTTTTGGATACAGTTAATTAGTCTATTATGGCATTTATAGCTTATTTGAACTATTTAAACAAGTCATTGGAAGTGTTCCTTGTTTATATTTTTGCACGTTAATGCCTAATTTTATTTTAATAAATTTTTACATATGATTAACACCTTGGAAACTCACATAGTGAATTAATTATGGTGTTTTATTGATAGTATAATTTGTTAAAAACATATTTCTATGAAAATATTCAATTATTCCTATATAAATAGGTGTAAAATATTTTTAGTTAAATGTCAGTTGGGTATTAAGAGTGGAATTATATGATTTTTGTGGTGTTCTCCCCATTGAATTATTATTTTCAACTGGATGGGTTATGGGTTGGGAAATTTTTGAAATATGGTGTTTTTTGGTTTGGGTCATAAGTTATTCTTTAAATCTATACTTATCTATAAAATGTTCATTTTCACCTTTTTGAGATTATGTGAAATGGTTAGGTTTGGGTCCTCGAGTGGTTTCTTAGAGCGGTTTCAAATGTAGTTTCAAATGTTTAAATGGTTTTATAATTGAAATGTGTTTTGGGTGTTTTGATAAGTATTTGAACTTTTGTTTCTAAATATTTTATTGGTATTTAAATCTCATCTTGGTTCCATTGTTGGGATAATTTTTATTTTAAGGGTTTTGTGAATTTTGAGTTGTTGATAATGTTTATAGAGTGTGTTCGACCTCACTGCGATGAGTTTGAGCTACGGGTGTCGAGAACACCTACATGAATATGCATAAGGTAGGGAATATATATATATATATATATATATATATATATATATATATATTCCCTCTTTGTACATATTCTATCATGAGTCTGGGAATATATGCCACAAAGCTAGGGGAATTTATACATATATATGTATAAATTCATGTTCATGTAAGGGAGAAGGGTCAGTTCGAGTGACCATCATCAAAAAGAGGCATGTTTGAGGTAGGTTTACCAATGAATTAGCCTTTAAATTAAATATTTATTTATTTATTTTTCTCTCTTTTATTTAATTATAGTTATTAATTTATGGTTTTTAGATTAATTTATTATTATGAAATAAAGTATGACCCTTCTTCTTTTTGAATTGTATGAAATTTCTTATTAAATTTGCTTACTAAGTGTTTGATTAAATGACCCTTTGGACTTTATAAATGTGTTGTGGATTTAAAATAATGGTTGGGATTCTTAAATGGGTTTCCTAGTGTGTTTTTGGTTTTAAAAGTGGTGGTGTGTGGTTATTTAGTAAATGTTTTAGCATGTGATGGTTTTTCGATGCCCGTTTCGAACATTAAAATTGGTTTCATCGGAAAAAACTCCTTGGAATGAGTCATCACCTTATTGGTTGATGAAATTTGGGAGTTTCCTTGGAATGGGAATTCCCTTGTGTTATAATGGTTTGAATGTGGGAAGGTTGTTCTTTGGGTGACTCAAGGGTAACCTTGTTGTGTGTGCTGACTATGTGTGATGAATGTAGTTGTGACTGGATACTTGTCTGAAAATGTTGGCTCAATCCTTTTTTAGTTTAAACATGGAAACCTAGCATATCGAGCGAATTATCAATGAAATATTGTTGCACTTGTTTACATTATACACTCACTAGGGGGCATATCAGGGGGTTATTATGTCACGACCCGCCTTCACCAAAAGGAGGGAAGGGTAAGCAGATTGCCAGGACCTTCCTTCTTTAAGTTAAAGGAGAGATAATGACCCCCGAGACCCGCCTTCAATAGGTCCCGGAGTGGCGACTAGCACCAAGGGTATATAAATTTCTCACAAATGGAAGGCATTACCACTTTTGTTTTATAAGATCGAGAGATAAGATGATGAAACTCACCAACACCAAGGTAAAAGAAAATTAAAGCCAAAAGTAAACCATTCCCACATGCATGTTCCAAAAGTAAAACCACAAAGTACAAAAGGTGACTACAAAGGTAAGTACCAAAGAGGAAAATAAACAACTGCAACTGCCCCAAAGGTCCAAGCTAGTATGGTCCTGTGTGATCCCCGAAGTCCTCCTAGAAACCTGAAGGCAGTTTTTATATACATTGGGTGAGCATACAAGTACACTCAGTAGGGAAAACCAAAGACTCTGGTGCACAAGTGGGGGAAACGTGCTAAAGTCCTGTGAGAAAAGAAGTAAACCAAACACCTAACAAGGTAAAATATCCACCCAAGCCTCACTAAGGCACACTCCCCAAAAAACACAAGTCAAGTAAAATATATAATAATTGCACATCGATGTTTGGGTACCCTACGCCACTTTCCCACTGGTTATTGAGACATCCTACGCATTGAACCAATCTCGCCATTCTCACCGCAGTCCCACTACCACACCCGCCTGCACACACCTACGCCACAACTACCACACGCAGTCCCACTGCCGAATCCCGCCCACAAACACCTGGGCCACAACTATCACATATAACCACGCCTACAAACACCTAGGCCAGAACAACCACCACCATGCCCGAAGACACCTGGGCTAGAAAAATCCACTGCCACGCCCGAAGACACCTGGGCCTCATCCCGAATGCACTTGGGAAACCACCTGCCGCACACACCTGGCCAACCACCACACTACCCCGCCCGATGGTTCTTGGGCTAATAATGGACCTCAGGCCATCATAGTCTGCCTGAAGATAATTGGGTTATCCGGGAAAGGGAGAAGAAAAGGAGCTAATAATCAGCCACTAAGAATAGTGTTGGGAAAAACACCCCCCCCCCATGAAATGGGTGTGTTCAGCACTAAGTGCTCAACTTGGGTGGGGCACGAATAAGAAACACAAAACTACAAGTATAGATATATGTAACACGCACTCACCCAAATCCTAGGTTTTTCTAACCAGCCTACAGAACACAACACCACTGCGTCCAAGTCCCAAGTCACGACTTTCTCCAACAAAACCCATTTGTCCCATTCTTGATTCAAGTTCAGTGATAATGTTTAATTAAGTTTAAGCACTTCTGGGCAACTAGCAAGCATAGGCACAATTCCAGGAATGTAAACAGTCAAGCATCTACCATAACGCCCACACCCGGTTCTCAACAACAGAGGATCCCACCCCAAGCTGTGATATAAACAAGTAACCACCGAGTCTTAAAACTCACAACCACCGAATTCATACCAACAAGGGTCCCATCGCCAAATTCACACAACCACCAAGATTACAAGACAGGGGATCCCATCCCCTCCCACATTTCCAGTAATTGGCCCAAAAAGAAAACAACCAACTACCACCATCAACACAAGTCAGGGTCATACCAGTATTTTCTGATTTAAACGACTTAACACACTCCATGATTTAAATTTTCATGTGTTTTAACCGGGGTTATCATAGAAGGATTGATCATGGTGCCTCAATTTATTTGGTCGGATATACGTGGTTAACCAATTTAATTTTCACAGCAGAAGTTTACAACCACAAACAAGCCATTTAAAACATCGGCAGGGGTTCATTAGTGCACAAACAACGACCACCAACGGCCTTGATTTTTAGAAGGCATAAGCCAGCGCAAATCAACAAGATGGTCATAATATAAACAACATCTACAATCACAGCCCCATTATTTCTTTAGAATCTAGTTCATTATCTTAATCTAGGTCTGGTTTGTCCAATTCTACAGAACAGAAGCACGCCCACCCCGCATGATACACAAAAGAGAGAGACGAAGGAGAAATTCCCTACTTATTGATAGATGATCGACATTTAGGCCGGGCGCGGAACTTTACGGATAACGATGTGGTGCGCCCGATGCACCAGAAGCTATTTGTGAAAATCCATGATCGAGGAAGGGAGAAACCGCGGCTTAACCCTTAGTTTATAAGATCTGCGGACGGTTGAGGTGAGAACGCGAAACCGCGTAAGGTGCGGGGGTCGTGGGTTGATCATGCGGCTCCACTCGTCATTAAGGGGGTTCAGGTGGTTTAAACCGACTCATTAATTGATTAATTTTTTAATTAAAACTCTTATGCACGTTACAGGTCTTTAAAACACACTCAAACGGGTCAAATAGGGTTTAAAACCCTATTTGCGCAAAAAGGAGCGCTACTGAAAATAACCCGCGGGGTAGGCCAGAGCCACCGGTAGCTGAGAGCTACCGGTGGGTGATCGCTACCGGTAGGCCGCAGCTACCGGTAGGTCATGGCTACCGGTAGGCCGCAGCTACCGGTACTGGTAGGCCAGCTACCGGTAGGCTGCAGCTACCGGTAGGCCGCAGCTAACGGTAGATCGAGCTACCGGTAGGCTGCGGCCACCGGTAGACCGAGCTACCGGTAGGCCTGCTACCAGTAGGCTAAGGCTACCGGTAGGCCTACACCACCGTGATTTCCATACCCGAAAACCCAAAAAGAGATTTTGACAAAGTAATGGACCCCAAAAACCCGGGCCATTACATCAGATACCTCCTAAACGATTCTCATCCTCAAGAATAAAAACAAAACCATAATGGAAGAGAGGATCCGAACAACCACCTTGAAAGATACCACTTAGGAGCGAACCCATGCTAACTAAAACATTTCCCCACCAAGAACCAAGCAACATACCATGCCAAACTTCCCAGGCATGTGGGTTGGGGAGTCTCCTCCCCCCATGTTAAGATATTATCCGCTTTGGGCGGCACTGACTCGCCCACACGGGTTTGATCGCATCCACCTTAATGCGTCTTGATTAGGGGTCGGGTTCTCTCCTCCCCATAGCCAGATATTTTCACACACAAACAGAGGAAAGAAAAATCAATACATTTCCTAGCCAAAAGACAAAACGTTCTACCACAACAAGTACAACAAGGAACAAACTCAAAACAACTCCGGGTACTGGGTACGCATCTGTGCTTCACTCTCCCACGTATGCTCCTCAAGCCCACCATGTATCCACAACACACGAACCAAGGGGATGGTTTGCCCATGAAGAACCTTCTCCTTGTGATCCTCAATCATCACTGGTCTCTCCACAAAGGTCACGTCATCCTCGATGTCCAGCTCACCCCAATCAAGGACATGTGAATCGTCGTGCAGATACCGATGGAGCTGGGACACATAGAAGACACCATGTATCCTCAGTAGCTGTGGTGGCAATGCTAACTGGTAAGCCACCTTGTCGACTCGCCGCAATACTTCGAAGGGTCCGATGAACCTGGGTGAAAGCTTACTCCCCTTGCCGAACCTCCACTGCCCACGCCGAGGGGAGACCTTCAAGAACACGTGGTCCCCAACCTCAAACTCCAAGGGCCTCCTCCTGGTATCAGCATACGACTTATGTCAGTCTTGGGCCACCTTCATCCTTTCCAGTATGAGCTGAACCTTCTCCATTGTGTTCTACACCACCTCTGGGCCAAGGATGCCGGACTCTCCTACTTCGGACCAACACACAGGTGAACGGCATGGCCTCCCATACAAGGCATCAAACGTTTCCATACCGATGGTAGAGTGATAACTATTATTGTAAGCAAACTCTACCAGGGGCAAGTGTCGCATCCATGATCCTCCTGAGTCCAAAACACATGCCCGTAGCATATCCTCCAAGGGCTGGATGGTGCGCTCTGTTTATCCATTTGTCTTGGGATGGAAAGCAGTGCTAAGGCGTAACTGGGTGCCAAACGCATGCTGCAATCCTCTCCAGACTCGCTAGGTAAACCGTGCATCCCTATCCAAGACTATAGACCTCGGAACTCCATGCAACTGCACCACCTCATCCACGTACTTTCGTGCCAAAGCGTCCACAGTACTCGACTCCCTGATCGCCAGAATGTGAGCCGATTTCATCAACCTGTCCACTACCACCCATATGGCGTTGTATCCCCCTTGCCCCCTTGAGAATTGGGTAGTCTCGTGACGAAATCCGTTGAGATGTCATCCCACTTCCACTTGGTAAAATCTAAGGGTTTTAGTAGGCTGCCCGGAACTCGGTGTTCAGCCATCACTTGCTGACACACTAAGCACTTGGCCACAAACTCTACCACCGCTCGCTTAACTCCGGGCCACCAGAACTGCCTCTTCATCCCCTGGTACATCTTGGAAACTCCTGGTTGTACCTCCAGGGGTGATTTGTGGAACTCACTGAGAACCTTGCCATGCATCACCCTTGGAACAAACAACCTTTCCTGGAAAAGCATCTGGTTCTGACCATCCTCTGTCCATCCTTCCGGAGCCTTTCCCTGGTCAACTCGGTCACGCATCACTTCGCACTCAGGGTATCCCCACTGAGACTCCTCCACCAATCGAAACAAAGATGACTACACTATCATCTGATATAGGCAGCCTCTTCCGCTATCCATCTTCGCATCCAGGTGTAAGGCAGCCTACTCCTCCATTGCCTTCCAGGCGTCCGCCGACACTCGGACCGCATCCTTCTGCGTCCTCCTGTTCAAGGCATCGTCCACCACATTGCCCGTGACCTCAGTATAAGAGATCTCAAAGTCGTAATCCTGGAGGAACTCCACCAATATCTGTTGTCTCAAGTTTAAGTCCCACTGGGAGAAGATATACCTCAAGCTTTTGTGATCTGTGAAGACCACAAAGCATTCCCAAATGAGGTAGTGCCGCCATAACATTAGCGCAAAAACGACCGCTATAAGCTCCAGGTCATGGGTGACGTAATTACGCTCATGGGGCATAGTTGCCTAGACCCATAAGAGATTACCCCTTTTCGCTGCATCGACACACATCCCAGGCCTTGTCCTTAAGCATCACAGAACACCTCATAGGCCACCCCTTCTTCTGGTAATCTCAGCACTGGGGAACTAACTAACTTTTCTTTTAGATAGCTGAAGGCTGACTCGCACTGCTCTCTCCACACGAAATCTTGGTCTTTCTTGGTCAGGGCTGTCAAAGGGGCTGCAACTCGGGATAAGTTGGGTACGAACCTCCGATAGTAACCCGCCAGCCCAAGGAAACTACGGACCTCTGCCAAATTCTTGGGTTCTTCCCAAGAAACAATCGCCTCAACTTTTGATGGGTCCACCGCTACCCCCTGCTCGGACACCACGTGCCCGAGGAAGTACACTTCTCGTGTCCAGAACTTGCATTTCGATAACTTCCCATAGAGCTGATGATGTCAGAGGACCTCCAAAACCGTCCTCAGGTGCTCCGCATAGTCCCCCTATGATCTTGAGTAGACCAGGATGGCATCGATGAATACGACCACGAACCGATCCAATTACTCCCATAATATGGAGTTCATAAGCCCCATGAACACAGCCGGGGTGTTCGTAACACCGAAGGGAATGACTACGAACTCGAAGTGTCCATACCTGCATCTGAACGCCGTCTTCAGGATGTATCCCTCCTTCAATCTCAGCTAGTGGTACCCAGACCGCAGGTCGATCTTCGAGAACCATCCCACCCCCTTCAGTTGGTCAAAAAGATCATCAATCCTCAGAAGAGGGTAGCGATTCTTGATCGTCGCTTGATTCAGCCTCCTGTAGTCTATGCACAACCTGAGACCACCATCTGCCTTCTTTGCAAACAAGACTGGGGCACCCCACGGTGACGCACTTGATAGAACATAACCCCTCTTCATCAGATCGTCAATCTGGATCCGCAACTCCCGTAGCTCGGAAGGTGCCATCCGGTAATGAGCCATTGAGATCGGTCGAGCATCAGGCTGCAGGTCTATCCCAAACTCGACATCACGCTGAGGGGGTAGAGTCGTCACCTCCTCAGGGAAGACGTCCATAAACTCACAGATGATCTCTGGCACTTCCAACATTTCATCATCAACTAATTCCACTGCCAGCTCGGTCAACAAGGAGAGGAGGGGTTCCTCTCGCCTGTTTCCCTTCTGACTGCTTCGCTCGCCGATGAAGGTAACACGCCGACTGTCCAAGTCTGATAACACAACCCTTATTCGGAAACAGTCGATGATGGAACACACAGAATATAGCTAGTCGATGCCTAGGATGACATCGTATGGCTGAATCTGTAGCAGAAGAAGATCCCTAACCGACTGATGTGGCCCTATCATCAGTCTACATCCCCGACAAACAAACAACAAGTTGGTCTGACCTCCGAATGGTGTGCTCAACACCAGGGGCTCTAGAATTCTCTCTGCATCTAAACCCAAGGCATGGGCTAGACTTAGTGCAACAAAGGAGTTAGAAGCTCCGGTATCGAACAAGGCATAAGCTAGAGTGCTAAACAGACTGATCGTACCTCGAACAACCTCTGGCCCTGCCGAAACTGCTGCCTCTGCGGCGTGTAACTGTCCACGCCCAGCTCCCCTGCCCCTCGGCTGCCGGCCACCTCCCCGACCATGCCTTGATCGAGTTCCCTGAGGAGTTCCATGAGGTCGGCCTCCTCCTCCTACGTCTTCCCTCGGAGGATCGGGAGCCCGTTTTCCCTGCTGCTACTGCTGGAAAGGTCTCAGTGGAAGCTGCTGCTGGGGCGGGTGGTGGGGTTGTCCACCACAACCGTACTGCACCTGGTCCGGGAACTAACTCCGGAGGTTTCCAAGGCTCCCACAGATGAAGCAACGCAGTCCCGAGCCTGAAAGAAAAGGGCGAGCGCTGGGAGATCGAAACTGAAACTGCTGCAGTCTGCTCCCTGCTGGTCAGAACCTAGAGGGTCTTAACGCTGGAGGCCTGGTGCTGACGGCCTTTCCCTTCGATGGTCCTAGCTGGATCCCCTCTCGTGACACTCCTCCTAGAGCATTCATCCTCTCCACCACTTCGGCCTTCTTTTGGACCTCCAAGTATGACAGAAGGGTAAAGTGGGTAACATCATACTGGAGGGAGGGTCGGAGCACCTCCTATAAACGTCTTGCCCGAGACTCCTCATCAGGAAAGAGGTATGGAGAAAAATGTAGTAGGTCCTTGAACTTGATCCCTAGCTCCCTCACGGACATACTCTCCTGCTGGGGGAGAGTAGTTCCTTCCTCTTTTCTGCCTTCATCGTCGAGGAGTGGAATTCTGCCCGGAACTCCCTCTCGAAATCTGCCCAAGCCACCTCAGACTCTCTCCTCTCCCCCAGGTAAAGCGTCCACCACTGACGCGCCGCTCCCCGCATCTGGCTGACGACCAGAGGGACCCAGTACTCGGCCGGGGCTCGAATCAGGCTGAAAGCTATAACTAGCTCCTCTAGCCAGCCTTTTGTCTTTATGTCGGAGGTGCTACCCTCACACATCTTGAGGGCCTGTCGCTGGAAGGCCCGAAGAGTCTTCTTCCACTGGTCGTCCTCTTCCTCTCAATCAGCTCTCTGCCGATCGGCCAAAGTAGTCTCCGGGGCCTCGATCGCCCATACCACATGTGGTCACCTTCTAGGTGCCATATCTGCAAGGTAAACAAAGAATGCCTATGCCCAAGTAGTGCAGAATATCGTTCTTAAAACTTTTTAAAATTTTAATTTATTCTTAATTCCCAAGATATACCAGAAACACAAGAACACAAGTCATTATGATGCATGTAACTTTCCTAGGGTCTCTACCCTGCAATCAGTGTGGCCTCACTTGGTCGTTCAGTAGGTCCAGAGTCCTTGCATTGGATCACGGGGGGGGGGGGGGGGGGGCTAAAATCCCGTATCCTAGCCGGTCTTCCCTGGCCTAATTCACGCGTCAAGGTCACCCAAAATTGTTTCCCTACCATCCCATGCAATCCTCACTGTGCCTAACTCCAGACTCCGTCCTATCTCTCAACCAACCTCCCTCTGATACCATTCTGTCACGACCCGCCTTCACCAAAAGGAGGGAAGGGTCAGCAGATTTCCAGGCCCTTCCTTCTTTAAGTTGAAGGAGAGATAATGACCCCCGAGACCTGCCTTCAATAGCTCCCGGAGTGGCGACTAGAACCAAGGGTATAGAAATTTCTCACAAATAGAAGGAATTACCCCTTTTTGTTTTATAAGATCGAGAGATAAGATGATGAAACTCACTAACACCAAGGTAAAAGAAAAGTAAAGACAAAATTAAACCATTCCCACATGCATGTTCCAAAAGTAAAACCACAAAGTACAAAAGGTGACTAAAAAGGTAAGTACCAAAGAGGAAAAGCAACAACTGCAACTACCCCAAAGGTCTGATCTAGTATGGTCGTGCGTGATCCCCGAAGTCCTCCTGGAAACCTGAAAGCAGTTTTTATATACGTAGGGTGACTATACAAGTACACTCAGTAGGGAAAACCAAAGACTCCCGTGCCCAAGTGGGGGAAGCATGCTAATGTCCTGTGAGAAAAGAAGTAAACCAAACACCTAACAAGGTAAACTATACACCCAAGCCTCACCAAGGAACACTCCCCAAATAACGAAAGTCAAGTAAAATATATAATAATATCATATCGATGTTTGGGTACCCCACGCCACTTTCCCACTGGTTATTGAGACATCCTACACATCGAACCAATCCCGCCATTCTCACCGCAGTCCCACTGCCACACCCGCCCGCACACACCTGGGCCACAACTACCACACGCAGTCCCACTGCCGAATCCCACCCGCAAACACCTGGGCCACAACTATCACATGTAACCATGCCTGTAAACGCCTAGTCCAGAACAACCACCACCACGCCCGAAGACACCTGGGCTAGAAAAATCCACTGCCACGCCCGAAGAAACCTGGGCCTCATCCCGAAGGCACTTGAGAAACCACCTGCCGCACACACCTGGCCAACCACCACACTACCGCGCCCGAAGGTTCTTGGGCTAATAATAGTCCTCAGGACATCACAGCCTGCACAAAGATACTTGGGATATCCGGGAAAGGGAGCAGAATAAGAGCTAATAACCAGCCACTAAGAATTGTGTTGGAAAAACACCCTCCCCCATGAAATGGGGGTGTTCGGCACTAAGTGCTCAACTTGGGTGGGGCGCGAATAAGAAACACAAAACTACAAGTATAGATATAGGTAACAAGCACTCACCCAAAGCCTAGGTTTTTCTAACCAGCCTACAGAACACAACACCACTACGTCCAAGTCCCAAGTCACGACTTTCGCCAACAAAACTCATTTGTCCCATTTCTGTTTCAAGTTCAGTGATAATGTTTAATTAAGTTTAAGCACTACTGGGCAACTAGCAAGCATATGCACAAGTCCAGGAAAGTAAACAGTCAAGCATCTTCCATAACGCCCACACCCGGTTCTCAACAACAGAGGATCCCACCCCAAGTTGTGATATAAACAAGTAACCACCGAGTCATAAAACTCAGAACCACCGAATTCATACCAACAGGGGATCCCATCCCCAAATTCACACAACCACCAATAGTACAAGACAGGGGATCCCATCCCCTCCCACATTTCCAGCAATCGGCCCGAAAAGAAAACAACTAACTACCACCATCAACACAAGTCAGGGTCATGCCGGTATTTTCATATTTAAATGACTTAACACACTCCATGATTTAAATTTTCGTGTGCTTTAACAGGGTTTATCACAGAAGGATTGATCCTAGTACCTCAATTTATTTTGCCGGATATACGTGGTTAACCAATTTAATTTTCACATAATGAGTTTAAAACCACAAACAATCCATTTAAAACATCAGTAGGGGTTCATTAGTGCACAAACAACGACCACCAACGGCCTCGATTTTCAGAAGGCATAAGCTAGCGCAACTCAACAAGATGGTCATAATATAAACAACATCAACAATCACAACCCCCTTATTTCTTTAGAATCCAGTTCATTATCTTCATTTAGGTCTGGTTTGTCCAATTCTATAGAACAGAAGAACTCCCACCCCGCATGATACACAAAAGAGAGAGACAAAGGATAAATTCCCTACTTGTTGATAGATGATCGATGTTTAGGCTGGGCGCGGAACTTTACGGATAACGATGCAGTGCACCTGATGCACCAGAAGCTGTTTGTGAAAATCCACGATCGAGGAAGGAGAAACCACGGCTTAACCCTTAGTTTATAAGAGACATGGACGGTTGAGATGAGAACGCGAAACCGCATAAGGCGCGGGGGTCGTGGGTTGATCACGCGGCTCCACTCGTCATTAAGGGGGTTCGGGTGGTTTAAATCGACTCATTAATTGATTAAGTATTTAATTAAAACTGTTATGCGCATTACGGGTCTTTAAAACACACTCAAACATGTCAAAATAGGGTTTAAAAAACTATTTGATCAAAAAGGAGCGCTACTGGAAATAACCCACGGGGTAGGCCAGAGCCACCGATAGGTGAGAGCTACCTGTGGGTGAAAGCTACCGGTAGGCTGCCGCTACCGGTAGGCCGTGGCTACCGGTAGGCCAAGCTACCGGTAGGCCGCAGCTACCGGTAGACCGAGCTACCGGTAGGATATGGCCACCGGTAGACCGAGCTACCGATAAGCCTGCTACCGGTAGGCTAAGGCTACCGGTAGGCCTACACCACTGTGATTCCCATACCCGAAAACCGAAAAAGAGATTTTCACAAAGTAATGGACCCCAAAAACCCGGTCCATTACATATTATGTCATCATTTCTATGGTATTGGGCCCCTTTGTCATGCCAGGTGGGGTGACGATTCGGTTTTTGTGCATTATGACCTCATCAGGTAGGGAATTCAATCAGGAAGAGTCACATGTATAGTGTGTTCTAGATTATTCATTATCTTCTAATTTCCCACATGTTTTTTGTTACGTAGTATTCTATGGACGATGATGGAGATGCATATGTTTATTGGTTTTTCTTGTGTGGTGTTTCTCCATTTCTTGTTTTGTATGTTTATTGATCTCATTTCCATGCGTACTGTAGCTTCTTGATAAAGGTGCAAATGGTTTCAAGTGTTTATGGAAAATGTTTTGGGAAATGTTTTACACTTCCCTATACCATTCTTATTGTAAACATTACATCCTCTAAAATTCCAATGTCTACTTATTTAAAAGGGAATCTGGTTTTTAATTCAATATGGGAAAGGGACTATGATTTTTTTAAGAAGAAAATGTATGAAAATCTAGTTTTATACATTTTATTTTAAACATGAAATTTATGGATCTTTTATTTAAAGGAAATTAATATGGGAATAAGTTTTTTTGGGAATTCCTATGGAGCTTTAATACTCACGCCTATATTTTATATTTGTTTTATTGTTTTGAGTACTGCTCCTTGCTCAGATACAGTCAATATAGTACGATGTAGGTTTGAGGTTGGTGGTGACCTAGAGGGTCACATGGAGATATGTACTATTTTATTGTCTCATAGTGTCTAGTTTTTATATTTATTATTAAGCGTTTATTTAATTATTTTTATTTCATTTATGGGAAAATCATTCCCAATAGCTTTATGTTGTTGCCCGACACTAGTTTCAGCCTGTGGCGATCAAGAACGCCCTTCAGGCCATGCCACTGACTGGGTCGGGTAAGCGGGTTAGGGTTGTCCCATCTTGGTTCATGAAAGGATATGTCATTCATTTTGAAATTTATTTTTTTAAATGGAATGTTGATAAATGATTATATTATCCTCTCTATGCTTTCATTGGTTCATATAGATATTTTTAATTTAGAAAAAACATTCTATATGGTCTTGATTTTAAAAATTAGATTGTTTTTTGACATAAAATCAAATATAAAAATAATAATAAAACTTTTTCTCTCCATTTGAAAAAGAATTCAATTAATACAAGTAACAATGGAAAATAAGATTCCAAATATTGAAGTGTATCTATTAGATTATAAGATTGTTTATAATCTATATATTTTTCATTTTTTTACTCTTTAGTAATTGTTCTTCATTTAATTTCTATAATTATACATTTATAGTCATACTTATTTTATAAACCCCATTTTGTTCTTATAACTATATAATATTTGGGTCACTTAACCAATAACTATAATTTATTAATTTTTAATTAATTTTTTTCATCATATTTCGAAGTCAAATATCATTTATTACTTAAGGGTCAATATTAGATATTAGGTGTAAATATTTATTAAAATTATAAATGCTCAGATAAAGTGTAAAGTGATTATCTATTAATGATCAACCAATTAATATAAACTATAACAATACTAGTATAATAATCCTTAAAAAAAATTTCTAAATAAAATAATTGATAGTTTTCCTTCATATGGTATGTTACTATTTGGTTCCAAAATTTTATATTTTAATTTCATATTGTTATATATTTTTAAATTAAAAAAATTATTTAAAACACTAATAGATTTACCATTTATATGTTTATAATTTTTTTACATAAGGTATGAAAACTAGACTCCAGAAAGCCATTGTCATTGTTTAATGTGTTATATTGGTACCTGATATAATGGATCACACTACACAAGATTGATCATTTTTGTAGTCTTGAAAAAACTAGACACATATATGATTCCTTTATTACATTGGATATATATAAAAACAAAGGAAAACATTATTACATCCTTGAAATTATTTAAATATTCTCTTTTCATATCCTAGTGAATGAGAAAATTAAAAAAGGATGAGCTCAGATGCTCAATAAGGGTTTCATGTAGTGAAGGATATCATGAGTAAAAAAGGAATAATCAATATGGTAGAATGGATAATCAAAACACCTACCAATCAATCAACAACATGAGTTAAATGAACATGCTTGGCTAATATCAACATAGAAATCAAAAGGATGGTAGAAAAGGAATTCTTAAAAATGGAAATACATAAATTTAGACCTTCTCGATCAAGGACCTTAAACTAATATATCATGAATCTTACCACTAAGGCTTATCAACCAATACATCATGAATTTTATTGTAAATTCCTCTTAAGTGATACATAATTCATAATAAATTACTACGTGTAAACCAAATACCCATCCAATGTGGCCACCTATTCTATTTAGTGATACCTTTCAATGCATCGAGGGGATATTTATAAGTATTACTTGCCCATTACTTTCACATCCTATGAATTCCATATATTTTAATTTTTAAATATAATCCATTCTCAAAACTATTTATAAGTCAATAATTATCTGTGTTGACTAAATAAAATAGAATATTAATATTTCCTTAATAAATAAAATAAAAAACTTAAAAATATTCACTAAACTGATACCATATATATAAACTGAATATAGTTAAAACAATATCAAACTTATAGAAATGATTCGAACTTTATCCAAGATATTAAAGATATGTACATGTAGGTGAAAAGTAATATTTAATGAATTATGGAAAGTGATAGAGAACAGGATTTCAAGAAAGTAAATGATATCAAAATAAGATATAATCCATTGATATTATAGGATTATAAAAGTATATTTATATATATAAATGAAGGTATTTTAGTAAAACATATCCTTAAAATGGAATGAAGAAGTAATAACATAAAATTACAATCCATGTAACTTCATGTAAGAACATAGTTATAAATAACTTTCCAAATTATTTTCAATACTTTAATAAAACATCATCAATTTCTTTTATTATAATTCCAAATAAAAATTCCAAAAATAGTAAGAAAAAATTTTTATTTTAAAATTACCATAGAAACATATAACAAAAAATTTAAATAATATTTTATCCATGATAGAAGAAAAAATCATTCATGTGGTGTATGTTAAAGAAAGATTCAAATCACACCTTTGGTAAAAACATCCACATTAAGAAAATAAAAAAGAAGATTCCATTTAAATATTTTTATAGAAAGTAAAACATTGGTAAAAAATAGATTTAATAATTGTCTATAAAATATTGAGAACATTAGTGAAATTATTTTAAATAAAATATGGGCATGGAATAAAAATATCCCCAACCAAATAAAAAATGAGCGAATATTTTCATTAAAATCATTTTTTGAAAATTTTGAGTACATAGAGAGAGTAAAATGAAAGTAAAACGTGTAATTTTTATAACTAACTATATTATAGTAAATTTTTTGGTTTTTTAGACAGAATGATCAAATAATTCTTCTAAATGGAAACTTAAATGTAAGAAATCCTAAATAAATATAGGTTTCTGAAATAAACCCTTTCCATAGGCTTGAATGGATTCATAAGTAATTTTATATGATTGTATAATAAATTTAAATTTATTATAAATCTATAACATATATATATACATACTTAAATATTATATAGTATCTACTTATAATAATTCAATACCCATTTATTAATAATTATTAATTTTAACCATTATTTTTTACTATTAACTACTTCATTCTTCATGTAAGTTTTGGTTTAGTGGTCTAAAACCTTACATATTTCCCATGGTCAAATTATCTAAATAAAATTAACATAGATATAAATATAATATAAATTCATTAAATATATATAATCATTATTGAATGGAGGACATGAAAAATGAATCACATCTCTTTATGATGGTGGTAGTCCACAAGTACGCACAAGAAACATTATCATTTTTTAACATTTGGATGAGTAGGAAATTAAATGATATAATATATTTAAAGAAAAATAATTATGTAATAAATATAATATATAAATATTATATCCATCATAATAACCAACCATAAATGATGGTGATAAAAAATGAAATGCATCGCTTCACGGAGTGGTAGTCCACATGTACGCACAAATGATGATTTTGTTTCCCATTTGATGGAGATAAATATGAATAAAGGTTTCAAAATTAATATAATAAAATCATATTTTATGGGTGATACATTTTTTAACATTTCATATTTTTAGTGTAAAATTTATGAAGTTATAAGATGAAATAATATTAAAACACTCGGTTAAGTGTTATACTCTTCTTCATAGAACCTCCTTTGGCTTACACCATAAGCCTTCTAAGGTTGATTTTTTTATAAAACTAGAACCCATAGATAGTGGTTAGGTATTTCAGGATGTAATTACATTAGGAATTCTATGATTTAGATTTATCTTGAGGTGTAGAGAATAGAATATATATGTTGTCCTATTATGCGGGAGGGAGAGGACACACATTGAATTTTTCAAACATTTTAAATATATTAATGTATTAATCAATAAAAATTTCTAATCATATTAGAATAATATATTATATATAGTCTAAATATGACCATAAAATAGTACTTATATATGCTTCTAGGTCATTTTAACCCTTATTATTTTTGTTTTAACCCTTTTAACCCATTTTAACTCTTATCATTGTTACTGACTATTTTTAACAATGTTACTTTTTATAATGAAAAATAATAATTTGATCATATTTTAGAATGTTAATAATTCTGATTAAAAATATGGAATCTATTTTACATTATAAAAATCCTATATTTTTTATAAATTACTTTTAATATAAGTTCTCAAGACGCAACAAATACAGTTTTTAGAAAAATGAGAATTTTAATCATAACAATTATTCTAAAGAAAAATAAAGTATAATTTTCATTCAAATAAAATTAATTGAATTTTTATAAATTAAAATAGACTTATTTTCCTTAAAAGGAACCATATAAATAAATGATTTCAAATGAACTAGAAGTTGTTTTTATTTGAAAAAAAAACATTAATCAGATTTAAAAAAAATAGTATATATTTATAAGTTCAAAATTATATTACTATAAAAATTATATTATATATTTTTTTATATAAAAAAATATTCAATAAACCATAGAGTTATTATTATATCATTATAATTTCGTAAAATTGATATATTTGTTAAATCAGTATTTATCACTATTCACCTAAAAATCAATTATTTCATAAAAATATCAAAAATTCACAGTAAGATAAATTTAATATTTTTAATTAAAAAATGATATTTATTTTAGAAAATAAACTTTATAATTTTTTTGGAAATTAATTACAATATCCAAGCACAGAATGCATTAAACTTTGTTTTTTATGAAAAAATATTTTTAAATCATAAAATGTATAATACAAATTGACTATATATTTAATACGGATTAATCAATACATTTTGAGTAGGACATTTTATATATTTAATAATTCAGTTACTCATATTCAAACCCACCAATTAAACATTCCTATTATAATGTTCATAATCAAATAATATTATTTCAATGTTTGTTTAAGCTCAATGTTTTTTTTCTATACTTTATCGAATGTAGTGTGTTTTTAAATGAAAATTTAATCTAAAATTTCTGGGTATTACATTCTCCCCTCATTTTAGAAATTTCATTCTCATAATTTTAATTCTTCCTTTTTGAAAAGAATATAACATAGTAATAAAATCATATATATATTTTTATAATAAATTTAATGTTTATGTTGTGATGAGGAACCTTTATATGTATGTATGTATTTAAGATTAATAATTAATAATTATAGTTATGAAAACCAAACTTGGTAGTCAAGTTTTATTTTCAACATAACACTCAATAGATTTATCATCATTTTTCCTGAGTTTCAGAAATTATTTTACAATTAAGAAATACAATATGATAAAATTTACTTACATGATTTCTTCCCACTCTATAAGCATAAATTCTCATTTCAATTTTAATCATCATGATAATGATTTTTTTTCCATTCCTAAAGCACTAAAATCATGTTTTCACTGACTACAAGATGAAAATTTATATTTCTAGTTCTAAAATAGTTATTTTTATCACAAACTAAAATAACAACCAATATAAAGAAACCTTCATAAAAATTAATCCCCAATTAACCTTTATCAATTATATAGCCACATAATCCAAATTTTATACTCCCTGATCACATATTCCAAAACATAATTTTTTCTAGATGAACTAAAAAATGTAGTAAACTTCATAAAGGATTAACTTCTTATTTAAAATAATAAACATAAGGTTAATATATACATTATTCAATAAATATCTCCAAAAATATTACCTTTTCATAAAAAACACTTTTTTGGGAGATGGATACCATTCAAAACATGTTTCCAAGATTCATATTTTCTAAATTTTCCAAACAACAAAATATTTCAGAAAGAATCCTTAGATTAGTTCTCTTAATCTTCATTCCAAACTACCATTTATAAATGAAACTACATCGTAATCATATATTATATAATTGAACCATAATTACTCTATATTAAAACTCATAATGGTTACATTCATCCATGAGTTCTTTTCATGGATTTCAATTTTTCTTAGAGAAATGAACATATATTCTTTCTTTATAGAGGGTATTTCCAAGAAGTGAAACTTCTAAAATCAACATTAACACTTACTAAATTTATTATATAATTATATTTCCACTAAAAGTATAATAATTATTCCTAATAAATTTTTATACAATTTATAAACTTAGATTATTTCTAGATATCATTAATAAATACCAAAATCTAATTATCAGGGAAGGTAGCTTTCACTATGCACGACTTTTCTAATTCGGAAGATTGAGAGGGTATGGCCTAGCCATAGGTACCAGACCCGTGAATTTTTTTTACGGGATAGATAGCTGAGTATTCCTGCATTGATAGAGGCTTTCCATAATGATGTTTATGTTGGGGAGAATAATTTCTAGTAGTTTCGTCTTTAGACTGAGTTATGTTATGTCTTTATTTCTTTGAAGCCATGTGAGGTTTCCACCATTATCCTAAATGGGTGGTTTATCAAAAATAAATAAAAATTGATGCCTTCGGCCATTTAGTCAATAAATTTGATATCAATAATATTTTTCCTTCCTTTAGATTCATGAGCCACATTTTATTTTATCACCAAATTTTTAAAAAACTCTTATTACCTTTAAATATTTACTTAGTTGTTTCTTTATAAAATTTTCACATGTTATAATTTCCACTCTTCCGTTATTATTTTTCAATAAATTTCATTTTTCTCATTCCCCACTTGTCCTCTTTTTCTATTTATTTCCTTTGATAAAATAATTTTTTTAAATTAAATTTCATACATAATAGATCTTCATGCCATATCATCATATAGTTATTTTTTTTTTGAAACTAAGTCCCTTCAAAGGATTGGTTTAATCCTATCAAATAAAATATCAATATTAAATTTTATATGATGTATGTAGTATGTTTTATGCCTTGATAATCACATAAATTAAGCCTCATAATCTACAACACATTCTTATCGTGCTTCATTAAAGTCAGAAAAATCATTTTCATTTAAGTTCATTTCTATAAAGGTAAGTATTGCTAAAAAATATCACCTTAAAGGTTCTTTGTTCTATAATTTCTATTTCATCATCTTCAATGGTATTTGGGATCAATGATCACTATTGTTAAGAATCTCCCTTTAATCAGTATAATGTATAAAAACATTTTCCCTTTAATTATTCCCATGTCCAGTAATATATTTTTGAGAAACAAAATTCATTTTTTGGATACCAATGGTTTAGTAGTTCCATTAACAGATATATGATTATGTCATAGGAAGTGATACAACATAGGTGAATCACACTATAGAAAAATATGTTTCTCCATATAGGTAAAGTAATTTTTCATCACATGAGTCAAATTCCTTAATATGGTCATGATTTTTTAAGTTACAACACCTTTTTATTGGCTATATTTATAGAGAAATCCTTACACAGACTATGGTTGTGGATTCACTTTCTTCTATTAGCTTCCATCTCTAAAAAATGGTACAAACTAAATTAGATCAAAATAATGAAATTGATCCATAAAATAAAAGTACCTATGATCATAAAAGTTCTCAATTACCCAAAGGGATTATAATAATTATCATATTATATATGTTCATTTAAAATTTGTTTCTGAAATTTCCTATTAATCGTTCTCTAAATCCAGCTATAAAAATGATTAAAAAAACCCATAGTTAGTGATAAATTTATTACATTGGCACAATATACAATGGATTAAACCATGAAAGACTGAATAGTTTCAAAATATTAGAAAAACAAGATACATGTGTGATTCTTATATTATATTGGAAATATAAAAACATATAAGAAAAACTTTCTTGTATCCTTGAAATTATTCAAAGGATCCTTATTCATATCATAGGGAAAGGAAAATAAATAACGGGTGAGCTCAGATTCTCAATATGGTTTATATACAATGGAATCTATGATGAATAAATAAGACATACCAGGAAACTCAGTCATAGGAAAGCCTCTGAACATTTATTATATAAAAGAAAATCCAACAGATAAGTACACCAAAGTGAGATAACAAGTAAAAAACATATTAGTCTGACCCATCACCATACCCATTATATATTTCATCATTTGCAGTCGTTGATTCCCACTCAGAGTTGTCGTAATGTCACAAAATCTTGGCATACTTTCTTCTGAGATTCAAATTATCCAAAGAGGTAAATTCCTTAGAATACTGCTCAGCCCAACCTTCCCCGCCAATAGATGACCTAGTAGTCATTGGATTTGGAAAATAAGAATAGTCCCTCCTAGGCCTTCTTAGTGGTGGGGCAGTCATCACTTCTGCATTTCCGGACACCTTGCTTTCCCCACCTTGGACAACATCACTGTAGGAGGCCCGGACCATGCCACCTTCATTATCTTTATCATTATCGAGACAATCCTCCCATTGTCTAGAAATGTGTACTATATGGTAACCCTCCTCCACACCCCATTCCTGCTGAGATTGAATGTTATAATCAAGCATATCAAGAAACTGTGAGTTACCCGTAAGTACGCAGCCAACATTTTTCCCTTGCTTCATAAAGATATCACCAGCA
Organism: Viscum album; assembly: GCA_963277665.1. Taxonomy (NCBI): domain Eukaryota; kingdom Viridiplantae; phylum Streptophyta; class Magnoliopsida; order Santalales; family Viscaceae; genus Viscum; species Viscum album. The sequence continues at coordinate 1,321,320,615 of OY728138.1, forward strand.
ATAGCCTCTTGTGAAATGCTTCCATCGACATTGATTGAAAAATCACCCTCAGTTTTAGCAACCTTCCCTTTCCCCAACTCTTGCAAACAAATTCCATTGGAGTAAAGTGCAGTAACATCAACACCATCCTTTTTCCCTTGCAATGGTACAATAGAACCATCTAAATCCATAGCACTCTGCCCCTCCGAGGCTTTTCCGCCCACTGACATAGCCCCATCTCGGTCCATCCCCACATCATCCATAACCAAACCAACAAAATGGTTTCTAATCTCAATATCAGTCCCCTAATTCCATGATTAGGGCAGAAACTTAGTTGGATACTTCACCTGAACACCACTCCCATCAATATCCTGCTTTGCTGACCCATCAACTGATGGCTCTTTCATAATCACCTCCTCCACAGCACATGCATTACTTCTGACAGCATCCTTCATGATAGCACCCTCCCTTGTTCAGCCTGCATTAGTAGGACCACTGCTCATATTCTCCTGATCACCCTCCAAAGAGGCCAAATTCTCCTCAGAGAGGAACGGATTGCATGCACTAGTCCCAGCCATAGACCTTTACTCAATTCCAAGGTCAGCTTTCAGTCTGTCAAACACTTGCAAGACTGATGGGTTCAGAGGAGCCTGTACTATCTTCAAACCACATGCAAGACCCGGCACAACATCAATATGAACCTGCCTCATCCCCTACTCTATATGTCCAGCAGGTTGCACTTCAACCAGCTCTCCTTCAGAATACACAGAGTCTAATTGACCCCCCTGCCCAGATGAAACTACAGGATTTGTACCCCCATAAACATCCACAGGTCCATTCTTCATAGCCACCTGGGAATTCATGACAATAGCACACACCCCACAACCATCCCCACTATGTTCACCCATCCCTTATGAGTGAGCAACCCACCCTCCCCTACAGCAAACATCCTCCAAGTGCCTGAAACATCTAAACCTCGCACAGAACTTAATCCATGACTCAAAAACTACCTCTTGCATCCATCTAAACTCCTTCTCATCAATAATCCAGACATAACTCATAGGAGGTCTCGCAACGTCAACATCAACACATATGTGTGGGAAAACCGAGTGAGACATCGACTCAGTCTGTTGATAAGAGCAAAGAAATCGTCCAATCATATTTCCAATTGCACAGAGAATAGCGGGATTTTAAAAAAGAAAGGGGGATACCGAGAAGACTTACCCAAGTAGCAATCGATGACAGGTCTCACTGCATATGAAATTCAAAATCCCAACGGAAGAAATAAAAGGAAGATCTTCCGCACCTTCTAGGATCCTTGGACCAAGCGATGATCAAATCTTCCTACGAGCCAAACCGAACCATAATATGCCTTTGATCGAGTAACCCAACAACTGGGTTCTCATGAAGTTCCCAATATTTTGATATGACCTGGGAAAACCCTTCCACCGACGGTCGATGAGGACGAAAACGAGCCACCAGAGTAATATTACACAGATCCGCAGCACAGTTTATCTTAGTTGGGAGCAGTGAAAACTAAAACATAACTAATATAGAAAAGTGGACAATTGAAACACATTTCATTTAATGAACAAATTGATTCTAATAAACATCCAAGGATAATATCGAAAAATATATCATATGGATATTAAAAACTAAATTCTTAATAAAAGAAATGTATAATTCTGGACTTTCATAATCAAGTCCTATCAACCAAGATATCATGAATCTTACTGTCAAGGCCTCTCAACCAATACATCATGAAATATATAGTCAAGGCCTCCCATCCAAGGCATCATTCTTAATAAATGGTTATGTGTAAACCAAATACCAATCAAATGTGTCCACCTATTTTATATCATGTTGAAAATAGGTAAGATTCTTCCATAAAGTTATATTTTAAAATTTCATATAAATTGATACAGGCACCCTAAATAATAAACCCAAGCATCATATCTAGGAAAACAATTATAAAAAATCATGAAAATGATGTGTTAATCCAATTTGTTTATTATCATTATTGTACACTACAAAAAAATAATATTTACAAGAACATATATTCTGTTATAAAATATGAATATTCATTTTATTATACAGTAACATTCCTAGGGCCATGATGGTTTAGTTTCATTGGAGACAGGATACGCAATATTCATATTTCATGAAAGATATTCAACACCTCCCATAAAGATTCTCCCACATAGTACACTTCAAAGACAAACCCTAATTAAATCCTTTCATCATAACTTGGGTAAATGAAGCATAAATAAGGGTGATCTCATATTCCCATTAAGGGTAAACATGGGGGATACCAATATAACACGAGATTAAGGGAATGAGAACCTAAGGACAATACTTGAAACTCATAACCTTCATAAAATAGATCATAAACTTGATTAAAGGAATAAATCATGGCAGTTCATAAGAAAAGAATCATAAAGTAATGAAATATCAAATTCCATGAGATCCTAACATTGGCATGCGAAATTGTTTTTGGAATATATATATGCATTTAAAATCACTTCTTTATTATTCAAGGCTCATTTACAGAACAATAATAGTAATATGGGTTCACTCCCCAAAATATATTAGTAGTCATTGGTCACTCCCAATTATTTCATACTGTAAAAATTCCTTTACTAAACATCATTCATTCCCCATAAAATACATTTCTATATCATTATATATCAATGTATATGCAATTAATTGGAGGGGGATATAGGTCACACCGATCATATAATGAAAATCCTAAAAATACGTGCCACAAAATTGCATGACATTCCTCGTATAAGAACACATTAAAAGAAATGGTTTTCAAAAACATTTCATCACAGCATAACCCTTGGAAAAGAAATTGATTTAATAAAAATTTCTTTATATCATAACTCATACAATTGAAATGGGTTTCATAATCATCTCATAATTTCATCATAGCATAACCCTTGGAAAAGTAATGGGCTTCAAAACCTTTCTTTATCATTACCATAAGACATCTTCAGAAAGAACAAGGATGGTACAATTGGATCTTATCCTTATTAAAATAGATGTTACATGAAATATTGTTTTCATTGATGAAAATAAATTACATTAAAAAATCATTAAAACATTCTTGAGGAAAATATCATTTCAATTTTGATAAACAATATTTGAAAAAACGTCCAAAATATTAATAAAACAATTCTTCAAAAAATAATCTTGGAAATTTGTAAAATAATATTTAAATCATTGAGTGGTCATCACAATAAAAAATATTTTTCATATAATACATTTTAAAATAAAGATTCCTTTCACATTTTGTGTAAAAATTCAAAATAACAATATTAGGAAAATGATAATAATATTAATTTTAAACCCTTTTTAGAAACATAAATCATTGGAAAAACATATTTAATCATTCATATATTAATATTTAAAACATTATTTAAATATTTTTTAGAAAACATAGATATTGATGAAAATATGTTTCTAGACAAAGAAATAAATAAATACGTTTTTTCATAGAAACATTATTTCAGTCTCTTGAGTACCTAAAGAGTAGAAAATGAAAGGAAATTTTTTCCAAAATAAATAACTAGATAAGATGAATGTTAATGAGTTTTTTGAGAGATATATCATAAAATTTAATCATCAAGAAACTTAACCATAAAAAATTTAGATAAACAACGAGATTATAGCATAAAACCTTTACCATTGTCATATCTTTTGAATCGTAAGTCCCATGAAAGAAAGAAACATAAGTGGATATGTATGAGCCATAATTTCTTGATATTAGCCACAAAATACATTCATCAGAAAGATATAATCCATACAGATGAAACAAGTGGTGAGTATGGCATGTGTCCCATGAAAATAAAAGGGAGAGGTACATCCATTAACTTAAGTGTTGAATTTATTTGTACATGTTTTAAACTCCTGTATAATAAATATATTTTTTTATAAAAATATAACAGAATATAATTAATATATATCAAACAATATATTAATTACTTATAAACTTTTATTGATCCTTTATTAACAATTACTTGTTAAAATCTTGTTTTATGTAACAACTACATTATATTTCAGGTATGTTTTGGTTTGGTAGTTTTTATACTTTAATTTGATCATGGTATATCTATAATTTTATACATGATATGTATATCATATATATTTATTTATATTATTATATAAATTTAGATACAGATAATGAATTACATTATTCATTAAGATGGTAAGTTGTATATACGCATGAACAATGTTTCCATTTAGTCAAAGGATGGGATAAAATGAAGGTTAATATTAATTAAAAATTAATGAACCATTATTATATCATATATATTCATTTTATCTATCCATATTCCAATCCATGTAAAAAATGAAAAATGTTTCACATCACTTTGTGGAGGTGGTTTTCCACACGTGCGCACGAGTGACATTGTCGTTTTCCCATGGATAGAAAGCCGGGAAGTTAGATATGATATTATAATAAAATTATAATAATAATTTCATTAATATATCATATAAATATTAAATACATCATTATCTCTAGTCTTGAGAGGTGGTGATTGAAAATTAATTACATTGGTTTGTGAGGTGGTAGTTTGTCGTACACATGATCGACAGTTTTGTTTCCCATTGAATAGAGCATGAGTTAGATATAGGTCATTCCATTAACATAATAATATCTATGTATATGGGATATATTTATTTTATTATATTAATATGGTTGAATAATATTTTTATTATTTTGAAGATGGACTAAAATGAAACTTCATGGTTAAGGACTATACCTCTTTTTCAGATAACCCCTTTAGGTTTAGAACTAAATCCTTATTAGGAGGGTTTCATAACAAAACCAAGGATTCTGTGAAGTATTTAAGAAATTATTTAATAGATTTTTTATGATTTTTTATCCAAAATGATTTCATGGTGTGAAGGGGAGTGGAAGGTGGGTTCCATTTTATAAGTGGGGAAGAGGAAACACTTGTATTTTTTAAAAAATAAAAGCAATTCTAACTTTTTTTCACATGATGAAAGGCTCAAAAATTGATCATTATTAATAAATAGATATTATATGGTCAAAATATGTCACTAAAATAGGAATTGGATAATTTTTTTGTTTATTTTAACCATTATCATTTTAGACTAACCCCCCCCCCCCATGGGAAAACCCATTGTAACATTAACCATGGTAATTAATTTTTAATATTTATACTAATAACTGTGTGAAAAATAAGATGAAATTGTTATATAATATTAATTATTTTGATTTCAAATATTCTATCAATTTTTTTAAATCTAATTGACAAAAGTGGTACAATTTAATTTAATATAAAATATGTAGATGTGAAGAAAAATGATTCTCCAAAGAAGAAACATTCAAAGGTATAAAATGTATTTATATCCAAATTCGACATGAAACTAATTAAAATTTCCTAAATTTGATTAATCGTAATATATTTTAACTAATTTTAATCTTAAACTATTTCAAAGTAGTATGGACCCATTTAAATTATTTAAATGAACATGAATATTTCAATAAAAATAGTATTTTCATTATTTATCAAAAAAAAAATATCTTTTAAAAAAATTAAAAAAAAAAATTAATCTAAAATGATTTAGACATGTATATTTAAAAATTTAATATTATTTTGGACAATATATTTTCTAAAAGTGTATATAATTAATTTTATTATTTTTCCTCAAAAATCAATAAAAATAGTTTTGGAGAAAATAGTATTTTCAAAACATATAAAGACTCTACTAAAAATCAAGTAATTTTTCATCAGTATATTATATATATATATATAAATGTTATAATTTATTTTTAGAATGTTTTTATTACAAATAATTCCACAACTTTTAACATATAGGATATAATTTTCTTGTTTAAATAATCATATTAATAATATATTTTTGGTTTGTTAAAACTCAGTGTTCCATATAATGCAAGCTATTAATGAAATTAAATTTATTAGATAAAATATTTCATAAATTATTGGCGAGATACATTATACCCAATGTAAAATTAATTTCACCTTCAAGATATTTTTCTCTCTCATAATATATTTAGGTTACCCCATATCTTCTTCTAATTGATGATTTCATCTCAAAGTATTGTTTATAAAAGTTATCATGTTTCATAGATCTTTCTCTCTATGATCCATAATCTCCATCGTATGTTCTTCATAGAAAATATCATGTTTAATTGTTTTGACCTATAAGTTTAGTACATGTGAAAGATTGTGTATGTTCTTCCCCTGGAGAGATACGTGGAACATATCGTGGACTTGAGAGAGGTTTGGTAGAAGCTCCAATCGATAAGATACCATCCCTATGTGATCAAAAATTTCAAAGGGACCAATATAAAAAGGGATTAATTTTTCCTTATTTCCAAATATCATTACATTCTTCTATTGAGAAATTATTAAAAACAACTTTTCACTAAAATTAAATTCTAAATCACACTCGTGATTTTCATTAAAAAAATACACCAACTTTTTTCATCACTTTTGTGTTTTTGAATATATATAACCATCGCCTTTATTTCTTAAACTGGATCAGGTCCCAATCTCTTTCTTTCTCAAACATCATCCCAGTGTGATGGATTTATACACTTTTTCATAGAGATATTTATAAGGATCCATCTAAATTATTGAGTGAAATCTATTGTTATATGAAAACAAAAACATAGGAATTTGTTGATCCCAATCACCATTGAATTAAATATAACAATATGTCAACATATACACTAGGGTTTTAATTTTTCTTTAACACTAACCATCTAACTATGGATGATACTCAACTCTAAAACGCAACTCTATATCAAGTGATTTATGAAGACATTTCCAGGACTCCATGGTAAACCTTTGATCTCGATTATATACAATGGAATGTGGTACTCCATGAAACCTTACCACTTTTTTAAAATATATGCTAGCAAGATGATCCAATGTGTAATATTATCTGATATCAATGATATGTTCTAATTTTGAAAGAAAATTGACTATAACCCATATAGAATCAACCCCTTTAGATATTTTGGGGATTCTACTCACATAATACTTGCTGAAATTTTATAATTTCCATTTGGGTATTCGAAATGGTTGTAACATACCTTAATAATTTTATATCTTAACCATAACTTGATTATGTACCAACCACCAAGATAAAAACTCTTTAATATCTCTCTCCATGTTGTCCCACTAGAATGACTCTTTCAAATCTGTATACATTTTTTTACTTCCATGATGAATAGATAATGAAGAACTGTAATATTGCTCTAACATCTCCTTCTTCAAATATATGATTTATGGAACACATACATGATTCTTGAACCTTAAACTTCCATGACAATCAAGTTTGAACTCAGAAACATTTCACACAATCTTTTGTAGCTCTATATCATCAATATAGACCTTTCTAATCCTCATATGGATATATTGTTAGATACTTAATTGAGAAAGATAAGATGTATTCCCTTCCTTAAATATTTCAAGATCCATCCTTTTCAATTCCATATATATTGGATATTCTGTAATCCTCATCCTAAATAAGCTAGCATGATCCTTTTCGCTCAATGCATCAGCCACCTGGTTCTCTTTCCCATGGTGGTAATGTATTGAGTAATCATGTTCTTTAATTAGCTCCAACCATATTATCATGAACATATTCAACTAATTATGTGTTAATATATAATTAAATAATTTTTTATTGGTATATATATCACACTTTTATCCATAATGATAATTTCTCCATATCATTAATGAATAATTTATCGTAGCTAACTCTAAATCATGAGTTGGGTAATTTTTCCATTGATACTTCAATTCTCATGAGGCTAAAGCAATAACCATGTCATTTTTCTAGAGAACTCATCAAAATACATTCTTGGATTCATAACCATTTATTTAAAACCCTTCTCTAATATATGGGTAGTGTAATTAGAAGTCCACTGATTAATCTTCCCTTCAGTTCCTTGAAATTTTTCTAATATTCATCCATCCATTGGAACTTGTATCACTTCCAATTTAACTTGGTCAATGGATTATAAAGTCTTTAGAATTTCTCCACAAACCATTGATAATATACAAAAACTAAGAAAACATAAGATCTCAATCATCCTAGTCTTTTTGTCCCAATCTTCAATAGCCTAAATATTTGATGGAACCACCCTTATGCCCTCTATTAAGATTACATGACCCAAAAATGAAACCTTATGTAGTATAAATTATCACTTTGTAAATGTTTCTTACATTTTCTCCTTCCTTAAGATCTTTAATATAATTATCTAGTTATATTCATACCCTTCCTTTCACTTTCAATATATAAGAATGTATTCTATAAAGTGTACCAAAACATTATCAAGGTAATCACTAAAGAAATTATTAATTAAATACATAAAGATAGTGGTGGAATTGGTAAGACAAAATATTATCATTATATATTCATAGTCTGCATACCTTGTATAGAATTTTTTCCTGGGAATTCCCTCCTTATTAACCGTCAATTAATCATATCCAAAATTAAGGTCAATCATGAAAAGTATTGAGCTATGTGTAGTTGAGAAAACAATTAATCAATGTGGGTTAGGGGATACTTATTCTTGATTTTGATCTCTTTTCTATTTTTAATAATCAATCAAAAGTCGCATCGTTCCAATTTATTCTAAAAAAAAGAATAGGTGCACCCCCAATGTTACACACTTGGACAAGTAATATGCTAATCATGATTCTTTTAGTGCTTCATCTCTAATTCAGATAACTCAATCAAGGCCATTGTATAACGAGTCTTTGAAATAGGTGTGGAATTAGGTATGAGTTCTATTTAGAACTCAACTTCATGTTTCATTAGAAGGGTATGAAACTCTTCTAGAAAGACATCAACATTTTATCACATAATAAAAATATCATCAATGTTGGTTTTCATCCCGACCATCTAATATAAACACCCATTTTGATTAGGAATCATGACTCTTACAATGGATGTGGTATCCATCAATAGTTCATATCTATCTTTGCACTGATATATGATTATAGGTTGGTTTATAATATCAAATGTGAATTCCCTTGCTTAGTAACTGATATGGTATTTATTTATAGAAATCCAACACATTACTAAGATAACATAATATTCAACCATATGAAGAAAAATGAGATCTTTAGGAAGCACATTCAAAAAAATCAATTGGAGAAGAATTATATACTTGATATGAAATCATAATTCCATTGGGTGTTTTCAATTATAATTCAATATCTAATCATTGAGGTGGTATTTTTATAACCTGAGAAAATTCATTAGATATAAATGACTGGGTAGATCAAAAATCAAATAAAACATTAACAATTTTAGAGTGGATTGTATGTTTAATATAATTCCACGACCCTAGTTACCCAGAGTCAGTGCATTATTACATAACATTTTCATGATCAAAAGATATCAAGTCTCAAAAGACCGATTAGTTTAGTAGACTTGTAAGTATTAGATACATACATAAGTTTTAAATAACATTATGAATTTAAAAAAACAACATTGTGTCTCTATAGAACACACTCATATCCCTTAGCTTATCCATGGAGGTCAGTCATAATATACTTCTTCACATTCTAGGAAAAATAAAACATATGAAAATGATGAGCTCAGATACTGAGTAAGGATAACAATATAGCGGAAACTTTCATAAACAAGACTAAACATTTAAGGCAATGTATATGGCTAAAATAAAATACTTTAAAACATAAAATTCAGAATAATATGAAAAAACATAAATAATATAATTCCATTTAATTATTTACAAGTATATTCTACTTCTATAATAATCACATGTATTATCAATAGCTAATTTCATAACGATGGAATGCAAAATGCTGGAAATCATAAGCACACAATTAAGGCCTTGTTCAAAGACTAAAAATAAGATTTTTTCAAGGCCTTGTTCCAACACACTAGTTTGTCTGATGAGACCTACCAATTCATCAAGGAGTTATAGCGGGATCCACCCGTCACATACTAAGTCCAATGTATTCATCATATGAAAAGTCTGAAACATAACATAAAAATTCATATTAAAAATAGTATACAAAATATTAATACTCTAACCATAAACCATGAATGGTATAAAAATAACACATCCACAGTCAAACATAACGCAAAACCTTAAATACAATATGAATGTTTTTAACACTAAAAATCAACTTCAAACAAGTGTAAAATCCATCAAATCATGTTTACTTATAAGAAATAAAAACTATTTGTGAGATATATATCTTTATATATTGAAATAATTTAAGTTTCACATAATTATAAAAGAAGACATTTATTTTGAAAATTTTCTTATAATCTTGTAAGGAAATCTTCGATGCTGTTGTAATGATGAAAAATAGCTGCACCCACCGTGTAAGCTAAAAAACATTCTTACCTTAATTTTTGGAAAAGGTCATAAAGTACCATGTTTGGAAAATGACAAAAAGAATCCTTTCAAAACATTTTATAAAAAATAAAAAAAAAGGTATAAAAGACTTTAACCCATATTATAGTAACATGTAAAGATGTTTTGGAATAAATTTTTAAGAAACACGAATGTGGATAATAAATAGGTCCTAGTAGATACTTACGTATAAAAAACCACGAATAATAAAATTTTGTAAAATTAACACTTACCTTATACTTTTCCATAGTCGAGGATAAGTTAACCTCCTTTATAATAGTTAAGTCATTTTTATTAAATTATACAATAATCAAATACATAAATATGATATGTTATATGATCTTCAAATATTTCTTTGTTAATCATATTTCAGTAGTATCATTGTTTAGGGTGTTAAAGGATTTGTTGTCCTTTATATGATTTGTTACATAAGTCATGTTTTTTATGGATAGGATGTATTTTATTCATATACAGAATGATATTAAGTTCTTAAAAATTATGTTAAATCATAAAATTAACATTATTCTTGAATGGTTATGATGGGGAATGAATCTCATCGCGTTCGTGGAGATGGTAATCTGTATGTATGCACAAGTGACAATATCATTCAATTAATGGTGAAATCATATGTAATTGGATGTTATAATACATATAAATAACCATTAACATTTTATATTTATTATTTACATAAATTATACCCATTATGATACCCATCCAAATAATTATGTGTCGAATAACAAACTAAACCACAACATGGAGATGGTAAGCCGTATGTACACATTTATGGTCACTTAGTCATTCATAGGATGGATAGAATAATGAATATGGTTGAACCATATTTATAATAACATCACAATTTGTAGAAGTTACTAGAGTTAAAAAATTTGTAGGGAAACAATAAATACAGAGGAAGTGGAAGAAGAAAAGAACTTTGAAAGAGGTGATGGAATTATTAGCTCTTCGTCAAGTGTTTCCTTTTTTATTTGATCCAAAGGGATCCATAGGTTGGATTTATGGTCAAATTAAGGCCTCTAGGATGAATTGAGGGTATTTTTAAGGATATTTGAGCAGGTTTTTGCCACGTCAAATGGCATTGGAGGTTTGAAATTAAGAGAAGGGGAAGTTCCATTTTATATGAGAGGTGAGGGTCACTTTAGGAAAAGCTTGAAATATGATTTTATTAAAAAATAATTTTCGGTTTATAATGGAACAAAATGGATTTATTTCTAGGATAAGGTGGGAATGGGTCACAGTAATTTCAAAAAAATAGGTTTTATATAAGTTTAGCTTACCATATTAACCTTATATTTTAGTTTTAACTCTTAGTTAAATAGTTTCACTTTTACCATGTCTTCTTGTATTATTATAATAAATGGTTAATATACATACTATAAAAAATCCAGTGATGCCCAAGTGGTTAATTATTGACATATCTAACCTTATCAAGGTCCTTTGGCTGAACCTTAGATTTTTAGGAATATTATATCATTTAATAATATATTATTGGTTTTAAAAACTTATTTATGTCAATTTTGACTCTATTTAGTTTTTGGTTTTTTTGAAAGTCAAAAAACATGATTAATTAGAAAAAAAATAAATTAAATAAATACTAACATGTCATATTAACCTAAAAATTCATGGAATGCATCAAATTTCTCAATTTACATTTATTTTAATATTTATAATATCAATTATTTTAACCTTTCATTAATATGGTAATTACTGCATAATCATTGTGTCATAAATAAATTAAATAATTTATTATCTAAAAATTATAAATAAAATTCCATGATGTATAAAATAGTTTTATATTTCTAATGGATAATTATAGTCGAATTTATCTTATGTATAACCCTATATTAAAAATGGTTTAGTTATTAATATTTGGATTTTACACTTTTAACTCTACTTTAAATAAAATAATAATAAATGTCCTAATGTAATCCAAGTGGACAAAAAAGATCATATTTTATTAATAATATTGATTTTGTTCTAAATATACTTATCCAATAGAATTAGGACATGTGTTGCGGTAATTATAATATCATTTTTACTTATAATTACCATATTTACATTTAACTGCGGTAAATAAAATCCAAAAGTTACTATTCACCAAAAATTATTTTTATCCTATTGAACCAAATTTTACTTACTGATATCAATTGTTTCACTAGAATTTTTTAAATCCAATTCAAAAAAGCATTAAAATTATGTTTTATGCAAATTGGAAAACATGCCTAGAAGGTGGGTAAAATACGTTAAAAAGTTCAATAAAATTTTATACATCTAATCTTATTATAAAATGACTACAATGAATTAAATTGAAATAATATAGGTATTATGTATCTATTTTTATGTAAAATAAATTTTTATTTAAAAATAATTATTTCAATGAAAAAGTCAGTTTTTATTTACAACGCAGTGTTTTTCACTATTCATCATAATTTAAATGTGTTCAGAAAAATACCAAAAATTCACCCAAATATAATTTTGATACTGAAAATTAAAAAATTATTCATATTTTACCGAATTCAAAACATAAGAGATTCAATAATTAATTTAAAATTTATTCCCGTTGTCAAAACCAGAAAGCGGGTTTTTGAAAAGTAAAAACTATCAAATGATTGATTTGTGTTTATGTCCAATTTAAATGTGAAATTAATTCTAATAGACAATATTGTATTAAATGATAAAAATAAAATCTAATAATACTTCAAAACTATTGAAATGTATAATTTAACACTAAAACTTATTTGGAATAAAAAATTTGTTTTTAATTAAAATTTAGTATCTTTCATTATTCATCCAAATATGACATTATCATAAAAACACCAAAAATTTATACAAACTATAGTTTTATGTCTTGGTTCTAAAGAAGAAGTTTATTTTGTCAAATTTAATATATAAAAGTGTCAAATATTGGATATAAAAAGGGTTCTCTATTAAAAGGGGGTAAAATTGTGTTTTTTGAGAAATACTTATTTTATCTGAAAAATAGAATCCATTGTTATATTATGTCTAAGAAACACATAATATGGATGTTAAAATTATATGGAGTATATAAAATAAAAAATGTAGTTAATACTATTCATAACTGCTTTTTGAACGGCTAGTTTGGTAAGTCGTGGTGCGTTCGAACTCGATGTTGCGTATAGCATAATCTATTGAATTACTTTAAAGAGATAACATACTATGAAATCCTAGGTTATTACATTCTACCCTCCTTCAATAAATTTCATCCTCGCAATTTCCATTTGTTCTTATAAAATAAAATGTTAAAATATAAAATACCTTTGTGGAAAACCCATATCAGAAATAGTGTTAACAAAATTACGTTTTAAAAAGAGGGAAAGGGAAATGAAAAATTCACCACCAAATTAGGATTTCTGATAGAATAAAATTGGTGGAAATTTGAGGCATATAATTGGTGGAGAAAATGTAAATATTTAAAAGGATTTATTGAGGTCATTAATCACAAATAAGTGAACAATAAATAGAAAATTAAGGGCCTTAGAGCCATAAATCTATGATGACTTAAAATATCATTGGTTCATCAAAACATAAGGTATTAGGATAACACATTTTTTGTTGTAAGATCCTTTACCTAAAGTTCAAGAATTAATTTCTTCATATACTAAAAAAATACATGACAAGTAGAGTTCTTTCCTTTAACTAATTTCTACCACAAACTCATCTTTCACTCCAAAAGATAATAGAACTCAAATAAAATATATCCTAATCGTATAGCATTCCAAAAAAATGAATTTATAATTCATCTATCAAATCAATTAAAAAACTACATTATATAAACCAGGATGTCATGTAGGCCAGTGGTTAGTGATGCACCCTTGTCACCCTTCAGTTTTTTGTTCAAGTCTCGAACCCTTTCCGGAAGTGACTTGTTTTCCCTGACCTTCGGGTTATCCTTTTTTACAAAATCCAAAAATAATATTAAAAAAAATAACCTTAAACCATAGTATCCAATGTCCAATTTAATCAATTTTTTTAAAAACTGATGACATGAACCAGTTTCCCAGTTCATGTTATCAATGGAATTTATTAAAATCAAAAAGTTGTATTACAAGCACGAGGTGTAATGTGTTTACACCAGAGAAGATTTAAAGAGATAACATTGGAAATCATTCAAAATAAACAAAAACAAAGATACATATCTGTCGAGATGAAATACTTAAAAGTGTAGTGGTATCCAACCTCCATAAGAGTGCAGAAAACATCCTAATACTGCCATCCATGTTCTGCACATCAAGCGAATATATAGAAAGATACAGCCAGAATGAAAACCTCAGAATCTTCAGCAAAAACTAACCACCAAACAGAATGAAGGATTCTCTAACAAAGAAACATCATTATTCTCTCTAAAATAAATTTTTTCTAGAATCCATAGAGAACCTAAAACACAGACTTCAGAATAAGTTTATAGCAGATCAAACATGTGATTACCTTCATAGTGTATTCTATTAAAACATTGTAATTCCCTGAATTACCATAATACTATATTGATTACATTTATGCTCCCTTATTCCTTATAGAATACTAGATATATTCCTTATATCAAAAAATATTGAATACTCCGAAAATTATGGAATAAACAAACCATTATTCAGTTCCAAGGTAGTCAAGAATTTCCAATATAATTTATCCAAATCAACCATCCCTTATTCCAAAATCACTACCTCCGTATCAGGACCATATTATGGTTTATCTTTCCTTCAACAATGTATTTTCCAAAAAGTTTAACTTGTTGTTGAGTCACTTTTCTTAGTGCCATATAATCTCAAATCCTTAATGAAATAGTTCTGCAGTACAATCCAAATGTATTTACAAAATTAATATAACATGTACATCATCGATACAACACTCAAATGACATAGTTAATTAATAACAATATAAGAACACTAATTATTCCAATTCATCTATAGTAGTATCATAACATGATTATTATCCAATATCATCATTTAGGGTATACTTTGAGGATTGGGACATTGATTTGCATAGTGTACCAACTCCGTGCAGATGAAGCATTGTACATTTGAAACCTTTTTTACCCTTGAAATCACATACTTGGTTTCCTTTTTCTCCAAACTTATAAAAAACACACATTCCCTTCAAGAATTTCCAAGGTGATTCTTTCTACATTTATCACATATGAGAAAAAAAAATTCCCCTTTTCCCTTTATCCGTCTTTCTCTCTTCCATCCTTTTCTTCCCTGGCTTCCCTTCAAATCCATAGGACTCAGATAATTCTTTACTTATCGTATTAACACATGATACTATTTATCCATATGATGAGAATATATGGGGGACTATATCCCTTATAAATTTTGTCTTAACACCATGAAAGATATGACCCTTCTTATTCTTTGGATCATGCGTATTGTTGGAGTTCTCATTCTGTCTACTAGGAACCATTTCTAAACAATGGAATACATTAGGTTAGTTTATTAATAGCAATTCATAATTCCAAACTTGTAAAATAGCTAACATACATTTAAAAGTGTATAAATATAATCCAAAATCAAAAAAAACTTTGAGAATGTATTTACCCATAAATCACTCATAATGGTTTGTAAAGAAAATGTGAATTATCCTTAGCATATCCCATGGGAGTGTCATAACTGAGAGTGCGGAAAGGCTCGTTTTCATGTACCAGGATACCCCAAGTCAACCTTGAAACTCCTTTTCAGAGTTTTCACTTCAAGGTACATCTCTGCCAGAGCCACCTCTACCTACTCTTATCTAGACAGGGATGTATTTCATGGAAAATTTTCAAAATCTCTACATTAACAAAATTCAGGGAAGTTCTTCTATACTAATCATCAAAGTATATCTTATGGAAATGTTCTCTATTTACAGTTTCTATAAATCTAGCTTCCATGGTTTGTATTGAAATTATGCTAATACCAACTGTAACGCCACAACCCTAGTTACCCAGAGTCGGTGCATTATTACATAACATTGGCATGATTGTAAGAGATCAAGTCTCAAAAGAATGATTAGCTTTGTAGCCTTGGAATTACTAGATACATACATAAGTTTTACATTAAATTATGAATTGAATAAAACAACATTGTGTCTCTATAGAACACACTCATATCCCATAGTCTATCCCTACAGGTTATTCATAATATACTTCTTCACATCTTAGGGAAAAATAAAACATAAGAAAGGGGTGAGCTTAGATTCCTAGTAAGGATAAAAATATAATGGAAACTTTCATAAATAAGCATAAAAATATAAGGCAATGTATAAGTCTAAAACACAAGACTTTTAAATTTAAACTTCAGCATAATATGGAAAATATATTTCAAATAATTCCATTTACTTATTTACATTGATATTCTACTTGTTGAATAGTTACATGTTATATCCATATATATTTTCATAATGATGGAATGCATAATGCCAGACATTATAACCACATTGTCAAGGACTTGTGCCAAGACTAAAAATAAGATTTTTTCAGGGCCTTGTTCCAAGACACTAGTTTTTCTCATGAGACCTACCAATGCATCGAGGAGCTATAGCAGGCTCCATCCATCACTTACTAAGTACAATGCATTCTTCATATGAAAAAGTTATAACATAATATACATATTTGTATTAAAACTAGCATACAAAATGTTAATACTTTAACCATAAACCATGAATGGTATAAAAATAACACATCCATAGTCAAACATATCAAAAAACCTTCAATAAAATATGGAATATTGTATCAAAATAAATAAACTTCAAACATGAGTAAAATCCATCAAAGGATGTTGACTTGGATAAAATGAAAACTATTTGAGATAAATATCCCTTTCTATTTTGATATCATTTAAATGTTACATAATTATAAAAGAAAACATTTATTTTGAAAATATTATTATAATCTTTTAAGGGAAGCATATAAGGTGTTATAATAGTGTAAAATAGCCACACCCACCGTATATGTTAAAAAACATTCTTACCTTAGTTTTTTGAAAAGGTCATAAAGTACCTTGTTTGGAAAATGACAGAAATATTCCTCTCAAAAAATTAAAAAAAAGTAAAACAAGGGTATAAATGACTTCAAACCATATTCTAAGAAATAGTAAAAAAAATTTGGAATAGATTTTTAAGAAAAATGGATGTGGGTGGTAAAGTGGTCACATTACATACTTACGTACAAACAGCCTCAAATAATAAAGAGATTGTAAAATTAACCATTACCTTATACTTTTCCTTAGTCGAGGGTATTTTAACCACCTGTATAATAGATAAATAATTTTTATTTAATTATACAAGGACCACATACATAAATATGATATCATATATGATCTTCTAATATTTATTTATTAATAATATTTTAGTAGTATCATTAATTCAGGTGTTAATTGATTCATTTTCATTTATAAGTTTTGTTATTTAAGTCATGTTTATTATAGATAGGATGTATTTGATTAATATATAGAATGATATTATGTTCCCAAAAATTATTTTAAATCATAAAATTAAAATTATTCTTGAATGGTTATGATGGGGAATTAATCTAACCACGTTCGTGGAGACGGTAATCCGTACGTACGCATGAGTGACAATATCATTTTATTGATGGTGAAATAATATGTAATTGGGTGGTATATTACATATAAATTATCATTATAATTTTATGTTTATTATTTACATCAATTGTACTAATTATTATTCTCATCCTAATAATTAAGTGTTGAATAACAAACTACACCACGACGTGGAGACAGTAAGTTGTACGTATGCATGTATGGTCACTTTGTCATTAATAGGATGGATAGAATCATAAATATGGTTGTAAAATATGTATAATAATATCATAGTATGTATAAGGTACTAGAGATATTATTTTGGTATGGAAAAAACAAATAAAGAGGAAGTGGAAGACAAAAAGAACTTTAAAAGAGGTGGTGAAATTATTAAATCTTCTTTGGGTGCTTCCTTTTTGATTTGATCAAAAGGGATCCTTAAGTTAGATTTATGATAAAATTATGTAATCTTGGTTGTATTTGATGTATTCGGTAGGATATTTGAGTAGGTTTTGGATGATTCAAATGGCTTTGGATGTGTGAAATTAAGAGAAGGGAAGTACCCTTTTATAAGAGAGGTGAGGGTCTCTTTAGCAAAACCTTAAAATATTATTTTATTATAAAATAATTTTCCATTTATAATGGCTAAAAATAAATTTATTTCGAGTATAAGGTGGGTATGTGTCAAAATCCTCTAAACCAATAGGTTTTATACAATTTTAGGTCACCATATTAACATTATCTTTTAGTTTTAACTCTTAGTTAAATAGTTTAACTTTTACGATGTCTTATTGTATTATTGTAATAAGTTGCTAATAAATTTACTATAAAAATCTAAGACAACCCCTAGAGATTAATTATTGAAATATCTAACCTTATCTGAGTCCTTTTGCAAAAGCTTAGATTTTTAGGAATAATATATATTTTAATAATATAGTATTTGTTTTAAAAAATCATTTATGCCAATTTTAAAACTATTTAGTATTTGGTTTTTGTGAAAGTCCTAAAAACATTATTACTTAGAAAAAAATAAATTAAACAAATCCTAACATGTCATATTAACCTAGAAAATTCTATGAATGCATCAAATGTCTCAATTTAAATTTATTTTAATATTTATAATATCAATTATTTTAACCTTTCATTAATAATGTAATTACTACATCATCATTGTGTCATAAACAAGTTTAATTATTTATTATATAAAAATTAAAAATAAAATACCATGATTTTGGAAATCATTTTATATTCTTAATGATTATTTATAGTCGAATTTAAATTATGTATAACCCAATATTAAAAATGGTTTAGTTATTAAACTTTGAATTTAACACTTTTAACTCTTCTTTAAATAAAATAGTAATAAAAGTCTTAATCTAATAAAAGTAGACCAAAAGGATCATATTTTATTCCTAAGGTTTTTTTTGGTTGAAATACACTTATCCAATACAATTAGTACATGTGTTAGGGTAATGATAATATCATTTTTACCTTTAATTACCCTATTTACTTTTAACCGTGGTAAATAAAATCCAAAAGATACCATTTGTCAAAAATTATTTTTATCCTATTGAACCAAATTTTACTTAATGATTTAATATATGTCTTTGGTATTTTTTTAATTAAATTCAAAAAACCCGTAAAATTAGGTTTTATGAAAATTTGCTAACATGCCTAGAATGTTGGTAAAAGATGTTAAAAAGTTCAATAACATTTTTTATATCTATTCTTATTAAAAAATGACTCAAATAAATTAAATTGGACAAATATATGTATTATGTATCTATTTTTACATAAAATAAATTTTTATTTAGAAATAATTATTTCAATGAAAAATTTGGTTTTTATCTACAGCGTAATGTTTTTTTTCGATTCATCAAAAATTGAATGTTTTCAAAAAAATATCAAAAATTAACCCAACACTAATTTTGATATTCCAAATTCAAAAATGATATATATTTTACCAAATTAAAAACATATGAGTTATATTAATTAATTTAAAATTAATTCCCATTATCGAAAACAAAAAGTGGGTTTTTGAGAAATAAAAACTATCAAAAGATTGATATGTGTTTATGTGTAATTTAAATGTGAAATTACTTGCAATGAAAAATATTGGATTAAATGATAAAAAAACTATAACATAATTATACTTCAAAACTATTCAAATATTTAATTTAACACTATATATAATTTTCATTTAAAAAGTTGTTTTCAATTAAAATTTAGTATCTTTTATTATTCATCAAAATATGAAAGTTATTATAAAAACACAAAAAAATTATCCACAATAAATTTTTATGTCCCTCTTCAAATGTATAGTTTTATTTTGTCAAAATTAATATATAAAAGTGACAAATATTGGATTTAGAAAGGGTTCTCCATTTACATGTGGTAAACTTGTATTTTTTTAGAAATACTTATGTTATCTGAAAAATAGAATTTGCTCTTATATTATGTCTAATAAAAAAATAATGTGGTTGTTAAAATTATATGGAGTATATAAAATTCAAAATGTAGTTAATACTATTCAAAACCGTTTTTTTAATGGCTAGTTTAGTAAGTCATGGTGGGTTTGAAGTCGGTGTTGTGTGTAGCATAAGATATTGAATTTCATTAAAGATATAATGTATTATAAAATCCTTGGGTGTTATATTTACCTTTTACCATGTCATTATCGTACCCCTCATTAGAAATTGCGATCACATGAGATATCCCTTTGTCTCTCAGATTAAGAGGTTATTAAAGTTGATAATCATAATTAACATTAGGATATGGTCACAGGTTGGTATAATTCTTATACACCATTCATTTTATAAAAAATAGTATTGTTTGTTAATTAAATGGATATTTCTCCCTATTCAAATTGTTAACTAACTTATTCCCATTACATCAGCAACTGATTTCCCAATGACCTTCCTTTTGAAAAATAAAACATTTAATAGTCCTATGAAGGCAACTTCCTCCATGTTTACTTCCACAATTTAAGCATCAATGAAGTATCATATTCTTCCCTAAGGTTTTTATAGTTTCATTTAAATTAAAGAATTATTTTCCAAACAAAACCATGGGATTTATGGGTAACTCCAATATAAATTTCCACCTTGATAGCACATAGAATTACTTATTGAAAACTCTTGAAGTCCCTTATGGAAAAAACCCCTTGGATACTTGGTTTTAACCAAATAAATAATCATTAAACATTAAATTTAGGTTGGGTAATAGTTCCAAAAGCATTCCTCTCAAGTATTGTAAAATTCACCTCATAGAAACTAAAATTTTATCATCCTTCTACTTTAACTCAAGGAATTACTTCTCTATTATTATAAAAAGTTTATGTGGAATGTACTTATTGAAAAATAATTTCTTAAACTCATTCCATTAAATGGATTGAATTTAATTTTATTGACTCGTATTCCTAAAATGATTTCCCATTGATACCCTTCACCTTATAACTTTTCCATACCTCAAACACTAAATAATGGAAAATATATTTTCAATGGTACTGATCCATTACATAGAAACTATTAGATTAGTAGAACCACTAGAATAATGTGGTAATTTCATCATTAAGTACTCAATAGAACATTGTTCCATCTTTTACACATTTGTAAGTTAAGCATGATTCATAGTTTAAGTTTTTTTGGATATGAAATCTGTGTAAATATAGCAATGAAAATTTTCATTCTAGTCCCTATAAAATTTTGTTCCTTGGGGAGAAAATCATTTCATTTTCTATCATATATTTCATTAACATTATTCCTTTGGGTTCAGTCCATTTAATAAAATGAAAAATCATTGTGTTAATAATAAAAATCATAGTGGGAAACCATATAATCAGGAAAAAAACATTCATTGCATATCTAAATCATGATACTATGTTTTAAATCATTGACACCATAGGCTTATACTTCTTCATTCAGGGTAAAAATATATTCAAATCCTTCATAACATTTCATAAAGTATTTTATATTTTTCAAATAATATCTCCCAAGTGTTTCAAACCAGGTGTTCATCAAGGCCCATTGTCATACACTTAGTGAAAATTGAGTCCAACTCAATGTTCCCTTTTCAGAGTTATTACCCCTTGGTATGACATTTATAAATACACATCCACTTTTAGTATCCAGAAATGAATATAATTTCCTAGAAAACACTATCTCTATCCTTCACTAAAATTTCAAGACATTTTATTTTTCATTGAATTGTCCTTATACTTATCCTTAGACATATTTCTTCAGATCCCACTAATGTTTTCTCTTACTAGTTTCCAAATGATAACTAAACCTTTCTTATGTTACCAACTATAGAGACCCAATATTTAAATACATAGATATTATATCCTAAATTATGAATATTTATTTCATTATACAAAATCAGGATTGAGGACCGTATTGGTTTAGTTTATGTGGACACTAGATACACAATCTTCTTATTTCAAAAAAAATCATCAACATCTCCCATAAATATCTTCCCACATGGTACACTTCATTGAAATAACCTACCTAAAACCTTTCTTCATAACCTATGGAAAGGAAACATAATGAAGGGTGATGTCAGATGATCAGTAAGGGTATACATGGTGGATATGAACATAACATGAGTATAAGGGTATATTAACATGAGAATAATATTTTAAAATCATACCTTGTATATCAAAGATAATAAACATGGGTCATGGAATAAATATTTACATTTTATAAGACATGAATCACAAAGAAATAAAATTTCATAATCCCTGAGGACATAAAATTGGAATAAGTCATTGATTCATTGCATATAAATCATTTCCACATTAGTCAAGTATCGTTTCTTAAACTGTCATAGTGGAATGGGTACACTCCCCAAATAGTAATAGTAGTCACAGTTCACTCCCCATATTCTCATAGTGGAAATAATTCCCATACTAAACTGGTTTCACTCCCCATTCTATCCCTATTTATCTCACAAGATATTAATATTTACCCAATGAATTAGAGGGAGATAAAACTCCCACTTATCACTTAATGAAAATCATACAAATGTGTTATAAAAGATGATAAAACATTCAAATTATAGGAACCCTGTAAAAATAAATGGGTTTCAAAAACATTTAATCATAGCACAATACATGTAAAATTAATTGGTTTCATAAAAATTTCATTAAAGAATAACCCATATAAAGGGTATGGGTTTCAAAATAATCTCATCAATTAATCATATCATAACTCACGGAAAAGGAAATGGTATTGTAAACATCTTCACACCTTTATAATAAACCATCCAGATAAATAATCAGGATGGTGAAATAGGATATTATCTTCAGTAAAATTTAATCAAACCCAATTATTGTTATCGTTAATGAAGAGAAAACCCATAAAAATATTATTAAAACATTCTTGAGGAAAATATCCTTTATAATTTTAGAATAATTATTTAAAATCTAAAATCTTCCCAAATAAAAAATAATAAAAAATGAATTTCATAAATAACTTTAGAAAATTTTAAAGGAATATTTAAATCATTGATAGGTCATAATGGTGGAAAACACTATTCATTCCATATATGTTAAAATGACTATTCATTTCACATTTTTTGTAAAAGGTCAAAAGATCCTTATTCAAAAAATGGAAGGATTCATTTTAAATAATTTTTTGGAAAACTAAATCATTGCTAAAAATGACTTTAAACATTCATATAATAATATTAGAAATATTATTAAAATAATTTTTATAAAACATTGATATGGAAGAGAAAAGGTATTCGATCAAAGAAAGAAATAAAGATGATTTTTATTAAAAATGCTATTTTAGTATCATGAGTACCTAAAGAGAGGAAAATAAAGAATACATTTATTCCCAATATATAAGTGAATGAAAATAAAATTCATGAGTTTCTTGAGAGAGACATCATAATATTTCTTCATCAGAAACTTAATAAACAATCCAAAAAACTATGAGATTATAACGTAAAACCTTTACTACATTGATATCATCTTAATTATAAGCCCCATGAAATAAATAACCTTATATTCATATGTATATCCCACTATTTCATGATAATAATCATAAAATGCATTAATGGGAGGTATATAAATTATAAAAAAACAAGTTTTTAATATTCGATGTGTCCCATAGAAATAAAAGTGAGATAGAAATTTATTACCTTAAGTATTGAATTTATTCCTACACATTCAAGACTCCTGAATAATAAATATAGTTTTATTATAAATCTATCACTAGACCATAATAATATATTTAATACCCTATATTATTTATTTATAACCTTTTATCGCCTATTTATTAACAATTCTTTATTAAAATTACATTTCAGTTAATAAATCCTTCATATCTCATATATGTTTGGGTTTGTCAGTTTCAGACTATTTACTTTTATAATGGTTAAATAATATCTAGAACATTGTTCATGATAAAAAAATATCTTATAAATTCATTATATATGTATTTATATTACACCATAAAATTTATTTATCTAAAATGAATTAAATTTTTCATGGAGATGGTAGGTTATACGTATGCATGAACATTATTTCCATTTTTTCGATGGATAGAATGAAATAAAGGTGAATTTTATTTCAAATTTCCATAAATGTCTTCATATAATAAATACCCTTTATATTCATTTTATTTATCCTTATTACTATCTAAGTATAAATAAAATGATAAATGTATCACATCGCTTCATAGAGGGGGTAGTCCACATATATGCACGAGCGATGTTATCATTTTCAAAAATATTGTAAGGTAAGAAGGTAAATGTGATATTTTAATAAAATTTGAATAATAATTTCATAAATATAATATTTTAACATTTAATCCATCATTATCTTTTTCCATAATTGGTATTTATGGAAAAATAATTATATCGGTTTGCAAAGTGCCAGTCTGTTTTACACACGATCAATAATTTCATTTACCAATTGATGTAGTTGATGAAAATAGACCCTGAAATTAACATAATAAAATCTCATTATATGGTTTATATCTATTTAATTACATCATCATGGTTTAATAATATTATAAGGAGTAAGAGGAAAAAACAAAATGATAATGCATTCTTAAGGAATATAACACTTCTTCAGATAACAAATTAAGGTTTACAACTAAAGAATTCATAGGAGGGTTTACTAAAAAAATTCCTCTATAATGTGAGTAGGTATGTAAGGAAGGGATTTTGGTATGTATTTTTCAAACAAAAAATCTTTTTTGTGTTAATAGGATATGAAATGGAGTGGCCATTTATATTTGTGGGAGAGGACACACTTAGAATTATTGAAAATAAAAAGGTTATACCCACTTTTTCATATGAAATAGGGATTCAAAATGGATCATTCTCAAAACATAGATATTAAAAGGTTAAAATATATCCATAAAATAGGAATTGGAAAAACTATTTTATTTTAACCGTTATAATATTAGTTAACCCCCCTGTAAACTCGTTTTAACCATAAACATAGTAATTAATTTTTATTGTTTTTACAATTCATTATGTCACAAAAAATAAGTTATCATTTTTATATAATATTAATTACTCTTTTTAAAATTATGGGATCTATTTTTGTAAATTAAAATCACATGAGTGGCTGAATATAATTTGAAAAAAGACCCATAGACGCAACTAAAAATAGATTTCCGTAGGAAACAAAACCTTTAAATGTATAAAAAGTTGGTATATAAAAATTAAAAATAAAATTGATTATACTAAACTAAATTGGATTAATACTAATATAACTGAAATTTTTTTACTTTTAAAACATTTTAATACAATATGTATCTTTGTAAATTCATTAATTGAAAATATGGTATTCAATAAAAATCATTACTTTTCACTATTCAATAGAAAATTAATATTTTGGGAAAATTATCAATAAATAACTCTAAGATAAATTTTACATGTATATTAAAGAAATAAATTTATTTTATAAAATTAATTTTCAAAAAGTAGAAAAATTTATTTTTATTATTTAAAAAAACTCTTTTTGTGAAAATATTATTTTCTAAAAATATAAAGTCTCTACTAAAAATTAAGTTCTTTTTTATCAATAAGTTATATTTATATAAAACTATTATCATTATTTTTTTAAATATGGTTATTCCTATTAATACTTAATGTTTAAAGGAAATTTTATAATAATAATTCTTATATAATAATAATAATGGTATATTGTGGTTATTTAAAAGTAGATGTTGTGTGTAACGCATGGTATCAAATGAAATTAAAATTATTCATAAAAAATATTACATAATGTATTGAGTTATTACAGACTCATGTATTCATTCTATTTTGAGCATGAGAAAAAAACATAAATAAAAAAATCTAAATTATTTTGAATTAATCAAGGTGAAATAGATCAACAACAAAAATAAAAAACAAATAAATAATCTCATCCCAAGAGACATAAAATTTCCTCATACATAGTTTAGGTCATCCCAAGCATGAGTTATGTACCATGTTCTGGAAACACCCAATCTATTATCTACCTCACCTAAATAGTTACACAAATGAAAGGGATAGGATATAACTTTGTGTTATCCCTCGACTAGATACCACTGATCGGTGTCTTAGTGGGAGTCAACACATCACCTCAGGCACTCATCCCCCTATGATAGATGATTCCAAGTAGAATTGTTCACAAAAGTTGATATAGTGGGGATAATATACCCTTATATCAGAGTGAAATAATATAAGAAATAATAATGATCACATACATAATGATACAACAATAAAAAACATTGTAAGTGTCAAAAATAAAATAAAAATAAGATACCAAAATTATTCTATGTTTAATGTTAAGAAGTAAAACATACCAAAAAGGATCCCTCATAGGCAGATTATATACAAAAATATCCAAAAAAAGAGTGGAACTGGGAAGTTTTCCAAAACTATTCCTAAGTACTAACTCAATCTCATATACCCTAATCCACTTGCCATCTAACAAAATCATGAATCGGTAATAATCTGTTTTCCTTATACTATTAAAATCATATAGTTTCCTTATGTACTAAATGGATTCCCGAGTAGGGTGAGAGTATGACTCAGTAGTCCACCAAAACTTTCATCCAAAAGAATGTCCAATCTCAGTATATAGTTCTCACTAATGTATATAATAAAATAAAATCAAAATATAAATAAATTAACTATCATCAATCCAAAGTTTCCATGGTTCCATCTAAGACAAATTGTATCTTCTTAAGATTATTTTGGATATATCTGATTGAAATAAGCCATAGAGGCATAACTGATTCCAAGGATTGTATTAAATTCAACCCAAACCAGTATCTATAATCTAAATATAAGGTTTTTTTCCAAGGAATTCTGACACAATGGTCATTGTTTAAATCCATGGAGAATGTCCAAGGTATTCCAAACTATTCTTCATCATCTAATTTTTGGGAGTGTTTCCAAGACAGTCCAAACCGATAATCATGGTTCAATAAGACTTTAAATTCATATATAAATTCATTTAATTTTATTAAATTAATTTTATAACAATAAACACATGTACTGGATCCTAGAGCACATCCAGTGCATCCCTAGTCACACATACATTGTTATTTCATAAGTCCATGGTTCCCCTAGGGTCAAACCATATAATTTTATATTGAGTTTAAAAACTAAATCACTCCTCGCTGGGGGTTAAATTTTTTTTCTACACTCATCATAAAACCACTCATTTTCGAATAATGGATTCAATTAAAGATTATTTATCAATGAAACAATTAATTATATTTTAGGTCAATCATGGGTTGTATTGGTGTAACCACACATCACGCGCATTATAAAAACAATGAGTCTTTAATATATATCTTTGATATCACCTACATTATTCTTGTAAATTCTCACTCATCTGGCACTGCCTTTATTTTATCGCTCAAATGATGGTAATTGAAGAAAAAAACACCTGGAAACTAGGGCATAAATAAAAAAATAGAATGACACCACATTCTAAAGAAAGAGATCAATAATGGTTAATGGAAGAGTTATAGACTTACCTGAATCTCACAATTATAATGAATGATGATCAATTATACAATGACATCGAGAGGAAACACCCATGCTTGGTGGAGAAGGAAGAATACTCATTAAGAGGTCTTATGTTTCATAGAAGATGAGAAAAGAGGGAAAAAAGAATATAAATTGGGTAGGGTAAAAAGGGGGATTTACCCATTTTAAAATGGCCACCCTGGCTCACCATGACTAGATACACATCATAGATATCATTATTTTCCAAACCGAAATGCCTAAGGAAGACCATCCAAAGTGTAGTCTTCCTCTCCCCAAGTGAAATTCTCAATGAAATGCTAAGGTCTGAGCATTTCCCCCTACCTATTTCTAAACACATAACCACCCATCCAAATTATCTAGCAAATAAATACCATGGTGTAGTAGATCTCTATTTAGCCACTTGAAGATTCACTTATATGGCCCACTAATATGTGTAACCAAACACCAATTCATGGTATTTTTTTCATCCATTTCCTATAGGGGAAACCCCTTTTCCCCCATCCAAATCAAACCATGGCACAGGGGAAACTTTGTGACCCTCCAGGTTCTCCAATAAATCTCAATTCTTCCAAACCCACTCTTATATGTTTTCACCACTTAGAAAAACTCTATAACCACTCCAATGATCTAAAAATTACACATTGATAATAACCACTAAAAAAGAATCTTCTGTATAATAATAAATAGGTTCATTTCTGAAAATGATTTAGAATTTTGTATCCCCCAATATCGATAATTATGTCCATGTTATATTTGTGTTGAGTATGAGACATAAATTGTATCACTATTATGATAAAGTGATTAAAAATGGTTGGAAGTTATCATCTTTATCCCAACACTATCTCCCAATTGTAATGTCCTAAATGTTATTACACAAAATCTATCTAGTTTATAAAGTAATCAATATAAAATTAGAAATATCTACTTATTTTAGGTTTTATTCTCACTAAATCAATGATATTACTTTGATCCATTAAAACATTATGAATAAATACATGCTCACCTATTCAAGAACTAAAATGTCCCGAAGTTATGTATGTTGTTCCATATCATTTGTATTTCTCAAATTATTGAAGGATATCATTGTTTAACATCTTCAATGTCTGGAATCTTCAATATCTAGAATTTCACTATATGAAATCTCAAAATCTGGAGTATATATTGGTTAATGTAAATCATTAGTATTGAAGACCCTTTCTAAGAATATTATATTATTTCTCTTTGAAAATATTTATTTCTAAAATATAGTAGGTCATTCTCTCTCAATCACATCCCACATTACATTGACTCAACACTCCTCCATTTATACTTCGTATTAAGAATGGAATATTCCATGAAATTTTGAAAAAAGATCCCCTAAAATTTCTCAAACATTGGAATGACCCTCTTTCTTAATCAGGAAAACTTATCCATAAATTATTGTTCATTATTTTTTATTAATTCCTAAAAAATAGTCTTGAATTATATTTTAATCATTATGATATTAGTTTTCTAGATAATATCTCAACACCATCATGATTAATAAAACTTCACTAGTGGAATCACTATTTTATTTATATATTTTCACTGAATCTTATAAATTGATTATTATATGGAACTATGATATTATAGGGTTACTCTTTAGTATGAAACTGTATTATTCTTCCACAATTCCCTATTATTCATAGTCTCAATCTAGTATGATAGAACTCTTCCTCTACTCTCAGCTTCGGTGACTCTTCCATTACCTAGGTGGCTATGGTTGCCGCCTCCGCCCCTCCCCCATCGGTGGGGGAGGGGGTTTCTCTTTTCATTCATCGAAGAAGCCTCCTTACTTTTCCCAATTATCTAATCCCACATTCCTTCCTCAATTCCCCAAAATCGACATATATCCCAAGGTCCAAGATCTTCATGTTGGCTACCCTCAGCTCGTGCTTTCAACCTCAGAATTTATGGATGCTTCATATCTTCTCTCTCAAACCTTGGTTGCTCAAATATCCCCATGGAATCCATTTGTCGATGTCTTCGATAGATTTGTCTTCCAATAATTGGGGCTTTAGGAATGAGTGGCTTTCAGTATCCTCAATAAGAAGCACATCATAATTTGATTCTCCTCTTCGGAAGATCTAATCATTGTGTGGTTCGGGGCTCCCTGATCATACAACGGATACTATTTCCATCTTTTAAAAGGGTCCTTCAGTCATCATATGAAGCGGGAATCTCCAAAAATGTCTTTGTGGGTACCTTTTCTTGATATCCCTATCCCCTTTCATAATCCTTCAATTATTTGAATGCTTGGGAACTTGGTTGGTTACTTTTTTGTTTGGATTCGAGAACCTATTTGGAATGTCACCCTATCTCACTATGAATCTATGTCAAAGTTGATGTATCAAGATCCCCAGTCGAATAGATTTGTATTTTCATATGGGTAGAGTTTTTTTTGAAGAAACTGGTGGTATTTGAATCTTGGATGCAGTTTTTTTATTGTGTGGACATCATGGTCACCTATCCCCTTTTTGTTGGAGAGGTGAAAAGTCACTCAAAGGGGGTTGACTTCCAGAGTCGGTGGCCCTCCCCTGGGATCGGTTGGGATTTTAGATGGATTAGATTATATTAATGGTGGAAAATGGTAAGGAGATGAGTGGTCTACCTATCATATTTCTAGGCCCCTTTGTAAAGAATACATGGTTTCTTAGAAGACATATGTGGTTTTTTAGGTTAACCCAAGAGTCACTGATTTTTTCATTAACTGAAGTGCGATATATGTGTGGTATGCTCATATGAGGCTGCTGATGCACCTCTGTGTGATAGTGGGTTTTGTAATGTTTAGATTATTAGGTTCAGAAAGATTGCGAGAAGGGACCAGGAAGGGGTTGGGCAAGAAAAGAGGGAGGTCCACCTGGATGCTTCACAGGCAACGCAGATGGCCACCCCAAATACAACCAATGAATCTGTAATGATTGAGGTTGTCTGCAAGGACCAAGACAATGGTGGGGATTCTTAGTGTCTAGTACTAAATGAAACATCAACACATTTCAATTATATGGGTCAAGGTTTTGAACATCTTGGAGTTGCAAACAATTCAAAGTAGGTCACATAGACTAGAATTTCTTATTCTGAGAAGGTTAAATCTGGGGGATCAATTTTGATTTCTCAAAACCAATTTTTTTGTGTTAAAAGAGGAAGACAACCATTCTAGTGAGGAATTAAAATGTGTGTAGGTCTCCCATAGAGATGACCCCCTAATGGATGAGTAATATTCTCAAGAGGAAACAGATGATGCAATAGACTCTGATGAGTCCACAGACCTATTCATTGTAGAGGAATATCGATGATCCATTTTGTGGAAGGGAAGGAACACTTTGATAGACTCTGACGGCCTTATTAGGAATAACCAGAGGGCAAAACACATGAATTATTACTCCACCCAACATATTCTTCCTATAACTAGATCTGCAAGGAAGGGTATGATACCTATGAAATCCCCTACAAGTGTAGGTATCACCCCCATGAGTAGGTGAAAATGTTTTGAAAAACTTAAGGAGGCCGACACCTCTAATAACCTGATGTCTACAGGATGTGAGTATTATACCCATATCATTCCATCAATAGATAAAGTGATGATGGAACCTGGGAAGCAGTGTGAGATAGGCTCCAATGAGGACACTCAACAATAGATATCCTCTGTGCTGGAACACATGGATATACATATTCACTCAGATGAAGAAATTATAGTGGAAGCTATGGATATAAAGGCATTAAAAAGGATGGGAATATCGATTCTTTTGATCACTACAGAGGATCAAAGGGATTGGATTGATAATAGGGTTGTATTCTTCTTAGAGTCTTGAACAAGGGGAATATGGACAAGGAGGAATACATGAAATCTTGGGACAACAAGGAGAATCAGTATGAAGGAATATTAAAGGACTACCATGACACACCGGTAAATTCTATTCCCTATATATTTTTTGGGGAGATTGGTATAATCAACTCAAAATATTATTTAACAAATCTTTAGTTTTTTTTAATACTGAAACTGGTAAGCTATGAGGGTTCCCACTTTCCCCTTAATTTTTTTGAAAATAAAAAGTTACATTGGAGAAGTTGAGTCTACATTTAGTTATACGTCCACTTATTATTTTAAATAGTATCTTACTCAACACCTTTCAATTAGTTATCATTCATCAACATCATATAGAATAATCAGTATCAAATTCATTATTCTGAAATTTATATAACTTAACATCAGAAAAAATGATTATCATCTATGGATAATTTCATATAATTATTCCTCGTTCAATTTCTTCTGCTTCTAGAATAACACTCTAAACAATCACAACATTTACACATTGATGCTTCAAGATTCACCATCCAACTCAACAATTATCTTCTTCTTTTCTACTTCTATCTTTTGAAAATGATTTATAAGGACTCAGCTTAAATCATAAATTATTGAATAATAATTAAGTTTATAAAATAAATTACTGTGAAGAATTGACTAATGTATTCCTCTTATGAATTTTACTTCAAAAAATATCAATATTTTCAAATAGAAAATACTAATACAAGTTATAGGTTAAACATACAAATCCCATAAACTCTTCTATTTAATCATTTAAATCCTCAATCACTTCATGTTAATCAAACACAACTAAATATTATTTTATCATATATTCATTTCAAAATTGGTTAATATTCCACATCATGGAACATACAAAACCAATATCACTCATATATGAAACATTTGGATTAAAACTCTTATAATTAATTTACTTATTCTTTCAAGGTTTCATCTTAGATTTGAACTATGGAAAATAGTTTCTTATGATACACAATAACTTCTAAAATCAATTCAACACACTATAAAGCTTCCTCCACACTTTCATTCAGACTTATGTTGCATCTATGTATCGTCCTCCAAAAGTGTATATTCTAGATAAAAACTTTTATAATTTCTAACTATTTAATTATACTCAAAAATATTCTCAACACTAATCTAATGATTCTTTTGTCATTTTAACAACAAATACAACACACTTTAAAAATATTCAACTTTTTTGTTAATCTCCCACTTTGGATTTATTGTTAACTATGAAAATTATTATTAAAATTCTATAAAATAATAGTATTTATCATTGAGAAATAACCTAACACCATGATACCTGATAATGAAATGTTTTTGAGAAATGTTTTCCCTTGGTGATAATAATTCTGTTTCTTGTGATTTGTATTCTCTCCCACTTAATCATTAACTCATTTTTTAACCATTAGTGCAATAAAAATAGATTTGGATTCAATGTAAATAAAATTATTTGTGTACCTTTCCCACACTTTTACTATATAATCCAAAAGAATGCAGGGAATGAAAAATATTCTTCAAGTATGAGGGAAAGGAAAAAAACTTGTATTTTTAAAATTAACTTTTTAAATATGTCCATTAGAATATCTTTAATGAGCATTCCATGAATATATTTTTAAAAAAAAATATAGTCTAGCCACAATTATCTATTTTAAAAATTCTATTAATTTAAATGATATTTGATATCTATATATTTAGATCTTGATTTTTTTACTGAATTATTAGATAGTTCAATTGTAATATAGATTTCACAAGAAATTAACAATGGCTTATGAACATCCACCTTCTGATATTCCAAATGCTCTTTTTTCCAAATCAGGTGTATTCATGCATGTGTAGAAACAAAATACTCAACTTAAATAGTTCTCATATTTATATATATTTATTTCTAATAATACTAGTTCACAAAAAATTCTCCCAAATAAGAAAATTCCTTTCGATAATGACTTTCTATCATTACAGTCTCCAATGCAATAAGCATTAGTGAATCAAACTAGATTCATTTATTCAAATATTTTATACATTAGACCATACCTCAAATTTCCATTGATCAATCCATAAATTATTTTAATCATTATAATTTTTTCCTCAAGATCAATTTGATATATAGCACAATCTTTTACTAAATAAAATATACCTAGTCTTGGTGTTCTAAGCTAAATCAAGCTTCCTATATTCAACATAAATTCCCTCTAATTTATACTTTACCCTACTTCATCTATGCTCAATTTCAAAAAAATCATCATTTTTATCGTTATTTAGGGTATTCCTTGAACAATTTCATAAACATTTCCTTGGAATATTCCTCATTAGATAAGAAAATATGTTTTAATTTTTGTATAACATATTATCCGAGACAAAAACTAATCTCTTCATACATAAACATCTCAAATGAAATATTATTTTTTTCAAATTTTTTACAAACATACTACTTATAACTTATAAAGATTATTTCATACACATGAATAATAATAATTGGAGTACATGTTCTAATTCCCTTTACAAAATGGTTGTTTTCTATATTCCTTTAGAAAAGATAAAATTTTTAATTATTTATCCCATTTATAAGGATCTATGGGAATGTTTCAACCCATGCAAGGTTTTTTCTATATTCACACCATTATAACATCATTATTAAAGATAAATGTTTAAGGTTTCTTAATAGAAATATTATTATTTAAGTTATTTATTTGAAAAATACAATTCCACAACCATTTGATAAACATTATACTCTTTGTGTCATAAAAAACTAGAAACATCCGTCTTGTTTGAATCATTAAAACAAGTGTGTAATTTCCATAAAATTATACACCTTTCACTTGATAATAACCATTATAAACACATTAATGGGTTTTTCATAAAATATCACCTTTTATTGTGGATCTTATTTATGAATAACTACTCGTCTATAATAATATTCTTTCTATAAGAACTCATAACAAGATCTAATGTGTCATTAATTTAAATTTAATACATCACCCCATTCATAGAATTTATATACTCTTTATATTTAACAACCTAAAAACTGGTTGTGGGTTAACATTTGAAATTATATATGTTTGATTATCAAGATGTAATTTTCTTAATTTTTATATTTTTTCTTCCTAAATAATATTTATGTTTTCAGTTTCACGATTATTATGTGGCCCCTAAAACCTTATTCTTACACTATGAATAATATCCTAACCATCAATAGAAAAATTAGAGTTATTATTAATATGATTGGCTTTACATTCATCTTCTTTTTCACTAACCATGTCTGAAATCTCCTTGTTATCATTCCCAAATTCATAAAAATATCTTTCATGTATCTCACTTAGAGTAAGATTACTTTCAATGATTTTCATATCATATCAATAATCCATATTTTGTTATATTTTATTTAAATATTTTTAGTCTCTTCTGATGAATATATATCTAATAAAAAATCCTTCTTTATGTTTTTATCAAACATTCCCATATTTGAATTTTAACATTTATAAATCAATGATTTCAAAAAAAAATTAAACACTTCATCGTGGTCTTATTGTTATACCATATTTCATAAGTAATCACATTTTATCTAAGTATCAATAAGAATAATTTTTAAATACTTACAGTTTTACTTACACATTCTCTAAAAATAATTTTGAGTTATAGAATTTACCATCCTTGGTTTTTCCCATTTCAATCTTATTTTTATTTTTATTTTATATATCCCCATTAGGCTAGGTTGTATAAGTAACACTATATTAAATTTTAATACCATGAATAGAAACATTGGATTTAGAATAATTAATAGTGAACTCCCTTACATTTTCAATTCTTAACTACGTATTTTAGACTCTTATCTCCTTCTCAACTTGTCTTATGGATATTGTGAACATATCTATTTCTTGGTACTAATATTTTATAAACATCACACTAGCCATCCTAGTAATATCATCAATTAATTTAATAAAAAAATATTGTCTCAAATTGATTGATGTCTCTTTGGCGCACATAAATCTGCATGTATTACTTCAACTGGCACAGTAGAATTAATTTCCATTCTTTCTTCCTTATATGTAACATTTTCCCAATTTTACATATTTCATAAATAATATATTTTTCTATATTAAATTCGGTGTTTTATTTCAATATATCTTACTTTGATATTTTTTCTAAAATCCTTACAAAAATATGTTAAAGTCTTCTATGCTAAAGCATATTTTTTTCATTTCACTAAAATAGAAAGAATTACTTGGATAAAAAATTTGGAATAGGTTACCACATATTCATTCTACAATAGTTATAATTCCTCCATATTTTAATGACATTATTATAAATTAGTTTCATTTAAAAAAACATTATTTAAATCATCAAAAAAGTAATCTTACTCTCAAAAAATATTTTTATACCCTTCCATAAGTAAAATATATTTGGATTTTGATATTTGGGCATCAATATTAGTAGTACCAACTCCACTAATTTTCATAGAGATTTAATTCCAAAAAATAAAATGGACACAAATATGGAATTAAATATTCTTTATGATTTTGGTCTTTCATATCACGTGAGATGAATAGACATTGTATAGAATCCATGGATTATTACATTGAAATATTTTAATGCCACCTCAACAAAAATTGATCTCTCAACCTTTATATATTCATGAACATCCTCAACTAGAGTATCTTTTAATGTTTTTATTGGGAGAGTTACCATGAATATTCGTCACAATGACATTATTGATCAAATATTTGAAAAAGTTCTTCTATAAAATTAAAATCTTTGAAAAAATGCTTCTAAACAATCAAATATATTTTGAGTGGTTATACTTGTTGAAATTTTGTTCATATTTTAATTATTCACCCAATTTCTTCTTATATTCCCAATGTTTGTCCCCATATAATAATTCTTTATTTGTCTTTAAGGAAATGAAATTTTATCCCAAAAAACATAGGCTTCATAATGATATTCATTATCCCCAACAATAACCTCTAAATTTTGATCTTTCTTATTATTATTAATTCTATTTGGAAAAATGTTGTTGTTCTTCATTCATACATTGTGGTTCCTTTTTATTTTGGCTTGGAAATGTATTACTTATTAGGTTAAAATAAAATTTCCTTAATTAATAGGTATATTTTCAATGACTCCTCACTACCCAATAGATTCTTGTTTTATTTTTAAAACTGGCACTATCAATAAAACCATATTTAATACCTTTGATTTTAAGAGGATAAAAGTTTACCTCACTTTTTTGGAAAACATTCTTAGTATCTTGCAATAGTTGAGTATAAACTTCTATAATTTTTTTATAATCTTCTATAATATTTCTAATGGTATTTTTAACATCATGAAACCTTGATTAATACTTACTTAACTCTACTTATTTTGTTGAAAAATTTTCATCTATATTTTTTAGTATTTTTTCTTGTTTAATAATTCGAACCTTGATATTCTTACTTTATTCAGATTATTATATATCTATATTGAATAATATATCTCCACCTTCCTTTCTCTTCCCATAATACATTAAAAATCTGATTACTCATTTTAATTTTATCTTTTTTTATTC
This sequence comes from Viscum album, assembly GCA_963277665.1. NCBI lineage: Eukaryota > Viridiplantae > Streptophyta > Magnoliopsida > Santalales > Viscaceae > Viscum > Viscum album. The sequence goes on from OY728138.1 coordinate 1,321,357,931, forward strand.
AAGATTTAATTTTAGCTTTTTTAGGTGATAAATATAATATTTTTTAGATTATTAACCACTTCATGAAGTTTCTTCATGCTTTTAAACATGTTACATGATGTTCTTAAATTTTTTAATAATTTTTCCTTATTACTGACTACTTGTAGTATAGTAGTATTTTTCTTCTTTAATCATCATACTTTTTCATTTTCTTCTATGAATCATTTTCATCCTATTAAAATGTTCCGTAAAATTCATGGATTTTCAACTCCATATTTTTATCTAAATAATTATTTCCTTCTAATTACGATTATAGTAATGAACCTTATTATTTGAAAAAAAACTATAGTAAATTAACCTATTCTACCATGTCTAAAACATTATAATGTAATTTTATAATTGTACTTGCCTTTTCCTTTTCCAAAATTCATTGATATAAGAGTTATTATCCTATAATATTATTCATCCTTTTTTCATCATATTCAGATATACTACAGTGATCATCTTTATATTCCTTTATTTTAATATTTTTTATAGCTTTAAAATATGTCTACTTATTTTACTTTATATTCTTCATAAATACAAGATATTTCCACATTTCATAAGAAAAAATATATTAAATATTTTATCAATAGAAAAATCATCTGTATATTTCAAAAAAATAGCATCAAACCATTTAAGAAATTTTCTCATTAATTTCAGGAAAACAATAAATTTATATGAATTATCTTTATATCTTATGATGCTAAAACTAATATAATTTACTATTGTGAATAATTAAACAGTAGTTTCTTCCTAATTAATCTTTATATATTCAATATTTTCTCTCCATATTTATATGTTAACTTTATTAACCATAAATTTACTTAAAATATTCTCAACTTTATTCAAAATTTATTTGGAAGCTTTTAGCCCCACGACTTTTTATACACTTTGTGATATAATGACATAAAAATACTATTTATTTCCTAGAAATCACCTTATAAATTCCTCTTATTAGTATATTTCATTGGATCATATTTCTCAATTGGATTAAAACCCAATAGTGGATACATCAATAACCTCTAGTTCATGTGAAAGAAGATATAGAATTGTTCTAATCTTCCATAAAATATAATTATTTATATAAAAATTGGTTGCGCCTCTATTTTTTATAGAATTTAGATTCTTCATAAGATCTTTAGAAATAAAGGATTTTATAAAGAGTCTAATTTTCTCTAATTCTGCTTGAAGTTTACATGAATGTAATATAACTTTGAAAAGGGGATTGAATATTTGTTTCCCTTTTTACAAAATTCCATTACAAATTAACCTCTATGATTTTTTAGAGTTTGGATCCTCATTATCTTTAGGTATCACTGCAAACACAAGGAACATAGTATTATTACAACGTTCACCCCCAATGTTGGTGAATATATATTTGTTGTGTTTGGGTAAATTCATAGACAAATATTATATCACTAATAAAATAAATTGATTAAAAATTATCGGAATTTTCCATCCCTAACCCAAACTTTTCTCTATATATTAGTCTCAAGACTACAATTTTATTAGATCCCTCTAATTTATAAATTAATCAAAATAGAATCAGAAAGATCCTGTAATTTTAGGTTTCTTTCACCCAAAATTAACAATCTTACTCTAACCCTTCAAAACATTAAGAATGAATATATCCTCACCTATAAAATAAATTCATCTTCTAAAAGTTATATATGTTGTGGAAGATCATGGATCTTGAAAACATTATTCATGAATCACAATGCCCAGAATCCTAATTTTTTAGAATCATCGACATCCTAGATTTCACAATCTGGAATCTCAATTTCGGGAATTTATTCCAGTTCTAGTTGATCATTTTCAATCCTCCCACTTTTCTGAATCAAAACTCCATTCTCATAAACTCTATGAATTTAAAAAAGATGTTAATTGGTCTCTATAAATATAGATGTATGATATATTAAATCATTATTCATCCTTTTATACAAAATAGTAATCGTGTATTATTCCATGAAATTCAATGATGTGGTCACCAATAAATTCTCAAACTTTTAAATTTTGAACATTCACAATTCAGAAAACTTCTCATTCAATTTTTATTAAATCTTCATTGTTCCTTCTTCAAAAATAGGCTTCATTCATGGATTGATAATAAATCTTTTTATTTCATTGATAACAATATAGAATCATCATAGTTTATAAAAATTTACCAGAAACATAATGATTTTATTCAGACATAGCCACTAGATATTTTGAGCATACTCTTATATATAATGATGATATTTTGGAGTTATTCATTAGTATACAACAAAATTCTTATTATATAATTCTCAGTATTCTAAATCATACTTCTATATCAAATTATTCTATCAACTTTCAACACCAACCTTTTCAATGCCTTCTAAGTCTATTTTCATCCATCAATATAATCCATAACAATCATTATAACATTCAAAATTTTGAAATTTCCATACTTTGATAAAAACTTAAAAAATCATCATTACTTAATACTTTTATATACTTCTTGGACAATATATTTATTCTAATTATGGACTCATATTCTTGAGTTTACAAACTTTCACTATTTTATTCTTTCAAATTCACCATCCTCCTTAAGATTTATATTCCCCTATTCTTCATTTTTATTTTGAAAGTTTTTTTTTCCTGAACTCATATAGAATTAAAAATCACTAAATAATGATGATGTTTATGACATAAAGTTTAGTGAAGAATCATCTAATTTATTCTTATTTAAAATTGTTCTACTCAAAGTATCTAAATTTTCAAATAGTTAATTCTATTACATGTTCTTGGTTAAACTGGTGTAGCATCTGAACCCTTCAATTGACTCATACATATCCTTGATCTCTTTATGTCATTCTTACGTAGCTCAAAATTATTCTAATATAGATTTAGTTAAAATTTAGTTAATCTTTTTTAAATTGGAACATTCAAAAATGTTATCAAACATATTTGAAACATATAGAATAAAACAATCATACTATGTTTAGTTATTCTTTTTCTAGTCGAACTTAGCCATAGACACTTTGAAATGGTATCTCAATATACTCCAAAACTTCTGAACTCAAACACACTATGAATATTTGTCAAACATTTCCTCAAGGCTTGCCCAACATCTGCATCCCATCCTCTAAAAGTGTATATTCTAGATATTGGATTATATGATTTCCATCCAATTAATTCAACTCAAAAAAATTCTCAACACTTACCCAAATATTCTTACACCATATAGAAAATAAAGTTAATACACCGTAAATAATTTCATTGGATAATCAAGGAAAAACACATATTTTTTACTTTTAGCATATATAGTTTTGTTAGGAATAAATACATTTAAATAAACTAAATATAGAGGTATCATAGTTGAGGCTTCATTCCATAAATTTATGAGGAACTTATGTATCATTATATATTGGTACAGATAATATAATTTTGTGAAATAAAACATGAACCTCTATATACACATCATGATTTTTTTCATGGATATTTTAATTAGGGTTCAGAATTTATTATTTTCTAGAATTATATACCAAAACAATTAATTATTTTCCATTTTACATAGGCATGGGATATTTTTTATTATATGGGATTTTCATTATATAGTGTAGTCATTTATATTTTAATTTTTATATAATATTGTAAGACATTATACTAACTTCTTTCGTATTTGGACTAATTTTATTGGACATTTAAAGAAGTTTGAAGAATTTGACATAAGTTTAAAAGACTAAGGAGTGTCTTAATAAGATAATAATATAATTTTTAAGACCAATCGTTGAGTTTTTAATACTTACATAGTCTTGATAAGACATTATAAAGACTTTTTAAGATATTTGGATTACATTGAAAGACTTTGAGTTATGTACATAGGACTTATCAAGATAGATAAAATTTTCCAAATTGTGGCTTCATTGGACTTCGTAATACTTATAAATCCTTAAGATAATATCAATGATTCCTGAATATTGGAAAATTCATTGAGTAATAGGGAGTTTGTAAGATTTCCAAACTACACATAAGACTTCGTTTCTATATAAAAGAATCAAAAATTATAAAAATGGGAGAGTTCATAAGACATATTATGTCTTATGAAATATGATAGGAATCTATAATTATGTATTTTGAAGAATAATAATTTTAATGATATGAAGTTTTCCAATAGTTTTAAGGATTTAAATATCATAATTATTCAATTAAATTTTGATCAAAACTCAGATCTAAGGAATAATCCATCATATCATAGATTTTTTTGTATTGATATATAAGGATAAAGATGAATCTCATATATAAGAATTAGTTCCATGTCACAAATTCATATATCCATGCACACATATCTGGATAATTATAAGATTTAAATAAATTGTATTTTGTGTAAAATTTGTATAACGAAAAAATATTGACATTCCTGGAGAATTAAAAGAATATATCTGATCGATATTTGATATTATTTTGATGATAATATATATATATATATATATAATATCACTGTAATGAAACTGTGTGAGGTTTTACAAAACAAAAATATAGAAAAAATTGTATAATTCTATGTAAAAAAATACTATAAGATAAGAATATGATTTTTTTAAGAGTGTGAGAACCAATATTGGACTATAATATAGAGTTTATCTATGTACTGAATAATAATTGGATTAAAATTTCCATGAATAATAGTTATTTTGTATCAAATAATAAATATAAAAGGTATGTGACACATCAGAATCATGGAAAGAGATTAAGAGGAGAATGAGGTGACTATGTTTTTGTGGTGTTGAAGCTAAAGAGAAGGTGATAAGTATAATTAACTTCCAATAACCTAAAATATCATTATATCATCAAGATAATAAGGTGATAATGAATATTTATCTTTTTTTAAACCCTGATGTTTATACCTAAATAAAAATAAGATCGAAAACCACTGCATTTGTCTTCAGAGGGAATCAAAGACTTATTTAAAGGGTTTTAGAGGACCATGTGGACATTATAGAGAGTTATTATAATGAAATTAATGTGTTAATATAGGAGGATAATATTTTTTAGTGTCATATTTAATATATATAATTCATTATAAATAACCCTTCAGGAGGTAGCCACTATGTTCACTTGTGAACCAAAAATTATTAGAGATAGTATATTAATATTTTTGGGAGACATATTTTTCTAATACTCATAGTGATTTATAGTGAAAAAAATTGTGTCAAAACTCTACCTAAACCTTGAAAGGATCAGCATCTCACATTGAGTTCAAACCTTTTAAATCATTGTGTCTTGTGACTTTATTTACTACATTATCTAAGTATATATGACTGACACAAATATTATAGGATCAAGATATAAATCAATCACAAATATTCAATTAAAAATAAGAATTCAAAAAATGGGATCATTGATTCATCCCCCCCCCCAAAATCACTATGATATATCTCAACCTGATAACTTCAAGTGGTATCAAATCTAAAGTAGGTTTCACCTCAAAGATACATCCTTGAGTGAAGTTGAAGATTGATACAATAAATTTGTTTCATATTAGAGGAGATCCTACATTATATAGTAATAATTATCATGGATGGAAGAATAACATAATCCATGTCTTTATCTCTCTTGGACTTGAAGTTGTAGAGGAATCTATAGTGGTATCTCCACCAAGTTGAAGATGTGTTCCCATGACTTTTGGGTATAATATAAACTTGGAGGTGGATGGGACATAAATGAATTTTATCTTTTGGTCCTTTCCGGCCAAAGTTTATACAAATTTGATGTGACTTCAGTATTTAATATAAATTTATAATAAAAAAGAGAGTATATTTGGGAGGAATATAGAATCCAAGGATGTAATGTTTTAGATTTGGATTTTCAATTTCAAATATGTGAATATGGTTGATGAAGAAAATATTTATTATTACTTCACTAAAGTGAATGAGATCATTTAAAACCTTAGATGTTTTGTAAAGACCTTGTAATATTACACTATTATAAATAAATTAATGAGGAACCTCTTAGAAATAGTTGATTCCAAATTTTTGACCCTTAAATATTGAGAAGAGTTTTATTTGGATGAACATCACATCATACTTTTTGGTTATGGGGTGAAAAAATATATGGTCATTAAAAATATGATCAAGGAGTGGATATAATATAAATAGATGAAAGGTATCATGATAAAAGGGAAGAAATATGGTCTCTTTTTATATTCTAAACTAGAGGAATATAGTGGTAAACAAATAACTAAATTGAATAAGATGTTCATGTTCTTTATCTCCAAGAACAATAGAAGTTTGATAGTAAGATACACATATATGATTCTTATGAAATGATTTAGTTATGGTGATATTGTAAAATATACAATTGAATGATTGAATAAAAAATACAATGAACATGAGAGTAGTGATGAAGAAGAATAATTTTCAAAAAGAAAATTTGGAAAAAAATAGGATGACTAAAAGAAGAATAATTCCTCAAGAAATTATAGCACAGATAAGATGATCAGGGAATAAGATAACGACTAGTCCTCCTGAATTCATTCAGAATATGGAGGTACCTCTAAAAATTATAAAAACTTCAAAGATCAAGTTAAAAATCATAAATCCTCTTATAGAAGTGATTAGGAGGAGGAAGAAGGTAATACTGAATACATTTTTAGATCATAACTAGTCACTTTTAAATAGTAGAATACCAAACTCAATAAAATATTCAAGTTGGTTGACAAGGAAGAAAAAGGTGCATGATAATGAGAATGATCTTATTGAGAAAATAAACACTTATGAGGGTAAAATGCATAATAAATTAATTTAATCAATTATATTAACAAAAAATTGGTTGTAAAAGAAAAATAACTAAATGAGTCATATATGAGGTTTCTTAAAATATAAAACACATATAACAATATGATAGAATACTATAATAAATATATTGAGGTTCAGGTTAAATCATCTATAGCTATTGTGAAGTTTATCCCTAAAAAATGCTATAATCTATTTTTAATTTTAAAGTGATATTTATTATGTTTTATTTAGTTCAACTGATTCTAAAACATAAAATATAAATGCATGGTTTATTGAAATTTATAACATTTATACTTCTATTACAAAAACAGGTCGAGAATAATTACGCATTGAAAATAACATATTGAAAAGTAAAAACAAAAGGTGGAGAGATACAGTATAGTAAGAATATTTTTTAGAGGCATTCCCATTAACATTATAGAAGTTGAAGCTTATAGTTGATGTTGTGGGATATTTGTGAATAAAATCTATAGTTGCTGATAAAACATGTCTCTCCCAGAAAGTCCATATAAATCAAGGGGGAGTAATCCAAGGAAGATAATAGGTTAATTATATGAGAAGAATAAATAATATCTAAATATAAAAATTTTCAAATGATAATTCATCAATTCAAACTCCACATTATTATAATATTAATAAAGAAATAATAAATAGGATATCTAATACATAAATCCAAAATATCTCAAGAAGTTTAAAATAAAGATACTAAAGGAAAATGGTCCGATTGAAGGAGGATAGATAGATTCATAAGGAAAAATGGAAGCCTATGAGAGGATTTCAGAAAAAAAAAATTCAAAATAATTTATGTGGGAGATACATGGAATCTATTCATAATTCAAAGGATTATATGTCTATTATACTTATAGAAAAAGGAAAGAAAATTGAGAATAATAAATCACTATAAAGTTCATGTGAATTTGTATCATATTCCATTAAAAAGTTCCCACGTTAGTAGTTAATTGATAATAGGAAGACTACCACACTACTAATAGACATATATGATAAACATTTTGGGAAAGAAAACATGAAGAGTTACCCAAATATGGAATATGGACATATTGGATGGTTTTTTTTTAGAGAAAAATTTCAGCCCGGATAGTTTCACATAGGAGTAAGAACATCCCTCCTAATTTTAAAATCATTATTTTTATTTTTATTGACTTTAACGGAGTTAAAAAAGATAAATTAATTTGGTACAATTATGAGTTTTGTAGAGATTGTATAATAAATAAGAGGATTACATCATAGAATAGAGCTATGATGATGAGATTATTTAATTTATTCATTGAAGGTAGATAATCATGGAGAGGATGATATCATATATGAGTTCTATTGAATCAATAATCTGGACAACACTAAGAAGAACTATCTGTTTATATTAGTGTAGTTATTAAAATACTTGGAAATTATTTTCATGCATCCCCTAAACTGAGAAATATGAAATCATACTCTAGTTGAACATATGAATAGAAAATTTTTATTCAATGGTTTTTCACTCTTATTTTCTATATAAGGTTATCCCAAGTTGTATTATAGTTAAATAGATAATGTCTCATATCTAATACACATGTTATCCCATCCTTCTCTAAAATTGTTTTGTAGGATATATTTCATAAAAAGAGTGCGAGAATAAGTTGTTTTATAAAACTAATGAAGGTTGTTGATGATTATAAAACCTTCCCCTGTGTTCATTTTTTTTATTTTATATAAGGAGATAATAAAAGAGAATAAATGTTGATATAAATATTTTTAGGTATAGAAAACAGACCCAAATTGTTAGATCGAAGATCCCATGTTTTTATTGTATTTGTTTTCAATAAGGAATATTATAATTATGATAATTGTTTAAGTATGTCATTATTAATTTTGGAAGAATTAATGATTGTGTTGCCTATGCTAAATAGAAAAAGAACATTTATGTTTTTTCATGTAATGACTATCTGGATAGGTAGAAGGATATCATCCCTAAATCTTGATGATTATAGTTCTTATCATCATGGAGACTAGAGAACATGTTTCTAGAAAAAAATAAAATTATTTAAAATAGGTTGGAATGTGTTTTAATATGTTGGCATAAGGGGTTAATAAACCTTAAATTAAAAGTAATGATAATCTAGATGAAATGAAGACCAAAAATTTAGAATATACCATCTAAAGGTTATTTTGATTCAATAATGTTGAATTATAAGATGAAGGTATTTGGATGATGTTTTTAGTGGATTTAAAGAGTTTTAAAAATTCCTCTAAATATTTTTGAGTAGCTCTGAAGTGATTTGAGTGATGTTTATAATATTTATAAGTCTTTTGTAGATTAAGCTAAAACTTTTTAACTATTAGTATTTTTAAGACTTTAGATTTTGTTCATAAGGCTTTCATACTCTTTTTAAGACTTCATACTAACTTTATAATACTTTGGACTAAGTTTATAGAACCTTTATGGATATTTTTATGAATTTTAAATAAGTTTTAGAAACATTGGAGTTACATTTTAAGATAATTATAGAGTTTTTATGACATGTCTTTGAGTTTATAAAACTTAAATATACTTTATAAGACTTTATTATGACTTCATAATACATTTGGATGAATTTAGAATTCTTTGAGTTAGTTTTAGGATAATTTCCATGATGTAGAAAAATTAACAAATTATTGGTTTCAATGGAACTCATAATACTTATATAGTCTAACAAGAACATCAATAATGCCTGAAAATTGACAAAGGCATTGAGTTATAAGTAGTACTTAATAATTTCTAAAAAATTCATAAGTCTTTGTTTCAGTGCACAATACATAATATTGTATTGAAATGTAAGATTTCATAAGATTTGGTTATTCTTCAGAAATATGATGAGAGTCAAAAATTTATTATTTAGAAGAATCAGAATGTAAATTAGACGATGTTTTGCACTAATTTTCAAGTAATTAAATTTCAAAATTATTCATATAAATTTTTACTAAATATGAAATCAATGGAATAAGCCTTCACATCCTATATTTTATTGTGATATTGTGTAAGAATGATGAATAAACCTATACCGCTATAAGAAGTTCCACATCATAAATTCTTGGATCCATGTACTTGTGCTTTGAGAGTTAAAATATTTAAATTCAATGGATTTTTTAGAAAATTTGAATAATTAAATAATCCTAAGATTCTTGGTGAATAAAAAAAATATTTTTTACTATTATTTTTGAAAATACAAAGTAAAGATATCTAACATTTTTAATAAAAGATATTTTCAACCAGGTAAAGATTAAATGTTTTTCCAAAATCAAATATGGGAGAAATATGTATGATATTATTCAATGAATATGAATAATGTGGGATACAAAGAGTATTTTTTTGAGAGTGTGATAAATGATACTCTAATATAAACTAGAAATAATATATATATATATATTGAAGAAGAATAAGTTGATTACATCTAGGAAGAAGTGTGTTTTTTCATCAAAGAAGAAGTACAAGAAGCCTTATAATACAGTTAAATCATAAAGGAAACCAAGAGGAGAAGGTGTCGACATAGATACTGAAGTGTCAAATATTTGGGGAAAGAGAAGAAGAAGTAATATCTTTTTACAACCTAGGATATCATTATATAATCAAGAGAATAAGGTGAGAAAGAACATATATATCATTAAATACCATGATGTATAGACTTAAAGGAGAGAAAAGGCCAACACAACACTATATTGTCAATGAGAGGGGGTTGAAGACTTTCTCACAAGAGTTTGGAGGATTAAATGCCCACTAGTAGGTGCTAGTATAGAGAAAAAGATGAGAGACTGTAAAAGGATAATATTTTAGAGAGATTGTTTCAATTAATGGGAGTCAGTATATGAACTCTTTGTGATGTAGTCACTATATTCACTTGTGAAATAAGAATTTTGAGATATTATAAATCATTATTTTTGAGATAAATCTTGTACATTTTCTCATTGTGGATTATAGTGTAAATCTGGATTTGAAAACGTGACCTAAACCTAGAAAGAAGTATTATATAACATTGAAGTTGAACCATGTAAATTTCAGTGTCTTATTCTTTTATTTACTGCATTATCAAGGTTAGTATGATAGACACAAAGATGATAGAATGTAGACATTAACTAGTAAAAGTGATTGAATGAAAAAATAATAATTCATAAAATGGCATCACAGATTCACCCCCTCCCCCTCTCATTGATCTATCTGAAATTGGTTACACCAAGTGTTATTAGAGATAAAATGGGTCTCCATAAAGAGATATGACCTTTACTAAAGGTGAATATGGATATCCCAAATTTACTCAATGGTACTGGAGTCTTAAAATTTAATCGTAGTGATTATTTTGGATAAAATAATATGATTATCCCCTACCTTCTCCCTCTTGGCCTTATTTTTCTAGGATGTTTCTATGGTGATATTTCCACTAAGGTAAAGAGGTGTTCCCATGAACTTCATGGATAAGAGAAAATATATAAATTTGATCCTTATATACCTTTTTTTAGAGTATATGGAAAGGTGAAGAGGCTATAAACTACTAGAGATATATGGTATAGAATATAGAGTATCATTTATGGGAATATAAAATTTAAGGAAGTAAAGATTCATATTTCAAGAATCATGTTTGAAAAATTGATGACAATGGAACAATAAAATTTTGATGATAACTTAAATAGATTTAATTATATCATTAGAAACATTATAGGTTTCAGAGAGACCTTTTAAGATTCCAATATTGTAAATTACTTAATTAGTGACTTCCTTGGTGGATTTGATGACAATGTTTCTCAATTGGAAGATAAAGAGAACTTATCTCTATATAAACTACACAATATACTTGTTGCCTATGAGATGATGAAATATTCGGTGTTAAAGAATAAGATCAAGGATGATATAACATCAAAATCCATGAAATTGGTAAATAGGGATCCAAAGGGAATGATAAGGTCATTTCCATTGTCTATAAGAAAATTATAATAGGAACAGGTAGATGAAAATTTATAATTCATATAAAATTATTTAATTATGGTGATAATGGAATTTTTTTAATTAACATTCCAATGAAAAAATAAAATTAACTTATGAATGATGATAAAGGAGAAAATTTTGTTAAAATAATATCTAGGAAAACAATATGATTATGGAAAGAAGATGAAGTCATAAAGAAAGTTCAAAATAAATTTAATAATAAGTAAAGAAGATTATAACTCATCATTAGGGAGTGATTCATAACATGTAGGTGCCATTAAGAATCATAAAATCTTCATTTATCAGGGTAAAAAGTATGGATTCTTTTCTTATATTGATGATGATGAAGAAGTCTATGATGAGTATATTTTTATATTGAAACTAAGAGCTTATATTGAGTATAATACAAAGTTCATGATGAGAATAAAGCAGTTTGATAAGGAAATTAAAAACATAATGGCGATATGGGTAATGATTTTTTTAAAAAAAGAAAGGCGTAAAAGGATAAAAATAAATTATAAAAATATAAATGATCTTGATGAAACTATTTTTGAAAAAGATGAACCAAATTAGAAACCATCTAAGTATATCAAAAATAAAAAACCTTATAAAATATGAGATAATAGTATAATTTAAATATAAAGGATAATATAAAGATGCTATGAGTTATATCCCTATGAAAAATTTAGAAGTTATATATTATTTTCCATTTGGTACTAAATCTATTTCATTGTTTTTTATTGATTCTGGAACTCAAACTATAAATGAATGGGTTGAAAAGATCCATAACATTTTTACTCTAAAAAAAACTAGATTTAAAGATAAATTAATAAAGGAAATATCTTATGTAAAAGTAAAAACAGTTGGAGTGAACTTTGACAACAAGAAAATTGTCACAAATATATTAATTAATATAACTGGAGAACAAGCATGAATGGTTATTGTTGGTGTTAGGGGATATTTGGGAATAAATCCTACAGTTTATGGAACAATATGTATCTCTCGGGTAATTGACATGAATCATGGGGGAGTAATCTAGGGAAGATAACAAGTAAATATATGAGATTCAGAAAAAATATAAGAATTTATAAATTTGGAATTGAGAGGTAATTATGGAAATCCCCACTAAATGATAATATTAATAAATAAAAATGATGGTTGATATTTTACCAATCTAGTCAAACCATATCTTGTAATAAGGGTGAATTGAGGAAAGATAAAGAAAATTATCACACTGAATATAGATAAATGTATTCATAGGAAATATATAAGTCCATGAGAGGATACCATAAGTTGATGTTATAAAGAAGTTTTGTGGGAAATGGAAGAAAACCTGCCATGGTGACCAAGTTTATATAGATATTCCGCTTATAAAAAATGGTAGCTAAAGGAAAATAATAAAGAAAATAAAATTTCATGATCCATTATATCCCATGCCAATAAAAAGTTATCATATAAATATTTTATTAAAAATACGAAGATAATTATTTAACAAATAGATACATATGATGTATAATTTTTGATAGGAATCTTAAAGAGTTCTCTAAAAGGAGAAGCTCGGTAGATTTGAGGGTCTTGAATAAGAGTAAACTCTTAACCTTACTGTTTCCACTAATGAGTAAAACCATCCTTCTTTATTCCCTAATCTAAAGGTTTATTTATACTAACATGTAATGAATAGAATAATATAAATTAATGGGGGAGATGGATGGGTGTTGTAGATATTTTATAGAAAACAAGATAAATCCATCATGTAATAATCTCATGATGATCAAATTGTAGAGTACATCTCTTTAGGGGTAGCAAGAATATAGATAAGGTTATTAGAGATAATTTTTGTTGAATCTAGAATCTAGAAAAAATAGAAGTTGATATGATTTCAAGTATTAAATTTCTTATTAAATCTGGTTAAAAAAACTCATAAAATAATAAAATTTAAATGGTATCACATAATTAACATATAAATGGATAATTTTGAAATCTAGGTTTATTCACTATTATTTCTAAAATTGGGTTAGTCCAAGTAGAATTTGTGTTGAATGGATAATGTCTCATTTCTAATATAAATATGTTATCCTACTTATATCAATGTTTTTGTTAGTATACATTTCATTAAAAAAATTAGGGAATAATGTTTTGGAAAATTAGTAAATATGGTTGAAGATGAGATGGCCTTCCCTTATATTCAATTGAATTTATCATCAATTAGGGGGAGAATAAAAATTCAAACATATTGACCTAAATATTTGGATGTATTTAAATAAAAAATGGGGGGGTTAAGGAGCCCATGTTTGGATAGTATTTTTTTTCAATAAGTAATTTTGTCATTTTGACAATGTTAACAGCATGTGTTGAATGATTTAACAACAATGAATGAAGGTGCCTCAAATTCCAATTATAAAAAGTAAATTGATGTTTCTACTTTGAATAAATGGTTGGTCATGTTCTAGGATAACATCCCTAAAATTTTATGATTGTCAATTTGGTATTCATGAAGACTAAAGAAAAGTGTTGATACATAAAGAGATATTTTATGAAGAAGGTTAAAATGTGTTTTTGGTTTATGTCATAAGGATATATTGATATTGTATATAAATGAATATATGAGTTCAGTAAAATCAATAGAAATATATGAGAAGAAACCATCCAAATGTTCTTTTTTAAAGATGTCAAATTATATGATAAAGGGGTTTGGATACTCTTTTGATATGACTTAATGTTTTTGATAAATTATAATGAAGATTAAGACTGGTTCAGAAATTATTTGAGTGAATTATGGAATTTTCATAAGACATTGGTGATTGAAGATAAAAATGGATAACTCTTTGAGTTCATAAGACTTTGGTTAAAGTTTCTAAGTCTTAAAAAGAATTTATAAAACATTAGGCCGACTTCATAAGAATTTGGATTTAGTTCAAAGGATATTTTGTAAATCCCATAAGTTCTTTTCATAAGTTTAGAAGACTCTCCAGTGACTTCGTAAGACAATTGTAGAGTTATTATGACATGTATATAGTTTTTTAAGACAAAAATTAAATCATTAAGACATTATTATGATTTTATAATATATTTTTTCAACTTTTTAAGGCTTTGAGTTAAGATCATAAGACATATTTGGATACAAAAAAATTGAAAAATTCATGGTTTTATTGGAAATCATAAGACATATAAAGTCTTAAGACAATATCAATCATGTCATAAGATCATAAAAGGTAATAGGTTTTATTTAGTTTATATGATTTTATAACTAGTACATAAGAATTTTATTTTGTGTGTAAGAATTAATAATTAACCAAAATGGGATTGTTTTTAATACATATGAAATATTTTCAAATATGTGGACATTCCATAATTATGTATTCTAAAGAATTAAAATTTAAATCAGATGTTGTTGTAGAATACTTTTCAAGGATTTGAATATCACGATTATTCATTTAAATTGTGCTCCAAGATTAAATCAAATGAATAATCCTTCACATCATGAATCATGTTGTAATAGTGTGAAAGGTTGAAGAATAATCGCATTCCTCAAGAAGAAGTGTCTTTTCATAAAATCATAGAGCCATTCACAAGTGGATGGAGACACAAAATTTTTAAATACATTATATTTTATGGAATATTTAAATAATGAAATAATATTTGGATTCTTAGTGATTTAAATAACATATTTTTATTTTTTAGAAAAATTCAAACTATAAATATATAATATTTTTAATAAAATATATCTTCTTCCAATAAAACATTAAGGTTTTTCCAAACATAGATATGAGGATAATATTTGCGATATTATTCTATGAATATAAATAATAAAAGATATGAAGAAAATTTCTGTATGATTTTGGGAAGTGATATTAAATTTTGACCTAAAGAAAATATATGTATTGAATATGATGAATTAAAATTTATCGAGTCGGAATAGTATTTTTTGTTAATGTATAATGAAAAAGAAGGCCTATGATACATATGAATCATAAATGGAAATAATGTGGAGAATGAGTTGTTGTTGTTTATAAAGTATTGAATCTAATGAGAAGGAGAGAAATAAAAACCTCTTCCTATAAATAGAAATACCATTGTATCATTTGGATAAGAATGTGAGAAAAACCATAGGTCCTTTTTAATACTAGGATGATCATACATAAAGTAGAATAAGGAATACACACCATTATATAATTCATTAAAGGGGTTTTAATTTTCAAACTTTATATATTTATGAAAAGTAGGGTAAGATGGCTCTATTATCCCCTGGTCTTTGGATCTCTCAAGTTCATTCTCCTTCTCCTAGGTTTTCTTCTCCTTTGGCATTTTTCAACATGGTTTTCTCCTTTTTTTTGGCATCATTGCATCTCTATCTCCCTCTTCTAGGGTTCCTCCTACAGAGATGGTTCTACCTCTCTTTCCCCTGTTATTCAATGCTTTCGCATCTCCCTCATCCTCTTCCAGGGACTCTCCTCCTTCATCATTGGTTATCCCTAAATATTATATGTCTCTCCTTGGTTTCTTCCCCCTATGTTTCTATTTCGATCTAGTGAAGTCACTCCATTTCCTTTCATCATAACGATAATTCCTCTTCAAGGAGGTCTTGGGGTTCATATGGAAGCCTTCAAACACACTTTCTAGGGTTCTGACCTCTTGTTCCTCTTTACCCCTCTAGTTTAGTTATGGAGTGGTGGTTCTAGGTTGTTTTGGGATTTTTTGGTTCAGCGGTCAATGAATCTCAAGGTGTTTCTAGGTCACTTTCCCCTAGTTTTTTTGTTCCAGGGTTTTCTCTTTGTTTTCATTTCCATCGTTTGGAGTTCACAGCCTCTCAACCATTGCTCTGACTGAATTTTCTACTTCTCCTCTCCTGGTCAGAGTTGGAGTAGTGGTGTCAACTTGGTTTTGGGAGGTGTGGTTCGGTGACCACAATCATTCCAGACACGTCTCTTCAAATCTAGTTTAAGTTTCTCAGTTTTCTTCCTCATGTTTTCAAATATGGTTTGTATTTTTGTTCTCTATGGTATCATGTCAATGGATTATGCTTTTCGATGAGGTGTTCTTACATGATTTCAGTTTTGGTTATTTGTTTGTTACTATCTTGATGGGGTACGATGCCATAGTGCGATGTTTTCAGTGGTACCATTATTCTCTGATGGTCTCCAATATCAGGTATAGTGGTAGGATGGAGATGATGACATTGTAATGGACGGTGATGACAAAATCCGCACCCGTGATGATTTTGACTAGTGATAAAAATAGTGATATACATTGATGATGACGTGGGTGGTTCAGATATTGATCTCATTGGGTTTTGCATATGTTTTTTAAATTTTAGATGTGTAATTGCCCTCTTTTGTTTCTAGTTCTCACTCATCCTTAAAGCGACATTTGAAAATCCAATAAAAATTTAATTTTCAGTCAGTATATCTTTTTGAGTTATGATTTTAAGGTAAATTTTTTATAATAAAATTTTAAAGAAAGGTTTGTTTTTATAATTGATATTTGGATTGAAATTCTATGAGTTGGAATATCATGAGGTATGTTTTTTGATATGGATCAAGGACTAGGAGGTTCAATAGGTTTTTGGGTGAATCTTGGGGGATTCATATTGAATTTTATAAGCTTTAAAGGGTTTCACTTCTACTCCATAGTTACTTCATAGTCACTCCATATTTTGGTAAATCAGACAGATTACTATTATAAAGGGGTTCTATGGGGCACACAATTTAGAGAAAATGATTTTTTATAAACCATACAGGTGGTATTATTAGTGTATTTTTTTAATATAATTCTCAATATACTTGTTCATCGTGTATATATATCACATGGTTTATGTAAAACCATATATATTTCAAGAAAAATTAGGCATTCTTGTTTTGGACTAGGGGTGTTGTCACATGATTAAAGGAAACCATGATAGGAAAACCATACTAACTTAGTTTTGGTATAGAAGTATCACAAAGTTGGTACATGATTGAATATAACTCATGTAAAACCTATATTTCATGTTCAGTTCCACTTTTTATGATTTTCACAAAAAATGGTAATCCATGTGAGGTGGTGTTCCTTGAGGTAGTGTGAGCTGCACCATTTGTGTGTGGTTTTCAAAATCATGTAATAATAGTGTGGAATTAATAATTTCATAAAAAATTAATAAATTTTGATGCATTCCCTATTGGATTTTAATGAACCCTCCTCTCTTTCTTCCCTCTCACATGTTTGGACCAAATAACCTCCCTTCCCCTACCCCTTACTTCGATTCCCTTTAGAATATGGAAATTTTAGTGATGTTTTTAACCATTCTAGGTGATTTTCCTCATCCTTCCTCTTTATCCTTCCTCCTACGTTATTTTCTAATTTAGTGTACCCTAATTATAAATTTAAGTAATTATTCCACTAGATCATGGTGGAATCATCACTATGCGATGGGGTTTTCATGTTCCATGGAGAGAGGATGTCCCATTGAGGAGAACACACTTTTTCTCCACATTTTGATAAAGGTAAATCATTATAATAATTTATTTATGGTTTCCAAATTAATTATTTATAATTTGTGATTGGATTGATGTGATGTGTTAGGTATTTCTCTTAGTATGTTGTCAAAAGCCTGCAATGAACCTTCTATGGGTTGTTGGTCATAGTTTTGATGAAATGAGGATGCTTAGTGAGTTATTAGGAATTTTTATTATTTTAATTAAATTGTAAAACTAATTTTAAATTGATTAATTAGTTATAAATGATTATAATTATTTAATTTCAATTTTTTGGCTTGATTTGGGTCCTCATAGAGTTTGATGATGTCTTGTTGAATATGTATGAGCTTCGGTTAGATGTTTTGTGCTGTGATCTAAAGGGAATAGATATCAGTGGCGTAGATGGTCCCTATGTATTTCCATATAAATTATGGTTTTTATTTATTTATAATTTCGATATACAGTGTCTCCATTGGGGAATATTGGCCATTTATTTAAATGAGGTTTTTCTTTAAAAATTTAATTCAAGTGAATGGACTGAACAATTTTCCAAGTGCCATTATGGACCCATGTTCACTGGCTTGATACTTCCACAACTGATGGTTAGGACCATGAATATAATTGCATTCCTTGATGTATATGAATCTTAATGTGTGAGAGTTTAAATAAATTAATGACAGTAATGGACCTTGGATTTGTGTCTTATCCTCTTAGAGAAAGGGAAAGTGATAAATTGGGATTATTGGATCGAGTAAGACATGGTATGGTTGTGAGATATCGCATTACCTATATGATAGCACAAATAATAGAAGGGTATATGATTTACCCCATGGTATAAGAGTACTTAATTAAATATTCCATGGGTGGGTTTTGGATAGTTTGGGTGTGTGAGGACTAGCCTATGATGACAATTGTGATTGAGATAGTCTTAGGCCATCTCTATAGATTGATTCTAGTAAGGATAATATTATGAGACATGTGATCCTGAAGTATGATCATAATGATACTGAGGAATTTTATAGTTTCTTAGTGATGGTTTTTGACCCCAGAGGCTGTGATATGACATAGAGGAACCCATGTAGGGTGTCTGAGAAGATATGTGACTCAGGAGTCCTTTGTTGGTTCCCCAGTATTCCTATTGTCCCCATAGAAGGGTAGTGGAGGGGAGATACTACCATCAATATTAGGTGGAACCATAAAACCTATGTATTGATGGTGGTAGTCTAGGTTGTGTGCTTATGAGGATAGCATAGGGGACATAAGATGAGGGTATGATATAAGGTTATGGAAGGTTGTGCCTCAGGTATATGTGTATGTGACAGGAGGTTTCGAGGTGGATGATCAATAAAGTATTAGTAGTTTATATGGAATATATATATATATATAAACATACATATTTTTATGTGGAATTTGAGTTAGGGATCTTAGGGTGATATGTGACCCTTGGTTATGAGGCCTAGAACTTGATTCCAAGTAGGGTATGTGGACCCTTGGGTGTATGACTTTTCTTATGGTTTTGGGATGGAGAATTCCCTGAGTGGTTTCATTATTCTTTGGGTATTGGTATATTTCACCTAGGGTTTTCCTCATTTTATAAGGATTATTATATTTTACCTAGGTTCTTTCTAATGATCGAGGATGGGTATAATTTCCTCAGATGATTACTTGGGCTCAAAGTCACTCAGACACTATCCAAATAAATTTTGATGTTCTAAATAGATTATGGGTTGGAAGTTGTCCCCTTGGGTGGTGTGACATGATCAAAGAAACTCTGACACCTAGGTGTCATGTTAATACCATAGGATCAATATTGATTATTTATTTACACCTATATGGCCATTGTTTTTACTTATTCTACTGAATATATCACATATCACATATAATAATTTGTTGGTTATGTATAGGACCCCATTGTTGGTGCCCTACTGAGTTGTATACTCATTACCTTCTTGGGTGGCCATGAAACATGGGTACCTAGGAAGATATAATTCTTTTTTAGTTTCAAGTTGAGTAGAGGCCTCAAATTAGATCATCCATCTGGATATCTTGGATGGAGTTAGAGATTGGAATGAGTTATGGATCAGGTAGGTTGGTAGAGCCATGTGTCCTTGTTTTTTTATTGGCCAAGTAGGGGATCATTTTTTGTATGATAAAATGATCATGACTTTGTAGGATTTTGTGTTTCCAAATTAACATTTGTTGTAGAATATTTTAATTTACTTGTACTATATAAGATCCACTTCAAGATTAATGAAGTACCATTGATAGGGAGAATCAGTGATCTATAATATTTTATATATTTTGTCTAAAAATAACTTTTCACATATTAGAATGTATTGATGACTACTACAACACACACAAACATACACCAACACAAGAGAGCTTATAAAATTTATAAGGTTTACCTCACAATGTGAGAAGGATAGTCCTTGGTGGGATATGAATTCATCTAGGTTTGTACTACCTGCTCGAATCATCAGGTTGGTATAAACAAGTAAGGTATAACATTGAAACTCAAATTTTGTTGTATCCTAACTATTATTGGAAGTATCTCACACATGAGTGCATCACAAACATTACAATGATAATAATTCGAAAAAATTACTTCATTTTTTTAAACTAAATATAATTTAAATACATCATTGACTGAGCTGAATTCATCCACTTCAAATCTACATTAACTACGTAATGTAAGAAAACATTATCCTTCAAACATGCATATGAACACTTTTATACTTCACTTTGTATGAATAGATCGTGTACACAACCACTATGATCATCTTCACCTTCTTATTCTATTCTAATTTGGATAATAAAATAATATATAATGTATTTTACATATCTAGAAATATTATTCTTCTCTATCATTTTTCTAACATACAATAATCACAATATTCACCCCCCCCCCCATTTTAAATTTTCATAGAATACCCCTATTCTACAACTAATTAAAATTTGTATGTGTATTTCAAACTCAAATATTCTGCTTAAATATCAACCCTTGGACCATCTTCCATCTTAATCTTGATCATTAAATTTGAATTGATGGTAATAAAAGGCTAAAATAACAACAAAATTTTGAATATTAAGCTAAATTGGAATGGTTACTTACATTGTTAATATTTTCAAATAAAATCATTCATCACATCATAGCTTCCTCATTTGTGGCATAGTATGATAGTTTCAAGCAGTTTTCTTAACTACCATGATTTTTTATGGAATCATATACCTTTACAACATGGAGGTCTCAAAATATCCAAAGACAAAAAACAAGAAAATCAATCATTGTGACGTGGAAACCTATCCTACACTGTAAACTACCTTAATATCAACTCATTTCAGCATAGCCCCTTCTTATAGTGTTGATGTCTCATATTTTATAGGGCCATAAAAAACCTAGCCTTATGTCTCTATGGAATAGAATCTTCTTATAGTGTGGATGCATCAAAATCTATAAAACTACCAAATTCTTGAAAACTGATAACTTTAGCATGGACACTTCTATTGATCTGTAGTCCAATATAATGTTATATGGTTCAGGAGTGGACATCAATTATGAAATGGGAACCCTAAAATTTATAAGGCCACCAAAAATCAAAAAAAAACTTCTTTATGGAATAGTAACTACATACGATGAAAAATATATTCCTTAATCAATTTCTAAGGAATAGAAACATTATAAGGAATGGAGTTCATCAAATTTTTATGGCCACAAAAAAATAAACCTTGACTCCTACTATGTCACAGTAACTACTTATAGTTAAAACCATATTCCTAACACAACTTCTATAGTGCAAACCCTATTTGTGGCATGGAACTTCTTGTAGCACTCCATTAAATTTTATTGCATTATGAACTCCTCTCATGATATATAATCACTTTGAACCTACTCAAGAATTTTTTGAATTATTCTCAAAACACCTTCACCTCACAATAAATTTGAGTTTGAATATGATTTATGCATTGAAATAAGTTAACATAGAAAACCATATTCACTCCAAACATCAATAAATTCCATAAAAATATTTGACCACATTTTGGTCTCAATAATACCCCCTTTGGATTTTTTTAACCAAAGAAAATAAACTACTACCAAACTCTGATATTCTAGTAATGGGTCAACATTTAAAAATTTTAATATTATGCAAGTGGAATCGATGTAGGAAACAAGAACATTAAATAAATAATTTCATATTGTCCATAACATAGTAGTGGTAAAAAATTTAACTTCATTTAAACCTAATCATCTCTAACCATTTTGATGATGTGATGCCACTTGAAATATAATTGAACGTATCATTAAAAACATGTCATCATCACCATTATCATCACACTAAATCAAATCAATTCTTTCAACCAAAAACCACATATACTTCAATAGACTATTAGAACAATTTAAACACTTTCACAAATGTTGGAAACATATCATTCTTATTTTAATAACTCTCTCAAAAAAATGAACCCCCATAGTAAAAGACATATCAATAGTCACTCCCCTATATATATTACACCCCTTTTTACAAACATCTTGGATATATATATATATAAATAAAGATTTATGTTTCCATTTTCTCTCCCTTTGAAAAAATATAAAATATCTTAAATAGATAGGGGATAGAAAAACCATACCATATCCTTGATAAGGATGAGTTTGATGTCCAAAACTCAACCATATATTATTAAGTGATTTCTATGAAAATGTCTTGGTGAACATATCTACAATTTATTCTGTTGTAGAAAAAAAAATTAACTCATTTTTATATGCATGTTCCTTGATGAAATGATATTTTACATAAATGTGTATTCTTATTTAATTTTGAACTAGATTCTTTTAAAAATTTATATAACTTTTGTTATTGCATCCCAAGAGAGGTGGTAAATTCATTTCAACCTTCAAATCTTCTAATTGTTTCTTCATCTGTAACAATTATATCATGGAATGAGTTGTACCCACATATTATGCTTTATTCATGCTTAAATTCATCAAAATTTGTTTCTAATAGTTAAAAATACAAACATATATTCAATATATAAAACTACACTATATGTTCACCTCATTTAATCAATACAACCTACTCAATCTGTAACTGCATAACTAAAAAGATCAGGCTTACCATTTCTACCATAATTCAATCCAAAAATCTATTTTACCTCTGATATATCTAATAATCATATTCCTAAAATTTAAATGTGACTCCTTTGGTACAATTTTATACCTTTCAGAAAGTGAAACAACAGACAAAATATCTAGCCTCAAAACTATGAGTTCTAATAGACTACCAATCATCTTTTAAAACTCCTTTTGATCAACTTATTTTTCTTTACCATCTTTTTATAGCACAGTTCCCAGAAAAATTGGTGTAAAAATAGGCTTTTAGTTCTCCATTTGAAATATTTTTATGAGTTCCTTATAATAATTTTCTTGAGAAAGAAAAATATGATCTTTTTATTGAAAAATTTTAAATTCAAGAAAATATATCATTTCTCCATGTGTAGAAATCTTGAATTACTACTTTCCCCACCTTAGTAAACTTATCACACATTTCTTCATTATTACTAACAGATATAGTGTCATGGAAAAAACAATAACAATAAGAGTTGCTTATTATTCATCATTGATATATATATTTATATCTGATCTTCCTTTTCTGAATTTCAAAATCTTCAAGTAGTTGTCCAACTACACTAACATGGTCTTAGGGATTGTTTCATCTCATGTGAAGATATTTTCTACCTAAAGAATTTATTATAATCTTTTATAATAAATATTTGACAAGGTTTATTGATAAACACTTCTACTAACAATTCACCATTAAGTTAGGAAAACATGAAATCCATCTAAAAAATCTTGTATTGCCTTTGACATGTAATATTGTGAAGAACTATAATGGTATCAAGTCTAATGACTGGTGAAAAAGTCTCATCAACATGCACTCCATCACCCTGTGAATAACCTTTTCAAACCAATCTTTCTTTATTTCTTACCACTTCACCTTTCTCATTCAATTTATTCTTTAACACCCATTTTGTTCTGATGATATTCTTATATTTGGGATTTTATACTAACTCATAAGTCTCATATGGCCCAATATGATATAACTCTTCATTAATAGTATCAATATACTCTTTATTTACTAGAGCATATTCAAAATAATTTTGTTTAGCATGTTAAAAATTATGAGTTTCATCCAAATGTTTATCCTTGTTTGAATCTGTTTTCCATGATTTCCAATGATGTTTTCACATGAAATTTTCTTCTCATACTAGTATGAGTTTAATTTAGTTGTTCCTTATCACATGAAATAGCCGAAACTTCTCCACCATCCTACACATAAATTATAATTTAATCCCTATCTAGTATTTATTTACACCATCCAACAGACTAAATATCATCAGTATCTCTAGAACCTTCTTTATTTTAAAAACATTCCTTCTTCATATGTTCCCAAATATTAATATTTTTTAAGTCAAAAAATTTATATTTTCCATATTAAAATGGAGATATCCCCTTCCAATTGGAGGATAACCAAGATAAATTCTACAAACTTCTCTTGGTTCAAAAATAACCAATTTTTCACCTTTAACCTTTATTATAATTGAACTATGAAGCATATTAAGATACTTCAAAAAATTAGATTTATTCTAATACTTCTCAAAAGAGGATATATCAAATCTTGGTCTATATAATGATGGATTTTAAATATGAACCATTTTACTAATATATGTTTCCCAAAAATATCAAGATGTATCATACTATAAAAAAAATTGGTCGATACATCTCCACTAAACACCAATTCTTCTATTCAACTGCACCATTTTGTTGTGGTTTGTATGGTGCATTAAGTTCCTGATGAATGACATATTTCTCAATATTATCTTATAACTTTAAATTTTTTAAATTATTTTTATTATATTTATAGAACTTATTAAGATAAAAATAACACTCATTTTCTCTACTTATTTGAATGCTTTTAAACTTTAATAGGGCCTCCTCTTTCTATTTCACAAACATAATACAAGTAATATGTGTGAATTAATCCATGAAATTAATATTATAATTATATCTATTGGTTTATTTTTTCCTCATGGGATTGAGCACATCTAAATAAATGAGCTCTGATGGTTATTTAGATTTAATCACCACCTTCTTGTCTGAATATTTAACAATCTTCCATTTTCAATATATAAAAAAGATCCAATATATTTATCCTTTTTAAAAAGGAACACCATGAAAATTATTTCATAGTCTAATATGTTTACATTATTTAATAAAATATGTCCAAGTAATTTATGCCATAAATCATTCTCTTCTTTCATACTTAAATGGAATAGATTTTCAACATTACACACTTGGAATAAATTTCATCTTATTCAATTTATTCTTGTGATAACAATTCCATAATCAAGGTTCTTATAAAGGAACCCATATTTTCTAAATATATATTCACTTCCTTTATCAAAAATATATGAAACACTTAAAAAATTATGTTTAAATATATAAATATATAAATTATTTTTTTATTGGATATTTTTTTCCAATGACTGATGAACCAAATCCTTTAATCTTGAATAACCCATCATTTAAAAAATTCCTTGATTATTCTTTTCAATTTTACAAAACATTAAATTGTTTAAAAATTCTTATCATGTGGGATGAGAATCCATTTTCCAAGATCAATGGATTTAACCCTTATATTCATTAAGTGATTCTTCCATAATTAAGGTCTTATATTTTCCTTTATTCTTCTTCTTCTAAGGATTTTGAGTACTAAAACTCATATTTTTTGGGCTAGTAAAATGATAAGGAAAGAATTAGTATGATTAAAAGGCTAATCAAAACATCCATAGAAATATTAAATTATATAAAACATTTTTTTTGATTTACATCCATAGATCTTAACCACCTTTTGAAATTCCTTATTTTGATAGAACTAAATACCCATAAACCCTTGTACATCACACAATATAGTCTAATTATGATGATATTAGTTGAAACAATGCATATTTTTTATATTCTAAAATCCTTAAAAATTCTAAAAATAACTATAGAAATAATATTTATCTTTTAATATAACATTTTTTCAAGATTTTGTTGAATATCTTTTACCTTTTTTAGAGTCATATAGTTAAACACGTTTTTTTAAATAGAATTTTGGTGAACTCCCAACACTTTTATCTTCACGTAAATTTTTCCATCTTATTTAGACATGTCATTTTAAAAATATTTTTCACAAACTTTTTCCCCATGAATTTTTAGATTTTGTAATATCACTCTATTTATACACAACTTTGTTCTTTATGGATTGTTTTTTCTTCAATGATTTTTCACCTACATTTTTAGAATTATTCTCTTCATTATGTAATGATTTCTATTAGTATTTTTATGATTCAAAATTCAATGAAAATTTTTCAACTTCTGAAATAGAATTCGGAACATTGAATCTTCACTTATTCAAATCGTCCTCTAATTTATTCTGTTTGTGTTGTAAATAGTCAATAACCATTACATCCTCCATAAATATTTCCTCTAAGAATATTATAAGAGTATTTCCATCATCAAGAAACTTATTTAACTCTTCAACTTCATCCAATAAATTTCACATTTCTTTTTAAAATAAAAATCCATTACTGTTAAAGGATTTTTCATCCATCATTAATTTTTTTATCTCTTTATCCTATTCAAAAATCATTGAGATACATTATTTTTATTATATAATAAGTAATTTTTTCATCCCAATACCTTTTTATTCTTCAATTCCAGTCCTACTTTCATCAGTTTAAATATTCACATCATTCACTTTACCAATCAGTAGTTTTTTACAACATCGCCATGGGATAAAATCTCATCTTTATCTTGTTTATAATTATCTATATATTATTTAGACAAGAATTTATTCCTATGAAATTTACAGAATGTATTACCATTCTCATTATAAGAAACCATTTTTCTATTTTGTTTCATCTTTAAGTATCATCTAGACATAACATATTCCTTTTCATTATCCCTATTGGGTTTGGATTTTTGAAAAAAATTAGTATAGTTCCCAATATCTCCACACCTGAAACATGTTAAGGTAATCTTTACCTTGTACATTCCTTCACCACTTCTCATGTTTCTTGAGATAAGAGACATAGATTTATTAATCTTCTCCTCCAGATCTCTATCTCAATCTAAAAAATAGTATTTTTATTTAATAATAAACTTTATCTTCAAACTTTTCTTAATTTGTGCCCTTAAATAATATTTCTTTTTCATCATTTAACTTATTCTTGATATCACTATTTTCTATCAATTTATAATATATTAAAATACTTTGAAAATAATAAAGAGAAATATCACCTGCATCCTTTCTTTTCAAGTTATCTACTTTAGAAACAAACTTATTTGGTGAGATTTTAAAATTATTTTCCACAATATTAGAATCTTCCAACTTCTCACCATATCCCCTGATTATTCTCACAAATTATTTTACCCTTGACAAGAAACTATCAATAGTTTCATCATCATACATGTGAATATCTTCCTAAGTAAGTTTCCAAAATTATAATTTATCTTACTTCTCTTTGGTCTTTCATTCATAGATATTATGAATTTTAACATAGATATATTTTTTATGTTTTAGTCCTTTGTATTTTAGAAACCCTCTTTCTAAGATAAATGATAAAATAACATTCATTGAAAGGCTATAATTTTACAAATTCCTTTATTCATTTTTTTATATCAATGCCTTCAACCGGGGGAAATCCCATAAACTATAACTTCCAAAACATCATAACTAATAGGTAATATGTATAGAAAAATTGCTTCTTTCCATATGTGATAGATTTTCCCATAAAATATAGTAATCCCTTTATCATTTACTAAAGATAAATTATCTAAAATAGATAATAAACATCATTGTCTTCTTATTCAAATCGGTAGGGAGAGGGAAAGATTTCAAATTCCATCAAATTGAAGTAACCAATCATTAACGAATGTGACATGATTTGATACCACTTGTAAAACTACTTTAGGTTCAATGAAATATCACTAAGAGTGGGTTGAATCATTGATCTATACTATTTTATATTTTTTCTCTCAAAATAACCATTGTGACCTATTACGATGTAGTGATGATTAGTACAACACACCCAAACACACAAAAACACAAGGGAACACATTATATTTATAAATTTCAGCTCTCAATGTGATAATACTATTCCTTGGTGTGATATAGACTCTTCTAGGATCACACTACCCACTAGAAAATTCATGTGGGTAAAAACGAGCATGTTATAACCTTGAGACATTCATTTTAATTTCTCCTGAATATGGGTTGGTGTATCATGTATACAAGTGAATCTCATACTTCAGAATCATTTATATAGATTTATAATATACCAACAGTCTTATAACAATAGTTGTAGAAACCCATTATTATAAGTTTCACTTATACCAATAGTTTTTGACAACCATTGGTATAAGAATTTAATAGGTTCTATATACAAAAAGTTCTACAAAAATATTGGTATAGGCTTCAAAATAATTTATTACCTATAACAACGGTACTCCAAAATCTTTATTATCAGTTTATACAAACAATTCTGGAAAAAAAAATTATATGTGCCAAAAAAATATTATGAATTATTTACTCAAATAATGTTAAATACATCCTAATTTTAATTCTTTCATATATATATATATATGTGTGTGTGTGTGTGTGTGTGTGTGTTCATAAAATTTATTGTAGTTTAGAGGTTAAGTCATCAAGGTATAAGTGAGAGGTGTTAGGATAAAAAATCATCAGTTTTTTTACATTACCAATATGAAGGGTTTTCCAAAACTATTAGTATATATATTTCACATATATGACCTATATTGATGGTTTGGGAACTGTTAGTATGGAAAACCAATACCAATATTTTTTCCAAACTAATTGGTATAGGTCTATCTTGTTGTGAAAATATCCAAAAACTCTTCAGACCATTGGCATGGCATATACCAATGGTTTGAGAGAATATATAAACAATTCCAAACCATTGTTATAAAATCTTTTCTAGTAGTAAATGATAATAATTTGAAAAAATAACTGAATAGACTTCAACAAAATATACTTTCTCCAAGTCATTAAGTGTATTGAATTCTTCCACTTCCACCCTACTTTCACTACATAAAAACAGCTATAAATCTCCAACAAACATGCACAAGAACAAGTTTTTTCTTCACTTTGTATAAAAAGAACATATAAGAAACCACTTCAATATTCTTATTTTTGATCCTTTCTTAAACATTGAAAAATAATAAAATATTCATTATGTTTCAAATATGCCTAAATTTTTGTTACCCTTGTCATCACATCCAAAGAAACAAGTCCATATATGAACTAACCAAAATCCACATAGTTCCTCCAAGGCGTACCCCTTTCATCACTATCTAATTCTTACATTGCCTTTCACTAGAAATTATTACTTATATAATTATTTCTCTTCACTTCCTTAGGATCCCTACACTCATGAATTAATATTCCCCCAATTACAATCACCTAGTTACGCTAAACACATCAATATAGAGTGATTATTCTCTTCTACAATCCACTAATATAGATACCCCAAGACCAATGACTTATCATGGGCCATTCGGCCCATTCCCACATCCCAATATTCTCTCTCAAGGAGTTTCAAGATTCTAAGTCTATTTCCATATCTTATCCTATATAATTCAAATTAGCCTACACTAATTAGTATATTTCTCAAGGATATCCCCTTATAATCCCTTCATGTAACTTACTATGGTTCATAACATTTCCAAAACAACTTATTCCACAATCCAAAACAAATTTGGTGTCCTTTAAGTAATTATAGATTTCAATTCCCTTGTGTAATAGCCACTGAAAAACTC
Organism: Viscum album; assembly: GCA_963277665.1. Classification (NCBI taxonomy): domain Eukaryota; kingdom Viridiplantae; phylum Streptophyta; class Magnoliopsida; order Santalales; family Viscaceae; genus Viscum; species Viscum album. The sequence goes on from OY728138.1 coordinate 1,321,387,985, forward strand.
TCAAATCCCCCACCCAAGGATGAAACATTCACACCACTACATATACACTCTATACCCCAGCTGACTATTAGGACTTCAAATTTCCACACTCCATGGGCATAGTCCTTTTCGTTTTGACCATTTCTATATGATACACCACCAGTCAACCATTTCATCATTTACCTGGAGTGTTGTGCCTTTTTTATTCTTTTTCAACTATATATCAACATGTTTTACACAACCTTATTTGATGCTTCATTGTATACCTAGAAAACATTTTATTTCACTTGTGGATATTTTATAAATACAAACAATATTTGGATGACATCCTCAAGAGAAGTCTATATAACTGGTTGTAGTAAGAAGGAAGTAGAAAACCTTATTTAAAATGCTTCATTATTTATCATTGTTATATATATTTTGTTTGTTAGTATTGTTCATTTGTTATCATTTATAGTTTTTGTATGCAAATTTTTTTTGAATTATATGTTTTGAATTTAATTTTGTTTGATTAAATGATAGGAAATCCAAGGAGGAAGAAATATATTATTCCGTCAAACACACCGACAGATGATGATCCATCAGTCTCTCTCCCTACAACATCTGAGACACCATCTGTTTTCCCCCTTACACCATCTCTCACACCCTCCATGAGGGTCCCATCAATAGATCAGTTGATGCCTTCCCATTCAGCAACCTCAGTATTGAGGGGGAAAGTCTCCACTCTTAGTTCTTCATGAGGATACTAGAGTGTTACTATTATAGGTACAAATTTTAATATGAATAAATTTATTGCACTTTTTTTATACTAATTGTCTGTTAATAAATGTTGGAAACAGTGAAACTATGAATGAAATATATAAAAAGTTCAGATGTTTGGAATCTGACCAGACTAAAGATAGTTTTCCCATTTAATTCGTATGGGGTACCTATAGATGACGCAATAGGATTACATGGCTATATTCTAGGTCAGCTAGCTGTGAATCAATTTTCCCTTCCCATTACATATGATGATTGGAGGAATATGCCTTTATCTTGGAAGAATGATTTTTTTTATTCACAAATAAATGAAATTTTAATAAATTATGGTGTAATTGAATTTTAGTATGTTATTAAATTCTGTAACACCCTATAATGATAAATAGTTAAATGACTAAATCATATGACTCATTTCAACAAGGTGCACCTTCCTCTTTGGAAGCCTACCGGATTAGAACTCCACAGTTAAGCATGCTTGGCATGGAATAGTGATTGGGATGGGTGAGCTTCGGGGAAGTTTCCTAATGTGTGTGTGAGTGATGAAAAAGCACACTAGAAAAATAAATGTGTTATCATGTGGGGATAGTCATTAGTCATATGATTCATTTGGGCATGTGGGTGGGCCCCAGGGAGGGGACCACATGTCTGCAGGGCAACTGGTGGTACCTAGCAGGCCAGAACCCAACGACCATGTTAGGACAAGGTGTATGTACTATCACTGAGACCCAATTGTTACAATTGGTATCAGAGGTGGTACCCAGCCTTAATTGCAGCGCACTACCTAGTTTGAGATATAGGGCCCACAATTATGACATTGTTCTTTAAAGGGGCATGAATGTAACACCCCATAATGATAAATGGTCAAATGACTAAATGATATGTCTCATGTGAGAAAGTTTTTCCTTCCTTTTTGGGAGCCTAAGAACTCCATATTTAATTATTCTTGGCATGAAGTATTTATTAGGATTGATGACATTATGGGATGTTTCCAAAGGTGTGTGTGAGTAAGGACAAATCACACTAGAAAGGACATGTATTGTCCTGTGGGGATAATCATTAGTCAAACAGCCTCTTTAGGAAAGTGGGTGGTCTTAAGAGTAACAACCATGTGTCTGCGAGGAAACTAGTGGTACCTAGGTGGCTAGAATCTAACCACCATGTTAGTAAGGGTGTTTGTGTTATCACTGGGGCCCAGTTTTTAAAAATTCTAATATTTTCGAAGTGAATTTCTATGTATAAATGTTTTTCCACTCTACGGTTGCTAATGTGCTTGTACGAAAGTAGACATTGAAAAATATAGGCAAGAAATGTAATGACATTAAATGGAAATTATGGGGTGATGTCAACGATACATCATTGAGCACCCAACTGATGTATGACAAGGTACCCAATTGGGTACCTATAGAGCAATTGAGGGTTTTTATTGACAGACATTATGATGAGAATCACAGTTTATTTAAATATATATTATTATATTAATATAATTTTACATTTTTAAATATATATAAAAAGGATATGACATTGCATAAATTACTATTAAATTAAATTTTATTTATTTCAGGATCTTTCATCGAAGAATGCATCGAGCTAGGCTAAGAAAATAATACCTCACACAATAGGGACAAAGATATTTTCTAGAAGGTGATCAAATCTGGTAATCTTTTCATTAGTTTAAATATTTATAAGACAATATTATCTAATTCATATATTAAATTGTTTATTTATCTTTTTTTAATTCTGTCCCAGATTTTTGAGAACCAAGCATCTCGAACAGAAGTGTGGTTGGATGTTCATAAAAATTAGATGGGATTTTTGTAAATGAGTCTGCCAAAGAAGTTGGGGTATGAATTTATTTTTCATTATAAAAAATTATTATCAATTGTCACTATGTTAATATATATTGCTTCTAATATGACTGATAATTGATTTATAGGTAGAAATTAAATAACTATGGTATTAAAATCCCATGGAGTCCTGCTCAATCTCCAAGGATAACTTAGTTGGTAAAGTTTTTGGGATTGAGTATCCTGGTCGATTGCGTAGGATGGGTTTGGGACCCTTACCATATGAGGTCTTTAACATACCATCAAGGATTGAAGCTACATTTACTCCTAGTTTTAGTCTATATGCTCAGATATATTATGTTTCTATGAAAAACACAATTCAGCAACCGGGGGCTCAGATAACCACTTTTCAAAAAGTGATGGTCAATTTATATTAGAAGATGACCAGATTTTTCCCTGGTGATATTGCATCGATGATGATAAGTGAGTAATTAAATCACACAACTTCAAAATAATTTTGTTTGAAAAGATTTAATGGTGTAAGTTTAAATATAAACATACAATGTTATTTTATTTTCAATATAATTGTCTTATTGGTTCTGGTAGGAGGAAGTAAAGATGGAGGTGGAGAGGGTGACAAGCAGTATTCATCATCGGATAATGATTTGTGGTATTGTTGATATGTTAGAAAAATATGGAAATAGTGGGTTTGTTCATGTATCATTTTTCATGTGTCATGTATCATGTATCATGTGTGGAATAGAGTAGACACCTAAAATTTTCCTAACCTAACATTTTTATGATTCCCCATGTTTGGTAAAGGCATTAGAATTTGATATGGATTGATGATTTAGTAAGTTAGTGAGTCTGGAATTGGTGATGTATGATGTTGTGGAGTATGATTTAATCTATGTTCCATACGGAATATGGAGAGAATTAATAGATTCATTTGAGTAATGTTAGGATGTGTATATTATTATTTTTGTACTAACTATTTTTTTGTTTATTTGATTCATTTTATTCATGTTGGAGACACAAGACCTAGAGTTGTGTCATTCAAAGATGGGCCCCACAAATTTTGGGTTGACCATTGACCACATTCGAAACATGGGAATAATCACTTGTCATAAGAGATCCTTTGAGGTGTGTGTACTATATAGTAGGCAAGACTATATTAGCCACACACCATAACTTTAGGGGAGAATAATACATGGAGGATGATGGAGATCCAAATTGGGAGCTACATCACTAAGTTCTTGAGCACATTGAGTGAGCCTATATATTGGAGAGATTCAACACCATTATCAAGGGGAAATCTCTGAGATTGGTCATTTTCTGGGATGCGTGTAAGATATAAGATTTTTTGTCTCTTTGTATCCCATGAAACTTAGAATCCATCCATATATTGATTTGAAAATCGGTGTGGTAGATGACCATCATTAGAATAGAAAGGCATGTCAAGAAAGGGATAGAATATCATGTTCATTACCTAATGGTACATGATGTTCAATTTTGGGCTAGGTAGTTTAATTTATTATAGATCATAAGTCCATGCTATGTAGTTTGAAGTGGTTCTGAAATGACCAAATACTAATTTTAGAAAAACTCATATTGAACTACTTTTGGTTGAGTATAGTTCTAGAACACTCAACTTTAATAGTCGACATCTTTAAATCCATATTCTAAAATCTTCTATCCAAGTTACCCCAATATCACTTTGAGCATTCTCACCACTTCATGTAACCAACTTCCTGTGACATCTCTTGATCTCACCAAATGCAACCCGTTTATGTCACCATTACAAAAAAAACATTATAATGCATTCCTGATCCAACACACCTAGATAATCAAAAGGTATCTCAAGCCTAATGCCTAGATTTGAGATTCTCCAAAGTATGTACTTGAATCGGTACCTGGCATTCACTGTGGAATACAATTGTACTGAGTTCTAGTTATCAAGAATATCAAAATCTAAAACAACCATCCAACAATTGGTCTAACACTCACATGAGTGTTACCCTCCAATATTTGACATGTGTAATACATATCATAAGGATTTATTTAAATAAATAAATGTGTAAAACTCCCATGTATTCCTTACAGACAAACAAAAAGGCATTGGTTTAATTATTTATCCCGGTATATAGATGCTCTCCCAACATACTTAAGATGGTGTCAACATATTTGGAATAACTGAATTTAGAATAGTAGAACACCATGTTTCTAAACAATAACCATTCCTAGTCCACAAATAAAAAAGTCCTATCATTTATGAAAAAATATCTTGATAGGTATGTTTATATCTTTTGATACACGCTCCATTAAAACATGTTATACGTGCCTTGAGCCAACCGTTGATTCCATGTCTCTCGATGATGTGTGACAAGGTCAAATAATGGGTCAACCACCTTAGTGCAACCTAAAACTATCATTGTACTTATATGGTATATTTTTAAAGGGCTACACCCCCAAAAAAGTTTACATCATATTTAACATGATGCATAAATGGAAGGCTCAGCTCCCCTTCAAAATTTGATCACTGAATCATCAATAAATCCACTCCGAACTAACTTGTTTAAGAGATTCCCATGTTAGTAGTCAGTGTTTTAATTAAGGTATTGATTACACAACCTTATATCTCAATGATTCCATGTCATCTCATTTATAACACAAAAATTACGACAATGAATATCATTATTCGTTAATGGTTGGGTAATCAACTGACCACATTTCCATCGTATTTCTATGAATTCCTATAAACACTAACAACTGGTAAAACTCATGGATCACTTATTTATCTCAAGCAAGAATCTATCATCAAAATTTATTTTAAACATAATCCTATATTTTAAAATTCATCATCTTGTTTGAGATATGAAATAATGAATATACCAACTCATATTCTTCAACAAGTCACTATGAAAATTTCTAATTGGTCCATTAATGTTGTGACCTCAACATGAAAAGACATAGTTTCCATAATACTCATTATTCTCCCCCACCTTAGGAATTTCCAAGGCAACCTTTTATTGAAATAAAAAACATTCCATCGCACATGCTTCGTCCACTACTAAATATGGTTCCAACACCAAGATAGCATGCTTATATTAATCATCAAACTGAATTGAAAAAACGCCATCCTCTTCCAAGTGTTATAGTATAGGTTTTCTTGTAGAAACATGTGTGATTCTCTTACTGATCCATGTTTAAGAACTTCATACGTATCAAACATAAATTACAAACTAAAACTAACAAGTAGTTTTGTCAGACCCAATTCTTTTTAAAATGTTATCCTAAGCACTGGGATAAATCATTCGTATTGGGATGGATTATGGATACATATTTTAATTTTGTGCTATATAGTTTGAATGCTTACATCATAGTCATTGGTTCTGTATAGTTTAAATTCATAGATTTAGATCTATGAAACACTGTTATATGGTTGAGATGATATGATTACTCTGTTTTATGTTTTCTGTACATGGTTTTATAAGAAACACAGTTAGATTTTTGACTACTGAACATTGTTAGATGGTCTAGATTACTATGTTATATGATCTATGCATAGGTTATTTTCGGGGTACTGGTACTGGGGCTGCAGAATCTTCTACATTTTTTTACATGTAAATATACATTTAGTGATGGTTTAAACTACCACTAAAAAAATGGACCATGTTTATTAGAGGTTTAACCCCCTACTATAGTTTGATATTATCATATTTGAGGCAGTTAAAACGACTTATAAATAAATTAGTGTTATTTTTTAGTGGTGATTATGGTTGTTTTAGAAATGGTTTTAATGTAAAAAATGGAAAACAAATGGTGGTTTAAAATGTCGCTAAATACACCATTATTTCACATGAAATCACCTCTAAAATAAGTAAAACTGCTAATATATATTTTTACGACCACAATTCCTAGAAACCACCACTAAATTAAAGAAACCACTGCTTGTTGGATGCTAACACCCAATTTAGTAGTGGTTTTATGAAACCGTCTCAAAATCATATGGAAGAGGTTTAAACCGCAGCTACGCACTTTTCTTGTAGTGAGACATTATCTTGGGTAATTGTTCCCATATTTTTGACATGTAGGAAATTTCATATAATTTCCTTCATCGTATTCATCACCCAACATCCATAAGGAATCATCAATATATTCTTTTGTGTGTTTAGGATTTCAACTATATACACATAATTAATCATAATTTGTGATAACTAGTTCGAAATAATCATGATATTTCTTAGTCTATCACCAATTCCTTTAGGTTGATTGATGGGAAAATACTCACATTGTCCAAAGAACCTTTCATTAATTTTATTCCTTCTAGATTAATACATTATTAAAATCAAATAAGTTAACATGATTGATGGAAATTATAATATAATTGTCCAAAATAATCACAATAATATTTAACATCAAGATGTATCCCTTTATATCACTTTCATGTTATCCAATAGTTCTTCTAGTTTAAATAGTACTAGAATTGATTCATTAAATATTAGTATCAATATATCCTATATCATTATTGGTTTAACCAAGGTTACTTCTAGTTGGGTTCTAATTTTCTTATTAACTTAATCCTTAAAATAAAAACTTTATATTGTCATGAAATTTATTAAAATATTCTAAACGCAAAAATAATTGAAATTTATGCTCTCAAAGTCCAACTTAACATTATATAAGAAGAAATATAAATTAAAATGTACCTTAACCTATGAATCTCTTGGTTTGAATATAATTTATCCATGATCATTTTCCTATTAGGTTATCTGGCATAAATATATTTAAACCCCCATAATGGTTTATAAAGAGAGTGTGAATTAACCAAAACACTTCCCTTGAGAGTGTAACACCATTTTACAACTAGGATACTTTTTCATGCACTGGGTGATGATTGAGTTAATACCCAATATGCCCCTTTCAAGGTAAATAACCCTAGGTAAAGTTATGTTAGAGCCTATATCCACTTGTAGTATCTGTACTGGGATTTCACTACATGGAAAACCAAAAAATCTATACTTTAATAACCTTTTAGTGTATTTATATATACCTTGACTTATCCCCTAGATTAATGCATTGTTCTTTCATTGAATTTATCTAAACTAATCTCCAAAAAATTACACCATCCTTTGAAAACAAATAAGTCATCCCAAGAAAAATAATCACACTTATTTCATTATCAAACATGAATAATAATTCCACTCACAAATAATCACACAAACTGGAAAACCAAATGTTTAGTGTCTTGGAAGATTATATAAATGAAAAATATTTTAAAAACTCATCAATATTTATCCATATCTTCACAAAGATAAAACCACATATAAACATATCACATGTAATACAAATATTCATATCTTGGAGAAGGAAAACATAAGAAAGGGGTGAGTATCAACACTCAGTATTGGAAACTAGTCATAATAGTTAGACTATAAAATTGAGAAAAAAACCTGAATAAGGGAGAAGTATATTATAAAAAGAACATGAAATCATAAGTGAAAATTATAAAATGTGGTTGATAAATAAGTATCAAAACTTTATAACATAATACCAAAGAAATGTTCTAAGAAAAATGGCTTATAAGCATATAATAAAATTTAGAAAATAACATGAAATCATAAAATAATAAAGAGGAATATCTTTATAACATGAAACATCGTAAATATTAAAATAGAATGGAAATAACTCACATTTTATTGAAGTTTCATAAACATAAGAATAGTAAACCATTGTGATCAAACTCAATTATTCCCAATATTATAGTTATGAAGAAAATACAAGTATATATACATTTTAAATTGTGAAAAAATAAAATTATGTATGACCTTTATATTGGAGAAATTACCAGGAATTTCTAACCATTAAAACTGTGAAACAATATAGGTATCTCAACCCTTTATATTATGAAAAAATATTAGTTACCCTTTATATTGTTAAAATATCCAAGTATGTACACCCATTTGATTGTGAACATACCCAAGTATGTTAATGATAAATTATATCATGAGGTGTAAAATCTTAATCAATACACTAAAGGGTGATATAAGACCCCACATGTCATCATCTATACATATTAGTTCCAATTAAAATTAATTCATTAATATTATTATTAAGAACCCATGGAATTAAAATGTATTTTATAACTTTCCCAAATTTTATCTCATAAAATGAATTTTCCAAAAAAAAATTGATCGATTGACCAAAAAAATATGATCACCCAAAAGTAGTATTTAAAAATAGTATATAAAAGGTGATTTATGAACCATTACTCCATTTGTGGGGAATCTATTCAATATTGAGGAGAAATCGCAAAATGTGTTTTTCTTAGAATTTTTTTAATATCATCTTAAAAATGGTGTGATTTTTAGAAACTTTACAAAAATAATTTTTTTGAATATGAAGAAAAAAAATATCAAAATATTTCTTTAAAATAATATAATAATGATACCTTGAAAAAAAATCATATTTCAAGAATGTAATGTAAAAGATAATAATGTAATATCATGGAAAGGAAAATCCTTTTATGTATTTTTAAATGCCTTTATTAAAAGCCCACTGTTGATGCTCTGTTCTGTCACATAGTACAAGGAATGACAAAGGGGAGTACCTCAAGCAAAGAAAAGCCAAAGAAGAAGAAGAGAGAGGGAAGAAGCATAAAAGTGTTGCAAAGCCATTAAGGCGCGCAAGTCACTTGCATGTCAGACTTGGGCGCGCAGGTTACGTGCGCGCAAGATGTGAGGCACGCAAGTCACTTGCATGCCCACATTGAAATTTCACCCTAATCTTAGGAGGCCTATAAATATCCCCTGTGGCCCCCCATTTCAAGGACGAATTTTCCAAAACTCGGATTCAATCCCTGGTCACCCAAGTCTTTGTCTGACATCTTCCAAACACTTCTAAGGTAATTCTTTACCTAGAATGGAAGATCAAAAGAGGAAGAATAAGGATTAAGTGTTGGGACTCATCAATACTTGCGCTCCTAGGTTTCCACCCATTAAGGGAAATGAAGACACTTGTGCACCACCTTGCCCTCTTAAGAGAACTTGCACGTCACACTTCTAGAAGCCTCTAGGGATGACACTAAGGGCTTTAGTTCAAAGTCACCCAAGTATTACCCTATGGATTCTTCGTCTCCCAAGGTGACTCAGGTCATTCAAGTCTACTTGCGTGACCAGTACTTGCGTGCCAGAACAATACTTGCGTGCCTCCTTCCTACTCACCTCCTTTCCTCAAATCCACCTCTCCTCTTCAATATATAGCCTTGAAAACACTCTTTAAATCCATTTATGGCATGGTTCCTTTGTTGGATTTCTAATCTGAAAGGAATTCTGTGAGAACCTCTCCCAAAACCTTATGACTTACAAGATTTATGTCACCACAATTAGGGGTTTATTATATAACCTTATCCTTTGAGATAAGAAGATATTTTGATTTGGGACTCCTTCTTAGGAGTAAGCCCCATGTTTCAAGTCCCCTTAACCTGGGCCTCCTTCTCAAGAGTAATCCCCAGTCATAATTTCCTTTAACATTGGGCCTCCTTATCAGGAGTAATCCCCATGTTATAAGTTCCCTTTAATTGAGTATCCTCCTCAAGAGTAAGCCCCGATCTTAACTTATTTTGATTTGGGCTTACTTTTTTGGAATAAAACCCAATCATAATTCCCTCTTAATTTGGGCTTCCATTTCAGGAGTAAGTCCAAAGTTAAAATTCCAAATCTCCATAAAGTAAAAATACCTTTATGGACCCTGCTCTTGGGCTTCTTTCCTAAGTCCTAGTCTTCATTTACTTGGGCAGTCATGCATACGTAAGCCCCACATCATTTCTCATGACTGCATCTTTCATGGAACCATTTTCAAGTTTATTGATACCTCTTGTTTATCACACTGATAATGAATCACGTGATCTTAGAGTGTAAAAATAATCACGACATCTCTTATTGGGCCATTAACCATGCATAAACCCCATATTTCTTTGCACGAAATATATGGACTTTGATCTCAACTTTAAAATTAGAGTACGTAGGAATCCTTTATAAGGTTCAAGCCCATATTTCATTAATTATTTTCCATCCCTATCGAACTACGTGGGTTCTAATTCCTTTTTAACAAGGATGTGTTGGTAGCTTATCTGCATGTACAATCCCAACTCTGAAATAATCCCTATCTTTCTCAATGTCAATAAACTTCAAGTGCCACACTAAGTGGATTTAAAACCAATATGGTCATTATAGTGACCAAGATATTTCTATATAATATATTAAAGGATACCATTGACTAAGAATCTCCAATACATATGGATGATTCTTTATCAATGGAGAACCTAAAATACATATAAAAGATTCTCTAAATCTCATACATATCAATAATTGATTGCTAAATCAAAAGGAAAACTCATTTTCAAACTTGGTGAATTAATAAGGATTCGTGTATGTAAATTAAATCTATTAAAGAGTCCCGGAGTAGGAAATAATTCCCCCCCCCCCCCCCCGCAAATGTGTGATGAGGCTGACCTCCCATCCTCTCGACCAATGCAAATTTTTAAGCCTCATAGGTCCACAACTAATGAGCACCAACCTTTGGAAAGTAGGTCCAAATGGATATAGAATCATTGGATGTTTCCAGTTCTATGAATAAACCAGTTAAAAACCGATTGGAAATTTTGAACCTTAAACAAACAAGGTCATCCCCAATTGTAGAAAAAACAAAAAATGGTGAACCCGACGTGAATCCCTAACCAAGTTAAATGATGTTTTACTTATTTGTTAGGCCCCTATTAAACTCAATATGAGGGCCAACAAAACAACCAATGACAGATGTTCTCATCCAAAAGATGTAGTATGGACAAACCTATCTTTATTGCATCAGCTATATCAAACAAGCACTCTTTTCCAAGATCTCTCTACAACACGGAATGGATTCTTTAAAATTGACACCTGTGAATGCCTCAGCAGCTACTCCTGTTGCATCCTTGTCCACTTTGAGGATGACATCACCTACTCAGCGTCTTCAACAATGGGTCTCAAATGCATTGGTGAAGTAATACCATCAATATGGTACCATCTCGACTTTGGAGGCTGCTCGACAAGCCCTCCAAGTTAACAACTAACCCTGGTAGTCCACACGGCGACGACCAGTGGTTAAGAAGCATGTGGTGCCAACAATAGTTTCCAATTGTTTCATGTCGTTAACCCCAGAACTCAACAATCAGTCCCTCCCATATTATAGGGAGGTGAAAGAAGAGGTCACTAAAGGCCTCAGTTCAAGAATACAGTAGTCCTTCCTGAGGAATCCCTCCAAAAATCGCTGCCAGACTCGTGCGGTAGTGCACCCTCAACATGATGAGGGTATCTCCTCTAGGGGTTCGGCTTAGGTTCCTCCGACCTGAGCATGCAGGACGAGCCATCAGAGGAAAAATTCAGTCAATAGGGAGCAGGTTCGTACCTCTTACCCCTCCAGAGAAGTCCATCAATCTAACTTTATGGCAAACAATGAGTGGGTATATTCACCCGCCTTTCCTGATTTCACTACCCAGTAGACTCGTCTGGCAGTAACACACCAATCCTGCCAGGCAATTCCAGCGGAGTTCTATAGTCAAGCACATACTCTTGTTTATAATTCATCATCCAGTCAGCAGGCTCGTTTGACTACATCCAAAGAAGTTCACCAATAAAATGTGGTGACCACCTGTAAACAGGCACATACACTAGCTAACACTCGTCAATTCTGCCAGCAGTCTCTTCTTCCAGTCTTGAAGGAGTTTTATCAATCATATTTTGTGTAGAACAATCAGCTAGAACATACACCTTCCATTCATCAAGATAACCAACAGTCTTGTTTGGTAGCACCCAGATATGTCAATTGGAATGCTTCAATGACAAATAGGAGGAAGACAAAACTTTCTGCCCCACACATGAGTACTTTTAGAATTCAATGATAGGAAATGGAGGACAGGAGTAGGAAGACACACATACTCCAAACACAAAATGGATGTATATTCCCATTCTGGCAGCTAAAGTCAGCAAGCACATTTTGAAAATTGTGAAATAGAAAAAGAAAATCTATGACCATATTCTAGATACTTGTCAGAATATTATAAAAAATTAAGCAATATCACTGGGAAAGAAACATAATTTTATCCCCATCATTGGAGTGACTCATCAACATGCCACTCCAGAGCAGATACACACCACTGTTCTAGTCTAGGAGGGTCGTGGGGTATACTCCCCCATGTCATACGGACAACCAAGTCGGGCACATACACCCGATTTAAATAGAGATAATCATCCTAACCTGACCATTTCCCCTGAGCAGGCACATACACCTACCCATAATAACCAATTTTGTCAACAAGTGGTTTACAAAGTGTGTAAGAAGGCATAAAAGAAAAGGACTCATCTAGCACAGTTGACAAATCAAGAGCCAATATTCAATAAGGCCTTGCTCAATGCTAGAGTTCTTGAATCCCTCAGAAAATTGTCTATTGCAACTCAATATTATACTCTCTCATTTCTAGATTCCGGAAGTAACAACAATAATTTTGAAGGTCTTTATTTGGCACTTACTCATGAAGTCTTGCTTCATGAAAATTCAGTCAATCTCGAAGTATCATCTTCATATGAGATCCATGATAACCCTCTGTGTGGCCGGAAGAACAAGGAGCAAGAGGTTTCATATTTTTTTGTAACCCACCATGGTGTTCCTCCCCATAATGATGAATTTAGCTGCAAAAGTCCTCTCCGCAGTAGTAATTCGCATTGACTGAAAAAATTTACAATGGACAATCCAGTAGTGATAAATCCCTCTTACCTTGAGGCACTTGAAAATTCAAAGCCAATCATGTATGATGCCTTACCGCTAGAAGGTGAAATACTTTCTCAAAAAAAATAGCCCAGGGTGTAGGTCATTCTCCAAACCACCCCTGGGTTATTCATCTTCTAATTTGACAAATGAATTCTCTACCAATCTTGTTGAATCTGATGAACCAGCTTTGGTCCAATCAGGTAGAAGAATCTTCATCAAATTACAAAGAGGAAGTACTGAATATGAGAAAAAAATGGTGAAAGGTGAAATAACAGTCATGTTTTGGCCTTTGGGTGACTCTTAATATGATATTCTAGAAACGTTGATAGAATATTGTATTCACGATATTCGTCTCAGCATATGGAAAAATCTTTGTCACTTAAAATAGAACATATTATCTTATTATGAATATCAAAATCATGTCAATATAATAGAAGGGTTATAATTCCAAATTGACTTGGCATCTCTCTTAGTTTATTGACATCCAAAGGTTGAAAAGCAGTAGAGATCCCTTCAGCATTCATGCCTTGGCGCGTTGAAAAGGTTGGGCTAGTTAATTACCAATGCCCCATCTGGTATTCATATCAGGGGATGGGGAGTTCATTGAGAATTTCATTTTACTATGCTCTCCAGTCAACAAATCCCACCAAAAGTGGTCTCATAAAATGTTATTGTCCATGGCTGGTCACATATAACTGGTTTTGTGCATAATCAAAGGCTTCCCCCAGAACAGGCCTCAACTAGTTCTTCCCCATGTCAGGAATATAGAGAACAAGTTGTCGAGTTAATATTTCATCAAGAAAATTATAATATCGAATAGGCTTCTCGTTTAGATCATTCACATCACCAAGTGATAGAAGCGTTGGAAATAATCCAATGGTCATCTGAGCCAGGTGATTTGAGTGGATGTCGGATGATGCATCCAGCTAATTTCAAGACTAAAGTTTGCAAAAGCAGGAGAGCTTTTAAGAAAGTTTCAGATGTAGCAGCCCACGAGCCACCTCAGCTTTCACGACTGGGGACTCTTTTAATCCAACCCTCAGGAACAAAAGATAGGATTCGAGGAGTTAAGTAGAAAAAATAGGAATAGCCCCAGTCCACTGGACTGGGGACTTTTTCAAATTTTCAATCTCTTCCTTATTGAAAGTCAATATTCTCTCGATTAGGGAAGAAGCCACTAGAGAAACGTAGGGCCGAATTATCAGAAGATTCCCTCCAAATTACGGTTCATCAAGGAGTTCTTGAGGGATCAACCAAACAAAAGGAAATGTCTCATAAAGGACATGGAAGAAGTCAGTATCGCATAAGCGCTGACAAAAGGGCTGCAATGCATTATGCATCGATAAATATCATCAATTTCGTTGTCAGTAATCCCCCAGAACATGAGTCTCACTGAGAGGGATCAGATAAAGAAGTTACTATTCAAGATTTTGTACACATAGAAATAAATAAAGGTGGTGTGCATACCAAAAGACAGAGGGTTGCCCAGGGGTAAGACGTTTTTTCAGGTAATGCCCTTCCATACTCCAGAAAGTCACATGCCAAGGAAAAGGGTAAAAGTCTGGTTACATTCCACCCTAACTCTAGAAAAGGCCAATAACTAACATTAGAGGAAAGGTTTTTCCAACAAGAAGAATAAATGAAGGAGTTAAGGATGCTAAATACAGAACTACTTCAAGGTAGTCTTCCTCCCAAGCATGCTGGAGATAATCAATCAAGGGAATGTGTTTCAGCTACTGGGATGGATTAAGAATATCCCCCTTTACAAGTACACCCTCACAGGTCCAATCCTATGAGTCATGCGCGACAGCAACTGGCAATACAACCATCAGTGGTAGTACTAGTCGCCACACCCATCCAAACTCCAGTTATTGCACCTACTCCGGCCCAAGATCAACTATATGTTTCTCAAAAATTAATCACTATCATTGAGTCATTATCAACTTAGTTGGAATCTATGGAAGGAAAGCGTGCACAAGTTCAACCGGAAAAGAGAGCTTACCCTAAATGGGTGGATGCAATCCCTCCCCCATCAAATTTTGCAAATACCCAATTCCCAATTTTTAATGGTTAAGGAGATCCAGAACAACACATGACACATTTCAGTTCTCATTGTGATACAATGATGGGAACTCCTCAACAACAAGAAGAAGTTAAGCTTAGGTGTTTTGTGCAGTCAATTCAAGGACCTACTTTTGTCTGGTATACAAGTTTGCAATCTCGGTCAATTACTAGGTGGGAAGATCTCCATCAAATATTTCTTCTTTATTTTAGCTCAACATTTCCATAGATGATAGTTTTTGATCTTACCAATTTTAAGCGAAGGGAAAATGAAGGAGGTTCAGATTTCATTGCTCGCTGGAAGGGATTAACATATTCTTTAAGTTTATAACTCCCTCAAGTATAATTGTTGCCGATCTGTGTGGAAAATCTGCATGATGAATTACGCACACAGTTGATCCCTATGAAATATGTAGGAGGGTTTTGAGACCTTACTTCAATCGCTCAGCAGAGATAAGAAACTCTTATAAAAACTAATGCTAAAACTCATGTAATTACATCAATTCCAGGAAGGAGAATAGGGAAAGAATAGACTGCTACTGTTACACTTAAACAAGCAAATGTACCTACTTTCACTTCAAAACCTTCATCATATCGAAGGGCCCCACCTCTTGATCATCAACAAAAACGGTCGCCTTGTCAAGATGATCAAAAATTTCAAAGCCAAAAATAGTTTTAGGATTTAAAAAACAAAGTTTATTCTTTCCGGAATGAACAAGTTCCTGGCTACTTCATCTCAGATCGGGAAAACAATCTAGTTCAGTTGCCAAGGCCCAAAAGGCAGAACAATGAAGGAGATGAAGACCTCCCCAACTATTTCCCATTTCATCAGATGTTGGGGCATCCCATTCAAGATTATTTTGTCTTCAAATACCTCCTTCAAAATATGGTGGACTCTGGAAAAGTAAAACTGAAAGGTTCTTCAGCCTAGGTAGCATGTGTACTACTACTGATCCAGAGGAAGAAGGCAAGTAGCATGAAGTAAAAAAGTTAAAATGCACAAAAATATGATGATTGGATGGTCAAGAAAATGATCAACCAAACTCATGCCATTTTACGAACAAAATTTAATAAACCAATTGTGTCTTCTGCTATGAATTCCACAACAAAACCCCCTTTATCAGAAGGAAAATCCTCAAAGAAGTGATGTAATTTGAAGAAAGAAGAGCAGTCAGAAGAAGAAGAGATCGTGTCAAAACCTAAGTTGTCTTTGGATCTGGAAGATTTTATGTCATCTGCTTCAAAAGCATGGGCACCGCCCCACAAAACGGCACAGCTTGAACTGGATAATCAGGAAGAATCTTCATCAGATGAATAATTGATCTTTGGTTCTGTTAACATGATTCATTTAATAGGTCCTTATTCCAATGACAGTTTTGATTATGATGAGCCTAAGTTCCCTATATCTAATAGAGGAATTAGAGGAAGAGATAGAGGTCTAGGATATAGGGGAAGATGTGTATTTTCCAGAAGCCACTATTTCAATTCTACCCCTTCTAGAACTATATATGTTGCAGAAACTCGGGGAAAACCCCTTCAGCGGGCTCAATAGAAACAAGAAAGTTCTTCCACATATGGTAGATTCAGTCCCCACGCTATTATTTTTGGAAAACCAATTAGAGGTCACCCCTTCTTCCTCTCAGCAAATAGATAGACCTAGTTGGTCTAATCTACCAAAGCCTTGAGTGTTTCCAACTCCTACTCTAATACGGGATGCATCTACTGCCAAAGCATCAACTTCCAAGGCACCTGAAAACCCAGATTTTCATGATAGAAAACGCAAGCCTTTAGATCAAAATTATGATGTCTTGAAACAATTTGGACCATGTATTGGCCAAGTTATCAATTCTGGATGCCTTGAATCAATCAAAAGATCTTCAGGAGGTGCTTATTGAGGCTTTGTCAAGTCCTCAAGAATTAGAAACTGAAATTGTTGTGGCTAAGATCTACCATATAGAGAATGATCTTGAAGAATTCCATGAAGTGATATCTTTAACAGATGAAGATGAAGAAGATGTTGTACATGGACATATCAGAACTTTGTATCTATCTGTCAAAGTCAATGATATAGACATCTGACGAGCTTTCATTGATAATGGCTCATGATTCAATCTCATTCCTATTCGTACACTTTGTCTATTGGGCCTCATCGAATTTAGTTTATCTACTTCTACTTTGATGTTGCAACGATACGATAAGAATGAACAAGAACCTCTGGGCGAGATTACACTCAAGATTCAATTTGGTGACCTTGTATATAATTCAGATTTCATGGTTGTTCACCAAGACACAGCCTTCAACATTTTTCTTGGAAGACCATGGCTACATCAACATACGGTCGTGCCTTCGTCATACCATCAATGTCTCAAATATTTTTTCAATGGTCAAATTGGGACATTGTATGGTAACAAGGACCCATTAAAAACATGTGAATCTCAATTCATTGGGGCAGAATTCTATCACACTAAAGGAAAGGAAAAATCCATGGAAAATAAGGTTACCAAAATTAATGCTCCAAGTGGTTTGGAAAAGATTCCAGTAAACCCATTCATACATGTGAGTACATATTATGTGTTTCCTATCAGTCAAATTGATAGGATAGACCTAATTACAAAAACTCTTATGGAATCCTCCATAATGGCAGTTATGGCAATCGAGCCAAACAGCATGCCAGAAATGGTTGATTCACCAAGCAATGGTGAAATCTTAGAGGACATGTCTTCATTTCATTCGCTGAAATCTAGAAATTCTATAGTTCATCAACCAGATCATAAGAATTTATAGCAATACTAGAGGAAAATAATGATGTCAATTCTCAATCCATCATCTCTTTACTATCACCCCAGAAAGACCCTTCATCATCAATAGGGTCGGAAATGGAAGCCTCTTCTCCAAGATGTTAAAATTTTAACTTCTCCCCAGACCATAGAAGTTATGATTCGTCATCTACTATGCAAGTAGAAATAGGAGAAGAAACACATATTGAAGAAGAAGAGGAAGATCTCATGGATGCTCCTTCATCATTTGAAGAGGGTATCTCTACCACTATGGATGAACTCAGAGAAATAAATCTGGGTAATAATGAAGATCCACGCCCCACATTAATTAGTGCGACCATGACTCTTGAAGAGAAAGAAATGTATACTTCATTTCTAAAGAAAAATTGAGATGTATTTTCTTGGAATTATACAAAAATTACAGGTCTTGATCCTGATGTTTCCACTCATCATTTGGGTTTTCCAAAAGAACATCAAGGATTCAAGCCAAAATCAAGAAGAATGCAACCAAATTATTCCTCCAAAATTGAAGCTGAAGTTGATAAGATTATCATGGCTAACTTCATCAAAGAAGTTCAATATACCAAATGGCTGGCTAATATTGTCCCTGTGAAAAAGAATAATGTAAAAAATAGTGTTTTCATTGACTTTAGAGATATTAATTGGCATTGTCTTAAGGAAGATTTTTCAGTTCTGATAACAGAACTCTTAATTAATTCAACAGCTGGCTATGAAGCTCTTTCCTTCATGGATGGTTACTCTAGGTACAACCAAATACGAATTTCCCCAGAATATGAAGAGTCTATAGCCTTCAGATCCCCTCAAGGTGTGTTTTTCTATTGGGTAATTCCCTTTGGCCTGAAGAATGCAGGTCCAACATATCAACATGCTATGCACCATATCTTCAAACACTATTTAGGGAAATTTGTTGAATGTTATGTTGATGATTTGGTGGTTAAATCCAAACAACATTCTAATCACCTGTCTGATCTGGAAATCATATTCAATAAACTTCGACAACACAATTTGAAGATGAACCCCTTGAAATTTGCTTTGGGGTGACCTCAGGAAACTTTCTTGGATTTTTTGTACGCCATCATGGAATTGAAGTTGATCCTAAGAAGACAAAATCAAGCCATTACATGTCACCTCCTAAAATTTAAAGTAATTTAGAGGAATTCAAAGACACTTGGACTATATTCGGCGTTTCATTGCCAATTTGGAAGGAAAATCTATACCATTCACTAGATTAATGAAGAAGGGAGTCACCTACCGATGGACTGAAGAATTTCAAGAAACATTTGATATCCTAAAGAAATATCTCTTGAGTCCACTGATATTAATGCCACCTGTTGAAGGTAGACCACTTATTCTCTATGTGACAGCTTTAGAAAGATATTTGGGTTCCTTCCTTGCCCAAAATAATGATACTGGGAATGAAAACAACCTTAATATCTCAGACAGACTATGCATGAGGCAGAAACTTGATATTGAAGTATTGAAAAGTGCTGCCTAGAATTAATCTTTTCAGTTCAGAAATTGAGACACTACCTGCAACATCATGAGGTCCAATTGGTATCTCGGAATAACCATCTTAAATTTATCCTTGGTCATCCAATTCTTACAGGACGTCTGGAAAGGTGGGAAGTTATTTTGTAGCAGTTTGATATCCAGTACGTTTCATAAAAGGAAATAAAGGGCCAAGCTCTGGCCGGTTCCCTTGATGAACACCCATCTGTAGAAGATACATCTTTTAATATTGAACTTCCTCATGAGGAAGTCTTATCTATTCAAGATAATCCTCAAACATGGGAAATTTACTTTGAAGATGCCTCTAGAAGTCCAACAGGGATGAAAATGGAAGATCCTAAATTCAACAAAGTTGGGTTAGGAATCATTCTTGTTTCCCTAGAAAAGGTAGTGCTACCCTATCCCTTCTTATTTTTGGAAGGCGGTACAAACAATCAAGCTAAATATCAATCTCTCATTGCAGGCTTGGAATTGAGGCTTCAGGCATAGGTTAATCCCTTGAAGGTAAAAGGTGATTCAAATTTGGTAATCAAACAAATAAATGGGTATTATTCCATAAAAAAGGTAGAGTTAATCACTTTTTGTGTTTATGTTAGAGAGTTAATGGTGAAATTTCCTTCAGAATAGACATTTTCTCATGTCCTGCGATTACAAAATGCCCAAGATGATGCACTGGATAATGTAGCCACAACCCTGGAAGATCCAAATCGGGATGAAACAATCATTAGTATTTCCCATCATCATGTAGTTTCACCTTTTGATCAAATTAGAACAGAGGAAATCAATGAAATCAGTCCCATTTTTGAACCATATGGTCATACTTTAGGATGGATGACACCTATTAGGGAATACCTTCAAAATGGAACTCTCCCACCTGATAGATCTAGGAATAAACAATTCCAGCGACGTGTGGTCAATTTTACTCTTTATGATAGCCCAGATCACCAAAAAATTCTCTAAAAGCGAGGTTTTGATGGAATTCTCTTCAGATGTATTAATGGTGAAGAAATAATGGCTATCATGAATGAAGTACATGCAGGATTGTGTGGTGCCCACCAGTCTAGACATAGACTTTCTAGTCAAATTCGAAGTCGTGGATACTTTTGGCCTTCAATAATGAAAGATTTTGTTGATTTCACTAAGAAGTGTCATTCTAGCCAAATATGTGCCAACTTCATCCATCAACCCCCAGAGTTTCTTCATACAGCTAAATACTCATGGACATTTTTCACATGGGGAATGGATGTAGTAGGATCATATCCTCTGTCTACATCCAAGTATTTTAAGTATATTCTTACTACTACTAACTTCTTTTCCAAATGGGAAGAGTCAATACCTCTCAAAGAAGTTAGTTCTAAAGGTATTGTTTGCTTCATCAAGTCTAACATAATTACCAAATTTGGTGTCCCTCATACCATATTGACGGACAATGGAACAAAATTCTATTCATCTGAGGTGAGAAAGTTGTATCAAGAATACAACATCAAATCCAACCATTCATCTCAGTATCATGCAGAGGCCAATGGCCAAATAGAGGCCTTCAATAAGACACCTTCAAGTATACTGCAAAAGATGGTGGATAAAGATAAGAAATCATGGCCTGATAAAAGTTTTCATGATTTATGGGCTTATCAGACCACCACCCGCACTGCTATGCGGTCAAATCCATATTCATTGGTATATGGAACAGAAGAAGTCTTGCCCATTGAAGTTCAATGAACTTCGCTTAGAGTATCCATTTCTGATCAGTCATCCATAGATTAGCAATCTCAGAAGCGATTTGATGAATTGGAACGATTAGATGAAAAAAGATTGTGCACCCTGCACCACTTGGAAGTCTATCAGAATCGAATATCATGGGCTTTCAATAAAAAAGTTCATCTTTATTCATTCATTCAAGGAGAATTGGTATTGGTCCCCAGAACTCCAATGATACCAGGAAAGAAACCTCCAAAGCTTGAGTGAAAGTGGTAAGGACCTTACTCAATACATAGGGTCTACTCCAATGGAGCTTATTCTTTAATCTCAACGGATGGAGAACTCATTACAACTCCAACTAATGCAAGATTCTTGAAGATGTATTTTGTGTAACACAAAAACCCCCTTTTTTCCTTGCTGTAGGACATTAAATTTCGTAGCCCCTCTATCGTCCAACATGACGTTAAAATGTGTCCCCTCTATCGTCTAACGTGACGTTAAACTATGCAACGTCCTTCATGATGTTAAAATGTACATGATTGTCCTACGTGACGGTAAACTGTAAGCAGTCCCTTATATGTCCTACATGATGTTAAACTGTGCACATGTCCTGCAAGACATTAAACTGCACTACAATATGTCCTAGCTACATGATGTTAAATTGTACATCACCCATTGTCCCACATGACATTAAACTGTGCATTGTTAGGGTTGTTGCTACCTCTTGTTTCTCACACCGAGCATGACTCATGTGAGATTAGTGTATGCTTCAACCATAACACCCTCTCTATTCCACTAACAACGCATAAGTCTCAACACCATCTTCGGTTTGTTGTCCTCAAGTACAACTCAATCACCAATTCATTCTCAATCGAACTACGCTAACTTTGATCCTTGCCTTCGAGGCTAGGTTCATAGGTAACCTCACGAGGTTCAAGCCCAAAACCAATATCTTCATGTCGGTTCACCTCTATCTCATATGATGTTTATCCATGAATCCCCCCCCCCAAACCAATATCTTAACCTTGGTTCTCCATCGTCCTATATGACGTTAAACTATATACATCCCTTTTTTCCCAGCTACTGTAACACCTGAGACTTTTATTTTATATAAATCATCAAAGGAATATTTTTTTACACACAACACTTTCTTGGATTACTTTACACGAAATCGCGACCTTCCTCGATAGCTTGTGTCGTACGCAATACCGAGTTTCACTAAACAATGATATGCTAATAAAATATTATTAAAACTAGCTGTTATGAATAGTAATAACCACTTTTTGAAATTTTATAAATTTTATTTTTCAAAATGGACTTCATTTTTGGATTCGGAATATCGAAATTATCCTAGGGTGAAATTTTGGTATTTTTCTGAAAACTTTCAATTTTTGATGAATAGTGAAACCACTAAGTGGTAGTTAAAAAACTGAATTTTTCATAAAACTTAATTTTACCGCTTCTGTGAGTGGAATTTCAAAAATCTGAGGGACACGGTTGATGTCAGTAAGTAAATTGTGGTTCAATGAGATGAAAATAATTTTTGGTGAATAGTAACTTTTTACTTTTATTTACCACGGTTAAAAGTAAATAGGGTAATTAAGGGTAAAAATTATATTATTATTACCATAACACATGTAATAATTCTATTGGATAAGTGTAATTCGACCAAAAACAAACTTAGGAATAAAATATGACCATTTAAGACCACTTGTATTAGATTAGGACATTTATTATTAATTTATTTAAAGAAGGGTTAAAATAGTTAAAATCAAAGTCTAATAAGTAAATAATTTTTAATATAAGGTTATATATAAGATAAATTAGAATATAAATAGTCATTAGAAATCTAAAAATATTTCCTACATAATGGTATTTTATTTGTAATTTTTAGACATTAAATAATTTAATTTATTTATGACACAAAGATGATGCAGTAATTATCTTATTAATAAAATATTGACATAATTGATGTTATAAATACCCAAATAAATGTAATTTTAGACTTTTTATGAATTATAATAATTTTATGGGTTAATATGACATGTTATTATTTATTTAATTAACTTTTTTTGAACTAATCATTCTGTTATGATTTTCACAAAAAATCACTTACTAAATAGTGTCAAAATTGACATAAAATAGTTTTTAAAACAAATATTATATTATTAATTGTTATTTTATTCCTAAAAATCTAAGGTTCGTCCAAATGACTTAGATAAGGTTATATATATTAATAATTAACAACTTGGAGTTCGTTTGGATTGTTATAGTAAGTTTATTAACCTTATAGTGTAAGAACACAAGAAGACACGGTAAAAGTAAAATTATTTAACTTAATGTTAAATCTAAATGATAAGGTCAAAATAGGAACCTAAACTTGTCTAAATTCTATTGGATGAGATGATTTCGACCCATCCCCACCTTAGCTTCTAAATAAATCAATTTGGAGCTATTTAAAATCGAATTTGGCTTTATAATATATTAATATTTTTTGTTATTCCAAAAGTGCCCCTCTCCTCCCTTATAAAAGGGTACCTCCTCCCTATCTTCCTCACACCACTTTAAGACTTCAAGCTCGGCCAACCCCTGACACTTTCTCCTCTCCTCTTCCCTAGAGACATCCTAGAGGTATTCGTATTCTTCAAAAACCAATTTTAGTGCCCTAAAAGGAGGTCTCAAAGTAGCACTTCAAAGAAGAGGTCATGTCCGTTACCGATTCTTTCATCTTTATTTATTCTTCCACTTCTTCTTCTTTATTTGTTTCATTATGAAGTAATAACATAAGTATCACTAATATACGGATATGTTATTATAAGTATGAAACAACCCTATTTCACCATCTATCCATCCTACGGAAAATGAAATCACCGCGCGTGCGTACGTACGGAATACCGTCTCCACGCCGTGGTGTAATCTACTTTCCACCACCACCTTACTTGGATGGGTATAATGGTGTAAATAATGACTATATATGATTATTGTAAATTTATATTGATTCTTAAATAGTATACATACACTTCAATACAATTCCATGATCATGGGAACGATATCATCGCTCGTGCGTACGTACGGAATACCGTCTCCACGATGTGATGCAACTCGTTCTACATGATCTTCATTTCATGATGATTATATAAATGAATTGAATGAATTAATATGATATATATTACTCTAATAACATTCTGTAAATGAGGTATCTATAACCTAAATATAATAATAAGAATTTATTCGACAAAACACGCATAAGAACAAAAAGTAATAAACAACCGAATAACAAGTTGTAATGAAGTATTACTAATAAGAAGCTAAGAATATGACCATATAAGATATCATAACAATAATTATGATTCTGGAATAAGTCAATAACATTATTTAAATCATTATACAGGAGGTTCGGACACTTACGAGGAAAATCAGACCTAAGGTAAGGGATAATTGTGCAAATCTCATTTTTATCTAAGATTACTTATTCGTAAGTATTTACTGGGGTTATTGCTATCATCCATGTCCATGTTTTATAAAATTTTAATTCATGTATGATTAAAGTCCTTTTATACCCATTTTGACTTTTACCCCATGGTATGGAAGGAATCATTCTTTTGTTTACCCTACGAGGTACTTTTTTAACTTTTCCGACAAAAATACAAGAAGAAAGTTTTTTTAACTTATATACCATGAATGGATTTTTAAAAAAAAATTCCAAGAATATTCCTTTATAAGATTTCAAGTTTATTTTTAATCAACTTTTTTTAGTTTAAAATTGTATGACATGTTAAGAAATGAAAAATGTTTTTGAAGTAGAAAGGATATTTTCCTCAAAAATGGAGTTCAAGTGTTTTATCAAAATTATTTTCCATCTAAGATAATAAAGGGTTCCGTTTCTATCCCTATTATTACATGGATTTGATTATATTGTGATGGAAATATTTTTTTTTATGAATTCTTTTATCTTATATGAATTGTTTTATGATGTCATGATGTTTAAAGATTCCCATTTTTATTACATGGGTTATGATATGATGTATGGTTTATGATTTTTTGGCACACATAATAATGGTATCATTATGAGATGGGTGGTACCTATATCTCCCTTAAATGAATTGGGTAAAGATTTTATATCTCATGAGATAGACATGGCTGGAACGGCAGGTTAAACCGGTTCAGTGAAACAGGACTGAAATGAGGAGTGAACTCGGTTCAGAAGTGGACTTTGTCCACTAAGATAGTCTTGGAAATGAGTCTTGACTAACAAGAAATGATTCTCAATGATTATGTGTGTATGCCACAAAGTTTCATGTTTTATGTTATGATTATTGGGATTACATTTCCCTACTATGATTTATCCCATGTTATGAAATTATGATCTCTTTTGCAGGTTAAGATTTACAAAAGTTATGTTCTTATGTATATGATGTGATTGATATTTCTTTTGTTTACCCTTACTGAGCATTTGAGATCACCCTTTTGTATGTTTTATTTCCCCAGGTCAGGAAGAAGGTTATTAAGTAGAATATGCCAAAAAGGGACTCTAGATATGATGAAATAAATGGGAGGCAAAGTAGATGCTTTATGAACCAGTTGTTTATGCTTTCCAGTTTCTAAAGACACTATACCTATACGGTCCTTTCATGGTTTTGTTATATGTTGTAATAAGTGTGCTTCAATTTTGAAGTAATAACAATGTATATAAAGTATGGGTCATTATAGTTGGTATCAGAGGAAATGTATAGTCAACCTTTGGAAACTAGGATGTGAAAGCCTTATTAAGAACCCTAAGGATAATTCTAAGAATAGAACACAATATTAGTGTTTTAGAAATTACCATGAATAACCTAGGATAAGACCTTAAGTGTGAAATTTTATTCTTGATTATGTGTTTTTCCTATTATAATTAGTGTTGCTCACACTATTCTTCTTGGTTTTAGTCAATGGCTGGAACCCGAAGGAACTGTGTTAATGCGAAATGTGACGGGCAATGCAATGATTGTCCCCCGGAGCAACCAAACGTTATGGGAGCCAGAATGAAAAATCTTGTAGCCATGCTCACACAACTTTCTCAAGATGTGAATCTTGCAGAACTTTCAAACGAGCAAAGGAAGGAGCAACATTCTGTTGAATCCTTCATGAGGCAGCGTCCACATTCTTTCATCCATTAGTTGCTGAACAATGGATTAGTACTACTGAAAAGATATTTTCAGTTATTCAATGTTCTGAACATGATAAAGTCATCCTAGCATTGTATCGTTTGGAAGGAGATGCTGATCAATGGTGGAATCTTATTAAGAATACGAGGCAAAGGGATGAAATTGATTCCATGGAACAGGACGAGTTCAAGAAATTATTTTTCAATAAGTACTTTCCTCGTATTCTCTGAACAAATATGGAGAAAGAGTTTCTTGAACTGAAGCAAAAGGATGATGAATCTGTTTGTACTTATGAAGCAAATTTTACAAGACTTTCAAGGTACGCTTCTGGTATTATTATCCAACCTGAGAGTAAGATCAATCGATTCTTTAGTGGCTTAAAACCAAGTCGTCGAAGGGTGTTAGCCATAAGGGACTTCAATAGCTACGAGTAAATCCTTCGATGTGCTCTCAAAGTCGATATGGAGATTGGAGTAACCCATCAGTCATATGGGTTTGATAAGAAGAGGAAAATGGAATTCAAAGGAAAATATAAGGAGCACAATGAAAAGAAGATGATCTTTCCCTTATGCTCAAAGTGTGGAAAGAAACATGGAGGGATTTTTCTTTAAGGGACAAGTAGATGTTTCAAATGTGGAAAGGAAGGTCATCAGGCATTTGAATGCCGCAATGATGGGAAAAAGATGTCTAATGATGAAAACAAAGGAAGGGATACACAAAATGACCCTACTACACATCAATGTTTCAAGTGCAAGGAGATGGGGAATTATGCCAATCAATGCCCAAATCCAAGGGTTGATGATGATGGTCGACGTCAACAAACTCTTGAGGCTAAAGACAAAGGAAAGTCACATGCAATTTCTATCAGCGATGTGGAGTAAGATAACGATGTGGTGAAAGGTACACTTACCATCCACTCTAAAGTAGAAAATGTTTTATTTGATTCTAGATCCACCCACTCCTTTATTTCTGATTAATTTTCTAAGGATATCATCGTATTACCTCAACAGTTAGATGTTGAGTTAGCTGTGACAACCCCTAATGGCACAACAGTCACATCAAAAGTTTATAATTCTTCTCCGATTGAAGTTTTTGGGAAAGTGCTTCCTGAAAATCTTGTGATCCTTCCTATAGTGGAATTTTATGTGATTCTTGGCATGGATTGGATTTCTCTACATGGAGCTCATATCAATTGCCAAAGAAGGGAATTCACATTTCATATTCCAGATCAATCTATGATTGTCTATCGATGCAAGGATGAACATAACCTTCCAGTGGAAATTTCTTCCATTTTATGGGTATTGATTCCACTAAATTAAGGTTATTTATCTCAAATGGTTGGTGAGAAACTCATGATTAAGAATATTCCCATTTTACGGGAGTTTGATGATGTCTTTCCGGAGGAATTACCGGGTCTTCCACCGAATCGTGAAGTTGAGTTTTCAATAGAACTCGTACCGGATGCTTTGCCTATTTCAAAGACACCTTATAGAATGGCCCTAATTGAGTTGCAGGAATTGAAGAAGCAACTCCAAGAGAATCTTGATAAGGGGTTCATACTCCCTAGTGCGTCACCTTGGGGAGAACCTGTTCTATTTGTTAAGAAGAAAGATGGATCAATGAGACTCTGCATTGATTATCGAGAACATAACAAGATCACTATCAAGAAAAAATATCCTCTCCTGCACATTGATGACCTATTTGACCAACTACGTGGAGCTCAATACTTTTCCAAGATTGATCTTCATTCAGGGTATCATCAATTAAGGGTCAAAAGGGAGGATATACCAAAGATGGCTTTCCGTACAAGGTATGGACACTATGAATTTAGAGTGATGCCATTTGGTCTTACTAATGCCCCTGCTATCTTCATGGATCTAATGAATAGAGTCTTTAGAGACTATCTTGATCAATTTGTGGTAGTCTTTATAGACGATATTCTTGTCTATTCAAAGAGAAAGGAAGAACATGAAGATCACTTGAGAATTATATTGAAGACCCTGAGAAAGGAGAAGATTTATGCCAATTTTACCAAGTGGGAATTTTGGCTTCAAAAAGTTTCATTTTTGGGTCACATAATCTCAAAAGAGGGGATATCTATGGATCCAGCAAAAACAGAGGTTATCGAAAGATGGTCGAGGCCAACAACAGTAAATGAGATCCGAATTTTTCTTGGTTTGGCTGGATATTATTGACATTTTGTGAAAGATTTTTCATGATTATCTAATCCACTCACCAAGTTGACTCGGAAAGGAGTTAAGTTTGTTTGGACGGAGGAATGTGAAGAGAATTTCAAGGAGTTGAAAAGAAGTTTATCCAGTGCACTTGTGCTCACACTGCCTTGTAGTGGAGAAAGGTTTGTGATCTACAGTGATGCATCCAAGAAGGGATTGGGGTGCGTTCTTATGCAAAATGATATGGTGATAGATTATGCCTCACGACAGTTGAAAATACATGAGAAAAATTACCCAACTCATGATTTGGAGTTAGCTGCGGTAATCTTTGCATTAAATATTTGGAGGCATTACCTTTATGGTGTGAGGTGTGATATTTATACTGATCATAAAAGTTTAAAGTATATTTTCACAAAAAAGGAGCTGAATATGCGCCAAAGAAGATGGTTGGAGCTGATTAAGGATTATGAATGCTTAATTCACTACCACCCTGGGAAAGCAAACAAGGTGGCAGATGCATTAAGTCGACAAGACCATGCCAGTTTATCCATGATGAGGATCATAAAAGATCCAATATTTATGGATTTACAAAGGATGGATCTTGGAATTATAATGAAAGGGGAAAAATAGTATCTTTCTCAAATTAATGTTCAACCATCTATACATGTGAAGATTAAAGAGGCACAGAAAGAAGATGTCGAGTTACAAAAGAAGGTGAGAAATGTTCCTGAATACAACCTTGATTGTGATGGGATAATAAAGTTCAGGAATCGGGTTTGTGTTCCTCCCATCCCTGAATTAAAGAAGTATCTGTTAGAGGAGGCTCATAGTTCTTCATTATCTAATCATCCTGGAATCACGAAGATGTATAGGGACCTGAAAGAGTACTTCTGGTGGGATGGCATGAAAAGAGATGTTGCTGAATATGTCTCTCGATGCTTGGTTTGTCAACAAGTTAAAGCTGCGAGACAGAAGTCTAAGGGGATGTTACAACCATTACCAATACCCAAATGGAAATGGGAAAACATCACTATGGACTTTGTCACAGGACTTCCTAAAACATCCAAAGGAAATAATGCTATCTGGGTTACGGTGGATCATCTTACAAAGTCTGCACACTTCATTTCTATTTGAGAGGATTTCTCTCTGGATCAGCTTGCCAGGATATATATAAAGGAAGTGGTAAGATTGCATGGAGTACCACTTTCTATTATATCTGATCGGGATCTGAGATTTACCTCAAAGTTATGGTGAAGTCTTCAGCATACTCTGGATATAGAGTTGAGTTTCAGCACTGCTTATCATCCTCAGACAGATGGTCAGTCTGTGAGAACAATTCAAACTCTAGAAGATATGTTGAGAGCTTTCTCTATGGATTTCAAAGGTGGTTGGGATAAACACCTACCTTTGGTGGAATTTTTTTATAATAATAGCTTTCACTCCAGTATTTAGATGGCCCCTTATGAAGCTCTCTATGGAAAGAAATGCAGGACTCCAACTTGCTGGGATAAAGTTGGGGAAAGAAAGCTATTAGGACCCGATCTCGTTGATGAAATGGCAGAAAAGGTCAGATCTATTCAACAACACATAAGAGTAGCTCAGAGTCGACAGAAACGTTATGCCGACAACCGAAGAAAAGACCTAGAGTTTGAAGTAGGTGATAAAGTGTTCTTACAAATATCTCCCTGGAAGAGGGTCATGAGATTTGGAAAGAAGGGGAAGTTGATCCCTAGATATAACGGTCCTTTCGAAATACTGGATCGTGTTGGGAAGGTAGCTTACTGATTGGCGCTTCCACTGAATCTCTCTCAAGTTCACGATGTGTTCCATGTATCTCTCCTGAGAAAGTACATACCTGATCCTTCACATGTACTCATCTCAGAAGTTGTACCGCTGGAGCAGGATCTTTCTTATGAAGAACAGCCGATAGAGATTCTGGATCATAGCTAAAAATTCCTACGAAACAAGACCACTCGATTGGTGAAAGTTTTATGGATGAAACACCAATTAGAAGAAGCTACATGGAAGCTTGAGGATATGATGAGGGAGAGTTATCCTCATTTGTTTGTTACAAAGTGACGAATTTCAGGGGCAAAATTCATTTTAAGGGGGTAGAATGTAACACCCGAGACTATTATGTTATATAAATCATAAAAGGAATATTTTTCTACACACAACACTTGATTTACTTGCTTTACACGAAATCGCGACCTTCCTCGATAACTTGTGTCGTACGCAATTCCGAGTTTCACTAAACAATGATATGCTAATAAAATATTATTAAAACTAGCCGTTATGAATAGTAATAACCACTTTTTGAAATTTTATAAATTTTATTTTTCAAAATGGACTTCATTTTTGGATTCGGAATATCTAAATTATCCTAGGGTGAAATTTTGGTATTTTTCTGAAAACTTTCAATTTTTGATGAATAGTGAAACCACTAAGTGGTAGTTAAAAAACTGAATTTTTCATAAAACTTAATTTTACCACTTCTGTGAGTGGAATTTCAAAACTCCGAGAGACACGGTTGATGTCAGTAAGTAAAATGTGGTTCAATGAGATGAAAATAATTTTTGGTGAATAGTAACTTTTTACTTTTATTTACCACGGTTAAAAGTAAATAGGGTAATTAAGGGTAAAAATGATATTATTATTACCCTAACACATGTACTAATTCTATTGGATAAGTGTAATTCGACCAAAAACAAAATTAGGAATAAAATATGACAATTTAGGCCCACTTGGATTAGATTAGGACATTTATTATTAATTTATTTAAAGAAGGGTTAAAATAGTTAAAATCAAAGTTTAATAAGTAAATAATTTTTAATATAAGGTTATATATAAGATAAATTCGACTATAAATCTTCATTAGAAAGATAAAAAGATTTCCTACATAATGGTAGTTTATTTTTAATTTTTATACATTAAATAATTTAATTTATTTATGACACAAAGATGATGCAGTAATTATCTTATTAATGAAATATTGACATAATTGATGTTATAAATACCCAAATAAATGTAATTTGAGACTTTTTACAAATTCCACTAATTTTATAGGTTAATATGACATGTTATTATTGATTTAATTAACTTTTTTCGAACTAATCATTCTGTTATGATTTTCACAAAAATCACTTACTAAATAGTGTCAAAATTGATATAAAATAGTTTTTAAAACAAATATTATATTATTAATTGTTATTTTATTCCTAAAAATATAAGGTTTGGCCAAATGACTTAGATAAGGTTATATATATTAATAATAAACAACTTGGGGTTCTTTTGGATTGTTATAATAAGTTTATTAACCTTATAGTATAAGAACACAAGAAGACACGGTAAAAGTAAAATTATTTAACTTAATGTTAAATCTAAATGATAAGGTCAAAATAGGAACCTAAAATTGTCTAAATTCTGTTGTATGAGAGTATTTCGACCCATCCCTACCTTATCTTCTAAATAAATCAATTTTTATGTATTTAAAACCGAATTTGGCTTTATAATAAAATAATATTTTTTGTTATTCCAAAAGTGCCCCTCTCCTCCCTTATAAAAGGGTACCTCCTTCCTCTCTTCCTCACACCACTTTGAGCTTTCAAGCTCGGCCAACCCCTGCCACTTTCTCCTCTCCACTTCCCTATAGACATCCTACAGGTCTTGGTCTTCTTAAAATACCTATTTTAGTTCCCTAAAAGGAGGTCTCAAAGAAGCACTTCAAAGAAGAGGTAATGTCCGTTACCGATTCTTTCATCTTTATTTCTTCTTCCACTTCTTCTTATTTAGTTGTTTCATTATGAAGTAATAACATAAGTATCACCCATATACTGATATGTTATTATAAGTATGAAACAACCCTATTTCACCATCTATCCATCCTACGGAAAATGAAATCACCGCGCGTGCGTACGTACGGAATACTGTCTCCACGCCGTGGTGTAATCTACTTTCCATCACCACCTTACTTGGATGGGTATAATTGTGTAAATAATGACTATATATGATTATTTTAAAGTGATATTTATTCTGAAATATTATACATACACTCCAATACAATTCCATGATTATGGGAACGATATCATCGCTCGTGTGTACGTACGGAATACCATCTCCACGATGTGATGCAACTCGTTCTACATGATCTTCATTGCATAATGATTATATAAATGAATTGAATGAATTAATATGATATATATTACACTAATAACATTCTGGAAATGAGGTATCTATAACCTAAAGAGAATAATACGAATTTATTCGACAAAACACGCATAAGAACAAAAAGTAATAAACACCCGAATAACAAGTTGTAATGAAGTATTTCTAATAAGAAGATAAGAATATGACCATATATGATATCATAACAATAATTATGATTATGGAATAAGTCAATGACATTATTTAAATCATTATACAGGAGGTTCGGACACTTACGAGGCAAATCGGACCTAAGGTAAGGGATAATTGTGCAAATCTCATTTTTATCCGAGATTACTTATTCGTAAGTATTTACTGGGGTTATTTCTATCATCCATGTCCATGTTTTATAAAAGTGTATTCATGTATGATTAAAGTACTTTTATACCCATTTTTACTTTTACCCCATGGTATGGAAGGAATCATTCTTTTGTTTACCCTACGAGGTACTTTTTTAACTTTTCTGACAAATGTACAAGAAGAATGTTTTTTTAACTTATATGGAATGAATGGATTTTTAAAACAAAATTTCAAAGAATCTTCCTTTACAAGTTTTCAAGTTTATTTTTAATCAACTTTTTTTAGTTTAAAATTGTATGACATGTTAAGAAAGGAAAAAAAAATTGAAGTATAAAGGATATTTTCCTCAAGAATGGAGTTCAAGTGTTTTATCAAAATTATTTTCCATCTAAGATAATAAAGGGTTCTGTTTCTATCCCTATTATTACATGGATTTGATTATGTTGTGATGGAAATATTTTTTTTATGAATTCTTTTTTCTTATATGAATTGTTTTATGATGTCATGAGGTTTAAAGATTCCCATTTTTATTACATGGGTTATGCTATGATGTATGGTTTATGATTTTGTGGCACACATAATAATGGTATCATTATGAGATGGGTGGGACCTATATCTCCCTCCAATTAATTGGGTAAAGATTTTATATCTCATGAAATAGACATGGCTGGAATGGCAGGTTAAACTGGTTCATTGAAACAGGACTGAAACAAGGAGTGAACTCGGTTCAGAAGTGGACTTTGTCCACTAAGATAGTCTTGGAAATGAGTCTTGACTAAAAAGAAATGATTCTCAATGATTATGTGTGTATGCCACAAAGTTTCATGTTTTAAGTTATGATTATTGGGATTACATTTCACTACTATGATTTATCCCATGTTATGAAATTATGATCTCTTTTGCAGGTTAAGATTTCCAAAAGTTATGTGCTTATTTATATGATGTGATTGTTATTTCTTTTGTTTACCCTTACTGAGAATTTGATATCACCCTTTTGTATGTTTTATTTCCCTAGGTCAGGAAGAGGGTTATTAAGTAGAATATGCCAAAAAGGGACTCTAGATATGATGAAATAAATGGGAGGCAAAGTAGATGCTTTATGAACCAGTTGTTTATGCTTTACAGTTTCTAAAGACACTATACCTATACGGTCCTTTCATGGTTTTGTTATATGTTGTAATAAGTGTGCTTCAATTTTGAAGTAATAACAATGTATTTAAAGTATGGGTCATTATAGCTACACGACACTAAACTGTGCAGCACCATCATCCTTGCTATATGAAGTTAAACTATACAATCCCCCATTTTCCTCACTTCAAGACTTTAAATTGCACAACAATACATTCTAGATACATGATGCTAAACTGTGTAGCACCAGTCCATGCATATGACCTTAAACTATTCGCACTTTTGTCCTGTATGACAATAAACTACAATAGTCTCTGACACCCTCAACTGAGAGGGAATAATTATTGACATTGATCTCCAATCATGTCATATTATAAGGACTGCGTGCATACATAGCAATGCCTGAAACTTTAATATTGGGTCCAACCATCATTGCACTAAAGTCCCCTTTCATCCTTCACATGTACGAACCAAATCTGTACAGAGGATATGTCAAGAACTACGTATGGATTGATTCCCATCCCTATGGGATACATAGGAACATTCGAGAATCCCTCGAATCTTGCCCCAAGTCTTTGGGCCTAACCCCAAACTCCACTTTCAGCCCTTTATTTGAAAATTCCACCTGCAAGCACATGAATGTGGTATTAAAACTCTGGTCTTTATTCATATCAGGTTTATAACAAACACACAATTTTTCTCCCTCATTATGGTCTGAACTCTACAACCCTTAACTAAGATCTCCTACACTATCATCCCACATGATGTTAAACTGCATTTCAAGAACTACATATGGCTCGATTCTCATCCTAATGGGATATGTAGTGAATTCGAGTATCTCAATTCAGGACCCGACCACAATAAGATTATGGTCAGCATTGGTCTATGTATCTCCTCCATGCATTGGACAATACCCATTTTCATGTATCATACTCATAACCTTAAATACTTCTAGATCTCCATAACCCTTTTCTTGAATTCTAGTCACAAAATGTCTAATACCCGGGAATTATTTTGCCTGACCATGCAGCATGAGCCCTTAGGTGGCCTTGCATAAATAGTATACATAATGGACCTGTCAGCCAAAAGATGCTATTATTTGACTATGCAGCCAATTCCCTTAGGTGGACCTGCATAATTAAACCCCCCTAACGGGTTTTTAAAATATTGGTAACTTCATTCTTGGGGGGAATCCTCTATTTTCTTTATTGGTATTAATGGTGATATGTAGGGATCCGCAAAAACAACCATCCTTAGCATATTTTTCCCATACACTTTTTCATGATCTGAATGTATTTAATTCTATGGTTTAAATTTCCCTTCCCTACCTTTGGTTCATACCTTCACAGGAGTGACATTCATCCAATTATTCAATAATCTTGATTGGTAATATCCTCTCCATATTAAAGTACCTCTCTCCATATAGAAGACTCTATGATTTGGAAAATTTGAATCTCCATAAAATTTCACTGGCTATTAGTAATAGAAAAGTAAAATCTCTGTGAGTTCTTTTTTTTGACTATGCATCACGTTCCCTTTTGTGGCCTTTCATAAGTATTCTACATAATGGCCTTGTCATCCAAAATATGCTATTATTTGATTATGTAGCCAATTACCTTAAGTGTATCTTCATAATTCAACCCCCTAACGGGTTTGTCAAATAGTGGTAACTTCACTCTTAGAAAATACTTCCTCTAATGCCTTTTATCCCTCTTTTCATATCATCCCTCAGATTCAAAATTTCTTAATTCATATTTTACATGTTTTCCCCCACACTTGAATGTGGTAATATGTTTTCAAACAAATTATCAAGGAATTGAGTCAATTTTAATCCATTCGGTCAAAGCTATTCGACCTTAAACATTATCCTTTTTATGTCCGACATGCATGACTTTAAACTGCCAACAAGAGATCGGGTACTCATTAAATTCGGAACATGTAAAAGGAAATCTTAACAATTATCGAGTCCCAGTTTTCTAAATGTACATTTTCCATGATTTAGGCAATATTGAGAAAAAAATATGCAAAGTTTGTGGGGTTGTTTGTATAATCCTAGAAAAAATAAAACTATGATTACTAGTCTAATTGGCTTAGGTAAAAAACATTTATCAAGAGAATTCATGTACAAATGATTGAAAATGAATTGTCTTTTTCATTGATGAAAAAAATTAGAATAACATCCACAGATTAGAGTATCTTCTCTTTTTCAAGAATTACAAGAGGATTTCAACATAACTTTTCATTTTATTTACGGTATCCCGAGATTAATCAGCAGCCACTTGAAGTTCATTCACTCGACCATATTCACTCTTTTTAGCTTGTTGGACTGCTTTTTTGGAATCTGTGATGGCTTTCATACCATCTGTTTGGACTCCTTCCAAAAAATTGTTAAGCTGGTCAAGTTCCCCAATAATGGAATATAGTTGTTGCTGAAGGTGCATCTACCAGACAACTTTCTCCTTGATCTTCTTCTTCAGCTCCATCATCTTTGAAGCATTATCAGCCTCACCTCGGGACAACTCATCCTCGAATTTGCCAATATTGGTCAGTAGCCTTGCTTTGGCTAGATCTTGATGGCACTTTTTCTCTTGCTCCCTCTTTAAGATGACTTGTTTTACCGCCGTATGGATCTCTTGATATTGAAAACTGCCAAGTCCTAGCATGATGATCAAGGTTGACACTCACAGGATCTTCGAAGACAGCTCTTTGAGAGGCACTTTAGATATGATCTTCTATATATTCTTTTATTCCTTGCGATGTGATAATTGGAGTGCCTTTTGCACCTCTGGGTCTGATTCAACATCATTGTCACAGGGGGGAATATAGTCTGGGATAAATGCACTTAAGGAAGTTCCCTATTCTTCTCCTTCCCCACTAACCCTTGGTACTTAACATTTTACTCCCATTGGGGATGAGGTTGAGGCTTCACCTCCGGATCTAGCCACTAATGTTGACGGCCCTGCATAGTCAATTGAAAGCTTCAGTTAGTTTCAAAGGATAACAAAAGTTGATTAGTTGTCTTGTAAATTAAGTACATCCATATATATTATCATCTTTTACCCAACATTAGATCAATAGAATGAGAAGGCTCCTCCTCATCTTTCATAGATTAAATAGGATTTTTAGGATGGGTTTCAGGAAGCTATGTCGAGTTAAGCTCCACTTGAGCTAGTGTCTCTGAAATGATAGGGTTGTCTCTACCCCCCCCCCCCAGGAATCGGTAGATCAACAGCTTTCTCAGATGAAACTTCACATTTCAACCAATCATGTCCAGAGATGTAATAAAAGAATTAACAGCACAAAGGATAACACTCACGTCCAAAATATTCTAAATCAAATAGTAATTTAACATGATCTAAAATTTCTTCAAAAGACGTGCCAAGTTTCATCATTTCATCTAGTGATATCTCAGATTCCTGGTTAGTCTCACCAGTGGGAGTATTTGACATGTCTTCTTGGAGACCCTCCTCCTATGGCCTGTGACCCCAGATAGCTTCCTCGTAGAAAATTGCGGAGTCAGTTGTAGTGGTCACCAAATGTTGTGGTGAAAGTGTTGTACCTAAATCATCACATGATGGAAGTCATTTGAGGTTTTCATTCAACATTCTATGAAGTATTGTTAATTTACCAGAATTAGGCTCTTCACTCCTTGCAGCAGTAACAGGAACAGTACTGGGAACAGATGTTGGCTCTTCTTCTCTCATTTTTTCTTTATGACCATCCAGGTCAGTGTGAATTTTCAAATTTTCACCATCACCCTCTGTTGTCCTCAGAGGAGGGTCAGTCATATCCCTCAAAGGGTAAATCTAAAAATCCCTTGCAATAACAAGAAGTATTCTGTTTATGATATAGGATTCTTGACTATCTAAGGACTTACTAATACTAATGAATCATTTGGTTTTGGTCTTCTTCTTTCGATGCCTTTGCCTCTTTGACTTTTTGGGTTCATTGAAATCGTCACCTACAAATACAGGTATTGGAGAGTGAAAATCCCTATCTAAATCGTCTTATATGACTTTCTGACTTGGAGATACATCACCTAGCTTGCAAGGAGATTCAGAGACTCCAAGAGTATTGCCACCAAGGCTGTACTGTGGTGAAGGGACCTCGGTAGTTCCATTCTTAACAAGTTTCAGGATAAAGAACATAATTTCCTTAAGTAACAAATCTTTGACTGAAATCATGTTGCAAAGAAAATAAGGAATGAAATTTACATCTTCATGATCCATGTAATCATGCCACTCCTTGTCTACTGAAGCACCAATCCCCTCAGTGGTGCCACAATCCATCATTTCCTTCACCCGCTTGGTGATAAGAATGGAATCATCAGTAGAAAATATGAGCATTTTCAGCTCTCTGATGTAAGACCGCACTTCATCGGGGTTTTCCTTGAATTGGATATCAGAATTAGCCCGGAGATCCCCCACTCTGGGGATATATAACCCTCCGCATAAGTCCATCCAGGTGGTTTCAGCATCCCAATAAAAACTCTTCCATGTCTGGACAGCCTCTGGTCGTAAATATTCAGAATGTGCACCCAAAGTCCGTGAGGAGGGTCCTACAATCTGGGACTTCAAATTCTTTCCAACTCATGAAATCAAGATAAAGGATATGAAAATTAAACTTGTTACTCTATAAAATAATGGCGACTAAATTTCCTCAATGATATAACTCACCTTGAGTTGATGGTGTAGGTATCTTGACTCAGGTAGGAAGATTATATCTGGCATGAGGACGTTTTGACGCATGTCGTGCCACATAATCCTTATCCTGGGAATCCGGTGAATCATCCCCAGGTGAAAAACCCGGTCAATTAGCTTCGGGTGAGGAAGATTCACCTTCCAGATGAAAGGTTTTTTTCTTGACACTTCTATTTTTACTCCCCACACAGGAGATAGGAAGATTCAATACCCCTACCAGGTATGATGCTACCCAGTTCTCGGCATACCATGTAGTCAATTGACTCGTTTCTCCAGTAACTGGTAGATCAAACATTGCCCAGGTCTTCTCTATAGCTGTCAGCAACCATAGTTTTCTGGCAACCATTGGATGCTGCAATGACCTGAAATGCACAGGAGGGGATACAAAAATCTGTTGTAGACACCTGAATTGGCGTGAAAATCTATATGGATCGTAGGCCTCGCATATAATCTCTCCATCAATTCTGGTCGCCAATACACCATCTCTTCAAGCCAGCATATATAACCTCAATTCCAGGCTAGCTGTTTCATCGTCAACAAACCACCCGGTTAGCCTGTTTCTATAAGGAAATAAATGAAATTTCTTGAACATGCTCAGCCTCACCTTGAGATCATAGGAATTGAGGTACAATTGAGAAATTATGGGAAATGCCTGCATCAATGGCCTAAAAGAACATCCAGAAACCTTTACTCTGCTCTGTACAGCGTATGTCTTGAAGTGAGTAGCGATCCATCCCCACAAAACATGGAATGGTCCCACTATTCTCAAATTAGACTTACCCATATAGACATGGAGTAAGCTCCTCTGAATATTCACCAAAACAGGGGTGGCCAACCCAACCATTCTTCTCTCAGCCTACATGGCTGCAACAATGTCAGTCCCTGTCCTAACACCTCCCTTCAAATCCCTAACCAGAATAAGATAAACGTTGAGCGACATGGCTAATAATCCTGCCAGATGATTCTCCTATGGTATTCTTTGATCCACTTCATACCCCCACTTTTCAAATTATTCCTCTTCCAGAGTTGGCCAGAATGTGCTTATAGAATCCCTCTTCTTTGATCTGGGGTAGCTGGTAAGATGAGTATAGGTGAGCCCCTTCTCCTTCTTCTTGATCATAAACAAGTCCATCCACTCCTCTGGATGGATATATTTTATGGAGTGGGTTTTTGTGGTTTTGGTATTCTTAATCTTGTGTAAAATTTTCAATAACTCTTGATCCAAAGCCGGAGTCTTCTCCGAATCATTATAGGTCACCTTGAGGAGGATGAATTCATCATACATATCTCTAAAAATTGGATCCCCCAAGATCTTGAATACATATCACAAGATGATACCTACTTATCCATGAATCAGATGGAAATAATTTGTTTCTGGGCTCCAATGGCTAATTAACTCCAGCAAAAAATTATCATTCCTGTAGACATATGTCTTCCCAACCCAGATGGATTTATATATTGTAGCTCCCTCCAGATCCTAGAAAAACTCTACACAGGTTTGTCGCACCCAATATGCCCACATCCAAGTCGGCTTCACACCTCCTCCAAGATGGAAATCCCAACTCATTTTCCATCCCTTGGATTGGTTCATCTGAGAATTTCAGAAAATAGAGGGATAGCACTGCAGCTACAGCTCGGGCTTGTAAGGCTTCAGATCTGGAGCACATGGGTTATGATGCATTATGAATGCCTTCTCCATTATTCCATCATTCACAAATGATCCTGCAAATGAGACATTTGCCGAAGAGAAATTGGTGTAAGTCTGAAACCAGGAATGAGGTATATAATTCTTTGGCTCTGGAACATTGACTCCTTGCAGATGACCATGGCCATATAAAGGTAAGTAGATGCTCTGTGGGAAATATTCATTATAATTCTTCAAGTTCATAGCCAAATTTGGGAGAGTTCTATAGCAGATATCATAATAATAATGGAAAATGACGTTCATCATATCATATACTCTCTTGTTGGCCAACTCAATAGTTGATCCAATTCTTTTGGGAGACATTGAATCTGCACAAAGATAAAACTATTAACTTTTATGTAAGTATTTTTTTGAAATATTTTTGAATAAAACAAAAAAAAATGGCTAAGGCATTAAGTCGTGCAAGTCATGTCGCACAATTTTTTCCACACAAGTATTGTCACGCAAGTAATGTTACGCTTATGATAGCACGCAAGTCAAAATAATTACTAGGGAAGAGCGACAAAAATAAAAGCGATCGGCCGAGAAAAGAAATGCACATGCATGATGAGTGCTCATAAGATTTAAAGGTAGGATGGTTTGCGCGAAATGACACCCATATATATTGGAGATCCCGCAACCCTGCACACTGAAACCTGCACGCCAAAAACCTGTGTGCCGCTGAACCCAGATTTTTCATTTTCCTCAGAGTCAAATCCTATTTCCTTTTTTAGATCCAACTCTAATGGGGGACTTTTTTTGACGCTCTGTTCCATCATAGAGTCTAAGGAATGACAAAGGGGAGTACCTCGAGCAAAGAAAAACAAAAAAAGAAGAAGAGAGAAGGAAGAAGCATCAAAATGTTGCAAAGGCATTAAGGGGCGCAAGCCACTTGCATGCTAGCCTTGGGCACACAGGTTACTTGCGCGCCAGATGTGAGGTGAACAGGTCACCTATGCGCCCACATTGAAATTTCAATCTAATCTTAGGAGGCCTATAAATATTCCCTATGGGCCCCCAATTTCGAGGACGAATTCTCCAAAACACATATTCAAGATCTGGTCACCCAAGTCTTTGTCCGACGTCTTCCGAACACTTATAAGGTAATTCTTTACCTATAATGGAAGCTCTAAAGAGGAAGAATAAGGCCTAAATGTTGTAACTCATCAATACTTGTTCACCTAAGTTTCCGCCCCTTAAGGGAAATGAAGACACGTGTGCGCCACCTTTCCCTCTCAAGGGAACTTGCACACCACACTTCTGGAAGCCTCTAGAGATGATACTAAGGTCTTTAGTTCAAAGTCACCCAAGTATTACCCTATGGATTCTTCATCACCCAAGGTGACTCATGTCACACAATTCTACCTGTGCGACCAGGACTTGCGCGCCAGAACAATACTTGTGTACCTCTTTTCTAGTCACCTCCTTTCCTAAAATCCACC
Organism: Viscum album; assembly: GCA_963277665.1. Taxonomy (NCBI): domain Eukaryota; kingdom Viridiplantae; phylum Streptophyta; class Magnoliopsida; order Santalales; family Viscaceae; genus Viscum; species Viscum album. The sequence goes on from OY728138.1 coordinate 1,321,430,154, forward strand.
TCTCCTCTTCAATATATATCCTCCAAAACCCTATTCAAAGCCATTTATGGCATGGTTCCTTTGTTGGATTCCTAATCTGAAAGGAATTCTGTGAGAACCTCTCCCAAAACCCCATGACTTACAAGATTTATGTCACTATAGTTAGAAATTTCTTATATAACCTCATCCTTTGAGATGATAAGATCTTTTGATTTGGGCCTCCTTCTCAGGAGTAATCCCCAAGTCTCAAGTCCCCTTAACCTGGGCCTCCTTCTCAGGAGTATTCCCTAGTCATAATTTCCATTAACATTGGGCCTCCTTCTGAGGAGTAAGCCCTAAGTTATAAGTTCCCTTTAATTGGGCATCCTCGTCAAGAGTAAGCCCCAATCTTAACTTCTTTTGATTTGGGATTCCTTTTCAGGAATAAAACCCAATCATAAGTTCCTCTTAATTTGGGCTTCCTTTTCAGGAGTGAGTCCCGGGTTAAAATTCCAAATCTCCATAAAGTACAAATACCTTTATGGACCCTTCTCTTGGGCTTCTTTCCTAAGTCCTGGTCTCCATTTTTTTGGGCAGTCATACATATGTTAGCCCCACATCAGTTCTCATGACTACATCTTTCATGGAACCGTTGTCAAGTTTATTGGTACCTCTTGTTTCTCACACCGTTCATGACTCATGTGAGCTTAGAGTGTAAAAATAATCATAAAATCTCTTCTTGGACCATTAACCATGCATAATCCTCATATTTCTATGCCCGAACTACGTAGACTTAGATCTCTACCTTAAATTTAGAGTACGTAGGAATCCTTTATAAGGTTTAATCCCATATTTCATTCATTCTTTTCTATACCTATCGAACTACATGGGTTCTGATTCCTTTTTAACAAGGATATGTAGGTATCCCATCTACGAGTATGATCCCAACTCTGAAATAATCCTTATCTTTCTGAATGAAAATAAACTTCAAGTTCCCCCACTGAGTGGCTTTAAAACTAGTATGGTCATCATAGTGACCAAGATATTTCTATATAATATATTGAAGGATCCCATTAACTAAGAATCTCCAAAACATATGGATGATTCCCCATCGATGAAGAACCTCAAATACATATAAATGATTCTCTAAATCCCATACATATCAATCATTGATTGATAAATCTAAAGGAAAACTCATTTTCATACTAGGTGAATTAATAAGGATTCGTGAACAGAACTTAAATCTATGAGAGAGTCCCAGAGTATCCAATAATTCCCCCAAAAAGGTGTGATGATCTTGACCTCCCATCCTCTCGACCAATACAAATTCTTAAGCCTCATTATTCCACAACTAATGAGAAAATACATTTGGAAAGTAGGTCCAAATGGATATAGATTCATTGTATGGTTCTGGTTCTATGAATAAACCCATTAGAAACCGATTGGAACGTTTGAACCTTAAATAAACAAGGTCATCCCCATTTCCAGAAGAAAAACCCACATCATTAAAAGAATGATGAAACATTTTAATAAAATTTAATAAAGTGAAATATAAGTATCGTTGGAGATAAATCCAATTTTATTTCCCACTAGATAAAAAATAATGTAACACCCCTACCCAAATACACTAGTGGAAAAATTGTTTTTAACGTCGGTAGTTTAACGTCGGTTTTAAGAGACAGACGTTAAAAGTCCATTTTGGCGTCGGTTTTATAAAAACATGACGCCAAAGATAAAAATAAAAGTTTTAGATAATTTCCCAAGCTTCAATTTGACAGTTCGTGGAGAAAAAACGGACTTATGGATCAAAAGTTATGGGCGTCGGAAGTTGGGAATTATATGACTCGATTTTTTGCGTCGGTTTTTTTAATAACCGACGTAAAAAGGCCCTTTTTGGCGTCAGTTTTACAAAAACCCGACACCAAAGATCAAAATAAAAGTTTTATAAAATTTCCCAAGATTCAATTTGACAGGTCGTGGAGAAAAAACAGACTTACGGATCAAAAGTTATGGGCATCGGAAGTTGGAGATTATATGACTTGATTTTTGGCGTCGGTTTTTTTCAATAACCGACGTTAAAAGACCCTATTTTGTGTCAGTTTTACAAAAAACTGATGCCAAATATCAAAATTAATGTTTTAGATAATTTTCCAATATTCCATTTTACAGGTTGTGGAGGGAAAATGGACTTATGGATAAAAAGTTATGGGTGTCAGAAGTTGGAGATTATATGACTTGATTTTTGGCGTCGGTTTTTTTCAATAACCGACGTTAAAGGACCCTTTTTTGCGTCGGTTTTACAAAAAACTGATGCCAAAGATACAAATAAAAGTTTTATATAATTTCCCAAGATTCAATTTTATAGGTATTGGAGAAAAAATGGACTTACGGATAAAAAGTTATGGGTGTCGAAAATTGGAGATTATATGACTTGATCTTTTGGCGTCGATTTTTTCAATAACCGACGTAAAAAGGCCCTTTTTGGCATCGGTTTTACAAAAACCCAATGCCAGAGATCAAAATAAAAGTTTTAGAAACTTTTCCAAGCTTTAATTTGACAGGTCGTGAAGTGAAAACGGACTTACGGATCAAAGGTTATGGGCGTCGGAAGTTGGAGATTATATAAATTGATTTTTAGCATCGGTTTTTTTAATAACTGACGTAAAAAGGCCCTTTTAGGCGTTGGGTTTACAAAGAATTGATGCCATAGATCAAAATAAAAGTTTTAGAAAATTTTCCAAGATTCAATTTGACAAGTTTTGGAGAAAAAACGGACTTACGGATCAAAATTTATGGGCGTCGGAAGTTGGAGATTATATGACTTGATTTTTTGCGTCGGTTTTTTTCAATTACCGACGTTAAAAGACCCTATTTTGCATCCGTTTTACAAAAAACCGACGCTAAATATCAAAATAAAAGTTTTATATAATTTTCCAATATTCCATTTTACATGTTTTGGGGGGAAAATTGACTTATGGATAAAAATTTATAGGCGTCGGAAGTTGGAGATTATATGACTTGATTTTTGGGGTCGGTTTTTTTCAATAACCGGCGTTAAAAGACTCTTTTTGCGTCGGTTTTACAAAAAACCGATGCCCAGGATCAAAATAAAAGTTTTAGATAATTTCTCAAGCTTCAATTTGACAGGTCTTGGAGAAAAAAAGGACTTACTAATAAAAAGTTATGGGTGTTTAAAGTTGGAGATTATATGACTTGATCTTTTGGCGTCTGTTTTTTTAATAACCGATTTAAAAAGGCCCTTTTTGGTGTCGGTCTTACAAACAAACAACGCCAAATATCAGAATAAAAGATTTATAAAATTTTCCAAGCTTCAATTTGATAGGTCTTGGAGAAAAAATGGACTTACAGATCAAAAGTTATGGGTGTCATGTAACACCCCGAGATTTTATGAAAAATATTCTTTTTAATTTCATTAATGTCTTGTGTTGTACGCTACACCAAAAGGAGCTTGCACAACACACATCCTTGACTTGCCTTGCATTACACGCAATCGCGACCTTCCTCGATAGCATGTGTAGTACGCAATACCGAGTTTCACTAAACAACGATATGCTATTAAAATATTATTATAACTAGCCGTTATGAATAGTAATAACCACCTTTTAAAATTTTAGAAATTTTATCTCTCAAAATGGACTTCATTTTTGGATTTGGAGTATCGAATTTAGCCTAAGGTGAAATTTTGGTGATTTTCGGATAACTTTCATATTTTGATGAATAGTGAAAATTACTAAATTTTAATTAAAAACAACTTTTTCAATCGAAATAATTAATAGTGATAAATTATTAATTTGAGTGGTTTTAAAGTATATTTAGAATATATTTTTACAATTTAATACAATGTTGGTCATTGGATGTAATTTCACATTTAAACCAGACATAAACAAGTGTCAATCTTTTGATAGATATTGTTTCTTAAAAACACGCTATTTGTTTTAACAGCGGGATTTAATAATAAAATTAATTAATGCAACTTCTATGTTATGAATTTGGTAAAATAGACTTCATTTTTGAATTCGGAATATGAAATATAGCTTAGGATGAAATTTTGGCATTGTTTTGAAAAAACATCAATTTTTGATGAATAGTGAAACTACTAAGTGGTAGTTAAAAAACTGAATTTTTCATAAAACTTAATTTGACCGCTTCTGTGAATGGAATTTCAAAAATCAGAGAGACACGGTTGATGTCAGTAAGTAAAATGTGGTTCAATGAGATGAAAATAATTTTTGGTGAATAGTAACTTTTTACTTTTATTTACCACGTTTAAAAGTAAATAGTGTAATTAAGGGTAAAAATTATATTAATATTACCCTAACACATGTCCTAATCCTATTGGACAAGTGTATCTCGACCAAAAACAACCTTAAGTGTAAAATATTATCATTTAGGCCCACTTGGATTTGATTAGGACATTTATTATTATTTAATTCAAAGAAGAGTTAAAAGAGTTAAAATCAAAGTTTATTTACTAAAACATTTTTAATATAGGGTTATACATAAGATAAATTAGATTGTAAATATTAATTAGAAATATAAAAGGATTTCCTACATAATGGTATTTTATTTGTAATTTTTAGACATCAAATAATTTAATTTATTTACGACACAAAGATGATGCAGTAATTATCTTATTAATGAAATATTGACATAATTGATATTATAAATACCAAAATAAATGTAATTTAAGACTTTTTATGAATTCAACTAATTTTCTAGGTTACTATGATATATTAGTGTTGATTTAATCAACTTGGTTTGAACATATAAGTCTGTTATGACTTTCACAAAAATCATATATCAAATAGTATCAAAATTGACACAAAATAGTTTTTAAATAAAATATTATATTATTAATTGTTATTTTATTCCTAAAAATCTAAGGTTCGGAAGAATAACTTATATAAGGATATATATATTAATAATAAACAATTTGGAGTTCGTTTGGCATGTTATAGTAAGTGTATTAACCATATAGTGTAAGAAAACAAAAAGACACGGTAAAAGTTAAATTATTTAACTTAAAGTTAAATCTAATTGATAAGGTTAAAATAATAACCTAAACTTGTCTAAATCCTATTGGTTGATAGGATTTCGACCCATCCCCACTTTAGCTTCAAAATAAGACCCTTTGGAACCATTATAAACCGATTTTTGAATTTAATATAAAATAATATTTTGAGATATTCCTAAGGTGCCCCTCTCCTCCCTTATAAAAGGGCACCTCCTCCCTCTCTTCCTCACACAACTTTGATCCTTAAAGCTTGGACAACCCCTACAAAAATCCCTTCTCCACTTCCCTAGTATCATCCTAGAGGTCCTGGTCTTCTTCAAAGACCATCCTTAGTTCTTTAAGTGGAGGCTAAGAAAAGGCGCATCAAAAAGAGGTAATATCCATTACCGATCTTTTTCAATTTCTTTCCTCTTCAACTTCTTCTTCTTTAGTTGTTTCATGATAAAGTAATAACATCAGAATTTCTTATATACTGATATGTTATTATAAATATGAAACAACTCTAATTAACCTTCTATCCATCCTACGGAAAAAGGAAACCACCGCGCGTGCGTACGTACGGAATACCGTCTCCACGCCGAGGTGTAATCTATTTTCCGCCACCACCTTAATTGGATGGGTATAAAGGTGTAATGAGTAACTATATATGATTATTATAAAGTGATATTGATACTGAAATAGTATACATACACTTCAACACAATTCCACGATCATGGGAATGATATCATCGCTCGTTCGTACGTACAGACTACCATCTCCACGACGCGATGAGATTCATTCTCAATGATTAACCATTCATTAATGATTATAAAGTATATATAATAAGTACTAATGAAATATATGACCTAATAATGATACTGGAATTATTTATATTTATATGTATGTCATCTACTTAATTCCATTCAATTCAATAAGGAAATGAAAACAGCGTTCATGCGTACGTACGGACTACCGTCTCCATGAACGGTGTATTTCTTTCCATTTACTGATTTATTATATATGTATATTATGAATATATATATATATATAAATCGTGTTTTATATTCTTCAATTAAGTAATCATGATCTAAGTAATCATATGAATGATTACAAGTTAAAAACACGAACGACAAATGAGACGATTTTACCCAAAACGCTACTTTAACATGAATTTACAAAAGAACGGGTGATATAAAGTCATAAGTGGACCATATATGATATAATAACACTGAATATGATTCTGTAATAAGTCAATAACATGATTTAAATCATTATACAGGAGGTTCTGACACTTACAAAGCAAGTCGGACATAAGGTAAGGGAAATATCACAATCTCATTTTTATCCGAGATTGTTTATTCATAAGTATTTACTGGGGTGTATTTTATCATCCACATCCATGTTTCATAAATATGTAATATTATTTCCATCCACCTACAATTGTTTAAATCCATTTTTACCCTTCGGTGAGTTTTTAGTAAAAGATATGAAAGGAATCTTTTGTCGTTTTTCGTACGAGGTACTTTTTGACTTTTCCGACAAAAGTACGAAGAATGTTTTTTTTAACTTATACGGCATGAATGGATTTCTAAAACATTATTTCCAAGAAGTTTCCTTTACAAGTATTCAAGTTTATTTTTAATCAACTTCTTTTAGTTTAAAATTTTATGAAATGTTAAGAAAGGAAAAGTGTTTTTGAAGTAGAAAGGATATTTTCCTCAAGAATGGAGTTCAAGTATTTTATCAAAATTATTTTCCATCTAAGATAATAAAAGGGTTCTGTTTTTATCTATATTATTACATGGATTTGATTATGTTGTGATGGAAATATTTTTTTCTTTATCTTATATGAATTTTTTTATGATGTCATGTTGTTTAAGAATCCCATTTTTATTACATGGGTTACGCTATGATGTATGGTTTATGATTATGTGGCACACATAAGAAAGGATTCATTATAAGATGGGTGGGACCTATATCTCCCTCCAATGCATTGGGTAAAGATTTTATATCTCATGAGATAGACATGGCTGGAACAGTAGGTTATACCGGCACAGTGAAACAGGACTGGAACGAGGGTGACTCGATTCAGAAAGGGACTTTGTCCACTAACAAGAAATGATTTTCCATGATTATGTGTGCATGCCACAAAGTTCCATGTTTTAAGTTATGATTATTGGGATTTCATTCCACTACTATGATTTATCCCATGTTATGAAATTATGCTCTCTTTTACAGGTTAAGATTTCCAAAATGTTATGTTCTTATGAATATGATGTGATTGATATTTCTTTTGTTTACCCTTACTGAGCATTTGAGCTCACCCTTTTATGTTTACTTTTCCCCAGGATATAAAGAAAGGTTTTAGGTATAAAAAAAGGGAAGATCTTTATGGGATATGTTGAAGATCTTTCACCAGGATTAGAAGATTATACTCCGAGTTTCCAAAGACACTAAACTATTATGATCCTTGTGTGTGTGTTTTTGTTATGTACTAAGTATTCCGCAAATGTAATGTAATGTAAATGTACGTCAAGCTTCGGGTCTCTACAGTTGGTATCAAAGGAAAGGTTTAGTCAAACTTTGGAAACTAGGATGCGAAAGCGTTAGTGAGATCCCTAGAGATATTTCTAAGGTATGTCTAGGGATTCCCCTAAGGATAAGTATACGTATAGGATACAGTCCTATAACTACGGTAAAGATCATATAATTTAACCTAAGAAGTTAGATAATGAAGTTACTCCCCCTTTATTATGTTTTTTGCCTCTCACACTATTATTTTTGGGTTTTAGACGATGGCTGGAACCCGAAGGAACCGTGTTGATAAATGCAATGGAAAATGCAATGACTGTCCTCCTGAACAAACAAATGTTATGGGAGATGGAGTGCAAAATCTTATTGCTATCCTTACACAAGCTATGAATCATTCTGGACTTCCAAATGAGTAGAGAAAGGAACAGTATTCTATTGAGTCCTTCATGAGGCAACGTCCACCTTCTTTCAGTGGGACTTCTGATCCACTTGTTGCTGAACAATGGATCAGTACCACTGAAAAGATATTTTCAGTTCTTCAATGTTCTGAACATGATAAAGTCATCTTAGCAGTATATCGTTTGGAAGGTGAAGTTGATCAATGGTAGAATCTTATCAAGAATACGAGGCCAAAAGATGAAATTGAGTCTATGGAATGGAATGAGTTCAAGAACTTGTTTTTCAGTAAGTACTTCCCTCGTATTCTTCGAACAAAGATGGAGAAGGAGTTTCTTGAACTAAAGAAAAAGGATGATGAATCTGTTCGTATATACGAAGACAATTTTACAAGACTTGCAAGGTATGCATCTGGAATTATCATCCAACCTGAAAGTAAAGTTGATCGATTTTTCAGTGGCTTAAAACTAAGTCTTCGAAGGGCATTAGCTATAAGAGACTTCAGTAGCTATGAAGAAATTGTGCATTGTGCTATCAAGGTAGAAATAGAAGTTAGTGGTACATATCCATCTCATGGTTTTGACAAGAAATGAAAGATGGAGTTCAAGGAGAAATCTCAGAATAATGGTGAAAAGAAGATGAATGTTTCCTTATGCACAAAGTGTGGAAAGAAGCATGGTGGAGATTGTCTTAAAGGGACTAGAAAATGCTTTAAGTGTGGAAAAGAAGGTCATCGAGCAGCTGAGTGTCGAAGTAATGGAAAAAGGGTTTCTAATGATGTGAATAAAGCAAACACTGCAGAGAACTCACCACCAACACTTCAATGTTTCAAGTGCAAGGAAATGGGGCATTATGATAATAAATGCCCTAATCCAAGGGTTAGTGATTATCAACATGAGCAACCACTGAAGGCAAAGGACAAAGGGAAGTCACATGCGATCACTATTGGCGATGTTGAATATGACAATGATGTGGTGGAATGATTAAGTGTTTATGTAATGGGATTCCAAAATAATATTGTATCATGGAGTATTGGAATATTTATGTATTGGTATAATGTGTTATTCAAAGTGATTGAGATATTTTTGGAAATAAGATGATATGCGCATAATGAATGGAAAACGAGAAAACGAAATGTTTAACAGTATTCATGTGCTCATGATTGATATAAGGACTAAGTGATATCATGGTTTGAGTATATAGAATTTTGAGGATTTTGGTATGTGAAAAGTGTTAACTTTTAACTGCATTCAAGTTTTCACTATGGTTCAATGGGTATTCAAGAGAATACATTATTAAGGACTTTGAATGTTTGGAATGTGACCAACAAAACATATCTTATGATATATGGGGATCGAAAATGGTGTTAAATCTCTAGTAATCATTTTCACTATGTTATGAGAGTGGACTGCAGTATTATGGATAAGCCTAAAGATTGGAATGGATTATGTTGTACATAAGTTAGTATTATTTAAGGATAGAAGTTTTTTTTCGATATTATTGATGGGATGTTATAGTATTATAGTTTTAGAAAAAGGACAACCTACAGAACGGGCGACAGCCCATCGCGTCGGATAAGGCTGTGGGAATCGAACCCACAACCGAAGTGCGACTGGCCTTTATCGCCTACCACTGGCCTACAGGAAGTCCCTGTTTAGTAGAAACTAGTTTTATTTTATTAATCAGTATGATATATGAAGTATAAGTCCATTTTAGGAACCATATATGATTAATCTCACTATATAATGACTTATGAATATTTAATAACTTTTGTTAACCTTTTGTTTGAGACAGATGGAATGTCCCGTCATTCTATCACATGATCTGATAACACTTCACGAATAAAAAATTCAACTTCATTTATTTAAGAGATGAAGTGGAAATTGTACAAGGCACGAACAACAGTGAGATTGTACCAAAATAAAGTAAGTATTTATTCTAATTCAAATTCTTCAACTTTAGGGAAACGATCTTGAAAACCAAAAATGTTGTCCTAGTGCTCTTATATATGATTAATCAGACGGTACCTTAGATCATCACAAATTTATGGATTTGTGATTGTTGGCTTTTCTATAGCCATGTTCTCTACCACTCTCCATCAGAACATAATGGTTAGATTTTTCTTCCATATCCATATTTTCACCTATTTGGAAACCCAGTGATTAGTTTATTTGGGTAACCGTTACGTTTCATACTTTTGTTTTTAAAGATTGGTTTTGGTATTCCTTTTTACGATGTGGGTTTCTATTAAAGAAACTTTCAAGTAGTAAACCATTTATAACCCCGACGAATTTCGAGGGCGAAATTCATTTTATGGGGGGTAGAATGTAACACCCCGAGATTTTATGAAAAATATTCCTTTTAATTTCATTAATGTCTTGTGTTGTATGCTATACCAAAAGGAGCTTTCACAACACACATCCTTGACTTTCCTTGCATTACACGCAATCGCGACCTTCCTCGATAGCGTGCGTAGTACGCAATACCGAGTTTCACTAAACAACGATATGCTTTTAAAATATTATTATAACTAGCCGTTATGAATAGTAATAACCACCTTTTAAAATTTTAGAAATTTTATCTCTCAAAATGGACTTAATTTTTGGATTCGGAGTATCGAATTTAGCCTAAGGTGAAATTTTGGTGATTTTCGGATAACTTTCATATTTTGATGAATAGTGAAAATTACTAAATTTTAATTAAAAACAACTTTTTCAATCGAAATAATTAATAGTGATAAAATATTAATTTGAGTGGTTTTAAAGTATATTTATAATATATTTTTACAATTTAACACAATGTTGGTCATTGGATGTAATTTCACATTTAAACCAGACATAAACAAGTGTCAATCTTTTGATAGATATTGTTTCTTAAAAACACGCTTTTTGTTTTAACAGCGGGATTTAATTATAAAATTAATTAATGCAACTTCTATGTTATGAATTTGGTAAAATAGACTTCATTTTTGAATTCGGAATATGAAATATATCTTAGGATGAAATTTTGGAATTGTTCTGAAAAACATCAATTTTTGATGAATAGTGAAACTACTAAGTGGTAGTTAAAAAACTGAATTTTTCATAAAACTTAATTTTACCGCTTCTGTGAATGGAATTTCAAAAATAAGAGAGACACGGTTGATGTCAGTAAGTAAAATGTGGTTCAATGATATGAAAATAATTTTTGGTGAATAGTAACTTTTTACTTTTATTTACCACGGTTAAAAGTAAATAGGGTAATTAAGGGTAAACATGATATTAATATTACCCTAACACATGTCCTAATCCTATTGGACAAGTGTATATCGACCAAAAACAACCTTAAGTGTAAACTATTATCATTTAGGCCCACTTGGATTAGATTAGGACATTTATTATTATTTAATTCAAAGAAGAGTTAAAAGAGTTAAAATCAAAGTTTATTTACTAAAACATTTTTAATATAGGGTTATACAAAAGTTAATTCGATTGTAAATATTAATTAGAAAGATAAAAGGATTTCCAACATAATGGTATTTTATTTGTAATTTTTAGACATCAAATAATTTAATTTATTTATGACACAAAGATGATGCAGTAATTATCTTATTAATGAAATATTGACATAATTTATATTATAAATACCAAAATAAATGTAATTTAAGACTTTTTATGAATTACACTAGTTTTATAGGTTACTATGATATATTAGTGTTGATTTAATCAACTTGGTTTGAACATATAATTCTGTTAAGACTTTCACAAAAATCATATATCAAATAGTGTCAAAATTGACACAAAATAGTTTTTAAATAAAATATTATATTATTAATTGTTATTTTATTCCTAAAAATCTAAGGTTCGTCCAAATAACTTATATAGGGATATATATATTAATAATAAACAATTAGGGGTTCGTTTGGCATGTTATAGTAAGTTTATTAACCATATAGTGTAAGAAAACAAAAAGACACGGTAAAAGTTAAATTATTTAACTTAAAGTTAAATCAAATTGATAAGGTTAAAATAATAACCTAAACTTGTCTAAATCTTATTGGTTGATAGTATTTCGACCCATCCCCACTTTAGCTTAGAAATAGGACCCTTTGGAACCATTATAAACCGATTTTGACTTTAATATAAAATAATATTTTGAGATATTCCTAAGGTGCCCCTCTCCTCCCTTATAAAAGGGCACCTCCTCCCTCTCTTCCTCACACAACTTTGTGCCTTCAAGATCGGCCAACCCCTTCCAAAATCCCTTCTCCACTTCCCTAGTATCGTCCTAGAGGTCCTGGTCTTCTTCAAAGACCATCCTTAGTTCTTTAAGTGGAGGCTAAGAAAAGGCGCGTCAAAAAGAGGTAATATCCATTACCGATCTTTTTCAATTTCTTTCTTCTTAAACTTCTTATTATTTAGTTGATTCATGATAAAGTAATAACATAATTATTTCTTATATACTGATATGTTATTATAAATATGAAACAACTCTAATTAACCTTCTATCCATCCTACGGAAAAAGGAAACCACCGCGCGTGCGTACGTACGGAATACCGTCTCCACGCCGTGGTGTAATCTATTTTCCGCCACCACCTTAATTGGATGGGTATAAAGGTGTAATGAGTAACTATATATGATTATTATAAAGTGATATTGATACTGAAATAGTATACATACACTTCAACACAATTCCACGGCCATGGGAACGATATCATTGCTCGTGCGTACGTACGGACTATCGTCTCCACGACGCGATGAGATTAATTCTCAATGATTAACCATTCATGAATGATTATAAAGTATATATAATAAGTAATAATGAAATATATGACCTAATAATGATACTGGAATTATTTATATTTATATGTATGTCATCTACTTAATTCCATTCAATTCAATAAGGAAACGAAAACAGCATTCATGCGTACGTACGAACTACTGTCTCCATGAACGGTGTATTTCATTCCATTTACTGATTTATTATATATGTATATTCTGAATATATATATATATAAATCATGTTTTATATTCTTCAATTAATTAATCATGATCTAAGTAATCATATGAATGATTACAAGTTAAAAACACGAACGACAAATGAGATGATTATACCCAAAACGCTACTTTAACATGAATTTACAAAATAACGGGTAATATAAAGTCATAAGTGGACCATATATGATATAATAACAATTAATATGATTCTTTAATAAGTCAATAACATGATTTAAATCATTATACATGAGGTTCGGACACTTACAAAGCAAGTCGTACCTAAGGTAAGGGAAATATCACAATCTCATTTTTATCCGAGATTGTTTATTCGTAAGTATTTACTGGGGTGTATTTTATCATCCACATCCATGTTTCATAAATATTTAATATTATTTCCATCCACCTACAATTTTTTAAATCCATTTTTACCCTTCGGTGAGTTTTTAGTAAAAGATATGAAAGGAATCTTTTGTCGTTTTTCGTACGAGGTACTTTTTGACTTTTCCGACAAAAGTACGAAGAATGTTTTTTTAACTTATACGACATGAATGGATTTCTAAAACATTATTTCCAAGAAGTTTCCTTTACAAGTATTCAATTTTATTTTTAATCAACTTCTTTTAGTTTAAAATTGTATGACATGTTAAGAAAGGAAAAGTGTTTTTGAAGTAGAAAGGATATTTTCCTCAAGAATGGAGTTCAAGTATTTTATCAAAATTATTTTCCATCTAAGATAATAAAAGGGTTCTGTTTTTATCCCTATTATTACATGGATTTGATTATGTTGTGATGGAAATATTTTTTTCTTTATCTTATATGAATTGTTTTATGATGTCATGTTGTTTAAGAATCCCATTTTTATTACATGGGTTACGCTATGATGTATGGTTTATGATTATGTGGGACACGTAAGAAAGGATTCATTATAAGATGGGTGGGACCTATATCTCCCTCCAATGCATTGGGTAAAGATTTTATATCTCATGAGATAGACATGGCTGGAACGGTAGGTTATACCGGTTCAGTGAAACAGGACTAGAACGAGGGTGACTCGGTTCAGAAAGGGACTTTGTCCACTAAGATAGTCTTGGAAATGAGTCATGACTAACATGAAATGATTTTCCATGATTATGTGTGCATTCCACAAAGTTCCATGTTTTAAGTTATGATTATTGGGATTTCATTTCACTACTATGATTTATCCCATGTTATGAAATTATGATCTCTTTTGCAGGTTAAGATTTCCAAAATGTTATGTTCTCATGAATATGATGTGATTGATATTTCTTTTGTTTACCCTTACTGAGCATTTGAGCTCACCCTTTTATGTTTACTTTTCCCCAGGATATAAAGAAAGGTTTTAGGTATAAAAAAAGGGAAGATCTTTATGGGATATGTTGAAGATCTTTCACCAGGATTAGAAGATTATACTCTGAGTTTCCAAAGACACTAAACTATTACGATCCTTGTGTGTGTGTTTTTGTTATGTACTAAGTATTCCGCAAATGTAATGTAATGTCAATGTATTTCAAGCTTCGGGTCTCTGCATGTCAGAAGTTGGAGATTATATGACTTGATTTTTGGCGTCGGTTTTGTTCAATAACCGACGTTAAAAGACCCTTTTTTGCGTCGGTTTTACAAAAAACTGACGTCAATGATCAAAATAAAAGTTTTAGATAATTTCCCAAGATTCAATTTTACAGTTCGTGGAGATAAAAGGGACTTACGGATAAAAAGTTATGGGTGTCGGAATTTGGAGATTATATGACTTGATCTTTTGGCGTCGGTTTTTTTAATAACCGACGTAAAAAATCCATTTTTGGCATCTGTTTTACAAAACATCAACGCCAAAGATAAAAATAAAAGTTTTATAAAATTTCCCAAGCTTCAATTTTACATGTCGTGGAGAGAAAACAGACTTACGGATCAAAAGTTATGTGCGTCGGAAGGTGGAGATTATATGACTTGATCTTTTGGCGCTGGTTTTTTTAATAACTGACGTAAAAAGGACCTTTTTGGCGTCGGTTTTACAAAAAAAAGACACCAAAGATCATAATAAAAGTTTTAGAAAATTTACCAATCTTTAATTTTAAAGGTTTTGTAGTGAAAACAGACTTACGGATAAAAAGTTATGGGCATCGGAAGTTGGAGATTATATGACTTGATTTTTGGTATCCGTTTTTTTCAATAACCGACGTTAAAAGACCCTTTTTTGCATCAGTTTTACAAAAAACCGATGCCAAAGACAAAAATAAAAGTTTTAGAAAATTTCCCTATCTTCAATTTGACAGGTCGTGGAGCAAAAACAGACTTACGGATCAAAAGTTAAGGAATTTTTAAATTGAAGATTATAAGACTTGATTTTTGGCGTCGGTTTTTTTTTCAATAACCGACATTAAAAGACCCTTTTTGGCGTCAGTTATACAAATAACCACGGTTAAAAGTTACTTTTTTGCATTGTTTTTTCAAAAACTGATGTTAATACCCCAACATGAGAATATTTTTAGCATCGTTTATATATTTCACCGACGTTAAAAGTAAAATTTCAAATACGCGGTTTCGATATTTCAATTTTTTCCCAACGCGCGTTCCTATTTTCAAAATCCCGCTCAAATTTTATTGAATCTCCACTGTAGAAATTTTCATTTACACTATATAAAATCTCATCCTATTTATTTCAGCATTTTTTAAATCTTTGATACAATCCATATTTCAAATATTCTTCAATCGATGATTTGTACAAGGTATTTATTTTCATCATTTAATTTCATTATTATTGTTTTACTTATCACTAAACATCTTATTATTTTTATAATGATGATGAAGGATTCTTATAATCAAGATACAAAAATAAAACTTCTGCATAATATTCATTAGTTTGTGGGAATATTTTTTTACCACTCACTATTTTCATTACCGCGTGAGTTCTCCCTTAAAACGAAGTGAAATAATGATAAACAACATATTGATTAAAATGGCCCAATAAAAGAATTAAAGCTAGTTTCAATCATTAATTATATTTTTTTGTTCATTTGGAATATTCATTTTGGTACTTTTTTCATGTATTCTTCGAAGAATTTTGTATCGATTGACCCATAACGAGGTACAACTTATAGCGACCATAACTTTTGATCTGTAAGTCCATTTTAGCTCCATAACCAGTCAAATAGAAGCTTGAGAAATTATTTATATTCCAATATTCATAGTTTCGAGGTTTTGACATCGGTTTTTTTGAAAATCAACTTGGAAAATATTTTTTTTATAAAACGTATTTTTCACGTCGGTTTTTATCAAAAATCGACGTTAAAACTCATGTAGAAGCCAGATTTAGACGTGGGTTTTCTAAAAAACCGACGCCAATGACCCCCGAGGTCATGAATTTCAGCATCGGTTTAAAAAAAACAGACACCAAAGACCACCATGGCCTGATTTTTGGCGTCGGTTTATATAAAAACCAATGCCAAAGATCCCTGAGGCCCTGAAATTTGGCATCGGTTTTTATATAAAACGACGCTGAAGACTCGTGTGGCGAAGATTTTGGACGTCGGTTTATAAAAACCGACGTTGAAACATATATTTATTACGTCTCCTTTTTTGACGTTGGTTAAAAACCGACGTAAAAATGAAAAAAAAACCGACGTCGAAATACATTTTTCCACTAGTGATAATTGGGTCTGAACCAAAGTCCCACATGACCTCATGTAGGCCCCCCATATGCAAGTGTTTTTCGAGTAGAAATGAGGGTCCAAATCTATCTGTTTGGAGACTATAATCACAGTATCATGTCCTTTCACAAATTATTATATAAAAAATATAATAAAATATAATAATCATATTAGATTAGCATAAACTATATAGATGAAATACTAGTTATACAAATAAGTAAATAAAGATCCATGTGTGGGAATACAAACCCATCTATATAGAGGGATGATAATAAATAAATAAATAAATATTAGTATTCTCTAGAGTATGACTAGATACTTCTCCCATATCCATTATCCTTGGATTAATCATCTGTCACAGCCCCCTTTCCATACACGGATCCTTATACATGAAGTCTGCATGTGCAACAAATTTCCTGTACAGGGTGTTGGTAATAAAAGACCATATGACACCAACAGTGAATCCTTAATACAAATTCACATGTATAATTGGTGTAATATATGATAATAATAAATGTGAAACATAGGATAAAATAAATAAAATCATGTATCGATCGATTGTGTGCTAACCAAACTACCACAAACCCCTGATTGTACCTACTTTAATACCATACTGGATAGATGATCAAGGGTCATCAAAAATTATCCTAACTAGAAAAAAGGAAAATAAAATGTATCTTAGTATCCTCAAGGCATTGATATGATCATGATACTCGATATCCTTAAGGTATCTACTTCTAGCTAGTTCCTTTGTATCTCCAAGGATTTGAGTTCTTCTTGGGCCATAAGGTTATCCTGATCCTACTATTTGTAGGGTTCCACATTTTAAATTTTTACAAATTATGTGAACTATACCAATAAGGGGTTGTCTTACCATGATGGTCGCCTATCACATTTACAAATAACCAAACCTCCAAAGGCAATACAATACACAACATGGTAGACCATGAGAAACAAACATAACATGACATCATGGGGAATATAGTAGAATCATATAACGTCATGTGATTAAACATAAAAAATGGTAACATGTTACTCCAACAATTATCATGTAAATAGGTTTCATTTAAGTGTATCCTAATGATGAATACACCCACAAGAAATTACAATAAATCAAGAACACAAACCATTCCACTGTATGAATCATTTTATGGAAAAAATGTATATGAGAGCCCCATATGTTAAGGAACACCCTACCTCATGGGTATTACTAAAGAAATCAAATTTATTTGAATTAATGATAAATATACATGTTATACACCCATGTATAAATTATCACATGGCAAGGATGACTTAATGTGTCCATCAATGAGATCAATTCTTTCGTATGTCAAGGAAGGAACTCCAAAATCTCTAAATCCATCATCAATTGAATAATGAGTTGTGAATTTATTTTCAATTATATAATAGGGAATTGAATTAGTAAATTTAATCATTCTTAAATAATAAATATCTAGTCAATGAGACATCATTGTCATTTTCATGTCCCCATAAATCCTTGGAACACTCATCGTTGTTGGTATATCTAAGTTTGATAAGGAAAGAACATCAACACACAATATCTAACACCTATCTATGAAGAAATGAATAATTTATCACTATATAATAAATTAAAACATAGATACAACATAGATATATTCTCAAAACATAAGAATGTTGAATAAATTGACATTTACCTAAGAAGAAAACACCAGTCAAACACCACCAGATCGGTACATGGTTAATGGATCAAGGGGAGATGGATGCGAGGATTTAGAGATCAAGGGGGTATCTCTAATTTGAAATGGTTTAATTGGGTTTGGATTTGAGTGTTAATGGATGTGTCATGCCACATTAAATTAACACAATTGGGGTATTTTTAAATCACCCTAGTCGGTGTGCACTAGCAAGCCGATGGGCCTCACTGAATGGCTAGTGATTTCCCCTAGATAATTGGTGTTCCTAAAATAATTCCACAAATTATACCTTGTCCACTAACTAACTAGTGAGGTCCTATATTTCTATAATACCTCCTAGAACCCCACTATATGTATGATGGGTTCTATAGTCCCGTAGATAGCTGTTTTCTTTCCAATTTAAGGTCTTTTTGTTCCTCACAACTTCAACCACCATCTCCCAAACCTTTATACTTTAAAATATTACTTATTAAACACCATATTAGAGAATAAGAAAAGGATAAATGTAAATTTCATAAACTTAATCATCACATACAATGGGAAGAATTACAATTATTTCAATTCTCCCCCTCTAATGACTTCTCATCCCTGATAAGTACCGTCAAATGTTTAGTGAAAACAACTCGGGTCATTGAGCCAAAAATAATCCTCTCACTCCAAGGTTTCATCCTAAATCCATCCATGATGACATTGAATCCATACTAGTGGTATCATCTTCTCTCTAAGAAACGTTTCACTCTATTCTAGAATATGTACTAGGGTTTCTACATATGATGAGTAAGGATCTATCTCATAATCCTCGCAATCAATGACAGGCATAGGATCAAGAAAGTGACTATAGAGCTATGAAACCTGAAAAATTTCATGCATACTTTGGTAGAAAGAAGGAAGATATAGAGGATTAACCACTATTATAACCCACTTTATGATATTTAAGGGTCCCATATAACATAGTTATAGTTTCTCGTGCTTCCTCACATGCCAATGGCCTAACTGACGAGTCGCTCTCATAAAAACCAGATCGCCTACAATAAAAACTGCAAATGTCTCCTCCTATGGTTTTAATATTAATTATGTTGGTTTTGAGATATTACCAACCTATTTTTAATTAGATACACTCTCTTAGATGTCTCATGTATTAAACTGGGGCCCATAACTGTTACCCTGCAAGCCTTATGATTACAAAGAAGTAAATGATATTTCCTCCAATAGAGATCCTCATAAGGTGTCATCTGAATCGAATTCTAGTAATTGTTATTTTATGTGAACTCATCAAAGTATATTTGATCATCCCAGGATCCACCAAATTCTAGGGAACAAGCCTAAAGCATATCTTCTAATATGATAATCATCCATTCAGATTATTCATCAATTTTGGGCTGGTATAATGTGCTCAATATCAGCTAAGTATCCTAGGTCTTCTATAAGCCCTTCCAAAACCATGAAAAAAATTAACTCTTTTAGATACGATGCTCAAGGTAAATACATGTATGCATGTTATATCACAGACATATAGATTTCCAAAAATCATATACTGAGTGAGTCTCAAATATTAGTAATAAATGTGAAACATTCATTTTCTAATTGATAGTCACACTGATAGTGTCACAAATTCTTGGGGTCTTGGGTAACCTAATCAAAAATTCCATCATAATGTCCTCCCCCAATTCCAAAAGGGAATTGGATGTGGTTGAAGAAAACCACCAGGACTCTAGTTCTTGTACTTTATCCTCTAGAATATAAAACATTGCGAAAAAAAACTAGTAATGTTCTTCTTCATCCCAAACCCCCAAAACTCCCACGTGAAGTCATTGTAATGACTCTAACCCCATAATCCCCGAGTCGGAGCCTTACATTAATACATTGGAATATATATAAGACTCGAATCCCCAAAGACCAATCAATTTAGTAGTTTTGGAATCCAGATTTCAGAAAAGATCATTACATTACAACATGAAATTAAATAAAAAATAGAAATTCAACTGTAAACACCCATAAGCTCTTAATTTATCCCTACATGTCATTCATAATATATATATTCACATCCTGGAGAAAAATGAAGCATAAGAAATGGGTGAGCTCTAATTACCAGTAATTTTAAGAAATATATTGTAAGATATAAACATAAATAATAATGTATGGTGAATAACTAAAAACACTTTCCATTAAAACATATTCTTGAGCATAATATGGAAGGAATAAAAGTTGATAAAATAATTCCATTTAAAATAATCACATGAGAATGAAACATACCCTAGAATATTCTACTAGTAAAATTATCAGATCATATATCAATTACTAACAACATCATGAGGAAATTCATATATCCAAAAATCATAAACATACCATCAAGTCTTCATTAAGGAAAACATACTTAATGGGTAAAAACCCAGTCTAGTTTGTCTCATTAGACCAATCGATGCATCGATGGGATATAGCAGGACTCTCCCATCACTTACTAATTCCAATTCATTCCTCATATGAAATGGGAAAATAAAAAATCAACATGTATATTCGTATTAAAAAACTATCATATGAAATGTAAATACATTAACCATAAACCATGAATGGTATCAAAATTGCACATCCATAGTCAAAATGATCATAAACCCTTTAAAACCCTATAGAAGATGGTATCATAAGAGATAAACCTAAATGAAGTACAACATTAAAAAATGGTGTTGACATAGATGAAGATACATTTAAATGGGACCATTGAAAAATTATTGAGTATAATAATCCTTAAGCATTCCAATGTGTCTCATACTACTTTGAAACATTTAAATCATAATCCCTAGGAAGGAATAACATTAAATGAAACATATAATATCATTAGAATAAGAAGAATTATGATATTATATATCAATGGTAAGTAAATACACTGTACATAAATAATAATTGGTGAAAAAATAATATATCTCATAGAAGTAAAAGTGAGACAAGAAAATCCCTTTTTTACTTTAGAAAGAAGAGTTATTTTGAAAAATTATTTTAATTTTTCATAAAATCATATTTTAAACTTGTATATATCAGAAAAAAGGGTGAAATGATGAAATTATGTTTAAGGCATAAATAATGTCCAAGTGAAGTGAAAAAAATATAAAAACATTTTTTAAGAAAGTTTAGAAATGGGCCACTTCAGTGTGGGTTAAGATAAAATATAAGAGTCTTTAAAATGGAAATGGTCATAAATACTTGCATAAAACAATAAATTATATAAGATGTTTTTTATGATTAAAATAATTTATTTTATAAATATAATGGTTTCTTAAAACATATTATGGACTATACTTGAAAATGGGTATTAAATTGGGAATGTCCCTTAAATTGGGTTTGCTTATCGGGAGAAATTAAAAAGGGATCCTTGTAAAACATGTATTCCCCATAAAAAATATTAAAAGATCTAGAAACATGATTTTAGAACATATGAAATAAATTTATAAGAATTATATAAAAATAATGAAGATATAAATTGGGTTAAAGAGAGATAAATCATAACCCGAATGAAAGAGGGAGGTTCAGGAAGAATCCCTTACCACTTTGTAATCATTCGAATCATATGCCCTATATAATTAATAATCATTAAATAATGAGCTGAATACCATTAATAAAAAATTATTCATGATATGATACATCAAAGAGAAGCATTCATACAGCACACACAATAAATAGTGGTGATTGAGGCATATCACACACAAATAAAAGTGAGATGAGAGAACCCTCACCTTATGTCTGAAAGTGTTCTACACTTGTACATAAAATCCTAGATAATGAAATTAGATTAATTAATAATTTATTAAATAATATATTTAACAAGTATTTGATTTTTTATAATTTTATTAAGTTCATTTAGGGTTTTTTTTATGAGTTATAAGATTCAATTTCGTCATTCGGAAGTGTTCATTTCCTTGGTTTTCACGATTGGTCCACTTGTGTACCTTAATAAAAGATCATGTGAAATGGAAATAATTTTCCAAATTTGAAGTTATATGTTTTTAATGAAATTACTAAATATTAAATGGTTATATAAGTCATTTGGTTATTTTGTGTGAGGATAAATCACTAGATAAGACATTATTGATAATAGTTTAGATTATTTTTGGCGGTTTTTCGATCGTCACGAACTAGTTTTGATTTATTAGTTAATATCCTGTATATATAAAAGTTCCAGAACCATAAATAACTTATAATATGTATAAAAAAAAATTAATTGTTATATTTTTTTATAACCATCCTTGAAGGTCTTAATGTAAAATTAAGTCTCATCATCCACTATGGTGGTAAATCGGCACATCATAGACAATGTTTTTATTTTTAGAATACAATGGAGAGAAGAATGGGATTGATGGTGGATATTAAATTAAAATAATAGAATTACAGTGTATAAAATATACATAATTTATCGTTCATTTTTGTAAATAGTAGTTAAGGATATTATAAGAAGAAAATAAATTAAAAGAAATTGAAACAGAACGAAAAAGGATTTACCTCTTGAATTCATCTCCTTGAGAACATCCTTAAGGGACATTAAAAGGGTATTTTGGTGAGACCATCAAGACCAGAACATAGGGGACATGTTTGGGAGAGTAAATTTCCATTATATAATCAATTTTCAAGGCTTTGGAAGTGTGAGGAGAGGGGGTGGTGAGTGGTGGTATTTATAGAGGGGGAGAGGGGTGTTTTTTGAATATCTTATTCATTTATTTGTTATTTTAGCTAAAGACTATGAATAGTATTTATTATTGTGAATAATTATAGAAAATCGTGATTTTGATTTATAAAAAATGGTTCTTACTTCATATATGAACCATGGAATAGTGTATTCTAATTATAATGTATATATACTATAAATTACAATATTTCACTATTCGCTAAAAAATTCAACTATTTTTGAAAAACCCCAAAAAAATCACCCAAAATAGTTTTTGTTGTGTAGAATTCAAAAATGAATTCCATTTTATGAAAATAATTTTCTATATATTAGAAATTTTATTTTTAATTAATATAATCATTTATTCAAAAATACTAATTTTAAAATTATAACTGATTTTATAACACTTTTAAAAATTAAATATGGTCTCATAAAATTATATTATTATCATAATAAAACAAAATATTAATTTATAAATATATTTTGTGAAATTAAATTTTATTTTAAAACATTATATTAATTATAATATTGTAAATAAACATTTATGTTTCACAAAAATACCAATATTAATTTTATCATTTTTAAAACATTTATTTACTTATTTAATATTATAAATATACCATATTTTAATTAATAAGATACCCAAATTGTGTTTATATTTTCATAGGTGAGGTTACTGTTCTAATGGAAACATTATTATTTCTAACAGTCATATTATTATTCCAACGGTAACATTACAATTCATTAAAAATAAAACTTATCAGAAAAATAAAAAACATTTAACCAAAGTAAATTTTGATATTATGATTTCAAAAATAATTTTTATTTAGTCACATATAATTTATAAAAGTTTCAAAATTTAAATTTAAAAAAAATATATCTATTAAAACGTGGTAAAACTGTGTTTAGGAAAAATATAACTTTTTTATGTGCAAAATCATGTTTATTCTTATCTTATGCCTATGAAAATGTTTTAGAAAAATGTAAACATATTTGATTGAATATATAATAAATAAATTTTATCAATATTTTTCACTAATAGTGATTAGTTTAATATATTAATGTAAATTTTCATTATGGGCAAGGAATATTTTTTTATAAAAATGCATCATTTATGTTCAATTGGTTTTCATTTCTAATCAATTGGTAGCCAATTAATTAATTTTATAAACATGTTTAATCGATATTTACATAATTTACTTAATCTCATTCATTCCCGCCATTACCAACATCTAGGCGATAACAATAATAATTAAATAATAATAATTAATTCATTTTTTAAGTTGGTAAGTTATCAAAGAAGTTAAATTCAAAAAAAGAATTTTGTAAAATATTAAGGTGTTACATTCTCCCCTTCTTCAAAAAATTGCATCCTCACAATTTTATAATGTTATAAATAATTATAAATAATCATAGGTTGGCACTTTAAATTTATTTTTTAGGAAACCCACATCAGAAATAGGGTTAATAAAATGTCCTTTTAATAAAAGGGAAATAGAAATGAGAATGTCATCACAAAATTACGCTTTCCAATAGGATAACATTAGTGGAAAGTGAGAACATTGGTATGGAAGAGAAATATGACCATTAAGTTTTTATATAGAATGACAGATGACATAGTCATTAGAAATCTATCCATCCCAAAACCATAAATCTTTTGATTAGTTAAAATACCACCGATCTCTTCGAAAGTAATGTTAATGGAAAAGATTTTGGTTTCAAAATATTTTTCCTAGAGTTGTGGGATTACTTTACTATCTAGACAAGCACTTGAGAAATTAAAATTGATTTATTACATTAAATAATATCTTTCATTGGTTGTTATTTGATCTATTTTAACATCATTACTTATACCATGAAATTAATGTTCAGGATGAATTGTTTACACCTAAAAAATTCAAATCAACTTCTACAGATCACAAAATCCGCAAAAGTATAATTATCTATTCTTCCAGTCTTTATACATTAACTAAAACCAAAATTGTTATGATAAGATAATATAATTCCAAAAAATAATAAACCTTTATATGATGAAAACAACATTAGTCACCAAAATTCAATAGTATTACCCAAAGTTCAACATTGTTCATTCAGAAAATAATTATCCTTCCAAAGAAATCTAGATTATGATTAAAACCCAAAAATAATATTTATTTGATCACAAATTAATCTAAATAATATAAATAATTCCTATGGTATCATACCCAAAATATAATTTACTAAATCCCTAATCTTAAATATGTGCTAATCACATCCAAAATAACTTGAATCACCATATGTCTACAATAAAATCATATTTTACTCTAAGAGAAAATTAAACCTTTATTCTTTATAATATTATGTTTACCTTAATCTTATAGGATACCCAAAATAGATAACATCTTCTAAAATAATATCAATCACATAATAACCAAATCATTTTACAATCAAATTTTTATCTATTTATTAATCCAAAAATCCCTAAAATCAAAATAACCTTTACCCATTGGATAGTTTAACTAAAAAAATCAAGATAACAATGACTTCACATAGTAAAGTAGTTGTAGTTTTAACCTTTTCCCCTTCGGTTGTATTTTTAAACCTTTTGGCCCTTCTAGACATGACTAGTTTTTAACCTAACCTGTGCATTTTCCTTTTATTAAACCATATTAATATAACTTCCAAAATAAATATGATAGACATCCTTGAAATAATTTCAATCACTAAATAGAATTTTAACTAAGGTTTTCATTACAAAAATAATATATAGATACTTCATCCATTTATTTCCACATAGGTTCTTAATTAGTCTAGAGTTTATCCTATAGAAGAGTTCATCGACTCAATTAATTCCTAGGTTCTCCACATTTAATATAATAATATACAAATGGATTTTTAGGATCAATTTTATTTACTTCAATAATACCCTTAATTTTTATTTGGTAATTCTTTGCTTTATATCCTTCTTTCCCACACATAAATCATTTCTCTATTTTGTTGAGACATGTTCCTAGGTGTCTCCTTCCAAATTTCATACATGATGGAAATAGATATTTCTTTTCTCTATGGTCTCCACCACTCGAGCTACTAGAATACTCCATCAGTATCTTCTTTTTTATTTCAGGAGTCGGTTAAGGTATATGTTGTTAATAATATTTCTATAAAATTGATTAGGTATAAACATCATAACTTTCAATTATATAAACATCCCATTTGGTTGATAATCTCCACCACCTTATCCATCAGGTTCAATGTTAACATGATTCTTTTGGGTTCCAACCATTGACTAAAACTAGAAATCATAGTGCGAGTAACAATATTCATAGTGAGAAAAATGTATAATCATTTTATAGAAAATCATGAAACCTTATTTTTAATATAATACACCTTAGTTTTAACCAAGATTATATATTAGAATCCTTCACAATGGTTTGTAAATAAAATTTGAATTATTCTAATCGTATCCCCCAGGAGTATAAAACCAGGTGCGCAATAAGGAACATTGTTGTCTACCATGTTACCTCGAGTTTGGCCTAGGACACCTTATCAGAGTTGTTACCCCTAGGTACATATGTACAAGTACCACATCCACTTGTAATATCTAAACAGAGTTTTATTTCTAAGAACACCCACCTAATCTAAACCATACCAAAATTTTAGTCTATTGTTATATGATAATTCTCAAAGTCAATATTAGTGTTATAGTCCTTAATCTATGTTTTCTAAGTCTAATTTCCAAGGATTCTACTAAAATTTATTTAATTCTAACTATAATTACCCCGACCCCATAATCCTAGATCCAATGCCTTACATTAATAAATTAGAATAGATACAAGAATCAAATCCCCAAAGACTGATCAGTTTAGTAGTTTTGGAATCCATATTACATACATGAACTTTACATTACAACATAAAAGGAAATATAACATAGAAACTCCATTGGAAACACCCATAAACTCCTAGATTATCATTTCATGTCAATCCTAATATATATCTTCGAATCCTGGGGAAAATAAAACATAGGAATGGTGTGATATCATATGATCTTTAAGGGTAAACAATATAGAGAAATCTATAAACATAAATAATAAGGCATGGTGAATAACTAAAAAAACATTCCATTAAAACATAATCCTGATCATAATATGGTAGGAATAAAAGTTGAAAAAATAATTCCATATAAAATAATGACAAGATAATGAAACTTAACCATGGATGTTGTACTAGTAAAATAATTACATGGGATATCAATTACAAATATCATTATGAGGGAATGTATATTTTTTGATATCATAAACTTGTTGTCAAGGCTTCAACTGAGACACCATGCATAATGGGTAAAAACTCGGTCTAGTTTGTATCATGATACCTATTGATGCATCATGAGGATATAGAGGACTATGCCAATCACTTACAAAGTCCAATGAATTCCTCATATGAAAGAGGGAAACATAGTCAACATGTAAATTTTTATAGAAAAACTACCATATTAAATGTGAATACATTAACCATAAACCATTAATGGTATCAAAATATCAAATCCACAATCAAATTGTTCATAAAACCTTCAAAAACCTCTGGTAGATGGTACCATAAGAGATAAACCTCAATAAATTACAATATTAAAAAAAGGATTTAACATAGATAAAAATAAATTTAAATAATACCATTGAAATATTCTTGATGATATTAATCTTTAAACATTCCAAAGCGTCACATACCTCTTTGATACATTTAAATCATAATACCAAATAAGGAATAATATAAAGACCAAGAATTTTCAAGGATTTTTTTTTCTTTTTTTCTTTGGAATTTTGTGAGTGTGTGGTTTCTGACGGCACTTGATTCCGAGCTCGGTGTGTCCGGAATCAATTTACAAAGTTTATCTCGGGTACGTTCAATGAACGAATGAGCGAGTTTTCCTAACTTTTGAACCGGTGCTCAGAATCGAAATTTGAGGACACCGATGAAACCGCAGTGCCGATAATTGCTTAGGAACACCTTTTCTGGAGTTATGTTGCTCGGGTGAGGTTATTAAATAATGGGTTAACTAAAGAATGAAATAAAATATAGTGCTACAATTTTATTTATATTCTGGGTAGTTTAAACCTACGCTTGGCTGTTGGAGTGGGACCCACTAATATCCTAACTCCATTAGGTAGGTTATTAGTGAATTGGGACCCACGCGATCCCCACCCCTTCAATCCCTTTTTAACCTCCATCTCGTGCTTTTAATATGTAACTCACCCGTACCCCGAATTAATGTCAAGTCAACCCTCAAAATTAATTTGAATATTAAACTCTCCTCAATTAATTTAATTAATTGAAATAGACCTGTTTGATTTTCAAATTAATGGTCTGCGTGTGTATTAATAAAATAAGACAAGACTTATTTTATTAAGGGTGAGTTTGGTTGTGTGAGAAGGATTGGGAGAGGATTTTCTCAAAGCCTTCGAATCTTCATCTTCTTCGTTGGAGAACGCAAAGAACGACGAAGAATGCCGGCCTCTGACGGAAGACGACGAAGAACGCTAGTTCCCTGGAGATCAATGATGCGATGTCGTGTACCGCAACGTTGACGATCCCCCTCTCCACGATGTCGACAATGCTTACGGAGCCATCTTCCATGATGTCCTTTTTCTGCATAAAACCTTCATTCATCAACACTTTGAGGTAGGGGTTTGATTTTTGGTCGATGAATTTTTCTTGACTGTCCAAACGTCTTTTTCTTAGCCGCTTGATATCAGATTAACGAGAGGGGGTCGGACCACATGAACACGGCCGACCCTCCTCCCCCTTTTGATGATGTGTTTGTCGCGGCATGAAAAAAGGTAGCATGGTGCAATGACACCGCACGGAAACAAAGAAGAATGGGGGAAGAAGCGTGGCGTCGTCGCGTCGCGCCGTTGAGGCCGAATGAAACCGCTGCTGGAGTCGGGGCCGCAGAGGCGATTCGAAGACTCCACAGTTTGTTTATCTGACGGCCGGATCGATGCACGATGACAGAACAGGCCGCATAGGTGGTTTGATGATTCTGCAGTAAAGTACAGGACCCGAGATGAACACTGGGACAGACGGAATTGAAAATGGACCACCGGAACAACTCTGGTGGCCCGCGGACATCACCGGCAGCGCCGGCGGCCTGAGGCAGCGGCCGGCACCGACCGGCCGCCAGGAGCCAGCGGTGCCCCGGTGCTCTGCCAAGAAGAACCGCTTCGGCTGAAGCTGCGGTGCCAGGTGGCCTGATCCCGTAGCCACACGGGATCTGGGGGAGCAGGACGCGGCGCTCGCCGCGTCCACGGAGCGTGGAGGCCGCGGGGGACCGTGTCCCCCGCTCGGATCACTGGCCGATCCAGCGCGCCACCTATCCGGGTCGGGCCGGGTTGCACGGACCGGACCCGGGTCGGGTTGCATGGACCGGACCTGGGCCGCGCCTAGTCGGGCCGCTCCTCGCTCAGCCGGGTTGGACCGGGCCCAGACCCCCCATTTTCGGACCACTTTCAGTCTTTTGGCCATAACTTGGCCTACGGACCTCCGATCGACACAACGTCAGTTGCGATGTGATCCTTGGATCGAGAAAGTCATTTCTGTATATTACAATCAAGGTTTAGGAGAACATTGTGTATAGCCAGGTTGGTTCGAACACGAAACCAATCGGGCCCTCAGAGCAGAAACACTTATAACTTGAGCTCCGGACATCTGATTGACGTTCCGTCGACTTTGTTGGATTCCTATTAGTGAGACAAACCTTTTGGATTACTCTGCTTGATGTTTGGATGCAGTTGGAGTACGTTCGGGTTGGTTTTGACTTAAAAACCAACCGGGCCCCTAGAACGAAAAAGTCATTAACTCTCAGATCGGGCGTCCAATTGACGCGCCGTCTGTCACGTTGTGTTCCTATCTACATGATAGAACTTTGCGATACATCAACTCTGGTCTACGTGACAGTTGATGTATCGACCTCTTGGCTCGTGGAGCGAACCTTCTTGGAACGAGCGTGCTGTGTGCGAAAACCCTAGAGCTGGCTGCGACGAAAATGACAACCGTACTGAAATCCTATTGGGTTTGAAGATGAAGACTTTCGTACTGGAATCCTCTGTGGGTTTGACGATGAAGACTAATGTACTAAAATCCTATGTGGGTTCGACGATGAAGACTTTCGTACTGGAATCCTCTGTGGGTTCGACGATGAAGACTACCTTACTGAAATCTTATGTGGGTTTGACAGTGAATACTTTCGTACTGGAATCCTCTGTGGGTTTGACGATAAAGACTACCATACCAAAATCCTCTGTGGGTTTGATGGTGTTGACCTTAGTACTGAAATCCTATGTGGGTTCGATGGTGAAGACTTTCATACTGGAATCCTCTGTGGGTTCGACGATGAAGACTACTGTACTGAAATCTTATGTGGGTTCGACAGTAAGACATTCGTACTGGAATCCTCCGTGGGTTCGACGATGAAGACTTTCATACTAGAATCCTCCATGGGTTCGACGATGAAGACTACTATATTGAAATCCTATGTGGGTTCGACGGTGAAGAATATCTTACTCGAATCCTCTGTGGGTTCAACAACGACGACAACTGCACTGTAATCCTCCGTGGGTTCGGTGACGACGACTACAGTACTTGTATCCTACGTTGGTCCCAGCTAGATGAATCAGTATCTGATCATCTCTATCATCTTACGAATAATTATACCTGTGTGATCTGAGTCTTGATTTTCAATCAATATCTCCGATATGATTGACTTTCTTTCCTATGTGGATTGTGTTGTGCTTTCCTGTGTGGATTGGGTTGTACTATCCTTTGTGGATGTGATCGAACTTGGGATCGGATGTTGGAACCGAACTGGAATTTATGACTTAGGTATATGTATGGGCATATACCTAAGTAGTGTTGGTTGTTACTTAGTGATTGTATCTTTACTTTGTGGATTATCCTTTGTGGATTCTGGGAGACCTTCGGGGGTCTCGGGGTCCCTACTGAGTATCGTATACTCACCCCTGCATGGTCTATGCATGCACTACGTTGTGTTGGATGTAGGTGACAGACAGCGCTGATCGTGGTTGAGGCTTGTGGAGCAGGTCGGTACATGGAGGTGGACCACTGGGTAGGAGGTACACGGATCGGACGACTGGACCCGAGGAGCTGAGGAGGCTATCTGTACCCACCCTTCATGTGGGATTTCTAAAGGATGGCTTGGACTCTCTGCTTACTTTTATACTACTTCACTCCCTTTAAGTTGTACTTACTTTCCGTTGTACTTCACTTTCAGTTTGGGTTTGTATTCTGGACAACTTACTTTTCCGCATTTACTTTTGTACCAGTTTTACTTAGTGTTTATTTTTGCTGGCTTACTTTGTGGTGTTTGTTTTCTTTATAAAGTCAATGTCTTCCCCTTTTTGTCAAGATTTACACCTTTGGTGCTAGTCGCCAGCCCCTGGCCTATGGAAGGTGGGCTTGTGGTAGTCACAGCACAGGCCCCGAGGACGGGTCGTGACAAATTTGTATCAGAGGAGTTTAGTTCTACCGCAGAACTCAAGACTCTAATCTTTCTTCTATGAAGCAATAGTGTTAAGGGTATTGAGTGTGGTTATCAGTCCAGGGAGTCCAGTGTTGGTGTGGAGGCCGATGTATCCGTACACCAGGACCCTGACTTCTGATTTCTAACTCAATGCAAGAAAACATTGATTGCATGGGTGTTTCAAAAGTTTTCTTTGTGATTACTTTGTGTCAGCTCACCAGGTATACTGTTTTGACCGTGGCGCACATGTTTCTTCTCAAGATTTCCCCATGATGGCATCCATCTAGGGTTCCAATATTTGTACGAGACGACAGCCCACCAAGCGACGAGGCCTCAGTATAGGGCCCTTTTTCAGCGAAGGCACTGGCGGTACCTCTACCCGCCGAGCCACCGATGATACCAGCTCCAGCCGATGAGATTTAACATCACCTTAGTGCACTGCAGGAGTTTCAGCGTCATAGACCACCCAGGTTCCTTGGGGAGATGGACCCTCAGGCAGCTGAGGATTGGCTGGAGTCGGTTGTGTGAGTTTACAGGTTAGTGGGGACACCAGTTGACCTCATGGCGATCCTTGCAGCGAGTCTCTTGCACGCGGCAGTAGGCAGATGGTGGAGCCTGACGCTCCGGGTGCATGATGAGGCATCACTCCTTTGGATGGACTTTGAGAGCCTCTTCCACACAGAGTTCATCCCAGCCACCCTCCGTGCGGTGCGCATTCAGGAGTTACTACAGTTGCGATAGGGCAGCATGAACGTGGCCGAGTACTCGGCGAGGTTTACGGATCTCTCGTGCTACTCCACAGATATGGTACGGGACCCGTTCTTCTAGGACCGGACCTTCAACCATGGACTGAAGCATGATATCAGGGCTTCGATTATCTCCCTCAACATTTCGACGCAGGAAGGGGTGTTGGAGAGAGCCCTTCTAGTGGAGAGTTTTCTCGCCGAGCAGTCACCAGCGGCGGGACCCTCTGCAGGACGACCCGTAGAGGATTCTTCTGCATCTGGAAGTAGACAGGTAACGTAGAGGTCCAAGCGGGCCAGACCATCAGATTGGAAATCTCAGGATGCAGATTTGGTTGTGCGGGGCACACAAAGGATAGCTAGCTACAAGAGGAGCAGGCAATGCTACGCAAGTGGTGGGCAGGGTCATATGGCTCGAGACTGCCCGACTCGTCTTGCTGATGAGCAGCTGACGGTAAAGGGACCTCCCAGGAAGAGGTTCGACCATGAAGGTCTGCAGGGAGTAGGCGGGTGAGGCAGAGGAGCTGGCAAAGCAGCGGGTGGTGGACGACGCTTTGAGGCCCTACTACCACCACCACTAGGGAGACCACCCCGACCGTAGGGAACGGGTGGATAGGAGAGAGCTCAGCTTCAGGCAGCTAAGGCCTACGATCATAGAGCTACAGGAGCAGATGGAAAGGAGCGGGACTAGCTCCAGACATGGATACTTTTGTTCATGTTGCTTCTAGCTTTGTTTATGTTTACTTGTGGAAGCTTTGTGTCTTTGTACTTTGAGCTGCAGTAATAAAAGACACCATTCCTTGTGGAATTTACTCTCTTGTCCTCTCTTTTGTGGTTACTAAGAGGTTCCGATTTAAACTATTGACTTGAACCTCACTTTCGAGATTCCTACTAGAGGAAACCCAGTGAGCACACACTGATGCCAACAGTGTGACTCAACCCTTAGAGGCGAGAGTAACGGTTGGATCTCTTAGTAGTAGCGTCGAGGCCTTATAACGTCATCCTTAGTATGGATTAGTATCATCCATGTCGGGAATTGACTGTATTAGGCAAAGAACGTGGTTCATCCTGGGGATGAGAACGAATTTCTCTTATCGGAAAAGATGAAATCTTAGCAGCTTTTGTAGGACCAGAGAAGGTCCAGGTCATCCAAGAGCAGATGAGGACAGCTCAGAGCCGAAAAAAGTCTTGTGCTGACAGGAGGCGGAGACCACTGGAGTTCGAGGATGGCGACCACATTTTCCTACGGGTCTCACCGCGACGTGGATTACAGAGTTTATCCACGGCGGCAAGTTATCTCTGAACTTCATCGGACCCTTCCAGGTCCTCAACAGGGTAGGCGAGGTGGTTTATCGCTTGACCCATCCACCTTAGTTGCATCAGGTGCATGAAGTTTTCCACGTATCTCAGCTGAGAAGACACGTGCACGACCTGACGCATATCATTGGCGATGGGGTGACTTTTGCAGAGGTCCCGATGGAGATCAAGGATTGACAGGAGCGGGTCCTACATGGGTGGTTGATTCTTCTAGTGTGCATCAGATGGTAGCATAGGAACCTCCAGGAGAGCACTTGGGAGCGGGAGGCTCAGATGCGTTCTCAGTACCCTCTTTTGTTTCCCTAGTTTGTGTTATAGCTTTACGGGGACGTAAAGCCCTGAGGTGGGAGTAATGTAAAGACACGGAAATTTCAAGGAATTTTTTTTTCTTTTATTCTTTGGAATTTTACGAGTGTGCCGTTTCTAACGGCACCTGATTCTGAGGCCCGGTGTGCCCGGAATCAATTTTCGAATTTTAGCTCGGGTACGTTCAGCGAACGAATGAGTGAGTTTTCCTATCTTTTGAACTGGTGCTCGGAATCAAAATATGAGGACACCGATGAAACCGCAGCACTGGTAATTGCTTAGGAACACCTTTTTCGGAGTTGTGTTGCCTGAGTGAGGTTATTAAATAATGGTTTAACTAAAGAATGAAATAAAATATTGTTCTACAATTTTATTTCTATTCTAGGTAGTTTAAACCTACGCTTGGTGGTTAGAGTGGGACCCACTAATATCCTAACTCTACGAGGTAGGATATTAGTGAAGTGGGGCCCACAGGATCCCCACCCCTTCAATCCCTTTTTAACTTCCATCTCGTGCTTTTAATATGTAACTCACCCGCACCCCGAATTAATGGCAAGTTAACCCTCAAAATTAATTTGAATATTAAACACTCCTCAATTAATTCAATTAATTGAATGAGACCTGTTTGATTTTTAAATTAATGGCTTGTGAGTGTATTAATAAAATAAAAAAATACTTATTTTATTAAGAGGGATTTTGGTTGTGCGAGAAAGATTGGGAGTGGAATTGCTCAAAGCCTCCGAATCTTCATCTTCTTTGTTGGAGAATGCGATGAACGACGAAGAACGCCGACCTCCGAAAGAAGACGACGAAGAACGCTAGTTCCCCGGAGATCGACGACGTGACGCCATGTTCCACGACACCGACGATCCTCCTCTCTGCGACGCCGATGACGCTTACGGATCCTTCTTCCGCAACGTCCTCTTTCTGCGTCAAACCTTCGTTCATCAACACTTTGAGGTAGCGGTTTGATTTTTGGTTCATGAATTTTTCTTGACCGTCCAAACGTCTTTTTCTTAGCACCTTGATATTAGATTAATGGGAGGGGGCTGGACCGCACGAAAAAGGCCGACCCTCCTCACCCTTTTGATGATGTGTTTTTCGCGGCATGAACAAAGGTAGCGAGGTGCAACGACACCGCGTGGAAACAAAGAAGAATGAGCGAAGAAGCACGGCGCCGTCGTGCGGTGCCGTTGAGGCCGAACGAAACTGCGGCCGGAGTCGAGGCCGCAGAGGCGATTCGAAGAGTCCGCAGTTTGTCTATTTGACGGGCGGATCGACGGGTGATGAAGGAACAGGCCACATAGGAGGTTTGATGATTCCTCAGTAAAGTACGGGACCTGAGATGAACATCGGCGTAGACGGAATTGAAAACGGACCACCATAGCAACTCTGGTGGCCCGCGAACATCACCGGCGACGACAGCGGCCGGCACCGGCCGGCCGCCCGGAGGCGGCGGCGCCCCGACGCACCGCCAAGAGGAACCGTCGCGGCTGAAGCTGTGGCAGCAGGCGACCGGATCCCGCGGCCGCACGGGATCCGGGGGAGCAGGACGTGGTGCTCTCCGCGTCCGCGGAGCGCGAAGGCCGCGGGGGACCGCGTCCCCCACTCGGCTCGCTGGCCGAGCCAGCGCGCCACCCGGCCGGGCCGGGCCGGGTTGTGCGGACCGGACCCGGGACGCACCCAGCCCGGTCGGAACCAGACCCGGGTCGGTTCGGCCTGGTTCGGGCCAACCCAGGTGGGGTTGGGCCGGGTCGGACCTGGCCCAGACCCCCCCCCCCCCCATTTTCGGACCACTTTCGGTCTTTTGTGCATAATATGGGCTACGGACCTCTGATCGATGCACCGTCAGTTGTGATGCAATACTTGGATCGAGACGGTCGTTTTGGTATATTACAGTCAAGGTTTTGGATAACTTTGGGCATGTCCGGGTTGGTTTGAACACGAAACCAACCGGGCCCTCAGAGCGGAAACACTTATAACTTGAGCTCCGGATGTCCGATTGACGTTCCATCGACTTAGTTGGATTCCTCTTAGTGAGAAGGACCTTTTGGATTACTCAGCTCATGGTTTAGATGCAGTTGGAGTAAGGTCAGATTGGTTTTGACTTAAAAACCAACCGGGCCCCTAGAACGAAAAAGTCATTAACTCTCAGACCGGGCGTCCGATTGACGCGTCGTCTGTCGCGTTGTGTTCCTATCAACATGACGGAACTTTGTGATACATAAACTCTGGTCTACATGATAGTTGATGTATCGAACTCTTGGATCGTGGAGCGGACCCTCCCGGAATGAGCGTGCTGTGTGCGGAAACCCTAGTGTTGGTTGTGACGACAATGATAACCGTACTAAAATCCTATGTGGGTTCGACGATGAAGACTTTCATACTAGAATCCTCCGTGGGTTCGACGATGAAGACTACCGTACTGAAATCCTATGAGGGTTCGATGATGAAGACTTTCGTACTGGAATCCTCCGTGGGTTCAATGATGAAGACTACCGTACTGAAATCCTATGTGGGTTCTACAGTGAAGACTTTCGTACTGGAATCCTCTGTGGGTTTGACGATGAAGACTACCGTACTGAAATCCTATGTGGGTTCTACTGTGAAGACTTTGGTACTGAAATCCTATGTGGGTTCGACGGTGAAGACTTTCATACTGGAATCCTCTGTGGGTTCGACGATGAAGACTACCGTACTGAAATCCTATGTGGGTTTGATGGTGAAGACTTTCGTACTGGAATCCTCCGTGGGTTCGTCGGTGAAGACTTTTATACTGGAATCCTCCATGGGTTCGACGATGAAGACTACCGTACTGAAATCCTATGTGGGTTCGATGGTGAAGACTATCGTACTGGAATCCTCTATGGGTTCAACGATGATGAAAACCGTACTGGAATCCTCCGTGGGTTCGATGACGACGACTACAGTACTTGTATCCTATGTGGGTCCCAGCTAGATGAATCAATAACTACATCTGATCATCTCTATCATCTTACAAAGAAGTATAAATGTGTGATATGAGTCTTGATTTTCAGTCAATATCTCTGATATGATTGACTTTCTTTCCTATGTGGATTGTGTTGTGCTTTCCTGTGTGGATTGGGTTGTACTATCCTTTCTGGACGTGATCAAACTTGGGCTAGAATGTTGGGGCCAAACTGGTATTGATGACTTAGTTATATGTATGGGCATATACCTAAGTAGTGTTGGTTGTTACTTCGTGATTGTATCTTTCCTTTTTAGATTATCCTTTGTGCATTCTGGGAGACCTTAGGGGGTCTCGGGGTCCCTACTGAGTAGCGTATACTCACCCCTACACGGGCTTTGCCTGCACTACGTTGTATGGGATGAAGATGACGGACAGTGCTGATCATGGTTGAGACTTGTGGAGTAGGTCGATACCTGGAGGTGGACCACTGGGCGGGAGGTACACGAAGTGGACGGATGGACCCAAGAAGCTAAAGAGGCTATATGTACCCACTTTTCAGGTGGGATTTCCCGAGGACGGCTTAGACTCACTGCTTACTTTTCTGCTGCTGCACTCTCTTTCAGTTGTACTTACTTTCCGTTGTACTGCACTTTCAGTTTGGGTTTGTATTCTGGCCCACTTACTTTTATGCACTTACTTTTGTACCAGTTTTACTTAGTGTTTACTTCTGCTGGCTTACTCTGTGGTGTTTTTTTCTTTATAAAGGCAATGCCTTCCCCTTTTTGTCGGGATTTACGCCTTTGGTGCTAGTCGCTATCCCCTGGCCTATAGAAAGTGGGCTTGGGGTAGTCACGGCATGGGCCCCGAGGATGGGTCATGAAAAATAACATTAAATAAGAAAGTATAATACCATGATAATAAGAAGACTCGTGATATGATATATTAATGGTAATTACATATGCCAGACGCAATGAATGAGTGGTGAACAAGGAATATATCTCAAATAAGTATAATTTAGGTAAGAAATCCCTTTTTACTTTGGAAAGAAGAGCACTTTTGGAATATCATTTGTTTTTGTCATAAAATCATATAGTAAACATGTATATCCTTGAAAGGAAAAGGTATGTATAATTATATAATTTTTTATGCATTAATGATGTATAACTGAATTGAAAACTTATAAAAAATGTTTTAAAAAACTTTAGAAATAGGCCACTTCATTGTGGTTTAAGATTATATAAAAGTATCTAAAATAGAAAAGGGCATAATTGTTTGTATAAAACCAGAAATTAACAAAGATATTTTTTTATAATTAAAATTAATTATTTTAGAAATATAATGGTTTCTTAAAGTAGATTATGGTGTATACAAGAAAATTGGTATGAAGTTTGGAAGGTCCCTTAAATCGGGCATTCTTATCGGGAGAAATTAAAAAAGGAACCTTGTTAAACATGTATTTACCCATAAAATATATGTAAAATAATTTGGATACATGATTTTGGAACATATAAAAATAATATAGATGAATTATATTTAAATAATGAATATTTACATTTGGTAAATATATAGAAATCGTAACCCGAATTAAAAAGTGAGGTTCGGGAAGAATCCCTTGCAACATTGTAATCAATCGAATTGTATGACCCCATAAAATTAATAATCATAAAATGAATAAATTAATAACATGAATATAAATATATTCACAATATGATATATCAAAGGGATGTATACATACAAAACACACAATAAATAGTTATGATTAAGAAATATCTCACATAAATAAAATTGAGATGAGATAACCCTTACCTTATGTTCGAAAGTGTTCGGAACTTGTAATTAACATCCTAGAAAATGAAATTTGATTCATATATAATTTAATTAATAACCTATTAAACATGAATTTTATTTTTTATAATTTTTTTAAGTTCTTTTATGTTCTTTTTGACGATTTATAAGATTCAATTTCATCGTTCGAATGTGTTTGTTTCCTTGGTTTTCAATATAGGCTCACTAGTATACATGTACAAAATATCATGTGAAATGGAAATAAATATCCAGAATTGAAATTATATGTTATTAATGAAATTTTAGAATATTAAATGGTTATGTAATTCATTTGTTTTTTGGGTGAGGATGAACCGTTATAATAGATGTTAGTGATACTCATTTGCATTATTTTTTTCATTTTTTCGATAGTCACAAACTATTTTTTCTTATTAGTTCATATCATGTATATATACTAGTTTATGAACACTATATAACATATAATGTGTATAATAAAATATATTTTGACCATATTATTTGTTTTATAACTATCCTTGAATGTGGTCATGGAAATTGAAGAAGCATCATCCACGATGGTGGTATATCATCACATCACGAATGATGTTTTCATTTTTAGAATAAAATGGAGAAGAGAAGGGGTGTGATGATGGATATTCCATTGACATAATAAAATTATAGTATATATAAGATACTGGACTTATCATAAATGTTTTTACATAATAGGTAAGGATAGAATAAGAATAAAAAATTGAAATAAATTTAAAGAGAAAGAAAAATGATTTACCTCTTGAATTCTTGTCCTTAAAAACCTTCTTAAGGGACTTGGAAATGGTATTTTAGAGAGACTAGAAAGAATAGAAAATGGGGAAATGTTTTGTGAGAGTATATGTGTAGAATATAATAAATCTTTAAGGCTATAGAAGTACGAGGAAAAATGGTGGTGTGGGTGGTATTTATAGTGGAGGAGAGGGGTGTTTCTTTAATATTTTATTCATTTGTTTATTATTTTGCATCAAGACCATGAATAGTTTTGTTCCTTCTGACTACTTACATTAAATAGTTCTTGTTAGTTAAAAAAATTCTTACATCATCCATGACTCAAGTAATATTGTATTTTTCATATAACGTATATATATATAGTAAATTGTCGATTTTCACTATTCACCAAAAATTCATCTATATTAGAAAAATAAAAAAAATTCACCCTAACCATTTTTTGATGTCTGGAATTAAAAAATGAACTCCATTTATGAAAATAATTTTCTAAATATGAGAAATTGAATTTTTAATTAAAATCATCATTTAATCAAAAAATACCAATTTTAAAATTATAACAAATTTTATAACACTTTGAAAAATTATTTTTGTTCTCATAAAATTATCCTACAATAATTAGACAACAAAATATTAATTTACAGATATATTTTTTGAAATAAAATTTTATTTTAAATAATTATATTAACTACAAAATTGTAAATAAACATTTACGTTTCAAAAAAATACCAATATTTAATTTATCATTTTTAAAACATTTATTTAATTATTCCATGATATAAATATGCCATATTTTCATTCATAATATGACTAAATTTTATTTATACTTTTATAGGTGAAGTTATTGTTTTAATGGACACATTGTTATTCTTAACAGTCACATTATTATTTTAACAGTCACAATAGTATTCATCAAAAATTAAACATATCATAAAATTACCATAAATTTAACCAAAGTTAGTTTTGATATTATGATTTAAAAAATAATTTTTACTTTTTCTAATATAATTTATAAAAGTATAAAAATTTATATTTAAAAAAAATGTCCATTAAAAGGTGGTAAAACTGCGTTTTGAAAAGTATAAACTTTATGTGTGAAATTGGATTTATTCTTGCCTTTTTCCTATAAAA
Organism: Viscum album; assembly: GCA_963277665.1. Classification (NCBI taxonomy): domain Eukaryota; kingdom Viridiplantae; phylum Streptophyta; class Magnoliopsida; order Santalales; family Viscaceae; genus Viscum; species Viscum album. The sequence goes on from OY728138.1 coordinate 1,321,470,520, forward strand.
ATGTTTTATAAGAATATAAAAATATTTTATTTAATACATAATATATAAATTTCATTAATATCTTTCACTAATAGTGTTTATTTTAATTTTTTAATATAAAATGTCATTGTGGCCATACAATATTTTTTTATAAAAATAAATCCTTTATGTTCAATTGGTTTTCATTTATAATTAACTGGTAACCAATGAATTAATTTTAGAAAAAATATTTAGTCTATATTTTCATAATTTACACAATCTCATTGATTCTTTCCATTCCTAACATCTAATAGATAACTATAATAATTAAAAAATAATATTCAAACCATTTTTTAAGATCGTAATCTATTGAAGAGGTTAAATTTAAAAAGAGGCATACTCTAAAATATTAGGGGGTTACAGTCATGGTATATCTTTATCACTCTAGGATATACCGACCATGAATAGGTATGGAAGTCCAATATCAGATATTCCCAAATAGAAGCATGAACTACAACTCTCTTATGAACAAGGATCACATCATTGTGGTCCAACAACCACCCAAGTATCGGGTCTCCTCAAGCTAGTTGCTCGAGCATCACAAAACAATATGGGTTAGTGTCTTCTATAGCCATTATCTAGTCTACTCAGGAAGATGTTTCCACCACTCAAGAAAGTGTCATCAATCCTTGATCCTTAGAAACATCCATCCCCCAATCGTCCAACAAGATCATCAGGCACCATTGTTCCTTAGAATCCTACTCACCAAGCTCATGAGATACCTAGACCTTAATACTAAATGAATCTTCAATGACATTTACTTCTCCTAGTATATAATTCAAATAAAATTCAAACGTATGAAAGTACTCTATCCAGTGCCTATGCCTCATGTTCGAGACCCATTTTGTGAAGGCATATTAGAGGATCTTATGATCCATTTATATAAAGATCCTCCCACCAATGATATAATATTGCCAACACTTCAAATAATAGACCATGACTGCCATCCCCAAGTCATGGATAGAATAATTTATCTCATGGGGTTTCAATCAATGCGAACCATATGCTACTAACTACTCCCTCTACATCAATACCACTCCTTTAACAAAAACTTATGCATCTTGGTATATGGAATAGCCAATGAATCACTCAAGAAGTATCAATATTGGGGTTTTAGTCAACCTCCAATTCAGATCAAGAAACACCTCTTGACAATGGTTCAACAACTGGAACTTTACTCCCTTCTTCGTCAATGTAGTCATAGGTTCTGATAAACTGGATAAGACCTTGATAGAGTTTTTATAGTATCTTGATAAACCCATAAAGGTTATAATCTTGAACACATTCAAGGGATATTTCCAGGAAATAAATTTTTTCCCTTTATCTGGATACATGGATATACTTATCACAGACACCACATACCCAAAGAACTCTACCTCCAAAATAAAAATGTTACTCTTCTATGGCTTGGCATAAATTTGATGTGCCTAAATAATACTCAGAACTACCTCAAGATATCTATAATGCTACTATGTGGTCTGTGATTAGATGAGGACGTCCTCAACGAGCACCACTATGAAAAGTCTATATATGGGTGGAAGATCTTGGTCATGAGATCCATGAACATTTATAGTGAATTTGTTTGGTCCCAAAAACATCATCATGTACTAGAATATATTATACCTACTCTGATACATTTTCTTTGGTATGTCCTTATCTTTAACTAGTAGTTGGCGATATCATGAATGAAGATCAATCTGGAATAACCATAAGGCTCCCCATAACTGATCAAAAAATAAATTGGTTCTAGGAAAATTATATCTATTATATATCATCACATGATTAAACTTCTGTTTATCTTTATAGAGTCAAAGACAATCATATTCTTTCTTGGTGAAGAAAATGGGTGCACACCATAGTGATGTACTTAGACAGATAAATCCCTTCTTCTTTAAGTCAATGAGTTGCACCTTGAGCTCCTTCAACTCATCTAGAACCATACAATAAGGGAGTATCGAAATGGGTTTCACACTCTCAAGTGATCTATATCAAATTAAAGTTCTCTATAATTTGGGTTTCCTATGAATACATCTATAAAGATATCCTGATAAATATATATAATAGAAAAAAATTAGAAGTTTCCAAGGATCTTGTAGAATGATCCAAGAATGTAATATGTTTCATGATTTTCCTATACTGACTTGATTATGGACCAACTCTACCTACTCCTTATTCCCATTATTCGGTCATAACATACTTATAAAACTTACGAAAAGTTAAAGATACCCATCTCAAATAGTAATCAATGTGTTCTGGGAAGATGGTTATCTAGTCCATACCTATAAATACATTTAAGCTTATCATATATAATTTCATGAAGTCCCATAGATGTCCATAATCATATATGACTATAGAACACTCTATAATCATTGAATACATTCTACTTTCTTTCCTAATGGTCTATCGAGGGAAAGTAAGTCAGAAGATAACTTGAACGGAAAGTAAAGTACAACAACAACCTGTGTAGTTATAGATGGATGGGAAGAGTCGGTATAAAAAAATGTAGTAGATAATGTAGAGGTGATCAAAATCATTCCTCAAACATTATATGGTATCTCACCGTCATCTTCTAGAGACTAATCCACTATATAAACATGACATGCCTCAGCTCTATGACTATATCCCTAAGATACATGACCAGTATGATTCATTATATAAGTCTACTTCTAAGGAATTTAGATGGATCCTTGGGATATAGATCATGTCTTTTATCCACCCCAATGAATCCTCAGTCTCAAATACCTAGAGAAAAACTATTGTAGATTCCCTATCATTCCACACTATTGACTGGTGGTCTAAGGTGTTGTACCAAACAAGTGATATTGTTTAACCTTCCTACAATTTTGGAAATATGAAAATCCTCTAGATGGGGATGAACAAGACATACTCTAATAAACATGTATTGAATAGATATATTACACATCCCCAGCCTTCCACATTCTATACCCATAAGAGATTATCATTGTCATCATAGGAGATCAACATGTCTGCATAATAAAGGGTGGATGAAAATAAACTACTTGATTCTCATCAATAACATTCTCAATGGTCAAGCCATTAAAAAGAACATTAGGGTATGTATCTTGGTCAAAAATTTGAACTTGACATATAATGTCAAGAAGAAGTCTGATCTACAAATTTCTATCCATCTATACCTCCTTTCCAGCAAAGAATGAAGTAAAATAGAGATGCTTTTTGAAACAAGTATAGTTGGAGAAAACAGTTATGGATCCCTTCAATAGCTTCATGACCTCATTTTCTCTATTTATTCGTCATATCATAAAATAAATCCCTAAATAATAGTTCCTTGATGACCTCTAAGGTTATACTGTCATGACTTATAGCATGTCCCATGAGGCTCCTCCAATTCTTAGAGGGTACTTGTAGTATGAATGATGTCAGATTTACCTTTTGGTCCTCATATCTCTCAACGAGGTTGAAAACACCATTGATCAGGTCTATCCAGTCCTTAATATCATGTGGTTAGCCAATTCCTTGAAAGCATAGTGGATTCTGGAGATGGAAGTCACTGGTATAGTTGACCATACACAACAGCACCCCACCACCCTAAGAACGAACTACAAATGAACTTATAGATTGAGTGGGAATACTACCTATACTATCAAATTAGGTGTGGGAGTATTCTATGTACCACTTCCCATAATAGAAGGTGGTTGAATAGGGTTATCCTCCATAGCCTGAGTACCCAAACTCATGTCAATTGGGGGTCTCATGAGTCTCTCACATGGAAGAATCCTCCATAACAGAAAGGGAATCATTTAGAATAGTTAATATAGATCCTAATTAGTCTAAGGTATGACACAATGGTTTACCTAATTAAGTCCCACATAGTTATATACTTTCTATCATATCCCAGTTTTTTCCTAAAAAATAAGGAACTACCCTCTAATACTATTTTGTAACTCCCCATCCCAAACCACGAGGTCCAAACTAGAGTTTCACATGACCTCTTGCATGCCTCCCCACATGTAAGATGCTACCCACTAGATGTGATGGTCTACATTTGGAAGTGGGTGATTTTACCCTCAATAAAATGTCCTTCCAAAAATAATAATATAATATAATATAATAAAAAATAATAATTAGAATAAATATGTGGAAACTATGTAGATTGAAAACTAGTAATAAAAATAAGTTAAGAGTGATTCTAATGTGGAAATTCAAACCCAAGTATATGGAGTGAATGTAATAAATAATTAAATAGTATTATCCTATAGATTATTTCTTATTATCACTCCTAACTCCATGCTCCTTGGTTCAATTGTCTACCACATACCCCTTTCCCTTTATTGGATCCCTAAACATGAATTTTTCACGTGTATTGAAATGATCATTCATGGTGTGAGTAATAAAACCCATTAAGATACCATCAATTAATATTATCAAATGTTAACATGTATAATAATTGTATTCCATTATAATCATAAATTTTAAAGAAATCATAATAATCATTTAATCACATACTAAGAGGTTTTGCACTAATCATGCTGCCACGGACCTCAGGTTGTACCTGCTTCAGCTCCATGTCAGATGGGTGAACAAGGGTAATCATAAATGATCAGGAACTAGCCATAAGTCTACAAACACTTATCTTAATATCCTCTATTAATGGAGATTATTCTGTTAATTGGTGTCCTTAAGGCATTTATTTCCGATACATTCATCGGTATCCTCGTGGAATCAAGCTTTGTCCGGGACATCGTGCTATCATGCTCCTACACTATATAAGAGCTCACCATATCAATCATCTCACATCATGGATAATCCACCTATAAGGGTTTATCACACTATGATGGTCACCTATCACATATACAAAGAAACTAAACTCTAAAGGAAAAAATAATACAAAACATGGTAGAGCATGAAAAACCAACATAGCATGGAATCATGAGAAATACAGTAACATAATATAACAATACGTGAATAAAAACGAAACATGGTAATAAGATATTGTATCAATTCTCATGGAAACAAGGACTTTATATGGGAATCACAACAATTCACACAGCCAAAATAAATTTCAATCAATCAAAAACCCAAATCATGATAAAGCATGAATCATAGCATGGAAACAAGGGTATATGAGATCCCCAATTGGTAAGGAACTTCCTATCTCAAGTTTGTTTATGAATAACTCCAATTTTTATCAAAGAAAAAATATATTAACATGTAACACACCTAATTAAAATGTATTACACACCAATTATGTGTTAAGGTGTCTGTTAACAAGGTCAATTCTAAGGTATGTCAAGGAAAGAATTCTAAAATCCCCAAATTCTTCATTGAGCAGATAATGCATTTTGTGTTCATTTTCAATTCTAGTATAGGGAATAGGGTCCAAAAACATCATAACTCTTGAAATATTATGTTTTAGTTAATGAAACCTCATTTACATGTTGATTCTTTCACTAATTTATTGAACACTCTTCATCAAAGGTATAATAATGTTTATAAAGAAATGGTATCAACACGCTATATTTTCCACTAATCTATAAAGAAATGAGGATTTAATCACCCGATCCTCCAGGAAAATACATATCTAATATAAATATATACTCATAATATAAAAAGGATGAAGAAATATGAATAAATATAAGAAGCCAAGACTGATAAAATTCAAATGGATTGGTATTTTATGGATTAAATGGAGATGAATGGGAGAGCATTAGAGACGTGAGGGAGCTTTCTAATTAAAAATAGATTCATGGGGTTTTTGATTTCAATGTTAAAGGAGGTGTAATACCGCATGAAATAAAACCCATGGGGTGCATTTAATGTACCCACCAACTGGGATCACTAGCGAGATGATGGTACTCATCATTTGGTGATTGTCCACTAGCTCACCGGTAACTAATTTCAAACAAACTCATGGTCATGACCTCCCTCGTAACTTCTATAACTAACTCTCAGACTCTTATCCAATAAAATCCATCTTCATAAACCCCATATTATAGAAAAAAAATATAATGGAAAATTTTATAAACCTTAACATCATATATAATAGAAACAAGAAAGGGCGTTATAGTTAACATGGGCGGGAAGTAAAAACAGATATATAAATGGAAAATCCAAAAACAAATATTGGAATTATTCTTAACAAAATTACATTTTCATGAAATAATATATTCATCAATGAAGAAGACTTAGGTTTAAAACATCATTTCCCTAGAAAATAAGTAATAAATATAACATAACATTATCATAGTGTATAATAAATCAATCTAGAATTATTATATTCAAAGAGGAGTGATTATGACTAAAGAAAATCAGTTGAGTCAGGAAAACCCCTTAAAGCTTAATAATAGTTCAAATTAAAAATACATGGATGGTGGAAAATGTGATGTATTTTTAAATAAATTTTATTTCATTAAATTTATGGCCAAAACAAATTCATGTTTAATTATTACACTATAAAAACTAACAAGCAGTAAACATGAATCATATCTAAATGGAACAAAATGCAGATCTTAAAACCCTTACCCTGTTTCCCCACTTAATTGAATGTGATCTAAACTATTGTAAAAGAGGAATAACTATGTTAATCATATGTCTAATAACCTTATTAATATCTATAATCTTCTATAAACTTCATTTATAATAATTTATTTCAAAAAAAATAGTTAGTTATACAATATTTTCATCATTGAATGTTCATAGTTATGATTGTTTGTTTTTTACAAGATTTTTAATAGAAGTGTTGACCATGTTTTAAGACTCAAATTTCATAATTTTGAGATCATTTTTAGTAATTTAATAAATTTTTTATAATGATTTATAAATTTATACTTTCATCTCATAAGTATTTTAATTATGATTCATGATGATGAGGTTAGTAGAAATCTTGTTTTGATAATCTAAATGAACAAGAGGTGGTATGTTAATTTTGGATTAGATATTACCATTACCATTAAAGAACAAAAAAACTAATTATTTACTTATTATTTTTAAATATCATTAGTAATTAGTTTTCCTTATTTATTCATGATATGAATGACTACATGAAAAATGAAATGAATCACTTTTGTGGAGGCGGCAGTCCACACGTACACACAGTTGACACGTTCATTTATAAATAATGTAAAGGTGATATGAATTGGAATATATTTTAAAAAAATTAACAATATTCTAAGTATCAGATTTATTAATTAAATACCACATTTTATCCATCTTTATAAGGAGATTGTGAAAAATTGTTCATGTCACTTATGGAGATGAAAGTTTACACACAACACAAGTGGTATTTTCATTTTCTAGATGGTTTGTATGATGGTAGAAAATTAGAATTACATTAGTATAATAATATTTAAACTTACTAATAATACTAATTCTATCATAAATTCATATATACAATTGGTTTTAGTTGGTATAAAATAATAACAAATAATAGTGATTGATTGAGAATATTACCTCCCCCTTTGGATATTCTCACTTGGCTAACAAATTAAGGATCCATAGCTTGATCTTTCAATAAGATTAATTCATCTAAGATGTGGGTATGAATTTTAGGATATAATAGGGAAGAGTTTTTATGGATCTAATTCTTTTTAAATGGTGGAGAGAAGTGGGGTAAGTGATCCCCTTTTATAAGTGAAGAAAATGGAACTTTTGTAAACACTAATTACTTTATCAATGAAAGAATGAAATTATTCAAGGTTCACTATATCTAAAAGTGGGAAATAATGAAAAAAATTATGCGATAATTTTTAGAAATACTCTACCACTTATTTTCACACATGTTTTAAACATTTTTCAAGCCTTGTATCACTTAATTTTTATATTTTAACATTTCGCTTTCTACCTTGGTTAATAGTTTAATCCCAAGTAATATATATTTTTAGTAAAAATATAATGTAAGCATTATTAAAAAAAATTTAATCTCCTAAAATAAATTTAAAATTTATATAATATAATTAAATTTATAAAAATTATAAAATTAAGTTTTAAATTAAAAAAAATTAATATATAGAAAAATTGTTTCATAGAAAAAATGTAATTTTTGTTTTTAAGTGTTATTAATCCATTTTAGAATTCATTATAAATTGAATTAGTGTGAGTATATATTTATATAGATTAATAAATTTCGTTTTATTTGTTTTTTGGAAGATATTAATTCAATTTATTAAATAAAAATTACATAATAATAATAAAATAATCATTTGGAAATAACATTTTTAACATTATCATGGTTATTAACTTTAATTATATTAGTCTTATTTTAATGTGAAAAAATTAAAATTAACTTAATAAATAATATGAGCATACTAATATAAATATTTTAATCCATTTATTATATTTAATTATATTATTGATGAAAAATAATTTTTAATATAAGAGAATAACAAAAGTTTTAGAGAAAAATATTACGCATGTTTCTAAAACATCAAACATGAGTTTTATAAATTCAACATAGCATTTTTAAATTAATTATTTTACTTTAAAAATATATATTTTTTATAAAATGGTATCAAACACTTTTAATTCATTATTTTATTTTGATAATGTCACAAAGTGATAGTATTATCAAAATTTGTATTTATTCACTTTTCTACCAAAAAAATTTTTTTTAAAAAAATAAAAGAATTGTCCTAAGATAATTTTGAAATATGGAATTTTAAAATTAATTTCTTTTAATCAAATTAGAATCCTAAATTTTAAAAAATTATATTTTAATTTAAAATACAATATATAAAGAAAACATATTTTTAATAAAAATGAGTTTTCAAAAATTATGTGTTGTTAATATTATTTCACATCAATTAAAAATTAAATCATAGTTATTATATATTAATAATACACATTATCATCATTTAACTGTAATATATTTATTTTATAAAAAATCATAGCATATTAAGAGGTAGTGTTTTAGAAAAAAAAACATTTTTAAGAATAAAATTATCTAAACCTAAATAAAATTAATTATTTATATAATAACCATTTAATTTTATTTATCTACTGATATTAAGTATTTATTTCAATTTTATCATAGCATTATTCAATAATAATATTCTAGTGTATAAAAATATTTTTATAACATATTTTAATAAAAAATTATATTTTTTCATTATTAATATTTCTAGAATATATTATTTAAACATGTTACTAGCAATGCACCACTTTAGTATACCAATTTGACAGATGTAAATTCAAAAAACGTGTTTTTAATGTCTATATTTTCAATGTTCATGTTTTTAATGGTCAAATATCATTCTTATATATATGATTACTAAAATCACTCATTCTTAACTCACTTATTATTTCACACACCTCATTTAAGTGGATCTCAGAACATGATTTCTCCTTTTATGATATTTTTTATAATTATATTTTTTATACTAATGGTGATTCTCAAAGGAGACAGTGTTCATAAGAGTTTCTATTTTTAAATATTTTATTCTTTTTTTTATTATCCTCTTTTTTCTCACTTTTAAGGGATGTAATCATACATGATTTAAAATAATTCATTTTATACAATACACGGTTTCATCTACATTTTTTGTAATGTTCCATTATCATTTAATAAAGTGTCATTAGTTTGTTCCAAATCATAAATGGCTCGATATCTAATCAAATATTAGTTATTTTTAAAGGGTATAAAAAAATTTATAGCTTTTAAAACATTGGGAATTACATATAGTCTCCCCATGGTAACACCATAGATCATGGAATCTTTTTAGAAACCTCTAGTATATGGGGAGCCACACCTATGGTCAATGAGTGACTACTGGTCTAGATACCGGTCCGATGGTGTAGATGAGTGGTACGTTACACAAAGAACTATTCATATGAGTATGAAGGACCACATGAACACTGAAAAAATCTAGTATAATGAAAGAATCAGATTACTATATAAGGATAATATTTTAGGGAGACAGCTTCAACTGGATGGAAAAAGTATAAATAATCTGTCAAGAGGTGGTCACTATATTCACTTTTGAACTAATCATCTCATAAGATTTTCTATCAAGATTTTTTGGAGAAATCATGCACTTGTACTCACATTTATTTATTGTGGAAATACAAGCCTTGTGACATAACTCAAACTTCAAAATGATTATTTTCTCATATTAAGGTTGAACCCTATAAATCATTTTTATCATGTCTTTATTTACTAAATTATCTGAGTAATACTGATAGACACAAATATGAGTGGATCAAGATGATAACTATTCATAGAGGTTGAATAAAAATAATACTTTTTAAAAAGGGATTAATGATTCAACCCCTCCCCCACTTGGCGATCTTCAGTTTTGAGTTTTCTATAAGTGTTACATGTTCTCCTTCATTTTTTGTTTATGTCATGGGAGTTTTTTATATTAAGAGAATCTAGTTTTTATGTACTAAGTAATTTTACTACTTATATTCAGTAGCGAATCCTATTAACTAAATTATCAAGGTCATTGGTGCCAAAATTTTAAGGGGTTTATATATATTTCCTAACTACCAAATATTGGATAGTGCATTAGTCCCAAAAAATGAATACACATTTAAAATATAAGGATCATAACTTTATAAGATAATGGTGGTAATATCAATGTATTTTATCTTATAAAATTTCTAAAAGGATTCAGCAATAGCATTAGGATTTTGGATATTTTTTAGAAAAATGTATTTATGGTAGAAATTTTGATATGTGGGGAGTTTTTATGATATTTTTTTATTAAATATGGTTGATATTTGAATGACTAACATCATATTGAAATTTTTCTTTGATTTAGAAAAATTTTAAATATTATTCTTGAGACTTTAATTTTTAAACATATGATTAATCAACTATAAATGATTAATAAATGGTTTAGTGATGGCAGGTCTTGAGTTATGGTCGATAGTTAAAGTATAGACTTTTTTGTTTATAAAAATTTGACAAAAAATTCTTCTGATACTTGAGATACATGAACACATCTTCAATATGTTTCACATATTCATTGATTTATTATAAATAAAGTGAATCCATAAAATAATGTATAGTTTAATGTGATCATAGATATCTATTACCATTTCCATAAGGCATGTTCAGTTTAAATTTGAGGTGGATGAGAAAAGTAAAAATATTTGATGTTATTTTGTGTTGATGATTTTATTTGTTGTCACTTATACTTATTGTATTATTTATTTTCATTATGAAAAAGTATTTGTTGATTGATTAAAGTATCCACCCACCAACGAAGAGAAGTTTTTTTCCATTTATTGGGCAAAGAGAAAAGTGGAGTTGGATACTTAAAATACCTAACTGGACATGTTCCTAGAAACCCCCTACATCATGTGATTGAAAGAGGTATAATTAATTCAAGAACATTACATTTTCTTAAGGAAAAGTTTTTGTATAGTCAATAAAAGTTTGGAATATCTAGAGTACTAGATATAGTGAATTTCTATAAGAGTTATTATAATTTGTTTTAATATAGATAGCTAATTGGAGTTTTAATACCCACAAGTTGGGAAAAGTTTATCCTTGTGTACCATAGAATTTGACTATTCATGTAAGGGCCCATATTTTCGTAATCCCCTACTTTATCACTCTAGGGGGTTTAGTGGTTCAACGATGGCTTAAAATTTTGAAATTAATTTTAAAATGATTTTTGTAAATTATATAGTAGTTTTGACAACTTATTTATAATATTTTTAAGTTAAATGGTTTCACAAATTATAAAAGTAATTTAAAAGTTTTAAAAGTTTATTTGAGAAATTAATTTTATGTTTTTAAAGTGATTCAAATATTTTAGAAGTTTTTTGGAGTTTTGAAAATGATTCAATTAACATGGGAATTCTTTTGGAATTTTTTAAATGATGATAAAACCATTTCATAATTAATTATAATTTAGTTTAATTGAAAAGGTAATATTTTCAAGAACTATTTACCCTTATGCATGAAATTAAAGTTCTGTAACGGTGTGGGTGAATTTTTAATTCCTATTTAAGGGTAAAATATATATTTATAAGAGTCACCTTGTTATCAATTATTACATATATGAGAGGTCATATTTTTTTAAGCTTGTAGGAAGGATAACTCGGTTTACCATCATATAGAGATCTATTTTTGTGTTATCAAAGAGTGTGTTCAAGCTGATTCGTAAGGTAAAATCTATTTACTCATATACAGTAAGCCTATATTGCATTTAGTGAGTGGATTTATTCCACTACATAAGGGTAAACCAATTTTCCCATACTCTAGCCACCTACTATGGATAAGGATAAGGTGGAATTTTCAAATCTTGCATAATGGTAAGCTCAAACTTCCCTTATGTGATCTCTTCCATAACACTGTGTAATGGTAAAATAATTTTTTCTTATGAAAAATCCCTCTCCTACATATGTTTAGCGATATTTTTCTATTTGTATGATTTTTCATTATTCTATGGAAAGGAATCTGGAGTTGCACCATTGAAGGATTTTTCTGAAATATAGAAAGGTTGGTTGAGTAATAGAGGCTCGAGGTGGAGTTTTGGTGATTCTTTCAAATTTTTCATAGTTGTGATGTGGTCACCTAGTTGTAGTGTGGAGTCCTAGAGGATTGAGTTGTGTGGTTTTTTAGTTATTATGGTGGTTGAACTAGGTAGTAGGGATGTGGTGTGGGTATTTTTCATAATGGTTGAATCTTGTGGCATCATGGTTCCTCCAATGTCGTGGTCTATTTCCATGTTTTCCATATCTATATCTTGGAACACTTCATGTTTGAAGGATGTGGATTTGACCAGCCCAACTACTACATGATCTCCTTACTTATCTCGTAGCCTTTTCCTTTTTTATCACTTCGGTGGCATTGGGAGGGGAGTTTCGTTGTGGTCTTATGTTTTTCAGACTGCCTATAAAATCCTAAACCCCATTGAACCCCATCATTTTCAATATTTTTTCTTAGTTATTGGGTGACCTAAGTGCATTCCTAGGAGTTCATTAAGCCCCTTTTCTTTTTTTCAATCTTGGCCTTGGTAGATCAATCCTTAGTGGTTATAAGTGAGTTTCCATCATTAATATTCCCTGTTTTCCTTCTAATATATATCCAAATAAGGCTTCTATCAAGGGAACCATTGGTTTTGGAAATTATTTGGTATGAAAATGATGTGGGATATTGTGTTCTAGATTTTTGAGGTTGTTTTCTTTCATTGTGGAGTTTGGTGGTTTTCTTTCTCTTATTCCAACCTTATATAGTAGTTTGAAAATATTTATTTTAAGGTTGGGGTCCTTCATATTTCCTCTTTTAGTTGTACATGTGAAATTATTATAATTTTTTTCCATTGAAGATTTATTATGCACAAACCTAAAAAATATAATGAATTTTTTTAAATTAAATTAAATGGGATGTGAAGGAATATCATGTTTTACTTATTTTGATAATATTGATATAAATATTTTTCTTTCTTGATGTCATTACTAAAAATAATGTCTTTTGGGAGCCTTGTTTTTGTTGGAATTGATATGTTTGTGTAACCCTTGATTCTGTGATTCTTTGATATCACCTTGAATTAAATGGCTAATCATGTATATCTGGCTTATAAAATTTTGGCCCATCTAATCATGGAATGTGTGATAACTCCCTTGAATATAAAGAAGTTAATGTACTGAAATCCCTTTTGTTAAATTAAAATAAAATATGGGGAAATGGTTCTGTTATATGGCTGTGTGCTAAGATGTTTCTGTGATTTTTGGAGGTTGTGATGAGAAAGTGGTTAAGGTGTGTGGTGGTGGAAATAATGGTCTTGTATTCATGATAAAGTAGTTTATTTTTTAAGGTTATGTGTTGGGCTAGTTGTTCTATAGTAATGTAATTGATTATAAATAATGAAGTTGGAATGGAAAATGGGATGAATTAGCTAATTGGTTTAAATTGTTAAATTAAATGTTGAATTAAAAAGGTAAGTGTGGATAAATAAGATATTATATAATTTGAAAATGGTGTTATGTACAAATAAATTTTTTTGGTGATTGGTAAATCTAGTAATTGGATTCACTTGCAATGAATAATGGAATTTTCCTTATTTTTTGTAGCATTCTTGTATGGCATAATGAATTTTGACGTGTAAACAAAATTGGTAGATATTGTAAGTCTTTGGGAGGTGTGGTGAGTTTGGATGGTTCTCTTACAATGAACCCATAGGTTGGTCTTGTGTTTAGTACATATATATTGTATTTTCATTGTTAATTCTATACACACTACACCTAATTTGAGAACTATGCGATGTCACCCAAACTTTTTAGAGGTTTTTTTCAATATATTATTGATGGAGATTATGGATGGCTAGATATCCCATCTTCCCCACTCTCTCTTCTTGGTTAAGTTGTTATGTAGAATCTATGATGGAAAGAAATCAAAAGTTCACTAGGGGTGATGTTTGATGAGATTTACGAGGTGATTCATAGTGGGTTTCATGTGTTGTAGGAGGAGGGTAAGAGGATGATGTCCTCCAAGTTTATGATACCCTACAATTATGGTTATTTAATTGGTTGATATGTGAGGTGATGGCCTAAGTGTCTTAGGACAAGATGTGATGTCTAGTTTCACAAGGGGTGCTTTGAATAACGTAGTTTCCTAGGAGTCTTTGAGTAGTATTAAATGGAAGATATGAGAGTACCAAGATGTAAAACATTGGGGTGTAAGAGTAAAAAATATATGGGAAAGTAGTGTAGGGTACCCTTTTATTGATGTGATTCTTATTATGTTATTATACATGAATGTATTATTTGGTGATCATTCTAATGTGAGGACGGAATTGGATTATGAAACAGCTTAAGGGTTGTTGGTTATGATGTTTTCTCATCGGTGAATTAATATTCTCTTTTCACCTGTTCATGAGATAATTTTAGTATGCTTCTACTGAGTGTATATGTTTTTTTCTCCCCACATATATGAAAACTATATACCATGTTTCTAGGAGGACTATGTAGACTATGTTGAACATCGCTATCTTGAAATTTTGGTTTTTTGTTCTATACTTTCCTTAGGATTTTATTTTGGGTATTTATTTAGAGACCCTTTGTATTTTTTTACTTTTCACATGAATTGTTGGATAGTTTTGGTTTCCCTTTATTTTATATTATTTTTGGGAGTTTATTTTTTATTTATTATCTTATCTCCCAATATAATAGCATCTTTGAGGGTAATGTCTTCTATACATGAGATTTTTACCCCCTCAGTGCTAGACACCTACCTGGTGCCTACCAAAGGTAGTAATTGAGCTTCAATATCTCCCATCCTTTAATGTTGACCAAGGAGGAATACCTTTGGAGGTAGGGTCATGATGGAGTTGATCAAAGGTTATTGTTGAGATATAGGATGGATTTTGGAGTTAGGAACTATGAATATTTCTTGGATTTATAGGGAAATAGTGTATGTTGATCATGGTTCAAGATATAGCCCGTAGAATACCATCTAGTATTGGGGATTTTTTAGCACCCCATGAACCAATATAAGGACTCATATAATATTGAATGACCAAGTGAGGTAGCACCACATTTAAGGTAAAGACCTAAGAAAGGAACACGCATCATGATTTATTGTGTTTTTATTTTAATTGGGTGTTTTGGGAAGTTAAAATGAACTAAATATGTCTTAAAAAAATTCAATACTACGGGGATTATATAATCATAGTTTTTTTCAATTATGGATTGTGGATTTCATTCTCATGATATTCAAGCTAGTGAAGTTCAACAAGATGAACCGATAGACTATCGTACGACTGACCTAGTTGAGGGGGATGATTAGTGGTAGAGGACATTGTGTACCTTTCAGAAAAAATATTTTCAAAAGTACAAGGGAATCATCTCTGATCTAGAGATCGGGTGTGGGTTGGAGGAGCTCAAGATCACCTTCAGTTTGATCTGATCCTTGGCGAGGTACAAGGTCCCTATAGGAGTCAATCATATGAAGGGTGAATCTCCTTAATGGTGGTTAGTGTTCCTCAGGGAGTTGAAGGATGAAAATGTTTCATGGGAATAATTTTAAATGGTTTTTAGAGAATAGTTTCTATCATCAAACATGATGTTAGTTAAGAGGGAGTAGCTTCGGTCTCTTCAGTAGGGAGTCATGTCTGGGTGAAATATTAAGATCATGTTTAAATACATTTTAAATATCTCCCTTGATCTTTTCCCTGATAAGGATTCTTGTGTGTGAAATCTTAAGTAGTCACTTAACCCTTATATTTAGTATCTAGTTACTCATTTAACATTTCCAAAATACTTGGAGGTTTAGAATAAAGTGTAGTTGATAGAGTGTATTCACTCATGTGGTGGTTTACCACAAGAGGGGAACTAGTTGAGTTTATTGATGAAAATAGGTTTCAGTTGTAGGTCTTAGGTTCAAGGTCTATTAAGGTTTCAACTAGTGGGAATTAAACCTCATAAGCTTCCTTTTCGACATTCTTAGGCTGTGGTTTTCCTACTTTTCATGGAGGTATTGGACTAGTGTTTTTCACCTATGGGGGTCATGTTCATCATCAAAATCAGTGAAAATTGGTTTTTAGAGCTCACTATGGTGGAGGTGGTCAAATTTATCGTCATCCTCAGTAGTAGTAGCTAGCATGGTCATTTCAGTGGTAGGGGAAGGAGTATTATGATCCATTATGAAGATATGAGGGAATAATAGTTCAAATTATGGAATTTCATCATATTTAGGGACCCTAACTAGATCAAGACTATATAGGTGGACCTCAGTAGTGAGTCAGGGGATTTAGGCATGGATAGTTGCATTCAGTGGATGCGCTAGCACAAGAGGGTCAAGATATCATTAGAGATATGATTATCTTATCATCCAATCTTATTTTTTCCTTGTTTAGTTTAGAATCTTCACACTCCTTTGTTCCACATGATCTAGTATTTTCTATGGGACTAGATGAAGATATTCTTCACATGCCCCCAGTGTTAAATACACTAGTTAGATGTGAGACAAACTTATTTGATTTCTGCTAGGGTGTAGACTGATGAAGGGGAAGCATCAGTCATGTAGAGATATTTTCCTGATATCTATACAGTCATATGATGTTATCCCCAACATTGATTATTTTTATTCCATGTGTGCATATATTAAATGCTTCTATTGGAGGGTTTTTTTAGATTTGGATGGTTGATGTGTAGTTTTCATTGGTAATCATGGTTTTCACTTGTGTACTAGATGCATGGATCCCCTTCTTTCCATAATGTCTAGGTTTCTATAAAGAAAATAGACACCACTACAGTGGATGTTCCAAGGGTATTTAAGGAAATTCTATATATTCTTTCTTATGAGGTTGTAACACTACCTCGTCCACATGATATCATGTTTTAGATAGATCTAAATCTCAATACTTTCTAATTTTGATGGTTCCTTATTGATTGGAACCTTATGAGTTGTGGGTGTTGAGGATTCAAATATGTGTTCTAATACATGAGGGTTTTATAAAGCCTATTGTGTCATTTTGGTGTTATCTAGTGTTATTATCCCAGAAGGATGATTGTACTTTGAGGATGTACATAGACTACTAGAGGTTTAACCAGGTGATGATCAAGAATAATTACACTCTCCCAAGGATCGAAGATATTTTTAACTAGTTGAGTATATATAGATGGTTTTATAAGATTGATCTGTGGTGGGGATATCATTTCTTGAGGGTGAAGGAGGTTGAAATATTTAAGACTAAATTCAGATACATGTATGGGACCTTCAAGTTCATGGTTATGTCATTCGTTGTCACGAATTCACTATATGTGTTCATTTGACTCATGAACTCTATGTTTTGAGAGTTATTAGAGAATTTTGAATTCATGCTCATCAATGATAACTTTATCTACACAAGGAAAGAGGTGGAGGATGTCAATCACTATAGAGTTTTCTTATGTATCTGTTAGCTCCATAAGATATATGGGAAGTTTTTCAAGTCGAATTTCTAGATGTGAGGGGTGAATTTCCTCTGGAATGTGGTGTCTCATCAATGTGTGGTCATAAACCTGTCGAAGGTCAAGGAAGTTTTTTCATGTGATGTACCCAAGAACATGACAGATGTTACCAGATTCTTTGGCCATGTGGCATACTTCTAGAATTTCATATTTGACTTCTCTCAGGTTGTGGCTTTCCCACAACCTTAACCAAAAAGGAAAATTCTTTCATTTGGATTGATTTTTGTTAGGCATTTTTCAACTACCTGAAGAGTAAATTGATCATCACTGTATTGCTCTAGTTTCTAGAATAAGATGTAATGTTTGAGTTTTTTTATGATTCTTGTCATATAGAATTATGATTTATTATAATATAATCGAAGTAAATTATCTCTTAAAGTTTTAGAAAGTTACCCCCTCTAATAAGCATAATTATGTCAAACATGATCTAGATCTTGTTTTAATTGTGTGTTTGCTAAAGTAGTGATGAAATTATCTCACCAGAAAATGATTTTTTATCTTTACTTACAATAATTTCCTAAGGTATTCCATTTCTCTAAATTATTTGAATCTATGAAAATGGAGGTCTATAGTGTTTCACCAAGACTATAACTTCTAGATCGCCTACACCTCTAGAAAATGGGATATCATGGATGGTTAACTAATAAGTAATTCACATAAGGATGTTGTCCAAGAGTTTGTGGATTCTTATAGGGTGATGGTAGCGTTGGTATCCATAAACATAGATGTGATGATGGTTAGTGATAAAGGTTTCTTCTTTTAGATGACATTTTAGTATTATCTGATGTAGTGGTTGGAAGAGCCTCATTGGGGAGACTGATAGTGGGATGTGATACACAATCATGTCATCTATAGTGATTCCCAGAGGGATGGTTAGAAGATAATTAGAATAGGATAACATTCAAGGGAAGTGGTTCATTTTGATGGAGATACTTAAGGGATTCATTTGTGAGTTTTATAGATTATCTTTTTTGGTACACCCAAGAGTATCCAATATATAACATGGCTTTAGGATATAGTTTTGGTTCCAATAGATGAAATGATCCGTGGTAGATTTCATATCTAGATATGTGGTTTTCTAATAGTTAAATGTATAATATCAAGTTTTTGGAGGTTTTTTATATCCCTTGGATGTTCTTAGTTGAAAGTGAGATGACATATCAATGGTGTTTTCAGGATATTATCCGAATAATAGAGATAATATGAAGCTATACGGGTAATCACGGATTAGTTGACATTGTTGGATCAATTCCTCGAAATCAAGGAGTTAGGTGATGTTAATTTCATAGCAAGATGGTATTTAGATGAGGTTTTATGACTAAATTTAGTACTCTAGTCCGTTATCCCAAATGAGGATACTCATTTTACCTCACTAGTTAAAGATGATTGTAGCATGTATTTTAGCCCGAATGGCCCAAAGGTCTTATTTTTATTTTTATTTTGGATAATACCCCTTTTAAGGGTTTAATGGGAACCCATACATGACCCACAGGGCCAAGGAATAAGGCCCATAAATGTCCCAATACATGACCTTAAAGACCCAATACCTGGCACACTTGAAATAGTCCTTCCCTAGCATTTTCATCTTGAAAGTGTCTATCTCTGCACCTCATATGGCTGATCAGCTAGCATTTCTCCATGCAGATCTGCACGGTTCCTGGTCTATATGGACAGTTATGACTCATCACGACATTCCACCCTTAGATGAATAGGTAGATAGATCAAACCATCAAGACACTAGAGGATATGTTGTGGTAGTGTATCATATACTTCAATGGATCTTGGAAAAAATAATTGTTCTTGGGTGATTTTTCATCTAAAAACATCTACCATTCATCTATCAACATGGTGCCATTTTAGGATTTATATGCGAGGATGTTTCATTCTTGATTATATTGTGCAAAGGATGGAGAGCTATCAGTTCTTAGTTCTGATGTGCTGTAGAGAATTATAGTAAAGATTTCAGTTGTTTGTGAGAGGATAGAGGGGGTTCAAGACTAGTATAATTCTTATGATGATCATTGGAGGAGTCCTTAGGAGTTTATTGTGGGGGACCATGTCTCCATAAAGGTTATTCCTCATTGTGGGTAGTGGAGGTTTGGAAGGGCAAGTAATCTCTATCCTTGGTTCGTCAGGCCCTTTGAGGTGTTGGGGTGTAATGGAGGGGTGGATTATCAGTAGGAACATACACTATGGTTAGATAGGATACATGATGTCTTCCACATGTTGTAGCATTGTCAGTATCTCCTTGATGACTCTCAAGTCATTGACTGGGGAGATTTGGATATCAAGGATAACGTCATGTTCTTGGCATGTCCAGTAAAGATCCTAGAACATTAGGATATGTTAGTGTATTGATGGACCAATCTATTTTTTTGTGTGTTTTGGGGGCATGGTGTCTTGGATAGGAGTACTTGAGATAGTTATTTGTAGATGTGTGCCTAATAACGAGAGTTGTTTTGAGTTTTTCCTTATTCTATTTTTCTTGACAATGTGATGTTTGGATCTTGTAGTTTTATGAAATGTTCTTTTTCATTAATATGATGTGTTTAAAATATTATAGAATATGGATATTTGAACCCTTCCCCCTCCCCAAATCTAGATGTGTTATATTAGAAAACTTTTGAAAATAATTCAAGTGAGTTAATGACACTCAAAGTGGATAATATTTTCATTTATAAGGTGTATTTCGATGATTTGTGTTCTTAGTGGCCTTATTATGTGATGTTTAAGGTAATAATTATGTGGTTTCTAGTGGTTTAAAAGTGGTTTAACTTTATTTATTTATTTTAAAATTCCTCTAAAAATTTTAATGCAGTTTTGATAGCTTATTTATAAGTAATTATTTAATTGAAATGGTTTTATGAATTATAAAATGAATTTAAATGTTTTATAAATTTATTTGAGAAATTAATTATATATTTTAAGGTTATTTTTATATTATGGAAAAGTTTCTTTGAGTATTTAAAATTATATAATTAATTTTTTACGTGTTTTGGAATTTTATAAATGATTATAAACCCTTCTTATTATTATTTATTAGTTAGTTTAATTGAAAAGTTGATATTTTCAATGAAATATTTTTTATTAAACATGAAATTAAAGTCATAAAAGGGTAAGGGTGAGTTTCTAAATCCTATTTAAGGGTAAAATTGGAGATTTTTAAGTTCACTATGAATTATAGGCACTGCATATGGGTGAGGCCTGATTTTTTTAAAACACTATGTGAATATAAACTTATTTTACCCTCACATAGTGAGTTTCTATCAAGTTTGGGTGGGGCGTAGTCGAACCACTACATAAGGGTTAATTCATTTACCCTTATACAATATGTTAGTATTGTGTTTGGGTAGCATATTTTTTGGTTTTTGTAAGGGTAAGGAGAAATTTTCAAAGTGTTCGTAAGGGAAAGCTCAAGCTACCCTTATGTGATCCATTTCATAGCACTATGTAAGGGTAAAACAAGTCACCCTTTCATAGGACCCCTATGTAATGTATTTGTAGCAGTATTCCCCTATTTTTTTGGTTTTTCTATTTTTTTACAATAATTATTTTTGAGTTTTTCTTTGTAGAGGAGATTATATAGTGTAGAAAAGTTGGTTGTGGTATAGAGGCTCAGGGTGGAGTTTTGTTGATTCTTACAAATTTTAATTGGTGGTGGTTTTGTCACCTTGTTGTAGTGTGGTGTTCTAGAGGGTTGATTTTTATACTTTTTTAGTTTTTAGGGAGGAACATCATGAAGCAGGGATACAGTGGGTGCCTTTTTCTTAGTGAATGAGTCTTGTGTTTTTGTGGTTCCTCATGCGTCGTGGTTTCTTCTCTATTTTTTTGAATCTAAAGCTTGGACATCACCATGTTTCATTAACATGGCTTTAACAAGACTGATTATGGTGTGGTCTCTTTCTGAACGTTGTAGCATTGTCCTTTCTCATCACTTATGCGATGTGGAGAGGGGTGTTGCAACATGGTCTTATGTTTTTTAGACTATTTATAAAATTTAAAACCCCTCCAAACCCCATTATTATTCTAGATTTTATCTTAGTTCTTGGGTAACCCAAGTACATCCATAGGATTATTTTTTTCTCCTTTTCTTTTCCTATCAACCTCCAATTTGTTAGATTGATACATAGAGGTTCTAAGTGATTTTATTTAATTTTTCTTTCTTATTTTCCTTTCATTATTCATTTAGAGAAGGCTCATTTCAAGGGAACCATTGGTTTGGGTAATTCATTGGTAAGGTAATGGTGTGGGTTGTTCTTTTCTAGGTTGTCCAAGATGTTTTGATTCGTTATGGTGCTAGGATATTTCCTACCACTTGTTAAAACCATGTTAAGTGGTTAAGAAATCTTGGTTTGAGGAAGGTAATCATTCATCATTCCACTTTTACTTATACATGTGAAATTTACATTCTTCTCTTTTTCTTTGGGTAGGTAGTATGCACTAGCCTAATAAAGATATTAAATTTTTTTAATTGAAATTCAAGTATAAGGGAAGGAATCACATGTTTTACTAATTTTATTGATATTATCATTATGTTTTAGTATACTTGATGCCATTACTAAAATTCTCAGCTCTTATAATCTTTATGTAAGAATTGATATTTTTTGGAACCCCTGATTGTTTAATTGATTGATATCACTTACAAATGGAATAGATAGACACTTAATTCTAGAAAATAAATTAGTTTCACATATAATCATGGATTTTTTGAGAATTACCATGAATTTAAATAATTTAATGTGATGAAATCCCTTTTGTTAAACTAAAATGAAATATTTGAAAAGTGGTTATGTTATGTGGTTGTGTGATGAGATGTGGTTATGATATGTGTGATTTCTAATTTGGATGTTTTTGTAGTTTGTGGCGATGGAAATGTGGGTCTTTTAGTATGATAAGGATGGTTTTCTTTGTCAGTGATGTGTTGTTCTGGTTGCCTGGTGATAATGGAATTGAGTGTAAATAATGAAATTTTAATGGGGAATTGGATAAATTGGATAATTGGTTGGAAATGATAAATGAAATCTTGAATAAAAATGTGAATTTTGGTTAAATTATTTATTGTTTAATATGAAATATATGGGCTAGATAAAATAATTTGGTTGGTAATTGGTAAATATGGGAATTGGATTATCATGAAAAAGAAATAAGGAAATTTTCACATTGTTTGTGTATTTATTTTGTGGTGTAATTCATTTAGAGGTGATAGGGAATGCAGTGAAGGTTATAAAACCTCATGAGGTGTGGTAAGATAGAATGTTATTCTTTTTTTTGAACCCATATATTGGGTTTTGGTGTATGAAATATATATATATATATATATATATATTATTTACATTGTGATTTCTATATACACCCCACCAAAGAGAGACATTATGTTAAAAAACCCAAATATTTTGGGGTTGTTTTCCTCAACATACTATATGGTGAGGATTGATAGATGTATACCCCCTCTTCCTCACACTCTCTTCTAGACTAGGTTCTTATAAATAGGATGTGATGGATAGATGTCAGAAGTTCACTAATGGTGTTATTTGGTGAGATTGATGTGTCTATTCATAGTGGGGTCATGCATGGTAGATGAAGGGAATGAAGTTTTTGTCCTTTTTTTGTAATACCATGTTATTCTGGTTATAGTTGTGGTTGAGATGTGATATGATAGCTCATGTATCTTTGGATGGGATACGATGGTGAGTTTCATTAGGGTTCTTGGCATAATGTAGTTTCCCAGTTGTCTTTGGGATGGATTGTACAAAAAGGATGGGAGTTCCACGATATATGATGTTGGGGTGTGAGAGTGTAAAATTTGTTGTAAAGTGTTGTTCGGTACCCTTTTATCAATATTCTTCTTATTATTTTCTCATATATGGATGCATTATTTATTGAGAATGAAAAAGTGAGGATGTGATTAGTTAGTGGACCATCATTGGTGTTTTTGGTTCTTCTGTTTTCTCATTGTTTCATTAGTATGATCTTTTCACATGTGTATGAGAGACATTGGGTATGATTCCACTCAGAATTCATATTATGATATCCCCATATATATATATACTATTTTCTAGGTTTCTTGAAGGGATATGTGGACCGTGATGAACATTACTTGCTTCGAATTTGGGGTTTCTATTGTGTCGTTGCCTTATGATTTTCATTTCGGTATTTATTTAGAGACACTTTTTATTTGTTCAGTTTTCACATGAATTATGGGATGATTTTGGTTTCATTTTCGTTATATTATTTCATGGAGTTTATTCGTAGTTTATTATCTTATCTCTCAATCATACATCATCTTTTGAGGGTAATTCTTTACATATGTGAGATTTTTATAACCCTCAATGTTAGTCGCCTACTCAAGGCCTACTGAAGTTGAGACTTCAGGTTAATTATATTTATTCATTTATTATCATCCTAGGATGGTTACCTTTATAGTGAGGGTTTATGACTATTGAAGGTCATGAGGCAACGCATGGATGAAAGATGAATTTTGGAATGGATGAGATCAGTTGGAATCGAAGTGGGGGTTTCCTAGTTCAAAATGAATAGAAATTTAGAAAATGGCTAAGTCCAGATTCCACATACGCAAATTTTAGCATACATGAATTCATGTATAGGATAATTCCTATGTATCTAAATATAAATAGTCAAATATCTTGTATACAAATATAATAATTCAAAATTATTTTTTTTATCCAAAATTAAAAAAATAACATGAGAATGAATCTCCACATGGTTGAAGCCGGTGATGTAGCTAAATTACTAACATATGTAATTTCCATGACATATATAAATATCACATATCCAACTAGTATTGTGAATTTGAATTCAATATCTTTATACCCGAATTTTGTTCCATATAGTCAAATTCATTGTAGATAAAACTAGATATCAAAATTTGAAATGTGTAACTAAATTTGGGCCAATATAAGAATAACCACTTATACCAAATATCCACATACATAAATTCTATATTGGATTTCATGTAAGGTAATTTTTCATAAATACAAGGAGAATCTATTAAAATTTATATAACTAATATTATAAAGAATAAATTCAATTCTGTTAATGTTAGAGTTTTTCTTATTGGATTAAAATTTCATAAACACCTTGAATGGTGGTGATTAAATATTTGCGAATAAAAAGATGGTGATGTTAATTCATTAAAAGGGAATATCAAAGAAAAATAAAAAAATGAGGTTTTGAAATTCTATAATTCTTATGAAAGAAAATATTACAGTTTTGAAGTTGTGATTTTGAATTAGTAATATCATTAATCTTATAGATTTCATTATCTTAGTGTTTTTTAATAAAGAAATAATTTAGATAACCATGGAATTTATTTATTAAAGAAAAAATTTAACTTATCGGGTTTTCAATAATAATGTTGATGTTTTTTTATCAAACTGAGATATGTTATTAATAAAATACTATATCAATTTGGTATATGGTTGTTCAAGTGTTTTTGAGTGACGGAGATTGTAGTTTGGGAAATTTTATAAGTCTTTATAAATGAGAATAACTATTGTGTGTTACTATTAGTGAAGATAAGTTCTTCACCACATCTTTTTATTGTGTGTTTTACACAGCTATTGAAAATTAATGTGTGGATATTCTATGGAGATATTTTTAGGAAATAAAATTAAGTATGCTATAAATATTTTTGGAAGATCTTCTATGGTTGATTTTTAGAAAGAAACTCAATTAATGTGGTTATTATGTGAATACCTTTTTAGTTGAAAAGGTATTACAAGGGAATAAATGGAAATCTCATAAGTGGTATTATATTATTATTCCTTTGAGATAACCCCCACTTTTCCCCCTCAATATACCATTTATGGTAATTGAAAATTAAATGATAAGTCAAGGAATTCTCTCATTAATGTGATAGGGTGTGAATATTAAGTAAGAAGAAAAAGAAAATGATGAAGTATCCATTATTTCTAGAGAATTATAATTTTTGATATTCTAAGATTTTTTGTATTATGTGTGATCAGAAGAAAACTTGAATAAGAATAGAAAACTAATCTATTTCATGTTTTTGTGAAGAAGAATCGAAAGATAAAACAGTTCTAAAGCTACAGATCCTTTCTATATCAAATCTATTTTGAGTAAATAGTAGAGAAGCCCAATGAGACACCTAAATTTTAGTTGAGGGAAACACTATCCAATTTAATCAACATTTTATTAGATTATAGAATCCATTCTTAGGGGTGTAACCAATCATGGAAATAAGTATGTATTTTTACGAACCTTGTAAAATATCATATGCATTTTATTTTCATTATATTCATGCATGTACTTGATGATTACTTAGTTGACCTAAAATACGTTTAACTATACTAATTTAGAATATACATTTAATTCCAATAGGGGTTTCAGGAAATTTAGAACATTTATAAAAGTAGGAAATATCTAACTCAACCCCCCCTATCGTGTTTTTAAACTGGTCCACTAGGTGCATTAATTTGTTTGAGAGAATTGTTCCCTCAAATTTTTGATATTTTGAGGACCAATTGAATTTAATTTTGAATTTATAAACTCTATATTTGATATGGTTAAAGAAGCTCATATGTAAATATTATAATTTAATATTTATATTTTATATGTGTAAGTATCAACTATTACAATTGAAAATATGAGAAAGAAATAGGCTAAGAACCTGAGAATAACCTCAGGATAGAAGGAAGACTTTCCACTTGCTGATGTTGGTTAGTGGGGTGCATGCAGTTCCAACTTTGATGGTACTGAATGTATTAAAGTTGTTGAATATATATACCGTGAGGCTGGGAACTATATAATGAAAGTAATTTCTAAATTAATTACTCATATTTTATATTCCTTTCAGGATCTTGATGTCTAAAAATCTTGTTTGATAGAATATCCTATATCAATGCAAATGTAATTGGCTAGGAAGTTGCAAAAATGAAACTCTCTAAACACAGAACTGAAAGACATGGATAAGTACCAACATATTTATAGAAAAAAGTTATCAATTGTTGATGAAAACATGAAATAATACATTGATCAGAAAGTTAATGTTATTGAACATTGTTGAAAGAAAATCCATGGATAGGGAGAGTTACATCAAGCTATTATTAGAGTCAAGAATGCTCATTTGGAGATAAAACTAAAAATGGTGAAGTATATTGAATGTATCACACAAGAGAATAAAAAGTTTCAATGATATAATGTTCAAAATTTGAAGAGATACTAGTAAAAGAAACATAATGTATCTTAGGTATAGAAATATTCATTCAACGTGAAGTATTTGATATTTTAAATCTAGATTAAGAATATAGAGTTAAACCAAATTGAAATATCCTAAATAACCAAGAAGTAAGTTTCAAATAATAAATATTTATAGAATAATATTCCTTTAAAATGGACTCAAAATAGTGACAAATATATCATTATATAATGTTGTCTATCATCCACCTATATCTCATTGGAAATGGAAACTCACATCCCTCAATGTTTATTTTCTATTAATGTTGTCTCAAATTCTCGAGTAAGGGAGAATTAAAAAACTATAAATATATTGGAGTATAAAATATACAGTCAACCCATCAAGGGATCAAGGGTAGAGATTATTACTAGAATAATATTTTTCCAAACCAAGCCTAAAATTGTGCTAAAATAACTCAAAAATAGCAAGGGTGTCAAGAAGAAAAATATAGACAATTTTCCCCAACACACAAAGGAAACTGGTTTTTTAGAAACTATTGGTGTTGTTTTAAGTTTTCCCATATGGACATAGATTGGTGAAATAGAATTTAAATATATGAAAATAAGAGAAATCCTACATATTATGGGAACCAAATTAAAACTAATAACAAATCAGTTGTACATAATAAATAGGTTTCACATAACAAAAAAATTACTATTACATAGAATATTGGAAAATTTTAAATATTCTATGACTCATGAAAAATGTATAGCCACACATGTGAAGAATTTTGGTATAAATCAAACCAACATAAATCCTATGTTTAGGAAATGAAAAGGATAAAATTGTAGATGAAGATAACAGATTAAATTATGTCTAACTAAAAGAGTGAGGAGGTAAAAAGGTTATATGTAACCACTCCCATTAGTCATTGGTGAAACCTAAGAAGTAACTCAAGAGTGGTATCTTAAAGAATGATTAAATGGTGTGTGGTAGGTTAAATCAAGCTATAATCACTTAAAATAAGTGTATTCCTATCCTACTATAATAGATAGAGATACTAATGAAATGGGAGAAATACCTATTGAAACCTAGTATCAAATATAATGTATAAAATTACTCCATAAAAAAGAAAGGTGAGCTACATAAGCCTAATGAAATATTCATCATAAGGATTTGTTTGTTGGATGTATAAATAAGGATTGAGAAATAATCAAAAACTGAAACAATTATGTTAACCCATGAAAATAAGTTCATTTTGGATGAGAAAAAAAATAATTCAATGTTTCCCAATGTATTACAAGTCTAGAAACCTAATAAGGATGAAATAATAATGAAATTGAGTCATTTTAGAGATTCCAAGAAAAAAGTAACCATGTTGAAGAAAAATATCATATCCAATGCTACAAATGAGCAGCTATTAGAATATCCACCCTCTTCTTAAATTGTTCTGATGGTATTTCAATGATGATCATAGTATATGGTGTAGGATTTAGATAAACTCACCCATTTTTGAAGTATGAGGTATGATATTCACTCTCCTTTCCAAGTCATGAAGTATTCTTGTTGTATTTTTATAAAGGCGACCATTTTTTTAACAAAAGGGGGGAATTGTTTACTAGAGTTGAGATATTTTGATTTATTTTTAGAATATTAGTGTAGCTTTACAAATTTTTTAAATAAATATATGATCTTTTAATCCCTTGAGAATATAAAATATAATTTGGAACTACATTGATAAATTTAAAATATGGAATTGTTCTCTAGGTTACAAACTCTTATTTTCTACATTGTGTTTTCCAAATTAGACTTAGAGTGATTAACTTTTGAATGATTGCTAAGAATTATATGGTACCTACCATCTCTAAGATTACTAAAATATTATGGGGAGAAGAAGTGGTACTTAAAGTGGTTGATAAAACCCTTACAATAAGGGGTATTTTTTCCCACATTTACATTCATTATCAATTAAGGGGATAAAAATGACATTGACTATTGGATTAAATGTTAAATTGAAAAAAAATAAAAAGGGGGAGATTGAAGTGCCTTTTTTTTCTTGATTTTATTTTTTATTACATATACTTGTTTTCTTTTTAAATTTAATTATATAAAATTGTTTGTTGTTGGATTAAAGTAGTGTCCCATTAAAGGAGAGATGTTTTATCCCACAAATTCGGAAAAGAGACAAGTGGGTTTGGCTACTTGAAATACCTAGTTGGATAGTTTCCTAGTTTCCCAATGAATCATATGATTGATAGATTTGATCTTCATAGAAGAACGTGAAATTTATTGAAGGATTTATATCACTATTTACAATATTTTGGAATAACTATAGTATTTATAATAGTGAATAGCTATTAGAGACGTTATAATTAGTGGTTTTATGGTCAGATGATTTGAACTTGAACACCCATGAGTTAAGAGAAGTCCATCCATTTTTCTACTAAATATGACAAGTAAAGACTGTGGAGAAATAGATGGATGAAGAATGAAGTGTAGTGCATGATATTGAAGAAATCAAAAAAGGTAATTTTTCATATATTGTAATTTCCTTAGGAATCCTTCAGAAGTGTTGAGAAGGTTCTTGATATTCATAAAAGTTTTTGATGCATTTTTTAATGAATGATATTGTTTTGTGTAGAGGTGGAGGAGGCATAGTTAAAAATGAACAGAATTATTGAAAAATGGATAAGTCTATATTCGACATACATGAATTATAGTATAGTTAAATTCCTACATAGTAAAATTCCATCATAGTCAGATCATAATAATTTAATATCATGTGTACACTAATCTGTATAGAAATATTAACTACGTATAAAAATTCAGAAACTATGTACAAAAATGAAGATTCATATTGAAAAATAAAGTGATTTATATGAATTCCTCGCATAAGGGATTTCCTTTGTGTATCTAAATATCATGCATCCAAATACTTATTTGTATCTGAATTCAAGATATTCATACCTAAATGAATTTTTACATAATTTCTAAAGAAGAATGGAGGTTCCAAAATTCTATAATTATAGTGAAACAAAACCAGGTACTCTTGAATTAGTTTTTTGATTTTTAAATATCATTAATCTTATAAAATCTATGATCATCTAATTTTTTTGATGAATAAAAAATTAATAGAACCACTGCATGTATTCCTTGAAGAAAAAAATTAAAGTTATTGAGTTATCAAGAATAATGAAGATGTTGTTAAATTGAACCTTGAGTTATTTTTCATCAAAGCTTATATGAGTTTGACTAGTTGATGTTTGAGTGTTTGTGAGTGACTAAGATTTTAATTTCAAAATTTTCCTAATACTAGATAAATGAGAAGAAAGGTTGTTTGTAACCATTAGTGAACATGATTTCTTCACCACATCTGTTTTTTTTTTGTGTGTTTAACATAACTCTTGGAATTAGAAGTGTGGGTTTTCTATTGAGAAATTTTGAGGAAGAGTATATTGATCCTAATATAGATATTTTAGTAAGATATTCTTAGTCTAAGTTTTATAAAGAAAAATAATTAAATGAGGGTATTCTGTGAATAACTTTTTGAGTTGAAAATGTGATGCATTGGAATATATGGAAACATAAAAAGGGATATTCTATTATTTTGATTTTTAGATGGTTATAACTTTTCTCCATTAAAATTGTAATTATGGTAATTTAGAATTAAATGATTATTCAATGTATCCACCCATTAATGTGATATTGTGAGAATATTGAGGTTGAATAAATAGAAAAATAATAATCATTCATTATTTCAAGATAGTTTCAATTTTTAAGATTTTGAGATTCATGATGTTGTGTGAGATAAAATGGCCTCTCATTAGAGAAGAGTATAAGAATATGATTTTTGTAGTAGGGAAGAAGAAAATTAATTCCATCTAGTTTAGAATATACATATCCTTTTTATATTGAAACTGTTTTTATTAAATATCAGAGAGACATCAAGGTGAGCAAGTTGTGAAGATCTATAGTTTATTTGGATATCTAGGATGGGTTATGAATAATGGAACCAGGAAAGCCTCAGGGCTATATTTGAAATTATGATTTTTTGTTATTTTTCTTCTTTTTGGATCATTTTTATATTATCTTATCCTGGGATATCCCTTGAATTATATGGAATAATCTATTTTTTATATAATATGATGTTGTGATTATTTATTCTTAATTTCCATATATTGTATGTGGTGTTTATCTAGGTTTGTTAAATGTTATTGGCCTTATTTTTTCTTTTATTTACACTCTAATGAGAGGGTATAGTCTACCAATGGTTTCCTAATAGACCATTTCCACATGTTGGTATCCCCTAGTATATGAGGATGTGTGCATGAGGTCATGTTTCCCTCCGATTTGGGCACCAGTCTTGTGGCCATAGGTCGGGGACAAGACAACACTTCATGGTGTTTTGTATATCATAAATTAATGGTTAAGTTGAAGCTAATGAGGAGAATTGTGAAACAAATTCTTAAAAAAATATAAAAGTGCGGTACTATTCTAATGTATTTTTTTTCAAAAGTAATTCAAGGAAATCCAAGGGGTAATTTCATATGGGTTATGTTTAACCATCTAAAAAATACATTCCACTTCATAGTAATATGAGAGGATTATTCTCTTGATAAACTTACTAATATATATATAAGAAAATTAAAGAATTTTTATGACAAAACACTTTAAATTATCTTTTATTATAATCCATTTTTTATATAAAACATTTAGAGGATTCATAAATATAAAATATGTAAATAGATACATCTCATAATAGCATACCACCCACAGAAAATTATAAAATATAAAAATAAAATATATAAATTAGATGATATGTTGAATTTTTTTTCTTGATTTAAAATTAAATTTGTATCATCAACTTGATCTTTTTAAATTCTCATAAAATAATCATTCACATTCAATAATATAGATGGAACCCTCAGTGGATTTGTATTTAAATAAGTATCAAAATATATCTCATAGTTTGAGGTTTACAATAAGAAATTTTTTGGTTTTAATTTGATTCAATGGATAATGAATAAGGTGAACATAATTAAATAACATATCAATTTAACTCAGAGTGCTCGAAAGAGTTAATTAGAAATATAAAGCGCATTAAGATTTCTATATTTAAGACAATTATTAGGGCGTTTCTAAATATATCTCCTCATATTTCAATATTGGAATTTGGGATAAATGGAAAGATATGACCAAGAAATTTTATAAACCTTGAAATAATTGAGTGGGTATGATTCATGACCCATAAATTGGCCCTCCCATCCAACTTTTTCCAAGTTCGTGATATTTTCCACATATCTATATAAAGATAAATATACTTTAATTATTGCATATACTTAAAAATAGATGAGTATAATTGGATCCTTATTTATACACTAAGAAAACCTATTAAAAGTTATTGACTATAGGGAGAAATTTCAACAAAATTGGACAACCAAACTACTGAATTTATTATAAAGAAACTCGAATTTTGAAAATGAAACATGGGAGCCTAAGGAATTAATGAAGAAGAGGTACCCAATTTTTTTACCCAATCATGTAGGATTTTAAATTTAAAGAGAAAAATTTATTTGTATAGGTGTAAGAAAAAGACACACACATACATATATACATATATATGTTTTAAAAATTATCTATGTCATGATTTAACAAGTTTTCATTTTCAATACAAAAAAAAAGATGAAATAATTTCATACAAAATAATTAAATATGAGAACATAAATATCATTTGATTTCCTGATAAATTAATTGATTTGAAATAAAAAATAATTATAATTACTAAAAATAAAGGTGAAAATAAATAAATAAAAAACCATCACCCATTGCTATAAATCCCTTAACTCATATATTTTCATACGTATCATGTCTAAGAAAATCATTGTATAAAAAAATAAAGAGAATATGCATGAAATGGATATTTTGTATAATATAGATAAAACCAAAAGAAGTTTTATTTTCGAAAATTGGTTTGAGAGAATTTATAGCGATTTATGTTGGTAACATATCTATTATATGACCATTGTATTGAGATATAAAATCAAGTATATAATTATTGATTAAGTAATCATAATACGTGAACATTTGAAGTAGTGAGTATAAATGAATGTAATTAAATTTAGTTATAATGGAGGAACTATACACATTATTAATATAAATATTTCCAATAAATTTTATATATACAATTTTAAGAAAGAGATATCATCACTAGGGTTTTCCTTAGACCAATCCTAATCTAATTACCAACATGAGTGGCTTTAATAAAATATAATAAAGGGTGATTTCAAGATAGTGGGGATTATTATGAAGTATATATTGGATGAACCACCAAATGGCAATACCATAGTTTCATACCCTACCCTTATATCACATGTTGGTGTAATATGGGGTTATGTATCGAGGATCTAAGGGTATTTATGTGTAAGGTATTTAATAATAATATTTTATTTATAAACACTTAGTTTTTTATATGACATGATATTCTTAATTAAAATATTATTTTAAATTGATTGAATGTTTAATTTTATAACATGATTTTTAAATTATGAATCATGAATTAAAAATTTGTTAAGTGTTAAAATATTTAATATTTTGTGGAAAGGGTAAAATATAATGAAAAATAGTGAAATATATTGAAATATAGTATACCTAACATCATCTAACATGTAATCATGACCAAGATTCATTAAACTTAGTGATATTAGAGAAAGATAATATATAAAATTTAATGTTTACTACAAAATGATGAATTGAAGCACTAAAGAGTTAAGTGGAACTCAATAAATAATGGAACAATAATTTATTCAATTTTATTTCCAAAAATTCCACTAAATACATCTATAATTACCCCTATTACTATCACTTATGCTAACACTAAATTCAAGTTCCTATTTGAGTGTTCACTTAAAAATCCTCTCCCTTGGTTAACTATCCAATTTATTAGTGTTTTAAAGGATTAAAGGCTTGGTTCTAATGTTTGGAATCAAAATAAATGTTAGAGTTATCTCTCTCATATCACTTCAAAATATTCATGGATTTTATTTTATTTTCATATTATTTAATCTTTATTCCATTTATATCCCTCTATGTATTATAAAATATTCATAATATATAAGTTATTACATTTATATTTGGGTGCTTATGTAAATTCTAAAGAGAATTTTTGTCAGGATTCAGTGGAAAATATTCCTAGTTCAAACCTTATTAGGACCATTGAGGGTACTCTTGATTATGAAAATAATTGAACCATTTGAATATTACTAGAAGTAATGAGAAAACTACCTTGAAAATTATAATATATATATAATATTGTAGATATATGTACTCAATCAACTCTGTTCAGCCTACCACATCACCTAAGATGACATCCCACAAGTCCCAATGTGTGTTAAAAATAACCATGGGATAGATACAATCATTATGGGTATCAAATATAAACACTAAAAGTGTTTTCACCTATAAATTCAACAAATAAATATTGTATCCTTATCAATAATCCAGCATGAATTTTCCATATGTTGGACATCCATGCAAATAAAATAAGACGTTTTTCTTTAACAACTAAACTAGAAAAGACACAACAGAGTGAATAAGAAGAAACTTCTTAGAGAGGAAATACTGAAATAATAATAATGAATTGGTACATGATCTAGAAGAAATTACAATGACACAAAAATAGAAAGTAAGTTTAATAGTTCCAATACACTTCACATTATAAAATGATCCACAAGTCCTAGGTAACAAATATAAAACTCCATGTGACCTATCATAACCTCAACATCTGAATTTATATGAGCATCTAGAATAGGGATGGATTATACCCAACAAGGAATCCATAACCTATATACCTACATAAATATATTAAAACTACATACACACAAAAGTATATTTTTAGGGTGTGAGATAATACCCAATTGGATACCACAAAGAACCCATACCTTCCTATCATAAGGGAAAACAAAAATTCTGGTATGATAATAAAATATAGAAAATATTTTTCTTTACATTTTCATATTAGGAAATTAAGATAAAATTGTATATAAACCTTCCTTCTCAAAACCATATTTCTTTTAAGGAAAATAAAATACATATTTATTCTAGTATTTGGGAAAATATTTTGTAAACAAAGAAACTTTATAAATGAAATAAAGTACTATATGAGTTTCTAGGAAATTAAAATTTGAGGCATGTCTTGGGTGCATTTGGGTGAAATTTGGAAGCTTGTGGAGGGGTTTTAGGCTGTGCACAGTTGGCACATGGTTTCCTAAAATTGTGCACCCTACCCCATCAAAACTTGAAACCCCAAATAGAGAGGGATTCAAAGGTTATCACACGATTTGTAAAATAGTGTTCTATCTTCAGAGTAACTGTGCACCCATTTGGAGAGGTGAACGGTTAGGGTGCACAATTTGGAAAATCATGCAGTTATGCCTAGGAAACTATGCACATGGGTTTAATTATTCATAAAATATGTTTTAAAATTTCTTAACCCCAATGATCTCATACTAATTTTCCTTTATTTTACCTAGGATGATTTCCTATTATTTTAGAGCCTCTAGGATGGATTCTAAGGGCTTATAAACTCCATTATTGACGAATTGAAGACCAGATTGAAGAATTTGTACCTCTACCAGTAATAGATTTTAATCCTAATTGACTTAATTTATCACTCCCATATTTCTCCCATATTTTAAATGGTTTATTTCCTCCATATTTTGATGGTTTAGATCTATATTTTCATGAATCTAATCAGCTTCATCTGGGATCTGGGTTTTGGAACTAGATCTTATTCTTCGTTGTGAAGTTGAATGTTCTTCATCAATTAAAGGATTTCTATTATCAAGAACTTTTCAACAATACTGATTTAGTCTTGATTATATTTGATTCTATATAATTGATAAATAACAATTTTCAGTCATGGAAATCACACCCTGATTTGGATTAATTAATTGGTTAATTAATTAATGGATTGATGTGATTATGAAATTGATGTGATATTGGGATTCTGGAATTGGTAAATTTATTAGCCAGTAAATGAGGATAATATTCATTGTTAATATATATAATATTAATTTTCTTTATTATTCATAAACACTATTTTAGTGCATTTTACACTTTGAACATCATTTCACATTATGATTGTAATCCCTTCTTAAAATGCACTATTATGTGGTACATTTTTTAACATCATTTAAAGTACCCAATGATTCATCTGATTTTAAGTAATGTAATTAGCTATATTTTAATTTAATATTTTGTTAAATTGATCTAAACTTCAATATTAACATGTTTCATTCAAGCATCAATGGATTATTCATGGAAGAAGATGGGGTTAATTTGTGATGAAAGGAATCAATTCTAGACAAGGTAGATTGGACACCAGCCCACTGATGAGAATGTGGGTCCCACATTACAAACCCAATGAAGCATAAATTTTGTGGGAGGATAGAATACATATATAGGAACAAATCATTAATCATGATCCATTGCTAATTCGGCTTCCATTGTTGTCATTTAGGTGGCCCAAGTTAGAGATAAAATTCTGGTCCAGATTCTGCGGTCCAGAAAAAAATCCCACTAATATAATCATATATCAGAATCCACAACTCCAAATGGGGCCAAATTTTACATGAGGTTAGGAGAAATCCGTATATCAATTTTCTTCTTCTATGACCCACTCTAATGCTTCCATCTAGAATGTCTTACAACCGTGTTTGTTCGGTGGATGAAATCTGGATTCCACCTCGGGTCAAGGGAGGAAAAACCAACTCTCCATCAACTTTCCACCCACTAATGGCCTACCAAAATTAATTTTGGTGACTTGTACTATTTAAGGCTCGACACAAGGCTTAAAAGATGACTATTTAAGGTAGTGGTTGTGGAATAGTTGAAGATATTTGATGTTTTGTTCAATTGTAATGTTATGTTGCGATTTTGTTGTCTCAAGTTTGTCTTTCACATGTAAGTTGTTCAATTCACTTTATTTTCTTAATAAAATTTCTCCTTATCCTCTTATTCTATTTTTCCTAATATCATATTGATACCGTTTTATAAAGGTGTGAATTTATTCACACCAAACCTTGTGAAATTATCACACAACGGTGGAGTGATCATTTTTTTATTGTGTTTTTTTTACTTCTCCATTTCATCCTTCATGAGTCAACTTTCTACTTCCATTGAAACCATAGAATCAATGGAGGGATAACCCAATTATGGGTTGATCCAAGGGAGTAGAAAGGGGCTGGTTTGGATGTTATTTATCACCCCATTAATGTCTAATCACTTCTTTAATTGAGATTTTTATTTGATGATTTTTAAACTCCATCATCCTTGTTGAATTTAAGGCCACACAATTCAAGTTCTAATACGAACCTTTACCTTGAAGTGATCAAAACTTTGATCTTTCAAGTGTATAGGTGATTAGTATTATGGTGTGTTGTTATAAAATCAGTAAGTGATGAATTTTTTTGATCTCCTTAAATGAACTCAACTCAAATATAAGAAATTGAAATAATTGAAAAGGGAATACGTCCAATTAACCCCAAGTGATAACCTTAGATCAACTAATTCTTTTAAATTTAATTCACTTAAGTATCTTATAGTTCCTTTAAACCCATCTAAAACCAACCCAATTTGGCCACTTCATATCCAAAAACATTACATATAATGTATGTGTCTATAGGTTTCTTCTTAGGTCTCTAAGGATTCGACAACCCAAGCTAAACTACAAGGACCGTACGACCTTCTTCTCTTGGGTAAATTTGATTTTGAATAATAAATCAAATGGGATTATGTAATTAAATAATTTTTGAGTCATGTAATTGATTGATAATGGGAATAAAATGGTGTCTGGATTAACTATAAAGGGTTAATGGATTATGTGAATAAAGGTTAATGGATGGAATAACGGAGAATTTCTCATATTATTCCATGTGATTAAAGTAATGGGTTTTGATTGTAATAATAATTAAAATGGTATATCATGGTGTAAATTGTGGATTAGAGGGTTAATTTTTATTGACCTTATTAAATTTGATATGTGTTATATATGCGATTGATTGAGAAATGCAGTGTTGGACATTGACTGATACCCAAAATACCTATAGGGTGATAGCCATGATATTCTAGACACAAATTCATGCAGTGATTTTACTATATTGGATAGGGACTGATTATCAAAATACATATGGGTATGGGACATGGATTAATGCTTCAAATACCCACAGGGTGATAGACACAACATTCTACTCCCATGAGATTGGAATTGGAATATGGTTCCAAATGGTCATGATGTGAACTGAATTAAATTGATTGATAATAACTATGGTATTGTGATATGTAATATCCTTTGGGCATATTTCAGACCTTGGCATGGGAATAAGTAGGTATTTTTGGGTTTGGTGTCTTCATGAACACGGGAAATTATGTGGTTAATTAAAGAATAATGAAATATGATAAATGTTTAATTTATTCATTGTACTTTTTATTTATAACCCTATATACATTTTTATTGAGTATAAATTTTTTTAGACACTATTAGTGGTGGAAAAATAAGTTGTACTTAATCCCTACTTGATCTGCCTAATTGGTACTTGAATAGAATTTGTGTTTGTAGAACAGGATACGGGAAAGAGCCCAATGTTAGATGGTGAGTTAGGATGGATCATGGATGTGGGAACTATAAATAGTGTTGGGAATTTCTTGGGGGATTTTTTTGTGTCTTTATTTTGGGTTTTCATTTTGATGCTTGAAAATTATTTGGCATGACATATCTACTATTTAGTTATGGATATTGTTTTTGGTTTTGGTTCATCATGTTATATTGGTTTGTTCTGGTTATTGTATTTTTTTGTAGTTGGTTATTGCCTTTTACTTTTTTCTAGGTTATTTATAATGTTGTTATTCTTTGATAAAGAGGGTATAGTCTCCCTATGTTATATATATTTGACCCACATTGTTAGTTAGTATCCTATGGCATATGAGAAGCATGCATGAGGTCACATAACAGACTGGATTGGGGCACCGGTATGTGGCACCCATGTTGGGATGTTAAAAAGTGGCATCAGAGTAGTTTTATTTTCTTTTATTTTTCTTACTATTTAGGAAAGGTATATATGAGACTATAGAAATTTGGGCCCCGGTCATTAGATCATGCATGAGATTATCTATCTCATATACGATGGTAAAACCAAATACCCTGGGTGGGAATTGATGTTATTGATGTGTTTTGTTACAGTGGAATGTTATTTAACCTTGAGTTATGCACTTGTTGTGTGATGTGATTTTGTTTTATAATATTTTCTAATATTTGACTTGTATCCTGGTATGGAATGAGAGTTAATTAAACATGCATCATTATAGGCACTTAGAAATTATTATGTCATGCATCATTTTAGGAACGCATGGGAAAATTGGTTTTTTGGTAGGTTTTTTGAATTGGAATGATTTTCCTTACTTGTGTAATTTAACTAAAAAAGGTTCCTAATATTAAAATGTAAAATTTAAAATCATGAAAAATGTTGAAAATTAAAATAAATAAATGTGTTCCTAATAAGAACATGAATATGAGAATGTGTTTACCCTTTGTTAACCCTGAACTGGATGTAGGATGTTTAAGGGTAGTGATAGAGCCCTTGTTTTGAAAATTTGGTGGGGTATGGGGATGACTTGATATGGATTTATGTGAATCCTAAAAATTGTGTAAATGTTGTGTTATATGTCTTGATACATGTGTTTGTAATTTTAGAGATATGCCTCTATGATGATGCTTGTTGAGAAGATGAAATAAGGACATGGCTAGAGATGTTCCTATAATAGTGGAACCTGAGGCTCCAATAGTTTTGAGTAAGGAAGATAGAGAGCTATTATGTGAGAAATTTTCTTAATTTATGCATTTTATGGAAAGAGACCTGAGGTGTATTGTGAATCCTTTTTATGGATTGACATGGAAATTTTAGTTGAATCACCCTCTAACTTTCATTGAATAGGGTGTACTTGAAGAATCTGAGTTCTGCATTGAGTCTATCCAGATGATTCTTGACCACTTAGAGACTTCTATGGAGAAAAGAGCCAAACTGGAAGCTTATATGTTGAGAGGATCATCGAAGCTATGGTGTGACATTAAGGATCTGAGTGAGAATCTAGAAAACATGGTATGGAAGGGATTACAAGATTAATTTCTAGATCTCTTTTTACTAGAGAATATAATACATGAGAGGGAAGTTGAGTGTATGAGGATGACCTAGGGGATTATGTCTATGATGGACTATTTTGGTCACATTACCAACTTGCATGATTTTCTCCAATGGTGGAAGGGGATGAGACAACTATGAAAAAAAATCATGATTAGAGTAAATCAATGATTAAGTCCCAAGTTAACACATTTTGGTTAAAGAAGTCTTTTGAGGTATTTTTTCATGCCCTCATATCTAAGGAGATCCTAAAAGAGGGTTCTAGTGGAGGATAGGTGGTTTCTTCTAGATGATTAGGAGGTAAGCCTTCTGAGAGTAGGAAGAGTCTCAATGATAATGTCTACCAGAGTAGTGCAATAAAGAGTGGCTAGGGGGAAGGATTGGTTAATCAGGCTCTTACCTGAGTTCTTTTTCACTAGTGTGATAGGTAGGGTAACTTTTTTATGCATTTTCCCCAACCACTGGTAGAGTACCAAGATTACAGTGGGATGAGACATCTATAGAGGTTTTGCAAGAACCTATGACATATGGTTAATGATGAATCATATAGGTAGAACCAGAGTATGTGAAGGGGGTTTTCTACACCATATCAATCAGGAAGTTGGAGTTCTACTAGTCATGGAGGTCAAGGTAGTGGAGGAGGTGCTTATGGGAAATAGTTTCTATATTAGCATAGTAGTGTAGATTAGGGGACTCAAACTGATTCATATAGAAGAGGGGAAAGAAAATTTCATGTAGTTCATCCTACACTTTTATATAGTGAGGATAGATCATCAATATTTATAGGTACTATCCATTTAGGTTCTATTATGGATAGTTCCTTATTTAATACTAGTGTCTCTCATTCTTTTATATCTACACAACTTGTGAACTGTTTGGTTCTAGAAGTGGAGTTTTCAATCAGATTTATGATGATTGATACATCATTGGGACTGTAGTCGAAAGATTTATTCTTATAAAAGGGATGTTCTCTCGAGGTTGGGGAGTATCATTTACTTTGGGATATTTACATTCTATATATGTCAGGTTTTGACTTGATTTTTGTTATAGACTAGTTAGTGTCATACCAATTCCACATAGATTACTACCATAGGAGGGTGACTTTTAAGTCTCTTGTGAGTGACAATTATATTCATCATGGATAGAGGGATATCTAAACAGGCCATACAGGGCCAGTTCATAAGAAACTGGGGGATCTCACCATCTGGGTTTCAACTTTGTTTTTGGACAATGGGGTTGTAGAGAATGATTTATTTCCACTCGTAGTGGACAGGTTCTAGGAGATGTTTCCTGAGGACTTATCAGGGCTACCACCTAAGAGAGAAGTGTAGTTTATAATTGATCTCTTTCCTAGGGCTGATCCAATTTCTATTACACCATATAGAATGGAACCAATAGATATTAGAGATCTAAATACTCAAGTTTATTTTTATATGGATAATAGGTTTATCTATCTAAGTGTGTCACCTTGGGGTTTTCTAGTTTTTTTTAAAGAAGTCTGATAGGATGTTTTGTTTGTGCATAGATTACGGAAATTTGAACCTGATGAAATTGAATAAATGGTATCCTCTTTCTTGTATTGATGATATATTTGACCAATTGATAGGATCTTACATGTTCTCCAAGATTTATTTGAGATCAGGGTATCATCAATTTAGATTTCGACCTTCTTTTATAACTCAAACTACTTTCAGAAATAGGCATGGACTTTATGAGTTCATCATGATGTCGTTTGGGTTGACAAATGATCATGTAGTTTTTATAGACCAAATGAACTGAATATTCCACCCATATGTGTATCAGTTTGGGTTAGTATTTGTGGATTCCATCTTGGGGTACTCTAAGAATCATGGTGATCTTGGCCAAAATCTTGACATCATCCCGAGTACGTTGAGAGATCATCACATATATGAAAAATTATCTAAGTGTCCATTATGTATTGATCAAGTACATTTC
The DNA here is from genome assembly GCA_963277665.1 of Viscum album. NCBI lineage: Eukaryota > Viridiplantae > Streptophyta > Magnoliopsida > Santalales > Viscaceae > Viscum > Viscum album. The sequence goes on from OY728138.1 coordinate 1,321,512,721, forward strand.
TTGGGTCACATAATCTTAGAAGAAGGTGTGTCAATAGACCTAGAGAAGGTGAAGGTAGTGGTTTCTTGGTAGCATCCCAATAATTTTTTGATATCCGCTGTTTTTTGGGGTTGGTGGGTTATTATCAAACGTTCATCTGGGACTTTTCTTGATTGGTATCACCTATTGTGGTCTTGAATAAGAGAGGAAGAATGTTTTGGTGGTTTAAATAATGTGATAAAGCCTTCTAGGAGTTGAAGAAGTGGTTGAAAATGGCATAAATTTTGATCCTTCCCGAAAAGGGTGAGGAGCATAAGGTGTTTTGTGACACTTTTCAGATCGAGATTCGAGCAATGTTTATGCATGGGGATTGATTTTTGTAATATGAGTCTTAGTAGTTGATTCCACATGAATGGAATTACCCTATTCATGACCTTGATTTGGATGTAGTGGTTTATAATTTGAATTGTTGGTGGAATTATCTATTGGGTGAAAGGTTCACTGTGTATACTAATCACAAAGTCTTAAAGTAATTATTTTTGCAATATGGTTTGAATATCCATCAGTGGAGGTGGGTTTAGTATATGCATTAATTTTAATTTTAGATAGAATATATGACCGAGAATGTAAATAGTGTTGTAAATGCTTTAATTAGAAAAACATAGACTTAGACAGTTCATGAGTCTAGTTTCTAGTGGAAGATAATGACCATGATCGCTAAGATGCATGTTGTGGATCAAGAGGCCTTGGATAATATGACTCTCATATCTGTAGTAGTGGATTCCACGCTTTTAAGATGGGTCAAAGAGATGTGGCATGATGATTTGTAGATTTTATCTTTGAGTTAAAGACTTGAATGTGGGGATTCCGCATTCAATTAGACTATATATAAGGATGATATCATCTATGTATAGGGATTTCTAGTTGTTCCTATGAGTATTTGAGAGGAGTTGATGTGTAAACCTCATGCATTTTAGTGGGTGGTGCATCCAGGTCTAACCAAAATTTACCATGACCTATGTCGATATAATTTGTGGTTGAGCATGAAAAAAATAGATTTCAAGGTTTGTGACATGATGTTACACCTATCAACTAGTAAATGTGGAGCATCAATGACCTAGTTATTTACTATATCAATTGCCTATTCTGAAATGGAAGTGGTATGATGATACCATAGACTTCATTGTGGGTCTTGAGAGGATACCTTAGAAGAATGTCACAATTTGGGTGGTTGTGGACTGACTGAAAAAAAGTAGTGTAGTTCTTTACTATATAGAAGACTTTCTCAGTGGATCGATTGGGAGACTTTTAAATTCATGATATAGTCTGTCTATATTGTATTCCATGAAGAACCTTTTTAGACTATGACTCATGTGTCACTTCATGAATCTAGAAGGGCTTACAAAAGGTTCTTCGTACATAGGTTTCACTGAGTACGACACTACACCCATAGATAGATGCAGTCGGAACGTACTATACAGGTGCTTGAGTATATGCATTGGGTATGTGTCCTAGACTTTGGTGGGTCTTCAGAGAAGAACATAACATTGGTGGAGTTTACCTATGATAATAGCTATTAGTAAACTATATAGATGTGACCATATGATACACTTTATGGAAGGCCTAGACGATCACCACTATGTTAGATGGAGGTAGGTGAGTTAGAGTTTTTGGGACCAAGTCTCATGGTGGATAAATCAGAGTAGGTTCTGCAGATTCAAAAACTTATGGATACGGTTCAGGGTATAAAGAAGTCATATGATGATAGACATCAATAACCTGTAGATTTTATAGAGGGTGATTTTTTATTCCTTTAGATGTAACATAGATTGGGTCACCATAGGATTCAGATGTCGGTAAAGTCGGAACCTATGTTTTTTGGACCATTTGAGGTTATGGAGAGAATCAGGATGGTCAAATACTGATTGGATATCCTATATAGGTACAGTGATATGCATTAAATGTTTCACGTGTCACAATGTTGGTGGTATCAACCTGACCCTTCTCATGTGATCAATGTGGATGATGTTTAGCTTGAGATAGATACATCCTTTGAGGAGAATCCAATACATGTGTTGGATCATATTTAGAAAGTGTTGCAGTGAAATACAGTATTGATAGTTCATATATAATGGAAACATGGGAGAGGGAAGTGGATATTCAGTCTCGGTGGCCCAATCTTTTTACCTCAGAATCTTATAGATGCTTGGGAGTACAGCTTGAGGATAATATTTTATATTGTGGGGAGATTATAATATACCATACTTTTCAAGTGATGTATCAAGCTCATTTATAGGAACAATTTTTCCTTTTCTAGGTTATAATTTGGTTTAGGCATGTTTTATATGTGTTTGAGTTAAATTTGGAAGTTTTTTATGGGTTTTGGGCAGTGCACAGTTGGCGCATAGTTTTCCCAAGTTGTGTGGTCTGCCTCATCGAACCATGAAATCATAGACAAATAGGTATTGCATAGTTGGAGAATGTTTTTTAAAAATGTGATCCCTTATTTGAGTAACCATGAGGCCCCATAGGACAGGCACATGGTTATAGAACATGAATTGGAAAGCCATGAACCCCTTCCCAGGAAACCATGTGTGCGGGTTTAATTATTCTGTAAAATTGTTTTAAAAATTTTTAATCCCCATTTGGTAACACCCCAAGATTTCATAGTACATTATTTCTTCATAAAAATGCAATAACTTGCACTACATGCAACACTGAGTTCAAGCGCACCACAACATACCAAACTAGCGGTTCAAAAGCTGTTATGAATAGTATTAACTAAATTTTGAACTTTATATAATCCTTATAATTTTATAATTCATATTATGAGTTTCTCAGACATAATTTAAGAACAAATTCATTTTTTTCTCAGATAAAAGAATTATTTTTTTAAAAAATGCAATTTTATCGCCTTTTAATGGGGAACCATTTTTAAATCCAATATTTGAAACTTTTATATATTCAATTTGAAAAAATAAACTTATTATTTAGAATCAGGATATAATAACTTTGTTTCATTAAATTTTTGGGGTTTTTCTGATAACTTTCATAATTGGGTGAATAGTGAAAAATACTATATTTTAACTGAAAACAACTTTTTTAATCAAAATAATTTATAGTGTTGAATTATACATTTTAATGGTTTGGAAGTATAATTAGATTATATTTTTACCATTTAATCCAATTATGGTCATTTTAAGTAATTTCACTATAAAATTGGACATAAACAAGTGTCAATCTTTTGATAATTATTATTTATTAAAAATACGCTTTTTGGTTTTGAAAACAGGAATTAATTATAAATTAATAAATAAAACTTCTATGTTATGAATTTTGGAAAATATATTTAATTATTGAATTCAAAATATCAAAATTATCTTAGGGTGAAATTTTGGTATTTTTCTGAAAACTTTGAATTTTTGATGAATGGTTAAAAACACGGAGTTATTGGTTAAAACTGACTTTTTATTTAAATAATTATTTATTTTATTTAAATTTATTTTAGGTAAAAATAGATAAATAATACCTATATATGTTCAATATAATTCATTTGAGTCATCTTATAATAATTTTAGATATATATAAATTTTATTTAACTTTTTACCATTTTTACCCACCTCCTAGGAGAATTTGCAAATTTGCATAAAACATAATTTTACCATTTCTGTGAGTTGAATTTCAAGAATCCGAGAGACACAATAAACCTCATTAAGTGAAATGTGGTTCAATAAAATGAAAATAATTTTTGGTGAATAGTATCTTTTGACTTTTATTTACTGTGGTTGAAGGTAAATAGGGTAATTCAAGGTAAAAAGAATATTATAATAAAACAAAATTTCCATAAAAGTCATCCTGGCCTTATTAGATGAGTCATGGCCGACCATGGTAATCCTTGGGTAGATTTTGGGGCCTCATGGACACACTTATGAATAATAATGACACTTTATTTTAATTAACTTAAAGTAATGGAAAACTGACATAAAAAATATGTTTTAGTAAATCAATTTTTACATGGGGTTATATAAGTCATATATTTGACTATAAAAATTCATTGGAAAGATAAAAAGATTTCCTACATAATAGTATTATATATATATTTTTTAGAAATTAAATAATTTATTTTAATTATGACACAATGATGATACAGTAATTACCTTATTAATGAAATATTAAAATAATTGATATTATAAATATCCAAATAAATGTAATTTGATACTTTTTATGAATTTAAATAATTTTCTAGATTAATATGACATATTATAGTTTATTAAATTAATTTCCTTAAAAGTAATAATGCTGTTATGAATTTAACAAAAACAAGATAGCAAATAGTGTCAAATTTGACATAAAAAAGTTTTTTTAAAAATATTATATTATTAATTGATATAGTAATCATAAAAATTTATTTTTCGGCCAAAAAAACTTATATAATGATATATTTATAATTAATGAACCAATTAGAGTTCTCTTGGAAGTTTATAGTATGTTTATTGATAATATAATATAAAAATACAAAGAGACATGGTAAATGTCAACCTAATTAACTAAGAGTTAAATATTGAAGATAAGGTTAATATAGTGACCCAAACCTATCTAAAACCTATTAGTTCAGTGTATTTCTACCCATACCCACATTTTACTTTAAATAATTTATTTTTGAGCCATTATAAACCGAAAATTATTTTGTTATAAAATAATATTTCTCGCTTTTCCTAAGATGCCCCTCACCCCTCTTATAAAAGGGCACTCCCCCGTCTCTCTAATTCAAATATTCAAAGACATTTGTCTCAGACAAAACCTAATCAAATACCCTATAAACCATACTAAATTTATCCTAGAGTCCTTAATTTAGTCAAAAATCCAACCTAGGGATCCCTTTTGATCAAATCAAATGGAAGAACCTGAAGAAGAGGTAAATATGTCATCACCTCTTTCAAGTACATTTCTTCTTCCACTTCCTCTTTATTTGTTGTTTCCATTATAAAATAATAACTCCACTATCTTATATATACTGTTATGTTATTATAATTATGGTATAACCATATTCATTATTCTATCCGTCCTTTTAATGACATGTCACTATACGTGTGTACGTACGGCTTACTATCTCCACGTCGTGGAGTAATTGTTATTCAATACATTTTTATTTGGATGGTTATAATAATGATGTGTAATTGATGTAAATAATAAATATAACATGATAATGATTCTTTATATATGATATACCATCCAATTATATATTATTTTAATATCAAAATAATGATATTTTTGCTCGTGCTTACGTACGGATTACCGTCTCCACGAACGCAATGAGATTCATTCCCCATAGTATCCATACAAGAATAATTTTCATTAGATGGTTAAAAATAATTTTTAAAGACTAAATATCATTCTGAATATGAATAAGATACATCCTATCCATAACAAAAATTACTTATGTAACAAAGCATATAAAGGAAAATGAATCAGTTAACACTCGAAATGAAGATAATACTAAGATATTATTTACAAAGCAATGTTAAAAGATCATATATGATATCATATTAATGTATATGATTATTTTATAATTTTACAACAATTATTTCACCATTATAAAAGAGTTTAACCTACCCTAGACCAAGAAAATGCACAAGGTAAGGGTTAATTTCACAATCTCTTTATTATGTGAGGTTGATTTTACAGAAGTATCTACTGGGACATCTTTATCATCCACATACATGTTTCTTAAAAATGTAGTTTAAATTTTTTTTACTATTTACTAGACTATGGGATAAAGTCATTTATACCCTTATTTGAATTTTTATAAAATTGTTTGAAAGGAATCTTTTCGTCGTTTTCAAAACAAGGCACTTTATGACATTTTCAACCAAATTAGGGTAAGAATGTTTTTTTAACTTATACGGCAGGTGCGGCTATTTTCCACCGTTATAACATCATAAAAGCTTCCCTTACAAGATTATAAGAATATTTTCAAAATAAATGTTTTCTTTATAATTATGTGACTCTTAAATGATTTCAAAATAGAAGGAGATATTTCCCTAAAAAGGTTTTGACAACATCCTTTGATGGATTTTAAGTTTATTTGAAGTTGATTTATTATGATACAAAACTTCTATATTGTATTGAAGGTTTTGTGATATTTTTGACTGTGGATGTGCTATTTTTATACCATTCATGGTTTATGGTTAAAGTATTGACATTTTGTATGCAAGTTTTAATACGAATGTTTATGTTATATTTCAACATTTTCATATGTGGAATGTATTGAAATTAATAAGTGACGAGTGGTGCCCACTATAGCTCCTGGATGCATCTGTAGGTATCACGAGACAACTAGATATGGAATTGGCCAAGGCCTTTCCCTATTTGATATATGGTTTTGGCTGAGGCCTTAATAATTTTTATATGTCTTGGTCAAGGCCTTAACAAAAATTTTCAGAATATCTGACATTATACATTCCCTCATTATGAAAATAATATTGATGGTTCATGTGGTCATTCGACTAGTTGAATACCCATGATTATGTTTTGTTATGGAATTATTTATTTATCTCATATTCCTTCCATAATAGTATTCATGTTTATTACTGGTAAAGGCATGTGGTTTCAATTATTTACTATGCTTAATATTTATGATATCTTCCACTGTATTTCTTACCCTTACTGAGCGTTTGAGCTCACCCCTTTCTTATGTTTCATTTTCCCAGGATATGAAGAAGTTAGTTATGAGTGAATTTCAGGAATAATCTAGGAGTCTTGGATGTTTCTAATGGAATAAATTTGTGTTGTATTTATTTTAAATTTGTAAATTTGAACTTATGTATGAATCTTGTTTCCAATAATACTAAACTAATCGGTCTTTAGAGACATGATTTCCTTGTGATCATGCCAATGTTAAGTAATAATGAATCGACTCTGGGATTCTGGGGTTGGGGCTTTACAGTTGGTATCATAGGAAGTTCAGTACAAACCTTGGAAACTAGATTTAGATAAACTCTAATTAGAGCACATAGCCCAAAGATAGACTTTGAGGATTAGTATATAAGAACTTCCTAGAATTTTGGTATTGTAGTGATTTTGTGAGTTTTCCAAGAATTACATCCCTATCTAGATATGAGCAAGTAGAGGTGGCTCTAGCACAGATGTACCTAGGTGTAAAACCCGAAAACACCGCTTTGAGCTAGACTCGAACGGGAACTGGTGCACAACAACGGGTCTAGCTGCACTCTTGGTTACAACACTCCCAGGGGAAATGCTTAGGATAATTATCATTTTCTTTACAAATAATTATCAAGGATTTATGAGTATATACCTCTGCAATAAAAATATCTTTATGATTAGGGATTATATCAATAAACTGTTCAATTTACGTTAGGTATTTTACATGTTTGGAATTATTCATTGTAATTCATAAACTGACCTAGTGCATGTCATTATATAGAAATGGCACCTAGTAAAAGGAATGTAAACTCCATCAATATGTATGATCCAAATATTAAGAATGGTCATATATTTCATGGTATTAAGACAAAATTTAGAAGGGAAATAGTCTCCCATGTATTCTCAACATATGAAGAAATAGTATCATGTGTTAATAAGATGTGTAAAGAATTCTCTGAATCCTATGTCTTTTAAGGGAAGCCAGAGAAGAAAAGGATGGAAGAGAGAAAGATGGATAAAGGGAAGAGGGAAAAGGAGGATTTTCCCATATGTGATAACTGTGGAAAGAATCGCCCTGGTAAATGATTTAAGGGAATAATAGTTTGTTATAAGTAGGGATAAAAAGGACACCAAGTACATAATTGCAAGGGTAAGAAAAAGGTTTCAAAAGTAAAAATTTTCATCTACAAGGCGTTGGGACACTATATGAATCAATATCCCAATTATGAAAGAATACTGCAAATGATGATATTGGATAATAATCATGTTATGATACTACCTCAGATGAAGAGGAATGACTAGTGTACCTATGTTGTTATTATAGAATTATTTCATTTGAGTGTTGTATCAGAAATATACTGGTTGTATGAATTATGGAGATAAATAAGGATTGTACTACAGTACTATTTTATTGAGGATTTGAGATTATAAGGTTATAAGAAAAGTGACTTAAGAGTAAGATAGACTTTTTGAAATGTACATGGTTGAGGGAAACATAATCCTTAATATGGTACTGATAATGAGGTGGTGATTTTGGAATAATAGATGGTTGATTTTGATAAATTATATTGGATATTCTTGACTAACTTGAAACTGATTAATGATTTGTATATTCCATAATTGTTGGAGTTTACATCATTTTTGGATAAAAGGAGTATATCCAATATTTTATAAGGAATAAGAGGGCATGAATGTAATCAATAAGGTTTTATGGTAATTCAGGATGATGCATTGTTTTAAAAGAATGCATGATAAAGGTGATCACATGTTATTACATGGAAAAAATGATATTCATTGTGTTTACCTTCCTTATAAATTTTGGACTGTGAGTTTGGACAGAATTATTTTGGATAATTCTAGTTTGAGATTATTTTTGGATTGCCATAAAAGGACAACCCAGAGGTTAGGAAGAAACCCATCGCATCCGGCAAGGCCGCGAGACTTTAACCTACAACCAAAGGGTGACAAGGGTGTATCACCTACCAATGGCCCATGTAATGTCCTAGATTGAATAATATAGTTTTTTTAAAAGTTTTTTTAGATGATTATAAATTAATTTTTTTGGAACCTTATACAAATAGGATAAATAGAATATTTCTTATGTTCTATTATCTTTTAGAGTGAAAGATGAGTTTGTGGTAGAAATTAGTTAAAGGATAGAACTCTACTTGTCAAGTATATATATATTTTTTTTTTCTTCTCTTATTCTATAAATAAATTAATTCTTAAACTTTAGTTAAGGGATCTTAAAACTAAAAATGGGTTATCTTAATACCTTAGGGTTTTTTGAAGAGATGATATTTTAAATCAATATAGATTGATGGCTTTGAGGCCCTCAATTATAAAATTTCTTGTGACTGATGACCTCAATCACTACCAATAAATATTTATGATTTTCCTCCTATTTTGTGTATATAATTTCCACCAATGTTTTCCAAATTGAGATCATATTTTGGTTGTGACTTTTTCATTCCCCTTTTCCTTTTATTATGACTAAATTTTATTAACCCAATTTTTGATGTGGGTTTTCACACAAAGGTATTTTATATTTTCAACCTTTTATTTTTGAAGAAAAATTTCAAATTGAGTGGATTCAATTTTTTGAAGGAGGGAAGAATGTAACACCCCAATATTTCACTGTATGTTTTTTCTTCAAAGTAATGCAGTAACTTACACTACACGCAACACTGAGTTTAAGCACACCACAACTTACCAAACTAGCCGTTCAAAAGTGGTTATGAATAGTATTAATAGAATTATTAACTTTATATAATACTTAAAATTTTAGAATCCATATTATGAGTTTCTTAGACATAATTTAAGAACAAATTCATTTTTTTCTCAGATAAAAGAATTTTTTTTTCAAAAAAAATGCAATTTTACCGCCTTTTAATGGAGAACCCTATCTAAATACAATATTTGAAACTTTTATATATTCAATTTGAAAAAATAAACTTCTTATTTAGAATTGAGACATAAGAACTTAGTTTTAATAAATTTTTGGTGGTTCTCTGATAACTTTCATATTTGGGTGAATAGTGAAAAATACTATATTTTAACTGAAAACAACTTTTTTAATAAAAATAATTGATAGTGTTGAGTTATGAATTTTAATGTTTTTGAAGTATAATTAGATTATAATTTTACCATTTAATCCAATAATGTTCATTGTAAGTAATTTCACTTTAAAATTGGACATAAACAAGTGTCAATCTTTTGATAGTTATTATTTCTTAAAAATACGCTTTTTGGTTTTGACAATGGAAATTAATTTTAAATTAATAAACAAAACTTATATGTTTTGAATTTGGTAAAATAGAGTTAATTTTTTAATTCAAAATATCAAAATTAGCTTCAGGTAAAATTTTAGTATTTTTCTGAAAACTTTTAGTTTCGATGAATAGTGAAAAACACTAAGTTATTGGTTAAAACTGAATTTTTATTTAGATAATTATTTTTTTATTTAAATTTATTTTAGGTAAAAATAGATACATAATACCTATATATTTTAAATATAAATTATTGGAGTCATCTTATAATAAGTTTAGATTTGTAAAAATTTTATTGAACTTTTTATCGTCTTTTTCCCTCCTCCTATGAAAATTTGCAAATTTGCATAAAACATAATTTTACTATTTCTATGATTTTAATTTCAAAAAATCAAGAGACACATTTAAACTAAGTAAGTAAAATTTGTTTCAATAAAATGAAGATAATTTTTGGTTAATAGTAACTTTTGACTTTTATTTACTGCGGTTAAAGGTAAATAGGGTAATTCAAGGTAAAAAGAATATTAGAATAATAAAAAATTACCTTAACACTTGTCCCAACCTTATTGGATGGGTCATGGCCAACCATGGGAATCATGGGTCGATTTTGGGTCCTCATGTAGCCACTTATAAATGATAATGACACTTTATTTTAATTAACTTAAAGTAAAGGCCAAAATGACATACACAAATTTCTTTTAGTAAATCAATTTTTACATGGGGTTATATTAGTCATATTTTAAACTATAAATATTAATTGGAAATCTAAAAATATTTCCTAAATAATGGTATTTTATTTATAATTTTTAGACATTAAATAATTTAATTTATTTATGACACAATGATGATGCAGTAATTACCTTATTAATGAAATATTAAAATAATTGATATTATAAATATCCAAATAAATTTAATTTGAGAATTTTTATGAATTCCACTAATTTTGGTTAATATAAAATTTTAGGGTTTATTAAATGAATTTTGTTCGATGTAATAATGCTGCTATAAATTTAACAAAAACAAAATAGCAAATAGTGTCAAAATTGACATAAAAGAGTTTTTAAAACAAATATTATATTATTAATTGATATAATATTCCTAAAAATATAAGGTTCGGCCAAAATACTTATATAATGATAGTTATATCATTAATAAACCACTTGGGGTTCTCTGGGAAGTTTATAGTAAGTTTATTAACCATATAATATAAAAATACAAAAAGACATGGTAAATGTCAAACTAATTAACTAAGAGTTAAATCTAGAAGATAAGGTTAATATAGTGAACCAAACCTGTATAAAACCTATTTTTTGAGTGTTTTTTGACCCATACCCACCTTATACTTTAAATAATATATTTTTGTGCCATTAGAAACCGAAAATTTTTTTATTATAAAATAATATTTCTAGCTTTTCCTAAGGTGCCCCTCAACCCTCTTATAAAAGGGCACTCCCCCTTCTCTCTAATTCACATCTTCAAAGACATTTGGCACTGCCAAAACCTACCTAAATACCCTCTCAACTGTCTTCCTTTCATCCTAGAGGCCTTCTTTTAGTCAAAAAGCCAACCTAAGAGCCCTTTTGAAAAAATCAAAAGGAAAAACCCGAAGAAGAGGTAAATATTTCATCACCTCTTTCAAGTTCCTTTCTTCTTCCACTTCCTCTTTATTTTTTTGTTTCCATTCTAAAATAATAAATACAATATCTTATATATAATTTGATGTTTTCATAAATATGGTACAACCATATTCATTATTCTATCCATCCTTTGAATGACATGTCACCATATGTGTGTACGTACAGCTTACTATCTCCACGTTGTGGTGTAATTGTTATTCAATACATTATTATTTGGATGGGTATAATAATGATGTGTAATTGATTTGAATAATAAATATAACATGATAATGATTATGTATATATGATATACCATCAAATTATATATTATTTTAACATCAAAATAATTATATTGTCACTCGTGTGTACGTACGGATTACTGTCTCCACGAACGCAATGAGATTCGTTCCCCATCGTATCCATTCAAGACAAATTTTCATTAGAGGATTAAAAATAATGTTTACAGACTTAATATCATTCTTAATATGAATAAGATACATCCTATCCATAACAAACATTACTTTCGTAACAAATCATATAAAGGAAAATGAATCAGTTAACACCCGAAATGACGATAATACTAAGATATTGTTAACAAAGCAATGTTAAAAGATCATATATTGTATCATATTAATGTATATGATTATTTTATAATTTAATAACAATTATTTCATCATTATAATGGAGTTTAATTTACCCTCTACCAAGGAAAAGTACAAGTTAAGGGTTAATTTCACAATCTCTTTATTATGCGAGGTTGATTTTATGTAAATATCTACTGGGACATCTTTACTATCCACATCCATGTTTCTTAAAAATGCATTTCAAAACATTTTTACTATTTAATATACTATAGTTTAAATTTATTTATACCCTTATTTTACTTTTTATAAAATGGTTTGAAAGGAATCTTTCCATCATTTTCCAAAAAATGCACTTTATGACCTTTTCAACAAAATTAGGGTAGGAATTTTTTTTAACTTATACGGCAGGTGCAGCTATTTTCTGCCACTATAACATCGTCAAAGATTCCCTTACAATATTATAATAATATTTTAAAAATAAATTTTTTCTTTTTAATTATGTGACTCTTAAATGATTTCAAAATATAAAGAGATATTTCTCTAAAAAAGGTTTTGATTTCATCTATGTCAACATCCTTTTATGGATTTTATGTTTATTTGAAGTTGATTTATTATGATACAAAACTTCCATATTGTATTGAAGTTTTTTTGATTTGTATGACTATGGATTTTCTATTTTTATACCATTCATGGTTTATGTATAAATTATTGACATTTTTTATGCTAGTTTTAATAAGAATGTTTATGTTATATTTCAACCTTTTCATATGAGAAATGTATTGGACATAGTAAGTGATAGGTGGATCCCGTTGTAGCTCCTAGATGCATCAGTAGGTCTCATGAGATAACTAGACATAGAATTGGATGAGGCCTTTCCCAATTTTATATATAGTTTTGGCCGAGGCCTTAATCATTTTTAGACATCTTGGCCGAGGCCTTGACAAAATGTTTCAGAATGTCCGGCATCATACATTACCTCATTATGAAAATAATATTGATGGTTCGTGTGGTAATTCGACTAGTATAATACCCATGGTTATGTTTATTTAGGGCATTATTTACTCATCTCATATTCTTTCCATAAAATTATTCAGGTTTATTATTGGTAAAGGCATGTGGTTTCAATTATTCACCATGCTTAATATTTATGTTATCTTATGCTGCATTTCTTACCCTTACTGAGCATTTGAGATCACCCCTTTCTTATGTTTCCTTTTCCCAGGATATGTAGAAGTTAGTTATGAGTTACTTATACGCATAATATAGGAGGCTTGGATGTTTCTAATGGAATAAATTCACGTTGTATTTCTTTTAAAATTATAAATTTGAACTTATGTTTGAATCTTGTTTCCAAAAATAAAAAATTGATCGGTATTTCGAGACATGATTTCCTCTTGATCATGCCAATATTATGTAATAATGCACCGACTCTGGGATTTTGGGGTCAGGGCATTACACATTTTCTCACCCTCATTCACCTTATTCGATCTAGGATGATTTATTAGGATTGTGGATCCTCCCAAACTGATTACAATAGCTTTTGAACTTTGTTCTTCTTGAATTAGAGACTAGATTGAAGAATATTCACCTATCCATGTAAGATATTTATATCCTAATTGGTTTTCTACCTCTCTCCCATAATTCTCACAAACATTGAAGGGATGATTTAATCTATTGGTTATTGTTTATAGATAGGTTTTCATTGATTCAATCATATTGATCAGGGATATGGGATTTGGATGTAGACATCATTCTTTATTGATCAATTGAATGTTTTGCTTCAATTTATAGATTTCTATTGGTGAGTGTCCCCCAAAAACCTTGAATTGGTTGGTCTAAATTGAAAATCCCATAGTATTGTTTATATTTTTGTGTATGGAATTTTGAAATAGAAATTTACTTTATTTGAAATCGCACCTTGATTTAGATTATTTAATTGGTTAAATAATTAATGGATTGGTGGGATTATAAAATTGATGGGATATTGGGATAATTAAATTGGTCAATTAAATGGGATTTTGTAATTAGATAATTTTGGAGTTATAGAATATATTGATAATTGGAATAAAGGGATGTTTGGATAAACCATAAAGGGTTAATGGGTTATGTGAATAAAGGTTAATAGATGGTTTAATGGTGAACTGTTAATATTATTACATGCGATTAAAGTAATGGGTTATGATTGAATTGATAATTGAAATGGTATATCATGATTTAAAATTTCGATTAGATGGGTAATGTTGATTAACCTTGTAAAATGTGATATGTGTGAAATATGTGATTGATTGAGAAATGGGGTGTGGGATATGGATGGATGCTCCAAATACACATGGGGTTCTAGAAATGATTTTCTTAACCCAAATGAATGCATGTGACTATTATTATATGGGACGAGGATTGATGATCCAAATACCCATGGGGTGTGGCACATGGACTAGTGCTCCAAATACACATGGGGTGATAGAAATGAAATTCTATTCCCATGAGATTGGAATTGGACTATGGATCCTAGGGGTTGTGATATTAATTGAATTGAAATGATAAATGGTAACCATGGTATTGTAATATTTGATATCCCTTGTAGATAGTTCAGAATCCGACACATACTGAAGCATGTATTTGTGGGTTGGGTGTCTTTGGGAACCTAGGGAAATTATGTGCCAAATTAAAGAATAATGAAATGTCATAACTATTTACATTATGCATTGTACTTTATTATTTATACAATTTTATACAGTATTACTGATTGGATAGTGTTTTAAACATCATTGGTTGTGTCCTACTGAGTTTTAGTCACAACCTACTCAAGATACCTGATCGGTACTCAGATTGACTTTATGTTTTCAATAAAATGTAAGGGAATGACCCTTATGTTAGATAAATGAGTTGGGACAAATCATTTATTAGGGAATCATTCTAGGTGTTGGGACCCTCTTGGGGGATTTTTCAATTTTTTTATTTTGGGATTGCATTTTCTAACTTGAATCTTATTTTCCATGACATATCTATAGTTTTTTTTATGGAAATTATTTTTGTATTTGGTTCATCATGTGATTCTAGTTTATTCTAGTTATTGTATTATTCAAGTTGTTGGTTATTGTCTTTTGGTTATTTATTGCTTATTTCAGCTGTTGTTAGCTTTGATAAAGAGTGTATAATATCTCTATGTTATATATATTAAAACCTCACTACTAGTTGGTAGCCTCTGGCATATGGGGAGGTTTCTCTGAGGTCACGTAACAGACTAGCTTGGGGCCCCGGTATGTGGCACCTAGTTTATGGCATTACATAATTGATATACCATTAATGAATAATATAATATTAGGTCAAAATAGAAACTTCACAATCCAAAAACATAAATAATCCAAAATTTATATTAACTATAGACTTAGTTTTATCCAACATAGATACTTAGGTAAAGGAAGGGATTAAGACAAGAGAGAAGATGGAGAATAGAATATATGAGAGATTAATAGAGTAAATATACTTTTAATAAACACTTGGTAATCAAATAGAAATAACAATATATAAAGTGAGAGGGAGGGGGATTGCTAGGGTTCTATAGAAATGTTTGAATGAGTAGGTTTGAGAACATAGGCATTTTCACAACCCGACCCAATGGGGTTCAAGTTTCAACTATCCCAATACAACATCTATAGGCTAGGGGATGGAAATAAGCATCAAAAGGAATATATATCATGGGAGGACTTTTATTAATGAACTTTTATGCACAAACCTGGCCATATCGATTCAAAATTGAAAATGATTAATAATAAAATATGCAGCGTCTTGAGAATAATCCATGCATGTAAAACCTCTAGAGAGTAAAAGAGTATGACAGTTAAAATTAAAATTAAAAAGGAAAAAATACATGCCTAACCATATAGATGTCCTAACCTAAAAAAATTGGACAAATAAAATTCTAAGAGATCCCATATCTAAATCTATATGCTCTAACCACTTTACGCAGTCCAATGCACCCGGTATCCCTATTATCCTCCCTAGTCACTGCCGACCTATATGTCATTTGTATAATACATGAAACATTCAGGAAAATCCCATGCATGGGTGATTATATACAAACCCAATAGGATACTCTGAAATATGAAGGGGAGCAATTATAGATATGATAAGAATATAAAGAAAGATCAACCCAAAGTAAGAGGGTAAAAAATCCAGTGACATGGATACATACATATATATACATACATATATATATATATATATATTCAAACAAATGAACCCCAAACAAGAGAGAAAGGTGATATCCATCTCATAACCCAACACAAGAAAGAGTGGCAATAGCTCTAGAAGGTACATCAATGATGACCATTATCTCATGAATTTGTCCCAAGAGTTATCCAAGTCAAGAAAAAACTCACCACTATACTTCACAATCTAGGGGCATAATATCTAGTTATAGGACCCATGACTTGGTACAACATGAGGGTGCCACTCAATAGATAGCTAGAGGACCCATTCTGTAGAGACCCAAGCTTGATGTACATGGACATTACATTTATTTTTCAGAATACTTAATACATGACACAAATTAATGCCCCAAGTTCGTATGATTTTAATGATTTTGAAAACACAAAACATAATCTTCTAATCATGGTGAAATATCTTCAATATCTACCATAAATATCTTCTTCTTTTTTTCCTACCTAAAACATTTATTTATCTCCTGGGGAACAGAAAACATAAACATGTTGAGCTCGAATTCCTAGTAAGGGTAAACATTGAGAACATAAAACAAACCATAAACATTTGAACATAAAAAAACATGAATATAAAGTTTAAACATCAAAATCTTGAGTAATGACATAAATCTTGGTAGTACGTAAGGCATATATCATAAAATAACATTAACCATCATAGAATCACATTGACATAAACATGTAATTGTGGAAAACTAATAAGCACATAATATGATTTACATAGTAGCCAAGACATTGTTTCCAAGGCCATCATAGTGAAAAAATTCCATTACTAAACCAAGATTACTAGTCGTTCTAGACATGTATTACTGAACTTGATTTACTTTTCATTCCAGACATACTTTACTGATCCAGATTTACATGTTGTTCCAGTCATTTCTATATCATGAGATATAAATCTTTACCCAATGCGTTGGAGGGATATTTTAGTCTCACCCATCTCATAATGAAACCATTCTAATGTTTTCTAAAAAAACAAAAATCATTCATCATAACATAACCCATTTAATAAAATGGTATTCTTAAACCTCATACCATCATAACATAATCCACATAAAAAAATAGGCTTCATAAAAATAATTCCATTATAAAAATAATCAAATAAAATTAAACATATAGATAGGAGCATTACCTTATCTCATCTTATATGGAAAATAATTTTGATAAAACACTTGAACTTAATTCCTCAGAAAAACATCCATTCTTTTACAAAAACGTTTTCTCTTCTCAAAATGCCATTCAATTTTAAAAGAAAATAATTTTGTTCAAAATAAAATTGAAACCATGTAGATGAAGCTTCATGGAAATAAGGTGTTAGGAAAACGTAAAAATCTATTCATTCCGTAAAATTTAAAAAATCATTTTCCTCATACTTTTTCCAAAAAAGTTAAAAAGTAACTCATATGGTAAACCAAAGAAATATTCCTACCATACCATGTAGTAATTGTCAAAAAATGGGTAAAAATGAATTTAAACATACATGGAATAATATTAAACATTTTATTAGAACCTTTTTAGAAAAAATGGTCATGGATGATAATTATAAACCCAATAAATACATATGTATAATCAATCTTGGATAAAAATGAGATTGCAAAATTATCCCTTACCTTAGATCCAATTTCTTCCATATGTGTCCAAAACTCACATATAGTGGGTTTAAAAATATTATTAACTTGTAGTAAAACCATAATAATATTTATGATATCATATATGATTCACTTATTAATTTATATTACTCGTTCATTTGTAAATTCCTTGTTAAAGCAACATTTTGGGTAATAATCATTTTATTTATCGTACGTGTTTTGAATTATTATTCTTGATATTATTAATTATATCATGACATAATTAATTCCAGAATGTAAAACATGTTTTATATATTATATATTATGTATATATATATATATAATATACATGTAAAATAAATGGAATACACCGTTCATAGAGATGGTAGGTCGTACGCACGCATGAATGTTATTTTCGTTTCCTTATTAAATTGAATGGAAGTAAGTAAATGACATATATATATATATATAGTAGTATTATTATTTCATATATTTCATTATTATTTATTATATATACTTTATAATCATTCTTGAATTGTTAACGTGGAGAATGAATCTCATCGCGTCGTGGAGACGGTAAGTCGTACGTACGCAAAAGCGATGATATCATTCCAATAATTGTTGAATGATATTGAATTGGATGGTTTATAATATCTAATAATTATTATCATGATATAATAATCATATATAGTTATTATTTCCACAATTATACCCATCCAAGTAAGGTGGTGGTGAAAAACAAATTACACCGCAGCGTGGAGACGGTAAGTCGTATGTACGCATGCGCGGTGATTTCATTTTTCATAGGATAGATAGAAGGTGAAATAAGGTTGTTTAATATTTATAATAACATATAATTATATCATTTATACTTATGTTAATACCTTATAATGAAAAAACTAAAGAAGAGGAAGTAGAAGAAGAAATAAATTTGAAAGAATCAAAAGAGGAGATTACCTCTTCCTTGATGTGCCTCCATTAAATTTTCTCTTAGGGAACTAGAGATGGTCTTTTGAGAAGACCATAACCTCTAGAATGTAACTAAGAAATTTTTTAAGGGAAATGGGAGGGGTTTTTTCTGAGCTTGAAGGCTCAAAATGGAGTAAAGAGGAGAGGGAGGAGGTGCCCTTTTATAAGAGAGGAGAGGGGAACTTTGGGAATGTCCAGAAATATTAAAATACCATTTAGATTTAAAATGGTTCAAAACTTGTTTAATTTGAAGAAAATAAGATTTTGGTCTGAATAACCATCATCCAATAATTTTTATCCATGTTTTGAATTTTTTTTTATCATTATCTTTTTGATTTAACCCTTATTTTAGCCTTTTTAATCTTACAGTGATATCATGTTATTTAAACATTATGGGATAATGTAATTACCATATCATGTAAAAAGACCCAAAAAAATTATTTATGACATATTTGGACTTATATTATCTATTTGTATGAATACTATATGTTTATGAATTTAATTTCATTTAATAAACTATTTTATGTTTTAAGTTATGAAATATGTCAATTTTGGACACTATTCATACATAACTTTTTAAAAAAAATCATAACAACATGATTCCTTCAAAAAAAGGCATTAAATCATCCATAATATTTCAAATTCATCCATTAAATTCGTGGATGGCATCAAAAAGGTAAATTTAAATTTATTTTAATATTTGTAAATTCATTTATTTGAATCTTTCATTTATGAGGTAATCACTACATCATCATAATGTCATAAATATTTTTATCTAATTTTTAAAAATTATAAATAGAATTTAATGATGTAGAAAATATTTTTATATTTCTAAGGAGAATTTATATACCTAAATATCAGTTATATAACCCTATATTAAAATTGATCTGGTAAAAGATATTTGTTTAGGTTATAATTATCTTAACTTTAAATTAATTCTTATAAAATTTCATTTTCACTTCCATCTGAATCCATGGGGTCCCAAGATTGACATAAGGATTAACTTGGTTGGAAATATCTCATAAAATAGGATTAGGACAGGTTTTAGGGTACTTTAATATTATTATTATATTATTCTTTACCCTTATTTACCAGATTTACCCTTTAACTGTGGTAAATAAATAATTACTAAAGTTATAATTCATAATGTCCAAAAATAAAAGGTACCTATTTAAATAATTTTAAACTTATGATTCTAAATATGGAATCAATTTTTTAAAATTCAAATTGTAGAATGTGTAGTAATTAATTTAAAATTAATTCTCGTTGTCAAAACCGAAAACAGGTTTTTATAAAGTAATAACTATCAAAAGATTGACATGTGTTTATGTCCAATTTAAAAGTGAAATTACATAAAATGACCAATGTTGGATTAAATGATAAAAATATAATCCAATTACACTTTAATACTAATTAAAATTTTATTCTAACTATATAAATAAATTAGATAAAAAGGCAGTTCCGAATTAAAATGCAGTATTTTTCACTATTTATTAAAATTTCCATTTTATTAGAAAAATAACAAAAATTCAGAAAAAGTAAATTTTTAGGCCCATATTCAAATTAAAAAGTTTAATATTTAAAATTTAACTTATTAAAGTGTCAAAAAGTATATTTAAAATGGGTGCACCATCAAAAGGCGGTAAAACTAGAATTTTTGAAAAAAAATTATTTTATCTGGAAAAATTAATTTTTTTATCATATCATATCCTTGAAAATGTGTAAGATTAATTCTAATGTTATAAAAAATTAAAAATTTGGTTCATACTATTCATAATAGCTAGTTTATATCCCATTAAATAATAATATTTTAATAATAAATTGTTGTTTAGTTAAACTCGGTATTACGTACAACGTAAGCTATCAAGGAAGGTTGTTCTTGCATGTAACGCAAGCCAAGTCAGTGTTGTGTGTAGTCAAATATTCCTTTAGTTTTTTGTATAACATAATCCAAACATATTTCTTTCATACATCGAACAAAATCTATACACAATTTTGTGTGAAATTAATTCCATCAAAAGAACATGAAATTATGTCTAACACAAGCCAAGAATAGTGTTGTGTATACTGCTTTAAAATACAGTGTTGTGTATAGTGGAAGATAATCTTGGTTTAGTGTACAACACAAGTCATCGGAGAAATTAAAAAGAATATATCTCATAAAATCATGTGGTGTTACGCATGCCATGTCCCGACAGGAGGTTTCCACTCAAGTAATCCGTAGAGGACCCATACACATCCTAGCTGGAGGGTGCCACTCTAATGGTTGATAGAGGACACATGCCCAACCTAGCTGGAGGGTACCACTATAATATTTGAGGATCCATACCAAGATACCAATGGAGGGTTCCACTCTGATAGCATATAAATGACCCATTCCCTACCTGGTAGGAGGGTGCCACTCTCATAGTTGAGGACCTATACCCTAGCTTCACAGAAGGGTGCCACTCAGTGGATAAGTAAAGGACCCCTTCCATATCCCATTATAAGGGTTATATTCTAATAGATGATAGAAGAACCATTCCTATACCATTTAGAGGATTCCACTCTAAAATTTGATCAAGGACCCATGCACTTCTTAGTAGGAGAGTGCCGCTCTGATCTATCTAATGATCATACCTAATCACTACCATCATCGAGAATTTTCTAAATAAAATTCATTCCAATAACATCTCATATCATATCTTAAAATCCACTACGGAGGGCACCTTTTCATTCTACGTCGAAAGACACTCAGGATAGGATACTCACAGGACAAATTTCAAGTCCAAATGAAGGATATGTATGAGTTTAAAGTTTCCTCAAAATGGAGATAGGGGTATATTGTGTGTAATAGGGCCCATACAGTGTGTAGTCCTGTACTATTTCCTATTTTTCTCCCTACTGGTACCAGGATCACTAACTGTATATCCATACACGATGTGTAGTTGGAATAAAAGGTGTTCCTTAACCACTTGAGGTCATTCCCATTCCGCTTCCCATGTCTTTGTAAGCTTGCTCAGGCTTGTGTACTATAGTACATGGAGATTAAGGGCCAAGCCAGAACTTTGTGTGAGTCACTTTCTCAATATTGTATACTATTTTAATTACACATTGGGTCTCCCTCCATACATGTCATGTAAGGTAGCATGGGATCCTAGGTGTGTACCCTCTATACACACTAATCCAGTCAGCCAATGTTATATGGTGTGTGGTCCATCCACACAGCGTATCAAATTTAACTCCAAGAGAAACCATAGCCAACACAAAAATCGGACAACATGGAATCTTTGATTTATACTACATGGTGTATATTCAAGTTTTTCACAAAAAAAATAGATCCACTTATGGAATTCTAAACTAGCCTTTCCTTTATGGAGCTTTCCTCTACAATGTCCACACTCAAAGGGGAAGACCTCCGGTCATCATTTTTGTCCATCCAGTGGCTGGAAACCAGATTCCAATTAGTTCATTCAACTCTTGCACACACTGTGTGCATCTCCCATTATCTGTATCCCCTTACTAATAATCTGATCCTCAATGTAATCACCAATATCACACAAATTATTCAAATCCAGCCCTAATTCATCATTCCATTTTTTTTAAGGGAATCTAGTGTGATTATGGGGGTCCAATCAATCTCATTCATGCCCATCATTGTCAAATCGAGACCTTATAGGCCTATCCATGAAGAAAGTGAATAATAATTGGGAGAAAAACACAAAAAAATGGTTTATGATCATTGTCCCTAATTTCATGGCCAACAAACACAATTGGGGATATCCAAGGTGATAAAGAAATTAATAAAGCAATTAGAAACCGGTGCACAGGAACATAAAAAGGCTTGATTTAATGAATATCATGAAATAGAATTGATCATGCCTGAATAGTTTAATAAATTGGGTTAGAATCCACAAACTATTGAGTCCTACCTCAAATTAGATCATATGTTGATGAAGAATGTTCTCCCTAATGAATGAGAGGATTTGTTGTGTTCCCAACATCTCGATCTACCTGAATCTTGAGTTTCTTCATCATCTAATTCCAATTTTCCAGTGAGTGGTGGAAGGAAATACTATCCATAATCCTATGGTTATTCGGATATCACTAGATATCCCTCCATAATGGTTTATTTAAGGGGGATTCTCTTTAGGTTATTTTAATCAAACAATTAAATTATTTAATTAATTTAATTTAAACACACCTTCCAATGGTCGTGATATCCAAACTCCCTACACTAACAAGTTTTAGGTTGAATCTGGGGTAAACCTAACATTTTTTATTCAATCATGGTCTTATAATGTTTATCTGAGATTAATTTTAAGATTTATGACATTTTATTTAAGAAATTGTGGTCGGGTAATATGAAATATTTTTAATATTTTTATATAATTATTTCTGGGAACACTGGGCCTCAGAATCTCACGTCGTCACAGCTCCTGGCTCCAAAAATATATCAAGAATTATTTTAAAGTCATTAGAGGAGAAAATAGGGTTTAAACATTATTACCTCCTTCAATATTTTTGTTCTTGAAAAGAAAAACTAAACAAAAATCTTGTGATATTAAGCATGCATATGGATCTCTCACCTCTATGAGATCTCTTTCATGCTCCCATAATATCACAACCCACTAACCCATGGGATGGTCCATCCATGTAGGTTCCTCTTCTACCAATCCTAATTCACCGCCAATTTCTCCATAAAATTGGATCCGTAATCGATATCTATATCTCCCATGTCAATAACATGTGTGGTTTCATTCAAGTATCTCATTAGTTATGACACATAGAAGATTACATGCACCTAATCCAACTATGTGGGTAGGTCAAGGTTATAAGAAACCTCACCAACCCTCTACAAGATCTCAAATGCCCCGATGAACCTCAAGAATATCTCGTATCCCTAATTGAATCTCTATAATACTCATTTTCGGGATACTCTTAGAAAATTGTGGTCTCCCTGCTAAAAATCAATGGGCATATGATGTCAATCTACATAAGATTTAGGCCTTCTTTGAGCTTTCCTCATACACTCACAGATGGCCTAGGCATTCTACTTTGTTGGCTACACCATCTCTAGACCCACAATAGATTTATTTCTTATATTTGTCCAAAAAAAAGGTGACATACATTGTCTTCTATATAGGACCTAAAAAGGTGTCATGCCAATAGTACAGCAGTAGGTAATATTGTATAGAAAATATACCAGTGGTATGTGATCCTCCCAACTTTGGCCAAAGTCTAACATGCAAGCCATGATCATATCTTATAACACTTGGATAGTGCACTTAGTCTACCTATCTATCTAGGTGTGGAAGGATATACTCATCCTCATATGGGTCCCTAATTCTTCTTTTAGGCATCTCCATAACAAGGATCTGAACTGTACATCATGTTTGGATACGGTAGTTGAGGGAACCCTATGAATGAGAATAATATCTCTCACATAAAACTACCCCAAAATCACCACTAAACTATGCTCCCAGATAGAAAGGAAGTGTTCTGAATTCATGATTCCGTGAAATATCACCCAGATAGCGTCATGGACTCTCTCTATACATGGAATCCCTATCATAGAGTCCATGTATATGAAATCCCCTTTCTACTTCAGGATCTCAAGGGGATACAAAAAACTACTGAAACATAGTTCTCAGCCTTCACCTACAAACAAGTGAGGCACCGTGAGATGAACTCATCCACACTCTATCACATTCTAGACTACCAAAACAGACACTAAATGTATTTTTACATATTTCACATGCCATAATATACAACTAAATGATATTTTTATAACTCTATCATCACCTCCTCCTGCATCGTGACTAAGACTAACATCTGTCCCTAGAAAAATATGACATGATTCCCTCCTTCAAGAAATATATCTAGTGAATCTCCTGATGATATATGTTCAGGTAAGACCTCATCGTCTTTGTCTCCCAACTAGGACACTCTCACACAATGAAGGAGTGGAGGATTTAACAACATCTATTAAGAAAAGTTGTACCATCCTGTTCAACCATGGCCAGCTTTAAAGAAGCTAACTACTCAGTCACATCCCACGCAAAACAATCCTAGGACTTCCTACTATGGGAATCGTCTTCCTTGTTGCCTTCCTAGGAGTATAGACAATCTCAAAGTCATAGTCTTATAGGAAATATAACTATAGCCTTTGTATTAGGGGGGTATACGTACATGAATACATACCTAAGACGCTGATGATCTGAGTAAACAAAAAAGCATACGCCCAATAGATAGTGCCTCCAAATATTCAGAGTGAAGACTACCTCTACTAGAACTAGTTCATGAGTCACATAGTTCTTCTCATGGGGTCTCAACTTCCTTGACCCATATGTGATAATTTCTTATCTCTACATGAATCTGTTCCTAGAACATGAGGCATCACAATATACTATATATTCAATGACCTCCTCTGGTAGTACTAAAATTGGATCACTCGTCAGCCTCCGCCTAAACCCCTCGAAGAAACTCTAGAACTAATCAGTCTAGGTAAATTTATTCCCTTTCCGAATTAGGGTAGTAAAAGGGGATGAAATCCTATATAACTCTTCCAAAAACCTCATATAGTAACCCACTATGCCAAGACAACTCCACACTTACAACATGCTGATGGGTGGATCCCAAGAAATCACTACATTTATCTTTTCTCGGTATATAGCTAATTCATGATCAAAAATTGAATTCCATATAAATTAAAAATCATGGATCTAGAATTGGCACTTTGAGAGCATACCATAAAGATGGTTCTATCAATGAAAATATAGGACTATCCTCAATTGATCTGTCTGATCCTCCTCTGTAATGAGTATATAAGTATGTCATCTATGAAGACAATAAAAAAATGGTAAAAGTATAGTTATAATGTCAAGTTCATCAAATCTATAAACATATTGGGTAAATTCATCACATTGAAGGGCATCACAAGGAAATCATAGTTTCTATAGAGACAATTGAATGTCATCTTTGAATTATCAACCTCTCAAACTCTCAATTGGAAATAGAGGGACTGTAGATCGATCTTAGAGGACAATCTCATGCCTTGCAGTAGATCAAAGTGGTCATAAATATTCACCAAGGGGTACTTTTCCTTTATTGTGGCCTAGTTCAGGAAATGATAATCCACAAAAAATCACAAAATCATGTCTGCATTTTTTACGAACAACATTGGAGAAGCCTAGGAGGATACACTAGACCTGATAAAACCCTTCTCTCAAAGTTCCTCCAACTACAATCGCAACTACTGGATCTTGTTGGGGGCTATCCAATATACCGTATAAGATATTGGAGCATTATCAGGATTCAAGTCGATAAAAAACATCATCTCCCTCCTTGGAGGTAGTCCCCTAATGTCATTAGGGAGGACATCTGTAAAATTCTCCACAAATGAAGGAATTTAGATTCTTAAAGAGGATTCTACACCAAGGTATACACTCACCAACTAATGGGTGATGTTCCACATCCTCCTTCTCTCAAAAACCACTCATCCCACCATGAGATCTCCCTTTCCCACAAAGTATAATCTCGTCCCGTTAGTGTGAAGGAATCTAACATGACTATGGTGATAGTCAATCTGTGATTAGCGTATGGAAAACTAATTTATACCCAATATTATTTCAAGGGGTCCTATAGTTATGACTAAAAGGTCCCATGATAACCTCTCTCTTCCAGGAGATATCTCTCACTACCAAAATATAAAATATAATGAAAAACCATTCCTTGTAAGAACCTTAAGACCAAGCTATTGGGATAGTGCCATAAATGGTAGCTCTAGATCTCAAACCAGGAGTATAGAGAGGAAGTATTAACTCTCAAATATTTATAAAAAATTTAATAGAGTATAATAATCATAGATTATACCTATAATCATATTGTGTGCTACTAGGTCATATTCCTCCACAACCTGTAGTTGTCTATAGCCACGACTGCCAGCTCCCCAAGCCTGACATAGGCCCCCTCATGGTGGTAGTTTAAGGATATCATAGCATCTTCCACCACCCACATAACTTCATAGAGCTCCACCTACTCCTATTCTATCTCCTTCTCCTTAGGGTGCACCCTACTCTCACCTGGGTGATCCCCGATCAGGGTGCTACCTCTACCATCGTGGTCTGTCCACTATCATCCTATGCTCCTCATTATGCATGTTTGCTCAATCACACACCATATGACCTCTATCATTTCCTTTATAGTAACACCCCTCTATAATATTACTTGTTCCTATATACTCCCCATGACCACATGATTGAGCTTGATCGAAGGATGATCTCATCTACTAAGATCCTGTTGACTGGCCTCTAATAACTATTGTAGATGAATCAGATCTATAACACCCTCTTACATTTCCAACTATATAGAATCCCTCTGACAAGAATCTCTCCATCACTAGCACCCATTATAATACCCCCATAATAGGTGGGAATTCACAGGGGTACCATACTAGAACAGATATCTCTATGGATCCCTTTATCAATATTCCATGCTTGAATGTATCCACCCCAAATCATATCAAGGGAGTGTTTCTTAAGGTCTATTAACCTTACAACATAGTCTAAAACTATCAACACTCTATTTTTCAGCTCCATAAGCTCATAAATAATAAATTATTACAAGAAGGAGGGTTATTACTTCTCATAAAATAATTGATGTAAGTCGATCCATGATAGTGTTGAGTCATTATGCATTAGTGTAACAAGACTCCACCTGTACAAAGTTGCTTCATGGGAAAGGATAATTGCCAGCACAACCACTTGATTAGTCAGTGTCCGGATAATCCTGAAGACATAGGTCACTTATTCAATATAATCCTCTACTTCCAAGGGATCTAGATCACCATGGAACCACATCATCCTCTGGCAATGGAACTTTCGGATATCGCTAAGCCAACTCACATCCTCAGCCTACTCTCCTAAAATGATATTCTACTCGATAGGTGGGGGTACTGCAGCCTATACACCTTGAGGAAGGATCTCATCGGATATATCCTTAACTAAGTAATCATCACTCATGGGATCATCATCATGATACAGAACTGGTAACCTAGATAACTTTCATCATAGAGGCATCCTAAAAATTTAATTAAGATGTGATATGGTCATCTAGTCATATATATATAATGGGAAGATAACTCAATTAGAATAGCAAAAAAGACTCAATCTTATATAATGCATGTACCAAATTTTCATGAAACCAAAGTATAGGTATATTGATTCAACAAGAAGGTAGTCAAAGTTATAGTGAATGGATATGTTGGTCAATGCACCGACACTGGGTTCCCTAGCATGAGATCCACACTTGAGAAACATTGAAATTGTTTCCTTATATCCTAACCAAAACCTCATAAGGCGACTACCCCAAAAATGATACCAAGGATCGAACTACCTTTAATACCAATCTTTCACAACCCTGACCCAATGGGTATCTAGATACAACTACCCCAAGACCACCTCCATAGGCCAAGTGTTGGAAACAATATCAAAAGGTATATCTAACATGGGAGGCCATTGTTAATGTACCTGTGTGCACACACTTGACTATATCAATGAATAAGTTCAGAGGATTAATAATAAATGATGAAACATCTGGAGAATAATCCATTCATGTAAAAGATATAGAGATTACAGGAAAATGCCAGTGCAAACCGAAAGTAAAAGGGGAAAAATACACACCCAACCAGATATATGTTCCAACCTGAAAAAAAATGGAAAAGTAAAATGTTGTGGGAGCCCAACTCTAAATCTTCAAGGTCTGACCACCGTATTCGACCTATTTCATCTGGTATCCTTATGTTCCTCTATAGTCATCACCTACCTATCAATCATCTAAATATGACATGACACATTTAGGTAAAACCCATGTAGAGGTGAGTATATACATACCCAGTAGAATTCCATGAAAACTGAAGGGGATGCAGTGACAAATATAATAAGAATAAACAGACAGCTCAACCCAATGTAAGACATTTTAAAATCCAACAACATGGATATAGATATATATATTCTCAAAAAATCCCAAATGAGATAGAAAGGGGATTTTTATCTCGTAGTAGAGCTCATGAAAGAGTGACAACAATTCCATAAGTTCCATAAATGATTATCAGTATCTCCCATATCTGTTCAAAGAGACATAGAAGTATAGCCACACATTTCCACTATGACACATAGTTGAGGGTAATATGTTCAAGGTAGAGGACCCATGCCCTAGTATAATAAGAGGGTTCCACTCAGTTGATATCTAGAGGACCCATGCCTTGTCCTGAAAGTAGGGGGCCACTCATGTAATAGGTAGAGGACCAAATCCCAGCCTAGTTGGAGGGTGACACACTAAAATTCATGGATCAATACCATGATTCCACAATATGGTGCCACTTGAATTTTATATAGAGGACTCATGCTCTGACCAGTGGTAGGGTTCCACTCTTATAGTCGAGGACCCATACCATAGCTCCGCATGAGGGTTCTAATCAGTGTGTAGGTAGAGGACTCATTTCCTATCCCAGTAGGAGGGTTTCACTCTAATAGTCAGTAGAGGAATCATGCCCAACCCAGCAAGAGGGTTCCACTTTAATAGTTGATCGAGGACCCATGCCCTACCTAATTGGAGTGTTCCACTCTGATCTCTCTATTGATCCTTACTGATCACTTCCATTATCTAGTGTCACCTATATAAGAGTTACACATAGAAAATATCTCCTCATATCTCAAAATCAACTTCAGAGGCCACCATCATGTTCAATGTGAAGAGAAACTCATGATAGGCTACTCACATGACAAAACCTGAGTCCAAAAGAAGGAGATATGATAGGATGAATTTTCATCAAAAGGATGACATGGGTATATAGAATTTAAGGGGACCCACATGGCATGTGATCCTGTACCGCTACCTAGAAATATCCCTACCAGAACACGACACACTAACCATGTATCCATACATAGAATCTTGGTGAACTACATGGTGTACCTCAACCACCCAGGGTTCTGATGGAGCTCTGGCCATGTCCGTGTAAGATTCCCCATGCTTTTCTACTATGGTAAATTGCATGTAAGGTTTACGTTGTTACTATTCATGTGTCACCTACTCAAGGCCATGTATTATTCTAATTACACAGTGTGCCTCCTTCTATACACGTTGCATATGGTCACATGGCCTCCCTAGTGTGTACCCTCTGTATTCACAAAGTTGGTCATCTAGGGTTACACGGTGTGTGGTCCCTCTACACAGTGTGTAATTTTTAACTCCAATAGAAACCCTAAATAGCATAGAAACCAAATTACACAGCTTGTGTTCTTCGAACTACACGAATTGTATTCGTGTTTTTAACAGATAATTAGATCCACATTCAGATTTCCATATTTTTCCTTGACTCATTAGATCTCACCTCCAAGACACCTGAAATTGGTGGGGAAGGCCTTCGGTCATCATTTTCAGCCATCTGGTGGCTAGAAATCAGATTTTAATTAGTTTATTCAACTCCCACACACACTATGCACATCTTCTGTCACCCTTAATGCCTCACCAATATTTTTATCTTCAGTGAAATCACCCATATCCCATAAATCCTCTGAATCTAAACCTAATTCATCATTCTATTCATCTCACTAGAATCCTCCATTAATTTGAGGAACCAATTGGTCTTAGTCCCCCACAATAATTATTAAAATGAGACCTCATGGGTCAATTGGTTAAGAACATGAAGAATTATTAGGATAAAAGAACCCAAAAAAGGTTTATGATTCTTTTCCAAGTGTTTTTGGGTAATGAACACAATCAGGGATATCTTGGATGAGAAAAAAATAAATAAGGCAATTAAAAACCAGTTCATAGGCACATGCAAAGGCATGATTTAACACAAATCAAGAAATAGAATCGATCACACTCAAATAATTGAATTAATTGGGGTAGAATCCAAAAATTGATGAGTCCTACCTCAAATATTACTATTCTATTATGAATAATTTTCTATTTAATGAATGGGGGAATTCATTGCATTCACAACATCTTGATTTTCTTGGATTCGGAGTTTCATTATCATATAATTCTTATTCACTAATGAGAGGTGGAATGAAATCTTCTCAATGAACATAGGGTTATGCAGCTATCCTTGGAGATCCATCCATAAAATTTTATTTAATGGGAATTATATTTCGGTCATTTAATTCAAAAAATTAAATTAAATTATAAAATTAAATTAAATTCACCTGCCAATGGTCGTGATGTCTGAACACCCCGCGCCAACCAGTTTTAGCTCATGCCTAGGGTATACCTCATGTTATATGTTCTACTATGGTCTCATATTTTTTATCAAAGATTAATTTTAATATTTATCCCATTTTCATGAAGAAATAATGCATGGGTAATATAAAATATTTTTAATATTTTTATAAAATTAATTCTGGGCACACCGAGCCTTGAAATCACATGTCATATAAGTTCCAAACTTTGAAAACATATCTATAAGTATTCCAAAGTATTAAAAGATAAAAATAGGTAATCTATAGGAATCTCCAAATAGAAAGGGTAAAAAAATTAAATATTTACAATTCAAGGTAATATGCATATTTTAGTTATATGGGTTACCAAACTATGCACCAACCATACAAAAGCCATTGGACATGAACTGCATACACTACATGGTCAATTTTCACAGTTTATAATACTATAAACCATACACCTACCACTATATTATAATTTCAACTCAAGCATGGTTTGGGTGCATGGTTTCTAAAATAATGTTCTATATGTACCACTCAAAATATTTTTCATAAACATCAAAATTTTCAACCCAATATCCTTCAAATAGAAGGAAATAAATAATTAGGTAAAATAAATACATAATATATATATATTCCCTATTTATGAGGATATTATCCATGGATTCCTTAGTAAACCACATATAATAATCCTTCAAACTCAAGTAATTTTATGGTATTATCTTTATCCATGATTCTATTTATTTTGGATACCTTATTCATTTAAGGGGAATATTCTCTATATGAAACCATTCACTAATTGGGGTTTCCCTAATTAAATAATTACAACTCTTACTTTTGAGTTAACCTTGATATTGATTAGATATTATGACCAATTTATGTTATGATTTTATGAATGAGTTTATGTTCAAGTGTTTTAACGAGTTTTGGATATTTTATGTGTTGTTTGGGATAAAAATTAAATATCCCCCACCCCAAATTCATTGAATAATGATTTATTTTTTAGATACTATATATAAATAAGTGACTGATAGATTTAACCATTATGATACGTTATCATGGAAGTCTCCTTAACATTTGAAATCTGGAAAAAAAGTTTTGAATATATCAAATATTTCTAAATACAATGAAAAATACCATAACCATGATATACCTAGATTGGTTAATGAGAAATTTACTATAAATTAATAAAACAACTTATTCATTATTTAAACCCACATTTATCTCAATTAATTAAATTAATATCCCTAAGAAAACACCAATAGAATATTTATGCCATGATTAATTAACCATCTATATGAATCCGAGTTTATTACCATTGTAATTTTCATGATTTTCATGAAATTATACTACTCAAGAGAATATATGAGAGGGAAATGAGATTGATCCAGTCCATGGAGTTATAATGGATCAAATCATCTTGTAATGAGACATAATTCTTAATATGTATCTTTCGTTCATTAAATTAATAAGGTTCCAAGGAGTTGGACTATTTACTAAATGTTCATAAAATAAATTCATATATTACAACACTTTTAATGAAGAATACACCATTCATTATTAACTCTTAAATTAATAAAAAAAATTAAAATTAATAAAACACATTTTAATTCCTCTTAAACACATTATTTAAATATATGTATAAAAAATTACTTTTAAATAAGGTGGAAGTGTGAGGAAATGAGATATAATATATATTATAACCCAAAATTTCATGTCACCCCTAGGAATATACATCACGCACATGAATATCAGTCCATGAGATGTGGTATTTAAGAAATTATATTTTCAATATCTACCTTTCACTAAAGTATCATAGATTTATGAATTCAAAAAATTATATTACATCATATACCACACATTATAAAACCATATCTAAAACTCTTTTATATAAACCTATGAACTAATTTGGTTATTATATCTCATAAAATCAGTTAATTTATTTTTTAAATACATTGTTATAAATAATAGATTGTAATCCATATTGACTTATGTTTGATCTTATGGTTATTTAAAACATTTAAAATGATTATGAATTTCTAATTCATGACCATTATTAATGATCACCCTATGAGAAAAAATTATCATCTAGATGAAAATGAATTTTTCATGATCCTTATCAAAAAAATAACCATACAATAATGTGTATTGAATGTATCATTATATACATGGATTATTCATAGAAAACATTTTTATAAGGAATAAATTATATCAATTATACATGGAAAATGTCAATCCCAAATAAACCAAATCATTTATTCTTCATTATACAGGTTATAATGGAAAAAAATATTTTAATATATCACATGACATTAATTTATGTACATAACCACATCACATGTCACTCAACTATGTGTGTCCATACACTTCATTAGTCTTTCTTAATAAATGGACCAAATTCCATACTCATCATACAAGAAGAAAATCCCTTCTTAGTCAATAAAAATCCACCCCATGATGCACAATATTCACAACCACCCCCTCATTATATTAATCATTAAGAGTGGTACAAGAAAGGAATCAATGTATAAAGGTTCACTTGTACAGTACATTTAAAACCTTTATTACTAGGTATTGATTTGAAATATATACCTGAGAATATTAATGAAATCATATATAATATTCCATGTGGTATAATAAAATGATTTAATCCAAAAAATAATTCGTGCTTGTATATATTGAGTGAACATTGTATATATATAGTCCCCACTCATGTAAATTTAGAAATATTTTCACAGCCCATGTATTTCCATAATAATCATTTATTACTGAAAACTCATAATATTACCTTTATGGGTCTATTTATCATTCAACTTTCAGATTATATATAAAACACACATGAATGAATGATACTGTGGAAATTTCCATTAAATGTAAAATCATAATATATTTGTATATTCATAAGAATTTTCACTATATAAATTTGAGTTAGAATATATAGATAATATTGTGTACATCATACCTACTACTACTACATCCTAATAAAAATGGACATTAAATGGTTCATATATACTTATACTATAATTATTTTGGAAGAAAATATTGTGTCGACATTTAATACATGATATATTCTTATGTGGAAACTTGAAAAATAATTACGTAAATCCTCCCACTAAACAATTTAATGAGATTATATATTTGAAATATATATTTGGATATAATTATGATATTCGAGTTTTAACTTACATTAGAAGAATTCCTAAATTCATTAATTAATTTATAAATCCAAATAACTTTCTCTATACAATTCAATGTTGTAATATATTTAAAAATTATTTTAGAATAAAAAAATATTTACTTCAATTTCAAAATTTCATTCTTAATTTATCTCAAATATTGAATGATATTCTTAATATCTAGTGACTCTCACTATAATATGATTGGTATTTAATCCTTTATATTACTCTTATTGTAAAATGTTTATGTTTTTATTCTTGGTAATAATTATATTATCTATCTACAACTCCAAAAACATAATTATACTCTTACTATCCCACTTTTATACCTAACTGCTAATATAAATTGATTTGATTCAGTATTCACCATATCTTTTGAAACTAACTCATACTATGTCCTAAGAACATTTCATATTTGTTTTTTTTTAATTTTATAAATTCAAATCCATCAAACTTGTTACTCAATATATATATATATATATTCTTAATAATTTTATAATTTTGAAGTATAAATAAATGTTATTTGAATAGATTAATAAAATAATAACCCTCCATTTCCCTAATATTTCAACAAATAAACCTTTATTTGATTTAGGGACAAAGTTTTAAAATATGAATATTATAAAATTTCTTCATAGCCCCAGATCCTTATAAATTGAAAACCCTGAAATTTCTAATCCAAAAATTATATGATGACTTTTAAAAAACCTATGATGTAACCTAAATTGGAATGAATGAAATATAACTGCATAAATAGGATTATATATCTGATCAATGTATAAAAATATTTTATAATATAAAATGATCAAAAAAACTCTTCGGTTTAATTATTCACCACATCAATATTATTTCATTAAATTTGTACTCATACTTAGTGGAATCTAAACATTATTTTTAACACCATTAATATTTAAAATAATTCAAACTTGTAACCATGAATTTTTCATGTGCTAATTATAACACATGAATTGGTATGTATTAGATTCAATGGGTCACTATCCATTTTATTTTTTTCTCCAAAATAAAATTTCCCCATTATTCATAATAAACATGACTCATTTATATCAAATGATTCATATAAAATGATCTTAAAACTTATATAATAGAATATTTTGATGCATATCTCATTTATATGTCCTATACCATGATACCAAAAATAATGATTTTAGAATCAAAAATCATGACCTTCTAAATTTTTATGTTATAGAATGATTTGTTCATGTCAAGAATAAATCAATTTTTAATAATATTTATAATGACATAAATCATTAAATTTATGCATGTAGAACAACTTTTTTTATCATGAATGAGATTCCTTTCTTATAAAAAAATAAAATAAATTTATATTAATATAATGAATATAATAATGATTTTATACTTATAGAATAAATTAAATAAGTAGATATATATCATATTTTCTAACCTAAAATGTTGAAAATCTTGATTCAATGTAAAAATAGAGATTGGAAATTACCATAATAAATTATCCATTTACGAAATCCATATATATTCATTCTAAATTATGATTCACCTTTAATATATAATACTCGTGAGTCTTGGTATTTTATTTTTATAACATGCATTAATTAATGTTCATAATGATTCTCTTCAGGTATGAGAATACTTATTAACTTACAATGAAAATATTAGAAATTATTTACATTAAAATGATCCTTTTGAAGGATTGATCTCATTATAAAATGTGTTTTGAGATTATTATTATAATACATTACTATTTTATAGATTATTATTATGCTTTACAAGTAATAAATATGAAATTTCATTGAATATACCCTATAAAAATGATTATCCATATATAATATATCTATTAATGGTACATGAAGCATATTTCACTAAGTTCCAATTATATATTTATAGTTATTTATATAAACTATCATGTGAATTATATCCTATATAAATTTTAGATAGTTTAAAAACCAATGGATTTCCCAAAATTATCTCATGACATAAAAAGTGTTTATAATATATTAATATATGAATTGTCCATAAATATTTATCTCATTTTTAAATATATTAATTTTTCATTTATTTAACATATCACCTACTTTTTTCATAAATATAAATTATTTATGTCCTTAATTGGTATATGATTTAGTTTAAATAAGTTTAAAATGCTTCGTTAAATTATCATACATAAATTTTATGTGTTACACTACATGTATGATAATTGATTTAGTTTTCTTCTAACTTGGATTTGGATTGTACAAGGTTATGGTCATGAATTAAATTTAATTATAGTTTAAACATATTAAGTGTTAAAATTTTAATGGAATTGAAGACTCTCTTGAGTAAAGAATAATGTTTAATTGGACATTGGGTTATACTACTCACTATCCATGGGTATTAAGCCTTGTATAGGAAATTAGGGGTAGGATATATGTCATTTCATGCTCATTATGGTGGGTATTATTGATTTTATAAGAATTTAAATAAAAGTGTTTCATGTACCTTACATGTGGGATGAATTTTAATATATATAAATATGTTTTGATTTTAATTTTGGTTAGTAATTCTATTTATGAGTTATTGAAAGAGTTACACATCAATATGGTTTGAACATTTTGATTCTATATAATGAATAGGTATTTCTAAATAATTAATTAGAATCATTTATACATGTAAATAGAATATCATGGGATAATATATTGATATTAAATACCCATTAAAATAATTCTAAGCTTCTTATTCCTTGCAAAGAAAACACTTATCAAGACCATTATCATACAAATATGTAGGTTCATGCCAATGTAGGGTGTCCTTATATTATCTTATGTAAGGAAATCAAGTAATGAGGTGAAACTAAGAGTTAAGTGACCTATTTCTTGTGTATGTTTTGGGGATACACTTATATGGGAAATCCTATGATTTAGGATACTGATGGAATAATTTTTAGTGAATTCATAAGATGGATTAGTAAAAAATATATTTTATCCACTATCTAAGAGTCTTATCTAATATGATTGACTTAATTGCCTATATAAATATCTAAAGTGATGAGGCTTGCATCAAATTGGGTTTATTTATTAGTGAAATATGAATCTTATTCCACAAATTGATATAATGAAATTTAAAAAGGGATAATCATTTTAGTGGGAGAAAATTTAATAAAATTACTTATTAAATTAATGTAAAACATCATACTAATCGAATAAAAGATTTTTTTTAGATAAATGACAACATCATCACCAAACTAGACTCTGAGATCTATATAAAAAAGAAATAACTTAATGGAAGAAATTTTATAAAACTGGTATAGGAACAAGAGAATTATTTTAAAGTAAAAAAAGAAAAATCTATATTTTAATATAATACCTTCTTGAGTAACTTAATATTTAATATTTCCAATTAGTGGATCTAGATGCCTATAAGAAGTATAGATGGATTCCATTTAGGTATCAAAGTCATTATATAGAAGTTGATCAATGGAATTTTTATCACCACTCATATATTCAATTTTAATGAGTGTATTAATGTCCTGAAGAGACTAAAATATATTCATTAAGGTGTGATATGGATATTTAAATCATATTTAAATCATTATTGGAAATTTTTTGATGGAATAATTCAGTTCAATAAAACTTTACCCTTTTTTATAAAACTAATTAGTGTATATGAATTGTAAATGGAATGCCTAGGTTATGATGTTGTATTAAAGAAACAAAAGTATAAACGTTTGAGCCATAAGAAAAAAATTGGTCAAATTTTCATCCTTAGTCATTGAAGCCTAAAAGAGATATCAGGAAAGAGAGTAAATATTTCCATAGGATTGTATTTTTTAGGATACCTGAAGGTATTTGATAAATTCCATGGATATTACATGTTAAACATCCATGTTATAGAATCAATTCTTTTATTTTGAGTGGTATTTGATTCCAAGTGAATACTTTACAAATGGAAAAATTGAATAGCAGTTAAAAATCAAGGTAAAAATTAAGACATCTTTTATTTTTCATTCAAGGGATGGAGAAATGGATTATTAAATCATGAAGTCAAAAAGGGAATGTTTCAAGCTCAGGTGGATCTAAATAAATTATCAGTAAAGATATATGATTTCTATTGTATTGTAAGAGAAGTTGTTTAATAAAAATTAGTTTCTATATAATGGTTTTGATTCTATAGTTTATGATTCATCATATTCTATAATATGATTTGAAATAAGAGAAGGATAAAATAATTTATATACAGGATAAAAATATTTTTCAAGATATTTATTGAATTATTATTGATTCGATCCCACCCATCAGTGAAATATTTTAAATAATAAATATTTATTTCTATAATATTATTCCAAATACATATAATACCATATAATACATGGTTACTAATAATTTATTTGTTAAATATTCTAACTAAGAAAAAATAAGGGTTATTTCATTATCAAAAATGAATTTATATATCTTATAATGATATTTTTATGAGAATATAGTATTTAAAAATCTAGTTAGAGTATTTTTGTACTTATATTACTTCAAAATGAACAAATAGAATATTATTCCAGTAAAAAATCAAAGTTAATGTCAGTAAATATTACTAAAAGATTTAAGTTTATGATAGTACAGTGAAATGTAAAAGTTATATTTATTTATCATAATGAAATGAAAATCACTTTATATCCTAAAATATTTTAGGATGTGTTGGTAAAGAAATAATAAAAAGAGTTTCATTTTAGTACGATAGTGACCGAAATGAAAAATTTGAAGGAAATGTTTTAGGAATGATGATGATGATGAACTAAGAAAGGTTTATAAGATGAAAATATAATTTATTAACCTCATAATATTTGATTTTGTGATGTTGAGAAGATTAAATATTTCTTTAAGGAGTTTAACATTAACAATATGGTTCCTAAATCTCACCATTATTAAAACATGCTTTCTTTTTATATGTTACTCAATAAAAAGGTTTAGAGGGAGGGTATTGTGGGATTTTCATAAAGAGATATGGAAAGAATTATATTAAGATGTAATGATTTTAATAAAACCTTAAAAGTGTTGTAAATCAAATGGGTTCTTGTGAAATTTTTTTTTAGAATTATAAAAAAGGTTCAATAATATTAAATGTGTCATTTTATAACAAAGAAATCCTAACTTTATCCTTATTTTATTTTGGATACATAGACTAATTAACTGAAATAATAATTGACCTCTCAAAGTATGACTTTAGGTTATCCTTAATCGATGTTCATCATGGATTATTATTGTTTTTGATGAAATGTTAATGTTAGCATGGTTAGGATTTTTTATAGAGATATGAAATATGACTATAATGTGAAAAGCAGTTTTATGCAATGAATAGACCACCAAGTATACCACATAGAGTATCATACACTATGAATTTGGTATTCTAGGGGTTCAAGTTTCATATTTGGATTTATCTATACATGAGGTCGGTGAGATAGTTAGCATGAGAACCTTTGTACTTTGATACCTTTCTTATGAAATCCTTGAGGATTGGATAATCAAGGGTGGTTGGGTATGTTTCAAATTATTTTATTAGTTAAGGACTAACCAGGATGGTATATTTCCTCTTGTAGGATGAGTATAACATATAAATCCTCGATTGAGATAGACTATGGAAGTGGATGTCCATACTTATATAAGGTACATGTGATTTTCTTATCTATCTAGATAAGGGTCATGTTATGTGGTCATATTCTTAAAAGAATGATTTGTGATGTATTCATTGATATGGTATTTTTACAATTGGATAATTTAGAATGTATGAGTATGATATGAGGGATTGATATACTTTTTTCCCATGGTCACTTGATGTCTTAAAAAAAGGGATCATATGAAAAGGAATTCTTGTATATGATACAATTAGTGATGCTTTACTAGATGATGCACCTCTCTTATATTTCTGAATTCAAAAATACATATTTGTTTTCAACACTGAAAAGTCCTATGGGTTTATACTTTTTGGTTTATTGAATCAAGAATGATTTTTCTGAAACATAAAGAGTTAATCTAAAAAATTTAGAGTTTATAAAAAATGAGTTTTGGATGGATATGAACAAGGTATTATATATGATGTGATACACAGTGAATTTTATGATATATTTACAAAAAAATTATAAATATACAAATGAGTTTTGGTTATTCTTTCACAGATTATTATAGATGATACAATATATGTACAAAGTCTATAAAGATTTAGTGAAAGTGGTATATTTAAGGAGATATTCCACAAATATATTGTAAAAAATGATATTTTTTGGGTATATCATGTTGTTGAATATATGCATATAATAGGGTATGACATGAATGAATCCAAGGAATATCATAGGACTTAGTGAAGGGTATATATTAAGGCATGATATAAGTATCATATTATTTCCTTTAATTCTCAAATAATATAATAGGGGAATATAATAAATTGATGATTCATATTTTATGATTCAAGTTGAATTTTATAATTTTTTATTGTATAAAAACATAAATAGGTTAATTTTTAGTTAAATTCCAAGTTTGATGTAATTAATTAATGTTTTATATGATGGAATGTTTGGTAGAATTATATTGTCCAATTGGTTGTAAAGATTTATAATTGTAGTATTACTCAAAAAATTTATAACATTCAATTAAATGTTAATAAAGTTTGGGGATAGTACTCAAAGGATATATGAGGAGGAAGAATCCATTGATATGGTTGATTCAATCATGCTCATTCTTCCTATAGATTATATTGAATCTCTCTTCTTTATTCGACCATTTCCATCAAGATTTACTAGTATACCATGGGAGTTATGGAAGATCCCACCCAAGAATTGAGTGATTCAGATCAAATTATGGATACACCTTAGATAGATGATTCCATTGATTATTAGTTATGGATCTTCATCAAGACATTGTTATTGGAGGCAGTAACAGAGGCTATTAACAGTGACAGATATATATTATTCATTTAATATATGCATGGTTTAAATTTTTCATAGCTTGGTGATCTTTTGATTTAAGGTTTATATTCTCTTATAATGAATTGAATAAGTATTATTAGATCCTATTAAACCAATAACATCACCCACTATAATATCATAGCATGAAATATAAATTTTAGGGAACTATCTCTTTCATTAGGTGGTTAACCTCAACCACATGTTTATGATGTCCTGGTATTTAACATTAAAAACATGTTTATTATTTTTAGATTCATTCATACTTATTCCACATGGTTTTTTATGTTTCTTCACACAGTTTATTATTTTCTACTAAATTTTTTCATTCTATACCATGGAATCTTTCTTAACATGCAAACAACATTATTTTATGATACCCTTTCTTGGATTTAGGATATCACCATTTATTCAATATATAAAATTTGATGAATCTATTAATATTATAAATCATAGAATTTAAATTGATCGTGAACGAAAATTAATAATATATAGAGAGGTTTTGAATAAAATATATTGCAATATTATATCATTTATAATGATCTTAATTCTTAAATACACAAGTCTTTTAATAATGGGGATTGATTTTATATAACCAATTTTTATATTAAAAGTGAAAAATGAATTATTATAGCACTAAATATTAGAGTATTGGTATGAGATATTGAAATTGGTGAGTGATTTTTTTTTAAATATGGTTGTTTCATGGATAAAATTCATGTTTTTTGGATACAATTAGTGCTAGAAAAAAATTAGTTAAAAGTTGATTAAATATTTACATAATGAAATGTTGGTGAGAACAGAACTATGGAAATTATACATGGGGAAATAATTTAAAAATAAAGATAATATAATTCATGTTAAAAATAAGTTTAGAAAATTTATTGAGGTGTGTTAAGGGTATAATAATACATGTTATACTACTATTTTTTAAAATCATTGAAAAAATGTTTCAAAACTAAAAAACAAAAATGATGAATTTTATCATTGAAGGGAAAGTTTTAAATAAGTAGGTAGTTAGGATTTATTATGTGAGAATAATTTACCATATCTAAAAATGAGCAAGGGTAATCTCACTCTATGTGGTACCAAATAATAGAGGATTCATGATGGTTAGAAATTATAAGGATGAGTTTCTACCAAATCAAACAATAACAAGTTATAGAGTTAAAATTGAATATTTAAAACTAAATTATAAAATAATAAAATATAACATTCCTCATTCCTTTATTTATCAAATAATATATTTCTTAGTTGTACATGAATAATATTATTTTCTAGTTTGATATTTGAGATTTGGTCAAATCTATATCATAGACTAAGATCAACATAAAATAATATTGGCAGAGCCTTATAGTATATTAGAATTTTTTAAAATTAATTTTGGGAATTTTAATTCCTCTAAATCATTCAATAGATTCATGGAAACCATACAACATGAAATAATATAAAGATTCTTTAAAATATTCATGAATGATTTCACTCTTTGTGATGATGATTTCTATCCTTGATTAAATAACATGATGAAATTTTTTTATCTCCTGTAAGGAAAATAACATAGTGTTTAGCTGAGAGAAATTATATTTTATGGAAAAACATGGAATTAAAATGTGACACAAAATTTACAAAGAAAAAATAGTGGTTGATCCAACCATTACTTGAATGATCTTCAAATTAACTCCCATGAATTTTATTCAAGGAA
Organism: Viscum album; assembly: GCA_963277665.1. Taxonomy (NCBI): domain Eukaryota; kingdom Viridiplantae; phylum Streptophyta; class Magnoliopsida; order Santalales; family Viscaceae; genus Viscum; species Viscum album. Next base: position 1,321,555,583 of record OY728138.1, read on the forward strand.
TCTAGAGTTTACTAGAATGTTTTAGGTACAATAATTTTTTTTTAAATATTCTTTAAATATTAAATATCCTATGACTCATTTATTATTTAAGATATTACACAATTATTGATAATTAGTGTGTTAAATGATCTATTGGTTTTATGAAATAATTAGTGGAGGCACCAGTGATGATAGATTCAAATTAGGAGGACCACTTTGAATTAATGTGTAATGGAAAATATTATATAGTATGTGAAGCTATTATCTAAAATAATGATTGATTTTAAATATAATATAAAATTCAATTCACTCAATGAATGAAACATAGATACATTACACAATAATAATAAAATTATTCCTATTCTCTTTTCATTTTACAATCTAGGTCATATCACTTGGCCTTAAAAGTAGTGGTCGATATAACCCATGAAAATATATGTTATTTTATAAAAAAATGAATTCCATGACTTAATTTATTTATTTTTTATGGTTTTATTAGAATAATTTAAACATGGGGTTTAAAATAAAATGTTTATTGAAAATTTTATGGTGAATCACTTTTCTTGATTACATATATCATGTATAAAAACTGAAGAATATATTCAAATCATAAAGGAATTTCCTCATGAAAAACTCAATATTGTAAGACAAGTTATTCACCCTTGGTTTTTTAATATTGGGAATTACCTAGATATGAGAATTTTTTAAATATTTTTTTAACCGCAATAAAAAATGTTCTTAGTTGTTACACAATATTACTTTTATGAAGACTTATTATTGTCTGAGTCATATAAAGATTGGAGGGTAAGATGGTGTGTCCAAAAGGAAAAAAATCAAGAATATAATAGATGATTATTTTTTTGAAAATTTACTATCAATAATAGTTAAACATTTAAGTGTGTGGGGATCAGGGTTATATGTCACTTGGTTACTCATAGGAAACATCATTTCTGGGTAAATTTTCATTAAAAAGGAAAAAATTAAGAAAAAGTGAAGAAAAAAATTATATAATTGTGTTAGTTTTCACCTTACACTCTTTTTATTACATTAATTATGTCATTGAGTAATACATGATACTTGTAAAATATAGTATATTATGTTGAAATTTCATAATTTTTCTTAATTTTTTTTTCTTATTAATTTTTCATTATCATTTATCTAACATAAAAAATATCTTATGATAATTTTGTTAGAATATATTTTTAGTAGATAATTTAGATTCTTTGAAATTATATCATATGAATAGTTTTGATATGAAAATTACAGAAAATATATATTTACATGTTTTAAGTGGTAGAGTGTTTTAACTTTATGATATTTTTCTTTATTTATTACTCAAAAACATTTATTAACAATGATATGTGTAAAATAATAAAATAAACCTAGTAAAGGTAAGTGAATTTGTGGGACAACTAAAGTAAGTTGGAACTTGTCCAATTAAAAAAATTAATATTCCTTCCTCATATGATTTTTTGAAATATTATTTTTTCCAATAAGAAAAGGATTAATTATGAGTGAGTTTGAGGAAACTAAATTATGATTATATTTTTCATTAATTCACAATGTTAATTGGTCTGATTTTCTTCTAAAGACTCTTTATCTCATCTCTTATTAGTGTAATTTTTCTAAATGTATTGATTTTGTGAAATTTTCATCATGTGAGAACATATAGATAATATTAGAATAATTTAGGAGTATAAAGTACACTAGGAAGAAGATATGACCATGATCATTGTATTTAAAATCATACTTAAGAAATATAAATGTAAAAAAAAGTTTTAATAAATCCATTATCAATCCATGAATGGTTATAATAATGAAGAGTCATGACTACACAAATTATGGTCATAAAATTTAATTCTAGAATTCCCTCACAAACTTGGAGTGATAAATTATATGAAATAGTATTATTATAAAAATCTAGTTCATGAATTCACTTACATTTATAGATTCAACCATGTTTTTTCCATCCACTTGATAATGTGTAAGGTTTTCTCACTAATCATATTATCCTCTAAAGAGAATTTTCATATGTTCTCTCTAATGATGTATAAATTTTAGTACTTAGGTTTAGAAGAGTGGATGGACAAGGTCATTGTCATGACCCGCATTCACCAAAAGGAGGGAAGGGTCAGCAGATTGCCAGACCCTTCCTTCTTTAAGTTGAAGGAGAGATAATGACCCCCAAAACCCACCTTCAATAGGTCCCAGAGTGGTGACCAACACCAAGGGTATAGAATTACACAATAAATTTAATTCATTACCCTTTTTTATAAGATCACGAGATAAGATAGTAAATCCCACAACGCCAAAGCTAGAAGTGAAAGTAAAGCCAAGAACCATTCCCAATGCATGTTACAAAAGTAAAATCCACAAAGTATAAGGAGACTACAAAGAAAAATACCGAAAAGAAAGAACAACTGCAACTGCGATGATCTGCCACAAGGTCTGAACTAGTACGATCCAGCACGATCCCTGAAGTCCTCCTGGAAACCTGAAAGTAGTTTTATATATGTAGGGTGTGCATAAAAGTATACTCAGTAGGGAAAAACCAAAGACTCTCGTGTACAAGTGGGGAGGCATACTAATGCCCTGTGAGAAAAGAGATAACTCAGCACCTAACAAGAAAACTAACCACCCAAGCCACACTAAGGAACACTCCCCAAATAACGCAAATCAAAAGTAATGTATAGTAATAACACATCGATGTTCGGGTACCTCACACAACTTTCCCACTAGTTATTGAAGATATCTTATGCATCGAACCAATCCATCCATTCTCACCGCAGTCCCATTACCACACCCTCCTGCACAGGCCACAACCACACATCCCGCCCGCAAACACCTGGGCCACAACCACACATCTCGCCCGCAAACACTTGGGCCACAACCACTAACCCATCCGTAGACACCTGGACCACAATAACCGCTTCCACGCCCGAAGACATCTGGGCTAGAAGAACTACTGCCACACCCGAAGACACCTGAGCCTCATCCCGAAGATACTTGGGAAACCACCTACCTGCACACACCTGGTCCAACCACCACACTACCCTACTCGGAGATTCTTGGGCTAATAATGGACTTCAGGCTATCACAGCCTACCTGAAGAGTCTTGGGCTATTCGGGAAAGGGAGAAGAAAAGGAGCTAATAACCAGCCACTCATAAGAGTGTTGGGAAAACCAACCTCCCCCATGAAGTGGGGGTGTACGGCACTAAGTGCTCAACTTGGGTGGGGCGTGAATAAGAAACACAAAAACTATAAGTATATTTATATGTAATAAGAACTCATCCAATCTAGGTTTTTCTTCAGCCAACCTAAAGAACACTATCCTTACTATTCATTCATAAGAGAGGAGAATAACACCCATGCCCAAGTCACAACTCACACCAAACCAAATCCCCATGTTACATCCTTGATTTCATATTCATTAATAATGTTTAAATAAGTTTATGCACCTACTTGGGCAACTAGTAAGAATAAGCACAAGCCAAGGAAACAATACACCCAACAACAATTAAAGCATTCACACCTGATTCCCTTGTAAAGTCACAACAACAAAGGGATAAGTGAGATCCCTTGAAGTACTGGAACCAAAGAAAACCCCAAGATACAGCCCCATGTCCCCAAAATCCAGGAGCCAACGGTTTCTCAACAACAGAGGATCCCACCCCAATTCGTGATATAAGCAGAATAATCATACAGCCTCAAAGTATAACAACAGGGGATATCATCCCCACCCGCATCGCCCAATCAATCTAATCCCCCATCCAAGAAATCCATAAGGCCACCCACAACATCTCATGAAGGGAAAACAACCAAACCACCACCACCAATACCAGGAAAACCCATGCAGGTATTTTCAGATTTAAAATATTTAACACACTCCATGATTTCAATTCCACTGGGCTTAAACTGAGGTTATCATAGAAAAAGGAGTTGATCCTGGTGCTTCCAAATTATTTAGCTGAAGATACGTAATTAACCAACTTCCCTTACACAGCAAAAAGTGTTCACAACCAAAATACAGGCCATTTAAACATCACAAGGGGTAAGGTTTTATTAATGCACAGAGAAAGACCACCAAAGGCCATGATTTTCAGTAGGCATAATCCCACACAATTCAGAAACCATTAATCATGAAAGAGGAGAAAACAGAGTAGCATCATCGATCACACTCATCCCTTTCATTATTTAGAATCTGTTTATTATCTTCATTAATGTTTGGTTCATCCAATTCTACAAATACAGTAGTGTACCTACCCCTCAAGATACACAGAAAGGAAAGAATAAGGTGAAACCCCTACCTGACCATCACGGATCGACGTTAAGTCCTCCAGTAGAAACTGGAAAACAGGAGTGGCGGGAACTCCACGGAACGCGAAATCAAAACCTCATAATAGGGGTACGGCTCGTCGGGAGGAAGAGTACTCTGAGCAGGATGATCAAGAAAAGGAAACGTAGGGATAAGACTTTAGGTTATAAAGGCTGATAAGGGATGAGATACAGCACTCCCATATGCTTAAGATACAGAGAGAAACCACGTAAGGAGCGGGATCATGGGTTGACCATGTGGCTGGGACACCCCACACAATTGGATTAATTGTTATTTTGTAGGGAGGTTTATTTGATTTTTAGATATTAATTATGGGCTTAAAAATGGCCTTAAAATGCTTTAAGAAGTTAAAAAGGCCTAAAAGTGGGGTTATGAGGGAGGTTGTAGAAGAAAACCCCTCCACGGCTAGGTGACACTGATTGGTCTTGCTGATCAGTCGCGCCAATCGGTCCCCCTTATCAGACGCACCAATCGGTCCCACCGATCGGTCGCACCGATCTGTCTCACCGATCGGTCGCGCCGATCGGTCTCACCGATCCGTCGCGCCGATAATTGGAAAAGGAAGGGTTCATGAGGGTCTGGGTCATTACATCAGATACCTCTCAAACCATTTTCACCCTCGAGAATCAAAACCAGACCTGGAGGGAGGGGGGATCCGAACAACCACCCTGGAAGATACCTCTCAGGAGTGAACCTCTCTAACATAGGAACATCTTATCTTCTTAACAAACCCAAAATCCCTACCGCTCCTTCCCCGTTGCATGTAAAATAAAAGTTCCAAACCATCTGGTCTAGTGGGAGAGGGGTTTCCCTTCCTCCATGTTAAGATACTATCCGCTTTGGGCGGCACTGACTCTCCCTCACAGGTTTAGGCGCATCTTATTTAATGCATAATAACACGGGATTAGGTCCTCCCCTCCCCATTCTTTAGGACACTTCACACACACATCCACAGAAAATAAAACAGCACATCCATAGCCAACAGAGTAATAATTACATAGCAAACAAGTACTGGCAAAATAGGATAAAACTCAAAACAACTCGAGGTATTGGGCACGCATCTGTGCTTCCCTCTCCCAGGTACTTTCCTCAAGCCCACCATGTCTCCATAACACACGAACCAAGGGAATGGTTCACCCACGATGTACTTTCTCATTATGATCCTCGATATTGATCGGTCATCCTATAAAGGTTGCATCGCCTTCAATATCTAGCCCTCCCTAATCGAGGACATGTGAATCGTCATGCAGATATCATCGGAGCTGGGACACATGGAATACATCGTGTATCCTCAGTAGCGGCGGTGGTAGCACTAGCTGATAAGCCACTTCACCGACCTGTCACAACACTTTGAAGGGCCCGATGAACCTGGGAGAAAGCTTACTTCCTCTTCCAAACCTCTGATGTCCATGCCGAGGGGAGACCATCAAGAATACATGGTCCCCAACCTCAAACTCCAAGGGTCTCATCCTATCATCATCAATGACTTCTGTCGGTCCTGATCCGCCTTCATCCTCTCTCATATAAGCTGAACCTTCTCTGTCATGCTCTATACCACCTACGGTCCAAGAACACCTGCTCCCCCAACCTTAGTCCAGCACACAGGTGACCGACACGGCCTTCCATATAAAGCTTAAAATGGAGCCATGCCAATAGTAGAGTGATCTCTATTATTGTAGGCGAACTCTACCAGAGTCAAGTGTAGCACCCATGATCCCCCAAAGTCCAGAATACATACCCGCAGAATGTCCTCCAAGGTATGGATGGTGTGCTTTGTCTTCCCATCTGTCTGGGGGTGGAAAGCAGTGCTAAGACATAGCCGAGTGCCAAAAGCATGCTGCAATCCCCTCCAGACTCGTGAGGTAAAACGTTCATCCCTGTCCGAGACTATGGAACTCAGAACTCCATGCAACTGCACTACCTCATCCACATACTTCCGTGATAGAGCTTCCAATCCACTCGACTACTTAATCGCCAGGAAGTGAGCCGACTTCGTCAACTGGTCCACTACTACCCAGATGGCGTCGCAACCTCCTTGCACTTTGGGTAGTCCCGTGATGAAATCCATCGAGATGTCGTCCCAATTCCACTTGGGGACATTTAAAGGTTGCAACAACCCGCCTGGAACATGGTGTTCAGCCTTCACCTGCTGACACACTAGGAACGTGGCAACAACCTCTGCCATTGCTCACTTTACTCCGGGCCACCAAAATTGTCTCTTCAGAACCTGGTACATCTTGGAAACTCCCGGGTGAACTACTACGGGTGAGTTGTGGAACTCACTAAGGACATGGCTGCGCATCTCCTCTTGAACAAACAACTTTCCTCAGAAAAGTATCTGGTTCTGACCATCCTTTGTCCACCCTTCCGGAGTATTGCCCTAGTAAACTCAGTCATGCATCACTTCGCACTCCGAGTCTCCCCGCTGAGACTCCTCCACCTGAAGTAATAGAGAAGATTGTACTGTCATCTAATACCGGAAACCTCTACCACTATCCATCCTTGTATCCAAGTGAAGGGCAGGCAACTCCTCCATCGCCCTCCAAGTGTCTGCCGACTCTCAGACCACATCCCTCTATGACTTCCTGCTCAAATAATCAGCCACCACATTTCCTTTTCCTGAGGTGTATGAAATCTCGAAATCGTAATCCTAGAGGAACTCCATCCACCTTCGCTGTGGTAAGTTTAGGTTCCACTGGGAGAAGATATAGCACAATATTTTGTGATCTGTGAAGACCACAAAGCGTTCTCCGATGAGGTAATGCCGCCACAACTTTAGTGCGAAAATGACCGCTGCAAGCTCTAGATAGTGGGTGGAATAATTATTCTCATGAGGGCGTAGCTGCCTAGACCCATAAGAGATCACCCCTTGTCACTACATCAACACACATTTGAGGCCCTTCCCTAAAGCATCACAGAACACCTCATACGCCGCCCCTTCTTCTGGTAGTCTCAGCACTGGGGCACTAACCAATTTCTCCTTCAGATAGCTGAAGGCTTCCTCTCACTTCTTACTCCATATGAAAACCTGGTCCTTCTTGGTCAAGGCTGTAAAAGGTGCTGTAACTCATGAGAAGTTGGGTACAAAACTCCGGTAGTAACCTACCAGCCCGAGGAAACTACGGACCTCTGCCATGTTATTGGGTGCTGCCCAAGAAACAACCACCTCAACCTTTGATGGGTCTACCGCTACCCCCTGTTCGGACACTACATGCCCCAAGAAGTGTACTTCTCGCATCCAGAACTTGCATTTCAACAACTTCCCATAGAGATGGTGCTGTCAGAGGACCTCTAAAACCATCCTCAGATGCTCTGTGTGGTCCTCCTCTAATCTTGAATAGATCAGGATGTCATTTATGAACACAACTACGAACCAATCCAGGTACTCCCAGAAGATGGAGTTCATAACTCCCATGAACACATTCGGGGTGTTCGTAACACCGAAAGGCATGACTACAAACTCGAAGTGCCCATATATGCACCTGAAGGCCATCTTTGAGATGTCTCCCTCCTTCACCCTCAACTGGTGATATCCAGACTGCAGGTCGATCTTTGAGAACCATCCTGCCCCTTTCAGCTGGTCGAAAAGATCATATATCCTTGGAAGAGGGTAGCGATTCTTGACAGTTACCTGATTCAGTCTCTTGTAGTCTATGCACAACCTAAGACCCCCCATCTTCCTTCTTCACGAACAAGACTGGAGAACCCCATGGTGACGCACTCGGTCGAACAAAACCCTTCTTCATCAGATCGTCGATCTGAATCTGCAACTCTTGTAGCTCCGTAGGGGAAATCTGGTAGGGAGCCATCGAAATTGGATGAGCACCAGGTTGCAAGTCTATCCCAAACTCAATATCACGTCAAGGGGGTAGAGTCATCACCTCCTCAGGGAAGACGTCCATAAACTCACTGACGATCCCTGGTAATTCCACCATCTCAGCATCCACTGACTTTACTGACATCTCGGCTAACAACGAGAGGAGGGGTTTCTCTAGCCTACTGCCCTTCTAGCCACTCCGCTCGCAGGTGAAAGTAACACGTCAGCCACCCAGGTCTGAGAACACAACCCCTCCTCGGAAGTATTTGATGATGGAACACACAAGTAACATCCAGTCGATGCCTAGAAAGACATCGTATGGTCGTGTCTGTACCAGTAGTAGATCCCTAACCGACTGATGTGGCCCTATCGTCAGCCTGCAAACTCTAAAAACATATAACAAGTCGGTCTGACCTCCGACTGGTGTGCTTAGAACCAGGGGTACTGGAAGTATCTTGGCATCCAGACCCAGAGCACGGGCCAGAACGAGTGCAACAAAGGAGTGTGAAGCTCCGGTATCGAACAAGGCGTAAGCAAGGGTACTGAAAAAACTGATTGTACCTTGAACAACCTCTGGTCCCTCTAGAACTACTGCCTCTGCGGCGTGAAACTATCCACGCCCAGCTCCTCTTCCCCTCGGATGTCGGCCGCCTCCCCAACAATGCCCTGGTCGAGGTCCCTGAGGAGCGCCCTAAGGTCGGCCTCCCCCTGCAATGTCTGCCCTCGGAGGAGCAGGAGCTCGTTGCCCCTACTGCTACTGCTGAAAGGGCCTAGTTGGAAGCTTCTACCGGGATGGGTGCTGGGCATGTTCGCCAATACCGTACTGAACTCAGTCCAAGAACTAATTCCATAGATTTCCATGGCTCCCACTAATAAAGCATCTCAGTCTTGGGCCCAAAGGGAAGGGGAGAGGACCGGCGGACCGGAACTGGAACTACTACGGCCTGCTCCCTTCTGGTCGGAACCTCGAGGGTCCTGATGCTAGATGTATGGTGCTGATGTCCTTTCCCTTTGACGGGCCTAGCTGAATCCCTTTTCGTGACACACCGCCCAGTGTGTTCATCCTCTCTACCACCTCTGCCTTCTTCTGGACCTCCAAGTATATCGGCAAGGTGAAGGGGGTAACGACGTACTGGAGGGAAGTTCAGAGCGCCTCCTCTAAAAATCTCGCCTAAGACTCCTCATCCAGAAAGAGGTTCAGAGTAAAGCAGAGGAGATCCTTGAACTTGATCCCCAGCTCCCTTACCGACATGCTCCCCTACTGGATGGAGAGTAGCTCCTGCCTCTTTTCTGCCTTCATCGTAGAAGAGAGGAATTCCTCCCAGAACTCCTTCTCGAAATCAGCCCATGCCACCTCAGCCTCTCTCCTCTCCCCCAGGTAGAGTGTCCACCACTGACGCGCCGCTCCCCGCATTTGGCTGATGGCCAAAGGAACCCAGTAATCGGTCAGAGCCCAAATCAGGTCGAAGGCAATCACCAGCTCCTCTAGCCAGCCCTCCATCTTCATGTCAGAGGTGCTGCCCTCGTACTTCTCGAGGGTCTGTCGTGGGAAGGATTGAAGAGTCTTCTGCCACTGGTCGTCCTCCTCCTCTCGATCATCCCTCTTTCGATCGGCCAAGTCAACCTCCTGGGCCTCGATCGCCCGTACAACTCGTGGTTGTCTCCCGGGTTCCATAACTGCAAGGTAGACAAGGAATGCTTAAGCCCAAGTAGTGCAGAACATTGTCCTTACATTTTATTTGACTTATTTATTTCTTTTTGAATCCCTGAAACACCCAGAAACACAATAACACAAGTCATTATGATGCATGTACCTTTCCTAGGGTCTCTACCCTGTAATTAGTGTAGCCTCACTTGATCGTTCGGTATGTCCAGAGTCCTTGCATCGGATCACGGGGGGCCCTAAAATCCTGTGTCCTAGCTAGTCTTCCCTGGCCTAATTCATGCACCAATGTCACCCAAACCCTGTTTCCCTAACATCCCATGCAATCCTCACCATGCCTAACTCCAGACTCCATCCTATCTCTCAACCTACTCCTTTGATACCATTCTGTCACGACCCGCCTTCACCAAAAGGAGGGAAGGGTTAGCCGATTGCCAGGCTCTTCCTTCTTTAAGTTGAAGGAGTGATAATGACCCCCGAAACCCACCTTCAATAGGTCCCAGAGTGGCGACCAGCACCAAGGGTATATAATACACAATAAATGGAAGGAATTACCCTTTTTTTATAGTATTGGGAGATAAGATAGTAAATCCCACAACACCAAAGCTGGAAGTGAAAGTAAATCCAAGAACCATTCCCAATGCATGTTACAAAAGTAAAATCGACAAAGTATAAGGAGACTACAAAGCAAAATACCAAAAATAAAGAACAACAACAACTGTGATGATCTGCCACAAGGTCTGAACTAGTATGTTCCACCATGATCTCTGAAGTCCTCGTGGAAACTAGAAAGTAGTTTTATATACATAGGGTGAGCATACAAGTATAATCAGTAGGGAAAAACCAAAGACTCTCGTGCACAAGTGGGGAGGAATACTAATGCCATGTGAGAAAAGAGATAACTCAGCACCTAGTAAGAAAACTAACCCCCCAAGCCTCACCAAGAACACTCCCTAAATAACGCAAATCAAAAGTAATATATAGTAATAGCACATCAATTTTTGGGTACCCCGCGCCACTTTCCAACTGGTTATTGAAGACATCCTACACATTGAACCAATCCCGCCATTCTCACCGTAGTCCCACTTCCAAACCTGCCTGCACACACCTGGGCCACAACCACACATCATGCCCGCAAAAACCTGGGCCACAACCACACATCCTGCCCGCAAACACCTGGGCCACAACCACTAAACTGCCCGCAGACACCTGGGCCACAACAACCGCTGCCACGCCCGAAGACACCTGGTCTAAAAGAACTACTGCCACGCCTAAAGACACTTGGGACTCATCTCGAAGATACTTGGGAAACCACCTACCCGCACACACCTGGGCCAAACACCACACTACCCTGCCCGAAGATTCTTGGTCTAATAATGGATTTCAGGCCATCACAACCTGCCCAAAGAGTCTTGGGCTTTTCTGGAAAGGGAGAAAACAAGGAGTTAATAACCAGCCACTCATATGAGTGTTGGGAAAAACACCCTCCCCCATGAAGTGGGGGTATTCGGCACTAAGTTCTCAACTTGGGTGGGGTGCAAATAAGAAACAAAAAAACTACAAGTATATGTATAGGTAACAAGCACTCACCCAATCTAGGTTTTTCTTCATCCAGTCTAAAGAACACTATCCTTACTATTCATTCATAAGAGAGGATAACAACAACCATTCCCAAGTCAAAACTCACACCAAACCAAATCCCCATGTTCCACCCTTGCTTTCATGTTCATTAATAATGTTTAAATATGTTTCTTCACCTACTTCGGCAACTAGTAAGCATAAGCACAAGCCAAGGAAAGAATACACCCAACAACAATTTAAGCATTCCCACCTGGTTCCTTTGTAAATTCACAATAACAAATGGATAAGTGAGATCCCTCGAAGTACTGGAACCAAAGAAAACCACAAGATATTTCCACATGTCCCCAAAATCTAGGATCCAACGGTTTCTCAACAACAGAGGATCCCACCCCAATTTTTGATATAATAAGAGTAATCCTACAGCCTCAAAGTATAACAATAGGGGATCCCATCCCCACCCGCATCGCCCATTCAATCTAATCCCCCTTCCAAGAAAGCCATAAGGTCACCCGCAACAGCCCATGAAGGGAAAACAACCAAACCACCACCACCAATACCAGGAAAACTCATGCAGGTATTTTTAGATTTAAAAGATTTAACACACTCCATGATTTCAATTCCACTGGGCTTAAATCAAGGTTATCATAGAAAAAGGAGTTGATCCTGGTGCTTCCAATTTATTTAGCCGAATATACGTAATTAACCAATTTCCCTTACACAGAAAAAAGGGTTCACAACCAATATACAAGCCATTTAAACATTACAAGGGGTAAGGTTTTATTAATGCATAGAGAAAGACCACCAACGGCCATGATTTTCAGTAGGTGTAAGCCCACAGAATTCAAAAACCATTAATCATGAAAGAGGAGAAAAATAGAGCAGCATCATCGATCGCACCCATCCCCTTCATTCTTTAGAATCCATTTATTATCTTTATTAAAGTTTAGCTTATCCAATTCTGCAGATACAGTAGCATACCCACCCAGCAAGATACACAAAAAGGTGAGAATAAGGTGAAACCCCTACCTGATGATCAAGGATCGACGTTAAGTCCTCAAGTAGAAACTAGAAAACATGAGTGGCGGGAACTCCACGGAATGCGAAAGCAAAAACTCGTAAGAGGGGTATGGCTCTTCGGGAGGAAGGGTACTCCGAGCAGGATGATCATGAAAAGGAAATGTAGGGATAAGACTTTAGGTTATAAAGGCTGATAAGGGATGAGATATAGCACTCCCAGACGGTTACGATACAGAGAGAAACCGCGTAAGGAGAGGGATCGTGGGTTGACCACTCGGCTGGGACACCCCACACGACTAGATTAATTTTTATTTAGTAGGGAGGTTTATTTGATTTTTAGATATTAATTATGGGCTTAAAATGGACTTAAAACACTTCAAAAAGTTAAAAAGGCCTAAAAGTGGGGTTACAGGGGAGGCTGCAGAAGAAAAACCCACCACGACTGGGTGACACCGATCGGTCGTGCCGATCGGTCCCACCGATCGGTCGCACTGATCTGTCCCGCTGATCTGTCCCGCCGATCGGTCGCGCCGATCGGTCGCACCGATCAGTCACGCCGATAATTGGAAAAGGAAGGGGTCATGAGGGTCTGGGTCATTATAGTCATTCTCTCAAGGAGGTAGTACTTAAACAAAATTATAAAAGTTATTATAAAACTAAAATAAATTAAATTAAAAAATACCAAGGATGGGGTTTTTTTAATGGGTGCTTATGAGAATAAGTCAGTACAAAAATGATTTTATTTTGAAAATATTTTTAGAATGAATAATTGATGTAATAATAAAAAATTTATTATTTATTAATCATTATTATTTTAATTAAAATCCATTAAATTATAATTCCATAAATCATCAACTCACAAAACCTAATGAAATTAATACAAATACTAAGATAAAAGGAATTAAACCTTAGGAAAACTTTGGAATGTTCAATATTAGCACCATAAAATGATTTTCATTAATAAATTATAATAAATTTTGTGTTTAATTAGGGAATATATACACACTATAAATAATCATGAATTGGGTTTAGGTGTTATACTTGCATCATAAAAATACATCTCTCTTGATTTGGTCTTATCGATTAAGATTTCACTCTTGCAAATCATGATTTTTATAAGTCATGTGAAAACTATTTATCATTTAAATGATTATTAAAGTTAATCCCAATTAATATATTATATTATATTAGTTAGATTTATCATGTGGATCCAAAAGAAATCCTTTAAGGAGCTGAAAATTATATTGAATACTAATACACTACACTTCCATAGAAAAGTAGTAATAATATAAATGACTTTCATATAAAAAGATATAAAAAGTTTATAACTTAATCATGTTTCTAATATTGATTTAAATCCCAAATTAGTTAATTGATGAATAATAAAATTTAATTAAACAAAATAAATGGAATATAAAGAATATAATTCTATTGCAACAAATGAAATCTACAACATGATGTTGTAGAAGAAGAATAGATTATATAAGAGATCCTTAATTCAAGAGTTATCCCACTTCAAATGATTTGAGGAATGGATTGAAACCACTTATAATCTATAATAAATCATTTAATTCTCATAAAATAATTTTAAAATGATAAAAATACATATTTTTAGAGTTTAGGGAGGATAGGGTTACAAGTGTGAATGGAAACCTCAACAAAATATTTTAATCCAACTTGGACTGAATTTTTGACTTCTAAAATGCATAAAGAATTTTTACATTTATAATGGTGTTTTTATGGAATTTTAACCTCTATATATTCTGAAAATTTGATCCCAATACAATTCCTAATAAAGAAAATATTTCCCAAATGGTGATGTTGTGCCCATGTTGATGAGTCCATTCCATATTTGAATTTATGGACCACTTTTTGACATCAAATTTAAAATCCAAGAAATATTTCCCAAATGAAAATTATTTCCTATAGAGAGAAGAATGTTTTCATTGAATTTTAATTCTATATAAGAAAATTAAAAATAGTTATTCCAAAAATAAAATATTGTTCTTTAAAGGGTTAAAACTATAATTTTCATCAATTTTTAAAATGCATGATATAATACTATGTTTTCCATAAATATACATGTTTATCACAATATGGGGAAAATATATCATTTACTATAAATAACATATTCAATAAAAAAATTATTTATCTACTCCCCCAAACATACCTATTTTCACTCCAGGGAAAAAGTCATATTTCCTTAAAAAAATACACACCTAAATAAAATGTTATAAATTTCACTAGATTATTTTTAAAGTTAAATCCATTATTTATCCTTTATTGAATAAATTATCCTTTCATTTTTCTCATCTCATATTCGAATTTTTTCAATATCTTTCATTCACCCATGCAATATAAATCAACCAACCTCACAAAAACATATGCCACTCATATCTCGACTATGAAATATATGAAAAGGTATATTCATATCATAATCATGAAATTCATATCATAAGCTTGGTGAAATCCTAAATCTTCAAAAAAGAGACACAACAACATGTTCCAGTCATGAGTATTTTCATGGTTTTTCATTGATTCATATGTTCGATGGAAAGACATTTAAAAATTAAGTCTACAAAGAGGTGATTTTTCCCTTAAAAACAATGAATGGTAACTCTTCAATACAATTTATATTAATCACTCAAAGAAACTAATCATAAATATTTCAACTCAATTCCCCCTTTATAAGAAAATCCCTTGAGTCATAATAAGTAAAGTGGGAGGAATATTTTACCCCCTGTTTTTTTTTTCTTCTTTAGACATTTTTTATCTTTTTATTTTTATTTTCATTTTTTAGAGAATGGGAAATAAAATGTATTCATTGAATGAATAGTGACTCATTACCTTTTATTTTGATGTGTCTTAATATTCTAAGTAATGAATTAGATGAAGGGTTAAATTCCCATTATATTTATATATTTATATATATTCATATATATATATATATATATATATATTTCATTTTTTCAAAATGGAAAAAATAAATTATAATGAAACATACAATACTTCTGATCCTTCCCTAAAATATCAATTGTGTCCCACACTTCTATATAACATAACTCCTCCTCATAATAACTCATAAATTAACCCAATTTTTCCACACTCGTTTTTTATAATAGACATTAAATAATTTAATAAAAGTGTGTAAGATTTGAATATAAGATTCAAATGTGGCTAACATATAATGCATTCCATGGCTACTAAGATCTTCCAAGGGAAACTTTAATGGTGGGTCACAATAGTGGGTAAAAACAAGGGTGTTTTCCAAATAAGCACCTCAATCACACAATCACATTTCATTGTTCCAAAAATATTTAATCAAGGATAAAATGAAGTCTTAGATAAAATAACCCAATATGACTTCACTCATGAATGGATGGTACTAAGAATATTATAAGATAATTTGTTTAGAGTACCAATGAGGACAAAAAAATTAATATTTTTTAGTCCAAATGTGGAATGGGTTTTAAAAATCCATCAATCATAAGAATTTTTTGAAAATTAAAAATCTAAAAAGAATAATCTGTATCAACAGTCAATTGAGGTTTTTTCAAAAAAAATAATGAATTAATTTAAAATTTACTCAGTCATGTAATATGATTTTGGATATCCAGTTTCAGTTCAATGTTTTTTTTTTGGATTTCTTTTGAAAATAACACAAAAATAAAAATCACAAGGAAGTTACCTAAAATGTTTTCCACTACTCCACACATAATATATTACATTGTGTTCAATATATCCCTATTAAATAATACATAAACATTAAATTAAGAGTTTTAAATTGAAAAAATAACATAAAATTAAGAGTGTTAGGGATAGCCTGATATTCTTAAGTGATGATGGGGTTATATAGTGTTATGATATCAATGGAATGTGTTAAAAGTACCTTAAAGTATTTATTAGAACATTGTTATTTGATTGTAAAGATTATTTATATTTCCTATTTTTTATTTTTATTACACTATATTATAAATACATGAGATAAAACAAAATTTCTTAGCCATCTAGAACACAACTTACCAGTTATCATCTTTATTCCTGAACTATAGAGAAGGAATTTTTATCCCACATAAAACTCCTTCCTCTATATCATTTTTTCATGGGTATATTTCGCTTTCTATTTTTAGAGCATTGAGTTATGATATGGTGATAATTGGATCTCATTAAGATCTTAAGGTCACATGTTTCTTTGATCTTCTTCTTGGGTTAAATACAAGTTGCATTTCTTTATTTTCCAAAAATGACTAATGCTTGACCACCATAGGTATATTAAAGGCCTTCCCAAAGATAATTTAAAATAGGGTCATTCTAATGGGAGTCTTGTATAAAATACTATAATCCCAAAGTGTATCATCTTTGTGATTTATCCAATCCTTCATATTCATATACATAGTTTTCTCTAATGACTTCCTTAAATCTTGATTTGAAACTTTGGTATGGCTAATCATTTTGGGGTGGTAAGAATTTTATGTTTTTTATGTAACCCCATAATTCCAATGAAAGGAATCCAAATTTCAATTTTAATTTGTTTACCCATGGTCACTAATGATGTCTTATGGTATTCTAAACATATAAAAAATATGGATCCTAATAAAATCCACTACAACAATGATAATTTTTAGTACTATTATACTTTTAATCCAACCATTTTCTATCATAATCAACAGTACCTAGAATGTAAAATAAACCTTATGATATAGGTAATAGAAATATAAAATCAATTCCTCATACAATAAAAATATCACATAATAATATGGATTGTTGAGGTATCATGTGTCTTCTAAAAGACTTTTCATTGTGTTGGAAATGTGGTCATGACTTACATAACACATGTGAATCATGGAACAAGCTAGAACAATATAATAAATATTCTAATACTTTCATATATATCCTTCAGGTTAAAAAGTGTCCACCATAAGTAATTGTATGAAGATAATTCAAAACAAACTCAAATTCATGATCATAAACACGCCAACTAATAACTTAGTCTCTACACAATAACCATTGGTAGGGATCATACCACACATAAAACCTATATGCGATCTAAAAATTTTCTATGTGGTGTTTATTAAATTTTATGGTATTTCATAGTGGAAAATATAGTTAATTAAATCACTATACCAAGTATGAATACATTAGAGTGCACAAATATTTTCATCGAGAAATGTGTCACGAAGTGGTATCTAGTCCAAGGTGTCATACTCTAGTGTGTGGGTGATCCTAATCATGTGGTCTTACCCCAATTTCTATAAACTTATAATTTTATTTATCTTGATATTTAACTCTTGATTAATGATTATCCAATGGATAAGTCTAGTATTTTCATATGGACTATTTAAAAGGTACCTTAAAGTTGCATGGTAAGAAAAAAAACTACCCTAGTGCCCAATAAAAAAGAATATAATTTATCTAAAGAAAATATTAAATCAATAAACTCCTTGTCATTTTTTTTTTATGTTTTCTTAGTTGGATAAAATTTTCTTAAAGCACATGAAATCACATGGGGATGTACCACCATCCTCTATGATAAGACCATTCCAAGTGAACATTTTGAAGTGTCGCACATAAGATCGAATAAAAGATCCAATATGGGGGATATATAACTGGTAGAGTGGTGATATGATTCCTTATATCATAAAATGATACCTAGTAAGAATACTCAAAAATGAATTCAACATCTTTTTAAAGAAATCTGGAAAAGGTTATAGCAATCTTACTGAAGTCTCTGGTGAATAATTGATAAAAACTAGAATGTCCAAGGAATGATCGAGCAACATGAACACATGTATGATATGGAATGCATAAAATAAAGTTTACCTTGTATATATAAACCATTATTACCCTTTTTAAAATAAATAAAATAGTAAAATTCCCTTATCTACCATGAAGATATATTTTTCAAAAATTTCAACTAGATTTTTCTAAATATATAAATGAAAAACTTTTCCTAGAAAAGACAGACACTGGTCAAATAAAGATTCATATACAGTAAATTCATCAATAAATACCTCCCTTAAAGTCTCATGTAAATAATACAAGATACGCATCATACTTATTTGGAAGGTACCTAGGGTATTACAGAGTCGAAATGGAAACCTTCAGTAAAAAAATGTATCAAATGATAAAGTGAATGCCCTCTTATCCCAGTCCTATACAGTAATGGATACCTAAAATAATAGTATAAATCATCCAATAAACAATTATGTATCTTATCAACAATTATACTAATAAAATTTTCAATGAAGGGAGATTAAAATGAAGATTTTTGGTGCCTAGATTTAGTTTATTATAATCTATGCACACTTTCCAACCGATTTCACTCTCACTGGAACTAAGTTACCATTTTAATTTTTTACAACAGTAAAACCTGATTTCTTTATTACAACTTAGAAATGGATAAGCCAATAATATTTGGAGAGGGTATAAATTATACCCACTTGAATTTATTTTTTTACCTCTTTACTACCTCTAATAGTGTGGGTTTAAGTCTCATTTCTGGTTATCTAACTGGTTTAGCCCTTTCTTCTAAAAGAAACTTATATATGAAAATACAGTGGCTAATACCGAGTATGTATGAAAAGGTCCACCCAAGGGACAAAATATTCTTAGTTAAAATATTTAAAATTTGAGTTTATTTTTCAGGAATGAGATTATTAGTAATAATTATACACAATTATTTATCATTCAATTAGAATAGATATTTCAAATATAGGGGTAACGGATTGAGTTATAATTTGTGTGGGTGTTGTTTTGATGAAACTTTCAAGGTAACTTAGATATTTTAACAATGTATGTTGGTATAGGAATATACATAATCTTCATAAATTAATAATTAATCTAATACAAATGAAAAATTAATCTCTATATTATAATAACAAATTAAATTCCTTTAATCGGAATTGGAATCCATTAAAAATGAGAATTGAGAATGGTTTGATCATAATAAATAGTTTTGAAAATGTTTTGATTCATTAAACCATCCACAATAATCAAAATCTTCCAAAGTATATAATTATACCTATTTGAAAAATATATAAAATTTTTATTTAGAAAATCATTTCATGATGCGTAATAATGGGAGGTAAAGAGAGATGAATGTCCTTTTGAGGGGTATTTCATGGAGTTCAAAATATTTAATCTTTTGACATCATACTTGATATCCATAGAAAGTGTAACCTCAGGAATATTGATGATTGTGATGGATGTTTTTAGGATGGTATTACCAAGAATTATGGGAGCATAAGAACTTACTTGATCATCCTTCACATTCAGTATGAGAAAATCAAAAGGAAAGATAATATCTCCCAACCAAAAAAGTACAACCTTGAGGACTCCTATAAGATATTTTTTCCTTATTTTCTAATTAAACCACCATACTCATCAACTTTAGATCACCAACCTACAGGAGGAGTAAATACGATGGGGAATGACATTAATGAAGGGACTTAAACCATATAAGACATCATAGAAAAAGTATCTCCCTTTTGGTGCATGGTATTATGAATGTATTACTATCCTTGAACTTTGTAGGCATCACTAAGGTGTATATAATGAATGTATATTAATTCCTCTCAAGTTTTATCCACTCATTTACCTTTTCACCTCTTCTATTCATACATGGTTATTTTAAGAACATGGAATACCTTGGAATTTTCTTGATTACTTTAAGTAGTTTGATGTTGATCTCAACATGCTAAATATTATCCAAAACCTCCTTTTTCAATTCCTCTTCAGCCAAACTCTTTATTTTTACAACTCTATTTGGTAATATAAGGGTTTTAGAAGTTAAATAATCATTATTTTTCTTACCTTTATATTTTTCCTTCAGTTTCTAATCAATTAGACTCAAATGGGGCTTCCCTGGAGTTAAGGTGAATCTTGGTGGAGTAATATGAGCATAATTCTAAGTGATTTTCTTCCCAATTATCATAGTATTTCCACTAACATTTTCCTTGTAATTTTGATTAGGTTATGAAGGAATATTTATAGAGTTATTACATATTTTTGTAGAAATATATCTCATTTTCGTCTCCAACTTGATCAATTATGTACCCTAACTCTTCAACTCCTTCAGTTGATTAAGAACAGTATGTTTCAAAATATCATTAGTATTTAAATATACTTTTGGTTGGGATGGACCTTGTTTTTTTTCTTGATGATACTTTAGTGTCAGTTATTTTTCAGGTTTCTTGAAAATGATATTGGTAAGGGGGGTTATTGATAATTTTATTGAAAAGGGGGGATTCTTTGTTTCCATGTACCATACTTGAGACCCATACGATCTTCCCATCATAAATTGTACATAAAATAAAAGGGAATTTACTTATTCTAGGAAGTTATTTTTTTGTTTTTTAATATTTACTACCCTGGAAGATTCTATAATAGTCCTCTATCTCTTGAAGATGGAGACAACAATCACTAAGATGGTCTGGTTTTGTTAAAATTCCATAAGGCCTCAAGAAAGTGGGAATGGTGAGTTTTGTTCCAAGGAAATTTGTCTCAACATAATTGTTAATTATTACTACATAATATCAATTTAATTATTATCAATAGTAGAATTAATTAACTAGTTTACTCCACTCAAGGATGATGTACCTATATTGTTCAATTGTTAAGAGTTTTGTGTCATATTTTCTATCAATTCTCATGTAGTTGATGGTGTTTTTTTATCAATTATCCTCCTACTATAACATCCACAGTACTTATATACATAGGTGTGAGGACTTAATATAAGTACTAAATGATGATTTTTTTTTATTTATTTCATGATTTAGATATCTTTCATGCAACTTCTTGAATTATTCCCACTTCTCTTATAATGAATCCACCTGCGCTTGCTTGATCCCTGAGATCTCTTTACAAATGGAAATAGTCCCTGATACTGGAAAACATATCTAAAGTAAAATATATTTATAATCATTATAAAAATTCACTCCTTCAGGTAGTAAATAATACGTCCAATATTTTAAAGATTCATTAATTATGAATGGTTATTATATTACTTTTGGTCTTCAGTGGCATTCCTAGGTTTAATTGTTGAAAAAATGACATTAAATTCATTGAGGTGTTTATTTTGATATTCTCTAGAGATTCTATGTAATTTTTTATAAAGTTTTATCAATCGAAATTTTAATTCAAAGCCATATTCTATATTTGGGTATAAAAATGAAGTTAGCTAAAAAATGAAGTTTGGTGCAGAAAATTCCCAAATGGTTATATCAACTTCATTATTATTATTTACAACCATTGTATCCAATTTTAAGTTGTATTCAGAAGTGTTTCCAAAATAAATGCTCTCATAATAGTGGAATTCTCCAATTAGGTGAATGTTGACACTTCCATTAGACTGATACTATCTTATTCAGGCCCTAATGCTATGTTAAATCTTATAGTATAGATCAAAGAGATCCTTCAGATGAGATTATGTAAAAAATCATAGAAAAATAGAAAATAAGAAAAAATGGACCGCAAAATAATGATAAAAATTTAAATTTATGGTACAAAAAAATAAAAAATGATAAAGTGGAAAGAAGTAATATTAAGAAGAGAAGAAACGAATGGGATAAAAATAAATGAAATACATTAATTAGTTGAATAAAATACTTATGGTGCCAATTTAAATAGAATTTTAATAGGTTCTATCAAATGATATATAGTTTTTAGTAAGTAAGTACAATAGAGTGGATATACAAGGTTGTTATTTTAATGCTTAATTAATTAAAACTACTTATCGATTTCATTATGGAAATTAAATAAAATAATAATAATAATTAGGGGTTCTGTTTGAATGGTTTTTTATAAGAAAAAATGTCGGTATTAAAAATGTTTTTTAGAAAATATTTTCTTAAGGAATAATCGATCTAACTCCACCACTTAAATTATATATTAATAATTATATTTTAATTAAAATTATTTAAATTATAATCCCATAATTCATAAACTTCTAAACCCTAAGTAAATTGACATAACCACTAAGATTAAGGGAATTAAAAATTAGGATAACTTCATAACATGATTAATTATCACCCTACCTTGAATTTAATTTGAAGTGTAACATATGTTTAGTGGTTAATTAGGGCACAAATCCACACAAAAATTGAAAATGAATTTGGTTTACAGATTAGACTTTAACCTTAAAAATCAATCCCACTTGATTGAGTTTTATTGATTAATCAACATCTCTTACAACTCATATTTTCTTGATTTTACTTGTAAAGTGTTTATCATTGGAATCATTTTAAAATTTAAACCTAATTTATAGATTATATTTAATTTAAAAAAAATATTGAAAGTGGTGAGAATTAAATAAACTACGATTTCACTACTCTTCCTTGAGCGGAGTATCCATCATAGAAATGACTTGCATGTGTAAAGGTCTAGAAAGGGTATAACATAAAAATGTTTATTGTCTTGATTATCATCCCAGATAAGTAAATTAAATAACAATAAAATAGAATAAAAAATTGAATATAAATGGAAAATTATATTACAATAAACAAAATCTACGACATAAAGAAGAAGGAAAAGAAGAATTCATCGTAAAAGAGATCCTTTCTATAAGAGTAATCCATTTTATAATTATTAGAGAAATAGTGTGAAAGAAATTATGATCTTATATAAATCCACTAATATAATAAAAATACCCTAAAAATAGAAAAATACAAAATTATATAGAATAGGGGATGCTAGGGTGACAGGTGGTTCAAGTGTGAATGGAAAATCTATCAAAATATTTGAATTTATTTTTCACTAACTCTTTGACCTCTAAAAGGTATCAACCAGTTATCCTTCAATAATGATGATTTTTTTAAATTAAATATTCCATATAATATCCAAATTTTATCCTAATAAAATCCTAGATGATGAATATGTGGCCTAGAATATGAAGTGGTGTCCATGTTTATGAATCTAGTCTATCTTGGACGTTATTGACCATTTTCTCCCAATAAATTTAAGATCTAGTGAGAATAGTCCACATGAAAATTGTGTCATGTAGAGATAAAAATATGATCATAAAATTTTATGTTCAAAAAATTCCTTCATAAATAGTTATTTCAAAAAAAAACTAGATTGTACTTTAATGGTTTAAAACATAAATTTTCATAAAAAATGGAATACATTGTCTAATCTCATGAATTTCCATAAATAAACATGTTTATCGCAATTTTGGTAAAATATATCATTTTTTATCATTAAAATATTCAATAAAAAGGGGGGTTTTCGGCCTCATCAATGATTTTTTTAAAAAAATCAATTTTTGACTAAAGTTATGACCATAACCATGTCTCCACCATGATAGTTTATACTATATAAAAATTGTTATTAATGTGACTTCCAGTAATTATTGTAACACTATAAAACCTATATAATATAATTTCTCACCACTTGTAACAAACTGTTATTGGGTGGATGGATCAACCATGTTCAGAGATAGAGAATAAAATTTTCTCTCCCTCTCTTTAGTTATTTTATTTATTTTTATTTCTAGTTTCTAATAGAAATATTTTACTTTTTAATTTCAATTTTAAATATAAATATATTCTTAATTTTTTTTATCATTTGATTACTTTAATTCATTTTCTACTTTATTCCTTATTTCCATTTTCATTTTGGAGTTTGGTGATATGATAGATTTTCCAAAAAAACTCCTAGGACTTCACCATATAGTAAAATGAATCATGTGATAATTATAACTATATTCAACATGAGTGGATATAACACTCTCATTATGGGTTTATGAAATATATATTATGGGATTTTTCTAATGCATACTTCCTTCCACTAAACTCCCTTACTAATGTTAGTAAGATGTAGGTGTTTGCATCCTAGTATTCAAGTGTTCAAACCTAACTACCTATCTATATATATTTTGTGTCCTCTATATATTCTCTAACTTTCACGTTTTCTAATTACAAAATAATCATACACATGCTATTACAATATTTTTCATAAAACATGCATGATAAAACACACCCAGAATCTAAAGGTTTAATAACTTTGGGAGATTAACTACTTAATACAACATTTTCTAAACTTTAATACATATTAATTTTTTTTATATAATTAATATGATTCTTAATTACCTCATAAAACTATCCATCCATGGTATAACTTAGGTATATATTTATAAGAGAAGGTGAGAAAAAAAACCAAGTGGATAATCTGAATAAACATCAGTATGACATATCATAAGAGTTAATAATCATAACATGGGATCATAAAATAGGTGGATCATAAATCATAACATAATAAAATGGAATAATATCAATGATATCATAGGAATATGGAAATAATAGGATTGTGAGAATCAAAATTATATCACATAAGAAAAAAATGTGTCATTACAAATAATTGTCAAGGTTCACTACCAAGACAACATAACATAATGTTATAGGATAACTACTAATGAACCATATATAATAACCTATGATACAATATAATTACCCAATTTATTGGGGTCTATTTAATTTTTTTCCCATCCATAATATCATAATATATGTGTATCACATAGAAAATTTAACATCAATTATAAACAAGAAATCCCCATGAGAAGGAAATGGGTTATATAATAATGTAATAAAATTAAAACCAATGAGGTATCATGTATGTTCCCAAAAAGGGATGGGATTAGGTAACATTTGATGTTTATAAGTCAATAAAAAAGCATTGGTTATGAATATAGGATTCAAAGTAAAATAAAATAATAAAAAATAAACAAGAAGAAGTTTTTAAATGAACCCCTTTACTAATTTTAAGAAATAGGTAAAACATATTAACAGAAAATAAAGGAATATAGTCTCACAAAAAAATGAACCAATATATTTTATATCTAAATAATTAGGTGTTAGAAATTATAGAATAAAATTTTCCTTAGTGTATGAATTCGATAAAAGGATGGGCAGATGGAAAAGTTTCATTCTGTAGGGTTCAACTTAAAGACATGAATGAAAGGGGATTAGAAAGACCCACAAATCCCTGGAGAAATAAAGGGAAAATAGAATATATTATATCATGGAATAATTTATA
Organism: Viscum album; assembly: GCA_963277665.1. Classification (NCBI taxonomy): domain Eukaryota; kingdom Viridiplantae; phylum Streptophyta; class Magnoliopsida; order Santalales; family Viscaceae; genus Viscum; species Viscum album. The sequence goes on from OY728138.1 coordinate 1,321,581,007, forward strand.
TAAGACATAGGAATATTATATATGAAATAGGTAATGTTGGGTAAGGGGGATTATAATCTAAATAAAAAGGTGGTAAGTGTCAAGAGTCTTTTTATTTCGAGTCACTATTCACTTTAGATGCTCCTCTAACCAACTAAATAACTAAATTATATATATTAATTAAATATTATAAATATTTTTTCTGTTTATTTAATTTATTATCTTCAATCTATTATCATATATTATTAATTTATTGGATTCTTTTTGTTCAGTTTGATCATTTGTTTTTGTTCAGTCCATAGTTTCAAAGCTTCTTCAGTATAACGGTGAAAGTCAATGATATTTTCCTAATGGTTACATAAGCACTAAAATTGTAAAGTTATTTTTTCCAACCATTATATTAGTATAAATGTTATATAGTTCAATAGATACTCTAAAATTTTTATTATTCAATAATCATTTCTGTGCAAAATTGTTTTTAAGCAATTTCACCGACTATGATGGTTTATCTTTAATATTATTATTTTTAAGTGTGTTTTATCATTACAGAATATTAAACCTGAATTAAATTATTTATTAATATTATAAATAGATATATAAACCATTTTTAAAACTATCCATGGTAGTCGGTGGTGAATATAGAACAAAAATGTTGATATGAGTGGTATAAACCTATTAAGGGTGAATGGTGTATTTAAGAGAGATTAAAAGGAAAAGAAAATAATTTATATTTTATTTTATTAATTTATTTAAATTAAACTTATAATTAAGATATCATGTTATTAAAATGATAATATGGATTTTTAATGTGTAATAATTGAAAAAAAATTAATGATTTTGGGGTAAGATAACTTTACCTTCTCTTTGGGATGCTTCCTTCTGAATACACCTTAAGGCTTCAAAAGATGGTATTTTTCTTAGAACAAAGATTACCCAAAAATTTATTGATGGTTATAAGGATATAATTAAATAGATATTTCATAAAATAATAAGTTTTTGGACTAATGTTCAAGGGGTTAGGGATGGTGTCATTATAGGTAGAGGGTGGTGTTTTTGAATAAGATGTTGAATAATTTAATATTTTTACTCAAGAATATAAATATAATTAATTTATATGACTAAGTATAGTAATTTATTTATATATGTATAAACCACAAATTTTTTTAATCATTAACTATGAAATTAACCATTTACTTTCATGATAATACAATATACCATATTTTACCATATTTCATTGTTCACATCTATATTTTACAATTTATGAAAATTATTAAAACATCACCCTTACATAATTTAGAAATTATGATTCCAAAAATTATATCAATTTTTATAAAATAATTTTTTAAAATTTTTAGTTCCAATAAGTTAGTTTGATGTAAAAAAATGGAGTTGTTATTAAATATTTTAAAACATGTTTTACCAAAAATGTGTACTCATTCATACATAATGTTAGATGGATTGAGTGGTGGGGAGCAGGATGAGCCTCTGAGTAGCGGCGACTGGGTTTTCTCATAGGCTAGGGTTTCGGCCTCCAGTTTTCTCCCTCCCCCCTCCTCCGGCGTGGCGTGGTGCGGGTAAAGGTCCTTTGCTCGGTGTCAGTGTGCCTCGGCTCCGTCCTCCTTTCCAGTCGCGTCGGCCCTGATTTGGTTCAGGCGAGGCCTTGGTTCCATTTTCGTCTTCAAAGGTGTAGATCCGGCTTCGTTTCTTTCGGATGTTCTGGCATGGGTCCATCTAGAGCACCGGCTTGGCGAAGGCGTGGATCTGGCTTCAATGAAGGATATGACGCGGTTTTGGCTTTGACTTCGATTGAGATTGGCGAGTTCTAGGCATCTGGCTCTTTAGGCGAGGCTCAGAGCTGGCCCCAGTGTTGCGCGGAGGGGGGCGGGATTTTCAGTTCTGGATTCCGGTGTTTTGAGGTTTTCATTACAGGTTCGATTTCAGTGTTTTTTCTTATGGTGGTGTTTGTGGTTAAGAGATGGAGCTTTGGTTCGTTGCGCAATATGTGGAGTCGACTGGATCGTGGTTGTGCTGCGTTTTCTGTGGATTAGGGTGTGGCATTCGGACGACCTGATATTCCTCTTTCTGGTTTCTTCATCACTCTTTGTGGATGTACTCTTGGGTCATCTCAGGTCGCTAGAGGGTTTGGGTGTTCTCAGATCGGAGTCCGCTGGCAGGTTGTGGATTTGGGCTGGTGTTGACGGTCGCACCAATGGGCGTTCGAGGAGACCGGTTATGTGGTTTGTCTTTCTTTTTTAACGTTCGTGCTTCCTGATTCGTGGTTCCTCAGCCTTCTCCTACGATTTCAACTCTAGCTTGAAGGTTTGTCTCCTTGAAGATTGTGTGGATTGTCCATCCATTGTGCTTTATTGTTGTTTGTTGTGAAGTCTTGTATGTTTGATGTGGTGAAGTGGTAAATTGGTGAAGTGGTGAAGTGGTGAGTTCATGTTTGGTTTCTCACTTATTCCTCAAAAGTGTTTGCATTATAATAAAAAAACAATTTTCAGTTAGTTAGATGGATTGAGTAATTATTTTTTAATATTTCAATACTTCCATTTACTTAGTTTATTCATGGTAAAAATTACCTGTAGAGTTACTTCATTTGTTACCCTAACATTCATTTAATAATTCCAATAGTGTGGTTATTGTTCAAATAGTCATGTTACTATTATAATGGTTATGATTCCAATGACTACATTACCCCTTTAAAACGTTCATACAAACCTTATAATTCCAACAAATGTATACTACATAATCCCTTCATCATTTATTCATTTATTCTTCTTTCAAGGGTTTATTTCTTTTTGATAAAATTTCTATCTTACTTCTGATGTTAATATTTCTTATTACAATGATGTTCAGAAATGTGGTATTTTAGAATACCATAAGCCATAGAATTTCGAAAATCTAGCAATGTAATTTAATCGTGTTTATTATTTAATTACTCTTTTATTTATCTTATTTAATGTATTCGTCCATCATTTTAAATGATTAGTTATTAAATAAAAGGATGCTTATTTAGTTACATGGGGTATATGATTCATTTATTGTGTATTCTTACACTCTAGTTATTAAGAAAACAATTTAACTATGAAATATATAATTTTAATGAATTAATTTTCCTATAAAAACATGATATTTTTAATTTTCATCAGAAAATTATCCTTAACACTGTAATTCAAACTCTAAGATTAAAAAAGTTGAGGTTGCTCTTATTTCATTACATCCACAGGTTCTTATGTTGATTCTTTATACTTATGATTTCTCCATAATAGTTTCTCCAAGAGAGTCACATTGTTTCATTTCATTTTATATCAATGATATATGACCATCACTATTTAATCCTTATAAGATATATCATTCTCCATCTACACCACCTCTGAATTCAGTTTGTGATAGGGATTTGGTATATAATTTATCATAAGATATACATGGAACACATTATGTACTTTAACATAGATTTAGTGTAAGTGATAGTTGATAGGTTAAAACTCAAACATGATAAAAAATCTTGAAGGGGATATTGTAATTAAGGATTAACAGTCCCTACTTTTAAAACATCATAACTCCCTTCTAATGAGATATTTGGAGGAATAATTTTACCCAAACATCTAACTATAGGTCTCATCAATAATTCTCAGCATATCTCTCTTATCAACTTTATACTCCTCTAATGTATTGTTGAATCACTTGTATTTTCTCTATTATTTCATCCACTAGTTATGGTCCCAATAAATTTCATTCTCCAACTTCATCCCAACATATTATATTTCTACATTCTTTCCCATAAAGAGATTCATATGGGGCCATCTGAATTCCTGAGTGAAATTTATTGTTATATAAGAACTAAATTATTGGAATATGTTGATCTCATCCTTCTTTAATGTCTATAGAGTTGGTTCTAAGCATTACTTATATATTTTGGAGGGTCCTTTCGAATTTACCCTCTATTTTAGGGTGATATAGTGTACAAAATTTCTACTCAATGTTTAATGTTTTTTGAATACTTCTCTAAAACATTTGTAACAACCTTACTCAAATATTTCATCAACCCATATCAGGCTACCAATTCCACAATAAAATTACTCAATTTCTATGTATGAGACACTAGCACGGAGTATTTGAGTTAATCATTGAGGAACAATTTACCATCCATTAGAGTTAAGCTAGGTCAATGTTGGATTCTACCAAAAACACCTCATGACCCATCCGTATGTCAAACATTCCATGATCTAAAATCTATACACCAATGTTCATCAGTAATAGTTATAAAAAAATATGAAATCACACACACACATGTATATAGATAGAACACCACATCAATGTAAATATATTTAATACATAAGACTAACACAAATATAAAAATAAACATGCTTGGTGATATTCCGCCCGAATATTCATGCCAATGCTTATCACCCACTCTTTGCACTCAGGTGGACTCTTATCATATTAATTGACATTAAACTAATCCATAGATTTTATAGTAATATATTATTTCATACCTTCTACTTATTTCAATTTCATATATAAAATTTCATATACATTGAGATTAATTTCATGGGTGTTAGTACAAAAACCCAGTAGTCACCACTTAGAGGCATCAAATCCTACCGGTGTAAATAATAAAGTCTATATATGATAGATAAATAATATAAAATTATAGATATTACCCAAATCAAGGATAACTGAATCATAATAGAATCTTACCAGACCACTTGTAGGGGATAAACAGGGAATACTAAAGCATAACTTCTATACAGCCAGGAGGATCCAAGCCTTCTTCAAGACTAATCTTGTAATCCAAGATAAAATAGTCAAATCCTCATTAGAAAAATAAATTGGGATAATAAACATGTATTTAATACATACTATCTAAGGATATAATAAACTATATCATCTATAGGATGGGAAATTATCATATACCATTGTATATCAATGTCTGTGTGTCCTCTATATGAAGAAATAACTATAGAGAGAGGGAGAGAGAGAGTATTTAGATGCCTATAAGAATCCTGAAACCTATATAAGTCATATTCAACAATAAAACAAATATTTAAACCTCATGGATGGCTATAACTATAATAATTAGTATAGAAAATAATAATGTGTAATAAATACCAATACATATAGTTATATGATACGTGTTTTTACTAAATGTTCTCCAAACATATTCCAAAGTTGTCTAGTGTACAATAAAAAATGTTTATAGCCCTCAAACTTTCCTCACTGAAAAAACCCATTAATACCATTTCTAACCCATTGTAACACTCATTCACATCCACTATGAAACCTATTTCTCAACTCATATGCACCCTTATCCCTAACCCTTTCTTTATCCATCAAATGGAAATGAAGGGTCCTATAAATACATGTACACCTTAACCCACCTATTACATCACCAAGATCTATTCCCCTAATCTCATTATCATCTTACGATCACACACTCTATAGACTCATCTAAATGATATCATTGACCCCCAATTCATAAATACACTCATGCCATTTATATTATAAACTAAAGGACTTCAAAAGATATGATAAAATAAAGTAAGGATTCCAAATAGGAAACAAGATAAGAACATAGAAGAAAGTCCAAAATTACACTTGTCTGTTATCCAAATGAATACCTAGAATGATCAATAGAAAGTTTCTAAATTTATGATAGACATCACTTTTAAGTAATAAAATAATAATGTACATAAAGGAAATAAATGAAAAATATCAAACCAAAGAGAACTCCAGTAAAAATAACTCTTACCTAAAGAAAACTATAATAACAATAAAATATGGCCTAATGATAAACCACTAAAAAAAGAAAAGGTGATAGGAAATAATAATATAAATGAATTAATAAATAAACCTCAACACATCACCTTCCTTATACTTCCACTATAAGAACCACCACCCACTAGTTATCCCAAGTTTCTCAATGGGGTGACACATTAAGACTAATCAATATCTTATAAGTCTCTTCCCTGGTTACACATACCCAGTGAGGAAATTTTTATCACTTTAAAAAATTATTATTAGAAAATGATTCATTCAATATATGTTTTACCAAAATCAAATAAAGAAGTGAACACTTTACATACCTTTAAATCTTATCAGTGCATCATCACTGATGAAATCTATTAACTAAAGGTTAACTATTGTTCATTGACTTATAATTTGTTCTTGTTATCAATTAAAGGAATTATTTACCCTTTAGATCATAAAAAACATTGGAAAATATTCTTAGAAAATAAAAATATAAACCAATTAAAACTGATTCAATAACTTTTCATTAATTATTCAAGGAATAATATAAATAACTAAAGTTATACAATGTAATATAACTATATATCAATAAATAAAATTCCCTTTTAAAACCAAAACAATCCACTAAAATTATCACTTGAAAATACTAACATGCATAATACTGAAGAATAATTTTTAAAAAATTCATATTTATTAGATAAAATTAAAAGAATATGGAGAAAATAAAATAAAACAAAATTATTCAACATTCTCTAGTAACATTTCTATAAAATAAAAGGTCAATTTGACATGTAAAATACATGTTAAAACCTTCAATTAGTATTTCTAAAATTATTATTTAAACGTTATTAAAATATTATAAATTAAGTGGTAGGAATATCATAGGAAGATTCCAATTAAACACAATGGGGATTGAGACAATATGAATTTATGACCTATAATCAATATCATAATAATACTAAAATCACTAAACAACCTACAAGAATTTATAAATCACATTACATAATAAATATATCCAATATAATAAAAACATATAATTTAATAATCAAAATTATATTTCAAAACACATAAAAATGACTCTTAAAGGAATCTTAATACTATCATATCATAAATCCCCAATTTACCCAATATAAATACCCAAAAATTTAACTCAAATCTATAAAAACCATAAGATAATCCAACTATTAATTAACCATCACCAAAACAATGATCCACCGAAGGAATCCAGCCTTCCCTATCTTCTTATATTCCTTATATATGAAATCAATTTCAATCAGAGTAATTCCATAATGTTCTATTTGTATCACATATGAAAATCCTAAACCCACCAACCAAAATAGAAAATATAGAAGGAGGGAAGTAATTTAATGGGAAAGGGGATGAATTACCATAATTAGTGGATCGAAACCTCTCCAAACATCATGAGTTTATGAATAAATAATGGAGGAAGAAGGTAGGAAAAAGGGAGCTCTTCCAATGTATTCAGATGGCCTAGAATGAAAGGCTATGAAGGGGATTGAAGTAAAAAAAAAATAAAAAAAATAACCATGGTTTTTTAAACAAACCAAGAGAGCATTTATCATAGTCGTGGTGGCCCATCAAGTCTTGGTTTCCCTTCAACAGACCATCAGTGGTGGTTCCTTTATCTTCTGAAATTCCATCGAAACTTTTATATCTTCCACCAAGGTTCCAATATGATTTTTTATATAACTTATCACACTAAATTCCCCCAACATAATGGTGAATTTATTCTTTCATACTTCTCTAATAACTTCACTATATCTAAATACTCACTTCAAGCTTCTTAAAACACATAAAATGATCATTTCGCAATCAGAATATAAAAATTAAAATTTTTACTAAATTTCACGTTGACCTAGAGTCTCCAAATTACTAAAATATTAAATAAATGAAATAATAATGACACAAGTTTTTACAAATTCTAGGTAAACCCTGAATCGCATTTAGATACATTCAGTAATGGAATTCCATGAAACCTTACCACGTCTTAGATATATACCTCAACAAGTTTATCAAGTGTAAAGTATTTTCAAATGTTGATAAAGTGAGTAGTCTTTTTAGGCCTATCCATCATAGCCCATGTGAAATTTCTTCCTTTATATTTCATAAGAAGTCCCATGACAAAATACATAGTGTTATTCTCTCATTTTCATGTTTGTATAGGTAATTATCAATTCATACCCTTGTAATTATGTCATTATTTCTTAATTTTTTGGTATTACAATAACCATGATGTATATTTAGAATTATACTTCTTCATATTGTCCCATAAAAAGTGATTTTTGATATCTATATAAATATTTAAGTTTCCTAAGTGGATAGAGAATGATGAGTTTTGAAAATCATTTAATAACTCATTCTTCATCTATGTAACTATTGGTATACATAATCATTCCCTTCATACTAAAAATCTATATTTATTAATATTTAACTTGTATATTTTCCATTCCTTATCACTTCCACCATCTTTTTTATCTCCATATTGTCCCTTTGTTCCAACATAGTCTTTTCTATGTTGGATGGATAAGAAATCATTTCAAAAAGGTTGGATTTCATCCATTCACTTATGATTACCATGTATATCCTTTTTATAATGAAGAATATATGATCCCTTTAAATTCTCATCATGTATATAGTTTAAATATATTTTATACTTATAGAATTTACCACCTTATTCACTTTTTCCAGATGGTAATGAAATAATCAACAATAGTATTTGATTAAATCTAACTATATTTGTTGGAATATGTTGATATTTTTTTGTATGAATATATAATTTAAGATTTTATAGCCATTATATATTCCACAATACTTACAATAGTAATAATTCATATAAATATTCAATTTAAAGGTTACTACTACTATGACAACCCTGCTTTTTATTACAACTTAAACATGATTTATTACATAAAACTTCACTTGATACAACAAAAAAGATCAAGAGGTTTGGTATCTTTGGGGATTATGATCATTACATAAAAACTTAAAACATGAAATACAACATCTTTATTGAAAACTTCCTTTACATGATCACTACATTCCTTCGTACTTAGCATTGCATAGGATAACCCAAGGACATGCATAAGAAAAGGGTGAGCTATAAAGCCCAGTAAGGGAGTACACATGGAATAACATGAGGAGTACAACACATGTTAGAAAATAGGCATATCAATAGAGAATAAAAGAAACATGAACATAAAGGCATGATAAATCATGATAATCATAACATGGAAATGTGGCAACAACACTTAACATGGAACAAGCATGAGCCAACGCTCATTGCACATAGAGCATGAGTAAATCCTCATTGCACATGAAGCATGAGTAAACCATCATTGCACTTGAATTAGCATTAGTCAACACTCATTTCACATGACATATCATGATATTATACTTTACCCAATGCATTGAAGCGTTATAAGGGCACACCCTTCTTAAACATTTCATTTCATGCATAAGTGTGCCACGTGGATCATAAAACATGGATTCATAAAACATAATCATTTATTACACAATAAAGGAATGTGAAATTAATACATGAAACTTTACAATCAATAAGTAAATGTGAATAAAGGTGAATACCCTTGACGGAGAAATGGGCATGGTATTCACTACACAATGTCATTGGCTTAGAAAATCAGTGCAATTTCGGCAGCGTAACGGCGTGACATAAGAATTCATAAAAATGTTTGATGAGAGAGAAAGGGGTTCCTCATCATATTTACATGTAATAGACAGTAATGAGGTCATATAGATACATGTCCCAACAATTGTAATGGAATTTAGATTCATGATACAAAAGTATTGTTTGAATGTAAAAGAGGAGAGAGAAGTTCCTTTTGGAATTTCGGCATAGTAACGGGTGTACATGAGAGACATTTAATGAGAGAGAAAGGGTCTCCCATCATTCAAAAATAAATAGGAAAGTATTAATGAGGTGAGAAACCATACCCCAACATTCATAATTGAAATTAAAATGGAAAAACAACTTAAAGAAAATTGGACAAATATGAGAAAGGAAGAAAAAACCCTTACTTGGAAGTGTGCTTCCAAAGGCAAGAGAGAGGATTGTGAGAGACTTATTAGGAGCTTGGGGAACCTTATAAGGATTCTAGAGAGAGTATGGCAGAGTTTGGACGAACTTGATGGATTTTTAGTGAGTAGGAAGTTGGATCTTGGGTGGGTTTATATAGGAAAGGTGAGAGAATTCTTTATTATTTAGGTTTGGGTCCCCTTACATTAAATTAATCCAAACCACAAACCATCCCATGGTTTTTGCCCATGGTTTTTGGAAAATGGAAGAGTAAAACAATATTTTATAAGGCAAAAGTCCGAACTTCTTAAAATATTAGGGTTTCTTATGTGGAGGTGAGTCACACTCCCATGGAAATTAATTTAAAAAGGCAAGGTGTTGAATATGTCTTGAGGGGTCCATTAATGCTTTGAAAAGTAAGTCAAACAAACCCAAAATCACATTATTTTAATGGTAAAAAATATATTGGCCGAACATAAAGATTATAGTATTTTATTACATCACTATTTGGTCATTATGATGTCATAAAAAACATTATATATTTAAATGGTATTTAAATTTTACCCAAAAATTTGACCATCTCAGAAAATTATGAAAAATTCACCATTGGATAATTTTGACATCCTAATTCTAGAAATGAAATTTATTTTATCTAAACAATTTTCTAAATATGTTAATTTTCACTTTTTAAATAAAAACCGACATTTATCGAAAATTCACGGGTTTTGACAGAAATGGCTTTCAAACCTTAATAAAAAAATTTAATTGCATTAATAAAATTACAAGATCATTTATATTTAATAAAAATTAATTTAATAATAATATTACTATTTTATTAAAATATTATTTAATTAAAAAATCCCTTAATTTAATAAAATATATTTCTTAATTAAATAATAACTAAAAACACCATTTGTACTTTAAAAACTATGTACAATGTATCAAAAATGACTAGAAATTATATTCACTATTATATAAAAAAAATAATGTACATGAACATAGTACTACTTATTTGTTACATAAACCCTTAAAACAGCCGCATAAGACCTAAGAGTAAGGTGTGCGATGGTAACAGACTCTTAGGGTGGCTCAGATAACATCGCTCGAGTGGTAATTTCAATCAACTTCAACTTTTCCCGTAGACGGTCATGTTTGAGCTTGACATGATGAAGCTCATCTTGGGCTTGGTCAAGGGCGAAGCCCAAAGACGCCACCTCTTTTCTGAGCTCCGACAAATGGGCTTCGTATGGGTCAATTCTACTGGATGAGGTCATCGCTTTGTTTTTCTGAGTAAATTGGATTTGTTAAAGTCCTATATTTATACTAATCATGTGATCACTGTTCAACGACTATATTAGAAATGGTCAAAATTCTTAACATAAAACCAAATAAGTTGACATTTTATATAAACATAAAGAGACATTTAATTGGATCAATAGGGATTTCCATTAATAAAACTTTGGGTCATTACAATATTCCCCCCTTAATAAATTTCACCCTCAAAATTTTCCTTTTCCCACACTAAAACAAAAGTGGGTAACTCAGCTTCATCTTATCCTCTGATTCCCAAGTCGCTTCTTCAAACTTATGGTTTCTCCACAACACCTTGATGAGGGGCATTGTCTTATTTTGTAGAACTTTTTCTCTATGATCTAAGATCTTCACTGGTTGCTCCTCATAAGAATGATCATCTTCCAATTGTACCACCTCGGAAGAGAGTACATGTGAAGGGTCCGATATGTACTTACTCAAGAGGGATACATGAAAGATATCATGTACTTTGTCCATAGTAGGTGGAAGTGCTAGTCGATAGGCCACAACCCCGACACGATCAAGAATATCGAAGGGGCCGATGTACCTTGGACTTAACTTCCCTTTACTTCCAAACCTCATGACCTTATTCTATGGAGATATGCACAGAAACACCATGTCTCCAACTTTAAACTCATGTTCTCATTGACGATTATCTGCATAACTCTTCTGTCGACTCTGGGCTGCCTTGATATGCTGCTGAATGGTTTTCACCTTCTCCACCATTTCTTCGACCATTTCTGGTCCAAGTATCTTGCGTTCACCAACCTCATCCCATCATGCCGGTGTTCTTCACATTTTCCCATACAGGTCTTCATAGGGTGCCATTTGGATGCCTGAGTGGAAACTATTATTATAAGAGAACTCAACCAGAGGAAGATGTTGATACCATCCTCCTTTAAAGTCCATTGAGCATGCTCTCAACATATCCTCAAGTGTTTGGATAGTCCGCTCATATTGGCCATCAGTTTGAGGATGATAGGCCGTACTGAAGTTCAGTCCAATATTCAGATCATGTTGAAGACTCTTCCAAAGCTTAGAGGTGAATCTTGGATCTCGGTCAGTCACAATAGAGAGTGGTACTCCATGCAACCTTACCACTTCCCTAATATATATCTGTGCTAGTTGATCCAAAGAGAAATCATCCCGAATATCAATGAAGTGTGCAGTCTTTTTAAGATGATCCACAATAACCCAGATTGCATTGTTGCCTTTGGATGTCCTTGGAAGCCTGGTGACAAAGTCCATGGTGATGTTCTCCCATTTCCATTCTGGTATGGGCAATGGTTGCATCATCACCTTGGACTTCTACCTCCTTTCCTTCACTTGCGGACACACCAGGCACTTTGATGTATATTCAGCGATCTACTTCTTCATATTATCCCACCAAAATTTTTCTCGGAGATATCGATACATCTTTGTGCTCCCTGGGTGAATAGAGAAATTTGAACTATGTGCATCATCCAAAAGTTCCTTCTTCAGCTCCGGACTTGATGGAACACATAGTCTTTTCCCAAACCTCACAATTACTTCTTCATTAACATTAAACTCTGAGGATTTCCCTTTTTTGATAGCTTCCACTTTTTCCTGAATTCCCATATCATCATGTTGAGCATCCTTTAACCTTTCCAAAAGATATGGTTGAGCAATCATTTGTGAAAGGATTGATGATGTTCCCTTATTTATGATTCTCACATCCATCTTCATCAAGTCTAAGAAGATTATATCCTTCTCAATTCTCATCATTGATAGAATTTTTGGGTCCTTTCTACTTAGGGAATCTGCCACCTTGTTCGGTTTCCCAGTGTGGTAATGTATTGAACAGTCATAATCCTTGATGAGATCTATCCATCTTCTCTGGAGCACATTAAGCTCCTTATGTGTGAATATATATTTAAGACTCTCGTGGTCAGTATATATCACACATTTCTCTCTATAAGGATAATGCCACCAGATTTTCAAGGCAAAGATCACCGCCGCCAACTCCAGATCATGTGTTGGATAGTTTCGCTCATGGATTTTCAACTGCCTTGAGGCATAGGATATAACTTTATCATTCTGTATCAGCACACAACCTAAGCCCTTTTTTGAAGCATCACTGAAAACAACAAAAAGTTCCCCACTTGTGGGTAAAGTGAGCACAGGCGCAGTGATAAGCCTCCTTTTCAACTCCTTGAAGCTTTCTTCACATTCATCAATCCAAGCAAACTTTACTCCCTTTCAAGTTAGCTTAGTAAGAGGGTTGTACAATTGTGAAAAATTTATCACAAATCGTCGATAATATCCAGCTAACCCCAAGAAGCTACAGATATCCGTTACCGATGTTGGCCTCGACCATCCCTCAATTGCATCTGTTTTGGAGGGGTCCACAGATATCCCATTGGTTGTGGTGATATGGCCCAAGAATGAGACCTCCTTCAACCAGAACTCACACTTGCTGTACTTTGCATAGAGATTCTCCTTGTGCAAAGTCCCTAGTACATTTTTTAAATGCTCCTCATGATCCTCCTTGGTTTTGGAGTATATTAGAATATCATCTATAAAGACTACCACAAATTTGTCAAGGTAATCTCTAAAGACTCTATTCATCAAGTCCATGAATATTGCTGGAGCATTGGTGAGTCCAAAAGGCATTACTATGAATTCATAGTGCCCGTACCTTGTACGAAAAGCAGTCTTGGGGACATATTCCTTCTTCACCCTTACTTGATAATATCCCGACCGCAAATCCAACTTGGAGAAGTATTGTGCTCCACACAGCTGATCAAACAAGTCATTGATTCTTGGGAGAGGATACTTGTTCTTTATCGTGATTTTGTTAAGTTCACAATAATCGATGCAAAGCTGCATTGACCCATCCTTCTTCTTGACGAAGAGGACTGGTGCACCCCATGGTGAAGCACTTGGGCGTATAAACCCTTTATCCAGATTCTCCTGTAGTTGTTTCTTCAGCTCTTCAAGCTCAAAAATAGACATTCTATATGGAGTTTTGGATATTGGTAGTGCCCCAAGTATAAGTTCAATTGAGAACTCAACATCTCTTCTAGGAGGAAGACCAGGCAGTTCCTCGGGAAACACTTCAGTGAATTCCCTCACAATATGAATTTATTCAAGGATGGTTTCTTCCTTGGACTCAATCATTTGAACCAGATATGCATTCTCATAAGGCAGTAATATCCATGCTTGAGATGATGGAGCTAAAGGAGATTCATCTTCCTCCTGACACTTGTAAAGAATCAGGGGTCGATTCTCCATATGGAGTGTGATTTCCCTCTCCCGAAAATTTATGTTGGCTCTATATAAGGAAAGCTAATCCATTCCAAGAATTGCATCAAATTCCACTAGAGGGAGTATGACGAGGTTCAATGGGAAATTTAATCCACAGACTATAACAGGGGAGGACTTATATTCATGGGATGCAATGATTTCCCCATTTTCGGTACTCACTGACATCTTTACTTCCATGATTTGTGGTGATGTTGGGATTTTTCTACTAAACTTTCGAGATATAAAAGAATGCGTAGAAAATGAATCAAAAAGTACATTCGCTATTCTTGAATGAATAACTAGCGTACCTGTCACCACTTTGTTTTCGGGGTTCACTTCGGCAGAAGTGATGGAAAAAGATCTTCCTTGCTTCCTTGGAGGTTGTTGGTTATCTCCAAAAACCCTTGGATTAGGGCACTGATTTGCAAAATGACCTGATTATTTGCATTTATAGCATTGAACAACGCGTTGAGGTTCGAACGGAGCGTTCCTCTCCTCTATCGCAGCTGTGGGTCTTTCTTGCCGACAGTTAACACCTAGGTGCCCTTCTCTTCCACACCTGAAGCATTTTCTCGTCCCTTTAAGGCAAATTCTAAGGTGATTCTTTCTGCACTTTTGGAAAGTGGGGTGCTAGATCTTTTTAACACCATTGGATTTATCCATCGGACCACTAGCATTGAATTCTACCTTACGCTTCTTGTCCCCATGATACCCTTGTGATTCCCCGATCTTCATTTCGACCTTGAGGGAACATCAGACAATTTCCTCATAGCTGTCGAAGTCACGGATCGCTAATGGTTTCCGCAATCTAGGTTTCAGCCCACCAAAGAAGCGGTCAACCTTGCATTCGGGGGTAAGGAAAAAGCTGGAAGCGTATCATGAAAGCCTTATGATGTTTGACTCGTACGCTCCAACAGATTCTTCATCTTTTTGCTTGAGGGAAAGGAAGTCCCTTTCCATCTTAAGCCGGAGGGTGCGTGGAAAATATTGATCGAAAAACATCTTCTGGAAATCCTTCCATTCCAACGCCTCGATCTCCTCCTTAGGCTTCGTATTTTTGATCAACGTCCACCATTGATCAGCTCCACCCTCCATATGATAAGCCGCCAGGAGAACCTTCTCTTGTTTAGAACATTGGAGGATGGAGAATATCTTTTCAATGGAGTTGATCCATTGTTCAGCGATCGTGGGATCAGATGATCCACTAAAAGTAGAAGGCATTTGTCTCATGAAGCTCTCAATAGCAACTTGTTCTTTCTTAGGGGGGTTTAACGTTCCTCTTGGGCCGTTTTTATATTCAAAACTTGAGTTAGCTGAGAGAGAAGCGTGACAAAGTTCGCGATTCCCGCTCCCATTGGATTGGGCATCTCATTAGTACAGTCATCACACTAATCTTCACATCGGTTGTTAGCCCGAGTCCTCTTATTACCGGCCATTAGATGGAATAAAAGGAATTTCAGTAGTAACACATAAAGGGTAATCTAAAGAAAAAATATGATGACTTATAAATAAACTTTCATTTCCTTAACTCATGAGTCTATAGGCTTTATTCTAGGCTTTTCATGATCTACTTTCTAACATATATTCTTAGGGGCATTTTTATAATTCCCTTAATAAGGGTTCATACTAAGCTTGTGAATTTACCAAAGAATATCCCCCGGGAGTGTCGTAACCAAGAGTGCAGTAAGGCCCATTGTTGTGCACCAGTTCCTGTTCGAGTCTAGCTCAAAGCGGTGTTTTCGGGTTTTACCCCTAGGATACATCTGTGCCAGAGCCGCCTCTACCTGCTCGTATCTAGACAGGGATGTATTTTCTTGATAACCCACTCACTCAATACTCACCAAAACTTAGGAATGTTTTTATTATACTTAGTTTTGTATCTAAGGCTTTAGTAGGGTTTCATAATCCCAAAAATAACTAAACCTATCCTCTGATACCAACTATGACAACCCTGCTTTTTATTACAACTTAAACATGATTTATTACATAAAACTTCACTTGATAAAACAAAGAAGATAGATAGGTTTAGTGTCTTTAGGGCTTAGTATCATTACATAAAAACTTTTAACAAGAAATACAACATCTTTATTGAAAACTTCCTTTACATGATCACTACATTCCTTCGTACTTAGGATTGCATCGGATAACCTGAGGACATGCATAAGAAAAGGGTGAGCTATAAAGCCCAGTAAGGGAGTACACATGGAATAACATGAGGATTAAAACACATGTTAGACAACAGGCATATCAATAGATCATAAAAGAAACATGAACATAAAGGCATGATAAAGCATGATAATCATAACATGGAAATGTGGCAACAACACTTAACATGGAATTAGCATGAGCCAAGGCTCATTGCACATAGAGCATGAGTAAATCCTCATTACACATGAAGCATGAGTAAAGCCACATTGCACTTGAATTATCCTAAGTCAACACTCATTGCACATGACTTATCATGATACTATACTTTACACAATGCATTGGAGCGCTATAAAGGCGCACCCTTCTTAAACATTTCATTTCATGCATAAGTGTGCCACATGGATCATAAAACATGGATTCATAAAACATAATCATTTATTCAACGATAAAGTAATGTTGAATTTATACATAAAAAATTACAATCAATAAGTAAATGTGCATAAAGGCGAATAACCTTGATGGAGAAATGGGCATCGTATTCACTACACAATGTCATTGGCTTAGAAAATCGGTGTGATTTCGGCAGTGTAACGACGTGACATAAGAATTCATAAAAATGGATGATGAGAGAGAAAGGGGTTCCTCATAATATTTACATTTAATGGAAATTAAGGAGGTCATATATATACATGTCCCAAAAATTTTAATGGAATTTACATTCATGATACAAAAGTATTGCTTGAATGTAAAAGAGGAGAGAGAAGTTCCTTTCAGAATTTCAGCATAGTAACGGGTGTACATGGGAGGCATTTAATGATATAAAAAGGGTCTCCCATCATTAAAACATAAATAGGGCAGTATGAGGGAGGTGTGAAACCATACCCCAACATTCATAATTGAAATTAAAATGGAAAAGCAACTTAATGAAAATTGGACAAAAATGAGAAAGGAAGAAAAAACCCTTACTTGGAAATGTGCTTCCAAAGGATAGAGAGAGGCTTGTGAGAGGCTTATTGGGAGCTTGGGGAACCTTGGAAGGATTATATAGAGAGTATGTCAGAGGTTATACGAACACCAAGGGCTTTGAGTGAGGATGAAGTGGGATCTTGGGTGGGTTTATATAGGAAAGGTGAGGGAATTCTTTATTATTTAGGTTTGGGTCCCCATACATTAAATTAATCCAAACCACAAACCATACCATGGTTTTTGCCCCTGGTTTTTGGTAAAGGGAAGAGGAAAAAATATTTTATAAGTCCAAAGTCCTAACGTCTTAAAATATTAGGGTTGCTTATGTGGAGGTGAGTCACACTCCCATAGAAATTAATTTAAAAAGGCAAGGTGTTGAATATGTCTTGAGGGGTCCATTAATGCTTTGAAAGTAAGTCAAACAAACCCAAAATCACATTATTTTAATGGTAAAACATATATTGGACTAAAATAAAGATTATAGTATTTTATTACATCACTATTGGGTCATTATGATTTCATAAAACTCATTATATATTTAAACGGTAATTAATTTTTACCCAAAAATTTGACTGTCTCAGAAAATTATGAAAAATTCACCATTGGATAATTTCGACGTCCTGATTCCAGAAATGAAATTTATTTTATCTAAATAATTTTCTAAATATTTTAATTTTCACTTTTAAAATAAAAACCGTCATTTATCGAAAATTCACGGGTTTTGACAGAAATGGCTTTCAAACCTTAATAAAAAAATTTAATTGCATTCATAAAATTATAAGATCATTTATATTTAATAAAAATTAATTTAATAATAATAATATTATTTTATTAAAATATTATTTAATTCAAAAATCCCTTAATTTAATAAAATATATTTCTTAATTAAATAATAACTAAAAACACCATTTGTACTTTAAAAACTATTTACAATGTATAAAAAATGACTAGAAATTATATTCATTATTATATAAAAATAATAATGTACATGAACATAGTACTACTTATTTGTTGCATAACCCCTTAAAACAGCCACATGAGACCTAAGGGTAAGGCGTGTGATGGTGACAGACTCTTGGGGTGGCTCGGATAACATCGCTCGAGTGGTAATTTCAATCAACTTCCACTTTTCCCGTAGACGGTCACGTTCGAGCTTGACATGGTGAAGCTCAGCTTAGGCTTGGTCAAGGGAGAAGCCCAAAGACGCCACCACTTTTCCGAGCTCTGACAAATTGGCTTCGTATGGAGAAATTCTACTGGATGATGCCATCGCTTCCTTTGTCTGAGTAAATTGGATTTGTTAAAGTCCTATATTTATACTAATCATGTGATCACTGTTCAACGACTATATTAGAAACGGTCAAAATTCTTAACATAAAACGAAAGAAGTTGACATTTTATATAAACATAAAGAGACATTTAATTAGATCAAGAGGGATTTCCATTAATGAAACTTTGGGTCGTTACAACTACCAACTTCATATCTTATGGCAGCTACTTTTTCTCATTGATCTTTAACTATCTTGAAGCAGAGGCAATCACTCTATCATTTTTCAAGATTAAATAACTCAAAACCCTCTTTGAATCATCATTTTATATCACAAACCATTCTCCAATTGGGGGTTTTTTGAGTGTACATGTATTGTTAGTAGCCCCTTATTCAGCCTCTTGACACTCATTTCACATTCTTTTGTCTAGAAAACCATTACTATTTTTCAATTAACTTGGTTAGTGGGTTTAAAATAATGATAAATTCCATATAAAATATAGACATTACCAAGATATTCTAACGAAATTGTTGATACTCATTATATATGTTTGTCTAAGACATTAGTTAATCAACATTTCCTTTTAATGGTCAATTAATATCCCTTATCTTGGGATTCCATTCACTTAGAATGTAACTTTTTATATCCAAAATTGATATTTGTTTTAATTTTTATAAAAAATATATTTTAACAGTTTTTTTAATATGAAACTGAAATGATTATCATGCTCTTCCTTGTTTTTGAAATATATGAGGATAAAATTTATAATTTCAACCACAAATTTGTCACGGTAATATCTAAAGACTTTATATATCAAGCCCATGAAAATTATTGGATCATTTGTGTCTCTGAATAAAATCACTATAAAATCATAGTTTCCATATATTTTATTAAATTTAATCTTTGAAATACCCTCTATATTACATTCAATTGATGATATCATTATCGAATATCTATACTGTGTGAAGGGTTTTATATTAGGTTGTAGACTCGTCAACTATTTTGAGAATAAATTAGTATATTCCCTAGAAATGGGCATGTATTTAAAGATTATCATTTCCATTATCTCAACCATTTGAGATAGATATGATTTCTAATATGGAGATAATATCTATACTTGTGAAGGAATTACCAAAGGAGATTCAAAATTATCCTTTCATTTTTATAGAATTGGAGCATGGTTTCAGATGTGAAATGAAATTTCCATTCCCAACAGTTGATTTTTGATCCATAATAGGATAGTGAATCTATGCCTAGTATATCATAAAATTATACTAAATTTATTATAACAAGATTTTATTGAATACTCTTTCCATAAATATTAATTGTGGAAGAGTTATATAGTTTATATCTAATAATTTCACAACTTTATCTTTTCATTGATAACTCAAACTTCAAATGTTGAAGTATACATCGGTATCTACCATTGATTCACTTCTCATTCTAAGAAAATGATATTCATGATAAATTTTTATTACTTATATATTTTAATAATAGAAAATATTTTTTAAATTTAATTTTAACCATTAATATTTGATTATAGACCAGAAAATCCCTTAAAAGAGGGTGGTCATTATTGTATAAATGACTTAATAGCAACGTGTTCCTACTTTAGAGAAGTAAAGAACTATATATGGTTAAAGTTATTATCCATAACACAATTAATTTGATGTAATACCCCACTGATGTTTTCAATGTTATGTACATTTTTATACTTTTATTTTTGGTTTATCGAGGCATTGTATTTCCAAGGAGGAGTATGGGGTGTTCAGGGGGTAAGAGAGAGTTTTTGGTCATTCATGGATTCACCATGCCCTGCTAGTGAGCATGATGAATGTTATTTTAAATATTATGGAATATTAATCTATTTTTGAATGACTATGGTTAATCCCTAAACATGTTGATATGGTCATCTGGTGCTTGGTGTACCACGACTAGAAACACGGCTATAGACAAGGGTATGTTGGTTGGGATCCCTCCCTATGTTAAACAAGCTTCTGAGAAATTCCTAGTGAGGGGGCCTATAATATTGGGGGACTTCATATCCAAAATGGGGAGTTGAAACTCCCCACATTATATCCTTGGTTGTGGTGAGGGGGAAATGGCTAGGCATTTTGCTTTGGGACAAGGGGTAGGCCATGATAGACGATGGAGGAACCACCATGTATTTGAACACATTATATTCTAGTCCATGGTGGTAGTCAAATGTAGTTTTTAAAATGAATATAAAATTGGGTAAATGATATTGAGAGATGTGTATCTCCCTTTTACCAAATCCACCATTTTTTGGGAGTTTGTCACACCATGGTGGAATCCAGAAAACTTCACTTATAAAAGGGGTTCAGATCTCCCCTAATTCAATTCCTTTTTTCTCAAATTAATATCCCGGTGAATTATAAACCTCCATATCCCCCTTTAGTCATTAATTTGGGAATCTTAACCCATTTAATCATTGAATTAATACTTTTGGATCAAATTCTGATATCCTTTATTCCCTCTTTCAAATTCTTCTTATATTTTTATTTTCTAGGAGGATAACAGTAGCAGGGGGATTTCTTTTTTATTTAGTTTTATCTTGGTTTGATAGTGGATTAATATGGATGGTATTTTGTGAGTTATCTTTCAATATTTATTGGGCTTAGTCTCTTGTTTCTTCTTTTGTGGTTGGTGGTTCTCTTTAAAACTTTAATTGAGGTAAGAGACCCTTTTTCCTCTCCTTTTTTAGATGTACATCTAGGAATATCATGCTTTTTTCCCTTTAGATAAATAGTAAGTATCATTTTAATAAATATAATTAATTTTATTAATTAAAATTAAATGTTAGGGGAGAAATTTCATGAGTTTTTCTTGTTCTTGTGATTATTTTTTTGTTGATATGGTTGTGCATTCTTGTTGTTTTTTCAAATTGACTTATGTTATGATAAGGATGTTATCATGGTTGTGGATATTTCTAAACCTCATTATGATTATTTTATTAAACTCGCCACACATGAAAAAGGAAAATAATGTATATCTATATAGTACTTTTTTCCTCATGGAATATCATATTTTTTTTAGCATACCATTGAAAATAATGAAGTAATTGTGATGAAAGAATTTGATAAAACTAAAATGGGATCTGTGGTACTTGTGATGTGGGGTGGTTATGAATAGATATTAATTGGTGTGATATGGATGGGTTGTTATGTATTGTCTTTTTTGGTTTCCCTGTATCTTTATTATGAACTTAAAATGATGAAACAAGGATAAATGTGGGTGGAAAATTATTGTGTGGTAGAAGAAGTAATGTCTGGATTAGATAATGAATGTGATAGATTAAAATGTGAAATAAACAGGCTTGTTAAACGGATATGGATCATAATTATAAATTATTTAAATGGGATGTTTTGGAAAGTAATATGTAATTTTTATTTTGTGTGGATTGTGTGTGTCTTTCTTATGTGGTGTGGTTTATTTATAGGTGGAAACAATAGTGGTGGAGGATGTGATACCTTAAATCGTTATTATAAGTTATGATGGTTACCTCAATATAAAGCCTATGTTAGAATTGTGTATTATATACCTATAATTTACTTTATATTATTTCTATACACACCCCACCTATGTCATGTGATTACACTGAATCCCAAAGGTTTTGGGTTCTGAGTGTTTTTCTAAAACATCAATAATAAAGGGTATGGATGGCTAGATATCCCCTCATCTCTCTCTCACTCTCTATCGCTCTTATAGGTGATATTATTATGAATATGCTATGATTTCTTTTAGATATAGTACATTATAGCAGGTGATTGATTATAGGATGATGTTATGCATAGTTGGGGTTTTTCATTGTAGGAGGAGAGAATGTGGTTGATGTCCTTCATATTCATAATACCCAACTATTATTGTTATGTGGAAGTGGTTATGGGAGTGTGTGGATGTGATGATATGTTTCACAGGGTTCATGGTGTGATATATTTTCCCATGTGTCTTTGGGCAGGATACAATGTGGTTTCCTATGTGTCTTTATTCGGGATATAATGTGGTTGTATAGGTGTCTTCAAGAATAAATATTAAGAAAGGCATGGGAATTTCAAGACATATGGCATTTGGGTGTGTGAGTAGAAAATTGGAGGTAAAGTGGTGGAGGGTAAATTTTATCAATGTGCATATTATTATATTATTACACTTGGATTTTTTATTTTGAGAGAATTTTATAGTGAGGATGGGGTTGGTTAGTTGACATGTTTAGGTTCATGTTGGTTCTTCTATTTTCTAACATGAGTCTTAGTATTCTCCATTAAAATGAGAATATGAGACCATGGGTATGACCCTATTGATTATACTTGTTATTCTCACCCTATATAAATATAAACTTATTTTCAAGTTTTCAGGATGGATTTGGAGACCGAGCGAGACATTACAAGCATGGAAATTGGATTTATTATTGAGTCATTTGCTTAGGATTTTCTTTTGGGTTTTTATTTCTAGTATCTATTTTTTTTGTCTACATTATAGTTTCATTATGGGATGGTTTGTGTTTCCCTTTTCCTTTTGTGAGATGAATTTTATTGGTGGTTTTCATTCAATATCTTGATCCTACTTTTATTGTTGGGGGTAATGCATTCCATGTGTGAGATTTTACATACCCTCAATGTTATTCACCAACCTAAGGCCTACTAAAGAAGGGAATTGAGGGTCATCATCACTATTCCTTAATATTTGTCATAGGAAGGGTATCTTTGAGATGAGGGGATTATGATAGAGTTGTATCAAATGAGATTTTGAGAGATATAATGGAGTTTGGTTTTATATGTTTTGAGGATTTCATGGGTTGGTAGGGAAATAGTTCTAGGTGATCTTGGTGTGTGGCATAGGCTATGGAGACTAGATAGGTTATGAGATTTTAGGGTCCCCATGATTTAACATAAAGACAATGAGTTTTTTGAACCACCAAGTGATATTGTGTCTCTTGAAAAGTAGAGACCTAGTATAGGTACATGTGTCATGATTGTTTGTATTTGTGTCAGTATTGGCTAGTATTCTGAAATTTGAAATGAATTAATTTAATGAAAAATAATAAAACTCAAGTCTAATAGGCTTAGGGTTTCCCTTTATTCTCCAAGAATATCTCTGAATCATCATCTCTATATAAATCAAGTGGTGGAGGTTCTGCTTATTGACCTAGTTGATTATTGGAGGATCGACCCGATATAGGAGGATGATAAATGATAGTTAGTAATGCAAAATTTTTAATGATGGGGATTGTAAAAGTATAATGGGGTGTCTCTGATCTAGAGATAGAGCTATGGTTAGAGGATTGTGAGATCATTTTTTGTATGATTCATGCTTGGTCTGAGTTTTGGGTCTCATTGTTCATTAATTAGATGAGGGGTGCTACATGTTAATGGTGGACATTGTATCTTGGTGATCGGAGGAAGACAAATGTTTCTTGGGAATATTTCTAAAAGGGAATCTGATTGGAGTTACAATCATCGACAATGAACGTAATAAAGAGGTAGGAGTGGATTTCTCTTTAATAAGGAAGTATTTATATATGATATATAAGGATAAATTTAAGGATCTTTTTTCATTTCACCTACAGTTATTGATAAAGAGTCTCATGTGTGGTGTCTGGAGGAGGCATTCTATCCATTTATCTAGTATACAATTACTCCATTTACATTTCCAATGTATTAGGAAGTGTTCAAAATGTAGAGGTGATCAAAAATATGAACTCACAAGCAGGTAGAACATGAGAGTAGAGTCAGTGTGGTTTCTCAGGGAGTAGAGTTATTGGTAGAAATTCTTAGATGCCAGGGCCTTTGAGGTTTTGTCCAGTAGGGAGTCATCCCTAATAGCTTCATTTTAATCCTTCTAGGGATAGCAGCTATTGTTCTTTTCTTGGGAACTTTAGACAAGTGTGTTATGTTTGTTTGGGTCATGTTTATCTCCATTATGAATTCCTAGTGGTTCTTAGAGATTAGTATAGTGGTTTTGTTCAAGTTTATTATCATCCATCGAAGTAACCACCAGTGAATCCATGTTAGAAATAGGGTAAGTAGGATTATGCTTTTCCAAGTGGATATGGGGTAGTTAAGGGCTGAACATGGGATGTTCTTCATCTTCCGGGACACAAACCTAAGCATGGCCATATAGGTGGATGTCATAATCAAGGTAGAAGAGATGTGCATTGAAAGATGTATACTATAGAGGTTCTAGAACTAGAGGGGACATATGTCATTAGAGGTATGATTATCATATCTTTTACCATTGTAATGCCTTATTTGATCCAAGGGAATTGCACTCTTTTATTGAACCAAACTTTTTTTCATGGTGAATAGACATGGAGAAGTTTCTCATTCCCATGGTGTTGATTAATCCATTTAGAGGCCAAAAATTCTTGTTTGATGTGTGTCGGGGGTATAGGCAAATGATGGTATTCATGTAGAGATGTCTTCTTACTATAGAGAAATTCATTTGTTTTAATCCTTATAATTTATTGGTTATATTCTATATGTATGGTTCTTTATTTCTTCCAAAGTAAGGCTAAATTATCAAATATGGATGGTAAGCATGCAATTTTCATCAGTGAGTGGGGTTTTCAGATGTTTTGTAAGTGTGTGGAGCCCCTTCTTTCCCAAATATTATAATTTCAAGTTAATTAATGGGGATCTAGAATAGTGGAGGGTACCATGTTTGATGAATAATTCCTAAATTTCTTCCTCAAGGAGGTTGTAACACTGCCACCTCAACATGATGTCAAGTTTGGGATAAGATTATATTCATCCACTTCTCTTATTTCAATGGATCCTAATCTTATGGCAGCCTATGGGTTGTGGGATTTGGGGATTATAATTGATAAATCAATGTAGAAGGTTATCATGTATTCTACTTTGTCATTTTTGGGTTCTCCGGTGTTATTTTCCAAGAAGTAAAATATAGTCTAAAGTTTTCTTTAGACTATAGAAGGTTAAATCGGGTGACAATCAAGAATCATTTACCTTTTCCAAGGATTGAAAATATTTTTGACCAATTGAGATTATCTAGTTGGTTTTCTAAGATTGATCTATATTCTAGATATCATCAGTTGTATAGAGACCCTATCATTAAAAACATTAACATTAAATTAATTTTGAGAAACACATAAACATTATACCAATAGATACAAGAATACCATACTATTCTAGTGCCTTTGGAAACATGGAATATATAAACACTTGTACATAAGTGAGCTACATTATCTCCCATTAGGTTCTTATTGACTAGAACCCTTCTTAGAGACATCAAACATAATAAATATATTCATAACCTAGTGAAGAAAAAATAAAAATGGGTGAGGTGAAATTCTCAGTGAGGGTAAACAAGGGAGACATATAAGTGTAAATGTTAGCATAAGGGTATGAGAATGTGATAATGAAAATAGAATATCATACCCTACATATCAAAGATATTGTAATAAATACTGGAAGTTAATAAGAAATGAATGATAGTGGAATAAATAGCATATGTCATGAAATCATGACATATGAATAATACATATAATTGTGTCAACACATAATCATATAATGATTTCCATAGAATCCCAAGGCATCACTGCCAAGACCATCTTAGTGGAAAAAGACTTTTACTGGACCAGTGAACCCCTGTTCCAGCCCTGTATTATTGAACTGAGTAAACCATCATTCCAACCCTATATTTATGAATTGAGTAAACTCTTGTTCCAGCCCTATATTACTAAACCAAGTAATCCCTCATTCTAGCCATGTCTTTCTCATGAGATATAAATCTGTACCCAATGCATTGGAGGGAGATATAGGTACCCCCTATCACATAATGAAATCATACATACTTGTGACATAAGATCATAATTAAACATATGATAACCCATGAAATGAAATGGGTATCATAAACACGTTAACATATCAAAACCAATGGAAAGATACAGGTTTTGCAATCATTTCATCATAAATATAACCTGTGAAAAGAAGCGAGTTTCAAAATCATATAACTCGTGAAATAAAAATAGTTTTCATAGCATCATTCCATCAAAACATAATCAATTCATAGAAATAATATTAATGGATACATTGAATAATTTCATATAAAGGCATTATTAACACCAATGGATGTTCTCTTAGCTGGGAAATATTTTTTTAGAGATCTTTTAAAAACACTTCTTGAGGAAAATATCCTTTCTTGTTTGAAAAAAGTATTTTTAACACATAAAACAATTTGAAAAACTTTTTCTTAGAAAATTCATTGAAAACTTATAAATAAATATTTTAAAATAATAAAAAATTTTAAAAATAGATTTTTTCCTTCAGAATTATCTTCAAGGATCTTTTGAAAATATTTTTGAAAACATGGTTTTTGAAAACAATAGATTTCAAACCAAGGAGAGAGGTGGTCATATTTTACTAAAAAATATTATATTAAGTATCAGAGAGTGGAAAATAGTACTAAAAAGTTAGTATATATTTAATAAACATAGAATAAGGAAATTTATGAATATTATTGAATGATGTGTTATAATATTTTATCAAAGGAAGCTTAAATATAAACAATCTTGAAAAACTAAGGACATTTTCTCAATAAATCTTATAACTTAGCGACTAGGGATCATACTCTCCATGTAAGAAAATGAAATTACATAAATCTTAATATATCATGAAAATAAGTAGATTCATTATATAATATATAAAATGGAAGTATATATTCCTCGAATAAGATTTCAGGTGCATAACAAAACACGAGTCTCAAAGAAGGAAAATTGAGACAAAATTGTTTTATCGATTTGGTATCTTTTGAAAGCTAAACCCCATGAGAGAAGGATCATAGAATTGATATTTTAATACTGATAAAATTAATTAAAATATACATAGAATACAATCATGGAAGTTAAATACACCACACAAAAGGAAATAGTGGTGAACACATCTTGTATCTCACAGAAATTAAAAGTGAGACGAAATCTCTTTAACTTGTGTCTTGACTATCTCCATAATCATAAAATATTCCTATATAATAAATATAAGTTTATTATACATATTATAAATAATAATATTCTTATATCTATTACCATATATGTTTTTATTGTGACCTTATATTATCCTCTTTTTAACGATCCTATGTTAAAGATTCACTACGAGTAATATTCACTTTATTCTTCACATGTATCTTAATTTGTTATATCATTGATCCTTATAAATATATCATGATTCCAGAATATATAAAATGATATAAATATCAGGTATAATCATTAAATTTATATTATAATAATCTATAGAAAAATGAATTACGTAATGGAATACACCATTCATAGAGATAGTAAGTCGTACATATGCATGAACGTTGTTTTCCGTTTTTATTGTTGTATTGAAAGTAAGTATGTAAATAACATATGTATTTATATGTATATCACAATTCAATTATCATGACTATATCATATATATCATATAAGTTCATTAAAATCATCATTTTTACACTCTATGTGGTGTGTGAACGAATCACATCACTTTGAGGGGGCGATAGTCCACACTTACTCAAACGAGATTATCGTCTTAACACAAAACGGAAGCTCAAAATATGTGTTTTTTAAATGGAATAAATAATAATAAATACATAATAAATAGAATATATTACATATATAAATAGATTTTCCATCACAATGGCCACCATTATTGGTGGAAAAGGAGAAATGAACAATCATCATTTTGTGAGGCAGTAGTTCTTCGTACACAAAAATAGTATGTTCAACATCCATTAGATAGAGGTGTGTGTAAGTGTAGGTCCAAAAAATCACATAAAAACATCCTAGTATATGTAAGATTATGGTTGTGTCACACAATAATGTAATAAATAGAGTGTAGTGGTGGAGAAAAAAAATAAAGGGAAGGATCTTCAGAAATGACGTTACCTCTTTGTCAGGTAACTCCTTTTGGTTTATTCCAAAAGGATTCATTGAGAATATTTTTGCCAAAATGGAGACTTAAGGTCAAAGGGAGGATTTTTTTGAGGCTACTTGTTCATATATTTATAGGTTTGAGTAATGGGTAGAGTTGTTGGCCTTTTATAGGGAGGGAAAATGACTTATATGGAATTTCTAGAAACAAGTTAGGTGTGCACATATTCTTACCTAACAAAAGTCATACCAAACCAAAAACAAATAAATAATTGAAGGTTTATGGAAGAACTATGGACATTAAATGAGTTTTTGAAAAGTATCTAGATCATTTGGTCCCTTAATTGTAATGTTTGGTCCCTAATTAAGCTTAATTTGGCCTTAACTACTGTGATTAATTTTAATCACTTTTACTAATCATTATGGTCAAAAAATTAAAATTGTCTTATTAGACTCTAAATATTAGATACAATAAAATGGTATATGTCAGATTTTTTAAGCTTAAATCACAAAAGCGTAAAAATTAAGATTAGTGCTAATCCCGCAGACGAGATGAAATAATAGGGTTTTAAAGTAAGAAAAAGTTCAAAATTTTGTTAAGATTTTATATTCAGTTTCAAAGTAAAATTGATTATAATGAATTAAATTTTATTAATAGATTTAATAATTTTATAATGTGAACTTAAAACATATTTTTAATATCATTTATAATTAATAATTAATTAGACAAAAAATTAGTTTTCAACTAAAAAGTAGTATTTTTCACTATTCATCAAAAAATGAAGTTTCTCAAAAAATTACCAAAAATTCCTCATATGATAATTTTGACATTATGAATTCAAAAATTAAGTTTATGTTATCAAATTAAATTTCTAAATGTGTCTAAAATTACTTTCATTATTAGAATCGGTTCATTCGAGAGAACGATGTTTTTAACATAAAAGGGCTTTACCAAAAATCATATCTTTTATTATCAATATTTTTTTTTATCTAAAACAATTATAAACAATATTTAAAATGTAGTTATTACTATTCATATTACTATGTTTAACTTTTAGGTTATAATTATCTTATTTAAATAATTAAAACAATAAACAGAGATGTTTTGTAGAAGCTCAGTGTCTAATGTATCGTACACCAAGTTGGTGTTGTGTGTATCGTATGCCAACTCAGTGGTGCGTGTAACATACGACAACTCAGTTTTGCATGTAACATACACCAAGTTGGTGTTGCATGTAACATATGTCAATCTATTTTTTCGTGTGAAAGGAATATTTGACTTAGTACATTGCAAGATATAAATGAAAATTTAAATTTATTCAAAAAACATAGGTCTGTAAAAACATAGGGTGTTACATTCTACCAACCTTAAAATGAATTTCACCCTTGAAATTAATCACTTGGGTAAAAAAATTCTGATGGTTCTGCTTCATCATATCCTGAAGTTCCCATGTAGCTTCCTCTAACTTGTGATTTCTCTATAAAGATTTCACCAGACTATTGGTTTTGTTTCATAGAACTTTCTCTAATCAGTCCAAAATTTCAACAGGTTTCTCCTAATAAGAAAGATATTTCTCCACTGGTATGACCTTTGACTTAATTATATATGAAGGTTTAGGTATGTACTTCCTTGGGTGGCATACATGGAACACATCCCGAACTTGATAGAGATTTGGAGGAAGTGCCAAGTGATAGGATACCATCCTGATACGATCAGGAATCTCAAAGGGACCAATATACCTTTCCCATTATTCCTGAATCTCATAACACTCTTCCAGGGTCAAATTAATAGAAACACATTTTTACTAACTTCAAAATCTAGATCATGTTGATGGTTATCATCATATATTTTTTACCAACTTTGAGATGCCTTTATATGCTACTAAATGGTTCTATCCTTCTTGACCATTTCTTTAGTAATATCAGTTCCCAATAGCTTTATTTCTCCAAACTCATCCCTGAATATTGGATCTCTATATTTATTCCCATATAGGGCTTCATACGGTGCCATTTTAATTCTTTATTGAAATTTATTAATGTAAGAAAACTCAACTAGAGGAATCTGTTGATCCCAACCACCTTTGAAATCCATAGAAGAAGATCTCAACCTATCCTCTAGGGTTTGGATTGTTCTTTCAGAATAGCCATCTATTTGAGGAAAATAAGCCATTTTGAAACTCAAATCCTTATCAAGTTCTTTCTAAATAATATTCCAGAACATTGAGTTAAACCTTAGATCCCGATCTGATATAATGGAATATGGTACTCCATGAAACCTTACCACTTCCTTAATGAATATTATGGTAAGATGATCAAGAGAGAAATATTCCTTGAT
Organism: Viscum album; assembly: GCA_963277665.1. Classification (NCBI taxonomy): domain Eukaryota; kingdom Viridiplantae; phylum Streptophyta; class Magnoliopsida; order Santalales; family Viscaceae; genus Viscum; species Viscum album. The sequence continues at coordinate 1,321,611,972 of OY728138.1, forward strand.
AGCAATGAAGTGTGATGACTTAGTAAGACATTCAACTAACACTGATATATAATTAAACCCTTTAGAGGTTTTGGGTAGTCCATCGATAAAATCCATAGTGATGTTCTCTCATTTCCATTCTGGTATGGGTAATTGATGCAACATCCCTTTAGAATTTTTTCTTTCAGCCTTAACTTTCTAGCATACCAAACACCAAGATAAAAAATCTGAGATATCTCTCATTTTTCCATCCCATCAAAAGTATTATTTCATGTCCTTATATATCTTTGTACTTCTAGGATGAATAGATAATGAATAACTATGAGCTTCCTCTAATAGATCCTTCTTTAAATCTATCATGGAATTAACTAATACATGGTCTTGGAACCTTATCATTCCATCCTGATCAAGTTTAAACTCAAGAACATTTCTAACCATCTTTTTCATCTCTTCATCTTCCATTTTTACATCATTAATCTTAACTTGGATACATAGTTGAACATTTAGTTGAGAAAGATTAGATTTTTTTCCTTCCTTTAGGATTTCTAGATCCACCCTTTGAAAATACAGAAATATTGAATCTTTTTTATCCTCATCATAGATAATATAGCATTATCTTTTTGACTCAAAGCATCATCCACCTTATTCGCTTTTCTAGGGTGGTAATATATTTAGCAATCATAACTTTTTATCAACTCTAACCATATTCTCGGGTGCATGTTCAACTCCTTCCATGGGAATATATATTTCATACTTTTATGATCTTTATATATATCACCATTTTACCCATAAATATAATTCATATATATATTTAATGCAAAAAAATAGAGTTGTTAACTCTAAATCATGAGTTGGGTAATTTTTCTCATGAATCTTCTACTATTGTGAGGAATATGCTATAGCCATGTTATTTTTCTTAAGAACACACCCCAATCCATTCTTGGATTCATCTCTATATATTAAAAACCCTTCTCCACTATAGGGTAGTGTAAGAATAGGTTCACTAACCAACCTTATATTCAGTTCCTTGCAATTCTCCTCACATTCATCTTTCCATAGGAACTTAACACCCTTTTGTGTTAACTTGGTCAGAGGATTAGATAGTCATGAGAAGTTCTCTAAAAACTATAGATAATATCCAGCTAAACCACGTAAGTTATAGATCTCAGTAATCATGGATGGTATAGGATAGCTTTCAATAGTCTCTATCTTTGAGGGATCTACTTTTATACCATCACTTGAGATTATGTGACCCAAAAAGGAAACCTATTGCAGCCAAAATTCACACTTTGTAAATTTTTCATAGAACTTCTCCTTCCTTGGGGTCTTCAATAAAATTCTCAGGTGATCTTAATGATATTACTTTATCTTTTAATAGATTATAATATCATCTATAAAGACTACCACAAACTGGTCAAGGTAATCTCTGAAAACTATATTCATTAAATCCATGAAGATATCATGGGAATTAGAAAGACCAAAATGCATCGCTATATATTCATAGTGACCATACCTTGTATAGAATGTTGTCTTGGTTATATCATCCTTATTGACCCTCAATTGATGATATCCAGAATGATGTTCAATCTTGGAAAAGTATTGACCTTCACATAGTTGATCAAACAAGCCATCAATATGAGGAAATTGATACTTTTTATTGATTTTGATCTTGTTCAACTCCTAATAATCAATACATAGTCACATTAATCCATCTTTATTTTCTACAAAAAGTACCGACACACCCCAAGGTGACACACTCGTCCGAATTAATCCCTTATCAAGGTTTTCATGTAGTTTCTTCTTTAATTCATATAACTCAATCAGGGCCATTCTATAAGGAGTCCTTGTAATTGTTGTGGAACTAGGTATAAGTTTTTTCGAGAACTCAACTTCAAGTTTTGGTGAATATTAGAAAACTCTTCCATAAAGACATCCACCAAATCCCGAACAATAGGCATATTATCAATGTCGATATTCTCCCCAGCTATTTGAGATAAACAACCCTTTTGAATGGTAATTAAGACCCATACTATAGATTTAATCACCATAAGAAGTTCATACTTATCTTCCCATTGATGGATGATCATAGGAGGGTTTGAAATATTGAACGAGGCTTCCCTTCCTTGAAAATTAATGTGGAATTTATGTAGAGAAAGTCCATTCATGCCTAGGATGACATCAAATTCTCCCAAATGAAGAATGATAAGATTTTTAGGAAGTACATTCCCACAAACTTCTACCAGATAGGAATCATATACTTTATATTTAATCATCGTACCATTAGGTGTTTTCACTTATAATTACACTTCTAATTGTTTTGGAGAAATATTAACACCCTTAGAAAATTATTTAGATATGAAAGAGTGGGTAGATCCAGAATCAAATATGACATTAGTAGTTCTAGAGCAGATCATAGGTGTATTGTTCATGACATCGTTATCGCACCCCTAATCAGAAATAGAAATTTCCTCAGATTTCCCCCTATCCCTTGGCATAAGAGGTTTTTGACGTCGATAATCATCACCAACCCTTGGGTTTGATAAATGATTAAACATTTCTTATTCTTCTTACAATTGTAGCACTGAACCATTTGAGGTGAATTTTGTGCATCTTTTTCTCCATTATCATTTTGAGAAAACTTCTTCCCATCACCTCATAAATCAATTGCCCGATGGCCATCCCTTCCATACATAAAACATTTATTAGACCCCCTAAGGAAATTTCCTCCATGCTTCTTGCAAGACTAATATCATAAATTAAATTTCATATTTTTTTCTCCATTGTTTTTAGAGTTTCCTTTAAACTCCATATTCCTCTTCTTATAAAAATCATGAGATTGATACGTGATTATTACCTCTATTTCTAACTTTATTTCACTATTCACAATCTCTTCATAGCTACTAAATTCTATTATGTCCAACACCCTTCTGAGACTTGTATTTAATCATCCAAATAACCTATCATCTTTAATTTCAGGTTGGAAGATAATTCCTGAAGCGTACCTCTCAAGTATCATGAAATTATCCTCATAGGTACCAATAGATTCATCATCCCTTTACTTCAACTTAATTAACTATTTCTCCATCTTGGTACAAAGAATTTGAGGAAAGTACTTATTAAAAAATAAGTTCTTGAACTCGTCCCAAACCATGGATTCAATCTCACCATGATGCCTCGTATTCTTGATTAGAGTCCTACACTGATATGCTTTTACTTCTAACTGATAAACAACCAGAATGACTTTCTTCAGCTCCGTACACTAAATAGGGGAGAATATATTTTCAGTGGTACTAATCCATTGTTCAGCAATAAGTTTATTAGGAGACTATCTGAAAGATGGTGGGTATTTCCTCATGAAATACTCAAAAAAATGTTGTTCCCTCCTTTTCCCATTTGGAAATCCTCCAAAATTCATAGCTTACGAAATTTGGGTGAGAATAGAAATAAGATTTTTCATTCTAGCTCCCACATCATTAAGTTTCTCAGGAGTACAATCATCGCATTATCCTATGAAATTTCCATTAATGTGGTTCCTTCAGGTTCTTCCCATTGAATAAAACCAAATGCATAAGGTAAGAAATAATAATCATAATGAGGAACCACATGATCATGAAAAATCACTTGTAAGATGTCTAATTTATGAAACATTCATTAATATATGATACCTTAGTTTTATCCTATGTTATTCCAAATCAACATAGGTTTAAATCCTTTATAATGGTTTATGAAGAGTTTATAAATTCCCAAAGAATATCCATCAGGAGTGCCAAACTAGGTGTGTGGCAAGGATCATTGTCATGTACCAGATTACCCTGAGTCAAGCCCAAAACATCTTGAAAATTTATTACCCCTAGTTACATAGGTGGAAAAGCCACATCTACTTGTAGTATCCAAATAGGGATGTATTTCTAGGAAACCAATCACTTTATCCTTCACCAAGATTCCATGACATTTTCCTATACTTTGAATCATCCCTATAATTATCCTTAGACATGTCCTTAGGGTTCTCACCATGTTTTTCTCATCCATGTTTTCAAAGTTTAACTAAAATTTTCCTCTTATGCCAACTATAGCGACCCTCACTTTAAAAACATTAACATTGCATAAATTTTGAGGAATACTTAAAAATTATACAAATAGACACAAGAAGACCATACTAGTCTAGTGCCTTTGGAAACATGGAATACATAAACACTAATACATAAGTGGGATAATTTATCTCCCACTAGGTTCTTCTTGACTATACCCCTTCTTAGACACATCAAACATAATACGTATCTTCATAACCTGGGGAAGGAAACATAAAAAGGGGTGATCTCAAATTATCAGTAAGGGTAAACAAGGGAGACATATAATAATAAATGTGAAAATAAGGGTATGATAATGTGATCATGAAAATAGTATATCATACCCATCATGTGAATGGTTATAGAATAAAGATTGTCAATTCATAAGATATTAATCATAATTAAGTAAATAGAATGGTCCATGAAAGCATAACATAAAAATATTACATGGAATTGTGGCAATACATAATCATATATTTATTTCTATAATATCCAAGGCATTACTTCCAAGACCATCTTAGTGGAAAAAGTCCTTTACTGAACTATGTGAACCCTCATTCAAGCTCTATATTAATGAACCGAGTAACCCCCCATTCCATCCCTTTATTATGGAACCATGTAAACCCTCATTCTTTCCCAGTATTACTAAACTGATTAAACCCTCATTCCATCCCTATCTATCTCATATGATCTAAATCTTTACTCAATGCAATGGAGGGAGATATAGGTCCTACCCGTCACATAATGAAATCCTACATACATGTGCCACAAGATCACAAATAAACATATCATAACCCATGAAATGAAATGGGTATAAAAAACATGTAATCATATCATAACATATATAAAGAGATAAGTTTCATAATCATTTCATCATAAACATAACCCGTGAAAAGAAGCGGGTTTCAAATGCATATAACCCATGAAAGAGAAACAAGTTTCATAACATCATTCCATCAAAACAAAATCCATTTAGAGAAATAATATGAACAGAGATATTGAATAATTTCCCATAAAGGTATTATTAACACCAATGAATTTTATCATATATGGTAGATAATTTTTTATAGATCTTATAAAAATACTTCTTAAGGAAAATATCCTTTTTGTTTGAAAAATATTTTTTAACACATAAAACCATTTGAAAACATTTTTCTTAGAAAATACCTTGAAAAATTATAAAGAAAGTTTTTAAATAAATAAAAAAAATTAAAATCCATTTTTCCTTCATAATTATCTTCAAGTAACTTTTGAAAACATTTTTGAAAACATTATTTTGGAATACAATAGATTTCCAACCAAAGAAAGAGGTTTTTATATTTTACTAAGAAACCTTATATTAAGTACCAAAGAGTAGAAAAATGGAACTAAAAAATGAGGATATCTTGAATAAAAATAGGGTAAGGAAACTCATTAATATTCTTGAATTATGTATCACAATATTTCATCAAAGGAAGTATAAAGAAGAAAAATCTCAAAAAATGAGTAAATTGTCTCTATAAATCTTATAACTTGGTGTCTAGGGATCATACTCTACGTGTAAGAAAATAAAATTACATGAATCTTAAGATATAATGAAAATAATTAGATTAATTATATTACATGTAAAATGGAATTATATATACCTCAAAGCATATTTTAGGTTCATAACAAAACATGATTCCCAATGAAGGAAAATAGAGAAAAAACTATTTTACAAATTTGTTAAATTTTGAAAGTTAAACCCCATGACAGAAGGATCATAGAATGGATATGTTAATACTCATAAAATTAAGTAAAAAATTCATATAATACAATCATGGTAATTACATACACCACACAAAAGTAATGAGTGGCAAACAAAGCTTGTATCTCACAAAAATTAAAAGTGAGATGAAATCCCCTTACCTTGTGCCTTTACTCTCTTCGTACTCATAAAATATTCCTCTATAATAAATATAAGTTTATTATAAATATTGTAAATAATAATATTCTTATATATATATTACCATAAATGGTTTTATTATTACCTTATATTACCCTCTTGTTAACAATCCTATGTTAAAGTTTTACTTCTGGTAATATTCGTTTTGTTCTTCACATGTGTCTTAATTTGTTATATCATTGATACCTATACGTATATCATGATTCCAGGATGTATAACATGATATAAATATAATTTATATCCATTATATTTATATTATAATAATATATATCACAATGAGGTATGAAATGGAATACACTGTTTATGGAGACAGTATGTCGTACGTACGCATGAACGTTGTTTTCCGTTTTTATTTTCGTATTGAAAGAAAGTATGTAAATGAAATATGTATATATATGTATGTATTTATATATATATAATTATTAAATTATAATTAATATATCATATAATTTCATTAAACCCATCCTTAATACATTCTATGTGTTGTGTGAATGAATCACATCACTTTGAAGGGGTGGTAGTCTACACTTCCTCAAACAAGATTATAATCATAACACCAAATGGAAGGTAAAAAGATTTTTTTAAAAGTAATAAATAATATTAAAGAAATAATAAATAAAATATATTACATATATAAATATTGTTTCCATAATAATTGAAACCATGATTGGTGGTAGAGGAGAAATGAACAATCATCGTTTCATGAGGTAGTAGTTCACCATACACATAAACAGAATGTTCAACATCCATTAGATGGATGTTTGTGTGATTTTAGGTTTGAAACTTTGAATAAAAAAATAATATTAAATTTAGGATACTATATTTTTCACACAATAATAGAATAAATATAGTGGTGGGGTGGAGATTAAAAATAAAGGAAAGGATCTTGAGTGAAGGCGTTACCCCATAATCGGGTAACTCCTTTTGGTTAATGCCAAAAGGCTTCCTTTTGAAGCATTATTCCAAAAGAGAGGATTCAAGGTCTAAGGGATGATATTTTTAGGCTACTTAGTAATATCATGGAATAAATTAAAAGGTTTTAGAGGTGTGGGGAATGGGTAGAGGTGGTGGACTTTTATAGGGAGGGAAAATGACTCATTTGGAACTTCTAGAAACAAGTTAGTTGTCCACATGTTCTTACCAAAACAAAGTCATAAAAAACCAAAAAAACTAAATACTTTAAGGTTTATGGCCTAAATATATATATAATTGGGTTTTTACAAGTTTATAGGTCATTTGGGCCTTTAATTTTAAGGTTTAGTCTCTAATTAAGCTTAATTTGGCCTTAAATACTATGATTAATTTTAATCACTTTTCCGAATCATTTTGGTAAAAAAATTAACATGGACTTATTATAATGTAAATAGTATAATTAATAAAATTGTTTATGTTGAATTTTTTAAATTAAAATAATATTAGTGGAAAAATTGAGATTAGTGCTAATCCCGTAGACTGGACGAAATAACACGGTTTTAAAGTACGAAAAAGTTCAAAATTTTGTTGAGATTTTATATTCAGATTCAAAATTTAATTTATTATAATGAATTAAATTTTATTAATATATTTAATACTTATATAATTTTTCCTTAAAACTTATTTATAATATCATTTATCATTGATAATTAATTAGGAAAAAGGCAGTTTTTAACTAAAAAGTAGTATTTTCACTATTCATCAAAAAATAAAGTTTCTCAGAAAAACCCCAAAAATATACCCTAACCTAATTTAGAAGTTATGAAATCAAAAATGAAGTTTAATTTTTCAAATTCAATTTCTAAATTTTTCTAAAATTAATTTCATTATTAGAAGAGGTTTATTTGAGAAAACAATTTTTTTAACATAAAAGGGATTTACCAAAAATAAGGTCTTTTATTATCAATATGTTTTTTTATATAAAAAAATTATAAAAAATATTTAATAATTAGTCATTACTATTAATATTACTAAGTTTAACCAATATTTTATAATTATATTTTTTAAATAATTAAAACAATAAAAATAGTTGTTTCGTAGATGCTCAGTGTTGGGTGTATCATACGCCGAATCATTGTTGCATGTATTGTATGACAAATCAGTGTTGCGTGGAACATAAGACAACTCAATGTTGTGTGTAACATATGAAAAGTATTTATTTCATGTAAACTATGCCTAGATATTTTTGTGTGTGGAAGGAATCATTATCTTAGTTCATTTTAAGATATAAATGAAAATTTAAATTTATCTAAAAAAACAGGTCCGTAAAAACTCAGGGTGTTACAAGTTGAGGGTTATGGAGGAGGAAGTCTTTAAGACTATCTCAAAACGTATGTATGGGAACTTATAGTTCCTGGTCATGACATTAGGAGTCATAAACACACTAGATATGTTTTTGGGTCTCGTGAACTTCATGATCAATTATTTTTAGGACCAATTTGTAGTAATGTTCATTGACAACATATTATTCTACTCAAAATCTAAGGAGGAGCATGTCGGTTATCTCAAAATTGTATTGAAAGTCATTTTATGCCACCAGGTCTATGGAATGTTTTCCAATTTCAAGTTTGGGATATAAGAGGTGAATTTTTTTGGTAATGTGGTGTCCCTGTAGGGTGTGCACATGGACTCATCGAAGATCAAGGAAGTTGATTATTGGGAAGTACCTAAGAATATGGAATAGGTTCATAATTTAGTTGTTATCTTGGGATATTAAATGAGATTTATGTTTAATTTCTCATATATTGTGGTCCCATTGATTGTTTTAATCATGAAATGTTAGGCTTCTATCTTGACTTATCAGTTTCTAGCAATGTTTGACTACCTAATGGTTAAATTGATCAGTTCCTTGGTACTTCTATTTTTAGAAGAAGGGGTGATGTTTGAGGTTTTCTGTAACCCTTATAATCTAGTATTGAGATGAATCTTCATAAAACAAAACATGGTGATCTCTTATGGATCTATGAAATCTCATTCCCATAAGAATAACAATTCCATCCATGATCTATAGATAGAGTTAGTTGTGTTTACACTAAATTTCTAGAAACAGTTATGTTCCTTGCATATCACAAGATATTGAGGTATATTTTCCCTCATTGAGACATAAATATGTGAAAATAGATGTGGATTTATTCTCCTTGGTACTATAACTTTGAGATATATTATAACTCGGGGAAGGGGAACATCATTGATAATGCACTAAGTAAGATTTCATGATGGGATATTTTTCAATAGTTTGTGGATTCTTATAGGGTAATAGAGGAGTTAGAGTCCATACATCTATATGTAGGGATGGTTAACGGTGTTTGTTGAATATTTCAGATGATATAATAATATTCTCAGATGCATCTTGTGGAAGAGTCTTAGTGGGGAGACATAGAATCAGAGGTGATGTTCAACCATGTTGGAAATAGTGATGTCGTAGAGTAATAGTCATAATCGTATGTTGTTTCAGGGGAGGTATGTTATCCTAATAGTGATGCATAATGGATCCCTTTATGAGTTTCATAACTCACCTTTATAGTTTCATCTAGTGTTATATAATATTTACCATAATTTGAGGATGTAGTTTTAGTAGCCTAGGATGAAATGGACAGTGGTCGGGTTGGTGCATCCATGTATGGTTTTACAATAGGTAATGGAAAAACCTCATGTTCTTAGTGGTTTGATGAAAACACTAGATTTACTTAAATATAATTTGGAATTTTTCTTGATACATTCCATCATAGGATTACCCCAAGATCAAGCAGGATATGATGTCATCTAGGTAATCATGGATAAGCTGATGAAGTCAACTCGCTTCATAGAAATCGGGGAGTCAAGTGTCATAGATGTTTTAACAAGGAGGTATATGGATGAAGTTATGCAGTTTCATAGAATTTTGAGTTCCATTATCTTATATCAAGATGCTCATTTTATGTTGATATTCTATAGAGGATTGTAGTATTATTTTGGAACTTAGTTATGCCTTATCACTGCTTTCCACCCTCAGATATACAAACAAAAATAAAAGACCATCCAGATATTGGAAGATATGTTGTGAGAATGTATATTGGATTTTGACGGATCCTATGAAAGTTAATTTACTTTGGATGTGTTTTCTTATAACAATAGCTACCACTCATTCATCATTATGAATCTATTTTTGGAATTGTATGGATTTCCATGATGATTTATATTGTGATAGATCTAGGTTATAGAATCATCTATTCTTAGTCCTAATAGGTCTCCTATCAAGGAAATTACCCTAAGAGGGATGAAAATTAAGGTAGAATAGATTTTAACCATTTAATATCTTGGTCATGATCTTTTTCTCATGATGTGAGAAACACTTCTTTTCTCTCCCAAACTTTCTCCTAAAAATTGATGAGAGAAATAAATGGCACATAAATAATTTTACATGGTTCACCCTAACTGGGATAGTCCAAAGAGAATATGAATAGTGATGTGTTGATGCACCAAAACAATAGTGAACACTAATTTATTTATATTACACAATAGAGTCAACTCATTAACACTATGAACTCATTATTCAAACTAGATGATAAATCTAATTGCCCCTCGATAAAGATATGTGCTCGTGATTCCCTTTATCACATCCTTGATCTTATTTACAACATTGAGATTTGGATAATAAACCAAACATAGTTTTTCTATTATTCACCCTCTAATAATGTTCCAGTGAGATAATACTCCTAGAAATTCCTCCTTGTTCCTTACTCTACCTCCTCCACTAAAAATCTTAAAATCTCCTATGGAAGCTATGTGTCCTATTACACCATTTCTTCTATTTGTATTTCGATCCAGTGGTTTGGATTTAATATCTAGTTTCTAGGATATTCCCAAGTGTACGATATTATTTATTTTAAAATAAAGTTCCATAAATATGAATTTAGATACCTAGAGATACAATTAATAACTCTCTATTTTAGTTTCATCCTAAAATTTATAGCTGATAGAAACTGCCTAGGTGCATCGTGATCTTGGTTTCTACAACACATCCAACTAACTTTTTGCATAAACCACAATATGGTCACCTTCACTATAGTGTAGCGTTCATTTCCTCAGCTCTCACTATTACATAATCTAACATATTGTGGTGTGAAAATCTTTAGTTAAACAGATCCATAACACCATGCATTAACTCTTTCATTACTCTGTGTTCTCCTACAATATCTTCTTTCACCAAACATGTTGCGGTGTAGTCACTTATAGTGTGGGTGGCCTCCTGAAGAATTATTGATCCCATAAATTTTTGATTCATTTAAATTTGGACACTCTAAAAATTCAAGTAATTGTTTTGGTATGGGCATCTCATCTTTCAAAAGGATTGTGGCGTAGTAATCCAACCCCATCATGACACCCAAAAAATTACAGTGGCATAGAGACCCCTCAAAACTCCTCCAAAGTAATCTTACACCATGGTTCACCTAAATATGGAATCTTTAAAAACCTTAGTGCCCTAAAATGAAAATTTATCCTGAATTGTATTTTTATATAATCATTTATGTATCTCAACAACTCATTCGAGTTTTATTGGCATCAGATTTCGCTTATAGCCTCCTGTGTTGACCTGTATGTTAGAGGTTAATCACCACTTATCATGGCTTCACCTGAGTCATATCCTTCCCTAATATTCACTTGTTCCTTAATTCATGGGTTCTCACATCTACACCCCTACTGTCCTACTTGTCAAAATGGAACCTCATCTCAACCACCAGATTGTCCGGAGACTACTCGGGTGTCGGCCTTGTGTGGGCTTGGCCATGTTTTTTCATATTTTTAAATATAATTATTGATTAATCAATGAGAATATGGAATAGTCAAAAATTTAAGATTCCTTTTACATACTTCCATGATATACTCTACATAATATCTTATTAAATTATGTCATGGACTTTCTAAAGGCAACATATCCTACAATGTAGATTAGGGTATTCTACATGACCTTTTTCTTCCAGATAAAACTCTTCATCAAAAAATTCTAGAAATCACATGATCACCCTTCTTCAATTTGAGTATACTTATTTCAATTTATAGTAAACATAACCCACACAAAATTACAAATTGATTTTGTCTAATAATCTCCCCATTTTGATTAGTTGACAATTCCATACAAAACTAACACAATTGCTTCACTTAGGTCATTTCACTGAACACATCAGAACAACATGTTGATCCTTTTCTTTTCAAGGGTGTACCAATGATCCAATTATAATGAAATATAATATCATTTTATACCACTCTCAATATGAGATATAAGAGTTAAATGAAATAATTCTCATATGATGACATGCCATTCTAGTTCAAGTTATAAACCTTCTTCACTATCCTTTAACCCCTAGATATTCAAATAAATCACTCTCCCATAAGTGATTTTCCTCCATCATCAAATAGATCTTATCCCTCTTTTTCTACAAACCCAAATATCTCATTCATGAAGATACAAAAAGGAGTGTTAGAAACACTTAACATGATTGGAGGTAAGAAAACATGCCTTTATCTAGAATCAAATTTTTAGTGGATGGGGGTCCTTTATCTGAGTCCATATAAAGTGATGTATTAGGTTAGAATCTAATTTAAAACTGATGACATTCAAAATATAGTTTTGGTAATTATTTTTTCATGATATATTCAACTTTATATCATGTCGGTATATATATTCCATCTTGATAGATTCTTTCTCTAACTTTCCCTTTAAGAAATGGTACTTTATTTTGATTTTTTTATCCTCCAGTGTTGAATGGGATTATACAAAATTAATATTAATGTATTTAAGCTATTTTTTCATCCAAAACAATTGAGGGAAATATTTATTTTTCACTACATATTCCACCTTTTCACTGCTTAATGATATATATTCCTATTTATTACTTTTCTAAGATATACAAGAGATTCCAGTGCAGAAAATACCTCCCCATGTATATTTTTTATAATTTATCAAGCCTTATTTATCAGTATCTGTATAGTTCTCCAATTAATGTTGTGAATTTATGTAATAATACATCCCATAATTCAATTTTTGGTTGATATATCAAATTATTCATCTCACGGATTTCATGTGACTTTTGATTGTAAACTCTTGTATCTTGTAACATGACATGTGGAGAAATCAATGTTTGGATGAGTAGATATTTATACAACCATTTTATCCTTGTATTTGTTAAAATTTAATACATTCCTTATATAAATTAATCGATTAATCTTTCCAATATTAGATTATTTTATAGCTCTGTGGAGAGACATAGTAAATGGTTAAAAATGATCTTAATGGTGAATAATTCATGATGAAAACTCTATCCAGTGACATACCATAGGTGAAGGACCAATCCCAAGGATTCAAAGTGATGAAAAAAGATAAAATAAAGGTGAAGTTGTTTGAAAAACATAATTCACATCAAGAATACCCTATTCATGATGTGAAAGTGGAGAAAATTTATGGGGAGAAGATTCATAATGTGAAAAAAAAACTCACTGGGAGTAGAATATCATGTGTCACAGCACAAAATATATATATCATGTCGAGACACAACATCAACAATTTAAAAGCATGAAAGAAGTTGTGAGAAATTTCTCTAGGAGCTCAGACTCTATGAATTCATGTTGTAAAATCACTATTCATGACATGAAATAGCCTGAAGGGACCAAGAACAACCATATTTGACATATTGGTCCCTGGATGATCTTTTACTCCACCATTATGACTAGGATAACTGAAATAATCATTTATTGAGAAATTATAACATCTTGATCATAACATGTACCTATAAACATAAGACAAAGGAGATTTAGAAAGGGATCGATCATTAAGGGGAAGCTCTGGATGATGAACTACTACTACTTTATTTTATTATTTTATTTCTTTTGTTATACTTTTGTTTCCTTATTTATCCCAGATAAACTCTATTACCCTATCCATAGAGGTGTTGTTTTTTTGAGTGATCAAGAAAGTGGGAGGATGGACCCAATTTCTATATTTCAGTTTTTATTCTAAAATTAATAAAACCCTTACTTACTTCTATAATCTAGATTCAATTATTAGTTTCATTTTTTATTATTAAATGTGTTTTTTATTAGGGTTATATTGGGTTAATTTCAATAATCTCATTCAATGATCCAAAATCTTCTTCCACCCAATTATGGTTTTGTTTGATGGAAGAGGCTAAAGTTGGGTGTTGTGTTCTTGGTGATCACCCACACATGTGTGGAATTATGGTGAGAACTATTATCAATTAGGGAATAATAATACTTGATTGGGGATTTTACTAATTAATCAAGAGGACCTGTTGTAAAACCAAGCACATAGGAAGGAGGGTAGAACAACTTCATATTTCAATTATGAATATCCTCACCATCACCATCTAGTTAAGGGGGAGAGGGGAATCAATAGAGGAATATCTTTCTTACTAGTCAGTAGAAGAAGAATTGGTAAAATTGGAACCTTGATAGCATTACACTAATTCTATCGAAGCCTAACCTGATCACCCTTCTCAAAAATTATTTTAAATTAATCATTTAAACATCTTTATAAAATTCAAAAATTCACTACCCAAATCAAAAATTAATATTCCTAAAAACCACTAAAAATAGTGACAAACCATTTTTTATGCATTCCTATACAAGACACTACCTAGGGTTAACTTCAAAAATATACCTTAGAATAAAATTGTCTTCCCATTCCCCACAACAAGGTATGTGTCAAAAATGGCACCTTTTTTAGGGAGGTAGTTCCCCAAACAAACAAAGAAAAATTTAAAAATTAAAATTGAATGATCTAAAGTTAAAATGAACCATTAATAGAAATTTGTCTATAAATTGAAACAACACTGACCCAATTAATAAATTCAAACATTCAAACATACTTATAAGAAGTAATCCTTTTATATTAACGTGATGCTTTAAATATTCACTTTAAACCTGAAATAATGGCTAGAAATCCTAACTAAACCTTGAGAGACATCTATGATCCTCAATTAATTAATAAACTGAACTGAATCTCCATACTTTCATTACAAAATGATATTGAATTATGAATTAAAATGATCTAATTGATACAAAAACTTCATGGCCATGTATGTGAAGATCCAAATTGACACATCCAAGATTTCACTTACATATCCTTTAGATTTAAGCCCTAAGGGGTCACTTGAGGGAAATTCAAGTGGAGGGAATTTCCCATCTCACGTGAGGGATCTACTAATAAATGGTTATACAATATACAACCAGGAGAGGTCAATGATTGGGAAAATATTAAAATATTATTCATGTATATATTTTTTCCTATATCTCGTAGAATGAAAATCATAAATGAGATATAATTTATACACCAATCGTATAGAGAGACCCTCTACGAATATTGGAAATGATTCAAGAAAATTGTGCCATATGCCTACATCAAGCTATAAAGTAGCATCAATTCCTCATGTTATTATATCGAGACATGCTCGACAATGCTCTCAACATGCTTGATACCTCATCTAGAGGAGCCCTGATTATAAAATCACCTACAAAATCTAGAGGTTTGATTAAAAATATTTCACAAAAATCACAACAATTTTGAATTATAGGTATACACACTAGATGAATTTATTAGGTAAGGACTTATGATTCATCATTACCTTTACTTAAAGGAACACTTAATGAAGGGAACAATTTGTTGAGAAAATGTCTATAATTTGAGAAAGTGTATAAATATTCCCATCTCGGTTATGTGGTTTATATTATTTTTCAAAACATTTTACTAAGCAGTGTCCTGAAATACTGGGGACAAAAAGCTATGTGACAACCTTTCATCCATGGAAGTTCCAAAAAAATCAATCATGTAAACCTTAAATGCATCCTGGATATACGAACCTAAAGAATCAAGCCAAGAAATTTCTATTAAAACTAATTCCCATAATAGCCTCATTTCCAACCGTGGTAATGCTAAAACCCACCACCATTTCAACAATCCTATATGTTACCATACCAGAAACAAGCCTTTCAACTACCCCCTATTCCAATAGAAACCTTTTGAATAACCTTCAACAAGTTCTCAGTAAAACCACAAAGGAGTAGAGATTGAATAGCTGGAGAGCACAATAAAATATTTATCAATAAAATTTTAATGTCTCATGGACATTCTATCAAAAACCCCATGAAATTTTCTAGAGTAAACAATCCTAATCCCAAATGATAATGTAAGTATTATTACCACAATGAGTGGAAAAGAAATCCATCCTCCTTAATCTAATAAAGATTATGTTGAACCTCAAGGAAGCATGGCTAGAAGTCCAAAGAATAATTCTAAAAAACAACTAGAAGTGATATTAAGGTTTAGGAAAGAGAGACTAGAGATAACCATAAAAAAGAACCATATAGAGAAGAATAAATTTTTTGTACCATTCCCTTATAGGTTAGATCATTCATAGAAAATAGAAGAAGTGTGAATTTAAAAAAATTAAATACAAATTTTATATGGTTGAAATCAATATCTTGTTGCTAGAATCTATTAGAAAAATCCCCAAATATGAAAAATTTTGAAGGAAAATTGCCTTAAGAGAATATAAATTTATGAAAATAAAGGAATCCTCTTTGGGAGAAGTGTCTCAACACTGATCAAACCACTAGTACCACAAAAATTTCAAGATCTAGGGACATTTTATTTTACCAGCACTATTGGATCCTTAAATTTTTCTGAAAATTTATGTGATTTGGTTGCTTCTATAAATCTATTAACACACTCCATGTGAACCTTTTTTTATATTAGAGAATTAAATCCCACTAGAGTGGTGGTTAGGATTCCAAAAAAATCTACAGTTTTTTCAGTATGAGTTTTTGGAA
This sequence comes from Viscum album, assembly GCA_963277665.1. Classification (NCBI taxonomy): domain Eukaryota; kingdom Viridiplantae; phylum Streptophyta; class Magnoliopsida; order Santalales; family Viscaceae; genus Viscum; species Viscum album. Next base: position 1,321,628,736 of record OY728138.1, read on the forward strand.
TACATCCTTATGAAAGATAAAGATCTTCTATTACACTACCACATATCAGCATAAGGGAAGCATCTTCTTTTATCAATGCTAAATAGAAAGTGGTAATAAAAGTCTCACATTTATCAGTGCTAGCTAAAAGTCTTGATAAAAGTAACTTTTATTTGTGCTGAAAAAAGAACTGATAAAGTTGTATGCATTATCAATACTTTTTTAGAACTGATAAAGGTTGTCTTTATCAACGCAATTCTTAGTGCTGATAAAAGTTTTTAATAAAAAATATTATTAATATATATATATATACATAATTATTATATTTATATTAAAAAAATGTTTATTTATGTACATTAATTAAAAACACATGTTAGTAATTAATTTAAATATGATATATTAATATATTTTTTTAATAATTCAAATATATATATACATAATGTTTTAGAAAAAGTATTTATAAGATTATATATATATATATTTAAATAATTATATAACTATAATAATTTTAAAAAAATAATAAATATAGTTATTATATTTATAATTATATATATATATATTTATATATTTATAATTATATATAAATACTTTTAAAATATATTTATTTATAATTATAATTATAAATAAATATATGTATCTAATGAATTTGGCTAATAAATATATATAAATATATATCTCATGAGATAATGATGATATTTATAGACATGATTGTCATTATTTATGTTCATATTTTAATGAATGATTATAATTGACGTTGTATGATCATAAGATTATTTATGGACCTAATTATTGGTTGTTATGTTCCAAATGTTGAGATTACCTATATTATGATGACGCATTCATATATTATGTATTCATGACTCGTGAATATTCATTTATACATTGACACCCTTATTATTCATGCTCTCTATATATGTGATGACTCATTTTTTATGATCTATACTTTAATACATATGATTCATTCATGTTATACTCATGAAATTATTATGTTCTCATAAATACTTATAAAAGTACAATAAATATTTTTATTATATTTCTAATTATAAAATTTTAATTATATATAAATACTTTTTAAATATATTTATATATTAATAAATAAATAAATAAATATATATAATATTATATTTCGGAGGCGGTTGTGGTGACGGAAAATGCAGAAGGGATAGTGGATTCAGCAGAGCGGTCCTCAGTGATAGTAACAAGGCTGGGAGTGGGTGGTTTGTGTGGATCGGGGGAGGCAGGGTGCCCTGGATGGCAGAGTTCTGGGAAATGATGGGAAGTGCTTCTATCTGGTCAGTGTGCTATGATGGCACGGAGGGCCGACAATGAAAGGCGGCTGGGGGTGTTACGAGGGGTTGGCGTAGGTGGATGGCGCCCTAATAGTGATATGCAATGGGGGAAGAATCTTCGATGAGGTGTAAAGGAATACATGGATATGCATTGGACCAATGAATGTTGGTACTGATGCACAGGTGTACGGTAATAAGGCATGGATTAGGGAATTTGTGTGGATCGATGGTAGTTGGGCGCCCTAGACTGTGGAGTTTTGGGTTGTGCTGCAATCTAGTTGGTGTTTTGTGATAGAACGAAGGAGGTATGGATGTTTTTTATTGGGGTGGCATAAGTGGATGGATCCCTGATGGCGACAGGCGATGGGGGTGGAAGCTCTGATGAGGTACGAAGACAAACATGGAGATGTGCTTGACTGATGACTCTGGGAATCAGTGTGCAGGTGTATAGTATCAAGGCTATGAGTGGGTGGTTTGTGCGGATCGTTGGTAGATATGTTCCCTTGACAATGGATTTTCAGGCAGTGACTTGCAATGCCACTATATGGATGGCGTGATGTGATGGCACTAAGGGTTGGTGATGAAGGGAAGCAGGGAGTGTTGTGATGCAAGCTATGACAGCGGGAACATGTGTTGAGGCGGTCGGCGCCCCGCCAGCACCCGAAGGCTAAGGGGGTGGCACAGGCTAAAGGCGGATTGGTGATTCCTCATGTGGTGGGGTAGTTTGGAGGGGATGATCTAGATTTCCAAATATATATAATAATATATAAATAATACAAGGGTATAATCTATACTATTTCTGAGAGGTCTATAGACTATTTTATGCTCTTGGGGTGTGGGTGTTGGTGTTTAATTGTCATTTTACCCACACAAACTAATATATATAATTTTATAAAGAATTTAATTAATATATTGATTATATAAAAACTTTTAAATTTACCTAATTATGTAAATATATACAAATATTTATAAATATATTTATTATATATAAAATTATAAATAAATAAATATTTATTTATAGTTATAATTATAAATAAATTATTAACATTAGATAATTATCAGTACTATATAAGCGCTTATAAATAATATTTTTATCAATGATTTACATTTTAGCACTGATAAAAGACATATACATTCTTTTAAAATAACCCTAACCGGATGTCTTTTCTTGCACACCATAAAGCTCTCAATGAATCCAACTAAGGCAGTGCCACCACTCTTTCTAGATATCACTACTACTGCTCTCACCGAACCACACTGTCGGCATGCTGCCTCTCTCACTGAACCTTATTCCTGCTAAAGTCACTGCTCTCATCGAACCCCACAGTCGATCTGCACCTCTCTCACTGAACCCAAATCCCATCGTCGCCGCTCTCACCAAACCCCAATGACTCTACAACATCGTTCTTGCTGAACACTACTCCCACTGTTGCTACTACTCTAATTCCAAATCTAAGGTATGTGACTAATCATGGCACCACATCAAACTCGTGCACCACATCACACCACCCATGCACCACATCGCACCCCTACACCACATCGCAGCACCCCTACTTGTCTATTTACCATATGAAAACCACACCATGATGCAGTGAGCATTGGTGAAATTCCTTACATGATGGTTCTGCATTTTTTTATTGGAAGTTCACACAAGAGTTCAACATGTGTTGATTTTTTCATTTGTCTGGAGATAACAGCTAGGCTTATGAGTTTCAGTCCCACATGAATTCATTATTCATCTCCTTTACAATAACCTAACACTAAACCACACACAACTAATACCTAAAATGATATAAATTTGTAATTTTTATTACCATCAATTATTAACTTTATAAATTTATAAAAAATAACCAATAGAAATTTATACTTTTTTATACATATAATTTTTTATATCCATACTTCTAGATATAATTTTAATACTTATATATACATCTGTATATTATATAGTATATCATTTTATACTTATATAATTTATATATTAACTTTTGTTAAACATTAATATATTTATATTTTTATATGTTTTTGAATTTATATATTTTATATATTTTATAGTATATCATATTATACAATATAATTTAACAATATTTTTTATTAAATATTTATACTTTTATATTTTTATTCATTTATAAATTTATATACTTTTAAAAATATATATTATATCATATTATACATATGTAGTTTAAATATAAAAATTTATTAATTATCTGTACTTTTATAGTCTTCTAGATTTAAAATTTATTATACAATTATAGTTTTATTCAGAATAAATTATTATAATTTTATACTTTCATAATTTTATACTTTCATAATTTTAATTTTATATATTATAATTTTATACTTTTATAAATCTTTAAAACTATATATTTATATAAATTATATATACTTTTATAAAATATATGTACTTTTATATAGTTTTATAAATTTATACACATTTATAAATTATATATATTTCTCTAAAATATATATTCTTTTATAAATTAATTATAATTTTATACTTTTATATATGTCTATAATTTTATATACTAATATAAATATATATAAATTTTTAATTTAATCTTTTATACCTATAAACTTTTTAAATTTTATCAATATTTTAATACTTTTATACTTTCATAATATTTCCTCCTTTAATACATCTTTTTATGTTTGGATTCTTATAACCTATGACTGAATAATGTTATTACTTGTTTCATTACAAGTCAAATTTCATTTTAATTTAATATTATTTTTCTTTCATGTATTAATTTCATCATAAAATTTGAAATTATTAAGAATAATTCCCGTCCAATATAATGACTTTTTTCCCTCCATTTCTATTTTATTTCATCCAAAAAATTCATGTATCTTATATTTTTAAATAATAAAGATGTATTATCTTTTATAATTTTAATATTTCACTTTGTTTCCTTTCAAATAATAGTTTTATAACAATATCTTCGAGGGAGGTTCTCCAAAAAAAAACATCCTAAAAAGCTTAAAAATGGAATTTCATTTCACTTTCATCATTTCTATATAATCTAATACACATTTAAAAATATTAAATTTATAACCTTTAAAATATAATCTATTTATGATTTTTAAATAATAATGTTTCAAAAATTCTTCTCATCATGATATCAAAAATGATTTTTGAAAGTTGATCGTAGCATTGTATTTTTATGACAATTTTCAAAATGTTTTATGAAAACTTTTTTTATGATTTAAATTCGGTTTCCCCCTCTATATCTAAAGGATATAAATCATAATGAGTTTTGATTTATGAGTTATCCATATAAATTTTAATGTGATAAAATTATTCTAGTAAATTCTGATGTTGGTATCGAATGATCACATTCTTGATGTTATTGGAAAATGTTATTTATCCCATTTTTTTGTTGGTTTTTTTTATAGTGTGATATATAATTAATTTCTTATGGAACACATATGTATGGTTTATCATTTTATGATGATTGAGACCTATATATCCCTCTAATTTATTGAGAAAGGTATAATATATCATGATATTACTATGGGAAACAAGTTTTGTTGCTCGGTCCATATTGGAAAATAAGTTTTGATGCTTGATCGGCTATAGGAAATGAGTTTTGATGCCTGATTCACTATAGTAAATGATTTATGGTGATCAATAAAATAAAAAAATATGTTTTGGTTATTGATTCACTATGTTATTATGGTATTCCTAGATAAACTTGAAATGTTATATGATTTTTAATGATCATGTAAGTGACATATTTTTAATGTCACATTTCTAAGTTGTGCAGCATGTTTATATAATTCTCTAGGGATCATAATTATTTTAATATGTCTTTAAATTCGTTTTCCATGGTTTATTTTTTATCTCTTTAGGTCATATGCCCTTAATTAATGATTTATAGGACTATATTACGATTCCATTTTAATTTTAATATGATCTTTCTTCCCTCTACTTTTTTATAATTTGATTTTGATCTAACCACTTTATAATCCATTTATATTTCCTCCATTGATAATAATTTGATATATCACCTTTTGTTTCCCATTTCTATAGGGAATATTATACACAATTATTTTTAGAAGGAATACTAATCTATAGAAATATTTATGAGATGTTGAATCAATATATTGTAATAGGAAATTTTTGTAGATAATCTCCAAAGACACTAAATCATTTGGCTTTACATTTGTGTGAATATATGTGAGATTAAATGTTAAATTAAAAAAATTATTTAAAATATATACATGTTATATTTGAGTAGTATGAGTTGGTATTAGAGTGGGATTTAGTTACATTAGGGATTTAGGTAAATAAGTATAAGTGGACCGATATTTAATCCACCTAGGGTTGAACCAAAAGTATTATAAGATAAAATAAATGTGTCCAAAAAGTTGAAAAATCCACAAGTGATTGTGCCTCAATCCCCCAAAAAAGAGAACATCATTTGATCCTAAAAAAGAATTCACTATAATTTTAGTTCTTCATACACCATTAAATTGAAGTGAAAAAATGTTTTTAAAAGTAAAATATCCCCCATTATTTTTATAAATTTCCTTAAATAATTTTTTTTATCATGTGGGCTGATAAACCATTTTCCAATATTTTATTTTTCTTTCAATTTATTCATGAGATCCATATTCAATTGAAAATATTTTATGTATATATTTTGTTAAATATTAATATTACCAAATCAAATGTTATGGATATGAATAGAGAATGGATGTATTCTAATCGTATGAAAAATGAGTATGACAATACTATAAAACATACCTTTAATAGCATTGGATTTTATCAGCGATATAAAAAAGCACTGATAAAAGGTACCCTTAATCAGCACTTTTATATAGCACTGATAAAGGGTAGACTTTATTAGCACTTTTTTAGTGGTGTAAAAGGTCCAAAATAAAATGAAATAATTAAACAAATAAAAATGAAAAAAATATATTAACAATTTTATTAATTAAATAATTATTAATAAAAATAAATAAATTGAATATACATATATATAAATTATAAAAATTAATAAATAGTATATATTAAATATATAGATATGTAAAATGAATAAATTAAAATAAACAAATTAAAATTTAAAAAGAGTAAATTAAGAAAAATATTAAACATTTTATTAATTAAATAATTATTGATAAAAATGTACAAATTTAATATACAAATATATAGATTATAAATATTAATGAAAAGTATATATTAAATAGAGATGTATAAAATGAATTAATTATAATAATTAAAAAAAATTAAAAATGAATAAATTTTAATAATTAAACAAAAAAATATTAAGTTACAAAAATCATTTAAAAATTTATTAATGAAAAAATTATTAATAAAGATTAATAAGTTTAATATAAATATATATATATTAATTATAAATAGTAATAAATAATACATATTAAATATAAATATGTAGAAAATGAATAAAATGTTATAATTGAAAACATATTAATGTCATATTCATTTTTAATGTTGTTTAATTTTTCAATTTAACATATATCAAAAAATTTCTACATTGATTTGACATACATATACATAATTAATGAATTTTTATATGCAACACACACACACACACAAATATTTACCCAATTAATGAAATCTTATTTGGAAACCCATACAACTAATTTTTTTGTAATTTATTCAAATTTTAGTATATTTTAAATTTTCATTACAACATGATACATTTAATATATTATATTTTTAATCATACAATTTATTTATTTAATTTTAATATTATTACAGTTTGGTATTATTTATTCATTTTTAATATTTTTATTTTTTATATTATTTTTGAATTCAATAATTTTATATTATATTATTTATATATATTTATATAGTTTATTTTAGTGTTTTCAGTATCTATTCATCTTTAAATCAATATATATATACATATTTTTTAATAATTTATATTTATTTAGTAAAACTTGTCTATTTTTTCAATATTTGTAAAGTATATTTATTTTTAATTATTCAATTTCACTCATTTTTAACATGTATGTATTTGAGATTATATGTTAATTAATAATATTAAAAATATATTTATAAATAAATATTTATAAATAAATATATTTATAAATGTATATTTACTATATTTATAAATTTATATATTTATATCTATTATAGATAAATAAATATTAATTTTTGAAAAAGTATTTATATATTTATAAATACATAATTATATATATTTAAATAATTTTAAAATTATAATAAATTTATTTAAATAATTAAAGTACTATATTTATATTTATATTTATTATATATTTATATATAATTTGAGGTCAAAGCCTCAATTTATTTGGGGAAAGGGAAAACATTACAAAGAAAAGTAGGCAACATACCATGCAGGGATATACTCGGTGAGACTCAAACTTGAGACCTCACCAAGACCCATAGGGGCAGCTATAACTGAGATGCACCGTAGGGGCTATCGCTGATAAAAGATCTCTTTATCAGTGATTTTTTGAAAGCACTGATAATAGTGCCCTCGATATATTTAAAATATCCCCAACCATGACTCATTCAGTCATGATTCTCAATCTCTCATGGAAATCCCCTACTTCCGATGATACTTTTCTATGTTCTCTCAAAAATGAATCTAGGTTATATTCTAAGGTATGTGATTTTCTTCTTTTCCTCTTGTTTTTTGATTTTTTGGGTTATGAGGTTTTAATTTTTGCGCTATTATTAACCATGACAAACCCTGCATCTCATCTCTCTCTCTCACTTATCTATACCTACATAATGCCACCCTTAATTTGTAAACTCATTCAAACATCATATGATACCACTGAGAACTACATCTCCATACAATGTTTCAACTAATAGTGATTTTCTTGATGTTTATGTTATATTATTTTCTGTTACCTTTTAGATATTGTGGATTTTCATTATTTGAATCTTGTTTCCATAGTATAGCATACACGTGAAGATGAAAAGAAGTTTAATACAATAAAAAGAATTGTGAATATATGTGTATCTATTGAGAAAATCATCTTCATAAAATTTCACAGAATGATAGTTGTTTATTTTTTCTTAATTAATATTGGATGATTAGTGTCGCGTAGGTGATAAAGTTGAATGAATAAATGAATTCTTCTCCTATGTCATAAAATGATAGAATTTTATAGTAGTTCTTGTATATTTTATTTCATTTGATTATTTTTTGTTGTTCATACAAAATTTGAATATAAATCTAAATATAATTTCACTTTCGGAATATATTATTGAATAATTAAATAATGATATACTGCATGAAATAATTATTAATGTTGTTAACTTAAACTTGTCAGAAATATTAGAAAATTTAGTGTTGTTCAGAACTATTATATTATATTTATGAATGTGGTAACTTTTACTATAAATTACTTGATAAATTCAAGACCGTTAAATGGAAAAGTGTTTCCTATAATTATATTGGGGTTGTTGGTTTGTTGTGATGTAAAGTGAATTATATTTTTTATGTAGGTCGTACAACCTTTGCAAAGTGATTAATAATGATGTGTTGTTTGATATTATTCATTGATTGTTATTATGGATTAATAATTCTTAATCAATTTTAATGATACAAAGGACCATGGTTTTCACAAATAATGTTGTGAAAATAAGGATTCATTTTGAAAAGATAGATATAAAATACAATACACTTCATGTATAAAAGTCCACATTAGTTTGAAACATGCATGAAAAGTTTTACAATCTTTAACAGAGATATAATACTTCAATACTCCAATACAATTAACTTTCATTGACGTTATTTAATCCATCCTCATACACTTTATTTTCTTCCATCTCTTGATGATGGATTGGAATCCCTCTTTCAAACTAGCCTTCCACCCGTCACCGTATTTCCATGTTTCCTTGATGACATACCTCACACTCTGATTTTATTCATTAATCTTCATCAAACTCACTTACACGACTTTGAATACAACATATACCAAACCATTCTTCAACACATTCATAATTTTTTCCTCTATATTTACTACTTCCCTAGAACACCAAAAATGACACCTAAAAATTAATCAAAACACAATGAATTAATTTTCTTTGGTTTCTTGATATGAATTTTCTTATGCAGCTCACTCAGTTACTTTTGATAACACTTCATAAAAATTTACTTTTAATTTGGGTGTTTTCATATTGGGATCTATTAGAGCTCCACAGTTAGGTTTAATTGGATGATAATACTACTATGATGGGTGACCTCCTGAAAATACTTTTGTTTCATATTTCTGTGAATAAAACATGCCAAATGCATATTTTTATTATCATTACCTTCAACCTTGATAAATTTAAAAGGGTTCAAATCTAACTCTTGAAGGTATTCCTCCCATAAAGAGTAGAGCTATCTGAACCTTCTTTCTGCTTCATATTTAGGATACTTTCTATTGGAATATTGGAGAAATGGCCAGTTTCCATTCTCTCTCATCTTCCCCACACCAATAACACCATAACTTTGTAACTTCTATGAGTCCTGCAAAACATAAATCCATCACAAGTGACCTTAAACTAGTTTTTCAATAATAAATCCAAATACACTTATAAAAAAGAACTTATCAATTGTGTTGTAAGAAATTCTCATTAAGTGCTTTTAAACAGAGCCTAACTTATCTAATCAGTTTTGAATATATGTTTCAAATGATGAAAAATACACTTCAAATAAAGTAGAAAACTTAGTAGATATAAGGGTAATATAAAAAATAAAATTTTATAAGGTAAATAAAATTTTGTTTACCAATCCTTGAATAATGAATATGTATTTAAATGACATGTTTTAACTATTTGAGTATGATTTTCTTTCTATCAATAGAGTTTTTGTAAGAAAAAATACATTGTGTTTCCTTTTCATTGTGTTTTTAGAAACTGTTCACTACAATTATCATGTTTAGAGAAAAATAAAGATGAATACATTTTCATCATATTTTTCTTCTCAAAAGATGCCAATTGCAGTTAATAGGTTTTCCATAAAGGCTAATAGAATCTATAATGTAGTCTATGTTTGGGGAGAAAAAACAATTATTTAGAAAAATGAATTTATTAGGGAATAAAAAATTTATAGATTAAGGGAATCATAATTTATTTTAATTTGGATTTCAATGTTAATTCATTCATTTTTGAAAAGTGATATGTTAGAATCCATAATTCAAATTGAATTTAGGTTATTTTTTAATATGGGTGGGTTTAGATTATACATAGGATAAACATATTTTTTTTAAAATAAGTGTTAAGTTTTATGTGATGGATAGGTATGGTATGTTAAAATGTTAGTTACTGTAGACGCTTTAGTGATTCATCAAGGGATATGGTGAGGGTGATGTGATATTTGTGTTGTTGTTTGTTCTTATTTATGGTTTTGCAGAAGTTAGGTTTTGCTAATGTATTGTGGCACCCATTGTGTGGTTCTTTCCTAAGGAAACCAATTATTTTAATAATTCCTCATATTTCAAATGAACTTCATAATAAAAATGGATATTTTATACCCATTTCATGATTTGGATGCAATAAGTACATGTCATGGTTATACCATAGGGATAGTCATGGATGCTAGGGGTTTGAGGTAAAATATCATGATTCCTATGATGTGGTTATTTCCAGAGGTAGGTAAATGATTTTTTATCCTCCTATGATTCAAATGTTAACCAGTCATTAATGAAATTATTTGATTATCATGGAACAACCATGGTATAATATTATGTCAGGATTACTATAATTCACTAGTATGAAATGAAGCCGGTACATTTGATAATCATGTTATCTCGGTTAGTACACAATGATTTAACATACATGTTTATTTTGAGTGTTATTACTTTGAACATATACCCAAATATATGTGTTGTATATTTTAAGGGTCCTATTAGTATTTACTTTTTTATTTTTTTACTCACACCCTACACATGAACCTCAATGGTTATATAAATCTTATATTTGAGATACATGTGACGGAAAATTATTAGTAACATAGATTAGGGTTAATGCAACTCAATGGGGATGAGTTTATGTTCTCATGGTAGTGTTAGGGACCTTTTTTCATTTTGATATGATATTTGAAATTTTAAATTAAGATGTGCTAATTTAAAAGGTTTTAATGATACAACTTCCATCTTCACCAGCTTCATCTCTCAGATAGTTATTATTTTATTTTGTTTCTTGAGAATCATCCCCCATCTCTTCATATTGTTTGAACTACACTAAGTAGTAGTAATCCAAAATTATCACCTGTACCTGGTATGTGATGAATTTTGGTAATAGTAGTTAAATAAACATAGTTGGATGTCCACATGAGATGAGGGATGAGTATCAAGGAACATAATGAAATAATAACTATTCAGGAGATGAACTTTATGAGGATGGTAGTTGTCTATAACATTCAACTTTGGATGAAGTCAGAGGATTACACCTAACATAGTGGGGTGATTATTTTCTTAAATTAAATTACCTATTTCCTTCAAAATGGATGCATGCTAATCATTTGAAAAAAGATTATATATATGGAATTAAATATTTCATCAAATTTTCAATAGAGAGTGCATGTGACCCTTCTCAGATCCTTTCTCTGTGTTGTACATTATTGTTATTCAAGACAAATTAAATTCTTGAATACTCATCCAGTCAATGTCTTCTTCACATGATGATGTTACCAATACTGAGGAAGAATAGACTATTGATGATGAAACTGTATAATTATTAGGGGATCAACAACATGTTGATGGAAAAAACAACAAAAACACAACATCATTGTATTGAATAAAATTATAAAGTCTAGAAGTAAGGGTATAAAATTTGAGGTTGGTTGGAATCAATGCGGACAACTTATTTACCCCCAACAATTCAATGTTCATTAGTTATCTAGGGGTCACAGTGAGGATTAATGTGTTTTTTATATTAATTCATGCTAGCACATCCAACCTGTAAAAAAATAAATCCTTCAGAAAGATATAATAGTAATGTTAGGATATACTTCTACTATTTTATAGAAAAATTATATAATGAAGCGTAGATTTAATTTTCATTATTCATTTCCGAATTCGTTTATTTTAGAATATTTTAGTAATAAATTTGTCTTAATGGAAGTTGTAAAATCCCATATAAGCATCTGAACCCTTCTTATGAAGTTACATCATAGGGATGTTGATGGGAAAGTAAAGCCACACCCACCAGTTAGTTATACAGACATTATAAATCAGGAAACATAGACTGCTTTCATCAATTGTCACAGTGAGAAATCCTTTCCGGTTTATTTTAGTCGATAATATATTATTTGACATTATTTATTTTATCCAATGTTATTCAAAACTGTTAATTTATGAAAAAACCAAAAGAGTGATGAAAATAAAGAATATACTTCAAAACCAATGTACCCATTTCAAAATTCCATGATGGGGTTGTCACGACCCAACCCATACCAGGGCTCGAGTCGCAACTACCCCAAGATCACCTCCATAGGCCAGAGGCTGGTGACTAGTGTCGAAGGCACAACAAACTAGGGGAGCCCTTTGCCTAAGAAACTTTACACACACACACGCATATAACTCAATGCAAAAGTGCAGAGAAAACAAAGCAAGATACAACAATGCTACAAAAGGGAAACCAACATCCATGAATCGACCTCTAACCAGTACAAGTAAAGTGTTGAAAAGTAGACTGGTAGGTAAAGTGAATAGTAAAAGGGAAAAACACGCGCCCAACCAGAAAGGTGCCACAACCCAGCTATAGGTAAAATGAAAATAAACCGCTGGTGATTCTCACACCTTAAAGTCCTACAACAACCACTGAACGCATCCTAATCTCATGTGTCCTCTATGCTCCTCTGTTGTCTCGATTTACCTGTTTGTCGTCTGCAAGGGAACACCAAGTGCGGGTAAAGCCCAAGCAGGGGTGAGTATAAAGATACTCAGTAGGATGCCCCGAAAGCTCAAGGGATCAAAAAACTAGGTACTAAAATGGTGAGCAGTAGATAGAACAAATAACAATGAAAGGGTACAATAGAGAGAGTGCAACTCAACCTGACAAGAGAAAGGAAGCAGGATCGTCCGACCAAGAGGACCTAGACATGGAAAGCATGTGGCATACCCCACGCATCTTCGCCCCTCCTAGAAGGAGAGTAACTAAACCCAAGGGGTGGGAACAAAAGTAGGGTGTATATATATATGCTCAACAAGAAAACCGAATGAGTGTGTAAGGGGATCTCTATCTCCAAGCTCAGTCCAATAGAATTTGCCAACAGTTCAAAGGATATCCATCACTAATGCCCAAGAGTCCCACACACCAAAGCTACATCGACGATGAACAATGAAACCAAGGGTCCTGCACTGGTAAACACGGATAAAAGTCTCCGACTTCCTCATAGAAAGGGCTGAGTCTGAAAGAAGTTGTTGGGTTACCCATTGCCCAGCCCCGCTAGAGGGTAAACCACAAGAGGTCATCAGGAAAACCACTACCTAGCCCCGCTAGAGGGTAAACTACAAAAGGTCATCGGGTAACCCACTGCCCAGCCCCGCTGGAGGGTAAACCACAAAAGTTCATTGGGTAACCCACTACCCAGCCCCGTTGAAGGGTAAACCACAAAAGGTCATCGGGTATCCCACTGCCCAGCCCCACCGGAGGGTAAACCACAAAAGGTCATTGGGTAACCCACTACCCAACCCTGGTGAAGGGTAAACCAAAAAAGGTCATTGCGTAACCCCCTTTCCAACCCAGCTGGAGGGTAAACCCTGATGTCAATGGGTAACCCACCGCCCAGCCCCACTGGAGGGTAAACCCTGAGGTCAACGGGTAACCCACTACCCAGCCCTGCTGGAGGGAAAACCCTAAACTGGTCTGATAACTCCGCACTACTCGTGCCATCACTGGGTGTCACTAACATCGCTACTGTGCATAGGTTCGGAGTGTGTCAAAGGAACCTCTGACCAATGCCCTTTCATGTTTCCACAATTAATGAGATCTCAAAAGAGGCTCCACTATCCCAAATAGATTAATCTATTGTAATCCTCATGAAAAAATACAGGAGATACACTATTTACTCCCTGGAAACAAGCTCCTGGTGGAAAAGTTATCTAACACCGCTTTATGCCCAAACGACGTCTCATGGGGCCCACACCTCGGTCCCAAAAGAGGTCGGGCAAAATGAACCATCGCGATGCTCTCGGAAAAACATGCTGAAACAACCAATCATACACCCCAAAAGGACGTCTGAAGAAAAAGTTGTAGTAAGTTGCATGCAAATTAAGAGACGGTCTGTGGGACCCATGCCTCAACTCCTACTTCAATGCCTAAAACCACCCTGGTCAACTTTACCTCGATGCTAGGGTCACAACACTGCTGATGGCACCTAAAATGGACTCCGGATGCAAAAGCTGCAACTCCCCGTGTTATATGAAAACGGGGCCCTGTGGGGCCCACACCTTCATCCCGAAACACGTCATGCAGATCGTACCATTGTGTTCCTTGCAGATAACCATGCGGTGTAGGCTATTCATTTGCCCTAAATGGACTTATGTAGCATCATTCGAAAAAACGCAGCATACATCCGAAATCCGCCTCGTGGGTCCCATGCCTTGGGCCCAAATTTAGGCAGTCGGATTACGCTGTTGCAATCCCCTTGGAAAAACACTCATAAATGAGTACTCAAACACTCTAAACTGATGTTGGGTGAAAAAGTGGTGTTTCACCGTAAAACGTGCGAACTAGGCCCTATGGGGCCCGTACCCTGTCTCAAACCTGAACGCTTTAGAAAGCATCTCAAAACGTCCGCACGAGGACTGGGGTCACGCTACTGCTAAGTGCGCGTCAATCGGACATCCCAATTAGGACTTAGGTCCGACGTAAGAATATATAATTAGTTAATTAATTAATTATTCACATTAAGAGTTTTGTACCTCCGAGCAACGAAACTAAACCATAAGGGTTCTAAACCAAAATTGGAAGGACTTTCTCAACTCTAGGGCCACAGAGCCTCTGATGGCGCGTCAAACGGACATTCGGTTCGTGAGGTACGTTTTTTGTGATATTTAATAATAATTTAATATTATTAAGTTAGAGCGTTCTGGGTTACCCACCTTTGGGTGCAGAACCCAAAATCCCCAGAAACCACTTCAAATAGTCTGCCTCACCGACACAAACTCGCAGCCACAGACGGCGCGTCAAACAGACACGCCGTTTAGAAGTTATGGCCCCCCGAACACAAAAGGGCCCAACCGGGCCAGTTAACCCTGGCCGGCCGGGTCCGAACCGTCGGCCCGTGGCCCAGTCACGGGTTCGGCCAGAACCACTGCGGCCCGCTCCAGCCAAATCAGACCCCTTGGGTCTGGTTCTCCCCAGCAGACCAGCCTTTAGGCCGTTCTTTGTTGTGTCACCCAACAAGACCCGTGTTCGGGGGGTCCTTGTCCACAGTGTGCTCCCCCGAGCACTGACATCAGGGGGGGGGGGGGTGTCTCCTCCGATCGCAATGGGTCGCTACCCTCGGCGCCTCTGCCTCGTGCAGCGCACCGCTGCAGTGCCCCTATTACACACTGGTCGCTCACCCCCAGCTTTTCCCTATCACCATGCCTCTGCCGCTGCCTCACGCCGCTCGACCGCACCGCCCCGGTGCCCCCTACTCGTGCCGCCGTGCTCCGCCACCTTTGGCTCGACCTCCGAAAGCCTCCCCTCACCAGATCCAAACCTTTGGGAGGTCTCCCCGACCACTCAAGTGGTCGGAAAAATTATCTGACACCATTTTCGGGATCCTCAGGGCCGGAGCTTCACAATACCACCCCTCGCTCGTCGATCCGTTGCGATTTGGGTTCGTCTGAAAATTGGTACAAAGAACACCCAAGAACAAAAAGTACAAACGGGGATCGGACGATGACCGTGTTCATTTTTCCATTATCCTAATTCTAAAATTTTAGAATTTGAAGACAAATTTGATGAAAAAAATTACGAAATCGAAGAAGGTGCGAAAATTAATCCAGAATCCTACCTCGATCCGGCCGTTTGACATTGGCGACACGTTTGCTGCGATCCTGCTTTGATCCACCGGATTTCGCTCCTCAATCCAGCAAATAATGGATAAGAACACCGAAGAATGTTGAAGAACGCTCGAGGGAGAGAGAGAGATAGAGAGAAGGGAAATTTGGGCTTTCCCATAATTCCACAAATGAATTTATAAGCTCTCCCTAAAACTCTACCGACGGGCGAGGATTCTGAAACCACCGCGCCCGCTTATTTTATATCACACCTAGGAAAAATGCCCCATTTTGAACTCAACTAATGTCTCATATTTCCATTCAAAGACTTCATTTGAAAGTTATTTGAAAGGAACGTCAGTGATAAAAATCATTAAGTTGTTATTTTTGAAATGACGATTTTGCCCCTAGGTGATATCTCTCACAGAAGGCATGCACCCACAACCTTTACACCCCACCTAGGGTAAACGGCACGTTCCGGATGCAACCGTGCCCTAAGATTTGCGATCTGAGCTACTTTTTAGGATAAAACACAACCCTTCCACGTGTATAGTATAAAAACACTTAACATTTTTATAAAATTTATTCCGGGCACACCGGGCCTCGGAATCGCAGGCCGTCTTCACGCATAGATCTAGAATTATATGTAGAAATATTACAAAGTATTACAGGAAAAAAACAAGGTCTCTATATCATTACCTCCTTCAATATTTTTGTCCCCTAAAAGAAAAACTAGGAAAAACAACTCAGCATACAGAGCTCACACCTAGCTCTCCCACTCCCAATAAAACTTGCACAACACCATGCCGACACAACAAGCAAACCAAAGGGATGGTTTGTACTTATAAGGTCTGATACTCTTGAGGGAATGTGTAGTAATACGCACACACCTCATCAGTTGCGACACACAAAATATGTTGTGTTCCCATCCCTTCTATTGGGAGGGTAGGGCGAGATGGTAGGCAACCTCTCAACTGCTTACACAGTTCCCGAACAGCCCAAAGAATCTCGGGAGACTTCCCAGGCCAAACCTCTACTTTCCAAATCATGACCGAAATCACAATTTTCTCCTGGAACATGGTCTCGTGATTCCATCCTTCAAAATACCCATCTTGTGAATCACCCAAGGATATCCAGTCACACAATTTTTCACCATCGGTGCATCAAAACGGAGGCTCTCTGCTAAGGGAACCTACAACAACACTGCCATTTTTCTGAAATATAAACTACCTCAACATCATAGTGCTGTAGAAATTTCAACCAGAACCATCATCTTAGGTTCAAGTCTCTCTGGGTGAGGGCGCACCTGAGACACTGGTGGTCTGAGCAAACCATAAAGTGCTCTCCCAAAAGATAGCTTCTCCAAATTCTCTGCGCAAGGGATACCACTACCAGCACCACATATTGAAACATGTAGTTCTAATTACAGGGTTTCCATCACCTCAACCTGTACTTGATAAAGATATCAAAATTGACATAGAGCACACAATGTAGCAAAGAACAGGGCAGGTGAGCAAACTAATCCAACCACCAGAGGCTAGACACGGAAAGCACGTGGCATACCCCATGTGTCATTTCCCCTTTTGGAAGGATAGTAATCGCCAAAATAGGCACTCTGACAAACCCACTAGTGGAACCTCAACAAAGTGAGGTCAAGTAGAAAAGCCCCACTGGCCAATCTAGAACCTGATCTGACACTCCACCGCACAACCCCACCATGAATTCACACGTCAGAGGGACCCATCCACTAAACCTCAATACTATCCTTATTGGGTGGTACGGAATCTCCCTCATAGGTTTGATCGCATCACAAAAATGTGTCTCAGTGGGGGAAGAACCCCTCTTTCACATGCATTCAAAGGTATGTCAGAAAACACCAACACAGGGTTACAATGACGCCCTGTGTCACCCTCGGTAACCCCTCAAACAAGGAGTTAGACGAAAAGAGTACCTCACATAGTGTCTATCAAGTTCTATTGATAAAATTAGAAGAAGACACAGAGCATACCTCTTATCATCTCATGTGTTGTAGGATTGTAGACATACATAGCACACAGCCACCCGCGGCCCCATCCATCAGCTCCCTGAGCCAGACATAGGCCGCCTAGTGGTGGTGGAAGGACCTCGAAATCATCGTCCGCCAACCACAGTTATTCCTGATTTTCTGCCAACACTACCTCCCTAGGGACCACCATGTCCTCACCTGGGGGTCCACTGATCACAACACTTCCTCTGTAGTGGTAGTGCATCTACCAACTATCTGGAAAACTCAGCACATTTTGTCGAGTAGTCTCACGCCAGATGACCTCGCACATCACAATATAGAACTAGGCCTCCCTAGCCTATCTCGGTGCTCTACACTATCCCCGACCATGTGCCTGAGTCTCATCAAGGGGAGACCTCCAGCATCAAGGCCTTGCCAATCGATGTCCCTCTGACAAAAGTTTCTCTGTCACCAGTGCCTGCTCCAGCACCCCGAGGTGGGTGAGGATGCATAAGGTCACTACGCTAGCACGAACCTCCCCTACAGAGGCCTCGATCAAACTTCTGTGCTCGGAATTTTCCATCATAGACCACGTCCAAAGAGTACCGAGTAAGGTCTGCAAACCTAGTTTCATACTCATCCACTGCCATCACTCCCCTCTAAAGCCCCAGTGGCTCCCGAAACTGTAAAAATCATAAGTAGTAGAGGTAATACTCATCACGTAACAGCTGCTAGAAGTCATCCCACAAGAGTACCGACTCATTGTGTATCCTAGTAACCCTAGATCTACTACGCCAAACTGCTTGGTGAAAACAGACTAGCTATCAAAGCCACCACCTAACCTACCAGTGTCCGAACCAGCCTGAAGAGGTGGACCACCGACTCTAGCCAACCCTTCACTGTTTGAGGGTATAGCTCACCGCGGGACCTCAGCGGTCTCTGATGATAGAACTCATGTAGCATGCCCAACCTATGATCATCATCATCCCCCACTACCAGTACTATCTACTACTCCACAGGTGGAGGTGCTACAACCTTTCCTCCTAGAGAAAGGGTAATCGTATGATGGATCTTGAACTGAGGTCTCGTCACTCACAGAGTTGTCATCACAAAACAGAGCTAGTATCCTAGCTGGCTATCATCGCGGAGACATCCTGAATCCAATCAAGGAGTACCGCGGTCAAATGAGAATATATATATATATATATCAACAATGATGGGGAGTTGACTTAATAAGAATAGTTAAACACTCAATCCTATATGATGCAAGAAGAAAATTCTCTACAATAAGTGTCTCAGTGTTCCGAGTTGACAAACGGGTTATCACGGTCCTGGTGAATGGATATGTTGGCTGCCGCACCATCACCGAACTCCCTGGCCTGAGATCCACTCTTGAGAGACGATGACACTATTGCCTCAAAACTCAACCAATTCAATTGTAGGGACATTCGAACAATGCCCCAAGAAATGAACCACCTCTGATACCACTTTTTCATGACCCGATCCATACCGGGGCTTGAGCCGCAACTACCCCAATCCCACCTCTATAGGCTGGGGCTGGCGACTAGCGCTGAAGGCACAAAAAACTAGGGGAGGCCTTTGCCTAAGAAACTGTACACACACACGCAGCTAAATCAATGCAAAAGTGCAGAGAAAATAAATCAAGACACAACACTGCTACAAAAGGGAAACCAACACCCATGCATCGACCTCTAACCAGTACAAGTAATGTGATAAAGAGTAGACTGGAAAGTAAATTGAACAGTAAAAGGGGAAAAACATGCACCCAACCAGAAATGTGCCACAACCCAGCAATAAGTAAAATGAAAGTAAACCATTGGTGAGTCTCGCACCTGAAATTCCTACTACGGCCATTGAACACTGCCCAAGATCTTGTGTCCTCTATGATCCTATGTAGTCTCGACTGACCTGTCTATCGTCTTCAAGGGCACACCAAGTGCGGGAAAATACAATGCAGGGTTGAGTATAAAGATACTCAGTAGGATGCCCCAAAATCTCAAGGGAGCAAAAAAGGAGTTACTAAAATGGTGAGCCGTAGATAGAACAAAGACCAGTGTAAGGGTAAAATATAGAGAGTGCAGCTCAACCTGACAAGAGAAAGGAAGTAGGCTCGTTCGACCAAGAGGAGCTAGACATATAAATCACGTGGCATACCCTGCATGTCTTCACCCCTCATAGAAGGAGAGTAACTAAACCCAAGGGGTAGGAACAAAAGTTGGGTGTATATATATATGCTCAACAAGAAACCCAAACAAGTGTGTAAGAGGATATCTATCGCCAAGCTCATTCTAAAAGAAGTCGCCAAAATTTCAAAGGATATCCGTCACTGATGCCCAATAGTCTCACACGCCAAAGATGCCACAACGCTGAACTGTGAAACCAAGGGTCCCGCACCGGTAAACATGGAGAAAAGTCACCAAATATCCTCATAGAAAGGTCTGAGTCTGAAAGAGGTCATTAGGTAACCCACTGCCCAGCCCCGCTAGAGGGTAAAATACAATAGGTCATCAGGAAACCCACTACCCAGCCCCGCTGGAGGGTAAACCACAAAAGGTCATCGGGTAACCCACTACCCAGCCCCGCTGGAGGGTAAAACACAAAAGGTCATCGAGTTACCCACTGCCCAGCCCCGCTGGAGGGTAAACCACAAAAGGTCTTTGGGTAACCCACTTCCCAGCCCCGCTGGAGGGTAAACCACAAAAGGTCATCGGGTAACCCACTGCCCAGCCCCGCTGGAGGGTAAACCACAAAAGGTCTTCGGGTAACCCACTGTCCAGACCCGCTGGAGGGTAAAACCTAAGGTCAACGGGAAACCCACTGCCCAACCTCGCTGGAGGGTAAACCCTAAGGTCAACAGGTAACCCACTTCCCAGCCTCGCTGGAGGGAAAACCAAGAACTAGTCTGATAACTCCGCATTGCCTGTTCCATCACTGGGTATCACTAACATCGCTATCGTGCATAGGTTCGGAGTGCATCAAAAAAACCTCTGACCAATTTCCTTTCATGTTTCCACATTTAATGAGATCTCTAAAGAGGCTATGATCCCCCAAACAGATTACATCGTTTTAATCCTCGTGAAAAAATACGTGAGATAGACTATTTACTCGCTGGAAACAATCTCCCAGTGGAAAAGTTATTCAACACCACTTTATGCCCAAACTACTTCTCATGGGGCCCGCACCTCGGTCCTGAAAGAGGTCGGGCAAACTACACCATCGTGATTCTCTTTGAAAAACATGCTGAAATGACTACTTGTACACCCCAAATGGATGTTTGTAGAAAAAGGCATAGTACGCTGCACACATCTTAAGAGACGACATGTGGGGCCCACGCATCAACTCTGGATCAACGCCTGAAACTACCCTGGTCAACCTCTCCTTGATTCCAGGGTCACAACGCCACTGACGGCGCCTATAACGGACTCCAGATACAGATGTTGCAACTCCCCGTGTTATATGAAAACGGGGCCCTATGGGGCCCACACCTCGATCTCGAAACACATCATGCAGATCATACCATTGCGTTTCTTACATATAACCACACGGTGTAGGCTATTCATTTTCCCTGAACGGACTTATGTAGCATAAGTTGTAAAAACCCAGCAAACGTCTGATAGCCTCCTCGTGGGGCCCACACCTTGGGCCCAAATTTATGTGTGCGGATTGAGCCATTGCAATCCCCTTGTAAAAACACCTAGAAATGAATACTTAAACACCCTAAACGAATGTCGGGTGAAAAATTAGTGTTTCCCCGTAAAACGTGCGAACTAGGCCCTGTGGGGCCCGCACCCTGTCTTCAACCCGAACGCTTTGGAAAGTATCTCAAAAAGTATGCACGAGGATTGGGGTCAGGCTACTGCTGATGGCGCGTCAATTAGACATCCCAAGCATGATTTAGGTCCGACGCAAGAATAATTAATTAATTAATTAATCGAATTAAGCGTTTCATGCCTCCGAGCAATGAAACCAAACTACAAGGTCTCCGAACCAACTTTGGAAGGACCTTCTCAACTCCAGGGCCAAATTTCCTCTAACGGGGCGTCAAACGGACATCTGGCTAGCGAGGTACGTCGGTCACGATCTTTAATAATAATTTAATATTATTAAGTTAGAGTGTCCCGGGTTACCCACCTTCGGGTGCAAAACCCAAAATCCCCGGAACCTATTTCAAATAGTCTACATCGATGGCACGAACTGACATCCATAGACAGTGTATCAAACGGACGTGCCGTTTAGAAGTTACGGCCCCCCGAATGCAAGGGTGGCCAACTGGGCCAGTACACCTCGGTCGGCCCGCGGCCCAGCCGCGGGTCCGACCCGAACCCCCGCAACCCACTCCAGCCACACCAAACTCCTTGAGTTTGTTTCTCCTTAGAAAACCAGCCTTTTGGTCATTTTCGCTGCATCACCCAGTAGGACCCGCGTTCAGCTAGTCCTTGTCCACGACGCACTCACCCGAGTGCTGACCTCAGGGGGGGGGTCTCCTCCGACCGTGACGGTCCGACACCCTCAGAGCCTTCGCCTCCCACAGCGCACCACTGTGCTACCCTGGTTACACCCAAGTCGCGCACCGCCTGGCTCCTCCTGGTCACTACGCCTCTGCCTCCACCTTACGCCGCTTGAATGCACCGCCCCGACGCACCATGCTCGCGCCGCCGTGCTCCGCCACATCCGGCTCGACCTCCGGCCGCCGCCCCTCGCCAGAGCCGAACCTTCAGCCAGTCCCCCCGACCACTCCAGTGGTCGTAAATATTATCTGACATCGGTTTCAGGATCCTCGGGGCTGGAGCTTCACAATGCCGCCCCTCGCTCATCGATCCGTCACGGTTTTGGAGCGTCCGAAAATTGGGACAAAGAATGCCCAAGAACGAAAAGTACAAACGGGGATCTCATGATATCAATGTTCATTTGGACATCGTCCTAATTCTATAATTTTAGAATTTGAAGACAAATTTCATGAAAAAAATTATGAAATCGATGAAGGTGTGAAAATTAATCTCGAATCCTACCTCGATTCGGTCGTTCGACGTTGGTGACGCGTCCGCTGCGATCCCGCTTCGATCCACCAGAGTTCACTCCTCAATATGATGAAGAATGGCGAAGAACACCAATTAATGTCAAAGAACGATCGAGATAGAGAGAGAGAGAAGGGAAATTAGGGCTTTCCCCTAATTCCACAAACGATTTATAAGCTCTCTCTGAGACTCTACCGACAGGCGAGGATTCTGAAACCTCCGTGCCCGCCTATTTTATATCACGTCTAGGAAAAATGACCCATTTAAAACTCAACGGAAGTCTCAAATTTCCATTCC
This sequence comes from Viscum album, assembly GCA_963277665.1. Classification (NCBI taxonomy): domain Eukaryota; kingdom Viridiplantae; phylum Streptophyta; class Magnoliopsida; order Santalales; family Viscaceae; genus Viscum; species Viscum album. The sequence goes on from OY728138.1 coordinate 1,321,652,243, forward strand.
GAGACTTCGTTTGAATGTTATTTTAAAGGAATGTCAGTGATAAAAATCACTAAGTCATTATTTTTAAAATAACAATTTTCCCCTTGGGTGACATCTCTCACAACAGGCCTACACCCGCAACCTTTACACCCCACCTAGGGTGAAAGACACAATCTGGACGCAAATGTGCCCTCAGATTTATGATCCAAGCTACCGCTTAGGAGAAAACACAACCCTGCCATGTGCATAGTATAAAAACACTTTACATTTTTAAAAAATTATTCTGGGCACATCGGGCCTCAGAATCACACGTCATCTTCACGCCTAGCTCTGGATTATATGTAGAAATATTCAAAAGTCTTACATGTCAAAAACCAGGTCTCTACTGGGGTATATTTCATTAGAGAAGAAATTGGTATGTATTTTAAATCAACAATAAAATTTTAATTGTTTTCTATGAAACAACATATGTCCTTTTTTTGTATGAAGATTGATGAATCAAAATCTAAAGGCACTTCCATCACACGTTATGTGATATGGAAGGAGGCTCTTGTAAATAAAGAGGGTAAACTGGTTGATGAAAACACAAAAATAATATAGGAAACATTTGTAAGTATGAAATAACAGTAATTCTTTATGATTTATAACAATATTATATAAAAATATCTATTTATGTTCATATTTTTATATGGTTTAGATGCAAGAATCGACAGAAAACATACCAGAAGAAAATATAATTTTAGAATCTTTGAAGTGGCCATAAAAATATGGTCGTGTTAGAGGATTAGGTTTTGGAATCTCACTTATAACATGGTTTGAAAAGATAAAACCACATGAAGATGCATATAATATAGTGAGACGATTCCATATACAAATAAACTCACAAAAAGATATTATTGTTTGATCTGATTCTCATACTAATGTATGAGAAAGGATCAAAGTGAACTGGAAATGGAACAAAGATTGGCACATGAACCAAATTATCCCACTAGCTTTGAGGTCAGTCCTTCCCCCCAACCTCATACCTTACCCAAGGTAGTTAATTTTTCCATTACTCTTTCTCCTAAATGTGAATCAAACAACTTCTGATAACATTATATTGCCAAAATTTTACAGGGTACAGTTGTATGTGATTTGTATCTTTCAACACCCATGCACCACCTTGTTGTGATGGGTATAATGTATAATCTCCCGAGAGATATGATACACCCTAAAGGCCTCCCAAAATATCACATGGGAGTAGGGATTGAGGTAGATCATGAGCAAACTACGGAGTTTCATGTTCCACTTGATGATCCAGATATTACAACGATCAATGATGCTATTAGAACTATTATAGAATGGTCGTATAATATTTTAAAGATACCTGAGGTATGTATTTAACAAATCTTTTCATATTAAAACCCTATAAAAGTTGATAATAAAAGGTATTAAGTGAGGTATGATATTATAGATGGATAAAGTGATGGGTAAATGGAAGGTCAGATCAAGAAAATCTTGTGAATCGACAATGAAATCAAAACAACATTCTGAGAGTACCTTCTCCCCTACAATTCCAGATAAACATTTTTTATCATTACAACTTCATACAGAGTCAACATCTAAATATGAAAACATTTCTTACATTCCATATTAAAAATGAATTTTTATAGATTCCATGATAGATGTAATTGGTCTTGAGACTATAAATCAGATTCTCAATCATGAATGGTTGGTTCCTCTATTGTGAATACATAAATAAGGTAAATTTTCATAATACATTATCGAAATAGTGATCTAATATGTTTATTAAAGTTAAAAACTATTAATATTTTCTATAGTAATTTATATTACTACTATATAAAGGGAAAATCCTAGGAAGTATTATTCAGATTCACTAATCCCTATATCATTTCTATGGAAAAACATACATTGGATAGTGAATAAATTGAGTATAAAAGAGATTATTTACTCAAATAGATTGATCAAACAATATTAGAAGACATACACTATTTTATTCCTACAATTTAGAGGTAAAACTCTACACTTTAACCACATAAAACTGATTTTTAATTTTTTTTATTTCTTATTGTTTTTATTTTTTTAGGTCGCAATGGATGTTTGTCACAGTCAATCTAGATACCCCAAATATTTATTTTTTTGTATCCAATGAATGGATATCCAACCATCCAACCAAAAATGATGTGTATTTTGAATTTTTATAATACACTTAAATCATCATTTTATAGATAAAATTTGAATTTTATGTTTCAATATGTGTTTTAAAAATAATTTTGTAATTATCGGATGGTATCTAAATATAGGATAAATCAAGGTACGAAGTCAGTTCCTAAAGAGATAAAGCCAATAGATTTTTAAAAATGAAAAAAACAGGGTATATATAGAAATATTTAACTATAAAAACATTTCAACACAATTTACTTATTTTAGTAAATGTTTATGTAGTGTTTGAAGCAAGATAATGGAATCAGTTGTGGATATAATGTTTGAAAATTTATGAGATAGATCATAATGCATGAAAAATACCAACATTCCAAAACGTGTAATTTCTGAAAGTAATTACAATTTCACAAGATATATTTCATAATAATATTTAAATATATTTTTTATCCGTACTATCAAAATTTCTAAAAACCTTTGTAATCAAAATAAGAAATCAATTTTCTTAGAGATGAGTGGGTAGCATGCATGTTGTCATAATGTATACTGAAAACAAATTTGGGTGATTACCTACTATATGTTTGATCTAGTATATGTTATGACCTTAGAAATATATTTGTCATATGAAACATAAGTTTCATAATGCTTATATATTATATTTGATCTATTTTTCTAGGAGAAGTATAATGAAGAAAATCAATTGGTTTAGAAGAGATAACATATAAACAATAAATTTTTTGAGAAATGGAAGAGGTGAAGGCAGAGGTAGAGGTGTAGCCAGAGGTGGAGGCATAGTTAGAGTCAGATATCGAGGTGGAGGAGGAGGCAGAGATGGATACCAAGGCGGAGAATCACACAAATCATTGGCTTGAAAACAACAAAATTGTTGGCCAATGGAGTAAAATGAAGATCATACAATGATTTTGTTTGAGTATAATTTTTTAAAATTGAGCACAACACTTTTCACTTAAAATAATTTCTATTTAAAAAAAACTCAGTTGTATTATTGAAAAAATTTTATTCCCTACTTGTTTAAGTGATTTTATATAGGAATTTAAGTGGAGGAATTTTTTTCAGAAACAAAAAAAAAACTTATTTTTTAAAATTGATTATTATAGGATACAATTTCTATTAGAACATTCCAAGTACTATAAAATATTAATGAAGTGTGAAAGAAACTTCCCACCAAGAAAAAACTGAATCACATCAAAAAAGAGATGCAATTGATTCCCTAGACTTCTATACCTCCTCGAATGGCCCAAAGGCCTTCATTGTTTTACTTATTTTTGATAATCCACCTTTAAAGGGGTGAGGTAGAACCCTTATAAGGCCCATAGGCATAAATATTACATGGACCTTAGCCCTTATAGGAATTCATTGCCTGTAGTCTTCAAACATTACATACAACCCATACTAATCACTTTGAACTGCTCCTCCCTAGCATCTTCATCGCGAAATCAGCTCTACACCATCACATGGTTGTTTGGCTAGGCTTTCCCATGCATGTACAGGCTTGTACCGATGGCAGGTTCTATAACCTCTCATTCTTGCAACTGGTTTAGCTTCTGCTATGGTGAAGGATCCTTCTTCCTCCTCCTTCTGATGCTTCTTCCTTGTAGGTTTTCTGATTTGCATCTGCACTTAAAGTGGCCCGAAGGCCTTGAGGTAGCCCGAAGGCATTACTGACCCAAAGGCCTGGGTGGCCTGAAGGCCTTAAAGGACTCAAGGACCAAATCAGTGGCCCAAAGTCCCAAATGGAGGAATATTCCATGCTACTACATTGCCAAATAGTTCCTTCTACAGTACCTGCTACATTTCTGCACAGTCCCTGCTACAGTGTCTGCTACAGTACTGCTACAGTACCCGAAAATTAGCATCCTCTTGGATTTGATCCTGGGTCTCTTGGATGAACTTAAGGAGTCATAAAACACCAATCCAATCATAAAATATGTATATAATCCAACTTAAATGTTTGAATAAATATTCTTATAATCAACCCCTAAATCTGGTAGGTGTATAAGAGAACTAGTAGAGGAAAACCAACATTGATATATCGTGGTAATTGAGTAGGTCTAGTCTCAAAATAAACATGACATAAAATGAAAATAAACTTCCTTATGAATAAATATATAAAAAAAATCCACTTCAAATGAAATCATGAAGAACTAAAAATATAAATGAACACCGCATTGAAAAAGAAGTTATTAGCATGATCGAAAACCTCTAAAAATTAATAAATACAAATTTTCATCACCTGAATAATGAATTTTTTAAAAAGAAAAGTGCAGTGGTTTTACTTTGGTGGATGGAGGAATTATTTGTTATATTTGTTCATCAATTATATGACTTATATAATATCACAAATGCTTGTGAAATCTATACAAGTAACATTCATTATGAATGAGCACTTTCATTATATAAAATGATCCATATTAAAAAGATAATTAATAAAAAACTCATCATCAATCTCAATAAAGAAATACATGAAAATAGGGATATTACTATTTTGATAAAAAAAATAATTATGAAGTTATGTTAGATTTTATCATCACCTAAAAATTCATTTAGATTGTTTTGAAATTGACATTAATTCTAGGAAAAAAAGACAACAAGCATTCTCAAAACTGAGAAAATGAATTCGGCATATTTTTTTAATTTAAGAAAATTATATATAAGTTATTTTTTATGTGTAGGAATAATTCTCACATCAAACCTACACATTATGTGACCTATATAACTCAAAGTACATGTTTTCTGTTTAAAATGACATTTTAGTAAAAAACACTAGTGGTGAACTCAAAACTAAGAAAATTAATTTGAATTAATTTGATACTTTAGTAAAATGATCCATAAATCATTTTGGATATGTAGGAATCAACTAAATCTCAATTTGATTCATGGTATGACCAATATGACTCAAAGTGCATCTTTTTATTAAAATTTGACATTTATTTTAGTAAAAAAGAGAACTCACATACTCAAAACCAAGAAAAATCATTTGTATTGTTTTTGATACTTCAGTAAAATGATTTGTAAGTACTTTTTGACATGTAGGAATTATCCTCACCCCAATATGATACAATATGTGCCCAGTATGACTCCAAGTGTCTTTTATTAGTTAAAAATTGAAACTTTAATACAAAAAACATTCAATCACTAAAATCTAATAAAATATACTCTAATTGTCTTTATAATTTAGGAAAATGATCCATAATTAATTTTTGATTTGTTGGAATTAGTCTCACATCATAACGACATATGATGTGACCAGTATGTCTCAATGTGTGTGTTTCTAGATTAAAATGACATTTTAGTAAAAAAACACAAGTGGCATACTCAAAATAGAGAAAACCCATTATAATTGTTTTTATACTTTATTAAAATTACCCATAAGTCAGTTAGGATGTGTATGAATTAGACTCACTATAATCTGATGCACTGTGTGACCGATATGACACCAAGTGTGTCCTCTAATTCAAAATTGACGTTAATTTTAGTAAAAAGAAAACTAACATACTCAAAATTGATAAAATTCATTCTTATTGTTTTAATACTTTAGAAAAATGATCTCTAAGTCATTTGTGATGTATAAGAATTTCTCACACCACAATATCATACACGATGCGCCTGGTATGAATCAAAGTGGTTCTTATCATTTTAAAAATGACATTTTAATTCAAAAAAACTACCACTCACTAAAAATTAAGAAAATATGCACAATTTTTTTTTATAATCTATAAAAATGATTCATAATTCATTTGTGACATGTAGGATTCATTCTTATATCAAACCCACACATTATGTGACATGTATGACTCAAAGTACGTGTTTCCAGTTTAAAATGACATTTTAGTAAAAAAACAAAACTTGCATACTCAAATACAATGAAACACATTTTGATTATTTTTATAATTTAAGAAAATGATCTATAATTCATTTGGTATGTGTAGGAATCATCCACACCATCTAACATAAATTATGACGAATATAACTCCAAATGCATCTTTTTATTCAAAATTGACATAAATTTAAGTAAAAATGACAAATGACATACTTAAAACCAATAAAATTAATTCAGATTGTTTTTTTACATTAATAAAATGATCCATAAGTCATTTTTATGTGTAGGAATCATAATAAACTCAATATGATACACAATGTTCTAGGTATGATTCAAAAGTGTCTATTACCGGTTTAAAATTTACATTTTAATACAAAAAAGTGTCACTCAATGAAAAATGAGAAAACACACTTGGATTGTCTTTATAATTTATAAAAATTATTCATAATTTATTTTTGGAGTTCAAGAATTAGTCACATGTCAAACCCATAAATGTTGTGACCTATATGACTCAAAGTTCATGTTTCCAATTTAAAATGGCATTTTAGTAAAAATAACAAGCGACGTACTCAAAAATGAAGAAACATATTCTGATTATTTTGATATGTTAGAAAAATGATCTATAAGTAATTTGGGATCTGTATGAAGCTTCCTCATCACAATATTATGCATGGTGTGACCTGTATGACACCAATTGTGTCTTTACAATAATAAAGTGTAATTTTAGTTTAAAACATGCATCACATCGCCAAACTAAGCAAACAACCCATATTTTTTCTCATAATTTTCTATTATATTAATTAAATTATTTTATTATCATTTTTATTTTATAATTATTTAGTTAATTTTCATATATATAATGATTAATCATAAAAAATAAATGGCATGTGATGTGCAAAAATCAACTGCAACACAATTTGATGCAGAGTGTTCCTGGTATGACTCAAAGTTCAGATTAAAATTAGCACTTTAAATTTAAATTTTTTTCTTTATATTATTACTAACATGAGAATAGTTTTCTTATATAGGTGTTTTCGTTTTCTCAATCATGGGTGGTTTTTTATTTTATTTAGGTGTTTTCTTTTGATCTATAATAGTGTTTTCCTTGTATTTGTGTTGGAAATTTTATTTCATTTAAATTTTGTATTTGTATATAATTTTGATAATTTATGGTGAAGTAGTGTGTTATTATAGAATACTATAGTATGACCTGATTATGGTGCTTCTATGTTATGGATCATCACAATGTATTATTATTATTTATCTGTACTACTAAAGGCACTGATAAAGGACTCCTTTATCATCACATTTAAAAGTGTTTATGAAGGTTTCCTTTATTAGTGCTTGTAGAAGCGATGATAAAGGTTCCCTTTATTAGATCTAAACAAAAGAACAGATAAATGGTATCTTTTATTAGTGCTTATAAAATCACTGACAATAACCTCTCCCTTTTAACTGCGCTGCATTATTCAGTGCTATTTTAGTGCTGATAAAGGATTATTATATAACTGTTGAAGCCCTCTATTGTAGTAGTGTAATTATGGGATGAAATAGATCATCAAGTTTTAAAATTATCATGCATATAACCCTTATCAAATCCTCTGTCTATGTTTATGTTGTTTTTGTTCAATACTAATTAGTCCATAGGAGTTGGAAGAACACTTGATCTGTCACAAAATTGATTGAAATTATAAATATTGTAATAATCATGGGGAAAAATAGAAAGTATATAATGAATATGATAGAACTAGATTTTAGGTATTTAATAATATGACTAAAAGTATGGATGATGAAGAATTCCGTATTAAGGATGTGATTACTGGTTTGAATGATGATGAAGATAGTATTGATGAAATGACAATGACAACTTAAGATAAACTTCGTGATTGTCCAAAATTATTTGAGAAGTTAAAGAGTTGTGAAAAGATTCCATTGTATATTGGTTGCATTAAATATATAGCATTGTCATCCATATTGAAGTTGTATAATTTAAAGCTGGAAACATATGGAGTGACACCATTTTTATTGAACTAATTTCTCTCTTAAATGGTATGCTCCAAGAAGATAATTAGATCCCTTTCCAAACATATGATGCAAAATAAATGTTATGTTTAATGATTCTGATCTCTTAAAGAATACATTACTATCCAAATGATTGTATACTCTTTCACAAGGATCAAAAATAACTTAAATAAATCCTAAAGTTTGGTTCTTATCCATACAAGAAAGATGAATCATTTCCTATGAAATATACATGGTACTTTCCAATAATTCCATGGTTTGGGTACATATATGGAAGTGAAGAGACTGGAAGGCAATTGACATGGTAGGTAGATATAAGAAATAAATATTGGAAACATTTTCACTTGGCATAATCTTCTCAATGGAAGAGAATTGATCATGAGTATCCTGAATTTTGAAACAAGTTGAGAAACCTTCATCTTGCATTATCTACAGATGGAGTGGATCCTTTTGATTTTCAAAGAAGCACTCATAGTACATGGATGATTATGTTGTTAAATTATAACTTTTCGCCATTTTTATGTATGAAATGAAAATATATTATGTTATGTATTCTTATATCAGGACCAAAACAATCAGGTAATGATATTGACTTTTATTTGGCACCATTGATCTAAGGTTTGAAATTATTGTGGGATTTAGGTCTTATGTTGTATGATGCTTACAAAACTGAATAGTTCAGGTTGAGATCCATGTTGTATGGTATGACAAATGATTTTATTTCTTAAGTAAATTTTTCAAGATATATCATCGAAGGAAATCAATGTTTTCCCATTTGTGAACAAGGTATATAGTCAATTAGGTTGAAACATTAATAGAATAATGTGTTTTTAGAACATCACATATTTCTACCCCAATGATATAAGTACTTATCATGAAAAAATCATTCAACATATTTTTAGAATAATGTACGGAACCATCTCTACTAAAAGGTGATCAACTATTTGAGAAATTAAAATATGTGGAAACTATTTTTGGTAAACCTTTTTTGAAAACCCTTATAAAAACCTTGTTGGAAAAAGTGGTCATTTTTGTAATTATGGTTCTGTATTGTATGTAAAAAAGACATTTTCTTCATGTTATTCATGCTGAAAAAATGTATGTGATAGTTTTATTGGCAATTTACTAAATACAGCCAAAAAATAAAGTATGGAATTAAGTCTAGGTTAGATATGATTGACCTGGGATTATGAGAATATTTATGAGAATATTTAGTGCCATCGAATAGTGAAAAATGAAATTTTCTTCCTCTATCTCCTTACACTCTTTCTAGGAAGAATAGATATCTATTTTTTAACTTCTTGAATGATGTAAAGGTGTCAGATGGGTATTCAATGAATATCAAGAATATCATATCAATTATTTATTTAATGTTGAAGGGTCTGAAACCACATGACTGTCATGTTTTGATAAAATATGTAATTCATGTAGATTAATATTTCATTTTTTCCAAGAATATCCATCATAAATTAACTAAGCTCTATTTATTTTTCAAATCTATATGCAAAAATGTTATGGACCCATTAATATTTCCAACTATGGAAAAGGAAAATTCCATTGTATTATGTGAATTGGAAATATTCTTCCCACCATAATTATTTGATATGATGGTTCACTTGGTGAGATATATTAGACTATGTGATCCTATACATTATAGATTGATATTCCCCATTTAATGGTATATAATGATTTTTAAAGGGTATTTCAAAAATAGAAGTCATCCAGAGGGTTGTATTGTGGAGTGATATATTTTTTATGAAGTATTTAAATTCTATACTGACTACCTGTCTAGTGTGGAAAGCATTGGTCTACCAAAATAGCATCACATTGGGTGGTTTGTGGGTGAAGTAATTTCTGGAAGAGATGTTATCGCAATCAATATTACATATTAGGAGCAGACCCACCTTTACATTTTTCATAACATTTTATAGGTTTCCTCATATGTTGAATCCCACAATGAAATTTTTAGCCATTTGAATACATCAAGGTCTGAAAGGTGGATATCACATACACATAATCAACAATTTAGACTATGTTTTTGAAACCATATTTTTAATGAGTTACATGAAAATCCTGATTCAATTTCAATACAACTTTCATAGCTAGCAAGAGGACCAATATTTTATGTATTATCATACAATGGTTATGTAATTAATGGTTATGCATTCAATAAAAATGGACAAGATAAAGGCAGTACCACGAAAAAGAGTGGGGTTTCACTTATGGATGAAGTATTTTATGTTTATAATACTATGGTTAGAAATACAATTTATGTGAATATATCATACTTTGGTATCATCAAACAAATATGGGAGTTAGATTATAAAATATTCCTAGTGTCAATTTTTTAATGAAAGTGGGTTGATAATTGGAGTACTGTTAAAATAGATGAATTGGGATTTGTGAGAGTGTATTTCAATAAGGGTATAATGAAGAACCATTGATAATGGAATCGTAGGAAGTACATGTATTTTATGTTTCATATCTTAAAAACTGAAAGTGGTCAATTATTCTGTTAATGACCAAAACCATTGAAGGTTTAGATACAAATTCAACTGAGTATGACCCTTTCATTGGGACATCACAATCATTCCGCAGTGGTCCTAATGTAGATGGGATTTTTTATGTTAGATCAAACGACAATAAAGGGATTTGGATACTTGGTAGAGGGGTCAAATCCCTTTAACATTTAAAAAAAGTGAGTTCAATAATCATGTTATTTTTTGTAATATAAATTGTGTCCCCCCATGTTATTATTTGTATTTTGCAACATTTATGTAGTCTTAAATGTCAAACCACTTATATAGATAATGAATTATTTATGTTATGGTTCTCCCAATCTTTAGGAACAATAGGTTTATCAAACTTCTACTCCTCTCAATGAAAAGGAATAGCAACCTTTTACAGATACCGATGTTACCAATACAGAGGAAAAACATATTTATGATGTTAAATCTAGTGAAATGGTAGATGATGAAGAACCGATTATGCAGAAAAAATAGAAGCCTTATTTTGTGATGGTGTTAGAAAAAAAATTATGGAGAAAATAAAAGCCATCAAATTCAAGGTTGGATGGAATGTGCACAACTAAAATGTTAACCTGAACAATGCCATGTTTAGTAGTTAAAATTGGATAATCACATGATAATGTGGGTCGATTGATGTATATTCACGGAACCATGTTGTGACCATGATTAAGGCACTAATTTGGGAAGATATTATAGTAAAATTTTGATATCCATTATTTATTTTACTAAAAAATAAAATAATTAAACATTTACTTACTCTTCATCATCTCTTATTGAGTGTATTTATAGTAGTTGACTCCCATGATAAATATGTATTAATTATTATTGGAAGGATTCATAGAGTCTTTTAATCAATTCTAATGATATTTTATGTTAAATATGTTTAAGGGAAAATAAAATTTCACCCACCACTTATGTATGTACACTTTATAAGCCAAGTAGCATGAGTTGTGTTTGTTGACCATCATATAGAGATATATTTTCAAGTACATTATGGTTGGTAATACTTTGTTTGAAAATATGTGTATTAATCATTTTGATTGAGAGTTTTTTATTTATAAAACAAAAACATTGTGATGAAATTATGGAATAGTTAGAAAATCCAATGTACCCCTACCATAAAGCAAGGATGGGGTACGCTTCACTTGAGAAAAAAAAATTGGAACATATTTTAAATCTACCATAAAAATTTTATGTGACATGAATCAAAAACAAAATTATGTTCCTATTTTTAAATTTAGATTGATGAATAAACATCCAAATCCACTTCCATCCCATTCCATGTGATATGGAATGAGGAACGTGTAAGTAATGATGATATACTAATTGATGAAAATGCAAAAAAAGTGTGGGAAATATGTGTAAGTATTACATAAAAAAATTGTTTTTCTTTAAATATCTATTACATAAAAATGAGTACTTATTTTTTTTATATTTGATATCATATTTATACATAGGATTCATCAACACCTATATTGGATAAACACCAACAATCAGTGGCCTTAAAGCGGCCAGAACTTGTGACCATGTTAGAGGTGTGAGTTTTGGGGTGAAACCCTAAACATATTTGGAGAAAAAAACAATAAGAGGATGAATATAGATAAATCAAATAGATGAAAAAATGATTAAATACCCTTAAAGAAAAATTATTTTGGTATTATGAGTTTCAAGAAAATGTTATAGGGGGGAAGAGAAGAAACAACTCAAGAACAACCATTGTATGAAGATACCCCCCCCCACCCCCACTTGCTTTGAGATGATCCATTCCCAGTAAAGAGATTTATTAAATGAGTTAATAAATATTATAAGAATTGTTTCTATGAAATTTGAATTATACAGACACTGATACATTTCCTGTAGTGATATTATAAGTTGTGAAAATGATTGTGATTTATATCTATCAACACCCTCCCATCACCTTGTTGTGAGGGATATTGTGTTAAATATCCAAGAAAACACTCTACAAAATAAACCACTTCCAACATGTCATGTGAGAGTGGTGATTAGCATACCTCAAGAGACGAGAAACGAGCTACTTATTTCACTTCATTAAATAGATATTTATATGATCGACTAATCTATTGGAACATTCATTGTGTAAAATCCCGGTTCCGGAAGCCACCCAGAGGCGCCCCGTACCAGGTTGGTCACATGGACTCAAACGCATTTCCTCAAACACCGGAGGCTGCCGACTAGCAGCGAGGGATGTGGGTGTGATAATGGGAAAACTATGCCCTCATTGGCAAAGTACACATCGTAAATAGATAAACATGAAATAGCAGAAGCAGTGAATAACCAACAGTAATAAACAGTGGAAAACTAAATAAACAAACTGGAGCACAAAAGTATATATGAAATGATGCAAGATACAACTCTAGGAAAACATCCAAACAAGTCACAATGCTGAAAACACCACAGTACCAAAACAAGTACAAAAGAAAAGTAAACATCTCCTCAGCATCGAAAGTAAGAGCTTGGTTCCTTTCTCTCCAGCTCCAAACAATCAAGTACCGAAAGTCGAAGGGAACTTTCCCTTATCTATACATGCAACAACAAAGTTTGATTGGGCCCAAAAGAATGGCCCAAACATACAATCCCATTAGGCAATCACCCAAAGATCTATGGCTAACCGTAAATGAATACAAGGCATGTAAAAGTTCCAAAAGTAGTAAACATAAAAGCACACAGCAGCTACAATCCATAATTATAACATATAAAGCACACAAGTAAACAACCAACAACAAGTAGAAAATAGGTAACCCTCTGGGTATCTCTCATAGCCTAACCCCTATGGTTCAACCTACAAGTACTAGAAACCCTCTATGAGGCACACAAAGTCTCAACCCTCTGGTTCAGCTAAGAGTAGACTCTCTGAGGAAGTACTCACTGTCAATTCCCCCTATAGTCTCGTATTGTGTTAAAGTCTCTTTGGGGAGGCACTCAACATCTCATTCCCCCTATGGCCCGTGTCGAGGAACTACAGACTCTCTGAGAAATCACTCATCGTCAATTCCCCTTGTGGACTCACATTATATTAAAAGACACTCTGGAGAATCCCTTACGTCCATTATCTCTATGGTCTACTACACTAGGTTCTCACAGTCCTGAGTGAAATAAACATGCTCAGCGCGCGTGCAACATCCAAGTAAACCTCAAGAACTACTTGGCCATCATTCTAAGGCTCGACAGAAAAACAGCACAACAATTCCACTATCCTACAACTAGGCATGGAAACTGGTATAACACCTAACAGGAAAAACAAGTATGACAAACATCCATAGTACAACACAAACTACTCTATTCACAAAGGTAAACCTCTACTATAGCAATCAAGCAAGCAGGAAAGAAATCAAGGGAAAAACAGGAAGACACACAATTCCTGTTCAAGGGAATTGGAAAAATTGTGCAAAATATTAAAATACTTTCTATATAAAGTCACAAACCACCTACCTTGATCCTAGGAGATCGATATATGTGAACAGAAACGACAGATTCTCCCCCGAATGTCATAGATCTGAGAAAACTCCCAAAACATTCAAACCACAATAACGTAAAAATGAGGAGGAACCATGGAACAAGGATAAATTAGAAGAGAGAGCTTACCGAGGCAATCCAAATGCAACTGACAGCAGTTGGAACGGAGATCAGATGGAGGCACGGGGGCTCGGGGAAGATTTTTGGCTGTACGGGTGGCTCTCGGACAAAGATCTTGAAGAAGAAGCAAGTTATGTCCGTCAGACGCGACCCTGGTGCATTTAGTGAAAAAAAAGTACACAACGTGTACTTTTAGAGTACACGACATGTACTAGGTTTTCCGTACTCCGCCAAAATCGGCCTCCACGTCACCCCTACACACCATGTGTGTGGTCCGGACAAGGCCAGCACACGGCTTCGAGCGGGAGAAGAGTTTATGGCGTGTAATCAGAAAGTAAACGACGTGTACTTCAAAATTTTCCATAAACTTCATTTTTCTTAAAAACTTCAGAAAAAGGAAAGGCGTACCTGAAATGAAGATCTGGGTTCTTAAAAACTTCCCCCCTTAAAGAAATTTGTCCCTGAATTTCCCTAGCGAGGCGTAGAAGAAGAAACCCCAAACAGCTCCAGCCACTGCAATCGTACATCGGTCTCCCTCTCCCAGGTCTCGTCATGTACTCACCAATGCTGCCATAGAACCCATACAAGAGGGACAAAATACCCACGAAGAACCTTTATACTGCGATCGACAATCCGGATAGGATTCTCCTCAATTGATGCATCTGCTTCAAGCTCAACCTCCTCAGGCTGAAAGACATGAGACGGGTCCAAAAGGTAACATCAGAGCTGAGAGACATGGAAGACATTGTGCATGGCCCGGTACCTCTGGGATGGCTGCAACCGATAGGAGACCGACCCAACTCTTTCCAAAACCTCAAACGGTCCGACGTACCACGGTGAAAGCTTACCCTATCTCTGAATCCTCTTGTGTCCCAACCTTGGTGCGACACGTAGGAAAACCTGATCCCTGAACTCGAACTCCAAAGGTCGTCTCTACTGATCAGCATAAGACTTTTGTCGAGACTGTTTTGTAGCCATCCTCATCCGAATCAGATCTATCTTCTCTAAAGTCTCCTGAACAAAACGAGGTTCCAGAAAAGCTATCTCTCCTACCTCCAGCCATCATAAGGGTGATCAGCATGCCCTATCGTACAAAGCCTCGTAAGGTGTCATCTGAATAGTCGCCTGAAAACTGTTGTTGTAGGAGAACTCCACCAGAGTTATATGCTTCTCACAGGAACTGTCGAAGTCCATAATTCAATCTCTCAGCATATCCTCTAGCACCTGAATCGTATGCTCGGACTGGCCATCAGTCTGGGGATGGTATGTCGTACTTAAAAGTACCTGTGTACCCAAAGCCTTCTGAAGTCCCTTCCAAAACTGAGAAGTAAAGCGTGCATCCCTGTTTGAAATAATGGAGTGTGGAACTCCATGTAGACGAATGATATCTATGATGTACAGTCTTCCCAGATCATCAACGTTGAAGGTATCCTTAATTGGAAAGAAGTGAGAAACCTTCGTGAGCCTGTCAATGAAAACCCAAACAACATCGTTTCCCTGATGCGACCTTGGTAAACCGGTCACGAAGTCCATCGCAACATCGTTCCACTTCTACTATGGAATGGGTAACTGCTGTAAAAGGTATGATAGTCGCTGATGCTCCACCTTTACCTGCTGACAAGTAGAGAATCTCATGACAAAACCAGTAACATATTTCTTCATACCTGGCCACCAGTACTAGCGATGAAGATCCCGATAAATCTTGGTGACACCAGGATGAACTGCCCAAACCGAGGAATGAAAATCCCGCATCAGCTCCTCGCGTATGTCTACTGGCACCCATATGCATCCTTGGAAATGAAAGGTCTCATCCTTTCCAACTATTAATCCAGGAATGGGGTCCTCTCCTAACACACTTTCCCACAGGTCTAAGCCTTCTGAGTCTGATAGCTGCCTTATCCATACCCGATCAAGTAGTGTAGAGGTAACAACTACAGAAGATAGGAAGGTCTGTCCCTGTCTGTCGTGCACCTCCAGATGCATCTTAGAGAACAGATCCATCTGCTTCCACTCACTGCTGGCCTCCTGAAGTGCCTAAATATGAGTTCTCCTACTCAACGCATCTTCCACCGTGTTGCCCTTTCCTGGCATATAGGCAAGCTCGAAATCGAAAGACTGAAGATACTCGACCCACCTACGCTGCCTCAAATTCAGATCACGCTGAGTGAAGATATACTTGAGACTCCTGTGGTCAGTGAAGACCACAAAGTGCTCTCCCAGAAGATAATGTCTCCAACAGCGTAAGGCCTGAACAATAGCTGCCAACTCCAGATCGTGCGTAGGGTAGTTCCTTTCATGTGGCCTCAACTACCGAGACTCGTACGCAACGACTCCATCTCCTTGCATAAGCACAGTGCCTAGTCTGATACCTTAAGCATCACAATAAATAGTTTAGCTCTTTTCTGGCTCTGGAAATACTAGTATCCATGCTGACGTCATCCTTCCCTTCAGTTCCTGAAAGGCTGACTCACAAGAATCTGACCATAAGAACTTCTCCCCCTTCTTCATCAGACCTGTCAAAGGTGCTGCTAGGCATGAAAAGTCTTGAATGAAGCGTTTGTAGTATCCAGCCAGCCCTAGAAAAGTCCGTACCTCAAAAAATTTCTTCGACTGCTCCCATGAGACTACAAATCTCACATTATCTGGGTCCATGGATACTCCTGCCTTTGAGATGACATGACCCAATAAGTGAATCTGATCCATCCAAAAGTGGGAGTTCGAGAGTTTATCATAAATCTGATGCTCTCTCAGTGTACTCAGAACGATCTCAATATGTGTGACATGGTCATGTAGAGTGTGAGAGTACACCAAGATATCATCCATGAAGACCACGACGAAGGAGTCCAAGTAAGGATGGAACACTCGGTTCATCAGTTCCATGAAAAATACAGGCGCGTTCGTGAGACCGAACAGCATGACTGTATACTCGTATAGACCATACCTGCTCCTGAAGGCTGTCAGAGGTATATATGATGGTCTAACGCGCAACTGATGATAACTGGACCTCAAGTCGATCTTTGAGAACACCCGGGCTCCTCGAAGCTGATAAAAGAGGTCATCGATCCTCGACAAGGGATATCGGTTCTTGACGGTCAACTGGTTCAGCTTCCGATAATCCACGAAAAGCCGAAGGGTACCATCTGCCTTCTTCGCAAAGAGGACAGACGAACCCAAGGAGAAGTACTGGGTTGGATGAAACCCTTTGCCTACAACTCCTCCAACTGCTTCTTGAGCCTGTGCAACTCAGTTGTGGCCATCCTACAAGGAGGGATAGACACCAGTGTTGCTCCTCACATGAGCTCAATAGTAATGTATACCTCACGCTCTAGAGCCAAACCTGAAAAGTCCACTGGAAGGACATCTCTTAAACGATCCACCATTGGAGGAAAGTCCAACTGTGAATTCCCCAGATCATCCAGATACAGACTAGTAATATGGTCTATCACCCTTCCTAGCCCATGATGCTCGAGTCTTGCTCGACTCGCCTGGACATCCCATTCTCCTCTATGAATAAAAGATTCACCCTTTGGTGAAATGAAACTCACCCTGCGGTGATAACAGTCGATGACTAACTGGAAGGGAACCAACCAATCCATCCTGAGAATGACATCATAGCCTGTAATCTCTTGGATGTAGATGTCCCATAAGAAACGATACCCTGCAACCTCTAGAGGGCACTCTCGACACTGACGTACACTAGATGTCCTTATCTCCAAAGGTGTGTTTAGTGTCAACGAGTTGGCAGAAGAAAAGATATAGATCCCAAGGATCTCCACGACAACAATAGAGATAAATCTATGCGTAACACCAGTATTGAAAAAAGATGAAGATAAAACTAAGGCTACTAAAATCGTACCTCGAACTGTAGAAGGGTCGGGATCCTGCTCCTGATAGGTCTGCTCCACGGTGAAAGACTGTCCTGCACCGTGGCCATCCACCCCTGGCTGACCACTCTGAACTGATCCACCTTGCTTGTTTTGAGGGACTGGTGGCTGACTATCATGAAATCGACCTCCACCTCATCCTGAACGGATAGAAGAACTACAGTTCCCCAACTGGTGAGAAACTGGTGGGGATTCTCTTGAATGAGGAGTCATGGAAGAACCCCGACCACTAGCTTTTGGTGAGAAAACCTGACAGAAACACTAAAGGTGACCCATCTTGTCACAAGATCTGCACTCCATGGGGTCTCTCTGGCATTGTAGCCTCGTGTGCCCTGACCGGCCACACTGGTAGCATATCACCTAGCTACTTGACGATGCATCTCACTTCCCCGGATCTCCATGAGTAGACTCCCTATGATGCTTCTTGCTGTAATCTGGAGGAAAACTAGCTCTTGAAGCAGAACCGCTCTGGCTCGCAGCTCTAGAGTCTCTCAGATTTTGCTCTGCAATCAGTGCCTAGTTGACAATGGAAGTGATGGAAGTCAACTGGAAGATATTCACTTGCGAGCGGATCTCCTGCCTCGAACCATCCTTGAACTTCCTTGCTAAGAACACCCCACTCCCATCCCGGTGGGGTGTGAAACGTTGCATCTCAATGAAATGAGAGGAATACTCCATGACAGAAAGAGTACCCTGGTTTAAAATCATGAACTCCAGGGCTCGGTCGGCCCTCAGGGTCTCCGGGTAGAAGTAGTCATAGAACACGTGCTGGAACTCCTCCCAAGTCATCACCTACTGATGACCCGCCTATGTGATCACGTCCCACCACCTCTTGGCAGATTCTCGGAGAATGTAGGTAGCGAGATTGACCCGCCTCTCTAGAGGTGTATCCAGATGCTCGAAGATAGTCAGCATGGATTCCATCCATGACTCTGCAGCCCGTGGTCCTCCTTCCCCTGAGAAAGTAGGAGGATACTACTGCTGGAAAACCTACGTCAAGTATGCCATAGATGTGGCAGGAGGCAGTGCTCCCTGAAAGGCCTTCATCATCCTCATAAAACCTTCCCTAAACTATGCATCAACGCCTGCAACTGGTATGACAGCCAGTTCCAAGGCTGGTCCGACTGGAGGGTCGGCAGGAAGTCCCTGATCATCCATATCTAGCGTCTGATCACTGCCTGATGACAGATGTACAACTGGAGGACATCTCAGAAGCATAGCTCTGAAAGATCAAAAGCACACCTTAGATCAGAATTAACAAGTACAGAGAACACAGGAGTACAAAACGGAAACAGGGAAAGGAAAACACACAAGTTTACAAAACACGACTACACAACATGTAATAAAACTACATGGCGTGTCTTCTTAAGACACTGACATGGGCATGTACCCCTTCCCTACAGGTCATGTAACACATCAAACTAAACGGTGTGTTAACCCAACACACGGCGTGTACTTGAAAACTGTTCCCATGCCCAATTCTCCTTACACGGCTAACCCACACGGTCTGACTTAACCCGAGACTACACAGTGTGTTCTGAAAAACCACGGTGTGTACTGAATAAGGCTTCAGTGGACCGTGTTGTTAAATGAACAACCTTCTACATGGCTGGACCCTACACGGCTTGTTCCGAACAAACACGGTGTGTATAGGTGAAGGTGACATCATCCCGTGTTGTTCATGACATGGATGGGTATCTGAACAAGATTACACGGCATGTTCTGAAAACCACACAGCATGTCTAAGAGAAGGTGACGCCAACCCGTGTTGTCCGTGACACGACCGGGTACCTGGAAGACACTACATGGCATGTTCCTTTACAAAACGGCGTGTTCTACTCGAGCTTCCCTGACCCGTGTTGTTAGTGACACGGCCGGGTACACGGCTCCAAACTACACGACGTGTACCAACCGTACATGGCGTGTTCCTGAAGTTATTTCTACAGTAGCATGACCCTTCTCACATGGTTAGTGAAACGGCCTAAAAACTACATGGCGTGTAGTCGAAAGTACACACCATGTATTTTGGGTTTTTCTGGGCAGTAGCTCAAAAACTGCACAGAAGCCCAGAAAACACAGAAAAGAAGTCAAAGAAGTTCCAAATTCCGATTCATGAGGGCCCATACTCCACGCGAATCAAAGCTCGACATCTCCTACAATCATAAAAAAGAGAAACTAGGATCATGATCCACCAATTTCCGATTCAAGAGGGCCATAACACCTCAAGAATCAAAATTTGGAATTAATTTAAGCAAAGAAGAATACAAACAATCCTCTAACAAGGCAGCATATATTCTATCAAGCATCTGTCACAACAACATGCAAAATCTACACAAAGTCTATCACAACAGCATGAAATCACTAATGCACCCTAGATGACTTGGAAAGAATGCATGGCATGTAATTCCTAACAAGTTTCTACATGATGCATGAGATGGAATGCCCTCATCTCATCAGGTTGCGACAGAAATAGAACCGCGATAGCGAAACAACAACAACACAGGACATCTGAATCACTCTAGGTGAAATCATATCAACCGTAAATCTCAAAACCAGAAAACTGCAATAACGAGGTAGTATGGATTTTCCTTGTACACGGGTTAGCTACTCCCGATCACATCTTAATAACAAGTACCAAATCCGTCCTACCCATGGCTAAAGGCTCTAAACAGTAAATTAGGAGAAAAGAAACCTGGCTCTGATACCACTTTGTAACGTCCTGGTTCTGGAAGCCACCCATAGGCACCCCGTACCCGGTTGGTCACATAGCCTCAAGTGCATTTCCCCAAACTCCAGAGGCTTCCGACTAGCAGTGAGGACCTTAGGTGTAATAGTGGGGAAACTATGCCCTCATTGGCAGAGTACACAGCGGAAATAGATAAACATGAAATAGCAGAAGCAGTGAATAACCAACAGTAATAAACAGTGGAAAACTAAATCAACAAACTGGAGCACATAAGTATATATGAAATGATTCAAGATACAACTCTTGGAAAACAGCCAAACAAGTCACAATGATGAAAACACCACAGTACCGAAACAAGTACAAAAGAAAATTAAATAGCTCCTCAGCATCGCAAGCCATAGCTTGGCCCCTTACTCTCCAGCTCCAAACAATCAAGTACTGGAAGTCGAAGGGCGCTTGCCCTTATCTATACCTTCCACAAAAAAGTCTGCTTGGGCCCAAAAGCATGGCCCAAACAGGGTGTGAGATAAAATCCCAGTAGGAAATCACCCAATGATCTATGCCTAACCTTCAATGAATACAAGGCAAGTAAAAGTGCATAAAGTAGTAAACAGAAAACCACAGAGCAGCTACAATCCACAGTTCTAGTATATAAAGCAAACAATTAAACAACCAACAATAAGTAGAAATCAAGAAACCCTATGGGTATCTCTCACAGCCTAACCCCTATGGTTCAACCTACAAGTACTAGAAACCCTCTAGGAGGAACACACAGTCTCACCCATCTGGTTCAGCTAAGAGTAGACTCTCTAAGGAAGCAGTCACCATAAATTCCCCCTATAGTCTCATATCATGCTAAAGGATCTATGGGGAATCACTAAACATATCATTCCACCTATGGCCCCCATTGAGGAACTACATACTCTCTGAGGAAGCACTCATCATCAATTCCCCCTACGGTCTCACATCGTATTAAAAGACACTCTGGAGAACCCCTTACATCCATTCTCCCTATGGTCTACTACACTAGGTTCTCACAGTCCTGAGTGAAATAAACATGCTCAATGCGCGTGCAACGTCCAAGTAAACCTCAAGAACTACTTGGCGATCATTCTAAGGCTCAGCAGCAAAATAGCACAACAGTTCCACTATCCTACAACTAGGCATGGAAACTGGAATAATTCCTAACAGGAAAAACAAGTACGGAAAACATCCAGATTACAGTACAAACTAATCTATTCAGAAAGGTAAACATCTATTATAGTAATCAGGATAGCAGGAAAGCAATCAAGGGAAAAACAAGAAAACACACAATTCCCGTTCCAGGGAATTGGAAAAATTGCACAAAATATTCAAATACTTTCTACAGAAATGAACAAACCACATACCTTGATCCTAGGAGATCGATATACGTGAACAACGATGATAGATTCTCCCCCGAACATCGTAGATCTGAGAAAGCACCCAAAACGTTCAACCCACGATAGCTTGAAAACAAGGAGGAACCATGGAACAAGGATAAAGCAGAAGAGAGATCTTACTGAGGAGATCCCAACGCAATCGATGGCGGTTGGAACGGAGATCAGACATAGGCACGGGGGCTCGGGGAAGATTTTTGGCCATACGGGTCGCTCTCGGACGAAGATCCTGAAGAAGAAGTAAGTTATGTCCGTCAGACGCGACCCCTGTGTGTTTAGTGAAAAAAAGAAAAGTACACGGCCTGTACTTTTAGAGTAAACGGTGTGTACTAGGTTTTCTGTACTCCACCAAAATCGGCCTCCACGTCACCCCTACACACTATGTGGGTGGCCCGGACGCGGCCAGCACACAACTTCAAGCGGGAAAATAGTACACGGCGTGTACTTCAAAATTTTCCAGAAACTTCATTCTTATTAAAAACTTCAGAAAAAGGAAAGGCATACCTAAAACAAAGATCCTGGTTCTTACACATTTAATGGGAGTTAGTTATTGTAAAAAACATTTTGATAATGAGGTAATCATTTCCAATTTATTTTTCATGTTAAACCTTAAACAATTAATGAAAAAATTCCTGAATCAATGAATGTTATTATAGATGGATAAAGAGAAGGGGTGAAATAAAAGTCCAAAGAAAACCATCTCAAAAATCAACCAACCGATAAAAACTGATCTTCATAGAGAACCTTTACCTTGTCCGTTCAATATTCACATTTACTAACATTGAAGGTTCATGCGTATACAAAGATAAAAGGTTCTAGTAATCATATTATTGATTTTGAAGAACAAATTTATAGAGAGGTTGTTACAAAATAAATTTATCTTAAGAATGTAAATGAAATTATAATGTTTGAATGGATAGGAGTCTCATTTGTAAATGTATACATGTGGTGTGTCTTCATGATTTGTTTTTCCAATAGCTGAGATACTTTGTTAATTATGACTAAATACATTTCATATTTTTTGTAGAAGTATATATTAATATCAATTGAACAGATTACCCCCATGAACATAACTTTGGAATCATTAGTCCCCACATCACTTATAGAAAAAAAAAGAAATAGTATAAAAAATTTGATGAAATAGTGGTAGAACTAGGCAAATCATTTGAAACTAAACTTAAGTATGACTGAATCTTCTTAATACATACAATGCAGGGGTAAAAGTCTAAAATTTAATCATATCAAATATTTTTTCATTTATTTCATTACTTATTCCTTTTTGTGTTTTTAGGAAAATTGGATGATCATTGTAGTAAATTTGGATTCTCCAATGATTTATTTCTTGGATTCACTTCATGGATACCCAATAAACCAGCCACGTATAATGAAGTTTATCATTATGTAATACAATAAATCCAATGTTTTAGGACTAAAATTAAAGTTATATATTTTATATTATGTTTCAATGATAATTTTTTTATGATAGGGTGGTGTTTAAATATCGTTAAAATCATGGAATGAGGATAGTGAAAGCACATAAGGATCCTGAAAAGTTTTACAAGTGGATAAGTATCAGGGTATTTATAACAAGATTTCACTATCCAAAAACATATCAAAACAAATTACTTGTTTTTTCAATGTTTTTACTATGTCCAAAACCAAAAAATATAAAATATTATGGTTATCAAGTTTCTAAATTTTTATCAGATATCATATTCAATAAAAAAATTAGCATCCCTAAAGAGGTATTTTTGAAGATAAATACAATTTCATTTAAAATATTTATTAATCCTTTGTGTATTTATATTTTTCAGTACTATTATGACTGTTAAAAATTCTCATATTCCCAAGATGACATGTATTTTTTTATAAATGAATGGGAAACATAACTATTTAAAGAATGTACGCATATAACATGATGATGTGTCTTCATACTTCTTATTTAGTTTATTTTATAATCATTTTATCTAATTTTTTAGTTAATTTCTTCATAATTTCTATATGATACTTATTTTGTAAATTTTCAAATAGATTATAAAGAAATGAACTCATAAAAGATTAGAATTCAAGGAAAAAATTGAAATAATGAAAATAGGGAAATTGGTCAAGAATGTATACAACCATTATGAAAAGGTGAATTTCTACTACCTTTAAAAAATAGAGTTCAATGATAAGGTTACAGTGTTTTTTAATATAATATGTTTTTCTTCATAATATTATGTATTCTCTACTTCATTAACATAATATAAATTAAATGTTTGACTACTCATGAAAACAATATCTTATACACATGGTAATGTTAACAATCCTATGGAAGAACAAACTA
Organism: Viscum album; assembly: GCA_963277665.1. NCBI lineage: Eukaryota > Viridiplantae > Streptophyta > Magnoliopsida > Santalales > Viscaceae > Viscum > Viscum album. The sequence goes on from OY728138.1 coordinate 1,321,676,681, forward strand.
TAATAAAGGAAACCCTTTGGGGAGATGTAAAGGTAATGTTATGATATACTTTATCTATTTTACTAAAAAAATTGAAAAAAAATTTCATTTAATTTTCATTATTCCTTATAGATTTTTTTATTTTAAAATATTTATATTCATCTGCCATGCCTTTCTACACCAAAACATCCACAGACTTCTTCTCCCTCAAAACCTTTTCACCCCTCCAGTGTTAGAATTTATCAATTTCCTTCAAGTTCCCTCCACTACCATTGTAGGAAGAGAAAAAACACAACCTCTACTCAATAACAGAGGTAATATTTATGTTTTCTTCATAAAATCATTATCCATATAAGTAATGGATTTTTCCATATTTATGTTTAATATAATTATTTTTAGTGTTATTCACATCAGAATTTTTTTCCTTATAATGGTAGATTCTTTTGTTCGAGTTGGGGTGGTTTTTTCAAAGCTACACATGATCATGATATATTAGCCTACAAGGCTACAACTGAGATAATATAAAATAGGAAATGGGTCAAGAATTTATACATCTATCATGAAAAGGTTAATTATTTCTTCTTATTTAATTAATTTTGTTATCATTTTATCTACTATTTGTACGTTAATTTCCTTATCATTTTTTTTCTAATACTTGTTTAATTTTATTCACTAATCTTGTTTGAATATATATATTTCTTTAAAATATATCCAATAAGCCAAAAAAATAGGTAACATGTTCATTTCTGCTCATGTTACCACACTTTCAATTGCCTCTCTATGTCAAACTCCCAACATTACATGTTGAGTTAATGTTATTTTCCAAAAAAAACTTTCTCGTTATTGAAAACTATAAGTGTAGAGGAATTCTTTTCATTAATAACATTAGATCAATATGAATTTTTGGTAGTTTAACAAATTAATTCAATGGGATAGTGTGATCGATACAACTCTATGTGTATATTTTATTTAAAATTGACATTAATTTTAGTAAAAAATAAATTGACATCATTAAAACTAAGAAAACACATTCAGATTGTTTTGATACCTTATGAAAACAATCCATAAGTCATTTTGGATTTGTTATAATTGACCACCCCTCAATTTGAAACATGATATGATCGATATGACTCCAAGTGTGTCATTTTATTTATAATTGACATTAGTTTTAGTAAAAAGAACAAGTGACATACTAAAAACTGATCAAATGCATTAAAATTGTATTGATACGTTATAAAAATGATCCATAAGTTATTTTTGATGTGTTAGAGTCACCCACACCTCCATCTGATTCACGGTGTGACGGGTATAATTTCAACTGTGCCTATTTATTTAAATTTTAAATTAATTTTAGTAAAAAGAAAAAGTGACATACTAAAAACAATTCAAACACATTCGGATTACTTTGATACTTTATGATAATGATTCATAAGCCGTTTATAATTTGTATGAATCAAACCCAAATCAATATTATGTACAATGTGACCATTATGACTCAATGTGTGTCTTTTTATTTAGAATTTACATTAATTTTAGTAAAAATAAAAAGTGACATATTAAAAACTAATAAAATTAAGTTGGATTTTTTTATACTTTTGAAAAACAATAAAGAAATAATTTTTGATGTGTATCAACAAAACAAACCTCAATATGATGCATGGTGTGATTGGTGTGACTCAAAGTGTGTCTTTTAATTTAAAATTGATGTTAATTTTAGTAAAAAGAACAAGATATGTACTTAAAACTGAGAAAAAACATTATGATTATTTTTATACTTTATTAAAATAATTCATAAGTCATTTTTGATGTGTAGGAATCAACTGTACCTCAATCTGAATCATGGTGCAGTAAAGATGACTTAAAGTATCTGTTATCAGTATAAAATTGCCAGTTTAGTTCAAAACATGTTTCACTCATTGAAAACCAAACAAAAGTGCTCCTATTATCTTGAAAATTTAGGAAAATGATGCATAAGTCGGTTTTGATATGTAAGAAGCAGTATCATATCAAATAGACACATTATGTGACTGATATAACTCAAATATCATGTTTCTAGTTTCAAAATAAATTTTAATAAAATACACAAATGACATACTCAAAATTGAGAAAATGCATTTTGATTATTTTATTACTTTAGGAAAATGATTCATCAGTAATTTTTGATGTGTAGGAATTAGTCTCACCTCACTATGATGCACGGTGTGACCGGTATAATTCCAATTGTGGCTATTTATTTAAAATTAGCATTAATTTTAGTAAAAAGAAAAGTGATATACTGAAAACTGAGAAAACGGATTTGTATTGTTTTTATACTTTAGTAAAATGATTCATAAGATATTTCTCACATTTAGAAATCAACCCCACCTAAATATGATGCCCAGTGTGACTGGTATAACTCTAATTGTGCCTTTTTATTAAAATTTTATATTAATTTAATTAAAAAGAATAAGTGACATACTGAAAACTAAGAAAAATCATTCCAATTGTTTTGATAATTTAGGAAAATTATCCACAATACATTTTTAATGTGTATAAATCAATTGAACCTCAATATGACACATGTTGTGACCAATATGACTCAAACTTTATGTTATCAGTTTAAAATTGACATTTTAGTTCAAAACATATCACTCACTGAAGACCAAGAAAATGAACTTTGGTTTTCTTGATAATTTAGGAAAATGATTCTTAATTCGGCTATGATAAGTAGGAAGTAGTATCACATGAAACTGACACATTATGTGAACTATATGACTCATAATATGTGTTTCCAATTTTAAGTGACATTTTAATAAAAACTACAAGTGACATAATCAAAACCAAGAAAACACATTCTTATTTTTTTGATGCTTTATTAAAACAATACATAAGACATTTGTGACATGAATTAATTATCATAACCACAATATGATGCACAATGTAATCTGTATAATTCCAAGTGAGTCTGTTTAATTAAAATTGGCATTAATTTTAGTAAAAGAAGAAGTGACATACTTGAAATTGAGAAAACACATTTATATTGTTTTGATAATTTAGGAAAACAATCTATAAGTAAATTTTGATGTTTATCAATCATCCACGCCACAATATGATTTGTGGTGTGACTGGTATAACTCTAAGTGTGCCTTTTTATTTAAAATTGACATTAATTTTACTAAAAAGAACAAGTTACATACTGAAAACCAAGAAAATTCATTCAAATGTTTTTCTTAATTTAGTAAATTGATCCATAAGTCATTTGTGACATGTATTAATTAACCTAGCCATAATCTGATGCACAGTGTGACCAATATGACTCTAAGTGATCCTTTTTATTAAAAATTGACATTAATTTTAGTAAAAAGAACATGTGAAATACTAAAAACTAAGAAAACACATTCAGATTGTTTTGATACTTTAGGAAAATTACCCATGAGTCATTATTCACTTGTAGGAAACAACTTCACGTTAATAAAACACATGATATTACCAGTATGACTCAAAGTTTCTATTAACAGTTTAAAATTGAAATTTTAGTTCGAAATATATATCACTCATTGAAACTAAGAAAATGTGCTCTGATTGTCTTGATAATTTAGTAAAACTATTTATAAGTTATTTTTTACCTATAGAAAGTAGTATCAAAACAAAAAAAAATTATGTAACTAATATGGCTCAAAATGTGTGTTTCAAGTTTGAAATTACATTTTAGTAAAAAAATACAAGTGATATACTAAAAACAGAGAAAACGCATTTGGATTGTTTTGATAGTTTATAAAAAATATCCATAAGGAATTAGTGACATATAAGAATCAGTCGCACCTTAATCTGATAAACGATGTGACCGGTATAACACCAAGTATGTATTTATTTAAAATTAACATTAATTTTAGTAAAAAGCACAAATAACCTACTCAAAATTGAGAAAACTCATTTGTATTGTTTTGATACTTTAGTAAAATTATCTATAAAACATTTTTAACGTGTAGGAATCATTCACACCTCAATATGACACATGATGTGACCTGTATAACTCCAAGTGTGTATTTTTATTTAAAATTGACATTTTATTAATTTATTCTTTCAAATAATTGTTTAATTTATTTATTTATAGTATTACTAACAAAATAATTGTCTTCTTATACAAGTAGATTCTTTTTCTTGGGTTTATATGATTTGTTCAGTAACTGATACCATGTGTAGACTTTTTTTAGAGGGGATTGTGGGTGCTAAAGACAACGAAACATTAATTTTTTTAAATGTTTGTGGGTAATAATTGTAAGTGCTATTATAATAAACATTATATAAAATGTATATATTAGTGTTTTTTATTCATGATGTAAAATATATTTCAATTAAATTATATATTCTTCATATAGGTTACAGGTATTTGTGGCAGTGTGCTTTTATAAAAACAACACCCTCCAGCAGGTCAGGCCTTTATTAGCATTAATGAAAGTAATGATAAAAGGGATCCTTTATTAGTAGAAAACTAGCACTAATAAATGGTGGAATTTATTAGTTTTTTAATAACTAATAATGGTTCCCCTTTATCAGCTCTTTTTTAGTGATGATAAAGGGGACCCCCTTTAATTATGATAAGGACAATAATGCTTTTTTAGCATTGTTAAAGGATTTTCTGCACACTAATAAAGGAAATATCTGTACTAGTGTTCCTAACTGACTTCTATATACTAAACATGAAATAATATAGTATTTCATCACACTAAACCATTACTTTGGGAAGACCATTCCGGAAGATATCAAATACATCATCAACATGAATAAAGGAATAATTATAATAGATCACAGAGATATCATGGTTCACTTCATCATTCATGACACAATAAAGCATCCTTCAAACAATCATTCACTCTATTCACTTTCCCATAAATAGGGTATAGAAAAAATTTAATATTCATTTTTTTTTGAAAAAAGATAGAGGCTGTCCCTTTTCATTTGAAAGTTCCAGGACCAAAAAAATCAGTCTATTCTAATTTCTATTTATAAGATTGGGTAACCTATTATTTCCCTGATTTTTTATTAATTGATGAAAAGGAAGATATTATTTCTACCACTTATGATATTAAATCCTCATAAATAGGAAACCTTGTTTCAATCTCTTCCCTTGAACAACCCCTAATACTAGAGTAAAACAACTTCCTTGTGATTTAAAGTATGTATACATGATGGAATTAAAGCGATTTCCAAATATCATAGAAAATAATATATCAAAATCCCCAAAACAAACTTGTAATAACCTTATAAAAAGAAACATACAATCCATGGGATACATTTTAGGATATATACCAAAAATCAACCCCATAGTCTTCCCTCAAAGAATACAATTATAAGGGGAGTTCAAACCAGTTATGAATCCCTAGAGAAGACTTAATCCTACCATCATGGGTCTAGTTAAGAAATAGACATAAAAATTATTAGTAGACAACATCATTTATCCAATCCCTAATGCACAGTGGTCCAATCCAATCCATGTTATCCCAAAGAAAATATGGTTGACCATTTTAAAAAATGAACAAAATGAATAGATTCTTATGAGATTGAAATATAGTTGGATAGTGTGTATAGATTAAATAAGGATGAATCAAGTTACCTAAAAGTATCACTTTCTCATTAAATTAATTGATCAAATTCTTGAAAGACATTCAATTAAAAGTCATTATTACCTATTAGATGGATTTTCAAGATACATTCAAGTACTCAATTCCTGAGAAGTCTATGGAAATATGTCCTTCACTTTTCCTTTTGGAAACTTTTCATACAAGGTAATGAATTTTGGGATATGAAATTTCAAAAATACATTTAAATGGTGTGTGGTAATTATTTTATTAGATCATATTGAGGATTATCTACAGGTATTTATTAACGAACTTACTATTTTCATTAATTCTTTAGATCATTGATTATGGAATTTGGAAAAAGTTATGAAAAAATGTATTGGAAAAATATTGTTTAAATTTTGGAAAATGAAATTTCATAGTAGAAAAAGGAATAGTGTTAGTGTATATAATTCCATAGAAATTCATTGAGGTAGATCATTCAAATGTTAAAGTAATCAATTTATTAATATATCTAACTTGTTTAAAACGTGTTAGATCTTTTTAAGGATGTGGAGGATTTTACCAATAATTTTTCAAAAACTTTAGTAATATTTCTATCCCTATCTCAATATTATATTAAAATGATGTTGACACAAATTTTAATAATTATTGTAGGGAAGAATTTAATAAGATGAAACAAAGGTTGATCACACTTATAATAATGAAATCACCCAACTGGGAACATCCTTTGGAGTTGATTTTTGTTTCATCACATGAAGTCATCGGAGCCACCCTCTCACAAATAATTTATGTAAAAATAAAATTAATATATTATGAATAAGGAATTTTTATACCATGTAGATAAACTACATAACCACTGATAAAGAGTTCCACATAGTTTTTCACTTGATAAATTCATATATTATCTGTATGTAACTATAGTTTTTATTTTTTATGATCATGAAACACATAAGTACTTAATAAAAAAGGTTAATTCTAATTCAAGGTTGGTAAGATGGATTCTTCTATTACAAGAGTAATATTTGCAAATTAAATACAAAACGGGGACTAAAAATCAGTTGTTTGATCATCTAAGCAAACTACCCCACAATGCTAAAGTAGAAATTCCATACTATAACCTACTCAACGATGAGTTGTCTAGAAAAAACATTACATCTTGAAAGGTGACATACCATGGTATATAGAAATTATCAATTATTGGGTCACATCTCAGGTAACATCTCATCTAATTCCTCATTAATATCACAAAATTAAATATGAATCTAGATTTCATATTTTGGATCATCCATTCCTCTAGAAGATATGAAATAATCAGGTAATTGGGGGATGTTTTCCTAAAATTGAAATTGAATCAGTTTTTAAATTATGTCACACACTATACTTTGGAGTCCATTTCAAACCCAAAAGGAAAAAAAGTAAAGTTTAAAAATATATAATTTACCATCCCTCTTTATTCAAATAAGCTAATGGATTTTGTAAAAAAATACAAAAAAAATACTTGTTTTCTAGTAATATCTTAAAATGAAAAGAAATTCATCAAAACCCAATTACCTTTAGTGGGATTTTTAAAGTATATGGCCTAATATTCATGGGACCAATCCCAATTTTATTTGGTAATTATTATATTATGTTAGTTGTAAATTATGTTTCAAAATGGGTGGAAGAAAAATCCACTAAGAATGATGATTCAAAATTTTGTATGTAAGATTTTTAGGGATAACATATGTTGTAGGTTTAGAGTACCATGATCGATCATTAGAAACCAAGGGACCCACTTTTGTAGTTAGAAAAATAGGAATTACTAAAAATTTATAGGGTGAATCATAAACTTTCAACACCATACCATCCAAAAATAAATAGAAAAGTGAATTCTTCCAATTGAAAAATTAATGCAATTTTGGAAAATGAAGTCAAACCCAATTTGAAGGACTAGAGATAAATGTTGGGAGGTAAATTTTGGTCTTATAGGACCTCCTAAAAGACACCCATAGGAATGATCCCCTACCAAGTGATTTATAGGAAGAGTTTCCATATCCCAATGGAATTGGAAAACATATCCTACTAGGTCACGAGAGAAATGAATTTGGACCTTTGGAAAGTTGGGAAACAGATAAAAGTGTAGTTGAAAGAGATAGAGGAAATCAAGAGATAAGATTATTAATATTATAAGATCTACAAATAGAGAAAAATAATGGTCCATGATAATATAATTCAACTAATAACCTTTAAACCTGGAGATCAAGTTTTTTTAAACAACTCCAGACTTAAATTGATGAAAGATAAAATTTATTCTATATGGGAAATTACTTATACTGTTATTAATATATACCATTTGGTGTTACGTTGATTATAAAGTAATGAGGAGAAAACCCATTCAATATAAATGGGAACATTCTGAAACATTATTATGTGACCTTTCTCCAAAAACTAGTGTAGGATATTACACACCTTTAACTAGATTATCAATGAAGACCCACATTCTTATTCCTCTCCTTTAAACTTGATTAAATGAAGTAATTCTATCTTATATCTACTAACTTGAATAATAAATTTGAATACATTGTGGAAATTATATCAATTAATTATAGGGTTTGGAATTTTGTTGTTTATTATTTCCTTAAAAATCCATTTTGAGTCAAGCCAATGATGTTGAACAAAAGTGTTTCTAGGAGGAAACCCCTGATTTTTCCTTTGTCCATTCTTCCCATGATTCCTATTTCATCATAATTGAATAGGAATGCACTATCACTTGTTTTTTTATTCTTATTTTCATAACCATGGTGATGATGACCCAAGTAATGTAAAATAAATTAGAGAAACTAGACATAGTTCATATTGTTAAATGGGAATTCACATCATGAAAATGAAATTCATGCTATCTAAATGATAATTCCCATCATGAAAATGTTGAAGAACAAAATTTAATGAATAGGATCTATACAGCCCAACCTGAAGAATCATTGCAAGAGGATTATGAGTTTCAATTTATTATTTTATTTTACTCTAATATTTTTAATCCATTTTAGAGCATTAAAAAATTAAATTCCTCACTTGAACTATTTAACTTTAGTATCGATCTAAGAGATATAAGTTTCTATGAATAATCATTATACCATGTTTTAATTTTCACTATTGACATGATTAGTTGTGTGAAATTTTAAAATAAATGAGTAATGTTAAGAATGAGGGGATGAATTTGAAAAATCATTATTTTTTGGAATAATCTGATTTTCATAAACGAAATTATTCTTAGATTTGGCATGTTTTAAATTTCTAAAATTGATATTGATTAGTTAATTGTTTTTTGTGTATTACCATGAGTAATTTTCCCAAACCATATGTTCTCATTAGTGATAAAATTTCTAAATTAATATTTCCCATTATTTCTATTGTATATTTCTTAAGAGACTCTGGAATTTTCTCTTATAATCCTTTACAAGAATATTATTGAAGATATAAATAAAATAAATCACTATTAATAAAATTGGGTCATTTTAGTGTTTATACCTTTATCCTTGGACCCACCTTCATATTGAATCTAACTTTTTCCTATATAATTCATGGATGAAATTTTTACAAAATGAGCCATGTTATAAGCTTGTTAAATCTATTCTTACGTTACTCATAGTATGTTACAAGATATCCAAAAGACTAAGTGTGGGGGATAGGTTTTCAATGTTGGATGGGGAAATATTTTATTGAGGATATTTTATTGGGGGGGGGGTTATGTTATTTATGGAGGTAATATTATATTATACATTTTACTTTATTATTCACCTCTATTTATAAAAAATAAATACAAAAATTAAAAAAATGGGTTTTGTATTTTGAGAACAAAAAATCACCATTTCCAGAACAATGTTATTTTAATCTTTTGTGGTTAGATGGTGGATGTGAGATCTTTCTTGGGTGAAACTTTTGAAAAACAAAAATTAAACATATTTTAAAGAAAAAAATAAAGATATGGTGATTAATTCATTATGATTAATTTTATCATGTGCCAACTTTGAGCTTTGGGGAATAGGAAGATGAAATATTCTTCATTGTATGAGTATTTTTTAATCTTATCATTTGATATCATGCATTATGATAAAGATTAAAACCTCTTATTTGAGGTTTATTTTATTCATTACCCACCTAACTTAATCCTCAGAGTCATTTGAACCTTAATGAAAAGTCCTCTTGATTATATTTTATTTTTATCTTTGAATGAAGGAAATATTATATGCATTGAAATAATATGGTAAATGGCATGTAAATAAGGTATGTTAATAACTTCATTACATTTATTACCTTGAGAGATGAGTAAAAACAATTCAATTTGAGGTAAATGTCAAGTTTCATGAACATTAACAATGAATTAGAAATAAAAATTAAATGAAGATAATTTTTATTTCAAAAGAATAAAGGGAAAAGGCATGATTGGATTTATTTCTTTTAAGAGTGAGGAGTTTGAGTAATTTTTTTTGCGACACTTCAAATTTTTCTTACCATTGGAAAACAATTGGATTATTTTTAAAAAAATGAATATTGGTAGAATCACATTCCTTTGTAACATTGTTGAGATTACCTACTTGAGGAAAAACACATTCTAATAGTAAAGATATTTATAGAACCATTTTATGCATGTATATTTTAATATTTAATGCATTATTTATATAAATTAATTTATTAATATTTACAACATTTTTTTATTTTATTATTTTTATGAAAGGATATGATAAATGGTTGAAAACAATATTAATAGTGAATAATTCATGATAAAAACCTTATCCCACAACATAACATAGGTTAAGGACCAATACTAAGGATTTAAAGTGAATAAAAAATATTAAATAGAGGTGAATGTAATAGAAAATCAAGATTCACTTCATGAATCTCCTATTTATGATGAGAAAGTGGAGTAAATTCGTGGGGTGATGATTCAGAATTTGAAAAAAAAACTCAACGAGAGTAGAAGACCATGTATCATAGTGCAACACATATATGTCACATCATGACACACCTTTGACACTTTTAAGGTGTAAAGAAAGACTGGGGAAATTTTTTCAGGTGCTCAACCTCAATGAATTCATGTCATGAAATCATTATTCTTGATGTGAAATAGGATGATGGGACAAAGAACATCCATATTTGATGTATTAATTCTAAAAAACCCTTTAACTCCACTATTGTGACTAGGATAACTAAAATTTACATTTATTGAGAAATTATGACATCCTGAGCCTAACATGGGATTATAAATAGAAGACCATGGGGATTCATAAAGGGATCAATTGGTGAGGGGAATCTTTGGATGATGGCCTACTGCCACTTTGTTTTACTATTTTCCTTATTTTCTTTTATTTCAGTCTATTTATGCCTTACTTATACCACATTTTATTTATTTCCCTATCCATGGAGGGGTATTTGTTTTAGTTGATCAGAAAATTGGTTGGATACACCAAATTACAATTTTTGAGTTTTTGTTCTAAAATTAATAAAACCCTTTCTTCCTTTTGTATCCTTATTTCAATTCTTAATTTTAGTTTGTAATACCGAATGAAATTTCATTAAGGTTAGATTATGTTAATTACAATTGCCTTAGTAAATGCTCTAAAATCTCCCTCTAACCAATTTTGGTCTTTATATTATTGGAATAGGCTAAGGTTTGGTGGTGAGTACTCAATGATCACCATTACATGTGTAGAATTGTGGCGAGAACTATTATTAATTAGGGAATATCAATTCCTGATTAAGTATTTCAATAATTAATAAATAGGACCCACTACAATTCCATGCACATTGGAATGTGGGTATACCAACTTGAGACTTCAATTTATGATATCCTCAACATCCCCATCTATACGACAGAGATAGAGGAATTGAGAGAGTAATTTCTCTTCTACCAGTCAGTAGAAGAATAATTGCACTAGGTTTATCCATTAATAACCCAATCACCCTTCTCATAAATTATTTTAAATAAATCATTTAAACTAATTTATAATATTTTCAAATTTATAACCCAAATCAAAAATCAATTTTTCTAAAAAACTATAAAATTTTACAAACTATTTTTTTGAACTCCTCTTCAAGAGACTATCTAGGGTTAACAGCTAAAATATACCTAAGAATGGAATTATTTTTACACAACCCATGACAAGTTGTGTGTCAGATATCAAGTATATTATGCCACTAATAACATTCTTATTGACTGTTGCATCCAATGTCCACCTTTACCATCTTTAAAAAAATTAATTTGGGTATCCGCTAGAGTTTTAATTAGTTTCAAATACTCTATTTTAAATCATATCAACACCTCTTTGGTATATTTTGTTTAGAAGATAAATTTCACTTCCTTATTTTGAATCACTTAAAACCCAAGAAAGAATGAAAATATACCAATTAAATAAATTTCAAATTCACACCTAATAAAATATGAAAACTATTTTCATTTGATGTCATCTGATCCCAGAAAAATGATGTTGTTAATATATAAAATAATGAAAATTTTATACCCTTTATCCTTGATATATATGTTGTGATCATCCCCTCCTTGATAATAACTAAAATTACTTAGGTATTGATCCATCCTTATGTACCAAGACTATGGTTCTTGTTTTACAATGTATGATGCTATCCTCAACACACCTTGCATTCACCATAATCAATGAGAAATCAATTTGGTTTCTTAATTTAGACTATCTCTTCAAGAAATTCATTCAAGAACATAGATTTGACATCTATTTTTTACACTTTAAGTCCCTTTTGATGGTTATATCTAGAAATAATATAATGGTTTCAAGTCAGGTGATGAGTTAAAATGTTTCATCAATGTAGATTACATCAATTTTGGAGTATCCCTTCCACATGATACATGCCTTATTCCTTATCACTAATCCAAATTAATTGGGTTTTTTTGGAAGACCCACTTGGTTCCGATCACATTTTTTTCTAGACATGAGACGATTTCCCAAGTTTGGTTTTTCTCAACTTGATCAGTCTCATCAATCATGTATTGAACCTAACTTGCATCAATAGATATTTCATCAAATGATTTTGATTTCACATGAGATAAGAATTATGTTTAATAATTCACCTTCATGCTTCATATTTGATCCAAGGTTGTTCGGTCACCCACTATGTTTTTATCGGTGATTTCACATCCGATGGACTATTTACTTGTACTAGATGTTACTAATATATTCTCCTCATAATTAGAGCTAAAATTAGATATTGTTTCATCCCTCTAAACTCCTCCCAAGTTAAACACATCATATTTATTGTACCCCTCAAATGTTTCACTAACTCTGTGAAAATTATTCACATTGGACACTGAAATGAACTCATTTCCAATCACATACACATTATAACTTTCAAATATTTTTATTATTCATTTGTTGTACCATTGAAGCTCCTTTATCTTGTATGAATATCCAAGAAATATCCCTTCATATCCCCAAAATTTGAACTTTATATTATTATCTTTGTTCAAAATTAATCTTTTACTTCCAAATACACAGAAGTATTTCAGTGTGTGTTTTTTTCATACCACATATCATATAGATTATTGTCTTTATTTGTAAATAGTAATAACCAATTAGATATATACACCACTTTTAATATTTATTCCTTTAAATAATTATCTTTTAGGTATTTTTCAATGAGTATAGTTTGATCCATTTTTTATGATTTCTTATTTCAACAACTCTTTTTTAAGGAGTTATCATTATTGAAACTTTATACTGAATTCTGTGTTTCTGTATATAATTATACACTTGGGTATTTTTTAATTTTGTACCATTTTCAATGAAAACACCTAGATTTTCATTCCCAATATTATTTCAACTTATCTTTGGTATTGAGTGATGCACTTGTACACTTTAGTCTTATGAGTAATCACAATCAACCAAGACATCCTACTAAAATCATCAACAAACAATACAGGATACATTTTTTCATTAGATTATTTAGGAGTGATTGGTCTATAAACATCTACATGAAAAACCTTCAATACTCATGATGACTATCTATCTTTGTCTTTTATTTATTCTAGACTGGTTTCCCCTTTTGAAAAGAGTCACATGTATGTGTGTTGTCACAAGTGATCTTGGAAAATTCACGTGCTCCCTAGGTCTTCACTAATTTTTCTAGAGATATTTGGATTAAGTGCCCAAGACACTTATTCCATAATTTATTTTCCTCCTCTTTAAAAAACTTGAGAAGATTTTTTTTACCAATAAAATATATGTTCCCTTTAGTTAATCATCTTAGAAGTAAATTTTGTCCATCCTTTTCTTTAATGGTTCACCCCTTCTCATCAAACTCTATAGCATGTCCTGAGTCACACAACTGACTCACACTCGGAAATTAAGGCTATTTCCTTCTACCAAGAGAACATATGTATTTTGAAGATATTTTTTACTAACTTTGGCCTTCCCAAATCCAATTATTTTTAGTCCATTATCATTTCCACACTGAACCACTTTAACTTTGTTATATTGGATTCTAGTAATAGAATTTTTATTTTGGGTTATATGTGAGGTACATATGATGTCCAGAACCCAAAAATAAGACCTTTATATTTCTCTAAAATAAACTTAAGAAACATTTTCCTTCCCATAACATTTCTTATTATTCCATAAACATTGAGGATATTCTTCTAAATATTTACACTCATTTAACTATTTTGGTTCATCAATTTATCTTTCATCTTGAAAAAATGGAAATATTTTTTTTTTGTTTTCAACATGTTGGATAAGGCTATAAGCTACTAATTTCCTCTATTATAGGTCTCATGAGTCCCCTCTCATTATATCCTTGAGGTAAAACAATCCAACCTGTGTCTATAGACTTCACACTAAAAAAAATTAACCATTAAACCCATAAGAATATGATGGAAAACTATTTACCTATTTTTTGTGTTTTTTTATTTTTGAAAAATATTTTTACAATGGAGAAAACATATTTTTCAATGTCCCAATTTTATATATAAATAACACCTAATATATGGTGTCATTATAACATTTCTTATTTCTTAATAAGAATTATTTTAATTTTATCCCAAATTTATTTTCCTCTAAGGAGTTGATTCCCATTTCATAACATGAGGTGTGGTTGTATTCTTTATTTGATCATACTTTACAATATATTTTCCTTTATTTTTAAAATGCTCCAAATTTGGAATAGGAATACACTATTTAGTGATTACTATAGGGACTTATTTATCCTCAACTAGGATTGATTTCTTTGAGAAACCCAATACCATGCAAGGATTAAGGAGTTTTTCTTATTCCTCACAATTATATCACCAATCCATCACTTATTATTCAAGTAATTCATTCCTCTAGACCTTTTATTTCATAGTATTGGTCAAGACTTTGAGGATTTACACCCATTACTTCACTTTGATTTTGAGTAATACTTAATTTACTGAGTTTCCAAAAATTTCAGATTTCAATTTTTCAATATCATATTTTAATTCCGACTTATCTTCATCTTATCATTTCATATATATCTTTGATTAATGAACAACAACATTTTTATTCTTGGTTTTAGACCGCTATTTTTCATGTTCATTGAGGGATACCTCTAGATTAAACTTCAGATCAAATCTCCACAAACCATCATTATCATTAGCATTATTATAATAAATTTCTTATATTTCGATAACTACCACCAAATTATACTCATCATGGTATCTAAAATATTCAAATTATTCCAATTTGGACTCATATAAACTTCCATATTCATACGATAGTGGATTTTCCTTCTTAAATAATGTTCACTTATGTTTTCTCCTTATTTTATCATATTTAAAATCCTTCTACCTAGACTCCTCATCATCTTCATCTTGAAGGTTTTCAAACCACATAGTGGCAATATAAAATACCTTTCCACATTAGAAGTAAACAAGTGGAACCTTGCCTTTGAATTTACTTTTTCACCTCCTGGGGTTAGAGGAAAAAAAGGTCACCATGTTATCAACCCCATATTTATCTGGATCTAATTTAATATAGAGTCTCTATTTCCTTGAAAGAAACTTCATGTGAGTTTCTATTTTATCTAGAATCATTGTTTTCATTTCTCATTTCATATGTGACATGTGTACTATGAATTATATCCATTGATACATACTTTGTTTCTATGACTTCAAGAACAGAAAATCAGGCATTAAACCATACATTCAGTCTCTTAAAGATTCATTTCGTGATCTTAATATCATCAATATCTTCTCAAAAACCTCTCATATCTTAAAAATTTACATTCCTATGATCAAAAAATGGATCAATAGTTTCAGATAGACTCATTATTATGGCTTAATATTTATTCCATAGTAATTGTATCTTTGAAACTCTAAATTTAGAATCAACTTCATAAATGTTTTAGAGTTTTTTCCATATGGAATGAGAATTTTTACAGAACATTACCTTGGTGTTGATATTGTTTTCTAGGGATCCCTTAATGAAATGATTGCCTTTACATCCCCATCTATCTCTTTGTGATCCCGTTCAGTTAAGACTACAATTTCCATGTCCACTTTAATTATATGAATTAATACTATGTACACTTCTATTCCCGTTGATCTGAAGTATTATTGCATAATATTCTTAAATAACTCAAAATTATTTCTCTCACATATTAGAATACCTTTGTGATTTACAGCCATTACTTTTGTCATGATTCTATGACAAAAATCACCCCTATAAACATTCCCTTTGATAACAATTATTGGCATCCTATCAAGGGAATTAACTTGAGAGTGGGGTGAATCATGGTAAACCAAATTTTTATCATTGAATCCTTTAATCCTGATCTTGCTCTCTTAATGAAAATAACACTCCTTTTATCTCCCTTACTTTCTCTTTAAATTCAATGAAAGAAATAAATGGTACAAATATAATTTTACTTGGATCACCCTAACTTATCTAGTATAAGGATTATGTGATCGATAATGTTTCGATGCACTAAAATAATAGATCCACTATTTCATTTGGATTACATGATTGACTGGTCTCACTTACCTTCCAAACTCACTATTCAAAAAAGAAGAGAAATCTCACTAAGTATCGAAAAGGAGAAGAGCTCGCTCTTCCCTTTTTCACCTTATTGATCTTCTTCACATGATTGAGATTTTGATAATACACATAACATGGTGTGTCTCTTCTACGCCCTCTGATAATGTTCCAATGAGGTGATACTTTAGGAAATTCCTCCTTGTACCTTGATCCACCTCCTCCAACAAATGTCTTGAGATATCCTTTGAAAGCAATGTTTCATGTTACACCCTTTCATTTTTTTATATCAATCCAATGGTTAGGATTAAATATCATGATTCTAGGATTATCCCAAGTTCCCATTATAATTAATTGGACAATAAAGTTTCATAAATATGAATTTAGACACTTATAGATCTAAGGAATAACTCCCTCTTTTATTTTCTACATGAAACTTCCAGCTGATGGAAACTACATAGTTGTGGCATGATCTTGGATTCTACAGTGTAACAAACCAAATATTTTCATAAAATACAGTGTTTTCTTTTTCAATATGGTGTAGACTTTATTTCCTCAGCTCTTACTTTGACATGTTCTAATATAATGTGGTATGAGAATCTATAGTTGAACAGATCCACAAAACTCATGCATTAACTCTTCCATTACTCAATGTTCTCCAACATGATATTTTTTCACCAAAATTACTACAGTGTAGTAAAATATATTATAATGTGGAATCAAAAATAATTTGAGATCCTTGAAATACATAATTATATTAAATTTGGACCCTCCACAAGGCAATTCATAGCTTCATCATGGGAATCTCATCTTCCAAAAATACCATAGCGTAGTCATACAACAATGTTGTGGAAACCCCCCAAAAAATATAATGTCACTAAGAATCCTAAAAAATATTCTGAAAGGATCATGTTCTATGGTTCACTTGAATATAGAATGGTTAAATACCTCAGTTTATTTCTTCTGAAATACTCTAAAATTATAGTTTTATATAATCTTAGATGTATCTTAGTAGCTAATTCAAGTCTGACTAGTATCATTGCTTACTTATAGCCTCTAGTTCCATCCTTCACATGAGAGGATAAGTACTACCTCTTGATAATTCAATTATTTCATGGAATTACCTCACATGAACTTGTACCTACACACTTGATCACTCACATACACACCCCTACTAGCCCACTTCGCTAAATGGCTCTTAAGATCAGACATCAACTTGTCTAGAGGTTTCTTGGATGCTAGTCATGAGTGAGATTGTCCATTTATTTTAAACTTTATAAACATAATTTTGGGGTAATAAAAGATATTATAGCATAGTTAACATTTTAAGATACCCTTTATAGACTTTCATGATCTCCTCTAGGTCATGGATGATTCCACTACGGTATATTATTCCCAAAGACAACACATATCACAGTATAGAGTAGGGTCTGTGGTGTGGGGTCTTTATTCAAGACAAAAATCTTCTTCAATAACTTATATATATCAATTTATCACCCTTTTTCAAATTATAAATAAACACAAACATTATAAAATTCAAAAAAAATACCAATAATATATATGTCGTCTATAGCATAATAAAGAAGGTTCAGGTGGTTTGTGATAGGATGATGGTGGTGTAGTGTAAGATCCTAATCTTTTCTCAAGTTATATCGGGTGTGATTCCAGGTAATTTTTTTTACTTAAGTAACTTTGATGGGAGTTATGGATTGGGGTACATTTTGGGTGAAGTATAAGAAAATTTTGGAGAAAAGAGGTTGTGCGTGGTTGGTTCACGGTTTGTAAAAACTGTGCGGCAGCCTAAGAGAAATAATGTGATCTATGGTCTTTGAGGTAGTAGATTCGGCATGGTTAAAGCATAGTTTGGGAGGTTGTGTGAGGTATCCATTTAAATTTTCCATTTAAGTAGTGGCTAATGCACGTTTTGCATATGGTTTTTCTAACCATTCAACAAAATTATGTGAGGGCCGACAGTGAGATCCTAAAATTGTGGATCTCAGTCGTTTTCAACTTTTAATGACCTGTTTCACCTCTTATACAGACCTAACTTGGTATTTTACTTTCTTTAGGGTGAAGGAAGGTTATCCCATTGACCTGAAGGAATTTTAAGGCCTTATAAAAACTATTCTTTGAGATCTAAAGCCCAAATTGATGATCCACTCTTCTCCCGGTAAGTGGATTTCATCCCGATGCTTCTCCCGTTATTTCCTCTATCTTTCCTGGATATTTTCATGGAAGATATCCTATGTTTCCTTGAATATAAAC
Organism: Viscum album; assembly: GCA_963277665.1. Classification (NCBI taxonomy): domain Eukaryota; kingdom Viridiplantae; phylum Streptophyta; class Magnoliopsida; order Santalales; family Viscaceae; genus Viscum; species Viscum album. The sequence continues at coordinate 1,321,695,480 of OY728138.1, forward strand.
CTATGTGGTGATATATAGGTCTATTATTGTGGATATAGATCTATATTTATGAGATCTTGATGTCTTTGATCTAGATTTTGGTTTAGATATTTAGATCCAAAACCTTTATCAACATCATTGTGCTTCTCGGATTTTGGGGATTTATTTTTCATAAACATCCATCATCGAACTGAGGTAGGTGGTATAACTCTATTTCACATATTCAAGGATTTGATATGTAAATGAAAAATTATATAATTTCTAGAATCCTTTAGCAATTTATTTTCTTGAATTGGGTTTATCAGATTGACCAATTGATATATCGAAGTCTTGTTGAAATAGGTGATTAATTGAGTAATTAATCATGAGACTAAGGGGATTCCTTATTAGATAATTAATTTGGGGAATTTATTATAATAGGTAGGGGTTTTAATCTAGATAACTAATCAGAGAATTAATTATCCTATTTTGAAATGGATAAGTTGAGATAATTAATTATGGATTAATTATGTGCCTTTGATAATATGATCTAGATAATTAATTATGGGATTAATTATGAAAAGTTGAGATTAGACTGAGATAATTAATTTGGAAAAATTAATTATGGAATATGAATTGTGATATGGATTAATTAATTGATGAACTAATTAATTGTTTGAAGTACTTAGTTAATTATTGATTTAAATAATAGAATGGATGTTTTTAACTAATTATAGAATCAGTAATGATATTGGGGTGGATAATTATTTTGTAAATTAATTATGTGATAAATAATGGGAACATAGTCATTCTAAATTGAGAATTACATGTTGTAACATGGTCATCATACTTATGAGTAAAGAGAAAGGGAACATGGTCATTCTAAATTGAGAAGTATACATGGTAACTTGGTTATTATACTTATGAGTAAAGAGAATGGGAACACGGTCATTAAATTGAGGAGTAATCATTGTAACATGGTCATATTACTTATGTTTTTGAGATTCATAACTTTAGAAATGTGGCTTATAAATGTGAAATTAATTAATGGAAATAATGGAACTCCGAGTTACGGACTCACAAGAGAGTATTCAAAATCTGGAATGAGTCAAATCAGCTACTAAGATATCATAGCACCATGAATACTTTAAGATTCATCTATAAGTGGTTATTAAGTTATGTTATTACCAAGGGAATACTTTGGGATTAGATATGAGATGAAGTTGGTATTGATTTATGGGTATCTTTGGGAACCCTGGAGTTAATGTAGTTAGGTATGAATAAATGATAATGTAATGACTGGTTATTTATGCATTTTACTTATTTCTTATTGAATTAAATACACTATCTTTGACTGGAATTTTTATAGACACCATTGGTAGTGGCCTAATGACTTGTACTCACACCCTATTCCTGATTAGTGATAGATTATATTTTTTCATGATTGAATAAGGGAAAAGGCCTTGGGATAGGTGACTGATTTAGGATAGAGCTTTGAGGACGGAATTAGACATGGTTTGGGACCCACTTGGGGATTTTTAAGGTCTTTATTTTTTGTTTCATAATAGAAACTTGACACTTATATTGGCATAGCATTTTTCCCTTTCTATTGAGTACTGTTTTCTTGTTTGATTATCTTGTGGCATGGGTATTTTTCTGGTTATATATATGCTTCCATTTTTGTTTATTTTTTTTGTAGTTTTACTTTGATAAATGATTTCATAGTCTCTCCGTGAATGACTTACCATACCCTCGCTTCTAGTCGATAGCCTGTAGTGTACATGGAGGCATGATTGAGGTCATGTGGCAAACCGGATTGGGGCAACATCACGTGGAACCTGGGTCAGGAGGTTATATATTTATATCAAAGGTATGGTTTTCTTTATTCTTATTTTGTCTTAATTTTTTGGGATAGGTAGATGGAAGACAAGGAAGATTCAGGGATTATTAATGAGCTCATGCATGGGGGTTTCAAACCCATGTATGGGGGAAAACGATTAATTTGGGTGGGATTTTTGTTATTTCTCTATTATGTTACAATTGAATATTATTTCACTTTGGGTGATGCACTTATGGTGTGATGTGATTATTATTTATAATAATTTTGTATTGTTGATTCATGGACTAGAATGGCATGTGAGTTGAGTCTGCATGCATCATTTTAGGAACTCAAGGTTATTGTGACATGCATCATTTTAGCCACACACAGGAAAACAAGTCATGGGTAAGTTGTTGAACATAAACTATTTTCCTTATTGTGAGATTAAAATGAAAAATGGTTCCTAACATTAATGGAGAAAGATTGTAAAATGATGCAAAATGATAATAATTGGGTGTCTAAATGAGAAACTTGATTATAATAGTGTGTTTACCCTTATTAACCAAAACCTAGGTGTAATATGGTTAAGGGTAGTGATAGAACCTTAGTTTTTACTGTGACTCAAGGTGGGGAAAAAGGATTGTTGTGATTTTTTTCATCTTACATAAATGTTATAAGGTTATGATATGAGAACTGAGACATGTGTTTGGATTTGTAGAGAGTATGAATCCATGACACTTGAGGGGATAACTGAGGGGCATGCCCATGAATGTTTATCCAGATAGGTAACTTGAGGCACCGATCATTCCAACTGAAGATAAAGGGAGGGATTTTCGAGATAACTTCACTCCCTTCATGAAAATAATGGAAATATACCTAGGGGAGTTTTGACAATTATGCCTTAGTTAACAAGGGAGTTTCAATTGCATCACCCACAAACTTTTATGAGATAGGGTGGACCTAAGGGAGATAAATTATAGGTTGAGTCAATAGAAACAATACTTGACCATTTGGATACTCCAAATGAGAGGAGGGTCAAGTTGGATGCTTATATGCTACGGGGATCAGTGAAGCATTGGTGGAACATTCAGGCACAAACTAGACAAACTGACGGTATGTTATTAAAGTAATTCTTGGAGAGGTTACTGGAACACTTTTATCTAGAGACATTGAGACAAGATAAATCTGTTGAGTTCATGTATTTGATAAAAAGGATTCATGTCATTGATAGACAATGTTAGACACTACATAGATTTGCAACAATTTTCTCCAATTTTAGCAGGAGACGAGGAAGGTGTGACATAACATTTTTAGGATAGAATTAATTGTGAGATTAAGTTCTAAGTGAATATATTCAGGATAAAAAAGTTTATAGAAGTGTTGTATTAGGCTCTAATAGTTGAAGGCAACTTGATAGAGGATTCTAGTGCTAGATAAGTCATTGTTACTGGATGATCAGGAGGTGTGCTTTATAAGATCAGGAAGCACTATTATGATGATTTTATCAATAGTAATGGGAAGAAGAGTATGCAGACAAGAGGTTTCATTGGATATAACCTTATTGGGGTGATCTATAATTAGTGTGGTATGCTGGGACACTATCATCAACATTGTTCCTAATCACCAGTGGAGTGTTGATCTTGCAGAAATGTTAGACATCTATAGAAATTCTATAGGTCTCAATGACAGACTAGTACTGAAGGATAAGTTGGGAAGAGTCATATTATGGGAATAGGATATTCAATATCAAATCGGGATAGATGTTGTATTTCTTCTAGATGAGGTTGTATAAGTAGTGTTCATGATTTTTTTGGGAAGGAGCACCTGCATCATGAGAGTGGTGCTACTCAGGGGAGTCAAACAGTATTAGAGGGAAGAGGGGAAGTACAGTTAGATGCATTATAGCCTAAACTTGTCCATAGTGAGGCTGGACCATCGACAATGAGAGTTACTATTCTTTTAGATTATACTTTAGTCGGTTCGTTGTTTGATATTAGATCCTCTCATTCCTTTATATCTGCAAAACTTGTAATTGGTTTGACCCTTTTAGTGGATTTTGTGAGTGGGGTTGTGACTATAGATACACCGTTGGGAGTACGGTCTAGAGATATTTTTCTATGAAAGGGATTTTCACTAGAGATCGGGGAATATCATTTTATATGGGATATTTATATTCTTGATATGTCAGGATTCAACCTAATTACGGGTATGGACTGGCCAGTCGCATATTGATCCCACATCGACTGTTATCATAAGAGAATTATGTTTACATATCCTAAGGGTGATCAGTATATTCATCGTGGTGAGTGGGATATCCAGGTATAACAAGAAGGCCAATTACTCAGCAATTGGGAGAGCTCACAACCCAAGTTGTTAGTCTATTGTTGGATGATGGGGGTGTTACACAAGATGTACTTCCACCAATAGTGTAACTATTTCAGGATGTATTTACTAAATAATTCTCAGGGCTACCAACTGAGAGAGATTTGGAATTCACTATTGAGCTCATGTTGGGGGATGAGTGAGTATCCATTCCAACATACATAATGGTACTGACTAAGCTTTAAGATCTTAAGACTCTATTGGAGGAGTTATAGGATACATGATTTATCCAACCAAGTATGTCACCTTGGGTTTACACTTATGTGTTGATTACTAGAAGTTGAAAAAAATGATTGTGAAGAACCGATATCCTCTTCCATGTATCGAGGATCTATTTGACCAATTTAAAGGACCTTGTGTGTTCTCTAAGATTTATTTGAGATCTGGGTATCATCATTTGATAGTACGGACTTCTGATATATACTTTTATAAGTAGGTATGCCCTTTATGAGTTTGTTGTAATGCTTTTTGGGTTGAAAAATGTACCCGAAGTGTTTATGGCCTTGATGAACATGATATTTCATTCATATCTAAATTAGTTCATAGTGGGGTTTGTGGAAGACATCTTGGTGTACTCCAAGACACATAAATATCATTCCCAACATATTGATATCATCCTGGGTATACTGAGAGAGCATCGGTTATACACCAAGCTATCTAAGTGTCAGTTTTGGATTGACTGGGTACACTTCTTGGGGCATATAATCTTGGAGTAAGGTGTATTAGTAGACCCAGAAAAGGTTTAGGGAGTGGTTTCTAGGGAGTATCCCAAGAATGTTTTTGATATCTGAAGCTTACTGGGGTTATCTGGATATTATAGGAGATTCATCCAAGACTTTTTCCATTTAGCAGTGGTACTTTCAGGATTTACCAAAAAGGGAGTAATGTTTTAATGTTCAGAGGCTTGTGAGAGAGATTTTTAGGAGTTGAATAATTACTTAATATCACTACCAATTTTGATTATACCCGAGTCAGGTGAGAAGTATACGGTTTATTTTGATGCTTCTGGGATCAGACTTAGAGTTGTGCTAATATTGAGAGATTGAGTTGTGGCATATGGGTCCTGGAATTTCCAACCTCATGAATAGAATTACCCTATGCATGAACTCAAGTTAGAAGCAGTAGTTTATGCTCTTAAGTTTCAGTAACACTGTATTTTGGGAGAAAATTTTATAGTCTATACATATCAGAAGATCTTGAAGTATATATTTTCACAGCATGATTTGAATCTTTGGAAGTGGAGATGGGTTGACTATATGAAGTGTTTTGATTTTGAACTGGAATATATGCCTGGGAAGGGAAATAGTGTGGTTGATGCCTTGATCATGAAAACTCAGACTCAGTTCATTCAGGAGTCGAGTGGAGAGTGGAAGATGATGACCTTGCTGGCTAAAATACATGTGGTGGTTTAGCAGAGTCAAGAATATATGACTCTAGTTTCAATTACAGTATATTCTACACTTTTGTGATGGATTGGGGATTGAAATTATGAGGATCTAGAGTGCTTAACCTTTAGGTAAATCTTTAAACTTGGGGATTCACCTGCATACTAGTTGATAAAGGAATATAAGATCATCTATGTGAATAATCGAGTTGTGGTACCTATGATCATGCGAGAAGAGATCATGCTAGAATTTCATGACTCTCAATGGGTTGTGCATTTAGGTGTAACCAAAATGTACTGTGACATATGATGATAGTTTTGGTGGCTTGGCATGAAAAAGGAGATATCAAGGTATGTGAAATGATTCTTCACTTGTCAGCAGGTGAAGCTAGAACATCAACGACGTAGAGGTTTACTATATTCATTTTCTATTCCAAAATGGAATTGGGATGATATGACCATGTAATTTATGGTGGGTCTTCTAAATACTCTTATGAAGAATGAAACTATTTGGGTCATTGTGGGTCGACTGACATGGGTGGAGCATTTCTTTCCTATAAGGGAAACCATTACAATAGAATGGTTGGGAGAACTGTATGTTTGAGAGATAGTCCATCTTCATGGAGTGCCATAGACTATAGTTTCATATCATGATTCATTATTTAATCCATGATTCTATTAGGGATTATAGAAATCACTTGGCACACAGGTATTATTGATTAAGGCTTTCCACCTACAAATAGATGGGCAGTCAAAACGTACTATACAGGTGCTTGAAGATATTTTATGGGCATGTGTGCTTGACTTCAGCGGGTCTTGGGAAAATAACTTGGATTTAGTAGAGCTCACCTATACAATAAATTATTAGGAAAATATATATATGTAACCATATTAATCACTTTATGTTACACCATGTATATCAGTGCTATAATGGATGGAGACTGGTGAGTCATATTTTTCTGGGACTGAGTCTCATGCAGGAGACATCTGATTAGGTTCAGTTGATTCCAAAACATATGGATATGAATCAGAGTAGATAGAAGTCATATGATGATATTCAAATATGATCAATATAGTTTACATAGGTTGATCATGTATTCCTTTGGGTGTCTCCTAGGTTGGGCCATTTTGCGATACATATGTAGGGCAAGTAGGCACCTAGGTTGGTTGGGTTGTTTGAGATAGTGGCGAGAATCGGGTCGGTGGTGTACCGATTAGCTATTCCCCATTAATAAAGTGAAATTCGGGATGTTTTACATGTATTTAAACTTCAGTGGTATCGCCTAGACCCTTATCATGTGATCGATGTGGAGGAGGATGACCTTAAGATAGATGCATCCTTTGAGGATCATCTAATACGTGTGTTGGGTCGCAGTGAGAAAGTTTTGTGAGGAAAAACATATTGATAGTTAATGTGTTATGGAAACATGGATGTGTATAGGAGGAAACATGAAAAGGAAAATTATATATAAGGCCTCAATGTCCTGATCTTCTTGGCTCGAAATCTTATAAATGCATGGAATTTCATCTCGAGGATGAGCTATTATAAGGTGGGGAGATTCTAAGATACCAACCTTTTTTGGAGTTATCTTGAGCATGCCTCTAGGTACTTTTTATTTTTACTTAATTACCTTTTATGGGATTTATGTCTTGTGTTGCATTTTGGGTAAAGTCTAAGAAAATTTTGGAGAAAAGAGCTTGTGCATGGTTGGTGCACAGTTTGGACAAACCGTGAAGTTGTTTAGAAGAAACCATGCGATCTTTGGTCTTTGAGGCAGTAGCTTCAGCATAGATAAATAATGTTTTGGGAGGCTGTACTAGGTATCCATATGAAGTTACCCCTTTAATTAGTGGCTAACTCACAGTTAGCACACAATTTTTCTAACTGTGCGACTAAATCGTGTGAGGGCTGACAGTGAGATCCTAAAATTGTGGATCTCACTCATTTTCAACTTTTAATGAACATTTTCCCCTTCTTTGTGACCTGAAATCAATATTTTACATTTATAAGGGTAAATTAAGGTTCTCCCAACTACCTTGATAGATTCCAAGGCTTTATGAAAACCATTCTTCGAGATTAAAAGCCTAAACTGAAGATCTTCTCTTCACCCGATAAGCGGATTTCATACAGATGATTCACTTGTTTGTTCTTCTATCTTTCCTTGATCTTTTCATGGAATATATCCTCTATATCCTTGGATATAAACCAATGTTATGGGATCTATATCTATGATTTTAGATCTATATCTATATTTATGAGATCTTTATATCTTTGATATTGATTTTGGTTTAAGGATTTAGATCTGGAACTATTATCAATGTCATTGTGCTGCTTGAATTTTTGGGATTTCCATTTGGAAAACATCTGTCAATGAATTGAGGTAGTGGGTCTAAATATAATTCTCATAGTCATGGATTCTATATTTATATGAAAATTTGTATAATTTAAATCATCCATTAGCAATTTATTTTCATGAATTGGGTTTGTTAGATTGATTAATTGATTTATCAAATCTTTGATGAAATACGTGATTAATTTTGGAATTTATCGTGAGACTAAGGGGATTCCCTATTATATAATTAATTTGGGGAATTTATTTTAAGAGTTAGTTGTTTTAATCTAGATAAATAATTGGGGAATTAATTATGAGATTTTGAAATGGTTGAGTTGGGAAAATTAATTGTGGATTAATTATATACCTTTGATAATATGTTCTAGATAATTAATTGTGGGATTAATTATGAGAATTTGATATTAGAATGAGATAATTAATTCTTGAAAATTAATTATGGAATATGAATTGTGATATGTATTAATTAATTGATGAATTAATTAATGGTTTCAAGTACTTAGTTAATTGGTGAGTTAACTAATGGAATGGATGAGTTTAACTAATTATTAAATTAGTAACGAGAATGGTGTGGATAATTAATTTTTAGATTAATTATGTGATAAAGAATTGTAACATGGTCATTCTAAATTTAGAAGTATAAATTCTAACATGGTCATCGTACTTATGAGTAAATATAATGGGAACATGGTCATTCTAAATTGAGAAGTATACATGGTAACATGTTTATTATACTTATGAGTAAATAGAAAAGGAACATGGTCATCTTACTTAAATTTTGGATATTTCTAACTTTGGAAATGTGTCTTATAAATATGAAATTAAATAATGGAAATAATGTCACTCCAAGTTATGGCCTCACACAAGAATATTCAAACTCTTTAATGAGTCGAATCAGGAACTGAGATATCATAGCACCTTAAATACTTAGAGATTTAGGTAGAAGTAGGTATTAAGATATGGTATTGTTTAGAGAACACTTTAGGCTCTGGTATGAGATGAAATTAGTATTGAGTTATGGGTATCCTTGGGAATCCTGGTGTTAATGTAGTTAGATAAGAATAAATAAAAATGAAATAACTAGTTATTTATGCATTATACTTATTTCTTATAGAACTGAATAGACTATCTTTTGATTCTAATTGTTTTAAACACTATTGGTGGTGGACTAATAATTTGTACTCACACCCTATTTATGATTCCTGAACGGTACCTGAATAGATTATATTGTTGTAGAACTGGATAAGGGATAAGTCATAGGGATAAGTGGACGATTTGGGATTGATCTTGGAGGAGGGAACCAGACATGGTTTGGGATCCTCTTGGGGATTTTTAGTGTCTTTATTTTCATATTAATATTATACACTTGACACTTACACTTTCATGGAATTTTTTCCCTTTCACTTGAGTATTTTTTTCCTGTTTGATTATCCTGTGACATGTGTATTTTTCTGGTTATAAATATGATTCTGATTCGTTTTTTATTTCTTATGGAATTTTACTCTAATAAATGAGGGTATAGTCTCCCCATGAACAACTTATTAGACCCTCACTACTAGTCGGTAGCCTCTAGTGTACAGGGAGGTGCGCATGAGGTCATGTGGTGAACTGGCTCTGGGCACCGCTGCGTGGCACCTAGGTCAGGACGTTACATGTAGTACCAATAGAAGTCTTATGTTGACCATTTTAGGATACCCTTAAATAGTATCTATGAAATATTCTACACGTACTATTTCCATTTATATTATTATGATTACTCCCATATCATTAACTAGGGAGAGTAAGATATTGAGGATAATGCAGCTTCCACAAAGCGACTAGTAGAGATCTAGGATAATTGAGATTATGTGTAGTGTATATGAACCATTACCTTGTTTCATGTTTTGTAGTCATATGGTTTCTTATAGGAGAATATTTGGGAGTGTGATACATAGATTCATACCCAGTACCCATAGTTGTTTTTATTTTTTCCTTGATTTGTTTTTTTTGGGATGTGATGTCTGAATATTATTGATTTATGAGATGTTATTTTTTACATTATTGAGGGTGTTTTTTATGGATTTAATCATATTAATAAGGTAAAAACCCTTTAAAAATAAATACATTTTAAGTTTATAACATGTTTCAAAACCATGTGGGTGAGTCAGCATCACCCAAAGTGGACAATATCTTGATATAGAGGGTGGTTTTACTTAATTTTTATTCTTGGGTAATTTTTTCCTGATGGATGTGGTATTCATTGGTTTAGGATATATATAGATTTTTAAATGGTGGTATGGATAGTTTTTTGGAAGTTAGGTATCTTGAGGTAGGTGTGAAATGGAGGTAGTGTTTCGGTTTTCATGAGATCCTGAAGAGGTATCTCATGGAATGGTTGTTTATACCTCCTTTTTTTTGTGTTTCAGGTTTATTTTTTATTATCTAGGTTTATAATTGTATGAGAGGTACCTTAAATAATGTTTTTACCTTTTTATCCTTTACTTTATGGTTTCTCAAGGCTTGGTTATGTCAAGGAGGAGTTTGGGTGTGTTATGAAGTCTAGGAGATGGTTTCTTGCCATTCTGGGAGTCACCACACCCCGGTGGTAGGTGTGGTGAAGGTTGTGTTCATAGAGAGGGAATCATTAATCCATTTTGGGCTGATCATGGCCAATCCTTGGGTGTTTGGAGCTCATCATGTGGTTCTTGTTTCACCATGCCTAGTGAAATGACTTTTTTTGATATGGTGATGGTCATGTTGATTGGGAGCCCACCTTGTGTAAAATGGGAAGCATAGAAACTTCTTTGGATGTAGAATATTATGGGACCTCATATCTAAAATGGTGATTTTGAGATAAACACTCTATAAACTTGGGAATGGTGAGGGGAAAATGGTTAGATATTTGGTGATAGGTCATGGTGGCTAGTCATGGTAGATGATGGAGGAACCACCATGGCTTGGACCACACTATAGTCTAGGCTATGGTGGAGGTCAAATCTAGTTTTTAAAAAATGTGTAAAAGGGTAAAATATTTTTAATATATCTATATCTCCTTTTAAACAATCCCTACATGGGAATTTTGGTTATTCACTACACCATAGTGGAGTCTAGCAGACATCACTTCTAAAAGGGGGTCGGGTCTCTAAAAAACTTCTAAACATAATTATCCCTCTTCATCAATTATTTTTTAAATCCTGTCCCCTTGGTTAATTGGATCAAGTCTTCTGAATTGAGTTATGATATCCTCCCTTCACTCTTTCTCATTCTTCATAGCTTTTTCTTTTTTAGGAGGATCATGTTGAGTCAAAAGTCCTCTTTTGAATTTTCTAATCCTTTTTATTTTGGAAATCATAAACTTACTTTTCAAATGAACTAATATGTTGTTTTATTATTTACTTTGATGATTTTATTTTACAAGTCATTAATTATGTTTTTCATACTATGTATGATGAATACCATACACACCAAGAAATATAGTTTTGACTATTTCTATGTTTGTGGTAATGAGTCTGAATATGATTTATATCGTACTCACCAAAAACAATTTATATCAGTCACAATAATTATGATATTCATCACACACACCAATCAGTATCGTACATACTAGATAAATAGTATTCACTGTCTTGACATAAATCACCATACTCATTTATTGATCACTTTTTTATTTTATCATAAGATACATATTCTTTTCATACCTACTTTATTGTAATAAGAAAACAATGTTGTATTAAAAAGAAAAGATTTTAGTCAAAATGATGTCGTGTATTTTGTTTTGATATGCATGACAAAATGATTTCATTTTTTTAGTTACAAAATGATCATTGGAGTGTCAGGTGTCCAAGTCCCTCTGAGATTTTAGAAATAAATTCAATCGTTGGGGCCAAAATATGATGGTTGGGATAAGTCCTATAAATACCAGGTCATTTGGACAAGCTCAAAACTTTTGATGAATATGAGACATCCTATAAGAGCTCTATAAAATATCTACTTCATGTGAAATACATTTTAGTCAAGTTGTAAACTTCTCATTCTACATACTTGTGAATTTCAATAGTTTTTGTTTTTCGTAGTGCAACACTGATCATCTGTGATTACAATCAAGGGCATCTGGGGATAAGAAGATGGATGTTTTGATCATTTGTAGATCGAGGGATTACAATTCTTGGAAGATATAGGTGTAGATTACCTTTTTACTCGAGGTCTTGTAGGGATAGAAAGAAATAAGCTGATCTTCATATCAAGGGATTATCCTGGTGTGGGTAAGACAGGCTTTCTTGAAAGTATAAATCAAGGGACCTCTATCCTGGGTTAAAGGATACCCTTCTCATTAGGTTAAAAGAATTGTATTATTTTATATTTCTTCTGCATTATAATAGGAAGATAATTGTATTAGTTATTCATATTTATATTCTATACTTTGATTATCATAACCAATATTATTACGATACATTAGTAATACTTTCATTACTATGTTTTGTGATTACAATCTTTTTAATTGCTAAATATGATCCAGTATTCTTTACGATTGAATTGTTTCATTGTTTTACTATGATCATCATAACCATAGTGATTACGACCTTCTATATACTTACTCTATTTAAATCATCTCAATTGTGAATACGATTAATTTCAATTATGACCTGTGGAATACTTATCGAAACCAACCTGATTACGATATTATTTTTCATTTGAACTAGGAATGAATCTGATTAATTATTTTAAATACATTAAGAGGTTTTTTTAATTTAATTATTTTAAATTATTTTAAACTAAAACCTTTTAAGGGATAAAAACAATAGTTTTTAAACCTAGAATTCACCCCCTCTTGTATTGCGTCATATTCATATACATTATGATACACAAATTCGTATCAGAGAAATTTTCCACTACTCATATATTTTCATACACTACTTTTTGAGGTTAGTTAAATTTGTTCTATGAACTTTTTGTTTATAAATATATGTTACACTAACATGCACTGTGGAAAAAGAAATTTTGTATTGTTTTAAAGATGGTAGGTTTAAATATCAGTTCGATTGACAATATCAATCCTATAAGATCACCTATTTTTTATGGTAACGATTATGAATACTTTATAGATATAATGAAGACTTTTGTTATCAATACTGGAGTTTAAAATTTTGTTATGCTTACTAGAGATTATAAAATTCTTGACATGGAAGTCAGAACCTTTACTAATCTATAGAAGCAAGAGTATCAATTGAATTACAAGGTAGGAAATACATTACTATATTCAATGACTAGAAATATATATATCCATATTTCTTCTTATTAAGTATCCAATAGTATTTCGAAGAAACTAGAGATTACTCATTTTGGTACATCTAAAGTGGTTGATATTAGAAGATTCATGCTAAGAGTAGACTATTAGGCTTTTAAATTCCCTTATGGAGAACCTGTTTGTAAGGTACAACAAAGATTTATAAAAATTTTGAATAGTTTAAAATACATGGGAAAAAGGACTATATGATGAAACCCTTGTTGAAAATATCATAGACATCAGGCCAAATGAGTGGGAATAAAAAAGAAATATTGTTTATGAATCAAGAAAGGTTACTAGTGTTACTCTTGATGAATTGTTTGGAACTATTTTGCAACATGAAAAAATATTCAAAAGAGATATAGAAAAATCCATGAAAAATAATGTTGGAGTTTCTTTTACTACTACTATAAATCAAAAACTAATCCAAGACTCCAAATAATATTGTTAAGTCTAGAAAGGAAATGAAATTTGTGATTCAATCAGATTCAAGTGAATCAGAACATTTAGAGGATGAGTTATCCAATATTTCTTGAAGGATGAATAGGATTTTTGGAAATAATGACTTTAGTATAGATATAATAAAATAAATAATTATAAGAAAGATACTGAAGTCACTTGTTATGAATGAAAGAAAGCAAGACACATCAGACCCGATTGCCTAATGTTGAAAAGAAATGATATAAAGAAAATATATTCTAATAGGAATAAAAAAAGTAATATAAGTCAAAAAGTAAGAATGTATTAAAGGATAACGACTCTTGGAGTTATAGTGGTTGAGATTCTTTAGATTAATCCTTATAAAATGAAAACTTTTCACAAAAGAATATTTTCCTTCTTGCTATAATACCTATTGAAAAACATTGTTTCATGGAAATGGTATACACTACTGAATCTTTGACTAATATGTCTCTAAATGTAAATTATCTTGATGAAAATAGCTGTATTTATTCTAATTAATATAATTACTCAGAAAAAGATAATTCTTTACCTTCATATGAATAAGTCTCTAGATTCATAAAATTGCTTAAAAATGAAAGTTTCAAAGTTAGTAAGAAACTTGAGAAGGAAAATTCTAGAATAAATATTTTAACAAAAGAAGTATCAGATCATTCTAAATATCATGAGATAAATTTTTTGAAAATAAACTCTATTTTTAAAAATGTTTAGGAATCTAATTATGAGAATGATAAATTTTCAATAGATTTTTAAAAAATTATTTCGGAGAAAAATGTTTTATATTCAAAACACACTTCTGAATCTAGTACTAATGTGGATAAGAATTTCGTTATAAGAATTAAGTATAAAATATTTTATTTTAAGAAACAATTGAAAAAATTTTCCACTGTAAAGAAGGTTTTGACAAAATTTTTAAAAAACTTCATCTATAGGTTAATATTTTGGGAAGAAGATATACCCGTCCAGAACCAGTTTTTAATAACAATTATTTTGTTCATAAAAATTCCCCCTTTTGTACTTAGTGTTAATATGGAGGTCATTGGAATAAAAAAATTTCCTTAAATAAAATTCAATCTTTGGGATTTCACAAAGACCATTTTTCAAAACAAATTTTGGTTCCCAAAAATTTTTCTTTCTAACATTTCTGGATCCAATAAAGTTCAGATTGCGAAAAAAAAATTATTTTATTTTAAAGAAAACAAAAGAAGTACCAACAATAAAATTATGTGGTATGTGTATAGTGAATGTTCTTGGTATATGACTGGTAACAAATACTTCTTTGAAAATATTATTGAAATTAAAGTTGTAAGAGTTACCTTCAGAGATAATGCTCAAGAAAAGACTGTTGGTATAGGTAATATTTTTCATCTTGGAAAAGCTTTGATTTCAAATGTTTTATTTCTTAAGGGTATTCATCACAACTATGTAAGAATATGTTAATTATTTGATAAAGGTTACCTTGTGAATTTTAGGAAGGATAAATGTATACTATATAATTTCAATAGCAAATTCATTATTTCTACCAATAGGCATGAGAATGTTTACATACTAAACTTAAAAGACCTTAGGATCCAAAACTTTTCTTTTCCTTAGTGAAATGAATGATCAATCTTGGTTATGGAATAAAAGGTTATGAAACTTTGACCTTAAGAAATTATAGAAATTATCTAATAAAATACTTGTTAAGGATCTACCAAAACTAAGATTTGATTCTTCAAAAAGTTAGAGATCCTTATCAATATGGAAAATAACATAATTCAATATTTAAACATATTAGTGAAGTATCAACAACTGATTATTTACAATTTGTGAACATGGATCTTTTTTTCTACAAAAACTGGAAGTATTGGAGGTAATTATTATGTATTTTTTTAGTTGATGACTACACTTTATATACATGGGTCTATTTTCAAGAAAAGAAATATGAAGCACTTTCTTATATTAAAATTTTTTCATCCAAAAATAAAAATAAAAAAACCTACCTTTGATAACTATTCATAGTGATCATGGTGGAGAATTTGAAATTTATGATTTTGAAAGTTTTAATAGTAAGAAAGGAATTACACATAAATTTTCAACACATAGAACTCCTCAAGGAATTATTTTGTTGAAAGAGTAAATGGTATTATTCAAGAGATAATAAGAACTATGTTGAGTGAATATTCTATTGCAAAACATTTTTGGGATGAAGTAGTGAATACTTATTTTTATACTGTAAATCGAGTTTTAATTTGACCATTTCTTAATAAAAGACCTTATGAATTATGGACTGATCAAAAACCAAATGTTTTATACTTCAAATTATTTGGATGTAAAGTATTCATTTTGAATACAGAAGATAATTTACATAAATTCACACCCAAATATGATGAAGTTGTTTTCTTAGGTTATTCCACTACTTCTAAGGCTTATATAGTTTTCAATAAAAATTCTTATACTATTGAGGAAATAGTACGTGTTAAATTTGATAAAACTGGTCCTTTTTTTAAAACAATACAAACCTACGTCTTTTGATGTGTATTGAAAAACTAATTATTAACCTTTAATATAAGACACTTTTAATAAAGAAAAATACTCGAGAAATTGTTTCTGAAGTATTCTCTCCAGTATAATTTCTATCTTTTGTTTATAAAAATGTTTTACAAAACCCAAATTAGTTGTTTCTTAAGGATCATCCTAGTGATAGTATCATTGGTGATGTAAATCAACCTATAAGGACTAAAAGTTCTTTGATAAATGAAGTGTAATATCTATAATTACTTCCACAATTCGAACCTAAAAGTCCTGATGAGGCTTTAGGTGATGAATATTGGATAAAATCAATGCAAGATGAGATAAATAAATTTGAAAGGAATAAAGTCTAGACCACAGTTAAAAGGCCTAAAGAAACTTCGGTAATTGGAGTAAAATGGGTTTTGAGAAACAAATTTGATTAAAATGGAATAATCATTAGAAATAAAGCAAGACTATTTTATAAAGGTTTTAATAAACAATAGGGAATAGATTATAAAGAAACATATGCTCCAGTAGCTATACATGAATCTATTCAGATACTATTAGCCTTTACAGCATTCTTTAATTTCAAAAATTTCCCAATGGATGTAAAATGTTATTTTCTTAATGAATATGTTCAATAGGAAGTTTTTGTTGAACAACCTTATGGTTTTAAAAATAAAAAATTTCCTGAATCCGTTTACAAACTTACCAAAGTCTTATATGGACTTAAATAATATCTTAGAGCCCGGTATGACATATTAACAAGATTTTTTATTCAAAAATTTTTTGTTAAGGGAATATTAAATCCAACACTTTTAATAAAAAAGAAAAAAAAATTTATCATTAAAATTAATTTTAATGAAATTATATTTAGATCAACTCAATAACCTTTAACATATACTTTTGTGAATCTTATGAAATTTGAGTTTGAGATGATTATGATTGGTGAGTTAACATTATTTCTTGGTTTTCAAATTTCTCCAAACTATAAGGTAATTATATATCTCAACATAAGTATATTAAATATATTGTTAAAAAGTATGGATATGATAATACTAAATGTATTAGTACTTCAATAGGTACCTCAAATACTCTTGAAATTGATAATGTGGGATAACTAGTAAGTTAAACAACTTTTAGAGGAATGAAAGGAAGCATGCTATACATAACAGCTAGTCTTCCAGATATAGTGTTTTCAGTATTATTATGTGAAAGGAATCACGAAAATACTAATGAATCCAATTTAAAAGTTTTTAAAAGAATTTTTTCGTTATTTAAAGGGGACTATGGATTTAGGACTTTTTTATTCTTCTGGAAATGAATTTGAATTGAATTTTTTTAGGATGTTGATTTTGGTGGTTGTAGAATGAATATAAAAATAACATCTAGAACTTTTTATTTCTTAGGTGATTCATTAGTTTCTTGTAATTTTAAGATACAAAACACAGTAGAAATTTCCACCTCTAAAGCTGAATATGTGGCAGTTGGAAGTTTTTGGGCTCACGTGTTGTGGATGCAACACACACTCACTGATTATGGCATGAGTTTTAAAAATACTAAAATACTATGTGATAACACTAGTACCATATCTCTAAGTAAAAACCTTGAACATCACCCATGTGAAAAAAACATTGATATTAGGCATCACTTTCTTAGGGATCACACACAAAAAAGTGATCATTTTATAATTTATTGGAACACAAGAACAACTTGTTGATATATTTACAAAACCAATACCTTCTGATTGATTTGAATACATTAAAAGGAATCTAGGAATGATCACTTTAAAGTAATCATTTATATAGAATTCTTATTTAAAACCCCATCCTTATATTAAGTTATTATTTTTCAAAGGGAGAGTATATATGATTGATAGTTTAAAAAAAATTGTACCCAAAATTTTCATACCCAAACATTTTGTACCCAGAATTTTCATACCCAGAATTTTCATACTAAAAATTTTCAGAACCAAAATTTTCGCACCCAATTTTTTTTACTCATATTCACTATTCACTTTTATATTTCCATCATACGCATTAAATAAATTTCATACCCATCTTCACTGTTCACTTTTATATTTCCATCATATGCAATAATAACCTTTTTGTAACACCTGAGACTTTTATAAGAAATATTTTGTTTTAATTTTATATAAATCATCAAAGGAATCTTTCACTACACACAACACTAGCTTTTCTTTCTTTACACGTAATCGCGACCTTCCTTGATGGCTTGTGTTGTACGCAATACCGAGTTTCAGTAAACAATGATATGATATTAAAATATTATTAAAACTAGCTGTTATGAATAGTAATAACCACTTTTTGAAATTTTGTAAATTTTATTTTTCAAAATGGACTTCGTTTTTGGATTCGGAATATCGAAATTATCCTAGGGTGAAATTTTTGTATTTTTCTGGAAACTTTCAATTTTTGATGAATAGTGAAAACACTCGGTTACTATTTAAAAACCGAATTTTTTTTAAATAATTATTTATTTTATTTAAATTTATTTTAGGTCAAAATTGAAACATAATACCTATAAAAGTTCAATGTAATTCATTGGAGTAATTTTATAATAATTTTAGATATATAAAAATTTTATTGAACTTTTCACCGTCTTTTACCCACCTCCTAGGAGAATTTGCAAATTTACAGAAAACTTAATTTTACCGCTTTTGTGAGTGGAATTTCAAAAATCCGAGAGACACGGTTGATTTCAGTAAGTAAAATGTGGTTCAATGAGATGAAAATAATTTTTGGTGAATAGTAACTTTTTACTTTTATTTACCACGGTTAAAAGTAAATACGGTAATTAAGGGTAAAAATGATATTATTATTACTGTAAAACATGTCATAATTCTATTGGATAAGTGTAATTCGACCAAAAACAACCTTAGGAATAAAATATGACCATTTAGGCCCACTTGGATTAGATTAGGACATTTATTATTAATTTATTTAAAGAAGGGTTAAAATAGTTAAAATCAAAGTTTAATAAGTAAATAATTTTTAATATAGGGTTATAGATGATATATATTCGACTATAAATATTCATTAGAAAGATAAAAGTATTTCCTAAATAATGATATTTTATTTGTAATTTTTATACATTAAATAATTAAATTTATTTATGACACAAAGATGATGCAGTAATTATCTTATTAATAAAATATTGACATAATTGATGTTATAAATACCCAAATAAATGTAATTTGAGACTTTTTATGAATTAAACTAATTTTATAGGTTAATATGACATGTTAGTATTTATTTAATTAACTTTTTGCGAACTAATAATTCTGTTATTATTTTCACAAAAATCAATTACTAAATAGTGTCAAAATTGACAGAAAATAGTTTTTAAAACAAATATTATATTATTAATTGTTATTTTATTCCTAAAAATCTAAGGTTCGGAAAAATGACTTAGATAAGGTTATATATATTAATAATAAACAACTTTGGGTTCGTTTGGCTTGTTATAGTATGTTTATTAACCTTATAGTGTAAGAACACAAAAAGACACTGTAAAAGTAAAATTATCTAACTTAAAGTTAAATCTAAATGACAAGGTTGAAATAGTAAACTAAACTTGTCCAAATTATATTGGATGAGATTATTTCGACCCATACCCACCTTAGCTTCAAAATAAATCAATTTGGAGCTATTTAAAACCAAATATGGATTTATAATAAAATAATATTTTTTATTTTTCCAAAAGTGCCCCTCTCCTCCCTTATAAAAGGACACCTCCTCCCTCTCTTCCTCACACCACATTGAGCCTCCAAGCTCGGCCAAACCCTGCCAAATTCTCTTCTCCACTTCCCTAGAGACATCCTAAAGGTCCTGGTCTTCTTCAAAGACCAATTTTAGTGCCCTAAAAGGAGGTCTCAAAGAGGCGCTTCAAAGAAGAGGTAATGTCCGTTACCAATTCTTTCAACTTTATTTCTTCTTCCACTTCTTCTTATTTAGTTGTTTTATTATGAAGTAATAACATCAGTATCACTCATATACTGATATGTTATTATAAGTATGAAACAACCCTATTTCACCATCTATCCATCCTACGGAAAACAAAATCACCGCGCGTTCGTACGTACGAAATACCCTCTCCACGTCATGGTGTAATCTATTTTCCACCACCACCTTACTTGGATGGGTATAATGGTGTAAATAATAACTATATATGATTATTGTAAAGTGATATTGATTCTGAAATAGTATACATACACTCTAATGTAATTTCACGATCATGGGAACGATATCATCGCTCGTGCGTACATACGGAATACCATCTCCACGATGTGATGCGACTCGTTCTACATGATCTTCATTGCATAATGATTATATAAATTAATTGAATGAATTAATATGATATATATTACACTAATACCATTCTGGGAATGAGGTATATATAACCTCAAAATAAGAATAAGAATTTATCCGACAAAACATGGATAAGAACAAAAAGTAATAAACACCCGAATAACAAGTAGTAATAAAATATTACTAATAGGAAGCTAAGAATATGACCATATATGATATCATAAAAAATAATTATGATTTTGGAATAAGTCAATAACATTATTTAAATCATTATACAGGAGGTTCAGACACTTACGAAACAAATCGGACCTAAGGTAAGGGAAATATCACAATCTCATTTTTATCCGAGATTGTTTATACTT
The DNA here is from genome assembly GCA_963277665.1 of Viscum album. Classification (NCBI taxonomy): domain Eukaryota; kingdom Viridiplantae; phylum Streptophyta; class Magnoliopsida; order Santalales; family Viscaceae; genus Viscum; species Viscum album. The sequence goes on from OY728138.1 coordinate 1,321,716,282, forward strand.
TGGAATTTACTGGGGTGTATTTTATCATCCACATCCATGTTTCCTCAATATGTAATATTATTTCCATCCAACTAAAGTTTTTTAAATCCAATTTTACCCTTCGGTGAGTTTTTTGTAAAAGATATGAAAGGAATCTTTTGTCGTTTTTCGTACGAGGTACTTTTTGACTTTTCTGACAAAAGTACGAGAAGAATATTTTTTTAACTTATACGGCATGAATGGATTTTTAAAACATTATTTCCAAGAATATTCCTTTACAAGTTTTCAAATTTATTTTTAATCAACTTCTTTTAGTTTAGAATTGTATGACATGTTAAGAAAGGAAAAATGTTTTTTAAGTAGAAAGGATATATTCCTCAAGAATGGAGTTCAAGTGTTTTATCAAAATTATTTTCCATATAAAATAATAAAGGGTTCTGTTTCTATCCCTATTATTACATTGATTTGATTATGTTGTGATGGAATTATTTTTATGAATTCCTTTATCTTATATGAATTGTTTTATGATGTCACGATGTTTAAGAATCCCATTTTTTATTACATGGGTTATGCTATGATGTATGGTTTATGATTTTGTGGAACACATAAGAATGGTATCATTATGAGATGGGTGGGACCTATATATCCCTCCAATGAATTGGGTAAAGATTTTATATCTCATGAGATAGACATGGTTGGAACGGTAGGTTAAACTGGTTCAGTGAAACAGGGTTGAAACGAGGAATGAACTCGGTTCAGAAATGGACTTTGTCCAGTAAGATAGTATTGGCAATGAGTCTCAACTAATAAGAAATTATTCTCTATGATTATGTCCGTATGCCACAGAGCATCATGTTTTAAGTTATGATTATTGTGAATACATTTCACTACCACGATTTATCCCATGTTATGAAATTATGATCTCTTTTGCAGGGTAAGATTTCCAAAATGTTATGTTCTTATGAATATGATGTGATTGATATTTATTTTGTTTACCCTTACTGAGCATTTGAGCTCACCATTTTGTATGTTTTCTTTCCCCAGGCCAGGAAGAAGGTTATTAAGTAAGATATGCCAAAAGGGACTATAGATATGATGAAATAAATGGGAGACAGTGTAGATTCTTTATGAACCAGTTGTTTATGTTTCCCAGTTTCTAAAGACACTATACATATACGGTCATTCCATTCTTTTGTTATATGTTGTAATAAGTGTGATTCAATTTTAAAGTATTGACAGTGTATGTAAAGTATGGGTCGTTATTGTTGGTATCAGAGGAAAGGTATAGTCAACCTTTGGAAACTAGGATGTGAAATCCTTAGTAAGAATCCTAAGGATAAGTCTAAGAATAGAACACAATCTTAGTGTTTTAGAAATGGACATGAATAACTTAGGATAAGACCTTAAGTGTGAAATTTTATTCTTGATTATGTGGTTGTCCTATTATAATTAGGGTTTCTCACACTATTCTTCTTGGTTTTAGTCAATTGCTGGAACCTGAAAAAACCGTGTTAATGCGGAATGCGACGAGAAATGCAATGATTGCCCCCCTGAGAAACCAAACGTTATGGGAGCTGGAATGCAAAATCTTGTAGCCATACTCACACAAATTTCTCAAGTTATGAATCATGCAGGACTTCCAAACGAGCAAAGGAAGAAGCAACATTCTGTTGAATCCTTCATGAGACAGTGTCCACCTTCATTCAGTGGGTCTACTGATCCATTAGTTGCTGAACAATGGATCAGTACTACTGAAAAGATATTTTCAGTTCTTCAATGTTCTGAACATGATAAAGTCATCTTAGCAGTGTATCGTTTGTAATTTGATGCTAATCAATGGTGGAATCTTATCAAGAATATGAGGCCAATAGATGAAATTGAGTCCATGGAATGGGATGAGTTCAAGAACTTATTTTTCAATAAGTACTTCTCTCGTATTATCCGAACAAATATAGAGGAGTTTCTTGAACTAAAGAAAAAGGATGATGAGTCTTTTGGTACCTATGAAGCATATTTTACAAGACATGCAAGGTATGCTTCTGGTATTATTATCCAACCTGAGAGTAAGATCGATCGATTCTTTAGTGGCTAAAAACCAAGTTTTCGAAGGGCGTTAGCCATAAGGGACTTCAATAGCTATGAGGAAATCGTTCGATGTGCTCTCAAAGTTGAGATGGAGATTGGAGTAACCCATCAGTAATATGGGTTTGATAAGAAGAGGAAAATGGAATTCAAAGGAAAATCTAAAGAGCACACTAAAAAGAAGATGAGTTTTCCCTTATGCTCAAAGTTTGGAAAGAAACATGGAGGGAGTTGTCTTAAAGGGACAATTAAATGTTTTAAATGTGGAAAGGAAGGTCATCAGGAATTTGAATTCCGCAATGATGGGAAGAAGATGTCTAGTGATACGAACAATGAAAAATCTACACAGAGTGCACCTCCTACACTTCAATGTTACAAGTGCAAGGAAATGGGGCATTATGCCAATCAATGCCCTAATCCAAGGGTTGTTGATGATGATCGATGTCAAAAAACTCTTAAGGCTAAAGACAAAGGAAAGTCACATGCAATTTCTATCAGCGATGTGGAGTACGATAACGAAGTGGTGAAAGGTACACTTACCATCCACTCTAAAGTAGGAAATGTTTTATTTGATTCTGGATCCACCCACTCCTTTATTTATGAAGAATTTTCTAAGGGTATCACTGTATTACCTCAACAATTAGATGTTGATTTAGCTGTGACAACCCCTAATGGCACAACAACCACATCAAAAGTTTATAATTATTCTCCGATTGAAGTTTGTGGGAAAGTGCTTCCTTAAAATCTTGTGATCCTCCTTATAGTGTAATTTGATGTGATTCTTGGCATGGATTGGCTTTCTCTATATGGAGCTCATATCAATTTCCAAAGAATGGAAGTCACATTTCATATTCCAGATCAATCTTTGATCGTCTATCGATGCAAGGATGAACATAACCTTCCAGTGGAAATTTATTCCATATTATGGGTCTTGATTCCACTAAATGAAGGTTATTTATCTCAAATGGTTGGTGAGAAACTCACGATTAAGAATATGCCCGTTGTACAGGAGTTTGATGATGTCTTTCCAGAGGAATTTCTGGGTCTTCCACCAAATTGTGAAGTTGTGTTTTTAATAGAACTCATACAGGGTGATTTACCTATTTGAAAGACACCTTATAGAATGGCCCCAATTGAGTTGCAGGAATTGAAGAAGAAACTCCAAGAGAATCTTGATAAGGGGTTCATACGCCCTAGTGCGTCACCTTGGGGAGCACCTGTTCTGTTTGTTAAGAAGAAAGATGGATCAATGAGACTTTGCATTGATTACCGAGAACTTAACAAGATCACTATCAAGAACAAATATCCTCTCCCGCGCATTGATGACTTATTTGACCAACTACACGGAGCTTAATACTTTTCCAAGATTGATCTTCGTTCAGGGTATCATCAATTAAGGGTCAAAAAGGAGGATATACCAAAGACGGATTTCCGTACAAGGTATGGACACTATGAATTTATAGTGATGCCATTTGGTCTTACTAATTCCCCTACTATCTTCATGGATCTGATGAATAGAGTCTTTAGAGACTATCTTGATCAGTTTGTGGTAGTCTTTATAGACGATATTCTTGTATATTCAAAGAGCAAGGAAGAACATGAAGATCACTTGAGAATTATATTGAAGACCCTGAGAAAGGATAAGATTTATGCCAAATTTACCAAGTGTGAATTTTGGCTTCAAAAAGGTTCATTTTTGGGTCACATAATCTCAAAAGAGGGGATATCTTTGGATCCAGCAAAAACAGAGGTTATTGAAAGATGGTCGAGACCAACAACAATAACTGAGATCCGAAGTTTTCTTGGTTTGGATGGATATTATCGACGTTTTGTGAAAGATTTTTTACGATTATCTAATCCCCTCACCAGGTTAACTCGTAAAGGAGTTAAGTTTGTTTGGACGGAGGAATGTGAAGAGAATTTCAAGGAGTTGAAAAGAAGGTTATCCAGTGCCCCTGTGCTCACACTGCCTTGTAGTGGAGAAAGGTTTATGATCTACAGTGATGCATCGAAGAAGGGATTGGGGTGTGTTCTTATGAAAAATTATATGGTGATAGCTTATGCCTCACGATAGTTGAAAATACATGATCAAAATTACCCAAATCATGATTTGGAGTTAGCTATGGTAATCTTTTCATTAAAGATTTGGAGGCATTATCTTTATGGAGAAAGGTGTGACATTTATACTGATCATAAAATTTTAAAGTATATTTTCACACAAAAGGAGCTGAATATGCGCCAAATAAGATGGTTGGAGCTAATTAAGGATTACAACTACTCAATTCATTACCACCCAGGGAAATCAAACAAGGTGGAAAATGCATTAAGTCAACAAGACCATGACAATTTATCCATGATGAGGATCACAAAAGATCCAATATTTATGGATTTACAATGGATGGATCTTGGAATTATAATGAAAGGGGAAAAATCGTATCTTTCTCAAATGAATGTTCAACCATCTATACATGTTAAGATTAAAGAGGCACAGAAAGAAGATGTCGAGTTACAAAAGAAGGTGAGAAATGTTCCTGAATTCAACCTTGATTGTGATGGGATAATAATGTTCAGGAATCAGGTTTGTGTTCCTCCCATACATGGATTAAAGAAGGAGCTGCTGGATGAGGCTCATAGTTCTTCATTCTCTATTCATCCTGGAAGTACGAAGATGTATAGGGACCTGAAAGATTACTTCTGGTGGGAAGGCATGAAAAGAGATGTTACTGAATATGTCTCTCGATGCTTGGTTTGTCAGAAAGTTAAAACTGAGAGACAGAAGTCTAAGGAGATGTTACAACCATTACCCATACCCGAATGGAAATGGGAAAACATCACTATGGACTTTGTCACAGGACTTCCTAAAACATCTAAAGGCAATAATTTTATCTGGGTCATAATTGATCGTCTTACAAAGTCTGCACACTTCATTGCTATTAGAGAGGATTTCTCTCGTGATCAGCTTTCCAGGATATATGTAAAGGAAGTGGTAAGATTGCATGGAGTACCACTTTATATTATATATGATCGGGATATGAGGTTTTCCTCAATGTTCTGGTGAAGTGTTCAGCATACTCTGGATACAGAGTTGAGTTTCAGCACTGCTTATCATCCTCAGACAGACAGTCAGTCTAAGAGGACAATTCAAACTCTAGAAGATATGTTGAGATCTTGCTCTATGGATTTCAAAGGTGTTTGGGATAAACACCTACCTTTGGTGGAATTTTCTTATAATAATAGCTTTCACTCTAGTATTTAGATGGATCCTAATAAAGCTCTCTATGGAAAGAAATGCAGGACTCCAACTTGCTGGGATGAAGTTGGAAAAAGAAAGCTATTAGGACCTGATCTTGTTGATGAGATGACAGAAAATTTCCGACCTATCCAACAACACATAAGAGCAGCTCAGAGTCAACAAAAAAGTTATGCCGACAACCGAAGAAAAGACTTAGAGTTTGAAGTGGGTGATAAAGTGTTCTTACGAATATCTCCTTGGAAGAGAGTAATGAGATTTGGAAAGAAGGGAAAGCTGAGCCATAGGTATATCGGTCCTTTCGAAATACTGGATCGTGTTGGGAAGGTATCTTACCGATTGGTGCTTCCACCGAATCTCTCTCAAGTTCACGATGTGTTCCATGTATCTCTCCTGAGAAAGTACATACCTGATCCTTCACATGTATTCAGCTTAGAAGTTGTACCGCTGGAACAAGATCATTCTTATGAAGAACAGCTGATAGAGATTCTCGATCGTAGTGAAAAAGTCCTATGGAACAAGACCACTCGCTTGGTGAAAGTTTTATGGCGGAACCACAAATTAGAAGAAGCTACATGGGAGCTTGAGGATATGATGAGGGAGAGGTATCCTCATCTTTTTGTTACAAAGTGATGAATTTCGAGGGCGAAATTCATTTTAAGGGGGGTAGAATGTAACACCCGATACTTTTATAAGAAATATTTTGTTTTTATTTTATATAAATCATCAACGGAATATTTCACTACACACAAAACTAGCTTGGCTTGCTTTACACGCAATCGCGACCTTCCTTGATAGCTTGCGTCGTACGCAATACTGAGTTTCACTAAACAACGATCTGCTATTAAAATATTATTAAAACTAACCGTTATGAATAGTAATAACCACTTTTTGAAATTTTGTAAATTTTATTTTTCAAAATGGACTTCGTTTTTGGATTCGTAATATCGAAATTAGCATAGGGTGAAATTTTTTTATTTTTCTGGAAACTTTCAATTTTTGATGAATAGTGAAAACACTGGGTTACTATTTAAAAACCAACTTTTTATTTAAATAATTATTTATTTTATTTAAATTTATTTTAGGTCAAAATTGATACATAATACCTATATAAGTTCAATGTAATTCATTGGAGTAATTTTATAATAATTTTAGATATATAAAAATTTTATTAAACTTTTCACCGTCTTTTACCCACCTCCTAGGAGAATTTGCAAATTTACATAAAACTTAATTTTACCGCTTCTGTGAGTAGAATTTCAAAAATCTGAGAGACACGGTTGATTTCAGTAAGTAAAATGTGGTTCAATGAGATGAAAATAATTTTTGGTGAATAGTAACTTTTTACTTTTATTTACCACGATTAAAAGTAAATAGGGTAATTAAGGGTAAAAATGATATTATTATTACCCTAACACATGTATTAATTCTATTTTATAAGTGTAATTCGACCAAAAACAACCTTAGTAATAAAATATGACCATTTATGCCCACTTGGATTAGATTAGGACATTTATTATTAATTTATTTAAAGAAGGGTTAAAATAGTTAAAATCAAAGTTTAATAAGTAAATAATTTTTAAATATAGGGTTATACATAAGATAAATTCGACTATAAATATTCATTAGAAATATAAGAAAATTTCCTAAATAATGGTATTTTATTTTTAATTTTTAGACATTAAATAATGTAATTTATTTATGACACAAAGATGATGCAGTAGTTATCTTATTAATGAAATATTGACATAATTGATGTTATAAATACCCAAATAAAAGTAATTTGAGACTTTTTATGAATTACACTAATTTTATAGGCTAATATGACATGTTATTATTGATTTAATTAATTTTTTTCGAACTAATCATTCTGTTATTAGTTTCACAAAAATCAATTACTAAATAGTGTCAAAATTGACATAAAATAGTTTTTAAAATAAATATTATATTATTAATTGTTATTTTATTCCTGAAAATCTACAATTCGGCCAAATGACTTAGCTAAGGTTATATATATTAATAATAAACAACTTGGGGTTCGTTTGTCTTGTTATTTTAAGTTTATGAACCTTATACTGTAAGAACACAAAAAGACACTGTAAAAGTAAAATTATCTAACTTAAAGTTAAATCTAAATGATAAGATTAAAATAGTAAACTAAACTTGTCCAAATTCTATTGGATGAGAGTATTTAGACCCATACCCACCTTAGATTCGAAATAAATCAATTTGGATCTATTTAAAACCGAATATGGCTTTATAATAAAATAATATTTATAGTTTTCCAAAGGTGCCCCTCTCCTCCCTGATAAAAGGGCACCTGCTCCCTCTCTTCCTCACACCACTTTGAGACTTAAATATCAGCCAAACCCAGACAAATTCTCTTATCCACTTCCCTATAGACATCATATAGGTCCTGGTCGTCTTCAAAGACCAATTTTAGTGCCCTAAAAGGAGGTCTCAAAGAGGCGCTTTAAAGAAGAGGTAATGTCCGTTACCAATTCTTTCAACTTTATTTCATCTTCCAATTCTTCTTATTTAGTTGTTTCATTATAAAGTAATAACATAAGTATCACTCATATAATTATATGTTATTATAAGTATGAAACAACCCTATTTCACCATCTATCCATCCTACGGAAAATGAAATCACTGCGCGTGCGTACGTACGGAATACCGTCTCCACGCCGTGGTGTAATCTATTTTCCACCACCACCTTACTTGGATGGGTATAATGGTGTAAATAATATCTATATATGATTATTGTAAAGTGATATTGATTCTGAAATAGTATACATACACTCCAATACAATTTCACGATCATGGGAAAGATAGCATCGCTCGTGCGTACGTACGGAATACCGTCTCCACGATGTGATGCGACTCGTTCTACATGATCTTCATTGCATAATGATTATATAAATGAATTTAATGAATTAATATGATATATATTACACTAATACCATTCTGGAAATGAGGTATCTATAACCTAAAAAGAAGAATACGAATTTATTCGACAAAACACTCATAAGAACAAAAAGTAATAAACACCCGAATAACAAGTAGTAATGAAATATTACTAATTGGAAGCTAAGAATATGACCATATATGATATCATAAAAAATAATTATGATTCTGGAATAAGTTAATAACATTATTTAAATCATTATACACGAGTTTCAGATGCTTACGAAGCAAATCGGACCTAAGGTAAGAGAAATATCACAATCTCATTTTTATCCGAGATTGTTTATACTTTGGAATTTACTGGGGTGTATTTTATCATCTAAATCCATGTTTCCTGAATATTTAATATTGTTTCTATCCACCTACAGTTGTTTAAATCCAATTTTACCCTTCGGTGAGTTTTTAGTAAAAGATATGAAAGGAATATTTTGTCGTTTTTTGTACGAGGTACTTTTTGACATTTCCAACAAAAGTATGAGAAGAATGTTTTATTAACTTATATGGCATGAATGGATTTTTAAAACATTATTTCCAAGAAGATTACTTTACAAGTTTTCAAGTTTATTTTTAATCGACTTCTTTTAGTTTAGAATTGTATGACATGTTAAGAAAGGAAAAGTGTTTTTGAATTAGAAAGGATATTTTCCTCAAGAATGGAGTTCAAGTGTTTTATCAAAATTATTTTCCATCTAAGATAATAAAGGGTTATGTTTCTATCCCTATTATTACATTGATTTGATTATGTTGTGATGGAATTATTTTTATGAATTCCTTTATCTTATATGAATTTTTTTATGATGTCACGATGTTTAAGAATCCCATTTTTTATTACATGGGTTATGTTATGATGTATGGTTTATGATTTTGTGGAACACATAAGAATGGTATCATTATGAGATGGGTGGGACCTATATCTTCCTCCAATGCATTGGGTAAAGATTTTATATCTCATGAGATAGACATGGATGGAACGGCAGGTTAAACCGGTTTAGTAAAACAGGACTGAAACGAGGAATGAACTCGGTTCAGAAATGGACTTTGTCCACTAAGATAGTCTTGGTAATGAGTCTTGACTAATAAGAAATGATTCTCTATGATTATGTGTGTATGCCACAAAGCATAATGTTTTAAGTTATGATTATTGTGATTACATTTCACTACCATGATTTATCCCATGTTATGAAATTATGATCTCTTTTGCAGGGTAAGATTTCCAAAATGTTATGTTCTTATGAATATGATGTGATTGATATTTATTTTTTTTACCCTTACTGAGCATTTGAGCTCACCCTTTGTATGTTTTCTTTCCCCAGGACAGGAAGAAGGCTATTAAGTAAGATATGCCAAAAGGGACTATAGATATGATGAAATAAATGGGAGACAGTGTAGATGCTTTATGAACCAGTTGTTTATGTTTCCCAGTTTCTAAAGACACTATACCTATACGGTCCTTCCATGGTTTTGTTATATGTTGTAATAAGTGTGATTAAATTTTGAAGTATTAACAATGTATGTAAAGTATGGGTCGTTATACTTTTTCTACCCATATTCACTTTTTACTTTTATATTTCCATAATACACATTCAAAACATTTTCAAAATCATTATCAATGTTCACTTTAATATTTCCATCGTACGCATTAAAAACATTTTCATACTTAGTTTTTTTAAAAAAATTAATCAATACTAATAAATATATCTTGAGACTTAGAAAGTAACTATATATTATATTAATTTTTTTCCTCTTAAATTATATTCTTTATATAGGTAATTTTTTTAAACAATTTATCAAATTCATCCTATCTATTTTTTTTAAAAAATTAATATAAAAAAAACCTCATGAGTTCAATTTTTTTAAACTATTGGATCTCTTCTGATATAATCTAAATAATATAAGTTAAACATTAATTTTTTCTGTCACCTATAAAAAGGGACCCCCTCCCCCTCCCTATCCCACATTGTATTTATTCTCTTTTGAGTCAGATCTCTTATACTCCTCTTAAAACAACATTCGATAAACAATTTTCTAATAAATTTGAATCGTACCCATTTCAAAATAATTAGAAACCTATCCAAAATAAATGGACCTGAAGGATTTCAACAATATGAATTTTTTCAGGTAAAGGTTAGTAAATAGATAATTCTATGACAAGTATGATTCATCTTTGAAAATAATCATTCTGTTTCAAGTATGGGAGTCGGTCTGTGTTAAAAAACCTAATTCTTTTCAAGAACCCATTATTTGGGATGAAGTTAGGAAATTATATAAAACTATGAAAGTCAATAAAGAGTTGAATATTAATTTTCATATGTATGATGGATATATTAGTGTATTTTCAAAACAAGATGCTCATTTATTAGGTGTTCCTTCCGAGGGAGATGTTTTTTCTCCATCCCATAAATTTCCAAAACAAAATAAATATTTTATTAATATAAAATTATAAGAATATTTTATGAAGTCAATGAATGTAGAAGAAAAAAACATCTTTCAACTGATAATCATTTGATAGATCTTTGGATGAAAAGGTTCTTAATTCCTAGGAAATGTGATGGAGAAACTTCAAAGGTTTCAGGAGTTTTTATCCTTGACTATTTGGTGAATATGAGAAAGATAAACTTAATGGGTTACATTTTTAAAACCCTTAAAATTATATAGTCTGGTGTGATCAAATCCAAACTCATTATTTTTACATTAATTCTAAGTAGGTTAGTTTTTGAAAGCCTAAAGTTTTTCAATAAATCAATTAACTCAGAACCAAGAAATTTGAATGTTCCTTGGATTGGCGATGATATAATAAGAAGATTAAAACTTCATTTCGATTATAAAACAAAGAAATTTGTTAAGGATGTTGAAGAAGAATCTTCAAAATAGATATTAGGAGGTATTCAAGGTATCTCAAAACAATCAGTAATGATTGTTTCAGAGAAGGAAAAGAAAGCCAAGTCTGATATTATTCTAAATCTAAAGAAGAAAACTATTTACATTTCTAAACCCAATACAAAGTAGAGAAAGGATCAAGATAAAAGAAAATAGGGATATCCTCAATTCAGTTTGAACTCTGCAGAATCCTTAGCTAAAAATATTCGGACTCAAGAAAACCTTAAATAAGATGAGAAGAAGAATAAGATGATAAAGAGAAAGGTCGATATTCTTAATATTGACAAGTGCAGGTATTAGCCTCCAGGAACCAATTCTACAAGAAGATGAAATCACCTCTTCTATCTCAGACAAGTAAAAGAAAAATAAGGGAAAAATCGAAGAATCTGTATCTCAAAAAATTTCTCAAGAGATCATTTCAGAAGAAAAATAAGACACATAGATGATAGAGATAGATGAATATATTGGTGAAGATGTTGATAGAAAGGAATATGTAGATAAAGAAATATAATGTGATCAAGAAGAAGAGTCTGATGAATTCCTAGTACAATATTCGCAAGCAATGTCAAGAAAAATTCCATCACCAGTATTTGAGTCATCAAAGAAGGCTTCTCAGAGAGATAAAAATTGAAAAATTATTCAAATTTAATATAAGGATTAAGAGACAAGATCTGATAGAAATCAGAATCAGAATTCAGATGATGATTCCGATGGAAGTCATTCTGCATATATTCTAGATTATATAGAAGTCACTAATTCATATAATTTTATCTCCTTAAAAAAAGATTAATATCTTGTTCAAGTTGTTAGAATAATTTAAAAATATCTTCCATTTCTACTAACAATAGAAGGGAAAACTGATTTTGGGGATGAGAATCAAAACAAGAGATCAGATTCAATCAAGCTCCAAAGAAAAATAATAATGAAACTCAAGGATGAATTTAAGGTGCTTGATGAAATCTAGCATAAGAAAGTGTGTAATAAATTTGTAAAGTGGTCTCACAAGTATTATGAGACTATCAAGCTTCATGAATACAAAATATAATATCTCGTAAATTTTTTGAATGAACTCTAAGATGATTTTAACAATTTATAAAGTAATGTCACTCAAAAATTGAAATCAGTAATAGGGCCAGAAGAAAGCCGAAATCAAGATTTTAAATTGTTTGAAAAGAATCTCAATATCCTTAAAGAAGACGTTTAAAATTTATTCTTTTATAATAATGATATCATTGAGTAGAAAAATTAAAATGTATTGATGTTTGATAAGTTTTAGGTTCATGAGAAAAATATTAAGGATTAACAAGAAAGAATTTGGCCTCTAAAAGAGAAACTAAAATATCAGGAAGATTTGAATCATACCTAGGACTAATTGTTTGAAGATCCGGAGAAATAGATGCAATATCATAAATAATCTCTTTACAAACTCATGGAAGAGAGAAAAGTGTCCAAGAAGATAAAAACAGTCATTTTTTATCTTATCAATAAGATGAAATAGAACGAAATTAAATGAATTATTTGAACTCTTATTGTATTTTTTAATCTATAATAAAATTGTTTAGAATCAATATTTCTTTCAATTAAATTTTTCCCATTATTTGGATGAATGTTATTTCACTTATTTTAGATGATCAAATACTTTATCTTTTTTCATTGTTTGTTTCTCTAACCGATTTACAAGTCTTATAATAACTCTCTAATTATTATTTTTAATCACAAAGGGGGAGAATGTTTTATAAAGGGTAATAATAGGGGAGAATGTTTTTGATATGGATAGAAATTCTCAAAAAGGATAGTACTTTTATTAAGGGGGTTTATTTTTTTGGAATATTATTCTTAGGGATTTGATATTCTAAGGGGGTAAGTCATATTAAATTTTTATTTATAATAATTTTAAAACTCAAAAGGAGATAATTATAAGTGTTTCACTTCGGAATATCAAATCTATATAATTTTTTAATCTTTTACTTTATTTTAACTTGTGGTTTTTGATTTCCAAAAAGGGGGATATTTTTTAGTCAAACATCCTCTTTTGAATTTTCTATTCCTTTTTGTTTTATAAATCACAAAGTTACTTTTCAAATGAATTCATATGTTGTTTTATTATTTAATTTAAGGATTTTATTTTACAAGTTAGTCATTATGTTTTTCATACTGTGTATGTTAAATATCATACACACCAGGAAATATAGTCTTGATTATTTCCATGTTTATCATAACGAGGTTGAACATAATTAATATCGTACTCACTGAAAACAATTTATATCAATCACACTGATTACAATTTTCATCATACACCCCAATCAATATTGTACTGACTAGATAAATCATATTCAATGTCTTAACATAAAGCATTGTACTCATTTACTGATCACTTTTGTATTTTATTAGAAGATACATATTCTTTCCATACCCGCTTTATCGTGACAAGAAAATAGTGTTGTATCATACAGAAAACCTTTTAATAAAAATGATTTCATGTATTCTATTTTGATATTCATGATAAAACGATTTCTTTGTTTTAATTACAAGATGGTCATTAGAGTGTCAGGTGTCCAAGTCCCTCAGATATTTCAGGAAGAAATCAAACCATTGGAGCCAAAATATGCCCATTGGGACGATGCCAATAAATACAAATTCATTTGGATGAGCTCATAACTTTTTTTAGTTCATGAAATCCTGTGAGAGCTCTATAAAATCTCTACTTCATACAAAAGGATTTATATTCAGGTTCTGAACTTCTTGTTCTACATACTTGTAACTTTAAAGAGTTTTTGTTTTTCCTATTGTGATGTTTATCATTGGTTATTAAGATCGAGGACTTCTTGGGATTAGAAGATACATGTTTCAATCATTTGCAGATGGAGGAATTTTGAGTCTTGGAAGATAGAGGTGCTGATTACCTTTTTAATTGAGGGCTTTCGGGGATAGAAAGACATAATCTGATCATCATATCAAGGGATTATCATAGTGAGGGTAATATAGACATTCTTGAAAGTATAAATCAAGGGAACTCTATCCTAGGTTAAAGGATACCCTTCTATTTGGGTTAAAATAATTTTATTCTTTTACATTTATTCTACATTATAATATAAAGATAATTTTATTTGTTATTCATATTTCTATTCTATACTTTTATCATCATAACCAATCTAATTTTGATACTTTAATAATACTCTTATTTTTATCTTTTTTATTATGATATTTTTAATTAATCAATACAATTAAGTACGCTTTATGATTGAATCATTGCATTGTTTTACTCTGATCACCATAACCATAGTGATTACAATATTCCACATGCTTACTTTGTTTAAATATTTTCAAATGTGAATACGATTAATTTCAATTATAATCTTTGGAATACATATCATAACTAACCTGATTATGATATTATTTTTCATCATAACCTAGTCCCAATAAAATTAATTGTTTTAAATGTATTAAGATGTTTTGTGAATCTAATTAGTTTAACTTATTTTAAACTAAAACCTTTTATGTGATAAAAAACAAAAAGTTTTTTCACCTACAATTCACCCCCTCTTATATTGTTTCACATTAATATACATTATGATCCAACAAATCGCAATAGTAATAAGCTCTATTTTAGGTGTAGTTTGAACATGTTTGATGGTGTATTACTATGTATAGGTTTTTATGTGTTCTCCTTCAAGTTTGGTGGGACTTGATCCCTTGTTTCTTCGTTTGTGATGGTGGTTCTCTTTAAAGACTCAATCGAGGTAGGGTATCCTTTTTTATCTCCTTATTTATATATATATATTTGGTAATATAATGTTTTTATTTTCCTTTGGGTAGATATTATATATCGGTTTAATAAATATAATTAATTAGCTTAATTTAAATTAAATGGGTGGAATCACATGAGTTTTATTTGTTCTTGTGATTTGTTTCCGATATGGTTGTGCATGCTTGCTTTTTTACCTTATTGATTTATGTTGAGAATAGTGTTTTATTTTGGTTGTTGATATTTTTATACCTCATTGAGATTTTTTTGAATAAACTCATGAAGTATGAAAAAATACAAGATCATATATCTGACTAATAAATAAGTTTCCCATGGAATCTCGGATTTATGTGAGAATGTCCTTGAATATAATGAAGTAATTATGATGAAAGACTTTTATAGAACTAAAATGATATGTTTGATTGTTGTGGTGTGTAGTGGTTGTAAATCAAGGTTCACTAGAATGATATGGATGGTTTATTATGCGTTATGTTATGTAATTTCCTAGTATCTATGAAATGAACTTTAAATGTTGAAATGGGGATAAACATGGGTGGAAAATTAATGTTTATAAGAATAATTAAGGTATGGAATAGATAATTAATGGTATGTATTAAAATGTTAAATGAATTATATTGTTAGATGAATATGGATAATTGTAATGCCCCAAAAATCTAAAGTAGGAACACTTTATTCAATAGCGTGTATGACACGCAACACCAAGCATGTTAGGAAATATAATATCCCAAGTATTTATAATATATTTAATAGTTTAAATAAATTAAATAAATTTTATATCTATAAATACATGAAACACCAAGTTAGTATGAAAAACACACAATAATGTGTTTCTTCAACGACTTGGGTTACACGCAAGTTTGAGTTTTACCGAACAATAATATGTTATTAAAATATTATTATTTAATATAATAATAATTAACCTAGCTGTTAAATTAGAGGTTATGAATAGTAATAACTAACTTATGAAAATATATGGTTTACAGAAATATAACATCAATTAATAGGTTACCAATTAATTAGAAATATAAATATAAACCAATTGAATATTATTATTTTTATGCCCACAAAGATGTTTTACCCTAATAAATTAAATTAACTATAATTATTGAATGAAATTAATGAAATATATAAGTTATATATTTAATAAAATATTTTTTATAGTCATATAAAATATTTGATAAGCATAGATAAGAACAAACCCAATTTTACACATAAAAACATATTTTTTTATTAAGGAATGTTTTCCGCCATTTAATGGAGAACCTATTTTAAATAAATTTTTTGACCCATTTAAAAATTTAATATGTACAAATAAACTTCATATTTTAAATGTAATTATAAAATTTATATTAGGGTAAATTTTGGTATTTTTCTGTGATGATTCATTTTTTTAATGAATAATGAAAAATAATGAAATTTAATTCAAAACTGCTTTTTCATCTAATTTATTTATAAGGTTAAATTATATTTTAAATTGTTCTTAAAGTTTAATTAGATAATATTTTGTCAATTAATCCAATTTAGTTCACTATAATCAATTTCTCTTTGAAATTTACTATAAAATGTAGCTAACTTTTGGACGTTTTTACTATAAAAACAAGCATTGTCATCCCATCTATGGGATTAAATTTAAAATAATTTTTGCCAATTTTGTGATTAAAATTTGGAAAAATGGATTAAATATTTTGAATTATAATAATTTATAATTTCTGATAATTTCAAGTTAGTTTTTTACCAAAAATATTAGTGAAAGTAATTAAAATTAATTAAAACGATTAAGGTGAAATTAAGCTTAATAAGGGACTAAACCCTAAACTTAAGGCCTAATATGACCTATACACTTTTAAAAAATACATTTTATGGACATATATTGACCCTATAATCCCTTTTATCTACTTTTGACCATTATTTATCCACATTCATTAAAAAAAGGTGGTTAGGGTTCCTTTCTTCCAAAATATTACAAGAGTGTCACTACTCCTTTATTATAAAAAACCTCATTTCCTCCCACTTCCTCACACCTCTCAAGCCACTTAGGTTAAGGAAATATCTGAAACTTTTACTCCCCATAATCCATCTCTTCCTCCTTTAAGACTCCCTTTTTTCAAAAATAAATCCTAGGAATCCTTTTGGTGAAAACCAAAAGGATTTACCCGATTAAGAGGTAACGTCTTTCCTAAAGCTCTTTAATTTTATTTCCATTATCCACTCCCTAAAATATTTTTATTCCATGTTTATATAGAAAATACATTATCCTAAATATACTAGGTTTTATTTATACTATGTTTTCTAACTAAACTTATACACACCTTCATTTAATGGGTAATGAACATATTGTTTACATGTATGACGAGCTACTGCCTCACAAAATGATGATTGTTCATTTTTCCTTTACCACCTCTCATGGTGGAAATTATGATAGAAACACTATTTATATATGTTATATATGATATTTATTATTTATTTAATCTTATTTAATTATTTTACAATACATATCTTTTTACTTTCCATTTTGTGTAAAAACAATAACATCGTTTGTGGACATGTGGGCTATCATCCTCTCAAAGAGATGTGATTTGTTCACACATTACATGGAATGTATAAAGGATGTTTTCAATAAAAATATATAACATAAAAAAATATAACATCCATGACATAATTAGGTTTATTTAAATATAAAATATTATAATTTTTATTACCCTTTCACACACTTAAAAAGTTATAACGTCGTTCGTGGACGTGTGGACTACTGCCTCCTCGATGCGATGTGATTCCTTTTACATCACAATAATTATAAATATAACTATATATGATTAAATATAATTTTATTTATGATATAATAATAATTATCTAAATATTTAAGTTAATTACCTTCTTTCCCCAATGATCATTGAAAAGTGGGAACGTTACCTATTTGTACGTACAACCTACCATCTCCATGAGTGTAACTTTGGTTCATTTTTCATAACCATGTTCAATGATTGTTTATAAAAGTTTAATTGATGTATAAATATGATAATTATGTCATTTTTATTATTCTTTATATGTTATATAATGACCTATTTGATCATAGTTGACCTACCAAAGTTGTTTATGGCATATAAACTGAATTTGGTCAAAACAGTCGACCTAAATTTAATTGTTTAATTAGTTATATAAAACATAGAAATAAGTGAAATAAAATAATGATAAACACAAAAAATATTATAAATCAAGTAAATAATTAACAAAATTTTATTATACAAGAATTTAAAGGACTTTAAACTGAAAGGAAGCGCAAGGTAAGGTATTTCATCTCAATTTATATTCCATTGAGACTTATTTTATGTTATGAACCTAGTTTCTTTTACATGGTGTATTTACTTACCTTTTTCCTGATATATCATGAATATAATAACTCTCATGATATTATAACTTTAATTTAATTTTATTACTTCATGAAACTTATGATTTAAAATGTTTTAAGGGGGTGTGGGACACTTTGCAAGGTTTGAAGATTATTTTCCTAAAAAATAATACTAATGATATTTCAATAGTATTTTCAATTGATAAAATTAAATGAATATTTTTAAATAAATCATTTTATTCTCCTCTAGTTATTCATGAACATTTTTAAGAATTTGTACCATTTTTCAACTCTTTAGCGGAAAAAATGTTTTTAAAATGTTTTTAAGAAGACTCAACTTTATTTCTCTCATTAGTTGAAGAAACTATTTTCCCATAAAAACCATGTTTTATTAAAAAAAATCAAAAAAGTTTTTAAGATGATTTGGTAAGGAAACTTTTACCCTTTTTATCTTTTACCATTATTTTTAAATGAATCTTAATGTCGCTTTCTAAATAAGGAATTTTTCTAACCCTTTTAACCAGGAAAAGGGAATGTTTCTTTTTACCTTGTATGACATGTATTGATTTATACACCATCATTTATATGAATATTACCTTGCATGTTTAAAAGTTTTATTTTTAATAAATTTTTTTATAAAAGTTATTTTAAAAATAAATGTATTTTCCAACAGGTTTTAAAAACTAAGGGTTATTTTCCTTAAGAATATTTTGAAGTTATTATTTTATTTCATCAACGACAATAACCCTAGATTTTTTCTTCACTTGGGATATTTTATATTGATACCATTTTTATCTTTCTTATGGATGGTTTTTGATTTATCTGGACAAGGATAGTATTCACATTCACTTCCTTGATTACTTTTAGTCCCCTTGAAAATTTTAATTTCTGATGATCATTTGACATTGAACTCCCCATAAGTATCCATATCATTTTTGGCGGATATGATCAATGCCTAAACTGCATACCATTTTTCATAGAGTGTTTAATTTGAAATTTATTTCATTATTTGGGGAAATATTGATAAATTTTTATCTTCTATTCCATACAGATATTTGATAAGGCACGTTATTAAATTGAATATTCGATATATGAGGAATACATTAGATATGTATAATATGGGTGGGGACCGTTAATAGATAGCCCCTCGATGGATTGGTAGTATCATGGGATGAATCATTTGGATAGCCTCATTAGATGGGTTTTTACCTGATATGTTATAAACCTTCATGTTAATGGTATTTAAGGTAAAGGTACCTGGTACCTAGGAAACATGGAGTCCAATAATTAAGTATTTTACCTCATTTAGATTCAATTATTATTCACCCACAATATTTTACATCGATATATCTATGTATACATTTAATTCTTAGTTTATTGATTTAGATTCCATGAGTTTCATTTTCCTACCTTTCCATATTTATATTACCTTATCTAGTTATTTTAATGGCATGTGTTATTAGTTATTTACCTTTCTATGTTAATTTATTCCTATTGATTCATTATTTATTCCTATTTTCTTACCCATATTGATCATTTGAGATCACCCTTGTTATGCTTCCTTTACCCAACTTATGAAGGAGAAATATTTGAATAAGCATTCATGAATACAGTTTATTTAATTTTATTATGTATCATGTTGGAATTTTCTATTTTCCCAATATATTATGGGTATCATGTAAGTAATATGGATTTCTAAGACTATTAAATTGATTGGTCCTTCAGGATTTCATTCCTTATAATCATTCCAATGTAATAATGTATGCATCGGCTCTAGGCTTCTGGGGTCGGGGTGCTACCGTTGGTATCAAATAAAGTTTATCAGCAAACTTGGAAACTAGATTTAGAAAACTTAGATTAGGGAGAAAACCCCTAAGATTTACATTGGGGATATGTATACAAGAACATCCTATAATTTTGGTAAGGTATATACTATGTGGGTATTCATATAAATACATCCATATATGGATACTACAAGTGAACATGGTTCTTACACAGATATACCTAGAAGTAACAACTATAAAAAGGTGTCTTGGGCCTGACTCGGGGTTACCTGGTACATGAAAACGGGTCTTACTGCACACTTGGTTTGACACACCTGAGGGATATGCTTAGGATAATTCACATTTTATTTACAAAACATTAATAAGGACTCAAAAAATTAATAACCTAGGTTAAACCTAAGGTATTTTAGATTTAAGATAAGGTTTCATGATTTAGAAATCCTACAAATGATTTTATAGATCAACTCTATACCAAGGAAGTATCTATGTGGAAATAACTGGATGAACTATTTATGTATTGAAATTGTATTGAAAACATTATTTTAAAAGATATTTAGGTAATTAACTTATTTCAATTATTTACATCATATTTATTTTATAAATTATATTATTTTGGTTTTAGAAAAGGACAACTTGTATGTCGGGTGACAAGTCATCTTGTCCAGCAAGGCTCCAGGGCTTGAACCCATGAATGAAGTACGATAAGGGTTTTGTTCCTACCACTAGCCTATGAGATTTCATAGTAAATGTGTAATTATTTAAAAAATTTTATGAATAAATATTAATAATGAACCAATAGGATTAATTTTTAGGTTTAGAGATTAGTATATTAACCATATTGACTTTGGATAATAGTTAGAGACAAATAGTTATACTTTTCACTCTTTTATGGGCCTTATGATTCATTAAATGTCTTAGTGCTTCTAGGGTCAAACATAATTTTTGGATACCTATCTATTTAGGTAAGGGATGAATTATAATTTGATCAAAGTAGAACCAAAAGTTGAAATTAGTTCTTGTGATTATATTTCTTTGTATTCATAGGCAGTAAAATAATTACTCAACATTAGGAAAATGATCAAAAAAATGTGTTGTCATAATACCTTAATTTTTGTTGAACCAATGGTATATTAAATCATTATAGATTTATGGATTTGGGTCACTCAAATTTTCATTGATTGTTCACTTGTTTGTGATTGATGACATCAGTTGTCCATTATAAATATTTACGCTTTTCCTCCAAGTGTGTATCTCTACTTGCCACTAATGTTATCCTACTTAGAGACCTAGTTATATGTTATCCCATGTGAACTTTGTACTTATCATTATTTATGTTATAAATAATGTATTATAAACCCTTATCATTATGTGGGATTTCAAAATAGAAAATATAAGACAATCTATGGCCAAGATTGAGTTTAAATTGTGAGGATGCAATTTAATTAAGGTGGGGAGAATGTAATGACATGAAAATCTAACGCAGGAACATTGTATTCAATTGCATGTATGACACACAATACCAAGAATGTAAGTAAATATAATATCATAAGTATTTATAATATATTAAATATTTTAAATAAATTCAATATAATTTATAGCTATCAATGTATGTGACACCAAGTTAGCATGCGAAAAATGCAACAATGAGTTTCTTCAATGGCATGTGTTACAAGAAAGATTGAGTTTTACCAAACAATGATACATTGTTAAAATATTATTATTTAATATAATAATACTTAACCTAGCTGTTAAATTAGTGGTTATGAATATTATTGACTAACTTATTAAAATATATGGTTTACACAAATATAAAATTAATTTATACGTTACCAATTATTTAGAAATGAAAATATAAAACAATTGAATATTATTTCTCTTATTCTCACAAATATGTTTTACCCTAATAAATTAATTAAATTACAATTATTGAATGAATTTAATGAAATATATATGTTATATATTCAATCAAATATTTTTTATATTCATCCAACAGTTTTGTTAAGCATGAGATAAGAACAAACCCAATTATACTCATAAAAAACTATATTTTTATTAAGACACTTTTTCCACCTTTTAATGGATAACTTATTTTAAATAAAAAAATTTAAGTGGCCTAGTTTTTCCCTTATAATCCTTTTCAATATTTCTAAATATTATTCTAGATCTAGGCACTGATACGGCATGCGATTTTGAGACCCGGTGTGACCATAAATAATTTTATAAAAATATTTAATATAGTTTATATTATGTGTGTGTAGTTAATTAAAGAAAATGCTAAAACTCCTAAACGGTTGATCATATCAGGAATCTGAGACTATAATTGGGTCTAAAATGTGGTGTTTTCCCTAGGTGCAACAAAAAATCAGTCAGCGCGGGATGTCCATACCCATTGCTCGTTGGAGGGATGTTCAAGTGATTAAATGAATTAATTTGTTTAATTACTTAAAATAACATTAAATTAATTAAATGATATAAATTAATGATTATGAGGAGTTTGACTCATAATCCTTTTTTCTAATTATCACTCTTTGTTTCCTCTCTTTCCCATTGGTGAATGCCAAATGAAGAACGACGAGAAACCACTAATTATAAACGGATCAAGATGTGATAACCACAATAGATCCACCTCCTTCATCGGATAAATGTGTTCTTCATCAATAGTGATCGATCCAATCTAGTTAGTACTCATTATTGGTGATTCAACGCCTTTGATTAAATGTTTGAGCATATCGATAGTCATCATTCGATCTCCGCTACTAATTTCAAACCTTTCATGAGCCCAAGTACTGATTTTCATTCATTAATTAGTTGTTTATAACCCAAATTTCCCAATTGCAATTAGTTAGAAAAGAAAGCTTGTACAAAAATAGAAACCTTTATTTTTTGTGCCTTCCTCCAAATTTTCTTCATTTTTATCACTGAGGAATTACATTGAATCCTAGTTCACCAATTTTTAGGTCACCCGAGCTCGATTTGGTGCCCAGATTCAGAGAGAAATTGTAGAATGATGATAGACTTTAAAGAGAGGAACAGATATGGAAATAGCATAATGCAAGGATCAACAATCTGTATGTTTCATACCCATCTGACAAAGATCAAAGGCACATCGGTGTGCACAATGAAGAATGAAACCCTCATTCATTCCGATTACCGATTCCCAGTGAACAGTAGTTGGCGAGCTTGATTTGTGGGTTGATATGATGTTTTTGAAAGGAAATGTGGTGGGATATGATGTGGTGTGACAATATTTAGAGAATTGATGAAGATTTAGGAGGAAGTAGAGTTTCTGAAAAAATCGCCATTATATGCTGTGTTTGGAGAAGAACACATGACAAGTAGCCTCCCTCAGCGGTGGTGCTAGAGTTTGGGAAAAGACAAGGATGACATGGAAAATACTCCCCTTGACTCTCTATGTACTACCTTTCTGTTTCATGCAAGCTGTGTGAAGGGACACAGGACTAGGAACACACCATGTGCTGAGCACATGAACACAGGTTGACCACACTGGTAGTATCCTGTGTGGCCCAACACACCATGTACCAGAGTACATGGACATGAGGTCTGAGTACATAGACACGATTATCATACATGGTCATGTTTCCCCGATAAATGGAACACGCCTTGTAATCCACCTACACGGCATGCACTAATACATGGGATATGACCCATGTCTGACCGGAGGCACAATCAGGAAGTTAAGAGGGGTCACACGCCATATGGGCCCCTCACACACCGTTTATTGTTTGACCTCCCATGATCAATCTTCAATCCTTTGTATCTCCTTCATTTAAACTCATATTTTAGCCCACAAGATACCAATCCTGTGTATTTTTCTTTGTATACCATGATGGTTCCCTAGGAAGTGGATTTAGAGGTACTATATGGATGTTACGAGTTTAGTACACATAGAGACGACACCTAATGATGGAAATGATTAGAATGACACAATAGGAAGACCTTTTAGGATGACCCTCTAGTAGGATCTGGGTAGTAGAGTCCTCGATAACCTTTCAGGATAACCCTCCATTAGGATCTGGGTAGTGTAGTCCCCGATGACCTTTCAGAGTGAGCCTCCTATAGGATCTGGTTAGTGTAGTCCCTGATGACCTTCTGGGATCACCCTCTAATAGTTCTAGTTAGTGTAGTGCCTGAAGACCTTCCGGAATAACCCTCTGGTAGGATCTAGGTAGTGTAGTCCCTGAAGTCCTTCCGGGGTGACCCTCTAATTGGGATGGGTGGTATAGTCCATGATGATCTTTTGGGATGACCCTCCAGTAGGATCTGGCTAGTGTAGTCCCTGAAAACCTTCCAAGATAACCCTCCAGTTGGGCTAGGTAGTGTATTCCCTGATGACATTCTTGATAAGACCCTCGACTATGTGACATAGTGGTGAGGAATGATTAGACATAGCTAAGGACTCATGAAAAAGTGGTTTGCTTTCCCCATCGAGACATGTTCTTGTGACATGACCTAAAACCGTCAGGGTGAGTCAGTGTCATCCCAATCAGATAGTATCGAGGTCTAGTGATTTGAACCCCTTTGACTTCCGACTCCTCAGTAAACGCTTGTGGTGTTGGGAATTGTAGATGACTCTACCTTGGAACTATTGGCTACTCATCTTCTTCAGTTGAGCTATGAGATAGAGATACCCTCACTCTCTCATTTGTGATTCTTTAACTAAGAATATATATATCCATCTCATTATAGTACCCACTCCTTAGGTCTTCTTTACTCTCCTTCTAAGAGAGATAAAAACCAAGGGGTTTGCAACGTGCTTTTCGTGTCAAGATTCTCATGGTTGGATGGGTCTACTATCCAGCTATAGGTAGCAAAGACTCGACGGGGGGAGGGAGTCACCTCCTCCCCATTTAGAGCTCCTTGTGTTTTTATGATCATACTTTCACACTCTTGTTGGGTTGATCTTTACTCTTTCTGTTCTCTTTTGTTTTACCTTGTTCCATATACTACTTCACTTTGGTTGTATCTCTTACTTCTCTCCCATAATCTTTTCAGGGTGTTCTACTGGGTATGTATATACTCACCCCTACATGGTCTTTTCCCAACACATGTCGTGTCCTTTTTAGATGGAGGATAGGTTGATCATAACTACAGAGGAGATTAGGGATATGGGCTACATGGACCATGTACGGTGGTCAGAGTTCAGATACAGGATTGGGGCTCTCTCAGTTGTTACACTTTTCTAGTTGTCTTTAGATTGGAACTAGGTTCTTGTTTGAGTGTGCATTTTTCCCCTTTACATTTTAGTATTGACCACCGTACCTTTATAATAGCTAGAGGTTTATGCATTTTTATGTTATTTTATAGTAGTTACACCTTTTTCTACCTTTCCTTTTCACTTTTTCATTGAGTTGGTCACATGCTTGGGTAGTGGTTCTCATTAAAAGGCCTCCCCAATTTTTTTGTGCCTTCATTTCTTATTGCCAACCCCTAGCCTATAGAGGCAGGATTGGGGTAGTTGTGGCTCAAGGCCCATCTTGGGTTGGGTTGTGAAAGAGTGGTATCAAAGGTGGTACGTTCCTTGGGATGTTGTTTGGACATTCCATAAAAAGGAATTGGTTGGGATTTAGGTCAACTATGTTGATGTGTCTTGAGAGTGGCTCTCAGTCTAGGGAGTTTAGGGATGGTATGGGCAGCTGATGTATCCATTCACTAGGACCCTGATTACCCACTTTCCAACTCTACACTTTGAGACATTTGGTGTATGGAACAATGATGCATGCATCATACAAAATTGAGTTTTTGACTCTCCTTCTTGAGTCATCTCCCCATTAATTTAATGATATATATATATATATATATATATATTAACATCTGACCATGGTACTCCTTGAATTTTTTTTGGATGCTTCCATGATGACAGCCAACTAGGATACCATCTCAGGTTCATGATGATGACCCTATGAGCGACGAGGCCTCAGTTTAGGGTCTATCATGTGATCCCCTTCCTCCAGGTGGACCAGTAGTAGCGCCTTCGCCCATTGAGAAGAAAATATTCCCAGAAAGGTAGGCTGAGGATGTGCACCAAATAAGCGCACTCTACGAGTTCAAGTATCAGCAACCACTGAGGTTCTACAACGAGCCAGATCCTCGAGTAGCATAGGATTGGATTGAGTCAGTAGTCCACATATTCAAACAGGTTCAGATCCCGATGGATCAGATGTTAGCTTTAGGAGCTTGTCTTTTCCACATAGTATTTGGGTGTTGGTGGAGCTTAGTTACCCAGATGTGTGATGAGTCAATGCTCTTGTGGGTCGACTATCAGCAGTTATTTCATGAGGATTACTATCCATCCTTCTTGTGCTTAATTTCAATACATGATATTCTAGATAATCAGTAGGGAGGTATAATAGTGGTAGAGTATGTGCTGAGGTTCACCAACCTTATGCGCTACACTATTGACATGATCATATATGGTTACTTCCTAGCATAGAAGTTTGAGTAGGCACTCTGTAGAGAGATCTGGGTTAGCATTGTGCCATTGTGCATCCCTACCTATGTCAAGGTTTTAGAGTGCGCACTTGTGATGGAGAGATTCCTGGAAGAGGGATGCTAGATAGCTGGAGTTGGTTGTAGGTATGATAGGTTTGAGTCATATTTAGCATCAGGAAGGATTCAAGGGTCTTGGATTAGGGGACCCTTCTATGAGTAGACTTAGGGGCATGGTCACCTAGTTCAGGGGAAACACAAAGCACTAGGGAAACCCATAGAGTGTCGATTCTAAACTTGTGATAGGAGATGTCACATGGATCGGGACTGCCTGACCAGGTGTAATGAGCATCCCAGGCAGGCTATAGATGGACCACCATAGAAGAGGCAGCGCCGTGACCTGGGATCCCCCAAACAAGGACAAGGTGGTCCCTAAGGAGGCAGAGTTAGCAGAGGAGCAGGAGGAGATGGAAGAGGGGGATGTAGGTATGAGGTTCTCCCACCACCACTAGGAATCCCGCATCAGGTTCAGGGAGCTGGCAGATAGGGCCGCAGATAGACGCAGGCTATGGATGTTTACAACCTGGCAGAACACAAGATAATTCAATGTAAGATCTGTTTTTATCTACTCTCCCTCGTTATTAATGAACACATGTACTAGCCATTATTTTATCTCTCAAATATTTTTGTGGGGGATTGATCTCCCAATGGAGATATTATCACAACATCTATGCCTTATGGTTCCTCTTGTAAATTATTCCTCCATATCCATCATCTATCGGAAATGTGAGATATCTATTAAAGGATAGAGTTTCATGTGGGACCTACTGGTCGTCATGATGGGACCCTATGAAATCATATTGGGCATGGATTGGATTTCCATGGTTATATACAAGATTTCTTTTCACCATAGATTAGTTAGATGCTTACATGTTTATGGGACGATGTTCTCCATTTTCAATGAGAGAGACCTCATAGCAAGACAATTGGGTGTTGTGAGCAAGAGGTTACATCCCATTACCCATCCACTAGAGAGAATGACCCTTGGTGTAGCTGACTCTTCAAGTGTCTGTATCTCTTCAGTTGTGGAGGATTATATGGACGTATTTCTCGAAGAGGTTATAAGACTGCCTCCAGGGTGGGAGTTTGAGTTTTTCATTAACTTGCAGCCAGGGATTGCCCAGATATCTTCTATAGCATATCAAATGGAACCCACTAATCTCTAGGAGATGATGTTGCAATTAGAGGACCTTCATGATAAAGGTTTAATTAGATCCAGTGTGTCCCCCTGGGTGGCTCTAGTTTTGTTTGTGAAGAAGGAATATGAGAGCTTACAGATTTGTGTGGATTATCATCACCTAAATTAGGCCATGATAAAGAAAAAGTTTCCCTTTCTGAGGATTGAATACCCCTTCAATCAGTTTTGAGGCACAAAATGGCTCTCCAAGATCAATCTCAGGTTCAGATACCACCAGATGCAGGTTCATCATGCTAATATTCCAAAGTTGTATTTTCAATGTTGTTATGGACATTATGAGTTCCTAGTGATTCCATTTAGTGTGAAAAATTCCCTCACCATTTTCATGGATTTTATGAACAATATCTTCCATCCATACTTGGACCATTTTGTCATTGTCTTCATCGATGGCATACTAGTCTACTCTGTGATAGAGGAGGAGCATGTAGATCACTTGAGGAGGGTCCTTGATATACTTTGAGAGCACCGAATTTATGAAAAACTATCGAAATTCCAGTTCTAGATATAATAGGTTCACTTTTTGGGGTATTTTATTTCAGAGCAGGGGTCATCCATGGATCTAACAAAGATTTAAGCAGTGCCTTCATGGGAACCACCCTATAATATTTTAGTGGTGTTTTAGTACCCCCGATTTCTGGTAAGTAACCCTTGTTTTATGATTTTTAAGTATATTAAGCATATGAGAAATGGTTGGGAAAGTTTGGAGACTTTTAAAGTGTTAAAGGGCAAAAAGTGGTGACGTACGGGCTTTGCACGGGTTTCCCAAACCGTGCAGAAGTCGTGCCGGTGGTGGTCACTTGGACAGAGGAGACTGTATGGTGAGCACACGGTTTGGGAAAACCGTGCGAGGAGGTCGTGCAAAGTGCCCCTTCCAAGCAGTGACTACTGCATGGTTAGCTCACGATTTGACTAACTGTGCAGACTAACTATGCGTAGGGTCAACTTTGATCCTATTTTTAAGGATCTATTATGTTTTATCTTTAAAACCACTCGTTTTTCTCCTAGATGGCCCTAACTTGGTATTTCTCTCTAGTGAAGGTGGGATAACACTTATCAGGCATTTTGGAAGCGATCCAGAGGTTTGCCTTGGTGTTTAGAGGCCAGTTGATCGAGTTAAGTCTTGTTTCCTTCAGTTTTCTTAGATCTACTTCTTCCCTCTTGATGGATCCTTAGATCTACGCCCAAGGTGGATAGATATAAGGTAGTGGATGACTTTTAAGTTGGGTTTTGGTTTTGTTGGTACTAGGGGAAGGAATCTAAGGAGGTTTCGGGAAGTAATTCACTTGGTTTAATTGGAATTCTTCGTCCGTTGGTTGGTTTCGCCTAATTTGTTGAGGTTGGTGGCTTTACTCCTGATTCCACTTTCTTAGAACTTGAATCCTTAGTTTCAAATTGTTTTACTTGATTGAAATGGTTTGTTTATATGCTATGAAAGAATAGTTGAAACCCCTTTTAAGTAATGGGTGATAAAAATTGTGTGTTTTTGGAAAGTGTTTGTTGAAGTGAATATAAAATGGTGATTTTAAACTGGTTATGGTTTTTCTTCTTGAAATAAATGGTTTTCAATAAAAGGTTGGTGCTTTATTGAAAGGTTTTGAACACACATGGTTTTGGCATGTATTCTCATGGGTTGTGGTGTGTGTTCATATGCATTGGGATGAATAAGGGTGAAAAGTACCTCCATTAAAAGGTTAGGATGGATAAGGGTTAGAAGTACCCCCATCAAAATGGACGGATAAGGGCGTGAAGTACCATCGTCAAGGTAATCCACTAAGAGGCGGCTTAGTGGAAGGATAAATCACCACTCACGAGTATAAGGAGGTCCAGGTTGCATGCATGGTTGGTTGTGTGGATTTGTGAAATCGAATGAATGTGCCAAAATGGAAATGGGAATTTGATTTGATACTTTGCTTGGTTGCTTTTCTTGAGAAAGATGGTTTTGTTGGAAAATGGTTTTAACATGGAACTTGTTTTATTGTGAACTGTTTTGGAATTGTTTTATATAAATTGTTTTATATAAATCTGCTAACATGTTTTATCTTAGAGGCATGGTTTGGGAAGTCATCGGGGAAAACCTACTGAGTTTCATTACTCACCCCCTGATTTGGCACGTTGTTTCTTTTGTAGATGTCATATACCGGGATGTTGGAAAAGGTAAAGTGTCACATGTTTATAGCACTACATCATAATAATTTGGCTGGTTCCTGATGCTGGAGCATGGAGCTGGTGGAGCATGGAGTTGGGTTGTCATCTTGTAGTCTTTTAGTTTTTCTTTCCGTTGTTTACTCTGATTTAGTGTTGGTTTCTATTGTGGTACTTTTTGTTGGTTTATGATAAAATGAATGGTTGAGTTTTTTTAGCTTTTATCATGCATCATTTAGTTGATTTGTTTGGTTATGGTTGTTGGATCTGTGGTATTTTCTAAAAGGGTAAACTGTCCCCCACTTATTTTGAAAACCTTTTCCATTTATTGCCAGCCTTTGGAACCTTGGGGATGTCTCTTAATGCCAAGTAATGACTTGTTGTATTCTAAATCCAATAAGTATAAGTGGGTCATTACAAATGGTATCAGTTTGTTCGATCCTTGGGGTATAAATGCAATCAGCTTGTTCCTTTCTTTCTGGAACAGTAGTCATTAGTTTTTGTTGGTCTTGGTGTTGAATTCTTATGTGTCTATTCTTTGGGTGGTCATCTTAGGAAGGAGTAGGATTGTCGGAACTTGGAATGTAGAGCATAAAAAGACATAGCTAACCTTTTTATGTTGAACTTCAAGTTACTAGGGAGTTGGGTATATAAGTGTTTTGGATACACTTATAGGATAACAAATCTCATTATCATGGGATTAGCCAATGAGATGAGCATGACATGCATTATAGGAATGACTTACCACTAGAATTTCATATATCATTTTGAGAAATGGATTATGGTTTGATGAAAAAGCATGATTTCGGAAAATTTTAAACTTGTTTTCAAATGAAAGATTTTGAAAAGATAATGGTTGATGTATTTTGAAAATAGATTGATTTTAAAAAGAAAGAAAATAATTTTTCTTTAGAAATGGGTAAATGTGGAAATGCATGATGGTTGGAAATCAGTATTGTGATAGTGATGTGATATAAATTGAAATGCTAAGCCTTACGTTTCTTGGAAGTGAGACTAATGTCATGCGTTGTTTGTATAGAAAATGGCACCTGTTAGGCGTCGTAGAAACCAAATGGAAGAGGCTGTGGAGAATGTGGTCGCACCTGAGCCACAGGTGAACCAGCAGCTGGTCCAAAGTATAGTTCAAGCATTTCAGGTCATGGACATGGGGAATCAGAGGGATGAGTCCAGGAATGTAGACCATTCCGTCAAGTTCCATAAGTAGAATCCACCCATCTTTCGGGGTGATTCTGAACCAGAAAGGGCGGAGGTGTGGTTAAATAGGATGAATCATATCTTAAATTTCATCAAAAAACCAGTATAACTGAAAGTAAAGTTGGCAATGTATATGCTGGAGGATCTTGCACGACAGTGGTGGGAGCTAGTGGTGCAGGCTAAGGTGGATCAAGGCCTGGGCTGGGAGGAATTTGAGTAATTGTTCAATAAACAATTATATCCTCACACGTTCAAGATCTAGAGGAAGACGAACTTTTTCATCCTGAAGCAGGAGAATCTTTCTGTCATGGAGTATGTTGCTAAATTCATGAATTTAGTGTGCTTTACACCAGAAGTTGATGCAAGTGTGTCGCTGAAGGCACGCATCTTTGAATTTGGGTTGCGACAAGAGATTCACTCGAAGATAGCGGTGCTCTGTATTACAGATTATAAGGAGATGGTAAATAGAGCAACAGTAGTAGAAAGAGACATCTTAGGAGTTATGGGAGGAGGAATTATGATGATACCCACAGGAACGGGTGGCAACTCTAATGATGGGAAGAAGCGGAATAGGGACACCTAATTCCAAGGTGGGAGTGCGAATCAGAATCAGACAGTTGGATCGGTGAATCTTCCTCCACGAACCATGATGAAAGTCGGGTGTTTTCAATGTGGCTCGATTGATCACATGAAATGAGAATGCACAACACCACCGAGAACATTCCATAATTCCAACAAGATGGGGCATCTTCAGTGATATTGTCGCAGTGCTCCACGGTCGGGTGTTCATGATACTTCTCAAGTGTCGCAAGCATCGTATGATTCGACAGGGCGAGGACAACAAAGTTATTCTTTCCAGTAGAACAGATCTAGCTATGGTGATTCCAGGAATACCATGACTCCTCAGGCAGGACAATCTCAACAAGGCAATAAGGAGAAATGTGCAGCAACAAAGAAATTATATGGAGTGGAACAAGTGATTGTGGATGACTAGTCTGGACCGTCTATGGTGAGAGGTATGATTCTTTTGAATTCTACCCTCATGCAAGTGTTGTTCGATACTAGCCCATCACATTCTTTTCTTGCTTCTTGTATTCCATATTTACTGAACTTAAAACATGAAATGCTACCTTCTGTGATAAAACATCAAACTTATCTTGGTGAAAGAAAGTGTAATGCCTTCGTGTGTAGAGCATGTTCTATAAATATTGATGGATCTGAGATGAAGTGTGATTTCTCTATGCTAGATATGGATGTCTATGATATAATCCTGGGTATGGATTGGTTGATAGAGTTCAGGGCTCACATCGACTGTTATAGCAGAACAGTTAGTTTCGCGACTGAGGGTGACGTCGACCATCTCTTTAGAGAAGAAAAAGTGGTGAAGGCAGGTGCAACGAGCTTGTTGTCACTAGTAGTGGCAACAATATCTTACCAGTTGGATGTGTTAAACTTGTAATCGATGGATGAGATCCAGAATAATAGTTTTCCAGTAGTCATGGATCAATTTCCTGATGTTTTTCCTAAAAACTTCTTAGGGTTACCACCTGTAAGAGAAGTGGATTTTATGATTGATCTCCTTCCAAGGACCAGTCTTATCTCACTTCCATATTATAGGATGGCACCAATGGAGTTAAAGGAATTGAAAGTGCGGTTGGAAGAACTGGAAAACAAACGTTTTATTCGGCCAAGCTTGTCTCCGTAGACAGCTACATTTTTTTTGTAAAGAAAGCAGATGAAACTTTGAGGCTATGTGTGGATTATCGTAAAATTAACCAAGTTATGATAAAGAATAGATATCCACTTCCACACATTGATGACCTGTTTGATCAATTGAGGGGAGCTCAGTGGTTCTCTAAAATTGACTTGCGGTCAGGATATCACCAGTTGTGAGTTCGGAAGGAGGATATTCTAAAGACAGCCTTCAAAAGTAGATATGGTCAATATGATTATGTAGTCATGCCTTCTGGTCTTAATAATTCACAATTAGTCTTTATGGAATTGATGAATTGGATATTCAAGTGATATCTGGATTCTTTTTTTGTGGTGTTTGTAGACGACATATTGGTGTATTCAAGAACAAGGGCTGAGCATGAGCAACACTTGGCGATAGTGTTGGAAATCTTGAGATACCATCAGTTGTATTCCAAATTATCAAAGTGTGACTTTTTTATACAAGAGGTATGCTTTCTAGGCCATGTTGTTTCTGAGAAAGGTGTTTCAGTGGATCCAGAAAAGATAGAAGTTGTTCTTTATTAGTAACTGATGAATAATGTCTTTGAAATACGAAGTTTTCTTGGTCTAGATGGTTATTACCGACGCTTTGTGTGTGACTTTTCACGACTAGATTCACCTATGATAGCATTGAAAAAGAAGAAAAGTGCATTTCAATGGACTGAGGAATGTTAGGGATCTTTTCAAGAGTTAAAACTTCGCCTTACATCAGCACCCATCTTGATTTTTCCAGAATCAGGATAGGGGTACGTGGTGTATTGTGATGCTTCAAGATCTAGGTTGGGATGTGTTCTCATGCAAGGAGTCCACGTTGTTGTTTATGTCTCAATTCATTTGAGAGTTCATGAAAAGAACTACCCAAAACATGATTTGGAGTCAGCTGCAGTTGTCCATGACCTAAAGACTTGGCGTCATTATCTCTTTGGTGAGAAATTCACTATATTTACGAATAATAAGAGTTTGAAGAATATTTTATCATAAAGATATTTTAATCTTAGGTAGAGGAGATGTATGGAGTATATTCGAATTTTCTACTTTGACTTTATGTATACACCAGGTAAGGGCAATTCGGTGGTCGATTCATTAAGCAGAAAGTTGTATGCTCAGTTGGCACAAGAAGCTTCAGATGAGTGGCAGTTGATGTCAGTCCTAGCCGACATGCCTATGTAATGTGAAGACCGAGCTGATGTTGCAGTTTTATTTCTAGTTTTGCTCGTTCCTGATTTTGTGGATATAGTAAAGGAGGCATAGGCATCCGATGTAGACTGTGTTGAAATGAGTTCAAAAATCAATGGTGGGGAGACCATTGTGGGATGGAAGCTGGATGGGAGTTCAGTTTAGCAGTTTAGAGATCAGATGGTTGTACCTTTAACTGCTCAAAAACAACTCCTTCATACTTACCACAATTCTAGATGGGTTGTCCATCTAGGAATACAGAAGATGTATAAGGCGATAAAGGCACAATTTTGGTGGAGCGGCATGAAACGGAAGGTAGCTGAATTTGTTTCAAGGTGTTTAACTTGTCAGCAAGTTAAAGTAGAACATCGGCATCTAGCGGGTATGTTACAATCTTTACCTATCCCAATGTGGAAATGGGATCAGATAGAAATGTATTTTGTTATAGGTCTTCCAAGAACGGTTCAGAAACACGATGCCATTTGGGTGATAGTAGATCGTCTAACCAAGTCGGACCATTTCATCCCTATTCGTGAAACCCATACGGTGAAGATATTTCAAAAATATATATCCGAGAAGTGGTAAAAAGACATGGCATACCGGTTTCAATCATATCATACAGAGATCCAAGGTTCACATCTCGTTTCTGGAGATCCTTACAGAAAGCCCGGGGAAGTCAGTTGAATATGAGTATGGCATATCATCCTCAGACGGATGGACAATCTGAATGGATGATACAGACATTGGAATACATGTTGTGGGTTTGTGTAATGTATTTTTGTGGCTCGTGGGAATAACATGTGCCTTTAGTGGAGTTCTAATATAACAACAGTTATTAGGCCTCAATACACATGGCTCCATTTGAAGCATTGTATGGGCGTAATTTTCGTTCTCTACTTTGTTGGGTGGAAACATGTGAGACTTCACTAGTTGGACTGAGCCTTGTCCAAGAAACAATAGAGTAGATTCAGTTGATAAAAAAGAGGATGGAGACGGCATAGAGTCATTAGAAATCTTATGCAGATCATCGCTGAAGATCATTGTTGTTTGCGGTGAGTGATAATGTCTTTTTTAGAATCTCTCCAAGGCTTGGACATCGTCATTTTGGGAAGCAGGAAAAATTATCTCCTCGATATATAGGCCCTTTTGAGATACTGGAACTGGTAGGAAAGGTGGTGTATCGGTTGGAATTACCACCATGGTTCAGTGCAGTGCATAATGTGTTCCATGTATCTCAGTTGAAGAAGTATCATCCCGATCCTGACCATGTGATCAGATGGGATCACGTTGACCTAGAGTCAGATGCTTCATTGGTACATATTCCGATCCGGATTGTGGATAGGCAGGATAAAGTCTTGCATGGAAAAATCATCGATCTAGTGTGGGTTTTTTGGAAACATGGTCAGATTTAGGAAGAGACTTGGGAACGTGAGAAAGAAATGAAATAGCAGTGGAAATAACTCTTTCAGGCAAGCGATGGTTTTCTACTTTCTGGGGACGGAAAGTCCAATGGTGGGGAGAATGTAGTACCCACGGTTTCTGGTAAGTAACCAATGTTTTATGTTTTTTAAGTACATGAAGCATATGAGAAATAGTTGGGAAAGTTTGGAGACTTTTAAAGTGTTAAAGGGCAAAAGGTGGTGATGCATGGGCTTCGTATGGGTTGCCCAAACCGTGCAGAAGCCATGTAGGTGGTGGTCACTTGGAAAGAGGAGACCGCACGGTGTGTGCACGTTTTGGGAAAACCATGTAAGGGGGTCATGCAGAGCACCCCTTTCAAGCAGTGACTACCGCACAGTTAGCGCACGATTTGACTAACCGTGTGGACTAACCATGCACAGGGTCAACTTAGATCCTATTTTTAAGGATCTAATATGTTTTATCTTTAAACCCACTAGTTTTTTCTCATGGACGGCCCTAACTCGGGATTTCTCTCTGGAGAAGGTGGGAGAACACTTACCGGGCATTTTCGAAGCGATCCGGAGGTTTTCCTTGGCATTTAGAGGTCGTTTGATCAAGGTAAGTCTTGTTTCCTTTAGTTTTCTTAGATCTCCTTCTTCCCTCTTGATGGATCCTTAGATCTACACCCAAGGTGGGTAGATGTAAGGTAGTGTATGACTTTTAAGTCAGGTTTCGGTTTTTATGGTACTAGGGGAAGTAATTTAAGGAGGTTTCAGGGAGTATTTGACTTAGTTTCGTTGGCGTTCTTCATCCATTGGTTGGTTTCACCTAATTTGTTGAGGTAGGTTGATTCACTCCCGATTCCTCTTTCTTAGAACTTTAAGTCTTAGTTTCAAATTGTTTTCCTTGATTGAAATGGTTTGTTTATCTACTGTGAAAGAATGGTTGAAACCCCTTTTATGTAACGGGTGATGGAAATTGTGTGTTTTTGGAAAGTGTTTGTTGAAGTGAATTTAAAATGGTGATTTTAAACTGGTTATGGTTTTGCTACTTGAAAGAAATGGGTTTCAATAAAATGTTGATGCTTTATGGAAAGGATTTCAACACACTTGGTTTTGGAATGGATTTTCATGGGTTGTGGTGTGTGTTCATATGCATTAGGATGGATAAGGGCGAGAAGTGCACCCATCAAAAGGGTGGGATGGATAAGGGCGAGAAGTACCCCCTTCAAAAGGGACGGATAAGGGAATGAAGTACCCCCGTCAAGGTAGTCCACTAAACGATGACTTAGTGGATGGATAACTCACCACTCACAAGTATAGGGAGGTCCAGGTTTCATGCATGGTTGGTTGTGTGTATTTGTAAAATTTAATGAATGTTCCAAAATGGAAATTGGAATTTTATTGGAAACTTTGCTTGGTTGCTTTTCTTGAGAATGATGTTTTTGTTGGAAAATGGTTTTGACATGGAACTTGTTTTATTGTGAACTGTTTTGGAATTGTTTTATATAAATTGTTTTATATAAATGTGCTAACATGTTTTATCCTAGAGTCATGGGTTGGGAAGTCATTGGGGAAAACCTACTGAGTTTCATTACTCACCCCTACTTTGGCGCGTTGGTGCTTTTGAAGATGTCATATACCAGGATGTTGGAAAAGGTAAAGTGTCACATATTTATAACACTAATTAGTAATAATTGGGCTGGTTCGTGATGTTGTAGCTTGGATCTTATGGAGCATGGAGTTGGGTTGTCATCTTTTAGTTTGTCTTTCCACTGTTTACTCTGATTTAGTGTTGGTTTCCGTTGTGGTACATTTGGTTGGTTTATGATAAAATGAATGGTTGAGTTGTCTTAGATGTTATCATTCATCATTTAGTTGATTTGTTTGGTTATGGTTGTTGGCTCTGTGGTATGTTCTAAAATGGTCAATCATCCCCCACTTGTTTTGAAACCCTTTGGAATTTATTGCAAGCCTTTGGCGCCTTGGGGATGTCTCTTAAGTCCAAGTAATGACTTGTTGTATTCTTAAGCCAATAAAGATAAGTGGGTCATTATAGGTGCAGAGCTTTCTTGGCTTGGTAGGTTACTATAGAAGATTTTTGGAAAACTTCTCCATGATTGCAGCCCCATTGACCACATTTATGTTGAAGAGATAGTTGCTTACCTAGTTTAAGAAGTGCCTAAAGGCCTTTGAGGAGTTGAGGTAGTGGCTAATGACCTCTCCAGTTTTGAGGCTACCAGAGGAAGGAGTTGAGTTCATAGTGTATTACGATGCCTCAGGAGCTTCGCTCAGTTGCATTCTAATGAAATGACAGGTGGTCATCGCATATGGGTTGTGGTAGTTGAGACCCCATGAGCAGAACTTTGGGACTCGTGATTTGGAGCTAGCAGCGGTAGACTTTTCTTTGAGGATGTGGAGGCACTATCTTCTGGGAGAGCACTTTATGGTTATCTTAGACCACCAGAGCCTCAGGTACATATTCACTCAGAGAGAACTAAACCTGAGGTAGTGATTCTAGTTGTAGTTCCTATAGGAATATGAATTCAAGATAGTCTATACTCCATGGAAGGGAAACTTTGTAATAGATTCCCTTAGTAGGAAGTCCCAGGATCACCTAGTGTGGGAAGCATAGAAGTAGTTAACTTCCCTGTAGCTGACCCTAATGGATTAAAAGGGTAAAATTCTCCTGCAATCGATGGTGTTGACTCATGTGCTCCTTGAGCATGTGAAAGAGTCTTATCTAGGAGACATTGACTGTGAGTTTATTTCTGATCAGATATACATTGGCGATGCACAGGGTGGATATTATGAAGGAGGGAAACATGAGATCTTGTTCTAGGGGAAAACAATGGTTCTAGTTGTCATGTAGGAGGAAGTGATGTAAGAGATCCATGATTCACCCCTAGATATACATCCTAGTGTGGGAAATATTTATAGGGATATTCAATGATATATTTGGTGGTCCATCATGAGACAAAGTAAAGTTGAGTTCGTCTCATGATTCCTTACCTACCAGCAGGTGAAGGTTGAGCACCAGGTCCCAATTGTTTTCTTATAGTCTCTTAATATCCCATAGTGGAAATGGAATGGAATATATATAGATTTTTTCACAGGGATTCCATGAATAGTGAAGGGCCATGATGCCATCTGGGTGATAGTAGACTGACTCATGAAGTAAGTGCAATTCCTTACTATTAGGGAGTAGAGTTCGGTGTAGAGTTTGGGTAGTTGTACATGTTAGAGATTGTTCACCATCACAATGTATCCTCAACTATTGTCTCTGATCATGATGCTTGGTTTATTTCACAATTGTTTAGAGGCCTACAAGAGGCATTCGGGACCCATCTATGGATGAGTATTGCTTTTCATCCCTAACAGATGGGTAGACTGAGCACACTATCTAGGTGTTAGAGGATATGTTTAGAGAATGCATTTTGGAATTAATTCAGAGCTTGGAGGATCACCTTACTTTGGTGGAGTTTTCGTACAATAATAGTTACCACTCCACTATCAACATGGCACATTTTGAGGTCATATACGAGAGACCCTTCAGGTTACCTTTGTGTCTGATAGAGATTGGAGAGTCGTCTCTTACGAGCCCAGAGTTGGTGCAGGTGATGATGTAGAAGGTGCAGGTCATCCATGAATGGATGAAGATGAACCAAAGAAGATATAATTCATATTCATATCATCGTTGTAGGCCCCTGTAGTTCTAGTAAAGAGAACACATCTTCTTGAGAGTCTCCCCATGGTGTGGAATGCATAGGTTTGGATGGGGAAGCAAGTTATCCCTGAGCTTAATTGGGCCATTCGAGATCGCATTGAGGGTTGGTGAGATTGCCTACCACCTCACCTTACCCCCATAGATGGAGTGGGTGCACGACATTTTCCACATGTCGCAGCTGAGTAGATACATTCATGACCCTATGCACATCATCGACTGGGGTGAACTGGACCTCGAGGATGGAGCCACTATTCTAGAGAACTCAATGGTGATTGAGGACTGACAGGAGAGGACCTTACAAGGACGATCCATCCCTCTAGTTCAACTGTTGTGGCAGCACAGAAACATGCTAAAGAGTTCCTGGGAGTGGGATAGCCAGATGTGGGCTCAGTAACCTTAGTTATTTGTTTAGTTTTGCTTTTTTAGGATGAAATTATTGAAGTAGGGAATTATATAGAGGCCCAGTTTTTCCTTATAATACTTTAAAATATTTCTAAATATTATTCCAGAGCTATGTTTTGACAGTGTGTGATTCCAAGGCCTAGTGTGCCCAAAATTAATTTTATAAAAATATTAAATATATTTTATATTACTCATGCATGGATAATTAAATAAAATAGGATAAATATTAAAATATTAATCACATCAGAAATCTGAGACCATGGTTCGGTCTGAAACATGGTTTTTCCCAAGGTGCGACATAAAATGAGTCAGCGAGGGATGTATAGACCCCTCTCTCATTTTTAGGATGTTTAAGTGATTAAATTAATTAATTTATTTAACTACTTAAAATCTCATAAACCTAATTAAATGATATAAATTATTGATTAAGAGGATTTGGTCTCATAATGCAATTTTTTCCAATGATCACTCTTCATATCATCTCCTTCCCATTGGTGAATGACAAATGAAGAACGATGAAAACCCTATAATTCTAGACGGATCAATACACGGTGACCACAATAGATCCACCTCCTTCTTAGGAGAATGTTTTCTTCATCAATAGCGATCAATAAAATCTAGGAAGGACTCATCTTTGGTGATTCTAAGCTATTTATTAAATGCTTTATTGGATAGATAGTCATCCTTCGATCTATGCCTTTGATTTAAAACCTTTCACGAGCCAAAGTACTGATTTTCATTTGTTAATTAGATGTTTCTAACCCAGATTTCCCAATTATGATTTATTGTACAAGAACACTTGGATAATGATCTAAACCTTGGTTTTTGGTGCCTTCCTCCAATTTTTCTTTGTTTTTATCACCAAGGAATTCCATTGAATCCTAGTTCAACAATTTTCGAGAGACTCGAGCTCGATCGAGCACCCAGATTTGTGGTGAAATTGTGTAATGGTGATGGAATCATGACAAAGGAATGGATCTGAAAATGGAATGATGTAAGGATCAACAATACTTAGGTTTCATATCCATCTGACGAATATGGAAGGTGCATCAACATGTGGAACGAAGAACAAAATCATCATTCATTTTGGTGATCGATTCCCAGTGAACAAACACAGGAGAAATTGATATGATTCTAGATATGATGTTTTAGGAAGGAAACATGGTGGGATCTAAAGTGGTTTGACCATATTTGGAGTGTTGATGAAGATTTGGGAGAAACTAGAGTTTTTTGAAAAATTACAACTACATGTCGTGTTCAGTGAATAACATACGGCATGTAACCTTCCTTATCGGTGGTACTAGGTTTTGGGAAAACATAAGGATGACATAGAATGTACTCCCCTTGACATGTTGTGTACTACCTTTCCATGTGAGGAGAGCCATGTGAATGGACACACAGCTAGGCACATGCTATGTGTCGAGCACATGGACATGGGTTGTCCACGTGGGTAGCATCCCATGGGGGCCAGCATGACATGTACTAGAGTACATGGACATGGGGTCCGAGTACACGAACATGACTAGAAGACACGTCCTCGGTCCTCAAATAAATGGAACACACCATATATTCCACCTTCATGGAATTCTCTAATACATGGGATGGGACCCATATCTGGCCAGTCATGGCAGGGCAGTGAAGAGGGGCCACAATTCATATATTGTTTGAGCTCCCACAAGAAATCTTAAATATTTCATATATCCTTTGTTTGAACTTGGATTTCATCCGATGACATGCCTATCCTAAGTGTTTTTCTATGTAGAACATGATTGTACCATCAAAAGTAGATTTAGAGATATAATGTGGATGTTTTGGGTTTAGTACACAAAGATACGATACCTGATGATGGTATCAATTAGAAAAGCATACCGAGATGACCTTTTGGGATGACCATCTAGTAGGATCTGGGTAGTGTAGTCCCCAACAACCTTCTGGGTCGACCCTCCAGTAGGGTCTAGGTATTGTAGTCTCTAAAAACCTTCTGGGCTAACCCTCCAGTAGAACCTAGGTAGTATAGTACCCAATGACCTTCTGGGATGACCCTCCAGCAGGTATGGGTAGTGTAG
The DNA here is from genome assembly GCA_963277665.1 of Viscum album. Classification (NCBI taxonomy): domain Eukaryota; kingdom Viridiplantae; phylum Streptophyta; class Magnoliopsida; order Santalales; family Viscaceae; genus Viscum; species Viscum album. The sequence continues at coordinate 1,321,757,900 of OY728138.1, forward strand.
TCCCCTAAGACCTTCCGGGATGACCCTCCAGTAGGATCTAGGTATTATGGTCCCCAACAACCTTCCAATATAACCTTCTAGTAGGGATGGGTATTATAGTCCCTGAAAACCTTCTGGGATGGCCCTCCAGTGGGATCTGGGTAGTGTAGTCCCCAATGACCTTTTAGGCTGACCCTCCAACTGGGCTAGGTAGTGTAGTCTCAAACGACCTTCCATAGAAGACCCTTGACAATCTGCCATAATGGAGAGACATGATTCAACATACCTAAGTACTCATGAGAAATATGGTCACTTTCCCCACTGATACACATTCTTTTGATGTGACCTAAAACTGTGAGCGTTAGTCAGTGCCACCAAAAGTAGATAGTATCGAGGTGTGGTGATTTGAGCCTATTTAACTTGCAACTTCGGGGTAGACTCTTGATGTTCTGGGAATCATAGATAACTCTACCTTGTAATTGTTGTCTACTAATCTTCTTGGGATGATCAATGAGATATAGATCCCATTACTCTCTCGTTTGGTCCTCTTTGACTGATCATATATATATTCATCATGTTACAGTACCCACTTCTTAGGTCTTCATTACTCTCCTTCCAAGAGAGGCGAAGATGCATGGGGTATGACACATGCTTTTTGTCTTTAGATTCTCATGGTTGGACAATTCTTCTCTCCAGATATAGGTAGAAAATAATCGACATGGGGTTTACCTCCTCAACATTTTGAGCTCTTTGTGTTTGGATGATCCTACTTTCACACTCTTATTGGGTTGAGCTTTAATCTTTCTGTTCTCTTTTATTGTACCTTATTCCATATACTACTTCATTTTGGATGTATCTCTAACTACTATCACTTAATATTTTTGAGGCATTCTCTTGGGTATGTATATACTCACCCCAATATAGTCTTTTCCCAACATGTGTCAAGTCTTTTGCAAAGGGAATACAGGTCGATCGTGACTACAGAGGAGCGTCGAGATATGGCCTATGTGGACCACATACGGTGTTAAGAGTTTTGATATAGGAATGGGGATATCTCAATTGTTACTCTTTTCTAGTTATCTTCATGTTTGAACCGGTTTTTGGTTAGGGTGTGTGTTTTTACCCTTTATATTTCAGTATTCAATACCATGTCTTTGTACTATTTAGAGGTTCACGCATGTTTATGTTACATTACATTAGATTCAATTTTTTATACTTTTTCCTCTAAACTTTTTCATTGAGTTGGAGGCATGTGTGTGTACATGTTCTTAGGAAAAGTCCTCCCCAAGTTTTTTCTTCCTTCGGTGCTTTTCTCCAACCCATGGCCTATGAAGCTAGGCTTGGGGTAGTGGCGGCTCAGCCCTGGCTTGGGTTGGGTCATGAAATTTTTTTACCCTTTTATAAATTTAATTTTTCAAAATTAAGTTAATATTTTAATGTGAAACATAAAAATTAGGTTATGGAAAATTCTTGGTACTTTTCTATGATGATTCCTTTTTTAAATGAATAGTGAAAAATAATGAAATATAATTCAAAACTGCTTTTTCATATAATTTATTGATAAGGTTAAATTATATTTTAAATTTTTTCGAAGTCTAATTAGATCATGTTTTTATAAATTAATTCAATTTAGGTAATTGGAATCAATTTCACTATTAAATTCACTATAAAAACTTAGTTAACTTTCGAATGTTTTTACTTTAAAAACCCACATTCTCATCCCATCCGTGGGATTAAATTTAAATTAATTTATTCCACTTATATGATTAGAACATATAAAAATGGATTCCATATTTGGAATCATCATTATTTATAATTCATAATAAGTTCAAATTAGTTTTTGACCAAAAATATTAGTGAAAGTAATGAAAATTAATTACAACAATTAATGTGAAATTAAGCTTAACAATAGACTAAACCCTAAACTTAAAGCCTAATATGACCTAGAAACATTCCCAAAATATATTTAATGGAAATAATTCTAACCTATACTCCATTTTATTTAATTTTGATAATTATTTATCAACTTTTAACAAAAAATGTGGGTGGGGTTCTTTTCTTTCAAAATATTACAAGAGTGTCACTCCACCTCCATTATAAAAAGCCTCCTTTCCCCCCACTTCCTCACACCTCTAAATACACTTAGGTTCAAAAAATATCTGATAAATTTACTCCCCAACATACCTTTATTCCTACTTGAATCCTACCTTTGGGAAGAAAGAAATCCAAGAAATCCTTTCGGTGAAAACCAATAAGAGTTACCTGATTAAGAGGTAAAATCTTTCCTAAAGTTCTTTAATTTTATTTACTTTCTCCACTCCCTAAAATATTCTTGTTCCATTTTTATATATAAAATAAATTATCCTCAATATACTAGTATTTTTTTAGGCTAATTTTTTTACCTACACTTACACACACCTATATCTAATGGGCAATGAACATATAGTTTACATGTACGACGAACTACCGCCTCATGAAATGATGATTGTTTATTTTTTTCTTTATCACCTTTCATCGTGGATATTATGATATAAAATGTGTTTATATATGTTATATAAGATATTTTTTTAATTATTTATGGTTATTTAATTATTTTAGAACACATATCTTTAGGATTTTCAATTTGTGTAAAAATGATAACATCGTTTGTGGACGTGTGGACTACCGCCCCTTCAAAGCAATGCAATTTATTCACACGATACATAAAATGTATAAAGGATAGTTTTAATTAAACATATGTAACATAAAAATATCTATATTATTTTCAGGACATAATTACCATTATGTAAATATAAAATATTATTTCCTTTTTTACCCTTTCACACACTTAAAAAGTGATAACTTCGTCCGTGGACGTGTGGACTACTGCCCCCTCGACAGGATGTGATTACTTTTACATAACAAGTATTTTATATATAAATATATGTAATTAAATAACATGATATTTATGATATAATAATCATTCTTTTAAAATTGATGTTACTTAACTTCTTTCCATAATGACCATTGAAAATGGGAATATTACTCATGTGTTCTTAAGACCTACCATCTCCATGAGTTTAACGTAGGTTCATTTTTCATAAAAATATTTAATTATTGGTTTTAAAAGTATAATTTATTGATAAATATGATAATTATATCATTTTTATTATTTTGGAGATGTTATATAATGAACCCTTTGACCATAGTTGACCTACTAAAGTTATTTTTAACATATAAAATGAATTTGGTCAAAACACCTGACATAAAATTAATTTTTTAAGTAGTTGTATAAAACATAGTAATAAGTGAAATAAAAGTAATGATAAACCTGAAAAATTTTCTCAATAAAGTAAATAATTAACATAATTTTATTATTCAATAATTTAATGATGTCCAACCAAAAGGAATCACAAGGTATGGGATTTCATCTCAATTTACATTCCATAAAGAATTATTTGTTATTATGCACCTAGTTTATTTTACATGGTGTATATACTACCCTTTTACATTATATATAATGAATCTCCTTTCCCTAATGATATTATAACTTTCATTTAATTTTATGACTTCATGAGCCTTATGATTTAAAATGTTTCAAGGTTTTATGGGGAACTTTGGAATGTTTAAAGATTATTTTCCAAAAAAAAATACTAATAATATTTTGATGGTATTTCCATTTGATGAAATTAAATGAAAATTTTTCAATAAATAATTTTATTCTCCTCTAGTTATTCATGAACATTTTCACGTGTTTTTACCATTTTTTCACTCTTTGGTACTTGTTGACCCTAGAAAACGCATTCCCAAAATTTTCCAAATGCTTCCATACACAAAACAAGATCGTAGTCCATTTCGCAAGCTTCGATTTGGTAGGTTTCAGGGCCCGAACAGAGCTATGGATTAGGAGTTATGGAAATTTGAAGTTGGGCTAGAAATCTAGTTCGTGAAGCCCATTCGCAAAGCCCCCTCCCTGATCACGGAGCGCCGCCGCGAAGTAATGAGGTGAGAGGCTCAGTGAACCCGTCTGACGTTCCCGACATGCTGCGAAGACCTTCCGCGAAGTAGAGGAGGTGGTAACGCTCTGCGAACACCTTGACGTTCACGAGCCTGCCACGAAGCCCCAGAGGCGGGAATGCTCTGTGAACCCGGTTGACCTTCGTGACCCGCCGCGAAGCAACCACCACCCCTTCACGCCGCATGAGCTCTTCTTCACAGCGCCCCTGCCTATAAATACGCATCTAACCACCCTTCTCCGGACGGATGGCCATGGCCACTTCGCCCCTTGGGCGGCCGGGCAGAGCTCTGCATTGCGGCTCCGCGAGGCTATGCTCCGCGAGCAGCTTCCTTCGCGTTGCTTCTCTACGAGCTGAGGCTACATGAGTCCATGCTCCATGATCCAATGCTCTGGGATGATGCTCCGCGAGCCCATACTCCGTGAGCCCATGCTCCGTGAGCCCATGCTCCGTGAGCTCCGCGATGTTGCTTTGCGAGACTTTGCTCTGCGAGTCGCCCTTGCTCTGCAAGAGGTCGGTGCTCCGCGATGCTACTCCGCGAGACCAAGCTTCGCGAGAGCCCTTTGCTCCGTGAGACCCCTTTTCTCCGCGAGAGACCATTTCTCCGTGAGGCCATGCTCCGCAAAGCTACTTCGTGAAGACATATCCTTTGTGAGGATCCTACCTTCGCACCCACCGGTCCATACCGCGGGGGCTGTGCCCCCCCCCCCCGCAGGGGGTCAGTGCCGGGCTGCGGTCCCGGACCTCCGGGTCGGTCCCTTCGCCACCACCACAGACCCCCTGAAAAATGGAGAGTCGCACCATGAACTTTTTAGGCCGGAACGTTGGGATTTTCCATTGCGCCCTTATGCGTAGCTTCCTTCCACTTATGGAATACCATGACTTTAGATACTCCTCCACACACCATGAAACACCTTGAGTCGACATATTCCTCTCGATCCCTTTCACATGTCTTGAGTTGAGGTTCTCATCATCAATTCCCCGAGTACCTTGAGTCGAACCATTCCTCAGGAAACTCCTCTGAACCCCATCACTTGGCCCCTATGCCAAGTTGAACCACAAAGGGCTGCCCTTGCGTAAGTCCCAAAACCAGCCATTTATAGGCACCTTATGCCTAAATAACTATAAACTGTAGTTCAACTTATGTTCCAAACATAGGATGCCTCTTACTCCAAATAAGAGATGCCTTATGCTCCCAACATGAGATGCTAATAGTCCTACCTACAATACTCTAAACTGTAGTGTGCCCTATGTTCCAAACATAGGATGCCTCTTGCCCTATACGAGAGATGCCTTATACTCCAAGCATAAGACACCTAACAGTACTATCTACATGACTATAAACTGTAGTACTCCCTATCTAACAACTATAGGATGCCTCTTTCCCTATAAGAGAGATGCCTTATGCTCCTAGCATAAGATGCCAACAGTCCTATCTACATGATTATAAACTGTAGTGTTCCCTATATTCCAATCATAGGATGCCTCTTGCAGTAAACAAGAGATACCTCATGCTCCAAGCATGAGATTCCAACAGTCCTCTCTACATGACTATAAACTGTAGTACACCCTATATGCTAATCATAGGATGCCTTTTTCACTAAACAAGAGATGCCTTATGATCCAAGAAAAAGAAGCTTAACGCCATGATTACAGTGGCATAATTCCAACACCCCTTGGTGTTATCCCACTTGTGCACTAGCACATAGGTGTAGAATCATAAACCTCAATCTACCAGTGGGTTGGGATGCCCTCATGGCCAGACATGAGGAAGACATTACGGGCAGCTTCCTAGCGTAAGCACCATTCACCATTTCCGCCCCTTAGCGGCACCCGGGCAGCTTCCTAGCGTAAGACCCATTCACCGTTGCCGCTCCTTAGCGACACCCGGGCAGCTTCCTAGCACAAACCCCATCCACCAGTGTCGCTCCATAGCGGCACCCGGGAAGATTCCTAGCGTAAGCCCCATTTACCGTTGCCGCTCCATAGCGGCACCTGGGCAGCTTCTTTGCATAATCCCCACTCACCATTGTCGCTCTATAGTGGCACCCAGGCAGCTTCTTTGCATAAGCCCCACTCACCATTGTTCCTCCATAGTGACACCTGGGCAGATTCCTAGCATAAGCCCCATTCACCAGTGCCTCTCCATAGCGGCACCCGGGCAGCTTCCTCGTGTAAGACCCATCCACTGTTTTGATCCCAATCCGTGGTAATCTGTTGTGATCCTATGCAGAGGTAAGCCGTTGACATCCGCATTTAGCGGTAAGTCGTTCACATCCTTATCCAGCGGTAATCCGTTGTGACCCAATCCAACGGTAAGCCATTGAAAACCTATTCAGTGGCAAGTTTTTGACATCCTCATCTAGCGGTAAGCTGTTGCGATATCATTTAGCAGTAAGACATTCACAACCTTATCCAGCGGTAAGCCGTTATGACCCAATCTACCGGAAAGTCGTTGAAACCCCAATCGGCAGTAATCCATCATCAGGAGAACTACGTGGACTTTGATTCCCTGCCACATGGATACGTAGGAAGCCTCTTCAAGGCTCAAGCCCGAAACTATCGTTGTCCTTTTCCTTGGGCCGCCATCCTGTAGTAAGTCCCGACACCATGGGCCACCTAACGCATAATCCCATCTTCGCTTCTCACGGACGCACCATTCGCGATGTGATCGTCAGGTCTTTGCTGCCTCTTGTTTCTCACACCGAGCACGACTCATGTGGGCTTAGAGTAAGCATCGACTATGACACTCGCCTTCGTCCAGCATGACGTTAAACTGTATACCCTCATCCAGCATGACGTTAAACTGTATACGCTCGTCCAGCATGACGTTAAACTATATTCCCTCATCCAGCATGACGTTAAACTGTATGCCCCCTTTCAGCATGACGTTAAACTGCACATCCATTTGAACTACGAGGTCTTTGATCAATGTCAAGGCATGGTACGTAGGAAGCCTCCACAAGGTTCAAGCTCGCCCATCATTTCTTCACGTCAGGTTCTACCCTCATCCAACATGACGTTAAACTGTATTCCAGTCTGACGGCAAGCCGTTGTGACCATCCCGAACTATGAGGACTTTGATCCATGTCAAGGTACGGTACGTAGGAAGCCTCCCTGAGGTTCAAGCCCACCACCAGTGGACCCACGGGTTCACCTCCACATCGGTTCGCTGATGAAAACCACCACCTGAACTACGTGGTCTTTGATCCATGTCAAGGCATGGTACGTAGGAAGCCTCATGAGGTTCAAGCCCACCACCAGTGGACCCACGGGTTCACCTCCACGTCGGTTCACTGACGAAAACCACCACCTGAATTATGAGGTCTTTATTCCATGTCAAGGCATGGTACGTAGGAAGCCTCCATGAGGTTCAATCCCATCACCCTATCGTTCTGACCCCATTCACGTCGGTTCACCCCCATCCCGCATGACGTTAAACTGTATTCCACACCTCATTTGAACTACGTGGTCTTTGTTCCGTGCTAAGGCATGGTACGTAGGAAGCCTCTCCGAGGTTCAATCCCACCATCATTGAACTAAGTTCCACCTTCACGTCGGTTCGCTGACAATGCCCATCAGACCAAGGTCCACCTTCATGTCGGTTCGCTGATGATACCCATCGGACCAAGGTCCACCTTCACGTCGGTTTGCTGACGATACCCATCGGACCAAGGTCCACCTTCATATCGGTATTCTGATGATACACATCGGACCAAGGTCCACCTTCACGTCGATTCGCTGACAACACCCATCGGACCAAGGTCTATATTCACGTCGGTCCTCCGGCGCACTCACCCGAACTACGAGGACTTTGATCCATGTCAAGGAATGGTACGTAGGAAACCTCATGAGGTTCAAGACCAACATCCATCGGACCAAGATCCATCTTCACATCGGTCCACCGACACCATCCTGAACTACGCAGACTTTGATTCCCTGCCACGGGGATACGTAGGAGGTCTCTTCGAGGCTCAAGCCCAACTTCACTATCGCCCTTGCGATAGTCCCATTTCATTCCCCCTCCACTTCGTTCATCCATCCATCATCCATCCTGATTCTCACCCGGGCCGCCACATCCCAGTGGGATCATGTCATCCACCCTCCTCGCTGCTCCTAGTAGCACCTGGGCAGTTATCCACGCGTAAGCCCCAACATGTCTCTGAGTTGTTGTCCTATCTGTTCACCCTGATTCATCACCCCTTCGAACTACGTGGGATTTGATACCTATTGTCTATATAGGGTATGTAGAAAACCTCCTTGAGGTTCAATACCAGCCAATGGTAAACCTTAGTGTTTCCCAATTCTGGGGTGCACACTCCCTGATCCTCCCTCAGTGGTGTTCAGATTATCCTTCACGGTGTGACATCTCCCCTCCATGGGGCGCACCACCTTGGATCCGTCCACATTGGGCGTTCTAATCCATCCATCTTTTAGGTGTTCCCTCAGGATATACCAATCTGATCTGTCTCTATGGGACGTTCTGATCACCCTCATTCTGTCTCCGCAAGACGTTAAACTCACGGCCTACCTTGTGATAAACATGAGATTCCTGAGGAAAATCTCGGAAGACATGTCTTTAGTGTAATCGTCTCTGCTAGACGTTAATCTTGCAGCATACCCTGTGTTAAACATAGGAAGATGAGGAAAACCTTAGATGCATGCCTATGGAATATGATTCTCCACATTCAACATGGGATGCCTCCGGTTCTACACCCTTGAGATGCCCTCTTATGAGGAAGAATACAGGTTCCCTAATGTCCACACACCAAGAGATGCCCCGACTTGCCTGATGTTGTCGTCTACTCCGACCGAAGGTTGCTACCATGTCAAGACCACATGGAATGTCCTGAAGGAAGTAGTGTAATTAACCGGCGTCCATAAAGATATGGCACCGGGAATGAGATTCACGAACAACGTATTAAATCTATGAGGGAGACCCGGACTAGGTGACGAGTTCTGAGAAGGAATCCACAGAAGGAAGAACCGACATCCCATCATCCCAGTTTTGATCAAGGAGCAGATGTCCCTGAATAAGGAGCAGATGTCGTCCGCCTTTGGAAAGAGGGAATGCAGGGCAACAGCAGCGCGTCCTCCACAGACGGATGCGTGCGCCCCGACGAAAGTGTCGGAAATAATACTCAAAATGTTTTAAAAATTATTTTAAGAAAACCCGGCTTCATTTCTCCCTTTAGTCATATAATCTATTTTCCTATAAAAACCATGTTTTATTATAATGTATTAAAAATGTTTTTAAAATTATTTTTAATGGAATTTTTACCCCATTTATCTTTTACCAAGTTTTCAAAGGAATATTTCTATTTCTTTCTGAACAAGGAATTTTTCTAAACCTTTTTACCTTAAAAAGTAAAGTTTCTTTTTACCTAATATGACATTTATGGATTTATCCATATTCATTTCTCTAAATCTTCCCTTCCAAGTTTAAAATTTTTATTTTTGATGAAAATTTTTAAAAAATGTATTTTAAAAATAAAATTATTTTTAAATGGTTTTTAAAAAAAATGTTATTTTCCTCAAGAATATTTTTGAAGTTCTTATTTTATTTCATCAACAACAACAAACCTATATTTTTACTCCACTTGAGATATGTTGTATTGATACCATTCTTATCCTTTCTCTGTATGGTTTTTGATTGATTTGGCCAAGGATAGTATTCACATTCACTTACTTGATCCCTTTTATTTCCCTTGAAACATTGAATTTTCTATGATCATTTGACATTGAATTCCCCCAAAGTATCTATATCATTTTTTATGGATATGATCATTTCCTAAACCATAATCCATTTTTCATATGGTGTTTACATTTAAATTTATTTTATTATATGGGGAAATATTGATAAATCTATATCTTCTATTCCATACGAATATTTGATAAGGAAAATATAAGGCCCCAGCCTTAAACCTTACTTAATCTTGAGTTATTACAAGATTACACATTGAGGATCTTTTCAGGTTTAGAGTTTTAGAGAATTAGATCATGAAACTTGCATTACATTCCACATTTAAACAAAGTGGTTACATAAAAGACCGTATTCATTCTTCCCATCAACAGAAACATATTGAAAATAAAACATGGATTCTCTCTTAACACATCCTTGACTCTATCATCTTATCATGTACCATTCCCTTGACCTGAAAAAACATTTCAAAAACTTGGGATGAGCATAAAAAGCTCAGTAAGGGATATAAAAATATGGAAAGGAAACATGAGTTCATATATACATAAGAATGAAATCATAATTTACACATAAAACATAGGAACTTTAACCTACCTCATCAAATCATGAATAAATCATAGAAATCATAAGACATAAAGGTAACTTGAGGCATTCATAACATTCTTACGTAGGGAGTAACCCTCTTGGTTACGTTTGGAATACCCATCACTGTATATTCCCTAAAATCTCTTCGGAGAAACCTTAACGTTTCACTCCTTCGCGTTACCCAATGCATTGGAGAGCTATATCGGGCTCACCCGCCCTTAGTTTATCACGGAACCACCCGTTTTCATAACAATGCCCAAGAACCATAACATAAACATATCACATAAAACATGCATAAAGGAAACAAAACATTTCCACATTTCAATCACAATATAACATTTTAGTATTTTGAAATAATGAATCCATACAAAAAGAAACCATTTCCAAAACAATTTAAAACATTTAATAAAGAGATTTTTGAATCAAAGTGTCCCATACCACCTTGAAGCTTAAAAATTTTAAACCATTAATATCCATATAAATAAATCCTTAAAACCATTTTGAAAACATGGATATTAATAAGAACAAATAATTAAAACATTTAAAATGATATTTTGGTTAAAGGGGTTTTACCAAAATTAGAGACACTTGAATTCAACAATTGAGGAATAACATTTAGCAAGAAATTTATAATATCATGAGAATAAATGGATTCATGATATAATACTCCAAAGGACAGTATATACACCATATAAGAGTGAATTGGTGCATAACAACAATGAACCCTCAATAGAAATGTCAAATGTGATGAAATCCCTTATAAAGAAGGTATCCTTAAATTAAGGACAAATCAATCTCAAAAATATGTGTGACAAATATAAATACACCCAATATAAGTGGATATTAAGTGTAAAACAATAAAATGTCATTCACACATATTCAATAGATGACATATTCAATGACTACATGTTGAACCCAAAGAAATCAAAATTGGGTTAAAAAGTTCCCTTGACAGCCTAACGACATCACATCAAAATGAGTTAATGAGAGATAAAAAGTGTATCTCATCACTTGGACATAAAATTTACATCAATAAGGATATATGAGAACATATCCCAACATAACAATATGTAAATTAAAAGACCCAACAAAAGAAGTCTTTTAAAAAAGAGGAGGGTGAAAGGTTCCCTTACCGACTTGGGTATCTTTCAAAACATGCACCCCATGAAAGAAGGACAATATATCATTGATGTAAATACTCATAAATGAAAGTATATTACACAAAGAGTATAATAATTGTCATTACATACACCACTCAATGGAATTTGTGGAGAATGTAGCATAAATCTCACGGGAATAGAAGTGAGATGAAAAACCCCTTACGAAAATTAGGCAGCCTAACGACGCCACTCAAAACTTCCAAAATGGATTGATGAGAGGAAATAGGGTCTCTCATCATATGAAAATAATAAGTACATTAGGAGTAATATAAAATAACATCCCAATCAAAAGAAATATGAGCTTAAAAGGAATGACATAAAAGAGTGTACTTAAAAAGAAAGAGAGGTGTAGGATCCCTTACCTCGGGTCCGACTTGACTCGATCGTTCTTTAATCTCCTGAATAATAAACTTGAGTTAATTTCTACTTCCTTAAGAACATTTTTAAAGTTCATTATTCCTTTTATATCACTTATTACCATGTCATAAACATTATGTAATCATTTAAGTTAATAATATTTGTTTTGCCGATATTTGGTTCTTAAGTCGAAAGTGGACTTCTTACAATTACATGTTGTTCGTGTGGTCAAATGTTTATTATATCCAGAATTTTATTCATGATTTAGATATAATATATGTCATATATATCCAGTACATGCATGCATTTATAACATTACATAATCATTTAGAGGTAAGAAATGAAATGCACCGTTCATGGAGACGGTAAGCCGTACGTACGTATGAACGCTACTTTCATTTCTATTTCGTATTTTATAGAATTGAATAATAATGATATAAAGGTATATTATAATTCCAGTATAATATCATATATAATATCATAGTTTAATCCTTTATACGTCCCACATGTGGTATTTAACGAATCAAATCACTTTGAGGGGGCGGTAGTCCGCACTTCCTTAAATGAAGATATCGCGTTTACCCATAATGGAAACCATAAAGGTATGACCAAAATGAAAAAAACAGAAGCTTAAGGAAAACATAAACATATTATATATCATATATAAAAATAGTGACATCATAATGGCCACCTTTGAAGGTGTTAAATGAGTATTGAACAATCATCGTTTCGGGAGGCAGAATTTCACCATCCACAGAAACCATATGTTCTTTAACCATTTGATGTAGTTGTGTGAGAGTGTAGCTCGAATAAATCTTATAACAACATCCTAGTATATTGAAGATACTGGTGTTGTTACAAAAGAAGTAAATAAAAAGATTTTAGGGGGTTGGAGAAGCAAAATAAAACAAATGAACATGAGAGAATGAATTACCTTTAAAAGTGTAACTCCTTTTCATTTGAGCCTAAAGGCTTCCTTTGAAAGGATTATGCCCAAAGGGAATCCTCTAGGATGAGGAGAGGGATGTGGAGAGAGTAAATGGGTAGGGGTTGGCCGAGCCAAATGCTTGAGGAGTGTGTGAAATGAGGTAGAGGTGGGGGCCTTTTATAAGAGGAGAGGAGGGGCACTTTTGGAAAGTAAGGAAATATTACTTTATTTGAAAATGTGTTTCAGTTTTAAAAGGTCCCACATTGATATAATTCGTGGATAAGGTGATAAGGCTTCTAAATAAACTAATACAATAAGTTTTTGACATGGGTAGTTTATAGATTTTACATTATCTTTCTATTTTATTTAAATCATCAAATAATGATGTCATCGCTGCATCATTATTATGTCATAAATAATTTAATTTATTTAATGTCTAAAAATTATAAAAAAAATACTATGATGTATGAAATCTTTTTAGCTTTCCAATTACTATTTATAATCAAAAATATGACTTGTATAACCCCACTTAAAAATTGTTTTCATAAAACATATTATGTTTGTGTCATTTTTACTTTTACATTAAATAAAAAGTTATTTATGCAATTTCCCAACCAAAGTGGATCCATGGGGTCCCCAAGTTGAACCATGGCTTGTCTTGGTCGGCCATGACACAACCAATGAGGGTAAGACATGTGTCATGCTCATCTCATTTTATTAAAGCATTATTTTTACCTTAAACTACACTAATTACCACTAATCGCGATTAAAAACTTAATAAGTTACTATTCACCAGAAAATTATTTTAATCTCATTGAACCACATTTTACTTCTTAATGACAACCATGTATGTCGGATTTTTGAAAATCAATACCCAATGATGGCAAAATTTCATTTAAACGGAAAATCAGTTTTTATAAGTACCACTTAGTGGTTTCACTATTCATCAAAAATTGAAGTTTTTCAGAAAAATCCCAAAAATTCACCCTAAGCTATATTTGATATTCTGAATTCAAAAATGAAGTCCGTTTTACAAAATTCAAAACATATAAGTCACATTAATTAATTTAATAATTAATTCCCGTTGTCCTGACAAATAGCGTGTTTTATGAAACAATAAGTATCAAAAGATTGACACTAGTTTAAGTCTGATTTCAAAGTGAAATTGATTCCAACGACCACTATTGGATTTAATGGTAAAAATATTTTCTAATTTCACTTTAAAACCAATTCAAAATATAATCTAATCATATAAATAAATTAGATTAAAAAGTGGTTTTGAATTAAAATACAACATTTTACACTATTCATTAAAAAAATGAACTTTATCGGAAAGATACCAAAAATTTACACAAAGTAAATTTTGATGTCCCGATTATTAATAAGAGTTTTATTTGGTCCAAAAGAATTTTTAAGAGTGAACAAAACTATATTTAATGACGGTTCTCCATCAAAAGGTGATAAGTGAACCTTTAGTAAAAACTAGGGCATATACGCCTAAAATTGAATTCTTTCCGTATTTTAAGCCTTTATCTTTTATTGTATAAATGTAAAAATATTTAAGAACATATATAATCATATTTTAGTTATTTCTATCCATTCCTGTCATTACAACGGCTACATGTTAACTACCATTTAAAATAATATTATTTTATTATTAGAGTGCAACGTAAGATTCCCAAGAAACTCGTTGTTGCGTGTTGGGTACGCCATCGAGCATAGCGTCCCCTTTAAAGTCATATTAATATTTTATTCACAAATATGGATAAATATGAAAATGTCATATTCCTTATTTACCTGGGGTGTTACATCCTTCCCCCCTTTTGGGAATTGCGTCCTCGCAATTTTAAAATTGCGCTTGGAAACATCCTTGAACGTCCCACATCGGAACAAAAGTCGGTAAAACAAACACTTTAAAATAAAGAGAGATAAGTACAAAGGTCACCCGAGTTAACCCATACTAGGATTCCAAGTATGAAAATATGGACATGGAGGAAAAAACAAAGGGTCATGTTCTGATGGAGAGTGATATAAAACATGTTTAGGAGAAAGTTAACCATGAGAAAATCACAAACTTGTGATGGGTTAAACGGTGTTGGGTTCCCCAGTAGGAAAAGTTAATAGACAACATTTTTGTTTTAAGTTACTTTTTATTGAGGAATTTATTCATAAGGAAACATAATCACTTATCATATTGACTTTCAAATTTTATTAGATTCCTTACACAAACTCATATTTTCTCCAAAAGATGAGTATTTAGGAAGACTTGTTCACATTAAGAGTACTATAATCAACTTCTAGAGAGTCACCTAATCCAAAAAAAGAGAACTATATACTTCCCATGTCTTTAGACTTTAACCAAAACCAAAACCAAAAAGGTTATTACAAGATCAGATAATCCAGAAAAAGATAACCCTTTATAAAAAGAAAATCTATTCTTAATCTCCAAAATTTGTCCAACAAAACCCAAAGTTCAACGAGGACCATTCTATAATCAATTTGTCCATAAAATTATTCAATGTAAACCAAACTAAGATTGAAACCCAAATATTTGAAGGATTTAGTCACATAGTCTTCCAAGTTAAATCGTAACATTTATCTCCAAACCATATCAGTTGCTCCTAAAGTCTCATTTTGAAAAGTAATTAACCTAATAACATGTCCTCCATGATATGTTAATCATTTTCATAAATAACCCAAAATCAACATACTCTTAATTCATAAAATCATATAACTAAAAATAATCAGTCAAACTAACCAGGGACTTCACGTAGTCCAGTGGTAGGTGATAAATACCAGTCGCACTTTGGTTGTGGGTTCGATTCCCGTAGCTTTGTCCGACGCGACGGGTTGTCACACGGTCTGCGTGTTGTCCTTTTTCCAAAACTATATAATTCTTAAAACATTCCCCAAAATGAGATAAAATATTCAGATTTTAACCTCAAGTTTATCTCATGCCTTTCATTTTCCATCATATCATAGAGTAACCCATAATTACCTAAAAAGTAAGGATTATATAAACCCTAATGGTTACCTTAATAATTATTACCTGAATTTCCACATCGAGTTGGCCATCTCGTACATGATGCATTAGAGAACTCACCAAGGTTGAAGTGGTTGATCATGAATCCTTGATAGTTGGTTTAGAACAACCATGAGATTCCTCATTGAATCCCCCATCACATCCAGTCTCTTAATCAGAGAACCACCATAGTTTCCTTCAAACCCATTGTCACTTTGGTGCCTGCTAGATCCAGCCATTTACTAAAACCAAAAAGGTCAGTGTGAGTATATCAACATAACCATCATGTACTAATGAGGAAGATAAACACTAAGATATTCTTACTCATTCACTTTATCTAAAACTAGGACTCTGTCTGAAATCCTAACCATTATGGTAATGTCACTTATACTTAAAGAATACCCTAACCTCTAAAGTTATCTAAACCGACCTCTGATACCAACTATAAGGCCCCAGCCTTAAACCTTACTTAATCTTGAGTTATTAAAAGATTACACATTGAGGATCTTTTCAGGTTTAGAGTTTTAGAGAATTAGATCATGAAACTTGCATTACATTCCACATTTAAACAAAGTGGTTACATAAAAGACCGTATTCATTCTTCCCATCAACAGAAACATATTGAAAATAAAACATGGATTATATCTTAACACATCCTTGACTCTATCATCTTATCATGTACCATTCCCTTGACCTGAAAAAACATTTCAAAAACTTGGGATGAGCATAAAAAGCTCAGTAAGGGATATAAAAATATGGAAAGGAAACATGAGTTCATATATACATAAGAATGAAATCATAATTTACCCATAAAACATAGGAACTTTAACCTACCTCATAAAATCATGAATAAATCATAGAAATCATAAGACATAAAGGTAACTTGAGGCATTCATAACATTCTTACGTAGGGAGTAACCCTCTTGGTTACGTTTGGAATACCCATCACAGTATATTCCCTAAAATCTCTTCGGAGAAACCTTAACGTTTCACTCCTTCGCGTTTCCCAATGCATTGGAGAGCTATATCGGGCTCACCCGCCCTTAGTTTATCACGGAACCACCCGTTTTCATAACAATGCCCAAGAACCATAACATAAACGTATCACATAAAACATGCATAAAGGAAACAAAACATTTCCACATTTCAATCACAATATAACATTTTAGTATTTTGAAATAATGAATCCATACAAAAAGAAACCATTTCCAAAACAATTTAAAACATTTAATAAAGAGATTTTTGAATCAAAGTGTCCCATACCACCTTGAAGCTTAAAAATTTTAAACCATTAATATCCATATAAATAAATCCTTAAAACCATTTTGAAAACATGGATATTAATAAGAACAAATAATTAAAACATTTAAAATGATATTTTGGTTAAAGGGATTTTACCAAAATTAGAGACACTTGAATTCAACAATTGAGGAATAACATTTAGCAAGAACTTTATAATATCATGAGAATAAATGGATTCATGATATAATACTCCAAAGGACAGTATATACACCATATAAGAGTGAATTGGTGCATAACAACAATGAACCCTCAATAGAAATGTCAAATGTGATGAAATCCCTTATAAAGAAGGTATCCTTAAATTAAGGACAAATCAATCTCAAAAATATGTGTGACAAATATAAATACACCCAATATAAGTGGATATTAAGTGTAAAACAATAAAATTTCATTCACACATATTCAATAGATGACATATTCAATGACTACATGTTGAACCCAAAGAAATCGAAATTGGGTTAAAAAGTTCCCTTGACAGCCTAACGGCATCACATCAAAATGAGTTGATGAGAGATAAAAAGTGTATCTCATCACTTGGACATAAAATTTACATCAATAAGGATATATGAGAACATATCCCAACATAACAATATGTAAATTAAAATACCCAACAAAAGAAGTCTTTTAAAAAAGAGGAGGGTGAAAGGTTCCCTTACCGACTTGGGTATCTTTCAAAACATGCACCCCATGAAACAAGGACAATATATCATTGATGTAAATACTCATAAATGAAATTATATTACACAAAGAGTAGAATAATGGGCAGTACATACACCACTCAATGGAATTTGTGGAGAATGTAGCATAAATCTCACGGGAATAGAAGTGAGATGAAAAATCCCTTACGAAAATTCGGCAGCCTAACGACGCCACTCAAAACTTCCAAAATGGATTGATGAGAGGAAATAGGGTCTCTCATCATATGAACATAATAAGTACAGTAGGAGTAATATAAAATAACATCCCAATCAAAAGAAATATTAGCTTAAAAGGAATGACATAAAAGAGTGTACTTAAAAAGAAAGAGAGGTGTAGGATCCCTTACCTCGGGTCCGACTTGACTCGATCGTTCTTTAATATCCTGAATAATAAACTTGAGTTTATTTCTACTTCCTTAAGAACATTTTTCAAGTTCTTTATTCCTTTTATATCACTTATTACCATGTCATAAACATTATGTAATCATTTAAGTTAATAATATTTGTTTTGCCGATATTTGGTTCTTAAGTCGAAAGTGGACTTCTTACAATTACATGTTGTTCGTGTGGTCAAATGTTTATTATATCCAGAATTGTATTCATGATTTAGATATAATATATGTCATATATATCCAGTACATGCATGCATTTATAACATTACATAATCATTTAGAGGTAAGAAATGAAATGCACCGTTCATGGAGACGGTAAGCCGTACGTACGCATGAACGCTACTTTCATTTCTATTTCGTATTTTATAGAATTGAATAATAATGATATAAAGGTATATTATAATTCTAGTATAATATCATATATAATATCATAGTTTAATCCTTTATACATCCCACATATGGTATTTAACGAATCAAATCACTTTGAGGGGGCGGTAGTCCGCACTTCCTTAAATGAAGATATCGCGTTTACCCATAATGGAAACCATAAAGGTATGACCAAAATGAAAAAAACAGAAGCTTAAGGAAAACATAAACATATTATATATCATATATAAAAATATTTACATCATAATGGCCACCTTTGAAGGTGTTAAATGAGTATTGAACAATCATCGTTTCGGGAGGCAGAATTTCACCATCCACGGAAACCGTATGTTCTTTAACCATTTGATGTAGTTGTGTGAGAGTGTAGCTCGAATAAATCTTATAACAACATCCTAGTATATTGAAGATACTGGTGTTGTTACAAAAGAAGTAAATAAAAAGAGTTTAGGGGGTTGGAGAAGCAAAATAAAACAAATGAACATGAGAGAATGAATTACCTTTAAAAGTGTAACTCCTTTTCATTTGAGCCTAAAGGCTTCCTTTGAAAGGATTATGCCCAAAGGGAATCCTCTATGATTAGGAGAGGGATGTGGAGATAGTAAATGGGCAGGGTTTGGCCGAGCCAAAGGCTTGAGGAGTGTGTGAAATGAGGTAGAGGTGGGGGCCTTTTATAAGAGGAGAGGAGGGGCACTTTTGGAAAGTAAGGAAATATTACTTTATTTGAAAATGTGTTTCGGTTTTAAAAGGTCCCACAT
The DNA here is from genome assembly GCA_963277665.1 of Viscum album. Classification (NCBI taxonomy): domain Eukaryota; kingdom Viridiplantae; phylum Streptophyta; class Magnoliopsida; order Santalales; family Viscaceae; genus Viscum; species Viscum album. Next base: position 1,321,777,161 of record OY728138.1, read on the forward strand.
TGATATAATTCGTGGATAAGGTGATAAGGCTTCGAAATAAACTCATCCAATAAGTTTTGGACATGTGTAGTTCATAGATTTTACATTATCTTTCCATTTTATTTAAATCGTCAAATAATGATGTCATCGCTGCATCATTATTATGTCAAAAATAATTTAATTTATTTAATGTCTAAAAATTATTAAAAAAAAAACTATGATGTAGGAAATCTTTTTTTCTTTCCAATTACTATTTATAATCAAAAATATGACTTGTATAACCCCACTTAAAAATTGTTTTCATAAAACAGATTATGTTTGTGTCATTTTTACTTTTACATTAAATAAAAAGTTATTTATGTCATTTCCCAACCAAAGTGGATCCATGGGGTCCCCAAGTTGACCCATGGCTTTTCTTGGTCGGCCATGACACAACCAATGAGGGTAAGACATGTTTCATGCTCATCTCATTTTATTAAAGCATTATTTTTACCTTAAACTACACTAATTACCACTAATCGCGATTAAAAACTTAATAAGTTACTATTCACCAGAAAATTATTTTAATCTCATTGAACCACATTTTACTTCTTAATGACAACCATGTATGTCGGATTTTTGAAAATCAATACACAATGATGGCAAAATTTCATTTAAATGGAAAATCAGTTTTTATAAGTACCACTTAGTGGTTTCACTATTCATCAAAAATTGAAGTTTTTCAGAAAAATCCCAAAAATTCACCCTAAGCTATATTTGATATTCTGAATTCAAAAATGAAGTCCGTTTTACAAAATTCAAAACATATAAGTCACATTAATTAATTTAATAATTAATTCCCGTTGTCATGACAAATAGCGTGTTTTATGAAACAATAAGTATCAAAAGATTGACACTAGTTTAAGTCTGATTTCAAAGTGAAATTGATTCCAACGACCACTATTGGATTTAATGGTAAAAATATTTTCTAATTTTACTTTAAAAACAATTCAAAATATAATCTAATCATATAAATAAATTAGATTAAAAAGTGGTTTTGAATTAAAATACAACATTTTACACTATTCATTAAAAAAATGAACTTTATCGGAAAGATACCAAAAATTTACACAAAGTAAATTTTGATGTCTCGATTCTTAATAAGAGTTTTATTTGGTCCAAAAAATGTTTAAGAGTGAACAAAACTATATTTAATGACGGTTCTCCATCAAAAGGTGATAAGTGAACCTTTAGTGAAAACTAGGGCATATACGCCTAAAATTGAATTCTTTCCGTATTTTAAGCCTTTATCTTTTATTGTATAAATGTAAAAATATTTAAAAACATATATAATCATATTTTAGTTATTTCTATCCATTCCCGCCATTACAACGGCTACATGTTAACTACCATTTAAAATAATATTATTTTATTATTAGAGTGCAACGTAAGATTCCCAAGAAACTCGTTGTTGCGTGTTGGGTACGCCATCGAGCATAGCGTCCCCTTTAAAGTCATATTAATATTTTATTCACAAATATGGATAAATTTGAAAATGTCATATTCCTTATTTACCTTGGGTGTTACAGAAAATTGTTGTATTGATTATTAGATATATGAGGAATGCTTTGGATAGGTATGACATGGGTGGGGCCCGATTATAGAAATCCCCTCAATGAATTAGTAGTCTCATAGGAAGATTCATTTGGATAGCTTCTTTAGATGGGTTGTTACTTGATATGTTGTAAACCATCCTATGAAATATCTTGACGGTAAAGTTATCATGTACCTAGGAAACATGGAATACAATAATTAAGAAATTCCCTTATTTAGATTTAATTATTATTCATCCATTATATTTTTCATTGATATATCTATGGATACATTTCATTCTCAATTCATTAATTTATATAGAAGGAGTTTCAGTTTCTTACATTTACATATTTATATTTCCTAATCTATTTCTTTAAATGTCATGTGTTATAAGTTATTTACAATTCCATGTTAATTTATTCCTATTGATTTACTATTTCTTCCGCTTTACATAACCTTACTGTGAATTTGATCTCAACCTTATTATGTTTCCTTTCCTAAGGTTATGAAGGAAAAATATTTGAACAATCATTCATGGATGTGGTTTATCTAATTTTAGTATGTATCATGTTGTCATTTTCTATTTTCCCAATTTATTATAGGTATCATGTATGTAACCTGCCTTTCCATGAATGTTAAACTGATACGTCCTTCAGGATTTGATTCCTTGTAATAAGTCTAATGTAATAAAATAATTCACTGGCTCTAGGATTTTGGGGTTAGTGAGTTAAAATAATAATAATAATAAAATATGGAAATGATTTATTTTGAAAAGGAAGATGGTATGTGTCTTATGTGTGGATTTATTGTATGGTGTACTGAATTTAAAGGTAGAAGCAATAATGGTGGAGTTTGTGAGACCTTATGGATTTATCGTAAGTTTTGATGGTTCCCTTGATATGAACCCATAGGTTGGGATTATGTGTTATAAACCTATCATGTCCTTTTTTATTTATATATACACATCACCTGATTCGCTCGTTTACATTGAGGGCCAAAGGTTTTGGGTTTCAGGTGCTTTTACCAAAAATTCATGATAGTGAGGATAGATGGTTGGCTACCAACTCTTCCACTCTCTCTCTTGTAAGAGATATTATTAAACATTGATTGTGATCAATTATAGATTTAGCTCATTATAGGTGGTGATTGATGAGAGGATAAGGTGATGAATAGTGGGGGTTATGCATGGTTGGAGGAGGGCACGCGGTTGATATCCTTCGTGTTCATGATACCCTACTATTATGGTTATGTGGCATTGATTATTGGGGGATGTGGATTCAATGAAATATTTCATGGGTAACATGGTATGATGTGGTTTCCAATGTATCATTGAGTGGGATTTTTTTTTCAAGTGTCTTTGGGTGGGATATGATGTGGTTTTGCAAGAGACTTTAGGCATAACTAAGGGATGGGAGTGTTAGGACATACGATACTGAGGCATGAGAATGATACATTAGTGGGAAAGTAATATGGGGTACCCTTTATCGATATGCTTGTAATTATGTTATTAAACTTGGATGTGTTATTTCTTGTGTGTGATATATTGAGGATGGGGTTAGTTAGTTGACCTGTTTAGGTGTATATTAGTTCTACTATTTTCTCATGAGTGTATTAGTATTCTCTTTTCACATGTGAATAATATACATTGCGTATAATCTTACTTAGTATAAATTTTATACTCAACTTATGTATATAAAAGCTATTTTTCATATTTACAGGAGGACTTAGGAGACTGATTCGGGAAATGGAGTTGTTATTGATTCTTTTCCTTAGTATTTTATTTTAGGTATTTATTTGGAGATTCTACTATTTTTATTTACATTATATATACATTATGGGATAGTTTTGGTTTTATTTTTTCATTTATGATATGGAGTTTCTGGGAGGATTTAATTATATCTATCAATAATACTTCTATTATTTAGGGTAATGCCTTCCATGTGTGAGATTTTATATACCATCAGTGCTAGTTTCCAACTCAAGGCCTACTAAAGGTGGGACTTGCGGGGTCATCACATTGTCCCTTAATTGTGGGTCAAGGAAGGGTATCTCTAGATAGAGGGGTTCATGAATTTTTTTTTGATTATTTCTATCATCATATTAATAACCTTGTTTAATAAATCATTAAATTACCCATTACATTCTATATTAGAATGGTTTTTCCTATTTCTATACATTTACTAAAAAATAAAAATTAGTGATGAGAATAATCTAATTAATAATTATATAAATGGAAAATTATGTATATATAAGAAATAATTAGTTAATCACTAACATTCCTAAACTTATTAATTCATATGTTTCAACCTATATTGTATGTGGTTAATTTCATATTATATTCACTAACCTAATCCTCAAAAATTATTAAACCTTGCTTTAATACCAAATATAATAATGATAATAACATGAATATATTATTATAATTTTTTTTACATAAAACCACATGATAAAACACACCTAGAATCTAAAGGTATGATGTTTATGGATCATTTTATATATAATATAACTTTTTTAAAACATAAATTCATATTTATTTATTTTAATATTTATAATAATCTCTTATAATTAATATTGCACTTATCACTTCACTAGATAACCTCTCAAAGTATGACTTTGAGATTTTTTTCTCACCCTAACTTCTATTTATAATAATCACCTATAATTTATATTACAACTATCACTTAATAAGATAACCTAAGGAAAACAATTGAAGTTATGGTGAGTGAAAAATATTGAATTTATACTTTTAGAGGTTATCTAATAAAAAAACTTGTTCTGTGACTCATGGGAATATTGTGTATCTTGATACAAGAATAATACTCATGCTAACAATAAAATTTCCCCACAACCTATAATACTCCATGAACAACATCAATTAATGATAAATAAAATCCAAACTTTGAGAGGTCAATTATCAGTACATGTAATGAAATTTTTATAAATATATACATATATTTAGAAAATGTGAAAGAATGATAAATTTGATATTTCATTTTTTATAACATTATAAATTTTATATTATAAAAAACCCATTAGGAATACTTAAAAAACCTATAAAAAATTTCCCATCTAATATATGATATATGATATACTCTCAAATCGGCCTTATGTTTTCTACACTTTTAGGGGGTTTTAGACTCATTACATCATTATGCAATTCTTGACACATCACTTTGAGAACACATTATTAAACCCTCCCACTAAAATATTTAGTGAGTAACATCTATAAATCAAGTTTTATTTAATAATGGAGATATTTAGGAATACCTTTCTAAATTTCCAACTCCTTAAACATATTAAAACATCTTAAATCCACAAAAACCAATGTTAGGATGTGAATAACTTGTTTTTTCTAATTTGAACTCTTTACAACTTCATTATCATAATTCTTGGAACCTTTTCTATCAAATTATTTCATTAAAATATTTTAGTAAATGATGTAAATATTTACATCATAAATTTTTAAACATATTTTAAACTCTTTTAGGATATAAATTGGAATTCTATTTTTCTAGAATAATATTTTATTTATTAACTTTTAACTTATCTAAGTCCAAAAATACTCCCACTAGCTTCTTAGAAAGGATATTATATTCAAAATATCAAGCTCACAAAGAAAAGTGATTTTTTGTTTAATAAATAACTCCTATTTACTTTTATTAGGAATATTTAACAAATAAACTATTATTTCCATATTATATATTTTATTCTCTATATTTATAAAATTTTTCAAAAAAGAAGAAAAATATGACATAGATGGGTGGTTGGATAAGATCCCCTATATTTTAAAAAATATTTATATAAACACTTTTACTCTTGACAAATAATTTTCATCCTTGTTCCCTTTTCAAACATGTCATAGAATCCAATGAATCATAATCCCTATTGTAAAGCTCTGATTTTTTTATGAATTTTTTTATCGAAAAATTTAAAATTACTTTATAGCTTTCATTGCATGATACAGCAAGTTAAACTTGCTTTATACACAACACCAAGTTAATATTGCACTATATGAAACATTAATTTTATATTTAGATACACATAATACTGTTTTTAGATTGTGTTATATAAAATTTTGAGTCTAGCTTTTGATATACACAACATCGTGTTTAAACCAAACATGACATACTATTATTATGATAGTTATCAACTAGTCAATGGAATGGTGGGTATGAATAGAATTAACTAAATTATAAAAATATAGTTTAAAAATGTTTATATTAGGAATTATTTGTTGACAAATTAGTTATAAATAAAAATAAAACCCTTTTGATAATAAAGGGAAATATTTTCCTAAAATCTATTTCAATGCGCACAAGTGATTTTTTCTATATTAATAAATTAAAAAAAAATCAATTTCGGTTAATTATATTTATAAAATTTATATATTATATATTCAATAAAAATTTTAAATTCATATTTTATGTTTTATAGAAAATGGATAATAATAAATCCAATTTTGTGCTTGAAAACATTGTTTTTTCTAAAAAGTGGTTTTCTCACGTTTTATCAGTGCACTCATTTTAAAAATGATTTTTAAATTTTTTATAAAATTAATGTTATAAAATAAACTTAATTTTTTAAATAAAAATATCATAATAATCTTTGGGTGAATGGTTTTTATGAGAAGCTTTTTTATGAATAATAAAAAATACTAAATTTTAAATAAAAACTACATTTTTTCTTAATTTATTTATAAAGTTAAATTATATTTTTAAATTTTTTTCAAGTATAATTAGTTAAATTATACATAATTAAATCCTATTTATTTCATTATAATAAATTTCACATTAAAATTTGATATAAAAACATATCAAACTTTTGAACATTTTCACTTTAAAAACATGTTGTCACATCTCGTCTGCGAGACTAATTTTAAATTAATTTTTGAAACTTTTGTGAATTGAATTGGTAAAAATGGATTTCATATTTTTAATCATAATTATTTCTAATTTCTAATAAGTCCAACATAATTTTTTACCAAAATTATTACTGAAAACAATTAAAATTAATCATGGTTATTAACAAAAAAATGAGAGTACTAAGGGACTTAACATTAATCATGGGAGAAAAATGATTTAGATACATGTCCAACACCCATTTTAGGTCCATATTTAGATCTTAAACCTTAATGTATCTATTTTTTTCATTATATATTCCTTTTTTAATTAAAAACATTGGTAAACCAAACTTATTTTCAAAAATGTCATGTGTGTCATCTCTCCAACTTATAAAAGAACACCAACTATTACCCTCTATTCACACCTTCAAAATAAAATATTTTATGAAAAACCTAAAAAAAATAAATTCCCCAATTCCCTACCATCATTATAAAATAATTATTTTGGGAATAAATCCATCCAATTAAGTCCTTTTTTTCAAACCAAAAGAAGATACCAGTAGAAGATGTAATGTTCATCAACATATGTTTTTGTTTTATTTATTTATCAAACCCCTTTAATTATTTTTATGTCAGATATATATAATAAAATAAGTATATTAAATATAATAATATTTTTATATTTTAATGATACTTCCTAAACCCACACACAATTCCATCAAATGGGTTATGAAATCATCATTCGTGTGTAGGACAGACTACTACCTCGCAAACCAATATCGTTTCTTTTTCCATTACCACCTTTCAAGGATTTTCATAATGATAGACATACTATTTACATATGATATATATGATATTTAATATTTATTAATTATTTTTAAATTATTATATATTACATGCATTCATTCTTTCAATTTTTTTGGAATATGATAGCATTTTTCGTGTGTACGGCGGACTACTACCTCACGAAGCGATGTTATTTGTTCATGATTTACATGGAATGTATTAAGGATGGGTTAAATAGATGTATGTGATATATGTGACATAAAAATTATACTTTAATGATAATATATATATATATATATATCATTTACTTTTCATTCCTTCAATACAAGAAAATGGAAACAATGTTCATGCGTACGTACGGTCTACCGTCTCCATGAATGATGTATTTCATTTCCTATCACTAAATGTTATAAATTAATCTAAAAATATATATAACAAATATATATTAAATTTATATCATGGTTATCATTCTAATTATTATAAAATCACAAATAAATTAAGTGAATAAAAAATATAACAAATAAAAACATTTATGAAAAACAAAGTGGTTATTACCCAAAATGTAACTTTAACATGGAATTGTTTACAAATAAGTAATATAAGTTCATAAGAAAATCATATATGATATGATTTATATGAATATGGTTTTTTTAAATGTATAATAAACTTATATTTATTATAAATGATTTTTTAACGACTAAGATGAGAGTCAAGACTTGAGGTAAGGGATTTTCATCTCACTTTTTATTTTTGTGAGACACATGCTATATTCACCACTTCTTTCTCATATGTGGTGTATATACATAACAAGAATGTATTTTATGATGATTATCATAAAATTTATTGGAATTTACATATCTATTGTATGATCTCTCTTTCATGGGGTTAAGTTTTCAATGTTACCAAAGCGGTAAAGGAATTTTGTCTCAATTTGACTTCTTTGAAACACATGTTATGTTATGCACCTATATTCTTTTAAGAGGTGTATATACTGACTATTTGACATGTTATATCATGAATATAAATGTTTTAATGATATTTTAAGTTTCATTTAGTTTTATTCTTTCATGTTGATTATGATTCAAATTTACCAAAGTGGTAAGAGTTTGTTTCTATAATATCATTGTTAATAAGAATTGTTTATGATTATGATTACATTGATGAAATATTATAATACATCTCTCAATAATTATCATGAATTTTCTTATCCTATGGTTATTCATGGTATCTTAAAGTAAAGTTACCATTTTCAACAATTTAGTACTTAATATAATTAATAAAATGTTTTTAGTAAAATATGACTTTATTTCTCTCTTTATTCAGAAATTTTCTTTCATCCAAAACCATGTTTTCTAAAAAATAAAAAAATGGATATTTTAAGTTCATTTTCAAGAAAATGGATTTTTAAATTTTTTTATGTTTAAAAATTATTCTAAATTCTTTTCAATGCTTCCCTTATAAGTTTTCATGTTTATTTTCAAAGAAAAAGGTTTTCAAAAATATTTACATTTTAAAGAGTGTTTTTAAAAGTGGAGTGGTTATTTTATAAAAGAAGTGTTTTAAATGAATATTTAAATATTATTTATAATTTTCATATGTTATTTTAGATGAAAAGTATTTTGAAAATGTATTATGAAAGTTATTTTCAATGATAGGTTATTTTCCTTAAGAAATATTCCAAGTGATATTTAAAAATACTTCTCCATCTAAGATGACAACTTTCGATATAGTTTAGGATTTATTGGGGATATGATCCAAGGAAACCATTCTTATTCTTTCATTGAATGTTTTATGTTTCAGATGAAAATTAATTTATGAATCTTGTTTCTATTCTATGTGTTATAACATGGTAAGATGCATGTTAAATCCACTTATTTTTACATGTTCTGCTATGATGAAATTATTTTGAAACCTATCTCTTTTTCATAGGTTAAGATGTTATGAAATGTTAATTATACCCATTTTATTTCATGGGTTATGATATTATTTTTTCTTATGATCTTTTTTAACACATATGTATGATTATTATGTGACACATGTGACCTAAATCTCCCTTCAATGAATTGGGTAAAGATATATATCTCAGAAGATAGACATGGATGGAATTGAGAGTGAACTTAGTTCAGTGAAGGACTTTGTCTGCTAAGATAGTATTGGGATTGAACCTTGACTGCTAAGATAGTTTTGAGAGTGAACCCATTTAAATAATATAGCCTTGGAAGTAATCCTCGGCTACTATGATGTTATGCGTAAACTGGATTACATGTTCACAATGTTATGCATGAACCTGATTACATGTTCACAATGTTATGTGTGAACCTGATTACATGTTCACAATGTTATGCATAGACCTGGTTGCATGTCCATACATTTATATGAGGACCTTATTTCATTTCCTTAACTTAATGACTTAACCTATTTAAATTTACACATGTTAAAAATGTTATAAGATGATGTGCATGCCACAAGTTTGTCTTTTTCTAATTTTATTCTCTCATGACCCATGTTCTTTGATTTCATTATGATTCATGTATTATGAAATTCCAATAATTATGTCATGAATCAAGAATATTTTCTTTTATCTGAATGGTATTATCTTCTAATTTTATGATCATGTTCTCATACCCTTATTCTTATGTCATGCTTGCATATATTCCTTGTTTACCTATACCAAGCATTTGAGATTAGACATTCCTATGCTTCATTCCCCCAAGTTATGAAAAGAGGCTTTAAGTAGGGTATTATTATGAAGAGTACTAAAAGGGAATATCTTTATGGGATATGTTGATAATATTTAACCAATTTAGAAGATTATTTTTTCTAAGTTTCTAAAGACACTAAACTATTACGGTCCTCAGGCATGTGTCTATGTAATGTAATTAATATTCATAAAACATTATGAAAAATCCTTGTATGTTAATCCTGGGTCATTATAATTGGTCTCAAAGGAAATGTTTAGTCAACCTTTGTAAAATAGTATGATAATACTTTATTAAGATCCCTAGGGATATTTCTAATTATATCTCTAGGGATGTATCTTGGGATAAATCTAAGGATGATTCAATGTTTAAGAAAATGTCCTAGAATTTTAGTAAAGGATTGAGTGAGTTGTTTCTAAGAAATTACATCCCTGTCTAGATAATAAAAGTGAATTTCTCTCTAAAAAAGATGTACATAGGTGTAATAACCCTAAAAAAATTATATTGTGATAGACTCAATTAGGAACTGGTGTATGACAACATGCCTTTCTACACACCTGGTTTGAAAATCTCGGGGGATATTCATTGGAATTTTAAAATCTCTTTATGAACCATCATGACAAATTTAAATATATGATGACTATGAATGAAAAAATTTATCATATATTAAACATGGTGTCATGATTTAGATTTCTTATAAGTGATTTCTCATTATTTTCTAGTTCCCTGCTATGATCAGTATTTTTCACACAAGGATTTCGGTTTTAGTTGATGGATGGAACTATATGGAATCATGTTAACATTTAATATGATATAAAATTAAATTATTATAAGAAAATAAATTGTATTATGATAGGAGAGAAATATATTTTGATTATTATTAATCAAATATCATGATACATGATTAAAAACATCATGTAATAAGAATATGTAATTTTATTAAAGTTCATATAGTAATGAAAATAGAAAAAGAAGGTTCATCTTCGTATGTTCAGATAATGTGGTAAGAAAAAATTGAATTAATATTTCAAATAGAGGATAAGAAGTTATATTTGTGGGAAAATGGGTCATATAGTGATAAATTTTCATGGAGTTCAGTGACTTGTCTGTAGAGAACATGGGCATTACCCAACTCAATTCCCAAACCAATAATTTACTTTAAGACCAAAGAAGTAACTATTCCATGCTAATCATTGAAGTGTAAGTATTGAAGTATTTATTTATTTGGATTCAAGAATTATGAATTGTGAAATATATAAGGATTATTTAGTATAAGTTTTTCATTAATGATTTGAAAGAATATATTGAATGGTACTGATGACCTAGAAAAGTGATTTAATGGAAAGGTTATATTTTATGAAAAAAACATTATTAAGGTATTTTAACCCTTAATATGTTTCTTATGTTGATAAAATACTATTTATTTTGGATAAAGTTATGTTGGATAAGAATAAATTAAATTGGATTGTAATGATTACCTTTGAAAAATTTAATTATTTATGGACAAAGTGGTTAATTTATCATAGATGGAGTTTATATATTTTTTGGATTTAAAGAATATAACCAATAATATGAGTTCTCTGTAAGGAATAAAGGGCCAAGTATGTTTTCAATATGGTTTTATGGTAATTTAGGTTATCACCTTGATTCAAGAGAATACATGATGAAGGTATTAAAAAGTTTCATATGAGAAAATCAAAAATTACTTTACAATATATGGGGAATCAATTTTAAGATAATTTTGAGAAATTTAGTGACATTCTTTAAAAAAAATTGGATTTTCGTCTTTTAGAAGGGTCAAAAGGGTTAACTATTTATGAAATGGTTTATATTCAACTTTTAATGAGGTTTTAGAGATCAATGTATTATTTCTCCATGTGATGATTTATTCATATTATATAACATGTTCTAACCATTTTTTATGATAATTGAAGATATACATGATAACTTACCATTCTACCTATGGATCTTATGATCTGTTAGTGCTTTAGGGATACAAAATTCACTTTAATTTCTTAGAGTAAGATATGAAGTATAAATTAATCAAGGAACAAACAAATGGTGACATTGTGCATATGAAATTGAATAAAATCAAGTATATATCCTTGTGAAAATTATTCAACTTGAGGAAGAGGATTTTGTAAGAAAAAAGTTATCCTAATACCTTCATTTTCGTGGAATCAAATGGTCCCTTAGATCATCAAATATTTATGGATTTTTGCTCATTAAATTTCTATAGACCACCAACTTTTTTGTGATTAGTTATCTTAACTCTCTGTAATTATTTATTCTTTTCTTACTTGTCTAAATATTCACTTCCTACCTATATTCTTCTATGTGGAAACCTTATTATGAGTTACTTAGGGTAATAGTTATGTTTCCAAATTTCCCTCTTTAAAGGAAGTTTTAGTTTTCATTTTTAAGATCGGATTTTCTATGAAAGTAAATTTAAAATATTAAAACTATGATGATCTAGAAAAAATTTGAAGGAGAAATTCATTTTATAGGGGTATAATATAACATCCCAAGTTTTTATGATTTTTTCGAATAAATTAAAAACAATTGATAGTTGTTGTTACACGCTACACCAATTTAAGATAAATTTATACATAATAAAAATTTAATATTTAACTATACACAACATAGATTTTATCTTGAGTTATATACAATACTAATTTTTGATTGTTTTACACAAAATTTCAAGTTTATCTTTCACTATACACAACACCAATTTTAAACTAAACACGGAATACTATTATTATGATAGTTATCAACTAGTCATTGGAATGGAAATAATGAATAAGATTAACTAAATTATGAAAATATGGTTTATATATATTTATATAATGAATTATTAGGTTACTAATTAATTCTAATTTAAAATAAAACCCTTTTGGAAATAAATGGAAATATTTTCCCAAAAAACTACTTTTATGCGCAAAAGTGATTTTTTATATAAATAAATTAACAAAATAAATTTTGGTTAACTATTTTAATAAAATTTATATATTATATATTCATTAAAATTTTTAAGAATCATCTTATATGTGTTATATAAAAGAGATAAGAATAAATCAAATTTTATGCTTAAATTTTTATTTTTTCTAAAAAGTGGTTTCGTCTCCTTTTATTAGCGCACTAATGTTAAAATATATTTTTGAAACTTTTATAAAATTAATGTGATTAAATAAATTTCATTTCATAAATCATAATATAAAAATTATTTCAAGGTTATTTTTTTCATTTTACAAATATGTTTCTTTTTTTGAAGAATAATAAAAGATATTGAATGTTAATTGAAAACTAAATTTTTTGGTTAATTTATTTATAAAATTATATTATATTTTAAATTACTTTTAAAGAATAAATAGTTTTATTATATATAAATAAATCCAATTTAGTTCATTAGAATCAATTTTCTAATGAAATTGGATATAAAAACATTTCAAACTTTTGAACACTTTTACTTTAAAAACTCATTGTCTCATCCCATCTATGGGATTAATTTTAAATTAATTTTTGCTAATTAATTGAATTCAATTTGGAAAAATGTATTCCATATTTTTAATAATAATAATTTATAATTTATAATAATTCTAACTTAATTTTTTACCAAAATTATTAGTGAAAACAATTAAAACTAATCATGGAAATTAAGAGAAAAATGAGAGTACTAAGGGGTTAATCTTTAAACATAGAATGAAAAATGACCTAAAAACTTGTAAAAAACCAATTTTATGGAAATATTTAGAATTTAACCCTTAAATGATAAAATTTGGTGCATTATTGAGTCATTTTTTTAGTTAAAAAATTGGGTACACCTAACTTTTAGAAAATATCAAGTGTGTCCCCTCCTCCACTTATAAAAACCCCCCATATTCCCTTATATTAACACCTTAAAAACCAATTATTTTGGCCAATACCTAACCAAATAACTGCTAGAATTTCCTAAAATCATCCTAGAGGCCTTATTTTAAGAATAAATCTAACCAAAGAAATTCTTTGTTGCAAACCAAAAGGATATACTTAAAGAAGAGGTCACTTTCATCAATGAACATTTTTATTTTATTTATTTCTCAAAACCCTTTAATTATTTTTATATCATGATTATATAATAACCTCTGTATCTTAAATATATTTATATGGAGTTATGTTAATTTTAAGACCTAAAACCACACACACTTCCATCAAATGGGTTAAGAAATCAATGTTTGTGTGCATGGCAGACAACCGCCTCACGAACTGATGTCGTTCATTTTTCAATTACCACCTTTCATGTATGGGAATAATGATGTAAATAATGATTATATATTATATTTATTATGCATTTATTTTTATTTTATTATTATATAACACAAAAATTCATGATTTCTATTTTGTGGGAATATGATATCTTCATTAGTGTGTATAGAGGACTACAACCTCGTGAAGTGATGTCATTTACTCACACTTTACACATGATGTATTAAGGATGGGTTAAATAGAAATATGTGATATATACGACAGAAAAATTATATTGTAATAATATATATATATCATTTATTTTTATTTCTTTCAATACGACAAGAAAATGAAAACATCGTTCATGCATATATATAACCTACTGTCTCCAAGAAAAGTGTATTTCATTTCCTATAACTAAATTTTATGGATTAATATAAATAAATATATAATGAATATATATTATATTTATATCATTTTTATCATTTTTAAGATTATTTAATCATGAATAGTTTAATAGAATAAAAAATATAACAAATCAAAAAAATTTATGAAAAACAAAGCGGTTATTACTTGAAACATAACTTTAACATGGAATTGTTAATAAACGGGTGATAAAAGGTCATAATAAAACCATATATGATATGATATATAAGAATATTTTTTTTAGATTTATAAGAAACTTATATTTATTATAAATTATGTTTCAATGAGTACAATGAGAGTCAAGACATAAGGTAATGGGTTTCCATTTCACTTTTTACTTTTGTAAGACACATGCTATATTCAACAACTATTTATACTATGTGGTGTATAATTATAATGAATTAATTTTATGATTATTATCCTAAAATTTATTTTAATTTACATATCTATTTTATGATATCTCATTCATTGAGTTATGGTTTCAAATTTACCAAAGCGATAAGGGAATTTTGCCTCAATTTTCCTTCTTTGAGACACATGTCATGTTATACACCTATATTCTTTTACGATGTGTATGTAAATCCAATTTGACATGTTATATCATAAAAATAATTATTTTTATTATATTTTAATCTTAATTTTATTTTATTATTCTATGTGGATTATGATTCAAAGTTACCAAAGTGCTAAGAGTTCGTTACTACAATCTCATCGTTTATGGGGATTGTTTGTGATTATACTTCCATTGATGAAATATTATGATTCATATCTCAATAATTATCATTAATTTTATCATATTATAATTTATGATATATTTAAGTAATGGAAATTTTTTTCCACTCTATGATAGTTAATATAATTAAGATTTTTTTTAAGAAAATATGACCTTATTTCTCTTTTTAGTCGGAAATATTTTTTCTTCCAAAACCATGTTTTCTAAAAAAATTCAAAAAAAATTATGATATTTTTAGTTAATTTTCAAGGAAAATTATTTTGAAAATTTTTATTTTTAAAATGTTTTTAAAATTATTTTCAAACCTTCGCTTATAGGTTTTCAAGGTTATTTTCAATGAAAAATGTTTTTAAAAGGATTTACATTTAAAAAAAATAAAATTATAATGGATATTTTTCTAAATAAATGTTTTAAATTAATTTTCAAATCCTATTTATAAGTTTCCAATTTTATTTTCAATGAAAATTATTTTCAAAATGTTTTACGAAAGTAATTTTTAATGAAAGGTTATTTTCCTTAAGAAGTATTTCAAGTGATCATTGAAAATCTTTCTCCATATAAGATAAAATAATTTGATATATTTTATGATTTATGGGGTATGTGATTCCAAGAAACAATTATTATTCTTTCTTTGAATGGTTTATGTTTAATATGGCAAGTTGTTTATGAAACCTGTTTCTCTTCCATGGGTTATACAATGATAAAATGATTGTGGAACCCCCTTAATTTCATGGGTTATGTTATAATGAATTGATTATGAAACCTATCTCTTTTTCATAGGTTCTTATATTATGAAATATTTATTACACCCATTTCATTTCATTGGTTATAATAGTATGAATTTTTATGATCTTTTGGCACACATATATATGATTATTATGTGATGGATGGGACTTATATCTCCCTCCAATGCATTGGGTAATGATTTATATATCCTAAGATATAAATGGATGGAATGGGGAGTGAACCCATTTAAGTAAATGGATTTTTTCATTAAGATGGTCTTGGGAGTGAACCTTTACTACTAAGATAGTTTGGGAAGTGAACCCATTCAAGTAAGATAGCCTTGTCAGTAAACCATGACAACTATGATGTTATGAATGAACTGATTACATGTTTACAATGTTATATGTGAATATGATTACATGTTCAAAATGTTATGCATGAACCTGATTACATGTTCACAATGTTATGCATGGACCTGGTTCCATGTCCATACATTTATGTGAGGATCGGATTTCATGTCCTTAACTTAATTAGTGAACCTGTATCTACTAACACAAGTTAACAATGTTATAAGCTTGTGTGTATGCCAAAAGTCTATATATTATTCAAATGTTATTCTCTTATGACTCGTGTTCTTTGATTTCCTTTTTATTCATGTGTTATGAAATGTTGATCTTTATGTCCTGACCCAAGAATATGATTTCTGATATGTAGGGTATGATCTTCTAATATTATTATCATCATATTTTAATGCCCTTATTTGTATGTCATTCTTTGGTATCTTCCTTGTTTACCCTTACTGAGAATTTGACATCACCCTTTCTTATGTTTACTTTCCCCAGGTAATGAAGAAATATTTTAAGTTGGGTACGATTATAAGAGTACTAAATAAGAATATCTTTTTGGGATATGTTGAATATCCTTCACATAGTTATAAGATTATATTTTCAAAGTTTCTAAATACACTAAAAAATTACGGCCCTCAGGGGTGTGTTTATGTAATGTAATGAATATTCAACAAAAATGATGTACTATCCATGTATTTTAATACTCAATAATTATACCTATGCATTAAATCTATCATATCACATTTTTTATAGAACTTTATTAGTAAAAAACTTATCTTATCATATAAGGGAAATAATATGACTATACATGTAACGAACCATCAATTTATGGGTTGTTATTTTGAAAATGAAATTGAGTATTCCTTCTTAAGAAGGGTTCTTTTTTATAAATAGGACTCAAAATACTATTTTAGGAGTTTTAAAATCTTAAAATAGTGTTTTTGGATAGGTTTTAAGGTTTGGTGGATGAATCGAGTGTTCGGGAAGAAGTCAAAGAAGTTTGAGATATCAAGCTGATATAAAGTTTCCATAGTAGCCCATTCACAGTGAGAACCAAGTTCACACCATGAAATTTCTAGATAGGGAGTGGACCTATTCCTAAATTGGTTCATGTAATGAACTAGAGATTAACATTATGAAATGGGTGCTAATTGATTTTTTTATTAAAAAGGGGGTTCAATCCCCCATTGTTTTATGTCAGGCGTGTGCATCAGGAGATTTCTTCGCTCGGTACCTCCCTCTCCCTTCTTCCCCTTTGATCTGGGGTGGTTTCAGGTATGATTGGGTGGTAAATATTGATATGTTCCTATCTATATTTTCCATAGATTTGGTTTTTATTTTCTAACCCTAATTTCTCTCAATTTTCAGCTAGGTTTTTTGTGATGATTTCATTAGATCATGGTGAAACTATTTGTGGTTGATGGGGATTTTGCATTTGATGGATAGTTGAGGACATGAGGTGATTTATAAATGTCATTAAAAGTGGTTTTGGTTTAATAAATCCACTGACCTAATTTATTTTGGGTTTTTGGTAAAATTATATGAAATTCATGGTTAGTCATGTCCCAGGTGAAAAGGCTTTTTCTTGGAATGGTGTCAGGGGTGTGCTATAAACCTTTTGTGGGTGGTTGGTCACAGTTTGGGTGTGATGGTGATACCCAATGAGTTTTAATTTAATTATTCTACAATGGTTTAATTTAACTAATCTATTATAAATTATTATAATTTTTTATTATTGTGTATGATGTGATACAAGATCTCAAGTAGTGTTAAAATCTTAGATGAGGCTCAGTAGAGATCAGCGTGGGTGGTTGCTCCTTAGCATGGGTAGGTGGTACATTTAATACAATATAATAGGCATTTTTATTCATTATTTCACATTTTAATAATGTCTCATGGGTTTAAGTAGAATGTCTAGTGATTAGGACTGTCCAAGGAGAAGAGATTGGATGATGTTGGGTCTCTTTTGCTTGAGATGAGTTCTTTTTATCACTTTAATGAGTTGGGATCACCCACAGACTTTGTCTACATGGTGATTAAAGTTTCAAATTTTGTGAAATTATACCTTGGGAGGTCTTGGGATGTGGTATGTGATGTTGGTATCCTATTATGGGTTTTCTTAAGGATATTTTTATAGGTGCGAGAGGCTTATTCCTAGAGAAGATGGGCGGGATGGTTGTACATCACAACCCTGGTGAGTGATACCATATTAAGGGTGGTCTAAGAGCTCGGTGATCATTGTGAGTGGTATGATTATATTGTTAATAAATGGGTGTCATGTATAGGGGTATCCTCTAATAAATAAGCACAATGATCTCTCTTCGGAGATGTGAGATGAGACCCAGTAAGGTTCATGGGTGTTGCTTGAGGACTTGGCACAAGGTTTTGAAGGGGGTTAAAGTGGTATGGACTAGGATGGTACTTGGGTAGTGAGGTTAGGACTGGTGAGTATTTTATAAATTTGGGACCATACAAGGTATTCTAGTTCATAGGATCCTTTGGGTAGTGACATCACTGGTAGGTGATGAGTGTGATATTGTATCAATAATCAAAGATCATGACTGTCCTAGAGGACCTAGTGAATGTCCTAAATAGTGAATTGACGTGTATTGTGATAAGGGAATAGTTATCAAGTGAATAGAACATTGGTATTAATTATATATTTGAGTATTTTTTATCTATACTTGTGTTCTTGATATGAACTCCCTAGAGTCTATGGGGATATTTTAGTGTACTTGTGACCTCATCGGAGTTTGTGGGGATGGGTCGGTGTGCTAGTGGCCTCTATTCAGTGAAACAATATGTTTTATGCCCATAATGGACCTTTTTTGGGAGCCATAGGTTATTTAAATAGACCACCTATGACGGGATGGGTCATGGGATGATATGAGATGTGACTAATGGACCCTGTCTTGAGTGATCATGTAGTGGGTCATAAAGTGGATATCTGAACATACCTAGTTCCTTCGAGTAATGAGTCATGTTTTGGATTTTTCCCTACCTTGAGTCTTCAGTTAAAGGTTGGGAATTTTTATTATGGAATGATAAGAGGCAATGAGATGGATTGTGGCATGGAATAAAAGCAGGTTTTCTCTGGTGACATGGTGGTCTAGTTAGCACACAGTGCTAGATGCACAGGGAGTTATGATGGCCTAGTTAGCACATGAAATCAAAGGTTCTTGTGTTATATATTTATTTTATTCCCCATGAATAAATTATAATATGGGGAATGTTAGGGTAACATGGTGATTACTCAAAAAGATATATTTTTCACATACTACACAAGCACCATAGTGCATGTGCATACCTTATTTATGATTTTCAGTTTGGTATGAAATATATAGTGGATAGGACTATGAAATCTCAATGGGTATTTAGAGGAAAGGTGTGTGAATATTAGGGATGGAAGTAGGGATGAATTATATGCATTTTATTTGGATTTATTTTTTATTTGGAATTATCCTAATGAGATATCAGTTATATATTTTATATGACAGAATCATGTATTTTATTGGGTATGTTTATTGGTTATGTTGTGTATTATAATGTTTATAGATGTGTATGATACTTTGTTATTTCTAAATTATTTTATGACTATGATTTGAGGGTATATTCTCCCCATTGAATGGAATTTTACCTCACCGTTAATCAATAGCCTATGGAATATAGGGAGCCACTCCTAAGGTATTGTGGAATCTTCGCTCCTTGCACTATTGATTTTCCTAGGCTAGGGTGTTAAAAAATGGTACCATAGATTTTTTTATTGTATGATTTAGGGATATGGTATATAGGCAGTCTATGAAAGTTTTAGATCTTGTGATAGACCTTAGACTAGAGATTCATGAATACATTTTCGGTGGGAAGTCCAATTTACTAGGGTAAAGGGATTATTGCTCTAGGTTTTCACAATTATAGATGATATTTTTATTAAATATTATGGATTTACTTGATATCTTATTTCTGGTTTTGGAACTCGGACCATTGGTAAGATTCCCATGTTCATATATCATGATTAGGCACATAGAACTCAGATTACATGTGCTTTATTGTTTTTAATTGTATTTTTTATGCGGGTTTAGCTATTTAAAGTGTCAACAATAAATTATATGAAGTATTCTCATATAAATTGTTAGTGTAATTCTACTATAATCAACCAAGGTATTTTCTCTAATGATAGGTCTTGTGTATCCTCATGTAAGATGTTCTCCAATAGTGGCTATAGAATCCCTTCGTCAAGAGATATATAAAGACCCTTAATTTGTCAATGTAGACATTTTATGCCTCAATAATAGAACCATTGTCAGTTTTTATAAGAATGGGACGTATAATTAATATTATGTGGACAATAATTTATTTCCTTGAGGATAAGGGTCTGGTTACATAAAGTGTCTACAACAACCTGTATTGTGTTTTCCTAAATAGATTCTTGGTGGAATTATACTTAACAAAATCGGAATGTTGAGGTAAGGCATATGAAATAACTTGTGGATTTAGATTATGAAGCACTCCATGTGATCTTGGAATCAAGTTTGGGTTTAGAGGTCTGGATAAGTTGGATTCCTGACTTAGTGGTTCTTGGGATGTGCTTTCGGTGCTTCGGTGAGAGTGTGAGTAGAAGCTCATAGTTTTGGGAAAACAATCATGTGGTGGGTGGAAATTTGGCTTTCCATGGAATGGGAGATTCCTTGGGTTGTGGGGTGAGCCTGAAATTAAGTGAATCATTTTCATTGGGTTAGGTGTGTGAGCCTAGGTTAGATGGGATATGACTCATGGGAGGATGAATCTGGTTTTTCAATTAGGTTTCACTAGAACGTATAGTAATTCGATTAGGGTGATACCTAATTATATCATGAGTGAGAAACTAGGAGTGGGTTCTTATTGGATGACTCTAACTTGATGATGATAGTGGTCATTATCATGACATGTTAAGAAAATGTCTTGATATGTGTGGGTAGGTGCGTACTGGGTACATATAACACCCCTAATTTTTATGAATATGTTTTCCAAGTAAATTAATTTTATTTGATGTATTGCATCACATGCTACACCAAGTTAATATTTATTTATATGATACACAAAGATAATATTGCGCTACATCCAACACTGACTTGGCTTGAATCACACACAACATTGAGTCTCTAGGAAACAACATTTTATTATTATAATTATTTAAATGAGATAGTTATAATATAGCCATTAAATGTAGTAATATGAATAGTAATAAATAATTTTTAAATATTATTTATAATTTTTAAATATAAATAAAACAAATATTTTTTGGTAAATACATTATATGTTTGAAAAGACTATTTTCTCAAATGAATTGCTTTTCATGTCCTTCTATGAATAATAATAAAATTAATTTTATAAAATTTTAGAAATTAAATTTAATAAAAAAACATAATTATTAAATTAAAAATTTCAAAATTATCTTAGGGTGATTTTTGGGTATTTTTCTGGAAAACTTTATTTTTGTATGAATAGTGAAAAATAGTGAATTTTAATTCAAAACTGATCTTTTTCCTATTTTATTTATATTGTTAAATTATATTTTAGTTTTGTTTTAAAGTGTAATTAGATAAATTTTACATCAATTGATCCAATTTAGGCCATTAAAACTAATTTCACATAGAAATTGGATATAAAAATATTTCAAACTTCTAAACATTTTTGCTTGAAGAACACGTTGTCACAACACATCTCCGGGGTTAATTTTAAATTAATTTATTACACTTATGTGATTATAATTTAGAATTTTTGATTCTATATTTGGAATCATCACAATCTATAAATTTTTATAGTTCTTATTAGTTTTTGACCAAAAATATTACTAACTGTAATTAAAATTAACTATAGAAATTAAGGTAAAAACAAGAATACTTAGTGGTTAAATTTTAACTTAAGTAGACAAATAACCTAAAAAAATTCCAAAATCTATTTTATGGAAATATTTATACCAAGTCCCATATTGGATATAAAATGTAAAATTATTGGAGTCACATGATTTAAGGGAGACCTATCAATAGTGTTTTCTTTTTTATATTTATAATAATATCACTCTTCCTCCACTATAAAATGGTAAGCACCCCTTAAATCTACATGAAAAATGGGGGTTTAAAACTCATTGGGAGTAGGTACTATAGCAGTACCGTAGTGTACTGTAGCAGCGACGGGCACTATAGCGGCGGCAGAGTACTATAGCAGTGTGGGTACTATAGCAGTACTATTCATAGAATGGGCTTTGGGACAAAAAATGGGCCTACAGGACATGTAATGGGTTATATGTCCACTGAGACTTCGGGCTATGTAATGGATCTCCATACCTAGTTAAAGAGTTATTTTATTTTCTTTAATAATAAATGAGGCTTCAGCCCCAACCTTTAAAAAATACTCTTCCTCCACTATAAAAGGGTGCTCAACCCCCTCACTTCTTTACACCTCACAAGACCTTTGGATCAATATAAATCTACCCATATTTTCTCCCAAATTTCATACCTTAATCCTATAATCCTAAATCTAAGCATAAATTGTAACGCCCTGACCCCAGTTACCCAGAGTCGGTGCATTATTACATAACATTGGCATTATCACAAAAGATCAAGTCTGGAAAGACCAATTAGTTTAGTAGCCTTGGAAGTACTAGATACATTCATAAGGTTTACATTACATCATAAAATGGAAAACTAAAAAAAAATTGTTTCCATATATGACACTGAGATCCCATAGACTATCCCTGTAGGTAATTCATAATATACTTCTTCACATCCTGGGAAAAATAAAACATAGAAAGGGGTGATCTCAGATGCTCAGTAAGGATAACAATATAGCGGAAGCTTTCATATATAATCATAAACATTTAAGGCAATGTATAAAACTAAAACAAAAGCCTTTTCAACATAAAATTCATCATAATATGGAAAATATAAATCAAAATAATTCCATTTACTTACTCACATGGATATTCTACTAGTCGAATAATCACATGCAATATCAATAGCCACTTTCACAATGATGGAATGCATAATGCCAGACTTTCATAACCACATAGTCAAGGATTTGTGCCAAGACTACAAAAACTATTTTGTCAAGGCCTTGTGCCAAAACACTAGTTTGTCTCACGAGACATACCGATTCATCGAGGAGCTATAGCGATCTCCACCCGTCACTTACTAAGTCCAGTGCATTCCTTATATTAAAAGTTTTAAACATAACATAAACATTCGTATTAAAACTAGTATAAAAAATTTCAATACATTATCCATAAACCATGAATGGTGTAAAAATAACATATCAAAATTCAAACATATCACATAACCTACAATAAAATATAGAATTTTTGTATCATAATAAATCAACTTCAAATAAGCTTAAAATCCATCAAAGGATATTGACATAGATGAAATCAAAACCTTTTTTAGAGAAATATATCTTTCTATTTTTAAATCATTTATGAAAGAATTTATTTTGGAAATATTCTTATAAGATTGTAAGGGAATCTTCGACGATGTTATAACGGTGGAAAATAGCCACACTCACCGTATAAGTTAAAAAAATACATTCTTACCTTAATTTTGTCGAAATGGTTATAAAGGACATTGTTTGGTAAAAAAAAGAAAGATTCCTTTATAAACATATTATAAAAGTCAAACAAGGGTATAAATGACTTTAATCCACAGTCTATAAAATAGTAAGAATGTTTTGAAATAAATTTTTAAGAAACATGGATGTGGATGATAAAGAGGTCCCAGTAGATAATTATGTATAAACAACCTCAGATAATAAAGAGATTGTATAATTAACCCTTATAGTGTACTTTTCCTTGGTCGAGGGTAGGTTAAAATCATGTATAATGGTAAAATAATTGTTATTAAATTATAAAAGAATCATATACATTAATATGATATCATATATGATCTTTTAACATTGCTTTGTTAATAATATCTTAGTATTATCGTCATTTCAGGTGTTAACTGATTCGTTTTCATTTATATTATTTGTTACGCAAGTAATGTTTGTTACAGATAGGTTGTATATTATTCATATTAATAATTATATTATGTCTTTAAAAATTATTTTTAATCATCTAATTAAAATTAGTCTTGAATGGATATGATGGAGAATGAATCTCATCGTGTTCCTGGAGATGGTAATCCGTACGTACGCACGAGCGACAATATCATTATTTTGATATTAAAAGAATATATAATTGTATTTTATATAATATATATATATAATAATTATAATTTTATATTTATTTTTTACATCAATTACACATCATTATTATACCCATCCAAATAATAATGTATTGAATAACAATTACACCACGACGTGGAGACGGTAAGCTGTATGTATGCACGTATGGGGACATGTCATTCAAAGGATGGATATAATAATGAATTTGGTGGTACCGTATTTATAATAACATCAAAGTATATAGAAGATACTGTAGTTATTATTTTATAATTGAAACAACAAAGAAAAAGGAAGTGGAAGAAGAAAGGAACTTAAAAGAGGTGATGAAATATTTACCTCTTCTTCGGGTTCTTCCTTTTTATTTGATCAAAATGGATCCTTAGGTTGGCTTTATGACAAAATAAAGGCCTCTAAGATGAATGGAGGATAGTTTTTAGGGTATTTGGGAAGAGTTTGGACAATCAAAATGACTTTGATGGTGTGAATTAGAGAGAAGGGGGTGCCCTTTTATAAGAGGGGTGAGGGGAACCTTATGAAAATCTAGAAATATTATTTTATAATAAAATAATTTTCGGTTTCTAATGGCTCAAAAATGGATTATTTAAATGATAAGGTGGGGATGGGTGTAAAACCACTCAAAAAATAGGTTTTATACAGGTCTAAGTCACTATATTAACATTATCATTTAGCTTTAACTCTTAGTTAAATAGTTTGACATTTAACATGTCTCTTTGTATTTTTATATTATGTGGTTAATAAACTTACTATATACTTCCAAGAGAACTCAAAGTGGTTCATTAATGATAAACCTATCATTATATAAGTATTTAGGCCAAACCTAATATTTTTAGGAATAGAATATAAATTAATAATATAATATTTGTTTTAAAAACTCTTTTATTTCAATTTTGACACTATTTTGTATTTTGTTTTTTCTAAATTTATAGTAGCATTATTACTTCGAAATAAATTCATCTAAACAACCCTAATATGTCATATTAACCTATAAGATTAGTTTAATTCATAAAAAGTCTCAAATTACATTTATTCAGATATTTTTTAATATCAATTATTTAAATATTTCATTAATTAGGTAATTACTGCATCATCATTGTGTCATAATTAATTAAATTATTTAATTTCTAAAAAATAGAAATAAAATATGATTATGTGGGAAATATTTTTATTTTTATAATTAATATTTATAGTCTAATTTATCTCATGTGTAACCCTATATTGAAAATGTTTTACTTATTAAACTTTGATTTTAACTCTTTTAACTCTTCTTTGAATTAAATAATAATAAATATCCTAATATAATCCAAGTGGACCTAAAGAATCATATTTTATTACTAAGGTTGTTTTTGGTCTAATTATACTTATCAAATAGAATTAGGACATGTGTTAGGGTAATAATAATATCATTTTTACCCTTAAATATCCTATTTACTTTTAACCATGGTAAATAAAAGTAAAAAGTTACTATTTACCAAAAATTATTTTCAGATTATTGAACCACATTTTTCTTACTGATATCAACTGTGTCTCTCAGATTTTTGAAATTCCACTCACAGAAGCGGTAAAATTAAGTTTTATATGAATTTGCAAATTCTCCTAGGAGGTAGGTAAAAGACGGTGAAAAGTTCAATAAAATTTTTATATATCTAAAATATTATAAACTAAATCCAATGAATTACAATGAACTTATATAGGTATTATGTATCCATTTTGACCTAAAATAAATTTAAATAAAATAAATAATTATTTAAATAAAAAGTCTATTTTAAACAATAACTCAGTGTTTTTCACTATTCATCAAAAATTGAAAGTTTTCAGAAAAATACAAAAATTCACCCTAAGCTAATTTCGATATTATGAATCTAAAAATGAAGTCCATTTTGAAAGATAAAATTTATAAAATTTCAAAAGGTGGGTATTACTATTCATAACTGCTAGTTTGATTGGTTGTGGTGTGTTAGAACTCGAAGTTGCGTACAACACACGCTATTTTATTATTCAAAGAGAAGCGTACCATGGAATATTGGGGTGTTATATTCTACCCTCCTTCAAATAAATTAGTCCTTGAAATTTCTAGAATATTACTGCACAAAAAGACTCGGGTGGTTCTTCATCATAAGTTCTTCGGGTTCCCATGTTGCCTCTTCCATCCTATGGTTTCTCCATAGAACTTTTACCAGACAAGTCGTCCAGTTTCTCAACACTTGTTCTCTTGTGTCAAGAATCTTTTCAGGCTCTTTGCAATAAGACATATCGGGTTCCAGTTCTAATTCCTCATAAGTGAGTACATGCGTTGGGTCACACATGTATTTTCTCAATAGTGATACGTGTAACACATCGTGAACTTTGGAGAGACTCGGCGGCATTTCCAAACGGTAAGATACAACCCCAATTCGTTCTAGAAATTCAAAAGTTTCGATGTACCTGGGACTCAATTTCCCTTCTTATCGAAATGTATAACACCCTTCCATGGAGATACCTTCAATAAAATATGATCTCCTATCTAAAATTCCAAATCATTCCTTCAGTTATCGGGATAACTCTTCTGCCTAATTTGAGAATCTTTGATGTGATTTTGGATTACCTTCACCTTTTTCATCGTTTCCTCCACCAGTTCCGGGCTTATGAGTTTTATTTCACCAACATCATCCCAACAGGATGGTGTGTGACATCTCTTTTTGTATAACTCTTCATATGGTTCCATCTAAATACTTGAATGGAAGATATTGTTGTAGGAAAATTCTACTAGAGGTAAATATTGATCCCGCATACCTTGAAAGTCAAGTGAGCAAGATCTCAACATGTCTTCTAAGTTTTCAACGGTCTGTTCTGATTGTCCAATAGTTTGGGGGTGGTAGGCAGTGCTCAAACGAAGTTCAGTATTCAGGGCTTTCGAAAGATTTTTCTAGAATCTTGATGTAAAACGGGGATCATGATCAGAAACAATCGATAGTGGTACTCCATGAAGTCTTACAACTTCATTAATATATAGTCTTGATAATTGTTCTAGTGTTAAATCACTTCTTATAGCAAGAAAATGTGCTGAATTGGTAAGATGATCAACAATGACCCATATTTCATCGTTCCTTCTATGAGTCTTTGGTAGTCCCATGAAAAATTCCATCATAATATTATCTCATTTACACTCAGGTAAGAGAAGAGGTTACAAGACTCCTCCAGGCTGTTGCCTTCGAGCTTTCACTTGTTGAAAAACCATATATCTTGACACAAAATCAGCAATCTCCATCTTAATGTTGTCCCACCAAAAATTTTCCTTCAAATATCTATACATTTTTGTGCTACCATGGTGTATAGACAAATTGGAACTATGAACATAATCCAATAATTCCCTTTTTAGATCAGGTATATCAGGAACACAAAATCTCTTCCCAAATTTCAAAATTCCATCTTCATACATAAAGTTAATCAATATCCCATCATTCATAGATTTAATCTTCTTTTGAAACTCTTCCTCATCGGTCTGAGAACTCTTTATCCTTTATAGTAAAGATTATTTGGAAACCATTTGAAAAAGTAATGATGTTTCACCTTCCATGGTGATTTCCATATCCATATTTACTAGATCCATGTATATAGGATCCTTTTCAACTCTCATCTTGTTCAAAGATCCAAGATCCTTTCTACTCAAAGCATCTACCACCTTATTTTCCTTCCCCGGGTGGTAGTGTATAGTGAAATCATAATCCTTGAGTAGTTCAAGCCATCTCCTTGGCCTTATATTGAGTTCTTTCTGTGAGAAAATATACTTCAAACTCTTGTGATCGGTACATATCTCACATTTTTCACCATAGAGATAGTGTCGCCAAATCTTCAAATCAAATATTACAGTTGTTAACTCAAGATCATGAGTAGGATAGTTTTTCTCATGAATTTTTAGCTTTCTTGATGCATAGGCAATAACCCTATCATTTTTCATAAGGACACAACCAAGTAATTTCTTTGAAGCATCACTATAAATAACAAACCAATCATTCCCTGGTGGTAGAGTAAATATAGGAGCATTGACTAATCTTCTCTTCAGTTCTTCAAAACATTCTTCACACTCTTTTGTCCAAAAAAATTTAACCCCTTTACGTGTGAGCTTGGTTAATGGGTTAGAAAACTGGGAAAAATTCTGGACAAAACGTCGATAATAACCTACTAAACCAATAAAACTGCGTACCCTAGTTATACTCGTCGCTGCTGGCCATTCTTAGATTACCTTGGTCTTTAAAGGATCAATGGAGATTCCATCCTTAGAGACAATATGTCCAATAAAATAAATCTCCTGAAGTTAGAATTAAAACTTTCTAAACTTCCCATATAATTCATGTATTATAGGAGTCTCAGGATAATGCACAAGTGATTTTCATGATCTTCATTGCTTTTAGAGTATACCAAGATATCATCAATAAATACCACTACAAAGTCATCAAGATATTCCTTGAAAACTCTGTTCATTAGATCCATGAAAACAGAGGGTGCATTAGTCAACCCAAAAGTCATTAATGTAAACTCGTAATGCTCGTACCTGGTTCGAAATGCTATTTTCAGAATGTCTTTCTTCTTCACACACAACTGATGATATCCAGAACAAAGGTAAATATTTGAAAATTATTAAGCTCCATGAAGTTGGTCAAATAAATCATCAATGCGAGGTAGGGGATACTTGTTATTTATTGTTATAGCATTGATCTCCCTGTAGTCAATGCACAACCTCATAGATCCATCTGTCTTCTTAACAAAAAGGAAAGGGTCTCCCCATGGAGAAACACTAGGGTGAATAAATTCCTTATTAATCAATTCCTCTATTTTTTTCTTTAGTTCCACTAATTCCACAGTGGCCATTCTATAATGGGTCTTCGATATGGGGCTTGATCCAGGAATTAAATCAATGGAAAACTCAATTTCTCGTTCTGGAGGATGTCTAGGTAAATATTCTGGAAACACATCAACATATTGTTTCACAATAGGTACATCCTCTATTTGAACATTCTTTTCCTCACCCAAAGTTATTTTTTTCTCTTCCTCCCTAATAATTGAATTTAGTTGAGCTAATAGGGGTGGATCTAGATAAGAATTAAGTGGTGACGATTCTACTCTAAAGATAAGGTGTTCTTTATCATCGTCATCAAAAATAGTAACCTCCTTCTTCTTACAATAAATTTTTGAATCATGGTCTGAAAGACAATCCATATTGAGGATTATATCAAATTAAATCATGGGTATTACGATGAGATCAGTAGATAAAGAAAATTTATATTCCCTAATGGGGACTGATTCACAAAACATTGTTGCAATGATACTACCCTTAGGAGTTTTGACTAACAACTCCCTTGTTAAATCAAATTGGAAATATGTAATTTTCTTAGCAAACTGAGAAGATATGAAACAATGCAATGATACAGAATCAAATAAAGCATTTGCTAAACTTGAGGACACCATTAAATTACCTGCCACTACATCTTTTGGAGCTTCAACCTCAGCAGTAGTGATAGCATAAGCTTGGCCTAGATCCCTTGGCCTTTTCTGAGGTAAGTTACCTTGACACTTAGCACATTAATTTTCATAATTCCCCCTTTCTCTAAAATTATAGCATTCAACATAAACATCCTCTTTCTTCCCCTTACAATCACGAGATTGGTGGCCTTTTTAACCAAACTTGTAACAGACTCTCATTCCCTTCAGGCAAGTACCAGAGTGTTTCTTCCCACATTTACTACAGGATGGATATTCAACTTTTCCCTTCTTCCCCTTATTTACATTTCCAGAGTGTTCAGCATATCTCTTCTTCTCTTGTTTTGATTTAAAGTCATAAGACTAAGAGAATTCATTTTCTGTCTTGATAGAACACGAGACAATATCTTCGTATGATGAGAAGGATTGTGATACTAATGCTTGATAGAGAAATGGTTTTAACCCATCAAAGAAACGGTCAATCTTACTTCTTGAGTTACATATATAATCTTCAGCATGCCCCACTAACCTTGTAAAGTTAGCCTCATACTTTGCAACATTCTCATCCTCCTTTTTCCTCAGACTCAGAAATTGCCTTTTCATATCTGCTCGATGGTCACGAGGAAAGTATTTTTCTAATAAAAGACCTTTAAACTACCTCCATTCCATATTTTATACTTCATCATCTTACTTTGTGTTTTGAATAATTGACCACTATTGATCAGAATCTTCAGTGAGGCGGTAAACTGCCATGATAACTTTTTCCCTTTCACTACTCCCCAAGGCATGGAATATTTTCTCTAAGGATTTTATCCATTTCTTAGCTACTAATGGATTTTTACCCCCATTGAATGTTGGTGGTTGTTTCCTTATGAAGCGGTCTAACATTGATCCTCTACGTTGTGGATCAGGGTGCTCCATACTGGTAAGGTTATTATTCATAACTTGTGTGAGTTATCCCAGTATGGTGATAAGATGATGAGCATCAGTTGTATCTCCAGCTCCACTATAATTATCTTGAGCAGGGGGGAATTCCCTACATAGAGTGTGTGCATTGATACAGTTTCCATTCCTTCCACTAGGCTTCATTTCTAAACAATGGCATAAACAAGATTAGTTTATGAATTGAAATACATAATTCCAAACATGTAAAACACTTAACATAAATTTAACAGTTTATGGATATAATCCATAATTATAAAAAAAATGTTTTCTTTGAGGAAGTATGTACTTATAAACCCTTCATAATGGTTTGTAAAGAAAATTAGAATTATCCTAAGCATATCCCTTGGGAGTGTCGTAACCAAGAGTGCAGCAAGGCTCATTGTCGTGCACTAGTTCCCGTTCGAGTCTTGCTCAAAGTGGTGTTTTTAGGTTTTACCCCTAGCTACATATGTGCCAGAGCTGACTCTACCTTCTTGTATCCAGACAAGGATGTATTTCTTGGAAAACTCAAAAAATCTCTACATTACCAAAATTCTAGGAAGTTCTTATATACTAATCCTCAAAGTCTATCTTAGGGTAATGTGCTCTAATCAGAGTTTCTCTAAATCTAGTTTCTAAAGTTTGTACTAAACTTCTTCTGATACCAACTGTAATGCCCTAACCCCAGTTACCCAGAGTCAGTGAATTATTAAATAACATTGGCATGATCCCAAAATATCAAGTCTCGAAAGACCGATTAGTTTAGTAGCCTTGTAAGTACTAGATACATTCATAAGGTTTACATTACATCATAAAATGGAAAACTACGAAAACATTTTTTCCATAGAAAACACTGATATCCCATATACTATCCCTACAGGTCATTCATAATATACTTCTTAACATCCTGGAAAAAATAAAACATATAAATGGGTGAGCTCAGATGCTCAGTAAGGATAACAATATAGCAGAATCTTTCATATATAATAATAAACATTTAAGGCAATTAATAAAACTAAAAAAAATCCCTTTCAACATAAACTTCATCATAATATGGAAAATATAAATCAAAATAATGCCATTTAATTACTCATATGGATATTCTACTAGTATAATAATCACATGCAATATCAATAGCCACTTTCATAATGATGGAATGCATAATGCCAGACTTTCATAACCACATAGTCAAGGCCTTGTGTCAAGACTACAAATAAGATTTTGTCAAGGCCTTATGCCAAGACACTTGTTTGTCTCACGAGACCTACCGATTCATCGAGGAGATATAGCGGTCTCCACCCATCACTTACTATGTCTAATTCATTCCTCATATGAAAAGGTTCAAACATAACATAAAAATTCATATTAAAACTAGAATAAGAGATTTCAATACTTTATCCATAAACCATGAATGGTGTAAAACAAACACATCCACAGTCAAATATATCACAAAACCTTCAATAAAATATGGAAGTTTTGTATCATAATAAATCAACTTCAAATAAGTTTAAAATCCATCAAAGGATGTTGACATAGATGAAATCAAAACCTTTTTTAGAGTAATATCTCTTTCTATTTTGAAATCATTTATGAAAACATTTATTTTGGAAATATTCTTATAATCTTGTAAGGGAAGCTTCGATGATGTTATAATGGTTGAAAATAGCCACACACGCCATATAAGTTAAAAAAAATACATTCTTACCTTAATTTTGTAGAAAAAGTTATAAAGGACCTCGTTTGGAAAATGACGAAAAGATTCCTTTATAAACTACTTATAAAAGTCAAAAAAGGGTATAAATGACTTTAATACATATTCTACAAAATATTAAGAATGTTTTGAAATACATTTTTAGGAAACATGGAAGTGGATGATAAAGAGGTCCTAGTATATAATTATGTATAAACAACCTCAAATAATGAAGAGATTGTAGAATTAACCCTTACCTTGTACTTTTACTTGGTCAAGGGTAGGTTAACCTCCTGCATAATGGTGAAATAATTTTCATTAAATTATACAAAAATCATATACAATAATATGATATCATATATGATCTTTTAACATTGATTTGTTAATAATATCTTAGTATTATCGTTGTTTCGGGTGTTAACTGATTCGTTTTCATTTATATGGTTTGTTACGTAAGAAATGTTTGTTATGGATAGGATGTATCTTATTCATATTCAAAATTATATTAAGTATTTAAACATTATTTTTAATCATATAATGAAAATTAGTCTTGAATGGATACGATGGGGAATGAATCTCATCGTGATCATGGAGACGGTAATCCGTGCGTACGCATGAGTGACAATATCATTCTTTTGATATTAAAAGAATATATAATTGGATAGTATATCATATATACATAATCATTATCATGTTATATTTATTATTTACATCAATTACACATCATTATTATACCCATCCAAATAATAATGTATTGAATAACAATTACACCACGACGTGGAGACGGTATGCCATACGTACGCACGTATGGTAAAATGTCATTCAAATAATGGATAGAATAATAAATTTGGTTGTGCAATATTTATAATAAAATAATATTATATATAATATACTTGATTTATTATTTTGTAATGGAAAAAACCAAGAAAAATGATGTGGAAGAAAAAAAAATAACTTGAAAGAGGTGAGGAAATATTTACCTCTTCTTTGGGTTCTTCCTTTTGATTTGATCAAAAGGGATCCTTAGGTTGTATTTCTGACTAAATGAAGGCCTCTATTATGAAGGGAGGATATTTGAGAGGGTATTTCGGAAGAGTTTGTCTGGGCCAAATGGATTTGAAGGTGTGAATTAGAGATAAGGGGGAGTGCCCTTTTATAAGAGGGGTGAAGGGCACCTTATGAAAATCTAGAAATATTATTTTATAATAAAATAATTTTATGTTTCTAATTGATCAAAAATGGATTCTTTAAAGGATAAGGTAAGTATGGGACTAAAACCACTCAACCAATAGGTTTTAGACAGATTTGGGTCACTATATAAACTTTATCCTTTAGCTTTAACACTTAGTTAAATAGTTTGACATTTACCATGTCTCTTTGAATTTTTATATTATATGGTTAATAAACTTACTATATACATCCAAGAGAACCCCAAGTGGTTCATTAATGATACAAATATCATTATATAAGTATTTTTTCCAAACATTATATTTTTAGGAATATAATATCAATTAATAATATAATATTTGTTTTAAAACACTTTTATGTCAATTTTGACACTATTTGGTATTTTGTTTTTTCTAAATTCATAGCATCATTATTACTTCAAAAAAAATTAATCTTAACAACCCTAATATTTCATATTAACCTATAAAATTATTTTAATTCATAAAAAGTTTCAAATTAATTTTATTTGGATATTTATAATATCAATTATTTTAAAATTTCATTAATTAGGTAATTACTACATCATCATTGTGTCATAAATAAAATACATTATTTAATGTATAAAAATTATAAATTAAATACCCTTATTTAGGAAATATTTTTATATTTCTCATTAATATTTATAGTCGAATTTATCTTATGTTTAACCCTATATTAAATAAATTTTACTTATTAAACTTTAATTTTAACTCTTTTAACTCTTCTTTCAATTAAATAATAATAAATGTCCTAATCTAATTCAAGTGGACCTAAAGGGTCATATTTTATTCCTAAGGTTTTTTTGGTAGAATTATACTTATACAATAGAATTAGGACATGTTTTAGGGTAATAATAATGTCATTTTTTCTCTTCAATACCCTATTTACTTTTAACCGTGGTAAATAAAAGTAAAAAGTTACTATTCACCACGAAATATTTTCATCTTATTGAACCACATTTTTTTTACTAATATCAACCATGTCACTCGTATTTTTAACATTCCACTCATAGAAGCGGTAAAATTATATTTTATGTGAATTTGTCAATTCTCCTAGGAGGTGGGTAAAAGACGGTGAAAAGTTCAATAAAATTTTTATATATCTAAAATTTTTATAAACTAAATCCAATTAATTACATTTAACTTATATAGGTATTATGTATCTATTTTGACCTAATATAAATTTAAATAAAATAAATAATTATTTAAATAAAAAGTCGGTTTTAAAAAATAACTTAGTGTTTTTCACTATTCATCAAAAATTGAAAGTTTTCATAAAAATACCAAAAATTCACCCAAAGATAATTTTGATATTCCGAATCCAAAAATGAAGTCCATTTTGAATGATAAAATTTATAAAATTTAAAAAGGTGGGTATTATTATTCATAAGTGCTAGTTTGATTGGTTGTGGTGTGTTAGAACTCGAAGTTGAGTACAACACACTATATTGTATTATTCAAAGAGAAGTGTATCGTGGAAGCTTGGGGTGTTACATAAATTCAACTAAGGAAGTATTTTGGTTCAAACCAAGACTAGTTACCCAAAGAAGAGGTAACATCCTTCCACAAGATTTGTTGTATCTCTTCATTCTATACCCCTAAAATATTCTTATATCGTGATTATATAATAACCTCAGTATCCTCAATATTATTATATTCTTTTATTCTATGTTTTATACCTACACCTACACACACTTCTATCAAATGGGTAATGAACTTACATTTCATGTGTACAGTGGACTACCGCCTCATGAAATGATGTAGTTCATTTTTTCCTTCCACCTCTCATGGTTGGGAATTATGATGGACATACTATTTTTAGATGTTAAAAATGATATTTATAATGTATTTATGCTTTTAGAATTATTATATAACGCATACCTCTATCATTTCAATTTTGTGTAAATATGATAACTTCGTTTGTGGATTGTGGAATACAGCATCCTTAAAACGATGTGATTTGTTCACACTTTACATGGAATCACTACCACAAAACCGGGTTTCCGCAGCGCTACCCTTTATTAGTTATAAAAAAAACTCTAATAAAGTGGGTGCCTTTATCAGTGCTAAAAAAAGTGCTCATAAAGGTAACTTTTAATAGTGCTAAAAAAGAGAAGTTAAAAGTTAGCCTTTATCAATGATTTTTTTAAAGATGTTAAAGGGGACACCTTTATCAGCGCTTTTTTTAGTAGTGATGATAAAGGGATGGCTTTATCAGTGCTTTTTCCTAGCACTGATAAAGTTTATATTTAAAAAAATAATGAAAAATAATTTATTGTCATATAAGTGTATTTATATTGATATAAATATAATATATATTTTTTAAATATGTTTTAGATAAGAATAACTAGACTATTACATTTAATATATAAGACATTTAGTGAAAATGGATTTAAAATATTTTAAAAAATAATATTAATTAATAATTTTATAATTATAATCTATTAATAATCATTTAATAACAAATTTAAGCCACAAAAAATCAAAAAAAATAATAAAATATCTAAAATAATTTGAAAATGTTACCTAAACTTCAAACAGACATAACTTTTTATCCCGGTATCTGTTTGAGCTCTAAAACATATCAAATCAATTCTTGAGATGAGATATACCCAGTAATGACCAAAGGGAACCTTTTGTTATATTTTTTGAGGCCCAAAAAGGTCCAGAAGGACTCCAAAACTGAGTTTTTAGTCGGGATACCCCGATTTGTTAACATTCGAACGGGTATTACTTCTGATCTGTACGTATTCTAGGCCTATACCACATATCATATCAAATAGTGTTTCATTTTCTTCGATTTGAGTCATTGTGGAGTTGAAATGGACTTCTGGATTATAAGTTATTGTCATTTTAACATTCTATGGTTTTAAAATACACACACACACACACACACACACACACACACACACACATATATATATATATATATGTATTTATTCGTAAATATATGTGTGTGTGTGTGTTGTATATATGTATTTATTTATTTATTTATTTATTAATAAACACATATAAAAAATATATTTTATAAATTTATTAAAAACTAATCTTATAAATATATATTAATATACAAATAAATATACAGATAAAAAATTATAACTAAATATATATATATATATATACATAAATATAAATTAATATATGAATAAATATATATATATATATATAATAATATATGAATAAATATATATGTATTAATATAACTAAATATATTTATATTAATATGAATATATATTAATATACAAATAAATATAACTATATATATATAAATAAATATAAATATATATTAATATAAAAAAAATATATATTAATATATGAATAAATATATATGTATTAATATAACTAAATATATTTATATTAATATGAATCTATATTAATATAACAATAAATATAACTATATATGTATAAATAAATAGACATATCATTAAATAGAGAAAAAAATAAATAGCTTAGGGGTAAAGGTGCAGGCGCGCCAGGGGGGGTCTCAGGTTCGAGTTCAGGTGGAAGCGAGGAGGGGCGCGTGGGAAAGTACAGGATGCACGGGCTAGTTCAGCATGTGGGAGAGTGGGAGGGGTCTTCCTAGCACTAATAAAAGGGGGGTCAAGTTCTGTGAAAAGATCCCCGAACATTTTAATTTTTTTTACTTTTATCAGCGGTAAAAAAAAGCATTGATAAATGACCTTTTTATTAGCGCTTTTTTTAGCACTGATAAAATACCCCTTTTATCAATGCTTTTTAGAACTGATGAAATGTTCCTTTATTAGCTGAGCACTGATAAAACGGACCCCCCATCTTCACCTCGATTAATAACACTTTTCTAGCGTTGTTAATGCCCTTTTCTAGCACTGATAAAGTCCATTTTTCCAGTAGTGAATGTATTAAGGATAGGTTTAGTAAATTTATATAATAAATATGAAATAATAATTCTATTGTAATTATTATATATATATACATACATGTCATTTAATTTCTTTCAAAATGACTATAAAATGGAAACAGTGTTCACACGTACATACAGTCTACCATCTCCATGAAAAGTGTATTTCATTTTATATTTATACCTTTTATATATTATTATAAATATTTATATAGTGGATATATATGATATTTAAATCATTATTTACATTATGTAAATAATTAAATCATGATCTAATTAAGAGGATCAAGAATAATAAATCAAAAAATATAAAAAAAACATAGCAGATATTACCCAAAACGTAAAATTAAAATAGAATTGTTAATAAACAGGTAATATAAAGTAATAATAAAATCATATATGGTATTATATATAAGAATATTTTTATATAGTATATTTATAATAAACTTATATTTATTTTATATGATGATTTCATGAGTATGATGGGAGTCAAGATAAGAGGTAAGGATTTTCTCATCTCACTTTTATTTCTGTGAGAGTTATGCCTTTTTCACTACTCATTTTTATGGTGTATATACTACAGATGAATACATTCAATTATTATTATCCTTAAATTTATTGTTATTTACATATCCATTTTATGATCTATCTTTCATGGGGTTTATGTTTCAAAAGTTACCAAATCGGTAAAGTAATTTTGTCCCAATTTTCCTTCTTTGAGACACTTTCCATGTTATGCACCTATATTCTTCTATGAGGTGTATAAACTACCCTTTTACATTTTATATCCTAAATATATTTATTTTATTGATATTTTAAGTTTCATTTAATTTCATTTTTTACATGGAGAGTATGATTCAAGGTTACAATGTGGTAGGAGTTTATTGCAACAATCTCATCGTTTATCGGGATTGTTTATGATTATACTTTCATTAATGAAATCTTATGAACCTTATTTTAAGAACAATCATGAATATTATTATCCTATGATTACTAATTATATCTTCATGTATTAGTTATATTTTTTCACTCTTTTTTACTTAATATAATTAAGAAACTTCTTATAAGAAAATCTCATATCATTTCTCTTTTTGGTCAAAAATCGGTTTTATTCAAAAACCATGTTTTCAAATATGTTCTCAAAAAAATATTTTTAAAATGATATTTTAAGCTAACTTTTAAGGAAAATGGATTTTAAAAATGTTTTATGGTTTTAAAATCTTACCTAATAAGTTTTTAAATTTATTTTAAAAGAAAAAGGTTTTCAAAAAAATATGTTGTAAAAGGTTTTTTTAAAAGTAGAAAGGATATTTTCCTCAAGAAATGTTTTTAAAGATATTTCCAAATTATTTTCCCTCTAAGATGACATCCATTGGAATTACTCATACCTTTCTGATAAATTATCCAAAGTTTTCTTCATATTCTCTATCTGAATGGTTTATGTTTTTATGGAATGATTTTTATAAAACCTATTTCTCTTTCACAGGTTATATTCTTATGAAGCCCGCTTCTTTTCATGGATTATAATTTGATAAAATGATTATGAAACATGTCACTTTTCCAAAGGATATGATATGATGATATGTTTATGATACCCATTTCATTTCATGGGTTATGATATGATTGTCTATGGTATTTTGTCACACATATTTATGATTTCATTATGAGATGGTTAGGACCTATATCTCCCTCCAATGCATTGGGTAAAGATTTATATCTCATAATATAAACATCATTGGAATAAGGAGTGAACTAAGTTCAGTAAATGAATTTGTCCCCTAAAATGGTATTGGGAGTGAACCTTGACTACTAAGATGGTCATGGGAGTGAACCATGACTACCAATATGGTATGGCAGTGAACTCATACTACTAATATGGCCAGGGAAATAAGTCTTGACTACTATTAAAATAATTTTATACACTTATTTGTCTACCATAATTT
The DNA here is from genome assembly GCA_963277665.1 of Viscum album. Lineage (NCBI taxonomy): Eukaryota > Viridiplantae > Streptophyta > Magnoliopsida > Santalales > Viscaceae > Viscum > Viscum album. Next base: position 1,321,816,797 of record OY728138.1, read on the forward strand.
AATGTATTATTCCTATGTTAAGCTTTTATGTCTCATTCTCTCGATTCCCTTATGATTCATTTCTTATTAAATCATGATATTTATTCTATGATTAATTTTTATAATCTTTTATATGTAGGGTGTGATTTTATAATATTATGATCATGTTCTCATATTGGTATGCTCATGTTTTTTCTTAAATATTTCCCTTGTTTATCACTACTGAGAATCTGATATAACCTCTTTTTATTCTTCCTTTACCCAAGTTATGAAGATATGTATTATGTATGATGTGCCTAAGAAGTGTGATAGTCTTGAAGAACCTTGTGGAAGATAATATTTGTCACTTATGTACCAGTTTTTATGTTTCCATGTTTCCAAATGAACTAAACTAATACGGTAATTGGGTGTTTGTTTGTGTAATGTATTTAGTATTCTATAAAAATGATGCAATTTTAATGTATTGAAATTGAGGGTCTCTATAGTTGGTATCAGAGCAAAATTTTAGCTAAACTTTGGAAACTAGGATGAGAGAACCTTAGTGAGAACCATAAGGAAATGTGTAGGGATAAGTATAAGAATGAGGGAAAGTATAGGAAAATGTACTTGAATTTTGGTAAAGGATAGAGAGAGTGTTTTTCAATAAATACATCCCAGTCTATATACTACAAGTGGATGTGTCTCTGTCACAGATGTATATAGGGGTAACAACCCCAAAAACACTATATTAAGCTAGAATAAATTTGGAAGTGGTGCAAGACAATGGGCCTAGTTTCACACCTGTTTTGACACTCTCAGGGGATATGATTTGGGAATTCACAAACCCTTCATGAACCATCATGAAATATTTAAATTGAATTTGGTTATGAATAACCTAGGATAAACCTAAGGTATTAAAGATTAAAATAGTGGTCGTAATTTAGACATCATATAAGTAGTTTTTAATGATTATGTGTTCCCCTCTATGATTATTGTTTCTTACTCTATACCTTTTTGTTTTAGTCAATGTTTAAAACCCAATGGAACCATGTTAATACTGTGTTTGATGGGAAATGAAATGATTGTTCACCTAAGAATTTGAATTCTATGGGAGACGGAATGAAAAATTATGTTACTATACTCACCCAAATTTCTTAAGATATGAATCATTTTGGACTTCCAAATGAGAAAAGTATGGAATTACATTCTGTTGAGTCCTTTGTGAGTCAATTTCCATATTCTTTCAGTGGATATTATGAATCATTCTCCAGTGTTCAGATCATGAGAAATTCATTCTGGTTTTTAATCACTTAGAATGTGAAGTAAACCAATGGTGTAATATAATCAAGAATATGATGAATCAAGAAGAAATATAATCCATGTATTGGTATGAGATCAAAACTTATTTTTCAATAATTAATTTCCACATATTTTTTGTACAATGATGGAGAAATAGTTCCTTGAGTTAGAGAAAAGGAATGATGAATTTATTGGAACCTATAAGCCAAATTTTACAAGACTTGGGAGGTACAATTCTGGTATTATCATCCTACCAAAAAGTAAATTTGATATATTCTTCAGTGGATTAACACCAGGTCTTATAAGCACATTGACCATAAGAGACTTTAGTAGCTATGAAGAGATTTTCCATTATGATTTTAGGGTCAAAATGGTGGTTGGAGTTACATATCAATCTCATGGTTTTGATAAGAAAATGAAGATGGATTTTAAAAGAAAATATAAAAACCATAAAGAGAAGAATATGATCTTTCTTTTATGCTCTAAGTGTTGGAATAATCATGGAGGAAATTGTCTTAAGGGGTCTAATAAATGTTTTAAGTGTGGAAGGTAAGGTCTCTAGGAATTTGTTTTCCAAAGTTATGGGAAGAATATTGCTAATAATACGAATGAAGAAAAAGCTTCATAGAATGCACCTCCCCATATCCAGTGTTACAAGTGTAAGGAGAATGTTCATTATTATAACTACTTACCAAACCAAATGCTTAATGATTATGGTCAATTTTAGAAATATCTTAAGTAGAGGGACCAAGGGAAATCTCATGCAATCGTTGTTTCTGACGAGAGGTGTGATAATGACATAGTGAAAGGTACACTTACCATCCAATCTAGAACTTATAATGTATTATTTAATTCAATATCTACCTTCTCTTTAATATCTAAATAATTTTCTAAGGTTATTAAGATTCCACTAAAATGATTAGATGGGGAATTAGTAGTGAAAATCCCTAATTGTATGATGATTTCATATCAAGTGTATGATTCCTCTTTAGTTGACATTTGTGGGAATGTACTTCCTGCAAATATTTTCATTCTTACTTTGGTTGAAATTGATGCAATCTTAGGAATGGATTGGATTTATCTTCATAAATCCCAAATAAATTTTCAAGTAAGGGAAGTTACGTTTGATATTTCAAACTAAACTATGATATTTTATCAATATGATGATAAGTATGAACTTCCCATGAAGATCACATCCAGTGTATGGATATTAATAATCATTCAAAAGGTATATTTATCTCAAATGGTTGGGGATAAAATTGGCATCAATGATATTTCTATTTTTCAAGAATTTGTGGATACCTTTTCAGAATAGTTTCCTAGCCCTCCACCAAAACATGAATTTGAGTTATCGATAGAGTTCATACCTGGTTCCACAATAATTCAAAGTCTCCCAATAGAATTTCCCTAATTGAGTTTCTGGAATTGAAGAAGAAACTCTGAGAAAACCTTGATAAGGTATTCATTCAACCAAGTGTGTCACCTTGGGGTGCACCTATTCTTTTTATGAAAAATAAATATTGATCAATGTGACTATACATTTATTATCAAGAGTTAAACAAGATCATGATCAAGAACAAGTATCATCTTCCCCATATTGATGACTTGTTTGATGAACTATGTAAATATCAATACTTTTCCAAGATTGACCTTCATTCTGGATATCATCAATTGAGGTTCAAGAAGGAAATACCCAAAATGGCATTCTATAGAAGACATGGACACTATGAATATATAATTATGTCTTTTGGTATTATTATTTCCTCTGTTATCTTCAGGAATTTGGTGAATAGGGTCTTTAGAGGCTACCTTGATAAGTTTTTAGTAGTATTTATAGATGATATTCTTATCTATTCAAAGAGAAATGAAGATCATCAAGACCACTTGAGAATTGTAATAAATAGCCAAAGAAAAAAGAAATTGTATGAAAAATTTACAAATGTAATTTTTGGATACAGAATGTTTCATTTTTAGGTCATATAATTTCAAGAGAGTGTATAACAGTAGATCCATCAAAGGTGAAGGCAATTGAATATTTTCCTACACCAACCATGGTGACCGAAATCCATAGTTTTCCTGGTTTATATGGATATTATGAATAGTTTATGGAAACTTTATCATGGATATCTAATCCTTTGATAGAGTTAACTCAAAAGGGTTACAATTTCCTCTGGACATATGAATGTGAGGAAAATTTCAAGGAACTGAAGTAGGTTAGTCGGTGTGTAAATACCCGTAAATTTCAAGGAAATTTTTTTCTTAAATTCTTTGGGATTTTACGAGTACACAGTTTCTGATAGCACCTGATTCTGAGGCCCGGTGTGCCTGGAATCAATTTCCTATGTTTAGCTCGGGTACATTCAGTAAACGAACAAGCGGGTTTTTCTATCTTTTGAACTGGTGCTCGGAATCAAAATTTGAGGGCACCGATGAACTCGCAGCACTGGTAATTTCTTAAGGGTACTTTTACCGTAGTTGCGTTTTAAGCGGGTTGAGTTTTAATTTTTGGGTAAATAGTTTTAAATAAATAAAATTGGTGGCACAATTTTATTTTTATGGTTAGTGGTTAATTCCTCCCAAGGGAAGTTGAAGGTGGGGCCCAAACCCACATAACCTCCCATGGGAAGATATTTATGGGGTGGAGCCCACACGTGACCTAAACTATTGATATTCCCTAAACCCCTTAAACCCCTCCCATTAAACACCTTTGTTTAATGTTGACAACCCCCTTGGAATTTAAATGTGTAACCCTTCTACCTTCTCTCTCTCTCCCTCTTAACTCATACCAACACACATTAAATAATGAATTGAACTAGTTCAATCAGTTAATGAAGTGTTTTGAATTATTAAATTTTGAAATGAATGGCATGAACAATTAAAATAAGGGGTGACCTTATTTTAATTTTGTTGGCTTGTTGTGTGGGAATTTGGGGAGAGAGCCTTGTGTAAAAAAAGAAGGAAGCTCCTCCATAGTTGAAGAATGTCATCCTCTCCGCGAAGAATGTCATCTCTTCGTCGTATAGCACCAAATACAAGAAGATCAATGATGCACAATCCTCTTCTTCTCTCCGTGACAAAAAAGAGGAGACTTGCTTCCTTCTCAGGCGCACTTCGACGTCGCTTACGGAACCTCACCCCCGCGATGCCGTCTTTCGCGACGCCCGAAGTTCAATATATTTATTTGAGGTAGGGGTTTAATCATGAAAATGGATTTTTACATACCCAGTTCTTGTTGGAAATCGTTGTTGAATTTGGTTGATTTCTATCGTTTTATGCGGAGGGTGTGGGCCGAACAAACACGGCCCGAAAACCCTCCATTGTTCTCGTTTATTATTTTAGAATTAACAATTGATGGCGGAGGAAGCACGACGTCGTCGCGCCATGCCGGGAATGAGGCGAAGGGAACCAGCATCATCGCACCGGTTGTGCGAAAAGAACCACGGCCCACTACATGGGCCGCTTCGGCGGAAGAACCAGCCGGCCCGACGGCCAACCAAGCGAAGAGGAGCCGTGGTGCCAGGAGGGCACCACACTAAAGAAGTCGCGGCCTGCCATGCGGGCCGCGTGCGCCAGAGGGTCAGTCGGCCGAGCCAGCCGATTTGGGAAAGGGTGGCGCCGCTGGTGCATAAGGCTAGGGGGGTCGCTCCCCTGGAGCCCGCTCGGCTTCGGCCACGCCGGGCCGGGCCGCGTCGGGTCGGACCAGGCCGTACCCCGCCGGGCCGCGCCGCGCCGCGCCACTTTGGGTCGGGCCGTGCCACTTCGGGACAGGCAGCGCTCCTTCGGTCCAAGTAGAGAATTTTCTTCGGACCAGTCTGACACCCCTGCTGGGTTGGACCCATCGAACTAGGTCAACCCGACCCATCATTCCACTGGGCGAAACGGTGTGGGCCCATTATTCACTTAAACGTGAATAACTTAGGGACCGCGCATCCGATCGACGCACCATCTGTGGCACTAGAACCCATTCAATGTGACGGTCCTTTTGTGATACTCTATGTTGTTTCGGATGAATTTGGATATCATCTAGGTTAGAAACGAGCGTATTTCTAACCGGGCCCCTGGAACGGAAAATCCAATATCTCTCAGACCGGGCGTCTGATTGACGCACCGTCTGTTGCATTGAGTTCCTATTGATGAGACGGAACTTTGGGATACATCAACTCTGGACTTCGTGGCAGTTGATTTATCGACCCCCTTGGCTCGTGGAGCAGACCCTCCCAGAATCGAGCGTGTTGTGTGTGGGAACCCTAGAGATGGCTGTGACTGTGATGATAATGACGAATGTACTTGGATCCTACGTGGGTTCGGCAGCGATGATGACTGTAATTGGATCCTACATGGGTTCGGCAGCGAAGGTTACTATACTTGGATCCTACGTGGGTTCGACAGCGACGACTTCTGTACTTGGATCCTACGTGGGTTCAGCAGTGATGACTTCTGTACTTGGATCCTATGTGGGTTCGGTAGGGGAGATGATTTAGAGGCTACACCTATCATCTCCACCCCTCTTCGTGAGTAGTATACCTGTGTGAGCTGAGTCTTGAATTTCAATCAATATCATCGATATGATTGACTTACCTATGTGGATTGGGTTGTGCTTTCCTGTGTGGACTGGGTTGTACTTGGGCTCGTGAGTTGGAGCCGAACTGGAATTGATGACTTAGGTATATGTATGGGCATATACCTAAGTAGAGTTGGTTGATACTTCATGTTTGTATCTTTCCTTTGTGGAATATCCTTTTTGGATTCTAGGAGACCTTCGGGGGTCTCTGGGTCCCTACTGAGTATTGTATACTCACCCCTGCACGGGTTATGCCCGTACTACGTGGTGTTGGTTGCAGACGACGGATAGCACTGATCGTGGTTGAGACTTGAGGAGCGAGACGGTATCCGGAGGTGGACTATCAGGCGGGACGTACACGGAGCGGACGGCCGGACCCAATGAGCTGAGGAGACCATCTGTACCAACCCTTCAGGTGGGATAACTGGAGGATGACTCTGTGGTTGCTGATTTACTTTACTGTTGTTGTACTTTCTTTTCAATTGTACTGTACTTGCAGTTGGGTTTGTATTCTGGCCCATTTACTTTTCAGTACTTACTTTTTTACTCAGTTTAATTATTGTTTACTTCAGCTCGTGTTCTCTGTTGTGTTTTTTACTTATATAAAGGTAATGCCTTCCCTTTTATCAGGATTTACGCCTTTTGTGCTAGTCTCCATCCCATGGACTTTGGAAGGAGGGCTTGGGGTAGTCACGGCACGGGCCCCGAGGACGGGTCGTGACAAATTGGTATCAGAGGATTCGGTTCTACCGCAGAACTTAGGACTCTGATAATTTATTCTCTGTGAAGCAATAATGTTTAGAGCAATGAGTGTGGTTATCAGTCTAGGGAGTCCAGTGTTGGTGCGGCGGCCGACGTATCCATACACCAGGACCATGACTACTGATTTCCGACTCAGTGCTCTAAAACACTGATTGTATGTGTGTTTCAAAAGTTTTCTTTGTGATTACATTGTGTCAGCTCACCAGGTATACTGTATTAACCGTGGAACACCTGTTTCTTTTTAGGCTGGGCCCATGACGGCAGCCAGCTAGGGTTCCGAGCTTTGTATGAGATGGAATTCCACTGAGCAATGAGGCCTCGGTGTAGGGCCCCATTACAGCTGAGGCACCAGTGGTACCTCTACCCACTGGGCCACCGATATCACCTGCCCCAGCAGCGGAGAGTTCACGCCGCCTGAGTGCGCTGCACGAGTTTCAGCGACAGAGGCCTCCCAGGTTCCGCTGAGAGATGGAACCTCAGGCAGCTGAGGATTGGCCGGAGGCTGTTGTCTGTGTCTTTAGATTAGTAGGGACACCAGCTGACCTCATGGTGATCCATGCGGCGACTCTCCTACACGCAGCAGTATGTAGATGGTGGATCTTGATGCTCTAGGTGCACTATGAGGAATCTCTACAATGGATGGACTTCAAGAGTCTCTTTCGCTCGGAGTTCGTTTCAGCCACCCTTCGTGTGGTGCGCATCCAGGAGTTACTACAGCTGCGGTAGGGCAGTATGACATTATCCCAGTACTCCGCAAGGTTTACCGACCTCTCGCGCTACTCCACAGACATGGTACAAGACCCATTCTTCCGGGCTCGGACCTTCGAACAGGGACTGAGGCATGAGATCAGGGCTTCGATGATCTCCCTCATCATTCCGATGCATGCTGGACAACTGGAGTGAGCCCTACCTGTGGAGAGATTCCTTGCTGAGCCTACACCAGCAGCGAGGCCTACCGCAGGGCGACACGTAGCAGAGTCTTCTGTAGCCGGCAGTAGACAGATGTCGCAGAGGTCTATGCGGACCAGGACATCAGGTGGGCGACCTTAGGATACTGGTTAGGAGGTGTGGGGCACACGCAGCAGAGCCAGTCATATGAGAGGCAAGCAGTGCTATGCATGCAGCGAGCAGGGCCACATGGCTTGTGACTGCCCGACCAGCCATACAGAGGAGAAGCAGACGGTTGAGGGACCACCCAGGAAGAGGCAGAGGTTCGATCATGGAGGTCCGCAGGGAGCAGGAAGACAAGGCAGAGGAGATGGCCAAGCAGCAGGTGGTGGGCAATGCTTTGAGGCTCTACCACCACCACCACCAAAAGGTCCACCCCGACCACAGGGAGCTGGCGGACAGAGGCATGATTAGCTTCAGGCAGTGGAGGCTTACAACCACGGTGCACTTGAGATTATTCGAGATACTATCTATGTCTATTACACCCTTTCTGCAGTTCTTATAGACACAAGAGCGAGTTATTCTTTTATTTCCCCTACCCTTGTTCGGAGCATAGAGATTCCGACAGAGTCGTTGGCTCGATCCTTACGGCTAGAGACTCCTACGGGAGTAGAATCAATGATTAAACACTAGTTTCGGCAGTGTGAGCTTACTCTAGGAGGTGAGAGATTCGGCTGGGATCTTCTTGTAGCAGCGTCGAGGCCTTACGACATCATCTTGGGCATGGATTTATTATCTACAGTCCATGCTCAGATCGACTGTATTAGGCGCAAAGTGAGGTGTGTCCGCATAGATGGGAGCAGGTTCACCTTCACCGCTGAGAAGGGAGCCTTTGCAGTGCAGGATAGACTTATGCAGAGGAGAGGGCAGCCGATCACACATCAGTTGGCTAGTCTCATCCTCGGAGCGGTTGATGTGCGGATTCTGAGTTTTCTTATTATGGTGGATCAGTATGCGGACGTTTTTCCTGAAGACATTCCTGGACTACCTCCTCGCAGAGAGGTATATTTCTACATTGACATGTACCCTAGGACATACCTGATATCTACTCCAGCATATCGGATGGCTCCCACTGAGCTTCGTGAGCTACGGGTACAGCTGAAGGACTTGTAGGACAAGGGATTCATCTGATCCAGTGTTTCACCCTGGGCTTCTCTGATTTTATTCTCCAAGAAGGAGGATGGGAGCTTACGACTATGTGTCAACTACTGTCTCCTAAATCAGGTGATCGTAAAGAACAAGTATTCACTCCTGAGTATTGACGACCTCTTTGATAATCTCAAGGGAGCACGACTGTTCTCAAAGATAGACCTCAGGTCAAGCTATCATCAACTCAGAGTTCGAAATGAGGACGTGCAGAAGACAGCCTTCAGGTGTCGGTATGGAAACTATGAGTTCTTAGTTATTCCTTTTGGCGTAACCAACGCTCCAGAAGTGTTCATGGGTCTCATGAACATAATCTTCCAGCCTTACCTCAATCGATTTGTCGTAGTCTTTATCGACGACATACTGATTTACTCGACTACTGAGGAGGAGCATGCATACCACTTACAGGTTGTACTGGACACACTCCGAGAGCACCAGCTTTATGGAAATATCTCGAAGTGTCAGTTATGGATTCGATAGGTCCACTTCTTAGGACATTTCATCTCTGAGGCGGGAGTTGAGGTGGATACTGTGAAGATCGAGGCATTACTTTCTTGGTATCCACCTAGGAGTGTGACAGAGGTGGGGAGTTTCCTAGGTTTGGCAGGGTATTACTGAAGATTTATGCCAGACTTCTCTAGAGTTGTAGCACCACTTTTAGATTTGAAGAAGAAGGGGAAACACTTCATGTGGTGAGATAGATGTCAGCAGAGCTTTCAGGAGCTGAGACAGAGATTGACCAGTGCACCCATCTTGAGGCTACCAGAGGAGGGCATAGGGTATGTAGTATACTGTGATGCATCAGGGACCAGAATTGGGTGTGTCCTGATGCGGGAGCGGGTGGTGATTGCTTATGGTTCACGACAGTTGAGGAAGCATGAGCAGAACTATGCTACCCATGACCTGGAGTTAGTAGCAATGGTCTTCGCCTTGAAGACGTGGCGGCACTATCTGATGGGTGAGTGCTTTACAGTTTACTCTGACCACTAGAGTCTCAGGTACATCTTCTCACAAAAGGATCTGAACCTGAGACTACGGAGATGGCTTGAGTTCTTCTAGGACTATGACTTTGAGATAGTCTATACTCTTGGGAAGGGGAACGTGGTAGTTGATGCTCTCAGCAGGAGATCGGGCATTCAGCTACTTGGAGAGGCGACGGAGCAACTAGCCACATTGCAGATATCCTTCGTGGATAGAAATGGAGCAGCCTTTCTATAGTCACTCACATTCACTCCGCCACTAATTCAGTGGGTCAGAGAGGCACAACATGGGGATGTTGACTGTGAGACGTGATGTCCACAGATATCCACAGGACTGGCATCTGATGGATTTTCTGTAGGAGGAGAGCACGTCATCCTCTTTAGGGGATGTACCATGGTACCAGTTTCATTACAAGAGGAGGTGATGAGGGAGTTTCACACTTCCCCTTTAGCGGTACATCCTAGAGTAGAGAAGATGTATCAGGATCTTCGATGACAGCACTGATGGTTGGGTATGAAGAAGACTGTGGTAGAGTTCGTTTCACAATGCCTCACCTTCCAGCAGGTGAAGGCGGAGCACCAGGTACCAGCAGGCTTAGTATAGTCCTTAGAGGTCCCGAAGTGGAAGTGGGATGGGATATACATGGATTTCATGACGGGGATCCCTCGTACTTCCAGAGGACACGAATCCATCTGGGTGATTGTCGACCGACTCACCATGTCGGCCCACTTCCAACCTATCAGAGAGCAGGGCTCAGTGGAGAGCATGGGATGCTTCTACGTTCAGGAGATCGTACGACTTCATGGTGTGCCATCATTTATCATCTCCGATCAAGATTCTCACTTTACTTCCTGGCTTTGGAAGGGGTTTCAGGAGGCTTTTGGGATGCAGCTACGCCTAAGCATTGCCTTTCATCCTTAGATGGATAGCCAGACAGAGAGGACAATTCAGACTCTCGAGGACATGTTCTGTGCATGTGTTCTCGACTTTGGTCACAGCTGGGATGATCACATAGCCTTGGTGGAGTTCGTGTACAACAACAACTACCACTCCACCATCGGGATGGAACCATATGAGGCATTGTACGAACGACCTTGCAGATCACCTTTGTGCTGGATTGAACCTGGGGAGTCAGCACTCGTAGGACCAGAGATGGTTCAGGCTACGACAGAGAAGGTGTAGATCACCCAGGAGCAGATGAGGATTTCACAGAGCAGACAGAAGTTCTATGCTGATAGGAGGTGGAGACCACTGGAGTTCGAGGATGGCGACCACATTTTCTTATGGGTCTCACCTCGATGTGGATTGCAGAGATTTGGTCAGGGTGGCAAGTTATCTCTGTGCTTAATCGGAGCATTCCAGGTTCTTAGCAGGGTAGGTGAGGTGGCATATCATCTGGCTCTTCCACCTCAGCTGCACCAGGTGCATGACGTCTTCCACGTATCTCAGCTGAGGATATACATGCACGACCCGACACATATCATTGATCACGGGGAGCTGTACATCAATGACGGGGCAAATTTTGAGGAGGTCCTGGTGGAGATCGAGGATCAACATGAGTGGGTACTACGTGGACGGTTGATTCCTCTGATGCGAATTCGTTGGTAGCACGGGAACCTCCAGCAGAGCACAAGGGAGGGGGAGGCTCAGATGCATGCACAATACCCTCATTTGTTTCCCTAGTTTCTGATGTAGCTTTACGAAGACGTAAATCCCTGAGTTGGGAGTAATGTAAAGACCCCTAAATTTAAAGGAAATTTTTTTCTTAAATTCTTAGGGATTTTACGAGTACGGAGTTTCTGACGGCACCTGATTCCGAGGCCCGGTGTGCCAGGAATCAATTTCCGAAGTTTAGCTCAGGTACGTTCAATAAACAAATGAGCAGGTTTTTCTATATTTTGAACCAGTGCTCGGAATTCAAATTCGAGGCACCGATAAACTCGCATTTCCGGTAATTGCTTAAGGGGACCATTACTGCAGTTGCATTTTAAGCAGGTTGAGTTTTAATTTTTGGGGAAATAGTTTAAAATAAATAAAATTTGTGGCACAATTTTATTTTTATGGTTAGTGGTTAATTCCTCTCAAGGGGAGTTGAAGGTGGGGCCCACACCCACATAACCTCCCATGGGAAGATATTTCTGGGGTGGATCCCACATGTGACCTAAACTCTTGATCTTCCCTAAACCCCTTAAACCCCTCCCATTAAACACCTTTGTTTAATGTTGACAACCCCCTTGGAATTTAAATGTGTAACCCTTCCACATTCTCTCTCTCTCCCTCTTAACTCTTGCCAACACACATTAAAAAATGAATTGAACCACTTCAATTAGTTAATGAAGTGTTTTGAATTCTTAAATTTTGAAATGCATGGCATAAACAATTAAAATAAGGGGTGACCTTATTTTAATTTTGTTGGCTTGTTGTGTGGGAATTTGGGGAGAGAGCCTTGTGTGAAGGAAGAAGGAAGCTCCTCCATCGTTGAAGAACGTCATCCTTTCCATGAAGAATGACATATCTTCGATGTAGAGCACCAAATCCACGAAGATCAATGACACGAAATCCTATTCTTCTCACCGTGACAAAAAGAGGAGATGCCACTTCCTTCTCGGGCGCACTTTGACGTCGCTTACGGAACCTCAACCCCGCGACGCCCTCTTTCACGATGCCCTACGTTCGATATCTTTTGTTGAGGTAGGGGTTTAATCTTGAAAGTGGATGTTTACATACCCTGTTCTTATAGGAAATCGTTATTGAATATGGCTGATTTCTGTTGTTTTACGCAGAGGGTACGGGCCGAACAAACACGGCCCGAAAACCCTTCGTTTTTCTCATTTATTATTTTAGAATTAACAATTGATGGTGGAGAAGCACGATGCTGTCACACCGTTCTGGGAACGAGGCGAAGGAAACTGGCGCCATCGTGCTGGTTGTGCGGAAAGAACTGTGGCCCGCTAAACTAGCCGCTTCGGCGGAATAATAGGTGGGCCCGATAGCCGGCCGGGCGAAGAAAAGTCGCGGTGCCAGGAGGGCGTCGCGCTAGAGAACCAGCCAGCCCGTCGGCCGGCCAGGAGGAGCCGGACCGAGAAGCCAAGAGGGTGTGGCGCTAAATAAGTCATGGCCCGCCGTGCAGGCCGCGTGAACCAGAGGGCCCGCCGGCCTAGCCGGCCGGTTTGTGAAAGGGCGGCACCGCCGGTGTAGAAGACCCCCCCCCCTTGAAGCCCGCTCAGCTTCGGCCATCCGGTCGAGATAGCCGGGCTGCGCCAGGCCAGGCTGAGCCAGGCCGCGCCAGGCCGGGCTGCGCTGGGCCAGGCCTCACCAGGCTGGGCTGAGCTGGGCCGCACCGGGCTAGGTCGGGTCGCGCCCCGCCGGGCCGGGTTGCGCCACTTCGTGTTGGGCCGTACCACTTCGGGTTGGGTCGCGTCCCTTCGGTATGAGTAGAGAATTTTCTTCGAACTGGTCTGACACCCCTGTTGGGTCGGACCCATCGAACAAGGTCAACCCGACCCGTCGGCCCACTGGGCTAAACGGTGCAGGCCTGTTATTCAATTAAACGTGAATAACTTAAGGACCACGCGTCTAATCGATGCACCGTCTGCGACACTGGGACCCATTTGATGTGACGGTCCTTTTGTGATACTCTATGTGAGTTTCGGATGAATGTGAATATCATCCAGGTTAGAAACGAGCATATTTCTAACTAGGCCCCTGGAACGGAAAAGCCAATATCTCTCAGACCGGGCATCCGATTGACGCATCGTCTGTTGCGTTGAGTTCTTATTGACGAGATGGAACTTTGGGATACATAAAATCTAGAATTTGTGGAAGTTGATGTATCGACCCCCTTGGCTCGGGGAGTGGACCCTCCCAGAATCGAGCATACTGTGTGCGGGAACCCTAGAGTTGGCTGCGACTGCGACGATGATGACGACTGTACATGGATCATATGTGGGTTCGACAGCGATGACGACTATACTTGGATCCTACATGGGTTTTGCAGTGATGGTTACTGTACTTGGATCCTACGTGGGTTCGGCAGTGACGAATTCTGTACTTGGATCCTATGTGGGTTTGGTAGAGGAGATGATTCAGAGGCTACACCTATCATCTCTAACCCTCTTCGTGAGTAGTATACCTGTGTGAGCTGATTCTTGACTTTCAATCAATATCATCGATATTATTGACTTACTTTCCTGTGTGGATTGGGTTGTGCTTTCCTGTATGGACTGGGTTGTACTTGGGCTCGTGAGTTGGAGTCGAACTGGAATTGATGACTTAGGAATATGTATGGGCATATACCTAAGTAGAGTTGGTTGATACTTCGTGTTTGTATCTTTCCTTTGTGGTTTATCCTTTGTGGATTCTGGGAGACCTTCGGGGGTCTCGGGGTCCCTACTGAGTATTGTATACTCACCCATGCACGGGCTATGCCCGCACTACGTGGTGTTGGTTACAGACAATGGACAACGCTGATTGTGCTTGAGGCTTGAGGAGCGGGACGGTATCCGAATATGGAATATCAGGCGGGACGTACACGAAGCGGACGACCGGACCCAAGGAGCTGAAGAGTGCATCTGTACCCACCCTTCAGGTGGGATAGCCGGAGGACTACTCAGTGGTTACTGATTTACTTTACTGTTACTGTACTTTCTTTTTAGTTGTCCTGTACTTTTAGTTGGGTTTGTATTCTGGCCCATTTACTTTTCAACACTTACTTTTTTACTCAGTTTACTTAGTGTCTACTTCATCCCATGTTCTCTATTGTGTTGTTTTACTTATATAAAGGCAATGCCTTCCCTTTTATCAGTATTTACTCCTTTGGTGCTAGTCGCCAGCCCATGGCCTATGGAAGGCGGGCTTGGGGTAGTCATGGCATGGGTCCCGAGGATAGGTCTTGACATAGTGTACCAGTTCTTGCATTTCCCTATAGTGTATAAGTGTTTGTAATCTATATTCATGCATACAAGAATGTTTTGGGATGTTTTCTTATGTAAAATAACATGTATATAGCCTATGCCTCATGATAATTGAATATTCATGATCAAAACTAACCAACTCATGATTTGATGTTAGTTGCGATAATTTTGTATTAAATATATGGAGGCATTATCTTTATAGAGAAAAGTGTGATATATATGTTGATCATAAAAGTTTGAAATATATATTCACACAGAATAAGTTGAACATGCACCAAAGAATATGGTTAGAGATGATATAGGATTATGAATGATCAATACATTACCACCCATGGAAAGAAAATAAGGTCGTTGATTCTTTGTGTTGAAAGGATCATACTAGCTTATCAATGTTAAGGATCAGAAAAGATATAGTATTTCTAGATTGTCAAAGGATGAGTCAAGAAATCTTAAAGGAAGGGGAAAAATATTATCTTGTCTAACTGAATGTCCAACCCTCTATCTAAGTGAATATTAAAGAGTTGTGGAAGGAATATGTAGAGCTACAAAAGAAGGTTATAAATGTTCTATATTTTATCATTGACGAGGGTAGAATTATAATGTTTAGGGGCCATGTATGTGTTCCATCCATACCGGATTTGAAGAATGATCTATTAGAAGAATCTCATAGTTTATCATTCTCTATTAATCCTGGAATTATGAAGATGTATAGAGACTTGAAATAGTATTTCTAGTTTTATGGAATGAATAGAGATATCGTAGAGTTTCTATCTCAATGCTTGGTATTCCAACAAGTTAAGGCTGAAAGAAAAAAGTATAAGGGGATGTTGCATCCATTACCCATACCATAATGGAAATGGAAGAACATCACTACGGATTTTGTCATTGGTCTCCCCAAAACCTCTAAAGGGTTTAATTCTATATGGGTGGTAGTCGATCACCTTACTAAGCCATTACACTTCATTATTATCAAAGAAGACTTCTCTCTAGATCATCTTTCCAGGATATTCATTAAGGAAGTGATAAGGATGCATGGAGTACCAAATTCTATTATATATAATTGGGATATGATGTTTCCCTCAATGTTTTGGAAAATTCTTCAGTAATAACTTAAAATAGAATTGTGTTTAAACACTTCTTCTCTTTATTAGAAGGATGGTTAGTCTAAAAGAACAATTCAAACCCTAGAGGATATGTTGAGATATTGTTATTTGGATTTAAAATTTTGTTGGGATCAACACCTTCCTCTAGTTGAGTTTTCTTACAACAATATATTTCACTTGAGAATTCATATGGAACCTTATGAATCCCTCTATATAAAGAAATTTAGAGCTCCAACGTACTAGGAAAAAGTTGGAGAAAGAAATATATTGGGAACTGAGATCACTAATAAAGTGGTTGAGAAGTTTAGAACCATTCAATAGCATATCAAGGTAGCTTGATGTCAGAAAAAAAGTTATGCTAATAACCATCAGTGTGATCTAGAATTTTATGTTGGTGAGAATTTGTTTCTATGAATCTCTCCCTTGAAAATTTTTGTGAGATTTGGGAAGAAATGGAATCTAAACCCTAGTTATATTGTTCCCTTTAAAATTATTGTTCTTATTAGGATGGTATCCTAAGGATTGGAACTTCCTCCAAATATATCTTGATTCAGTGATGTGTTTCATGTATATATCCTAAAGAATTACATACTTGAACCTTAATATGTACTAAACTCATAGGTCATACCCCTAGAGTAGGATCTTTCATACAAGGAACAACCTGTTGAAATTATAGATCATATAGAGAAAGTTCTATGAAATAAGAACACTCTCCTAGTATATGTTTTGTGGAGAAATCAATAGTTTTAGAAAGTTATGTTGTAACTTGAGAATATTATGAGGTATAAGTATCCTTCTTTTTTTTGTAAAATAATAATGAATTTTGAGGGAAAAATTCATTTTAAGTGGGTTAGAAAATAACACCCTGAGATGTTTATGAATTTTTTTTGAATAAATTGATTTTCTTTGATGTCTTGCATCACACAATACACCAAGTTAGGATTTATTTATATTATACACCAATATAATCTTTTACAATATGCAGTATCAACTTGGATTATGTTACACGCAACACTGAGTTTCTACAAAAAATAATTTTATTATTATAATTACTTAAACGAGATAGTTATAACATATCCATTAAACCTAGTAATAAAAATATTAATAACTAATTTTTAAATATTATTTTTAATTATTTTATATAAATAAAACCTATTGATACTAAAACATATAATCCTTGGTAAATTCTTTATATGTTCTAAAATACTATTTTCTCAAATGAACTATTTTTTCCCTCCTGTGAACAATAATAAAATTAATTTTAGAAACTTTTATAAAATTAATTTGATAAAATAAAATTCATTTTTGAATTTATAATGTCAAAAATATCTTTGGGTAAATTTTGGGGATTTTTCTAAAAAACTTCATTTTTTGGAGGTATAGTGAAAAAATATTGAATTTTAATTCAAAACTGCTTTTTTGTATAATTTATTTATATTGTTAAAGTATATTTTAATTAATTTTTAAAGTTTAATTAGATAAATTTTACATAAATTAATCCAATTTAGGTAATTTAAACCAATTTCACATTGAAATTGGATATAAAAACATTTCAAACATTTAAACATTTTCGCTTAAAAACCCACTGTCATGACACATCTATGAGATTTATTTGAAATTAGTTTCTAACACTTATATGATTATAATTCTGAAAAATTTATTCCATATTTGTAATCAGAATAATTCATAATTTTTAATAAGTTCAACTTAGTTTTTGAACAAAACATTTATTGAAAGTAATTAAAATTAATAAAATCAATTAAGGTAAAAACAAGATTACTTAGTTGTTAAACTTTAAATTAAGTGTCCAATAACCTATAAACATGTAAAAAATCCATTATATTGGCATATTTTGACTAGTTACACTATTGGATCGAAAATGGACAATTATTAGAAGCACATGATGTAAGGGAGACCTATCAATAGTGTTTTCACTTTTATATTTACAAGAATAACACTCCTCCTCCACTATAATAGGCCACTCAACCCACTCAATTATTCAAAAATATCATTCCATTTGCCTCATTAAACCTATAGTGACCCATGATTAACATAAATGAATATTACATCATTTTATATGAATATTCAGTACATTACAAAAATACATTCCCGAGGACTGTAATAGTTTAGTGTTTTTGGAAAATTGGAAACAAAATCATATATATTGGTGAAAGATATTCAACATCTCCCATAATATATCCATCTATATTACTTCTACCTAAAACCTTTCTTCCTAATCTGGGGAATGGTAACATAAGACAGGGGTGAGATTATATTCTTAGTAAGCATAAATAAATGAAATGCATAAGTATAACATGGACAACATGGTATGGAACTTGAGTATAACATTTTAAGATCATACCATGTATATTAGAGATCATAATAAATATTAGTAGTTTATAAGACATAAAATAAAATTAAGATCATAAGTCTGGAATGTATAACATAGAAATAAGAAATGGAAATTTTGGCATGCACATTGGTTTATAATGTTGTGAGAATGTATAAGTAGAAACAGGTTCACTCATTTAGTTAAGGACATGAAATCAGGACCCCATATCAACATATGGACATGAAACCAAGTCCATGCATAACATTTTGAACATGTAATCAGGTTTACACATAACCTTATGTACATGAAACCAGGCCCATTAATAACATTTTGAAAATGTAATCAGGTTCACACATAACATTATGAACATGTAATCAGGTTCACACATAAACTTATGGACATTCAACTAGGTCCATGAATAACATAGTGAGCACGTAATAACATTGTGAACATGTAATCACGTTCATGCATAAACTTATGGACATGCATCTAGGCCAATGAATAACATTGTGAACATATAATCAGGCTCATGAATAACATTTATATTCTTGATTCATCCATTATTACACAATTCATTGGAGGGAGATATATGTCCCACCCATCTCATAATAAAATAATTCATACATGCTTCACAATATAATGAAACATTCATCATATCATGACCCATAAAAATAGATGAGTTCTATAAACATCAAATCAGAACCCATGTAATGAAATGGGTATCATTAATATTTCATCACATCATAACCTATGGAAAATATATTGTTTTCATAATAATTTCATTAAATAATAACCCATGAAAAGAAGGGAGTCTCAAAATAATATTACCCATATAAGAGAAATGTTTGTCATAAGCATAATTCCATTAAAACACAAACCATTCAAGATATAATATTAATGGAATATTTGGATCATTTCTTTTAATTTTATGTGTAACATTAATGCATATTATCTCAGATGGAAAATAACATTTAAGGATATTTTGAAAACATTTCTTGAGGTAAATATAATTTCTTATTTTAAAAGGATCTTTATAATATAAAACATTTTGAAAAACATTTTCTTGAAAATAAACTTGAATGCTTATAAAAAATCTTTTAAAACCTTTTAGAACCCCTTTTCTTTGAAAACATATAAAAAGATCCTAAAAAGTTTTGAAATCCATTTTCATTAAAAAAATTAAAATGAGATTGAAAAAATTATGAAAAACATTTATTTGAAAATATATTTTTAAAAAAATTCTTAAAAAATAACCTTTAATCAAGAAAATAAATCTTCAAAGGATTTATGGTGGATAAATCTATACATGTCATGTGATGTAAAAAACATTCCTTTTGCATGGTAAAAAGGATGGAAAAATGTTTCATCTATAAAGAGACAATAATATTCCTTTAAAAGTATTAGTAAAAGAAAAAAATCGTAAAAATTTCTTGTAATGGTCATAGGATATTAGTATAATATTCTTGGAAACCCTTTTTAGAAAACATGGTTTTGAATGAACACAGATTTCCAACTGAAGAGAGGGTAAACTCAGGCTTTCTTAAAAACATTTTTTGAACTCTCTTATGTAAAAAAGAGTGGAAAAGATGGAACCACTATATTAATATATCATGAATAACCAGATGAGAAGAAAATTCATGAGTTTTCTTGATATATGGATCATAATATTTCATCAAAGTAATCATAAGCATCAATAATCTTGAAAAGTGTTGAGATTGTTTCAATATACTCTTATCACTTGATAACTTCATATCATACTATCCATGTCAGTAAATGAAATTAAATGAAGCTTATAATATCATTAAAATAAATATATTTATTATATATCATGTAAAATGTAAGTATATACACCTCAAAATGAATTTAAGAACATAACAAAACATGAGTCTCAAAGAAGGAAAACTAAGACAAAACTATTTTAATCATTTGGAACCTTTTGAAACTTAAACCTCATGAAATAAAATTCATAGAATGGATATGTAAATACCCATAAATTTATATATAAGAAAAATTTAATTAATCCATGGGAATTATAGACACCACATAAATGGAATTGGTGGTGAATAAATTATGTATCTCACAGAAATAAAAAAGTGTGATGAAATTCCCTTACCTTATATCTTGAATCTCATAATAATCATTTAAAACACCTTTATAATAAATATAAATTTATTATGAATATTTTGAAAAACCATATTCTTATATATAATACCATATATTATTTTGTCATGGCCTTATATTACCCTCTAGTTAACAATCTTATGTTAAGTTTTTACTTCCGGTAATATTCTCTTTGTTCTTCGTATGTGTCTTAATTTATTATATCTTTGTTCCTTATACTTATATCAGGATCACATAAATTAATAAATTATATAAATATCATTTATATTCATTATATTTTTATTATAATAATCTATAGAATATATAATTATAAAATTTAATACACCATTCATGGAGATGATAAGTCGTACGTACGCATGAATGTTGTTTCCGTTTTTATTATCATGTTGAAATAAAGAAAGAAAATGAAATATATGTATATATGTATATAATATAATTAAATTATAATTATAATGTTATATATATCATATAAGTTAACTAATATCATCCTTAATACATTCCATGTAATGTGTGAATGAATCACATCATTTTGAGGGGGTAGTAGTCCACACTTGCTCAAAAAAAATTATCGTATTTAAACCAAATGAAAAGTAAAAAATATATGTGTTGTAAAAGTAATAAATAATATTAAAGACATAATAAATATAATATATAACATATATAAATATAGTGTCTTTCATAATTTCTTCCATGTGATGAGGTAATGAAAAAATAAATAGTCATCATTTAGTGAGGTGGTAGTTCACCATACACATAAACAGTATGTTGGTTCCTGATTAGATGGAGGTGTATGTCAGTGTAGGTATAAAACTTAGAATAAAAACATAATATTATATTTATGAAAATGGGTTTTTATACAATAATGTAATAAATAGAGTGGAGGGGTAGAGAAGGAAAATAAAAAAAGGAGCTTGAGAGAAGGTGTTACCTCTTAATCGGGTAACTTATTTTAGTATGTGCCAAAAGGCTTCTTTGGAAGACTTTATACCAAACCGAAGGCTTCAAGAAGTAATATAGGGATGTTTTGAAGTGTATTGGGAAGTTTTTTTTCAAACCTAAGTTGTTTTATAGGCTTGATTAAGAGGGATAGGTGGTAGCCTTTTATAGGGAAGGAGAAGTGGCACTCTTGTAAATATTTGAAGGGAGAATTCCACCCACAATTTTCAGAATTCAAGTGGATCCAGTAATGATAAGAATTATATCAAAGGGATTATATGGTTAAAAAATATCCATAAAATTGATTTTTGAAAAGTTTATAGGTCTTTTTGAGTCTTAAATTTAAGTTTTATTCCTTGGCTGAGCTTAATTTTACTTTAATCGATGTAATTAATTTTAATTACATTCACTAAAGTTTTTAGTAAAAAACTAATTTAACCATATTATACATTATAAATTATTATTATTCCAAATATTTAATCCATTTTTCCAAATTAAAATAAAAAAAGTGGTAGAAATTAATTTAAAATTAATCTTGTTGATGGGGTGACACTAAGGTTTTTAAGTAAAAATGATCAAAAGTTTGATATGTTTTTATATAAACTTTCAATGTAAAATTGGTCAAAATAACATAAATTGGATTAATTTATAAAATTATTATCTAATTAAACTTTTAAACCAATTTAAAATATAATTTAACTTTATAAATTAATTAAATGAAAAATAGGTTTTGAATTAAAATCAAGAATTTTTAACTATTCATTGAAAAATGAAACCTTGCAGAAAAATACAAAAAATCTATCCCAATATAATTTTTATATTTTTATTCCAAATATTAATATTATTTTGAAATATTAAATCTATAAAAGTTCCAAAAAAAATATTTAAAATGGGTTCACCGTTAAAAGTCGGTAAAACTACCTTTATAAAAAATAGGTTTTTATGCTTAAAATTGGGTTTGTTATTATCTTATGTCTATAAAATCTATTGGATTAATATAAAAAAATATTTTATTGAATATATAAAATAATTATTACGTTAAAATCACTTAATTATTGTAATTAACTAGGTTAAAACAGCTTTGTGACTATAAAAAATAATATTTTCCTTCATATTCAATCGATTTTCATATTCATTTACAATTAATTGGTAACCTATGAATTAATATTATATTTGTGTAAACCATATATTTTAATGAATTAGTTAATAATATTTATAACCTCTAATTTAACTTCTAGGTTATATCTTATTATTTTAAAAATAACATTTTAATGATATACTATTGTTTGGTAAAAATCATTCATGCGTGTTACGGAAGCCAACGAGGAAAGTCATTATTGCATGTAACATAATCTAACCTCTGTTTTCTATGTAGAGAAAGCTATAATTTATGTTTCATGTGTTATATGATTAAATTGGTGTTTCATATAATGCAATCCAAAAATATTGATTTCAAATAAAATAAACTATTTGCAGTGTTGCGTGAAATGAAAAATATAAAAAAGATTAAATTAAATTAAATAATAATAATTTACAAAATATTAGGGTGTTACATTTTACCCCTATTAAAATTAATTTCTCCCATAAAATTAAACTTGGTAATAAAATGATTAATACTTGAAAGTTTAATTTATAGAAACCCATGCCTTAAAAAATGAACATTAAAACTTCTCTTAAAAAGAGAATATTGGAACCATAATAGTTACCCAAAGTAACATATAACTAGGTTTCCCCATAGGATAACATAGTTTGGGAGTAAAGATTGGACATGGAGGAAAAACATAAATATTTATAGGAAGGGATTGAGGTCATCAATCACAAACAAGTTAGTTATCAAACAAAAGTTGAGGGCCTCAAAGTTATAAATCTGTGATGATTTAAAAGTCTATTGGTTCAACAAAAAATAAGGTATTAAGACAAAAAAAAAATTCATAATCATATCATTTCTTAGTTATTTTTATTCACCCATAATATAAGGAAATATACTTACTTAATTTTATTCCCATTCTTATGCACAATCCCAGCCTTTGTTTATGCCTTGATAGATTTCCACTTCATCTCTTACCCTAATAAATGAAGGAGAATTATTTTTTTCCTAAAGTACTAACATATCAAGAGATACATGATAAATTAACTCATCTATCTTTAGTTACCATCAACAAAAATAGGTTATCCAATGTGCATAAGTCCTCATATGGTGATATATTACCTTAATCTTAAAAAAAATATTTTAAGATTGACTTAAACCTTCCATAAATGGTTAACCTTATAACTCTTCCAAAATATAATTCACCCCATATTCCTTAAATATACTCTTATTTAATATGAAAAACAATTTTATTAAATACTTGGGTTCATCCATGAACTAATATAACATTAAATATGATTTTATTATTCCAAAATTCATACAGAGGGATATAATCATATGAAACTTCACTAAAGAGTGAAAAAATAGTATCATAGGCATTATTCATAAAAAATAAAACATAAACTACCCAAATAAGCGGTAAAGGATAATTTTTCCCCTAATTATCATCATTCACTTCATCTATTGTGATTCAATAATCTTTCCTTTTTCCCTTTTTCCTCAGAGGTTGTTGTTTCTTATCATTCATATTGTCCTTTGGATTGGTTCATTGATTCTCATAATTTCCAAACTCCTTGCACTTGAAACATTAAAGTTTGGGTGGTTTATTTTGTTGATATTTATCTCTATTCATTTCATTGAGTTTCCTCTTCTCATCACTTCTAAATTACTTTTCTTGGTGGCCAGGATTCCCATACTTGAAACACCTTCTTGTTCCTTTCAGGCACTCTCCTAAGTGCTCCTACCCACAACTTTGGAAAGTAAGAGTTTGAAAAAAAATTCTTTTCTTTTTCGTTTTTAGATGCCTTTTTGAACTACATCCTTCTAATATTTTTAAAACCATGATATTGATAAGTAAATCCAGCCACCATTTCAACATTGA
Organism: Viscum album; assembly: GCA_963277665.1. Taxonomy (NCBI): domain Eukaryota; kingdom Viridiplantae; phylum Streptophyta; class Magnoliopsida; order Santalales; family Viscaceae; genus Viscum; species Viscum album. The sequence goes on from OY728138.1 coordinate 1,321,840,826, forward strand.
TTGCATAATGCACAATCTCTTCATAGCTAGTAATGTCTCTTATGGCCAACACCCTTTTTAAGCTTGTCTTTAATCCACTGAAGAACCTATAAACATTAAATTTGGATTATATGATAATACCATAATCATACCTCACTGGTCTTGTGAAATTATCCTCATAGTTACCAATAGATTCATCATCCTTTTCATTCAACTCAAGTAAATCATTTTTTATATTCATATGAATAACATGAGGAAAGTACTTATTGAAGAATAAGTTCTTGAACCCATCCCAATCCATGAATTCAATTTCATCTTGCTTCCTCATATTATTTATTAGAGTACCCCACTATTAAACTTCACTTTATAATTTATAAACATCCAGAATGACTTTCTCATGATCCGAACACTTGAGAACAGAGAATATTTTTTAGTGGTATTGATATATTGTTCAACGATAAATGGATCAGATGACCTGTTGAAATAAGGTGGATGATTACTCATGAAGTACTTGCCATATCATTGTTCCCTCCATTGATAGTTTTTAAAATAAGCATGATTCATAGCTTGAGAAATTTGTGATATTGTCGCATTGAGGCTTTGTATTCCATCCCCTATAGCATTCAGATCTTCAGGAGGTATTTTGTTGAATTATCCTTTACAATCACCATTAATGTGATTCCTTCGGGTTCCATCCAGTGGCTAAAACCAAAATCATTGAGTAAGAAACAATTATCATAATGGTTAAACACATAATCATGAAAAGTCACTTGTATAATGTCTAAAGTATAGAACCTTCCTCAATCTGTGATACCTTTGGTTTACCCTAGGTTGTTCATATTCAAATCCTATTTAAATCTTTCATGATGGTTCATAAAGAGTTTGTGAATTACCAAAGAATATCCCATAGGATTGTCAATCTAGGTGTGTAGAAATTCCCTTATCATGTACCAGATTACCCTGAGTCAAGCCTGAGACATCTTGTTGAAGTTTTTACCCTTAGGTACATCTATTCTAGAGCCACATCAACTTGTAGTATCCATAAATGGATTTGTTTCAAGGAAAATACCCACTCTATCATCTACCGAAATTCCAGGACATTTTCCTAAATGTTAACTCATCCTTATATTTATCCTTAGAGACATCCTTATAAATATCCTTAGAAATATACCTAGGGATATCATTAATGTTTTCTCATCCTAGTTTCCAAAGGTTGACTAAACCTTTCCTTTGATATCAACTATATCAACCTAGGCTTAACATAAATGTATATTTCATCATTTTAGATGAATATTTAGCACATTACAAAAAATAAATTCCCAAGGACCATACTAGATTAGTGCCTTTGGAATATTTGAAATAAAATATTATATCCTGGTAAAAGATCTTAAATATATCCCATAAAGATCTCAAACTTTAGTACTTTTAACTAAAACCTTTCTTCATAACCTGGGGAATGGAAACATAAGAAAGGGGTGAGCTCAAATGATTAGTAAGTGTAAATAAAGGAAATATATAAGCATAACATGAACAACAGGGTATGTAACATGATCATAACATTTCAATATCATACCCTTCATATTAGAGATTATAATAAAGATTGTAATTTCACAAGACATGAAATAGGATTAAGAGAATAATTCATGAAAACATATCATAGTAATAAAAAATTTAATTTGTGGCATGAACACTAGTTTATAATGTTTTGAACATTTATAAGTAGAAATGGGTTCATTCATTTAGTTATGGATAAGAAATCATGCCCTTAAATCAACTTATGGACATGAAACTAGGTCCATACATAACATTATGAACGTCTAATCAAGATCATGCATAACCATATAAACATGACACTAGGTCCATATATAACATTGTGAATATGTAATAAGGTTTAATCATAACATTGTTAACATGTAATCATGCTCATGCAAAAACTTATGGACATGAAACCAGTTCCATTCATAACATTGTGAACACGTAATAATGTTCACTCATAACATTTTCAATGTGTAATCAGGTTCACTTATAAACTTATTTACATGAAACCAAGTCCATGAATAATATTTTGAACATGTAATCAACTTCATGAATAACATTTATACTCAGGATCCATCCATCATTACCCAATGCATTTTAGGGAGATGTACTTCTCACCCATCTTATAAAAAATCATTCATACATGTGCCACAAGATAATAAAACATTCAGCATATCATGATCTATAAAAAGAGATGAGTTTTATAAAAATCAAATCATAACCCCTGAAATTAAATGGGTATCATTAACAATTCATCACATCACAACCTATAGAAATGATATAGGTTTCATAATCATTTCATCAAATCATAACCTATGAAAAAAGAGAGTTTCAAAAGAATATTACTCATGGAAGAGAAATGGTTTCATAATAATAATTCCCTCAAAACACAAACCATTCAAGATATAATATTAATGGAACCTTTAGATCATTTCCTAGAAGGGCATGAGAAACTTCAAAGGATATTATCTTAGATAAAAAATAACTTCAAAAGAGATTTTGAAAAAATTTCTTGAGGTAAATATACTTTCATATTAGAAAATTATATTTATAACATAAAACCTTTTGAAAAAATTTTTCTTGAAAATAAACTTTAAATATTATAAATATTTATTTTAAAACCTTTTGTAAACCTTTTTATTTGAAATCATATAAAGATAACTTGAAGATGTTTTGAAAACCATTTTCCTTAAAAATTTATAAAAGGAACATGAAAAAAATTTGAAAATAATTTATTTGAAAATAAATTTTAAAAAAAATTCTTAAAAATTTACCTTTAAACATTAAAATAAATCTTCAAAGGATTGATGGTGGATAAATCCATACATTTCTTACGAGGTAAAAAGAACATTCATTTTGCATAGTAAAAATGTTAGAAAAATGCTTTATTTGAAAAGTGAAAATAATATTCCTTTGAAAGGATAGGTAAAATAAAAATGGTTTAAAATGTATTTTAATTATCATAGGATATTATTAAAATATTATTTAAAACCCTTTTTAGATAGTATGGTTTTGAGGGAACACTAATTTTCGACCGAAGTAAGGGAAAAGTATGGGTTTCTCAAAAATATTTTCATAAATATATTATCTAAAAAAGAGTAGAAAAAATGGTAACACTATATGAATATTTCATTAATAACTATATGAAAAGAAAATTCATGAGTGTTATTGTTATATGGATCATAATATTTCAGTAAAGTAAGAATAAGCATCAATAATCATTAAAAGTGATGAGATTGTTTGAATAAACTCTTATCACCAGGTAACTTGGGATCATACTCGCTATGTAAAAAAAGGAAATTATATGAATCTTGTAATATCATGAAAATAAGGATATTCATTTTATATCATTTAAAATTTAAGTATATAAACCTCAAAATGAATTTAAGTGCAGAACAAAACATGATTCTCAAAGAAGGAAAACTGAGAAAAAACTATTTTACCAATTTGGTAACTTTTGAAACTTAAACCTCGTGAAATAAAGTTAACATAACGGATATTTAAATACCCATATATTTAAATATAATAAACATTAAATAAATATATGGTAATTATACACACGACAAAAAATAAATGGGTGGTGAATAAATCATGTATCACACAGAAATAAAAAAGTGATATGAAATCGACTTACCTTGTATCATGAATCTCGTTTTACTCGTTCAAAACACCTGTATAATAAATTTAAATTTATTACACTTATTTTAAATAAAAATATTCTTATATTTAATACCATGTATTTTTTTATCATGACCTTATATTACCCTAATGTTAACAATCCTATGTTATGGTTTCACTTCGGATAATATTCACTTTGTTCTTCATATGTGTCTTAATTTGATATATATTTGGTCCTTATACATATATCATGATTACAGAATGTAAAACATGATATAAATATCATGTATATTTAGTAATTTTTTATTATAATAATTTATATAATATATAAGTATGAAATTCAATACACCATTCATGGAGATGGTTAATTGTACGTACGCCTGAACGGTGTTTCCGTTTTTATTGTCCTATTGAAAAAAAAGAAAGAAAATGAAATATATGTATATATGTATATAATATTATTATAGTATAATTATAATTTTATATATGTCATATAAGTTCATTAAACCCACCCTTAATACATTCCATGTAGTGTGTGAATGAATCACATCACTTTGAGGGGGTGGTAGTCCACACTTCCTCAAACGAAATTATCGTATTTACACCAAATGGAAAGTGAAAGAAATATGTGTTTTAAAAAGAATACAAAAGCTTAAATACATAATAAATATATTATATAACATATATAAATATATTTTCCATCATAATTTCCACCATGTTATGTGGTAAATAAAAATGAACAATCATCATTTAGTAAGACAGTAGTTCTCTATACACATAAATATTATGTTTGTTACCCATTAGATGGAGGTATGTGTAAGTGTAGATCAAACCCTTATAAGAAAAAAAATACGAGTAAATTTAGGATACTGGTGTTTTTATACAATAATGTAATAAAGAGATTGTATGGGTAGAGAAGGAAAATAAAATAAAGGAGCTTGAGAGAAGGTGTTACCTCTTAATCGGGTAACTTATTTTGGTTTGTGCTAAAAATATACCTTGGAAGACTTTATGAAAAAATTGAGGATTAAAAGAATAATTTAGGAAATTTGGAAAGTTTATTGGGAAGATATTTGTAAATCCTAAGTGGTTTTAGTTGTGTGAAGAAGAGGGAGAGGTGGTGGCCTTTTATAGGGAAGGAGGAGTGGCACTCTTGTAAATATTTGAAGAGAGAATTCCATCCATGTTTTTCAAGTTGAAATTGGATCCAATAAAGATAAAAAATAGATACAAGGGAGTATAGGGTCTAAATATGTCCATACATTGTCTTTTTTACTATTTTATAGTTCATTTTCAGACTTAAATTTAAGGTTTAGTCCTTAGTTAAGCTTAATTTTACCTTAATCGATGTAATTAATTTTAATTATATTCACTAATATTTTTGGCCAAAAACTAATTTGAAATTATTATAAATTATAAATTATTCTAATTAAAAATATGGAATAAATTTTTCTAAATTCAAATCATATAAGTCACAGAAATTAATTTAAAATTAATCCCGTTAACGGGACAACACTGTGGGTTTTTAAAGTAAAAATAATCAAAAGTTTTCTAAGTTTTTATTTCCAATTTCAATGTTAAATTGGTTATAATGAGCTAAATTGGATTAATTGATAAAATTATTATATAATTAATCTTTTAAACCAATTTAAAATATAATTTAACCTTATAAATAAATTAAATTAAAAAGTAGTTTTGAATTAAAATCCAGTATTTTAAACTATTCATTAAAAAATGAATCCATATAGAAAAATACCAAAAATTTATCCTAACCTAATTTTTAGGTTTCTATTTTAAACATAAAGTTTATTTTTTCATATTAAATATATAAAAGTGGAAAAAATTATTTGAAATGGGTTCTCCATTCAAAGGCTATAAAACTACCTTTATAAAAAATAGTTTTTTATGCATAAAATAGGGTTTTTCTTATCATATATCTATAGAATCTATTGGATGAATAAAAAAATATATTATTTAGTATATAAAATATATATTAAATTAATATAACTTGCTAATTGTAATTAATTAGGTTAAAATAGCTTTGTGACTATAAAAATACTAATAATTTCTATTATATTTAATCAGTTTTCATATCCATTTCTAATTAATTGGTAACCAATGAATTCATATTATATTTGTGTAACCATATATTTTCATAAATTAGTTAAAACTATTCATAAACTATAACTTATCATCTATGTTATATATTATTATTTTAAATAATATCATTTTAATAATATACTATTGTTCAGTAAAAATTGGTCATGTGTGTTACGCAAGCCATCGAGAAAAATCATTATTCTGTGTAATTCAAGATAACCTCAGTATCTCATGTAGAGAAATCTATAATTTATATTATTTTTAGTGTACTATTAACTTGATTTTGTGTATAAATAAATCCAAACATAGTGCTTTAATATAAAATACACAATTTTCAGTGTTTCATGAAATAAAAATATCAAAAAGATTAAATTAAATTGGAAAAAACTAATTCATAAAATCTCGTGGTGTTATATTATACCCCCTTTAAAATAAATTTCACCCTCAAACTTCCTTTGTGTTATCAAAGGTTTAATACTTTAAAGTTTCATTCATAGAAACCCACATCGTAAAAATGAATACTAACTTCCCTTAAAAAGGGAAATTTTAAACCATAACAGTTACCCAAAGTAACATATAACTAGGTTTCATCATAGGAGAACATAGGTTGGAAGTAAATATTGGACATGGAGGAAAAGCATAAATATCTATAGGGAGTTATTTATGTCATCAATCATAAACAAGTGAATGATCAAACAAAAGTTGATGGCCTTAAAGTCATAAATCTATGATGATTTAAAAGGCCATCAGTTCAACAAAAATTATAGTATTAGGACAATATATTTTTTATCATTATACTTTCATTGGGTAATTATTTTTATTAACCAATAATATAAGGAAATATACATACTTGATGTTATTACATTTCTTATTCATAATCCCAACCTTTGGTTCTACCTTGATATATTTCCACTTCATCTCTTACCTAAATAAATTAATGAGAATTATTTTTTTCCTGAAGTACTAATAGATCAGAAGATCCATGATAAGTAAAACCATATATCTTTAGTTACCATCAATACAAATAGCTTATCCAATATGAATAAGTCCTCATGTGGTGAGATAATACATTAATCTCAAAAACATTATTTGAAGATTGACTTAAAGTTTCTATAAATGGTTAACCTTATAACCCTTCCAAAATATAATTCACACCATCTTCCTTAAATATTCTCTTATCTTATACCAAAAACATTTTTATTGAACAATTGGGTTCATCCATGCATCGATAGAACATTAAATGTGATTTTATTATTCCAAAATCCATATAGAGGGATATAATCACATGAAACTTCACTAAAGGATAAGAAAAAATATTGTCACAGTGCTTATTCTTATAAAATAAAACATGAACTTCCCAACTAAGGGGGGGAAAGGATAAGTTTTACCCTAATTTTCATTCTTCACTTCATCCATTTTAATTGAATAATATTTCCATTTGTCCTTTTTTCTTGGATTTTTTGTGTCTTACCATCCATATTAGCCATTGTATTGGGGCATCGATTCAAATAATGTCCAAACTCCATGCACTTGAAACACTAAAGTGTGGGTGGTTCATTCTGTTGAGATTTCTCTCCACTCATTTAATTGAGTTTCCTCTTCTCATCACTTATAAATTGTTTTTCTATTTGTCTAGGATTCCCATACTTGAAACTCCTTCTTGTTCCTTTCAGGTTCTCTCCTAAGTTCTCTTTCCCATAGTTTTAGAAAGTATGAGTTTTTAACTTTTTCTTCTCTCTGTGGTTTTTAGATTCTCATTTTAACTCCATCCTCCTCTTCTTGTTAAAACCATGAGATTGATAAGTAACTCAAACCTCCATTTCAACTTTGGTTGCACAACCCACAATCTCTCCATAGATACTAAAGTCTCTTATGGTCAACATCCTTATGATACTTGTCTTTAAGCCACTGAAGAATATGTCAACTTTACTTTTCGGTTGGACGATAATACCAAAAGCATACCTCGCAAGTCTTGTGAAATTAGACTCATAGGAACCGATAGATTCATCATCATTTTGTTTCCACTCAAGGAAATACATTTTAATATTCATATGAAGAACATCTGGAAAGTACTTATTGAATAATAAGTTCTTAAACTCGTCCTAATTCATGGATTCAATTTCATCTTGCTTCCTTGTATTCTTGATAAGATTCCACCACTAGTTTCCTTCACCTTCTAACTGATAAATAGCCAGAATTACTTTCTCATGATCCAAACACTTGATAATGGAGAATATATTTTCATTTGTACTAATCTATTTTTCACCAACAAGTAGATCATATAACCCATTGAAATAAGGTGGATGATGCTTCATGAAGGACTCAACATATTGTTGTTCCCACCTTTTCTCATTTGGAAACTCAACCTGATTTATAGCTTGAGAAAGCTGTGAGAGTATTGAAATGAGGTTTTTTATTCCATACCCCATATAATTTGGATATTTAGGAGGGCATTCGTTACATTTCCCTTTACAATCACCATTAATGTGGTTTCTTCGGGTTCTATCTGTAGGCTAAAACCTAAATCATAGAGTAAGAAACTGTTATCATAATGGGGAACCACATAATCAGGAAAATTAACTTATATGATATCTAAAGTATGAAACCTTCCTTAATATATGACACCTTAGTTTTATCTTAGATTATTCATATCCAAATTCTATTTAAATCCTTTATTATCATTCATGAAGATTTTGTGAATTCTCAAAGCATATCCCCCAGGAGTGTCAAACTAGGTGTGCATCAAGGCTAATTGTCGTGTACCAGATTACCCCGAGTAAGACCCATGACATCTTGTTAGAGTTGTTAACCCTAAGTATATATTTACTAGAGCGACATCCACTTATAGTATCTAAATAGATATATATTACTAGTAAACCACTCACTCTATCCTTTACCAAAATTTTAGGACATTTTCCTAAACATTGACTCACTCGTATACTTATCCTTGGTGATATCCCTAGACATATCCTTTGAAATATACCTAGGGATCTCACTAATGTTTTCTCATCCTTTTATGCTATCTATAGAGACCCAGTATTAACATACATTGATATTACATCATTCTAGATTAATATTTGGTACATTACAAAAATACGTGTCCGAGGACCATAACAGTTTAGTGTATTTGGAAAATTAGAAACAAAATATTCTATCCTGATGAAATATCTTCAAAATATCCCATAAATATTTCCATCTTGAGTACTTCCTCCAAAAACATTTCTTCATAACTGGGGGAAAGGAAACATGAGAAAGGTATGATCTCAGTTTCTCAATAAGGGTAAATAAAGGAAATACGTAAACATAACATGAATAAAAGGGTATGGAACTTGATCATAACATTTTAAGATCATACCCTACATATTAGATATCATAGTAAATATTGGTAGTTCATAATATATGAAAGATAATTAAGATCATAAATCATGAAATCATAACATATGAATAATATATGGAATTTGTGGCATGCACATTGGTTTATAACATTGTGAACATGTATAAGTAGAAATAGGTTCACTCATTTAGTTAAGGACATGAAATTAGGCCCACATGTCAACTTATGGACATGAAACTAGGTCCATGAATAACATAATGAATGTGTAATCAGGTTCACACATAACCTTATGTACATGAAACCAGGTCCATATATAACATTGTGAACAAGTAATCAGGTTCACGAATAGCATTATGAACATGTAATAAGGTTCACACATAAATTTATGGACATGCAACCAGGTCCATATATAAAATTTTGAACATGTGATAAGGTTCCCTCATAACATTGTGAACATGTAATCAGGTTCACACAAAAACTTATGGACCTACAACCAGGTCCATTTATAACATTGTAAACATGTAATCAAGCTCATGCATAACATTTATACTCATGATTAGTTCATCATTACCCAATTCATTGGAGGAAGATATAGGTCTCACCCATCTCATAAAAAAATCATTTATACATGTTCCACAATATAATAAAACAATCATCATATCATGACCCATAAACAGAGATTAGTTCTATAAACATAAAATCATAACCCAATAAATTAAATGGGTATCATTAACATTTTAGTACATAATAACATATGGAAAAGAGATAGGTTTAAAAATAATTTCATCAAAGTATAACCCATGAAAAGAAGTGGGTTTCAAAAGAATATATCCCATGGAAGAGAAATGGGTGTCATAAGAATAATTTCATAAAAACACAAACCATCTAAGATAGAATAGAAATTCAACCTTTAGATAATTTTCTAGAAGGTCATGAGTAACATCAACGAATATTATCTTTGATAGAAAATAAAATGGAAGGAGATTTTGAAAACATTTATTGAGGTAAATATCCTTTCTTATTGTAAAAACATATTTATAACATAAAACATTTTGGAAACCATTTTTATGAAATTAAACTTGAAATATTAAAAAGAAATATTTTAAAACCTTTTTGAAACCTTTTTCTTTGAAAACATATAAAGACTCCTTCAAAGTTTTTGAAAACCATTTTCCTTAAAAACTTATAAAAGGAGCTTGAAAATATTTTCGAAACCATTTCTTTGAAAATATATTTTTTAAAAAAATATTAAAAATTAACATTTAAATATGAAAATAAATCTTTAAATAATTGATGGTGGATAAATCTATACATGTCGTGTGTGGTAGAAAAATATTCCTTTTGCATAGTAAAAAATGTTAAAAATGCCTTGTTCGGAAAGTGACAAGAATATTCTTTTTAAAGCATTAGAAAAATAAAAAAAGGTAAAATTTTATTTTAATGATCATAATATATTAGTAGAATATTCTTGGAAACCATTTTTGGAAAACAAGGTTTTAAGGGAACACCGATTTCTGACTGAATAGAGGGTAAAGTCGGCCTTTCTTAAAAACATTTTCCTGACTCTCTTCTGTAACAAAGAGTGGAAAAAATGGTACCACTATATTAATATATCATTAATAACCATAAGAGAATAAAATTCATGAGTTTTATTGAGATATTAATCATAATATTTCGTCAAAGTATGCATAAGAATCAAAATGACCTTACTTAAGAAGAATAAGCATCAATAATCTTGAAAAGTGATGAGATTGTTTCAATAAACTCTTATAACTTGTTATCTTTGGATCATACTCTCCATGTAAGAAAATAAAGTTTCATGAATCTTATAATATCATGATAATAATTATATTCATTATATATCATGTAAAATGGAAGTATATACACCTCAAAATGAATTTAGGAATGTGACAAAACATGATTCTCAAATAAGGGAAACTAAGACAAAACTATTTTACTAATTTGGTAACTTATAAAACTTAAACCCTATAAAATAAAGGTCATATAATGGATATCAAAATACCCATAAATTTAATTACAATTGACATTGACAATATCCATGTTCAGTATACACACCACATAAAAGGAATGTGTGGTGAATAACTCATGTATCTCGTGGAAATAAAAAAATGAGATGAAATCCCCTTACCTTATATCTTGACTCTCGTCGTACTCGTTCAAATCACCTGTATAATAAATATAAATTTATTATAAATCTTTTCAAAATCATATTGTTATATATAATACCATATATGGTATCATCATGACCTCATATTACCCTCTTGTTAACAATCCTATGTTAAGGTTTCATTTCGGGTAATATTCGCTTTGTTCTTCACATGTGCCTTAATTTGTTATATATTTGATCCTTATACTTATAACAAGATTCAAGAATTTAAATAATGATATAAATATCATTAATATTCATTATATCATCATTATAATAATCTATATAATACATAAGTATGAAATGGAATACACCGTTCATGGAGACGGTAAGACGTACATACACATGAATGTTGTTTCTATTTTTATTGTCGTATTCCAAGAGAGAAAGAAAATGAACAATATGTATATATTTATATAATATCATTACATTATAATTATAATGTTATATATATCATATAAGTTCACTAAATTTTTCCTTAATAAATTCCATGTAGTATTTGAATGAATCACATCGCTTTTAGGGGGCTGTAGTCCACACTTCCTCAAACGAAATTATCATATTTACACCAAATAGAAAGTAAAAAAGATATGTGTTTTAATAAGTAATAAATAATATTAAATAAATAATAAATATAATATATAAAATATATAAATATAATTTCTATCATAACTTCCACAGTGAGAAGCGGTAAAGGAAAAATGACCAATCATCATTTAGTGAGGTGGTAGTTCATCGTACACGTAAACAGTATGTTCGTTCCACATTAGATGGAGGTGTGTATATGTGTAGGTAAAATACTTAGAATAAAAAAACCTAGTATATTGAGGATATTATTTTTGTTATAAAATCATGGAATAAATAGAGTGTAGGGTGTGAAGAAAGAAAATAAAATAAAGGATCTTGAGAGAAGGTGTTATCTCTTAATCAGGCAACTCCTTCTCGTTTGTGCCGAAAGGATTCCTTGGAAGGCTTTATACCAAAAATATAATTAAATAATGAATTTAGAAATTTTTTTAAGTTTATTGGTTAGATATTGGAAGAACCTAATTAGTTTTATAGGTGTGAAGAATAGGGAGGGGTGGTCGCCTTTTACAGGGAAGGAAAAGTATCACTCTAATAAATATTTGAAGTGAGAATTTCACCCACATTTTTCATGTTTCAAGTGGATCCAATAATGATCCAAAGTAGATAAAAGGTAGGATAGGGTCTAAATATGTCCACAAAATATATTTTTTACATGTCTATAGTTCTTTTGACTCTTAAATTTAAGGTTTAGTCCTTAGTTAAGCTTACTTTTACCTTAATCAATGTAATTGATTTTAATTACATTCACTCATATTTTTGGTCAAAATATAATTTGATTGTACTATACATTATAAATTATTATTATTTAAAATATGGAATACATTTTTCCAAATTCCAATCACATAAGTGGTATAAATTAATTTAAAATTAATCCCATTGACGTGACAACACTGTGGGTTTTTAAAGTAAAAATGATAAATATTTTGCTAAGTATTTATATCCAATTTAAATTTGAAATTGGTTCAAATGACCTAAATTAGATTAATTAATAAAATTATTATCTAATTATAATTTTAAAACAATTTAAAATACAATTTAACCTTATAAATAAATTAAATAAAAAATAAATTTTGAATTAAAATCTAGTATCTTTAATTATTTATTGAAAAATGAAACCTTACAGAAAAAATACAAAACATTTATCATAAACTAATTTTTTTGTTTCACTTCCAAATATGAAGTTTATTTTGACATATTTAATCAATAAAAGTTCCAAAAAAATTATTTAAAATGGGTTCCCCATTAAAAGGTGGTAAAACTAACTTTATGAAAAATAGGTTTTTATTCATAAAATTGGTTTTGTTCTTTTCTTATGTATATAGAATCTATTGTATTAAAATAAAAAATATTTGATTGAATATATAAAATATATATTACATTAATATCACTTAATAATTTAAATTAATTAGGTTAAAACATCTTTGTGACTATAAATATTATAATATTTTCTGTTATATTCAAGTAGTTTTCATATTCATTTATAATTAATTTGTAACATATGAATTAATCTTATATTTTTGTAAACAAAATATTTTCCTAAATTAGTAAATAATATTTATAAAATATAATTTAATGTCTATCTTATGTATTATTATTTTTCTAAGAACCTGGGCCTTCTTTTCATGTACGTTTTCCTTTTCTAGTTGTTTTTGAGAAAAAGTGGTATTTTCTAGAGGTTGTGCAGGGGTGCATGGTTGGAGCACGGTTTAAACAAACCGTGTGGCTAGCCCAGGAAACCGTGAACCCTTGACAGTGGGTTCCGCATGGGTTGCACACGGTTTGTCAAACCATGCGGGCAAGTCGTGCGAAGCCCCTGGATGAGACAATGGGATCCGCACGGACTGTGCACGGTTTGTCAAACCGTGTGGGAAAGCCGTGTGAACTCCCTGAGCGAGACAGTGGCAATCGCATGGTTAGCACACGGTTTAAAAAACCATGTAGGGAAACCATGCGACCACTTAAATTTGGGTTTTTTTAAGACCTGGGCCACTTGGTATTTCCCTTTCCTCCACAATTCCTCCTCCCACTCGTGGATCACACGGGAGTTGAAATTTTCAGAGGTTAGGGCAGCTTCTTGGCACAGTTTGGAGGAAAATAAAAGGGGTTTCTTGGCAGATTGAAGATAGTTCTCCTTGAGTAAGTCCCTCTTTTGGTTATTTGAGGTTTTGGTTAGGGTTAGCTCCCTCTCCCTCTCTTAAATTCCTAGATATACAAGGGTTGCATGTAGATCTAGTGTTATGTTGCCGTTTGTGTTAAAGGTTGAAATTTTTTATGATAGGGAAGGAGTTTTAGAGCAGTCTTCCATGAAGAGGTTGCCAGTTTTGTGGGTGCGGTTGATTTTGGATCATTTTCACCGGAACCCTAAAGGTAGGTGGTTTGTTCCTTTTAGTTTAAGGTCCTTGAATTTAATGTACAATTGCAACAATACCCTTGAACGGGGTATTGTGCGTTTACCGTATTACCCCTGTGTTTTTCCTTCCATGCTTGTATGCTCATGAAGAGGTTAATTGGATGTAAATAGAATTGATTACTATGCTTGGATGTTTTTCCATGCATGTTCTGTCTACGACCATTTGGTCATATATTGCCTATTTTCCCATGCTTGGTGATTGTAGGATGGAGTGTTGTATTCTGACATGTTGAGATGCTATAGACTGTTTAGCTAAGTAGTTCTGTAGGTTTACTTTAGACTTATATCATTACTATGTGTTGACTTACACGGGGTCGTGAGAACCTGGTGTAGTAGACTAAAAGGGGATAGACCAAGTGAGCTTCTTCAGAGAGTCTTTGGACATTACAGACTATAAGGGGATAGACCGAGTGAGCTTCCACAGAGAGTCTTTGGACGTTATAGAATATGATGGGGATAGACCGAGTGATCTTCCTCAGAGAGTCTTTGTTTACTTTGAATTTACCTTGAACCATTCCAGGCTATAAGGGTAATTGACTATGTGAGCTTCCTCAGAGAGTCTGTGAATGACCTGGGGCTATAAGAGGAATTGACTGTGTGAGTTTCCTCAGAGAGTCTCTTGACCTTAGGGATATAAGGGGAACTTACCGTGTGTGCTTCCTTAGAGAGTCCTTGACTACCTTAGACTATAAGGGGAATTGACTTAGAGTGATTCCCCAGAGAGCCTTTATGAATTCTTAAGTTGAACCAGATGGGTTAGACTGAGTGTTCTGCCCATAGGGTTGCTTGTACTTATTAGGTATGACCAGAGGAGATAGGTTGTGGGCATATCCCAAAGGTCTACCTGTTGGTGTTTAACTGTTTGGTTAATTGTTGCTTGATAATGAAATTATGGATTGTTTACTGTTGAGTAATTTCCTATTTACTGCTTTCTGTACATTACCTTCCATATATTCACTGACTGTTAGGCACAGATCTTTGGGTGGTTGCCTACTGGGATTATTCTCACACCCTGTTTGTGTCATGCTTTGGGGCCCAAACTGATTATATAGTGGCAGGTATAGATAAGTTAAAGTTCCCTTCTACTTCAGGTACTTGATTGCATTAGAGATGGAGATCATGGGACTAAGCTGAGGCTTGCGATGTTGAGGAGTTTATCTATTTTCCTTTTGTACTTTTATTTAGTACTGTACTCAGCATTGTGAATTTTTTTGCTGTTTTTCCTAGACATATATGTATCATGCTTCATTTATATATATGTGTATGCTCCAGTTGTTTATCTATCTCAGTCTTATGTTTTTTTCTGTTGTTGGATTTTTTCTGCTTCCACTATTGTATTTTTTTATCTTCCACTGTGTTACTCTTCCAATGAAGGCAAAGTTTCCTCATTATTACACCCAAGGCCCTTGCTGCTAGTCAGCAGCCTCTGGAATTCGGGGAAATGCACTTGAGGCCATGTGACCAACCAGGTACGGGGAACCACTGGGTGGCTTTCGGAACTAGGATGTTATAAAGTGGTATCATATGGGGTTTCTTTTATTTTATTTTGACTTACTATTTGGAGAATTTATCTAGGTATAGGACGGAAAAGGTACTTGGTAATAATCTATGCCCGAGAGTAGCTAACCCGTGTACATGAAAAAGCCATACTACCTCGTTTATTGCAATTTTACTGGTTTTAAATTTTACAGTTGATTTGATTTCACTGTTGGGTGATTCACATGCTTTGTACTGTTACCATTGTTGTTATTGCGGTTCTATTTCTTTCGCAACCCGATGAGATGAGGGTCTTCCATCTCATGCGTCGTATAGGCACTTGTTAGAAATCACATGCCATGCATTCTTGTCATGCCATCTAGGATGAATTAGTGATTTCATGTTGTTGTGATAGATGTTGGGTGGATTATGCATGCTATCGTGATAGATGCTTGATGGAATTCCAGTTGTTTGATAGGGAATTTTTTTTATAGTGCTTTTCTTAGATCGACTCCAAACTTTGGTTCTTGAGGTGTTATGGCCCCTCATGGACTGGAATTTAGTGGATAATTACTTGTTTGCCTTGTTATAACTTGTTTAAGATGCCAACCTTTGATTCGTGGAGAGTATGGGTCCTAATGGATCGGAATTTGGCACTTTCAATGTTTGTTTCAGTGTTCTCTGGGTTCCAGAGTAGTTTCTGAGGCTTAATTTCAGGAAAAACCCAGAATGCACACTGCGTAGTTTTGACTACACGTCATGTGTTCTTCTGTTTGGGAAGAAACAGTCTTTATTAAGTACATTCCATGTACTCCTATGTTTCAGTACCTGTTAATATTGATCTGAGGTGTGCATATGAACTTTGAGATTCATGCCACCAAGACATCTTTAGGTTGTACACTAGCCACAAGGCGGTGATCAGACACCAGATACGGCTGATCAGGGACTCTCTGTAGATCCTCCTGTTGTGCCAGTCTTGGAACCAGCAGTTATACCTGACCCAGGTGATGATGCATAGTTTAGGGAGAGTTTTCTGATGATGATGCAGAACTTCCAGGGAGCGCAGCCCCCTGCCCTGTCAATGGAAGATTTGACATGGGTTTTCCAACAGTAGCATCCTCCCACCTTCTCAAGGGAAGGAGGACCCCAGGCTGCAGAGTCATGGCTCAAAGCCACATTGACAATCTTCGATCATCTCAAGGTACCACCAGAGATGAGGGAGAAACTTGAGACCTATATGCTCTGAGACTCTGCCAAGAGGTGGTGGGATGTCATCTCTCAGGAGGGACACCATCAGAATATGGCTTGGGAGGAGTTTCAGTGTATGTTCTATGATTACTTCTACCCGGAGACCCTGATGGCCAACCGAGCCCGTGAGTTCCTAAGCTTAGAGCAGGGTACTATTTCGGTGATGGATTATTCCTCTCGTTTCACGTAGCTGTAGCATTTCACACTTATCCCAGCAAGTTATGAGTTGTTCCTGGCTAGGAAGTTTGAAGATGGTCTCAAGCATGAGATTTGTTCCCAGGTGAACATCTTTAGGTTGACTATGGTATCCTCTATCGTCAACTAGGCGTTGATCACCGAGTTCAATCTGAGGGATTCTGGAGCAGTGATCTAGGGTTGTTCGACATCCAGAGTTAGTGTTCTTTCTTCTGATAGCAGAAAGCGTCGTAGGGAGATTTCTTGAGGAGACCATAGTAGGTGAGATGAATCTTCTGGTAGCTAGGTGGTGTGCTACCAGTGTGGGAGAAATGGGAATACTTGTCCATAGTGCTAGAGAGACTCAATGGAGTTTCGATATTGCGGCTAGATGGGCCATCTGCAACATTTCTGTTAGATCTTATCACCAATAGCTGGTGAAAGGGGTTCGTCTATGACTCCTTTTACAGAAGAAGCCCCACCAGTTTCTCACCAGTCTGGGAACTGGAGTTCTTTAAGCAGTTCAGGCTGAGGTGGAGGTCGCAGCCATGGTGGTCAGTCACCAGGATACCAGTAACAGCAGGGTGGACCTACTCAGAGTAGTCAGGCAGGGTCACAGGGTTGCCGAGCTGGCCAGACTTTTACAGGGGAGCGTACCCCTCAAGAGCAGGATCTTGACCCCTCTACTGTTCGAGGTACAATCCTAGTAGCCTCAGTTTTATCTTAAACTCTTTTTGATACTGGTGCTATGCATAGCTGTATATCTATTGCTATCATGGAGAGCCATGGGCACTGTATCCTTTCTTATGATGATGTCTTGATGCTAGACACTCTGTTGGGGACTAAAATGGCTAGTGTACGTCAGTGCAAGGAGTGCCCTGTTGAGTTTGGTGGGTGTCACTTCCTTTGGGATATTTATGTTCTGGAGATGACCGGCTATGATGTCATTCTTATAATAGATTGGAAATTTCCATTCCAGGAAGTCGTTGACTGCTACCGCCAAAGGGTGAGTTTTATATCACCATAGGGTGGATCTTTTCTTTATAAAGGCAAGTTGGATGTCCAGGCGAGAAGAGTGGGACCAGATCATATTGGGTTAAGAGCAGTTACAGCCCATATTGCTAGTCTTTATCTGGATAACCAGGGGACTTTACAGTTAGACTTTCCTCCAATGGTGGATTGTTTCGGAGATGTCTTTCCATAGGAATTTTCAGGTTTGCCTCCGGAGCGTGAGGTAGAATTTTCTATTGAGCTCGTACCAAGAGTGGCACTATTGTCCACTCCTCCTTATAGGATGGCTACACTTGAGTTACAGGAGATCAAGAAGTAGTTGGAGGAGTTGCAGGCAAAGGGTTTCATCTAACCCAGTACTTATCCTTGGTGTTCGCCTGTCCTTTTTGAAAAGAAGGCAGATGGTACTCTCAGGCTTTGTGTGGATTATCGGAAGCTTAACCAGTTGACAGTCAAGAACTGATATCCCTTGATGAGGATTGATGATCTATTTGATCAGCTTATAGGATCTCGGTTGTTCTCTAAGATCGACTTGAGGTCCGATTACCATTAGTTGCGCGTTAGACCATCGGATATACCTCTCACAGCTTTTAGGAGCAGGTATGGTCTATACGAGTATACGATTATGTTGTTCGATATCACGAACGCACCTGCTGTTTTCATGGCACTGATGAACCGAGTGTTCCACCCATACTTGGATTCCTTCGTGGTGGTTTTCATGGATGATATCTTGGTTAACTCCCACACTCGACACGACCATGATACTAATCCTAATATCGTTTTGAGTGCACTGAGAGAGCATCAGTTATATGCTAAGCTCTTGAAATGCCAGTTTTGGATGGACCAGATTCACTTCTTGGGTCATGTTATCTTAGAGACAAGAGTATTAGTAACCTAGAGAAAGTGAGAGCTATAGTTTCCGGGGAGTATCCAAAGAACGTCTTTGAGGTACAGAGTTTCCTAGGGCTGTCTGGATACTACAGACATTTCATACAGGACTTCTCGCACTTGGCAGCACCGCTGACAGGTCTGACTAAGAAGGGTGTGAAGTTCTCGTGGTCAGATTATTGTGAGTCATCCTTTAAATAGATGAAGCGGAGGTTGATTTCAGCACTGATACTAGTCTTACTAGAGTCAGTCAAGAGCTATACTATTTACTATGTTGCTTCAGGTATCGGGCTAGGAGTTGTGCTTATGCAGGGAGATGGAGTCATTTCGTATGGTTCTCAGTAGTTGAGGCTTCATGAGAGGAATTACCCGACACACGATCTCGAGCTGGTGGCTATTGTTTATGCCTTACGCTATTGGAGACATTATCTTCTGGGAGAGCACTTTTTGGTTTTCACCAACCACAAGAGTCTCAAGTACATATTCACTCAGTGTGATCTGAATTTGAGACAACGTAGGTGGGTTGAGTATCTTTAGTCCTTTGACTTTGAGCTTGCCTATACACCGGGGAAAGGAAACATTGTGGCTGGCGTGTTGAGCAGGAGAACTCAGATACAGGCAGTTTAGGAGGCTTGAAGTGAGTGGAATCTTGTGGCACTGTTCTCTGAGATGCATCTGGAGGTGCACGATAGACAGGGGAAGACCTTTCTATCTTCTGTAGGTGTTACCTCTACGCTTCTTGACCAAGTTCGATTGAGGCAGCTATCAGACTCTGAAGGCCTAGTCCTACAGGAAAGTGTGTCAGGAGAGGACCCTCTTCATGGATGAACAGTAGGTGAGGGTGAGATCTTGCATTTCCAGGGACGCGTATGGGTGTCAACGGATATACGTGAGGAATGGATGCGGAACTTTCATTCCTCAGTTTGGTTAGTTCATCCTGGCGTCACCAATATGTATTGTGATCTACACTGTCAATATTGGTGGCCAGGTATGAAGAGAGATGTTTCTGGTTTTGTCTTGAGGTGTTCCACTTGTCAGTAGGTGAAGGCGGAGCACCAGCAATCAGTAGGGATTTTGCAGTAGCTACCCATTACCTAGTAGAAGTGGAATGATGTTGTGATGGACTTTGTGACCGGTTTGCTGAGGTCGCCTCAAGGTAATGATGCTATTTTGGTTGTCATCGACTGACTTACTAAGGTTGCTCACTTCTTGTCGATCAATGAGACCTTCAGTGTTGATGAGCTGGGATGGTTGTTCGCCCAAGAGATTGTATGACTACATGGAGTTCCACACTCCATTGTTTCAAACAGGGATGCTTGTTTTACTTCTCGGATCTAGCAAGGGCTTCAGAAGGCTTTGGGTATAAAGGTACTTTTGAGTACAACTTACCATCCCCAGATAGATGGCCAGTATGAGCATACGATTCAGGTGTGTGAGGACATGCTCTGAGCATGCATCTTGGATTTTGGAGGTTCTTGGGAGAAACATATACCTCTCATGGAGTTTTCCTACAGCAATAGTTTTCAAGAAACTATACAGATGGAACCTTATGAGGCATTGTATGGTAGACCATGTCGATCACCCCTATATTGGTTGGAGGCAGAAGAGGCAGCTATGCTAGGACCTCATCTTGTCAAGGAGATCATAGAGAAGATTGAGTTGATTCAGAAGAGGATGGCTACTGTGCATTCACATCAGAAGTCTTATGTTGATCAGCAGATATGACCTTTGGAGTTTGAGGTCGGGGATCAGGTTTTCTTGCGTGTCACACTGAGGTTGGGGCATAGAAGGATTAGGATATAGGGTAAGCTTTCGTCTAGGTACGTCGGGCCATTTGAGGTGTTGGAGAGAGTCGGTCCGGTTTCCTATCAGTTGCAGTTACCTCAGAGGTACTGGTCTATGCACAATGTCTTCCACATTTCACATCTTCAACATTACTTTTCAGACCAGTCTCATGTCTTTCAACCTGAGGAGGTTGAGCTCAAATGGGATGTGTCATTCGAGGATCATCATATCCAGATTATTGATCTCACTACAAAGGTTCTCTATGTCTGGTCTGTTCTTCTTGTATGAGTGCTATGGCAGCACAGGCGAGTACAGGATGAGACTTGGGAGAGGGAGGCCGATGTATGAGCACAGTGGCTGGAGTTGTTCGAAGTTTCTTCTTCTACGCCGTGCTAGGGAAATTCAGGTATTAATTTTTGTAAGGGAGAAAGTTTGTAAGAACCTAGACCTTATTTTCAAGTATGTTTTCCTTTTCTGGTCGTTTTTGAGAAAAAGAGGAATTTTCTGAAGGTTGTATTGGGGCGCACGGTTAGCGCACGGTTTAAACAAACCATGCGGCTAGCCTAGGAAACAGTTCACCCTTGACAGTGGGCTCCGCACGGGCTACACACGGTTTGTCAAAACATGTGGGAAAGTCGTGTGAAGCTCCTGGATGAGAAAGTGGGCTCTGCACGGGCTGCACACGGTTTGTCAAACTGTGCAGGCAAGTCATGCGAAGTCCCTGAACGAGACAGTGGCAACCGCACGGTTGGCGCACCTTTTTCCAAACCGTGCGGGGAAACCGTGAGACCACTTAAAGTTGGGTTTTTTAAGTCCCGGGCCACTCAGGATTTCCCTTTCCACCACCATTCCTCCTCCAACTTGTGGCTCACACGAGAGTTGCAATTTTTAGAGGTTAGGGGAGCTCCTTGGCATGGTTTAGAGGAAAATTGAAGGGGTTTCTTGGCTGATCGAAGGCGGTTCTCCTCAGGTAAGTCCCTCTTTTGGTTCTTTGAGGTTTTGGTTAGGGTTAACTCTCTCTCCCTCTCTTAAATTACTAGATCTACAAAGGTTTCATGTAGATCTAGGGTTTTTTTGCCTTTGTGTGTTAAAGGTTGAACTTTTTTATGATAGGGAAGGAGTTTTAGAGTGGTCTTCTGTGAAGAGGTTTCCGGTTTTGTGGGTGAGGTTGATTGTGGATCGTTTTCACCGGAACCCTAAAGGTAGGTGGTTTGTTCCTTTCAGTTTAAGGTCCTTGAATTTTATGTGCAATTGCGAAAATACCCTTGAACAGGGTATTGTGTGTTTACCATCTTACCCATGTGTTTTTCCTTCCATGCTTGTATGCTCATGCAGAGGTTAATTGGATGTAAGTAGAATTGATTACTATGCTTGGATGTTTTTTCATGCTTGTTATGTCTATGACCATTTGGTCATGTATTGCCTATCTTCCCATGCCTAGTGATTGTAGGATGGAGTGTTGTATTCTGACATGTTGAGATGCTATAGACTATTTAGCCAAGTAGTTTTATAGTTTTAATTTGGCCTTATATCATTACTATGCATTGACTTACATGGGGTCGTGAGAACCCGGTGTAGTAGACTAAAAGGGGATAGACCAAGTGATCTTCTTCAGAGAGTCTTTGGACATTATAGACTATAAGGGTATAGACTGAGGGAGATTCCTCAGAGAGTATTTGGATGTTATAGACTATTATGGGGATAGACCGAGTGAGCCTGCTCAGAGAGTCTTTGTTTACTTTGAATTTACCTTGAACCATTCTAGGCTATAAGGGGAATTGACTGTGTGAGCTTCCTGAGAGAGTCTGTGAACGACCTGGGGCTATAAGAGGAATTGACTGTGTGAGCTTACTCATAGAGTATCTTGACCTTAGGGATATAAGGGGAATTGACCGTGTGTGCTTCCTCAGAGAGTCCTTGACTACCTTATACTATAAGGGGAATTGACTGAGAGTGCTTCCATAGAGAGTCTTTATGAATTCTTAAGCTGGGCCAGAGAGGTTAGACTAAGTCTGCTGCCCAGAGGGTTGCTTGTACTTGCTCGGTATGACCAGAGGGGATAGGTTGTGGGAACATCCCAGATGGATACCTGTTGGTGTTTAACTTTTTTGTTAATTGTTGCTTGATAATGAAATTGTGGATTGTTTACTATTGAGTACTTTCCTATTTACTGCTTTCTATACATTACCTGCCATATATTCACTGATTGTTAGGCACAGATATTTGGGTGGTTTCCTACTGGAATTATTCTCACACCCTATTTGGGTCATGCTTTTGGGCCCAAACATATTATATTGCTGTAGGTATAGATAAAGGAAAGCACCCTTCTGCTTCAGGTACTTGATTGCATTAGAGCTGGAGAGCATAGGAACAAGCTGAGGCTTGCGATGCTGAGGAGTTTATCTGTTTTTATTTTGTACTTTGATTTAGTATTGTACTCATCATTGTGACTTGTTTGGCTGTTTTTCCTAGACATATATGTATCATGCATCATTTATATATATGTATATATGTATATATGTATGCTCCAGTTGTTTCTCTATCTCAGTCTTCCACTGTTTTCTATTGTTGGATATTTTCTGCTTCCTCTATTGTATTTTTTTTTATCTTTTGTTGTGTTACTCTGCCAATGAGGGCATAGTTTCCCCATTATTACACCCAAGGCCCTCGCTGCTAGTCGGTAGCCTCTGGCGTTTGGGGTAATTCACTTGAGGTCATATGACCAACCGGGTACGGGGTGACTCTAGGTGGCTTCTGGAACCGGGATGTTACAATTTTAAATAATAAAATTTTATTTATGTACTATTGTTCGGAAAAAAATTGGTCATGCGTGTTACGCAAGACATCGAGGAAAATCATTGTTGCATGTAACGCAAGTTAACCTCGGTGTTACATTTAGAGAAATATAGAATTTACATTTCATTTAGTGCCCTATTAACATGGTTTTATTTATAATCAAATCCAAACATAGTGCTTTAAAATAAAATAAACTATTTTTAGTGTTGCATGAAATGAAAAATATTAAAAAGATTAAATTAAATTGAAAAACAAAATTCAAAAAATCTTGCGGTGTTACAATAACTCTTCCCAAATCTCCTCTGAAATTACCTCCCTTTATCCTAGAATCCTCTATTTATACATAAAGGGAACCAAGGAATCCATTTGGTGCAAACCAAGAGGAGTTACCCAAATAAGATGTAACATCCTTCCACAATCTCCTTTGTTTTATTTTCATTATCCACCCCCTAAACTCTTTTTTATCCCATTATTATATAATAAACTCAGTATAATCAATATTTTGAGATTTTTTTATTCTAAGGTTTTAAAGTACACCTATACACACTTCCATCAAATGGGTAATGAACTTACCATTCTTGTGTACGCCTGACTACCGCCTCGCAAAACAATGTCGTTCATTTTTTCTATACCACATATCATGGTTGGTAATTGTGATGTAAATAATTTTTTTGATGTTATATATGATATTTATGATGTATTTATTCTTATTTAATTATTATATGACACATACCTTCATGAT
This sequence comes from Viscum album, assembly GCA_963277665.1. NCBI lineage: Eukaryota > Viridiplantae > Streptophyta > Magnoliopsida > Santalales > Viscaceae > Viscum > Viscum album. Next base: position 1,321,865,178 of record OY728138.1, read on the forward strand.
TTCCATTTTTTGTAAATATGATAACTTTGTTTGTGGATGTGTGGGCTACCGCCTCCTCAAAGAGATGTGATTCGTTCACACATTACATGGAATGTATTAAGTATAGGTTTAGTAAAAATATATTATAAATATCAAATAAAAATTATAATATAATTATATTATATAAATACAAATATTTCATTTACTTTATTTCTTTCAAAATTACAATAAAATGGAAATAATGTTCATGTGTACGTACGACCTACCGTCTCTAGGAATGCTGTATTTCATTTTCTATTTATACCTTTTATAGATTATTGTAAATATTTATATAATAAATATATATGATATTTATACCATGTTTTAAATTATTTAAATAATTAAATCATGATATAATTAAGAGGATCAATAATAATAAGTCAAAACATATATGTAAATCAAAGCAGATATTGCCTGAAATGTGACATTAACATATAATTATTAATAAATGGGTAATATAAAATCATAATCAAATAATATATGGTATTATATATAATAATATGGTTATTTGGTATATTTATAATAAATTTATATTTATTATATAGTATTTTTGAATGAGTGCGATGAGATTCAATACATATGGTATGGATTTTCTTGTCTCACTTTTATTTCTGTGAGATTTGTACCTTATTCACCACTTGTTTATTTTTTATGGTGTATATATTTCCCATGAATATATTATATGATTATTATAATTATTTTTATTGGTATTTACATATCCTTTTGTTGATATCTCTTTCATGTGTTTTATGTTTTAAAATTTACAAAATCCGTAAAGTAATTTTTTCTCAATTTCCATTATTTGAGACACCTACCATGTTATGCACTTATATTCTTTTATGAGGTGTATACAATTACATTTGGCAAGTTATATCATTAATATCCTTATTTTAATGATATTTTAATCTTAATTTAATTTTTTTTTCTTATATGGTGAGTGTGATTCAAATTTACCAAGTTATAAGAGTTTATTACAACAATCGCATCATTTATGGGGATTGTTTATGATTATGATATAATTGATAAAATGTTATGAACCATATTTCATGATCACTCATGATGTTTATTATCCTAGGGTTATTCATTATATATTCAATTATTATTTCCATTTTTCACTCTTTAATACTTTATATAATTAATGAAATCTGACTGCGTTTCTCTCTTTGGTTGGAAATCTATTTTAGTCAAAAACCATGTTTTAAAAAATGTTTTCAAAAAAAATTAAAAAGATAATTTAAGATCATTTTCAAGGAAAAAGTATTTAATTTTTTTTTATGTTTTTCAAAGCTTCCCTTATAAGTTTTCAAATCTATTTTCAAATAAAAATGGTTTCAAATTTTTATGTTTTAAAAAGAATATTTAAAAGGAGAAAGGATATTTTCCTATAGAAATGTTTTTAAAAGATATTTCAAATTTATTTTACATATAATATGAAATCTATTAGTGTTACTCATTCCTTTATGGGAAATGATCCAAAGGTTTCATTCATATTATTTCTCTAAATGGTTTATGTTTTGATGGATTGATGTTTATGAAACCTATTTCTATTTCACAAGTTATATGCTTATGAAACCCCCTAATTTTTATGGGTTATGATTTGATGAAATGATTGTGAAACTTGTCACTTTTCTACAGGTTATGATATGATCATATGTTTATGATACCCATTTCATTTCATGGGTTATTATATGATTGTTTATGATCTTGTGGCACACATATGTATGATTTCATTGTGAGATGGGTGGGACCCGTATCTCCCTACAATTTATTGGGTAAATATTTATATCTCATGAGATGGACATGGCTAGAATGGGGATTGAACTTGGTTTAGTAAAATAATTTTTCCACTAAGATGGTATTAGGAGTGAACCTTGACTACTAAAATGGTAATTTTAGTGAATAATGACTACAAATATGGTATGGGGAGTGAACTCATACTAATAGTATGGCCTTGACAATAATCCTTGACTACTATATAAATCATTTTATATGCTTATGTTTCTTTTAAAATTTCATGTCTTATTCTTATGTTATGATTTCAAGGATTATTCTCTTTATTCAGTGAATTATGAGTGGTATGACCACATCTATTCATTATGTGTAGTCATATATAGAGTTTCGATTGTGGAAATTATTGATTGGGTTTGTTGGGGTGATGATAATGATACTCCTATAGTGGGGAGAATCATAACTATCACAAGTGAACTACCTTCATGTCAGAAGGTTCTTGGGTTTGGTGAGACCATTTTTATGGAAAATTGAAGTGAAACTAAGGTTATGATGTGTGGATGGATCCATTTATATCTATTTCCTTAGGAAATACCAAATTTTAAATTTGGATCAGGTGTTGTTCAAATTTGGTGTGTTAGCATCGGGCTTAATACAGTTTTATTGTGATTTGAGAGTGAGTCAAATCAGAGGTGAGTCGGTGATCAATTTGGGATACAGTGTGGTTGTAGGGTGATTATTGGAGTGAACCATAATTCATTACACAATTTTTGAGTTGAATCATGATTTTTTCATGATTCATGGGTGAACCATGATTTTTTATGTGAATCGGGGGGTGCATCACGTGGAGAACAATAGTGGAGATGTTAAATGGGAAAAATGATTAGATAAGAAAGGAAATAAGAAATATTATATGGTTACTTAGTTTAGGTTATAAAAAACCCTATGTTTTGGGGTTAGTGTAAATACTGATTTGGAGGAAGGTGTTTCATTTAAGGATGCATTAGAGGGTGTGACCGGGCATTTTTGGGAAAATTCATACAAAAGTGGTTTGAATAATAATTTTTAATGATTTTATATGAGTTTAGATTTGAACCAAGTTAATATATTTATTTGGGACATTGATGTGGTTTTTTATGCATTAGATCAAGAGTTTTCATAGAAATACTAGCATTTTCGAGCTTAGTGTTTGGAGTTATGCAATAGAATCATATTTGGAATCAGGAGTAGAACATGATGGGTTATTAGTGAATTGATGAATGAGATATGTTGGGATACATTTTTCAAGAATAAAAATGGATTCTCATGGATTATAAGCATTATGGTGGGGATTCTATAATGACCTATGGATTTTGGGCTCATTATTTTGGGAAGGAAGTTGAATTTTCCATCTAGTCGGTGGTTTATTTTATGAAATAATATATAGAATGAGATCATTAGAGTTTTAAAATATTAATAAATTATTTATATATTGGGTTTAAGTTTTAGTATATGAATTGTGTGTTTGGAAGGAATCTATAGAAGATCTTAGAGGTTGGGCTGCTATAAAGTTAAAGCAACATCCCATTCAGGGTGTAAACCACATTCACACCTTGAAAATTTAGGACAAAGGGAGAGTCCCTATACCTAAAATATTTCATGGTGTGAACCATAGGTTCACATGTTGGAATGGTTGATAGAGGTTTTAAAAAATAAAATTGGGGTCGATCCCCCCCCCCCTCGTTTTAGATCAGATACATGCGCGGGGACGGTTTTTCAGCTGATACCTCCCCCTCTCTTCTTCCCACGTGATCTAGAGTGGTTTTGAGTATTATCCAGTGATTAATATTCATATGTTCCTCCATTTTTTGTCCATTAATTTGATTTTTCTTCTCTATCCATAATTTTTCTTTATTTTTAGTAAAGTTTCTGTTAATGATTTCACTATAGTTAGGTGAAATTATTCACGATCAACGGGGATTTCATATACAGTGGCTAGAGGAGTAACCAAGGATATTTTTGCAAATCGTTGGAATCATTTTTTGTTGAGTTAATTAAATACTCTCATTTACTTATGAATTTCTATCAGGAAGTTTTTGGGGGTGTGCCATGGAACTTTTGGGGGTGATTATTTATGTTTTTTTGCGATTGTTATTCCTGGTGATTTTTCTATCAATTATTCCTCATTATTTTAATTTGAATAAGTAATTATGAGTTATTATAAATAATAGTTTATGGTGTATGATGTGAGGAAAGATATTTTGTGTAAATATGGACTTAGGAAATTTTGAAGGAGTTATCTTTGGGGAAACTCCATAGCAAAGGTAGGTGGTCCCATTAATACAAGATTGTGTGCATGTTTATGTATGATTGCCTACTACATTCATATTTCATGGGTTTGGGTAGAAAATTGATGTATTAAGAGTGGAAATAAGAATAAATATAATGATTTTGGGTCTCCTATTCATGGGATGAGTACTGTATAGAACTTTTGTGTGTTAGGATCGCCTAAAGACATTGATGCCAAGTGGGAGAGAGTTCCAATTTAGGTGAAATGGGACCTTGGGTGGTCTTAGGATGTGAGGTGATATGCGAGTGTCCTATGATGGGTTTAAAAATGATGGGTTGTATAGGTGAGAGAGTTTTATACCTATTTATGGTAGATGGTATGGTTATACATATGAATCTTAGTAAGTGGTTCCCTCTTAAGGGTGGTCTGAGAGCTCAATGAGCATTATGAGTAGGATGATACCCTTAAGACTAAATGGGTGTCATAGAAAGGGTTTTACTCTAAGTTATAGGTTGATAGATCTCCATTTTGATATGTTATATGAGACCTAGTGAGGGTCATAGGTTTTCTTGAGGGCTTGGAATGAGGTTTCCAAGGGGGTTAGAGTAGCAAGGCTTGGGCCTGTCCCTAGTATGTGGGATATGAACTGAAAAGGGTTTTGGTTAGGTTGTATCAGTACTTGGTGTTTGTGTTAGAGGTTCCTTAAGTTAGATTCATAAATTGCAGGTGATGAGTGCAAGACTATATTGATGAGAAGAGACCCTAACGTGCCTAGAGGACCTAGTGGATGCCCTGATGGGCGAGTTGAGGTGTGTTGTGATGAGGGGTTGGCTCTCAAGTGACTAGCATTTGGTGTCATTTGGAGAGTTATATGGATTTTTTTAGCCTATGTTCTTAATATTACCTCCCTATAGTCTTCAAGGATGGGTTAGTGTGCTTGTGACCTCCACAAAATCAGTGGGGATGGGTCGATATACTTTTGACAACCCTGAAGTCTGTGGGGATGGTTTGGTATTCTTGTGACCTCCCTAGAGTCTACAGTGATGGATTGGTATGATTTTGGCCTCCCTTGAGGGAACTAAGATGGGTTGTTTTGCATGATGAACCTTTACTAAGAGAATTGTCTAGTGTGAGTGGACTACACATGAGGGGATAATTCATGGGAAGATACGGGATGGGACCGATGGACCCTATGTTGAGTGATCAGGAAATGGGTAGTGATGTGTATATATGATCATAACTAGTTCCTTTGGGTAATGGTTTAAGGTTTAAATGTCTCCCAACCCTAAGTATTCAAATATAGGATGGGAATTAGTATAATGTAATGAGATGAGGTAATGAGGTGGATTATGTCATGGCACTGAAGTAGACTTTCTCAGGTGTTGTGGTGTCCTAGTTAGCATATGGTGACCTGAGGTGTAGAGGGTCATGGTGGCCTAGTTTGAACACAAAATCTAAAGTTCTTATGTGATATTTTTATATTATTCATAATTCATACATGTATATGATGATTTATACTATGTGCACTCTGTGAGACCCTACTGAGATGCATTTCTCACACCTTCATAAGCAACCCAGTGCGTGTGTAGACCTTATGTATGCTTTTAGGTTCAGCATAGGGCGTGTAGTGGATCGGGACATGACAACTAAATGGTTATTTGTATATAGGGATAGTTATGCTTGGGGATGGAAGTAGGGATAGTTTGTGTGTGTTGTATGTTGATTTATTTTGTAATTAGGATCATCCTAGTGGGAAATAAGTTGTATGTTTTGTATGAAAACATCATGTATGTTATTGAGTAATTTTGTTAGTTATTTTGTGTATTATAATGTTTATGAATGTGTACGATGCTTATTTATTTTTATGTTGTTGTATAACTATGATTTGAGGACATATTATCCCCATTTTATGGATTAGGCCCTCGCTTCTAGTCGTCAGCCTCTGTTGCACTAGGAGGTGCTCCTGAGATCATGTGGTGATCTCAACTCGGGAACTAATGAGTGACCCAGGGCTAGGGACACAAGACACACATCCTTTATATTGATCCATATAAGATTTATATATTCATTTAAATTCAAATATTTAATATAAAAACTCGTTTATTCATTACTTTCATGAAAACTACAATCTATATTAACTCTTCTTTGTTTCTAAACTATGGAATATTTACAATGTTTTTATAGTATACATTTGGTATCATGTACCCTTAAAAATTGAAGAATTTATTTCTATAACACTGATACTTGACATTGAAATTTCATTTTTTTCTCAAACCAATCTAGATATCCTAAAAAATTACATCCTATGTAATTATTACTCCATGGAAACTCTAGGTTTCACTAACCATGGTTGGTTACTTAAAAAACATTATTATACCTTCAACTAACTTTTCTTATTCTAGTATGAACTTTTATCGAATTTTATTTTCTATATAGCACTTTAAGTTAGACATCACATTCCCTGTATCATATTTTCTTAACACTTTTTGAAAATAGAGGTAAAAATTTATTAAATACATTTATATTTTTTGAACATTTCCAACTAAATTAATTCCACAACCAGAATTAGTATTAATGAAACCATTAGTGTCACCTAGTCATTAACATACTCAATTATATTGATTACATGAATGGATACTACAGTTATTTAATTCACTTTGTATGTAGTGAATTTGTAACCTCGTTAGAATCATTATATTCTTATAATAATCTTCAAGATTCATTTTTTGAACAACTTAAACATTTAGGTTACTTAAGAAGTTGTTTATATAATACATAAAATTTATATTACTTAAGAGGCTTTATTAAGTTTCCATTATTAAGAATTTATTACATTAAGGTTGTCATTTTAAATGAGTAATAAGAATTTAAAGTTTGATGATTATGATTTTAGTTTCTACAATAGAAGATTTTATCATTTAAGTATCATGTTTTATATACATTTGATAAGTACTTTTATTAAATGTTATCCCACAAAAATGATAACCCCTTTTAAATTCATCATATCTATTAGTGTAATAAGATCCATATTTTACTAATAAATTATTCTACTTTGACATTACTTGCACCACTTACTTGTTTTTTTGGGAATCATACCAATCATATCATATATTACTGTTGTATGCTTGAGAAAACAACTCTTTGTCCAATCCATAATATGGATAAATTCAACACTATTCCTTTTGTATCTTAACTCTTAGGGTTTCCCATATAATTATAAACCAAATTTCACAATAGGATTTGTTTATATAACTCTTATAGTTATCCATGCCTTGCGTAAGATAATCCATGGGTAACCCACTCAGAAAAAACCTACCTAATTTAATGATTGAGGTCTAACATGTGTTTTCTTTATAAGGAATCTCACTCCTAGTATTTTTAAAGGGGATTTAACATCACCATATTATCTCATGTTATTAACTTTACATATATGCATGATTATGATGATTTATTTTTGAATTATATTCCTTCCACTAAATCAATATGTTTATGCCATATTGATTTGTAACTTTTTACACAACTCACAGCTTGTGTTACTAACCTAAATTAAAAATTTAACTATATTCATACATATCCAAATGAATCATATGAAGGAGGTACATGAAACCATTTCATGTAAAGGCTTATAATTATATGGAATCAATAATCCCCACATGATTAAGCTCGGCACCATAGATAATCAAATCTCACTTTTATTGACAAGGCTTAAGCCTCCAGGGCAGTGAGCACTCCAACTAAATTTCCTTCTACGTAGGGATACTTTACTCAATATATAAATTATTTACATCATAATTATAACACCTAATATGTATAAATCATAATTAACTACTTAATTCAAGTTCATAACTCAATACAATCCAAATTCAAGGTAGAAAAAAAACTAAATCCATTATCATACATGGAACACAACTCCTTAGATGCATGTATGATAGTATTTAGAAGTAGTTTATCTCCTTAAGCTAAAGAATACATAACAATTTATAATATAACAATTATATTCATGAAAAAATAATTTTATTATCTAAATAAATAAATAATTTAAATATTTAAAAATGAGATACACCATTTATAAAACACTCATAAATAAAGATAATAATAAGCATTTTATAATTTATAAATAATTGTGGATAATCCATAGTTAAATAAATATAAACATTTTATTTTTAATTCCCATTATGGGCTACTTTATACTATTCATTATAGGAAATTTCACTTTAAATATATGATATTATATGAAATATAAACATTTTATATTACAATTTTATTATGTAAAAAAATTACATAATATGAATATAATATATTTTATTACTATTTAACACTTGATATAATCAACCATAAAAATTAATTTTAACATGGCTTAAATAATTTCTAAAATAAGGACTTAATTTGAAAAATTCAAATTAATATTATGAAAATTTTATAATTTAAATATAAATTTATTTATATTTTTTACTTATTTTATAATTTATAAAAAATTTAAAAATCACACTTATAATTTCAATATAAACACTTTATATATAAATTATAAGTCCTGGTATATAATTTAAAAAAAGGTATTTCAATATCAACTTTTAATATTATAGATATTTATTTGATAAATGTTTCATAAACATTTATTCATTAATTATAAACATTTTTTAATTAATTAATTTATAAATACCTTTATTAATTTATAAATATCCCAAAATACCTTTTTATATAATTTATAAAAAAAAATTATAAACCATATATTAAATTCATAATTTAAAATATATAAAAATGATTTTTTTATACACATATCATATTCTATGATATATCCAAGTTGTAAAGTGAAACATGTAACTACATAGAATTAATCTATGATGCTCTTCATATTTCATAAAACACTACCCCTTTATAGTGATGGCCTTGCATAAGAATAAGTAATAATATCTTGCAAAAAACATATATTAAGGTCCATATATCATTAAAGAAAGTGTTGTGCATGATTAATATGACACACAAGGTTCGCATAATATTAAAATTGATGTTGTGTAATATTAACATGGAAAGGGTGGTGGATTGAAAAGTAATAACTAGCACTAATTTCAAATGGAATAGGGAATCGTGGTTTATGAGAAGGGTGTGCATGAGATTAAACATGGCATGGAATATCTCATGTAGTGTTAAACTAGAATCATAAGGACCTACACAAAAATGAATCTCAGTACCATGTAAAATTAATCATATGAATTGTTGGTATATATAAAACTAATTCACATAAGATTCATCAAGTGCATTGGGAACTTATGTGATTTTAAATCCAACAATAACTTATTATATCAGCTATATCGTAATGAAGCTATGATGCCCTATTTTTTCATAAGCATTTGAATCTTTATTTTAAACATGATTTCAGGATAAAAGTCATATGTTGATTCTCTGATACTACTATGAAGTTTATAAGATTATTTTAACATTTAAAAAAAGTAGGGGGAGTGAATAAGAAACCTAAACTAAAATCATCATGCATGTAAAACCCAAAATCATGATACAATATAAAATAAAGAAAACAGCACACCATACATTATTGATTGCAAAAGAAACATTATTTATCCATTTGGTTGATAGAGAATACAACAGGCAATCAAAAGACATCCCTTTTTCATGGTGTATCCATGGACTATACTAAATCACTCGACACTTTATTAAAAATCTCATATTTTATGATTCTTACCTTATTAATTGTTAATGATCACAAACACTCTTTAAAGTTTCTATGATTTTATTTTTTAATCTTGGATTATTGGAAGATCATGATGACATCTTGTTAGAATCAAAAAAAATATAATTGAATAAGTCTTAATGAACTTGTTGAACTCATGTAGTGAAGTTACCAAACAAATAGAATACCTTTGAAGGGTGTATAGGATGATATTCTTGAATCTCAAGGCACCAGGTAGCACCGACTAGCTAGAAGCACTTCACTAACTAGCCAGTGGTGAAGGAAGAAGGTTCCCCTTATAGTAGAAGTCTATCGGCTAGCTAGTGGAGGAGCACCGGCCAACTAGTGCAGTTAGACAGAATCATTGCCTACACTATGATTCCAGTGACTAGATGATGGTGGATCACCAGCTGCTTGGTGGAAGAAGGTAGTGTGCAGAGAGTTTCAGGTGGTCCGCCATCTACCCAATAGAGGCTATTAGGTATCTGATAGTGTTGAAACATAATAATGGAGTATTTAATATTGGTCAAAATTCCACTATTTTTTCTTCGTTATCTTCAATGCCCCAAATTATTTCCATAATGTTCTTGAAGAATTTAGAGGCTATAAATAGGGCCTTTGGGGGGCTTGGAAAATTACCTTCTCATCTAATTGACAATGTCAATGCTCTATGATCTTCAAATTTATCCTAATATCCAATGTGCTCTCAATTCCAAACTGATCATTTCTTCTAATAATTTCCATGATTATATTGTAATATTCATCCCACTCATATAACTTTTTCATTCTATGCATGTGATTATTATTATCTATTTATAAAAATCAACACCATGCCTAAATGATATTACTTCTAGAAATCTTATCCTTCTTCATATCTCATTTATTTTGGTGATAAATTCCTTTTAAAGTGAGGGACTCGATTTTATTTTCAAAACCACTAAAAGTAAAGGGATTTCATCAATTTGAGGAATCTATCTATAATAATTAAAAATATAGGGTCAATTGTATTCTTGTTTATTGTAATAACTAATTAAAAACAAGGGAGTTTTGGTAGCATATATACCATTAAAGCCAAGGGACTAATATAATAAACCCTTAATAAATTAGGGTAGTGGACATATCAGTTCATTAAAAAACTTTATCCAAACTTGAAGTTCCAAAGGATAATAACAACTGAGAAGGGGGGGGGTGAATCAGTTATTAACTTTTTATAAGTTTAAATACTTTTTAAAACATAACCGATGCAACCTGTTAAGATTAATTTAATTATCATATTTTTTTTATATAATCATGAATGAAAAGGTAGGAAAGAAAGTAAAGCACACAATATTTACAATTTTCATCCTCAGTGTGAGAACCTACATCCTTTCCATAGCCACTCCCATGGGTCTATAGAAATACACTATTAATAAGAAGTTAATAAAACTTGTTCCAACTCCTTTTATACACCTTCTATCTCCTGAAAGGAAATATTATATTGACTCCCTTCAGTTTAAAACGTTTTCTTATAAAACAATTGAGCCAAAAAAAACTTAGTTGAAACTGATCCACAATTTCTCTATCTGAATCCTTAGTCTGAATTGGCAGGATATAATTTTCTCAATCTAATGAAGTCAATAAAATTATCCCTTATTCAATCTTCACTTCTCAAAATCTAATCAAAACTTAATATGATGGACTCAATATGATGAACCCATTCTCAGTTTTCACTTCTTAAACTAGGTTCAAATGATCAATATGATCTTCCTCAATCGAATAGGAACTTTCACTTCCAATTTGTTCAGTGCTTTTCCGTTTTCACTTACATGAAATGATGTATTGAACAAATGATCTGAGAAAGTATTTATAGGCGACTCATAAAACAAAAGTGGGAAACTCGAAAACTTTCCCCACTTCCTCAAATTTTTAAAATCTGAAAAACAATCACATTTAAACTTCAACTATGACTTCTTCAATTCTCCTCATATTTCTCTAAGATTTATACAAAATTGAATTTCAATTTTTACCTCTATAACTCTATAAAAATTTTGGAATCTTCTTTTTGTGTCTTCTTCCTAATAATCTCATTAGGATATGTTTCTTTCTCATCTCATTATGATTTGTTTCTTTCTCATCTCATTATGATCTGTTTCCTTCTCAACTCATTAGGATATGTTTCATTCTTAGCTCATTATAAATATGTTTCCTCTTCATCTCATTACAAATATGTTTCCTTATCAACTCATTAAAAATATGTTTCTTTCTCATCTCATTATGATTTATATTTCTTTCTCACCTTAGTATAATTTTTATTTCTTTCTTATCTCATTAAGAGTTTTATTTATTTCTCATATCATTACAATTTGTGTTAATTTCTCAGATCATTAAAATTTTTGTTTCTTACTTAACTCATTACGATGGAATTACTCACTCTAAAACTTCAAAATTATTCAAATTTCATCTTCTTTAAACATTATGACATCTTGAAACTTCTGTGTATGATATATCAGGAACCGATACAATCTTTACATTCCTCTATTTATTCAAAATATTTTATCATGAGTATATTTCAGGATTCATGACTACTTCATAATAAGAAAAGCATCATCTGACTTTAAAGTTTGAGAATATTAAAACTCTTAAAATCACTTTCTTCAATAAACCACTTCAGCATCATTAAAACTCATACTAATAACAACTTTTTACTTTCTAACTTAGAAAATAATTTATTTCTCCAATTATAGAAATTGAAAACTTCCATCAATCAACAGTTTTTACCTCTAATTCTTTTGGATATTATGATCTTAAATGTCATTATGATAGACCTAATTATATTTCTATGAGTCCAAAAAAAGAAAATTTATTTAAAACAAAACATTTCTACCCCATTATCTTTGGGTTGAAACTTTCATAAACTTTCAACTTTCTTACAAAACTCATTATGATAGACTGGGTATGATTCCTAAATAACAAAAACATTCTTATAAAAAAAGGTTAGTTGTAAAAAAATACAAAAAAAATTGTTTAAAAAATCATTAGAAAGGTTATTCAATATACCCCTTTAGATTTGTTGAAAACCCTTGTTAAAAACTTTTTAAATCTCAGAAATCTTTACAATTCAACTTTTTTAAACAACTCAAGTTTTTTTTGAATTTTATCAAAAAAAATCCTTTCTTAAAAGAGAGTGTCTTGAAACCACACTACTAGATAAAGTAATGTTTTAAGGGATTTTATCCCTCATTAGAAAGAATTTTTTTTGGATATGTAAAGATAAAATCCCACCACTTTTCTTTTCCTATCACTTTTATTTTTCTCTCCCCCATTTTATAATAATCATAGCTTCAAATTCATTAAATAAAATAAGTAAAAACTTATTACAAAGTGTTAAGTTGATACTTTCTCTCCCTACTATCAATATAATCCAAATAATGGTGAGGGTACTTCTTTATGAGGTTTAGGAAGTCATAGGAGGAGGCTAAACATAAAGTTTCCACCTTAATTATAAAAACCTTTCTTTTGGCATTGATTTTTTAAAGATGTCAGTAATATGATACATTATTGAAATGTATTATAGAAAAACATCTTCAGTAGAAACTTTCTCATTTATAAACTCAAACTTTATATCAATGTTTTTTTATCTTGAATGTTGAATAGCATTTTTAGTTATATCAATTGCACTCTGATTATCAAAAAGTATCTTCAATGGTTTAGAAACTTTTTCTTTCAAATATTTTAGTTAAATTTTCATCCACAACATTTGAATAGTATCTTGAGTAGCTGTGAAATATTCAGATTTCATTATACTCAAAGAAACTAAACATTATTTCTTACTATTCTAAATCACACAACATTCACCTAAGAAAAATGTTCCTCATAAGGTTCATTTTCTATCAATATATTCTACATCCCAATCAGCATATGTATAACCATGAAACATCATCTCACAATATATTGTATAACAACTCATGTGAAGCTATTACTTTGACATATCTCATAATTCTATTTACTTTAAACATATGTGATTCTTTAATATTACTTTGATACTAAATAAACAAAGTCACGGTACAAAAAAATATCATGCCTTGAGGCTGTATGGTAAAGTAGACTTCTTATCAGCTTTCAAAAGTCTTCCTGATTCACACATTTTCTAGATTTATCTTTACTCAAATTTTTGCTCACAAATATAGGAGTAAAAACTTATTTATATTCTTCAATTCCAAAATTTTGTAACAATTCCTTGGAATACTTTTCCTGATATAGGAAAATGTTTTTTTATTTTTGTTAAACTTGTAAGAAAATTTAGAATGTTAATTCTCCCAACATTGACATTTCAAAATTCTTCTTCATTTCCTCAAAAAATTATTTGGAAACTTTTTATTCATCCCCATCAAAAATTATTTCATCGAAAAAAAGAATTAAAATTAGAGTTCTGGAGTCAACATCTTTCACATATAAGTTGGTATCAACTTTTCATTTAGAAAATTTCAATATTCTAAAAAAATTAAATTTATAATACCATGAATGTTGATCTTATTTCATCCCATAAAATGTTTTCTTCAAATTATAAAATTTATTTTCATCCTCATCAAGTAGAAACCCACAAATTTGTTTAATGTAAACTTCTTCCTCAATCTCACCATTCAAGAAAGTAGACTCTACATGCATATGTTAAACTTATTAATTCCGAAGAGAAATCACTATAAGAAACATTCAAATAGTTTCTAATCTTGAAATGGAGGTAATGGTTTCATCAAAATCTACACCTTCCACCTATGCATATCCTTTAAAAATAAGTCTTTATTCTTTTATGAAACTTCTCCATGATCATTTATTTGTTTCTATAAACCCACTTTGTTCCAATAACATTTTATTTTTTAGTTGTGAAATAAGTTCTCATGTTTCATTCTGCTCAATATAATACAACACTTGATTCACAGTATCCACCCATTCTTTGTGTTAAATAGATTCTAAAACTGATTCTGTTTAAACTTTTGGGATAAGTGAAGTCTGATTTTCTAATGTCAACTTTCTTCTTATCTGAAATGGAGACTTCTGATTTCTAATATTCTTTTGGACTCAATATGTTTTTTTAAGGTAGTAAATTTTAGAGTTTCTCTCCTAACTTCACTTTCTTAATCTAATGATTCATCTTAATCTTGATAAGGATGTTTTTACTTACTTTCACTATTATTGGAAATCTCCATTTTATCCTCCTTGGCATTCTCAATAACTTTTGTTTACGAATTTTTGTTTCCAATAACTTTCACATCATACGAGTCTACCAAATTTCGTAAATTTTTGTTCCAACATTTTTAACTGCTTCTATTTAGTGAATAACCCATAAAAGTTCCTTCTTAAACTTTCTCATCAAACTTTACCAGATCTAAATTTTTTATTATAAGTAAACATGAACTTTGAAAAACATTGAATTATTTCAATGAAGGTTTTTTTCTACCATATTTCAAAAGGATTCATGTTGGTTATGGGTCTCAGAGAGCATATATTTTGAACAAGTATAGCAGTAATAATATATTCTCTATAATAGAATTTTTAAAGTTTGTATTATGATAAAATACTTTGTCCCATTTCCACCAAACTTCTATTATTTATTTCTGCTACTCAATTTTGTTGTGGAGTATAGGGAGAAATATACTTGTTTTTGATACCATGATTTCTTAGATAAGTTCCAAAGTATTTCTTTTGAATTCGGTACCATTATTTATTCCCAATTTTTTTTATAGAAACCCCATTTCTTTCTAAACATATTTTCTAAATAATTTGAACATTTTAAAAGTGTCTAACTTGTGCTTCATAAACAAGATGTTCTTTATCCGAGTGAAATCATTAATAAAAGTGATAAAGTATAAATATCCTTTTATTGATTGATGTCTCATCGACCCACATAAATCAGAATGATTAACCCGAAGTGGTTTGGAAGACTGAATACAAACTCTTTTATAAATTTTTTTATTCATCTTCCCTTTGAAACAAGTCACACAGACATCTTTTACTCCTCTTTTCAATTCTGGAAATTTTTGAATGGCATCAACTTTAGAAAGTGTCCTCATACTTTTATGTCCAAGGTTCCCAAGTCTTCAGTTCCACAATTTGTTTTCATTTTCAGCACTCAAGTAACATGAATTATTGAATTATCCTATTTGGAGGAGATTCTTATTGGTTCTTTCTTTTTCTGTAATAAATTTTCCATCATTCACACATTTAGTGATATAAAATTATTTATAAAAAACTTATTTTCCATCATCATAAAGCTGACTTACACTAAGTTATGTTTTATCCCATAAACAAATAAAACTTCCTTAGATTTCAACTTTTCCTCTCCAATCTCATCAATTTTGATTCCTATAATTTTTAAGGAACAATCATTACTAAAGGTAACTTATCCTCGATCATTAATTTCAACATGTTTCAATATTTTTATATAACCTGTCATATGTGAAGAACAACCACTATCAAGTTTCCATGGTTTGTTCCTTTTACTTTATTTCAAAGTTACCTCGACAATAAAATCTATTTCCTCAAATTTCTTCTTTTCAACTTTATTTTCTTTCTATAATAAGAAAAATATTCTGAAAGTATTTTCATACATCTTTCAGCAAGATGACTATCCTGATCACATCTTCCAAATACATCTTCCAAACATTCAAGTTTATTTTTTGTTGGAAGGCATCTGTCATCTTAAGAATTCACCTTTTCAACTTTCTCTAAGTTAGGAAAGTTACTCATTATACCTTAACTATTTCTTCCACTTTTCTCAAACCTTATTCCAAGTATATATAATTTGTACCAAAAATTATAAGTTATGTGCTCATAGATTCCACAACACTAGAAATAGCTATAAAATATTGATTTTATATTCAATAAATATCTTTCTCTATAGAAATTTTGTTGAGGTTGGTAACTTATTTCATCTATAAAAATCTTAGGAAATTGACCATATTTTATTTTGAGTGAGTTTTTTACTTGTATGGGATTTATAGGTTTCTCACATCCTTCACCCAAGCTTTCCCAACACCTTTTCCAAAACATGAAATGTTAAAAGATTCAGATGAAACATTAATTTTGGTGAGTGAATATTTCACTTGATTCTCATATTGAGCCTTCCCAAAAACTTTAAAAGTATCATATTTTACTTCTGAAAATTTTCTGAAATTTTCATTCATATTACTCAAGGAACTTTTAGACTCAAGAAATTTTTATTGAAACTTGTTAACTTCTACTTCCTTAACTTCTAGCTTATTACTGAGATCTTCAACCATCTTTCCCAATTTAGAAATTCGAAGTTTGTAACTTAAGATCTCATGAATGTATTCATCCTCCTACTTGATGAAATATTTTCTTCCTTCAGTAAGTTCTTCATAATATCTCTTTATCATTATAATTTCTTTCTTGACAGATTTTTTTCTCAAGATATACAAGAAGTTTTATTCTAAGTTGATACTCTCTAAAAGATTATTCACCTCTTTCTTCTTCACTATTTGAGGATTATTCAACTATCTCAACTTTTTTAATGAATGTTCTAAATATTTTTAAACTTTTATCTACAGAATAATTGTTTTCAGTTGAGTTTGATTCAACTATATTACACAATATACTTATTATTTTTTTCTAGTAAAATTCTTCTTATCTTTGTTGGATGACTTTTCTTCTTTATTATTTTTGTTCCACTTATTCTATTGAAGTTTTTCATCATAAATATCTTGATAATCTCCAAATTGCTTCTTAGATAAATTCAAAGAAAATTTTCTGATTCCATCACACTCAAAACATTTGAGAGGAATATTACCTCCATATTTTCCTCTTCCTCTCTAATAGTTTTTAGAGATAAGATACATAATATTATCATTCAACTCATCATCTTCCTTATCTTCATACTTACAAGGATCATCTTCTTCAGTATCTTGGATTTTCATCTTTCTCATGGATTCAAAATCCATTTATCTTTCATATTCTTTTTAAACATTGGATATTTACTCATTTCATAAGAAAAAAAATAAATTTATGCAATTCATCAAGAGATAAATCATCCTTATATTCTAAAGAGTAAATTTAAAAATCAAACCTATCTGAAAAGTTTCTCATACGTTTCTTAATAATTTTATAATCTTCCATGAAATCTATGAATCCAGTGATGTTACAAATAATTTCATTTACTTTGGTGAAGTATTCATCAATAATTTCTCCATCTCTCATTATGATGTCTTCATACTTACTATGTTAAATTTTTAGCCTTTCTTCCTTCACTTTAGTATTCCCTTGGAAAATACTTTCCATCTTGTCCCACATACTTTTTGAAGTATTGAGACCCATAAACTTCTGATAAAAATTCTCTGATAAGAACATAAGGATTTCATTTCTATAATTTCCATCAAATTCTATATTTCTCTTATCAGCAAAAGTCATAGGAGTATCTTTCTAAATTGGTGGAAAAATAATAGTAGCATCATCAACAACTTCTAAGCTAAGAGATAGGAGATAAGAAATCGTCTTATTTTTTCATCCATAATAACTTTTTCCATCAAATGTAGGAATTTATATAGTGTTTATGAAATTGATATTAGCCATGATAAGTATTCAACATGGGAACCTTTGCTATAATACAAAATGAAGTCTCCAAGGATCAAATAACAACTAAGAAGGGGCGGTGATTTAGTTTTTAAGTTTTTACAAGTTTAAATACTTTTAAAAAATTAACCCTTGAAACCTGTTAAGATTAGTTTCATTATCATATTTTTGTAAATATGCATGCTTTAAAAGGTAAAAAGTTGTTAAAGCACACAAGATTTACAAGGTTCGACCTCTGTTTGCGAACCTACATCATTTCTGTAGCCACTCTCGTGGGTATATGGAAATCCACTATTAAGAATAAGTGAATACAACTTGTGAAAACTCCCTTTAGATACATTCAATATCTTTATAGGAAATATTATACTAATTCCTATCAGTTTACAATGTTTTCTTATAAAATAATTGATGCAAATAAATAAAATAAAGAATTTTTTGTAATTACTTCACAATTTATCAGTCTGAATCCTCAATTTGATTTGGTTGGATCTAATTTTCTCAATCCAATAGATTCAATATTATTCTCTCTTACTCAATATTCACTTCTCAAACTCTTCTCAAAAACTCAATACGATGGACTCAATGCGATGAACCCATTACAAATCTTCACTTCTTAAACACTGTTCAAATAATCAATATAATCTTCCTCAGTCATATAGGAACTTTCATTTCCAATTTATTCAATTATTTGCCTTTTTTGATTATGTGAAAAGTTATATTGACCAAATGATATGAGAAAATATTTATTGGTGCGTCATAAAAAATCAAGAAAATTGAAAACTTCCCATACTTCCTCAAATTTCAAAAACTCTGGAAAAACACTCATATTTAAACTTCAACTTTGACTTCTTCAATCCTACTCATATTTATTTGATATTTATGAAAAATTGAATTTCAAGTTTGACCTCTTCAACTCTTCATAAAACTTATGTAATATTCTATTTGATTCTTCTTCATAATCAACTCATTGTGATCTTTTTCTTTCTCAACTCATTACTATCTATTTTTTTCTCAGGTCATTACGATCTGTTTCTTTATCAACTCATTAGGATTTGTTTCCTTCTCAAATCATTGCAAATTTGTTTCCTTCTAAGATCATTATGAATCTAATTCCTTCTCATTTCATTAAAAATCTATTTGTTTCTCATCTCATTGCAATTTTTGTTACTTTCTCAGCTCATTACGATTTATGTTTCTTTCCAAACTCATTATGATTTCTATTTATTTATTATCTCGTTAAAACTTATATTTATTTATCATATCAATATGATTTTTGTTAATTTATCATCTCATTAAGATGGAATTATTTACTTTGTAACTTTAAATTCTTCAAATTTCATCAGATTTAAACATTCTAACAACTTATAACTTCTGAGTCTGGTACTTTGGGAACCAGTACAATATTTATGATTCCTCAATTTATTCAAAATCTTTTATCATGAGTATGTTTCATAATTTATGAGAACTTCATGATCATCAAAGAATCATCTAACTTTTCTTAGAAATTTTGAGAACTTTCTAAATCATGACTTCACTTTCTTCAAAAAACCTCTTCAGTATAATTATGACTTCTTCAAACAGAAAATTTTGACATTCTAAATTAGCAACTTCTTTCTTTCTATGATTACAAAAAAGTAAAACTTATATCAATCAATAGTTTCTACCTCTTATTATTTTGGATCTTATAATCTTTAGCATCATGTCGATGGACCTAAGTCTAATCTATGAGTCCCGAAAAACAACTGTCTTTAAAATAGAACTTTTCTCCCCCTTTGTCTTTGGGTTCAAACTTTCAGCAATATTCAACTTTCTTACAAAACTCATTATGATGGACTAGTTCTGATTCTTGAATAACAAAAACATTATTATACAAAAAGGTTAGTTTTCAACAAATACAAAAAAACTCTGTTTAAAAAATATATCACAAAGGCTATTCAAAACTTCTTTATCACATTGTTTTATTTATTTTATTCTTTATTTCTTTATCTTTTTCAAAAAAAATCTCTTATAATTTCATTCATCTATAATATTAATCATTAAATTTATGAATCAACAATTCCTATATGCTTATTCTTTTATAAAAATATATATTGTGGTGCTTTATCTTTTGTTTTAATTATATCCATTATTATTTTTAAAGTCTTAAAATAGTTTTAATTATAAACAAACTTTTAAAAATAGGTTTTTTAGTATTTAATACTTTAATTAATGATTTGTTTTTTATAGGGAAATTCACCCTCCCTTACTTTCAATTTTACCCTAATCTAATCTAAAATTCATATAAAATGGTTCTTTAATTGTTTTAAACTTTATTAAAACTTATTTTATTTTTAAAATCTTTAATCGGGTTTTTCAAGAAATGCACTTTTTCTAAATTATTTTTTCAAACAACCATGGTGCACCTGAAGTACATTTTATGGTTCGTGCTCCATTTTTTTATTTCAAATTATGGTTATTTGAATAAAAAAATGTTTAGAATTCTTATATCAGTTTTATATCCCCTATAAAAGATATTTATTCATGTTTATATTCTTACTGCTGAATAAAAAAGAAAAATTGACTTCAAATGGTATATCTTCATTTAAATTAAATGTTAAAGCAATAAATTCCTTATATTTCAGTTTAAACCAAAATGAATTTAATTTTATATCTACATGAAAATCAGCTCATGAAATATAGAAACTCTTAGAATTAATTCATGAAGAAATAAAGAAATTCAAATATACTATATTGGATGTGTTTAGATAATACTTTGAAAATTTTTCTATGAATCCTAACGAATATATTACAAAACTTTTTATAGGATTCACTGAAATTTTTAATGGTCAAAATTATTTAGATTATTATATTTCAAGATATAATTTAACTAAGAAAAAACTTTAGGTTTTAGTAACCAATTGGGAACCCAAATTCATTGCATTCTAATAAGATAAGGACATAAAGAATATCATGGCTGAGGATATTGTAGATCTCCCATGATATAAGAGATAACTATAAGAATAAAATATGAAAATAAGTCTAAGGAAGTCAATTAAACTATAAATAAATTTATTTCAAGGTAATCAATGATGACACATCAAAAAATGAAATTGAGATTGCTTATCTTACCAACAATATGAACAAGTGCATGAAAAATAAAATATCTTCTCAATTATTTAAAAATGAAAATCAAGATATGGAAGTCACTTTACTCAGTTGAAAAAATAAGGGATACATCAATAAAAATTATCCATTGAACAAAATTTCTAAAGACAAGAAACAAAGTAATAAAGTACTAAAAGTTACAACATAGAGTTCAAGATAGAATTCAATTTCAATATATGAATCAAGAAAAAAAATCAAAAGTGATTCATGGATAATATCAAGGATAATAGTATCAATAGAAAAAACCAAGAATTTACTTGGTGTATGAATAGTGGGTCCTTAAGGAACATGTTTGGTGATCCATATGAATTTAATCATCTTAGAAACCTTAATATAGGACATGTCAAATTTAGATATAATTCAGATGGTAAAATCATAGGTATTGGTACAATCATTTTCTATAAATCAACTTTAATAAAAGATGTTTTATTTGTTTATTTCTTAAAGTATAGTTTACTAAGTATTTATAAAAACCCATGATCAACACTCTTAGATCCTGTGCAGAAATCGTGAACTTTACATTTTTGGCTATGATGCTGATAATTGTGACCCAAATTTATCCATCCAAATCTTATAACATCAAAAGGAAAACATGGATCACTTACATTATATATGACTTTTTAGGTTTATATTTTTAGAAAATTATTACAAATCCAACAAAAATAATACCAAAGTCATCAAAATAAAATTTCTCCCATTTAACCCATCTTCTCTTATTTCATATTAAGTCATCATCATCATCCATATGAAATCATTTCTTGAAATAATTTCTTTAACCTCATCATTTATAACTAGGGGAAAGAGAAAAATAGTAAGGGTGATATAAAATTCTCAGTAAGGGAAAGCATAATAATTAACAATTGAATGTCATAAATGAGAATAAGAATTACATAATAGGTATGATGACATAATCAGAGTACATGAGTGAATAATAAAATAACTCATACCATCAATACCTAGATCATCAAATTTGAAAAAATGGAAAAGGAAAGAGTCATAAAAATACATAATATTGAGCCATGTGATATTAATATTGATCATAGTAAACATTATAAAACCATATCAATCATAAATAAAACATATTGTTATCTTGGAACATCATCTCATAGAACCCTTACAAATTGGAATAACCATATGGATGACTTCCAATATAATTATCAAGAGAATATAATCATTACACAATGAATTAAAGTGATATTTAGGTGAACCCATTTTATAAGATATAACAGGCTCACCCAGTGCTATCTGGGAACACCCATCATTTATAATTTCCATGAACCAAATAATTAATAAATCATATGGAGAATTAATTTCATCATAACTCATTGAAAACCCATTATTATTTTCACTAAATAATTAAATTTTGGAAGACAAATGGGTTACATAAAAATCTCTTTAAAACATGATTAAGACATATAAAATAAATGGGTTCCATGAAAATCTCTTTGAGACATATTAACCCATTTAAAAGAAACATATCCTATAAAAATATCTTTAAAATAATCATAATCCATACAGAAAAATATTAAGGATGGTATAAATAAAAAATATCCCTAGTTGTGGATAAATAACAACAAGGGTTGTTTATATTGATGAATATAAATACCATTAAAATATCATTAAAGACATTATTGAGTAAAATATCCTTATAATTTTAAAAATCACTTTTTAAAAACATAAAACATTTGGAAAATACAATTTTTTGAAAACCAATTTTAAAATTAATAATTTCCAAAATATTAAGAAAAAATTTCTTTAAAAATAACCTTGTTAAATTGAAAATGAATCTTAAAATAAATGATGTTCATGATGCTGGGTAAATTCATATATCCTATAAATGTTAATAAAATAATCCTTTATCACTGTAAAAAGGTTAAAATAGTGATCATATCCAAAATACATAATAAGATTTTTTTGAAACATTTTTTTATAAAATGGGTAAAAAATTAATAAATCATTTTCAAAAAGGTTAAAAACATTTTTGAAAACATTTTTAGAAAACATGGTTTTGTAAGAAAACATATTTTTGATAGAAGAAAAGAAAAGAAATCATATTTTCTTATAAACATTTTCTCAAAAAATTTATGTACCAAATAGTGGGAAAATGGTACAATTACTTGAAAATATCATGAATAACCACATGATAATATGTGTAATGTTAATTAAAATATTTTAATATTAGATACTTAATAATACACAATCCTGATAAATGATGAGATTGTAATAAAATACTCATACCACTTTTATAACTTTGAATCATAATCCCCATGAAAGGATTACATTAAAAGAAAATTAAAATACCATTAGAATAAATAAATTCATGATATTAAATGTCATAGGTAAATTATATACACCTTATAAAATAATATAGGTGTATAATATATTAAATTATACAAAGAAGGAAAATTGTGACAAAAATACCTTACTGCTTGGGTAACTTTGAAATTGTAAACTCCATGAAGGATATATCATAAAAAGGATATGTAAATACCCATAAATTTAAGTATAATAATCATATGATACTGACTGATTTTTTTTTTATTATTATGAAAAACACTTTTAAGGAAAAATTGAGAAACCTAACATGACATAACCACATCACCAATTCAGCACTTCACCACATCATCACTTAAAATCATACAAGCACAATGAATGGAACCCAAACCAGCATTCAAACAGACAAACCATTACAGTTGGAGCCGAAGTCACCAAGAAATGTCCAGGGTACCAAGAACTAGGGGAAAAATCATTAGTAGAGCTGGACAAACCTCAGAACTGGTCTTCTCAAATGCCCACCGATGTGACTATAGACACTGGCCCAGATCCACAAACCCACCGGAAGACACCAGTCAGATTCCTCCCAACCCTCCAGTGAAGTGAGATGAGCACTGAATAGCACATCCAGAAAGGGAAATGAACAGACCATAGCGAGGAAGACCAGACCATCCTGACGATGTACCCTACTCCACAGGAAATCATAGCGCAACCTCATAACAAACTCCACTCCGCAAACCCTTTTCCAGCATCTCTCAAGCAGCAAGAGATCCTTCCACTGAAGCTGATCACACAAATCACCGTAAAAAAACAATGAAGATTCACCCAAACCAACCACAGATCCATCCAAAGTAGATCACCAATAGAAGAATCCTAGAAGAGCAGTACCAATTTCACGGCCAAACAAACATATCATGGATGAAACCAAATCAAAAAGAACCTGCAAAAAAACACAAAGAAAACAGAATGCAGGACCTCCCCCCTCCAAACCACGCTAGATCTATCATCGAGCCACACCGAAAGCAAGCCATAGGCATAACCTGGACACCGTCAGACCGAACCTCCAGAATCACATCGTCTCGACCAAGCCGCATAAATCCACACCAGAAGAGGGCACACCGGGAAGCCAAACCAAGCCACACCAGGAGCACGGTGACGAGACCGAGCCGCTCAGGCCGAGCCGAGACTGGATCCACGGGAATCACAACGACGTCGCAGGGTCCAGCCACATCGCAGAGCTGAGCCACACTGCAGAAATGATCCACACCGCACCGAATAGACAGCGCCGACCATGCTGAAGACCCACCGCGCCATGCCGATGCCAAGACACGCCAAGGTAGATCCGATCCAGGAGGGGCCGACTTCGAGATCAAGCCCGACAGAAGAGGGAAGGGAAAAGGAACTTGGGAGAACCCTAGCCGCTGAGGACGAGAGGAGAGAAGCTGCTCCTTGGCCTCGTTTTAATTTTTCATATGATACATTCATGGGAATTATATACACCACACAACAAAAAAAGATTAATATGTTATATATCTCAAAGAAATAAAAGTGAGATGTGAAAAACCCTTACCTTGAGTCTGATTTATCACTCTTGTTTTTAATCTTCCTAAATAATAAAATTATGTTAATTATTTAATTTAATGATAAACTTTTTCAAGTTTATTATTAATTTTATTTCATTTATGAACAAGTTATATATAATTACTTAATCAAATAAGTTTAAATCATGTGTTTTGACCATATTCAGATTATGTGTTAAAAATGATGTTGGTAGGTCGATTATGGTCAATGAGGTCATTATTTAAACATATCTGGAATAAGAATCATGAAATAATTAATATATTTATAAATTAATTATACTATTAAAATAAATCATGAATTTTTTTTATGAAAATTGAACTGACATTACAATCATAGAGATTGTAGGTCGTGCGTACGCATGAGTAATGTTTCCATTTTTCAATGGTCATTATGGAAAGAAGGTAAGTAATATTTATCATTAAATAATGATAATTATATCATAAATACCTTGTTATTTAATTATATATACTTATACATATCACTCTTTTGATGTAGTTATGAAAAAATAGGAATCAAATCGCTTCAAGGAGGCGGTAGTCCACACGTCCATGAACGATGTTATCACTTTTTTATTATGTGGAATGGTAAGAAGAAAATAATATATTATATTTAAAGAAATATAATTATGTAATTAATATCATAATTATTTAATCTATATCATATATATTAATTATATTTTCCCTTATTACATTCCATGTAACAGGTTAGTGAAAAATGTTTTGCATCGCTTCATGAGGTGGTAATCCATCATACAAACGAGCGACGTTATCGTATCCCCTATAATGTGAAAGATAAAAAGGTTGTATATGATATAATGACTCAATAAGAATAATTATGTTAAAATTTTCATAAATATAATATATAAATAGTATGTAAATCATTATTACCAACCACGATAGGTGGTAATGGAAAAACAAACGACATCATTTCGTGAGGTGGCAGTCCATCGTACACATGAATGATGGTTTCGTAACACATTTGATGGAAGTTTGTGTGGGTTTAGGTTATAATATTAACATAAAAATATATAATAATATTTAGTATAACTATTTTATCATTTAATAGTTGTATAAGAATAATTTAAGGGGTCTAAAAAAGAAATAAAATAGAAATGTATATTGATGAACGTTACCTCTTCTTTGGGTAACTCCTTTTGGTTTGCACCAAAGGCCTTCCATGGATGTATTTATGAAAAAAATAAGGCATATAGGATGAGTTTAAATAATTTTATAAGAAATTTAGGCTATTATTTGATGATAAAAATGGATTGAGAAGTGTTAAAAGATAAGGAGATGGGGCGTCCTTTTATAAGGAAGGTGAGTGGAAAACGTGTAAATTTTTGAAAGAGGGAATTCCACCAACATTTTTTACATTTCAAGTGGATCCCATAATGAAAAAAAAAGTCAATAATAGAAAATATAAGGTATATATATGGCCATAAATTTTTTCTTTACAAGTTTCTAGGTTATTTGGACACTTAATATTAAAGTTTAGTTACTTGGTAAACTATTTTTAACCATAATCGATGTGATTAATTTTAATTGTTTTCACTAATAACTTTAGTAAAAAATTAAGTTAAACTTATTATAAATTATAAATTAATATGATTAAAAATATGGAATCCATTTTTTGAAATTAAAATCACATAAGTTGAAAATTTTAATTTAATATTAATCCATCTGTCGTGGTGACACAGCATGATTTTAAGAAGAGTATTTTTTGAAAAATATGATTCTATGTTAACTCTATGAATAATAATAATAATTTCATGAAACTAAATTAATATTTAATGATATATATTATAGAAATTTCATTTTTAAAATTCCCCATTAGGGATTATTTTAATTAATTAAAAATTAGAAACATTATGCATTTTAAAATAGTTTTTAGAAAAAACCCGTTTTTAAACCCAAAATCAAACTTAACCCAATATAAAGTTGATTAAAAATAAATTAACTGGATTAAATATAACTAAATAATACTTAGGAAACTTTAAATCATATTCAAAACATATTTATACTTTTAAATTACTTGATTTATTAAAATAAATGACATTTTTTACAAAAATATGTATTTTTCACTATTCATTGAAAAATCAATATTTTTCCAAAAAATCCAAAAATTTCACACAAATTAAATTTAGATATTATTATTCCAAAAATGGAGTTTATTTTTTCAAATAAACTTTAAAAAAGTGTTCAAAACTTGTTTTAAAATAAGTGTGTCGTAAAAAGGTGAGAAAATTGTTTTTTTGAAAAAAAATGTACAGTTTTAAGCAAAAAATTTGATTTATTTTTATATTATGTCTATAAAACACATATTATAAACTTTAAGCATTATATTTAATTTAGTATATATAAACTTTATTAATATAATCCAACAAGGGTGATTTTTTTAATTTATTTTTATAGAACATACTTGTGCGCATTAAAATATATTTTTAGAAAAAGATTTCCTTTTATTTAAAAAAGGGTTTTATTTTAATTTATAATTAATTATTCACCAGAGAATTTATTATATAAACATGTGTAATAAATATTTTTATAATTCATTTAATCCTTTTCATACCCTCCATTCCAATGGATAGGTCATAACAGTAATATATATCATCGGTAATTTAAGTTTTGTGTTGCATGTTGAATACACTATCAAACATAAAAACATGAGGTTGCGTGTAACACAAGACAAACTAAGTGTTGCATGTAATGGAAGATAAACCCAATTTATCATTTCCTTTACACTATTGAATATAATTTTCTTCTTTTAAAAACTTGGGGTGTTACATCCCCCCCCCCCTTAATAAATTACATCCTCGTAATTTGAACTTTATCTTGGTAATCAATGGATAGACATTTTAAATGAATTATTTTGTAAACCCACATCATAAAAAGGGTTAATAAAACATATTATTAATAAGAGATAAAGGTAATTATAAATCTAATATAGAATAACACATAACTAGGTTTCCAAATAGAAAAACATGGGTGGGAATGAAGGAAAAGCATAAATAATTATAGAGAGTGATTAAGGTCATTGATCATAAAAAAGTGAATGGTAAATGGAAACTTAAAGGCCTAAAAACCATAAATATGTGATGATTGAAAAGACCATCAGTTAATTAGAAATGAATATACTAGGATAACATTTTTTTAATATCTTTTTCCTAGAGTTAAGGAATTTTATTACCATCTAGAATAATAAAATATGGAAATATACTTACTTAAGGAATATAATTTCATACTTTAATGAATTTCTACCAAAATATAATTTTTTATAAAAAATATGAGTATTCAAGATTATTTTTTCATGCCTAAAAAACTAAAATAAACTTTTAAAGGACCACATAATCCTAAAAAATCATAACAAGAACCAAAACAAAAATGGTTAGAACATGGTATGATAATCCCCAAAATGAATAAACCTTCATATGATACAATAATATTAAAAATTAAATAGTAATACCCAAAGTTAGAACTAAATTATTCTATAAATAACTATACTTAAAATTCTTTAAAAATTCCTTAACTAGGTTTGAAACTCAATTATTAGAAGGATTTGATTATATAATCTTCTAAGATAATTCAACCATTATTCCTCAAATAAAATTTCATATGTTTCCAAAAGAAACTTAATATTAACATATAAAAATGTTGTACTAACTAGGGAATCACATAAGCTAGTGGTAGGTGTTATACCCTTGTCTCCCTTCAGTTGTAGGTTCAGGCCCCGTGGCCATTTAGGATGTGACGGGTTGTCAATCGGCCTTTAGGTTTTTCTTTTTTCCTTTAAACATGGAAAAATAATTCTTATATAAAAATCACTTCATGTTGATACTAGGGGTTAAAAATACCCCAACCTAACAAAACATGTCCAAAAATGTTATTAATCACTTTAATATATCATCACTTAAAACCTCAATGGGGTGTCTAAGACTTCGAACTTATGATAATACTTAAGCTTATAGACCTATGAAAGTATTCATAACTCTTACTATTACCTCAAATAAAATCATATTAATCTCAAAATTTATCTAAACTGGCCTTTGATACTAAATATAATAGCCTAGGACCTAGACTCCTGGATCCTATGATGAAATCATGAACTTTACATTTCCATATATTAAGCTCCTAATTATGACTCGAATTTTTTCATCCAAACCTTAAAACATAAAAATGAAAACATATATCACTTAAATTCTAGAGAACCATTTAGGTTTATAGTTTTAGATAAATATTAAAACTCCTATATAAACAATCCCAAAACCTTTAAAAGAAAATTTCCCCCATTTAACCAACCTTTTCTTATTTCACATTAATTCATCATCATCATCCATATAAAATTCACTTTATGACATATTTCATTCAGCATCATTATTTATAACCATAGGGAAAATGAAACATAATAAGGGTGAGATAAAATTCTTAGTAATAGTAAACAAAAGCATTAACAATTGAATGTCATCAATGAGCATAAGAAGTGCATAAGGGTATGACATCATAATCAGAGTGCATGAGTGAATCATATAAGAAATCTTACCCATCAATACCTAGATCATAAAATATAAAAACATGGAAAATTAAAGAGTCGTCAAAATAAGTAATAATGATCCATGTGATATCAATCTTGATCTTAAGAACATTATAAACCCATAGTAATCATAGATAAAACATATTGGTAAATTAGAACCTCATCTCATAGAACCCTTACAAAACACTTACAAATTGAAATAACCATACTAAGAACATCTAATATAATTCTCTAGATTATATAATCATTACCCAATGTATTGGGGTGTTATCTAGGTTCACCCATTGTATAAGATATAATGGGATCACCCATTACTATCTAGGTGCACCCATCATTTATAATATCTAAGAACCAGATAATAAATAAAGAACATTGAGAATTAATTTCATCATAACTCATTGAAACAACCTTTATTATTTTCATAACATGATTATACCAAGGAAAATAAATAGGTTCCATAAAAATATATTTGAAAAATGATTAACCCATGGAAAATAAATAGGTTCTATGATAATCACTTTGAGACATGATTAACCAAGGGAATAGAAACAGGTTCCTTAAAAATATCTCTGAAACAATCATAATCCATCTAGATAAATAATAATGATTATATCAATAAAAATATCCCCATTTAAGGATAAGAAACAATAAGGTTTGTTGACATTGAGGAATATAAATATCATTAAAAGATCCTTAAAAACATTCTTGAGGAAAATATCCTTTTAATTTTGAAAATAACTTTTTTAAAACATAAACCATTTTCAAAATCCATTTCTTTAAAAACCAATTTTAAAACTAATAATTTACAGAATATTAAGAAAACATTTTCTTTAAAAATAAACTTATAAACTTTCAAATTAATCTTTTATGAAATAACAGTTATGATGGTGGGTAAATACATACACGCTATACATGTTAAAAGAATATTTATTTTGAACTGTAAATAGGAAATAAAAGTGTATTGATCAGAACGCGACAAGAAGATTCATTTGAAAACATTTTTTATAAAGAGTATAAAAATTTATTTAATAAATCATTTTTAAATATTGAAAAACGTTTTTGAAAACATTTTAAAAAAAATATTTGTAGAAGAAAACATATTTATGAATGAAGAAATAAAAAAAATCAGATATTTTTTAAACACTTTATCAAACATTTTATGTACTAAAGAGTGGAAAAAATGGAAAAAATACATTAAAATGTAATTAATAACCATATTATAATATAATTCATGAGAATTATAATATGTTAACATCAAATACTTAATCATACACAGTATTGATAAATAATGAGATTGTAACAAAAGACTCTTACCGGTTTTGTAATTCTAATCCCCATGAAAGGATTACATTAAAAAAATTAAAATACCATGATAATAAATAAATTTATGACATTAAATTTCATAGGATAAGTATATACACCTTATAAAATAATATAAGTGTATAACATAAAAAATTTCACAAAGAAGAAAAATTGTGACAAAAATATCTTACCGCTTTGGTAAATTTGAAACTGTAAACCCCATAAAGGATAGATCATAAAATGGATACGTAAATCCCCATAAATTTAAGTATAATAATCATACAATATTTTCAAGTTTATTATATACACCACAAAAAAATAAGTGGTGAATATGGAATATATATCACAGAAATAAAGTGAGATAAGAAAAACCCTTACCTTGAGTCTAATTTGTCATGATTCTTATTTATCTTCCTGAATAATAAACTTATGTTAATTATTTACTTGATTGATAACCTTTTTCAAGTTTATTTATACTTTTATTTCAATTACTAGCAATTTATAAACAATTACTTAATTAATTATGTTTTAGTCTGATGTTTTTTACCATATTTAGCTTATTTGTCAAAACTGACATAGGTAAGTCGACTAAAGACAATGAGGTCATTATTTAAAAATATATAGAATAATCATGAAATAATTATCATATTTACACATAAATTATACTCTTAAAATCAATTTAGAATTAGTTTTATAAAAAATGAACTAATGTTGCAATCATAGAGATGGTAGGTTGTACGTACGCATGAGTAGTGTTTCCATTATTCAATTATCATTATGGAAAGAAAGTATGTAAAATTAATCTTTAAATAATGATAATTATATAGAAAATACCATATTATTTGATTATATATACTTATATATATATAATTATTATTATGTGGTGATGAAAAAAATAAGAATCTCATCGCTTTGAGGAGGTAGTAGTCTACATGCTCATGAACAATGTTATCACTTTTTTAATGTGTGAAATGGTAAGAATACAATTATATAATGTATTTATAGAAAGATAATTATGTCATTAATATCATAATTATTTCATTTATATCATATATATTCATTATATTTAACCTTATTACCTTCCATGTAACACGTTAGTGAAAAATACTTCGCATCTCTTCGTGAGGCAGTAGTCCATCGTACACACAATTGAGCTTATCGTATCCATTATGGTATGAAATGTAAAAAGTTTTTATATGATATAATTACTAAATAGGATTAATTATGTTATAAAAATATTATTTAAATATTATTTCCATCATTGTTTCCAACCATGATAGGTGGAAATGGAAAAACAAATGACATCGTTTCGCGTGGCGGTGGTCCGTCATACACATAAATAATGATTTCATAACCAATTTGATCAAAGTGTGTGTGGGTGTAGGTTGTAAACTTAACATATAATCATATTGAGAATACTGATTTTATTATATAATATTTTTATAATAATAATTTAATGGGTGGATAAAGAAATAAAATAGAAATGCATGTTAATAAGCATTGCATATTCTTTGGGTAACTCCTTTTGGTTAGCACTAAAGGCCTTCCATGGGTGGATTTATTCCCAAAGTAATGATTCAAAGATGAGTGAAGAGAATTGGATAATTTATTTGGTTAGTTATTGGATGATACAAATGTCTTGAGAGTATTTAATTGAGTAGGATAGGGGGCCTTTTATAAGGGAGGTGAGTGGAAAACCTCTAATTTTTTAAAAAATGGAATTCCACACAAATTTTTTCCAAGTAAAGTGGCTCCAATGATAAACCAAACTCAATAATAGAATGTATAAGGTCTAAATATGGCCATAAAATTGGTTATTCACAAGTTTATATTCCATTTAAAAGGTTAATATTAATATTTAGTCACTTGGTAAACTCATTTTTACCTTAATAGTTATGATTAATTTTAATTTTTTTTCACTAAATACATTGATAAAAATTTTATTTTAAATTATTATAAAATTAAAATAATTATGATTAAAAATATGAATTCCATTTTTTTAAATTAAAATCACATAATTAGAAAATTTTAATTTAATGTTAATCCTACAGTCGCGACGACACAACAGGTTTTTAATAAGAGTATTTTTTAGAAAAACAATTATTATATATTAACTATAGGACTAATAATAATAATTTTATGAAAATAAATTAATATTTACTGATATATTGTCTATAAATTTCGTTGAAAACATTCCCTATTAGGGATCATCTTAACTAATTAAAAAGGATAAACATTATGCATTTTAAAATAGTTTTTTTTATCCCCGTCATTAAACACAAAAACAAACTCATATTAAAAACAATTTTAAAGTTAATTAAAAGGTAATTAAGTGGATTAAATATAACTAAATAATATTTATATTAATTTAAAATATGTTCAAAACATATTTATATATTTAAATTACTTACTTTATTAATTGAAATGATTTTTTACAAAATATGATATTTTTCATTATTCTCTGAAGAATCGATATTTTCAAAAAAAATACCAAAATTTCACCCAAAGTAAATTTTGATATTCTTCTTCTAGAAATTAATTTAATTTTTAAAATAAAATTTATAAAAGTGCTAAAAATTAGTTTTAAAATAAGTACACTATAAAAAGGTGACAAAATAGCTTTTTTGAAAAAAAATATATAGTTTTAAGAAAAAAATTGGATTTATTTTTATATCATGTATATAAAACAAATAAGATGAAGATTAAATATTATATTGAATTTATTATATATAAATTTCATTAATATAATCCTAAAAGGTAAATTCTTATAATTTATTGGTATAGAAAACACTTCTGTGCATTAAAATAGTTTTTTATAAAAATATTTCCCTTTATTTTAAAAAGGATTTTAATTTAATTTTTAATTAATTAGTTACTAAAGAATTTATTATATACACATGTGTAAAAAATATTTCCATAATTCATTTAATAATGTTCATAACTTCCATTACAATGGATATGTTATAATGTTAATATGTATCAAGGGTCTTTTAAGTTTGACGTTGCATGTTGAATATGCTATAGAACATAAAAATCATAGGATTGCATGTCATGCAAGTTAAACTGAGTGTTTCATGTAACAAAAGATAAACTCATTATTGCATTTCCTTTACTCTATAAAATATAATTTTCTTATTTTAAAAAATTGGAGTGTTACAGTATTAGTCAATTATGTAATAGTGGTTTTAAAATTACTTTTAAAAATGATTTTTGTAAAGTTTTAAATTCTAAAAGAAACCTATTATTTACAACATCTCATTTTATAAATGTTTATATTATAGATTTAAAATCCATTGTAAGTTAAAATTTAAATGTCTAAGTGAACAAGATAATTAATCTTGGATTTGGAATCAACACCTTGGTCATTGTAACTTTCAATCTCTCTTCAAACTCAATTGTAACCAACTGGTGCGTGATTTACAAAAATCACCTTTAAAAGATAAAATAGTTTTTGAACCTTGAAAAAATTTAAATCAAGAAAAGTTTTCTTATCTAAATCCTTATAACTTGTTCACTTTGAACTTTTTTGACCTACTAAAGTTTCTAGTATCAAAGGTAAATCTTACACCTATGTAATTATCAATGATTATACTAGATTTACATGGGTTTGCTTCTAAGATCATAAAAATGAGTCTTGTAAAGTCTATATCAACTTTTAAAGGAATATTGAAAATTAAAAATGATACAAACTCTTTCCCTCATAATTGACCATGGTAGATATTTTAATAACAAATACTTTGATGGGTTTTATTCTTCTCAAGGTTGTTAGGTTGGATAGGCTAATGGCAGATGGTCTAGAGGGGGTGAATAGACTTGATTAAAAATATAAACATATAAATTGATTAATAAAATTAATTATGAAAGTTAATCATTATGTTTAATTAACAGTGAAAAAATTAAATAACACAAGGATTTTTTTTAAAAGTAGTTTGGTCTGAAGTGGGCATACTTCTACTCTTATACCTCTCTACTTGGTGAAAGATATGTTTCCACTAAAAATGATTTTTATGGGGGAATCATAACCCAGTTACAAAAACCTTTTCTATTGGAGGGATAACCATTATACTAGATTTTGTATGGAGAGTCACAACCCTTTCAACTTGAATTTAGACACTGGGTGACACAACCTAAACAGTCCTGACTTTAGATACAGGGAGTCACAACCCTTAGATCCTAACTTTAGAATCTAGGAGTTACAACCTAAAGAAAAATAATAACAAATAATTATTTTGTTTACAAAATCATAAATATAAAAATAGAGTACATGTGGGAGATATGAAATAGTGTTATAGACTCACAACCAGACGAATGAAAAGAAAAATAATTAAAGCACAGGTACGGGTTGTTCACGATTAGATCGAATCGTCTCATCAAGGAAATTGTAGTAAAAATAGAATTAATTCATCCCTTGATAGATCTTGTAACAGATAAAATAGAGTGTTGTAGGATATTGTAGATTTCATAGCAGGTTCAAATCTCACATCTCTTTATCTTTGAAAAAACAGAGTATCAAAAATTTTAATGTGTGTCTTGAAATTTTGTATCTTTATATTCTCTGTATATTTTCTTGCAAGAGATAATGATATATGTATATATAGAATAAATATTCAGTAGTTTCAGCAGCTCTGATTCCTTAAGAAATTCAAAATAAATTGAATCAAGATATATCATAAATATCTCTAGAAAAATCACAGCATTGTTTCCTCTTTATTCATGTAGAATAAATCTCTAATAAAAGAATTCAAAATAATTTTGAATAACTATTCCAAAAAATATATCCACAAATATAACTTCATTGAATGATTTAAAACAATGATTTCTATACAATCAAAATTATTTAAATTTAGACAAAATAGTTCCTCAAAACTAGCAACATAATCCAAAAGTAAATTCAAAAATTTGAATTTAAAAAATTTTAAAACCTCTAAATTAATGGGAAAATGGCGTTGAAAATTTATTAATTTTCCTCTTTAAATATTCTACTGAAAATTTTAAAAACTTTTTGATTATAATCCTTATATTTAAATAGAATTTTTTCAATAGAAAAAACATTAAAAATAATCCATATATATGCAGAAAATCAATCAAAAAAATGCATGGAATGAACAGTAACTTCAAAATGAACAGTAATGTATGGTTGATGAACCATACATTGCACTATTACTGAATAGTAATATAGGGTATGAACCATACTTTACAGAATGAATAGTAATGTGGGGTATAAACCATACTTTGCAGAATGAATAGTAACGTAGGGTATAAACCATACTTTTCACTATTCATGAACAGGAATGTATGGTTGATGAACCATACTTTTCACTATTCGTGAACAGTAACATAGGGTTGATAAACTATACTTTGTACTATTCATGAAAAATTTGACAGTATACTTTAACAAACTTCAATGAATTTTTAATGGCTCTAAACAGTAGATTCTGACTTTGGTCAAAAAGACTTATTTGTTGAAAAATGTATTAAATTTTCATTGAATCAAGAATCAAATAAATCTGAAATCTAATATTCCAAATATCATCAAAAAACATAACCAATAACATTTTGGAAAACATTAATTCTGAAAAATCAAAGAAGAACTTAAAAAAATTTAATCACCATTAAAATGACCTTTTTAGACTTCTATGTAAACTAATTAAATCAATATAAATATTTTTTATTTCAATAAAATAAAGTTTCATGTGAATATGATATCTGTATAAGTTGAAGTAAAATAAATATGGAATCTTTTTAAAAAAATTGTAGAGTTTCTAAAACTGCATCAGAAAATTAAATGAATTTTTAGAGTAATAAATATGAATTTTAAGACTTCCTCATAAACTAATGAAATTTAGATAAATCTCTTATCTATGCAAAGTGTTAATAATCATAAAAATCTATAAACTTTAGTTTAATAAATCATCAAAATATAGAAATGTTTTTAAATAAAAATCACATGTAATCAAAATAAAAAAAATACACATGAAAAAGAAATATCCCCAAGTAATCAAACAAGTAATCAATTAAAATAGAATACACAAGCACAAACAAAATTTATCATAGTTCCTTATTTACTCCAAGAATACCTCAAAAAAATGGGGTTTTCAAAAGATGAAATAACACCCTACAATAAATTTATAGGGCTCTCTTGAATGAGTTTAATCTACCTCAATTATTTTGGGATGAGGTATCAATACCACTTTATATATACTTAACCATATTCTCTTAAGACTCATCTATAGAAAAACCCCTTATAAAATTTCTAAAGGAAAAATTCCTAAGTTTTTATTATTTAATTTTTTTGATTGTAAATTCTTTACCCTTAATACCAAAGATAATCTATGAAAGTTTATCCCTAAATCTAATGAAGTTACCTTTCTTAGGTACTCAAACTCAAGTAAATCATATCAAGTCTTAAATAAGAGGGAAAATACCATAGAGTAATCAATTCACATAAAATTTGATGAAAATATTCTTAAACCTCGTCCTCAAATTGATTATTATGCTGCCCAAGATAGTTTGACTATACCTAAAACTCAATATTCTAATGAAATTGAATTTTTTTAAGAACACCATTTTACTAATTTACCAAAGGCATGTATTCAATCCCAATACCATCCCCTTAAGAATTTTATTGATGAATTACAATTTTAAACTCATATTGTAATCTTGGTACTAAATGTGGTTGAACATCAACATTTTCTCTCTCATTATGAATATCAATCCCTTAATAATGTTATTCATGACTAGAATATGATACGTTATATATAAGAGGAGTTGAACCAATTTTAAACTAAAAACATTTAGACTCTCATTAATGACCCGATAATCATCCAATTAATTGTACCAAGTGGGTTTTTTGAAAAAAACTTGATGAATAAGAAATTATAACTTTTAACAAGGCTTTAATTGTTACTGAAGGATATAATAAAGAAGAAGGTATTGATTGTGGTGAAAAATTTTCATCTACTTTATGGATATAAAATATTAGAATATTATTATAATTCACTGCCCATTTTAATTTTAGAATTTTTTAAATGGATTTCAAAATTTCTTTCCTAAATGGTTTAATTTCTAAAAATGTTTTTGTGGATTAACTACCCAATTTTGAAAATTAAAAATTTTGGAATCATGTTTTCTAGTTAACCAAAGATATTAATGTTTTAAAATAATCCCCTCATTCTTGAAATTAAAGGTAAAATAAATTCCTTCTATCAAATTATTTTAAAATGGAAAAATTCAATTCCACTCTTTTTATAAAAAATGTTTCAAATGATTTATTAATTTTAAAATTTTATATTGATGATATTATTTATGGTTCAAATAAAGAAAATATTTGTAATGAATTTTCTTCTTTAATGAATACAGAGTTTGAAATGATTTTTATGGGAGAAATCAAATGCTTCTTTGGTTTTAAAATTTTCCAAAATTCTGATGGAACTTTTTAAAACTAAAGTAAATACACTGATGAACTTTTAAATAAGTTTGGAATAGAACATGATAAGTCCATTAGAACACCCATTATTAGAACTTACAAGATAATGATGGATTAATCCAATAAACCATATGACAATAATATTTATGGAAGTATGATTGTAAGTTTACTTTTCAATATTGTGAATCGGCTAAACATCATGTTTAGTGTATGCCTTTCTTCTTATTTTTAATCAAACCCAAAGGAATCACATTTAAAATATCTCAAATTAATTTTTAGATATTTTAAAGGAACTAAAAACCTTAGATTATTTTATCCTAGGGAAACTTATTTTGAACATACTTTTTATTATGATGCTAATTTTGGAGGATTTCAAATAGATAAGAAATGTACTAGTGTGACTTTTCACCTTCTAGGAAAATTTATTGTCTTATGTAGTAGTACAAAGTAAAACTTTGTTGCTCATTCTATAACCTAATTGGAATATATAGTTAATAAGAGTTTTTTCACTAAAATTATATGGATGAAACATAATCTCTTAGACTATGGGATTATATATGGTCACATACCTTTCAATTCTGAAAACACTAGTGTAATTAGCATCACTAAAACTATATTAAAAATTCTCATACTAATAACACTGATCTAAGACACCATTTTATTTGAGATCATTTTCAAAAATGTGATGTCATTATTAACTTTTTTTGTACCAACCTTCAACTTGCTAATATATTCACTAAACCCATTCCTCTTGAATGCTTTGACTTTATTAAAGGTGAGTAGGGTATTTTTAGCTTGTTATACTTAAATTTTAATCTTATAAATATTGAGAATTTTTCAATTTGTTTTTAGAATATAATATTTTATTTCTTTTAAAAATATGACTTCAGAATTTTCATAATTTTGGTAAAGTAATGTGAGTATGATAATCCAAGAAAAAACAATACTATTTCGATACAATCAAATGGATATGGTTACAGTGTATATTAACATTGATGTTATTACCTTGAAAAGGGATGGTTGGATTTTTAATATGGTATTCACCTTGTTTATGACTAGTGGGCCTTTATTTAACACCTATTTTGACAATCTCAGGAGATTTTATATTTTTTATTAACATAATATTTGATAAACCTTAATTATGAAATACATCTTATAAATATTTCCTTAAAAATATTTTATTTCATTGTTTAGTTTTTTATTGGATCCTTATATTTTTAATGAATTATTTTAGGGGGACTACTCTTGTTAATACTGAAATGATCCAAAAAGAGACATACTTTTTCTAAAAAATCAAAAAATTATTTAACTTTTGAGATTTTTTGAAAAATACTTTAAAAATTATTATTTATTTATTAATATATATATTAAAATGGAAAAATGTTTGTTTTATTTTATCTTAATCTTTATTGAAAATCTCTTTTTCCAAATTTTTAGTTTTTAAAATTTTCAAAACTTTTTATTCATCTCTCTCAAAATATCATTAATGATGATAATCATAGTTTTAAATTATCTTTCTCTAATTAACTTCAACCTTGTCTTTGAATACTTTTTTATAATCTCAAAGATGGAAATCTCAGTTTTTAGAGAAATATATAGTAAGGGTAATCATAGAAATCCTTGTTAAATTATTTTATGTAATTTTTTTCCTTATGGAAAATAAATGAATAATCATATGGGGGAGAATTAATGTTGTTTTTATATGAGGATAAATTTTCTTTTTATAATTCTTATCTTGATATACTTGTTATATTATTGTTTTATTCTTTTATTATTCAAGTGTTTTATAATCATCACAAACACTCTTTAATGTTTATAATTATTTCATTTGAGACTTTGGTAGTTTAAGATTTCATGTGTCGATCTTGGATTATTGGAAGATATTGATGAAATCTTATAAGAATCATAAAAGATAAATGAATAAGTATAGATGGACTCATTGAACTCATGGAGTAAAGTTCCTAGACTAATAAAAGGCCTTTCAATTAAGTGAAGAAGGATCTTGTCAAAACTTAAGGTAGTAGGCAGAATTATCTAGCTAGTGCAGTGTAGGGGCTAGCCAGTGGTAAAGATAGAATTCTCCCCTAGAATCAGAATTTTATCATCTAGTTGATAGAGGAGCACTGGCCAACTAGTGAAGTTGGATAGAAGAAGTACATGATTTAGGAGTTCGCCAGCTAGCTATTAGTGGAGCACCCACTACCTAGTAAAAGAAGGCAATGCACAAGGAGGTTTAAGTGATCCATAGGTTACTCGGTGAATAATTCCTAGTATCTAATGGCATCGAGATAATAGGTATAAGGGTGCATTTAATATTGGTAAAAATGTCATTAATTGATTCTTCTTTAACTTCAATTCCACTAGTGAATTTTAGAAGGTTCCTAAATCATTTATAGGCTATAAATAGACCCCTTGGGTGGCTTAGAAACTTACCTTCTCATTCAATTGAAAATTTAAATGCTCTATAATCTTCAAATTTCTCCAAATATCCATATTGTACTCAATTCCAAAGTGATCTCTTATTTATATCAAGAGTCTAATCATATTGTAAAATTCTTATCACACCTACATCTTTCTCATTTTCTCTTAGTGTTTCTTCTTTTCTATTTGATAGAATAGATTTATGCCTAAACAATATTTCTTCTAGAAATTCACTCCTTCTTATCTCTTCTATTTTGTTCTAACTACCTTTTTAAGTGGGGGACTTTGGTTTCTTAGAAAAAATACTAAAAGGCAATGGATTTATTCAAT
The DNA here is from genome assembly GCA_963277665.1 of Viscum album. Taxonomy (NCBI): domain Eukaryota; kingdom Viridiplantae; phylum Streptophyta; class Magnoliopsida; order Santalales; family Viscaceae; genus Viscum; species Viscum album. The sequence goes on from OY728138.1 coordinate 1,321,906,443, forward strand.
TTGAGGTTTTTAGCGATAACCATTAAAAATATAGTGTCGATTGTATTCTAGTTTCTTACTATAACCTATTAAAAATCAAGGGAGTTTTGGTATTTTGGATACCATTAAATAAAAGGGACTTATGTAATAAACCCTCAAGAAATTAGGGTAATATATGAATAGTTTCATCAAAGAACTTTAGCTGAAACCTTTATCAAATTGTGTTACTTATTTTATGCTTTATCACTTTATCTTATTATAATTGTTTCACTTATACTTTTATACATCTATACGCTTAAAAGTTCAATTTACAAATTTCTCTAATTTATATTCTTCCACTTTTATATTCATATATAGATATTATACTTTTCTTTATATTTTGTTTTATTTTAATCAATTATTATTTTTAAAATCTTTAAAAAAAATTAATTATTATCAAAATTTTAAAGAGTTTTTTTAGTCTTTAAGACTTTAAGTATTACTTTTATTTTTTGAAGGAAAATCCACATCACCCCACCCACCCACCTTCTGTTTTACCCTACTCTGACTTACATATTTCACCCATGACATGCTAGTGTATCAGTGGTAAATGAAGGAGGAGGAGAGAGTTTTTGGTAAGGGTAATAATCATCTAAGTCTTCACGTGAACCATCATGACCCATAGTATGGGTACTTACTCTATATAAATGGATTAGGAAAACTTTTAATCCATTGTATGCATTTACTCATTCATTACATAAACTCATGAGTAAATACCTATAGTTACAACCTCTTATGACCACTCGATCAAGAAAAACTATTACACCCTAAGATTTCATAGTACGTTATATCATCAAAGTAATTCAATAACTTGCACTACACGCAACACCGAGTTCAAGCGCACCACGACTTACCAAACTAGTCGTTCAAAAGAAGTTATGAAAAGTATTAAATGAATTTTGAAATTTAAATAATTATTATAATATTATAATCCATATTATGAGTTTCTTAGACCTAATGTAAGAACAAATTCATTTTTTTCAGATAAAATAAGTATTTTTCAAAAAATACAATTTTACCGCCTTTTAAGAGGAAAACTTTTTTAAATACAATATTTGAAACTTTTATGTATTAAATTTGACAAAATAAAATTATTCTTTATAATCGGGACATAATAATTTAGTTTCAATAAATTTTTGGTGTTTTTCTGATAACTATCATATTTAGGTGAATAGTGAAAATACTATATTTTAACTAAAAACAAATTTTTAATCAAAATAATTTATAGTGTTGAATTATAAATTTTAATGGTTTGGAAGTATAAATAAATTATATTTTTACCATTTAATCTAATTCAGGTCATTGTAAGTAATTTCACTTTGAGATTGTACATAAACAAGTATCAATCTTTTGATAGATATTGTTTTTTAAAAATACGCCTTCTGGTTTTGACAACGGGAATTAATTTAAAATTAATAAATGCAAATTCTATGTTTTGAATTTGGTAAAATATACTTCATTTTTGAATTCGAAATATCAAAATTAGCTTAGGGTGAATTTTTGATATTTTTCTGAAAATTTCAATTGTTGATGAATAGTGAAAAACATTGAGTTATTGTTTAAAACCGACTTTTTATTTAAATAATTATTTATTTTATTTAAATTTATTTTAGGTCAGAATAGATACATAATTCCTATATATTTTCAATGTAATTCATTATAGTCAGTTTATAATAATTTTAGATATATAAAAATTTTATTGAACTTTTCACCGCCTTTTACCCATCCCCTAGGAGAATTTGCAAATTCACATAAAACTTAATTTTACCGCTTCTGTGAGTTGAATTTAAAAAATCAAAGAGTCATGGTTAATATCAAGGAGTAAAATTTGGTTCAATAAGATAAAAATATTTTTTTGTGAATAGTAACTTTTTACTTTTATTTACCACGGTTAAAAGTAAATAGGGTAATTAAGGGTAAAAATGATATTATTATTACCCTAACACATGTCCTAATTCTATTGGATAAGTATAAATCGACAAAAAACAACCTTAAGAATAAAATATGAACCTATTTGGTTCACTTGGATTAGATTTGGACATTTATTATTATTTAATTCAAATAAGAGTTAAAATAGTTAAAATCAAAGTTTAATAACTAAAACATTTTAATATAGGGTTACACATAAGATAAATTCGATTATAAATATTAATTATAAATCTAAAAATATTTACTGCATAATGGTATTTTATTTATAATTTTTATAAATTAAATAATTTAATTTATTTATGACACAATGGTGATGCAGTAATTACCTTATTAATGAAATATTAAAATAATTGATATTTAAATACTCAAATAAATGTAATTTGAGACTTTTATGAATTACACTAATTTTCTAGGTTAATATTACATATTACGGTTGGTTAGATTAATTTTTTTCTAAGTAATAATGTTGTTATGAATTTAGAAGAAACAAAATACCAAATAGTGTCAAAATTGACATAAAAGAGTTTTTAAAACAAATGTTATATTATTAATTGATATTCTATTCCTAAAAATCTAAGGTTCATCCAAAGGACTTATATAATTATATTTGTATCATTAATGAACCACTTGGGGTTCTCTTGTAAGTATATAGTAATTTTATTAACCATATAATATAAAAATACAAAGAGACATGGTAAATGTCAAACTATTTAACTAAGAGTTAAATCTAAAAGTTAAGGTTAATATAGTGACCCAAACCTGTCTAATACCTTTTTTTTGGGTGGTTTTAGACCCATACCCACCTTATACTTTAAATAATGTATTTTTTAACCATTAGAAACCGAAAATGATTTTATTATAAAATAATATTTCTAGCTTTTCCTAAGGTGCCCCTCTCCCCTCTTATAAAAGGGCACTCCCCCTTCTCTCTAATTGACACATTAAAAGCCTTTTGTCTTGTCCAAAACCAGGCCAAATATCCTCTCAAATTACCTCACTTAATTCTAGAGGCCCTAATTTGATCATAAAGCCAACTTAAGGAGCCCTTTTGATCAAATCAAAAGGAAGAACTTGAAGAAGAGGTAATAATTTCACCAGCCTCTTTCAAGTTCTTTTCTTCTTCCACTTCTTCTTTATTTGTTATTTCCATTATAAAATAATAACTCTAGTATCTTATATATATTGTGATGTTATTATAATTATGGTACATCCATATTCATTATTCTATCCATCATTTGAATGACATGTCACCATACATGTGTACGTACAGATTATCGTCTCCACGTCGTGGTGTAATTGTTATTCAATAAATTATTATTTGGATGGGTATAATAATGATGTCTAATTCATGTAAATAATAAATATAACATGATAATTATTCTGTATATATGATATACCATCAAATTATATATTATTTTAATATCAAAATAATGATATTGTCGCTCGTGTGTACGTACGGATTACCGTCTCCACAAACACGATGAGATTCATTCCCCATCGTATCCATTCAAGGATAATTTTCATTATATGATTAAAAATAATATTTAAAGACTTGATATCATTCTGTGTATGAATAATATACATCCCATCCATAACAAATATGACTCACATAACAAAGAATATAAGGGAAAATGAATCTGTTAACACCCAAAATGACAATAATACTAAGATATTATTAACAAAGCAATGTTAAAAGATCATATGTGATATCATATTAATGTATATGATTCATTTATAATTTAATAACCATTATTTCACCATTATACATGAGGTTAACCGACCCTTGACCAAGGAAAAGTACAAGGTAAGGGTTAATTTCACAATATCTTTATTATCTGAGGTTGTTTTTACATAAGTATCTACTGTGACCTCTTTATCATCCACATCCATGTTTCTTAAAAATGTATTTCAAAATATTCTTACTATTTTATAGATTATGGGTTAAATTCATTTATACCCTTGTTTGACTTTTTATAAGATGTTTATAAAGGAATCTTTCCGTAGTTTTCCAAATAAGGTCCTTTTTAACCTTTTCGACAGAATTAAGGTAAGAATGTCTTTTTTTAACTTATACAGTGGGAGTGGCTATTTTCCACTGTTATAAAATCATTGAAGCTTCCCTTACAAGATTATAAGAATATTTTCAAATTAAATGTTTTCTTTTATAATTATGTGACTTTCAAATTATTTCAAAAAAAGAGATATTCCTCTCAAATAGTTTTGATTTCATCTATGTCAACATCCTTTGATGGATTTTAAGCTTATTTGAAGTTGATTTATTATGATAAAAACTTCCATATTATATTGAAGGTTTTGTGATATGTTTGACTATGGATGTGTTATTTTTATACCATTCATGGTTTATAGAGAAATTATTGACATTTTGTATGCTATTTTTAATACAAATGTTTATGTTATGTTTAAACCTGTTCAAATGAGGAATGCATTGGACTTAGTAAGTGACAGGTGGAGCCCTCTATAGCTCCTTGATGCATCGGTAGGTCTCATGAGACAAACTAGTGTCTTTCCATAAGGCCTTGACAAAAATCTTATTCGTAGTCTTGGCACAAGGCCTTGACTATGTGGTTATGATAGTATGGCATTATGAATTCCATCATTATGAAAGTGGTTATTGATATTGCATGTGATTATTAGACTAGTAGAATATCCATGTGAATAATAAAATGGAATTATTTCATTTTATTTTTACCATATTATACATAAGTTCAAGTTTAAAAGGCTTTTGTTTTAGTTATAGATTGCCTTAAATGTTTATGCTTATTTATGAAAGTTTCTACTATATTGTTATCCTTACTGAGCAACTGAGCTCACCCCTTTCTATGTTTTATTTTTCCCAGGATGTGAAGAAGTGTTTTATGACGGATCTATAGGGATAGTTTGAGGGGATATGAGTGTGGACTATGGATACTATGTTGTTGTAGTTTCTAACTTTTTAATGTAATGTAAGACTTATGAATGTATCTAGTGTTTCCAAGGAAACTAAACTAATCGGTCTTTCAAGACTTGATCTTTTGTGATCATACTAATGTTATGTAATTATGCACCGACTTTGGGTAATTGGGGTCGAGTCGTTACAAAAACCCTACCATTTCATCATATGAAATGGGTTATTAATGATATATAAAAATTAATGGATTCAAACCTTAACTTATTAAAATTTGAGTTCCATACAAAGGCCTACCATGAAAAGGAAATAGTTTTGATAACATTATATCATAGCTATATAAATGAATAAATTGTTTCTTATGATTGGATGAAGGAGGGGGTATATTATCTTATAAAATGACTTATGATTTACCCATATTGTTTCATATGATATATCCTATAAGAATCACATGCATGTAGGATTAAGGGAATATATACTTTATAAAAACATATCCTCAACCAACCACATCCATCATTATCCCACCACCTATATCATTATCTCCAGACTTATCCTACATTTTTCCCACTACATCACCATAAAAGTAACTAAAACAAAAATAAGATAGAAATAAAAGAAACTTAGCTTAAGAAACAACATTTAGAGTAGAATATATGATAATGCATAATCCCTACCATTAGTGGTGGGCTGTTTTGGGTTTAGGTGGGGTGAGGGGTAGGCCATGGGGTTAAGTACTTAGTCTTGTGTGTTTATTTCATTTCATTCCATGCATCATGATCCATGGTGGTGGATATAATTTAAATTTATACTAATTATTAACAAATATGTCACAAAAACTATAATTAATTACAACTTCCCTCTAAATAGTTTCATGGATTAGAAGGCATAACCCCATATATATTGTTGACATCTATGACCAAAAATAAAATAATAACATTTAATAAAACAAATAAAAATTATAATAGATGAACTAAAAATAAAAAATATCAAAATATACATCAAATCATGCATCTAATTCAGGTTTAACAAAATTTATCAAATAAAGTAATTTCATTACATAGAAATAACATACTAATAATTCAAAATACATGTATGTTACATCATATTATGTATAAGTTAAGAAAATTCATTTTTTATCAAAGTAAATGTACACTTCAATAAAATCATGAATTTATAATCCCAATTAAGCATTCTAGGTTATTAATCCAACTCATACTATGATATTTCTATAAATCATCATGTTTCAATCATAACACTAGATCATATCATCAATTAATCATGGAATTTCAACATAATTTTTAATATATATAATTCATGGTATAAAATATATTAATGATATCATATCAATGTTTTTAGAAAATATTTATCATGAAATGAAAAAAAAATATTCACTAGTCGAAAATAAAATCAAATAATATCATCAAAACACTTAAAAATAATAATAAATAATATCACACAGTGTGACAAAGTTAAGAAAATAGACCAGTTAAAGTAAAATTAATCATTCATGGTATAGAAAATCTAGAAAAACAATAAATAAACCTTATTATAGTGTCACTATTACAACCAAAACCTGATAAAAAGATATGTATAAATCAAAGGTATTCATATAAATTTGAAACTTTTATTTAAGTATCAATTTTCAAGAGTTGAGTTTAAAATATACCTCTATATTATGAGTTATCAAATTAAAAATTTCCTCAAGAATTTTATATATCATCCTCTAAAATATGGTAATTGAGGAATTTTCTATTATCAAATATCAATGATATTGTGTTTTTTTATAGGAGTATCATTATTTTAACCATGAAATTTCCCTTTTCACTTTTTGATTAGTGGAACTAGGTGAACCCCCAATATATGGTGTATTAGTAAAGAATAAATGTGTCTTAATAAAAAAAATTATGGAGTTGGACTATATTTCACCCCCCCATACATGCTCTAGATGTTATTTCCCAAAATCTATTACAGATACATTATTTTAGGAAATTTATGATGATTGTTCAGGGTTCACATCACAAGCTTCTTAAATTTTTTCCTGTAAATACAACAACATTGAAAATTATTTTACTAATTATTTAAACTTATTAATAATATCAAATTAATTAATCTTTTATTATAATATATTTATAGTAATGAAATAATATTAAATTATAGTGGGAAATATTTACCCAGATGTCATTAGTAGGTTCATTCATGTGACTATCATTATTTTTCTAGTGAATGTGAAGTCACAAATCCATTTATCTAATCATGTCACCAAAGTTCAAACCATTTTATAAAAAAAAGTATATATATATATATATATTTATTTATTTATTTAGTAAAAAAATCCATCAATTATAATATAATAATATAAGTAATAATAAATAAAATTCAATAAATATTTATTTTTCTTGGAAAAATGTTTTGAACAAGTTTCATGATGAATTCTGAATTTTACATGACTTGTTATATTTTTATAAATAGTTACAAAAAAAGGTTACATTAATAAATTTTATAATTTTTATGTATCCATGTTAATAAGTTTCTATAAAATATGATAATACCATAAGATATATTTCCCTTTAAAAACATTCATTTCTCATGAGATATACCTTCCAGAACATTTTCATACATCTTTTTATTTCATGGAGATGTACCATTAAACTAATACCAAAATATCTACTTGAAGTCACTCTATTTCTTGACTAAATTCTCCAGGGACTATGAACATGAAATGGTCCCAGGAACATCGAAATGAAAAATACATCTTTAAAAAAAACATAACAAGTTATAACTATATTAATAATTATAATCATATCCTATAAATTAATCATCAATGCATGTTAAATTAGTATTACCTTTATTTAGTTATATAATACCTCATTATTCTAAGTTACGGTGAAGTAACCAACTGATCACCTATCATAGGTGTATCAAATAGTGGACTATCAATATCAATTAGAGAATTTGATGGATCACTAACAATATATGGCATAATGGAAACACTTACCTCCACCAAATTTAATGGTAGTGATGGTGTTCTTTGGTATATATATTTTTAACGGTATTGAAAATTATTTTTCATAACATTTATCCATTAAAATTTTCATTGAACTATTGGTATCAAAAAAATTTGTTTCATGAACTTTTCCATTAAATCCATAATATAGTCCTAACTAAGATAACACAAGTAAAATGTGAGAAGAAATTTATCTCTATGTATCAAGAAGTAGAAGAAAATGGGATCTATATGTGTCACATGATTAGTCACTCACCAAATGATATAGATTCCATAATAATGTTTCTCGGTCTGGTGAATTGATGGTGAAAACCTCCCATTTGGAGTAGTCCATGTTTGTTATCCATTACTGACAAAAAGGGTTTTCAAAACCGTAAAACCCATTTATGAGGGTCTTTTGGGAACTTTTTTCCTTGTAAAAAACTTTTTATAGGAAATATATTTATATAAGGGTTTATTTATTTCTTAGGATTCAATTTGACTACTATTGGAGCCAAATAAATCTTAAATATAAAAATTTATGGTTTTATAAAGTTTACCTATTTTTATAAATATTAAGTGTTAGAAATCATAAAGAAAATATGTAGTCATGGAATAATTATTTGGTTCTAAAATCATCTATAATTCAATGAATCGTACCCTTTATATCCACATGAAATCCTTTTGGGCCACTATCCTTTGCAATGTTAGGGAGAAGTTCCATTATAGCCATGTGAATAACTCATGGGCACTAATTTTTTGTGGCATTGTAGCAAGGATATTTTTTTACCATGTAATTTATTTATGATATTGATTCCACCAATTATGGGGGAAAAGTTATGTGATTAGAATATAAGTACCCCTAACACACACTTTTAGGGGGGTTCTTCCACAGTATGTAGTCTGATAGATGAATCACCTCATTTGAAAACTCTCTCTTCAAGAAAATATTTTAGCACACTTTTTTAGGTAACTTTCATATTTAAGCTTGAGAGAGGGAAGGGGAAGGGAACCATGTATGATTTTCATCATAATTACCTCCCCATATAAAAACTTCATAGGGCCTCCCATGTAAGTGTTGGATTTGGTGGCCTAGAACCAACTAAATTGTACTTTATTAATTAATAAATACCTTATCACATTTTGATTTTTCTTCTGTGTGACAATGCATGTGATAATGTCCGAAGGATAGCTATTGCATTAAAGGGTTATAGTGGATCCCTAATATGATGAGAACCCTGAAGTTTCATAACATTATTCTTAAATATATATTTTATAGCCGGATGATGTTATTTGAGGGACACAAATAATAAAATCCATTAGGGGTGAGTACTCATAAAACATTGAGGCATCTTCTCATGGTGTGCACCCATGGTAATATCCCAGAGGTTATTATGAGAACAAGACCCGCCAGTAGGAAATCCACATTTCAAAGTTTCATTGGATATTCCTATCTATGGACATATGTATTTTTCATTAGACTTTAATATTATTATTAATGTGTATAACAACCTGCACACTTAGATGTATTGATGAAAACTGTGATGACACATTGTTCAGAGTAAGGTAGGATATGTTGGGTGCATCATGAGTAATACTACATTAATAAATAATGTGAGAAAGGATTTTTCCCTTCTATTCCATAACAGAAGTAGATATCTCAGGCCCTTTGATGGAATTGATATAGAAAAAATAAATCCATGTCCATGGTAAAGAATGGGAAATTTCAATTCCAGAAAGTCAAAAAATAATATTCGAGCACATGGGTTGATGGCACTAGAATGTAACCCGCATGATTTGAGATATCGAGACAAAGATATTACATTACACGGTAAGCATTCATAGGAGGGGACACATCATTACGGTATTAAATTCTTTCTTCATGGGTGACTTGGCATGTTTCTAGATACTAACCTTGGACTTTAGGTAGGCTCCACCTAATGCCATTTAGAAAGAGTTCTAGAGGGTCATACACTAAGTGTGTCCAAGTATCTCAGTTAAATATTAATTTAACAAGTTTAATCAAGATTATTCTCAATTGTGGTTTAATAATTATTCAAGGATACCTAATCTCATTTATTTCAACAGTAGTTATTCGAGAGAATATATTGTGGGAGAAATAATATATTAATTAGTGATTAATGTAGTGATATTTATTTGAGAAATAAATATCCATTATTCAAGGTCTAATAAATGTGGTGGAGGAAATAAAGAAATGTAAAAACAAAAGTACACGTCGTGTATATTAATATACATTCCATGTAATTTTTCTAGGGATTTGTGATCAATAATATTATTTATTTAATTAAATAATATTAGGTGTAATTATTTGGGCATATGTCAATTAGTAATAATAGTCAACTATTATTACTAGACATGGGGTCTTACTAATAATTAAATGAAATGAATAGATTTTTCAGGTAATTAATTCATTTTATTATTCTATGTAAATAAAATCCCAATTATATAATTCTCATTATCCTAGACATTTTTTATGGTGGTGCATAATGGATCTAGAGAAAGATCTCAAGCCAAGAGATAATTATTTTCTTCTAAGAATGATCTCAAGGTACGAGAGAGATCCTCCTCCACCTGATCAAGGAGAGTGCTTTGCAATTGGCTCTCAAGGCGATCGAAGACAGACATCGCAAGTGAAGGATCTTTCATGCTAGAACCTAGAGATCCCTTCGGTGACATCCATAGATACTTGGAGCACATGTGGATCACCACTAGAAGAATCTTACAACTGGATTCTACGATGCAATGACGAATCACATTGGATCATGACTGGAAACATCAACAAAGAGAGAATTCCATCAAGGTAATTCTTGACTTTTAATTAAATTAATTATAACCAACATATGATGATCCTATCTCTGGTTCTGTTACTCCCTTCCTTTCCTTCATTCTTCATTATATTCTGCAGATCCAGTGTTTTATTATTGTGACGGATCTCGTATTTATCATTGTTAATGGAAAAATTAAAGTTGGGTACACCCACCAACGTGCTTCTGCTACGCCCAAAACCTACAAGTGGTATCATAGGGGTAATATCATTGATTATAATTATTTATTTTTTCATTGGTGATTTAAACATTTAATAATTTAGTTGTTTAAATTCAAGTTAATAATTCTATAAATCTGAATCACAAGATCTATTCCTCCTCTTTTGTTTCTTGTTCACCTTATAGAAATGATTTTTTCTTTTAATTTTGATTAAAATAAAATAGAGGATCTCATCTGGAGGTGCCAAATATTCCTGTCCATATAACACCAGAACATAGGGCATGTATTCGGCAGTACACGTCGTGTATTATAGGTTCCATGCACCAAGACGGTCTGCCAAACTAGTCCATGTCATTGGATTCTATCTAAGTCTTTAAGACTCTATGTGTTGACCAGGAACAGGTGGCACATGGTTTCTGGATTACACATCGTGTGGCCCACTGAACATGGCATGTAGTCCCTTTACATTAGTGTTGGACCATGTACCTCGTACACGACTTTCCTGACTGGAAACCATATAACACAGATACTATATGGTGTGTGTCCCATTGAACACGTCGTGTACTCCAAATAATTACGAAGTACATCTACGTGCCATGTCCCTAAACATGTACTTCAGATGGATGGTGAACAAAAGTACACGTCATGTAGTCAGAACTACACACCATGTACTCATCCAAATTACTCTGATTTATTAGAATTTATTATTATATTATACAAACCCTTGCAAGAACGCATGATTGTAGGGATCTTGGATTCCAAAATTTCTTGGTTCACTTCTCGTCGGAAGATGATCTAATTTCAGCCTAGGCGAATGCTCCGTGCATTATCATAGGTTTGCGGTTTTCCCTCTTTCTGTGGTCTTTTAATTTTCACTTGAAGTGTGATCTTCCTACCATAGTGATTTGGATCTCTCTTCCTGGTTTTCCCCTACAGTTTCAGAACCCTCCAGTCCTTCGTCTGGTTGGTAATCTATTGGGGTGATTTCTCTTCTCAGACCAGCAAACTCATGTCATATGAAACCCGATTTCTCCCAGGATTTGTATCGAATTTGACGTTTCCAAGCAACCGAAGAGCACTGTTGGAATTGAGATTGAAGGTGAGTTGTGATGGTACCAACCAGTTTACTATGAAACATGGGTTCACTTCTGTTCATCATGCCAATGCCTTGGTAATGAATCCATCAGTAATTGGAAAGGATCATTAGGCTTCTCACAGGCGGACCTTCCCACGGACATCTAGGGTGAAGGACTCCCTCTACAGATCAGGTTGGAGAGTAGAAAGGTAGTTTTAGCTGGCCCTAACACAGCGATGGTGGATTTGGTATGCAATGAGGTTATGATTTCTCCGGCCATCCGAATAGAGGATAGGGCCATGCTTTCGGAGCCAAAGGTTTCTGATGTTTTCAAGAGGATGAGACATGACTTGGGAGTTAATTCAATGGAAAGGTAGGGGACCGAGGGAACTTAGTGGAGGAATTAATCTCCCCTTTCATACGTAGCGGCTATGATTTATAATGGTGGTGGCACTCCAGATCAGGAGGTTCATGGGGGTGCTGCAACTATGTGCAATTAGGGGGCTCAGCCTTGTATAATGTGCCCAAGTAATGGCGATGGAATGTCTATGGATGGTCTGGAGGGGGAGGTGCCTACGCTTGGTGCAAGCAGGCTGTTAAGTCCCAACCAGGGTTCTAATAAGAGGAAACCTCTAGCCTGTTTCAATTCAAACAACCATTTTGAGGTTTGGAGTTCCGATGGAGGGGCTGAATGCATCTCTTTTTGCCCCTCGGAATCAGAGTCTGAAGGAGAAGGGAAAATATCGGCCGATAATGGTACATGAGGGAACAACAAAGGCCCACACAGCCTTAGGAGAAATATGGGAAGTAAAGAAAATATGGACCCAGGGTGATGCATAGTTTCTAAGAAACAAAAACCAAAGGTTCGCAAAGACTACTCATATCTCCCTAGGCCAATGGAGACTCGGTCTGCCAAAAAAGGTGGTAGACTCAAATAATTCGAGGTTCAGACAGTGGTAGGAGAGGAGGCCCAACTAGTCGGAGACTCCGGGTCTCCAGAGCATGGAAAGGAGTTTTCTAAGGCAGATAATAGCTCAAATGTTTTGGTGAATCCTCTGGGTGAGGCAGCTAAGAGTTTGGAGGTTCACTTAGGGGAGACTCCACTCCATATCGAAGTTGTGGAGTTGGGGAATGAGGTTGCATTTCTTCCTGAACAGTAGGGGTAAGGGGAGATATGGGAGGTTATAATCCATTCTGAGGAAGAGATTTTGGAAAAATCAGTTTTGTTCAATGCCTCGAAGGAGGATGGTGATAAGATGTCCGAGATAGCACTTCGGGTGGCCACTAGTGAGGTGCAGATGGAGTGGATTGACAAGCAAGACCATATTCTGGCAAGAGGATTTAATGCAGAGAAGGTCAACATGGAGGAGTTCATACAGATGTGGGACAAATTTGTTGTCTGGTTCGAGGACCTCATCAAAGACGATCCAGATTTAGAGGTAAAGGGACTTCTTTGGAAACTACTTAGGAGTAATACATCTAAAAGTCTCAAACTTGATTTCAATGGTTCATCTATCTCGTTTGTGGTCTGATGTTGTGTGTTTGTACTGACATGGGTTCTCACTTCCCCTCAAAAGTGTTTGAAAATAAAAAAATTAATTTTCAGGTCAGGTAGTTATAAATGGGAATTCACTGGGTTTCCTCCAAGGTATAAGTTATGTACAAAGATAATTTTAAATGGATTTATTTGTTTTAAATTATGATGGATGAGAATCTCATGTAAATTAAGAAAAAGGGTTTAAGATAAAAGTATTGATTAATTAAAGATAATTAATTGCTTCAAGCGTAATTTATCTTAAATGAGAATTATTAAATAATTGAATGCTAGTTTTATTTATGCATAAATATCATTGCATGTATGGATGATCATGAGCTAGACCAAGACCTTTGTATCTGAATGATTTCTTTTGATTTATTTATTTAAATTAAATTTTTTGACCTACGAGCCTTCTCCTTATTAACATGTAGGGCTTGTGTTCCCAAGGTTTCTTTTATGTAAAACCTCATTTTACCCCACACCTTTGAGTGAGATAAAAGTATATGTAATAAATGAATCTCCCAAGCTAGTGGAGGCGACTCAAGTTAGGAGCCAAGGTGAAATCAATCCAAAGAGATACAAAGGTGGACAGGTGGAAAGCTGTAAACACGAACCCAAAAGGTTCAAGGTGTTTCTCCCCTAGGTCTTGGGTTAGTTTATCAACTGCTAGATAAACTAATAAATAGAACAAGCTCATGATCATACTATTTATTTTATTTATACTAGTTTCATGGTTTATTTATTGTGGGTGTGTTTTCACGATCACGGAATTAATGAATTAAAAAAGCATGCAAGATGGAACTAAAATAAGACCGTCTTATGCATAAATATTATCTAATACATAGTTAATCACTTAAGTATATCCCACTTAATATTAAAAATCATGTAATAAAATATAATAAAATGAAAATTTACGTATAAGGATAAAATACCTAAAAGAAAATATTAAGTCAGTATAACCTTCCATAATCTTGGTTAGAATCGAACCATAGTTCAAAGTGATTGACCAACCATAGTTGGGGTGCTTTCAGTTATTAGGGAATTCTAATTCAAGGTTTTGGGTTGATTTGACTTGGTTTACATCAAGGTTTGACTGTCACAATAGGACTTAGTGTGACCAAGAGGCAAAGGTTGAGGAAATCCAAAATAAAAGGATTTCAAGATTGGGGAGTCCACTCGGTGGATCAAGAAGCTGCAAGTTAATGCAATTGGAATTTGGAATGCCTAACTAAAACCCTTCATGTTTCTTGACCAACCCTAGTTGGGGTAATTCGAAGGGCAATATGGATCCTTGTCACTAGAATATTCAGGCAACATAATATTCTAAAGTCAATGGTGAGGGCTATTGGATTTCGATAAAATAGTGCAAGACTAATAAGTATTAAATTATCTATTTATCTCAGTTTTATCATGATAAATTATTAAAAATTTTCTCATCTTAATTTTTAGAAACAAAAAGAAAAATGACTTTAAACATTTCATTGAGAACCATACTCGAGAAGTAAAACCTTCTCACTGACACAAATTTCTAGGAATGGCAGAGGCATTTACGTGTCATCCTTTGCCATCAGAGGAAATTGTACATGATGGAGGATTCTATTCCAGTTTTCCCTAGAAAAGAGGCCAAGGATGAGGAACTATCTATCTATATAAAACATATGGATGATTCCATAGATTTCTAATGTTTCATGCTATCATCCATGTCTAATGAGCTCTTGAAGCAACATGAAAACATGGACGCGTATAGCATGATGTCTCATTTTAAGGATCTCTATCAAGAGAAGGTGAGATGGGAGAGATATAAGATCTCCAACACTTTTTTTAAAACTAATCATAGAGAGTCTACACCAGTTGGGCCTCATGTAATCAAGTTTATTGGTTACATTTAACGCCTGGACATATTAGGTATTAAGTTCTCGGATGAGTTGCGTACAGATCTCATCCTATCATCATTGCCCATGACTTTATCTAGATTTATTGTCAACTGCAACATGAAAAACAATGAGAAGAGTCTATCATAACTTCTAACCTTAATTTTCCAAGTATATAAGAACATGGGGAAAGAAAAACCCACAGTTCTTATGGTGAAAAAAAAACATTTCGACAAGGAAAAGGGTCCAAGGATTCATAAACAGTCTAAATCCCCTGAGCATTATCCCTCCAAGAAGGGGAAGATCTAGAGGCAGGGCAAGGAATGGGAGGTGGTATGTTTTTCATGTGGCAAGCCAGGCCACTAGAAGAGGAACTTCACCCAGAAGTGTAGAGATGCTAAAGGTGGGTTCATTATCGAGTGTAATATTTCCATTTCAACATATTGGGTATTAGATATAGTTTGTGGGGATCACATCTGTATTCAAATATAGGAACCAAGTAGATTTATAAAGATTTCCAGAGCAGAGGTGGATCTTTGAGCTTCCAATGGAACGAGGCTGGCTTCATTGGCCATTGGCGATTACCATCTCTCATTGCCAACTGGGATGCTTTTGGTTTTACATAACTGTTATTATGTTCCTAGTGTTACCAAGAATATAATTTATGTATTATGTTTGGATATGGATGGATTTATTTTAAAGTTTGGAAATAAGGGTTTTTTGCTTTTATAAGAACAACATATGTTATGGTATGGATCATTTAAATAATAGTTTGTATGTATTAAAATATAAAAAACAAGTGTTGGAAATCAATAACGAAACAAACTCACATGACTCATACATCACCTAGTTGTGGAATCACCATCTCGGTCATGTAAATGAGAAGCTCTTGACAAATATCTGCCAAGATGGTTATTTAGACTCTACTGATATAAAACCACTTGATAGATATCACGCTTGTTTACAAGGTAAAATGACCAAGCTGCCTTTTGGTGGATAGGGTGAAAGGGCCATAGAGCTTCTAGGATTGGTGCATAGGTATGTGTGTTGACCATTTCCAATATAATCTAGAGGTGGATATTCATACTTCAATACTTTTACTGATGATTTGAGTAGATATGGCTATGTCTATTTAATGAGGTATAAGTCAGAGTCCTTAGAGAAATTTTAGGAATTCAAGAATGAAGTAGAGAATCAGCTTGGTAAGAAGATAAAGAAACTTTGATCTGATTGAGGTAGAGAAAATCTAAACTAAGAGTTCATTGATCTTATATGGGACTCTGGGATTCTATCTCAGCTCACTCCTCCTTATAAACCACTGTGGAATGGTGTTGGTGAAAGGAAGAACCTCACATTGTTAGACATGGTGAGATCGATTATGAGTCATGCAGATCTTCCATTATCCTTTTGGGGATATGCATTACAAACTATAGCATACACATTAAACTGAGTACCAACTAAGGCAGAAAATGGAATTCCCTCTGAGTTATGGAATGAAAAGAAACCTATTTTGTCGCACACACATGTATGGGGATTCGAGTCATTTTTTAAGGCCTTATCATGAAAAAACTATCACCTCGAGGCACAAGATGTATCTTTATATGATATCCCAAGGAAACGAAAGGATATTACCTATATAACCCTTCATATAAAAAATTGATTGTCACCAGACAAGTTGTATTTCTTGAGAGGTAGAACATCCTAAAAAAGTATAGTGGGAGCAATATTGACTTCGATGAAGTTGATTCTCAAGATACACAAGAGTTGGTACAGGAACAAGTTCCATGAGTCCTCATGTAAGGGTTTCTAGAAACACAAGTACTACATAGGAGCTCAAGAGAGGTAAGGTAACCATAGATATTTTGTTTCTTAGTCACCGAGGATGGTGAATCATTATTGTTGGACAATGATGAACCTATATCCTACAAGGAAGCAGTATAAATATCATAAGCTTCAAGATGGATAAAAGCTATGAATTTTGAGATGGATTATATGTATCAGATCCAAGTCTGGGTTCTGGTTAATGAGCCAATTGATGTAAATCCTATTGGATGCAAATGGGTATTCAAGAGAAAGTTTGACATGGAAGGTTAAGTTAGCCCCTATAAAGCAAGGATAGTGGCTAAAGGATTCAGACAGCATCAAAGAATTGACTATGATGAAACCTTATCACCAGTTGCTATATTTTAATCCATAAGAATCATACTTTCCATAGTATCTTACCATGACTACGAGATTTGGAAGATGGATGTCAAAATAGAATTCCTTAACAGGAACCTTAAGGAAGATGTCTATATGACACAACCAGAAGGGTTTGTGACACCAGGTGAAGCCAAACGGGTTTTCAAGTTATATAAATCCATTTATGGATTAATGAAAGCATCCAGGTCATGGAAAATTCAATTTGATGAAGCCATAAAGGAATTTGGTTTCACTAAGAATGAATGTGATCCATGTGTTTATAAGAGGTTTAATGGGAATGCGGTCATTATCATAGTAGTATATTTTGATGACATATTACTTATAGAAATGGTGTACCAGTCTTACAGTCAGTTAAGGACTGGTTGAACAAGTGTTTCTCTATGAAAGACTTAGGCGAAGTGGCCTACATTCTAGGGATCATGATCATTCATGATAGATCTAAGAGGTTTCTTGGACTAAGTCAGTGTACATACATTGATCAAATACTAAAGAGATTTAGTATGGAACAAACCATGAGGGGATTAGTTCCAATTTCACATGGCCTGCATCTTTCTAAGAAAATGTGTCCTCAAACACAATAGGAGAAAGATAGGATGATTAAGATCACATAAGCTTTGGCTACAGGATAGATCATGTATGTCATGTTATGTACTAAGCTTGATGTTGCCTATGCACTGAGCTGGTAGGCAGATATCAAGCAGATCCAAGAGAACAGCATTTTACTGCTATTAAGAATATATTTAAGTATCTAAGAAGAACTAAGGATATGTTCCTAATGTATAGAGGAGACAAGGATCTTATCATCAGAGGGTATTCTAATTCTGGTTTTCAGATAGATCAAAATGATCTGAAGTCACAACCTGGATATGTTTTCTGCCTCAACGGAGGAGCTATGATATGGAAGACATCAAAGAAGCCAGTTGTCACTGATTCTACAGCGGAGTTTGAATATATAGCATCTTCTGATATATCCAAGGAATTTTTTTGGATTCAGAACTTTTTCTAAGATCTTGATGTGGTGTCTATAAGTAAAGATCCTATCACATTGAATTGTGATAATACTGTAGCAGTGGATCTTACAAAAGAACCAAGGTCACATTAATGAACAAAGAACATTCTCTGAAAGTATCACCTCTTGAGGTATTTCTATCAAATGAATGAAGTTTCAGTGAGAAGAGTGTCTACATAAGAAAATGTGGTGGACCCCATGACTAAAGGTATATCTCAACATAAGCATGAATATCATGTGATAGCTAGTGGGTTAAAGGATGTTAGCAGTTAGATCTATTCCAAGTGGGAGTCTGTTAGAGTTGGTGTCCTAGAACCAACTACTTTTTACTTTATTCATTAATAAATACCTTATCACATCTTGATTGTTCTTCTATGTGAAAATGCATGTGATAATTTCCTAAGGATAGATATTGCATTAAAGGGTCATAGTGGATCCTTTCTATGATGATAACTCGGAAGTACCATAACATTGTTCTTGAATATATGTTCTATGGACGGATGATTTTATTTGAGGGACACAAATAATATATTCCATTAGGGTTGAGGACTCATAAAACATTGATGCATCTTCTCATGGTGTGCAACCTTGGTAATATTCAAGAGGCTATTATGAGAACAAGACTCGCTAGCAGGAAATCCACATTTCATAGTGTCATTGGATATTCCGATCTGTAGACATATGTATTGGTCATTAGACTTTAATACTATTATTAATGGGTATAACAACTCACGCACTTAGATTTATTGAATAAAACTATGATGACACATTGTTCATAGCAAGGTAGGATATGTTGGGTGTGTCATGAGTAATACTGCATTAATAGATAATGTGAGAAAGGATTTGTCCCTTATGTTCCATAATGGAAGTAGATATCTCAGGCCCTTTGATGTAATTAATATAGCCTAAATAAATCCATGTCCATGGTAAGGAATGGTGGTGTTCAATTTCAAAAAGTTGAATAAATAATAATCGAACACATAGGTTGATGGCACTAGCATGCAACCTGCTAGATTATAGATATCGAGACAAAGGGATTACATTACACAGTAAGCATTTGTAGGAGGTGACTCATCATTATGATGATAACTTCTTTCTCTATGGGTGACTTGGTGTGTTTTTAGATGATAACCTTGGAATTTAGGCAGACTCTACCTAATTCCATTGAGAAAGAGGCCTAGAGGGTCACACACTAAGTGTGTTCAAGTATCTCAGTTAAATATTAATTTAACCAGTTGAATAATGATTATTCCCGATTGTGGTTTAATAATTATTCATGGATTCATGATCACATTTATTTCGACACTAGTTATTCGAGATAATATATTGTTGGTGAAATAATATATTTATTAGTGAGTAATGAAGTGATATTTATTTGAGAAATAAATAGTTGTTATTTAAGGTCTAATAAATGTGGTGGATGAAATAAAGAAAATGGAAAAACAAAAAGTACACACGGTGTATATTAATATACATGCCATGTAATATTTATAGTTATTTGTGATAAATAATATTATTTATTTAATTAAAAAATATTTGGTGTAATTTGTTGGTTGCATGTCAAGTAATAATAGTAGTCAACTATTATTATTAGACATAAGGTCTTACTAATAATTAAATGAAATGAATAAATGCTATCAAGTAATTAATTCATTTTATTATTCTAATTAATTAAAATCTCAATTATATAATTCTCATTAGCCTATCCATTTTTTTGTGGTGGTGCACAATGGATCTAGAGAAAACTCTCAAGCCAAGAGAGAATTATTTTCTTCCAAGAACGCACTCAAGGTACGAGAGAGATCCTCCTCCACTAGATTAAGGAGAGCACTTTGCAAGCGGATCTCAAGGAGATCGAAGGCGGACATCACAAGAAAAGGCTCTTCCGTGTTATCACCCAAAGATCCCTTCGTCGATGTCCAGAGATACTTGGAGCACGTTTGGATCACCGCTAATGGAATCCTACACTTTTATTCTATTAAACAACAAAGGATCACATCAGATCATGACCAAAAACATCAACAAAGAGAGAATTCTATTAAGGTAATTCTTGTCTTTTAATTAAATTAAGTACAACCAATATATGATGATCCTCTCTATGGTTCTGGGATTCCCTTCCTTCCTTTCATTCTTCGTTCTATTCTGAAGATCTGACATTTTATTATCATGACGGATCTCAGATTGATCATTGTTAACAGAAAAATTAAAGTTGGTTACACCCACCAATGCGCTTCCCCTGCACCCGGAACCTACAGTAAGATCCTTCATGAAATATTCCCATGTAACTTATTCATCAAGGGTTTATTACATAAATCTTAGGTGACAAACAGCCTCAAATGGTACCCATATAGTTTCTTCGCATTGGGATACTCACATAAATATTATTCAAACTAGTATAAATATTATATGACCAACAACCATAAAGGGTACCCATATAGTTTCATTATGGAAGTATGATCATGTAAATCTTATGTAAACTAGTAGCCTTAAACTCCATAACTTTGAAAAAACCTACCCACTCTCATATGATTCCAATATTATATGAAATTACTACTTCCTAAAGTGTGTGTTTCCCTATTTCTAAAAGCCTAATTGCATGTATGATTTCACATAGAGTGACTACTTTGCAAAAGATTCATTTTACAAGTTTCCAATTATTCTTCTATAGGAAACCCTACTCTAAAATAAATCAAATCTTTCATAGGACAACAACATATTTTTTGGGTCCTAAAAACTTTTCAAATGAAAATCAAATACTCTCATGAATTTGGAAAAGGAAGAAAACAAATCGAATAGAGATTTAAAGAAGAATAGTTGAAGAAGCCAAAAATTTGGAAAATGAAAGAAGAGGCCCCATGAAGTAGAGCTCCTTCACTAACCGCCACTCCGTATAGTGGTATGCTTTGTGAGGTGTTTGTGAACTAATTAGTTTGTGGGAAGGTGGTAGAGAAATTCACCCCATATATGATCCCCCATTAAATCAAATGGTCTGCAAGTGAGGTGAAGTCAGTGGATTCCAATTAAAGAAATGAAATCATTCGCAGGATCGAGGTGGTAATACTTACCACCATAGATGACTACCAAATTCCCCCACTGACCAAGTCATTCGCAGGCTTGGTTTCTTCCTTGGGATTTCACAAAAGATGATTTGCTACCCACCAAACCAGTTCCTCTGCCTCTCTATAAAAGGATCCCAAGGGGTGGAATAAAAAAGGGATTTTTCAGAGAAAAATCTTGAAGAGATCAATCGATGAAGGCATGGAAGAAGAGAGAACCACAAAAAATAGACTCTTTCGACGATTCCCGACAGGTATAACCCGCCGCATAGTATTAAAGAATGAAATATAATACTAATTCGCATACCATTAACCCAGCTTCCTTCAAGAATGAATTTCCCATGAAGCATAAAACCAATTCCCCTTATTCAATCTGGAATCTTGCATAGAAATATTCCATGTGGGTGGAACCCTGCGCCGCGTAGAAAATCACTACGTGGATAGATCCCAGACCCGTGTAGCATCATGCTACATGGACAGAACATGGTTCCACATAGAAAAATGCTATATAGACCGAATATTGGTTCATGTACCATCCCAATAGGTAGAAATCCTCTTCACCTGCATATCAACAAGCTATGTGGGGGAAACCCTATCCTGAATAAAGAAATAGTATGTGAAATGGGTTATTCTTAATCATTCCACCCTCTAGATTCAATCCTCTCCTTTTGTTTGCATCACCTCATCTATAATACCCTTCAAAAACTAGTCCAACAACATTATGCCAAAGCCTCTCCCAAATCCACCAAACCTATATGATGAAACCATCAGGTGCATCAGCACTCCCTTTTGAGTTTACATTCCCATGGTAAGTGGAGTCACATGGGTATTCCCCACAATAAGGCGGACCCCTGAAATATCTCTAAGTTTACATTCCCATGGGAAAGCAGGTTCTGACCTTGAGATACTCACATGTACATCCTTATTCTAGGGATTAATGTTAATCATTGACATTTCCCTTCAATGAGGGCCAGTGTTAAATAAAAAAGATTACACTTGTGTTTCCTTTTGACAAGAAATGATGTTCCTCCCCTTTCCCAAAACTATATTTAGGGAACTCCATCTAAGGTAATACCCTAACCTCTCTTTAGGTAAGTGTCATATCCCCACCCACTTCCATCATCTTCCTCCTCCTTTTCCACCAACAGAGAAGTGAAACTATGTGATCTGTCAGATCTACTGCTTCCTCTTATTTCTCACACTATTCATGACTCACATGGGCTTAGAGATTATTAGAGATAATGGAATTCATATGATCCACCTATCAGTTGAAATATAAGAACTCAAATTCCTTCTCTAACCAGGATACTTAGGATGTCTATCTAAGGCCTGAGATTGAATGGGCCATTCTTGTGGATGTAAGCCCCAAATCATGTCACCTTCATGATAAGATCCCATGTATAAGTCCCAACCAATAGATTGAATGGGTCTCCTCTGAAGTGTAAGTTACAATATTCCAGAACTACATGGATTTTGATTCCCAACTAACTTGGATACATAGAAAAGCTCCCTAAGGTTCAAGCCCGATACTTCACGTATCCCATCTGCTCCATCATTTTTACATCGTCTTGCTCTCATCCTAATGACAATATGACAATATGTTAAACTGCACGAGCCACTGTACTATGTGGGTTATGATTCCTCTCATGAGGATATGTAGGAATCCCATTTTATGGATTCGAATCCAACATTGAAACAATTCTTGTCCCCCCTGGATGATGATAAACTTCAGAAAGCCATCCCATATGTCTTAAAACCAACATTGTCTTAGTGAACGACAAAGGAATTACTGATTTTTTCACAAGAGGGTAACATTGATGAAGAACCTTGAATACATACAAATGAATTAATTGATCAAGAACCTCAGATTCATATAGATAATTTTTAACCCATGTGTATTTACGATTGATCTTACCCAGGGTTAGTCTGCAGACATGTGTTTGGGAATAAACCAATGATTCACAAACATATAAACATTGATTAAATATATTAGAGAGTCTTGTAATAGGAAATAGTTCCCCCAAAAAATGGTATGATGAGGCCCAGTTCTCATCCTCTCAACCAATGTCATTTTTTAAGTGTCGTTGGAAAAATCCTTCAATGAATGTTTGCCTTTGGAAAGTAGGTCCATGAATCATGGATGTGAGAGTCGTTGGGTGCTTCTGTCTCTCCGAATAAACCTATTGAAGACCAGTAGAGGACATTGTACCCAACATGAATTAATTTTACAAAAACTTACCCCCTATAATCTCACATCAAACCATTCTATTCTGGGTACAACACATGCCTTTGGGTCGAAACAAAAATGTTGAAACTAACATGAATCCTCAACCAAGGTGGTAGCGTTACCCCACCTCAAGCCCATTTCACATCCAAAAGAAAGAGGTCCAAGAAAGATCATAAATTATACATGTGGTCATGAGATGATAATTTGATGGGGGGGTTTTTGCCTAAACTTTTCACATACATTACAGGAATTCCATAAGATCTTCCTTCAATCAAATGGAATCCTGTAAGTTTGCATAGACACACATGTCAACCATTGCATCGTTCGGGACCTCCACAAAGTATAGGACCCCATCGCTCACCCAGAATCTTCAACGCTAGGTCTCAAATGCATTAATCTAGGAGTACCACCATAATAGTACTCTCCTAACACTATAGGTAGCACGACAAGACCTTCAGTTGATGAAATACTACCAGTCGCTCACCCAGAAGCAATCGATGGTCCAAAACTAGTTGACTCTACTAGCCATATCTAATCGTTTTGGTGTCTTGTCCTTAGAACATGTTAATGAGTACCTCTATTATCCAAGGTATATAGATGAATTCATCACCAATGAATTAATACCTACTGTACATGGGTCCCACTCATGGGCCCCTGCTGAAAGACATTGCTACCAATGTTGTGCAACCCAGTATCCTCATTCTGAAGAGGATGTCACACCAACAGATCCTGCTGAAGTTCAATGAACACTGGTCCCTTGGGCTTACCACAAAGGGTAGAAAAAATATAATCAGGAGGGGGTCATCACCCTGGTTCTTGAGTAAGATATCTTCCATGCAAATACAGTGGTGTAATATGGTAATACATACAATCCCTCCAGCTTTTTCAAAGCCCTCCACAGAAATACGGTGGCAGCCTACGAGCAGACGCATATCCTCACTCACTCTTATGAGACCCACCATAAAAATATGGTGGAACGTTATGAAAAAGATCAAATTACCACTAATGATTTCCAGTCTCAATACACAAATAGGGCAGTAAATTATAGGTATATGCAAATCCCTGCTGATGTGCATGAAGCTCGTCATCCAAATAGGATGGAAACTACAGGCAGGCGCACATCCCTACCAATGAATATGAATCCCACCAATCAAATATGGTGGAAATAAAGTATGGGAAGAGTAAAATTAATACTCCCTTATGGAAAAACCATCAGTCAAATACAATGGAAATCAAATATAAGTAGATACAAATTCCTACAAATGCATATTAATCCTGGGAGAAAAATACAGCAAAAAATGAGCAGATGAAAGTTTATACTCGCAAATATGAAGCCCACTAGTCAAATATAGTGGAAACTATAGAAAATAGACAGTGCATACTAGCTATAAACTAGGGGAAGACTCATTCCTCTACCTTGACATAGGAGAACTGTCAGTACTCACTAGAAGAACATGGAGTACCGGAACAAGCACAAATTCCTTCTCCAGCATCGAAATGGGAATTTACCCACATTCTATTAAAAGACATATCTCAACACATACTATAAATAATGGAGGATCATACATCAATTCCTGATCAAATCCTCCAGACCTATCAATACATATCATGTCTATGGTAGTAGCAAGGATTCGAGCCCACAACCACATCTCCCTAAGTGGGTGGCTCATCCACAAAATAAGATAGTCGCTCCAAAGCATAATTTCATCCCTACTATATTCCAAGAGGTTCTATAACCATATTTTGTGATACAAGGACTACTGGATCAGGAACAAGCATTTTTTCCAACAGGACACTGGTCCACCATGGTGGCCACTCTAGGGCAGGCATATATCCCTGCCAAAACTCAAGATATCTATCGGCGTATCCCGGTGGAATCATAGGAACCAACCAACTAGAAACCCAAATATGAAGTCCGCTACTAATAGCAGGAAGCCCTAATTTTTCACTAGAGAGCACCCAAAAATGAAACACACCAAAGGAAACTGGAAAATGAAGAGCACATTCATGATCATACTCTACTAGAAGATAGATTTATTAATGACATCAAGAACCTATCAATAGAGACTCAAGATCCTATCAAACCATTATAAAATTATGGGAGTGTCAGTAGCAGTTGTGAAGGTCCTCCCCACAATATTGTTACCAATAGTTTTGAAGGTCCTCCTCAAAGCACCCACGGGGGCTTACTTAGTGGGAAAGAAATGATCGATCACAAGAACCTATCTCCTGATGAGTGTCATGGTAGCCCTCCCCTTGAACATAAGATCAGACAGCAAGAAGTTCCTCCCCCTACTGGCATCCTCCCTAATAGTCCTTCCTAGAGTATACACTATATAAATTCTCCCTACAGTCAAATGTCAATCTATAATGGTAGTCCTCTCCATGATAGAAGTCATTGTGAAGGCCCTCTCTATAGTGAAATCAAGTATCAAGAAAGTCATCCCATTATTACGGACTATCCTAGAGGTCCTCCCCAAGATGTGCATTGAAAATATTATCCCTACATCCAATAATCCTACTATAATGGTAGTCCTCACCATGATGGTTGTCACTGTAAAGGACCTCCCCGCAGTGACATCAAGCAGTAATAAGGTCCTCTTCTTACTGCAGTTCACCCTAAAGTTCCTCCCCAGGTTATACACTGTAATAATTCTCCTTGTAGTTGGACAATAAGTCATGATGGTAGTCTTCACCACCACATCATTAGTTATGGAGGTCTTCCCCACAGTCAACATTCACACTGGTAATAAAGTCTTGCCATCGTTGAGCCATAAATGAGAAAGACATCATATTCTAAGGTTCTTTGAAAGATGAATTAAGACATTATTGATACTCTTTCTATGATAAGTGGAATCCTTTCTTAGCCAGAAGATGGTCCAGGGCCATGCTCATCTTCCAAGCCACCCCTATACCATCCATATATTGATACTTCTACTAGACCCAATGTTGGGGAAGAAATCATTAAGAAGCATCCAATTTAGGAAGACCAAGTAGAGGGGTCTCTGTAAAATGATGAAATGAATATTTTTATCATGATAATACAATTATCTAGGTATGACATACCAGTTATGTTTTGACCCACAACCACTTCTCAATTTTACATACCAAGAGAGTTGTCTGAGGAATGCATACATAACATTCATCTCAATATATGGAAAACTCTATGCCATGTGAAAGAAAATTATTTACCCAATGATAGGTATGCAGACCATGTCAGTATATTATGAGAGATTCACCATAAAATTGACCTATAATCTCTTCCATATACATGATGGTCACAATATGAGAGGTGGAAGAAAGATCTTGAACTGATTTTCCTCCACTCGCTGCACAATTTGTGTTGCTTTATCAGTAACACACCATCTGGTATTCATGTCTGGGGTTCGGGAGAGCATGGAGCATTACACTTCACCCTCGTTCCTATCCAGCAGAAACCACTGTAAATGACCTCCTATAATGTCATTATCCCAAGATGATGATCAAATGAAATCCATGTTCAGAAAATGTGACATTCTTGATAAGAACCGGCCTTAAGTAAGTCTCAAAAGAATCAACCCCGATGATAATAAGATATTTAAAAACTCCCAAACCATGAAAATGAGAACATACAGTGGGATTATTACCTAAGGGAGGCCAATTATCAATCATTACTCATGTCCTTGGAAACAAATAATTCACGTGCATACCCAACACCATATTCGGCTCACACCAAAATGGGAATGTGTAAGATCAAGAAAGAAGCAATCAAAATAGCAACTACCACAATATGAGATCAACCCCAACCATAGGTCTAGGAGAATTTTTAACAAAAAATGCCTTCATAATACCAACAAATCTAGGTTGAGGCATAGTAACAAATGAACATAAGTAACCCCAGCCCGTAGGGTTGGGGGAATTTTTCCTTCAACTACCCACCCAGTGGACATCATTTTTTCCCACCTAGGGAGGATAATGAATAGAGATGCCACCTGTTCTGTCCCATCTCATGATTCATTTCCCCCATAAGGGAGGCATATAGGAAGGTCATATAAGGTTTCCCTCTGAGTTACCATTTTCTAAGAAACTTGAGGAGGATCTAATAATGGAAGGAGAAAATCCAGAAAAGAATGAAAATAACCCTCCAAGAAGATTTTACTACACCCACAATGTGTTATAAATCATTGAATTTTTTGGATTTCAACCTTACAGACCACACTAAGAATGATTCAAATACAGATGAATAGGGAGAGGATGGTTCTGACTAGGATCTGATCCACCCCAAACCCATAGGTTTACATACCCAGAACCAGAGGGCAGGCCAAAATTTGGGTGCTCCCTCATTCAATCCCTCATTACCTCCTTTGTGAATCCTCAATAACCAGAAGAACAAAAACAAGATTATACATGACCTGCCTCCCCCAATGAGAACGAGTATCTAATGCTTGAAGAGATATTAACTTGAAATAAGGAATGAATAAATGATTTGATAAAAATCAATGTTGATCTTCTCTGAGGAAGCCATCCTATAGGATATGTTCCCCAGGTAGAGCTACAAAATACACTTCTAATAGGTGTGCCTCTACCATAAGGGATCATCCTGGAAAATGAAACAAGGCTATAAATCTCATCCAAGGTAGTATTGGGACCATTAGTCTACCTGAACCCAGTCCCAACAGGATATACATATTTCCCTCCATTGAGGAAACAACAGGAAAAATTATAGAAAATCCACAAAGGCTTCCCCTGGTTGAGTATCCACCTCAAGTACCAGCAGCACCAGCCCGACCAATTTTTCCCCCTACTACACCTGCCCATGATTAGGTTCAATAGGACATGAATCAATGGATCATTAATACCATTGATTCATTGGAAGATTTATTAGAATCCATGGAAGGATGGAATGCTCCGATACAATCAGAACAGAAACCCTAACCTGACTGGGTGAGTAACATTTCGCCGCCACCAAATTTCAGGAACCTTGTATTCCCAATATTCAATGGATCAGGTGACCCAGAATAACATGTGATTTATTACGAATCTTATTCTGATCCCATGATGAGAACCCCATAGCAACAAGAAGTAGTGAAACTCATATTCTTCATGCGAACCCTGTAAGGTTCGGCCTTTGTATGGTATACTAGTTTTCCAGCTCAGTCAATAATAGGATCAGAGGATATATGGTGGTAGTTACTTTTCTAGTTCAGTTCAATGTTTCTAAAAACAACATTCATCAACCTTATGAACTAAAAAAACAGTATAATGAAAGAGTCTCAAATTTCATTTCCAAATGGAAAGGTATGACCAACTCTCTGATCCGACTACTACCCTAAGATAAAATGCTTTTTATGTTCATTGATAACCTATGTGGTGAGTTGTAAATGCCACTCATCCTGATAAAATATATGATTGGGTATAAGGATTTTTCTTACACTTCTCAAAGGATAGATTATTCCTTACAGTGGACTAACCTCAAGTCCTGGGTAGCCTCATTGGCCCCGGGGAAAAGTGTGAGAAGAGCTGAAGTTCCTTCTGTTATGCTTAATCCACCCCTGCACCCACTCTAGCTCCTCGACCTACACCAAATCATGTAGAAGACCATGGACGTCAACAACCACCTCCACATCATAAAGATGAGAATAGGTAACCTAGGAAAAATCAATTCGAGGAATTAAGGAATAAAATTTATTTGTTCCCAGATGATCAAGTCTATGACTACTTTATAGCCTCCATAAACTAAAACTTTCTTCGACTACCACAGTCAAAGAGAGCTAATGAAGTAGATATCCTTGACCATCTAGATTATTTTCTATTCCACTGGATACTGAAACAAACCATTCAGAAGTTTTTCTTCTTCAAGTACCTCCTACAAAGAATTATTTTCTTGGAAAGTCAAATTGTTACCACTGCTAGCACAAGTGGAATATATTTCTACCACTGGCCCGAATGTAGGGGAGTGAGAAAAAGTTGTTATAAAAATGGAATAAAATTTCAATAGTTGGATTACTTGGAAAACAATTAATTGATCCCATTTCATACTCTAAGTGCATTTAAATCAACCTTATGTGCCCCCAATAGTTCTTAATGCAGCATAGCCAACATCATCAGCCCCACAATCCTCTAAAAGTTCACCAACAAAAAAAATAAACCAGGAAAGCAGAGAGGAAGTATAAGAAGATGAACCTACTCCAAGGACAAAGTTATCCTTGACACTCTAAGATGTTATGCCATAAAATCTGAAAGCACAAGCACCACACCACCAAACGGCGCCACCAGATAAAGTCAATCAAGAAGACTCATCATCAGATGAGGAATCGGTCTTTATCTCCATTAATGTCATTCAATTAATGGACCCCTTATATAGTGAATAACATATTTATGAACCCTAGTTCCTTAAATCTAATTGGGGAGATGGAGGATGAGGCCACAGGAGCCGAGGATACCCGGGAAGACATAGTCATGGAAGAAACCCAATTTTGGTTTGCACTCCTACTCAAACCTTCCATGTTGCGGAAACTTGAGGATTATACCTTTAGCAGACCCAGAAGGAAAAGGGAAATTACCATTCCCCTACCATAATATACCCTAGGATAATCATCTTCTAATATTATTAAGAAGATCAACATATGTCTAATCACCCACGGCATGCAGGCAGTCCTACCCGGCCAAATTCACAAAACACTAAAGCCCCACCAACTCCTATCCTAGGGTCTGATCTATCTATAACCAATGATCAAGACTCTAAATCACATGTGAAAGAGAATCCTCAAGTTGGTAAGCATTGGCCTTTAGATCAGAAATATGATTTTCTGAAAAAACTATACTCAATACTAGAAAATATATCAATCTTGGATGCACTGAATCTGTCCACAGATCTCAGGGAAGCACTCATAGAATCTTTGTTAATCCCATAAGAGTTTTAAGCTGAGGTGGCCACCACTGAAGCCTATCAGAAAGAGACCAATCCTTCATAATTCCATGCTATCATCTTTTTTATAGATCAAGATGAATACTCCATTGTGAATAGACACATCAAACTATTATATGTGTCTCTAAAGATAAATGATGTCGATATCCGAAAATTCTTCATCGAC
The DNA here is from genome assembly GCA_963277665.1 of Viscum album. NCBI lineage: Eukaryota > Viridiplantae > Streptophyta > Magnoliopsida > Santalales > Viscaceae > Viscum > Viscum album. Next base: position 1,321,937,334 of record OY728138.1, read on the forward strand.
AATGTATCTGGATTTAATCTCCCCCTAGCACAGACACTTCATTGGATCAGATGAAATGAAGAAAACCTAACACCATATTATACAACCCTACTAGACTATGATAAAAGTGAATAGAATTTCTTAGGTCTGATCAAGATCAAAACTTCATTTGGAGGCCTCATGGACGACTTAGAATTTCTGTTGGTCCAAAAAAACACTGTTGTCAATGTCCTACTAGGAAGGCCATAGTTTCATCAGCACAAAAAGATCCCCTCAACATACCATCAGTGCATCTAATATTTTACAAATGGATATAGTGGAACATTTCACACCAATAATGCCCCATTTGAATCTTGTGAGTCATACTATATCAATGTCGGATTCTATGAGTAGGAAGGGAAGCAACACTTAGTCGATGGTATTGATTGGGTCACCACTCCAAACAGTTTGGAAATGGTCCTTGAAGACTCCTTCAGGTAGCTTAGTGAAGAATATGTACTTACCATCAATCATGTGGAGTGTATGAGTCCAAATTCGTATGCGTATTCGATAGTGCTCATGATTTCAATCATGGCCATTGAGCCTCACAATGTTTAAAGTTCTACTGGTCCCCAGATAATAATGAATACTCAAATTTAAACACCCTCAATCCATCCTCATAGCTCCAAATAATATCTACCCCACTCTCTAAGGTAGAAAACAAAGAATATTTTTGTCATTACCTTACTCCACCCTCTCCAAAAAAAATATTCACTATCAATTAGGTCAGAATAAGTCACCTCAACCTCCAAATTACAAAATTTTGATTCTACTCTCAACTCTGGAGAGATCATCTCAAGAATTATTTCCCCATAAGAAGAGGAATATTTTTAGGGGGATAAGGAAGAGTAAGAAGAAGAATAAGACCTTAGGGATTCTCCTTCAACATTCGAGGAGGGTGTCTCCAGCACAATCAATGAACTTAGGTAAATAAACCTGGGTACTAAAGAAGACTCGTGACCAACCCTGATCAATGTGGCCATGTATTCTGAAGAACAAGAGGTTTATACCTCATTCCTAAGGTAGAATCGAGATATATTTTCTTAGAACTATATAAAAATTCCATGCCTTGATCCTGAAGTGGTTAATCACTATTTGGTCCTGCCAAAAGATCATCATGGCTACAAGCAAGCCGCCAGAAGGATGCACCCGATGCATGCTTCCAAAATAGAGGTTGTAGTTGAAAATATCATCATAGATGACTTAATTTAGTAGGTCCAATAAACCATATGGATAGAAAATATAGTCCCTATTAAGAATAATAAAGGAAAGATAAGATTATACATCTATTTCAAATATCTCAATCGGCACTACCCGAAAGATGACTTCCCAATCCCAATCACAGAATTATTGATTGATGTAACTACTAGATATAAAGCTCTCTCTTTCATGGATATCTATTTAGGATATAAACTGTTGGGCTCCTCATGTATTAATCATGTTTTAATGATCACAAATCTCCTTACTATTTACAAATCTCATTACTATTCACAAATCTTATTACTGATCACAAATATCACATATCTTATTACTCATGTCTATTTATGTTTCAAGTTATCTTATACTTTAGAATGGTTAAGCTCAATTCATTTTATGCATATTACTATTTAAGTCTAAATACAATTATTTTTCTAAGTACAAGACACCGTGAATCTTGACACAGTAAGTCAGACACTGTGAGCAAGAAACAAACACCATGAAGAGAAACACTAAAGCAGACACCGTGAAGCCTAAGTCTCAGACACCGTGACCAATGAGAAACCGTGACCACGAGACAACGTGATGCTATAAGACGGACATAATAAGCCTGACACCGTGAAGAAAGTCACTAGGAACAGAAACCGTAATCGGAACCCTCAGTTTTTCTAAGTGCCAAACACAGTTAGGGAGACACAGTCTTCAAGGCACCGTGAGTCAGACATCGTGATGCAAACACCATGAAGGACACACCATGAGCAAGACACCATGAGCGATACACCGTGAAGAACATACCATGAAGGACATACCGTGAATTAGACACCATTTTCATAACTATTATGACACTGTTTCTTATCCTTTTTGTCAATATTATTTAAATATTACTAACGGTCATATTTGATGTTTTTAATGCAATTAATGATATTTAATGATAGTTGTTGGCCTGTCAAGAAACTATAATTCATACCTATGAAAAGGAAATCATTATTTTTCCGGGGCTCGAGGAATATAAGGAAGATTGAGCTATAGTAGAGAAAAATAAGAACATACGCACGCGAGCAAGAAACACGAGTGCGTTGTAATGAACAGAACACTAATCTTGAGCATGACCACGAAGAAGAGATTGAAAGATCTTCAAAGAGAGCATTGTATCATACATACAATATGACACTACTAAAGAACACACTAAGTACAGAACATCTTCACTCATGAAGAACACCAAGCTGAACAATGACACTCTGTTTTTTTACAGAACAACCAAAGAAGGACTCAGATGCATTTCTGATGAATCCAAGGAGTCCATAGCTGCACTGCTAATCAATTGAGAATTTTAAACTCTTATCTAATCTCTCTAAGTGATTCATTATTTAATTTTTGAGCAGTGTGTGTACTCTGTATATTTTACACACACACTGTCTCCTATGTTGAACTGGGGGATTTATAAATCCTCACTCACATCTGTTTTATCTCTTGTGTTTCCCACTGTGGATAGTGGTAGATCTCAAGTGAGACCTGGACAGCCTGTGTGCTATTGAGTTGTTTTCCCACGAATAACTATGGTAGAGGTCTGAGTACCTGGACAGTTTTTAAACTATTGTTAACCCCGATCCAGGGTGTGGATCAAATTTATATATAAATTTTAGAGGACTAAGTCTTGTCTTGATACTGAACCTCTTGGTTATATCTGTTGTGCATTCTTAGATTAAGTTTAAATTATACTATATATTTCGCTGCTAATTACTTTGAAATAAAAAACTATTTCAAAGTTACTTTAATAGTTAATCTAGAAAGTTTTTGTAACCATTTTAAATCAGTAGATTAGTTTCAAAAGCTAATTTAATCTTTTGATTAAATTAACTGAGACCTAATCAATCTTTGAGAACCTAATTTAACTTTAACAGTTTTACAAATTCACTACAGTTTAACTTGTTTTATAAATTGGGGATTTTAATAGAAATATTTTTTAACGGAAATTTTTATTAGAACTCAATTCACCCCCCCCCCCCCTCTTGAGTGTCAAATCTGACCAATATTTGGAATCATAGGTTGTTTTTGTCAAAGGATTTCAAAACCTTATTTTTTTCAACTTTGATTTTAGTTTTATCCTTAAAGATCTTAAATTTATGTTAGTTATAAATTTTATCTCTTTAAATATATTTTATAAAATATAGATATGGAAAATAGACTAGAAGGTGTTGCTACCAACATGCCACCTTTCTTTAATGGTACAAATTATGCCCAGTGGAAACTGAATATAAAAATTCACTTAGAGAGTTTGGGATTTTATATCTGGACTACTATAGAAACTCAATATATGATTTCAGAAACTAAATAAACTACTTGGGATGAACTTACTAAAGTAGCTTACGATAATAACTGTAAAGAAATGAATGTATTGTATTGTGCTTTAGGAGATGAAGAGTTTAACAGAATATCTGCTTGAAAAATTTCTTTTGAAATACGGGATACTTTGGGTGTTTCTCATGAAGGAACAACCAATGTTAAAGAAATGAGATTGAATGCTTATACTATTAAATATGATAATTTTAAAATAAATACTGATGAACCTATTTTTGATATGTATCTCAGGTTCAATGAGATCGTCAACACTATGAACTCACTTGGAAAGGATGTTCCAACAAAGGAACAAATTAGGAGAATATTGATATGTCTACCAGACCGATGGAGAGGAACTTCTGTTTCAATAAGAGAGTCGTGTGACATTAGTACTCTTCCTATTAAAGAACTTATTGGTAAGCTGATGATGTATGAGGAAGAACTCAAGGTGAATAAGGAAGAGGATGATGAACCTAAAAGGAAGTCAGTGGCATTTAAGTCTACTGCTTAAAAGAGCAAGGACAAGGAGAAAATTCATATACCTACTGAAAGCTCGAGTAGTGATGAGACTACTTCTGATAGTGATGCTGAGATGGATCAAATAGCCAGGAGATTTAAGAAATTATATGTGAAGAAGAAATTATTCATAAAATCAAACTACAAAGGTAAATATGACAAAAAAATGTCATTGGAAGAAGGATTGGAAGAAAGCAGATAAGAGTCATGAAGTTGTTTTCTACGAATATAAAAGAAAAGGTCACATAAAAGCTAAATGTCCAAAACTAAAGTTCAAGAAGAAACATGACTACAAGGAGTGTAAGTATAAGAAAGCAATGAAAGAAACTTGGACTGCTTTAGAAGACAGCACAAGTGAATCTAAAGTTTCTGATTCTGAAAAAAATCATGCAAACATGTGTTTCATGACCAATACTTCTGAGGTACCTATTTCCCCTATGCTGAATGATTATTATTTTGGAACTGAATCTGATTCTGAATCTGAAAACATGTCTAGTGAGGAACTGTTTTAATATTTTAATATGCTAGAAGAAACATGTAATGAACTTAAGGACAAGTATAAAACTTTAAATAAATAGCATGATTTATCTAGCACTATTAAATCTGCCCTTGATATTGAAAAGGAAAATAATGCTCAATTGTTAAAAGAAAATACTAAACTGAAAATGTATAATGAGAAACTTATAAAGGACTTAGAAAAGTTCACAAATGGAAAGAACACTCTAACTCAAATTCTAGGTAAAAAAGTGGCACCAAAGTATACTACTGGTTTGGGATACCAACCTAGAGAAAGATAGTTTACCAAAAATAGATTTATTCCTAAATCTGGACAAAATTATGCTAGTTCAAGTTCTAGAAATTCATATGCCTCAACTAGTTACTCACAAAGTTATAGATCAAATAAAGTTTATTTTTCGAAATCTATTTAATCCATTAATTATATGAGACCCATAAGATAAATTTGGATACCTAAAGCTTTGATTGCTAACCTGTCTGGACCCAAGAAAATCTGGGTACCAAAATCATTCTCTATCTAAACCTGTTTTGTAGGAGACCTGCTTAAAGAGTTCTTGTAGGAAAACATGGTACTTGGATAGTGGATTTTCAAGGCACATGTCTAGAGATTACTCATTCTTTAAAATCTTAATAAAGTTTTATGGAGGCTATGTCACCTTTGGTGATAATTCTAAAGTAAAGATGATCAACCTAGGCCAAATTGGTAACACTAACTCTGTTTTAATTTCTAAAGTTTTATTTGTTTATGGATTGAAATACAAATTGTTAATTATTTCTCAGTTATATGATGATGGCTTTAATGTTAATTTTGAAAATTATTCTTGTAATGTTTTTAATTCTAAAAATGTTTTAGTATTTTCTGATTTGATAAATGAAAATGTATATGCAGTTGATTTAAATTCTTTAGCTAAACAAAATATTACCTATTTAAATGCTTTTCATAAAGAATATTGGCTTTGGCATAGAATATTAGGACAATGTAACATACATTCACTTAGAAAAATGAATAGTAAAAACTTAGTTAGAGACTTACCCAAACTAGAGTTTCCAAATGACAAAGTTTGTAATCCCTGTCAAAAGGGAAAGCAACATGAAGTTTATTTTAAATCAAAGAAAGAAGTTTCAACTTCTCAAACTCTCAAGTTGGTTCACATGGACTTGTTTGGACCTTCTAGAGTTTCTAGTTTAAATGGGAAGCACTATGTCTATGTCTTAGTAGATGACTTTCTAGATATACTTGGGTATACTTATTAGCTCACAAAAGTGAAGCTTATTCATACTTTATTAAATACTCCAATTCTATAGAGAACTTTAGTGGACTTAAGATTAAGACCTTGAGAAGTGATCATGGTTGTGAGTTTAAAAATCAGGAGTTTGAATCTTATTGCTCACACAATGGCTATAGTCATAACTTTTCTGCCCCTGGGACACCTCAGTAAAATGATGTAGTAGAAAGAAGAAATAGAACCCTGCAAGAAATTTCATGGACTATGCTCAATGAGTATGACCTGCCTATTTATTTTGGGGTTGAAGCAATGAATACAACTTGTTATATTATCAATAGAGTCTTGATTAGACCTGTTCTTAAGAATACCCCTTATGAACTGTGGAACAATAGGAAACCTAAATTTAGTTACTTTAGAGTCTTTGGTTGCAAAGTCTTTATTCTAAATACCAAGTATAATCTTGAAAAATTTGCATCCAAAAGTGATGAAGGAATATTTTTAGGATATTCTATAACTAGAAAATCCTATAGAGTTTTTAATAAAAGAACCAAGTGTGTGGAATAATCTGTTCACATCAAATTTGATGAAACTGATCCACATGAACCTAAGCCTTCTCTTGAAAATCTTGAAGAAGATTTTTCTATTCTGAACCTTAATGATAAGATCAATGAACCTGTTGTAAAGACAACCAGTTCTGGAAATATTTCAGAATCTTCTCCTAATGAACCCGAACCTAGAGAAGAACCTGAAATTTCTAGTCCTACCTTTACTAGATCAACTAGAATTCTAAAGAATTGTCCTTTAGATGTTGTTGTTGGTAATCTTGATAGAGGGTCACAGACTAGAGCTTCTCTTAGAAATCAGGTTGAACATCAAGCCTTATTGTCACAGCTTGAACCTAAAAACATTGATGATTCTATCAATGATGAATTTTGGGTAATGGCTATGCAAGAATAACTTAATCAATTTGAAAGAAACAAATTCTGTGAATTAGTGGAAAGACCTAAGGATACTTTCACTATGGGCACTAAATGGGTGTTTATAAATAAAGTAGATGAAGTAGGAAATATAGTCAGAAATGATGCTAGATTAGTTGCACAAGGCTATAGTCAAGAAGAAGGAATTGACTATGAGGAGACTTTTTCTCCAATAGAAAGACTTGAAGCCATTATAATTCTACTTTCTTATGCTGCACATCTAAATTTCAAACTATATCAAATGGATATCAAGAGTGAATTCCTAAATGGGTATATAGATGAGGATGTTTTTGTTAAACAACCCCTTGGATTTACAAACCCTCATTTTCCAAATCATATTTTCAAATTATTAAAATATTTATATGGTTTAAAGAAAGCTCCAAGAGCTTAGTATGACAGATTAAGTACTTGTATTATTTCTAAAGGTTTTACAAAAGGAATATTTGATCCTACTATTTTTATAAAAATAATTTCTAATGATGTTTTAGTTGTTCAAATCTATATAGATGATATTATTTTTGGATCTTCAAAAACTTCATTATGTACTGATTTTTCTAAAATGATGCAAAACGAATTTGAAATGAGTTTAATGGGTGAACTAAAATTCTTTCTTGGATTTAAAATCTTTCAAAATAATGATGGAATTGTTTTGACTCAAAGTAAGTACACTAGAGATCTTTTAAAACTTTTTGGATTGGATAGCACTAAAAGTAGTGACACTCCCATGAGTACCACCTGTAAGTTGGATCTTGATGAAGATGGTAAATCTGTTGATCAAACCAATTATGGAGGAATGATTGTAAGTCTACTCTACTTAACTGCTAGTCGTCCTGACATTATGTTTAGTGTGTATGTGTGCTCGATTTCAAGCAAACCCTAAAGAATCACATTTGAATGCTGTAAAAATAATTTTCAAATACCTCAATCATACACTCAATCTAGGACTATTCTATCCAAAAGGAAAATCATTTTAACTAATTAGTTATTCTGATGCTGATTTTGCTGGCTATAAGTTAGATAGAAAAAGCACATCTGGAACATGTCACCTTTTAGGAAAGTCACTAGTATCATGGTGTAGTAAGAAACAAAATTCTGTTGCATTATCTACTACAGAAGCTGAATACATAGATGCTAGAAGTTAATGTGCACAAATTTTATGGATGAAACACACATTACTAGACTATAGATATCAATTCAGATATGTACCAATAAATTGTGACAACACAAGTGCTATTAACATTTCAAAAAATCATGTTTCACATTCTAGGACAAAACATATTGATGTAAGACGTCACTTTTTGAGGTATCATTATCAAAAAGGAGATATCACTTTGGAATTCATTGGTACTGAATATCAACTTGCTGATATATTCACTAAACCATTACATTTTGAGAGATTAGATTACATCATACATGATCTTGTCATGATCAATCATAAATAGATATCTTATTGTCCTTACTGTTTAATATTTTGTTAAATTACTTTATGGTTTCATGCTCACTGTTTCTCAGTTACTATCTCATGCTTACGGTATCAAAGTTAACACTTAGTGCTCATGGTCTGTCACTGTCTCACCATGATGGAACAGTTCACTCACTATCTCACCATGACTGAGCAGACCATTCACTGTCTCACCGTGACGACATTGACTGTCTCACCGTGATGATCTTTTTTCATCGCACTATAACAACTACTCACGGTCTCACCATGAAAATTATTTATGCATTTATCTTAACCTGTATCGCGGTAATTTTTGTTTCACCACTATTTCCTTTCCAGCGTTTTTATTTTTATGACATTTGACATTCCCAAATGATAAAACATAAGGGTTGCACTCAATTCTTTACTCGTACATTCTCTCGAACCCTCTCTAACTTGAAAACCTTCTCTCCTTCTATCTTGCCTGAACCTTTAGTGGATTCCAAGGATGAAGCATCCATCTTCATCCACCCCTGAGAAGCAAAGCTCAAAGAAGAAGAAGATAGCACTGAAGCTTGTACCTGAAGGACCCCTAAATCAAAACCTAGTAAGTCGTACTGTTGTACCTGAGAAGGAAGTCTTCCCTGAGTGGCTTTTATCTAGAATTTATTTAGTCCTGAAAGTATTAATATAATAAGGATGGATCGAATGGTTCTCTAGAAAAGATAGACCTATTTACCCAAGGTTGGTATCTCAGTTCTATCAGTATGTAAAGTTTTCTTTTGAGGTCGGAGAAAGCTATATGGTAACAAGCTGGATCAATGGTCATAAATTCTCATTCAATTCAAGGATATGGGATTCATGCCTAAGGATTCCTCATGAAGGGATTTGTGATTATTACTAGAGAGACCCTCCTCCTACATCCGACATCTTTGACCTAGAGAATTCTCTATAAATCTTAACTATAAATGGCACCAAGAGAAGGGTCATAGAAGCAGAACTGGATGGTGAGACTAGGCTGATGTTCAATTTTGTTCAAAATTTAATAAGTCCAAGGAAAGGAGACTTTGTTGTATTAAAGTATTAGGATGTATTTATGATTCATCTGATGAATAATGGATATAAGATAAATCTATGAAAATATATCATTCACCATATGTGTGAATTGATTAAGGTCGCATCCAAGTCTACTTCCTTGTTTTACTCAAGGATGATTTCAACTATGCTAGCTACCAAAGGATTTGTTGGACCAAATGAGGAAGTTCTTATGGATTTTGAGTTCTACTTATCCAAACCTACCATCATAAGGATGAAGATAAATTGGAACCCCTGGAAGAAGAAGTGGGTTGAAGATAATGATAAGTTGTATGAGAAGTATAATCCTGTGGATTATCCAACAAGGCTGAAGGGTATTACTGATCCTGGTTTAGAAACAGATGAAGTGGTTGAGTACTCAAAAGATGAAGAAGAAGAGGAAGAGGTAGCTAAAGTACCTCATAAGAAATTAGCTTCTGTTGAGAAAGAAAGTATTGTTGTCCCTGCTGTTATTCCTGCTGAAGTATCAAGGGAAGAAGTTGTTGTTGAAAAGGAAAGGATTGTTGTTCCTTTTATTTTTCTTGAAGAAGAATCACCTCCTACCCCAAGATATGATGTTAACCAAGAATCCCAACTTGATGCTGTAAGAGAATCTATAGTAACAGAATCAGAGCAGCAAGACATGATAGATCCTGTAGTAAAAAAAACTCCCTCCTGTGCAAGAAGCAACTCAAAAAGAATTCCATGTTATCCAAGAAGCTACTTTGGAAGACCTTCCTGTGGAACAGTCTATTCCTGAGTGCATACCCTCTGCTGAAGAGAGGATGGAAATTTCCTTTCAGTTGGCAAGGCAGGAAATGGCTGAGGAGATTAGAGATGATCCTGTGAATCTTAACCCAGTTCCTGAGCCTCAAGAATCTGAAATGAAAGCACATTTTGAGGGGGAGGAACCTCAAAATCTTGAGATTGATAAAGCTGAGCCTGGTGATGCATCTCCACCAACTGATTCATACTCTGTGTATACTCGATATGAATTCCCCAACTTCTATGATGTGAGTGAATCACAGCAAGTGACTACATCTGGGATTTACCTTTCTTCTTTGTTTGAATTGAAGTCAGTCACTCATCTTCAACCTGAACCTCAACCAGAACCAGAACCAGAACCAGCACTTGTACCTCCACCTTCACCTGAACCCTTACCTGATTAGCAATATTTTGTCAGTAAAGAAGATTTGAAAGTTTTTGGAGAGACTATCTTAGCTGGAGTTGAGAAAATTATTTCCTCTAAACCTCATCCTATGACTCAACTAAGTCAGGAAGATGCCTCGATTATTTTGGAAAATATTATTCTTCATATTCAACCCAGGATGATCCATGAAATTCAAGAAGTAAGAGTTGAAAATAAGTTGCTTAGTGATGATGTTTCAACTTTGAAAGGTATGGTTGAAAACCTCCAGCAAGAACTGCATTCCAGATCAGAGCCTACTCCTTCTCCTGCACATGTTAATGCTTCTCCTGAACCTACTGTTTCCAACATTTCTCGAGATATTGTGTCCCAAATGCATCCCTATCTGTTATATTTTGATGAAAAGATTGGTGAAAGTCACACAAAGATGTTGCAACACATGATAGAACTTGTGGAGAACCTGAATAAGATGATAGATAACTACATTGGTTGTCTTCAAAAGGTATTGAAACAACTCAAAGCTCTAACCATAGTTGTAAAGGCTTCTCCTCCCTATGGTCAATACTCTACTCCTTCTTTGGATGATTCTCTACTCAGATCTTTAATCAAGGAAGAAATTCAAAATGCCTTCAGTGGTTTTGATTTGGCTCCTTTATGTGAAGTTGCAAAGAACAGTGATAAAGTTCTTGACCTGGTTCGAATTCATTCTAAAATTTCCAATGATGCTCAACAGGAGATCACCAAGAAGATAGATTTCTATCTCAACCGGATTTTCTCCAAATCTGATATGACAAATCACTTTAAGTATCTTGTGGAAAATTTGAGGATACCTCCTGTGACGTAGGATTTCCAAACTCAAGTTCATAATCTTACTGAGTTCACCAAACTATTGGAAAAATTCACAGAGAATATAGATGATTTTGAAAAGGCAATGCAGTATAGAGGATAAATTATTACAGATTTCATCAATCTTTTGAATCCCTACCTTCATGTCTAGAGCACGGCTATTGTTTCTCCTGCAGCTGCTCCACTCAGACCTGGACTGCCTGCCTTAGCCACCACTACCATGTCGGTTAGCCAAGCTCTTTCTCGGATTAGGCCAGTCATTCTTGATCAGCCACAGACTCGATCTTCTACTACTCCCTCCTTGGCTCCCTCTATATTTGAAGGTCTCCCTTTTCCTTCCTTGTCTACCACTTCTATGCCTTTATCCTCTTCTACTGATAAAGGAAAAGAGATGACCAATCAATGAACAAGACCAATGCTGACTATTTTTTTGATGGGGATGTCTTTGATTTTTGTATTTATACTGTATGTTGTTTTCTAAACACTTTTAATGACATATGAACTGCTTTCCCTCTATTCTGTTTACCTTTTGACAATCCCAAAAAGGGGAGAAAATTTTATGTGTTATTCTATAATATGTTTTTCTATATGTTATATTCTATATAGTTGCATCTCACTTATAATTTACTTGTACAAGATTTGTGATCATCAAAAGGGGGGAGATTGTTGGAATCCTCTTGTATTAATCATGTTTTAATGATCACAAATCTCCTTACTGTTTACAAATCTCATTACTATTCACAAATCTTATTTCTGATCACAAATCTCACATATCTTATTACTCATGTGTATTTATGTTTCAAGTTATCATATACTTTATAATGGTTAAGCTCAATCCATTTTATGAATATTACTATTTAAGTCTAAATACAGTAATTTGTCTAAGTACAAGACACAGTGAAGCATGACATAGTAAGTCAGACACTGTGAGCAAGAAACAGACATCGTGAACAGAAACACTGAAGCAAACACCGTGAAGCCTAAGTCTTAGACATTGTGACCAATGAGACACCGTGACCGTGAGACACCGTGATGATGTAATCCGGACATAGTAAGCCTGACACCGTGAAGCAAGTCACTAAGAACAGAAACCGTAATCCAGACCCTCAGTTTTTCTAAGTGCCAAACACAGTTAGCAAGACACAGTCTTCAAGGCACCATGAGTCAGACATCGTGACGCAGACACCATGAAGGACACACCGTGAGCAAGACACCGTGAGCGACACACCATGAAGGACATACCATGAAGGACATAACGTGAAGGAGACACTGTTTGCATAACATTGTGACACTGTTTCTTAACCTTTTGTCAATATTATTTAAATATTGTTAACGGTCATATTTGATGTTTTTAATGCAATTAATGATATTTAATGATAGTTTTTGGCCTGTCAAGAAATTGTACCTCGTACCTATGAAAAGGAAATCATTCTATTGCTGGATCTCATGGAATATAAGGAAGATTGAGCTGTAGTAGAGAAAAAGAAGAACATACGCACGCGAGCAAGAAACACGAGTGCATTGTACTGAACAGAACACCAATCTTGAGCACGAACACGAAGAAGAGATTACAAGATATTCAAAGAGATAATTGTCTTACACATGAAATATGACACTACTGAAGAACACACAAATTACAGAACATCTTCACTCGTGAAGAACACCAAGTTGAACCACGACACTCTGTTTTTTTAACAGAAAAACCAGAGAAGGACTCAGACACATTTCTTCTGAATCCAAGGAGTCTAGAGATGCACTGCTAATCACTAGAGCATTTTAAAATCTTATCTACTCTCTCTAATTGATTCATTATTTACTTTTCGAGCAGTGTGTGTACTCTTTATATTTTACACACACACTATCTCCTATGCTGAATTGGAGGATTTTTAAATCCTCACTCACATCTATTTTATCTCTTGTGTTCCCCACTGTGGATAGTGGTAAAGGTCAAGTGAGACATGGACAGCCTATGTGCTGTTGAGTTGTTTTCCCACAAATAACTGTGGTAGAGGTCTAAGTACCTGGACAGTTTGTAAACTATTGTTAACCCCGATCCAGGGTGTGGATCAAATTTATATATAAATTTGAGTAGACTAAGTCTCTGCTTGAGAATGAACCTCTTGGTTATATCTGTTATGCATTCTTAGATTAAGTTTAAAGTATACTATATATTCTGCTGTTAATTAATTTTAAATACAAAACTATTTTCAAGTTACTTTGATAGTTAATCTAGCAAGTGTTTGTAACTATTATAAATCAGTAGATTAGTTTCAAAAGCTAATTTAATCTTATGATTAAATTAACTGATACCTAATTAATATTTGTGAACCTAATTTAACGTAAACAGTTTTACAAATTCACTATAGTTTAACTTGTTTTATAAATTGGGTATTTTAACAGAAATATTTTTTAACAGAAATTTTTATTGGAACTCAATTCACCCCCCTCTTGAGTGTCCACTCCGACCAACATAAAAAAATCTGAATGAACTAAAAAGATGAATAATCTATCACCTTCAGGGTTCCCATGAGGTATTTTGCTACAATGTAATGTCCTTTGGTTCAAAAAATGTCATCACCGCATATCAATGCGCCATGCATCGCATTTTCAAAACTTTCTTTGGAAGATTCGTCAAATGTTATGTTGATGATATGGTGGTTAAATCACGACAATGCTCAGACCACTTGGAAGATCTTGAAATCATCTTCAATAAACTGTGATAGAAAAGTCTGAAAATGAACCCCTTAAAATGTCATTTCGATGTAACTTAGGGAAATTACTCAGTTTCTTTGAACACCATTGTGGTATCAAAGTCGACCCCAAGAATACAAGGGCCATCATTTTAATGTCACTTCATCGAAACCTCAATGAGTTGAGTGGACTTCAAGGAAATTTGGCCTATATTCAGTGCTTCATAGAAAAACTTTGAAGGTAAGTGTTTTCTCTTCACTGGGTCAATGAAAAAAGGGGTAAAATATCAATGGACTAGTGATTGTCAGGAAGCATTCAACAATATCAAGAAATATCTATTAAGCATGCCAGTTCTAATGTTGTATGTTAAAGGAAGACCACTCATTCTGTATGTGACTACCTTGGAGTGATCCCTAGGAACCTTCCTCATGAAAAATAATGACACTGGTAGTGATAATAGTCTCTATTATCTCAGACAAACTGTGATTGATATTGAGACTCATTATTTTAAAATTCAGAAGTGATTTATAGCCCTAATATTTGTGGTATAGAAGCTATGACCCTATCTACAGCACCATTAGGTCCATTTGGTCTCTCGTAGAAACCCACTCAAGTATATTCTCAGTTTTCTAATGTTGAATGGATGCATTTCACAGTGGGAGGTCATCCTACAGTAGTTTGATATATGGTGTGTGACTCATAAATCCATCAAATTCTAGGCATTAATAGATTTTCTAGAAGAGAACCCTTCAGTATAAATGACCCCATTGGATGTTGAACTCCACAATGAAAAAGTTTTATCTATTAAAAGGAATCCTAAACATGGGAGATTCATTCTAATGACGCATCCAAAATCCCAACAAGAAAAAGGATGGAAGACCCCATGATCAACAAGGAGGGGCTGGGAGTCGTACTCATATCTCCAAAAAAGATAGCCATTCCCTACTCCTTCCTGTTATCAGAGGGGTGAAAAAATAATGAAGTAGAGTATCAGGAACTCATTGAAATCTTAGAGCTCTCACTTAAAGTGAAATTAACACATTTTAAAATAAAAGGTCACTCGTAACTGGTCAACAAGAAAGTCAATGGTGAATATGCTATCAAAAAATAAGAGTTAGTCCCCTTGTTTGACATTGTCTAAGGGTTAATGGAAGAATTCCCTTCAGAGTTGACATTAACTCATGTCCCCAATCACAAAATGAATAGGTCAATGCATTAGAAAATGTAGCCACCACCATGGTAGATCCAAACTGGGATGAGACGGTCATCAACATTTCCCACTAGTGAATGGTCTTACCATTAGATCAATCCAAAATAGAAGAAATTGATGAGATCAGTCTTGTCCCTAATATTTATAGTCCTAACCCTGATTAGAAGACTCCCATCATGGATTACCTTAAAAAGGGATAACTCTCACAAGATAGATCCAGAAGAGAAAAAATCTAGATATGAGCAATTAACATTGTTCTGTATGATGTCACCATTCAACAAAATAACCTTTATAAGTGATGCCTTGATGGGATCTTTCTCAGATGAATTTGTGGAGAAGAGATTGTCACCATTATGAAAGAAGTGCATGATAGATCTTGTGGGGAAAATAAATTGGGATCCAATCTCTCTCATCAAATTTGAATATTTGGATACTACTTTCCACTTTGTGACATAATATTTCACTGAATGCACCAAAAAGTGTCATTCATGTCAAGCTCATATGAATTTCATCCACCAACCCCTAAAGTTACTTCACACGACCAAGTACTCCTGGCCATTTTCCATATGGGGAATGGATGTCATGGGACCATACCCTCCTGCCATGTCCAAAGAATTCAATTATATCCTCACAGTGACCAACTTATTTTCCTAATGGGCAGAATTTGTACCCCTTAAAGAGGTCGGGGAAAGGAGTATTTTTAACTCTGTGAAATCTAATGTCATCACCAGATTTTGTGTCCCTCATATAATATTAATAAAAAATGGAGCCAATTTCTACTCTGTTGAGTTGGAAAAATTATTTCAAGAGTATGTTATCAAGGCCAACTTTTCATCCCACTACCATGTAGCAACCAATGGGTAGATAGAGGCCTTCAATAAGACCCTGTCTAAAAAAATCCAGAAGATGGTAGACAAGGATAAGAAATCATGGTCAGACAAGTTCCTCCATGATCTATGGGATTACTAGACCACAACCCACATTTCCACTCAAGAAACCCTATATTCATTAGTATATAGAACAAAGGTAGTTCTACCCATAAAAGTTCAACTATCGCCGCTCCGCATTGTTGTATGTGATCAACTATCCACATATGAGAAATCCTAAAAATAGATCGGTGAGTTGGAGTGAATGGATGAGAAAATATTACACACTTTTTACCATTTTTAAGTTTACCAAAACTATATTGCACGAACCTTCTACAAAAAGGTTCTCCTTCAGTCTTTCCTCAAAGGAGAATTGGTGTTAGTCCTCAGAATTCTGATGATATTCGGGAAGAAACCCCCAAAATTGGATCTAAATTGGGAAGGAACATATGTCACACACAATTTCTACTCCAATGGAGCATATGCCCTAATTTTAATGGATGGATAGATCACCACATCTCCCACCAATGCAAGGTTCTTGATGAAATATTTCATGTAGCCAAAATAAAATCATCCTGATCACATGAAAAAAAACTTCATGATAATAAGTCCTAACCACATGATGTTAAACTATGAGGTAAATTTTCCTAACTGTATGATGTTAAAATGCATGGAAAAAAAATTCCTTATTGTGATACATTAAACTACAAGATATAACACACCTTCCCCTTCATGTCGGGAAATCATTATCATTGTCGCGGGATGTTAAACGGCATGGTCAAATCATTCTAACCACATGATGTTAAACTACTTCGGACTGTTGTATTCCAACCAATGGTTCATCAAACATGAGCTAGATATGTGTGTGAAAAAGACAAAATTCCCATTTTCTTGTGTGAGATTCAGATCCACATAAGTAACTCTCTTTCTTAAGAACTACATGTGGCTTGATTCTTGTTTTGGTGAGATATGTAGTGACACCCAAACACTGTGTCTCAGGCCCAGCCACCCTAAAACAAAATTCCCCCTATCCGTGTACAAGAAAGACCTACATGGGGAGGTCTCTTCATAGAACAATTAATGGATTGATTCACATTCGTTAATGGGATATTTAGGGACACGTAGATCCTAGATCTTGGTCCATCCACCACATGATACAAAATTCCTCTAATGTACCTTCAACTGTCTTTGTATTTTAAGATAATTTCATGCTATTATTTGTTTCTCACATCGATCAAAGCTCACATGAGCTTAGGAATGGTGGTATGGGATATACCCACACAAACAAAGAGTAAAGGTACATGACATACACGTTACCTAGAAAGAATGGTTTAAAAATGCTCCTTCTCACTGCATATGGAACAAGAATATGCATGGAGACTACTTTTAGAACTATGTGTGTCTTGATTCCTACCCTCATAGGATACTTAGTTATGCCTGGATTTATACATCCTGGTCCAGCTTCCATTCAAAAAAAATTCCCCCTCCCTATGCACGGGTCAGACCGATATAGGGAGCATACTTTTAAAACTATGTGTTTCTTGATCCATGCCCTCATAGGATACATAGTGACGGCTAGATTCTACATCATGGTCCATCTGCCATCCAAAAAAATAAAAAAATACATTTCTCGGCATATGAGTCCAACTTGCACATGGGAAATTCATATAACTACACCCTGATTTATTCCTATTGATACGAGGTATATAGTAATACCTAGGTCTCCAAATTTAGGCCTAGATACGACAAAGGATCAAAGGTAAAATGTCCCCATCCTTCTTTATGTTACCTCTTTGAGGCATAGTAATCCTTTTTCAACCCTTTATTTCTCACACTGAGCACAGCTTACATAGGATTAAGAGTTTTGGTAGGAAATTCCCTATATATGTATC
This sequence comes from Viscum album, assembly GCA_963277665.1. Taxonomy (NCBI): domain Eukaryota; kingdom Viridiplantae; phylum Streptophyta; class Magnoliopsida; order Santalales; family Viscaceae; genus Viscum; species Viscum album. The sequence continues at coordinate 1,321,955,267 of OY728138.1, forward strand.
AATCCACTAAATCAAAAAGTCCTAACCACATAACTTTAAACTGCATAGTACCTCAAGAACTATGTGTGGCTTGATTCTCAATATAATGAGATATGTGGTGATGCCTGGACCTCATGCCTGATTCCAATCGTGAAAAATGAAAAAAAAATCTCTCAATCTCCTGCACATAAAATGAAAATCGATATAAGAGATTCTAAACTTTGATTCCTATAACAAGGATTTGTTATAAGATCATTCCTCCTACATATGCGTTGGATCTATGTAGTGGATTCCATACCTCACAACTAATCATAGTCTATATATTTCTTGTGTACATGAATATCCCTTTTTCATCCCTCAAACTCCATGTTCCAGGAAATCTAGAATCCTTATAACCATCCATGTATATCAGAAATGGAAGGTCAGTGTCTTGAGGACACCTTTGTTTGACAATGCACACAATTCCCTGATGGATATATATAAGTTTCCCACAAAAAAGGCATATAAATCAAAGGAAAATTCATCCTTATGAGAGGTTTTTCCTACCTCTGTAATCCCATTGGCTCCCAATCCCCGTCTCATTCCTCATGATTTGAGGGCCCCCAAAATTGTGGTTTACACTTTCTTTCCCCACTCACATATAGGTAATTCTAGAATATCCCAACCTAATTAGCCCATACATACTCACAATTTCTCTAAAAATTAATCCATGCAACATGACATTAAACTATGATGACAGAATCCTTACTGCAAGATATTAAACTGCATGGAATAATAGTGTTTTTGCCTAAGAGGATATCCCCCCCCCTCCCCAAGAATCTGTCACCCACCATGCCACATCACATAACTACGTATGTCTTGATTCCTTCCCTCACATGATACGTAGGGACGCCCAGACTTTTTTTCGGGTTCAGCCACCTCAAAGAAAGAGAAATTCCCCCTTGCATATGGGCTAGACCTATGCAGGGGGATTTATATAAATAACTATGTGCGGCTTGATTCCCATCCCATGGGATATGTAGAAATTCCCAGATCCTATGACCCAGACCCAGCCGCAAAATGTATAAAAATTTACACTACTCTACATTCGAGATAATTTAAAGCAAGGGACTCCCACAGGTGGGGCATTTACAATACCATTTCAATAATAACCACATTTCCTTTATTTCATGTTGTTTAATCCACATCCTCAACATATGATGATAAATTTCATGGAAACTACATCCTTTCCACATGACGCTAAACTGTACAGAAATTGTCCTAATCATATAATGTTAAACTACGCGATAAAGCATCCTTACAATATGATGCTAAACTACATAACACCATATTGAATATAAAATTTTCCCCTAACTGATTATTCCATCCTTAGGTGGGGGATTTAAGCCTTGTATCCCCTTATTTATCACACCGAGAACAACTCACATGGGATTAGGGACCTTGGCAAGGAATTCTCCAAAAAACCATGGAAAATCAATCCACAATGGTTGGACATGGTGGAACAAACTTCAAATTCACATCAAGGTTCTCCCCTTCACAATTGGTAAATCAAGGTCCTAGCCTCATGATGTTAAACTGCAAGGTATTTCAAGAACTACATCTAGATTGATTCCTATACATGTAGGATATGTAGTGACTTCGGGGTGATAGATCTCGGACCCAGCCACCCTCAAAGGAAACAAATATAGCTAAGATTCCCCCCTCCCTATATATGAACCAAACCTATGTGGGAAGTTTAATTTAAGGACACCCAGATCTTTAAACCCAAGTCCATATCTAACAAAGGAATCAAAATTTCCCACATTACTTATGAGTCATATCTATGTAGAGAAGTTCCCAATTCCATGGGTAATCATGGCATGAATGTTTCTAATATGTTTATACACATTATTTATATCTATCAAACTCCGTGATTTGAGCAATTTTGGATATTCAAAAACCTACCAGGACATCATAAATGGATGTTCAATGTCCTACGGACACCTTTTCTTGACTATGTACATAATTCCCTAGTGGCTCTGCATAAGTTTCCCATAGAAAAGTCCTATCAACCAAAGTCAAATTCATCCTCTGGAGAGTCTTTTCCTTATTTTGTATGCACAATAACTCCCAAGCCCTATATCATTTCTCCCAATTCAAGATCCCTTATAGCCATGGTTTACACTTTCCTTCCTATTCACGCCTCAAAAATGATGGAACACCTCAGCCCGTTTATCCTTCAGTTACATGGGTCTTCTATATCAATTTCATAATTGTATGACATTACAAAAACATGATACTTGATACCCAATGTTCACTCTTGGGTCCAGTCATGTTATGGAAAATATCCCCCCCCCCATCATGTTCTTGTGCACAAAATAAATCTGCATAGAAAATTTCATTATGCATCCCACCTCATTAGTGAGATTGTATGCAAGACACAAATGCTTTATTCATATGCGTGAACCAGATCTGTATATAGATAAACTTTAAACCTTAAAATAACTACATCTGGATTGATTTCTATCATCATAAGATATGTAGTGTCATTAGAATATTATATCTCAGGTCTAACCATGAAACAAATTTCCCCCTCCTTTCCTGTGCAAGGGTTAGACCTCTGTAGGGAACCTCTTCACACTAGTATGGGAAGAATGTCTCCACCCATTCTTCAGAAATTTCAGCCTGAAATTCTCCCTTTCATGTTTAGGAACCCATCCCCCCCCCCCTAAAAAACAATACTTTGTGTCCATGAAAGGTATAAATCCCCATAACCATCCATGGATATCAGAAATTGAAGGTTAGTGTCCTGAGGATACCTTTGTTTGACTATGCACACAAAGCCCCGACAGCTTTGCATAAGTTGCCCAAAAAAAAGTTCTATCAACCAAAGGAAAATTCATCCTTAGGAGAGCCTTGTTCTACCTCCGTACACCCCTATGAGGTTTATTTCCCATCACACTCTTGTTTTCAGAAATCCCTTAAATTACGGTTTACATCCTCTCCCCCCTTTCATGATTGAAGATGATAGAACATTTCTGGTTAGACTGTCATGAAAAATATGAATTGTTCCCCCCTCGGGTTTGGGTAAAATGAAACTACTACAAAACGCGCATTTAACAAAGCTGGTATTTATTAGCGCTAGAAAAATGCTAATAAATGGCATATTTATTAGTGCAAAGGAAAGTGCTGATAAATTTAACCTTTTATCAATGCTTTATTTTAAGCACTGATAAAGTGTATCCTTTATCAGCTCTTTATTTTTAGCATTGATAAATCGTAACCTTTATCAGTGCTTTATTTTTAGCACTAATAAAGGTTCCCTTTATCTGGGCTTTATTTTTAGCGCTGATAAATATTTCTTTCATCAATGCTGTTTTAGCGCTGATAAAGGTTCGAATAAATAAAATGAAATAATTAAAAAAATTAAAAAAATGAGTTTATTAAAAAAATAAAAAAATTATTAATTAAATAATTAATGATAAAAATTAATAAATTGATTATACATTATTAAATATTAAACATTTTATTAATTAGATAATTGTGGTAATTAATGTTATTAAATTGTATATTTTAAATATATAGATCTATATTAATGCATATAAATATGATTTATATATTAAAAAATATTTATGCACTTTGCATTAAATATTCATATATTTATTGAATAATGGTTTATAATTAAAAATTAATATGAATTAAAAATATTGGTTAATTGCATAGTACTCGAAATATAATTGAAGGTCGTTTGATTTTTCAATTTAACATAGATCAAATCTATGTTATATTGATTTCACATATACGTAATTAATTTATTTTTATATACAATTCACACACATAAAACTTATCCATTTTTAAAATATTTTTAAAGTTTATTTATTCTTAATTTATTCAATTTCACTCATTTTTAACATATATGCATGAACTTAAAATTAGATGTTCAATAATAAGGTTAAAAATATATTTTTAAAAAATATTTATAAATAAATATATTTATAAATGTACATTTACTATATTTATACAATTATATATTTATAAATAAAAACAAATAAATATTTTTTAAAATTATTTATTTAATTATAAATAAATAATTATATATATTTAAATAATTATTTAATTTATAATAAATTTACTTAAATAATGAATATATTTACTATATTTATATATATTTATTAAATATATATGTATAATTATATAAATATATATAATGATATAAATATTATTATTTTAAAATATTTCTATAATTATAAATAAATAGTTATAGAATTATCATAAATATATTTAAAAAGGAATATATTTACTATATTTATATTTATATATATTTATTAAGTACATATAAATATTTACAATTTTTTATTTATAATTATAATTATAAATCATTTATCAGTGCTTAAGTAATAAGTGCTGATAAATATGGGGCTTTATCAGTGCTAAAAAAAGATCTGATAAAATTAATATTTATCAGTGAAGTAAGTTTAGCACTGATAAAGATTGATTTTATCAGTACTTTTTTAGCACTGATAAATACCTACCTTTATCAACTCTAAAAAACATGGATAAAGATTCCTTTTATTAGTGGTTAAGTAATAAGCACTGCTAAAATGACACTTTATCAGTGCTTATTTGTAAGCACTAGTAAAAGTTTCTCTATCTAATTAAAAAAACTAAACCATTTGTGAACCTGTCGTGACATCAGAAGCTTTCCACAGAAGCCACCCACTACTAGTGCTCCTCCTTAGTTAATCAAACCTTGAATCACACCACTCAACTGCCTCTCGAACGTCTCATTCGAAATCTGGTGTTCGATTGAAGTTAGGGTTTCTGAAGAGTGTTTTAGATTTTCTTCAACCTAGTAAAGTAGTCCTTCTGATTTTCTTTGTGTATTTTTTGTTTTGTTTTTTATTTCTTATTTGACTATGTCATTGTTTGTGGTCTGGTGATTGTATACTAATGAGGTAGGCCTTCTGATTTTCTCAGTTTTCAATTTTTATTTAACTCTTGATTGTACATAGAGAGTTTATCATTTTTGGACTTGATGGTGACACGTGGAGTCACATGGAGTTTAGTTGGTTGTTTTATTTTTTTTTTACATTTCCTAAATTGATTTCCCCAAGCTATCATCCATATTTTTCATTATTTATTTTATCAATGGTATTCCATACATGTGAAATTTTAGAAATTGAAATTAGGGCTTTTTTGTGTGAGGGGTTTGAAGGTAGGTTAAGTGATTTCTTTTACATTATATTGATTCATATCTTCATTTTTCTACTTATCTAGGTCGGTGTGGAAATATAATGTAGGGATGCATCATGGATGTTTTTATTTAAATTTTATTTCTACTATTTTTATTTATTTTTTGATCCAAATCATTCCCACTATGTTGTTTTACATGCCCTAGTGCTTATTTCCAACCTGAGGGGGATGAAGAATGTCCCTTAGACACTGTCATGGGCCAACTCTGGTGTTTGATATATGGTTGTATTGAGTTTGTTTTGGAAACTATATCTATTGTTAAATGTGTTGTGCCTTTTCTCGATAATCCAACTTCCTATGTCTCTACACTTTTTAAAAAAATCTATTTTGTTTTTATCCCTCTTTAGATTAATTCAACGTTATTTTTAAATCCTTTTAATAATAATTTATTAAATATTATACCTTGATTCTATGAACTATTTTCCAACTACATTATAATTTTTCATCATCATCCTACTCCCCCTCTCTCAATAATTTAAAAAAAACATCCTTTTGAGATTACCCCTTTCTAGTTATACCACTTTTTTCAGACCTATATACCACTATAAGACATTATACTTTCATGCTTGGAAATATATATTTTAAAAAAATTCACCCCCTTTTTGAGTATTTATTTAACTAATAACAAGTGGATTTCCATGGAATCACTTTGATACCTGGCTATATGACATTTAGAAAAATCGTATGTCGTGACTTTTACTATCAAAAATTATGGAATATAATGAATCTCCCACACTCCATGATATAGATTGACATTCCTTCCAAAAAGTTTGAAAATTTTATTCAATTTTCAATGGGTATTGACATGGGTTTTCAGTATTCCTTTTTAAATCTATAAAACACTTCCCTCACATACATGGATTGGGAAATAAATATCCTAGGAATTTCATGAGTCGCCTATAAACTAAGGAAAATTTCAACTCACTATTAATAAACATTTAAACATTAGTCATTGTTAGTGTATAAAATTATTATCACCATTCATCTCTTATACCTCAAAAATATTATGTCATCCACATTGATAAACCCTTTCAATCCAAAAGATTATTTTTTATGTAATGATTATGATCAATTTCTCATTTTTTTTAATTAATGTTTCTTTAATAATTCATATAACTTTCAATACCAAGATCTCATTTCTTATTTCAATTCATACATCACCTTTATAAATTTAAAAATATTATTCACATATTAAATAATGAGAAAAATATTTATTTTTTTGATGTAAACTTCTTATTCATGTAATCCACTAGTAAATGCTAATTTTACTTCCTGTTAGAGTACCTTGAATTTCCTTGGGATGGTTCGGTGTGGTGATATGACATCCCAAGAGTCTTGAGATGCTTTCAAATATTGATATACCATTAATTTTAAATGTAATAATTTCTTAGGTTACTACATCACTTGCTTCAATACATTTTTATATCTTCTAGTTGATTGGATGAGAGTTTATTATTCTTGTTTATTATATTTGAGTTTCTTATGAATCCTTAATTGTCTATATTATATTATTATTTGTTTAGGGGATTTAAGAAATATTTGATGTGGATTAATTAATTTCTTAAATTTAATTACCCATTTTCGTCAACATACTAAAATTATTTGAAACAATCAAATATTGAGTTTCCCTTATTAGAATTGTCTATAAATTTCACTTTTGATAATGAATATATTATGTGTATTTGTGTATATATTGTATAAAATTAATCTTTTATAAACCCAATTGGATGGATATGAACTGAAAATGAATTCATGTTAATTGTTTGAAAAATGAATATGAATATGCAGTTAAATTGTGACATCACAGACCCGACTGCCCCTCAACCTGATCCCCAAGCCCGGTTGGCCACATGACCCCTGGATCACCTCCCCATATGCCAGGGGATTCCAACTAACAGTGGGGGTTTAATGGTAATTTGGTGGGGAGACATTACCCCCTTTTCAGAGTATATAGTGGGAAGTAGTAAAGTGACAAAATAGTGGAAGCACAAACAATGGATAAGTAGGAGAACAGGAAAAACATACAACCGGACTACAAAAGTAAATTAAACTATGTATAACATACAAAAGCATCATAGGTTGTGTCTAATACAAAATGAATGCATGGCATGCTGATACAAAAGTAAACAAAACACTAGCATGCTACAAGCAATAAAAAAGGAACAAAAAAACAAAAAGGAAGTCCACGTGCATCTCTAGCCAAGCTCAGTCCTCTCCTCTGGAACTCCAACTAGAACATATGTATAGACATCAGAAACCTAAAACAGGGCCCTTTCCCCTACTAGTACCTGCAGCAGAAAAGTCTACACGGGTGCCCAGGGGGCCGCCTGGGTAGGGTGTGAGACAAGTCTCAGTAGGCCACCACCAACGGTGTCTATGTGTAATCCAAAAAGGGTGATCGCAAGTAAATAGTGTGTAATAGACTGCAAGAAAGTAAAGAAAATTAAATATCAACCTTCCTGCTCAGTTTCCAGAAGGACACCTGGCGGGTCTACCCCCTTCAGCTCATAGATGGTATGTCTGAATGAGTCACCTGCTTATTTAGATATATATATATATATATATATATACATATATATAATACGTTGGGTAGGACCGTGATGTAACTCACGGACGTCCTTAACCCAGGGGAAGTGCTCTCGATCCTACCCCTGGCCCAACCTTGGGGAAGCTCTCACGGTCTATCCCCGGCCCGAAGGCTTAATAATTATTCAAGGGAGCTCTCACAGTCTACCCTTAGCCTGAAGTCGTAACATAGGGGATCTCTCACGGTCTACCCCTGGCCCAAAGATATATCATTTAATTAGCATAGGTTATAAGGCATACACTTCTTATAACATTCATATCAATAAAACATGGAATTTCCATCTCACAATATCACATAATCACATTTCAAGCAAACATGCATTTAAAATAATAAATGGGGTTTAGGCTAACTCATCCTAGCCAAGCCCTAACCAAACCATCCCATTTTCCTCACATGGAAAATGGCTTTCAAGACATATCCATATGGTCCAAAGGTGGAAAAGGGCTAAAACCCAAGGTATGACACCTATGGGTGTCCATACTGAGGTCATACGGTACCCAAACACCCAAATGTGGGTAGTTCCCATAACCTCCTATCACAAGGGTCATTTAGATAGTAATCAGTCAATAATAATAAGATTTTTGGAGAAAGGAAAACCTCAGCACGATGGTATAAACCCGAAAAGACGAAAACCCAAAATGAAAACCACGTGACTACCTACCTTAGGGATGTAGACGTAGGCTCGCTCGATATCGACCTCAAATTTGTAGTAGGTTGGAAGAGATCTGAGTTCTAGTCCAATGCCTTGAAAATAGGTCATATGATCCTATATCAAAATAACAAGATGGAAGCCAAGATTTGTCGAGGAGAAAGGGATGCGTCAGTTTAGCCTCACCTTTGCCCTTCCAATGCTTTCGTCGAATCAAGGAACAGACTCCGGAGGAAGAAACCACAAGAGATTGAGTGAGAAGAGGGTTTGGGAGCTCAAAGAGGATTCTCCTCTGGTTCTGTCTGCAGGAAGGAGAAAGAAAGGCTTAATGCCTTTTAAATTAATTAAGGGAAAAAAGGTAAATTTACCCAGAACTGGGTCGCACGGTTTAGGCACACGGTTTACCAAACCGTGCGAAAACTGTGTGCATCCCTCTACCTTTAGAAAAAGGGGTGCACGGTTTAGGCACACGGTTTACCCAAACCATGCGCACCTCCCTGCTTCCAGACCAAAGGCCGCACAGTTTACCCAAACCGTGCGCAAGCCGTGCGTTGGCCGTGTGCCCCTGTCTGTAAGCCCGTTTCTCAAACTCCTGGGCTCCGAACCAACCCCGGACACTCCCCGTACCTTCCTTAGAACATTTCACACATTAAACAAGATTAAAGGAAAGATTCTAAAGGAAAAATAATGATTTGTACCTTTTCCAAAGATTCGGGTCATTACAACCTCCCCTCCTTAAAGCAACTCATCCCCGAGTTGTCCTTCCGAGGATACTGAGGTGTCATCGACAAAAATAACTGGCCATTGAGAACGTACCTCAACCTCTTGCTACTAGGTCTTGTCCTGTACATGTTCATACTGCCATAGCACCCGTACAAGAGGAACGAACCTTCCACAGAGTGTCTTCACACTCCGGTCAACAATTCTCATTGTATATTCCTCAAAGGAAGAATCCACATCCAGTTCAACCTCATTAGACAGAAAAATGTGAGTCGGATCTAAAAATTATCAGCGTAGCTGAGAAATATGAAAAACATCGTGCATCGCCTGGAATCTCTATGGAAGTGCAAGCTGGTAAGCTACTGGCCCGATCCACTTCATCACCTCAAAGGGTCCTACAAACCTTGATGAAATCTTACCCTGCTTCCGTATATGTCTCTACCCTAACCTAGGTGAGACCCTTAAAAAAACTCAGTCCCCAACCTCGAACTCAAGTGGTCGTCGGTGATTTTTAGCATAGGACTTATATCTAGACTGAGCTATTTGCATACACTTACTAATAAGTTGTATCTGCTCTGTAGTCTCCCACATCAGACATGGTCCTAGAATAGCTACCTCCCCTGCTTCAATCCAACACAAAGGCGAGCGACAAGTCCTACCATATAAGGCTTCATAGGGAGCCATCTCAATGGTATCCTGGAATCTATTGTTATAACTTAACTCGACAAGAGGAATGTGTTTCTCCCATGAACCTCCAATATTGAGAACACATGCACGTAACATATCCTCTAGTACCTGTATAGTCCGCTCGGTCTGTCCGTCAGTCTGCGGGTGATAGGCCGTGCTCAAAAGTACTTGCGTACCCAAGGCCTTCTGTATACCCTGCCAGAACTGAGATGTAAAATGAGGATCTCTGTCCGAGACAACAGATCGAGGTGCTCCATGAAGGCGCACTATCTTCTTAACATACAGCCTTCCCAATTCATCAACCGTGGAGGTCTTCCGCACAGGTAAGAAATGCGCGACCTTCGTCAGACGGTCGATGATAACCCATACTGCACCGTTTCCACATGGTGACCTAGGTAATGTAGTTACAAAGTCCATAGAAACATCATCCCATTTACACTCTAGAATATACAATGGATGCAAAATCCCAGCTGAACGCTAATGTTCCGCCTTCACCTGCTGACAAGTGGAACAACGCATAATGAAACTGGTTATCTCCCGCTTTATGTTAGGCCACCAATACTGTCGTCACAAATCACGATACATTTTGGTGATTCCAGGGTGAACTTCCCAAGCTGAGGCATGGAAATCCCTCATCAGCTCCTCTCTGGTGTCTTCTGGGACCAATACATGCCAACGGAACAACAAAGTATCACCCTCATCCCCGATCCAATCAGTGGAGGCATCATCAGCGACACTTTTCCGTAGGACAAGGCCTTCCGGATCTGATAATTGTCTTGCCCTGACCCGTTCCATAAGAGCAGATGTTACCACTATGGCTGAGATAATGGTCTGACCCTGACCCTCCTGAATCTCAATGTGCATCTCTGAAAATAGGGCCATCAGCATCCACTCCTCATTAGATTCCCGAACCACTTGTGACTGAGTTTTCTGACTCAGAGCGTCGGCTACTGAATTTCCTTTCCTAGGAGTGTAGGCCAATTCAAAATCAAAAGATTGTAGGTACTCGAACCACCTGTGCTGCCTAAGATTCAGATCCTGCTGAGTGAAGATACACTTGAGGCTTTTGTGATCAGTGAATACCACAAAATTCTCTCCCAACAAATAGTGTCTCCAACAGTGTAAGGCATGAACAACCGCTGTGTGCTCGAGGTCATGCATCAGATAATTCTGTTCATGAGGCTTTAACTGACGAGAACCACACGCAATGACTCACTCATCCTACATCAAGACAGCTCCAAGACTGATACCTGACGCATCACAATAGACCGTATAATCCATGCCCAGCTCCGGAAAGATTAGTATCAGCGCCGAAATCAGTCTACCCTTCAGTTCCTGAAAATCTATTTCACAAGGTTCCGAACACTCGAATCTCACCCCCTTTTTGGTCAAAGCTGTAAGCAGTGCTGCTAGGCGTGAAAAGTCTTAAATAAAACACCTATAATATCCATAAATCCCCAAGAAACTCCTGATATCGAAGATGTTCTTGGGTTTCTCCCAAGAGCCTACATCACTCACCTTCTCAGGGTCAACTGAAACTCCAGACTCAGAAATAATGTGACCCAGGAAGTGAACCTTATTTATCCAAAAGTGTCATTTAATGAGATTAGCAAAAACCGGAAGCTCTCTTAGTGTATTCATCATGATCTCAATATGGGTTGCATGGTCGTGTCTCGAGCGTGAATAGACTAAGATATCATCCACAAATACCACCACAAAAGAATCAAGGTAAGGGTGAAAAATCTGATTCATAAGATCTATAAACACTGGAGGTGCATTCGTAAGCCCAAAAGGCATGACTAGGTACTCATAGAGGCCATACCTGCTTCTGAATGTCGTATGAGGTATGTCTGAAGTCTTGACATGCACCTGGTGATAGCCCGACCTCAAATCTATCTTAGAAAAAACCTTCTCTCCTCAGAGCTGATTGAAGAGGTCATTAATTATAGGCAAGGGATTCAGATTCTTAATCGTCATCTGATTTAATTTACGGTAATCCACGCAAATATAAAGGGTACTATCTTCCTTCTTAGCAAAGATAACTGGTGATCCCCAAGGAGAAGTGTTGGGACGTATAAATACTTTTGCTTCCAGGTCCTCCAACTGACTCTTGATCTCTAGAAGCTCCTTAGGTGCCATCCTATAAGGAGGAATGGTCACTTGTGCTGCTCCTGGTACAAGATCAATGGTAAAATCAACCTCTCGCATTGGAGGTAGACCAAAGAAGTCATCAAGAAATACATCTCTAAAGTGCTCCACTACAGGAGGATAAGAATTGGGTTGTAACCCTTGGTCATCAAGATAAATACTGGAAACCTGTGTCGTGACACCACCCAACTCCTGTTGTTCGGGTCCTGCTTATGTCACACTAAGATCCCATTCTCCCTTATGCACATGTGTGTATCCCTATGGTGATGTAAATGTCACCCTCCGAAGATAGCAGTCAATACGTGCTCTATAGGGAACTAACCAGTCCATCCCAACTATTACATCAAAAATTGTCATCTTCAGAACATACAAGTTCCAAACGAAAAGGTAACCACCCACCTCGAGGGGAGAATTCTGACAATGGCTAACGCCCTATGAACGGACACCTAACAGGGTATCTAGCGTAATCACACAATGATATGACTCAACGTAGAGGCCCAAACTCTCCATGATAGCCTCCAATATGAAAGAGTGAGAAGAGATTGTATCAAACAAAGCAGATACCAATGTAGAGGCAACTAAAATCGTACCTCGTACAGTAGATGGCATGACATACTGATCCTATTGCATAGGCTCGACTTCATATAACTGGCCGGTACCACGACCTTGAGTCACAGTCTGACTACCCTGAGCAGACCCTCCCTGCTGGTGCTGAGAGTCATACGCCTGGTTACCTCTGCCTCGACTGCCACCACGGGCTGATCGGCCAGTGGTATTCTAGCTGCCTGACTGACATGATCCTGCAGATCCATCACCATATCATGGAGTAGGTGAAGATCCCTGCTCACTAGGCACTGGAGAAAAAGTCCTACAGAAACTTTGAAGGTGACCCATCCTGCCACAGCCTCTGCATTCCATTGGGTTCCACGGACATTGTGCCCTGAAGTGTCCCTTCCTCCCGCATTGATGGAAAATATAAGAACTATCTGTGATGGGATCCTGACTGCTGCCTCCCCCATAGGAAAACTCAAAATGTCTCTTCCGCCCTGAAGAAGACCCACTGGAAGCTTTTGGTGCTGAACCATCCTGGTTTTCACTATACGCTTCCCTCAGATTTCGCTCAGTAATCAGAGCTTGGTTAACAATCTCAGGAATATTTGTAAACCTGAACACTTTTACCTGAGATCAGATGGCGTAACTCAGACCATCCTCAAAATGATTAGCAGCCATCAGATCATCAGCAGCTAGCGATGGGGTGAAATTTTGTAGCTTGGTGAATCAGGACAAGTACTCCATGACTATCATGGTCCCCTGCTGCAGGTTCATAAACTCTCTAGCTCTATCAGCTGTTAAGGTATGGGGAAAGAAAAACTCATAAAAGACTACCTGGAAATCTTCCCAAACCATGTCTCCATGCTGTCTCGACTGGGTGATGACGTCCCACCACCTTATAGCTAAATCGCGTAGCATATAAATGGCTAATTTGACTCTCTGCTTGGGAGGCATCTTGAGATGTTCAAAGATGATCCGGATTGCCTCTAGCCAAGACTCAGTAGCAAGAGGTCCGCCATATCCCGAAAAATTTGGAGGATGTTGTAACTGAAACTCGTGGGTCAACTCTTCCATACTTGGGGCAGATCGCACGCCGCCTTGAATATTCTGCATCATCCTCAACAAACCCTCATGAAACTGGGAATCAACAGCCATCTCAGGAATAGAAAAAGGAGTCATGGGTGGCTCGACTGGAAGATCAACTGGCGGCTCAGGTCCCACCACCTTAGGAACGTGGTCATCACCGCCTTCAGCGTGCACGACTCGAGGACGTCGTGGTGGCATAACGCTACAATGCCAATGAACATCTCATAAAAGGAAGCCAACAAATTAAAGGCTGAACTCTAGAAGCTAGGACAAGTACTACTCCTTCCTACCTCTAAGATCACCTACCCACACCTACAAGGGTTCTTAGCAAAACAAGAAAACATTCAAAATTTTCAAATCTAGTGATATGGAATTTACCAGCCCATAAGTATAACGACCCATACTTTACATACATTTATATTACTTCATAATTGAATCATACTTATTATAACATATTACAAAACCATGGTAGGACCGTATAGGTATAGTGTCTTTAGAAACTGGGAAACATAAACAACTGGTTCTTAAATAATCTACATTGTCTCCCGTTTATTTCATCATATCTAGATTCCCTTTTGGCATATCCTACTTAATAACCTTCTTCCTGACCTGGAGAAATAAAACATACAAAAGGGTGATATCAAATTCTCAGTAAGGGTAAATAAATAAAATATCATATTCATAAGAACATAGCATTTTAAAAATCTTAACCTGCAAAAGAGATCATAATATCATAACATGGGATAAATCATAGTTGTGAAATGTAATCCCAATAATCCTAACATAAAACATGAAACATTCTGTAATGCACACATAATCATACAGAATCATTTCTTAGTAGTCAAGACTCATTTCCAAGACTATCTTAGTGGAAAAAGTCCATTTCTGAACCGAGTTCACTCCTCATTTCAGTCCTGTTTCACTGAACCGGATTAACCTGTCTTTCCAGCCATGTCTATCTCATGAGATATAAATCTTTACCCAATGCATTGGAGTGAGATATAGGTCACACCCATCTCATAATGAAACCATTATTATGTGTGCCACAAAATCATAAATCATACATCATAGCATAACCCATGTAATAAAAATGGGATTCTTAAACATCGTGTCATCATAACATAATCCATATAAGATAAAAGGACTTCATAAAAATAATTCCATCATAACATAATCAAATCAATGTAAAAATATGGATAGAAATAGAACCCTATATTATCTTATATGGAAAATAATTTTGATAAAATGCTTGAACTCCATTCTTGAGGAAAATATCCTTTCTACTTCAAAAACATTTTTCCTTTCTTAAAATGTCATAAAATTTTAAACTAAAAGAAGTTGATTAAAAATAAACTTGAAAACTTGTAAAGGAAGCTTCATGTAAATAATGTTCTAAAATTACATTCAGGTCGTATAAGTTATAAAAACATTCTTCTCGTACTTTGTTCGGAAAAGTCAAAAAGTACCTCGTACTAAAAACGACAAAAGATTACTTTCATATCTTTTACTAAAAACTCACCAATGGGTAAAATTGGATTTAAAAAATTTTAGGTGGATGTAAATAATATTACATATTGAGTAAACATGGATGTGGATGATAAATATGCCCCAGTAAATTCTGAAGTATAAATAATCTCAGATAAAAATGAGATTGTGAGATTTTCTTTTACCTTAGGTCATATTTGCTTCGTACGTGTCCAAACCTCCTGTATAATGATTTAAATAATGTTATTGACTTATTCCATAATCGTACTCATTGTTACGATATCATATATGGTCATATTCTTAGCTTCTTATTAGTAATATTTCATTGTTACTTGTTATTCGGGTGTTTATTTCTTTTTGTTCTTATGCGTGTTTTGTCGAATAAATTCTTATTATTCTTTTTAGGTTATAGATAACTCATTTACAGAATGGTATTAGTGTAATATATATCATATTTATTCATTAAATTCATTTATATAATCATTAAGCATTTAAGATCATGTAGAACGAGTCGCATCACATTGTGGAGACGGTAGGCCGTACGTACGCACGACCAAGGATATCATTCCCATGATTGTGGAATTGTATTGAAGTGTATGTATACTATTTCAGAATCAATATCACATTACAATAATCATATATAGTTATTCTTTACACCATTATACCAATCCAAGTAAGGTGGTGGTGGAAAACAGATTACACCACGGCGTGGAGACGGTATTCCGTACGTACGCACGCGCGGTAATTTCATTTTCCGTAGGATGGATAGAAGGTGAAATATATTTGTTTCATATTTATAATAACATATCAGTATATTAGTGATAATTATGTTATTACTTCATAAAGAAACAACTAAATAAGAAGAAGTAGAAGAAGAAATAAAGTTGAAAGAATTGGTAACGGACATTACCTCTTCTTTGAAGCGCCTCTTCTTAACCTCATCTTAGGGCACTAAAGATGGTCTTTTAAGAAGACCAGGACCTATAGTATGTTTATAGGGAATTGGATAAGAGAAATTGGCCAGGGTTTTCCGATCTTGAAGGCTCAAAGTGGTGTGAGGAGGAGAGGGAGGAGGTGCCCTTTTATAAGGGAGGAGAGGATCACCATAGAAAAAACTTAAAATATTATTTTATAATAAAGTCATATTCAATTTTTAATACCTCCAAATTGATTCATTTCAAAGATAAGGTAGGTATGGGTCCAAATCCTCTCAACCAATAGATTTTAGACAAGTTTATGTTACTATTTTAACCTTATCATTTAGATTTAACTCTAAGTTAAATAATTTAACTTTTACCGTGTCTTCTTGTTTTCTTACATTATATGGTTAATAAACTTACTATAACAAGACAAACGAACCTCAAGTTGTTCATTATTAATATATATAACCTTATCTAAGTCATTTGGCCGAACCTTATATTTTTAGGAATAAAATAACAATTAATAATATAATATATTTTTTAAAAACTATTTTATGTCAATTTTGATACTCTTTGATAATTGATTTTTTTGAAAATCATAAAAGCATTATTAGTTCAAAAACAGTTAATTAAATAAATACTAATATGTAATATTAACCTATAAAATTAGTTTAATTCTTATAAAGTCTCAAATTACATTTATTTGGGTATTTATAATATCAATTATGTTAATATTTCCTTAATAAGGTAATTATTGCATCATCATTGTGTCATAAATAAATTAAAATATTTAAAGTCTAAAAATTATAAATAAAATACCATTATATAGGAAATATTTTTAGCTTTATAATGAATATTTATATTTGAATTTATCTTATTTATAACCCTATATTAAAAATGTTTTAGTTATAAAACTTTGATTTTAACTATTTTAACTCTTCTTTAAATAAAATAATATTAAATGTCCTAATCTAATCTAAGTGGACCTAAAGGGTAATATTTTATTCCTAAGGTTGTTTTTCATCGAATTATACTTATCCAATAGAATTAGGACATGTGTTAGGGAAATAATAATATCATTTTTACCCTTAATTACCCTATTTACTTTTAACTGTGGTAAAAAAAAGTAAAAATTTACTATTCACCAAAAATTATTTTTATCTTATTGAACCACATTTTACTCTTTTATATTAACCATGTCTCTCGTATTTTCGAAATTCCACTCACAGAAGCAGTAAAATTAAGTTTTATGTAAATTTTTAAATTCTCCTAGGAGGTGGGTAAAAGACGGTGAAAAGTTCAATAAAATTATTATATATCTAAAATTATTATAAAATGAATCTAATGAATTACATTGAAATTATATAGGTATTATATATCAATTTTGACCTAAAATAAATTTAAATAAAATAAATAATTATTTAAATAAAAGTCGGTTTTTAAATAGTAACCCAGTGTTTTCACTATTCATCAAAAATTGAAAGTTTTTAGAAAAATACAAAAAAATCACCCTAGGCTAATTTCGATATTCCAAATCCAAAAATGAAGTCTATTTTTAAAGATAAAATTTATAAAATTTCAAAAATTTGGTATTACTATTCATAACGGCTAGTTTATATAATATTTTAATAACATATCGTTGTTTAGTGAAACTCGGTATTGCGTACAATGCAAGCTATCAAGGAAGGTTTCTCTTGCGTGTAACACAAGCCAAGACAGTTTCGTGTGTAGTGAAAGATTCCTTTATATAACATTATACATAAAAACAAAATATTTCTCATAAAATCTCAGGTTTTACATTCTACCCCCCTTAAAATGAATTTCGCCCTTGAAATTCGTCACTTAGTAACAAACAGATGAGGATACCTCTCCCTCATCATATCCTCAAGTTACCATGTAGCTTCTTCTAATTGGTGGTTCCTCTATAAAACTTTCACCAAGGGAGTGGTCTTGTTCTGTAGGACTTTTTCTCTACGATCCAGAATCTCTATCAGTTGTTCTTCATAAGAAATATCTTGCTCCAGCAGTACAACTTCTGAGCTGAGTACATGTGAAGGATTGGGTATGTACTTTCTCAGTAGAGATACATGGAACTCATCGTGAACTTGAGAGAGATTCGGTGGAAGTGCCAATCGGTAAGCTACCTTCTCAACACGACCCGGTATTTCAAAAGGACCAATATACCTAGGGCTCAGCTTGCCCTTCTTTCAAAATCTCATTACTCTCTTCCAAGGAGATATTCTTAGGAACACTTTATCACCCACTTCAAACTCTAGGTCTTTTCTTTGGTTGTCGGCATAACTTTTTTGTCGACTCTGAGCTGTTCTTATGTGTTGTTGAATAGATCTGACCTTTTCTGCCATCTCATCCACAAGATCAGGTCCTAATATCTTTCTTTCCCTAACTTCATCCCAGAAATTTGGAGTCTTGCATTTCTTTCCATAGATAGCTTCATAAGGAACCATCTGAATACTGGAGTGAAAGCAATTATTATAAGAAAATTCCACCAAAGGTAGGTTTTGATCCCAACCACCTTTGAAATCCATAGAGCAAGCTCTTAACATATCTTCTAGAGTTTGAATTTTTCACTCAGACTGGCCATCTGTCTGAGGATGATAAGAAGTGATGAAACTCAACTCTGTATCTAAAGTATGCTGAAGACTTCTCCAGAACTTTGAGGTAAACCTCGGATCCTGATCAGATATAATGGAAAGTGGTACTCCATGCAATCTTACCACTTCTTTTACATATATCCTGGCAAGATGATCCAGAGAGAAATCTTCTCTAATTGTAATGAAGTGTTCCGACTTCGTAAGATGATCAACTACGACCCAGATAGCATTATTTCCTTTGGATGTTTTAGGAAGTCTGGTGACAAAGTCCATAGTGATGTTTTCCCATTTCCATTCAGGTATGGGTAATGGTTGTAACAACACCTTATACTTATGTCTCTCAGCTTTAACTTGCTGCAAACCAAGAATAGAGAGACATATTCAGCAACATCTCTTTTCATGTCATCCCACCTTAAGTACTCTTTCAGGTCCCTATACATCTTCGTGCTTCCAGGATGAATAGAGAATTAATAACTATGAGCCTCATCCAGTAGCTCCTTCTTTAATTCTGGTATGGGAGGAACACAAACCCGATTCCTGAACCTTATTATCCCATCACAATCAAGGTTGAATTGAGGAATATTTATCACCTTCTTTTGTAACTCTACATCTTCTTTTTGTTCCTCTTTAATCTTCACATATATAGATGGTTGAACATTCATTTGAGAAAGATAAGATTTTCCCCCTTCCATTATAATTCCAAGATCCATCCTTTGTAAATCCATAAATATTGGATCTTTTGTGATCCTCATCATGGATAAGCTGGCATGGTCTTGTCGACTTAATGCATCTGCCACCTTGTTTTCTTTCCCAGGGTGATATTGAATTGAGAAGTCGTAATCCTTAATCATCTCCAACCATCTTCTTTTGTGCATATTCAGCTCCTTTTGTGTGAAAATATACTTTAAAATTTTATGATCAGTATAAATATCACACCTTTCTCCATAAAGATAATGCCTCCAAATCTTTAATGCAAATATTACCATAGCTAACTCCAAATCATGAGTTGGGTAATTTTGCTCATGGATTTTCAATTGTCATGAGGCATAAGCTATCACCATTTCATTTTGCATGAGAACACACCCCAGTCCCTTCTTGGATGCATCACTGTAAATCACAAACCTTTCTCTACTACAAGGTAGTGTGAGCACAGGTGCACTGGATAACCTTCTTTTTAACTCCTTGAAATTATCTTCACACTCCTCCATCCAAATGAACTTAACTCCTTTTCGAGTAAACCTGGTGAGTGGATTAGATAATTGTGAAAAATCTTTCACAAAACATCGATAATATCCATCCAAACCAAGTAAACTTTGGATCTCAGTTACTGTTGTTGGTCTCGACCATCTTTCAATAACCTCTTTTTTTCTGGATCCATAGATATCCCCTCTTTTGAGATTATGTGACCCAAAAATGCAACTTTTTGAATCCAAAATTCACACTTGGTAAATTTGGCATAAAGATTCTCCTTCCTCAGGGTATTTAATATAATTCTCAAGTGATCTTCATGTTATTCCTTTCTATTTGAATATACAAGAATATCGTCTATATAGACTACCACAAACTGATCAAGATAGTGTCTAAAGAATATATTCATTAGATCCATGAAGATATCAGGGGCATTAGTAAGACCAAATGGCATCACTATAAATTCATAGTGTCCATACCTTGTACGGAAAGCCATCTTTGGTATATCCTCCCTTTTGACCCTTAATTGATGATACCCTGAATGAAGATCAATCTTGGAAAATTATTGAGCTCTGTGTAGTTGGTCAAATAAGGCATCAATGTGCGTGAGAGGATATTTTTTCTTGATAGTGATCTTGTTAAGTTCTCGATAATCAATGAAGAGTCTCATTGATCCATATTTCTTCTTAAAAAATAGAACAGGTGCTTCCCAAGCTGATGCACTAGGGCGTATGAATCCCTTATCAAGATTCTCTTGGAGTTGCTTCTATAATTCCTGCAACTCAATTGGGGTCATTCTATAAGGTGTCTTTGAAATAGGAAAAGCACACGGTATGAGTTCTATTGAAAACTCAACTTCACAATTTGGTGTAAGACCCAGCAATTCCTCTGGAAAGACATCATCAAACTCCCATACAAT
Organism: Viscum album; assembly: GCA_963277665.1. NCBI lineage: Eukaryota > Viridiplantae > Streptophyta > Magnoliopsida > Santalales > Viscaceae > Viscum > Viscum album. Next base: position 1,321,976,031 of record OY728138.1, read on the forward strand.
GGGCATATTCTTAATCGTGAGTTTATCACCAACCATTTGAGATAAATAACCTTCATTTAGTGGAATCAAGACCCATAAGATGGAAGAAATTTCCACTAGAAGGTTATGTTCATCCTTGCATCGATAGATGATCATAGATTGATCTGGAATATGAAATGTGACTTCCCTTCTTTGGAAATTGATATGAGATCCATATAAAGAAAGCCAATCCATGCCAATAATCACATCAAATTCCACTATAGGAAGGATCACAAGATTTTCAGGAAGCACTTTCCCACAAACTTCAATCGGAGAAGAATTATAAACTTTTGATGCGACTGTTGTGCCATTAGGGTTTGTCACAGCTAACTCAACATCTAATTGTTGAGTTAATACGGCGATACCCTTAGAAAATTATTTATAAATAAAAGAGTGGGTGGATCTAGAATCAAATAAAAAATTTGCTACTTTATAGTGGATGGTAAGTGTACCTTTCACCACTTCGTTATCGTACTCCACATCGCTGATAGAAATTTCATGTGACTTTACTTTGTCTTTAGCCTTAAGATTTTGTTGACATCGATCATCATCAACAACCCTTAGATTAGGGCATTTATTAGCATAATTATGCATTTCATTGCACTTGTAACATTAAAGTGTAGGAGGTGCACTCTGTGTAGCCTTTTCTTTTTTCGCATCACTAGAATTATTTTTCCCATCATTGCGGCATTCAAATTCCCGATGGCCTTCCTTTACACATTTGAAACATTTACTTGTCCCTTTAAGAAAACTCCCTCCATGTTTCTTTCCACACTTTGAGCATAAGGGAAAACTCATCTTCTTTTCAGTGTGCTCTTTAGATTTTCCTTTGAATTCCATTTTCCTCTTCTTATCAAACCCATATGACTGATGGGTTACTCCAATATTCATCTCAACCTTGAGAGCACATCAAAAAATTTCCTCGTAGCTATTGAATTCCCTTATGGATAATGCCCTTTGAAGACTTGGTTTTAAGCTACTAAATAATCGATCGATCTTACTCTCAGGTTGGATAATAATACCAGAAGTGTACCTTGCAAGTCTTGTAAAGTTTGCTTCGTAGGTACCAACAGATTCATCATCATTTTGCTTTAGTTCAAGAAACTCATTCTCCATATTTGTTCGAAGAATACGATGGAAGTACTTATTGAAAAATAAGTTCTTGAACTCGTCCCATTCCATGGACTCAATTTCATCTCTTGGCCTCGTATTCTTGATAATATTTCACCATTGATCAGCTTCACCTTCCAAATGATAAACTGCTAAGATGACTTTATCATGTTCAGAACATTGAAGAACTGAAAATATATTTTTAGTGGTACTGATCCATTGTTCAGCCACTAATGGATCAGTAGACCCACTGAATGAAGGTGGACGCTGCCTCATGAAGGATTCAACAGAATTTTTCTCGTTCCTTTTCTCATTTGGAAGTCCTGCATGATTCATAGCTTGAGAAAGTTGTGTGAGCATGGATACAATATTTTTATTCCAGCTCCCATAACGTTTGGTTGCTCAGGGGGACAATCATTGCATTGCCCGTCGCATTCAGCATTAACACGGTTCCTTCGGGTTCCAGCCATTGACTAAAACCAATAATCATAGTGTGAGAAACACTAATCATAATAGGAAAACCACATAATCAAGAATAAAATTTCACACTTAAGGTCTTATCATAGGTTACTCATGGCCATTTCTAAAACACTAAGATTGTGTTCTATGCTTAGACTTATCATTAGGGTTCTTACTAAGGATTTCACATCCTAGTTTCCAAAGGTTGACTATACCTTTCCTCTGAAACCAACTATAACGACCCATACTTTAAATACATTATTATTACTTTAGAATTGAATCATACTTATTACAACATATAACAAAACCATGGTAGGACCATAGAGGTATAGTGTCTTTAGAAACTGGGAAACATAAACAACTATTTCATAAAGCATCTACATTGTCTCCCGTTTATTTCATCATATCTAGAGTCCCTTTTGGAATATCCTACTTAATAAGCTTCTTCCTAACCAGGGTAAAGAAAACATACAAAAGGGTGAGCTTAAATGCTCAGTAAGGGTAAATAAAGGAAATATCATATTCATAAGAACATATCATTTCAAAAATCTTAACCTACAAAAGAGATCATAATATCATAACATGGGATAAATCATAGTAGTGAAATGTAATCCCAATAATCCTAACATAAAACATGAAACTTTTTGGCATACTCACATAATCATAGAGAATCATTTATTATTAGTGAAGACTCATTGTCAATACTATCTTAGCGGACAAAGTCCATTTCTGAACCAAGTTCACTTCTCGTTTCAGTCCTGTTTCACTAAACCGGATTAACCTGCCATTCCAACCATGTATATCTCATGCGATATAAATCTTTACCCAATGCATTTTAGGGAGATATAGGTCCCACCCATCTCACAATGAAAACATTCTTATGTGTTCCACAAAATCATAAATCATACATCATAGCATAACCCATGTAATAAAAATGGGATTCTTAAACATTGTGCCATCATAACATAATCCATATAAGATAAAAGGACTTCATAAAAATAATTATATCATAACATAATAAAATCAATGTAAAAATAGGTATATAAACATAACCCTATATTATCTTATATGGAAAATAATTTTGATAAAATGCTTGAACTCCATTCTTGAGGAAAATATCCTTTCTACTTCAAAAACATTTTTCCTTTATTAAAATGTAATACAATTTTAAACTAAAAGAAGTTGATTAAAAATAAACTTGAAAACTTGTAAAGTAAGCTTCATGGAAATAATGTTCTAAAATTCCATTCAGGTCGTGTAATTTAAAAAAACATTTTTCTCGTACTTTGGCCGGAAAAGTCAAAAAGTACCTCATACTAAAAACGGAAAAAGATTCCTTTCACATATTTTACTAAAAACTCACAAATGGGTAAAATTGGATTTAAACAATTGTAGGTGGATGGAAATAATATTACATATTGAGGAAACATGGATGTGTATGATAAATATTCCCCAGTAAATTCTGAAGTATAAATAATCTCAAAAAAAAATGAGATTGTGAGATTTTCCCTTACCTTAGGTCTGATTTGCTTCGTACGTGTCTGAACCTCCTATATAATGATTTAAATAATGTTATTTACTTATTACAGAATCGTAATCATTGTTATGATATCATATATGGTTATATTATTAGCTTCTTGTTAGTAATATTTCATTGCTACTTGCTATTCGGGTGTTTATTGCTTTTTGTTCTTATGCGTGTTTTGTCGAATAAATTCTTATTCTTATTTTTAGGTTATAGATACCTCATTTCCAGAATGTTATTAGTGTAATATATATCATATTTATTCATTCAAATCATTTATATAATCATTAAGCATTTAATATCATGTAGAACGAGTCGCATCACATCGTGGAGACGGTAGGTCGTACGTACGCACGAACGATGATATCATTCCCATGATCGTGGAATTGTATTGAAGTGTATGTATACTATTTCAGAATCAATATCAATTTAAAATCATCAGATATAGTTATTATTTACACCATTATACCCATCCAAGTAAGGTAGTGGTGGAAAACAGATTACACCACGGCGTGGAGACGGTATTCCGTACGTACGCACGCGCGGTGATTTCATTTTCCGTAGGATGTATAGAAGGTGAAATAGGGTTTTTTCATATTTATAATAACAAATCAGTATATTAATGATAATTATGTTATTAATTCATAAAGAAACAACTAAATAAGAATAAGTATAAGAATAAATAAAGTTGAAAGAATCGGTAACGGACATTACCTCTTCTTTGAAGCGTCTCTTCTTAACCTCCTCTTAGGGCACTAAATATGGTATTTGAAGAAGACCAGGACCTCTATGATGTTTCTATATAAGTGTATAAGAGAAATTGGTAGGGGTTGTCCGATATTGAAGGCTCAAAGTGGTGTGAGGAGGAGAGGGAGGAGGTTCCCTTTTATAAGGGGGGAGAGAGGCACCTTAGGAAAAACATAAAATATTATTATATAATAAAGTCATATTCGGTTTTTAATAGCTTCAAATTGATTTATTTCGATGCTAAGGTGGGGATGGGTATAAATCCTCTCAAATAATAGATTTTATACAAGTTTAGGTTACTATTTTAACCTTATCATTAAGATTTAACTCTAAGTTAAATAATTTCACTTTTACCGTGTCTTCTTGTTTTCTTACATTATATGGTTAATAAACTTACTATAACAAGAAAAACAAACCCCAAGTTGTTCATGATTAATATATATAACCTTATATAAGTCATTTGGCCTAACCATATATTTTTACGAATAAAATAACAATTAATAATATAATATTTGTTTTAATAACTATTTTATGTCAATTTTGACACTCTTTGGTAATTGATTTTTGTGAAAATCATAACAGCATTATTAGTTCAAAAAAAGTTAATTAAATCAATACTAATATTTCATATTAACCTATAAAATAATTTTAATTCTTAAAAAGTCTCAAATTACATTTATTTGGGTATTTATAATATCAATTATGTTAATATTTCCTTAATAAGGTAATTACTGCATCATCATTGTGTCATAAATAAATTAAATTATTTAAAGTCTAAAAATTATAAATAAAATACCATTATGTAGGAAATATTTTTAGATTTATAATGAATATTTATAGTCTAATTTATCTTATTTATAACCCTATATTAAAAATGTTTTAGTTATTAAACTTTGATTTTAACTATTTTAACTCTTCTTTAAATAAAATAATATTAAATGTCCTAATCTAATCCAAGTTGACCTAAAGGGTAATATTTTATTCCTAAGGTAGTTTTTGGTCTAATTATACTTATCCAATATAATTAGGACATGTGTTAGGGTAATAATAATATCATTTTTTTCCCTTAATTACCCTATTTACTTTTAACCGTGGTAAAAAAAAGTAAAAAGTTACTATTCACCAAAAATTGTTTTTATCTTATTGAACCACATTTTACTTCTTGATATTAACTGTGTCTCTCAGATTTTCTAAATTCCACTCACATTAGCGTTAAAATTAAGTTTTATGTAAATTTTCAAATTCTCCTAGGAGGTGGTTAAAAGACGGTGAAAAGTTCAATAAAATTTTTATATATCTAAAATTATTATAAAATGACTCTAATTAATTACATTGAAATTATATAGGTATTATGTATCAATTTTGACCTAAAATAAATTTAAATAAAATTAATAATTATTTAAATAAAATCTGGTTTTTAAATAGTAACCCAGTGTTTTCACTATTCATCAAAAATTGAAAGTTTTCAGAAAAATACCAAAAAATCACCCTAGGCTAATTTCAATATTCCGAATCCAAAAATAAAGTCCATTTTGAAATATAAAATTTATAAAATTTCAAAAATTTGGTATTACTATTCATAACGGCTAGTTTATATAATATTTTAATAACATATCATTGTTTAGTGAAACTCGGTATTACGTACAACGCAAGCTATCAAGGAAGGCTTTTCTTGCATGTAACGCAAGACAAGATAGTGTTGTGTGTAGTGAAAGATTCCTTTATATAACATTATACATAAAAAAAAATATTTCTCATAAAATCTCAGGTGTTACAAGAAGGGCCCATACTCCTCATGAACTAAAACATGACACACACTTGGATTTCATTTCTCATTAACTTGTGCTAGTTAATTATTAAAACAAATTCCTTATAAAGAAGGATTGGTTTAGTTGGAATGCCATTTTATGATCCATAAGGGCCCATACACCATATGAACCAAATAGTGGAACCCACTGAAACCACATCCTTTCCATAATCCACAACCTGCAGGAAAGGTCAGCACAGTTACATACATATCAACAAGGCATGGAAATATAAAACAGACAATGCTCGCTGAAAATTTAAACATGACATGGAAATATTCATGACCTAATCATGTTGTGCCTATCGTGATGCATATTCCAATTCATAACCCTCATTTCATCAGGTCGAACAATGAAATACAAATTTCAACCCCACAAGTATCAATAACATCTCAAAACATGTGAAGCGCCCAATAGTGAAACGATATCAACAGTAAACAGCAAAATCAATAACAAAATAATTTAGGAAACTTAGTCTTTACCCCGTACATGGGTTCATGATGCCCAGGCACGGCTTATAACTAAGTCCCTAAGCGTTCCCATTTTTTCAATCGATTGTCGCTAAATAGTAAAGCAAGAAAGAAAGAAAATCCTCTGATACCACTTTGTGATGTCACGGACCCGGCTGCCCCTCAACCCAAGCCCCGATCCTAGTTGGCCACATGACCCCTAGCTCGCCTCCCCATATTCCAGGGGCTTCCGAATAGCAGCGGGGGTTTAATGGTAATTCGGTGGGGGAGACTTTACCCCCTTTTCAGAGTACACAGTGGGAAGCAATAAAGTGATAGAATAGTAGAAGCACAAAGAATGGATAAGCAGGAGAACAGAAAAAACATACAACCAGACTACAAAAGTAAATTAAACCATGTATAACATACAAAAGCCTCATAGGTTGTGTCTAATACAAAATGAATGCATGGCATGCTGATACAAAAGTAAACAAAAGACTAGCATGATACAAGCAGTACAAAAGGAAAAAAAGAACAAAAAGGAAGTCCACGGGCATCTATAGCCAAGCTCGATTCTCTGCTCTAGAACTCCATCTAGAACATATGTATAGACATCAGCAACCTGAAATAGGTCCCTTGCCCCTACTATTACCTGCAGCAGAAAAGTCTACACGGGTGCCCAGGGGGCAGCCCGGGTAGGGTGTGAGACAAGTCTCAGTAGTCCACCACCAACGGTGTCTATGTGTAATCCAAAAAGGGTGATCTCAAGTAAAAAATTGTGTAATAGACTGCAAGCAAGTAAATCAAAGTAAATAGCAACCTTCCCGCTCAGGTTTCGGAAGGACACCAGGCGGGTCTACCTGCTTCAGCTCATAGATGGTATGTCTGAATGAGTCACCTGCTTATTTAGAGATAGATAGATATATATACATATATATAATATGTTTGGTAGGACCGGGATGGAACTCACGGATGTCCTTAACCCAGGGGCAGTGCTCTCGATCCTACCCCTGGCCCAACCTTGAGGAAGATCTCACAGTCTATCCTCATCCTGAAGGCATAATAATTATTCAAGGGAGCTCTCACAGTCTACCCTTAGCCCAAAGTCGTAACATAGGGGAGCTCTCACGGTCTACCTCTGGCCCGAAGCTATATCATTTAATTAGCATAGGTTATAAGGCATACACTTCTTATAACATTCATATCAATAAAACATGGCATTTCCATCTCACAATATCACATAATCACATTTCAAGAAAACATGCATTTAAAATAATAAAAGGGGTTTAGGCTAACTCATCCTGGCCAAGCCCTAACCAAACCATCCCATTTGCCTCACTTGGAAAATGGATTTCAATACATATCCATATGGTTCAAAGGTGGAAAAGGGCTAAAACCCAAGGTATAACACCTATGGGTGTCCATACCGGGGTCATACGGTACCCAAACACCCAAATGAGGGTAGTTCCCATAACCTCATATCACAAGGGTCATTTAGACAGTAAGCAGTCAATAATAATAAGATTTTTGGTGAAAGGAAAACCTCGACACGACGGTAAAAACCTGAAAAGATGAAAACCCAAAATGAAAACCATGTGACTACCTAACTTAGGGCTGTAGACGTAGGCTCGCTCGATATCGACCTCAGATTCACGGTAGGTTGGATGAGATTTGAGTTCCAGTCCAATGCCCTGAAAATAGGGTATATGATCCTACATCAAAATAACAAGACGGAAGGCAAGATTTGTTGAGGAGAAAGGGGTGCGTGAGTTTAGCCTCATCTTGGCCCTTCCAATGCTTCCGTCAGATCAAGGAAAAGACTCTGAAGGAAGAAACCACAAGAGATTGAGTGAGAAGAGGTTTTGGGAGCTCAAAGAGGATTCTCCTCTGGTTCTTTCCGCAGGAAGGAGAAATAAAGGCTTAAGGCCTTTTAAATTAATTAAGGGGGAAAAGGTAAATTTATCTAGAACTGGGTCGCACAGTTTAGGTGCACAGTTTACCAAACCATGTGAAAACCGTGTGCATCCCTCTGCCATTAGAAAAAGGGGCGCATGGTTTAGGCACACGGTTTACCCAAACCATGCCCAAACTATGCGCACCTCCCTGCTTCCAGACCAAAGGCCGCACGGTTTACCCAAACCATGCGCAAGCCGTGCGCAGGCCATACGCCCCTGTCTGCAAGCCCATTTCTCAAACTCCCAGGCTCCGAACCAACCCCAGACACTCCCCAGACCTTCCTTAGAACATTTCACACATTAAACAAGCTTAAAGGAAAGATTATAAAGGAAAACTAATGATCTGTACCTTTTCCAAAGAGTCGGGTAGTTACATAAATATTTCATCAAGTTTACAAGAGATCATGTAGACGACCCTTATAAAATCCATTTTCTATGTTTACATGTTGTTATTCAAAAAAATAGTCTGGAAGAGTTGTAAGAACATTTAATTTGTCATGTAATAGATCAAAACTATAAATTTTGAACTAAATATGGGGAAAACTGAATGTGGACATTGATTGGGATGATACTACGGCTTATGAATCATTTGATATGAATACCTTTGTAAAAGATGATAGGGATCACATGGAAGAAATGACCATGGAAATTAAATATGACCTTTTTGATTTTCTAAATTTTTTTGAGGAGTTAAATAGTTGTTCTAAGAAACCATTGTATACCAGTTGTACTAAATACACAGCATTGTCTGCTGTATTGAAGTTATATAATTTAAAAGCTGGCAGTGGATGGAGTGACACCAGCTTTACAGAACTACTTGGTCTTTTGAAAGATATTATATCAGAAGAAAATGAACTACCATTATAAACATATGACACTAAACGAATGTTACGTTCAATGGGAATGATCTCTAAAAAATACATGCTTGTCCAAATGATTACATTTTTTTTTCAAGGACCAATAATCACTCATAAAATTTCCTAAGTGTGGCGTAGATCGATACAAGAAAAATTAATCAAGTCCTTCGAAATTTGTATGGTACTTTCCTATACTTCAATGGTTTAGAAGACTATATGTATGTCAGGAAACTGTGGGACAATTAACATGGTATGATAATACAAGAATTAAATATGTGAACCCAGTTCATCTAGTAGATTCTCCTCAGTGGAAGAAAATAGATTAGGAGTTTCCTGAATTTGGAGATATGTTGAGAAACTTTTGTCTTGTGTTATATATAGATATAAAAAATCCTTTTGGTTTATAGAGTAGTACTCACAATACATTTCTCATCATGTTGGTAAATTATAAATTTCTTCCTTAGTTATGCATGAATCTCAAATACATTATGTTGTCTCTGCTTATATCTAGACCAAAGCAACACTGTAAAGATATTGATGTCTATTTGGCTCCATTTATTGAAGATCTGAAATTGATGTGGGATACAGATGTTACAATGTATTATGCTCATATAAGTAAATAATTCACATTGAGGGCCATGTTGTATAAAATTATAAATGACTTACTTTCTTATGGAAATTTATTAGGATATATCATTAAAGGAATGTTGGGGTGTCCCATTTTTGAAAAACACACATACTCAGTTCAGCAAAAACATTCCTCAATAGTATGTTTTTAGGAAATTGGAAATTTTACCTTGATAACATAAATACCGATCCTAGATGACAGAATTCGATGGGAATATCAAACAGGTAAATCACCGTCTTCAGCAACTGGTGATCAACTATACAGATAATTAAAAAATATTAACACTATTTTTGGTAAACCATTTTTTAAAACCATACAAAATCAAGTTGGAAGAAGAGATCATTTTTCTTTTAATTTTTTATTGTAAGTTGCTGTATGACAGATATTTTTTTGATTTCCTATATGTAGAAAAAATTATTTGATAGTGTTATTGGCACATTACTAAATGTTCCTAGAAAAATAAAAGATGGAATCAAGGCTAGGTTGGACTTGATTGAAATGGGGTTAAGAGAAGAGTTGGCACCAGTGAAAGGTAATGGTGTAATTTTCTTTCTCCGGTATATTACACTCTATCCAGATAGAAAAAATTAAAATTTTTCTTTTTCCATACTAGTGTAAAAGTTCCACAATGTTATTCATCAAATATCAAGAATTTCATGTTAATGACTAATTTGAAGTTATAAGGACTAAAATTGCATGCCTTTTGTAAGAACCTGGATATTCTTTTCAGGTATGTTTTCCTTTTCTGGTCATTTTTGATAAAAAGAGGAATTTCTAGAAATTTTTGAAGTACACATCATGTACTTTATGAGTACACACCATGTACTCAGTTACCGCGGGTAGCCGTGTGCTGGTCGTGTAGAGGCCTTGCACACAACCATGTGTAGTGACCTAGAGGCCGCCTAAATTTGGGCTTGGTAAGGGTAAATAGATGATGTGTACTTAAAAAGTACACGCTATGTACTTTCTTTTTTTCATTAAACATATCGGGGTCATGTCTAATCACCAAAAAGGCCTTTTTCTCAACCTAGTTCGCCCGAGAGCGGACGTACATCCGCAATCTTTCTCCGAGCCCCCGAATGAGCATATGATCTCTGATTTGACCTTCGTCGATTGCGTTGGGATCTCCTCTGTAAGATCTTGTTACTGCTAGAGATTTGTTCCATGATTCCTCCTCCTTCCCAAGTTATCCTCCATTGAACTTTTTAGACATTTTTTTTATATCTACGGTGTTCTTGGGCGATTCAAAGCTTGAGGTTCACATATAGCGATCTCCCAACACCAAGGTAGGTAGCTTGTGCCTTTCCGTTGAAAGTATTTGAGTAATAAGTGAAATTTTGTCCAATACCCTTGAATGGGGTATTGCAAGTTTACTGTTTTAACCCTGTTAATTGCCTTCCATGTGTGTATTCTTGAGTAGAGGTTAATTTAATGTGAATAGGGTTGATTGCTATGATTTGGAAGTGATTTACCATGCATGTTCTGTTTACGACTATTTGGTCATGTTTAGCCTGTTAGGCTTCCTTGATGTTTTCCCATTCCTAGTATGGTAGGATGGAGTGATTATTTTTTATCTGACATGCTTGATATGTTGTAGACTGTTTATCCAAGTAGTTCTTGAGGTTTAATTTGGTTGTATTGCATCTCTATGCTTGTTTGACTTACACAGGTCTGTGAGAAACTGGTGTAGTAGACTATAAGAGGAATTGACCATGTGAGCTTCCTTAGAGAGTCTTTAACCACTTTTGACTATAAGGGAAATTGGCTGTGTGATCTTCCTCAAAGAGTCTTTGTCACTTTGACTATAAGGGGAATTGACTGAGAGTTCTTTTTCAGAGAGTCTTTGTTATATCCTTGTAATTTGAACCAGAGGGGTAGATTGTGTGTGCTTCCCAGAGGGTTGCTTGTGTTATTAGGTAGGACCATAGGGGATAGGTTGTGAGTACTTCTCAGAGGGTTACCTATTTGTGTTTTCCTGGTTGATTATCTATTTACTTGATATATGAAACTGAATGATTTGAAAATGTATATTGTTTACTGCTGAGTGTGTCCTTTTTTACTGATTCCTGTTATTTATTACCTGTTATATATTCACTGACTGTTATGAACAGATCTTGTGGTGGTTGCCTATTGGGATTTAGTCTCACACCCTGTTTGGGACATGCTTTTGGGCCCAAACAGATTATATTGTTGTAGGTATAGATAAGGTCAAGCACCCTTCTACTTCAGGTACTTGAGTGCTGTGGAGATGGAGAGCATGGGACCAAGCTGAGGCTTGCGATGCTGAGGAGATGTCATCTATCTTTCTCTTGTACTTTTGTTTAGTAATATTTGTATTCCATCAATTTTATTTGTTTAGATACTTTCCTAGACATATGTATCTTGCATCATTCATAAATATATGTGTGTGTACTCCAGTTTATTAATTCTATTCTTCGGTTGTTTCCTTTTGTATGGATTATTACTACTTTCACTATTGTATATATATTTTAATTCTATTGTGTTACTCTTCTAAGGAGGGAATAGTTTCCCCACTATCACACCCAAGGCTCTCGCTGCTAGTTGGAAGCCTCTGGTGTTCGGGGAAATTTGCTTGAGGCCATGTGACCAACTGGGTACGAAGCGCCTCTGGGCGGCTTTCGGAACTGGGATGTTACAAAGTGGTATCAGAGGAATTATTTCTCCTTGACTTACTGTTTGGAGACTATAGCTAGGGATAGGAAGGAATAGGTACTTGGTAATAAGTTGTGCCTGGGCATAGCTAACCCGTGTACAGGGAAAATCCAAATTACCTCATAATTGAAGTTTTTCTGATTTTGCAAATTTACAGTTGATTTTATTTCACCATTGGGTGATTCACATGTTTTTTGATGTTATCATTGATGTTATTGAGGTTCTATTTCTATTTCAACCTGATGAGATGAGGGGATGCCATCTCATGCATCATATAGGAACTTGCTAGAAATCACATGTCATGCATTCTTGTCATTCCATTTAGGGTGAATTAGCGATTTCATGTTGTTAGGATATATTTTGTGCTATATACATACTATTGTGATAGATTCTTGATAGAATACCTGTTGTTTGATAGGGTATTGTTTGTGTAAGATTTTGTTTGAATGAATTCCAAACTTTGGTTCTTGAGGTGTTATGAGCCCTCATGGACTGTAATTTGGTGGATCATTTCCTGTTATGTTTGGTTATAGCATGTTTAAGATGCCAAGTTCTGATTCGCTGGGAGTATGGGCCCTCACGGATCAGAATTTGGCACTTAAATGAGTGTTTCAGTGTTTTTCTAGGCTCCAGAATAGTTTCTAAGGCTTACTATCTAGAAAACCTTAGAATACACCCCGTATAGTTTTGAATACATTCCATGTGTTCTTTTTCTCGGGAATAAAATATTTTTATTAAGTACACGCCGTGTACCGCATGTACATGTCGTGTAGCCTCTAATCGTGTCTCAGACTGTGTGAGCAAGGACATGGGGTTGGAGTTTTGGTAAAACACGTCATGTACCGGATGTACACATCATGTTGTAGAACCGTGTAACCGGTCATGTCACTAACAACATGGGTCGGTTGATTCTCCTTTAGTACACGTCGTGTCTTTCTGGAACACGCCATGTAGTGTGATCCATGTATCTGGTTGTGTCACTAACAACACGGGTCGGTGAAGCTCATCTAGTACACACCGTGTCTGGATAGAACACTTCATGTAGTCTTCTTCTAGGAGAATCGTGTGGGTTAGTCGTGTAGAAGGACTCAGGCAGGGAAAGAGAAGCCAATTACACACTGTGTGTTAGGAAAATACGCCATGTGTGTGGAGTGTTACATGACCTGGGATGGCAGAAGTACACGCCCATGTGAAAGGCTTAAGGGAACACGCCGTGTAGGCATTATACACGTCATGTATCCATGTTTTATAAAACTTGAATGCTTTCTTTCTCTTGTTCCCTTCTTACAATTCTAGGTTTCAGTCCCTGGAAATTTTTATCTATGGTGTGTGCTTGACCTTGAAGAGTAATGACACTAAGACGTCCTCCGATTGTACACCAGTTACAAGGCAGTGATCAAACACCAGATATAGTTGATCAAGGACTTCCAGTAGATCCCCTATTTGTTCCAGTTTTGGCACCAACGGTTATACCTGACATAAGTGTCGATGCGCAATTCAGGGAAGGATTTTTGAGGATGATACAGACCTTCCAGAGAGTGTCTCCTCCTACCCCGTCGATTGTAGAATTGACGTGGGTCTTTCAGCAGTGGCATCCTTCCACTTTCTCAGGGGATGGAGGACCCTAGGCTGTAGAGTCATGGCTAGAAGCCATGTTGATGATCTTCGAGCATCTGAAGACACCTCCAAATAGGAGGGTCAATCTTACTACCAACATTCTTCGAGACTCTGCCAAGAGATGGTGGTATGTGATATCAGAGGTGGGACGCTAGTAGAATTTGTCTTGGGATGATTTCCATCACACCTTCTATGATTACTTCTATCCAGAGACCTTGAGGTCCGATTGATCCTGAGAGTTCATGAGTCTGGAGAAGGGTACTCTTTTTGTTATGCAGTACTCTTCTCACTTCACCAAGCTACAGTGATTTACACCCTTTCTAGGGGGAGATGATTTGTTCCTTGCACGGAAGTTTGAGGATGGTCTCAGTCATGATATTCAATCCCAGGTGAACATATTTAGGTTGATTTCAATATCCTCTATAGTCAACCAGGCACTAATCATGGAGCATAATCTGAGGGATTCTAGAGCTGTGAGCCAGGGCGGTTCAGCACCCAGAGTTAGTGCTCCGCCATCTGATAGCAGTAAGCACCGTAGGGAGACTAGTGGAGTGTCGAGGGACCTAGTGGAGTGTCGATATTACAGCAAGATGGGTCATCTTTAGTGATTCTGTCAGATCTTCTCACCAGTAGCTAGAGATAGGGGTTCTTCTATGACTCCGCGTTCAGAAGAAGCACCACCAATTACTCCTCAGTTTGGGAACTGGAGTATTCTGGCCATTCGGGCTGAGGTGGAGGTCGTGGTTGTGGTAGTCAGTTTCCAGGATTTTAGCGACAGTAGGTTGGATCAGCTTAGAGTGGTCAGGAAGGTTCACAAGGCCACGATGTAGGACAGACTTTTGTGGTGGAGAAGACCCATCAGGAGTAGGATCCCAGACCCTCTACAGTTCAAGGTACGATCCTAGTTTCCTCAGTTCTATCTTCTTCTCTTTTCGATATAGGGTCTTCCCATAGCTTTATATTTGTTGTTGTTGTAGAGATCCTTGGGCTCTGTATCTTTTCTTCTACCGATATATTGACGCTAGACACTCCTTTGGGGACTAGAATGGATAGTGTATGTCAGTGCAAGGAGTGACCTCTTGAGGTTGGTGGGTGTCCCTTCTTATGGGACCTCTATGTCCTAGAGATGATAGGCTTTGACTTCATTCTCGGAATGGACTGGTTAGTTCCCTTCTAGGAAGTCGTCGAATTTTATCATCGTAGGGTGATTTTCACATCACCAGAGGGTGAATTTTTTCTTCATAAGGGCGAATGGGATGTCCAGGTGAGCAGAGTGGAACCCGAGCATCATGGGTTTGGAGGAGTTATAGCCCGGATTTCTAGTCTATATTTGGATGACTAGGGTAATTCACAGTTATAATTTCCTCCAGTAATGGATTGTTTCAGGGATATCTTTCCAGATGACTTTTCAGGTTTCCCTTCGGAGAGAGGTGGATTTTTTTTTTTGAGCTTGTTCCAGGAGTAGCACCGGTGTCTATTCCTCCTTATAGGATGGCTACACTAGAGTTACAGGAGCTCAAGAAGCAGTTGGAGGAGTTGCAGGAAAATGGTTTCATCTGACCCAACACTTATCTGTGGGGTTCTTCAATCCTATTTGTGAAGAAGGCAGACATTACCCTTGAGATTTTTGTGGATTATCAGAAGTTGAACCAGTTGATGGTCAAGAACCAATATCCCTTACTGAGGATTTATTATCTCTTTGATCATATTTGAGGAGCCTAGGTGTTCTTGAAGATTGACTTGAGATCCATTTATCATCAGTTGTGTGTTAGACCATCTAATATACCTCTTACAGCTTTTGGGAGTAGGTATGTTCTATACTAGTATGTGGTTATGTCGTTCGGTCTCACGAACGCGCCTGCAGTCTTCATGGAACTGATGAAACGAGTGTTCCATCCATACTTGGATTCTTTCATAGTGGTCTTCATGGATGATATCTTAGTGTACTCTCACACTCGACATGACCATGCTACCCATCTTGAGATCTTTCTGAGTACACTGAGAGAGCATCAGTTATATGCTAAGCTCTCAAAATTCCACTTTTGGATGGACGAGATTCACTTATTAGGTCATGTTATCTCAGAGTTAGGAGTATCAGTCAACCCAGAGAAATTGATAGATGTAGTTTCCTGGGAGCATTCGAATAACGTCTTTGAGGTATAGATTTTTCTAGGACTGGATGGTTACTATAGACATTTCATACAGGAATTTTCACACTTAGCAGCACCACTGACGGGTTTGACTAAGAAGGGTGATAGGTTCTCATGGTCAGATTCTTGTGAGTCATCCTTTTAGGATCTGAAATGGAGATTGACTTTAGCAATGATACTAGTCTTTCCAAAGTCAGGAAAGAGATATATTATTTATTGTGATGATTCAGGTATCGGGCAGGGAGTTGTGCTTATGCAGGGGGAAGTATTCGTTGCATACGGGTCTCGGCAGTTGAGTCCATATGAGAGGAACTAACCAACACAAAATCTCGAGTTGGATGTTATTGTTCATGATTTACACTATTTGATACATTACCTTCTGGGAGAGAATTTTGTGGTTTTCACCAACCACAAAATCCCCAAGTACATATTCACTCAGCATGACCTGAATTTGAGACAGCGAAGGTGGGTTGAGTACCTCCAGTCCTTTGACTTTGAGTTTTCCTATATACCTGGGAAAGGAAACTTCATGGCTGATGCGTTGAGAAGGAGGACTCAGATATAGGCAGTTCAGGAGTCCAACAGTGAGTGCCAGCTTATGGCTCTATTCTCTGAGATTCATTTAGAGGTGCATGACAGAAAGAGGCAGACATTTCTTTCTTCTATAGCTATTACCTCTACTCTTCTTGATCGAGTGCGAATGAGGGAGCTATCGGATTCTGAAGGCCTAGTCCGATGGGAAAGTGTGTTAGGAGAGGACTTTATTCCTGGACGGACCATAGTAGTGGATGAGATCTTGTATTTCTAGGGGTTTGTATGGGTGCCAGAAGACATATGTGAGGAGATGATACGGGACTTTCATTCTTCAATTTGGGTAGTTCATCCTGGTGTCACCAAGATGTATCATGATATACACCATCAGTATTGGTGGTCTGGTATGAAAAGAGATGTTGATGGTTTCATAATGAAGTGTTCCATCTGTTACCAGGTGAAGATAGAGCATCAACGACCAGCAGGGCTTTTGCAGCAGTTACCCATTCTCAAGTAGAAGTGGAATGATGTCGTGATGGATTTCATGACAGGGTTGTCAAGGTTGCCTTGAGGGAATGATGCAGTATGGGTTGTCATTGACAAACTCATGAAGGTTACTCACTTCTTACCGATTAAGGAGACCTTCAGTGTTGATGAGCTGGGAAGGTTGTACATACAAGAGATTGTACATCTACATGGGGTTCCACACTCCATTGTTTTAGACATATATGCACGTTTTACTTCTTGGGTCTGGCAGAGGCTTCAGAAGTCTTTGGGTACACAGGTACTTTTGAGTACAGCTTACTATCCCCAGACAGATGTCCAGTCTGAGTGTATGATTCAGGTGCTTCAGGACATGCTAAGATCATGCATTCTGGATTTTGGAGGTTCTGGGGAGAAGCACATACCTCTTGTGGAGTTTTCCTACAATAATAGTTTTCAAGAAACTATTCAAATGGAACCTTATGAGGATTTGTACGGTAGGCCATGATGATCACCCTTATGTTGGCTGGAGGTAGGAGAGACAACTATGTTGGGACCTCGTCTTGTTCAGGAGACCATAGAGTAGATAGATTTGATTCAGAAGAGGATGGCTACTGCATAGTCATGACAAAAATCTTATGATGATCAGCGGAGACGACCTATGGAGTTTGAGGTTGGGGATCAGGTTTTCTTGTGTTTCACACGAAGGTTGGGGTATATAAGGATTAGGAGATAGGGTAAGCTTTCACCGAGGTACGTCGGGCCATTTAAGGTGTTGGAGAGAGTTGGGATGATTTCCTATCAGTTATAGTTTCCTCAGAGGTACTGGGCTATGCACGACATCTTCCATGTTTCTCAGCTTCGTCGTTACTTCTCAGACTCGTCTCATGTATTCCAACCCGAGGAGGTTGAGTTAGAAGTGGATGCATACTTTTAGGAGAATCCTATCTAGATTTTCAGTCGAAGTATGAAGGTTCTCTATGGTCATTATGTTCCTATAGTGCGAGTGCTATGGCAGCACAGGCGAGTGCAAGATGAGACTTGGGAGTGGGAGGTGGATGTATGATCGCAGTGGCTGGAGCTGTTCGGGGTTTCTTCTTCTACACCACCTTACTAGGAAATTCAAGGACAAATTTCTTTAAGGGGGGAAGTTTGTAAGAACCAGGATCTTCTTTTCAGGTGTGTTTTCCTTTTCTGGTTGTTTTTTAGAAAAAGAGGAATTTCTGGAAATTTTTGAAGTACATGTCATGTACTTTATGAGTACACGTTGTGTTCTTGGTTACCGCAGGTAGTTGTGTGTTGACCGTGTAGCGGCCTTGCACACGGCCATGTGTGGTGACCTGGAGGCCACCTAAAGCGGGGCTCATTAAGGGAAAGTACACATCGTGTACTTCAAAAGTACATGTTGTGTACTTTGTTTTATTAAATATACTAGGGTCGCGTCTAATCACCAAAAAGGCCTTCTTCTCGACCTAGTTCGTCTGGGAGCACCCGTATAGCCGCGATTTTTCTTTGATCCCCCAAACGAGCATCTGATCTCTTATTCAACCTCTGTTGATTGCATTGGGATCACCTCAGTAAACTCTTACTTCTGCTAGAGCTTCGTTCCATGATTCCTCATCCTTCTCAAGTTATCCTCTATTGAACGTTTTAGATGTTTTTGTGGATATGTGGTGTTGTTGGGCGATTCAAGGCTTGAGGTTCACATATAGCGATCTCCCCACAACGAGTTAGGTGTTTTGTTCCTTTCTGTTGAAATACTTTGAGTAATATGTGTAATTTTGTCCAATACCCTTGAACGACGTATTGCGATTTTACCATTTTAAACCTATTAATTTCCTTCCATGATTGTATTCTTGAGTAGAGGTTAATTGAATGTGAATAGGGTTGAATGCTATGCTTTGAAACTGATTTCCCATGCATGTTCTGTTTATGACTGTTTGGTCCTGTTTAGCCTGTTAGGCTTCCTTGATGTTTTTCCATGCCTAGTACAGTAGGATGGAGTGATTATTTTTTATCTGACATGCTTGATATGTTGTAGACTATTTAGCCAAGTATTTATTGAGGTTTACTTTGGCTGTATTGCATTGCTATGATTGTTTGACTTACACAGGGTCATGAGAACCTAGTGTAGTAGACTATAAGAGGAATTGACCATGTGATCTTCCTTAGAGAGTCTTTAACCACTTTTGACTATAAGGGTAATTGACCATGTGAGCTTACTCACAGAGTCTTTATCACTTTGAATATAAGGGGAATTGACTGAGAGTGCTTCCTCAGAGAGTATTTGTTATATCCTTGTAATTTGAACCAAATAGGTAGACTATGTGTGCTTCCCAGAGGGTTTCTTGTGTTGCTAGGTAGGACCAGAGGGGATATTCTGTGACTACTTACCAGAGGGTTACCTGTTTGTGTTTTCCTGCTTGATTATTTGTTTACTTGATATATGAAACTGAATGCTTTGAAATGTGGATTTTTTACTATTGAGTACTTCCTTGTTTACTGCTTCTAGTTATTTATTACCTGCCATATATTCACTGACTGTTAGGCATAGATCTTGTGGTGGTTTCCTATTGGGATTTAGTCTCGCACCCTATTTGGCCCATGATTTTGGGCCCAAGCAGATTATATTTTTTCAATTATAGATAAGGGAAAGCACCCTTATACTTTAGGTACTTGAGTGCTATGGAGCTGGAGAACATGGGACTAAGATGAGCCTTGCGATGCGGAGGAGTTGTCATCTATCTTTCTTTTTTACTTTGGTTTAGTACTGTTTTCATTCCAGCATTTCGATTTTTTTGGATTATTTCCTAGACATATGTATCATGCATCATTCATATATATATATGTGTGTGTGTGTGTGTGTGTGTGTGTGTGTGTGCTCTAGTTTATTAATTCTAGTCTTCCGCTATTTCATTTTGTATGGATTATTACTACTTTTGCTATTATATATCTATTTTAATTCCACTGTGTTACTCTACCAAGGAGGGCATAGTTTCCCCCACTATCACACCCAAGGCCCTCTCTGCTAGTCAGTATCCTATGGCGTTCAAGGAAATGCGCTTGAGGTCATGTGAACAAGTAGGTACGAAGCACCTATGGGCAGCTTCTGGAACTAGGATGTTACACCTATCATGTTTTGATACAAGATTTAATGCTTGTTTCTTTCCATTGAATTCTGCCTCAAAATGTACGACATACATTAAACAAACTCTACTTATTTTTCAATGTCATATGCAGTAATGCTATAGACCCAGTGGAGTTTCCCATCATGAATAAGGAGAATGCAGTCATATTATGGGAATTAGAGATGTTCTTCCTACCATCATTCATTGATATAATGGTTCACTTGGTCAGATAGGTTCAACTATGTGGTTTTTTCCATTACAGATGGATGTACTCTATTGAACGGTATATGAATATTTTGAAAGGGTGTGTCAATAATCGAATTCGTCCAGAAGATTGTATTTTAAAATGATATATTGTTGAATAAGATATTGAATTCTGTACCGATTACCCATCAGATGTTGAAAGAATCGGTCTCCCAAAGTCTCATCACAATGAACACCTTATAGGAAAAGGTATTTCTAGAATATATATTGTTACAATTACCTTTATAGAGCGGGATCAAGCACATATTTACCTATTAAATAATATTAAAGATTTTGATTCATACATTAAAACCCACAAATAAAATTCTCAGATATTTTAATCAATCAAGGGATGAAGGATGGATATCAAATACACATGATCAATAGTTTATAGGATGTTTTAGAGATCAAATTTATAAGGAGTTATCCAAAAATATGAATTCAATTGTTGAGCGAATTCAATAGCTAGCCATAGGATCGAATGAAAATGTTATATCTTACAAGGGTTTTGTAATCAATGTTTATATGTTCTCTAAAAAAGAACACAATGACTTAATTGCAATGCAAAAATAATGGTGTCACGCTTATGGCTGAAGTGATGAACATAACTAGTTCCAAGTATAGAAATCCAATTTACGCAAATATGTCATATTTTGGAATTATTGAAAAGAAATACGAGTTGGATTATATAACATTTCACGTGCCTATTTTCCATTAAAAATGGGTTGACAATATCAATGGAGTGAAATTTGATGAAATAGGCTTTGTAAATGTGAATTTAAGTGTGAAAGGGGGAAAAGATGATCTATTCATAATGGCATCACAAGCAGTGCAATTATTTTATGTCTCTGATCCAACAAACAAGAATTGTTCAATTGTACTAATGATGACTAAAAAATATTGAGTCGGATGAAAATTCAATTGAGGATGACCCTTTTCATTGGGACATCACAATCAGTTCATGTCAATACCAATATAGATAATGTATTTTACGTTAGAGGGTAACAAAAAGAGGGGATTTGGATTATTTATAGAGGAACCAAATCCTGGAAACCTTTAAAAAAATAAATAGGGTTCAATGAGAAGTTAAGATTGTTTTTTAATATATTATTTTTTTCCTCATAATATTATATGTTCCCTACTTTATTAACATAATATAAATTAAATGTTTGACTAATCATATTGACAATTTATTTTACACATGATGGAAGAAAAAACTATAATGAAGGAAACCCTTTGGAAAGATGTAAAGGAAATTTTATGATATACTTTCTCTATTTTACCGAAAAATTATATAATGAAATGTTGATTTAATTTTCATTATTAATTATAGAGTTCATTTATTTTATAAAAAATTTCCATGTGTCAAGCCTTTTCAATAATACAAATAACCCTATCTCTACTCAAAGAGGTAATATCAATGTTTTTAAAGTAAAATAATTGTACATAGAATTAGTGTGTTGTCTTATATTTATGTTTAATTTATTTCTTTTTAGTATTAAATACATAATAATTGTTTTATTATACAGTTGGATTATTTTGTTCGAGTTAGGGTGCTTTTTCCAACTTTCATGCTTCTTATCCCTCAAAACCTTTTCACCCCTGCAGTGTTTCATTTATCACTTTCTTTAGAGTTCTCTCCACTGCCTTTACAGGAAGAGAAATGATGTTGCCTCTGCTCAATTACAGATGTAATCTTGATATTTTCATATTAAAATAATTTTCCATAGAATTAATGTATTATTTCATATATATGTTTAATTTATTTATTTTTACTATTACTCACATAATAATTGTTTTCTTATATAGGTGGATAGTTTTATTTGATTTGGGGTTCTTTGTCCATATTTCATGTTTATTCTCCCTCAAAACCTTTTCACGCCTTTAGTGTTACATCTATCAGTTTTTTTCAAGTTATCTCCAATATCTTTTCAGGAAGAGAAACGATACTTCCTCTACTCAATTACAGAGGTAATCTTGATGTTTTCATAGTAAAATATTTGTCCATTGAATTAATGTATTGTTTCATATTTATTTTTAATTTATTTATTTTTAATATTACTCACATAATAATTGTTTTCTTATACATGTGGATTCTTTTGTTCAAGTTGGGGTGATCTATCCATTTTTATCCCTTTCTGCACCAAAACTTTCATAGACTTCTTCTCCCTCAAAATTTTTCATCCCTACAGTGTTGACATTTATCACTTTCCTTCAAGTTCCCTCCACTACTCAATCACATAGGTAATCTTGATATTTTCATAGTAAAATCATTTTCCATAGAATTAATATATTATTTAATATTTATGTTTGATTTATTTCTTTTTAGTATTACTCATAATAATTGTTTTCTTATATAGGTGGACTTTTTTTTAGTTGATGTGGTTTATTCGAAGCTTCTCATGTAGTGTTGGTAGTTTAATAAATGAAGTCAATGGATATCATGGTAACATTGTCAGTTAGGATTTTTTTTGAGACATTAGGATTTGTAGAAATCATCCACACCTCAATCCAACACACGATGTGATCGGTATGACTCCAAGTACTTATTTCTATTTTAAATTGAAATTAATTTTAGTAAAAAAGAAAATTGATTCAATGTGTCTCTTATCAGTTTAAAATTGACATGTGACTTTAAAAGGTTTCACTCACTGAAAATTGATAAAATATGCATAGATTTTCTTGATAATTTAGGGAATCAATTCATAAATCATTTGTGACGTGTATGAATTATTATCATGTCAAACTAATACAAGATGTGATTCGTATAATTCAAAGTGAGTGTTTCAAGTTTAAAATGATATTTTAGTAAAAAATACAAGTGATGTACTCAAAACCAAGAAAACACATTCATATTGTTTTGATACTTTAGGAAAACAATCCATAAGTGATTTGGAATGTGTAGGAATCAGCCTCACCTAAATTTTATGCACAGTGTGACCGGTATGACCCTAAGTGTGTCCTTATTTAAAATTGACATCAATTTTAGTAAAAAACAAACTTACCTACTCAAAAATAAAAAAAACATTCATATAGTTTTGATACTTTAGAAAAATTATCCATAAGTTATTTAAGATGTGCATGAATCAACTACACCTCAATTTGATACACAGTGTGACCGATATGGCTCTAAGTGCATTTTTTATTTAAAATTGACATCAATTTTAGTAAAAAGGAAAAATAACCTACTCAAAACAAATAAAATTCATTCAAATTGTTTAAATAATCTAGTAAAATTATTCATAAGTCATTTTTAATGTATAGGAATCAACCACACCTCAATATGATGCACGGTGTGACTGGTATGACTCCAAGTGTGTCTTTTTATTTAAAATTGACATAAATTTTAGTAAAATAACACTTTCTATAAATTTATTTCTTTATATTATTACTAACATAAGAATTATTATACAGGTACATTCTTTTTCTCGAGTAGGGGTGGTTTGTTCGTAAATAGAATGATTCAGGTCAAGATTAAAAGATAAAGGAACATTGATGTTTTTTAATGTATGTAATAATTTGTATTTATGTAATTGTATGAACCAATGTTTGAAATGTATATAATATATTGTTTTTTTATTGTGTTTGGGTTGTAAATTTCATTTCATTTAAATAATTTATTGGGAATTGTTTTGGTGATATCTGGCGTGTTTCTAGTGATATGGTGTGTTGTTGCAACAAAATATAGTATGTCCCTTTATCAATGCTTTTAAAAGAGCTGATAAAGGTCTATTTTATCATAGCTTATAAAAGAACTGATAAAATTTCCTCTATTAGTGCTTCTATAAGCACTGATAAATGGTTCCTTTAGTGACACTAAATTAAATTACTGATAAAAGACTAGGTCTTTTAACCTCGCTCTTGTATTCATCATTTTTCTAGCACTAATAATGGCTATTTCTAGTGATATTAATGGTCGTTTTTATAGTGGTGTGACTTTAAATCATAAATTTAAAATGTCCTAGTTGTATAATGTTAAATTGAACCATGTTTTATCCCTCCTTTACACAATCCAAATTCATGTGGGAGTAGTTTCTTGACCAAAGTCGATGTAAATTCCCCTACTAATTTCAGACATCATTCCCGTAACATGACACTCATTATGGCCATTGGTAGAAAAACAAATTCAAAGTCCCATAAAATTTATTGGCCATCAGAAATGGATAATCGGTGTCCTGAGGACACTGTTTTTTGACTATGCGCACAATTCCTCAGTGGCTTTGTATAAGTTTCCTACAAAAAAGGCCTTTCAAACAAAGAAAAATTCATCCTCATGAGATGATTTTACTACTTCCATATTCCACATGGCTTATATGCCCCATATCATATCCTATATCCAAAAAACATAAAATTAGGTTCAAGAAAAATCCCTCATTTATGTCTGAAAGATATTGGGACATCCTTGGTCAATGAGTCCTAAATTGGGTCCCTTCCCCTATAAATCATGGTTAGATTTGTTCTACCTAATAAATCGGTAATGATAGTCTATTTTTTAAGACTTTAAACTAACCATAAAAAAGAGATGAAACTCTCCAGGATGAAAACCCACAAAGGGAACTCTGGAAAAAATTCAAGTATCGACTCACAAAACCTATGATTTTCATGTTTTAGTAAAATATCAATAAAAAATCAAAAGAGATAGAAATATTGCCAATTTAAAACCCTAAAAAGGGTAGATTAAAAAAAAGTCAAGTTATACCCACTAAACCCACACCAAATCAGGATTAGGCAAAAATTAGGGTAATAATGTAAGAGATGCAAATTTTTTAGGGTCTTTTGAACAACCCTAGAAATATTCAAACTATGCTTACTGAGTCCCTTTAATCAGGAAAAAAATAGAGCATGATTTAATTAAATTAATTTAATTATACTGGATCATGATTCAAATCAATATCTGGTGAAGTTTATCATTCAAAATGTGGTCAATTATAATTGAATTACATTGTAGGAAAAGATTAAGTAGAAATTATAAAGAGCAAGCAAGTTTTTTTTCTATTGAATTGGAATGGGGGAACATACACAATCTGAAGCTTCTCCCTAATGTCAAAAAAAATATGGAACATGATAACTGAGAAGATTACAATAAAGCTCGACTGTCTCTTTCTAGAAGATTGGTAACTGCCTAATGTGGGTCATCAAGGTATTGTTTTATGGTGGTACTTTGTTCAACTTCAACCTCGACTTCTGGATGCACTCATTTCACAATATCCATGAGGCCATTCCATTTCTATTTAATGGCCTCATAATTGGCACTTGTTGATTCCATTTGCACCTTCATCTTGGCCATACGAGCCTCACACTCCCGAAACTCTTCTGTTTGGGATATCACTTGGTCATAGTCATTTTCTTCCTCAAATACTAGGTGGTGAAACTCATCAGTGATATCCTGAAATGTCTTTGTTTGATGATGTGAGGCATTGAATTGAACAATGCTTCCTTCACAAGCAGCTAGGTCCTCACGAGATATGAAAATTTAGTATATGAGAAGGTACAGGTGTCAGTAATAAAAGCCTCCTAAACCTAAGTCACTAAATAATCGTTGAAGGGTGTCCTCCTTGTCATAAAATCCTACCAGGGGAGTTTCTACGAAAAGAGTATAGATTTGATGCAATCCTCACCTCTATACAGCTTGGTGCTTTCTAATAGCATTGGGAATTTGATTTTTCCCCTCCGCCATGATGGGTATATAATTGGGAAGCGCCGTCATGGTAGACAGAGCCTCCCTTAGTTGAGTTACCCAAGTAGTATAACTCTCCCACTCTGCAGATGGTTCAATATCTAGAGCTAAGCATATGGGGCCGGATGCAATTTTAGGAATGTCTAGAGATTTTCCAATTGGGTAGGCTTCAGTAGGATAGTAGACTATGCCTGCCATAAATAAGGGGTCTTATTCACTCTCTACAGAGATAGGTTTCAAGACCTAAGTCCCTTCTAAATGCATGTGATGGAGAATAGAGTGCCTTCTTATAGAAGGAATAGAGAAATATGGCACATCCGTCACAATCGGGACAGGACTAGAAGCATTCAATGGCCTCTGAACTCGTCAAATTGGCCTTTCATCGGGACAGAAATCCACCCACAATTGAGAATAATCCAATGATAAGTAGGTTGATTACATCATGGGAGGAATAAGTGCTTCTACATTAGAATTTTCCCACATCATCATTAGCTATAATTAGTGAAGGATTATTAGATGGTATTCCCTCTTTATTTAGGTAATATGGAGAAATGAGATCTGTTGTAGGCATCCAAAATTCCTAGAAAACCTGTAAGGGGTATAGGGTTTTCAAATGGTCACTCTGTCTATGCACACAGCTAAGACTCCATCACAAAGCGCAATGATAAAGGAACATCCTTCTGGGAATCCCATCCTTTTATCTATCATTGTTACATGGGGAATACCATAAGGTGCGAAAGTGAATTGAGAAACATCACTCAATAATTCATCCACGTCATTGATGTTCAAAGATTGAGGATGAATGGTAAAAATGTTGAGAAGAACTGGATGGATGTCATAATGAGGAACTGTTGCGGTATGTTGAAACTCGTAGCAAGGTAAATGCTCTTCTATCAAGCCATATAGAAATTGAAACAACCCACTAAGATGATGTGGGGGCCTTCCCTCTTCTATCTTCCCCAAAAATTCATAGAAATACGAAAGGGTAGGGATGGATAGGTTGATGGGTTTTCTCTCTATCAAAGTGGATTCCATCATTAAGGTAAAATCTCTAACATCGGTGTAGACATTGTGGGAATAGAAAAGACATCCACTTAGGAACATGGAAAAGAAACCTACTAATCTAAGCTTAGGCGATACTTCTGACTAAATCTCATAACCCTAGGTGGTATATTGACCTACATAAAGGGTAACATAGTATGATCCTGGAATATGTTGTGATTATTGATTTGGATGTGTTCAACTACGATGGACTTTCAGCTTTGGTCCATTCACCTGCAAGAATAGCCCTATCCAATCTTCAAATGAAATAAGTGAGTGAGCATGAAGAGGTTGACCAAGAAATCCCTTTGCCCTGACCAGTAAATCCCTTACCAGTAGAGATAGTTGTTTGACACTCTCCTAGGTATTGTTTACCAATAATAATTCATCATACATATTACCAAGGATGGGAAGTCCTCTTATCTAGTACATATCCCAAAAACTTATCCCCACTTCCCCATGAGAAAAGTGTAAGGTGTTGGTGCTTGAACACCAATGACTAAGTAGTTCGGGCAAAATTTCACCTAGTGAAAAAATTGTGAACTGGGAAACCCATATTGCCTCATATAGATTCATATCTTCCAACTGCTCAGAGGACTCCAAGTAGTTTTGATGCACCTAGAATGCCCAGGCCCTTTCATTGGAAAAGCACCCTCCAGATCGCAGGTCCCACTTAGTTCTCCACCATTCATTGGGATTGCCTCGTAAAAGGTTAAAAATAAATGGATAATCATGGATGACTAATTCTGAATATATATTATAGTGGTGTTGATTTCTCTGTGTCCACATGGAGCCATTCAGAACAAACACATACTCTTGGATCAAAGTAGTTGTGATTTCTCTCATGGTAGAAATATTTTCTCAATCACACCCCCAAGACGTTTTGAGGAGAATGATAAGGTTTCTCTAGTAAACCCATGGAAAAGTAGCATCATATATGAGTACGAAGTTATAAATTTTAGACTGATTAGATAACATATATTCCATAAGTCTCAGTGGAAGGAGATCTTTCAAAATACCCTCTATAGAAACAACACAAGACCAGAAGTTTTCTTTAATGTTCTCGACCATAGTTTCCCTTCTTATATTCACATCCATTGAGATAAGAGGAATATAAATTATCATTCCTATATTGGATTAGAAAAATAAAGCTATATTCTATAAAAAATGGAAAATGACTAAAATTAATTCATATCCTGAAATCCATGTTAACCATTAGTTCATGGGAGGGCACTATCTGCGAATTGATAGTTCACAGAAGCTCACAAGGTGCTAGCCTGCAAAGCGTTGGCCAAAAAAATGATATTTTGTGGAGAAATAGAACCATGTACAAACTCATTCTATGAAGAATCACTAACTTACCATTTACGGAAATAATTTGTTCAGTTCATGGATATAAAGGACAGTTTGTGGATGAAGGCATCCGCAAAGGATCTTGTTCACAAAAGCAAGGCAGCCGAGAGAATCATGTGAGTGTAGAGTTCATTGATAAAAATAGTAAAAGAAAAATGATATTTATACCCTATTGATAGGGTTGGTCCCCATACTGTTCCACCTTTATACTACAAACCAGTTCAATTCAAGACAACTTTCTACATCGTAATATCCTTCTCTTTGTCCTAATTGAAACCCATTATGATGGGAGCATTTTTTGGGTCATGAAAACATTAAAAAGGGAAATAAAATACTCTCAAGAATTTGGAAAAGGATGAAAAAAAATTGAAGGGAGAATTTAAGAATAATAGTTAAAGAAGAAAAAAATTTAGCAAAGGAAAGATGAGGCGTCGTGATGCAGAGCTCCTTCGCAGATTGCTACTCCACATGGTGGTCCGCTTCGCAAGGTACTTGTGAACAAATTAGTCTATGAGATGGAAATTATGGTGTGGGTCCTCTATAAATGAAATCTTTTATGGGAAGGTGGAATATAAATCTTTCCTTCATATGATCCCCTATAAATTCAAATGGTTTGTCGGAGAGGAAAAACAGGCGGCTTCCCACGAATGAAATGAAATCATTTGTGGGACCGAGGTGTTAATCCTCGCCACCATAGATGAGAAACACGTTCCCCCACTGACCGAGTCATTTTTGGGTTGGTTTTCTTCCTTGGTATTCTACAAAAGATTCCATGTGGCCCACTAATCTTATTCCTCTACCTCTCTATAAAAGGATTCCAAGGGGAGGACTAAAAAAAGGGCTTTTTAGAGAAGACTCTTGAGGATATCGATCGATGAAGGCACAGAAGAATAGAGAACCACAAAATATTGACTCTTTAAATGATTCTATAAAGTTATAACCGATTTCAAATCATTAAATAAGGAAATATAATACTAATTGGCAGACTGTGAACCCAACTTCTTTTACAGAAGAATTTCTTGTGAAGCGCAGAATAAATGCTCCTTCAATTCAACATCCCGCATAGCAATATGATATGTGGGTGAAACCCTACACTATATAAAAAATAGATAAATGGATGGATCCTAGACCTATGTAGCATCATGTTATGCGAACGGAAACAGGTTCAATATAGAAAAATGCTATGTTGGTTGTACCATCCCAGTATGCGGAAGGCCCCTTCACCCACATAGAAACATGCTATGTGTGGGAAAACCCATCCTGTATAAAGAAATGTTACACGGAATATGATATTCTTCGGTATTCCACCCTCTAGATTTAATCATTTCCTTATGTTTCCATCCCATCATCCATAGCCCTTTTGCAAACCAGTCTAACAGTATTAGTCTAAAGCCTCTCCCAAATTCACCAAACCCATTTGATGAAACTGTTGAGTGCATCAGCGTGCCCTTTTGAGTTTACATACCCATGGTAAGAAGAGTCATGTGGGTAATACCCACAATAAGGTGGACCCTCAGAATGTCTCTAAGTTTACATTCCCATGGTAATGCGGGTTTCGACCTCGGGATGCTCACATGAACTTCCCCGTTCTAGGGATTAAGGGTAATCACTGTCCTTTCCCTTCGATGAGGGTCAGTAATAAATAAATGAGATTACACTTGTGTTTCCTTTTGACAAGAAATGATGTTCCTCCCCTTTCCTAGAACTAGATTTAGGGAACTCCATCTAAATTAAGATCCTAACCTCTCTTTAGGGAAGTATCGTATCCCCAGACACTTCCACAGTCATCCTCCTCCTTTTCCACCAGTGGAGAAAGGAAACTGTATGATATGTTGGATCTATCACTTACTCCTATTTCTCACACTAAGTATGACTCATGTGGTCTTAGAGATCATTGGAAATCATGGAATATGTATGATCCACCTGGAATTTGAACTACAAGAACTTTGATTCCTGCTCTAACCAGGATACGTAAGACGCATGTCTAAGACCCGAGCTCAAATGGGCCTTCCCTGTGGATGTAAGCCCCAAATCATGCCTCCGTCATGGGAAGATCACATGCATAAGTTCCAACTAGTGGATTGAATGGGCCTCCTCTAAAGTGTAAGGTCCAATATTTCAGAACTGTGTGAACATTGATTCCCAACTAAATGGGATACGTAGGAAACCTCCCTAAGGTTTAAGACCGATACTTCAAGTATCCCATCTGCTCCATAATTTTCACATAATCTCACTCTCATCCTAACAACAAGATGTTAAACTGATAAAGCCACCAAAATACATGGGTTTTTATTCCTCTCATGAGGATACATAGGAATCCCATCTTACAGGCTTGATCCCAACATTGAAAAAATTCTCATCCCCCCGGGATAATGATAAACTCCAGAGTGCCATCCCATATGGATTAAAACTAGTGTTTTCTTAGTGAATGACTAAGTAATTCCTAATTTTTCCATAAGAGGGTAACATTAATGAAGAACCCCATATACATAAAAATTTATTCATTGATGGAGAACCTCATATTCATATAGATAATTATGTACCCATGTGTATTTATGATTGATCTTACCCAAAGGTAGTACGTGGACACATGATTGGGAATGAAACAAGGATTCATGAACATATTAACATGGATTAAATCTATAAGATAGTTATGGAATAGGAAATATTCCCCCCCCACAAAGGGTGTCATGAGCCTGAGTTCTCATCCTCTCAACCAATGTGAGTTCTTAAGTGTTGTTTGCCAAATAATCTAATGAATGCCAGCCTTGGGAAAGAAGGTCCATGAATCATGGATGTGAGAAACTTTGGGTGTTTATGGATATGAAAATAAACCTATTAGAGACCATCCAAGGACATTGTACCCAAAATAGAGTAATTTCACAAAAACATAACCCCCTGAAATCACTCATCATATCATTATGTTCCTAGTACAACACACATCTTCAAGTCGAAACAATAATGTATCATATGTTTACCCCTTTTAAAAAGTCCTACATTATGTAAAATTGGATGTAGGGTAACCCCTTTCATGAAATATTTATCACCTGGGTGGATCATGCATAAGATCTAAATCTATACCTTAAATCGAAATACTCCTCTAAGAATTCTCAAATTCCTTGAGTCAAGATACTCCAATGGGTTTCCTCATATTTCTTGATTCAAGATTCAGTTATTGGTTTTAAAAAGTTCCTTAATTTGATATAATCCTCATGGTTTCCTAAAGTGCCTTGATTTGGGATTCTCCTCTTGGTTTATTAAAATACCATGGGTCGATATTCACCTCTTGGTGACCAGAAATACCATCACCAGATTTATATTTCAAGTTAAACCAGAAAGGTCTACTTGTGCATAAGTCCCATACCAAACCATTTTTAGGTATCATTAACTCAGTAATCCATTATACATGAATTTAAACAACATAGAAAATACCATGGATTCACAAACCTAAGAGGCACCATTTTGGTCCTTGTCACATGACCTAAAAAGGTATGATGTGTCCCATTAAGTGGAATTATACTGCATTAGTTATAATTTTCTTCATAGTGATACATAGGAATACCCTTTCATCAGCTTGATCCCAACCCCACAACACCTCCTACATCCTTTCATAGGATCTCAATGCCTCCCAAGATTTAGATAAACTTTATAGTGCATGCATGTATGGATATATGGATTTAAGCTATAGAGTGACCACATACTTAAATCAAATGACAGAAAGTATAATTCTCATGTGCAATGTCCTTTTAAATTCATGGTGTTAGTCGATAAACTTTACTTTATGGTAACTGATATTATTGTGGGAAGGATTTCATAATAACGTGTTATATCTATAAGATAATCCTATACTAAGAAATAAGACTTGTTAAAAAATGAGATGACCTCCCATCCTCACATCCAATAAAAGGTTCCATCATCGCCACCCCAGGTGGTCGAGAGGCCACCCACCATTGGAAATTGGAAGAGTTGTGTGAGACCCAAACAAGAAAACAATCCCCCGAGAATGGAAATCATCAAAAATGAACATGCATTAAAAAACATAAAAAAGTAAAAGTAAAATATTTATATTCTATAAAAATAAGAAAAATAAGTAAAATATATGTAATAAATTTATAATAACCTTGATAATAAAAAATTAAGATATGAAAGGTTTTAGAATATAAATATAATCTAAAACTTAATTATTAAAATTATAATAAAATTTAAATCTATATAATTGTAATTAACTAATAAATAAAACCTTGTACAATATTATTTTCTATCTCGTCATTATTTCTTCAAAATTAATGTATCAAAAATAGGTTAGAATATTTAAGTAATATTATATGTAAAACATATACACATTAAAAAAATTATTAATATTTCAAATGTGTACTACAATGACAATACCAATTTATTTATTCAATTATATTTATATTCATTTCCTATTTATTTATCAACCTCTATTATAGACACTAATTCTTCATTTTCACCCACACTAATGATTTCAACTATTTTAATATTATTAAGGAAAAATGTTGAATTTTTTTTTACAAAGGAGGTTCACTGTCACAAAATACCACTTCAACTTCATCTCCCATGTCATATGATTCTCTATTTTTTTAGTATATAACAACACTAAAACCTTCATGTACTTTATTATCTAGATAATAAATCATTTCCTCTTATAAATCCATGATATATGGATCATTATCCTCATATTCACCAATATAGATCAAGTGAGAGATTTTGATAAACATAAAATGTAATGAATATTTTTTTATAATCCTATGAACATTGACCCACTTGCATTTGAATAAAACAGCTCAAAATTGACTATGACAGTTTAATTTAATGATATAAATAAAAATTTTATAGTATTACACCTCTTTAAATGTAAATATGCCACTATTTTTTATTTTTCATATCTTCTCTATGATAAATTATATGAAATATGAATTCATTAATATTGTAACCATAAAATATATTGGTTCACCTTAAAGGAACATGAGACAAAAAACTTCAAATCATTTAATATTTTAGATTGATTATCAATATTCATGTTCAGTAATAACTAGGTATTCTTGAGGTATGGATCCTTTAAGTTTCATTTTAATTATTTATCTTGGACCTAATATGGATTGAAAATGAGTTCACATGAGTTTTGGGGGTGTTTGGGGCTTGTTCAGATCCCGAAGGCTTGGTTTTTGGAAAAGAAAATTGGGCCACATGGCTAGTAGAAACTGAGAGACCTAGTACACACTGTTTGAGTAACCATGAAAGGGTGAGACAAAGGGCTTCAATAGGCCACATTGTTTGATAAAACTATGAATCCTAAGGCGCATTCCAATGCGGGTGTCTCTATAGTTTTTAGTATATATTTCTCATAGTTTGTGAAAGGTTAGTCAAACCATGTGCATGAAACCATGAGAGGTCCCCCCACCCCAACATAGTGGAGGGTGCATGGTTGGTGCATGGTTTGGTCAACCGTGTATCCAGACCATATAAACTCTTCAGTTTAGGTCATTTTACCAAAATTCCCTTAATGAATTATAATTTTAACCCCTATTCCTATTTTATTTATTCCATAGGATTGCCTCTCCATTTTTTCTCTCGTTGAGATCTCAAGTGCCTCAAGCTAGGCTTTGGTTCCATTCATTTATCCCAAGTTCGATTGATCTTGTGTTTGTCTTGTTGGATTCCTATTTGTAATCTCTCTAATCCTTAGAATCGTTTCTTCATTCTTATTTCTATCGGTTGTACTATTTTGGTGTGAGCTCAAATTACCTATTTTTATGGTATTGATATGTTCTTCTGTTTTCTCTCAATCCAAGCCAAATGAAGTTTCAATACTGGATGGGGAGATTACTTCAAGATTAAGGTAGGTGGTCTAGTCTTTATACCTAAAGTCTTTATGTTTTATAATATGCGCCTTTTTCACCACATGCTGAATTCTATATGTGTTTCTCTAAAATATACTTTAAGAATGTTAAATTCAATTCCCTTGATATAATTATTCTATTGAACCCTTATTTAGGTTGGGTTAGGTCCCATCATCTGTTTCCATCCTTCTAGGTGTGCCCATGGATTTTTCTTAATATTATGAAATGATTAATTGGCCAAACCATCTTGTAAATAATTTTTTCCTGACTCCAAAGTGAGATAATTATAATGAATTGAATTTAATGTGATTGGTATGACCACTCTATGTGATTAAATGTAACAATTTTTATACCATTGTTATTATTAAATGTTAATGAGTTATGAATTATCCATTGGCTCATATTAAATTTAATGATCACTTATCACTATTTATGGATGATCATGGCGACCCCCGTTCATTATGGAAAATGGGAATGATGACCCTTGTGCATGTTATATACTTATATATGGGCATGGATACCCTTTATAAATGTGATACAGGCATAGTGTCCCTTTATAAATGAGATATGGACATGGTGTCCCTTTATAGATGTGATACGGAAATGAAAACCTTTAATGTGATATATGATCATGTCGTCCCTTACTATGATACTTGTCATGAAGTCCCTTATTGTGATACATAGTCATAGAGACCCTATATTCTGATATAGGGGATGATGTCCCATATTTTGATACTGGGCATGAAGTCCCTTATTGGGATTTATGGTAATAACTACCCTATACTATGATATTGGGCATGGAATCCATACTATTATGACACTATGAATGATATACAATATTCTTGTGATACCAGGAATTTCATCCCTTGATAATTTATAGAGATATTATGGAACATACTGAAGCATGTAGTGTTATCTTGGTTTCCATTCAGGAACCATAACTGAACCATTTACAATTGTTATTACTACTTTTAATTATTATATCTTCATGCTACCATGTTATACACACAGACCAGATATTTATAGATGCCATTTGTGGTGGCCTACTGAGTTTATATCACAACCTATATGAGCTATTGATGGCACTTGAGAAGACCATATTCTTATAGGTGTAGATAAGGGGAAGTGTTCTCTTATGGATGTGTGACTTCTCACGTGACTTAGGATGGTATCTAGGTAGTAGATGACCGGGTTGGAGCTTGGGATTCTTGGATAGATTTTGGACTTTTTGTTCCTTTTTTATACATGCACTGCATTGACTACTTGTTTCCTTGTGTACATGTTTTCCCTGTTTGGTAGAGACATGACATCATCATATTTTGTATATGATACAGTGTACTACTTTTGATTATTATTTAGTTCTCGAATGTTTATTCTTAATTCCACTATATTTTCTTCTATGATATGACTCTAATATTTATCTATTGATTACACCACTATAATACTCTATACATAGTGAATAGTCTCCCCGCAGACAAACCCTAGGCCATCGCTGCTAGTTGGAAGCCTCTGGAGTATGGGTAGGCATTTTTGGGCCATGTGGTCCACCGGTTTGGGGAACCTCTGAGTGGTACCCGGGTCGGGACATCACAAAGTGGTATCAATGATTTCTTTTCTTGACTTAATATTTTTTATGAAATAAAACAGATATTAGGAATGCTTCGAGAATTGGTTATAATCCATGCTTGGTAGTAGCTAATCCATGTTTAGGGTAATATTGAGTTTCATGGAATAAGGAATTGTTATTATGCTTTTTTTCCTATTACAGTTGATTTGATTCCACTAGTGGGTGACACACTTTATATGTGATGTTATTATGATTGAGTTTTACCTTTCATACTTGGCCCAATGAGATGAGGGTAAGGGAGAATTAATCATGCATCATTTTAGTAACCTTGTAGGAAGTTCACATTTCGTGCATATGCCATGCCATACAGGAGCATTTTTTTGCTTGAATTCCCAGTTATTTCTATGAGTTTCTGACTTCATGACCTTATTATATGTGCCTCCTATGATATAAATGTTAATTGACTAACATTTTATGTAGGGGATTGAGAAACATATTTTGTACTTAGAGTTCATGTCGTAACCTAAATATTGTTTTCCTACTTAGGCTAAAGCAGACACCCTAAGCAGTCAACTAAGGCACATTGAGTCATGGACCATTAGTCAAATGGAACAAAACATGTTATAGAATGGATTAATTAGACCCCACACTTCAGTTCATAAAGTGTATAGTTCCTTGTGGTTTAGAAGTGGTTACCCATTTTTTTCAAACATTCAAAGAAAAATATAATACAAATGTGAATTAAATGAAATTGGAAATTGAAAAATGTAGATCTTGACATACACCTAAACTTAGTAGTGGGAAGTAGTTAGTGTATCTTATGTTCTA
This sequence comes from Viscum album, assembly GCA_963277665.1. Lineage (NCBI taxonomy): Eukaryota > Viridiplantae > Streptophyta > Magnoliopsida > Santalales > Viscaceae > Viscum > Viscum album. The sequence goes on from OY728138.1 coordinate 1,322,012,736, forward strand.
TATAAATTGTTTTATCACCCAGACATGACTCTTTGAGCTGAAAGAGGGGTGAAACTATTACATAGAAATGATTTATACCTATTCTATTCTTATATAGTAGCATATTCCATTATTTAATTTTATTTGAGGCATGTGTTTGGAATTTTCAGAGAAATGTCACCACGACATCCTCTAGTCGTATTCTAGGAAGGTGGTGACGACCATGATATGAAGGTGGTTATCCCTGAGACACCAGTGATACCTCCAATAGTGACACCTCTTTATATTCCCAATGTGGTTGATGATAGCTGGTTTCAAGGATATTTTCTATGACTTATGAAGATGATGTAGGGAGATCTCTTCTCTGCCCCTTCGATGGGATATTTGACTCAATAATTCTCATAGCAGCATCTACCCATGTTTTTGGGGGATAGTGGACCACAGGCTGCAGAGCTATGGAACGGGATGGTAATTCCTATTTTCAATCATCTAGAGACACCTCCTAAGAGGAGAGTGAAGATAGCCACTTATATGCTTCAAGTATATTCCTAATGCTGGTGGGATATTATGAATCAGGAAGGTCAATACCATGAAGTGATCTAGAGTGACTTTTAATCCAAATTCTATGACTACTTCTTCCATGATACCCTAAGGGCCGATTTTACCAGGGGATTCATGAACTTGAAATAGGTTTTTATGATATTTATGGACTACTCGGATCATTTTACATAGATTCAATGCTTTTCACCTATCTATACAAGTGATGAGGTAGCAAAACTGATATTATTTGAGGATGGCCTTAGGAATCCTATTCTTTATCAGGTAAATGTTTTTTGGATGACTACTGTATGAAATATAGTGAACTAGATCCTCATCGCTGACTAGAACCTGATGGAAGAAGATGGTATGACCAGGGTAGTTTAGAACCCAGATAGTTACATGGTATGTCGTCAATGTGGGAAGCTTGGGTATAAGAATCCCTAGTTTCCCAAAGACCTCATCGAGTGCTGAGGCTGTGGCAAATTGGGGAATCTACAACATTTCTAAAATAACTTCCCATCTATACTGAGTGAGAGAGGATCCATGAAAAATCCACTTTTAGTGGCACGATTAGTGTCACCTCTCTAGAAATGTGCCTGGAGAACTACTAGTTGTATAGGTAGAGGAGGAGTTCATGTTCGTGGTAGCGATGCTTTTTGATATACAGCACCAATAGAGCAGACTCACTCTAGGTAGTTAGGTTGCAACACATGGCTTTGAATCAAGATAGATTTATTTAGTGCAACCTACACTAGAGGATAAGTATTTAGATCTATCTACTATTTGAGTTACTATTATAGCATACTCTACTATAGTGTCTACCCTTTTCGATACAGGTTCATCACACTCTTTTATCTCTATGCCTGTTGTAGAGAGCCTTGAACTTCATTTTCAGTTTTTTAGTGGAGTTATGACACTTGATACCTCTTTGGGTATGGGTTCAGAGAGTATACACCAGTGCAAGGATTGTCCTCTTGAGGTAGGCAACCATTATTTTTTATGGAACCTATTATCTATTGAGATGACATGCTTTGATGTCATTATTGAGATGGACTAGTTGGTTCTTTATCATGCTTATATGGATTTTTGTCACCATAGGGTTTCATTTACATAACTATAGGGTGGATCTTATCTTTACAAGGGTGAGTGGGATTTATAGGTAGGTAGAGCTGGACCAAAGCATCTTGGGATAGGTGGAGTGATCAGCCATATTTCTAGCCTTTTCATAGATTTTTAGGGATTACATCGGACTGAGTTTCCTCTTATAGTTGATTGATTCAGGGATTTTTTCCCTGATGAAATTTCTAGACTATATACTAAGATAGTGGTAGATTTTACAATCAATATACTACTTATATCTTTACTAGTATCCATTACTCCTTATAGTATGGCTACTACTAAGTTTCTTGATCTTAAGAGGCATCTAGAGTGTTTAGAGGCCAAGGGTTTTATACCGCCTGGTACTTATCCCTGGGGTTCACTGGTCCTTTTCACTAAGAATGTAGATTGAGCCCTAGGGATTTGTGTGGATTACCATAATTTGAATCAGATTACTATGAAAAACTAATATCACTTACCTCGTATAGATGATCTCTTCAACCAACTCATAAGAGTGAGGGTTTTCTCAAAGATCAACCTAAAATATGGCTATCATCGGGTGCAAGTCAAACCTTCAGATATTTCATGTATGACATTCTATAGTTAGTATAGTTTATATGAGTATATCATTATTCAATTTGGTCTTAAAAATTCACCTTCTATATTTATGGATTTGATTAATAGGTTTTTCAATCCCTATTTGGATTCCTTTTTCGTTGTCTTCATAGATGACATATTTGTGTATTCTCATACTCAGAGAAACCATGCCACACATCTTGAGGTCATTTTGAATACACTAAGAGAGAACTAGCTATATTCCATGATAATTAAATAAAACTTATAGATCAATAAGGTACACTTCCTATTTCATATTATCTCAAAGTCAGTAGTTTCATTTGACCTAGAGAAGGTGAGAGTTGTGGTTACTTGGGAGCAGCCTAAGAAAGTCTTTAACATACGGAGTTTCTTGGGGCTAGTTGGTTATTAAAATAATTTCATATAAGACTTATCATTCTTATTAGTACATCTTATGGGCTTGACTAAGAAGGGTGTGAAGTTTATATAGTTCAAATCCTATGAGATAGAATTTTAGGATCTAAAAGGGATATTGACTTCAGCACTGATCATGATTCTTCCAGAGATGGGAAGAATCTATACAGTGTATTGTGAGGCATCATGTATCAATATAGGATTAATTCTGATGCATGTAGATATATTTTTTATATATGGGTAGTGGCAGTTGATGGCTCGTGAGAGAAATTACTTGATGCATGTTCTCGAGTTGGCAGTTTTTGTGCATTTTTTGTGCTGTTGGAGGCATTATTTACTGGGTGATCATTTTTTGGTGTTCACGCACCAAAATAACCTCAAGTATATATTAAAATAGTGATATTTGAATCTTATCCAGTTAATGTGGGTTGAATATCTACAATCCTTTGACTTTGAGCTAGCCTATATGCTCGGGAAGGGAAATATTGTTTCTGATGCGATGAGCAGGAGGACTCAGACATAGATGTTTCGGGAGGCCAATAGAGAATAGCAGTTGATGGAACTATTTTATGAGATATTCATAGAGGTGTGGGATCATCATGGATAGTATGTACATTCATCACAATAAGTTACCACTTCACTTCTATAGAAAGTGAAGATGAGGTAGTTTTCAGTTCCTAAGGGCTTGGTCCTATGAGAGGGCATCTCTAGTGGGGACCGACCTCTAGATTTTTCTGTCGATGATGAAGGCATCCTATGTATACATGGGAATATCAAGGTTCCCATAGATATGATAGAGGATTTGATGCAAGATTAACATGGTTCATAGTGGGAATTTCACCCAAGTATCTCTAAGATGTATTGTGATATGTGTCGATAATATTGATGGCTAGGGATGAAATGTCAGATAGTAAGTTTTATCACTAGGTGTTCTACCTGTCAGCAGGTGAATGTGGAGCACCAGTGAATTTTCGGATTTTTATAGCTCTTGTCGGCCCCATAATGGAAATGGGAGGAAGTTGTGATGGATTTTTTCATTAGCTTATTGAGGTCAACTCAAGGTAGTGATTTGGTTTTGGTAGTTATGGGTCGATTGATGAAACTATACCACTTCCTTCCTAACTGGGAGATTTTCTCAGTGGATGAGCTGATAATATTTTATGTCTATGAGATTATAAGACTATATAGGGTTCATCATACTATCATTTCAGATACGGATTCTTGTTTTACATCGAGGTTTTGGAAGGGGTTACAAAAATTTATGGGTAAACAGGTGATTCTGAGCATTACCTTTCACCCCTAGAATGATGGCTAGTCAGAAAGGAATACATTGGTGTTAGAGTACATGCTCCGAGTATGCATCCTTAATTTTGGCGGTTCTTAGGAGAAGAATATCCCTATCATTGATTTCACCTATAATAAAAATTATCAGGTGATGATTCAGATGGATCCCTATGAGGCCCTATATGGTAGGTCGTATTGTTTACCCCTGTACTAGATAAATATAGGAGAGAAATCGATAATGTTTCCTCATCAAGGACCTCTGAAGTTTGAGGTTAGGGATCATGTTTTTTACAGGTATCACCCAGACTTTTGAATAGACGGATATGGAGGAAAGGGAAGTTTTCACCTCATTATGTCAGTTTGATATCTTGGAGATAATCAGGGTGGTAGACTATCAATTCATATTACCTCATAGGTATTATGACATTCACATTTTATTCAATGTTTCGCAGCTCCACCTATTTCATGTTGACCCATATCATACTTTTGATCTCAAGGATGAGGAGTTAGATGCTTGTGCTTCATTTAAGGAGTATCCTATATGCATTGTTGACTGAATCATGAAGGATCTTTGAGGATGGTATGTCCCTTTAGTATGGGTGTTATGGTAGCATGATCAAGTACAAGATGAGACTTGGGAAAAAGAGGTTGACGTGCATGATTAGTGGTTGTAGTTGTTCTCAGATAGTGTTTCACTTCCCAAGGAAAGAGAACTCAAGGATGAGTTCCATTAAGGGGGGAAGAATGTAAGAACCCAGTTTTCTATGTGGTATGAATCCTTTAATTTTAATTTTAATTATTTATCTTGGACCTAATATAGATTCTAAATGAGTTTATAAAAGTTTTAGGGGTGTATGGTCCTTGTTCGCATCATGGAGGCTTGTTTTTTGAAAGGAAATTAGGCTGAATGATTATTAGAAATCATGCGACCCAGTTCACACAGTCTGAGTAACTTTGAAATGGGTGGATAGAGGGATTAAAAAGGCCACATGATTTGAGTAAACCATGTAGCCTAAGTTTCACGCTTGTGTGGATGGATTTTTAGTTTTTAGAATAGAGGTTTGCATGGTTTTTGTAAGGTTAGCCAAATTGTGTCCATGAAACCGTGCGAGGTCCCCCCTTAAAATAGTATAGGGAACATAGTTGGTGTATGGTTTGGCTAACCGTGTGTCCAAACTATGCATCCCCTGTATTTTGGGTGATTTTACCATAATTCCCTTAATGAATTATAATTTTAACCCCTCTTCCTATTTTCTTCATTCTAGTGAACATCCTCTCCATTTTTTCTCTCATTGAGCTCTTAAGTGCCTCAATCTAGGATTTTGTGCCATTAATCTATCTAAAGTCTGATTGAGATTCTATTTTTCTCATTGGATTCCTCTAAGTAAAGTCTCTAATCTTTAGGATCATTCCTCCATTTTTCTTTTTATTAGCTATGCTATTTTGGCATAAGATTATATACCCTATTTTCAAGGAATCGATTTTTTCTTCCATTTTCTCTCAATCCAATACAAACGAAGGGACAATAATGGATGAGGAAAGTACTACAAGCTCAGATTAGGTGTTCTAGTCATTATACCCCAAGTATTGATGTTTTATAATAGGCGTTGTTTCCCCACGCTCTGATTTCTCTATTCCTTGATCTGAAATACACTTTAAGAATGTTAAATTCAATACCCTTGATAAAATTGTTCTATTGAACCCTTATTTAGGTTGGGTTAGGTCCCATTATCCATTTCCACCCTTCTGGGTGAGCCCATGGATTTTACTTGATGTTATGAAATTCTTAAATAGAAAAAATATTCTAAATGGTTTTGGTGTGACTCTGAAGTGAGGGGATTGCAATTAATTAATGTGAGTGGTATGTCCATGCCACATGATTAAATGGAACAACAGTTACACCATTATTATTATTAAATATTAATGAGTTATGAATTATCCATTGCCTCATATTAAAGCTAATAATCAGCTATCACTTTTGATGAATAGTAATGGAGACCCCTGTTAATTATGGTAAATAGGGATGATAACCCTTATGCATGTTATATACTTATATATGGGCATGTAGACCCTTTGTATTTGTGATAAAGGCAAGGAATTCCTTTATAAATGTGATACGGGTATGGAGTCCCTTTATAAATGTGATATGGGCATGGCACCCCTTTATAAATGTGATACAGGCATGATGACCCTTACTGTGATATACGAGCATGGATTCCCTTACTATGATATTAATAATGATGATTCTTATTATGATACATGGGAATGGTGATCCTATATTGTGATATTGGGCATAACATTATTTATTGTGATACTGGGTATGACTTCCCTTATTGTGATGCATGGGCATGGTGACCATATATTGTGATACTGAGTTTGGTGTCCCTGCTACTATGAAACTGGGTATGCAGTCCCCTATTCTTGTGATACCAGGAATTTCATCCCTTGATACTTTATAGAGATATTACATCATGAGTTGAACCAGGTAGTGTTGGCCTTGTTTCCTTTCAAGAACTAGAGTCAACCCATTTATAGTTGTTATTAATATTTTTAATTATTATATATTAACACTACCATGTTATACACATGAACTGGATATTTATAAATGTCATTGGTTATGGCCTACTAAGTTTATATCACACCCTATATGGGCCGCTGATGGCACCTGGGCAGACCATATTCTTGCAGGCTTAGATAAGGGGAAGGATCCACTAATGGATGCATGACTTCTCGCATAACTTAGGATGGGATCTCGGTAGTAGATGACCAAGATGTATATCAGGATGCTTGGATAGATTTTTTCCTTTTTAATATTTTTTAATACATGTATTGTATTGACTATTTGTTTCCATGTGTGCATGTCTTCCCTATTTTGTAGATACATGACATCATCAGCTTTTGTATATGATACAGTTTACTACTTTTGATTAGTATTTAGTTCTTGGATATTCATTATTGATTCTATTGTATTTTCCTCTATGATATGACTCTGCTATTTATTTATTGATTACACCACTTTTCTACTCTGGCCATAGGGCATAGTCTCCCCATGGAAAAACCCTAGTCCCTCGCTTCTAATTGTTAACCTCTAGCATATGAGGATATGCGCTTGAAGCCATGTGGCCCACCGGTTCAGGGAACCTTTGAGTGGAACTTTGGTTGGTATGTCACATTTTTGACATAAGAAGATATAAAATATCATTATTTATATAAACTATATATAAACACATTAATAATATTAATTTTATCATATACTTATATGATGTACAAACCATTTGATAATCTCTTTAATAACTACTTCTGATATTTTCATATCATTTTGATCTCAACCCCTTAGTCACCTCTTTGATTTAAACATCAATTATTCAATGAATAGATCAGAAACATAACTATTGAGTAACACATATCAATGTTCTTGTAGTGACTCTAATTTGGTAAAATAAAAATTTGATCCCTTTATAACTATTCAACCTACAATTTGAAAGATTGATGAAATTTTTTCAAAATGATTATTAGTCAATATTTCATAAACATATGCAACATGATTTAATCTTGTCTTAATTCTATTTTAATACCTATAAATTAATCACACACACTTTAGAGAAGTAATGTTAGTAAGATAGACTTATGGTTAAGATTTATTTTTCACATATGACTTCAAATAACCTAAGTACCTATTGGAAAAAAGAAATAAAACAAATTAAAATGTTTATAAAATAATTTGAAAGATTTTAAATCAGTAATGATAACAAGAGTGATATTAATATACCTCTCAATTGGATACATCCATAAATATTGTACCAGACCTCCAATTTTGGCTTCCTTAAACAAATAAATAATTATATGAATCATCAAAATGAAAAATTAATGGAGAATAATATCTCTAAATAAATAATTGTTGATAAAATTATTTATTGGAGTTTTTCAAGCTTAGTCGGACTTAAAGTTTTCTCAAAAATAAATTTGAAGAAGGTGAATAACACAACTATAATTGCAGTTACATTTTCAAGTTACAATTTACATAATTTCAAGGGTGAAAGATGATATATAAAAATATGTGATTCAGGAACTTTTAATCCACGTAAATTTTATTATTTTAAGTCAATTCACCTAGAAATGTTAATTAAATATTCATCAGGTATTTTTAATTTGTTTAATGTTTGAAGGAATATATATTTTTCCTAATTTTTTATTACAAAAATTATTATAGGATACTCCTTATTCTATTTTACCCATATTTAATTCTTTATATTCAAGTCCATATAATCATTAACATTACCCTTTTATTTGATTTTCTTATTAATAAATTTAAAAGTCACATTGTCACAAACATTCTTATTAATATGTGTTACATCAGTATTATAGCATAGAAAATTAAACTCTCAATAAGTAAAAAAAATACACATTTTCTTCTACTATTATGTTCAAAGTGCTTCAGGTAATGTACCTGATTAGTCACTGAAAGTGGATAATATTCATTGTTAAGATCTTAATATTAATGTTTTTAAAAGTTCATAAACATCAATTTTAGTCCAATTCAGAAATTGAACTTCATTTCCCATCATTGTGCAATTCATGCTTAAAATGTCAATTTGAGCCCACTCAATAATTTTCTTGTGGAAATTACAATATTCATCATTTTAATTTGAAATTTTGGTATATGATTGATAACTTTGTTTGGAAAATTTTATCTTTTAGGTCCGATGGATGAATCCCAAAGGAAGATGGAGAATTTTGCGCCTGAAGGCAGAAACTTGCTGGAAAAAGCATAATGGGCCTAAGGCCCATCAAACAAATGTGGGGCCCAGAAACCAAGCCCAATGAAGCTCAAATTTATACAGTAGAAATAAAAAAATATTAGGATAATTTTATTAAACTGTGGCCAGAGCTAATTCTGATTTTTTCATGATGATAAAGGGGTATGAAGTTAACATTTAAATGGTGGACTTGTCATTAATGCAGAGAAATCCGTCCCACCATTTCGACCATAACTTCCAAACGGATAAGCCAAATTTCCTGAGATTTTTATAGCTTCTAGAAGATACATGGAAGAATATATTTTATATTTATGACACCTTCGGATTCGGCCATATGAAGTGTCAAACTCACACGTCAAAATGGAGGACGAATCTGGACAGTTTTCCGGGTCAACTTCGAAACGTCAATTTCCTTTTGATTCTTCACCCTCCTTTTGACTCTCTTAATTGTTGGGGGGTGAATTTAATGTTGGGGGTGGACCTAAGGCTCCTAATATGCCTATATAAGGAGATTTTGGTGAAGGGAATAATCATCTAACATTTTTCCTTGAATCTAACATTTTTCTTTGAATCCATGTTTTTCTTTCATCCATTGTATTTCTTTCAATTGTAATTTCTTGCTTTCAATTTGTAATTGCATCGTCAAGTTTTCCCATGTAAGTTTTTCTTTCACGTTTATTATTTTAATAAAATTTCTTCTTCTTCTTCACTTTTTATTTTCCTTTTCTTCACACATTGATACCGTTGAATCATGGTGTGAAATTATTCACACAAGTACTTGTGATTTCAATCACACAACGGTGGAGTGTTCGTTCTTTTAATAATTTTCTTCTTCTTCAAATCCACCCCCATAAGTCTACATCCCGCTTCCATTGGTAGAATAGAATCAATGGAGGGCTAACCTCTTAAGGGTTGATCCAAGGGAGTAGAAATGTCATGGATTGAATGTTATTTCATGTACTTAATATTTAAATCTATTCGTTATTTTAGGACTTCCATTTGATGAGTTACATTCTTTCTCATCTTTTCCAACTTTAACGATGACACATTTTGAGTGCTAGTACGATCTATTTACTTTGAGTGCTCATTAAAGTGATCCTCAAAGTGAATTAGTGATTGGCCTTGGAATTGTGTAGGGATTAAATTGGTGAATGATTTGAAATAATTATCTCATTATTTGTATATGTCTTGAATTAATGACAAGAAATTTTCTAAGAAAAGAAATTCATCCAATCCACCCCAAGCAAAACCCTAAGATCAACCCACCATCAATAATTTTTTAGTCCACATCATTTTTTATTATATCTTATTTAAATTATATCTTTAGTTCTCCAATTAAAATCTACCTCAAAGTTGGCCACTTTATAGACAATCCATCAATAAATCATAGTGTCTCAAGGTTACTTCTTCGGTCCCTGTGGATTCGATCCCTACTTGTACTTCAACGACTGCTTTTACCAGTAGGGTAAATTTGGGCGCAACCAGTACCTCAAGCTCTTTTCCCTCTTTCATTAAACTCATTAAATTTAAAAAAAAATTATAACAATATTTATTAATTGTTCAAGGATTTCTAAACTAGATAAAGCCACTAGTTAATTTCTTAATTAATTTTCTCTATCTTATTAAAATTGAATTTGTGAGATGAATCAATAAATTAGTGATAAAACATAAATCATTTTTTTATATAACGTAATAATTATAGTTATAAATCAAAATTACAAATTAGACATTCTAAACTAGTGTGAATATTCTAGATGTATAAGTTCCTAATCTAAGGAATTCAAAAAGTTTCTACATTAGAGAAATATAAATTTTGAATATTTTTTCATTGATGCATCAAATTTTTACATGATATCATTCCATAATTCTTTCAATTATTTGATTAGAGGTTGAAGGTATACATAAATTTCATTTTCATGAATTTTATATCCTATAATGACCATAAAAATGATGAAATAATTCAACTTCATACACATTTATGGAGTTATAATGTAAGGGATCAAAACTACTAGACATATGCTATAATTAGTACTAAAAGTAACAAAAGGGTTAAAATAATTATATGCCAATCTCAAATACACATTATTGGGATTAAAAATGAAATTTTGATATAATGAATCAAAAAACTTCCTTGGTTTTGAATCTTTTATATATCTCTTGAATCCATCAACGTTAAATTCCAAATCCTGTCACTTCACATCATTTGTGATTTTAAATGACAAGAATGATATTTGAAATCATGGATTTATAGGAAGGTATTGAAATACCTTCATAAGAGTTTTATTTCTTTTTTATTCTTCTTATTTGTGTTAAATATATTCATACTCTCAACCATTCTCATTGATTTACATTTTATTTCATGATATCTTATACATTATTCTTTATATAATCTTATTCATAATAAATAAAACAATCATTAATATATGCATTTATTTTTGTATAATCAAGGCCATGTTTATTTATAATTTTCTTCATCTCATAGAATGATGTAGAGATATTAGATTTATCAAACATGTCATGAATCAACTCTAATATCATATAATTTTATTAATTTTTAAATCTATAAATATAATTTATATAGTACGACTTGGCTAGAAAATAAATATTTTAATACTTGGAACATCCTTCATACAATTATTGATTTTTGTCTTCAAGTAATTCATAAAACTAATTTTTTTTTCTCACTAAAAATTTGAGCTATATTAATCTTCTTGGGATCAAAAATAATTTTTTTGATCTATTAAAATATAATTAATTGTATATTATAAATATAAATGAACCATTTATCATGTTTTAAACTAAATTCTCCTCTGGATGGTCACTATATGTTTTATTGATAGGTAGTCGCTACTTTTACTTTATATAATATTCAATTGTTCTTATAAATCCAACATGCATGTTAAGAAAGAAATTATTTCAATATCAGGTGCTTACATATTTCATTTCTATTCAACCATTATCTAAATTTAAAATTAATACATGAACATTTTAATCTATCATCCATTAATAAATTTACATTTTAAAATTCAAAAAAAATATTCCAAAACCTTAGCATACTAAGGTGTGTTCCGAGTTAATTAATCCAACTTTTATCCATATGAAATGGATTTAAACTCTTAACCCTATAGTTTCCAAATAAAAATATAAATTTTTAATCTAAAAATTGGTATAAATAAATAATATCATTGTAGAACATAAGTTTAATTAATCATAATAATACATATAAATAATATAACACTCATAGGAAACTTATGAAACATATATCACACATCTAAAATGAAATCCTGCAATTTATCTCAAATTCCAAAATTTCTTATAAACTAAGATTTGAATATAAAGATTCTTAAGACCTAAATAACACAAATTTAATTCTTTTCAAAATTAAATTTTATATTTTAATGGAAAGTTAACATACTTTTATCCTCAATGGTAGTTAGAATTATACTTTTAAAACCAAATAGGAAATTGTAAATTATAAATTATTTTATCTATTTTACACAAAAATTTATATTTAAGAAAAAATGTTTTCTTAAACTTTATTCATTTTTAAAATTTTGATTTATTCATCAAAATTAAAACAACTTAAACAATACATTCATTTTTTAATCCATTTTAGCCATAAAAACTCATTTTAATATTATTTTATTATAGAGATATCTCTTTAAAAAAACTAGGACAAAAATAAAATGAAAAAAATAAAAACCATTTCCTTCAGTTTACCATAGAACATTAATCAAAACCACTATAAAAAATCTCTATTAAAAACCATTTTTATTATAAAAGATAATTTTATTTAACACACTTCATTTAGAAGACACTTCATCCTTTACAGTGAATATTAAAACTAAATCATAAGTTTAAAAGGAACAAAACAAATTATGAATTTATATATATATACATATATAATGATGATAATATATTTTAATTTATATAAATAATGAAAATAAAAAATAAAATTTATATTTATAATGTAAAAAACATTTAAAATTTATATATGCAATGTATATAAAAACTATAGGATAATTGAATATAAAAAATATATAATAAAATATTTATATGTAAAGTACATTAAAAATATGTAATGTGCAAGAAAACAGTGTAATGAATTTATATGTGATCATTTCAAAACAAATTGAAATGTTGTAACTAAAAATCACCTTTTAAAATGTCAATTTAAAATCTATATATGTAATTCAATCAACTCAAAAATATAAGAATTCAATAAAGTTTTATAAAAAATAAAACTATATAAAGATCCCAAATAGAAAATATACAGAGAAATATATACATAAATCTTAATATAAATGAAATCCAAATATAGAAAACTAACCATGAAATTAAATATATCAATAATTTATTCCTCATAAAATTTTAAACTCAAATGAAAATCATTCCTAACAAAAAAATAGTTAGAAAAACTATATTCAACATTAGTTCATGAGAAGGAGGAGGTTAACGCACTGAGGGGAGTGAGGGCTCGACATCGAATAGGATAAAGGGAGGAAGAGACATATCATGGAGGGTAAAGGCCTAGGACCAGCATTGTAGAGAGGGGATGTGGACAACATTGCATGTGGGGGGATCTACTGTCACGTGGAGGGTAGAGGGGATGATGTTGGCCAACCAAAGTAAATGAGGAGGTAGTGGATGATATTTAATAGAGGTGGAAGTATATATATGGGAGAGATGAGGATGAAGTTAGGCTAGTGAGACTAATGAGGAGAGGGGCTTGGGGTTGGAGTTGGTGTTCTTTAAAACATAAAATGATGGTTTTTAAATAACATTTATTAAATTTGGTATTTAATTGTGGGTTGAGTAAAATCACCATTATACCTAAATATAAAAATCAATTATTATTTAGGGGTGATTTTGTAAAACACTGCTAAAAAACATTGCTAAGTACTCAAATTGTTTGTAATGTATTCCCAATATGATGTTGTAAATTTTATATGGGTCAAGTAATACTCATGGAATATAACATAAATGAATAATAAGAAAAATAATTACATTAAAAAAATTTAACATTTCTCACAACCACAAAACATCATTTATTTAAAAAAACTCCACCTAAAGGTTCTTTTATCTTTATTTCCTTAAAAGACTCTTAGAAACCCCAAAAATAATCATTTTCATTGCAATCAATTAAAACCAAATACCTTGGGATTCTAACTTCTCTCCCATATTGTTCAACCATGTATTTATCCAATATTTATGCTATTATTTAGTTACTTTAGTGTTATGATATATTTATTTATAATTTTATAAGATGGAATGCAAGGCTACAACCTAAAAAAGGTGATCAAACATAAAAGAATTATCTGGTATGGGTGGGTTGATTTATTGTAGAAAAAAATTAATAAAATAATTGATGATAAATCTTATTTTACAAGTTATATATTTTATATTAATTATCTTGACTGTTATGATATCACAAAGAATGATCATTTCCCCATACCTTTTATAGATTAAATATTGGTGAGACTTTTATGCCCCAATTAAAAATATTTTCTAATTGAATACTCAATATATAATTAGATCATTGTTTCCATGTTGAATCAAATCAAGAATATATTCACTTTCCCATATGAAATATTCTCTTTCCAAAAAATATATTTTTCAATGTGAAATCTCTTTGGAACCTTTCAATGGTGCATGAGCACACTATTACTTGACATTGTGATCAACTTATTAGAGGTTGTATTAGATTAAATATTCATATATGATAATTATTTTGATTCATGATAAATAATTTGATGAAATTTATTATCATTTTTAAATAAAATAGTCTAGTCTTGAATTAGGAGAAGTGGCATTCCATAGTGAAAAGAAAAGTCATATTAGGGGGAAAATAAATAAATAAATAATATAAGTTTATCCAAATAATATTATTGTGATTTTCATACTCTTGATGCCTAATTCCATCCAAGGTATACATAATTTCCTCATTCACCCTATATACCACAACTGAATTATGAAGGAATTTTACAAGATTGTGGGGCCTTTGATAAATTTTTATCCAAGGATATTGAGTTTTTATTTTGACTGAAAATTCACTTTTTTATTTTTAAATATCCATTTTTTGGTTGAGAGATAACTGGTAGAAACACATAAATAACCCATAGTTCTATAGAGATAACCCAAAACAAGAATACCTGGAACTACCCCTCCCTAGAAAATAAAACATTGATTCGTAGACCTCCACCATTGCAAGGTTGGTCATCTAATTGTCCTGTGTAGAGATGCATGGGCCTGGTACCGATGGTAAATCCATACCCACTCAAACATCCAAATATGATTAGAAAAGCTCTGGTGAAAGACTGCATACTCTGAAACCTTATTTGGGCCTGCTCCATATAATATGTCTGGTTGAAACAGGATAAAAAGAGACAAAAAATCCAAAATAAAATGAAAAAAAAACATCCCTCCTTAGTCCATGAACCTACACACGTCTCACGAATAGCCGTATTCAAATTCAAACTAACATCATTATCCTCGAACAGCTAAACCTTGCATCGCACACCATGAAATTTATACGCGTCACCTCACCTTCACATCACCATCAACTTCAATGTCACCATTTGTTATAACATCATAGGGTTGGATTTCACATGGATCATATTCCCCATATGAACTCCATGCTAGGGTAGAACACCATCAAATAACATTCAAAATGAATCATAGAAACACATAATGGATCCATCATGAAAAAACTACAGTTGATACCATAACCAGTCATGAACAGAACTGAATCTATACCAAAATATTGAGGAAGAAAATCAAAAAGGCGAAGAAACAAACTAGGTCACATAGGGAGTACCATTTACTTCCAAATACCACCTCCCAAAACCTCTAAAGAACCACTGATATGGGTCTAACTCAGAGTAGAAAATATGATCTTGAGGTCATAGAAGAGATTTAAATAGCCTAGGCCTCTGAATGGCAGCAAAATGATGAGACTGAAACTAGCATCTGAAAACACGAACTTGGTGATATGGTCTCACCTAAAATACCCTCTACCACTAGACCGAATAACCCAAAACCACTAATAATCCATCACTCCATATCTAAACTGAAGAGGCATGGTGTAATGAGAGGTCATAATAGGGTAGAAGTATTCGGGGGATTTGACAATGAAGACCGTCGACAGAACCAAAAAATCCACCCAAATAAGATTAAAATAAGATGACCACACCACCAACAAGAAATAAAATACAGACACAAATGAAACCAGATCGTAGAGCATGAAAAATGAATAAGGGACGAGAGAAGGGGAAGAATAGAATGCGAGAAGGGGGGAGAGAGGGGAAAAGGAAGGAGAGAATGCACAGATGCACCACTAACCCCAATCATAGGGTTTCATGTGGAAACCCTAGGGGAGTCGAGATCAAGAGCAAGGGGGAAGGCCATGGGAGAAGGGATCCATCAGTTGTTCTGGTGTCCTTGAGTTTTTATTTGATTATAAATATTATAATGATTTTGAAATCATTAATAAGTGATTGTTCAAATATCCTATGATGAGATACCTAGATGGGACAACTCCTTTTGAATTAATTTTTTGATGAAAACAATTATATGGTGAGAGAATAACTTGGGTAGTAGATGGGTTGGGTGTTCAAATAGATACACTATATTAGTGAAGCCCTTAATGAAACTAATTTGAAACATATAACTATGTAAAATGAGTTATGGTTTCATTTTTTTCATTTAATGAACTTTATCCATACCTAATTATTTCTAAAGTTAGGCATAAGTGTAATGTGGAACTCAATTACCTTATAAAAAAATATTCCAAATCATACTTCATTTGATGGGTTTTGTTTTTACAATAGTTTTACATAGAGATTAATTAAAATAATGGCATTGATAACATGGTCATTAACCACCTCTTCCAATTAAAATTTCCACACATAGGGAAATATAATGATATGTTTAACAACCCAGACCTTTCTAGACCATTACTTTTCATGTTTTGGGTGTTTTAGGTGCTAGGAGGATGATTGAGGAAGGAAAGATGGATTTAAGATTAAATTGTAGATCTTTGAGTTAGTTTTACAGCATGGTAGTTTTTGTTGTTCCATGGAGATTAGGTGATGGAATGTGGATCCTTTGATAAGTATTGTGGTGCTATGGAGTTCGGAATCATGGGTTCTTCCATTTTAGGGGGCCTTATGTCATATCCCTTTGTTTTCATCATGGATCTCATGGATTTATATTCTTTGTTCCTACCAATTTAGGGGTCGTTGTGTCATATCCCTTGGGCTACACCGTGGTCATGGTATGAGGTTGATCGAGATAAAAGGTAAGTCTGGATGATTGTGGCACAGTGTTTTGGATATGCCACAACCCTTCCTTAGGTGTATCAAATTTGGAAAGTTGATTGGGTTTAAGAGGTGTAGATATGGAAGATATGAATTTTTATTTCTATAGAATCATTTGACTTAGACCCGTTACAGTTTTTTCACCCCTTTTGTGTCATGATTTTATAGAAATCTTGACCATTATGGCATAGTAATCACCCTTGAGACATGATCTTATGTTTTTATAGAACCTACATAAATCTTTAATAGAATATGAATCACTATTATTTCCCTTATTTCTCTTAAACCCTCGGTGATCTAAGGAGATACTTTAGAGACCTTTGAGAGACCATGAATTGGATTTGGACCTCAGAATATAGAGATTTCTTATTAGTTATCCAAGTTAATTTCTTCCATCTACTTATTAGTTTTCTTCCTTTTGTTTCTTTTGGAATCCATGGGAGTGGTGGTGGTTCTATTTAGAGGATATTGGGTATGTGATTTTGATGAGGTATTTTTTTGATTTACGTGGTTAAAGATTCCCTTGTGTGATCTTGGTCTTGAGATCATTCCACCCTTGTTGTGTCCTTTCATGGTGAATTATAAAGCGTCGATTTACATAGGGGGTTCAATAACTCTCTTTATTTATGTATGAATTGTGGAAGTTTCATGCCCCTTATTTATCTGAGTGGATGGTAAGGATTTATTTGAAGAATATAATTAATTGAAAAAGAAAATAAATTGATGATAAGGGGTTGTTTTTTATGTGTTCATTTGATTCAATGATATTTCTCTTGTTATTGATGTATGATTATTGTTATTGATGAAAAAAATTCATTGTGTGATATTATTGTGAATATAATTTTGAAATATCCTTTTATAAAAGGATAACAATTTAAATATGGTAAATTAAAATATTAGGTGTAATATGATATCGAAGTAATGTTTATTGTGAAAATAATGAAAATTAGGGTAGTGGTTGATGCTAGAAACTGTTTATTGCATGTCACTTGAATGCTTATTATTGATTTTGTGAATTGTGCGGTCATGGTGGTGGAATTTAATTGGTTATTGTAATTTTCATGAGTTGGGAAGTGGGGATATGATTAGGTGTCATGGGTTGGGATGTTTGTTGATATGTTTTGGTTGAGTTTTTGTGGTGGTTGTTTACATATGGTTATGTTGTGATTTATATGGTGGGTTAACATGGTTTGTATGAGACATGTTATGGTCTGGTTTTGATACAGTTGGTGGATAGTCGTGGTATTTTCTTGTAGTTTCCCAATAGTAATGGAATATGTTGTTGATAATTAAATGGTAAATGAATGTGGGTAGGAATTGAATAAGTGGGGGTTTTTAATGAAATCTAAATGCTTGAAATAAATATGGGTAATGGATGAGAATGATTTGTTATTAAATATAGAATTGGGTTTTATAATGAACTTAACATGGATAGTAATGATAAACCTAGAATTTTTTATTTATATAGATAAAATATTAAAATTTGAATGCTAATTGTGGTTATTTTGTGTGGGACAGGGGCATACTAATAGGGTAGAGGTGGTAGTAGTTGTTCATGAAATTTTTTGAAGTGTTTTGATGATTGAGTTCTATGATAGGAATATTTTAGAATTAACCTTTTAGTTTGGTCTTGTGTGTGGATTATTATAATTTTATTTTCTTAGGATTTCATATGCACCCCACTTGATTTAGATATCCTTATCAATGCCGAAATGTTTTTTCTTCTAGGTGTTTTCCCCAAACATACAAGATAATAAGGGAATATATTTTTAAATACTCTTTCTTCCCTTCTATATAATATATACATGGTATGATTGTGATTATGGTATATGGTGGGGGTTGCACATGGGCGGAGGAGGTTAAAAGGTTTATGTTGTTCATTTTCAAAATACCTTGTTGTGCTAGATGTGGATATAGATATAGATATGAATTTGTGACTATGAATCAATTCCAATATGATATTTTGGACCCTTTCAGAGGTGGGGATATATAGGGTTGTGATCTGACCCACATTGGAGGGGATGTGAGTATTTAAAGTGATGCCATCATGAGGTGTTAGACCCCGTGGGAGGTTGGGGTGGGTGGGGCAATGATACGACCCACATCAGATGAGACTCAATACATATATATGTTTATTGGATATGTTTTGATGATATGGAAGTGATAGGAGCATAATACGTTTTTCGCTGGGGCATGAGAGAGACAAACCAATGGGGAATTGGTTTTGGGGTACCCTTTTATTATATCATTTAATTTTTATGTTATTATATTCAGATGCATTATTGGGTGAGAAATATTTAGTAAGGATGGGTGGTAGTTTCCTTGGTAGGTGCTTGTTGGTTATTTTGTTTATTCAATAAAGCATTAGTATTCCTGTTATATAATTTTACAATATGTCTTGAGTATGATCCTACTGAGTATACATGTTATTTTCACCCCAATATATATATAATTCTTTTTTAGGTATCCAGGGTGAGTTTGGGGACCGAACTAAATATTACTAACTCAGAGCTAAGAGTTATGGTCAGAACTTCTTCTTAGAAGTTTATTTTGATATTTTAATATTAGTGACTTATATTTGTATGAAATTTCATGAATTATGATTATTATGGGATGTTGGTTTTATTTATATAATATCATGGAGTTTATTGGTAGTTGTTTAATAACCTAGACTTTTTAAATGATATTTTTTTCCTGAATAAATGTTTTTTACTTATTAAATAATAGTATACATGTAAAAAATAAATATAAACCAAAAAAATTTATAACATTAGTAAATATTATTACATTACTCAACTATAAAACCAATTAAAATGTCAAACATTGCAACTGGACAAAAAATATAAAATAGAATAGCTAAAATGAGAAAATAAGGATTTCCCTAATATACTAGAATCATCGCCCACACTAAAAATTCTATAGAAATAAAACAAAATATTAGAAAACCAATCAACATATTATGAAAATGAAAATATAACCTTAAGATAAATTGTAGTGAATTTTGAGTGGATGAATGAAGTGGTATTAATAGGGTATAAAGGAAAATGTGACTATTGGGATTCAACCATTATATAACCATTGGTCAATATGACCAATGGAAACTATACCCTTAGTTGATAATTTTACCATTATAATTAGTGTTTATAAGTAGTAATGACATAGGATAATTGATACAGAAAGGATAATTGTTGGCCTCAACCAGTAGAGTCATGTCGTTTGAAGCCCATTTGCCCGAACTTCAGGGGGAGGTAGCGTCATTGGGGTTCCCCCTTAACCAAGACAAATATAAGCTTCAACAAGTGGATCTTGAATTAAATCACCTATGGGAGAAGTTCAAGTTAGTGGATATTACCACTTGGTTGATGTTAGCCAATCCATACCATGAAACTGCGACCATCGCACACCTTACTCTTAGGGCATATACAGGTGTAATAAGGGGTTATGTGTCCATAACTTAGTTACTTAAAGTGTAAGTTCCTTTATATAAATAAATTTTCTATTAAAAAAATTATTTTAAGATTTTTTTCTTAAAAAAATATATATGTTTAATTCATATTAATTTGATAATTTCATTTTTGGATGCAAATAAAACATAATTGTACTTTTCTAGAAAATATATAAAAATTTTATAATAAACCAAGGTATTATGAATAGTATTTATTTTAATTAAATAGTCTTTTGAAACAATGTTATTTAAATAATAAATAAAAAATAATTTTATAATGTCTTTGGGAATTTTTTATAAGTGTTAGAAATTTGACTGTCTTAAAAACTGATATTTTTAAATAAATAAGGATTTTTATATTTAAAACTTAAAATTATCATATATAGATATTTTTTATAATAAATTAAACATCAATTTTTAAATAATCATGTAGAATTTAGGTTAGGGTTAATTTATGATAATTTTCTAAAATAATTTTTTCGTGAATAGTAAAAAAAATACGGTTTTAGAGTTTATGTATATTTTGCAACATCATATTTATGTCATAATGATGTAATAATTAATTAAACACAACACAAAACATAAAATGTGTTATTTTATTAATATTAAATATCTTAATAGATTTTAATCTATTTTTAAAACTATAAGTTACTTTCCAAATTCTAAAAAGGAAAAATTGATTTTTAAAAATGTTACTTTGTGGAATCTTTACCACCTTATTTTAGTAGATCTACTAACCCATTGATTGTTGAAAAATGGATTATCTCTATAGAAAATATATTTTCCATACTCTTATGTTCTTAGTAAAAAAAATTCACTTTCGTAGTATATCGCTTAGATAGAGAAGATGATCAATGGTGGACACTAATTAAAAACATGAAGCTAAGAAGGTATATTGATGTTATAGTATGGGAAAAGTTTAGGGGGATATTTTTCAATAAATATTTTTCCCATTTCATGTGAATAATAACAGAGAAGAAATCTCTAGAACTAATTTATAATAAAAATGAATCATTGGGATTATATGAAATGAACTTTACAAGAATTACTCGATACACCTCTAGTTTTTTATAGATCCTAAGGGAAAGGTTGGTAGATTCTTCATTGGACTGAGACCCCATATGCAGATGAATCTAGAAAATAGAAACTATGAAAGCTATAAGGAAATAGTGAAGAGTTATATGAAGGTTTAATTGGAGTTTGGATAGACATGGTGGTCACATAAGTCAAATAAAAAAAGAGAAAAATAGAGCCAAACTCAAGGAGGAACTTTGGATCATGGAAGAGGATGAGAGAAAGTGAAACTTCCCACGTGAAAAAAATATGGGAAGAAACATTTAGGAAACTGATTAATTAGTAGTGGAAATTTTTATAAGTGTGGAAGAGATGGCCATATAGCTTAAAACTGTCATGGTGAGGTGAAGTCTCAACTTCTCAACATTAACAAAAAAATGGAAGATGGTGAAGGCCCGTATAGAAGTTCAATGATTCAAGTGTGGATAGCTTGGGAAATTTTCCAATAAATGTCCAAATTAGAAGATAATTGAGGGGAACCACCATCAAACTCAACATAGGCTAAGGGAGAAAGTTCGGGTATTTTATATCATGATGGATGAAGTGGAGGATCTGGATAATGTGGTGGCAGGTACACTCATTGTACTCTAAAAGATAGAAAGTACTTTGTTTGATTTTGGTTCTATACATTATTTTATTTCATCCAAGTTTGAAAAGAATATAGAATCAATCCCTTAACTTCTATAAGTATATTTATCAGTCAAGACTCCTGGAGTAATTATCCTATCATCAATAGTGTATAAAAACATTAGTAAGTACAATCTCATTACAAATCTAGTAGTTATTCCCATGGTGGATATTGATACTATACTAGGGATGGACTGGATCTCAAAATATAATGCTAAGATCAACTGTAGAAGTAAGTAAATTTCATTAGTATTAAATGAAAAACCTACAGTAATTTTCAAAGGAAAGATATCCAGACCTGATCTTTTTCTAACCTATCGTAGATTTCTTTATAGATATGATTGGTGAAGAGGGATAAGGAAATTAATGTATGAAGATAGACAATGTTCCTATAATTTATGAATACATTTATATATTTCTTGAAGAGTTACATGGACCTCCCCCAAAAATAGAGGCATAGTTCTCCATTGAACTTATACTTGGATCCAAGCTGATATCAAATACCCCATATAGAATAAAAATATAGAGTTAGAAAAATTAAAGAAACAACTTCAAGATCTTCTATGGAAGGGATTTATCTGACCAAGTTTGTCTCCTTGGGGAGCACCCAATCTATTTTTAAAGAATAAGGATGTATCAATGTGTATATGCATTGATTATAGATAACTTAATGAGATCATAGTTAAGAACAAGTACCCTCTCCAAAGTATTGATGATTTATTTAATTAGCTTCTTGGGGATCAATTCTTCTCCAAGATTGACCTCTGATTTGGGTATCATAAATTGATGACAAAGAAAGAATATATTCTAAAGAAATCCTTCCAAACAAGATATAGACATTATGAGTTTTTTTTTAATCCCTTCATCTTGAATATTGATCCGGCATATTTATGGATTTTATTAATAGAGTATTTAAGGAATACCTTGATAAATTCACGGTAGTTTTTATTGATGATATTCTGATATATTCCAAAAGTTCCGAGGAGCATGAGGATCATCTAAGGGTTATATTGGGAAATCTAAAGAAGTAAAATCTATTTGGAAAATTCATAAAATGTAAATTCTGGTTATAACAAGTTTCATTCATGGGGAACATTGAAATCAATAAAGGGATATTATTTGACCCTACAAATACAAAGGTTGTAGAGGAGTGTCCTCATCTTACAACAGAAACTAAGATTCACAGTTTCCTTGGTTTATTAGGATATTATAGAAGGTTTTTGAAAAACTTTTCATGACTTTCTAATCCTCTAACTAAGTTAACTCAAAAAGGGGATAAGTTCATCTATAATAATGAGTGTGAATAAATTTTCCAAGAACTAAAGAAGATATTGCTTATTTCACCTATGTTAACTCTACCCTTTTTCATATAAGGATTCTTTATTTATAGCAATGAATCTCTGAAAGGGCTTGGGTGTGTCCTCATGAAAAATTAAAAGGTGATTGCTTATGCATCTCGACAGTTAAAGCCTCATGAGACAAATTATCCTATGTATAACCTAGAGCTATTTGTGGTTATTTTTTCTCTGAAAATATGGTGGCACTATCTTTATAGGGAGAAATGTGATGTATAAAAATTCCACTAAAGTTTAAAGTATATTTTCATGAAAAGGGAATTGAATGTGAGATAAAGGATATTGTTGGAATTTCTCAAAGGCTATGACTATTCAATTCATTATCACCCCGAAAGAGAAAACCAAGTCAATGATTTATTAAGTAGGAAAGACCATGTTGTGCTATAAATGAATAGGATTCAAGGGGATCCTTTGATCAAGGACCAATTAAAATTGGATATGGAAATCATAAGGGAAGGGAAATCATCAACCCTACACAAAATAAATTCTCAACCATTATTACTAGATAAGATCAAGAAATATCAAAGATAAGATCCCTTATTACAAAACAATATTAAGGCTATTAAGAATGATAAGTTTCCTGAGTTCAATATTGATCAATAAGATATACTGAAATTTCATTCAAGGTTATGTGTCTCATATATCCCAGAGAAAAAGAAGGATATTATAGATGAAGCTCATAGCTCTATATTCTCTATACATCCTAGAATCACTAAAATGTATAGGGACCTTTGTGATCATTATTGGTGGGATACTATGAAAATGGATATTTTTTACTATACTAGTAGGTGCTTAGTGTGTCAGTAGGTGAAGATGGAGTGAAAACATCTTAAAGGGGTATTGAAACAACTACCCATACCAACATGGAAGTGGGATAATATCACTATGAACTTCATAATTGTTCTCCCAAGAACATCAAAAGGAAACAATGTGATTTAGGATATAGTGGATTGACTCACCAAGACTTCCCATTTCTTCACTATTTGGGAATATTTTTCTCTTGAACAACTTTCCAAGATATATGTAAAGAAAGTGGTGAGGTTTTATAGGGTTACACTTTCTATTATTTTTTATCATGATACAAGGTTCACATATAAATTTTGGAGAAGTCTCCAGCATGATCTAAATACTGAATTTAATTTCAGTACAGCCAATCACCCCCAAACTGATGGTCAATCTGAAAGAACTATTCATACACTTGAGGACATGCTGAGAACATGCTCAATGTAATTTAAAGTTGGATGGGATAAACACATCTCATTAGTTGATTTATCATAAAATAATAGCTTCCAATCGAGTATTAAAAAGGATCCATATGAATATTTATATGGGAAGTGATGTAGAACTCCTACTTTTTGGGATGAAGTTGGGGGGAGAAAATTTCTTGGGCCCAATCTTGTGCAAGAGATGATAGAAAAGGTTCATGCCATCTGACAACATATAAAGGACTCTTAGAGTTTGTGTAAGAGCTATGTTGACAATTGTTGAAGGGACTTGGATTTTGATGTTGGGGGAAAAATTCCTTTGGATATCACCATGGAAGATATTTATGCGGTATGGAAATGTAGGGAAGCTTAATCCTAGGTACATTGGACCCTATCAAATCCTTGATCACATAGTATTAGTGGCATATCAGCTATAACTTCCACCAAATCTATATCAATTTCATGATGTATTCCTATATCTCTCTTGAGGAAGTACATACCTAATCCCTCACATGTACTGAATCCGAAGGTGGTACAACTGGAACAAGACCTCTCGTATGAGGAGTAGCCGGTGGAGATTTTGGATCGTAAAGACAAGGCTCTACACAACAAGACTACCCACCATATCAAAGTTTTTTAGAGGAACTATAAATATGAAGAAGCATCATGGGAACTAGATGAGAAAATGAGACAGAAGTACCCTCACCTTTTCTCAACTGAGAAAATAAGTTGAAATTTTGGGGATGAAATTTTTTAAGGGGGAAAGAATGTAATAACCCAGACTTTTTAAATGATATTTTTTCCTGAATAAATGTTATTACATATTAAATAATAATATACATGTACAAAATAAAGTGAAATCAACAAATTTTATATCATTAATAGATATCACTACATTATTTACATATATATAACCAATTAAAATGCCAAACATTACAACTGGACAAAGAATATAAAATAAAATAGCTAAAATGGGAAACTAAGGATCACCCCAATCTACTAGAATCATAACCCCCACTACAAATTATATAGAAATAAAATAAAATATTAGTAAACCAATTAATATCTTATAAAAATGAAAATATAACCTTAATAGAAATTGTAGTGAATTTTGAGTGAATGAATGAAGTGGTATTTATAGGGTATAAAAGTAAAGGTGATATTTGGGATTCACCCATTATATGACCATTGGTAAATATGAATTTTGGAAATTATACCATTATTTGATAATTTTTCTATTATAATTAATGTTTATAAGTAGTAATGACATAGGATAATGGATGCAAAAAAGGAAAATCAATGGCCTCAACTAGTAAAGTTCTTTCATTTGAAACCCATTTGTCTGAACTTGGTAGGTAGGTAGCATCATTAGGGTTCCCCCTTCACCAATCCCAATTTGAGATTCAACAAGTGAATCTTGAATGAAATCACCTATGGGAGAAGTTCAAGTTAGTAGAGATTACCACTCAGTCGATGTTAGCTAAGCCACCACATGAAACTATGACCATCACACACCTTACTCTTAGGGAATATGCAGGTGTAATAAGGGGTTACATGTCCAAACCTTAGTTACTAAAATTATAAATTATTCTGTATAAAAAAAATTTATTCATTAATTCCTTTTAATAATAGTTTTTCTTAATAAAATATGTGTTTAATTGAGATGAATTTGATAATTTGATTTTTAGATGCAAATAAAACATAATTGTATTTTTATAAAAAATATATACAAATTTAATAATAAACCGAGAAATTAAGAATAGTATTTTTTTAATTAAATAGTATTTTAAAACACTTTTATTTAAATAATAAATAATAAAATAATTTTATAACATCCTAGGAAATTTTTTATAAGTGCCAAGAATTTGAATATGTCTTAAAAACTACTATTTTTAAATAAATAAAATTTTTTATATTTAAAAGTTAAAACTATCATATTTAGAGAATTTTTATAATAAAATAAACATCATTTTTTAAATCATCACATCAAATTTAGGTTAGGGTGAATTTATGAAAATTTTCCGAAATACTTTTTTTAATAGTAAAAAAATACATTTTTAGGGTTTTAGTGTATTTTATGACATCATATTTATGTCATAATGATGTAATAATTAACTCAACACAATCCATGAAGTAAAATATATTATTTTATTAATATTAAGTATTTTAATATATTTTAATCAATTTTTTAAACTATAAGTTACTTTCCAAAGTCTAAAAGGGAAAATTTGATTTTTGTTTTAAACATTACTTTGTGGAATCTTTACCTTTCCATGTCAAAATATGTATTAAATAATGGTTTTAGGTTCTATAGGGTTAAATATTTATAAAATCTAACCCAAATATCCAAAATAATTAGCAAAAACCATGGCTAATCCAATGGTTTTTCATTTTCCACAATCTAGTTTTCCAAGACCTGTATTTGGAAATTATTTAAAAAATCCTCCACTTCTCCTATAAATAACTACCCATTTCTTCATTTCCTTTAAATACTAACTAATACTCCATTAATTTCTTGTGATTTTTCCTCCCAAGTATTCCCCCATGTTTTCCTCAATACCCCAATGTTTTATTCCTCAAGATCTAGAAGTGACTCTTCAAGGTAAGGGAAATCTTCACTTCTCTTTTCCACTCAAGAGTCCTTTTGTGGTATGTCTTCCAATTTCCAAGAAAATTTCATTCTATCCACTTTATATTATCCCATTACTATAATAAGAGTATTTTATTAATAGTATTCCCTTTTTCCCTCTCATTTTATTATTTTCTAAAACCATTTTTATGCCTATCAAGCTGCCGAATTTACTTCTCAAATTTCCCTATTTTGGATGAGAATTTATCTTTTCCTTTTTGTTTGAATACACAAACCTTTTTTATTTTCAAAGGGAATTCAACTAGATTTAAAAATTAACCTTTTATTTAGGTATTTACATATATGAAACCCACATTTCCTTTCATGGGTTAAAAATGACGTTATGATCATGTCTTTAAGATCTTTTGTACGTCAAGATTTTTTATAAGAAATCCATTATTTATTCTCCATTTATTATTAATTAAATGATTTATTATGATCTATGTGGCTCATATGAAATTAATAAATATGAATGGTGTGCCCTGATATAACTCCAATTCATTGGGTAAAGAATTTAATCTCTAGATATGGCATGTTTTATGATACCTTGGTGAATAACCTTGGTAATTTTTATTTATAACACCTTAGTGATAAACCTTGGTGATATGATTATGAATATCTCATTTAAATGTTATATCCATATTTCCATGTTATGATTAATGTTCTTTTTATTATGATATGGCCCATTTCTCTTGCTCACGCCATAACTATTTTCC
Organism: Viscum album; assembly: GCA_963277665.1. Lineage (NCBI taxonomy): Eukaryota > Viridiplantae > Streptophyta > Magnoliopsida > Santalales > Viscaceae > Viscum > Viscum album. The sequence goes on from OY728138.1 coordinate 1,322,040,753, forward strand.
TCATGTTCTTATTGATACGTCTTAAGATCACATGTTATTTGTCTCTCTTGCTTATTCCCTTACTGGGCTTCATGATCACCCCTTTCCTTTGATTTATATCACCAGGATATAAGATGCAGTAAAATTAACCTATATTGAACCCATAAATAAGTATTTCAAATGGTTTTAGAAGAATTTTTTAAGTTTTCATGTATTATGTACCTTACTTCCAAGAAACTAAACATTAAAAGATCCTCTGTTTATACCATGTAATGAAAATTTATGTAATAAAAATCTAGGATGCCATAAGTTTTTTTATATATTCTGTTTATTTACAAGGTAAACCCCCCCCCCCCATTAGTGTGACTTATACCCTTAGTGTTAGTCTCCACCCCATAGCCTATTGGAGGTGGGCTTCATGGGTCACTCTCATATTCACTGTAGGGTCATGAGGGGTTCTCAATGTGGGGAAGGTCATGAAAAAGTGGTATTATAGCTTTAGTTGAGAGTTAGGATGGATTTTGGAGTTAGTAACTAGTAATTATTTCATGGGTTGGTGGAGAGACAGTCCCATTTGACCTTTGTACAAGATGTAATCTAGGGAGACTAATGAGGACATAGGATTTTTGGGGGGGCTATGATATGATATAAGGACCTTGAGTTTACCAAATAAACTAATTGAAGTGGTACTACTTGCATGTTATAGGTCTAGGAAAGGTACATTTATCCTTATTTCTTTCACTTATGTTTGAATTGGGGTGATTTTAGGGAATGAACTAAAATAAACCATAATGAATTCCATGCTACTAGACTTGTGGATTGTTTTATGTTGGTGGACTATGTTGAGATTTTCTGGGGGATTATTTGAGTTCTCATTGTGGTTGATTTTATTATATCAATGTGATTTTAGTGTATTTTTTCATATTATTTGGGTATATCATTGTCTTCATTAATTTTTATGTATAGTATCTATGTCTATGCTGATATGATTTTGATTTTATGTGTTTTTATTATTTTAAGCAATACCATGTTATCATAGAATTTAAACTCTGTGAAGTGATAACTTTCACCTTAAGTAACTATTTGATGAAACCCTTGGAAATGTTAAAAACATTACATACTTTTCAATCATTTAGACTGTTTATTTTAGTGTAATCTCAATTATTAAAAGTATGTAGTAATCTAAAGAATCCTTAAATGTATAAAATTATTGGTTCCAACCACATGTTTTAAATAATAATCTATGTTTTAGCATAGTTTTTCTAGTTTAGGAGTTAAGTGTGATAATATTGACTAAATTAAGAGAATTTAATGAATTTATGAATCAAACTATGAATATAATGGAATCATGTAATCTTTATATTTTTTAAATTATAAGTAATTAGGGGAAGAGTGTTTAACACTGTATATTGTTCATCATGTTTAGTATACTTTAAATTTACTAGTATTTTTGGTTTTCTAAACAAAAAACATGTTAATGTTTTAATGAAATACTATCTGAAATATTATTACCCTGATATGAATGATAAGTTGAATTGTTAGAGTGTTATGTGATTGAGTTTAACTAAATTGGTAATAAGGTTCTTTTGGAAAACTGATTTAAATTTGAGCATTCTAGTTTGGATAACTTGTTATGTGTTGTGTAATAGTATATATAATGATGATCAATGTTGTTTTCTTGATTAAATTGAATAATGATGTTCTTATTGGAAATATTTATTCTTAAATAAGTGGAAGGTTTTATTTTAATAAATATTGAATTGATTTCAAAAGAAATCTTTCTAAATTGGTTGAGGGTGTTTTACCGAAGGTTTTTGTTGATGTCTTGATTTTAAAAAAGCTTAAAACTCTTATATTTTATTGTTTTTTGAAAAAATGATATTTTTAAGGAGACAATCATGATTAATTTGAAATGTATCAAATGTGCAGGTTTTAAGGAAAAGATTTCATTTTTTAAACAAATGTTTTATTTTAAGATCCTATCGATCATGATTTAAGTGACTAAATTTATATAAAGTGAACTATTGATTCCTTGATGGGTATTGTTATAGAAATTATCCCTAAATATTTATATATATAATATATATAATCATATATATATATATATATATGATATGTGTGTGTGTGTGCGTGTGTTCATGTGTTGTATTATCACTTGAATGAAAATTATGATTTTCATGCATGGGGTATATTATTCAATGGTAATTGGACACCCAATCCATCTTATACTTAGTATATCATTTAAAAATATTATTTCATAAGGTGAAATTTATAGAAGGTGAACCACTCATATGATGAATTCATATTTTGGTCATAATATTTATTCTTGTATGTTAATGCATGAATAAATTCAAGTAGTTGGGGGGCATCTTTGATAGAATATATAAATAATTTCCATGTGATACTAGTGTATGAGGATATTCACATAATTCTTAGTTGAACCACATTGAAAATAAAAGCTATCCTCTTCTTCTTCCTTTATACGCTGAGGTGTTAGCACATTATGGGTGAAGAATAATCATGCTCAAACATCGAGTGATTCAATCATCTTATGGATACAATATGGAGAGTGGATATTCTTTAGTTTCCCTTGGTGATCTTTATCATACTATATTATGATGATGAAGATGTTTCATATGCTTCTTCGATTGATGGTATACAGTTTTACAGTGTTATTCATTTATTTTTATTAACATTGTTTTCAATATTATGCATAGGAGATTCTCATACAAGGTATTTATATCATTTTCACATTTTCTAATAATCAATATTATACTTATTATAATCCCTTTATTTGTATCAAATCTAGTATCTATGATTTAGATTTATGAAATTATGCATATAAAATGAAAAAAACAGAAAAATAAAGCATTGCATATTTGAATTTTGAAAAATATGTACAAAATGGATTACCTTTACATGGAATAATTTTGCATAAAGGACATTACATTCTACCCTTATGTAGAGAAGTATACGTAAGGTTTAGTATATTTTACCCTTATGTAGAAGGGTCTACGTAAGAGTTATCCCTGGACACCTTTACATAGAAATTTTCTATATAATTGTCATTGATATTTTACCTTTAGGTCGTTATTTTAGTTGGCACCCATTTATTAAAGGTACTCATTAAGTGGTATAACATGATACTCATTTGATAAAAGTTTCTGTTGTAGATAATTTCATCACCATTATTAAGATAAAATCGGATATTAGTCCTTGAAAGGATAATATTAATGTAAGAAACTCATAATACTGGTGATTTAATAAAGTTTCTTAAATAAAATTCTATGTGTTTAGGAAAAATATTCCTGATTAATCAAGTGTTGAAAATTTCAACATATTAATCTAGATTCTTATGGGAGAATAGAATAATTCACTTAATGTTTTAAAATAATTGTATGCAAAATGAACAAAAGAATATCAATCTCCATGAATGTACTCAATATGATTGGGTATAAAAAATGATATTCAATTTTATTGAATAGTTTAATGACATGGTGAAACTAAATGTTTCCTTAAGGTTTTATTGGTTATAGAATTCAATTTTATTGTTCTGATAGATATATGATATCAACTATATGGTTTAAAAAGTTGTAATTATACATAAGGTTGAAATAAAAAATAATTGAAGATTGGATCTTAAAGTAATAAAGTAAAGAAGTTACGGAATTGATAACATGGATGATTAAAGCTTTTATGAACGAGTCATAAGATGTGTATTATCTCATTTTTTATCTTGATAAGGGAATGTAAAAAAAATTTGTTTAATAAAATGATATGAGAGTTTTAACACACATAGTTTATGATTTGTTTAATTTTATAACATACTTTATAGGGGTGACTAAAATGGATTTTTCTTGTTAAGTAATTTATCCTATTATCATTTATGGAAATGTTCTAACAATATGAATGAATTAAAGAAATTTTTACCTGATGGTCTCAAAGAGTTGAGGATAACTAACTGGACTAATGATGTCAAGATACTAGTGCTATGTAGATAGTAAAAGTGGGTAAAATTTAAAACTGAAAGAAGAAACATTAGTTGAATAAGTTCAAGAATGTTTCTTCAAGAAACTGGTAAAGGTCATTAAAACCTAAGGTTTCAAATAAGGAGTAGTAATTATTCTGTATGATGAGATTATCAATATACTTTAAACAGTTTTAGGAAAATCTATAGAATTTCCTTATTAGGAATAAATGTTATAAAATTAATTCTTCAATGTTGAAAGGTATGTGATGATGAATGTATATTTTAAGTGTTGTAAATATACAAAAATTCAAACTTAAATGAAATTGATAAATATTTTAGTTTTAATTCAAGTGATGAAACAAATTTGTTACATCAATTATTTGAATATAAAAGAATATATCAATATTAGATATATCTAAATAAAAGATGTTATCTTTATATTATCTCACTTGGGTGATAATAGAATTGGTTTAATAATAAAGAGTTGTTGTGAAAAAAATATAGATGATTGATTGTATAAATAGTTTATGATTCATCATATTCTATAATATACTTGTAAAGAAGAGAAGGTTAAAAGTGTTTATACTATTATTTTTTTAAAATGTGAAGGAATGTGATTCTACCACTCATCAGTAGAATATTTAAAATAATAATCATATATTTAAAGAAAATACTCTAAACATATAAAATACCATGTATGTATGGAAATAATAATTTATTTGTTAATATTTATACTAAATGTAAATAAATACTATTTACTAAACAAAAAGTGGGTCATATATATTTGGAATATATTTTGAAATGAATATAGTGACTGAGAGGTTAGTGGGAGTATGATTGGACTTTGAGAAGTTCAAATTTAACAAATAAAGGATTGTACTAGTCAAAGACTAATGTGTTTTTCACTTAATATCCTAAAATAGTTATAGGATGTGTGATGGTAAAGAAAAATCTAGAGTGTTACATTTAGTTAACATTTATAAATTTGATATCACTATTTACTAAAGTATTCTACCAACCTAAGGTTAAAGTTTTCTTCCCTTAATATCCTAAAGATTTTAGGATATTTGACGATAAATAAAAATGAAAATATTTTTATTTAGTTATCATGAATAAATTAACATTGTTATTCCCTATAGGATTGTGACTATCCCAATGGGTGTCGTTATTTCCCTTTGGTCTAATCAAAATACAAATTTATAAATACTTAAACTATGATGCTTTAAAATGTAGTATTTGGAAAGTTAAAGGTCAAACCCATATAGATTGTGAATTATTTATTTAGGTTTTCAAAATATTTGATTTAATTATACTGAAGAAATAGGTGGATAATTGGATTGGGGATTTGAAAATAGTTTAAGAAATAAATAATTTAAAATGAAGAAATTTGATTATTTAGATTGAAATCATATTTTGAAAGTGTGCCTGGGTTTTGTAGTTTTAAGGTTCAGGTGAAATTGGATTTTTATAAAACAAATTTATTAATACATTTTTTATTTTGGATTAAAAATGAAGGAGATCCAATAGTCATGGTATCCCCTTCTTAACACGGAAATATACTTTTCCCTTCACACTGGAAATTTAGAATTTTTTTCAAATCAAGTTTTTCTCGATACCATTTTTGAACCTGGTCACCTTGAATGTGACAATGGTCATGGCTTGATTTAGGGTAACCTATTGAAAAAACTATAAAGATTATTTCAGATTCAAGTAACAATGGTCATGATAAAAGTAAATTAAAGACTTTGTAAATTGATTCAATAAAGTGTGACAATCCAAAACACATTAATAAAGAAAATGGAATAAATCCAATGACACCTCCCCCCTTTAGCTACGTAACCCTAAAACAAGCCAGGTTAACCCACCTCATCCTAGTGATGAGATAATAATAGGTAATTAATAAATAAATAGAAAGAATAATGAAAATAGAGATGAAACTATAGAGGACCATGTACAACGTAACTTCTTGCTCCAAGATTTGGTCTTCGGGATCTCCTCTATAGCATCAGGCTAGCCCTCAATTTATAGGCTCTATATGGGCTTGGGTGGCATTAAATTACATTAATTATGGGTCAAAAGTTGTTCATGGGTGGGTCCCATGTATTAAAACAAGTCAAAATTTCAAGATATGTCAAATCTAGGCAATTTTGGTCTGTCACGAACATTACACGCTATGTAGTGATTACATGATGTGTAAATATTTCACTATGTGTATAAAACTCACAACCGATAGGATTTCTAGGAATACTTCAAAAGTGTCAGGACATGAAACATATGTGTTATAGTGTGACACATGTCTACTTCACTTCATGTTAATTTTCTCCACTTCACACCCTATATTTCTTTCACGACTTGTACCGATACATGATGTGTAGTGATTACATGACATGTAAAGTAAATTTTCTACTCCATAAGCCTCTATTTTTTTTCCTTTTTCAATTATCTATTGTATCCTACCATAAAACAAAAAATTATTTAAACTATTCACAAAATGGAAAGAATAATTATTTAAATACATAAATAAATATATTAAAGCACTATAAAATACATGCATGAAATAATGATATCATATTATACCAGTAAAATTATAAAGTGAATTACTCTTGACATCCTAAAAGAGTTTAGGTTATGGAAGTAAATATAAATGTAAAGAGTTATATTAGTTGTTGTAATAGAGTAAATATAACTTTATCCTAAAAGGTTTTATGATATGTCAGTAAAGTAATAATATAGAAGTTACATTATTTAAAAATTTCAAGGAAAAATTTTTGATGGAAAGAGTTCTAAGGATAATTACGATGCACAAAGAAAGAGTTATAAGTAGACAATAAAAGTTAACATCATAAAGTTTTATGCTGTGAAATTAAGTATTTTGAATATGTTAAATTAGTTAAACATTAGGAATATGATTCCTAAATATAACCATTATTAAAACTAGATTACATCATAGATGTTTCTCACAAAAGAGTTTTGTGAGAGGGTTTTATCAGATGGTCACATAAATATGTGTTAGGAATTACATTTGATGTAATGTGTTAAAAACCCCTAAAATTGCATCATACATAAGGTTAATCTTGAATTATTTCATATATTATGTGATAGAAAGGTTCTAATTTTGGGTAATTATTATTAAGAGTTTTAATAATATTAAAATATAACATATTAAAATGAAATCTCCATTTTATAATTCATTCATGTTGACTGCATAAATGTGTGTGTATATATATATATATTAAGAAGTGTAATGATAAATGACCTCTAAAAGTATGAATTTGAGTTATCCCTAAAATATTTTCATCATGTGGTATTATATGTTATGAAAAAATGTTAAGTTTATCATGGGTAAGATTAATGTATAGAGATATGAAATATTCTCATAAGGCATAAAACAAAGAATGTGGTATTATATGTGTTGGATGACCTGTGAAGTATGCCACATAAAGTTTCATAAAAATATATGTGGTATAATAGGGGTACATGGATCATATTTTATTCCCCACTACCTGATATTAGTGATATACCTTTCATGAGAGCCTTTATACTTTGATACCATACTTACACAAGTCTATACATTGACTTAGATAATACAAGGGTGGTTGGGTATGTTGTCGATTTTTCCATTGGTTGGAGCTCAACTAGATATAGGATTTTCCCTCTCATATGATGATTATGACATCTAGGATCTAAATTGAGATAGAATTTGGAGTGTGTGGTCACACCTATATAGTACATATGATGTTCCAATCTATTTGGATAAGGGTAATGTGAGGTACTTATCCATAAATATGGATGACATGTGATGTATTCATCGACCAGGTCAGCCTATACTATGAGAATCAAGAAAAAATAAGTATCTTATATGGCATTGACATACTTTGTGCCCCATGGTCACTCTATGTCTTGGATAAAGGGAAAATATGAGAATACACATTTGCATATGATGTAGACTGGTGGACATAGGTAAAGAGATATATATTTTTGATGGATATCACATCAAAATAATTTATATATTGAGTAGTATTGATGATTTTCTAGATTATAATATTTTATTACAATTGTGAATATAGTGATTTATATTTATTTTAAACACTATAAAATCCCATAGGCCCATAATTTTGGGTTAACTGAATAGGGATTGAATTTCACTTAGAGAGATACTCTAAAAGTTCATTAGAGTTAATCCAAAAATGTGTTTGGATGTTTATTAACATGGTATTACATATTATGTGATAAAATGTTAAATAAATGATAGATTTTGGACAGTTTTTTGGAAAATATTAAAAAGGATTTTTTAATATGGTTTCAAAAGTTATTGTATATGATACAAGATAAGATGAAACGCTACAAAGTCTATTTGGATATAGTGAAAGTGGAAGATTAATTTAAATATTCCCTAAATATTTATATATATATGTTATATATATGTGTGTGGGTGGGTGGGTGGTGGGTGGGTGTTGTGTTACCACTTTTATACAAATTATGATTTTCATGCATAGGGTATATTATTTAATGGGTGATTGTCACGACCTGACCCACTGAGGCCCACTTGGCTGATAAAAAGCTAATAATGAAACCCAAAAACCACTAAACACAATGTGTGAAAGATATTAGTAAGCTCATCACCATGATGGTATGTCAAATAGGATATTAGAAGTAACAATATATAATAATAATAACACAAATATGCTCAAAGGTAGACACCAATTCTCAAAGTGAGGTCACAAACTCACTGCCTTCCTAGGATTCTACTATAGGCTCAAAGGTGACACTCATCTAGGATAACTCACTCCACAAGCTTGTGAATACCTAATAGAACTTATCTAAGAGTTATAACTCATCATTTCATACTATATTGATAGCACTCATCTGAGAGAACAGACATGTTAGGTTTTTTCATGAATAAGTACAAAGGAAGATGAGAGGTATCATCTAAGATACACACTCAATCAGACTACACCTCATTAGAATAAAACAGATGTTGATACATAGATAGGTGATCACACCTAGGACCTATGGGGCATACCTAACCCTAAGTGTAATAACTCGCTAAGTAGGGGATCGTACTCCCATGTATGTTGGTCACGATGATTCCTAAAAACTCAACTAGAAAAGAAGAAAATGATAGAGGATTGCACTCTAGGACTCATTGAGATATTCTATGACTCTGTAAGAGACTAAACCCTGTAGGGGATCACATCCTATGCTTAGGATGTGAAGTTTCACTGTACCCTCATAGGTATGGACCAAGGGAATACACCATGTTGGAACCAATGTTTTTCATAGCTGGAAACATATTGTTTTTTTTTTCAATAAACACTTGTTTGATCAAGTAGTTCGCAATCTATGTGATCTTATAGTGTAGGTGGATTTATTGTTTAAGGTGACATCATTTCCCAGTGTTTACCAAATTTATGGATCTCAAAAATTTGGGGGAAGGTAGAAGCTTCACAAAATATAGATTTCTAGGAATGGCTCATTCAAATATGGAAAACGAATGTATTTCTAGAAGGTTGGAGTTTCATGAAGAATATAGATTTTGGTGAAAGAATCTAGTATTTTGAAAGTTTTAAGGTCCGAAAAGAGGTTTCACAAAGAATGGCTAAGGTGTGATGGAAAGACGGTAAGTTACGTGATTATGAGAAGCTTTGTGAATAGAAAATTTTCACTTAAGTTTTGATAATAAAAAGAGCTTCATAAACATGAATGAAGAGGTTTTTAAAAAGTTCATGATGATCTTGAAATCATTGCAAAGGAGGAAATGACTATAAATAGTCGACCACTAATCATATGAGTAAGGGAGAGAGTTTAGAAAAGGGAATATTTCTTTGATTTCAAAAATGTCTTACAAAGGTATTTCTTTCAAAAATATAGAATTCTTCATGAACAAATTTTCATGAAAATAATGGTTAAGAACTAATTGACTCTAAGGAATTTCAAAAAAAGGAGTTTCGTGAAGGATGATAGTTTTGTGATAGTTTGTAGTTTCATGAAATCTTAGAGTTTCAAGAAGGATAGGAGCTTTACAAAAGTATATAGTTTTAAAAAATATGAAATATATTTGAAACAAAAAATAGGGGGATTCATGAAGGAGTAACTTTCATGAAAGTTACTTATGCAAACAGTAGGTTTTGAGCATATGGTTTGAGTGAACAGTGCATTCAAGTGCATCAATTTAGGGATATAGTGAAAACATAGTCTCATGTTAATTAGGTACAAGACTTTTGTTCCCAATATATTGATGTGACCTTAAAGTAGATAAAATGAGTAAGACTTCACCCAAGGTAGTGATCAGGGGGGGTCGATGGAAGTTATCTAAGGGAGGCAGTTTATTATCCTTAAAATTCTTGTAAAAGTAGTGATCCTAGAATAGAGTGAGAATGTATGATCTTTTGTAATCAAGAATATTTATTGAAGCTTAGTGAATTAAGGTATTACAATCACACTACCGGAGTATTCTCCGTATACTATCCCTTAGTAGTGAACTAAGTAAAACTTTTGTGTTGTGTTTTTATTTCTGCATATGTGTGTTTGATAATTGAAAAATTATATCAAGTAGGCTTAACAAGTTCCTAAAAATGTGGGGAAAAGATCTATATAATTGGAAGAAAAATTTTACACCCTTATTCACCCCTCCTCTCTTGGGGTGTTATAGGGTCCTTCAAGTGGTATCAAATCATACAGTTTATAAGGTGTTAAATATATCCTATGTTATTGTTTTCATGGATAATTCAATGAATGTTAGGGGAGTCCACCTTTTTATGGAAGAAACTTCTAGATTTGGAAGAATAAAATGATATCTCATATGTGATCTCTTTTTATGGAAGTTATCTATGACATAGTTTGAGGGATTTAGTTCATTGATGTGACAGGTCTTTTATGACTGAAATAGATAGGAAAATTATTGATGCAGATGCCAAAGCTCAAAATAATCTTATTGTAGTACTATATTATCAAACCTATTTAAAGGTTATGAGTGTCACTACAGTCAAATATATATGGTAGAAACTATAAAATATATACAAATGTGATAAAATGGTAAAGGAGTCCAAACTTCAAGTTTTTCACAATCAGTTCGGTGATTTGAAAATGCATCCAGATGAAAATATAGATAGTTTCTTTAATCTCATTACTCAAGTTGTTGGAGCTATTCTAGGACTTGGGGAATAAATTAAGTATATTGACATTGTGAATAAAATACTAAGAAGGCTCCCACCTCTGTATAATTCAAAAGTTTAATCCCTTGAGGAAAGAGTTTTGTCTAAGATTTATCTTATTGATCTGTTAAGCAGCCTGGTGACTTGTGAAATGAGAGTCAAACCAAAAGATACAAAAAATAGATTAAGCTAGGAAATTCCATTCAAAGCCATAAAAAATTGAACTTTCCAAAGTTAGTGATGATGGATATGATGTAGGTGGTGAATTTATTTCTCTTTTTTCAAAAAAAATCAAGAGAGTGAAAGTGATATTTAAAGGCAAGTTTCCTTTGGCCTTTTTCATTTTGGTAAAGTAGGTAACATTTATTCTTGGTGATCAAGGAGATTCGATGATATATAAATTGAAATAGAAATCATGTAAAAGCTTAAAATGAGGTTCCCAAAAAAGGTATACTTCAAATCAAGAAATAAATTATAGATAAATAGCTTCATTTTCAAAGATGATGAAGATAATAATTATTTTTTGGAGGATTTAGAACCATATTTTAAACCTGGTATTGAAGATTCTATGATGGCTATAGTTGGAAAGGTAGAACCTACGAAATATGAAGACAATCAATCAAATGGTGTTATAGATATCAAGGTGGAACTTAAGGGTGATATTGATGAGCTTGACATTTAGAGAAAGAAAAATATAAATATGGGATATTTGTTAAAAGATTCTTCAGAGTATGTTGATCATCTTGAAGAAGAGATTGATCAAATTACAGGTTAGGCAGAAGAACATTTATAAAATATTGAAAGCTTGGAATACTTTGTGGATTTTAAACTTGAGGTTTAATATCAGGAAAAATTCATCAATTACCTTACATTGATACTAGATTAAAAGGCTAATATATTTGAGGTACTTTAAGAAGAATTTTTTTTAGGAGTAAACTTGAAACAGAATCAAAATCAAGGGAAACGAATAAGAAATTACATTTTTGAAGGTTTACAGATATAGAGATTTTGGAAAGAGTTAAACGTGGTTCGGAAGGAGTATAGAAATACTTGAATGATCAAATATCTAAATACATGGGAAAATTGTAATTATTTGTGATATAGAAACATAAAAATCTATAAAATGGATGAGTTAAAGCAAAGGAAAGAAGAAAGTTGTACATATAAAAAAAGAGCATGATGTTATAACAAAGAAAAATTCAAACCAAATAGAAAAGAGAGATTAAAATGATCCTCAATTATATATAGAGGATAACCAGTCAAATACTTATACAAAATAAGTGTATATGTGGAGGAATGAAAGTGAGAAGATATTTCCTCCTATGAAATGTTGATTTGGTGACTTTCTAGTCCATACCATGTCTAACTGTGAAGAGGCAATGAGATATATGGATGGGGAATAACCTATAAGTCAAAAAATAGGAATGAGACCATATCTTTTATTATATAGAAGAAATAATTTCTATGGATACTATTTTCACTGTTCTAACTTTGTCCATAAATCTATTCATTGCAGGTGTGGGAAAGGTGGGGAAAATAACTACAAAACTCTGAGAAAATTCAATACCATTCAACCAAGTAAAATTACCATTGAAAATAGGTATTAATCTATGGAAGAAGAATATGAGTATGATTTAACTATACATGTTGAAAAGATACTGGAGAGGCCATCTTTTTCCTCCACTTAGTAAGGTGTCTCATTGAAGGAAAAGAAAAATATTGAGAAATCCGACCTAATAAAAATCACTCTCAAAGATATAAATAATATTAGTACCTAGATTCTTGATAGTTAATGCTCATTCCACATGAAAGGAAATGATTTTTTTTGGAAAATAGTAATAAAAGGGTTTATGGAATAGTGATATTTGTCAATGATGGTTCCTTAAAGATAAAAGGTAGTGTAAAAATATAATTAGAAAGTGATGAGTTGATAAAAATAAAATTACTCTATGTGGATGGATTTCATCACAGTTTCTTAAGTGTGAGTCAAATTTGTGACTCAAAAATGGTGGAGACATTTAATCAGAAGTGGTGCATCATCAAAGGTAAGACAGGTAATTCTATCATGAAAGGCTACAGGAAAAATGATAATTTTTACCTGGTAGATAATAAAGAAAACACTTGTTTCTTAATAATTGAAGAAGAAAATAACTTGTGGCATCAGAGGTTGGGTTATATTGATCAAAATATCATAGAAAACTTATCCAAGATAATGGTTGTTTTTGACATTCCCAATATGAAGCATGATCGATAAAATACATGTGATGCTTTCATGTGAGGAAAGATGTTCTAGAATTCTTATCTAATGAAGAAAAAAAGGGAATCGAATCTTCTTGACATTATCCAAAAGGATGTGTTTGTTAACATATAGATAAATGTAATTCATTATTTTTATTGATGGTTATAGTATAATGGCATGTGTGATGTTTATGCAGCACAAACAGGATGTGATCGACTTAATGAAGAGATATCTTTAAAGATTTGAGATTGAAACTATCCACAAAATCAAGATATTACGATATGACAATGGAACATAATACACATCCATTGAATTTAAAAATTACATTGAAAAACATGGGATCAAGAATGAGGTGTCTTTAGTGATAAAACCTCATAAAAATGGGTTCATTTAATGTAGGAAATTGATGAGTGAATAATATGGCCAAAAGCATGTTGATTGAGAGTTGTGTTTCTCATCATTACTAGAAAGAGTCTATTCAAGTTTAAATGTACACTCAAAATAAAATAGGACTATGTATAGGAGAGGAAAAGACACTATATGAGATATTTCATGGAAGGAGGACCTCACTAAAGTATTTTATTATTTTTTGAAGTAAATGTTTCATCCGAAAAAAAATAAATAAATCAAGGTAAGTATAGTGATGCTACAGATGATAGAATGTTCCTTGGATACTCAATAAAGATTAAATCCTACAAATTCTATAATAATCATCTTAGAAATATTCTAGAGAGAAATTATGTCAATAACATTGAGGATAAAACTATAAATAACTTGAGGATATCATATGTTTATATTATTGAATATAAATAAGAAAGTGGAAAAGGGGAATATTCAAATATAGAAATTGTGGAAGGCTTTCCCAATATTTAGGGATCTCAAAATAATGATGATTTAGAAGTAGAATCAGAAGAGTAAACCATTGTTGAAGAAACTCTACCAAAACCTAATAGATCAATACAACATTATTGGTTACTATACCACACCTAAATATAAAATTAAAATTAATAATGAAACGCATTCATCTCTCATATCAATTTTGGAACCAACCTATTTTTAAGAAATAACAAAGGATGAATCATGGGTTAAGTCCTTGAATGAATAACTAAATCATATTGATAAAGACCGGACTTGGGATCTTGTTAAGATACCATAAAATCACAATGTGATTGGAACAAAGTGGATCTTTAAAAAATCTATGAGTTAGGAAATGTGATCAGAAATAAGGCATGTCTGGTGTGTAAATCCTATGCATATATTGAAGGCATTTATGTTAAAGAAACATTTTCTCTATTAGCTCAACTAGAGTTGATTAGGATATTCCTAGCCATGGAGATTCAAAATGGTTACAAATTTTATCATATGGATATAAAAACAGAATTCTTAAATGGTGTTCTCAAAGAAAAATCCTATATTGAACAAAAAGTGGGATTTATTATTAGATATGATGAAAAAAATATTTATAGATTAAAGAAGGATCTTTATGGTCTAAAGTAGGCACCATGATCTTGGCATTCTCAACTAAATGGTTATTTGAAGAATCTAAAATTTAAAAGAGGGGGTTTTGACCAGAATATCTATATGAAAAATTCATAGAGAGATCAATTTATAGTGATTGTGTATGTTTATGATATTATATTCATTTTAAGCATGTAGGGACTAGTGAATAATTTACTAATCACATGAAATTAGAATTATAAATGTCCATGATTAGTGAACTCACATACTTTTTGGGGTTTTAGGTTATTCCAAAGAAGTAATGAACCTTTATTTATCAAGATAAGTATACAATATATCTTCTGAATAAATTCAAAATTCATTCCTCAAAACTAATTTTGACTCTGATTATGGTCAGGAAAAAACTTTTAAAATGTGAGGGTGAGAAATCTATCAATCCTAACTTGTATAGAAGGATCATTTGAAGCTTATTATATTTGACTACAACATAACTAGATATCATATTTTAAACATGTTTAGTGGATATCTTCTAAATTACTCCAAAGGAAGGTCATTTGGTAAAATTTAAAAGAATCATGAGATATATTCAAGGTAATCACAAATTTGGATTATAATTTTCAGTAGGAAGAGATAATGAATTATCATCATTTTCTGGTGTTTACTGTAATTAAGATGTGGTGGATCAAAATTCTACAATTAGTGGTGAATTATTCATTAAAAATAAATGAGTGGGCATGTCGAGTAAGAAACAAGAAAGTAGTTCTCTTAGTACAGTTGAAGTAGAGTATATGTCTATAAAAAAGGAATTAACTCAACTATTGTGGATAAAGAAAAAACTTATTGATATTGGTGATGAAGTGAAATCGTTTATGGTGATATTATATGACAATACTAGTGTGATTGAGCTCACAAAAAAATCAGTTCAACACTCTTGTACCAAACATATTGAGTTTAGATATCACTTCATCGAAGAAAAAGTTAAACAAGGTGTGATTAAAATGGAGCATGTTGGAATTAATGATCAAGTGGATGATATGATGACTAAGCATTTGGTAGCACCAATTTTTGAGAAACATCATTTTAACCTCGATGTTCGTACACCTCCAATTGTATGAGAAGGTTACAATTTGTCTCATATCCCCATTTTTGTCAACTATTTTAATATTTTTTTGGATGTGATGAAGGTTTTTGGGGTAGATACGATCTAGGGGGTGTTTGTTTTTCATAATAAGGTCCCAATACAATTTATTTGGGTTTATTTATAAATAGGGAAAATAAAATTCAATGAATTATAGGTTTTCAAAACATTTGGATAGGTTGGTGCTCTCGAGGCATGAAATTATCTTTTTACACTCTTGTTTTCAACATCAAGATTTACTGATGTAGAACTAGAGTGATGGATGAGTTATTTCATGCCTATCAAGTTTTTGTTTTAAGATGGTGCTCTATTGAATTTATCTGCAGATTTCCAATAAATCCAAAGGAATAGATTTTTGGAACCAAGGCTTTTCATAGATGGAAATAGATTTTTATTTTTTGGTTTTTTTTTAATCCATACTAGGTTAATCAAGAAGATTTCAAGATATGTGATCTTACAATTTAGGTGGCTTTAGTGTTGAAGGTGGAATCATTTTCCAGTGTTTTCCAAATTTTTAGATCCCAAAATCCAATAGAAGGGAAAATCTTTTCAAAATATAGATTTCCAATAATGGATCATTCCAATATAGAAAAATCATGGATTTTGAAAAGGTTGTAGTTTCATGAAGAATGTAGAGTTTGGTGAAATAATCTTGTCTCACAAAGGTTTGAAGGTTGAAAAAATAGTTTTTTTGAATAATGGATGAGGTATAATGGAAAGATGATAAGTTATGAGATTATGAGAAGATTTGCGAAAGGAAAAATTTTACTAAAGTTTCGCAAAGAAATGGAGATTTGTAAAAATTAATGAAGAGGTTTGCAAAAAGTACATGGTGATCTTGAAAGCTTCACAAAGGATTAGATGTAAAGACCCGTAAAATTCAAGGGAAATTTTTTCTTAATTTTCTTTAGAATTTTACAAGAGCGCGGTTTCAGACGGCACCTGATTCCGAGGCCCGGAGTGCCCGGAATTAATTTCTGAAGTTTGGCTCGGGTACGTTCAGTGAACGAACGAGCGGGTTTTCCTAACTTTTGATCCGGTGCTCGGAATTGAAATCCGAGGGCGCCGATGAACTCGCAGCGCCGATATTCGCTTAAAGAGACCTTTTCGGGAGTTGCGTTTTTGCGGGATGAGAAGTTAATTTTTTTTTTTGTGGATTAAATTAGAAGTGAATAAAAATTGGGGAACAATTTTTATTTTTATCTAAGTGGTTATATCCTAAGTGAGGGAGTTGGGGTGGGACCCACTAGTTCCTAACTACCCATGTGTGGATAAATGTGAGGTGGGGCCCACACGAGCCCCAACCTTTCACATTCCCATAACTCTCATAAACTCTCCCTTTAAACTTGTTAACTCCCTTAATTTATGTAACTCTTCCACTTCCTTATTTAATTTGCCAACCTACCTCTTAATTAATTAAACAACTCATGGTTTAATTAATTAAGTGAATTGGATTTGAATTTTGGAAATTTGAATGCATGGCATGGGTAAATAAAATAAGGTGGAGCCTTATTTTATTTTGGTTGGAATGGATGTGTTAAGTGAAAGAGAAGAGAGCTCTTGAGTTTTGAAGAACGTTCTTGACGAAGAACCACGCCTCCGACGAAGAACGCGGCGACCTTCTTCCACGACGACGGACTGCAACGCGTTGGATTTCCTCCACGACGCCGCAACGCATCCTTTCCGCGACGTGCCTCTCGCGGCGAACCCACGTCCGTCTACCGCGACGCCATAACCGCGATGCCGACGACGTCTTCCTCCGTGACGTCCGACTTCCGCGACACACATCTCCCGCGGCCGTTGAAGAACGCCGAGTTGTTAATTGAGGTAGGGGTGGTTGATTTAATATTTAATTATTTCATTCTTCTCGTGGTTCGTATAACTAACACGGGATGTTGATTATTTTAAGATGCGTTATTAATTTAACGTGAGGGGGGGGCCGGTCCGTACGAACACGGCCGAACCCCTCCAACATTCTTGTTGTTCTTGAGGGTGGAAACAAGTGGCGTGGTGCCGTCGCACCACGCGGATAATTGTGCGTTTAATTTTACGCGGCGCCGTCGCGCCACGCCGAGGTAGAAACTCCAAGAACGCGACGCCGTCGCGCCGCGTTGGAAGAAATCATGGCACGGCAAAGGGGCGCGGTGCCGTCGCACCGCGCCGGATGACGAACGCCGCGGCCGGTTCCGGGCCGCGGCGGAACGAGAAGACCGCGGCCGGTTCCGGGCCGCGGCGGGATGAGGAGACCGCGGCCGGTTCCGGGCCGCGGCGGAAGAGAAGGCCGGCGGCCGGGCCGCCGGCGTCGGAAGTCGAAGGCGGGACCGGAATTTCCGGTCCCGTTGGTAAAAACCGGCCGGCCAGCTGGCCGGCCGGATGACTGAAAACCGGGGGAATAAATCCCCCGGTCCGTTCCGCAGAAACCCCCCTCTTAATGAGGGGCGGCTCTTGAAGGAGGGGGGGGCAGCCGGCCCCCCTGGTTCCCTTAAAATAAACCGGCCCCCACGTGGGGGCGGTTTTGCAAGTCAGGCGCGGCTATATGCCGCGCCGCCGGTTCTTCAAAGGGGGAAAAAATCCCCCGTGCGGCCTCCTTAAGCGGCGCCAGCGAACCGCCGCGCCGCCCAGCGCACCGCCGCGCCGCCCAGCGCGCCGCCGTGCCGCCCCAGCCCGCCGCCGCCGAGGCCCGCCGCCACCGCGGCCCGCCGCCGTCTCCGCCGCGCCGCCTCCGCGCGCCGCCGCGCGCCGCCGCCGGCCGCCGCACCGCCGCCGCGCGCCGCCGCCGGCCGCCGCCGCCGGCCACCGCGCCACCCAGGGGGGGGGGTCGGGCCGGGTCGGCCCGGACCCGGACCCCCCTCTTTCGAACCAGACTTAGTTTTTGGCTCATAACTTGAGCCTCGGACCTCCGAATGACGAACCGTCTGCGGCAACGCGATCCTTGGATCGAGACGGTCTTTTCGATATATCGCACTCAAGGTTTCGGGTTACTTTGAGTTCGGCCGGGTTGGTTCGTTCACGAAACCAACCGGGCCTTCGGAGCGGAAACGCTCATATCTTGAGCCACGAACGTCCGATTGACGCGCCGTCAGTCGCGTTGTGTTCCTCTTAGTGAATCGGATCTTTTGGCATACTCCGCCCGAGGTTTGGACGCAGGTGGAGTACGGTCGGGTTGGTTTTTCCTTAAAAACCAACCGGGCCCCGGAGACGAAAATGCCAATAACTCACAGACCGGGCGTCCGATTGACGCGCCGTCTGTTTCGTTGACTTCCTCTTGATGAGACGGAACTTTTGACATACTCCGCCCGAGTTTTGGATACAGTTGAGATACGGCCGGGATTTGGTTCGCACTCGAAACCAACCGGGCCCCTGGGACGAAAAGGCTAATAACTCACAGACCGAGCGTCCGATCGACGCGCCGTCTGTTGCGTTGAGACTCCTGTGACGAGACGGACTTTTGAGATACTTCTTCGTGGGACTTTGTGATACTTGGAGTATCGACCAGTAGCTCGTGGAGCGGACCCTCCCGGAGACGAGCGTGCAGAGTACGGAGACCGTGTAGCCGGCTGAGACCTGACGACTGCTTGACCGACTCGACTTGGAGTGAGTCGACTAGCCCAGTGGACGGAGCGCCCGGTACTTGGCGGCAGACCCACGGCGGACGGAGCGCCTGGTAGTTGGCAGCAGACCCGCGGTACTCGACAGGAGGAGTACCTCAGTAGGCTATCTGGGTAGCGCCCGGTATTTGGCAGCAGACCCTCAGCGGACGGAGCGCCTGGTAGTTGGCAGCAGACCCGCAGTACTCGACAGGAGGAGTACTTCAGCAGTCCTAGGTTAGTGAGCGGCAGCCTCGGAGTCGTGACAGGACCACTGTACACTCTAGAGACGGAGCTCTTCAGCAGTTACGGTTTCGATAATGAAAATCCTGGTTTGAGTTGAGACTTTTGACCTCGTGTTTACCTCATGATTGAGATGGGTCA
This sequence comes from Viscum album, assembly GCA_963277665.1. Lineage (NCBI taxonomy): Eukaryota > Viridiplantae > Streptophyta > Magnoliopsida > Santalales > Viscaceae > Viscum > Viscum album. The sequence continues at coordinate 1,322,060,662 of OY728138.1, forward strand.
CTTGCTAACTTTGGTATATGTATGGGCATATACCCGGGTAGTGGTTATCCGTTGATTTCACAATTCTTGTGTTTCCTCATGATTGAGATGGGTTACTCGATAACTTAGGTATATGTATGGGCATATACCTAAGTAGAAGTTATCTGTTGAGATCTTCTTTGTGGTTATCCTTGTTGGTTTAGTGAGACCTTGAGGGTCTCGGGGTCCTTACTGAGTATCGTTATACTCACCCCTGCACGGGCTATGCCCGCACCTCGTTGTGTTGGTTGCAGACGACGGACAGTGCTGACAGAAGCCGAATGTTCGAGGACTAGACAGTACCTGGAGGTGGACTACACGACGAGGCGGTACCCGGAGGCAGACCACTGGGCAGGACATACCCGGAGCAGACGGTGGGACCCGAGGAGCAGAGGAGCTATCTGTACCCACCCTTCAGGTGGGATTTCCAGTGGACATCTCAGCGTAGCAAATTTACTTTTCAGTCGCTGTTTTCCCTTTCGAGTTGTACTTTACAGTTGGGCTTGTATTTCCGGCCCTTTTTACTTTTCAGTTCTTCTTTTGTACTTAGTGTTTTTACTTCCGCTTGTACTCTGTGGTGCTTGTTTTCTTTTATAAAGGCAATGCCTTCCCAGTTAACGGGATTTTACGCCTTTGGTGCTAGTCGCCAGCCCCTGGCCTATGGAAGGCGGGCTTGGGGTAGTCACGGCACGGGTCCCGAGGACGGGTCGTGACAAATTGGTATCAGAGGAGTTCGGTTCTACCGCAGAACTTATAACTCTGATGTCTCTTTCTGTGAAGCAATAGTGTTGAGAGTACCGAGTGTGGTTTTCAGTTCAGGGAGTCCAGTGTTGGTGCGGGCGGCCGACGTATCCATACACCAGGACCCTGACAACTGATTTCCGACTTTGTGCACGAAAACACTGATTGCGTGTGTGTTTTCAAAGGTTTTCCCCCTTAAAACAGCTCAAACCAGGTCAGCTCACCAGGTATAATCGTTTAATCGTGTTACGTTGTTTCTTTCATGATGGCCCACCGAGCAGCGAGACTCCAGTGCAGGGCCCTTTTTCAGTGTTGGCACCTTCGGGTGGTGTACCAGCAGCACCACCACCCGTTAGGCAGCAGATGCCACTAGCTGACGGTGCACGCTAGCAGAGCGCGATGCACGAGTTCCAGCAGTAGAGGCCTCTGAGGATACGAGGCGAGACAGATTTCCCAGGCAGCAGTGGACTGGATGGAGACGAATGCTAGAGTTCTACGCCTAGATTGGATACTAGTAGAGCGGATGATGATCTTAGCTCCAGGTGTTTCCAGAGAGTGACCATGAGGTTGGTCCTTATAGTAACGAGGCTTCGGTACGCGAACCGATACCTGGATTAGTACCTACGGGTAGAGCGCCAGCTATGTCACTACCTGTTGGTCAGCAGACACTACCGGCGGTACCGGAAGCAGAGACTCGGGCGTGTAAAATGTTTCAGGAGGAGGAAGTGCTAAGGACAGATGAATCTGCAGGGTAGCAGACGTGGAAGCAGAGCTTGGAGAGCAGCATGTGGTGGTGTACATTTCGACATGTTACGACCACCTGACCTAGTAGTCCCCGCCAGGCTCAGGGAGCAGGAAGGCTGGGGAGGAGAATAGCTGCATTGCGGTCAAGGAGTGTGACCCAGGAGCTCTAAGAATGATTCGGGGTACGATTTATGTCTACTACGAGCTGCCATATCTATAGACATAGGAACCAATCATTCTACCCTTCCACGAATCATGTCCCATACCTAGAGGTTCCGGGTAAGCCGTAGACTTGACCCTCACGTCTGGAGATACCTTTGGGAGGAGACTCGATAATCACGCTTACGCCGACGGTGTGATTTGACCTCGAGGCGAGAGTTTCGGTTGGAATCTCTTGGTGGCAGCGTAGAGGCCTTACGACGTTGATCTGGGTATGGTTTTGATTCACAAATCATACCCCGGTTGACTGTTTTAGGCAAACGTCGGAATGGGTTTTCCTTGGTCGGCGAAAAGGAAACCCTGGGCAGCTCATGTTAAACTCAGACATAAGAGGGTGTGACCGATCACTCTTGAGTTGGTCAACCCTACCCCTGTGGCAGCAGGAGTTTGAGTTCAGTTCTAACCTAAAAAGGGAAACCTCTTGAGTTCGAGGGTGACGAACACGTTCTTATACGGTCTCAACCCGATGAGGTTTCGGAGATGTGGCCGAGACGGCATGTTATCTCCGAAGTTCGATGGACCCTTTTGATCTTCAGCAGGGTAGACGAGGAGGTTTACCGCTTAACCCTACCACCTCAGTCGCACCGGGTGCATAGTGTCCACCACGTGTCTCAGCTGTGGAGATACGTGTATGTTTCTTCACACGTCATCGACCCCGGGGAGTTGGACGTCAATGACAGGGCGATAAGCACAGAGATTCTAGTAGAGATTGAGGATCGACAGGAGTAGGTTCTACGTGAACGGTTGCTTCCTCTGGGGTGCTTCTCGGGTAGCACGAAATCTCCAGGAGAGCACATGGGAGCGGGAGGCTCAGATGCGTGCTCAATACCCTCTTTTGTTTCCCTAGTTTTTGATGTAGCTTTACGGGGACGTAAAGCCCTGAGGTGGGAGTAATGTAAAGACCCGTAAAATTCAAGGGAAATTTTTTCTTAATTTTCTTTAGAATTTTACAAGAGCGCGGTTTCAGACGGCACCTGATTCCGAGGCCCGGAGTGCCCGGAATTAATTTCTGAAGTTTGGCTCGGGTACGTTCAGTGAACGAACGAGCGGGTTTTCCTAACTTTTGATCCGGTGCTCGGAATTGAAATCCGAGGGCGCCGATGAACTCGCAGCGCCGATATTCGCTTAAAGAGACCTTTTCGGGAGTTGCGTTTTTGCGGGATGAGAAGTTAATTTTTTTTTTTGTGGATTAAATTAGAAGTGAATAAAAATTGGGGAACAATTTTTATTTTTATCTAAGTGGTTATATCCTAAGTGAGGGAGTTGGGGTGGGACCCACTAGTTCCTAACTACCCATGTGTGGATAAATGTGAGGTGGGGCCCACACGAGCCCCAACCTTTCACATTCCCATAACTCTCATAAACTCTCCCTTTAAACTTGTTAACTCCCTTAATTTATGTAACTCTTCCACTTCCTTATTTAATTTGCCAACCTACCTCTTAATTAATTAAACAACTCATGGTTTAATTAATTAAGTGAATTGGATTTGAATTTTGGAAATTTGAATGCATGGCATGGGTAAATAAAATAAGGTGGAGCCTTATTTTATTTTGGTTGGAATGGATGTGTTAAGTGAAAGAGAAGAGAGCTCTTGAGTTTTGAAGAACGTTCTTGACGAAGAACCACGCCTCCGACGAAGAACGCGGCGACCTTCTTCCACGACGACGGACTGCAACGCGTTGGATTTCCTCCACGACGCCGCAACGCATCCTTTCCGCGACGTGCCTCTCGCGGCGAACCCACGTCCGTCTACCGCGACGCCATAACCGCGATGCCGACGACGTCTTCCTCCGTGACGTCCGACTTCCGCGACACACATCTCCCGCGGCCGTTGAAGAACGCCGAGTTGTTAATTGAGGTAGGGGTGGTTGATTTAATATTTAATTATTTCATTCTTCTCGTGGTTCGTATAACTAACACGGGATGTTGATTATTTTAAGATGCGTTATTAATTTAACGTGAGGGGGGGGCCGGTCCGTACGAACACGGCCGAACCCCTCCAACATTCTTGTTGTTCTTGAGGGTGGAAACAAGTGGCGTGGTGCCGTCGCACCACGCGGATAATTGTGCGTTTAATTTTACGCGGCGCCGTCGCGCCACGCCGAGGTAGAAACTCCAAGAACGCGACGCCGTCGCGCCGCGTTGGAAGAAATCATGGCACGGCAAAGGGGCGCGGTGCCGTCGCACCGCGCCGGATGACGAACGCCGCGGCCGGTTCCGGGCCGCGGCGGAACGAGAAGACCGCGGCCGGTTCCGGGCCGCGGCGGGATGAGGAGACCGCGGCCGGTTCCGGGCCGCGGCGGAAGAGAAGGCCGGCGGCCGGGCCGCCGGCGTCGGAAGTCGAAGGCGGGACCGGAATTTCCGGTCCCGTTGGTAAAAACCGGCCGGCCAGCTGGCCGGCCGGATGACTGAAAACCGGGGGAATAAATCCCCCGGTCCGTTCCGCAGAAACCCCCCTCTTAATGAGGGGCGGCTCTTGAAGGAGGGGGGGGCAGCCGGCCCCCCTGGTTCCCTTAAAATAAACCGGCCCCCACGTGGGGGCGGTTTTGCAAGTCAGGCGCGGCTATATGCCGCGCCGCCGGTTCTTCAAAGGGGGAAAAAATCCCCCGTGCGGCCTCCTTAAGCGGCGCCAGCGAACCGCCGCGCCGCCCAGCGCACCGCCGCGCCGCCCAGCGCGCCGCCGTGCCGCCCCAGCCCGCCGCCGCCGAGGCCCGCCGCCACCGCGGCCCGCCGCCGTCTCCGCCGCGCCGCCTCCGCGCGCCGCCGCGCGCCGCCGCCGGCCGCCGCACCGCCGCCGCGCGCCGCCGCCGGCCGCCGCCGCCGGCCACCGCGCCACCCAGGGGGGGGGGTCGGGCCGGGTCGGCCCGGACCCGGACCCCCCTCTTTCGAACCAGACTTAGTTTTTGGCTCATAACTTGAGCCTCGGACCTCCGAATGACGAACCGTCTGCGGCAACGCGATCCTTGGATCGAGACGGTCTTTTCGATATATCGCACTCAAGGTTTCGGGTTACTTTGAGTTCGGCCGGGTTGGTTCGTTCACGAAACCAACCGGGCCTTCGGAGCGGAAACGCTCATATCTTGAGCCACGAACGTCCGATTGACGCGCCGTCAGTCGCGTTGTGTTCCTCTTAGTGAATCGGATCTTTTGGCATACTCCGCCCGAGGTTTGGACGCAGGTGGAGTACGGTCGGGTTGGTTTTTCCTTAAAAACCAACCGGGCCCCGGAGACGAAAATGCCAATAACTCACAGACCGGGCGTCCGATTGACGCGCCGTCTGTTTCGTTGACTTCCTCTTGATGAGACGGAACTTTTGACATACTCCGCCCGAGTTTTGGATACAGTTGAGATACGGCCGGGATTTGGTTCGCACTCGAAACCAACCGGGCCCCTGGGACGAAAAGGCTAATAACTCACAGACCGAGCGTCCGATCGACGCGCCGTCTGTTGCGTTGAGACTCCTGTGACGAGACGGACTTTTGAGATACTTCTTCGTGGGACTTTGTGATACTTGGAGTATCGACCAGTAGCTCGTGGAGCGGACCCTCCCGGAGACGAGCGTGCAGAGTACGGAGACCGTGTAGCCGGCTGAGACCTGACGACTGCTTGACCGACTCGACTTGGAGTGAGTCGACTAGCCCAGTGGACGGAGCGCCCGGTACTTGGCGGCAGACCCACGGCGGACGGAGCGCCTGGTAGTTGGCAGCAGACCCGCGGTACTCGACAGGAGGAGTACCTCAGTAGGCTATCTGGGTAGCGCCCGGTATTTGGCAGCAGACCCTCAGCGGACGGAGCGCCTGGTAGTTGGCAGCAGACCCGCAGTACTCGACAGGAGGAGTACTTCAGCAGTCCTAGGTTAGTGAGCGGCAGCCTCGGAGTCGTGACAGGACCACTGTACACTCTAGAGACGGAGCTCTTCAGCAGTTACGGTTTCGATAATGAAAATCCTGGTTTGAGTTGAGACTTTTGACCTCGTGTTTACCTCATGATTGAGATGGGTCACTTGCTAACTTTGGTATATGTATGGGCATATACCCGGGTAGTGGTTATCCGTTGATTTCACAATTCTTGTGTTTCCTCATGATTGAGATGGGTTACTCGATAACTTAGGTATATGTATGGGCATATACCTAAGTAGAAGTTATCTGTTGAGATCTTCTTTGTGGTTATCCTTGTTGGTTTAGTGAGACCTTGAGGGTCTCGGGGTCCTTACTGAGTATCGTTATACTCACCCCTGCACGGGCTATGCCCGCACCTCGTTGTGTTGGTTGCAGACGACGGACAGTGCTGACAGAAGCCGAATGTTCGAGGACTAGACAGTACCTGGAGGTGGACTACACGACGAGGCGGTACCCGGAGGCAGACCACTGGGCAGGACATACCCGGAGCAGACGGTGGGACCCGAGGAGCAGAGGAGCTATCTGTACCCACCCTTCAGGTGGGATTTCCAGTGGACATCTCAGCGTAGCAAATTTACTTTTCAGTCGCTGTTTTCCCTTTCGAGTTGTACTTTACAGTTGGGCTTGTATTTCCGGCCCTTTTTACTTTTCAGTTCTTCTTTTGTACTTAGTGTTTTTACTTCCGCTTGTACTCTGTGGTGCTTGTTTTCTTTTATAAAGGCAATGCCTTCCCAGTTAACGGGATTTTACGCCTTTGGTGCTAGTCGCCAGCCCCTGGCCTATGGAAGGCGGGCTTGGGGTAGTCACGGCACGGGTCCCGAGGACGGGTCGTGACATTAGATGTCTACAAATAGGTTTCCAATCATCATTTGAGTAGGGGATAGAGTTTTTAAAAATGGTGAATCACTCTGATTTCATAAAGGTCTTATGAATTTAATTCTTTCTTGAATTAGGAACTCTTAGCATACACAAGAATCAAAAAAAATGTTTAAGAACTAATTGAAAATATGGCATTTCATAGAATGGAGTTTCACAGAGGTTGAGAGTTTTGCGATAGTTTAGAGTTCCATGAAATCTAGGAGTTTTGTGAAGGATGGTATCTTCACAAAATTATGTAGTCACACAAAATATAAAAAATATTTGAAAAAAATAAGGTTCAAAAAGTAAGAAGTTTCATGAAAGGTAATTACGTGAACAATGGGTTTTGAACATCTATTTTGAGTCAATGGTGTATTCAAGTGCATCAATTTAGGACTATGGTTCAAGAAACGTCTCATGATAATCATGGAAAAATACTTATGTGCCTAATATATTGATTCAAACTTATAGTTAATAAATTAAGTAAGAATTAACTCAAGTTAGTGATTATAGGAAAGTCGGTGGAAGTGATCTAAGGGAGGTAGTGTGCTTTCTCTAAAATTCTTGTAAAGGCAGTGTTTCTATAACATAGTGATTGTTTATGATATTTTGTAATCTATAATATCTAGTGAAGCTTATTGGATTCATGGATGACTAACATATTATCAGTGTATTCTCCTTGGACTATCCCTTAGTAGTGAATCAAATAAATTTTTTGTTTTGTGTTACTATTTCTATATATGGGAGTTTAATAATTGCACGATTCCATTGGACATATTTAAGAAGTTCCTAACAACATGGGGAAAAGATCCATCTCATTGAAAGAAAAATTTGACACCCTGGTTCACCCCCTTCCCTCTCAGGGTGTTCTAGGGTCCTACACACCCACACTAAATGGTCCAAGGGAACTAACCCAAGCTCACACCAAATCTAACCCAAGAAGAAAAAGGGTTTCAACATTACCTTTAAGTAGTACATGGAATGTACCAAGTGTTACATGGTGTGTGTCTCTAAGCTTAGAGTTTCCCATGTCTCATGCTCACATAGCATGAATTTCTAAAAATACACAACATTTCCCTAGAGGTACACGACCTGTAGAGGTCGGTCTGGCACTTGGTATGCCATCTAGACTAGATTGTGTACTATAGAATGTTCTCGTGTACTCAAGTCATGCTCGTGTACACTAGATGTTTCCAAGAACTTTCTGAAGTACATGGGGTGAAATTCACATCACACGGTGTATAGGGTCCATGTCGGCTCTTAGCATGTGTCATCGGCCCATGCCTGTGTGCTTTTCGAAGTACATGGGGTGTGATCTTCCATACACATTATGTGGGGCCACATGGACTCCTAGAAGTGTACTCGTTGTACATGTCAAGACATCCTCCAAGGTGTACATGGTGTGTGATCTGATACACATGGAATATAGCACCACATGAATTTCTAGGTGTATACTCCATGTACATGCCGAACTGGATAGATAAGGATCACATGGCATGTGGACTCACCACATGGCATGTGATATTTAACTCCACATGGAAACCCTAGATTCTGTATAGAGGAGATACATGTAATGTGTCCCTTTCAACTACACGATGTGCAGTATAAAATTTATCAAAAAATCTAGAACGTTCACATGTCTTCACCAACATATTTTCTTTGCCTTCAAGATTGTCAAAAAACTAGCTATAATCCCCAGATCTAGGTTGACAAACATCAATGACTAGCCTAAAGTCAGATTCCATCCATTATTCACCAGGAAACCATCATCATCACTACCCCAAAGTAACATGAACAACCCAACTCGTGAAAACCGTGATATTCATACCAACATTAGACTGCTTCTGCCACCTATGGCCAGATTTTGGCCACCCATCATTCGAAAATTCCCTTTATTGATCCTACAAAGAGATATGATCCATCCAATACACAAAACCTCCATCACCTAAACCCTTTCTAGATTCATTTTGTCACCACCACATATCCATCACATCTTCTAAATCCCAAAACTAAACTCATAACCAAAATCTGTCGTGCTATGGGTTGAACACATGATGATCGGTCCTCCTAGGTGTAGTAGAATCATTAGAAAACCTATTACCAATGATCAACACCAAGAAAGGAGAAAGGAATGAAACAGAAAATTTAGGAATAAACCTTGACCATTTTTTAGGTTGGACTCAATCTGTTGTTGTTAGAATGACAAACAAAGTGAAATAAGTAATGACCAACAAAATCATAATCCAAGGATATAAATCCATCAACCATAAATCAACATTAGACCCAAAAAACAATTTTGAGGAGGATTGATTCAAGTTCGATGTGGAATAAAAAAATATAGTATTAAACCAACATAATAAAGTGTCCTACCTAGAGTTTGGATCAATCGTTGATAAAGAATGATTCCACATCATTGTCATTAGTGTGATCCATGAACTCCATTGGTGAATATGAACTCCTTAGTATCGATCACCAATCCATGATATGGTTATCATTAACCAAATATCTCCTCCAAGATCTCTCTCCAAATCCCTAGGGTTATATGGATAACCCTAATATTTTCCCATAACTGGGTTTAAATACGATAGGATTTGGTCATGGTGATTAAATAAAAAAAATTATTTATTTATTTATTAATCCTCACATGATTGTACTTAAACCAAAAACCTAACATAAAAAAGGTTATATCACATCTAGGGTAAAAATCACATTCCATATACAATAGTGGTCTCATATTTCCAATCTAAGACTCTTTTTGAGAGTTATTCCATCATTTCTAAAAAAATGCACGTGCGCGATATAATATATTCAATATTTTTAATATCACCGTATTGAGGCTTTTCAGGCCTTAGAATTCCATGCCGACTATGTGCCTTACTCTGAAAATATTCCTAGGAATATTTTAAAGTGTTACATAGAAATTTTAGACTAACTAAATTATCCTCACCTTCAAGAATTTTCATATAAAAAAGTGAAAAACCTACTCAGTTGGGTAAAGATACTGAGCTCACATCTGGATCTCTCACTACAATAAGATCTCTTAATGGTTCTCGTGAGGTCAAAAAACACACACCCAAGGGGAAAAATTTCCCATGTAGGGCTTTTTATCATTGGTTATCAAACACCAACAAGCTCCTCAAAAAGATAACTCCACCCTCAATGTCCAGCTCATCCTGTTTGACATCATGAAACAAGTCGTGCACATGTCTCTTCATCTGTAACACATGGAATACATTTATCACCCAGTCTAACTATGGTATTAGATTTTAGTGGTACACTAACTCTCTAAACCAACACAATAACATGGAAAAAGGGACTATGAGCCTCATTGATATCATGTTTCCCCAACTGAATATCTATAATTCATGATGAGGTGAGATCTCTTAGAACACATGATCTCCTCATCAAAATACCATGGCCACCATCATCAATCCATAAAGGACTCTTAAAATTTTCAGGTAGTCCTCATCCACCCCTAGATGAACTACACCTTTTTCAACCATCACTAAAACCAACTCTTAGTCCACAAGTGGTGTCTCCCACTAGCTATAATCAGTACAGAGGTGACCTGTAGGGTCTCCCATACATGGCCTCAAATGGTGCTACATAGATGATGGTGTGGTAACTATTATGATATGAAAACTCCACTGATTCTAGATGATCATCCTAGTTATGGCCCAAAATTATAATGATCACTCAAAGCATGTTCTCTGGAGCTTGAATGGTCTACTTTACTTGGAAAAATTCCTGGGGTAGAAAATTCATGCTCAACTACAACTAATCCCCAAGGGCCCCATGAATCCTCTTCATAATCATGATTTGAAGTGAAAATCATGGTCTTAAACAATCGTTGAGGGAATTTTATAAATTTGAACTACCTCCTACATGCATAGACATCTCAAACTCTTCACTAAGCTCTACCCACTGATGTTTAGGGATCTGGTCAACTTGGTGAGTCGTTCTACGATAACATAGGTAGCTCTGTGACCTCTCACTGATCATGGAAGCCCCATCACAAGAACCACAAAGAAACCATACCATTTCCACTTCCATCTGGGAACCTTGGACTTCACATAATGATAGTTAACACATCAACATCTAAACTCGAAAACATGATACAACTTCCTTGGCTACCCAACCAATACCAAGGGATCCTAGTACATACTAACCTCTATTATATATACTATTAAGGTAAATCATGAAACCTCATCAACACCTCCTATTACAGTAATTTTGGTGTCATTGTCCATAAAAAACAATGATTATGTGCTCCCTAACTTCATAAAATCCATCAGGAACGTGTCCAGGGGATATCTAGTCCTAAAAGACCTCACAATAAATATCCCTAGGTTGTGACTCTCTAAAACAATGAAGAAAATGAGGGTTAAAAACCATCAACTGGAGGCGTTTTTTGTAAACCTCATCCTTAAGGTTCAACTAAAAATAGGCCAACTGCTTTATCGCCTATCTCAATAATATTAGATTGAAAACTTTACTGTGATAATTTTCTACTATTTCTATGCCCCTGGGTGGATCTCAAGCTAGAAGTGCCTCAAATTTTACTAGGTCCATTATCACTCCCATGTATGAGAATACATATCCCAAGAAGTGGACCACCTAAATCTAGAACTAACACTTCAAGAGCTTCCCACATTGTCGTTACTCTTGAAGCATGTCCATAACTATCCTAAATTGTATTGCATGCTCCGACTCTAATGATGAGTACACAAGGATTTCATCAAAGAAGAATACATTGAATTGATCTAGGAAGGGTTATAGAACCTAATTCATAAGTCTCATAACCACTATGGGGGTGTCTAACACACTGAAAAGTATCACCATGCACTCAAAGAAACCATAGCAGCTTTAGAAATACAGCTTTGGTATAAACTCTTCTCAAACCTGAAGTTGGTGATATCTTTTCCTGAGGTTAAACTCTGAGAACCAATTAGCTCCTAACCACTAGTCGAATAATTCATTAATTATTAGGATAATCCTTCCCGAGTCACTTGATTTAGGTGATATTAATTTATGCCTAACCTCAAGGTCACTTTTGCCTCCTAGGAGAACAATATTGGGTTGTCTATGGAAACACATTGTGTCTAAAATGACACTACTTTGTAAATTTTCTCCAACCAAACCTTCATATCTCATAGCCACATGGGGTCATATGATATGCTAGCACAGATATCGGGTTATACCTGGTGTATGTCTATGTGGAAAAAAACTTACTATATGGAGGTAAGCATGACACATCCTTAGGGAAGATATCCACGTACTCCTCCAATATCATGGTAAATTGAAAGGTCATAAAATTCTTTGCTCAAAGGTTCATACTATCCAATTGATAATAAATCAGTTGTATCCTCCTACACATGATCTCATCATATTCTAACTATGATTCCTTCTTACCAAAGAAGGAAAATTCCATCCCACTAACTCAAAAACACTGCAACCCCCACTAGTAATAGTAATCTAAGCATGTATGCAAGACAATTAGTCTACATTTAGGAAAACATCGTAGGACCTCACTACCACTATAGAAATATTCCAAATTAGGATCTCTCTCCTCCCATAGTCAGGTCACACCATCGATAGAAATTTGTGATAATTAATCCTCTTTATAGGATCCTCTAACATAAGGGTTGATCTAAAAGGATCCACTAGTATTTCTAGGTCTAGAACATGGGCTACATCTAGGGAAAACTGGATTACAACCATGTACCAAAACTAAAACTGGATTAGATAATACATAGGTTATACCTCAAACACACTCGGGTCCTCTAGATCATAAACCTCTACTACTTGAATCCATTTTTCCCCTTTCCCTCCTATCCTCTTTAACTTGGGATCACTCTAACACCTTATCACATAAAAATGAACTCAAGCACACAAGTTAAAGGAACTCGTCTTCCACACCTCAACATTATATGATATGGGTGGAAATAACTCACCCACACAATTTTGGGTTGCATTTCAAGAACGTGTCTTGGTGTGTGAAGTTCCCATCTTCCTTCTATGCTTGAAGCCATATCAAAACATCACCAACATAGGGATCTGTCGACACCATGCATTGCCTTAGAGAAGTATTTACACCAGGACCACCATCAAAAGGGGTATTAACCAAGCAGAACATTCACACAACAGGCTCATTGCCATCCTCCACCACCTAAGAGGGGGGATAGATCACCATGAAACATGGCTAATATCTATCTCTAAAACTCGTGAAGCACGCTGATCATAGGTTTTTCATCTATTGGTATTACCGAAACTAACCACTAATCAACCTGACTAGGAGTGTCCACATGAACTACCAGAGGTGGGTTAACATGCAAATGAATGGGTTTATATGTCGTTCACAATCCACCTAGAGGAATTGCCTCCTACACAAGTCCATAAACAGAAGTTTCATGGATAATAATATCATAACTACAATCCCGAAATAGAATCATAGCTGGCTATCATTGTGGAAGCATCCAGTGATATCCAAGATGCACCATGATCAAAAGATCATTGTAACACCTTGATATTTTTAGGAAATATTTATCTTTAAATAATTTTATTTCTTCGATAACTTGTGTTTCACACAACATCGAGTTTAAATGAATCTTGATATACTACTAAAATATTATTATTTTAAAATGATTGTTATAAACTAGTCGTTGAATTGGAGGTTATGAATAGGAATAATCATATAATAAAATATATGTTAATTTTATATATAATAAACATATATTTATAAATTATTTGTAAAATAAACAATTAATTTGTAGTAAAAGTCATTTTATTCTTCAAAAATATGTTTTCATCAAAAAAAAATTATTTATTTTTAGGAGAAAATAAATATAATTAATTTTGAAAATTTTATAAAATTTATTTGAAAAAATAAAATTTATTTTTTAATTCATCGTTTCAAAATTATCTTATGATAAATTTTTGATAATTTTCTCAAAAGTTTGAATTTTTAATAAATAGTAAAAAATACTAAATTCCATTGAAAATAGTATTTTATATTAAAGAATTTAAAAAATAAATTATATTTTGGATTATTTTTAAAATATAATTAGTTCCTTTTAATCTATTTTTTGTATTTTAAATTACTTTTATGCATGAATTTTGTATAAAAACATTTTATACTTAAAAGGGAATTTTTTGGAGAAATCGTTTTTCGTTGAATTTTGTCAATTTAATATTAAATTAAAATATAACACTTCTATGTTTTGAATTTTGAAGAAAAAACTTAATATTTGGAACTAATATTTTAAAATTTAGTAAATACACCTCTTTTATTTTTTTCAATATGAATGGTAACCTTAGTAATTTTTGTTGTCATAGTTAAGGGTAAACAGGTAAATAAGGGTAAAAATAATATGATAAGGATTATCAAATGACCCTAAAACTTTTACAAATTCCATTGTATGAGTGATTTTAGACAATAATAATGTATGGTTTGAATTTATGGTCTTTTGGAGCCACTTGGTTGGCATTGTGGTATTTTTTTTAAAGAAAAGTCAAACATGTCACACTATTATTTTTAATAAGTATAACATTTTTAATATCTGGTTATCCAAAATATATGTTCTACCATAAATATTATTTTGAAATTTTATAGATTTATATTTATCATAGTAATTTATTTTTAATTTTTATGGAATAAATAATTACCTTAAATGTTTACACAATAATGATGTAGTAATTATTAAATAAATGGAAAAATAAAATAAATAATATTAAAAATATTAAAATAAATATAATTTGATAAATTTAAGGTGATCCATTAATTATATAGATTACCTTGACATTTTTAGGATATGATAAATTAGTTTTTTTTAATTTTACTTGTTGTATTGATATTTTTAAATTCAAAGTAATGAATAGTATTAAAATTGACTATAATGATATTATATAAAATAAAATTATTTAAAAATTATTTAAAAATCATAAAAATATTAAATAAGAACAAAGTGGATAATATATGGTTAAAATTTTCATCCCCTATTCATTTTTAGAATATTTTGAAGCATTTGGATCTAAAATAGTATTAACATATTCTAATCTTTTAAGAAATTCCAATGGTGCCCCTCACCTCCATTATAAAAGGACATATCTTCCCTCACTTAATTTAACCAATTTTATCCTTCTAGATCAACCATACTCTTATAAATTTTATTATACACTTCCCTATCCATATTATAGAGTTTCTGGACTTCTCAAAATACCAACCCTAGAACCATTTAGAGGATATCTAAAGGAATCATTTCGAAGAAGAGGTAATCGCTCAAACCAATGACTTTATTTTATACTCTTATTTACCTACTCTAAATCTATTATAATTATCCTAAAATAATAAATTAAGTATAACAAATATACTAAAATTTTATTATGATTATGAAAACACCATTATACACACTCTTTCCCATCAAACAAGAAGTGAAAGTATCCCTTGTGCGTATGTATGGTTTATTGTCACCACGTAGTGATACAATTAATTTTTCAACACCATATTTTATGGATGGGTATTATGATAGGTTAAATTTTTATATATGATATTTATGAAATAATTATACTTCTATAATGATAATATCATGTATACCTTTTTACCATCTAATCTTTTGAGAAACAGTAACGTCACTCGTGCGTATATTTAGACTACCATATCCACGATGTTATGTGATTTGTTCTTATTTTATATTTCAAATGGATGGTAATAAATATAAATTTTATGAATATATATTATATATATATAATAATAATAATTCTATAAATTTTAAATTATTATTTACCTTTCTTTCACTCCATCAGTCGAAAAATGGAAATAGTGTTCATGAGTATGTATGGATTACCGTCTTCATGAATGGTGTAATTAATTTTTCCATATCTACTTTTTATGAATGATTATAAATATGTGTTTAATTAATATATATTATTTTTATACCATGATTAAAATCATGGAAGCTATGGGACCATGATCATAGTATAAGGATTAAGACTACCAAACCGAAACATGCTTGGAAAATGAAGCAGTTATCACTCGAAATAGTGATTTTAATAACAAATTATTAATAAAAGGGTGATAAGATGATATAAATAAATAATAAATGATATGATAGATATATGGTTATATAATAAATGTATAATAAATCCATATTTATTATATAGTAGGTTTTAACATGAATGAGGAGAGCCAAACTTTAGGTAAGGGTTTATTTCACAATCTCATAATTATTCAGGATTGTTTATATTTAAGTATCTATTGGGGAATATTTCTCTTCCATATCCATTTTTTCTAAAAATGTTTAAAAAAGGTTTTTAATATTTTCCAAAAATTATTTTAAATCTTTTTACCCTTGTTTGAATTTTTAAAAGGAATATTTTTTTTGTTTTCTAAACGAGGTTCTTTATGATTTTTCTGGAAAAAAAATAGATATGGAACGATTGATTTAATTTACACAGTATGAGCAGTTTCTCCCAACTTCATGAAAACTTAATGATTTGAATCTTCCTAAATAATCTTATAAGTTTATTTTCAAAGAAAATGTTTTCCTTTATAATTTTGTGTCTTTTAAAAGATATTATTTCAAGATCGAAAGGATATTTTCCTCAAGAATTATTTCAAGTGATATTTCAAAATAATTTTCCATCTAAGATAACATTATTTTAGGTTACTTATGATTTATCGGGGATATTATCCAAGGATACCATCCTTGTCATTTATATCAATGGTTTTTGTTTATAATGTTATGATGTTTATGAATCCCATTTATCTTTCGTGAGTTATGTTATGATGAAATGTTTATGAAACCCATTTCTTTTTATGGGTTCTAATATGATGAATGATTTATGTTATTATAGAACACATATGTATGGTTTTCATTGTGTGATGGGTGAGACCTATATCTCCCTCCAATGCATTAGGTAATTATTTAAATCTCATGATATAGATGGGATTGGAATGGGAAGTGAAACCAGTTCAATATGGTACTTTGTCCACTATGATAGTCTTGGGATTGAATATTGACTACTATGATAGTTTGGAAAGTGAACCCATTCCACTATTATAGTCTTATAAAATATATTTTAATATTGATGAAATGATTTTCTATGCTTATGTGTATTCCAAAATTACATGCCTTGTGTTATTCTCTTTGGGATCATGTTCTTTTATGATTAATGTCTTATAAACTACTAATATTTATTCCATGACTCAAGATTATGATATTTGATATGCAGGTTATAATTTTCAAATGTTATGATCATGTTCTTATAACCTCATTCTCATGTTATTATTGAAATTTCCCTTATTTAACCTTACTGAGCATCTAAGTTTACTCTTTTCTTATGTTTCTTTTCCCCAAGATATGAAGAAAGGTATTAAGTATGATATGTCAAAAAAAATCTAGTTATGAAGGAATAACTGGGAGATGATGTAGATATTTTACAAACCAATTGTTTATGTTTCCAAGTTTCCAAAGACACTAGACCTATATGGTTCTAGAATTAATTTTTTATGTTTTTTAATGAATATTCATCTAAAAAGATGTAATATTTATGTATGATAAGCTTGAGTAGTTATAAGAATATCTGATATCTGAATCAAGAAGGACATGAAACTACAACCCATTCTTATATGATGCATTTATCAATGTTTTCCCTGTAACTAGTTCCTATATGTGTCAAGTCAATAAGTAGTTTTTCAAAGTCCTAGTGGATGGATACATCAGTTGCCGCACCAATACTGGGTTCTGTGGCCTAAAATTCACACTCAATACACTTTAATAGTGTTTCCTTAGTTCCAAAACCAAACCTCACAACTAGAAAATATCCAAAATCATGTCCTAATATGATATCCTATAATACCACTCTATCATGAACTGACCCATCGGGGCCCTCCTATCCAGAGGTAAGTCGATAATGACACCCCAAAATCACCAAACACAAAGCATTAAAGGGAGTATTCATCTCATCACTATAAAGGTATGTCAGTCAGAATATGAGACATAACAATATAAAAAAAATAACTTAGATATGATTATAGGTAGAAAACAAGTCTCAAAGTAAGGTCACAACCTCACTGCCTACCTAGGATTCTACTAGAGACTCAAAGGTAATGCTTGTCTGGGAGAACTCACTCCATGAGCCTTGCCATCCCCGATGGAACTCATTTAAGAGGTCTCACTCATCAATTCTTACTATACTGATGGAACTCGTCCAATATAACATGATCATTGGTTCTTCCTATGAATAAACACAAATGAATATGAGATGGAATGTCTAATATACACACTTAATTAGACTACACCTTATTGGAAGATAACAAATGTCGATACACAGATAGGGGATCACACCCAGAAACTATGAGGTATACCTAACCCCAAGTGGAATAAGTTTCTAAGTAAGGTATTTTATGATCATGTACGTTGGTCATGATGATTCCTCAAACCCCACCTAGGGAAGAAGAGAATGATAGAGGATCAAACTTTGGGTCTCAAAAAGGGATTCCATAACTCTATTTGAGACTAAACCTGTAGAGGGGATTGCATCCTATTCTCAAGATGAAATGCCTCAATATACCCTCATAGGTTTGGACCAATAGAATGAACCCACATTAAATGGTCCAAGGGAACTCACCTAAACTCACACCATAGTTGAACTAAGAAGAACAAGGGCTCTAAATTTCCCTTTAATAAGTACATGGAATGTACTAATGGGTACACAACATGTCTATCTAAGACTGGAATTTCCCATATATCACACTTACATGACATGAATCTCTCAAAATACATGACATGTACTTAGGGGTACACAACATATATAAGTTTCTTAAGAACTCAGTGTACCATATAAACTAGCTTGTTTACTATATATAATTTACATCTACTCAGTCCATGCCCATGTACACTAGTCATGTCTGAGCACTTTCCAATGTACACTGGGTTTAATTCATGTCACATGGAGTGTAGGGGTCAGGCCATAACTCAGTGTGAGTTTTCTTCTAATGTATGTGTACCTTTCAAATTACACAATGTGTTCCCCCACTAGAAACGGAGTGTGGGGCCACATGGTCTCCTGGGAGTGTACTCCCATACATGTTGATCCATCCTCCTATGTTTACACAACATGTGATCCAATACATATAGAATGTAGCACCACATGGCTTCCTGATAATGTACTACATGTACATGCCAAGTTGGTTGTCTAAGGGTCACATGGAATGTGGACTCACCACATAGCATGTTATGTTTAACTCCACATGGAAACCCCAACCACCACACAAAGCGGACTACACTACATGTGTCCCTTTAGACTAAACAGGTTATAGTTCGGAATTTATCAGAAATTCTGAAACATTCATGTGTCTTCACCCACATGCCATCATTACCTTTGGTATTTCTAAGAGACTCCCCATAATACCTGGATCTGGGTTGACCAACATTAAAGGTTGGCTAAAAGTCAAATTATGGTTGTTCTTTACTAGGAAACTATCATCATCACCACATCGAAGTAACCTGCATGGCCTGAATAGTAAAAACAGCACTACTTGTGCCAACATCAGACTATGGTTATCATAGGTGGATGTATTATGGCTACCTATAATTTGGAAATGACCTTCACTCCTCCTCCAGAGATATCTTCTCCATCTGGTCTATAAAACCACCATCACTTGAACCCTTTTTAGTTTCTCATCATTGTCATCATGTATATGTCACATCTACCAAAACCAAAAATTTAACCCATAACCATGATTTACCATGCTAAAAGATGAACTCATAATGATAAGTACTCCTGATTCATTGAATAGTTAGCCAACTGATTACCAAAGCACAATGCCAAGAATAGAGGGAGAAAGGTTTGAAGTGGGAAAGTGAGGAATGAACCTAAACCATTGCTCAGGTTGGCCTCAATATATTTCTATGAGAATTATGAATGATGAAAAATAAGAAATGAACAAAAATCATAATTCAGGGATAAAAATACATCAACCATATTCAAAATTTGACCCGAAAATCAATTATTATGAGGATTGATTCACGTTCAACATGGAATAACAAAATACAGGATTAAACAAACATAAATAAATGCCCTACCTTGAGTTTGGATCAATCATTGATGAAGAAAAATTCAACATCTCTATTGTTGTTGATATCCATGAACTCCATTGGCAAAGATGAACTCCTTGGTACCAATCATCGATCCATGATCCGGTCATCATTATCCAAATACATCCTCCAAGATCTCTTTATAAATCCCTTGGGTTATGTGGATAGCCCTAATATTTTTCTATAACTATGTTTAAATAGGATAGGATTAGGTTATGGAAATTAAATAAATAAATTTACTTATTTATTTATTAATCCTCCCATGATTGCACTTGATCCAAACACCTGACACACACAAAGGTTAGTTGTTCCTAGGGTAAAATCTACATTCTGAATTTAATGGCGGTCTCAGATTTCTAATTTTGAGACATAGTTTGGGAGTAATTATATAATTTATGAAAAACTGTGTGCTCATTATATAATATATTCAATATTTTTAATATCATTGCACTGAGGCTCTCTGGGCCTCATAATTCCACATCAACTCTGTGCCTTACTCTAAAAATATTCCTAGAAATATTCAAAAGTATTACATAGAAATTTTAGAGTCTCTATAGCATTGTAAACTTGATATATCTTCCACCTAGGTTATCATTTAAGCAAACTATTTATAAGATGAAACATATAGAAGTTGAAGAATTCATATGATGAATTCATATTCTAGTCGTAGAATTTATTCCATGAATAAATGAAAGTAGTTGGGGTGCCTTTGAAATCCTATATAAACCATTATCATGTGATGGTGGTGGTTGTGGGTATTATCATTATGCTTGGTTGAACCTATTTAAAACTAAAATCTCTTCTCTTCTTCTTCCTTTTCACACTAAAGTGTTAGCATGCCATGGGGGAAGAATAATCCCTCTCAATCGTAGATTGATTTAATAAGCCTATGGATGAACTGTGTATAAATTATTTCATTTGGATACCCTTGATGATATTTATCAAACTATATGATGATAATGAAGATATTTTACATTATTATTCAATAAGTGATGTGTATTTTTACAGTGTTCTTCATTTATTTTTATTAACATAGATTTCATATATCATGCATCTTAGATTCCTGGACAATGTATTTAAATCACTTATACATGTTCTAATAAACATTATTAGACTCTTTTTAATCCCATGTTATTGTTGTATTATTTTCTTGATTAGGGTTGTTGGTCTTGTTGTGTGGTAGGTGTGATCGGTGGGAAGAAGAGAAAGGGGTTTTTGATTACTCAAGGGATTGATGGATGATGGCATGAGGTTGGAGAATCTATTTTGTTATTAGAGGGTAGTATGGAAATGGTTTTTGAGGAAGATGATATTTTGTTATTTAGTATGAGTTGGTTTAGTGGTTTATGGGTGTGAGAGTAGATTTTACTCTTATAGTGTGGTTGTGTTTCACTTATTATAGGTATGTGATTTAAATGTTTGGATTAACCTTATTGATTTTTATGTTTGGATTAAATATATGTCATTAGATAATAATTATGGTGTTTTGATTGGGAAGAAGGACTTGTGGGATAGGGTGCTGACTAGATTTCAATAGTAGATAGTATCAAAGTTCCTTGGGGGTATTAGGCCTTGAGGTTGAGGAGCGGTTAGAGGAGGTTGAGGTTGCCTTTGAATTTATGATGAATCCATATCAATTACAAGTTTCCTTTGAAGTAGTATCACTTTGAGTTATGGTTTAAACATGTTTAAAGGATAATCATGGTTTTCCAAAAGAGGTTTCTTAGGAAGAGTTTGTTGACTAGGTCAGGGAAGAATTTATTATGTAGGTGTGGAGGGATGAATGTATGAAGGATATCTTATAGTTCTAGAAAGGTGATTCCAGTGTGTGTACTCTCAAGATTCATTTATGTGAATTGATGGTCTATTTTTTGGACTACTTGGTAGATGAAGACATGTGAGCATAGAATTTTGTGTCAACATTGAGGTTTAAGATTTGATGAATCATAGTGAGTTTGTAGTTGAAGTCTAGGGTGTTGGTGAGAGACCATTCTGTAGTGATTGAGAGTGGTTTTCTTCAGACTTATGAGGAGGTTGAAGGTGGATGATCGAGTTATAATTCTAGCAGTAAGTAGAGGTATAAAATGAAGTGGTATCTTATGGTTTGGGTGAAAACTCAAGGCTTAGATATGTATAGATATAGGCATCCTTTGTTGGGTAAGAAAAAATATTTTTGTTGTGGTATGGTGGGGAACTGATGGTTCGAGTGCCCTATGGCTCATGGTTTTTTTGAGTTTGAGAAAGGTGGTTTACTTGTTTGGTAGGATGATCAAGCTTTCATGGGTAGTCAGTTAGGATAAAGTAAGTTTAATTTGAGAGTCTAATAGTGTATTCTATGTAAGTAACTTTATTCCTTTCATAAGAACCTTCTTTTTTGGATGATATTTAAGATTTTAGTTTAATGTGTTTCCTTTGGAATATTCTCTTCATATTCCTCTTAAAATACTTTAAAAATTATATTAATTGATTTGGTGGGTGTGTTGACTTAAAATTGAATTATTTATTAAGTGAATACAGAGGTAGTTTTCTAGTTTCTCAAATGCATGAAGAGTTTTGGAAAATCTTAAATTCATGGTTAGTGAGAATGAATTGAATTTAAAATTTATTTTATAAATTTATTTCACCCTTATGAAAGGATTAATGTTTAATGAGAGGGAGATTTATTTTTAGGCAGGGATGGTTGATGTTTCCATTTCTATTTCTATACTCATTTTATCACCTTTTATGGAGGGGTACCAGTTTGAGAGATATATCGCATGGTTGTTGGGTCTTAAGGATTTTCCCTATTGAGGTAGGGATAGTTTTGTGGAGGAATTTTTTAGTCAAAGGTGGTGAGTGTGTGGTAGATAGTTTTCCTTGAGTGTAGTAATCCCTAGGGGTTAAAATGTGGATTCAGTGTGTGGTCAACTCCTCCTTCAGTTTATAGAGTAGTTTCTTAGGTGGCATCATCCTTATTGGGGAGGTATTTATCTTATTGTTTGTGTTTAGAAGGATATTTTCCTATGATGATTGAAATCAGGGTGATTTATTTCATATTGTTATGCTTGTTTTTTCATTCCTTGAGTCACTTTTGTGCTTTGGTAATGGTGTCAAATCTATTTGAGAGGTGTCTCCTGGGGGGTTTCTGGGTTGGTGGTTACTATTTTCATTCAGTCTTTGTTTTTATTATTAGGGATTAGATTCATTTAACAGGTATCTAAAGTAATGGATCAAACCTTTCTGACCAATTACCTTTCATCTTTTGGGTGTTGGAGGTGTCGAAAGGAGGATTGAGGAAGGAAAGTTATAGTTAAGTTGAAATTACAATTGGGATTAGTTTAACAACATGTTAGTTTGTGTTTCATCGTGGAGGTAAGTGAAGAACCTTTGTGGTATTTTTTTAACAAAGTTTTATATTTTTTGACAACTAACCTTTTTTTAAAGAATTTTTATATTATTTATAAATGAACCAAGTCCATCATAATGAGTTTTCATAAAAAAAATATGGAAGTTACTAGATTCAAACACAAAGGGAGAGAAAAGTTTTATCTTTAAAAAGTTGTTTTCTAGACATAGGTTTCCAAACTCGGGTTTTTTGGACTAAGAAACATTGGATGAAGAAGCAGTCAGAAAGATGAAGTTGTTGATCAGATTCATTATCATACTTAGATCCATCGACATGAATTTAAATATTCATATGACTTGGTGTTGGTTCGAAAGTTAGAAGTTCCTAAGATTGAATGTTATAATTTTTCTGAAGAGGTTGAATAGAGATATTAATTTCAAGAGTTAGAAAGTTTTCATACTTTCTAACCTAAATTAGATGATGTTTTACTGTTCATGAATTTTTCAAAAATCATAAAAACTATCATGATAAAAGAAATGTAGGAATCATAAATATTGTATCAATTACAAAAATCCAACACAAAAGATTGGACCCAGAAGTACCGAACTTAGAAGTTTTTCAAGAGTCAGAATGTGTAAAGCTAATGAAGTTTGAATAATTTCAATGTTACTGAGTGGAGTCATCATTGAATTTAGAACATCATAATGATAATTATTTTATAATGAGAATTATATAATTTTTAGGAATTTAACCAGACTAAATCTGAGGAGGAAGATCAATCAGATCAGCAACAATCATTCATTCATCAAATGAAGGCTTCACACCGATAACACATCAAATGAAAAACATTAGAGTGATTATAGTTTTTGATTTTAATCCATAAAAGTTAGATTAGTTATTAAAATAAGTTAATATTCTAAAATAGTTGTGTTTTATTGAGAAGAAACAAAGTGAGAGTTCAAGTTTTCAATCAAGTAAGATTGTGACATGAACAAGTCATCTACTAAGGAAGTTCATGGTAATAAGCTGATTAAGATGGTTAGATCATAATGAGCAGTGCAATATAGTCAGATCCTAATGAGATGAGAAAGAAAAGAAGATCATAATGAAATGATAAACAAAGGAATATCATAATGAGCAGAGGAATTTAAAGCTAAAGAAGCTACATCAGACTAAAGAAAAGTTAGTTTTTTCAAGAAGGATGATCTCAAATAAATCTTGAGAAGGTTTGAAGAAGTCAATGTTGAAGTTTAGAGTTTTTTTGGATTTTTGAAATTTGGGTAAGTAGGAAAAGTTTTTTAGTTTCCATATTTTTCTTTTTTGAGTCACCTATAAATAGAATCACACTTTATTCACATTTTGTAACTTTTTATGAGTGTGAAAAAGGTGGAGCACTGTATATTTCTTAAAAGGTTTTTCTTTACAGACTAAGATCTCAGTAGAAGGTTGGAGTAATGAAATTTTTGTTTACCTGACTAAAAAAGATCATATTTAGAATTTGAGTAGAGTTTGAGTTTTGAATATCAGTACTGAGTTCATCATACTGAATTCATCACACTAAGTCCATCGAACTGATTTTATCAGACTAAGGAAGTTTGTATTTATTTTTGAGTAGTTTCTAAGAAAAGTAAGTTTTTTTATCTAGACGAAACATAAATTTTATTCAAGTGCATAACCAGAAAAGGGGAATTGTATTTATTTGATCAGATTGAGTCAATCAAACTAGGTTTATTTAACTGAAGGTCATTAGACTCAGGTTCATCATACCTAGTAACTTTTGTGGAGAAAATTGAACAAATTATTTATTCTTTTGTTTTGTCTTAATTTTTTTGTAAGTAAATTTTTAAATTGATGGGAGTCAGAATAATCATTCCTATCGGGAGATAAAAGGTGTCTAATGGTAGTTGGCACAAGTTTTATTCACTTCTTCTTAATAATGAATTTCCATAGAACAATGGGAGTGTATATGGAAAGGATTTAGGTTCTCACACTGAGTTCAAACCTTGTAAATCTTGTGTGATTTACTTACTTTCCTACTTTTGAATTCATGAGTATTTAATAAAATATGATAAATAAATGAATCTTAATAGGTTACACAGGTTAAGTTTCTAAAAGTATTGAAACTCATAAAAAGTGAACAACTGATTCACCCCCCCCCCTCAGTTTTTTTGATCCCTTGGAGCTTCAATTGGTATTAGATCCTAGGGTACCTTGTTTAATCCTTATCATGGATAATATCAATTCTATCAATATTATAAGAATTCCTATATTTTATAGAAAAAAATTGTTATTCATAGAAAAATAGGATGATTCCTTATCTCTAATCTATTGTCATGGAATTTGTTGATACTACTACAATAGGGTTCCTTTCTATTATGAAAGATTCCCTAATGACTTTTGTTGATAAGAGAAATATTGAATTTGATGGAAAATATATAAATGAAACCATTATGTCCTTATCATAAAATTTTTATATGAAGGTAAAGGGTCTCAAAACATCAAAGAGTATGTGGGGAAAGTTGGAAAGTATTTTACAAGGGAATACTAAAGTGAAGGAATCAAAGTTAAAAATATGGAATAGTAAGTATGAAGACATGAGGATGAGAGATAAAGAAGCTATTGATGAATAATTCACCAGAGTAAATGAAATTGTTTATAACATCATAGGATTTGGTGATGTATTGGAAGATTCTACAATTATCAAGAAAATTATGAGAAACTTTCTAGATAGGTTTGATTCTAAAATATCCTCTTTAAAAGATATGAATGATTTATCTCTTTATGAATTGCATAAATTTCATGTTGCTTATGAAATAAGGAAAGATACCATGTTCAAAATTAATATGAAAGATGAAATGGATTTTGAATCCATGAGAAAAATGAAAATTCAAGATGTTGAAGATATTGATCCTTGTGACTCCAAAGATAAAGAAGATAATGAGTTAAATTAAAAAATCATATCTCTTATATACAATAACTATTGAAGAGGAAGAGTAAAGTATAGAGGTAAACTTCCTATCAAATGTTTGGAGTGTGGTGGAATCAGACACTTTGCTATGAATTATCCCAAGAAGAAATTTGGAGAATACAGAGATGATTCTGATGAAAAACCTTGATGGAAGAAGTGGAACAAAATTTCTAAATAAGAAAAATCATCCAAAAAATATAATAATAAGTTCACTGGATATAAAAGGAGTATTCTAAGTAAGAAAGATGAATCAGACTCAACTGAAAACCATTCTTTGGAATATAAAAGTTTGGAAAATTTCAAAACCTTCATTTAAAAAGTTAAGAAAATAAAAATATTCCTCAGATAGTGAACAAGGTGGTGAAGAATCATATAGAGAGTATCAAATCGAAATAGAACTTGTTTCATGTCTTGAGAAAAATATAACTCTCAAGAAAGAAATTAGAGTAATGAATAAAAATTGTGAAGAAATTGTTGAAGGGAGAAAAGATGTTATAAAGTAAAAGGAAGAATGCATTTATGAGATCCTGAGTTAAAAACTAAGAATTTTTGAATAGGTAAAGATGATTGAAGATATTAGTAAGAAGTTGGTATCTAATAAAGAATAAGTAAATAAGTTTCAATCAAAACTTTTTTAGTCCAAAATTACATTGAGGAATATAAATGAAAATTTCAATAAGGCTTTAGAAGTAATAATTAAGACTTCTAAAGTTGCTAAGAAATATCAAATCAAGAATCAAGTGAAATCCTCAACCACCAAAAATAATGTTTCATCTGATTTTTCTAACATTTCGTGTTAAAAAAAGTATTGGTAAATCTTGGGTGGAAAAGGGTGTGAGAAACCTATTTCACCTATAAAAGATAAAAACCTACTCAGGAGGAAATATGGTTCACATTCAGATATTTTTAAAGTAGGAATAATTCATCAACCTCAACAAAGTTTCTATAGATAAATATCTTACTTAAATAGAAAATCAATATTTGATGGTTATTACTAATGTTGTAGAATCTATGGTCATAGGGATTATAATTGTTGGCATAAATTTTCACTTCCTAGAATAAGGTTTGAAAAAATTGAAATCAACAGTGGAATAAGGATGAGTAACTACCCTAACCCACATGAAGTTAGAAAATAAAAATATCAAGATGTTATAAACCTTCCAACAAAAAATAAATTTAAATGTATTAATGAAGTTTGTGGAAGATGTGATGAGTCTGGTCATCATTACAAAATATTTATGACACTCCTTCTGAAATAAGTTTCTTATAGTAGAAAAGAAAAGGAAGATGGAAAGGAAAAAGTTGAAGAAATAGCTTTTTTTGTTGAGACATCTTTGAAATCAAGTAAAATCAACAAACCATGGATACTTGATAGTGGTTGTTCTTTACATATGACAGGTGATATAAAAATCTTGAAACATGTTGAAAATCATGATGGATGAGTAGTTTTCTTTGTTAATGATAGTTCCTTAAAAATTAAAGGAATTGGAACAGCTGAGATTGAAGCATAAAATTTAAAATCTAATTAAGTTTTATTTTTTTATGGGATAAAAAATAACTTACTTAGTGTAAGTCAACTTTGTGATGATGGAAAAGAAGTTTACTTTTAGAAAATATTCTTGTATCATCAAAACTGTGAGATATGGAAAAGTTATCACAAAAGGAGAAAGAAATAGTGGTAATATTTATTAAATTGTAGAGTTTAATGAATCTTATTACTTGAGTGTTGAAGATGAAAACAAATTATGGCATCAAAGACTCGGGCACCTTGGGTAGAAAAAAATGAACAAACTTTATAAATTTGATATTATACATTATTTTTCAGAATTGAAAAGAAGATATGAAGATGTTTGTGTTACTTTTCAAAAAGGGAAGATGGATAACAAGAGTCATAAGAGAGTTGAGATTC
The DNA here is from genome assembly GCA_963277665.1 of Viscum album. NCBI lineage: Eukaryota > Viridiplantae > Streptophyta > Magnoliopsida > Santalales > Viscaceae > Viscum > Viscum album. The sequence continues at coordinate 1,322,088,441 of OY728138.1, forward strand.
AGTCTACCAGACCTCTTGAACTTATTCATTCCAATTTATGTGGGTTAATGAGACATAAATCAAAAAAAGTATATTTATACTTTATCACTTTTATTAATTATTTCACTTGGATGAAAAACATCATGTTCATGAAACACAAGTCATAGGCTATGGAAATGTTCAGGTTTTTTATAAAATAAGTTGAGAAAGAAATGGGGGATTGTATAAATAAGTTGAGAACAAATAATAGTACCAAATTCACAAGAAATAATTTTGAAACTTATCTAAAAATCATGGTATCAGACATCAGTATATTTCTCCTTATACTCCACAAAAAAATGTAGTAGCAGAATTAAATAATAGAAGTTTGGTGGAAATAGGAAGAAGTATGTTAGTATAATACAAACTTTCAAAGTTCTATTGGATAGAAGATGTTAGTACTATTGTACATGCTCAAAACAGATGCTTGTTAATACGGAAAACCAACATGACTTCTTATAAAATGTGGTATAAAAAAATCATTTAATTACTTCAAAGTTTTTTGGAATTCCACATTTACTTAAAATCAAAAATCTGGATCTGGGAATATTTGATGAGAAAGATAAGGAAGGAACTTTTATGGATTATTAACCCAATGTAAGTAGTTAAATTTTTTTGAAAAATGATTACAAATATTTATGGACTCATATGATGTGAAAGTAACTGAAAATAAAAATTCCTTAAAAAAAGTTATTGAGAATGATGAGGAGGATAAACTGGAGATTTCCAATGATAGTGAAAGTAAGTCAAAACATCCTTACCAAGATTTGGGAGAATCTTGTGATGAGGAAAGTTTGACTGAAAGAGAAACTCAAAATTTTCCTACGTTAAAAAAGCATGTAGATTATGAAAAAATTTATTAGAAATCAGAAGAATCTAGTTCAAACCAGAAGAAAGTTAAGATTAGAAAATCAGACTCCACTTATCTCAAAAGTTGAACCAGAATCAGTTTTAGAAGTTATTCAACACAAATAATGGGTGGATACTATGAATGAAGAGTTGTATCAAATTGACAAAAATGAAACATGGGAACTTGTTCAATGGCCAGAAAATAAAAATGTTATCATAACAAAGTGGGTTCACAGAAACAAATTTAATTATCATAGAAAAGTTTTAAGAAACAAAGCAATACTTTTTTGTAAAGGCTATTCACAGGTGGAAGGTGTGTATTTTGAAGAAATGTTTTCCCTAGTTTCAAGATTGTAAACTATTATAATGTTTCTATCAGTGGAAGAACATAGAAATTAAAAATTTTATCAGATAAATGTAAATTCATCTTTCTTAAATAGTGATATTGATAAAACCTTTTGGTTTTCAACATGATAATGATGAAAATAAGGTTTTTAGATTGAATAAAGTATTTTATGTGTTGAAACAATCCCAACATGACCGGTATTCAAAACTTGATAGTTGTTTGAGAATGTTGAATTTTTATAAAGGAAAATTTGATAGCAACTTATATGTGAAATATGTTGACTCAAAAACTCTAATTATAATTATTTATGTGGATGATATAATTTTTTTAGGGGAAGAAGACAAAAGTTTGTAAATAGTTTCAGTGAAAATGAAGAAGAATTTTGAAATGTCAATGTTGGGAGAATTAACTTTCATCCTTGGCTTACAAGTTCAAAAAAATATAATTACATTTTATTGTCAAGAAAAGTATTACAATAAATTTTTAAAGAATATTAGGATGGAATAATTCAAATAAATTTCTACTCTTATATCTGTGAGCAAAATTTGAGTAGAGATGAGTCCTAAAGAATGTGAATCAGAAAGACTTTTGGAAGCTGATAAGAAGTCTAATTTTCCTTATATCCTCAAGTCTTGATATTGTTTGTGTTTTAACTTTGTGTTCTAGGTATCAAATTAATATGAAATAATCACATATATTGGAAGTGAAGATAATTCTTAGATATGTCAAAGGAATAACTTCATATGGGTTTTTGATCACACCGCGATTCACTGTTTCATTTTTACCCTTACACCACTGTGTTAAACTTGTTTTATATTAAAAATTATAAAAATAATAACAAATATCATTACATTTTTGAATCATTTATTTTATTTTTATCATTGTTAAAGAGTTAAATCTTACTTTTTTTATGATTTAATTGCAGGAGGAGGTGATTTGGAGGCCCAAGAGATGATTCAGAAGGAAAATGGGCCAAAACTGCATGGGTTCCATGAACACTTGTCCACTGTTTGGTATAGTATGAAATATATTTGCATAAAAATGGTTTGATATTTTTAGGGATGGTTTAAAATTCAATTTTCTACAACTCTTATGAATACACCCAAGCCCCATCTATTCAGTAAGGGGCTCAACCAAAGTGATCTGTCCAGGACATTGAATCTGCATGGAGTCAAATGTTGTGTGTTGTGTGTTGTCCATATATCGAATTGTATGTTTCCAAATGAATCCAAAATTTCGGTGTAGATATCCAATATGTGGGGGAACAACTTTATAGTTTTGTAAAAGGCGATTTAAGACTATCTGGAGGCCAAAAAATGGGACAAGTGGTTTTACACAGTCTATGTGCCCAAAACCACTTCTCATTTTTGCTATAAAAGAGAACCATGGGTACCTCATTTGGGGAGTTTGTAAAAGGAATGAAGTGTTGAAAATTTGGAGTTCAAGAGGATTCATATCATCATCCTAGATGTTCTGGAGGCCCCTATCCTCATAGGGGGTTCAGGAATGAAGAAGGAGTTCCACCCGTGCTTCCTCCTCCTCCAGATGTCGAGCTAAACAGTGGGCATTCATTGTGAGGGAGATACACACATGTAAAGGGAGTTAAGACACTTGTACTACTACTAGTTTTATGTATTTGGGGTTTTAAAACATTTCATTTATAATTATCTTACTTTGATTTATCTTTTTTTATCTAACAGAATGAAATGCTCTTTACTTTTAATTGATCGGTGTGAAGTTTTGAGTGCGTGACGTGTGTTGTTCCAATTTTATAGCACAATAATCCTTTTATTCCTCACTTATTTGAGATTTAAATTTGTTTTGGAAGATATTATACCATTCATGTGATCTGGACCTTGTCTATGCAATTGTTATGTCAAGGTTTGGCTCAACATGCTTGATATAAGAGCTTGGAAAGTAATTGGGATTCCGATTGATTTCAACCAAAGACTTACATCAAACCTTCATTAATATCTGAGAAAAATGAGCTTTAAATGTATTTAGTGAACTTAAAATGAATCCTTTTATCTCATAATTATAAAACACTACCTTTACTTGTCAACTATTAAGCTCTTTATTTAAGTCATTTTATTTTTAAAACTGTTTTCAAAACCACCTCCATCTTTTTGTAATATTTATTAAAAATACACACTATAAGCTACCAATGCTCCTTGATATATGACCTAGGGTCTGACCTAGACTACAAAATATTCTTTAAATAACTATCAATTTTACTTGTCATGACAACGTGGTCAAATTTTGGTGCCGCTGTCGGGGAGCGCTTTGGTTTTTAGTGCATGTTTTTGATAAGTTTTTTGTAAAATATATGAATATTTATTCGTTTTATCTTATACATTTACCTATATTTTTTTCTGATTTATTTTCTTTGTAGGTTCTTTACATGACGTGTTCTACTTTGGGAGACCTACCACCATTTGAACCCAAACTTGTGATGATCTTACGTCAGCGACACCGAGACACAAAAGAGAACCCTTTGAAGGAGGACACACATGATAACAACACTCTTCTTGATCCTTCATCTTCTTCTTCTAGAACCAACATAAAAACTGAAATAAACTTGTATAAAATGGATGAAAACAATATAACACTAAAATAACTAACCTCACCTGATGCCGATATCCAACCCACACACATTCAATTACAAGGTGAGGCACCCAATTTTGAACTAAAATATAGTTTATTTCATCTATTACCAAGATTTCATGGACTTCCTGGATAGGATCCACATAAGAATTTAAGATAATTTCACACTTTTTTTCAACATTAAAACCTTCTAATGTGGATGAGGAACAACTAAATCTTAGAGCATTCCCATTTTCTTTAGAAGATGTTGAAAAATACTAGCTTTATTATGTTAATTCCACAATAAGAGGTTGGGCAGACATGAAATGACTTTTTCTTGAAAAATATTTCCCAGCCTCTCAAACTACAAAAATAAGGAAAGAAATTTGTGGTATAAGACAATATCATGGGGAAAAACTTCATGAATATTGGTAAATATTTAAAATATTATGTTCAAGTTGTCCAGACTACCAAATAAGAGATCAAATTTTGATATGGTATTTTTATAAAGGTTTAATTCCAATTGATCGTAACATAATTCATGTTGCTACATGTGGTGCACTAGTAGATAAAACCCCAATTGCTGCAAGAACCCTGATTGAGAACATGGCGCAAAAAACTCAATAATTCGGTACAAGGTCCATTGTACCCATTTTAGGTGTCCATGAGGTGAAAAGTACTGAATTTGAGAAGAAGGTGGACACAAAGTTTGAAGAGGTAAGTACCCTTTTATGACAACTTTCTCTCTAGAAAGGGAAATCTCAATATCCTCCTCCCATCCATTGTGGAATCTGCTCTTCTAATACCCATTATTCTGACCAATGCCCCCAATTGAGAGAAACTTCTGAGATTTGTGAGAAAATCTTCCCAAGACACCCCTATAACCAACCATTTATGAAAGAACCATACTATCCATCCAACTCTAGGTGGAAAGAAAACCAATCTTATAGGAATGGGGGGTATTCAAACCAGCCTCATCAACCATAGAACTAGCAAGGGCAGAGTAATCATCCACCACCACCACCTAGAAATCCTCAACCACCCCAAAGTCCTTTCCAACAACCCCCTCCAAAAACTGATCCTAGCCTTGAAGACATGATGAAACAAATGGCTTCCAACAATATCCAATTCCAAAAAACCACCCAAGCAGCCATACAAGACCTAAAACCCCAATTAGGCTAACTAGCTAACTCTGTGGGGGAAATCCAAAGTCACGGGTCGAGTAAACTCGCCTCTCAACTAGTAGTTAACCCTAGGGATAAGGGAAATGTTAGTGACATCACCCTTAGAAGTGGGAAACAACTTAAAACCCAAATGAACCCTCCATTAGATTCATCCACTTCTGAGGAAACCTCCATCCCAACTACTGAAAATGGTCCAAGAGAAGAAAATCTTTATCCTGAGAGAAGCCATTCCAAAGGAAAGAGTGTGCCTATTGATGAGTCACTTATACCATCTATTCCTCTTCCATTTCCCCAAAGGGACACCCAGCCTAAGAAACAAAAGGAAACTAAACTTGATAAGGAAAATTGGAAACTTTCAAAAAATTGATGGTTAACATTCCTTTGATTGATGTCGTGAAGAAAATTCCAATATATAAAAAGTTTTTAAAGGAGATGTGTAAATATCGGAGGAGACTTCATGGTGATAAGATGGTAAGTTTGGGGAGGAATGTATCAGCATTGATAGAACTATCACTACCTACCAAATGCAATGATCCTAGGAAATTCTCGATTCCATACACCATAGGGGAGTATTCTTTTTCTAATGATATGCTCGATTTAGTCACTTCTATTAATGTGATGCCTCACTCTATTTACTCTTCTTTATAGGTCGGTGAACTAAATCCCACTGGAATAGTTGTTCATCTAGAAAATTAGAGTACAGCACACCCTTTTTGTGTGTTATAGGATGTTCTTGTGAGGGTTCAAAACTTAATTTTTCCTGCTGATTTTTATGTGCTTAGAATGGAAGATGGTAGGATGAATGGACATGACCCAATTATATTGGGGAGACCTTTCTTGAAAACCACCAAAACCATAATTAATGTCCATAATGGAACATTATCTATGCAGTTTGGTGCTGAGATAGTCCATTTCAACATCCTTGATTCCATGAAGCACCCCTCAGAAGAACATTCCTCTCTCTCTGTTAATTCAATTGATGTAATACATTCCCCTAAAAACACTTCCTATCATTCCCCAAATCCCCTTTATAAGTCTTAATCATTGATTGAAATTATTGTTAATGAATTAGGCATTGATTTTTGTAGTGGTCTAGAAAAGTGTCATGCATATTTATTAATTGATAATTTCTTGAACACTGAGGATCCAATGACCATCGATGATACTGCTAAGCTTGTAAAATCTCAATCCTCATTTGAGTATGATACCATTGAGTAGTTATATGAGATTAGCAACCTCTAAATTTCACACACACTCCCATTAATCCAAAATCCACCTGAATTGGAACTAAAACAACTGCCTCAAAATTTAAAATATTCATATCTTGAGAATGGAAACAAGATGCCCATAATCATTTCTAGTTCACTCCCTCCTGAGCATGAATTGCGATTGCTTGAACTTTTGAGGGAGTATAAACAATATTTGGGATGGACACTTGCTAAAATTCCTGGTATTATCCCATCAATTTGCACACAACATATATTGTTAAATTATGAGGCTAAACCAATGAGGCAGGTACAACGTCAACTGAACCCAAACCTCCTAGAAGTTGTGAAAATTGAGGTAACAAAATTATTATATGCTGGAATAATTTACCCCATCTTTGATAGCCAATGGGTCAGTACTGTTCAAGTAGTTCCTAAAAAACCATCCTTATAGTAATCAAAAATGAAAACAATGAATTGGTTACAACTCATGTGCAGAATAGTTGGCATGTATGTATAGACTATCACCGACTAAACCAAAACACTAGGAATGGCCATTTACCTTTTCCATTAATTGACCAAATGATATAGAGGCTAGTGGGTAAGTCCCACTATTGTTTCCTTGATGGGTATTCTGGATACTTTCATATCCATATTTCCCCCGAGGACTAGGAAAAGACAACCTTCACTTGCCCCTTTGGCACATTTTCATATAGGAGGATGCCATTTGGTCTATGAAATCTTCTGGATACTTTATAGTGATGCATGGTTAGTATTTTTTTGGATTACCTGGAGAATTTCATGGAAGTTTTCATGGATGATTTCATTGTGTATGGATCCTCTTTTGATGAATGTTTGAGTAGTCTTGCTTCAGTCCTACGTTGTTGTATTGAAAAGAATCTCATATTAAATTATGATAAATGTCATTTCATGGTGCGATAAGGTATAGTTTTGGGACATGTAATTTTTGGGGATGGTATCCAAGTATATAAATCAAAATTGGATGTCATTCTGTCCTTACCATTCCCTAAAAATGTATGGGGTGTGCAATCTTTTCTAGGTCATGCTATATTTTACCGTCGTTTCATTCGTGACTTTAGTAAAATTGCACTTCCCCTCTCCCGATTACTCCAAAAGAAAAAGAATTTGTTTTTGATAATGAATGTGAGAAAGATTTTAATAAATTAAAATGGAATCTCACATCACCCCCTGGTAATCCAACCACCTCAGTAGGATTTACCATTTGAGCTCATATGTGATGCCTCTAACTATGCAGTTGGGGCAGTCTTGTCAAAAAGGGTCAATTGACCTCCACATGTCATAGCCTATAACTCACGTACATTAGACCCTACCCAAGAAAACTACACCACAACTAAAAAATAATTCATTTCCATAGTGTTTGCCTTGGATAAATTTAGGTCATATATTTTAGGGTCCAAAGTCATTTTATTCTCTGACCATGCATCCCTCTGGTATCTCCTTAAGAAACTAGAAGCTAAACCACATCTCATTTGCTAGATACTCCTCCTTCAGGAATTCAATATAGAAATTAGAGATAAAAAAGAAGTAGAGAATGTGGTGGTTGGCCATATCAGTAGGATCCTCCCATCCTCTAACATTGACTCATCTCCTTGTATTCCCATTAATGACATGTTTCCTAATGAGTAATTATACCGAGTGCAAGATTTTATTCCTTGGTATGCCAAAATGGTAAATTATTTGGTAGTATCTTGAATTCCTACTGATTTTAAAAAATACCAAGCTAGACATCTAAAACATGAGTCTCATTGGTACATTTAGGATTACCCCTACCTCTGGTGCGCATGTAGTGATCAGGTCCTTAGGCATTGTGTTCCCGATAGTGAATTTCAGTCTATCCTTAGATTCTTCCACACTCTTGCTTGTGGGGACCACTTTGGTCCCCAATGGACTGCTCGCTAGGCCCTTGATTCTGGTCTTTTTTGGCCAACACTTTTTTGGGATGCCCCTGAATTTTTCAAATCTTGTCCTCTTTCTCAAAGAATTGGGAATGTCTCTAAAAGAAATGAAATTCCACAACAACAATTGATCTTTCATGACATTTTTTATTATTGGGGAATTGACTTTAAGGTTCCATTTCCCAATTCCTTTGGTAACATGTACATTCTTCTAGTGGTCTATTATGTGTCAAAATGGGTAGAGGCACGATCCACAAGGACGTATGATTCTAAAACAGTTGTAGAATTTTTGAGAACTCAGATATTTTATAGGTTTGGATTACTTAGGTTAATCATTAGCGACCAAGGTTCTCATTTATACAACTGAACAATGAAATCACTTTTGTGTTAGTATGGGGTCAGTCATCGAGTGTCTACTGCATATCACCCATAGACCAATGGTCAAGTCGAGGTGTCAAATAGAGAGGTAAAACAAATTCTTGAAAAAAAATTCAACCCAATGGAAAAGATTGGAATCTTAGACTCGATGATTCATTATGGTCTTATCATACTGCCTTTAAAACTTCCATTAGAATGTCACCTTATAGGATTGTTTTTGTAAAAAAAAATCACCTCTCTAATGAGATTGAGCACCAGGAATACTGGGTCATTAAACAATGCAATTCTAACCTTAATAGTTTAGGTTCTCAAAAGAAGTTATAGATTTAAGAGATAGAGTAAATGTGCAAAGATTCATATGAGAACTCCAGGACTTATAAGAAGTGAACCAAGGCTACCCACGACCGTCTCAACCTTCATCGTCAGTTCCACATTGGGAAGAAGGTCATCCTTTACAATGCAAGGCTGAAGTTGCATCCAGGTAAGCTTCATTCCCATTGGTTTGGACCATACACTATTACTAATGTATCTCCATTTAGTGTTGTTCAAGTTCAAAATGAAGAAACTAATCAAACCTTCACTGTCAATGGGAAACGACTAAAGCACTTCCATGAAGCCCTTCCAGAGTTCCTGATGGAGGAACTCCATGTTCAAGAAGAAACATACCAATGACACCCGCCAGGTTTTATCCTTCCTTCCCACATTCTATTTTATTATAGTGAGTACACTGCATATTCTAGGTGTGGGGGTGGATACATTCCTGAGTTAATTAGTATTTTCATCGTCTTTTTTCTTTCTTCTCTTTTTCACCTTCTTTATGATATTTTCACTTTTTCCCATCTTATTCAGTTCATTAGTATTTTCATCATTTTTCTTCTTTATTATCTTTTTCACCTTCTTTATGGTATTTTTAATTCCCCCCCCCCCCTTATGATCACCAAATCATGGAACTTACTGAAAATGCATGTTGAAATTTTTGATTTCATGTTGATTTAAGATTTAATGAAAACCCAACTCTGTTATGGAATGAATGTTTGTATGAATTTAACATCAAGGAGTTATTTTTAGTGAATTGGTCTTTTTTCAATGTTATAAATGGTTGTATCTCTGTGAAATCTTTGAGATGATTGATTCCCATTGTGTGAGTAGTTTCTGGGAAAACCGTGTTACTAATATCTCCACATATTTTTGCACCAAACCGAAAAGTGTGAATATTTCCTACTTAATAGAAGGTAAATATATTTTAGGTTAATATTTTTTATCTTAAAATGATATTTCCATATGTTTTTTCCTTATCCGATCTATTTCATTACTATACCAGATTGACCTGTGTGTGTGTACCTGATATCCGACTGTTGTACGCCCTCAAAAAAAATCAAAACAAAATTGGGTTGTGTCTTGGGTAGGTCAAAAACCAATTCTCTTCAACCTTTGATCTTGTTATAACTATTATAATTAGTTTCGTGAGGAGATCAGACAAGGGTTGAGAGATGAGTGTGAGATTTGTTCCAAATGAAAATTCTGGAAAAAAAAACAAAAATAATAAATGAGGGGAGTGATGAAATGTGAAACATATGGGGACATCTAGGTTAATAGCTTATGCTTTGACTTGTGGTAATGCTTAAGTGAGTGGGTCTTGAAATATCATTTTAAAGGATGTAGGGAAGGTTCGGTGGAAAAAATCATTTAAGCTGAAAAATGTTAAAATAACCTATATTTATTGGATAGAAATTGGAAAGAATAACATGGAATGTTTTTCACACACACATATGGAGAGTTAGTGACATGGTTGAATTATGAATTCCTTTGTAATGTCCCAGAATTTCTATATAATTTTTTTTAATTATGTGGAATTATTTCGATACCACGAAATCTGATGGTGCCCGATTCGAAGGCCTGGAGTGCCTGGAATGATCCGTCAAAGTTTTGTTACGCTTTAATTAGCACGTGTAAGTAGTTTTCCTGAAAAAGTGAGATAACTCTTAAACGGTTGCCTATATCAAAAATCTGAGAGAACCGTTGCGTTCATAATGGCGGGTTTAACCTAGGTGCGACTTATGTGTGGTCTGTGCGGGCCTCCTGTGAGAAAACCCAAAAATGGCATAATCATAAATAAAATAATTAAATAAATTATTTTATTTTTCAAATGCTTATAACTCAGAAACGGTAGATCGGATTGAAAATCCGAGACCACCGCTAAACTTTTGAGGGCATGATTTATTTAAGTAGATACTAACTTTGGCCGGTGCGGGCCACCAATGAAAGTTAGTTTTTTGTTGTAAATAAAATAATTAAGTGACAATTATTTTATTGTAAAATACATAACTTTTAAATGGTAACTCGGATTGGAAATATGAGAGTACTGTTGGGTTCATTGGTGTGTTTTTCACTTGGGCAGAGCCTAACCTCGACCGGTGTGGGTCGAGGGTGACTGTTAATAATTTTCCGAACTTTTTTCTGAGTACGTTCAGTAAACGTGCGAGTGATTTTTTGTAACTTTTGAACCGGTGCTCGGAATTGAAATCTGAGGACATCGTTGAACTCGCAGCGCCGGTATTCTCTTAAGGAGACTTTCATCTTGACGACAGTTGGTCGAGGGTGAAAGTTAGTTTTTTTGTTTTTCATGAAATAATAAAATAAAAATAAAAATGTTTAACATTTTTATTTGTTGAACCCTACCATGTGGATGTTAAAGAGGTGGGGACCACCTGAACTAAAACATCCCACTGTTGTTAAAGAGGTGGGGACCACCTGAACTAAAACCCTTTTTTGTGAATTCATAGTGGTAGGTACCACCCAAACCCCTCTTAAATGTGGGTAAGAATCTTGGAATCCTCCCAATTAATTATGCCAACATAAATTAATTGGCTTGACCCTTTTTAAATACTAAGTAACAATGTCGTTGGAATTTTGGAAGGTTCCTAATAAATTAACCTTCATAAATTCCATGATCGTTACTTACCTCCCCCCTCTCCTATTTATATGGATCTTGGGAGGAGTATTTTGGACAGCTTCACCAAGTGAAGAAGTGCTGGTGAAGTTCCATGATGCCCGATACTTGGATAAACATTACGCTTCTCTAATGAAGAACTTCTTTAACAAAGAACGCACTTCGGAATTGAGGAACAAGGACGACGTTCGAACCGACTTCAGAAGTGTGATTGTGGAAGCGATGATTGTTGGCATCCTCTTCGCCTTCGCCATTTCCATCTCACGACCTCTGTCAAAAATACTTTGACGTAGGGGTTTATTTATGTGTGACTGATTGTTTTCCCATGTTCATACCTTCTAAACAAAGAATGCTAATCAACTCTCTAACTAGTTGATCCGCGGATATTTTCTTTTGCGGGTTTGGGAATAATTATTTCTGGAGGTTGTAGGGTGGTTTTTTGAATTTTCCCCCCTTACCCATTCTTGAAAATTCTTCATAAATCAAGAAGAAATTATAGTCTCTTGCTACCGCTCTAATGCGGAGAGTGCGGCCCAAACAAACATGGCCCGACCTCTCCGCAATTCTTATGATTAATTGTTGTGTTCTTAGCGATGGAGGAGGACGGCAACCAACACCGGTGGGGCACGAGAACGGCGGCCGACACCACGGCCGACCACGACAAAGGCATCGGTGCAACCACACCACCCGATAGAAGAGAACTACGTCTTGTGCCACAACAGCGAAGGGAGGACGGCCGGCAGAGCCAGCCACTGGCGAGGGTGCGGCGCGCAACCGCGCCTCGCGGAGAGGATGGCTGGCCATCTGGCTAGCCACAGCGGCCCTCGGACCGCCCCGCAGCCCCCGCACCGCACCGCGGCCGGTGCGCCGGTTTAGGCCGAGCCACCTAGCGTGGGCCGGGCCAGACCAGCGTGGGCCGGGCCAAACCCAGCGGGGTGGGTCGGACCGGGTCGGACCGGACCCGTACCAGCTTCGACCCATTTCCACTCTTTTGGCCATAAATTTGGCACCGAGTGTCCGTTTGACGAATCGTCTGCGGCGCTGGAAACCTTGGAGCAATACGGTCTCTTTAGTATACCCCACTAGAGATTTGGATAAAGTTGGGGAATGGTCGGGTTGGATCGAGCACGAATCCAACCAGGCCCTCGGGACTAAAAGGCTAATAACTTACAGATTGGCCGTCCATTTGACACACCGTCTATTGCTTTGAGACCCCTATGAAGTGGTGGTCCTTTGGGATAATTCTTCGTGTGAATTTGTGGAAGTTTTAGTATCGACCAGTGGCTTGAAGAGAAGACCCTCCCGGAGATGAGCAAGCTTAGTGCAGGAATCATGTAGCTGGTTGTGACGATGTACTAGGATCCTATGTGGGTTTGAAAATGTACTAACGATGTAATAGGATCATGTGTGGGTCTAAAGATATAATGAAGATGTACTGGGATCTTGTGTGGGTCTGATGATGTACTGACGATGTACTAGGATCCTATGTGGGTCTGACGACATACGGACGATGTACTAGGATCATGTATGGGTCTGACGACGTACTGACGATGTACTAGGATCCTGTGTGGGTCTAACGATGTACTGACGATGTACTAAGATCCTGTGTGGGTCTAATGATGTACTAGGATCCTTTGTGGGTCTGATGATGTACTGATGATGTACTATGATCTTGTGTGGGTCTGACAATGTATTGACGATGTACTAGGATCCTGTGTGGGTCTGATGATGTACTGACGATGTACTAGGTTCTTGTGTGGGTATGATGATGTAATGATGATGTACTAGGATCTTGTGTGGTTCTGAAAATGTACTAGGATCCTGTGTGGTTCTGAAGAGCTACTGACGATGTACTAGGATCCTGTGTGGGTCTGAGGATGTACTGATGATGTACTAGGATCCTGTGTGGGTCTGACGACGTATTGACAATGTACTAGGATCCTGTGTGGGTTTGACGACGTACTGAAGATGTTCTAGGATCCTGTGTGGGTCTAACGATGTACTGAAAATGTACTAGGATCTTGTGTGGGTCTGACGATGTACTGACAATGTACTAGGATCCTGTGTGGGTCTGATGACGTACTGACGATGTACTAAGATCCTGTGTGGGTCTGATGATGTACTGACGATGTATTAGGATCCTGTGTGGGTTTGACGATGTACTGACGATGTACTAGGATCCTATGTGGGTCTGACGATGTATTAACAATGTACTAGGATCCTGTGTGGGTCTGACAATGTACTAATTATGTACTAGGATCATGTGTGGGTCTGATAATGTACTGACGATTTACTATGATCATGTGTGGGTCTGACGATGTACTAACGATGTACTAGGATCATGTGTGGGTCTGACGATGTACTAGGATCCTATGTGGGTCTGCAATTTAGGATCCTTCGTGGGTATACCTCTTAACAGAGTAAGATGAATTAGTAGTTACATCTAATCATCTCTACTACTATACCTAAGTTATACCTGGTGTGAGCTGAGTTCATACCTGTGTGGTACTTTCCTTCATGGTAATACCTTGGTGGTATTCCTCTATGTGGAGTACATGTGTGATACTTACCTTTGTGGTATTCCTTCCTTTGTGGAACAGTTGAGCTTTGGGATTTTGGGTTGGACCCTGTGTTTCATCATGATTGAGATGGGTATACTTGATAACTTAGGTATATGTATGGGCATATACCTAAGTAGGTTTGTCAGTTGATTTCATGCTTTTTGGTTTATCCTTTTTGAATTTTGTGAGACCTTGAGAGTCCTGGGGTCCCTACTGAGTATCGTTATACTCACCCCTTCACGGGCTATGCCCGCACCTTGTTGTGTTTGGTGCAGACGACGGATAGGGCTGATTGAGGCTGAGGGTACCAGGACTGGACAATGCCCAGAGGTGGACCATATGGCGTATCGGTACGCAAAGGAGACGGGCGAATATGGAGTGCTGAGGAGTCGATCTGTACCTACCCTTCATATAGGAACCTCGGAGGATGACCCAGTATCTGTCTTTCTCTTTCTTCAGTTGTATTGTATTTCAGTTGTACTTGTACCTTTACTGTTGTGCTTATATTCTTCCCCCTCTTACTTTCAGAACTCTTTTTTCTATACAGTTTACTTTTGTTTGTATCTTGTTGTGTGCTTGGTTGCGTGTGTTTACAGGATATAAAGGTAATGCCTTCCCGATTTTAGGGAATACGCCTTTCAGTGTTAGTCGCCAACCCCTAGCCTATGGAAGGTAGTATTGGGGTAGTCATGGCATGGGCCCTATTGTACGGTTTGTGACATCCTTACTCAATTTGGTATCATCAATCTCTTTGAATTTCTCTGTGATATGATTTATGAGACGTCTTTTTTCATTTTCACTAGGAAGAACTCCTTAGTGTGGTTTGTGCATTGATCATGTTACTTTAATGAATTAAAATTTCCTCAAATGATAAATCTTCATGATGTTGGTAATATCTAAATGCATAATTTATAAAAGTTTAACTTTTCCCAGGAGTGAAAATGTTTAGGTGTGGGGGTGTGATCGCACCGCGATTCACTGTTTCATTTTCACCCTTACACCAATGTGCTAAACTTGTTTTATATTAAAAATTATAAAAATAATAACAAATTTCATTACATATTTGATTCATTTATTTTTTTTATCACTGTTAAAAAGGTCAATGTTACTTGTTCTGATGATTCCATTGCATGAGGAGGTGATTTGGAGGCCCCGAAGATGATCCAGAAGGAAAATGGGCCAAACTGTATGGGTTCCATGAACACATATCAACTTTTTAGTATAGTATGAAAACTCAGTGTATTAAAATGGACTGATATTTTTTTTACTGGTCCAAAATTCAATTTTCTACAACTCTTATGAAGACACCCAAGTCCCATTCGTCTATTAAGGGGACCAACCGAAGTAATCTATCCAGGCCACCGAATCTGCACTGAATCAAAAATTGTGTATTGTGTGCTATCCATATCTTGAGTTTTAGGTGTCTAAATGAAGCCAAACATTCGGTAGAGATATAAAAGACGTGGGGGGAAAACTTTATAGTTTTATAAAAAGCGATTTAAAACTGTCTAGAGTCCAAAAACAATGGGACAAGTGGTTTTACAAAATCAGTGTGCCCAGAACCACTTCCCATTTTTTCTATAAAAGAGAACCATGGGTACCTCATTTGGAGAGTTTGGCCAAGGATTTTGTTTCCAATTTGGAGTTTCATAGGATTCCTCTCATCATCCTAGAATTTCTGGAGGCCCCTATCCTCATAGCGGGGTCAAGAATGAACAAAGAGTTTCACCCGAGCTTCCTCCTCCTCCCGATGTCGAGCTAAATGGTGGGCGTTCATTTTGAGGGAGCTATACACATATAAAGGGAGTTATGGAACTTGTACTACTACTAGTTTGATGTATTTTGGGTTTGAAAAAATTTTATTCAGAATTATCTCACTTTGATTTATCTTTGTTTGATTTAACCAAATAAAATGCTCTTTACTTTTAACCGATTGGTGTGAAGTTTTGAGTGCGTGACTTGTGTTGTTCTGATTGGACAACACAAGAATCCTTTTTCTTACCAACTTATTTGAGATTTCAAAAAAAAATTGAATCTATTATACCATGCATGTGATCTGGACCTTTTCTATACAATTTTTATGTCAAGTTTTGGCTCAACGTGCTTTGATATAAGAGCTTGGAAAGTAATCGGGATTTCGATTGATTTCAACCAAAGACTTACATCAAACCTTCATTAATATTTGATAACAATGAGCTTTAAATGTGTGTAGTGAACTCAAAATGAACCCTTTTATCTCATAATTATAAAACACCACCTTTCCTTGTCAACTATTAAACTCTTTAATTAAGTCATTTTATTTTTAAAACTTTTTTCAAAACCACCCCCTTCTTTTAGAAATCTTTATTAAAAATATACACTATAAGCTACCAACTCTCCTTAAGAGATGAACTAGGGTATTCCCTAGACTAAAAAAACTTCTTTAAATAACTATCAATTTGATGTTTCATGACAAAGCAGTAAGTTTTTATACAAAAGAAATTGTGAGATGAAGTTTCATGGTTATACTAATGCCGATTGGGATGGAGATTGTAATGATAGAAAATTAACCTCAAGAGGAACATTTTTATTGGGTGAATATTTTGTAATTTAGAATTATAAGAAATAAATTTTAGTAACCTTGATCATGGTAGAATCAGAATATGTTGTGGCTACTTAGGCTTGTACTCAGATGTTGTGGATAAAAGTTCAGCTAAAATATTTGAAAGTAAAAGTTTCTAAACCATGAAATATACTTTGTGATAATCATAGTGAAATTTATCTTTCTAAAAATATTGTCCAACGTTAAATATGAAAATACATTGATATAAAGTTTCAATTTATAAAAGAGAAATTTGTTGCTGGATATTTTTTTCTAGAATATATCTCAACAAAGTATAAAATTGTTGATATCTTCACAAAGGAAATGTCAAAAGAAAGTTTTATTGAGTTGAGGCTATAGCTTCATACTCATCCTCATCCATTGAATTCCTAAATCTCATAAGGAATTATCCCACCATGATTTGGATTATGTTGACAAATGATTGAAAAAGTAACAACTTTATACTTTGTAAAAAGTTTTTACTTATTTTTATTTAATTAATATGAAGTTGTGGTTATCATAAAATGGGGGAGAGAAAAAGAAAAGTAACATAAAAAAGTGAGGAAATTTTATCTTTACCTGGACACAAAATTTTCTTGTCACCGAGGTATTGAATTCCTTCAAAAATATTACTTTATCTAGTAGTGTGGTGTCAGGACACTATCGTTTGAGAAAGGATGTGTTTTGATAAAAGTTAAAACACGTGAATTGTTTATGTTTTTTTAAATCTCTAAGAGTTTAAAATTTTGTTAACAAGTGTTATCAATAAATCCAAAGGGGGAGATTGAATAATCATTATAATGTTTTATTTTTAACAAAGTTTTGTATTTTTTGACAACTAACATTTTTATAAAATAATGTTTTTATCATCTAGAATCAGACCCAATCTATCTTAATGAGTTTTCATAATAAATATGGGAGTTACTGGATACAAACACAAAGGTAGATAAAAGTTTTATCTTTAATAAAGTTGCTTTCTAGACACAAGTTTCTAGAATCATGTTTTTTTTGGACTGAGAAACATCGAAGGTAGAAGTAGTTAGAATGGTGAAGCTGTTAATCAGAAGAATTATTAAAATTAGATCCATCGTCATGAAGTTAAATATTCATCTAAATCATTTTTGGTTATAAATTCATAAGTTCCTAAGAATGAAATTTAGAATATTTCTTAATATTTTGAATGAATATAGTAATGTTAGGAGTTAGAAAGTTTTCATACTTTATAACCTAAATAATAAAATACTTTGTTGATCATGAAGTTCCCACAAATCATGAAAACTATCATGATAAAATATTTTGAAGAAATGGAGGAATCATAAATATTGTATCATTTCTAGAAATTCAGACATAGAATATTATATCCACAAGTATTGAACTCAGAAGTTTTTTAGGAGCAATAATGTGTAAAGCTGATGAAGTTTAAAGAATTTCAATGTTATTGAGTGGAGTCATCATTAGATGAAAAGAATCATAATGATAATTCTACAATAATGATAATTCCATTGTTATGAGGATTTTAAATAGACTAACTTTGAGAAGGAAGATCAATCGAATTAGCAATAGGCATTGATTCATCAAATGTATGCTTCACACCAATAACACAGCAAATGAGAAACATTAGAGTGATCATAGTAGATGATGTTGATCAATCAAAGGGAGATCAGTTATGAAAAGAATTGAATATTTTAAAAGAGTTTTGTTTTATTGAGAATAAACAAATGGAGAGTTCAATTTTTCAATCGAATAAGATTGTGACACCAATAAATCATTTGTTGAGGGAGTTCATCGTAATAAGCTAAAGAAGATAGTCAGATCATAATGAGTAGTACAAGATGGTAAGATTGTAATGATATAAGAAAGAAATGAATATCATAATGAGATGAAAAATAAAGGAAGATAGTAATGAATTGAGGAATTTAAAGCTGAGGAATTTATATTAGAATGAAGAAAATTTAGTTTGTTTGAGAAGTATGATCTTGAATAAATATTGAGAAGGATTGAAGAAGTCAAAGTTTAAGTTTAAATGATAGTGTTTTTAGAAGTTTTGAAATTTGGGTAAGTGGGAAAAGTTTTTCAATTTCCTACTTTTGATTTTGTGAGTTTCTTATAAATAGAAGTACACTTCATTCTCATTTTGTAACTTTTCATGAGTGAAGAAAAGACAGAGCGTTGCATATTTCTTACCAAATATTTCTTTCCAGACTGAGATATCAGAAGAAGTTCAAGCTACTAAAAATTTTGTTTAGAGTAATAAGAAAGATCATATTGAGAAATTATATCAGAGTTTGAGTTTTTCAAATTGGTACTATGTTCATTATACTGAGTTCATCGTACTGATTCCATCGAACTAAGTTCATTAGACTAAGGAAGTTTGGATTGAGTTTTGAGTAGTTTCTGAGAAGTGTAAGATTTTTTATCCAAATAGAATAGAAAGTTTCTTCAAGCATATAATCAGAAGGAGATAATCATATTGATTTGATGGGATTGATTCAATCGGACTGGGTTCATCAGACTTAAGGCCATCAGATATAAGAAATTTTGTGGAGCAAATTGAACAAAGACTTTATTATTTTGTTTTTTGATTAATTATTTTATAATAAACTTTTTAAACTAATGGGAGTTAGTATAATCATTACTATTAGGAGATAGAAGGTGTCTAATGGGATTTATAACAAGTTTTATTTACTTCTTCTTAATAGTTAATTTCCATAGACCCATAGGAGTGACTATGGAAAGATTTTAGGTTCTCACACTAAGGATGAACCTTTTAAATATTATAGGCTTTACTTTCTTTCCTACTTTTACATGCATGAGTATTTACTAAAATATGATAAGGAAATTAATCTTAATAAGTTGTAGGGGTTAAGTTTCTAAGAGACTTAAAACTCATAAAAAGTGAATAGTTGATTCAAACCCTCCCCACCCCCACCACTTCTCAATTGTTTTCAATCCTTTGGAACTTTAGTAAGGGGTTGTGATGTGGGACCTTCAAGATGTGTCATGGTGGTATATAACTGAAATTGAGGGTTCTTCCATTTTACATTCCCCTAAACCATAGAAATTTGGCTGATCCATGGATCTCAGGGGTAAATATTTTTTGGTTTTTTTTATTTAGGGGTCATTACAATGTGTCCCTTAGGTTTTTCCATGTTCTTGGTCCAAGGTTGATCAAGATAAAAGGGAAGGTGATATACTATGGAATGGTGTCTTGGTCACACTGTATCCCTTTCATGGGTGTATCAAATTTGGAAATTTGACTGGGTTTGAGAGGGGGAGAGATATAGAAGATAATCTATATGATTTATAGAGATCAATTTGCCTTGGACCCATTACAATGTATCCACCCCTATTTCGCCATGGTTTTATGGAAATCCTAAAAATTACATCATGGTCACCACCCTTGCATCATGGTCTTGCGTTTTGCTATAAATTTTATAAATTCAGAATCCAATATGAATCCCTCCTATTCCCCTCAGTTCATCCAAACCCTATATGATATAAGGCACCAATTTGGATGCCTTTGAGAATCCTTGAATTCTCCTTGGCCCACAGCTTCATGATATTGGTGTTTGGTGAACCAAGGTGAGTTCTTACCTCTCCTTATTGGTTCTATTATCGTTATTTAATTGGAAATACATGGAAAAATGGTGGTTTAATTTAGAGGATGTTGGTATATTGATTTTAATGGGATATTATTGTGATTTAAGTGACTGAAGATTCCCTAATATAATCTTGGTCTTGAAATAATTCCTCTCTTATCGTGTCATTGTAAAGTGAATTGTCAAGAATTAATTGAGGTATGGGATTCAAGAACTCTCTTTATTTATATGTAAATTGTGGAAGTTTCATGCTCTTAATTTCTCCGGGTGGATGGTAATTATTGATTTAAATAATTTAATGAATTGATAAATAAAATAAATTAATGGTAAGGGGGTGTTTCACATGTGTTTACTTGTTTTAAAGATATTGATCATGTGATTGGCACCTCATTTCTATTGTTGTTAAAAAAATTGTTGTTATGATTGTGTGTTATTGCTCTAAATATACTAATGGGATCACCTTTTATAATAGTTTAATAATATTAATATGGTAAACAAACTAGTTGGGTGAAATATGATATGTAAATAATGTTTCTTTTTAAAATAATGGAAATTGTGGTGGAGGTTGATGCTGAAAATTGGTTATTGTATGTCATTTGCATGATTTCTATTGATGTTGTGAATTGTGTGTTCATTGTGGGGGAATTTAATTAGTTATGATAATTAGAATTATTTGGGAAGTGGGTTTATGATTGTGTGGAATGAGTTGTAATGATCATTTATATGTGTTGTTTAAGCTATTGTAGTGGTTTTTTACATATGGTAGTGTGGTGGTTTATGCAACAGGTTTTCATGGTTAGTATAAGATGTTTTGTAGACTATTTTTATGATGTTTGTGGGATCTTTTTATAGTTTCCTTAAATAAATAAAATTTTATATTGATAATTAAATGGTAAATGAATGTGAGATGGGATTGAATAAGTGAGGGGATATTAGTGAAATATAAATGCTTGAAATAAACTTGGATAATGCATGAGAATGGTTTTTCATTAAATATGGAATTAGATGGAATAATTAACTTAACATGGAAGGTAAATATAAACCTGTAATTTTTTGTTTACATAAATAAAATATTAAAATGTAAATGCTAGTTGTGGTTGTTTTTTGTGGGAATGAGGACTAATTGATGAGGTAGAGATGGAAGCAGTTGTTTGTGAAAGGTTGTGAAAGTGTGGTGATGCTTGTGGGTTATGATAGGTATATTTTTGTGTAACCCTTCAAGGGTGGGATTTTTTATGACATATTATACTTGTATTTACTTGTAATTTCATATGAACCCCATCCGAGTAAAATATCCTTACTGGTGCCCAAATGTTTTGGGTTACAGGTGTTTTCCCCAATATAACATACTGCCTTTTTATTACACTAGTACTTCGCCCGTACGATGCACGGTACTATAAAATAATTCTTATTATTAACTATAGATTACTATTTATAAAACATAATAGTTTATTATATGTCTTCTTAAGAGTACTATTTGTAATAGTTGCGAAGAAACAGTAACATTTAATGTATTTTACTCACAAATAAGTGGTGAATAATTTGGAATTATAAGTGAATCTATTAAGAAGACATCAATATAAAATGTTAAATTAAGATACATCAATTGTAATGTGAAACACTTTGGAATAGTCAAGGATGGAAACATGACTTCAATGTAAACTACATTTAGGAAAACAATATTGCATACTATGAAAGAAAAAGTTGAAGAGAAGTTACTTAAAGAATAGTTTATCTAATAAATAATATGAGATGTGCCGGGGAATAATTATAATACAAAAAAAATTGTTGTCCACAAATAGAGATGTTGTGATGTTTAGACATGGAGTAGTTTTCCAGCAAGTAGAAGATGTTCCCAATGCATTTCATCATTGCCTCACCAATATAAGATTGGTTAGAATCTTCCTTGTCTAACACATCATAAGATTACCTGAATATTCAGCATAAGAATAAAACATAAGAATATATACAACATAAGAATACCTGAATATGTAGAATAAGTATTAATGTCACCGAGAAATGGACATGAATGAAATATCCAACTGAAAAAGGACATTCAAATGGACATGAAGCACACAACATAAGTATATACATCATAATATATAAATGGACATGAATGAAAAGAACATTCAAAGTAGCATATAGGATGGGCGAGATCACATAAATCAACCCCCCTCTCATCCCCTCCCCTCCCCTCCCCCCTGCCCAACCTCTACCCCCAGCACCCCCCTCCCCTCTGTCATCATCCTCCTCTCCCCTCCCCTGCCCTCCAACCTGCTGAGCCCCTGCCCCTCCCCTCCCCTCCCCCCCTGCCCAGCCTTTTCCCCCAGTAGCCCCCTCCCCCCTTCCATCACCCTCCCCTCCCCTACCCTCCCCCCTGCCCAACCTCTTCCCCTAGAACCTCCTCCCTCCTGCCATCATCCTCCTCTCCCCTCCCCTCCCCTCCAACCTGCCCAGCCCCTCCCCTCCCCTCCCCTCCAACCTTCCCAGTCCCTGCCCCTCCCCTCCCCTCCCCCCCTGCCCAACCTTTTCCCCCAGAAGCCCCCTCCCCCTGCCTTCACTCTCCCCTCACCTTCCCTCCCCTACATCCTGCCCAGCCCCAACCCCTCCCCTCCCCTCCCCCATGCCCCTCCCCTCCCCTCCCCCCTGCCTAACCTTTTCACCTAGCAGCCCCCTCCCCCCTGCCATCATCCCCCCTCCCATTCCCTCCCCTCAAATCTGCCCATCCCCTGGCCCTCCCCTCCCCTCCAACCTTTTCTAAGGCTTGTTTTAACACTAATTGGCTAAGAAGATCCATAATATAGATCCATTGTCAGTTAAAAAGTAAAATGGGTAAAGCAGATGAGATTATTCACATTTAATATATTTATTGTATATGAAAATTTTGGTAAAATGAAAAAGTACTAACCATTGGTAGGTATAGGTGAAAATGGTATGTGTGCTCCTCTGATCAAGTCGGAATTCAATTGCACAGAATCAAATGTTGCAGTAGAACATAGTTGATGGGAGCTCATGGGTGATTTTCCCGTAAAGTTACGAACCTGTAATTCAGTAATGTTTTCATAAAGCATTAATACTTAAGTACAATTAAATGGTTTTTGCAAGTACAACCAAGAAAATACAATATTTCTTGTGATAAAGTATCCAAACCAAGTGTAGAAGGATCCTTAATGGAAATTTTTATTACCAATACAGCTACCTGAAATAGTGAAGCGTGAAGGAATTAAGGACAAGGTGCATTGGGAGAACATGTGAGAGCTGAAAAAAGGACAAAAAATAAAGTTGCAATCATGAAATTGGTATGATCAAAACAATAATTTACAATTACTACTTGCAAAAGCACATTTATTTGCATGTTATTATTCCACTCATGTTACTATCAGGCATAAAACTATCAGGCATAAATGACATAAAATTCACTTCTATGGGAAATTAGCCCTACCAAGTCTAAAAAATGACATTTTTGAGACAATATCAAAAATTAATCAAACCTTGTGTGTTCTAGGCACTCAGATAGAGGACCAATTTGAATTTCATATCAAATAAGATAATCCCCCTCGTCAATAACAGTAAAGAGAATACTGGATGCGTGAAACATATGGTTTGGTAAATTGAAAATAGAAATACCATGTCATGTTGAAATTTTGATCAAAACAAATAGAAAATGGCATCACAATGTTACAATTCATTTTAAGAAATACGGGAGTAAAAAATAATATTGGATGTGGAATGTTTTCATAAATATAACATACCATCATGGTTGTATGCCCAACTATTTGAAGAACATTAGAGTTTTATAAATATAATTTGTTGGGGTAAACATTATATATAGCAAAAGTTGAAAAATAAAATGAATAAGGAAATGAAAATGGAAATGGAAATGGATAAGTAGCGGTTGAAGTGTCAACCTTATTCTCAATCACATCGCTCAGTCTGCTATTGAGACACTTCTATCGGTACTTCAAGTGGAAACAATCAAGTCCAAAAGATTCTTCCTGTTATTTTTCTTGTGTATATTATTTCTGGTAGAGTGATATGACTCTAAAACAATTGCATGAGTACACCAACCTGCTAGGTAAAGTACATGGAAACAAAATAATATATTAATGTCACTCTAATCAAAACCGAAAACTGAAAATTGAAGTGCACACAGATGCTCATTACTAAGAATAGATATTCCCCCTTGCTTGTGGGTTACACTCCAATGTGGCTACATTAGAACCACCAGCAACCACATCAACCTATAACAGAAACTGTAAATTCCCTTCCATTGATTTTAGCACTAAAAATTTCTCTAACCCTATCTATTGAGTAATAATGATTCTAAAAGGAGAATATTGATTTAAAAATTAAACATCCCATTTAATAAAATACAAAATTCAACACAAAAATTAATATATGGGGAATTTTTCAAGGGGTTAATGAAAAGTTAGAAGAATTATATAATGAAAATTTATGTGAAGTAAATGAAAAATATAATAATCCATTACTAAATGAAAAATCAAAACAAAGGTAAATCAAAGAATCGGTGAGATAAGAAATTGATACAAACAAAAGATAGACGATGGAAATAAAAAGTTCGCTAGAAGGATATGAACTAAAGAAAGCATACCAAATGACTTAAATCAAAGGGAGGCTAACTAAAGTGATTCATTGTTATTCAAATGGTGGAATGAGCAACTGATTGGACATGAAGGCATGAGGAAGAGGTGGCCACTTGAATGCAATAGATATCACAAGATTATAACTTTAAATATTCATAGAAAACTAATTTCAGCATAGAAAAGCTTGGATTTCATATCTCATCATAAAAAATCTACCAATAATCATAAAATCATAAAGATAATAAGATTAGTGGTGTTTGGTAAGTTACATCAGTTTAACATGAAAATAAATCGGTGATAAATGTTTACTTTCAAGTGAATGTAATACCATGTGTGTAATTTCAATTTATAATGTATACTAATTATTTATGTTTTGAATTATTAGGCTGGATAGAATATGAACTCTTGTATTTAAAATAATTCAGAAAACTCAAACTCTTGAAAATACTGTTCTCTGACATTGAATTGAGGTTTCAAGAATGAAAAGTGTTACAAGAAGAAAAGTGTTCTCTGGAGTAACTGGTAAAATTACCAGTATTATATATATAATGAAAAGACGATTTTATAATTAAATTAAAATACAACTACCTCAAAATTTCAATTCAGTTTTCCTCTAAAATATCAAATAAGAACATACCAGATCATAGTAACTGTATGTTCATGCCCTCAATAGTTTTGAACTGGTATATTCACGCCATCAATATTAAGCTGAAGAGAATGGGTACCCACTTCTTAGAAATTTTGACGTAGTTGTTCACCCTGTTAACATCTTTTTCCTAAATTAATGATACAAACTGTCAATAAAATGAAAACACAGTTTCTATCATTTTCAAAATAAAAATACAATTCATTACCATTATTAAATTTCTTTGTAAAGTATAAATGTAACCATACCAACTCATAGAATTTGAGATAAGAATTGATCGATACATGAGTAGTGGCATATTTAAAATTCCAAGTTTCTTAAGGATGTCCATGACTTTGTAGATTATGACATAGTAGAGGAGTCCACTCTCCACGGTAGTAAGCTGGTATACAATATAAATATGACAATGATAGTTAATTCCACTGCCCAAAGCTGCATACCATTCCAAAATAATATAAGAATGATGAAAAGTAATAGTGAATGAAATCAATAAAATAGACCACATGAAATAAATACATATAGAGAATGAATCATAATTTATAAAATAAAGTAAAGTAAATATTAATACATATCAGACAACCTTTTTGTAGTTCATGCCTTTGTATTCTCCACTGCAGCTCCTATCAAATCTTTGCGACATTTTCATCCAAAAAGTTCTGAATCATTATAAAGTATTCAATAACACCAAAGTGAAAAGTTTTATTTAGAAATTATTGACATTTACGTTAAGGAATAACATTACAATGAAATAAAGAGGTGAAGTTTACGATGGTAGTTGTATGATGAAATGTAAGTTGAAATGGTTCACATAAGTTGAAATGGTTCACATTTATAAATCATGTTTATGTTTTCACATGTGCACTGAGGAAATAATTATAAAACAGACAAATAAAACTGATAATATTTAATCATGAATAGAAAGTGGTTTTTTCATGAAATGAGGATATAGGTAATTTTTCACAGATGTTGATCTATATAGGTTGAAACTAATGCATTGACATTGATATATGTTTTCAAGAGCAGAGTGTATTCATAGGCCTGGATGAAATGTTTTTGAAGTCAAGGATGGAAGCATTATAATCATCTATTTCATATGTTTTTAGTGCATAAAAAACAATATTGAATTCAATAGGGAAAACATGTTACCTTCATTCATATGTTTGACATAAGGGAGGATAACTCCATGATTTTAGGACAAATTACCTGTATTCATTTAGAAATCTTGTTTCTGTATTCACATGCACTGAGACTAATCAGTACATAAGGGGTATATGGCTATACCTACAGAGACAGACATGTTACAACTAAAAGCCAACATTAAATAACAATAAACCCAAGGAAATAAGAGCAATGAATATTGTAAATAGAAAATGAAAAAGGAATGCTTGAACTATGAAAATAGGTAGATGATATACCCTGATGTATAATTTTGTGTGCCAAATTTGAGTGAAGTATGTTACCATTATTCTGCAACCTCTTGCTCATCAACGTTATACCCTGATGTTGCATTTGGAGGGAGAAAATTGCAATTTCATCTTTCAGAACATCTTGAACCTTAATGTCCTTCTCAGTTGCATCTGTTGTAGTAGAATATCATATTTTAGAATCTACCCACCATCATAATAAATCATATCTTAATCATTAAAAGCAGTTGAACCTGGTAACAATAAATTACAATCAAACAATCTAAACCAAACATAATGAAGCAGTTTGATATTATGATATCATACCAAGAATATCCTCTCAAAAAAACCAATCCAAGAATGTAAAACACCAACAGAGAAAGTAGTGATTACCTAGTAAAAGAAATCATGATGGAGGAACCATATTCCCTTAGTGATTATTCGACACACGAACTGTCTTCCACTCAGTCTAGTGGTCCTCGAATGATTTTCATTTACTGCATTGAGAAAATGTGATCAATTTAATAAGAAAACTTATGGGATGATGGACAGACACTAACTTTTCTCTGTATGATTTTCCCATAAAAAGTTAAATAATATGATGACATTGATATTATTGTTTTCATAGAAGATAAGTTAAAAATTGGAATGCAGTTGTGCGGAAATTTAATTTCATGGAAGTAAAGTCACACCTAATATCTGATCTTTATCACATAAATGGGTGAAGTTATAGTCCGAGGAACATTTCCAGTAAAGGCCCCCAATGTCGCATCATCAAACAGGATCCTTGTACACATATAAAAGTATTGGGGATGCTCCAATCGACCTAGAAAAGCACAACTATTTTTCTATGTTTTTTTTACAGAAAAACTTAAACCACATATGTTGATTTTAACATTGTCTTAATATGAAAGAATATAGAAAAATAAATTATATATAGTTGAAGTAAAAGAAAGATTAAAACAGAGATATAGAGAATGAACAATGAAAGGGTAACATAACAAAGTTTCAATGTCAACAAAAAAACAGATTTAGCCTTAGTAAATTAGCAATAAACATGTAATAGATGCAGTACGAGGTGACAAAGAATACATTACATAGATAGTAGTCAACAGATCTGTACTCAGTTGTTGCGGCAAACCCTTATGCGATATCGTCAAACCAGAAAAATAAACCAGATTATAGTCAATGGATTTTTGTTCAGCCGGGTCCCTATAATTCTTTCTGCGGATACCTTACAGGCAACTGATTCCCGAATAGACTCCCAATTGCAGTGGATGGAAAAGTGATGGACAGGAAGATGAAGTAGGCTTCGCATCCTCCTCTCCCAGAAGCACTAACGTGACGATGTTTTCTTCTGAAACAGAGACGTTGAAAGTTACATATCCATGTTTATACATCAGAAAATCGAAAGAAATCCATGAACCGCACGTAACAAAGGAGCGGTTCAAAGGACCTACTTCAGCCATCGGAGTAATGTTTATACCTGGGGTTACTCACTACGTACTATAGTTCATGGGAACTATAGGTGGAGCGGAGGACCTGGATGTGCAAGATCCAATGGAGGAGTCGTCGGTTGTGGAGAAGGCAAGAGCGGAGGAGCTGTAGTCAGAGGAGCCGAAGACGGAAGCACGGCTAAAGAGGAGATTCGAGAATCCTATGAGCCTGTTGAGGTCAGCGATAGTATGTGTGAGGATATTTTGGGAGTAGAGGTGAGATAAAACCCTAATCGCGGGAGGAGGAGGAGGGTTCAGTGGAGAGGTGAAAGCCAACTCGCGAGCGCAGTGGGATAATGTTTATAGGGGGGACACGATGGTTTGGGGGTAAAATTGGAATGGAAATAGGGAAATGGGGGACGTGGATTCTTGAGGAGGCAACCCATAATCCTGGAATAACCCAGCTTTAGTATATATAGTGGATAACTTTTCATTACATTTTACAAATAGAGGATCTTTAAAGTCTAGTGTCTTAGAAATCAAGAACATAATACATGAAAACAACATAAAACATTCTTCTAAACCACTTGTAAGGCTTCATCATAAGTTCATACTAAGTATAATTACTGCATATCATAACCTGGAGACATACATTCAAAGTAAAGGGTGATCAGAAAGCCCAATAAGGGTAAACAAGGGAGTCAATGTACTTGTGATATCAATAATAACTTGAATAAAAACATGAAGACATGAGCAATGGAAGAATAGGCATATCATAAAGAAAAGAACTTGGAACATAACTTGAATATGTGGCTACAACATTTCATTTATACAATCATTTCTATATCACCAATGTCCATCCCCAAGGTTTCATTAAAAAATTACCAAGGTTATTCACCAAGGTATCATTAAAATGGTCATCTCTAGAGATTAACTCTTTACCCCATGCATTAGAGCGCTATCAGGGCACACCCTTAATTTGTCTTTATTATCATGTGAGCCACATATATCATCATCAATAATTTCATAAATAACCCATATATCATAAAAGAAATGGGTTTCATTTCATAGTCATAACATTTTAAAAACTGCTTTAAAGACGTGATCTTTATGTCACTTTAAACCCACAAAAAAGGAAAGCGGGTATCATGTATGTAAATACCAGAATTCAAAATAGAACATTTTGATATATATGTGAATACCCCTATATAAGAAATATCTTTGAGTATTCACTTAATAAAATAAAGGAATTTGAGAAAAGGAGAGAGACATTTTGAGATGAAAATTCTGCAGGATAACGGCTATGTTACAGGGTTTTAGAAAATATTGAAAAGAGAGGGGACATGGGTCACCCAATAATAAATGATCCATAGAATAGTAGAGGGATAGAATATAAAGGATATAATAACATGGTAATGAAATTTGAAATACATACCATATGAAATGAAAAACATGGAAGGAAGACAAAAATAAGATTTCTCTTATGAAAATTCGGCAGCCAAACGGTGTCACTTAAAACTTCTAAAAATGAATTGATGAGATAAAATAGGGTATCTCATCATATGAACATAAAATAATAGTATTATGGATATAGATATCATACCCCAACATAATAAAATGTAACTTTAAAGACATGACATGAAAATAGAACTTGAAAATGAGGAGGGTGAAGGAATCCCTTATAAAAATTCGGCAGCCAAACGGCGTCACTTAAAACTTATAAAAAATAAATTGATGAGATAAAATAGGTTCTATCATCATATGAACATAAAATAATAGTATGATTGATATATAGATAATACCCCAACATAATAAAAAGTAACTTGAAATACTTGACATGAAAATAAAACTTGAAAATGAGAAGGGTGAAGGAATCCCTTATAAAAATTCGGCAGCCTAACAGCGCCACTTAAACGTTCTTAAAATGAATTTATGAGAGAAAGAGTGGGTCTCTCATCATATGAAAATGAAAAGGACAGTAGGATGAATATAAAATAAGATCCCCAACATAAGGACTTGGAGCTTAAAATAAATGACATAAAGGAGAATACATGAAAAGAAAGAGAGAGGTAGGATCCCTTACCTTGAAGAGTAACTTCAAAATCATGAAGGTCGGGACCTTGGGAGACTTGAGGGCACCTTGAGAGGACTCCTTGGGAGTTAAAGAGACTAGAACTTCGTTGGGGAGGATTTTGAAATGAAATTAATGAGGTAAAGGCTTGGTATTTATAAGAGAAGTGAGGGGACAAAGCATTAATTGCCAAGGGACACCTCATCGGTGGTATTGGAAAAACCATGGGTTTGCCCATGGTATTTGCCCATGGTATTGGACACTTGGGACATATAATACCTTATCTTACTATTCATAAGTCTACTAGAATTATTTCATAAATATTACATCCTTAATGATGTCATTAAACACCCGAAACTCAAAAATTGTATTTTCACTATTCATTGAAAATTCAACTTTCTCAGAAAAATCCCAAAATTTTACCTTAACCAAATATTGATGCTCTGATTTCAAAAATGAAATCCATTTTATAAAAATAATTTTCTAAATATTTTTAATTTAATTTTTAAATAAAAACACTATTCACTGAAAAATTCAACTGTTTCAGAAAAATCCCAAAAATTCACCTTAACCTAATATCGATGCTCTTAATTCAAAAATGAACTCCATTTTATAAAAATATTTTTCTAAATATTTTTAATTTAATTTTAAAATAAAAAAACTATTCACCTGAAAAACTAATACTTAAATAGTACTTTCGGGAACAATTATTTACCTATTTTATTGAATCACATTACTTAATCAAGGTTCCTAGATTATATTAATACTTTATTAAGTGAGGTTACTTAATCCATTTGATCACATTACTAATCATAAGCGTAAAATCACTATTCATAATTTAATATTCATAAAAAATTAATTTGATCTTATTAGACTCTAAATTTCTTACTGAACATAAATGTATAAGACCGTTTTTTGAAAATCATTACACGTTATTAATTATTTAAGGTTTACATAAATATTTTTAAAATATATTTTTTCTAAAATTAATTAATAATATGCATACTATATTTATTCGGACATTTGAAAATTCACAAACTTCATCATAAGAAGAAATCACAATTTTTATTTAAATCAAAGGATTACACAAGTCAGTTACGGTCTCGTTACATAGCCCCTTATAACACCATCATAGGACCTAAGAGTAAGGTGTGCTAGGGTGATAGAATCTTGGGGTGGCTCGGCCAACATTTCCCGAGTGGTGATTTCTATCAGCTTGAACTTCTCACAAAGTTGATTCTATTCCAACTTCACACGATGAAGTTTTGCTTGGTTTTGGTCCAGAGTAAATCCCAGAGGTGCTACCTCCTTCCCAAGTTCCGTCAGATGGGCTTTGATCGGCCCGAGACTACTGGATGAGGCCATTGAATCTTCTTTCTATATTAATTAATCAAGATCACTTATATTTATAGACAAAAAACACAAAATTTAGTTTCCAACGATCATATTGACCAACGATCATATAACAGTCAAAACCCAACAGTCTCATTTTAATTATACTCATTTTATTAAATGAAATAGTTTTTTTTGTATAAAATAAAATAACACACAAAGTTAGGAAACAAAATTTATTCAAAAATTTCGGGTCGTTACACCCAACATCCACGATGGTGAGGGAGTGGATGGTTAGATACTACCTCTTCCATACTCTCTCTTATAGGCATGGTATGGTTGTGATGATGGTATATAGTGGAGTTTGGGCATGGTAGGAGGATGGCATGAAGTTTATGCCCTTTGTGTTCATGATACCCAATTATGATGGATGTAGATATGTATATAGATATGGAGTTGTGACTATGAATTGATGCCAACATGATATTTTGGACCCTATAAGAGGTTGGGATAGGTAGGGTTGTATTCTAACCCACATTAGAGGTGATTTATTCTTCTCTATTTATCATTTCTTTATATCCTTGATTTTCACAAGCTGTCATATTCTCTTTCTTTTATAAATCACTTTTATTATACATAAACCACATTAATTTATAAATTCATTTTCAATATACCTATGGAATTTACAATATGTATTTATCCTTATAAAATAAATTATCATCAAAGTAAAGTCATTTTTTCAGACATGATACTCATGAAAATGTCACAAATCCAACAAGAGGATCAACCTCCCATGTTCTCAAGAAATTATGGTGACCCAAGATAAATAAACACATTTATATCATTATTTCACATGAATAAACATTATATCTAAAGAATAGTCTCACAAAAATTCAGACTTAAGGTTTAGTTTCTTAGAGTGTAAGCTATATAAACAATTTATTTTATAATACTTATCAAAATTTCTTCATAAATGC
Organism: Viscum album; assembly: GCA_963277665.1. NCBI lineage: Eukaryota > Viridiplantae > Streptophyta > Magnoliopsida > Santalales > Viscaceae > Viscum > Viscum album. Next base: position 1,322,121,101 of record OY728138.1, read on the forward strand.
ACCATACATGACCATATTCTAAACGCGTCATTAGTAAAACTTATCCTCATAACCTTATAAATAAAAACATAAGAAATGGGTCAAATAAAATTATTATTAAGGGATGAATAAACATTTCAACAAGGATGAATTCATGATCCTAATAAAAAAATATGAGTGTAAGAGAAATATCATATCATCATGAGTGATGATCATAAAACAAAAGTGAGCTTTACAGAACATGGCATAACAACTTAAATCCATAAGAGATAAATATGGAAACATAATAGTCATTATATGTCTTAGAAACATTTAATATAAAACTTGAATCATGATAGCATGAGATTAGAATGCATAACATCTTTCAATTGTGGCACAAACATTAACATAGGGAAATATTACTTTCATGACCCACACCATTAGTGCCCATGCTTACGAGAAAATAAAACATATTTGAGAATAATTTTCTCCTGAGATATAAAATTTTAACCAATGCAAAAGGGGAGATATATAACCCCACCCATCATCACCCATACTTATGAGTTCCACTTAAAAATAATTCACTTATCACATCATAAATAACCCGTGAAAATAAAATAGGTTTCATAAAATATTTAAATAAAAATCATTAACTTCTCATAGACAACCCATGGAAATAAAAATGGGTTTAATAAAACTTTAAAAGGAAAATCATTTACCTTTAATATTATGAATAACCCATGGGAATAAAAATGGTTTTTATAACATTCCCAAAAGGTATAAAATAACACCATGAATTAAATCGATCGACACCGAAAACTTGATCACCCAAAATAATCACATAATAAAAGAAATATTTTGGGTGAAACTTGAAACATAAACCCATTGAAGAAATATATTTTTGAATTTAGATAAGAAAATGAAACCAAATCACAAAATATATTTCTTGAAAAATATTTTGTAATTAGTGATGTAAAATTCAAAGTTACAAGTTTCTTTTCAAAAAAATATTATTTATTTTCTTAAAAAATAATGAAAATAAAATAATTCATGGAAGTGGATTTGAATTAAAAAATATTTTTACCCAGATATATAAGATAAAACAATATTTAAAATGGAAGATTCAGTGAACATGTGGGAATTAAATTAAAGAAGAAATCATATAACTCAAAAGGAGTTTGAGTTATCAAATCCCTTATAATGTTATAAATTTTTTAATAAAAACCCATTGAAAGATATGATTTAAAATGAAATATTAAATAACATGAATAATTGTATGATCATGATTCAAAATATTAAATGGGTATTAGATACATCATTCCAAATAAAACATGGTGTATAGTAATAAATTTGTCTCAAAATGTGGAAATTTGAGACAATAAACTCTTACATTTATTCTCGAATTCCATGGAACTAATTTAACCTAATGAATAAAAAAATAACTATATTAATAACCAATTTTATAACCTCATTCATATATATAACCTTCTATAAAGTTAATTTATATTTATTATCTATATGTACAATAGTTAGTTCTTTTCTATTTTCAATATCGGGTGTGAGTAATCCTGATCGTTTTGAACTAGTTTCGTAATTATGATGTTGTAATTAATTATTCTACCAAATTTAATTATTATCAGATCATTAATTTTACTATAAATATTTATTTATAATTATTTATAATGATATAATTTAATTTTATGGGAGTTTTGGTTATAATCTTTAAATAAGAAATTAGCGATGAGCATGTTTCGATGATTTTTAAATAACGGGTGTTGGTATCTTAATTAATGTTTTTAATATTAAATTTATCACTAAATGAACAAAATAAAATAATTATTTAATTATTTACATCATATATTATCATTAATTAAGTTCTCATAGTCATCCATTATTTTATAGCATTCAAATAGGTGGTTGGACTGACCCAAACATGAACATACCATGATTAATGGATGGTTATGATTATGAAAGTGGTTTCTATTATAATGATATCATTACTAAAAATAATAAGGATTTTATTTATATTATTTTAAGTTGGTTAATAAAGTTTTAATATATTTTAATAAATAATAAAGAAACTAGATGACAAATGAGATACGTTACTTTGTGGAGGCGGTATTCCGCACAATACATGGTTAACGTTTTCATTTTTTAAATAATGAGAGGGAAAAAAGATGGATTATAATTTTTATATTAATTATTATTATTATATTATATGTTTCACATTAATTATTCAATTTTAACCTTATAATCAATGAATATAGGAGGTGGTAAAAAACAGAATTCTTTGATTTGTGGAAGTAGTAGTCCGAACAATGCACGAATGGAGATTTCATTTTTCATGATAGAAAATAAAAAAGGTGGTTAATAGTTATTATATTATCATGATAAAATTATGTATGAAAAAAATAATTTAGTCATTATATAGTAATTATAAAATTATATTTGGTAAATTAAGAAAGAACAAAAAATAAGTTATAGAAATAAAAGTACTTGCATTGAGGACTTGAGTTTTCCCGTGGAAGGTTCATTTGAAATGGAGGTCTTCAGCCAATATATTTTAACAAAGGCTTAAGTAAAGGGAATAAAATTAAATGTAATAAAATTTTCATAGTTTTCAGTGGAAATATGATTCTTTGAGTGAACTTAAAAGGGTGGTGAGAGACTCATTTTATAAGTGGTGAGAATGACATTTTTGTAAATATTTCAACTTAATATAAAAAGAGAACATGATTCACATGTCAATAAGACTTAAAAATAGATAATAATTGAGTTGGGGATAATATAAGGTTTATAATATATCAAAGTTTCATTTTTACATATGTTTTGAATATGTTTGTAAGTCCTTTACTCTTAGAATTTTTACTTTTACCCATTTTTGTTTTATCATGGTAAGTAATTTTTACCTAAGTAATTTACATTTAATTCATAAAAATAAAATGAAACTTATTAAATAATTTTTAAATAATGATTCAAAATATGAAATCTATTTTATAAGATAAGATTTATACATGTAAGAAAAATTAATTTTAACTTTAACTCATGTAACGCGTAAAAACCTATTTTTAGAATAATTATATTTTTAAGATTAAAATTAATATGTTGGATAAAACTATAAATGTATTTTATTTTTATGATATAAATTGGTTTATTATAAAAAAATATTTGAATTTAAAATCAATCTAAAACCAAATTTTACCAAAATAATATTTAATTAAAAGAAAATACCAAAAACAGTTTTCATTAAAAAATATTATTTAAGTTCCTAAAATGTTAAACATAGGTTTTATAAATTAAAAATGGTATTTAAAAATTTATAGTTTCACATAATTGATCAATTAAAATGTCAGTAAACTTCTATTTATTTCTTATATAATTATAAATTAATAGTTTTGGTAAAAACCGTATTTTCACTATTAACCTAAAAATCAATTATTTTAGAAAAATATAAAAAATTCATCTTAAGATAATATTTATATGATGAATATAAAAAGAAATTTTATTTTTTAAAATTTAAATTCTAAAATTTAATAATTTAACTTTCAAATAAAAACATAAAAATATGATGAAAATTGTTTACATAGGAAAATAATGTTTTTTTTATTAGTTGTTCCTAATCTTATTTATTATAAATTAATACTGAATTTGGTGTTGATATATTATTAATATCAAATATATATTTATAATATATTTATTTTTTTTAAATAAAGTGCATAAAATATAATTTTAGAAACAAAATACATTTTTAATAATGAAATTATCTCACTAATTTTATTAATGCATTAGTAAATAAACTTTTTTTATTTATAATTAAAAATGAAAAATGTATAAAATACATGTGATAAATAACTCATTAAATTAATAATTACCTAATTATATAATCTCAATTTTCATGAGTTTGAATTTCTATCATATATTATTTCACTCTTACCACAACTACTCGAGATCATCTTGGGATCCATATAGAGAGAACCCTAGTGAAGCTACTTTCTTTAAAATATTGGATAAATGAGCTTCATAAGGGATACTTTTTCTACCTGGTTCCATTTCTTTCCTTTTTTTCATAGATTTCATAATATGATTACTTCCTTTTATATCTAATAATTTAATTGCTATATTATAATGGTAAAATTTTATTTTAACATATCAAAATTTTATTTTAGTTTTGTGTTGTGTATAGAATAATCTATTAAACATGGTATTTATTTAAGGAAAACACATATTGAAATTTTGAGTAGTTATATTCTCCTCTACCCCTAAATAAATTACACCCTCACAATTTTAATTATTCCTAAATAATTAAATAGTTAAGGGTGTCCATAAGATATAAATTACTTTGGATTCAATTTATAATGATATTTTATTCTCAATATCCTTATTATGGCTAGTGAACACATATTTTCCCTCATAATAAGGATATAACTAATGTTGTTTTTTTATCTAACCATTTTTGTTAAATACACCAATATAATGAGAGTAATTTTTTATAGGGAGTTTATAGTCAGCCTTGTATTAATAGGTTATCAAGGGTTGTTTTTTAGACGTGGCTTTCCTATCTTGGAAATTATCATGGCCTCTATGTCAATAGAGTAAATACATGCCTAATATCACATCAAATTTGACTAAGGAAGGATAATATGATTTTATAAGAAGCACATTACTATAAACATCTATTAGAGAGTATTTATATACTTGGGATACAACAATCATACTAATAGAAGTTTTTATTAATAATTAAACATTTATTCATTGTGGTGGTGATTTTATGTTTTTATTAAACATTCTAGGTATAGAGGAGTAGGTTTTACAATATAGGAATACACCACTCACAATTATTGAGTGGGTGATTAATGTTCCTCATTCCATGTCATTTTCAAAACCCATTTTAGTAGTTATGATTCCATAGGCTTTCCCTTGTCTTATAATTTTCTTGTGTTTTTCATCCTTATTATCCCTTTAATTAAGGCATTGAATTGAATAATTTCCAAGTTTTCCACATTTAAGACATTAAAATTTCAATGGTACTTTAGGTTGAAATCTTTTTATATTAATTATTTACAATGATATATTCACTTTTCTTTAGTGATTAGTTTCTCTATTCCCTCATATTCCAAACATAAAAGATGTCCCAATTCCTTTGAGACATTTTAACTGGTGCTTCTTCCATTATATTTGACATGTAGAAAATTGTACATTCTTTCCTTCATCGTCTCTATCACTTGAACTTATATGAGACTTAACCCTCCTATTATTTGGTTTATTTTTAAACTCAACTAATTAAATACTATTAATAATGATTTGTAATATTTTGTACAACATAACCACAAGGTTTCTCACTTTAGTTCTTATCCCATTAGGTTTCTTGTTGGAACAATCTTCACATTGTATTTGGTATCCATTATTAACTTGGTTCCTACTTGATCCAATAATTTCTTAAATAAAGAAAAATTAAGGGTAAGAATACTTAATCTAAAAATAATACTATTAACATAGAAGTGATGAATCAGAAATGACATGTGTTTCTTAACTTATAAATTTTAAGGATTCAATATAGGTTATTCATGGAAATTTTTCTCTAACCTAAACAAATTAAAATACCTCATAATATTTCATAAAGAGAATATAAATTAACCAAATCATATACCTCGGTAATGTTAAACCAGGTGTGCAGTTAGGCCTTATTTTTATACACTAAGTGATGATTGAGTAATGCCCAACACCCACTTTTCAGGGTTATTACCCCAAGGTACATATGTTCCAGATCCTGCATCCACTTATAGTATCTAGATAGGGATTTTATTTCTATTAATACCATGTAATCTCTACTTTACCAAAATTTAGGTATGGTATCCTATACTTAGACTTATTATTAGGGTTATCACTAAAGTTCTCTAAACTAATCCCCAAAATAACTAAAGCCTGCTTTGATTCCAACTATGGAAACCAAAACTAAATAAACACATTTAAATCATTATTTTACATTAATAAACATTCTATCTCACAAATGGTTGAACAGACAGAAGAATTGGAAGTTTAGTTTCTTAGAGTATTAGCTAAATAAGCAACTTAGTTTACAATACTCTTCATCCTTTCTTCATAAGTGCACCATAATTGACCATATTTTAAATTTATCATTAGTAAAACTCATCCTAATAACCTAGGGAACAAAGACATATGAAAGGGGTAAGATCAAATTCTAAATAAGGTATGAATGAACATTTCATCAAGGATGAGTTCATAAGTATAAGAGAACAAACATGATCATAAGACAAATATCATATCATCATGAGTGATAATCATAAAACAAAAGTGAGCTTCAAAGGACATAGCATAATAACTTAAATCCAAATGAGATCAACATGGAAATATAATATCCATAAATCTATTAGAAATAGTAAACATAAAACATGAACCATTAGAGTATGAGATCACAATGAATAATATTTTTCAACTATGGAACAAACATTAGCATAGGGAAACATTACTTTAATGAGCCACACCATCAGTGCTCACACTTACGAGCGGCTAAAACGTACTCACAAATAATTTTATCATGAGATATAAACTTCTAAACAATTAATTGGAGGGAAATATAGGACTCCACCCATCATTATATATACTTATTAATTCCACTTTAAAATCATTCACTTGTCACATCATAAAGGACCCATGGAAATAAAATGGGTTTCGTAAAATGTTTAAATGAAAATAATTCACTTTTCATAAACAACCCATGGAAATAAAAATGGTTTTTATAAAAATTTAAAAAATAAAAATAGTTTACCTTTAATATCATAAATAACCCATGGGAATAAAAATGGGTTTCATAACATTCCAAAATAGTATAAAATAATACTATGAATTAAATCGATTGACACTGAAAACTTGATCACCCAAAATAATCACATAATAAAAGAAAAATGGAGTGTGAAACTTGAAACATAACTCTATTAGATATAGATCTTTTTAAATATATAGTAAAATGAAAACAAAATTACAAAATATATTTCTTGAAAAACATTCTTTAATCATTTATGTGAAATTTATAGTTAAAATCCTATTTTCAAAAAAATCTTTCTTTTCTTAACAACAAGTGAAAAGAAAAAAAATTATGGAAGTGTATTTGAATACAAACAAAATTCTCCAAATATATAAGAGATAACATCATTTAAAATGGGAGATTTATTGAAGACAGGGGGAATAAATTTAATAATATATTATATAACTCAAAGGAAGGATGAGAGGGTATGGAAACAGCCATCAGGACCAGGAACCATGCAGCTTTGCATGGGGAAATACTAGTCGATCAGCAATGCAAGGTGTGGAGCTAGGAAGTCGATGATGCAAAATCTGGGGAGGGTCGGTTCGAGTGGGTTGGGTCTATGGGTCATGTTATGGGCATGTATGCCTCAGGCTCTTCGGGTCATGTAATTAGCCTTCAGGTCGTGTTGGGCCTTATGCCTTGGGTCTGCCGGTCATGTAAGGGTTCCCCTTAAAACCTTAAAAGGGGGATTATCCATAATAAAAATAAAAATAAGGCTTTTGGTCCATTTAGGTTAAATCTCTTACAACATTAGAAATTTTTTAATCAAACCCCCTTGAAGGATATGATTTAAAATGAAACATTAAATAAAATGAATAATGAGAGTATCATAATAAAAAATATTAAAGGTATATTATATATACCATTACAAATAAAACATGGTGTATGATAATAAATATGTATCAAGGGGTGAAAATTTGAGATAAGAAACTCTTACCTTTATTCTCAACTTACATGGAAGTTCATTAACATCCTATATAACAAAAATAATTATCCTAATCAAATATTTTATAAATTTATTCATATATATATAAAGTTTTATAAACTTAATTTATAATTATTCTCTATATTTATATTATTTAGTTCTTATATATTTTCAATGTTGAGTGTGAGTAATCTTGATCATTTTGAACTAGTTTTGTAATAATGGTGTTGTTATTTGTTTTTATCCAAAATTTCATCATTATAGGATCATAAAATGTATTTTAATTGATAATTTTTAATTATTTATAATGATTTTATTTTATTCTATGGGCTTTTTAGTTATGATCTTTATATATGAATTCGGCGATTAACATGTTTCGATGATTTTTAACGAATGGGCATTGATATATTAATTAATGAGTTTAATATTAACTTTACCATTAAAAACCAAAATAAAAATTATTATTTAATTATTTATATCATATATTATAAATAATTAAGTTATCATAGTCATCTATGATATTATTTTATAGCATAGTTCAAGTGGGTGGGTGGATCGACTCAGACATGAACATATCATGATTAATGGATGATTATGATTATGAAAGTAGTTTATTTTGTCATGATATCATTATTTTAGAATAATAATGATATTATTTAGATTATTTTAAGTTAATGAATCATATTTTAATATATATTAATAAATAATAATTAAACTAGATGAAAAATGAGATATGTTACTTCATGGAGGCAGTAATCTGCACAATACACAGTTAACATTTTCATTTCTCAAAGAAAAAGAGGGAAATAAGGTGGATTATAATTTTTATCTTAATAATAATAATTAAATTATATATTTCACATTTATTATTAAATTTAACCCTTATAATTATTAAAGAGAGGCGGTGGTGAAAAACAGAAGTTGTTTCGTAGAGGTGGTAGTCTAGATAACACACAAATGAAAATTTCGTTTTTCTTAATAGAAAAGGGAAAAGGTAAGTTAATATTTATTACCATAGAATAATGAAATTATATATAAAAAATAATAATGTTATTTTATATTAATTATAAAATTATATTTTTTAAATTAAGAAATAAAATAAAATAAAATAAGTTAGGGAAAAAAGCATCTATGTTGAGGGTATGGGATTTACCTTAGAATAAACCTTGGAAATAGTGGTATTAATCCAATAACATATGATAAGAGGATAAAGAAAAAGTAATATTATTGTGATGGAAGTAAAATGGGAAGTTTTTCATGTGGGAACTGGATTATTTGAGTGGACTTGAATTGGTGGTGAGAGGACCCTTTCATAAGTGGTGAGAATGAAATTTTTTTAATATTTCAACTTAATATAAAGATAGAATATATTTCACATGTCAATAATAATCTAAAATAGATAATAATGGATTGGGTGGTGAGATAAGGTTGATAATACCTCAACCATTCATTGGTACACATGTTTTAAACATGTTTTCAAGTCCTTTACTCTTAACATTTTTACTTTTACCTTTATTTTGTTTTACCATGGTTAATAATTTTTTCCTAAGTAATTTTATTTTAATGAATAAAATTAAATTAAAACTTATTAAATTATATTCTCATAATAATTCCAAATACTAAATCTATTTTATCAGATAAAATTTATATGTGTAATAAAAATTAATTTTAACATTAGCACATATAACGCGTAAAACCCTATTTTTAGAAAAACATTGTAGTTTTACAATTAAAATTTATATGCAGGATAAAATTATCAATGTATTTTTCATGATATAAATTGGTTTATTATAAAAAAACTATTTTTATTTTAAATAAATTTAAAACCAAAATTTTCAAAATAGTATTTTATTAAAAAAGACCAAAAACAATTTTTATTGAAAAATATTACTTGACTTCCTAAAATGTTAAAATTGGTTTTTTAAATTGAAAAAATATATTTAAAAATTTATAGTTTTGTAAAATTGATCAATTAAAAGGTTTAAAAACTTATTATTCTTACTTATATAATTATATAGTTATTGTTTTGGTAAAAATGATAGTTTTACTATTCACCTAAAAATCAATTTTTTTAGAAAAATATCAAAAATTTATCTTAAGATAATATTTAAATAATGATTCTAAAAACAAATTTTATTTTTTAAAATTTAAATTATAAAATATTAGAATTTAAATTTTAAATAAAAACATGAAAATATAATGAAAATTGTTTTCATATGAGACTTTTTTAAAATTTATTAACTATTTCTATTCTTATTTCCTATAAATTACTAATAAAATTGGTGTTAATATATTATTTATATCAATAATATATATAATATATTTAGTTTCTTTAAATAAAGTGCATAAAATCCAATTTTTTAAAAAAATGCATTTTTTATAATAAAGTGATCTCGTTAATTTTATCAATGCATTAGTAAATAAACATTCTTTTTCTTTAAAAGTAAAAATGAAAAATGTAAAAAATACATGTGATAAATAACTTATTACATTAATAGTTACCTTATTATATCATCATAATTTATAGTTACATAGTCTCTCTAGATCTTCATGTATGATATAAGCATAAGGTAAGCTCTGGTGGTAATCGAGGGTGGGGATTCTGTTTACATAGATCTCATGGAAATTTCCATGAGCTTGAATTTCAATCACATATGATTTTTATTATATAGAAATTTCTTGTGTTCATATTGGGATTGGTTTAGAAAAAACCCAAGTGAAGCTACTTCCTTTTAAATCTTGGATAAATAAGATTAATAAGGGAGACTTCTGCTACCTGGTGTCATTTATTTCCTTTTTGTTTATAAACTTTTTAACAGGTTACTTCCCTTTATACCAACTAATTTAACTACTATATTATAATGGTAAAATTTTATTTTTAAATATCATTGTTTTTGTTTTATTTTGATGTTGTTTATATAATAGACTATTAATATAATTTGTTTAAGGGAAACACATAGTGAAATTTTGGTTCATTGAAATAATGTTCCAAAAATAACCTTATCTTCTTATCATAAAAAATTGGATACTCAGTAACTCATTATATTCTTGATTTAATTGAATCAACCTTAGGTTACATTTATCACCAGCCTACTCATAGCATAACTGAAAAATCATGGTTTCATTTTCTTTTTCCTACTCATGAAATGATGTAGTTTTTCACAGCACAACTCACCTAAAAATTATTCTTAAGAATACCTTAGGCATTCCAAACATTTAGTATGAATAAAAGATTGATTAAAAAGTGATTTAGGATATGAATAATAGAAAAGACTTTTCTTGTTACTATTTTCATTGTTTTTGAAAACATGAATTTTAGATTAATTAAGATCACCTTCATTAGGTTATACCAATTAACAATTTTGATCTTTATGGTGTGGGGATCACAGAATCTTCATAATTATTGAATAAAAATAATTTTATAATGTTTTATATTCTAAATAAAAACTATTTAATTTCCTGGTTTGATTTTCTTATTTCTATATTTGATAATTTAGAAGATACACCTTTCAACTTCTTTCTTTTCTCAATAATTTACCTCATCATTAATTCTATTTAAACTGATTTGGATCATAATTTATTTGGATATTTATATCATTGAAAATTATCTTGAGAACCATATAATTTAATTCTTAATTCTGATAACCAATATAGAATTTCAAATATTCTCATTTGAAATTCACAAATATTGAACAAGGATCTTCTCTAACTTTCATTGCATTTATTATCTCAAACAAAGTTTGGATCATAGATCTTTAAGGATTCATGATGTTTTTAACATACTATATCATATTGATCATCATGCCTAATCAATTCCTTCAAAATATTTGAATTCTAGAAACTAGGATTTTAGTCTATAGAAATATCATATATTTCACTGAGTGTTGATGTTTATTTAGACAGACATGATGCTTACACACAAATGAATGATGTTTACATAGATATAAATCATGCTTAAGTAGCTATCATTCATCCTTATAGAGTCATTAATGATTCTTACACATATAGGATTCATGCTTACTCTACCCTAATGATGTTTACACAAGCACCAAATCATGTATAAAAAGCGGCTAGATGATCCTTACACACATGTCAAATGATATTTACAAACAGTTCAGATTGGTTGAGATGATGTTTATATAGGGTAGAATGAAATTTATGTAAATACTAGATCATTATTATATAGATTATCCTGATGTTTACATAGAATTTACTTTCCACAAAATGACCCATATGTAGGATCCTATACTTAGCCAAATTTTAACTTTAAACTCAAAAATCTATAATTATTCAATTAAGCACTAATTATCTTCAAATCAAATTGAGGTGATTTCTGAAACTTCAAATTTCTTTTTAAAATTTATTAGAATTATAAAATTCTTTAGCTGTATTCCTAATAAATATTTCAGTATATTAATACTCAAGTTAGAGTATCTTTAAGAAACTTCACTACCTTTGTATTTTCAGCCTCATTTTAGACTTATAAAACTTCACCCATATAAAATTAATCAATATATTAAGTAGTATTTATATAGATTATTCTTTGTATGGTTTATTTATAAGTTGAGTCTTAATTCACCCAAATCTTCTAGCTTTTAACTCCATTATTAAAAGCTTTCAATATGTACACAACAGTCAGCTTCTAAACTCTTCCAAACTTCATTACCCATAATGCATGGGAAACCTTTCCACTTTCTTTTGGAAATATAATAAACTTTATCCTTTTCATGTTCAATGGAAACTTCCAACACACACCAACTCTTACTAATTGAAAATAGATACAACTTTAACTTAATGCATCCAAGGTCACTTCAAAAATTATTATTGGATATTAGTTTTATTTAAATCATATCATAGAGTTGGTTGGTGGTTATTTTATATATTCATGGGATTTATGAGGGTATTATATCCCATTTGTGTGACTTATACCCTCAGTTTCAGTCTCTATCTTATTTATGGGGGCCACTCTCATCTTTACTACAGGCCCATAATAGGTTCCTAGGGGGTGGTTTGTGACAATATGAATATTTACAATGGGTTTTTATATGATAAATTTATTATTGTTCAAGAGTTTCTAGAACCATGGTAAGAAAAAATTTTATAACAAATTTATACAGGTGTGATGCTCCCGTTATTTTAAGAATGGTATTTTAAGAAGTTCATGGATAAAATTTGAAATTATTATTGGGAGGATCTACTCCTTTTTGAGACATGTGAATATGGGGTGATCCCAACATGAATTCTTAAAGAAGAGGTTCCTTGTATAATTAAGCCTTTTAATTATTCATGATGCTTAATATTCTTAAAATTAGTTTATTTCATCCCACAATTCATTAATATGTTAAATAATTTATTTTCCATTATGATCATTATCAATGAAAATATAAAATTAGAGGGAGGAATGAGTAGTCGCAACATTAATATTGGAGGTATATGCATTATATGTCTAGAATGTTTGTTTTATGAAGTCATTTCCAACTTCAAAATAATTGAATTATATTTTTTTTATTTTCTTATTATGTATCAGAGTGGTTTAAAGTAAAAGAATAATCATCTAATTCATCAATATTGTTAATGAAGTTTCTAAAGAAAAATATTTTTACAAGTTTTGGAGTACCCATGGGGAAAGAGATATTCTATAAATCCTTGTATATATATTGAATGAAAATTAATATTTTCATGCCTGGTATATCATTCCATGAAACTTAAATGGTAAACTATTTTCATTTATTATTCTCTCATATTAGCTATCATTTATTACACTATTTCATGAGATAAAACTTTCAGGAGGACTCACATTCATGTATATGATACATGAACCATCCATGGTATTTATTCATGAATTTCATCACATTAATAAATGATAGGATAATCAAGTAGAATCCTTTATTTCCTATTTAACTTATTTCATGTGATAGTAATGGATAGGGAATTCCATTATGCTTGTTCGAACCTCCTTGAACCTATTTCTCTTTTTCTATTTGTCTTTTGCATGCTACTATGCTAGCACAACATGGGAGAAGGGAGAATATTGCATGTATGACATGTGATTTAGATTATCCTATGAATACCAAGGTGAGATGCTTTTTTTTACACTTTGGTAATATTTATGAAACTCATCATATGAATATCAAAAAGGTTTTAGTGGCTCTTCGGTGTAAGGTACACATATTTACAGTATGTTTTTCATTTCAATTTTATCACATGTTTCATTTATCTTGCATATAGATCTATAGACAAGGGTTTATATCACTTTTACTTCATATAATAATTAATATTAGACTCTTACAAAACCCTTAAGTTGTATAAAAGTGACCCAAGTTTTATTTTATGAAATCATTCTTGGAAATTAAGAAGAAATCATAAAAACATAACAGTGTTTCATTTTTTGGAAATTCAATTTCATAAAGGGTTTTCCCTTACATAGTTTTGTTATGTAAAGGTGATAAAAACCTTAACCTTATGCATATGAGGTGCATAAGGGTAACCAAGGGATTACCTTTACATGGAGTGGTCTGCATGAGGGTCATATCATCTTACCCTTACATAGATTGGTCTATATAAGGTTCATTACAACTTACCTTTACAAAAAGTAAGGGCTTCATAAATGTAGCTATGATTTTAAATTGGATATGTAAAGGTAGATAATCCTTTACCCACACATGATACCCTTACATAGAAGGTCTATGTAAGAGTAACCTATGTAAGTTGCTACATAAGGGTACATATGTTTTACCTTTATGTGGCATAAGGAAATTCCTTGATACCTTTACATAAAAGGTTTACATAAAGGTAACCTTTGCTCTGTATAAGGGTAGCCTCAAAATTACCTTCATGCAATGAAAGGAATTTATTGGCAACCTTAACAAAGAAGGTCTACGTAAAGGTAACCGATTGAATTACCTTTACATAATAGTTCCAGAATGATCATGTAAAGATAAAAGTGTTTACCTTTACTCAAGGGCTTCCTGATGTCCTATGTAAGGGTGGAAGGTTTTACCCTTACCCAGGAATACCCCTATTCATATGGGTATTCATAATTCTATTAAAATTGTTAAAAAAATGTTTTTAACATTTAAAATGACTTATATGGTTTATAAAATGTTTATAAATCATTATAAAATGTATTTTGTGATATTTTAATTTATTAAAGGTTTATAATTTAATACATTATAAATTTATTATAATTAAATAGATATTTATGAATCACTTTATTTCCAAATATTAAATATTAATATTTGAAATATATTTTAACAAATTATATGGAAATTCTTATGATATAGAAATAAAATTGTTTATTTAGAAATCATAAGAAATAATTTATAAAGGGTTGTAAATTATAAAATAAGACCAAAATATAAAAAATTTATATTTAAATTATGAATGTTTAATAATTAATTATTTTGAAATGTTAAAAATTAAAATATGCCATATTTGGATATTATTTAAGCCATATAAAAAGGTATTTTGATGATTGATATGATCAAGGTTTAAATAATGATTAAGTATGTGATATTTAGATTATGTAAAATGTTTACATCATGTAAATTGAATTTTGAATTGTTTATAATTCACAAAATATTATATATTTGAAATAGAAAATCCATATAATGATAAATATGAAAGATTTCATATTTGAATGAATATAAAGGGTTTATATTCAAGTTTATAGAATCACTACAAAAAAGATCTTCTTAGCGGCGGTTTATTAGTGGCAGTTCTAGTAACCACCGTGAATTTAATCCATTTAAAAAAATATTATATAGCGGCATTTTTATAAGATTTCCACTATATTTTTATTATTTTAACAATTATCAGAGTTTTTAATTAAACCAATGCTAAATGTTTTTAAAAAACCCTAATCCCCCCCCCCCATCCCCTAGTCCCTCTACGTGACCCCGACCCCTTTCCACCCCTACCTCCCCCGACCTCCTCCTCTCCATTTCCTAGAAGTGACCCCGACCATGTGACCCACCTTCCCCCACCCCTATATCCTACCTCCAACCTTCTTGATAGAGACCCTAACCCCTACGACACCCCCCTCTGACCCCAACCACCATGACCCCCCTAACCTCCCTCTCCCTGACTTGATGTTCCCCTCCTCGCCAGTGACGCAGACCCCCCCCCCCCCTCGACCTCCCTCTCCCCAGCTCGGTCCCCCCCCAGAAGCAATGCAGACCCCCCCTGACCTCCCTATCCCTAGCTCAGATCCCCTCCTTATTGGAAACACAGACCCACTCACCCACCCACCAAGGTTAAATTATCCTCTCCATAATTACCCTAAATCTATTATTCCTCAAAGGGGTTATTTTCTTGTAATTACTCTCTATAGTTCTGATTTTTATGTATACATGGTATTAGATTACACTTTATTAATTAGTAAAATTCATTCTATGAATGTTTATTGAATTGTATATATATATATATATATTAATTAATTAATTTTTTATAATAACTCTATATCTTATATTGGATTATGTGGTTGCTAATTCTCATTTGATAATTAATGCTTTATGATTTATTTATTATAGTTTGAGCCCATTATCATTATTTCATAATCACTCTGTATTTTTATTACAAAAGTAATGAAGTGCATATGATTTTATTCGATGAATTTTTATTTAAGTTATATGATTATCCTTTATGATTTATATATTGTGTAACCAATCTATATTTTACTTTTGAATTACGAAATTTCTAATTAATATAATTTTTTGTAATCACTCTGTAGTTTATTTATGGATTATGAGGATTTTTATTAAGAGAGTATGAAACCAATATCTTGAAAAGTAAAATGATTCATATGAAAAATATATGTGGTTATTCAACAATGTAACTGGGAATCACATCATTTATATGATAATACAATATGAAAATCATCCACTTAGAAAACTCATGACTTTCTCTAAATTATCATCATGCATTTTTGTTGAAAATTATGTTTAATAAGTCATAGATTCTTTGAATAAAAATCATTAATAATTTTTAGAACATAATTTTATGTCCTTTTATATTTTATTCTCCCATCCCAAATAAAAAAAAATTTACCATTTTTATCCTTCAACAAGCCCCTTAGATAATATTTTTGGCCCCCCGTGGTGGTTTGTGTTGTGTGTTGCATAGTTATAACTATTTCTACTTGTTAGTACCAAATTTCATTATTTAGCATAAACATGTAATTCCATAGTTGAGATTCAATTATAAATTAAATATCATAATGTAACAAGTTTAACTGCTTACATAAACACTTTATACTTATATTATATATTGAAATGATATTTGAATTTTCAAATTATAAGATGAAAATTACTCCCTGGGCATGTTGTGGATTAATTATTTTACAATTTGAGTTCTTTATTTTCATTCAACTATTTCTGGTCAACAATGAAATATACTTATAATTTGACAATGTCATCACTTTACATCGAGATAAAAATATTATGAAGTAATATAAATCTTCAAAATACCATAATTATAACATTGCTTAATTATAAAAAAAATCTTGTCATTTTTATTTGAACCATTAATAAATAAATATTTTAATTATTGTAACTATATATCACATGATTTAATTCATTTCATCTTTACTTTTGCAATTTTCTATTGATATGAAAAAATAATTTTTGAGTAACAATTGGTTTTGTTTGAAATTAATTTTTTTGGGATTAAGACATAGGATATTGGAACTATAGAGGCAGGGTCTGGAAAGACACATTCCTTCAGATTTCCTATTCTATAATTCCATGTACAAGTAAAAGTGAAAATAAAATTCAAGTTTCAGGAGGCCTTTTGCAGGTTCTTATTATTACTTCACTGGGGATCTTATAATTCACGTATAATTTTTTCACATTCAAATGAAATTGTAGTTGAAGTCTTTATGGTTAATTCCAAGAAGACATTTTGTATATTCTTTTGAAATCCATGACCATCATTCATTCCTGATATTTTTCATTTATGGAATTAATTTTAATACCCTTACATACATGCTACTATATGGTTTTATGTGTTTTCTAACTTTGGAAATGCATAGATATACTTACTGTGGATTTTTCACTCACTGGTATTATAGTTTAATTTCATGTTTACTATTTATTCTTTTAATATCATGGTTTCATTCCATGTTTACTATTTATTCTTTTAATTTTTTTAATTCATACTCAATGTATTATTTTAAAAAATAAAAAATATAATCTCGTGTGATTACACTGGAGGAAATACTAGTTACTATAATGGAAGAATGGATTAAATTTTTTTGATGACTTTTTATATTATAAAAATATATGTATAATAAATTAAAAAATATACTTTATTATATTTATAAAACACTTGTATATAATTTTTCAAACATATGTAATATTTTAATCAAAATACTGATTTAGTAGATTAAATTAAAAAATTAGTTTTCTTCACCTATTGAAATTATATCCCTAAAATGTAAATTTTATTTTAGATCAGTATTATCATATTATGTAATAATTATAGAAACTTTTTAGGGAGTAAATTTATAATTACTATGATTAATGTTGATGACCATGATAATGATAAAAATATTATTTTCGACGAATTGTTTTATTAATATTTTATAACATTTAACTAATAAATTAGATTGATCTATTTAAAATAATGACACTATAATTATTTTTAAAAAAATATTTGATTATATTAATATACATTTTATTATTAATCAATTCATTATAATATTAAGAAAAAATAATAGTAAAAATATTTTTTTTCTACATAAAATAGTTTTCCAATTTATAAAATTTTTTATTTTAAATGTATGTTTTATCATGATTGTTAATTGAATTACATTAAATTTATAAAAATGAAAGATCATGACACAAAAATTTAGTTAGATGGGTTATTTTATATGTTTAGTAAAACATAATTTATATAGGTAAAAACATGTTACCATAGTAAAAATAAAAAAAAATAGAAAGTAAGTATATAAGAACAAATAATTTTATCTTTACTGAGAAAGACACTTTATCTTTAAACTCTCAATTTAGGAAGAAATATTTGATATCTTTTATAACATTCATGGGTTTCCTTTGTGATAAAATGTATTGTTTTATATTTATGTTTAATTGATTTCTTTTTAGTATTACTCATATAATAATTGTTTTCTTATATATGTGGATTCTTTTGTTCGAGTTGGGGTGGTTTTTTTGAAGCTGATAATGCTCATGAGAGACTAGAATTTGATCCTACAACTAAGATAATTACAATAAGGAAATGTGTCAAGAATTCATACAACCATCACGAAAAGGTGAATTCCTACTACTTATTTAATTAATTTTTTCATCATTTTATCTACTATTTGTAAGTTAATTTCCTTATCATTTTTATCTAATACTTATTTAGATTTTCACAGATATTTTTGGAAAGTCATATTTTGATTTCAACTATCTACAATAAGGCATAAAAGAGATAAAATGTTTCTTTCTACTAATACTACCATGATTTCTATTTTCATTTCCTTTCTTTTTCAAACTACCAACACTACATATTGATTTGATGTTATTAGCTAAAAACGTCACTTTTTGTTGAAATACATAAGAGTAGAGGAAGCTCATGTGCCCATTTTGGTGACTTCTCATGATATAATGGGCACATGAGCTTCCTATTCTCTTTTGGATTTCAACAACAAGAAAGGTTTTTTGGCTAATAACATCAAGTCAATATGCAATGTTGGAAGTTTGATAAAAAAGAAAATGGAAATCATGGTAACATTAAAATTTAGAATTTTTTTGAGACTTTGGGACATGTAGTAATCATCCACACCTCAATTTGACACATGGTGTGACCGGTATGACTCTAAGTGCTTATTTTTATTTAAAATTGACATTAATTTTAGTAAAAAGTACAACTAACATACTCAAAACTGAGAAAAAATATTTATATTATTTTAATACTTTAATAAAATGATCTATAAGTCATTTTTGATGTGTAGGAATCCATCTCAACTCAATACGATACATGATGTTCCCGGTATAACTCAAAGTGTCAATTATCAGTCTAAAATTGATATTTTAGTTCAAAAAGTGACACTCATTGAAAACCAAGAAAATTCACTTATATTTTCTTGATAATTTGGGAAATAAATTCATAAATTATTTTTGATGTTTAGGAATTGGTCTAATGTCAAACCAATACACGATGTGATTTGTATGAGTCAAAGTGTGTGTTTCTAGTTTAAAATGACAATTTAGTAAAAAAGACAAGTGAAATACTCAAAACTAAGAAAAATCATTTAGATTTTTTTGATACTTTAGGAAAATGATAAATAAGTTATTTGAGATGTGTAGGAATCAGACTCACCACAATACTACGCACGGTGTGATCGGTATGACTCCAAATGTGTCTTTTTATTTAAAATTGACATCAATTTTAGTATAAAGGACAAATGAACTACTCAAAACCAAGAAAACATGTTTAGATTGTTTTTATACTACAGGTAAATGATCAATAATTCATTTTTGATATGTAGTAATCAACTAAACCTCAATCTGATACACGATGTTCCTGGTATGGCTCTAAGTATGTATTTTTATTTAAAATTCACATTCATTTTAGTAAAAAGTACAATTGGCCTACTCAAAACCTAGAAAATGCATTCGGATTGTTTTTATACTTTATGATAGTAATACATAAGTCATTTATGACATGTATGAATCATCTTCACCTTAATATGATACATGATGTGTTCGGTATGACTCAATGTGTCTGTTATAAGTTTAAAATCAACATTTTAGTTAAAAAAGTGTCACTCATAGAAAATTAAGCAAACACGCTCATATTTTCTTGATATTTTAGGAAATTTATTCATAATTTTGTTTTCACGTGTAGGAATTAGTCCTACATAAAACTAATACACTATGTGATTAGTATGATTCAAAATGTGTGTTTCTAATTTAAAATGACAATTTAGTAAAAAAAGGAAAGTGACGTACTCAAAACCGAGAAAAAATTTTGATTATTTTGATACTTTAGTAAAATTATCCATAATTAATTTGAGATGTGTATAAATCATCTTAACCTCAATATAATGCACAAAGTGACCGTTATGACTCTAAGTGTGTCTTTTTATTTAAAATTGACATCAATTTTAGTAAAAAAGACAAATGATCTACTCAAAACCAAGAAAATACATTTGGATTTATTTTATAATTTATAGAAATGATCTATAAGTAATTTTTGATGTGTATGATCAACCTAACCTCAATATGATACATAATATTATAGGTATGGCTCCAAGTGCACCTTTTTATCTAAAATTGATATCTATTTGAGTAAAAAGGACAAATAACCTACTCAAAAATGAGTAAACACATTCGGATTGTTTTTACACACTTTAAGAAAGTGTTATATAGGTCATTTATGATGTGTATTAATTATTTTCATCTCAATATGATACACGATGTGCCTAGTATGACTCAATGTGTCCATTATCAGTTTAAAATTGATATTTTAGTTTAAAAAGTATCACTCACTGAAAACCAAGAAAATGCACTCGTATTTTCTTAATAATTTATAAATTTTATTCATAAATCATTTTTGACATGTATGAATTGGTCTCACATCAAAACGATATATGATGTTATTGGTATGTGTTAAAGTGTGTGTTTCCATTTTAAAATGATAATTTAGTAAAAAAGAAATTGTTGTACTCAAAACTTAGAAAATTCATTTAGATTGTTTTAATACTTTAGTAAAACAATCCATAAGTCATTTGAGACATGTAGGAATAATATTTACCTCAATCTGACACACA
Organism: Viscum album; assembly: GCA_963277665.1. NCBI lineage: Eukaryota > Viridiplantae > Streptophyta > Magnoliopsida > Santalales > Viscaceae > Viscum > Viscum album. Next base: position 1,322,142,584 of record OY728138.1, read on the forward strand.
ATTTGACCGGTATGACTCCAAGTGTGTCTTTTTATTTAAAATTAACATCAATTTTAGTAAAAATGACAAATGACCTACTCAAAACTTAGAAAATGCATTCAAATTGTTTTGATACTTTAATAAAATGATACATAATTCATTTTTGACATGTAGGAATCAAATATACCTCAATAAGATACACTATATGTCTGATATGTCTCCAAGTGTGTCTTTTTATTTAAAATTGACATCAATTTTAATAAAAAGGAAAAATGACCTACTCAAAACTGAGAAAATGCATTCATATTGTTTTTATATTTTAGGAAAATTATCCATAAGAAATTTATGAAATGTAGGAATCAACCACACATCTTTTCAAATTATGATTTTCCCTATATGTCTGTAAACACATTTTTAGTGTTTTAAAACACTATAAAGTGTGTGGAATAGTAAAAAACATAGAAAAAACCTTATATTGATTTAAAATCATATTAAAACCACCTATTAATCTTTTTTTATGTGTATTTATAGACAACACATAAATCCGACATGTGGTGTGGTCAGAATTACTCAATAAACACTTCTTAAAGGTATAAAAGCATTTAAAAATAGGTTTCGAGGGTCAAAACCTAGAAAACAATGTCAGATTGCCCTGAAATCAGGATACATCAACCATAGATTTAATCTTTAAATATAGTAACCTACGACACATAATTTAGAATTATGGTTTTTTCGTGATGCCCATAAACACATTTTTAGTGTTTTAAAACACTAAAATGTGCATGGAATGGTCAAAACCATAGAAAATGACCAGAGATTGATGTGAAATCATTGGTAAACCACCACTGAGTTGTTTTTAAAATATAATACATGTTGTGATATTAAATTCTTTAAAAAAATTATTAAGTCAAGTTCAAGCACACCATATGTCGCTTTAAAAATAAATTAAAATGTTTATTTTTCCCTTTTCAGTTTCAAAATTTGAATATTATCTTAAATAGGTAATTTTATGTTTTTAAAGTTTATTTCATTATATATTATTTTTTTTATGTTAAAATTTCTTCTATTTTATTAACAAAATAAAAAAATTTATGTGCAGCATTCTGAATATATTCTGTGTCTTTTTTCTTTTGTATTTCTTTTCTTGAATGTTCTGGTTTTCATTATAGGTGGTAGATGCCAGTAGTAGGAAAAAGGTTACCCATTCCAATTCACAACATTCTTTTGGATTTCTACATTAATTCTGATTTATTATGTTTAGTTTTAATTTTTATTTTCTTTTTTTTTACAGTTGATGAGATGATATGGTCGGTATTAGTTAACGAGATGATGTGGAGGCAGAGAGATGTAGTGGAGGTTGTGACATGGATGTATGTTGGGAATCAGTTGTTGTTGGACATATTTTATATGTATATATTGATGACTGAGGTATTGGTTGACAAAAGTATGGGTTGACTAAGATTGATTTTATGATTGTTGTGGATGTTTGTATATATGATTGTGGATGTATGACATATATATGATGGGTTTATCATATATTCGTGTTTTATTTTATTTAATGTCAGTTTATTATTAAATAATTTTAAAAAAAGGATTTAGAGGCAGTTTTCAGTAACTTCCACTAAATAAATTTAATAGAATATGGTTTAGTTGTAGTTAGTTTCATTTTATTTATATTCCCCCATATTTTTTTTAAAATAAAAGAATCACTGCTAAATAAACATGAAACTGCCATTAAATCTTCAAAAAACAACACATAAGAAAAATGCCACGAAATCAAAAAAAAACTTCCACTAAATGACTAGATTTCGTGTAATATGCGGCGATTTTATTAACCACCACTATAATATTAGGCGGTAGTTTAAACCACCACTAGTTGACAAAAAATCCACTTTTAATGACCTTTTTTGTAGTGAATGTCTATAATATAAAACTAAAATTATAAAATGTTTATAATTATATTTTATTTATGAATTTTTCATAAATGTCTATCTCAAGTTTAAATATTTGAATTAATCATTTATTTAAATTTTGTTCCCTTCTATATTTATGTTTATTAAATTGTTTAAGAAATGTGAATATTGTGTATGCTTTAGTTTAAAATGTTAAACTGGTTCTAGGATAGAGTCTTGCATTACATGCTAGGTTTAACTCTATAATGAATTTAGTTTTTCATCTATAATGACCTTGGTTTGTAATTGAAGTTATTATCTTGAACTTAGTTGTTGAATATAGTTTGTGTATACTAGGTGTTAAAGTTATTATAAATTTCATTCTCTATTGATTAAAGTATCCTTGGGTAGAGGGACTTGGGGTCAGACTACCTACCAACTTAGAGGCTTATGCCTTATCTAGGTTGGTGAATGGGGTTTTCTATCTATTACTTTGGGATTACTCATGTTCAGATTGTCAATATCATATAATTCTAAACCATTACATGAAGTGTTCATATACCCTATACATATGATACATTCAAATATGTATGAATATAATTAAATTTTAATTTTGGGTATATAAAACAAACTTTTGGGTTGTGTAAGGAGTTATACATCAACATGGTTTGAACATATTGGTTTGGTGGAGTGAATATGATTCCAAACTAAATTACTAGAATCATGCATATATAAAAGGTAATAACATTAGATAAGATGGTGAGATTAAAATCCCCTTAAAATACTAAGTGTGATATTCCTTACAAAGTGACACTTGTCAAGTCTTTGATCATCCAAATATCTAGATTCATGCCATATTCAGGTTCCCCTAGATTATTTTGTGTAAGTAAATAAAGTAATAAGTGAATCTAGATTATATTTTCATGTAATTTCATTTCATAGTCAGGTGCCCCTATATTTTCTTTGGTTAGCTTGTTTTAGTGTTTTCTTTGGGTAACAATTAGCTAGGAAGACCTAATGGTTATGATACCAGAAGAATAGAGTTTAATTTATCCATATGATGAATTGGACAAGTGGTTGTCTACTCAGATATCCAAGAATCATATATGATGTGATTGGGATGATGTATTACCTAAATAATTAAGTGGTGAGATCAAATCCCTAGCTGACTCATTACTTAGTGAAATATGGATCCTGGCCCACTAATGGTTATGATTAATTTTAAAAGGGTTCATAATTTTAGTGGGAACCTGTTTAATAAAATTCCTTATTGAATGGTAATAAAATATGATACTCATCTTATAAAAGCTTTTTTCATAGATAATATCACCATCATCATCATCATCAAGTTAAACTTTTCAATTAATCATTGAAAAGGATAAACTTAATGTAATTAGCTCTTAAAACTGGTAACTTAAGAAAATTTCTTAATCTAAATTGTTTATTTAAGAAAAAAATTTAATAAAAATTCTATGTGCCAGAAAAATTCCTTCCTCAATAACCAAGTGTTGAACTTGTTAAACAATTAAATCTATTTACTAATGATATTATATAGTGATTAATTTGAAGTTTCAAAGGCACTAAATGCATAATAGCCAAAGGAATCTTATTATTCGCTCATGAACTCAATATGATTGGATACATCAATGATTTCAATCTCATATACTCAATATGATTGGCTATGTTAGATAATATTCAATATGATTGAATATATTGATGACTCGATGAGAATAAATTTTTCCTTAAAGATTTATTATATAGAAATAAATTATATTGTTTTGAAATATATATGATATCAATTTTATGATTTAAAAGTGTTTTAAATATACAAAGGGTAAAAAAGAGAAAGAGAATTGAAGTTTTGAGATTAAAGGTTTCTTTCAAGTAATGGAGTAAAGGAATTGCTACATTGATAACTTGGATGATTCCAGCTTGGATGAACTTATCATAATATGTGTATTATGTCATTTTTATATTGGGAAAATCATGAAAAATGTTTTTTTAATAAAATGAGATGATTTTTTTATACACATGGTTATGATTTGATTAGTTTTATAACATGCTTTAAGGGGGAATAAAAATGGATTGTTCTGGTTAGGGAATTTATCCTATTATCATCTATGGAAATGATCTGACAATATTATTGAATTCATAGAAAGTTTACCTGGTATTCTCAAAGTTTTGATAATGGATTAACTAGGCATATAATGTCTATATTATGGTACTTTATGGACAGTAAAAGTGGGTAAAATTTCAAGCTAAAAGAAAAAAAAATTTGAAAAGTTCAACAATTTTTCTTTAAGAAGACAATAAAGATCATTGAAACCTATGGTTGTTATGAATGAAGAGTAATAATTTAATATGATTGGATTATCTAAGATATACCTACAGGAGTTTTTGAAACTCCATGGAATTTCCATGTTAGGTATAGATATAATAGAAATTAATTCTTTTATTTTGAAGGGTATGTGACACTAAATGTATATTTTACAAGTGTTGTAAATATATATGAGTTCAAAATAAAAAAGGAATAATTGTTTAAGATTATAGTTTACATTAATAAAGCTAAGAGTTTCTACATTTGAATGTAAAGTATTTTATCAAGCTCAAATGAATTTAAGTAAAATATGTGTATCTTTATCTCAGTTGTCTTATGTGATAAGAAAATATGTTTGATAACAATGAGTTGTTATGATTAAATGTATACACATGGTTTATGATTCATCAATTTATATAACATGTTTTGAGAGGAATATTTGGATAAAAATGTTTTATCCGAGATAAAATGTTTATCCAAATATTTGTTAAAATGTGTGGGAAAGTGTTCATGCTACCCATTGGTGGTATATTTTAATAAAGTCTTCTTTTAAAATTAAAATTTTCCAAACACATAGAATACCATATATGATATGGAAATAATAGTTTATTTTTTAAATATTACTAATAAAAGGAAATAAATGTTATTTTCTAATACAAAAGGGTTTGTGTATCTTATCAAGATATTAAGGAAAAAATATAGTGTCTAAGAGGCTATTAGGAGTATGTTTGGACTTAAATAAGTTCAAAGTTAACAAATAAATAATTGCACAAATCTAAGTTTAAATTAAATTTTACTTAATATCCTAAGAGAGTTAGGATATATTAGTAAACAATAATGTAAGTAATTATATTATTTCAAGGAAAAAGTTTGACAGAATAGGGTTCAAAGGATGATGATGAACTTAGAAAGAGTTATAAGTAGAAAATAGAAGTCAACATCATAACATTTTATGTTGTGAAGTTAAGAAGTTTGAATATGTTAAAAAATTTAATAGACATGAATATGATTCCTAAATCTCACCATTATTCAAAATGGATTAATTTATATATGTTTCTCAATAAAGAGTTTAGTGGGAGGGTTTTATCAGATGGTTACATTTATATGTGACATGGGTTACATATTATGTAATGTGTTACCAAAACCCAAAAAGTGTAGCAAACATAAGGCTGATCTAAAAGATTATCATATATGATATGTTAAACCAATTCTTATGTTGGGTTTGTTAAATATTCTTAAATAGTGTAAGAATATTAAAATGTATCAAATTGAAAGGAAACCCCCACTTTATCATTCTTTCATGCTGGATACATAAATTTATATATAAATATACATTTTTTGAAGTGCAATGATAATTAACCTCTCAAATTATGAATTTAAGTTTATCCCTAACCGATGTTTTTTATAGAGTGTTATAGGTTATGAAGAAATGTTAAGGTTAGTGTGGGTAGGATTCTTGTATAGAGATACATAATATTCTCATGAGGCAAAAAATAAAGAATAATATTCTTTGTGTGTGTTAGATGTCTTACTAAGTATACCACATGCAGTGTCATACAGATGTCCTTGGTATACTAGGCATGCATAGATTATATTTTAGTTCCCACTACCTAAGGTTGTTGAGATACATATCATGAAAACCTATATACTTTGATACCCTACTTACACAAGTCTACATATTGACTTAGATAATACGGGGGTGGTAGGGTGTGTTTTTTATCATGTCCTCAGTTGGAGCATAACCAAGATAGGATTTGTACTCTCATATGAAGAGTATGACATCAGGTCCCTTGATTTAGATAGATTGTTGAAGTGTGTGGCCACACCTAGATATTATACATCTATCTGGGTAAGGTACTTGTGATGTGCTTATTCATAAGGATGAATGACATGTGATATATTTATCAATCAAATTATTCTACACTTAGAGAGTCAGGAACATATGAGTTGGCTATATGGGATTGGAATGTTTCATGTCTCATGGTCAATCGATTTCTTGGACAAAGGGAAAATATGAGAATGAACATTTTCATATGATGCAGACTGGTGGACACAGGTATAGAGATACATGTGTTTAATGAAGATCATGTCAAATCTCATTATAGCATGAGTAGCATTGATGATTTTCTAGAGGATGCTCTTTACTTACATATATAGATCTACAGATTCATATTTTTTTCCAATTATATAATGTCTCATAGGGAAACACTTTGTGGTTGACTAAATGATGATTAAGTTTGTCCTATAAAGCTACTCTAAAATTTATTTAGAGTTAATCTAAAAGTGTTTTGGATGGGTGTTCACAAGGTATTTCATTTGATGTGATACAAGGTGAAGTTAATGATATATTTCCAAAAGTGTTTTGGAAGATATCCAAAAGGAGTTTTGGAATGGTTTCATAAGTTATTATATAAGGTACAATATAAGGTGAAAATTGAACAAAAGTCTATTAGAATTGAAGTCAAGTGGAAGATTGAAAGATATATTACCTAAATCCTTGTGTATATGTGTGATATATATATCTATATATATATTTCATGAAAATTATGATTTTCTTGCATGGTATATCGTTCCATGCAACTTAAAAGATAAATTGTTATCATTTATTATTCTCCCATATGAACTATCACTTATTATACTTTTCATGAGATGAAACATTTGGGAGGACTCAAATTTATGTATAAGATACATGAACTAACCATGATATTTATTCATGCATTTCATCGTATGAATAAATGGGAGGATAATCAAGGAGTTTTCTTGATTTAATGTTTAACTTCTGCCATGTGATGGCAATGGATAGAGAATTTCATTATGAATGGGAAAACCTATATAAACCCATTGATCACTTTATTCTTCTTCCTTTGCATTCCCAGATGCTAGAACATCATGGAAGAAAGGAGAATCCTACATGTATGACATATGATTCAGATTATCCAATGGATACCTATGTAGGTGGGATGCTTTTGTTTATCACTTTGGTGGTCTATATCAAACTCATTAGACAAAGATCAAAAGGTTGCAGTGGCTCTTCGGTGTAAGGTAAACATATTTATAACATGTTATTCATTTCATATTTATCACATGTTTTATTTATTGTGCATGGAGATCATTGGACAAGGGTTTATAATGCTTCTTCTTCCACTACCAAAAAAATAGGTTTTTATCAGTGCTAAAAAATGCCTTTATCAGTGCTAAAAAAGCAATGTTAATCATGCCGCTATTAAAGGGGTGGGTACACTTTATCAGTGCTAAAAAATTGCTGATAATTGTGGTCCTTTATCAGTGTTATTTTTAGCACTGATAAAGGAATCCCTATTTGAAGTGCTAATAAAGTCCCCATTTATCAGTGCTTCAACTAGCGCTGATAAAGGCTTCCCTGTTTGGGCATGCTGTTTATATAACATCACACCCAAAAACTTGCAAAAAAATAAATATCCAACCAAAATAATCAAACTAACAAAGATAACCTGCACAAACCAGCAAAAAACTTCTAAAAAATAATCACTTATAGTATATATATACAAAAAAACCACATACACGATGCAAATGATGAAAAAACAAGAAACACACACAAAAGTTTGGAAAAAATGCTATATACATTTAATTGAAATCAAGAATACAAAAATATTCACTCATGATATGTACCAAAAAACACTTCTATATACATTTTGAACAATGTTTTATAAAATTACATTTACAAATATCAAACAAATAGTTAAAAACATTAATGTTTTCTATTTTGACGCATGTGGTCCCCTCTAAAAAATGTCCTCTAATGGTAATAGTCATCGAAAAAATCATCCCAACTCTAGAAAAAGGTTCCAACTATATAAGAAAGAAAATATTATGTTAGTATTACTATAAAGAAATAAATTAAACATTAATATTAAGAATACATTAAAAAATGTCAATTTTTAATGAAAATGACACATTTGGAGTCATAATGGTGACACCATGCATCGTATTGAGGTGGGGTTGATTCTTACATGTCATAAATGACTGATGGATTATTTTGCTAAAGTATCAAAACAATCAGAATGCATTTTCTCAGTTTTTAGTATGTCAGTTGTGTTTTTTTACTAAAATGTCATTTCAAACCAAAAACATGCAATTTGAGTCATACCAATCACGTCATGCATCAGCTTGACATGAGAATACTTTATAAATGTCACACCCACTTTTTTTTAGTCATTTTATTTATTTTATTTCTCTTGGCGTCGGGTGATTTTGCGTAAGTGCGGGTGAGTCCCGGTTTAAATTTTTAATGTTAGGATGAGTTTATGGTTTGGGATAGTGCACGAACACCGACATTTAAGACGCGTTGTCCACTTGGGTACCGTATGATGCGCAAATACCACACGGTCATCCAGTTTTAACATTATGTGTGTAGATATATGTATATGTATGTTTATATGTTTATATATGTGTATATATATATATATCTATGTTTTTATATGTTTATATTTTAACATTATGTGTATATATATATGTATGTGTATATATGTTTATAGGTGTATATATATATACACATATGTTTATAAATAAATATGTTTTAACGTTATATGCTTATGTGTATATATGTTTATATATATGTTTATATATGTTTATATATGTTATATATATGTTTATATATATATATGTATCTATGTATCTATGTTTATATAAGTAGGTTTATATATGTTTACATATATTTATATATGTATATATGTTTATAATAACTATTATTATTATTATTATTATTATTATTATTATAAAAAAAGAGGAGGAATGGGTTAGGGTTGCGCGCAGCCCCCCCCCCTTTCTCTCCCCTTCTTCCCCGCGCGAACCCCCTCCCCGTCCGGCCTCCTGGTCGCCTCCCCGACACACACCGTCGTCGGCCTCCCGATCGCCCAGGCCGCGCGACCCCTCTTCCGTCGGCCTACCCCCCCCCCCCCCTCGGCGCTGCCCCCGGACACCGCGCCGGCCCACCTCCGGCTCCCCGGCTCCCTATCCCGCTGCCCGGAAACCACCGCCACCGGCCGCGCCCTGGCGCCCCTCCACCGCTCCCCGCCTTCCTCACCGGCCCGCCTCTTTTTCCCGTCGTCAGCCCTTGTCCCTGCGCCGCCCCGCTGCCCTACACCCGCCGGATCTCCCTTTCCCCACACCTCCTCTGACAGTCCTCTCCCACTCCGGCCGGCCACATCCATCTCCGGCGGACCCGACTCCAGTGACCCGCTGCCTCGAACCCCCTTGTGCGCCCTTTTTCCAGTGGCTCGAGCCCCCTCTGCCTTGTTCCAGTGAACCGGACCCCTGCCGCCTGACTACCTTTCGGTGCAAAACCCGAATTCCCTTGCGTAGCACCTCCGCTCTGCTCGAGCGCGGTCTTGTTTCCCCTTGCCGTCAAACCATGGTTTGCATCTCATTCCAATTTTGGTGTTTCTTCATTTTTCACTGAACTTTGATGTCTCGGTTTGTGATTCACATTGTTTGCACTCTTCCTTTTTGTTTTAAAACTTGTTTCGCAGCTTTGTTATGCGCTTAATTATCTTGCTATAGAGTTCTGAAATTTTTAGAATTGATTAAGGATATATTTTGAGTCGGTTCCTGGTTTATGTCTATATGTGTCTACGATGATTTACTTGCTTAAGTGACAAATTTTATTTTGATTATTTTTAAAATGTAATTCACATCGCTATTATTTCCTCGTCCGATTTGGTTTGGTCGAAGCCCACGACTCGGGTTTAATGAGGCGACGTGTTTATATGTTCAAGGTTGTGTGAGCAGTTTGTCAGGACCATTGGACCACGCTCCGACAACCGCGGGTGAGCGCGACTAAGTTTATCGTCGATATTTGGGTAAGGATATATTTATACATTGTTATATATTCTTACTTCAATTTAAATGTGAAATTCAGTTGCGGACCCTTGAGGTCTTTATCTAGTCCAAAGTCGTCTTTACCTGAATTATTAATTTAGCAATGTCTCTCTTTTTGCATTGCAGGACATATATACCTATGGTATATAGGTGTATGGTGTATATATATGTGTGTGTGTGTGTGTATGTGTATGTGTGTGTGTGTATATATGCACATCAAAGACACGTGTGCACGACTGTGTGACGTGTGAAGATGGTTACTGCTGGAAGAATGTGCATTTTGGACATGGGTTAACCGAGGTAGGTGTTTCCAACCATTTCCCCTTTTTGATTCAAACCTTGAGCACTAGAATGTTTTCAATTAATTCTTTTATATCGTTTCATTTTTGTTGTGTTTATGAAAATCATATGACATATTTGTATTGTTGTTTTAAATTTCTGAAAGTGGCTTTTGATGTTGGTTTATATGAAATACATAGGTTCTTGGTAAAGTTAAATTGAGTGCCTTGTGATGTGTTTGGTTGTAATTGATAGTGATTGTGTTTTGGAAATGTAAGATTTGGTTTGGTGTGTTTGTTTGACAAAATGATGAACCAATAGGTTGTTTTAGAAAAGTTTTGGAAATGGTGGTTGGTTTGAAAGATGAAATTTTCATTTATAAAGTGTTGTGAAAGAATTGGGTTTGGTTTCAATGCTAAGTGTTTTATGAAAATGGTTTCTAAGGTGATTCTTCTAAAAACTAGATGTACCGTTGGATGTTGGCACATCCATGGGAGCACTAGGTGCTCACATGGGTGTGCCTACAAATGAAAATGACACATAAAAACTATATTTTCTTAAATATGGGTTTTTGATGGAATGGTTTGGTATTTCAAAGAGGGGTGAAAAGAAGTTGGCCCGGTTGGCCTTTGTTGTGAGTTGAATGGTTGTTCGGTTTGAAGGCTCGTTTGGTATTGGGTTTTGAATGGGGTGTTTGTACTGACTTTTGGGAAAAGTGTGTGTGCCTGATTGGCAACTTAACTCATTTACGAAATGTTTTGAAACTGCACATGTTGTGAAGGCCCGGTTGGCACCTTGTTGAATGTGAAAGAATTTCATATATACATATTTGTGGGCATCTCTACAGGGGGACTTCCCTTCGAGGGTTGTTGTGTAGTGGTGTCTGTGTAAGGGGTTGGCAAGTGTGGTGATATGAGTCACGCGTGCGAGGGCCTCCTACTTACACAGTATTATCGAAATCACCATGGGTTCCTGGGAGTCCTTTAGAATATCGAGAGACGGTTTCTAGCCAGCCCCGATTAGAAGGGTTGGTTCCCCCTTGGTAGATAGGCCTTGTGGGGCGTGCCAATGGTTGGATATTAGGGTGTCCATTTGGTTATTGACTATGGAGTACCATGCCGGCAGGTAGTCTGAAACCGAGTACGTCCAGGGGTTTTCTAGGGATGTTTAGGATCACCCATAGTTATTGCTTATATCTGCTTGTTTACTTTTACTTGCACTTGGTTTCCAGTATTTACTTATCACATGTTCTTCTTTTGCACAAATGTTATAAACATGGATTTGAAATTCAGTTTTCAAGAAATGCATTGTTTAGGGAAAACGGGTTGTGGCATGTATTGGTTTTTGAAATGGTAAATTAGGATCCTTTTTCCTTTAAAATATGAAAACCCAATTTTCTATCTTTGTATGTGCAAACTAGTGTTTTTTTGTGATTGTTTCTGGAAAGTGGTCTTGGTTGGATTCTGTGGTTTAATTTGGCATCCCTACTGAGTATTTTTAATGCTCACGCCTATTTTTTATCATTTCAGTCGTAGGTTTCCCTTATTCAAGTTTTCTTGGCTGAGTTGCTCATTTTGGGAGCAATGTTGGCCTTGGTTGGGAGGTGACCGAAGGGTCACATGGAGGTACGTCTGTTGTTCGGTTTTATTTCTTTTTGCTGCTAGAGTTTAGTACTTTTTTTCTGTTTATTCTTATTTACTTTTTTTTTGGGCCAAATCGTTCCCAATGTTTTAACTTTGATGTCCGGCACTAGTTGCCATCCTGGGGAGATCGGGAACACCCCTTGGGACTTGTCGCGAGCCGGATCGGGTGACCGGTTCAGGTTCTCCCCAGGATGGTTTATGACAATAAACATCACAAAGGACTTATGAATCATTTTCCTTAATTTGTAAGATAATCAGAGTATGTTTTCTTGGTTTTCAGTGAGTGACACGTTTTGAGTTAAAATGTCAATTTTCAACTGATAGCAGACACTTTTAGTCATAACAGTCACATTATTCGTTAGATTGAGGTGGGGTTGATTATTACACATCACAATTTACTCTTGTATAATTTTAATAAAGTATAAAAAAATATGAATGCATTTTTTGGGTTTTTAGTATGGATTTTTGTTTTTTTACTTGAATTAATGTCAGTTTTAAATAACAAGACACATTTAGAGTCATATTGGTGACACCATTCATTGAATTGAGGTGAGTTTTATTCCTACACATCAAAAATTACTGATGGATCATTTTCCTAAAGTATCAAAACAATCATAATTCATTTCCTTAGTTTTCAGTATGTCAGTTGTGTTTTTTTACTAAAATGTCATTTCAAACCAAAAACATGAAATTCGAGTTATACCAATTTCATCATGGGTTGGTTTGACATGAGACTTCTTCATACATGTCACAAATGACTTATGAATTGCTTTCCTTAATAGGGAATACAATTGGAGTGTGTTTTCTTGGTTTTTATTGATTGAAACGTTTTGAGTTAAAATGTCAATTTTAAACTGATAGTGAACACTTTTAGTCAGACCGATCACACCGTTCATCAGATTGAGGTGGGGTTGATTAATTCATGTCACAAGTGACTCATGTATTGTTTTAATAAATTATCAAAACAATACAAATGCATTTTCATAGTTTTCGGTATGTCAGTTGTGTTTTTTTACTTGAATTAATGTAAATTTTAAATAACAAGACACATTTGGAGTCATACCGGTGACATTGTGCATCAGATTGAGGTGTGGTTGATTCCTACACATCAAAAATGACTGATGGATAATTTTCCTAAAGTATCAAAACAATCATAATGCATTTCCTCTGTTTTCAATATGTCATTTGTGTTTTTTTACTAAAATGTCATTTCAAACCGAAAACATGCAATTTGAGTCATACCGATCATATCGTGTGTCGGTTTGATATGAAATTACTTCATACAAGTCACAAAGGACTTAAAAATAATTTTCATTAATTTTTAATACAATCAGAGTGTGTGTTTTTGGTTTTTAGTGAGTGACACATTTTGAGTTAAAATGCTAATTTTAAACTGATAGCAGACACTTTTAGTCATACCGGTCACACCGTTCGTCGGATTGAGGTGTAGTTGATTCCTACACATCAAAAATGACTCATGAATATTTTTCCTAAAGTATAAAAACAATCTGAATGTGTTTTCTTAGTTTTTAGTATATTAGTTGTGTTTTTTAACTTGAATTAATGTCACTTTTAAATAACAAGACACATTTAGAGTCATACCGGTGACACTGTGTGTCGGATTGAGGTGAGGTTGATTAATAAACATCACAAATGATTGATGGATCATTTTCCTAAAGTATCAAAATAATAATAATTAATTTCCTTGGTTTTCAATATGTCAGTTGTGTTTTTTTACTAAAATTTCATTTCAAACTGAAAACATGGAATTTGAGTTATACTAGTCGCATCGTACATCGGTTTGACATGAGACTACTTTATACACATAAAAAAGAACTTAAAAATCATTTTCATTAATTTGGAATACAATTAGAGCATGTTTTCTTTATTTTTAATGAGTGACACATTTTGAACTAAAAATTAAATTTTAAACTGATAGCAGACACTTATAGTCACATCGGTCACACTGTTCATTATATTGGGGTGGGGTTGATTCCTACACATCACACTAACTCATGGATCATTTTTCTAAAGTATAAAAACAATCTGAATGCATTTACTCAGTTTTTAGTATGTCAGTTGTGTTTTTTTACTTGAATTAATGTCAATTTTAAATAACAAGACACATTTGGAGTCATACCAGTTACATTATGCATAAGATTGAGGTATAGTTGATTCCTACACATCAAAAATGACTGATATATCATTATCCTAAAGTATCAAAATAATCAGAATGTATTTACTCAGTTTTTATTATGTCAATTGTGTTTTTTCACTAAATGAATTGCATATTGATTGGTTTTTTAAAAGAAATTGATGGTCCTCATTTATAGGGTATGTGTGTTATTTATAGACCACAAAAGAAAATGAGTATCTAGAGGGGGTTTCCCCATCCCTTGAGTTTGTTGTTACATCTTTGATCCCTTTACAGTTAACACAGAATAATATCCTCCTTCTGCAATATAGCTTTAGTCGGCCTAGTGAAGAACCAACTGTCATATATTTAGGACCTCCTAATGAATATATGACAGTTGGTTCTTCACTAGGTCAACTAAAGAGTGGAGTAAGATCTTGTGCCCATTATGTCTCAAGATGTCACAACAAACTCAAGGGATGGTAAAACCCCTTCTGGATACTCGTTATATGTTGTGGTCTATCAACAACACACATACCCTGTAATTGAGGGCCACTGATTTCTTTTAAAAAATCAATCAACATCGAATTCATTTAGTGCGCAAACAAGGACCACCAACGGCCATGATTTTCAGCTGGGTGTTTATCCCATACAAATCATAACATTACCATCAAACAAAGATAAAGATAAGGCAAATAAGATTATTAAAGTCAAAATTATTTGAGAAGTTTACCATCTTTATTCTATATTTGTACATTATTTCATCAGGTATGCTTCTCATTTGTTTCTAAGCATATCTATATCATCTTGTGAATAGGACTACTTTCAGCATTCATGGTATTACTGAAAAAATATAAATACACAAAGGATTAATAATTATTTTAAATGAAATAGTAATTATCTTCTAAAATACCTCTTCAGTGATGCTAGTTTGTTCATGGAATATGATCTCTTTCATAAATTTACAAACATAATAACAACAGTCTTTATCATTGGTTTGTTTCGAGCACTACAAAAATATTGATAAAAATAAGTAATTTTTTTATGTGTTTGGATATTGAAATCTTATTATATATACCCTAATTTGTATTCAGTCGTAGTACTTATTAGGTTTCTTTTCCTTTTCCCCTATCCTCATTCCATGATGTAGATGATATTCACGCACCGCCCTATTATAATAGAATCCTCATTAAAATATAATATAAATTATATAATTGGATGTTTAGTTATAAAATGTTGGATGTATTGTATTAAAAAATAACAAATGAGATCATTTTTGGTTGGTTTTTTGGATATTCATGCATTGAATCCAAAAAATAAATATTTGGAGTATCCAAATTGACCGCAATGAGCATCCAATGTTGCCTAAGAACACAAAAAATAATAAGTAATGAAAAAAATTAAAATATATTTGATATGGTTAAATTATAGATTTTTACCTCTGAATTGTAGGTATTAATAAGAGTCTATCATCCATAATTTTATTGTTAAAATATTTGAGTATTCTTGACACTATTTCACACTCTTTATTAGAATTTATGTCTTCTTGTTATATAGAGGTGATGTGAGGACTAATGAGTCCAAATTTTTGTTCATGGGGAAATCCCTTCAATTGTTTTTCATATATATGCCAGAAAAAAATATGAAATGTATTTAGTCATAATTATCATAGTATATCATCTTTTAGAAAATAAAATCATGAAAACATACCTCATGTAAACATTTAAAATTGAGCCACCTAACCAATCATAGTCGAGGATTTTAGTTTCACTCTCAACACCAATGAAGTCTGGATCTTCCCCTCCGTACATATTTTCTTCAAAATAAATTATGTGATTACCACCATCTTTCAAATTCATATCCACATGATCCTTCAATAATAATAAATGTGGATATAGAATGGGAGGTTAAGGTGCTTTGGGTAGATTGTTTTGATCAGTTGGTTGATCCTTGAGATGGTTTTGAACTGGTCTTTCATTTCACCCCTTCCCTTTGTCTATATGTAATAATTTCATCATTTTAGACTTTTTTTCATTAAATGTTTAAGGTTTAGCTTGACAATTAAATTGGAAATGAATACCTCATTGTCGACATGTTTTTTTATAAGATGTGACATCCATGCGATGAATGTTCCTAGATATTGTTCGACCGTATGAATATTTTCATCATCAATTGGAATAGATATATCAGCATACAACTCTAGGGATACAGTAATTGGCACTCTGACATGATTTTTCAGAAGTGGTCTGTTGTGTATCATGTCGTTCTAGATATTGAACATTGTAGTCCTCACTATAAGGCAATGGGTGGGTGTTGATGGATATAAATCACAGTCATTTTCACCCTATAGAATATCAATATAGGAAAGGTATCAATTTGTAGTGTCTATATGACTCACATTTCATAGAAACAATTATTATAAAATTTACTACCTCAGTTAAGAATTGTTTTTTATGGGAATGGATCGCCTCAAAACTGGTGGGGGTGGGGCAGGATCTTCACACGTGGGTTGTTATTGAGTTGTTTCTTCTCTTTGCCTCCCCCCATAAAACTTTATATCATCTCTCTCTGGTATTGTAATTCTTCTTGAAACATAGCTAATGTTTCTATCATATTTTTCATTTCCACAATTTGATCCTATGCTTGTTTTTTTCTCAAAATGTGTTTAGGGTGTCACCCCAAAACCCACACCTCTGATGCAGCCATACTTTTTTGGCTACTTCAAGGCCACTAAAAGTATATCTGCATCCTATGTGGGTGTTGTTGATTCTTGTGACTATGTCAGATAGAAAATATAGTAAAATAATTAATCATTGTTATGTAATAGCAATTTAAAGAGAAAAAAATTATTATGTCATACTTACACATGTTTCCCACACTTTTTGTGTGTTTTCATCTATTAGTTTTCCATCTTTAGTTACATGTTCCTCCTTCTATAGCACATGGCATGGGATGGAAGTGGATGTGGATTTGGACTCTTCAAGCTATATATAAACAAAAGAACATATTTATTGTGTTGTTTTATGTCACATAAAAGTATTATGGTAGATTTAAAATACATTCCATTTTTTTCAAGTGATGTGTACCCCATCCTTTCTTTATGGTAGGGGTATGCTAGTTTTGATGCTTGTTGTTTATTTTCAGTACTCAGTTATTGCTTAATAAATAAAACATTATCAATCAAAGTGATGAATACATGTACCATTAAACAATGTATTACTAAACCTAATGTTTCTGAAAAGACTGCTTCACACAATGGACAGTAAATGCATCCCATGATGCTTGGGTTATTAGGTGTGCATAAATAAGAGGTGGGTGCGGTTTTATTTTCCCTTCAGCATCTTTAAGATGATATTTCATTAAAAGTGTGAAAAAAACCTGTGAATCCTTCCAATAACCCTTAAGACATAGTCTTTATGCGATTCATCTACTATAAATTCACTATGTAAGAGATGATTAAGTGTAAGTCAATGTTTCATTATTTTATTTTTAGTAAATTAAAAAAATAATATCATAATTTTATCATAATATCTCCCCACATCAGTGTATTAATCTCATCCACAGCATGGTGCCATGAAGTTACATCAATCGCCACACATTTCCAAGTAACAATTCCAATGTAACTACTGAACATGGACTTGTTGGGGTTAACATGTTGGACCCAATTATTCCATACAATCTCGTATTCGATGCCTTTCTCTTTAGCCTTAATGATTTTTGCTAATAATGTCAAACTATAGTGCTTCTGTTTTTTTTTGCGTCGTCGGTGTTTCTTCACCTTTCATTTCCTTGGATCCATCATCATCAATATGTTTCTCTGGATCTAGAGGGCTAGTATCATCATGTGCAGATGGTGGTTATACCTATGCACTGGGAGCAGCAACAGGTTGAGAAACATGTAGTTCATCTGCACTACGAGCAGCAGCAGCTTGAGAAACTTGTTGTACCTGGGGATTGGGAGCATCATCATGTGCATAATTCATTATCTTCAAAAGTGGTTTAACATTTAATTTATATAACATAAAATCAATAATTAATAGATATTAACATAAGGCAATAGGTTGAGAAACTTGTTGTTCGTCGGCACTGCGAGCAGCAGCAGGTTGAGAAACCTATTGTGAATGGGGATTGGGAGTATCTTCACGTATAGAATTCATTATCTAGAAAAGTGTTTTAACATTTAATTTAGATAACATAAAAGTATCATTGAATATATATTAACATAAAGTAACACGATGTATATTAGAAAAAAATAACATGATTATTGAACTCTCTTTTTTTAAAGGTTGAATGGATTTGACCCCTCTATCAAATATCCAAATCCCTTCATTGTGGTCTCCTATAATATAAAAAATTACATCTACATTAAGACCACTACAAAATGATTGTGACATCCCAATGAAAGGATCATCCTCTGTTCAATTTTCATCATACTCTTCAGTGGTTTTGCTCAATAACATAACAATTGAACAGTTTTGGTTTGCAGGATCTGGAACATAAAATACTTGTATTGTATATGATGCCATTATAAATAGTTTGTCTTTGTACCATTACTTACTGAAATCAACTTTCACAAATCTCAACTCGTCTATTTTAATATCACTTCTGTTATCAAACCACTTTCATTGAAAAATCATCACTTGGAATTTCGTATAATCCAACTCCCATATTTTTTTATGATGCCAAAATATGATATATTTGCATAAATTGGATTTCTATCCTTAGCCCTAGAAACATGAATTTCTTCAGCCACAAGTATAACTCCACTATTATTTCTGGTATTGTCTTCATCGTGTTCATTAGTATAGAATGTATAACCATTAATTACATAAGCATTGTAAGATAATACGTACATACTTGGTCCTCAGGCTAGCCATCGAAGTCATTCTGAAATTGAGTCTGGATTTTCATTTGACTCCTTAAAAATATTGTCATGAAACCATCCTATAAATTGTTGATTATGTTTATTTGATATCCATTTTTCAATCCTTGATGGATTTGAATGCCTAATAATTTCTTTGTGGGTTTCAACATATGAGTTAACTTCCAAAATGTTATGAAAAATGTAAAGGTAGGCCTACTCCTGATCTATAATATTGATTGTGATGACCTCCTTTCCAGAAATTCCTTCACCCGCAAGTTGCCCAGTGTGATGAGATTTCATTAGACCAATGATTTTCACATTGGATAGGTATTCGGTACAGAATTCAACAGATTCCTCAACAATATATCACTCCACAATAAAACCCTCTGGAAGACTTCAATTTTTGACATACCCTTTAAAAATCTTCATATATCATTCAATGGGGTGCATCCATCTATAGTGCATGGGACCACATAGCTTAATCTCTCTCGCCAATTGAACCATCAAATGAACCATCATATCAAATAATGTCAGTGGGAAAAACATTTCCAATTCACATAATATGATGACAATTTCTCTTTCCATAGTCAGAAATTTTGTCGGGTCTATAACTTTGCTACATATAGCTTTGAAGAAGAAACAGAGCTTCATTAAAGTATGATGGAAATTCTGGGGGAAATTCAATGAAAACCTATAGAAATTATATCTTTCATCAAAACATAGTAGTCATGTGATTTCAGACCTTTTAACTTTAAATCGTGCATTGACACGATGTTCTTGATATTCAATGAATACCTCTCTAGAACCTTTATGTCATTCAAGAAGTTTCAAAACTGATATTTCTCCTACCTAGAAAGAGTGTAAGTAGTAGAAGGAAGAAGTGTTCATTTTTCACCCTTCACTGGTGCCAACTCTTCTCGTATTCTCATGTCAACCATGTACAACCTAGCCTTAATTCCATCATTTTTTTACCAGGTGAATTTATCAATGTGATGATGACACTATCACATACATTTTTTTCAACATGCATAACATCAAGAAAATGTCTGACGTACAGAAAATTCTAGTGTGGTAATTAAAAAAACTGATTTTTTTTTCAACTGGTTTTCATAAGGTTTTTCAAAAATGGTTTACCAAAAGCAGTGTCCATATCTTTAACTTTCTCAAACAGTTGATCACCTATTAGTAGATACAGTGGTGTACATTCTTTTGAAATTCTATCAAATGATATCATCTAATATCGGTACTTATGTCATCGGGGTAGAAATATGTGATGTCTTAAAAGCACAGTTTTCAATGAATGTTTCAACCAAATTGATTGTGTACCTTATTCACAGAAGGGACGCCCAAGAGTTCCTTTAATGCTATATCCTAACAAATTTTTAAAATCAGGAAAGTTATTTATCATCCCATACAACATGTCTCTCAACATGAAATCTTAATTTCTGTAAACATCATACATCCTAACACCTAAATCCCACAATAATTAAAATCCTTGATCAATGGAGCCAAATAAACATCAATATCATTACCTGGTTGTTTTGGTTTTGATATAATCATAGATAACATGATGTGTTTTCATTTCATGCATAACTACAGTGGGAAGTTATAATTTACCAACATAACTTTCCATGTACTGTGAGTGATGTTTTTAAAACCAAAAGGATTCACTCCATCTATAGATAACACATGACAAAGGTTTCTCGGCTCATTTCCAAAGTCAGAATATTCATGATCAATTATCTTCCACTAAGGAGAGTCTAACATATTCCATAGTTTTCCATCTTTATTTCTTCTGTATGCATGACACATCAATTGCTCTATAATCTCCTCACTTTCATATAGGCTCTTAAACCTTCGAATTATTGGAAAGTACCATGAAACTTTCATATGACCGTACTCATATTTCTTCTATCCAGAAGCACCACACTTTGGGCATTATCTAAGTGGTTTTTGGTCCTTACAAAACAGGGTAAAATCATTTAGGAAAGTGTGTATTCATTCAGAGATCATACCCATCGAGCGTAGCATTTGTTTGGCATCATATGTTTGGCTCGGAAGCTCATTATCTTTTGGGAGCATGTCATTCAAGAGAGTAATTAATTTCGTAAAACTGGCATTACTCCATCTATTTCCTGCTTTCAAATTATACAGCTTCAGTACGGTTGAAAATGCTATATATTTAGTGCAACCATCATACAATGGTGTCTTTTCACAACTCTTTAACTGATCAACAATATTAGGCAATCATGAAGTTCATCTTCAACATTCTGTATCATTTCCTTAATATGATCTTCATCATCATGCACATCTATATTCACATCCTCGATACGGTCTTCTTCATTGTCCATGCTTGTAATCATATCAAATGATCCATAAAACGTAGTGTTATCCCAGTCACTAGATACATTCTCTTTTTCCCCGTGTTTATTCCAACATTTATAACCTCGATCTATTCCATGATAGATCAAGTGTTCTTCCAACTCCTCTAGACTAACTTGTCTTTAATAATAGCATCATAAACACATGAAAAGAATTTTAGAAGGATCATATGCATGGTATTTTTCAAACTTGATGATCTATTTCACTTCATCTTCATACTCTTTTGTTATACAATTGGCATACATACATTCTTTATTCATATCCATTCTATTTGATTCGATGATATTAATATTTAACAAAATAAATACACAAAACATTGATATAAAAATTAAACAAGGCTAAAAAAGTTATAGACTTTAAATATCCTTTGAAAACTATTTATAAAATCATAGTTGAAATCCCATTAAAAACCAACCATTTACACAAATTCCTCTTTAAAATAAAAAACCCTTCTTAAAATAAACCAATTAGTTCCAAACATCCTTTCTCAAAACCCTAATTCTTTTTTTAAAACACTTTAAAGAAATTTAAAACCAAAAATGGTATGTTGAACACATATAATTTTTTAAGAAACATTTCAAAACACTTGAATCATTTTAAAATTGAACCCCTAACAAAATCACTATAAGTCATTATCACTTACCTCTATCTAGCCAATGAAAATCATTGATGGTTGCACACCTTATATTAGTAATTCAAAATGGGCGGGTTGGGGCGGGGCAGGCCAAGCCCGTGCGGGTTTGAGCCCACATGGGTTTGTCCGCAAAAGCCCGCATATAATGCGAACAAAAAAATTCAAACCCGCCTCGCCCCGCATAAGCCCGCGGGCTGCCCATGGGTTTTCCACATTTAAAAAATATATATACTATTTATAATCATTTAAATACTGTATTTTTTCTCATTTTTAATGGTTGTTGTTGGGAGAAGTATGGATTTACAATACCTAGATTTTTAAGGGATGTGATGAAACATTTTTCTATCAGTTAATGGTGGCATGTGGTAATGACGATGTGGTGGCAAACTGTTATGATGAAAAGTAGGTGAGTGATCAGTGAGGGGCGATGAATGATATGGTTATCCATGTGGTGATGAGAATGGTTGGAATGAACGATGACTTTTCAAACAACAACCATTTAAAAGGAGGCTATTAGGTTTCCCATTAGATATTTTTTGATTTTCTTAATAAAAAAATAAAATTAAATAATAACAAAATTAGATCGACCCAAAAAAATATTATGATTATAATAACTTTTTTATAATTAAAACAATGTGAAGGGGAGATGAGTTCAATTTTTCGAGAGGTGGGATGACACATCATGTGAATATGGTGAATAATTACAATATAAATATTATAATATCATATTAAAACAATAAATATAAACCTATTTAAAATTCACATGTGAATGAATGGTGAATTAGTATGATAATTATGGTGAGAAATCATATGTCATGGTTTAATCATAATTTTTTATTAAAAAAACTAAAATATTAAAGAAATTTATATTGTGAAAATATATATTTTTTTTTAAATTAGGCCCGCGGGTAAGCCCGCACCCACGTGGGCTCAACCCGCCTTAGCCCGCACCCACGCGGGCTCAACCCACATTGGTTCATGCTCTAAAGGGTCAAAATTTTTAGGTCTACCCCACCCCACATTTGCCCCATACCCGCGAAGCCTACGGGCGGCAGGCCCATTTTGCATCACTACCTTATATGTCTCATGAAACCCCCCTATATATCTCTGATCCCTAGTTTTTAGTGTTCCTACCATCAACCTTATGGATTTTCCAACCATCGATCAAGCATAAGGGATATGTAATCAATATAATAATTTAATCCTCTATATAGAACCACCGATCAAGGAACAAAATGTCATGGGATATACTATAGGTACTAGTGTGTAACGATCCAAAAAGGAACTATAACTAAATGGACCAACATTTAACATATGTTTCATCCAATAATAACATGATCCACCCAATTAAACCATACTTAACTCATTATAATGGAACCTTCCCACTAGCATTGTCTTAAACACAACTAGAGGGCATAGAAGTGTGTGTACCAACTAGGGTAGCATGAATCAAGACCTCCCACCTAGACACCTAAGTTACCATAAACAAACAACCATAGAGGTGAGAAATAAATAAAGATAATTACTAAAACAATGTCCCACACCTCACCTCCAACACCATCACATATAACATCCCCTTTTCATATCATACATCCATCATATAAATAATCAATAACCCATAACCGGTAAAACAAGTATAGGGGAAATCATTGAGGGTCGCATGAGAAATAAACCATTTACTTTTTAAAGTGAAAAATGGGTCTTCACATAAAAACCAAATTAGTATGTATAGTCTTACTCTCCTTATTTAAAGTCTCATAATTTCAATGATTTTGGAAGCACTTGAAAAAAATCCCTTTTTCTTTCCAAAACATTCTCCAAGCACATGGAAAATTCATTTGAATAAACAAAAAATTCATAAGACCTAAATTTACTATTAAAAACATTTAAATGACCCTATTAACCTTTAAAAATATGTTTTTCATGAGAATTAATCTAATTTAAAAATAGTACATGAAATTATTATGAAAAACCCCTTATGTCAAGCCTAGAATTTAAGAAAGAAATTTATAATTTCACCCAAGAACCCATAAATTACTATAATTTAATTGAAAATAAATTTATAAAGTATACACATTCCATGAATTATAAAATAAAGGAAGATAAAAGAAACACCACCTTTAAAATGAATGGTAACCAATACGCAACATGTCACCTTCCATGTAAAACACTCAAAAAACCTAAAATTGTAAATCCTCATGAAAAATGAATTTCAGTTCCTGGTATAAGGAGAAACCTATGGGAAATATAGAAGATAAGAGGTATGGGGGATATCAAGGAGAAAGAGTGGGAAGAATTCTTGAAATGGAAAAATAATTTTTTTCTTAAATAATTCAAAAAAAATCACATAACACGAACTTAAGAAATCATAGAATATTATAATTCTCATTTTCCAAAATAAATCATATCATAATAACATATAAATTGTGAATAAAATATCATTACATGGAAAAAAATCCTAAGACGATAAATATAAGTGAAAATACAAACATTTTCACAAAAAAAAATTAAAACATTGAAGTGAAAGTTATATTTAATTTTTTTAAGGGAAATAGATTGTTATTGAAAACATTATTATAAATATTTCCTAATAAAAAGTTATTAAATAGAAACAAAAGTTTTAAAAATTAGAAGTAAAATACTTTAAAAATGTTTACTTTTAATATAATATTTAATAATTCAAACTTAAAAAAGACATGATGTATTTATAGGGAAAGGCCTCTATATTGTGGTAAATAATAGACCCCTAAGTCATGGTGTTGTAGGTGTGTGAGATAATCATATCATTTGGGAAACAATCTATGACCTATCGATGGATGAGTAGTGTGGTAATGAAATCAGGAAATTTGTTGTGGGTGTTAGCTCATCATGATAGTTTGTAATTTGAGTAATGATTAGTTGTGGTTCATGAAAATACTATAAATTCTTTGGTCACTAACAAGCCCATGTTAGGATGTGGAGAGTCTAACTGTAAGAGTCATGTTTGGGTAAGTGGATGTGTCCTTGAGTTATTCCATTGGGTTCAGTGATGTGAGCATGTATGGGAGTTGTTGGAAATGATTGTGAGTGTCAATATTCAGCTGACAATAAGATATGTACATGCTTATGTTTTGGTAGTGATGTAATTTCTTAGTGAACATTGGGAGTGGTGTGTAGGTGAACCTAACCCGTAGGTAGAGGTGGTTGGTTTTTTGTGTGTTCATAAGTGGTTGAGTTGCACCAGTAGATGATAGATACTCATGTAAGGGTATCGATTAGAGGAGATCAAGAATGAATCAATGGTGTCAACCTATAGAGCGGGGATTGGGTTGTTAAGGGAACTTGGTGATGGGAGCTAGTATGATTTTTCACTTAGTTCATGGGTTGAATCATGTGACAAATCATAATGAAGTTTTATTTAGACATATACACTTGGGAAAGTAATAAAACATGGTATTATTTAGACATCGTTTTATAAAAATATACTATGAATTATTGATTGGATTGAAAAGGTATTGAGAAGGAAGACGGTGCCTAACATTTGAGTTTTTTTAATCGTGGGTGTATTCAAGAAGAATATTGGAATTAGGAGTCCAATGTGTAGGCTTAGTGGCCCAAGATGGTCAAGAAATACCTCTAAAGACACTTCTCAGGGATGATAAGTCCTTATAGGGGGAGATTGTAATGGACTCGGACTTTCTAGGTGTGTTATTCCTTATTTTCAGCCTTTCTTTAAAGTGATTTTAGTTATTATCTTTTATAATGAAATCATTCCCATGGTTATGTATGTAGATACCCATTTGGTTATCGCCAACCCATGGTGATCTAGAATGGGATTCAGGCCTTGTACTGAGCCATCTTGGGTGACATGTCATGTCAACTCGTGTTAGGTTGTTACATATATTCACTTTAATACTTATGGGAGTGAAAATTTTCATCACCATCTGAATCTCATTCTCTTATGAAACCAGAGGCTCAAGCTTAATCTACTACATGGTGTGATACTCTTTATTATATATTGTAATTGTTAACCTCAAAATTTCATAGCTCACATAGAAAAAACATGTTATGTAGAATATCTCATAATTATCCTTTTACTAGAACATGACAACACAAATTTCTCCATCATGGTGTGTTCACATGAACTCCAAGTATACTTGATCATTCATATTGATATGTTATATATAGCATAGAAATCACAAAGTAGGTAGAGCTACCAAGGTCTTCCTAAGCCACTTCATGAAATGTATAAACTCCCCATGACATGAATAACTCTTACACATTCCCCTCATAGTGTGTCCATTATTACCATTACATGAACAAATCTTATATATAAATGAAATTATCTATATTCCAATTAAAATTTTCATGAATATTGATATTTTATCTCTCATAGTGGATAGGCTCCCCCTTTTACAATACATTTCATGAATATTGTAACTTCCAACTCATTCTCCACGTATTTAAAAAAATTCTAAATTTGAGTTTCAAGCTTAAGAAAATTATTCAAATATTACTAAATCCTAAAATATTTTTTATGGAGTGATCTTACCACATAGAATTATACCATCAAAAAATATATCCAACTATGTCATAATTTAATATAGGAAACAAAATATTAGGCTAATAACACCACTACAATACATTTCACCCACTTAAATTCATAAGTTTCAAGAAATAACAGTATTTATATTCTATTGAATATTTTTAAATCAACCAATTAAAAATATGGTATAGGAAAATTGAATTTTATCAAATATAACTAGTGTGCAAACAAGGACCACTAATGGCCATGATTTTCAGTGAGGCGTTTAGCCTGTAAAATTCACAAATCACCACCAATATCAAACTATAATAAGTGAAACTAGTGATAAAGAAGAAAAAAATAATCACATAGGTGTGGTTAAATATGCGGAGGAGGTGCGTTCATGGTTTAGGAGAGACGTGGCGGAGGAGAGGTTCCGCAGAGGAGAGGCAATGGTGGAGGAGAGTCGCGGCGAAGGAGAGGCATGGCGGAGGAGAGATACTGGTGGAGGAGAGGCGTAGCGGAGCAGAATCTTGTGACAAAGATTAGTTTGTGGAAGCAGCCGAGGAGGAGGATGAGGCAAGAGAGGAGGGAGGATGGGAGAAAAGGAGGCGGTGGTAGTGGCGGTGGCAGTGGCGGCGGCAACGGTAGGGATCCTTTTCCATGAGAGCTTGAGGGGTGCGAGGAAGGAGGAGAAAAATAGGGTTAATTTATAAAACCCGACAACACTTTTATTAGTTCTAGATAAAAATAGCTGATAAAAGTATGATTTATCAGTGCTAAAATTGAAAGCACTGATAAAACATGCCTTTATTAGCACTTTTTTAGCGCTAATAAAGGCTCCTCTTTATCAGCGCTGCAATTGAAAGCACTGATAAAACATGCATTTATCAGCAATGTTTTCGTGCTGATAAAGGATGATCTTTATCAGTGATTTTTAATTAGCACTAATAAAACATACCATTTATTCATAATTATAAAATTATAACCAATATATTTATTAAATACATGTATTTATAATTTAAATTATAATTAAATATATATAAATATAAATTGATATATTATTTTTATTTTTATTTTCATAATTATTTAAATAAATAAATATATGTATGTCTACGTCTATGTATATATTCATTAAAGACATACATTTATAAATACATATATTCAAAAGGTATTCATAAATATATATTTATCATTTAAAAAAATATTTTGTAATTTTATAATTATTTCAACATATTTATATTTAATTAGTTATATATAATTATAATTATATATAATATATTTAAAAAGTAAATAATTATATATAATGTAATGTCTCAAAAATTATATGTAATTTTTTTTAATTATATGGAATTATTCTAAGACCACACGCTTTGACGGCATGTGATTCCGAGACCCAGTGAGCCCGAAACGGAATTTTGAACTTTTTTTAAGTATGCTTAAGTAAACGTATGAGTTGGTTTTTCTAACTTTTAAACCAATGCTTGGCTCAAAAATCTGAGGGCACCGTGGAATTCAGAATGTTGAGATTCACCTATAAAGAACTTAACTTCGGCCGACAAGGGATGAATAGAAAAGTTAATTTTCAGACTTTTTGAAAAAAAATAAAAAAATAACTTTAAAAAGTTATTTTCTTTTCTTTTCTCATCCATTGAGCGGAGGAAGATGACATTGCAGTGTAGCGATGAGGCGCATTAATGAGCCTCAATAAGGGCTCATTAACTCGTAGTGTAACGACACTTTAATGACGTGTAACAGCGATGTTGTTTCATAAATGAAATAGTGTAACGACGCGACGTCACAGCATAACAGAAACGCTTCGACATGTTTTCTTTTTATTTTGGTTGATGCGTTGGTGGAATGAGGAATTAAACTATGAGGATTCACTGACGAACCTCCGACTAACTTCCTCTCCAATGAAGAATGAAAAAACTATGATTAAAGTTAAACATCTTCGACGCACCTCAAAGAACGGAGTCAGAAGCGATGAACGACATCAATGTCTTGAAACCTTGAGGACAAAATGTTGTGTCATCAAGCATCAACGTGGTATGTGTTATTTGATTTTAAAGTTCTTCTCTGTTCTTATTCTATAAATTATGAACACGGATCAACCCATGAACAGGTTGATCCGAAAATCATGCGTTTATACGGGAGGGTGACTTTTATTTTTAGAGTTATTATTTGGGATTAGTTTATCTCTAGTTTGATTAAGCCACAATCCTCGATTCTCCCCATGATTATAAACCTCTAACGTGAAGGGCATGATCTGACACGAACAAGGAACGAGTACCTCTGTCATGTGCGTTCTTTGTGGTCACAACCTCAAATTGGTGGCAATATGATTCTGGGACCTTTACAGTGAAGAGGACTTTCCCCTGAGAGCGCAGGTGTAGGTGGTGCGAAGAATGGACCACCGAAGTGTGCCCATTGATCCGCTAAACATATGTCGGCGTGCTCATCGGTACCCTATGACGATAAGAGGCTATGGCAGCAGCGGGGATACATGGCACCCACTTGGCACTGCATGGAGGGATAGCCTATGTATGGGTCATCCGGGTGGTTCGGCGAGCCACAATCACTCGGCCATGGTAGGAGGGCCCCGAGCATCCGCGAGGCTAGCGGAGGCTGGACGCGGCAGCCAGTCGCATCTCGGTCAGGTGATGGACCACCGGCCTGCACCGCATGGGCTAGTCTTCAGGCTGGCGGGCTGCGCCCCCACCTAGTGGGCCAGACCCACACCGGCAGTCCAGACTAGACCGGGTCGCCGGGCGACCCGGTGGGCTGGACCCTAGGCCAAACCGGGCCAGGTACAGTGAGGCCCATTAGCCTAGCCCACTGTCCAGGCCAGATCGGACTGACCCAAACCCGAACAGGGTCAGGTCGAGTCAGTCGAATTAAACTGGGGTATGTGGGACCCCCGTGCCGGGTTGGTTGGGTCGGTCTGATGGGGTCGGACCGGGCCCAGACACAACCAGCCCCTGTTTACTAAAACGCTAATAACTCACAAATCGGGCGTCTTATTGACAAGACATTTGCGGCATTGGGACCCTCTTGACGAGGCAGATCTTTTGAAATTCCCTTATTAGGCTTTCATGGAAGTTGAGATGTGACGAATGGCTTGAGGAGCGATTCTCTCATGCACGCTATGTATGGAACCCTGCGGTTGGCTGAGACCTAAAGACTATTGACTTTTGACTCTGTGCGACTCGACTATGGCCCAGTGGGAAGCACTTATGTGTGACTTTGTAGGACCATGGTGGGAATCACTTCTGTGTGACTTTTCAGGCCCACGGTACGCGATGAGGAGGAGTACCTCAATTGGCCAAGATTAGTGGGAAGCACTTTGGTGTGACTTTGCAGGCCCACGATACGCGATGAGGAGGTGTACCTAAGCAGTCCAAGTTTAGTGGGAAGCACTTCTATGTGACTTGGCAGGCTCACTGTACTCGATAGAGGAGGAGTTCTCGAGTAGCTGAGGTGTTTGATGATGTGACTGATGATTCTTCTATAATTACCCTAAATGTATACTCGGTGTGAGTTATCTTGTGCTTCGTACTTTGATTTAAGGATTTTTGTGTGGTCTTTACTTTTTTTTGGGTCCCTGGTAAGTAATTTGTTACTCACCCCTGCACAGGCTTCACCTACACATGTTGTGTCTGGTGCAGACGATTGACATTTTGACAAAGACTTTGGTGGACTAGGACCTAGAGGTGCTCAGGGAGACAAGACTGGTAGACTCTATGATAGTGGTCTTGGTGGCCTAGAACTAGGCAGGGTCCAATAGAATCGGATGGATAGGATGTTCTAATTCAGCTTCCAGTAGCTACACTACTCTCACGATCAAGTGGGGTTTTCCACGGATGTCCATCAGAGTTTCCTTTTTGTACTTTTCTATTTTCAATTATTTTGTTGGGTAAGTATTATGGACCACTTATATTAGTTTTACTTGTACTCGGATGTGATTTAGTGATACTTTTTTCCTTTCTAGTGTGTGGTACTTGGTTGGGCGTGTGTGTGTGTGTACAGGTACTCAGGCAAATGTATCCCACTTACAGGTTGACGCCTTCGGTGCTAGTCGTTATCCCCTGGCCTTTAGGAGGTGGGATTGGGGTAGTCACGGTATGGGCCCAGGGGACGGGTCATGACAAAGTGGTATCAGTGGTCGGTCGGTCCCACTACAAAGACCGGGAGTCTGTTGTTTTGTTTTGGGGAAACAATGTTAAGTGTTGCGGGTTCGATTTTCAGATTCGGGGAGTCCAGTGTTGGTGTGGCGGCCAATGTATCCATACACCAGGACCTTGAATTTTGCTTTTTGGCTCTATAAATTAAAACACTAGTTGCATAAGTGTATCCTTATCTTCTTTTGAATAAAAGTCATCTCACCAGGTATAACCTTCTGACCATGGTACATCTTGATCTATCTTAGGATGCCTCCACATAAATGACCAACCAGGATCCTGATATGAGGTAATGAGGATATCCCTCATAGCAATGAGGCATCCATTTAGGGACCAGTTCTAGAGATGGCCTTACTAGGTGGTGCACCAGTGCTACCACCACCCGATGGTCAGCATCTACTGCCGGTAGTTCTAGCATAGGACGTGTGCAGACTCAGTACTCTGCATGATTTTCAGAGACAGAGACCTCCCAGGTTCAGGGGAGAGATAGATTCCCAGGTCACTGAGTACTGGTTGGAGGTAGTGGCGTGGGTCTTCCACTTAGTGAGTACACTGCATGACTAGATGGCGATCTTAGCAGCAAACCTTCTGTAGGGTTTAATAGTGAGATGGTGGTGCTTGACCACCCAGACGCATGATGAGGCGACCTTCACCTGGGTAGACTTTGAGCAGCTTTTTCGGGAGGAGTTTTTTCATGTGACCTTGCACTCTGTGCACATTCAGGAGATACTTTACCTACAGTAGGGTATCATGATGTTGGTCGAGTACTCAGTAAGGTTCATCGAGTTGTCTCGTTACTCGATAGATATTGTATGAGACCCTTTCTTTAGGGATCAAGCCTTTAAGAAGGGACTCATGTGGGAGATTAGGGCATCATTGTTGTCTCTCAGCATACTTACTCAGGCTGGGGTGCTGGAGCGAGCCCTTCTGGTAGAGAACTTCTTGGCGAAGCAGGCACCCACAGCTAGAGCTACCAACAGACCCCAGGTTTCGGAGTCTTTGTCAAGAAGTAGACAATAGACGCAAGGTCCCAAGTAGGGTAGGTCTTTTAGAGAATGACCCCAGGACTTAGGGTTGGGAGTGCAGGGCTCCCAGACCAAAGGGAGTCAGTCGGGAACCAAGATTTTCTTCTTGTGTGGTGGGCAATGACGCATGGCACATGACTGCCTGACTCACCTTACAAATGACCAGCAGAAGACCGAGGGTATTCCGAGGAAGAGGTAGCGGTTTAAGCAAGGAGGTCTATAGGGTGGCAGATGTGGCAGTGGATCAGACCGAGCAGCAGGTGGTGGGCGATGGTTTGAGGTGTTATCACCACCACCCCCAGGTGGTCCACCCCGGCCTTAGGGAGCAGGCGAATAGGGGAAAGCACAGCTTTAGGTAGCGGAGGCTTATGACCATGGTGCTTTAGAGATGATTTGAGATATGATCTATGTCTTCTCCACCCTAGATATAGTTCTTATAGACACAGGTGTTATTCACTCCTTCCTTACCACGACTCTTTCGGAGCTTGGAGATTCTAGTGGAGTCGTTATCTCGATCCATACGGCTAGTGACTCCTACAAGATGGGATTTGACAATTACATAATGGTTTTGGCAGTGTGAGCTTACTCTAGTAGGTGAGAGCTTCAGCAGGGATCTCCTAGTAGTGGTGCCAATTCCTTACGACGTAATCTTATTTATGTAATTTTAATCCACATTCCATGCTCAGATTGATTGTTTTAGGTGTACAGTGCGGTGTGTCTGCGAAGATGGGACCGAGTTTTCCTTCACTGGCGAGAAGTAAACCCTTGCAGCACAGGACGAAATTTCTTAGAGGAGGTTGAAGTCGATCAATAACTAGTTGTCTAGCCTCACCCTCAGTGTAGTTTATGAGAGGGGTCCAAGCTTTCCTGTACTGGTGGATGAGTATGAGGATGTTTTTCCAAAGGATGTTCTAGGACTACCTCGTCATAGGGAGGTAGACTTTTTTATTGACCTATACTCTGGAACGACACTGATATCCACACCGGCATATCATATGGCTCTTGCGGAGCTTTTCAAGATGAGGGTACAGCTGGAGGACTTGCAGTAGAAGGGGTTTGTAAGGCCCATCATTTCACCATGGGCAGACCTAGTGCTTTTTTCCAAGAAGTCATATGGGATTTTGAGGTTGTGCTTGGACTTTCGGTGCCCGAACCAGGTGACCATAAAGAACAAGTATCCTCTGTTGATAATCGATGATCTCTTCGACCAGCTGAAGGGAGAAAAGTGGTTCTCAAAGATAGACCTCAGATCAGGCTATCACCAACTTCGGGTACAGGATGAGGATGTATCTAAGACAGCCTTCAAGTGATGGTACTACCACTATGAGTTCTTTTTGATGCCTTTTGGTGTGACCAACACCCCAGAAGTGTTCATGGGACTCATTAACAGGATCTTCCAGCCTTACCTTGACCGGTTTGTTGTGGTCTTCATTGATGACATCTTGGTGTACTCAGCATCAAAGGAGGAGCATGTTACACACTTGTAGATAGTCCTGGATACACTCCAAGAGTACCAACTTTATGGAAAGATCTCTAAGTGTCAATTTTGGGTTCGGGAAGTCCACTTTTTAGGATAAGTCATCTCAGAGGCTAGAGTTGTAGTGGATCAGGTGAAGATAGAGGCAGTACTTACTTGGGGGTTGCCTAAGAGCATGACTAAGGTGTGGAGCTTCTTGAGGTTGGTTAGTTACTATCGTGGGTTTGTACCCTAATTTTCCAGAGTAGAAGCACCCTTATTGTCTTTGACACGGAAGGGACATCCCTTCGTATGGATGGAGAAATGTCAGTAGAGTTTCAAGGAGCTAAGGTGGAGACTGACTAGTGCCCCCATCTTGAGACTACTAGAGGAGGGAGTTGGGTATGTAGTTTACTGCGATGCATCGGGGAACAGACTGGGTTGTGTCTTGATACAGGATCAAGTAGTGATCACCTACGGATCACAACAGTTGAGACAACATGAGCAGAACTATGCAACCCATGAACCGGAGTTAGCAATAGTGGTCTTTGCCTTGAAGATGTGGCGGCACTACTTGATGGGTGAACAATTTATAGTTTACTCCAACCACAAGAGTCTCAGGTATATCTTCTCCCAAAAGGACATGAACCTAATACAGAGGTGATGGCTAGAGTTCCTCCAAGACTATGACTTTGAGATAATCTATACTTCTGGAAAGGGGAACATGGTGGCAAACGTGCTCAACAGGAGGACTGGTTTGCAGCTACTGAGTGAAGAGATAGGGTAGTTGTCCGCGATGTAGATATCCTTTATGGATGATGGTGGAGTTTCTTACCTTTAGTCAATGATTGTTACTCCCCTACTCTTACAGCGATTCAGGGAGTCACAACTGGTGGATATTGACTGCAAGGCCCGATGTGCTCAGTTATCCTTAGGATGGGCTCTTAATGGATTTTTGATAGGTGGGGAGCACGTCATCATTTTTTAAAGGGCGCATTGTAGTGCCAATGACGTTGTGGGAGGAGGTTTTGAGGGAGTTCTATACATCCCCCTTGGTGGTACATCCTGGAGTGGCGAAGATGTACCAGGACCTATGACATCAGTACTGGTGGTCGAGGATGAAGAAAGTAGTGTCCGAGTTCATTTCACGATGTCTCACTTGTCAGTAAGTTAAGGTCAAGCATCAAGTTCCAGCAGTCTTGGCACAGCCACTCAAGGTACTGGAGTGGAAATGGGATGGTATCTCAATGGACTTTGTGGAGGGTTTACCATGCACGTCCAGGGGCCACAACTCTATCTGGGTGATCATTGACCGACTCACCAAGTCGGCTCACTTCCTACCCATCCGAGATCAGGGACCAGTAGAGGGCTTGAGACGCCTCTATATCCAGGAGATAGTG
Organism: Viscum album; assembly: GCA_963277665.1. NCBI lineage: Eukaryota > Viridiplantae > Streptophyta > Magnoliopsida > Santalales > Viscaceae > Viscum > Viscum album. Next base: position 1,322,177,130 of record OY728138.1, read on the forward strand.
CGGCTTCATGGGGTGAATTTGAAGATCGTCTCAAATCATGACGCTCTCTTTACATCCCAACTGTGGATGGGATTACATGAGGTGTCCAGGACGCAGTTGCGCTTGAGCGCATATTTTCATACCTAGACAGATAGTCAGACGGAGCGGACCATATAGACCTTGGTAGACATGCTACATGCTTGCATCCTAGATTTTGGTCACATTTGGGAGGACCACCTACCACTGGTGGATTTTTCATACAATAATGGTTATCACTCCACCATTGGAATGGCACCATTTGAGGACTTGTACGGGCGACCTTTCAGATCACCCCTATGTTGTACAAACTGAGGGGAGTCAACACTCATGGGTTCGGAGCTGGTACGGACTACCACTGAGAAGGTGAAAAACATCCAGGAGTGGATGAGGACTGCATAGAGGAGGTAGAAGTCTTATGCTGATAAGAGATGGATACCCTTGGAGTTTGAGGAGGGCAATCGTGTATTCCTTCGGGTCTCACCCCGAAGAGAATTGAGAAGATTTGGTGAGGGTAGCAATCTATCTCTGAGGTTCATCAGACCTTTTCAGATATTGATCAAAGTTGGTGATGTGGAATACCACCTAGATCTTTCCCCACACATGCATCAGGTGCATGGTGTTTTCTACGTATCGCAGCTGAGGAGGTACGTGCATGATCCATTGCATGTCATCGACTGAGGAGAGTTGGAAATTGATGATAGGGGATGTTTTTGGAGTTCCCTATGGAGATAGAGGATCAACAAGAGCGAGTCCTACATGGTCGTTTGATTCCTCTTGTGCAAATTCGGTGGCAACACGGGAATCTACAGAAGAGAACATGGGAGCAGGAGGCTCAGATTCATGCTCAGTACCCTCATCTGTTTGATTAGTTTTTGTTTTGAATTTTCAAACCACGTGCTTTGACGGCACATGATTCTAAGGCCTGGTGATCCTGTAATGAAATTTTGAACTTTTTTTAAGTATGCTTAAGTGAACATGTGAGTGGGTTTTTCTAACTTTTGAACTAGTTCTCGGATCGAAAATCTGAGGGCACTATTAAATTTAGAAAGTCAGGATTCACCTATAAAGGAATTAACTTTGGTCGGAAAAGGCCGAACGGAAAATTTACTTTTTGGACTTTTCGAGAAAAAAAATAACTTTAAAAAGTTATTTTATTTTATTTTCTCATCTGTTGAGCAGCAGACGATGATGTTGCGGTGTAGTGATGAGGCACATTGATGAGGCTTAATAATGGCTCATTAACTCATAGTGTAATAATGCTTTAATTATGCATAACAATAATGATGTTTCATAAATGAAATAGTGTAACGACTCGATGTCATAGCATAACAGAAACGTTTCGACATGTTTTCCTTTTATTTTGGTTGACGCGTTTGTGGAAAAAGGAATTAAACTACAAGAATTCTCTGATGAACCTCTGACAAACTTCCTCTCCAACGAAGAACGACAAATGCCGATGAACGTCAAACATCTTCGACGCACCTCAAAGAATGGAGTCAGAAGTGATGAACGACGTCAATTTCTTGAAACCTTGAGGACGAAACATTGCGGCATCGAGCGTCAATGAGGTAGGGGTTATTTGATTTTAAATTTATTCCCAGTTCTTATTCTAGAAATGAAGAACGCGGATCAAACCACAAACATGTTGATCCAAGAATCATGCATTTATGAGGGAGGGTGACTTTTCTTTTGGGAGTTATTATCTGGGATTAGTTTATCTCTAGTTTGAATGAGCCAAAATCTCTGAGCATCACCATGATTATAAAACTCTAACGCGGAGGGCGCGGGGCTAACACGAACAAAGCCCGAGAACCTCCACCGTGTGTTTTCTTTGTGGTTGCACCCTCAAAGTGGTGACAATATGATTCTGGGACCTTTGTGATGAAGAGGACGTTCCTCGGAGAGTGCAAGCGCAGGCGGTGCAAAGAACGGACCACTAAAGCGCATACGGTGGTCCGTTGAACATCTTCTGGCGGTAGTGGCGGGCGGAGGTGGCGGTGCACTTGTCGGCACACCACGGCGGCAAGAGGTTGCGATGGTAGTGGGGAGATGCAGTGCCCACCTAGCGCTACGTGGAGGGACGACCCACATCCAGGTCGTCAGGGTGGTTCGGCGAGCTGCGGTGGCTCGATTGCAGTAGGAGGGCCCTGCGAGTCTGTGGGGCCAGAAGAGGCCAAACGCGGCAACCAGCTACATCCTGGACAAGTGACGCACTACTGGACCACATAGTGCGGGTCGGGCTTCAGGCTGGCAAGTTGTGCCCCCAGCCTGCGGGCCGGACCCACGGCCCATCGGGCTGGTCCCATGGCCCAGCGGGCTGAACCTGCACCCAGGGGGCCAGACCCACACCGGCAAGCCAGACCCGCGCCCTTCAGGTTGGTCCAGACTAGACCGGGTCGCCGGGTAACCCGGTGGGCTGGACCCTCGGCCAAACCAGGTTGGGTCCAGCGAGGATCATTGAGCCTGGCCCACTGGCCAGGCTAGATTGAACCGACCCAAACCTGAACCAGGTCAGGTCAAGTCGGTCAAATTAAATCGAGGTATGTGGGACCCCAAAGTTGGGTTGTTCGGGTCGGTCCAACGGGGTCGAACTGGGCCCAGACCCAACCGGACTCTATTTACTAAAATTCTAATAACTCACAAACCGAGGGTTTGATTGACGGGATGTTTGCGGCGTTGGGACCCTCTCGATGAGGTGGATCTTTTGGCATGCCCTGAGGAGGATTTCATGGAAGTTGATATGTGAGGAATGGATTGAGGAGCGATTCTCCCAAGTGCGCTATGTAGGGAACCCTACGATTGGCTGAGACCTAAAGACTACTGACTTTTGACTCTGTGAGACTCGATTGTGGCCCAGTGGGAAGCACTTCTGTGTGATTTTACAGGCCCATGATACATGATAAGGATGAGTACCTCAGTTGGCCAATATCAGTGGGAAGCATTTCTGTGTGACTTTGTAGGCCCACAATATGCGATGAGGAGGTGTACCTAAGTAGTCCAAGGTTATTGGGAAGTACTTCTGTGTGACTTGGTAGGACCATTGTACTCAATAGAGGAGGAGTTCTCTAGTATCTGAGGTGTTCGATGATGTGACTGATGATTCTTTTATCATTACCCTAAATGTCTACCAAGTGTGAGTTGTCTTGTGCTTTGTGCTTTGCTTTGAGGATTTTTGTGTGGTCTTTCCTTTTTTTTGGGTCCCTACTGAGTACTTTGTTACTCACCCCTACACGGGCTTCGCCCGCACGTGTTGTTTCTAGTACAGATGATCGACATTTCGACAGAGACTTTGGTGGACCAAGACCCAGAGGTGCTTAGGGAGACGGGACCGACATATGCTACGACGGTGGACTTGGTGGCCTAGGACTAGGTGGGGGCCAGTAGGATCAGGTGGATAGGACGTTCTACTTCGGCTTCTAGTAGCTACAATACTCTCATGATCAGGTGGGGTTTTCCACAGATGCCCATCAGAGTTTCCATTTTGTACTTTGCTGTTTTGAATTCTTTTATTGGGTTTGTATTCTGGCCCACTAATATTAGTTTTACTTGTACTCAACTGTGTTTTAGTGGTACTTGTTTCCTTTCTAGTGTGTGGGACTTGGTTGGGTGTGTGTGTGCATACAGGTACTCAGTAAAATGCCTCCCACTTGTCGGTTGATGCCTTCGGCGCTAGTCTCCAGCCCCTGGCCTTCAGGAGGTGGGTTTAGGGTAGTCATATCATGGGCCCTGGGGGAAGGGTTGTGACATATAACTAAATATTTATATTTTTAAATGTAATAAATACATTTATTATTTATTTAAATATATTTATCGTGATTTTAAATATTTATGAGAAGATAAAGCTTCATATATATAGGAAATTAATAAATACACCAAGTATATATAGTACTATAGTATATATGGCCAACGTTAGGGTAAACAATGAACATATATTCATGAGAAGAACATACGCACCAATTGACACATTCATTTGGAAACATAAATTTATTTAAATATTTATTTATTTATTTATTTAATAAGTATTTGTATGTATATATATATATTAAAAAGTATTTATATATAATATTATAAACATATAGTATAATAAATATATAATAAAGATATAAATAAAGCTAATAATCATAAATAAAACATAAACATAATAAACATGTGTTTTTTATTTAATGTATACATATAAATATTATTTTTTAATATAATTGAAATATTTTTATATAAATTAATAATATTTTCTATTAAAAACTTTTATCATCACTATTATTAGCACTGATAAAGTCACCTTTTTATCAGCACTTTTTGTTAGCGCTGATAAAGGGGGACTTTATCAGCGCTAATATTAGTGCTAATAAAGGGTAGATTTATCATCGATTTTTTCTAGCACTGATAAAATTCCCCCTTTAATCAGCGCTTTTTTATTAGCACTGATAAAACCCGAGCGCTTCCCTTGATTTCATTTTTGGTAGTGTTTATCCAATAATTATTATTAGACTCTTACAAAACTCTTCACATAGACCTCAAAATAACTTTTAAAATCATATGTTTATAGGTTTTTTGTAAATTTGTAATTTTTTCTATGACATTAGAGCCTCGATTATCTTCAAGGTAGTATAGAAGTGGAATTCTCAAAATAATGATTGAATAAATTTTTGTAGAAACCCATGGTTAATATTTGAAGGGATTAGGAAAATAAACTTGATGGTGTTTTATATCCATATTGGGTGACCTCATGGAGTTGGATGCTCTTCCACATTGCTCCACTATTGTGAAATTCAAGAAAGAATCTATTATAATTTTTCCCACCTACAAGATCCATGTAGTTTTAAAAATACAATATTTTTATATTTATGTTGAGATTATTTCATAAATTTAGTCTAGTATTTGGATCCCTACAAACTCAAGAAAAAGAGATGGTCTAGGTTATGTTAAATCAATAATAAATCAACATGGGAGATTGTGGTTCTGAATCTCAACTTGAACAAAAATAAGGGTCAAAAGACAATCTCAGGAGGGCACCAATATCATATAGGGCTTCTTAAAAGACTCGAACAGAAAAAAGCAGGACAATCCCACATGGATTGGTCCTAAAAGTTATCAGTCTGTTTAAACCCACATTTAATGAAATCTTAGGAAATTGAGTATGATATAGTCCACATTTTAACTAGATCAATTCATGGCTCTATATTCATCTATAATTAAAATTTAAAACACATTTTATTCATTTTAAAGTGTGTGTCTCCAAGTACACATGTCACTCCCTCTGTAGCTTATTTCCCCTCTCATTTTTTTTCTTTCCCACTAACCCTCTATTCCTTTTGGCCGCCCCTCTTCACCCATAGTTACCATTTATGCCTCCCACTCTCTATGTCATCGTATCAACCTATTCTCTATGTCCCTCTGCTTCCCTGATCCCCATTCCCTGGCTCCCTTCTTCCCACCCTCTATATTCCTCATAGGTCTCTCCCTATCTTTCCTCCTAAATATATTGACCACTGGATATTATTTTTGAATGATTTTTAGGGTTTTTCACTATCGTCTTGAAGACACTTCTCTCCTACTCTCAGATGACGAGTTCCTCTTTGCAACAGTTTCTTCAACATGTTGTCACAATTTCTTTACATAGGATGCCTATAGGGATTCATCAATGAGAAATAAAATAGTCACTCTTATATTCACCTTCATTGAATCAATAATGTTTTTACAGATCTGAGCCATAAGTTAGAGAACTCAGTTGATTCACACGACCTCAGCTGAGTTTCTTTTCTTCATCAACAACATATACTCCCACTATACATGGATTTGGAAAGGAGAAATAGATTTCATACATTGACTTTAAATCTGTATTGGATTCACCAATTCAATTTGATTCTTTACATAGAAAGATTTTATATTTCTCACTGATTTTAATCACATCACATTAATGAAGTGGTTAACGCTTTATGGGTTTTTTTTATTATAGGTAGTGACGTTAATTTATTTAAAGTGATTCTTCAGGTTTCCCAATTAATAGAGTACTTCCAATAACTGTTCCCACACCACTAGGCCTAAACCATTGCGACTTTAATAGGTTTTCTGTATCATGGAGTCATGCTAGTACTGGATTCTGACTTCCAATAAGTTTTATATTTTTTCAAAAACATCTGAATGTTAGTTTCATTAGGATATTTTTTACCAGAATCACGTGACATGTATATATATTTTAATTACCATTTAATTTTGTTGGGTGCTTCTCCAGTTTCACATGACATGTATTTTTTCCAAATAAATCTTAATGTTGGTTACTTCAAATTTTCAATTGCACGAGACATGTATTTTTTCTCCAGTTACTTGTGACATATATTTCTTTTTCTCATGTATGAAATCTTTAATATGAATTACTAAATTATTTTTATCTCTATTAAATTTTTTTGTTTCTTTTCTTAGTCTTTATACATTCACGGGCTAAATACAGATAATATTATTACTAATAAAGTATTTTTATGTTTAATCAACTTAAAATATTCCTTATGCATCCTATAATTAAATCAACAAATAGAATCAAGTCTAAAATTCATGGCAAAGGTATTTTACATGTGTAGACATGATGGGGGGAATATAAGTTTTCTTATATAGAAGATCATTAATTTCAAAGAATGATATTTTTTACCAACCTTATATAGAAAGCATATAAAATATGTCAGATATGGGTGACAATCAAAGTGATATTTGTAAGGAGGCTAGACTACATCAGGAGTTTATAATGAAACAAAAGAGGGTTATGTCTTAAGTTTTATCTTACATGTCATTATAGTGACATTTAATTATTATGAAATTGAGTCTAAACATACTTTTTATTTATGAATTTATAGAAATAAAACCTACCATGTGTTGCAGATTCCTCTTTTGGTTGCGGTTATTCAAAATCAAATCTCCAATTGCCTATTTTGATTGAAATAAATCATTCATGTTCAGATCATAATAACATACAGGTTTCATATTGAATTTATTTTTCAAATTTGACTATAAATGATATTTTTCCCTCCATTTATGAAGTTAAAATTTTAATTTATATGTTAAATTTTATTTCAATTCCTAATGTCAAATATTTTTTATACTATGTAATTGGTAAAATTTTATCCCTTAATGAAGTAAATGATTCAGACTAATAAATCACACGACTACATACCAGTTACCATAATAAAAAAGTAAAAAAGAGATAGATATCAATAAGAATATGTTACTCCACTCTCTATGATATTTGTAGCATCACTATATAAAAGATATGATTCCATAATAAGAATGGGATATCAAGTGTTTCTTTCTTCTATATTTAGGTTGTTTGATAACAATTATTATTCTCTTTTATGAGTCTTATATTACTAAAAATTATAATATGTCATGTATGAAATATAGGAACCAACCTACAAGAAACCATATTGACCAAAAAAATTACTTCATATAATATGGTATGACTCTAAATATTGTTTTCATAACTATTTATGTTGTATTATAACTCGATGTTATTTACAAGTTTACCTTTCTATTCTTCTTTGATGTTATCGATGTATCAACCAAGTTTTCTTTTTTTACAGACAGGGATAATAGTTCATATCATTCATACATGAATGTCTCAACTATATATCCTCACATAAATCATATCAATGTTGAAAATTTTATAAAATCAAATACATGCACACAACCATAATTAGGTAACAGTGGTATGTTATTCACTTCATTAATTGATGACGCATGCCTGTCGTAGGGCATGGAAAAACAATTATTTCCTAAGTTAAAATTTAGTAAAGTGGTCGACCTAGGATGTCTTCCGAAGAGGAGTGCACACAAAACGAGTTGTCACTTTAAAACGAGGGTAAAAAAATGTTTTGTTTTTGAAATGAAATTTGAAATTAAAATGATTGAAAAACTATGATATTTAAAAGGGTGATTAGGCCGGGGTCAGTTTCCTAATTGTAATTCTATCCTTGTTCAATTTAATTCAAACCTCTTATTCTTTGTTGATTAAAGTGAGTTTCCACAATCGTTTCCTCTCACTTCCTTGGTGAAATTATTATTGTGAGAGAAAACCTTACCAAGATCTTGGTTTGGTCAACTCTCCTTCCATGTGTAAAATAGTTGTATTGAATATCCTTAATTGAAATGGGCAATACCCGGTTGGGTTTTGTTTATCCCAAACAATCAATAACATTCACTACACCTTTTACACGTACTGACGATCATCGAGTACTTTACCACTAATTCCTGGTTTATTCCATCGTATATAAACCAGAAATTAGTGGAGGGAGATATTGATTATTTTACCAAAGAAAAAATAAATAACAGAATTAATATTCAAGAAAGATCGAACTTGATAATAAAATCCTCTATAAGAAATTGAAAACAACTTTGAAGAAGAAAGAAATGTATTTAATTGCATCCAAGAACTCAAACATTACAATGTAGAAAACCAACTCTTCCCCAATCACTCCAAAAGTTTACCCCACCATGGTAAGGGTAATCGAGTTGAATAGGGAAGAATAAGGAATTACAAAACTATGAAAAAGAAAATAAATAAAAGGGAAATCTGAAAAGTTCTCCTTCTTGGTGTCCCAGAAGGAATGGGGTGGAGAATGGGATGATTTGGGAAGGTGGAGCTCTCCTCCTTTTATATCCAGAATGTTTCCCCTGAATTTTGACGCGTTGTATCCCCATTAAATGATATCTTCACGCATTGAGGTCTTATTGAATGTTGTTCATAATTACCTTGGCCATGTCCCCTCAAAATATTCGCAAATTTAGACATGTATTCCGAGAGTTATGTCCGTTTTACTATGATAATTTATTCTGTCCTGACAGACTCTCCAAAACGAAATCCTTCGGCTTAGGGTGATTTAATGACCCCATAAACGGCCAATTAACTTGGTGCTTCCTTAATAAAAGATGATCCAAAACTCCTTTTTCGTCTAACCACCAAATTTAACAAGCTTTGGGCCCACAGTGGATGAGTTATGGATCCCAAACCAAAACTAGTCAGAACTGCAAACAGTTTTCTTGAGCCAACTTGTGAGCTTCTTTTGAGCTTCCATATGGCTGATTCAGCTTTTAGTCCAAAAATAGTAAATGAATACCTGGATGTGTAGAATCTTTAAAAGAAATAATTTTTCAATTTGGATCAATGTAGATAATTATATGGCCAAACTACATAAATACGTTAAAATTGTTAAAACTCCAAAATGGCCAATTTTTACTATTCATCTCAAAATAACACCATTATCATAAAAATGAAACAATTAGTATTAGAGGAATACTTTTGTGGGTTTAAAAAAATGATATTCAATATAAATTAATTGAAAATATTTTCTCTATAAATTCTCCCACACTTAGCACTTGGACTCATGGACAAGTAAAAATCAAATCAAATCAAATCCAAAACACATATCAATGAGATCTATCAAATCAATTCCAAGAAACAAAAAGATATCATGCCTCATCAAAAACAATTATTTAAAGTTCTAAATTTTATATTTTATTATATTTCCACTTCATTTCTTATCCCATGCACACAAAACACCTACCTCACATGAATTTTCTCTCATCTCACAAATGTAAATGCTGAACAAGGCTTTTCTCATCCAAACTCACACAAGAGTCACCATAGGCTTGATAAATTCCTACTTCTCCACCCGATGTGAGTCAAGTACATGTGTTTCTCATGAGGACATTTCATGGTTGTTTTGTGGCTTCCGGTTGGTAGGATTTAGATGTTAAAAGTTCTGAGGCCGAAAAAGGAAGGCTTGGCTCTTATTGAAGCAAAATTGCAAGATTCTAATTTTCGCTCAAATATTGTCTCCTTCACTTCCCATTTGTTGAAAATATGCTCCATAATCATTCAATCAACTCAGCGTCAAAAATTTAAATCTTTTTAGACATGATTTTTTTTAAAGCTCCAGATTGGCACAGCTTTCTTTTTACATTGGAAGCTCTAGAAAGGCACAACTTCTCTTGTCATAAAAGCTCCAGAAAAGGCACAGCTTTCAATAGAATATTTTTTTCAGCATCACACACATCTCTTCCACAATTTATTTTCCACCCAAAGTATAACAAAATTAGGTAGTACACCACAATACATCTTCCCCCACACTTAAGTTCAACTAGATCATGCAATTTTACTTCAAGAGCAGGTAGGATAGGGAAAATTGGCTTGTAATGTGGCTAACCTAACAGGAAATTCATGGCTATTAGGGGATACAATGAAGGATAAATGTAAAGGTGGTCCATAATGAAAAGGATTATTTTGAAAAGGGGGCATCAAACCAAATAAATTCCTTAATCATTTAAAACACATGTACCCCAACCCTCAAGATTTGAAAGGAATAAATCAAATTCTGGTTAAAGCAAGCATGGTCTGGTTCTCTCAAGAAATGAGGTGAATGAAAAGAATGTGACAAAAATGGTTCAGAAGCCTCACAGGAAATTGATTTCAAAGATATAGACAGTGAAATATGGCATGGGTTTCAAAAATCAGTGTACTTTTCATGAAATTCTAAAATATTTGAACTTGAAAAGAAGTCATTTCAGCATTCATTTAAGCTCGGTTTCATGAAATAGATTGGTTCACTCATTGACATTGGTTTTAAAAATGGTATTTATAATCATTTCAGCACAAAAGTTTCAGAAACACACCAAAAATTGAAAAAATAAACACACAAAAATTTGAAAACACACAATTTTTTTTATTTTTTTTGTGAAAACAAATATCAAATGAAAATCCTATACTACAAAGGTTCTCTCACCCACACTTAAGTGATGCAGTGTCCTCAATGCATTCAGGTTTATTTAACATGTAATCCAATTTTAAAATGAATCACAACATCAAGAAAGTGTGAAGGAGAGGTACAACCTGATTTATTTGCAGTGCAACATTGAGTTATCCTCCTAAGTGTTGCACTCTGAAAACCTACAAATAAAAGAACAAAAGAAAACATAATATATTTATTGAAATAAATTAAAATAGAAATAGGATGAGAATAGAAGGATAAAACTTGGTTTAATCCCCCAAGTGGGCCCTGGGTTTTGACTGCCTCCAGAGGGGCGGTTATAATTGATTATCCTCAATCTGATGGTGGGTGAGGTTTCTTGGTCATGAACCAACAAAAATTCTTATTCCCAGCATGCACTTGTTCCTTATTGTTGAGGACTCCATTGATATAGCATACCAAGTCCACCCCTACTATAATGAGATACAACATGCATGGTGGGGTTAGGACAGTAAATGAGTCCTCCTCTTTCTTGGGTTCCGTATGAACAACATCTTCTTTATTCTCCAATGGTTGCTGAAGGTATGATACATCTGGGAAAAAATCAAAGGGAATGTGAGAGTTTAATTCTATTTGAAAAAAATTAAAGCATGAAGAATCAATATCAAATTATTCCCTTTCAAAGTAAGTATCTTGTGTCTCATTTTCCTCCAAAATTTTCACTTTGATCTTCTCATGTACTCCCTCCATTAAATGTTCAACAGGTTTGGGGAGGTCTAGATGTTATTCCATGGATGGATCTTCTTTTTCATCATCTTCCTCCAAGGAAATACATGTGTTGGATGAATCTGAAAAATTAAAATAAGGGGAGGAAATACTCAATTTAGTTTCCACTAAATCAAAAGATAATGAATTTATTAAAAGATTAACTCCCTGAGATTGTTTGGATTCAATTTCTTCTTCAAAGGGAGGTGGATCTTGGAGTTTAATTTTCATAGATATAGGTAGATAGTCAGACTCCTCTATCTTCTCTTAAAATTCCACTGCTTGGTTGGTTTCTTCCTTCAATGTTGCTGAATCATCTACATTATTAGGAATAGTTGGATCAAGAAGTTCCTCACACTCATTCCAGAAGTTATCCAGATATTTTTGATCTCCCATATGCATTTCAATAGCTAAATATTATTCATCAATCTTCTCCAACATTGATTTAGATGGGCTTAATGTATCTTCTTTTAATTTCATCAAGGCCTCCATGGGTTCTTCCACTTGAAGGATTTGTGGGGCTACTTCTTCCATCAATTTTTCGAGTTTTGGTTCTTGTTCTAGCTCCATTTGTTGATCTTGGGATGCATGTACTTGTTTCACTATCAACTCTATTTAGGTCTCCAGGTTTTGAACTGTTTGACTAATTCTTTCTAATTGGGCTTCAACATCCTTGTGAACTTCTTCTTCTTGGTGTTGCACTTTGATCATTTCTTGATAAAATTCTGGAAAATACTCCTGAAGTTCAATTAATTCTCTATCCAATCCCTCCAACACTGGGCATTCGAGGTTCTCTTTAAGTTTTTCAATGAGATCCTTGAATTCATCCTCTCTGATGATTTGGATTCAATCTCCTCGAATTTGTTTAGCCAAGAAAGAAACTTTATACTCTATAGACCAAGGTGATTCAATAACTGGTTCTCACACTTGTGGGTAATTGTTCCATGAATTAAAAAAATAATCATTTGAAAACAACATGGTAAAATATTTTTTTGGAAAAAAAAATAAATTTGAAAAAGTGAAATATTTACAAATAAATTGTGGCACTACCTCCCTGGCAACGGCGCCAAGTTTGACGCATGCCTGTCGTCGGGCATGGAAAAACAATTATTTCTTAAGTTAAAATGTAGTAAAGTGGTTGACCTAGGATGTCTCCCGAAGAGGAGTGCACACAAAATGAGTTGTCACTTTAAAACGAGGGTAAAAAAATGTTTTGTTTTTGAAATGAAATTTGAAATTAAAATGATTGAAAAACTATGATATTTAAAAGGGTAATTAGGTCGGGGTCAGTTTCCTAATTTTAATTCTATCCTTGTTCAATTTAATTCAAACCTCTTATCCTTTGTTGATTAAAGTGAGTTTCCACAATCGTTTCCTCTCACTTCCTTGGTGAAATTATTATTGTGAGAGAAAACCTTACCAAGATCTTGGTTTGGTCAACTCTCCTTCCATGTGTAAAATAGTTGTATTGAATATCCTTAATTGAAATGGGCAATACCCGATCGGGTTTTGTTTATCCCAAACAAACAATAACATTAACTACACCTTTTACATGTACTGACGATCGTTGAGTAATTCACCACTAATTCCTGGTTTATTCCATCGTATATAAACCAGAAATTAGTGGAGGGAGATATTGATTATTTTACCAAAGAAAAAATAAATAATAGAATTAATATTCAAGAACAATCTAACTTGATAATAAAATCCACTATAAGAAATTGAAAACAACTTTGAAGAAGAAAGAAATGTATTCAATTGCATCCAAGAACTCAAGCATTACAATGTAGAAAACAAATCCTTCCCCAATCACTCCAAAAGTTTACCCTACCATGGTAAGGGTAATCGAGTTGAATAGGGAAGAATAAGGCATTACAAAACTATGAAAAATAAAATAAATAAAATAGAAATCTTAAAATTTCTCCTTCTTGGTGTCCCGGAAGGAATGGGGTGGAGAATGGGATGATTTGGGAAGGTGGAGTTCTCCTCCTTTTATATCCAGAATGTTTCCCCCGAATGTTGACGCATTGTATCCCCATTAAATGACATCTTCATGCATTGATCCCTTCTTTAATGTTGTTCATAATTACCTTGTCCGTGTCCCCTCAAAATCTCAGCAGATTTGGACATGTATTCCGATAGTTATGGCCATTTTACTATGAGAATTTATTATGTCCTGTCAGACTCTCCAAAACGAAATCCTCCGGCTTAGGCTGATTTAATGACCCCATAAACGGCCAATTAACTTGGTTCTTCCTTCATAAAAGATACTAAAAAACTCCTTGTTCGTCCAACCACCGAATTGAACAAGATTTTGGCCCACAGTGGATGAGTTATGGATCCCAAACCAAAACTAGGCAGAACTGCAAACAGTTTTCTTGAGCCAACTTGTGAGCTTCTTTTGAGCTTCCATATGGCCGATTCAACTTTTAGTCCAAAAATAGTAAATGAAGACCTGGATGTGTAGAATCTGGAAAAGAAATAATTTTTCAATTTGGATCAATGTAGACAATTCTATGGCTAAACTACATAAATTCATTAAAACTATTAAAACTCCAAAATGGCCAATTTTTACTATTCAACTCAAAATAACACCATTATCATAAAAATGAAACAATTCGTCTTAGAGGAATACTTTTGTGGGTTTAAAACAATGATATTCAATATAATTTAATTGAAAATATTTGCTCTATAAATTCCCCCACACTTAGCAATTGGACTCCTGGACAAGTAAAAATCAAATCAAATCAAATCCAAAACACATATCAATGAGATCTATCAAATAAATTCCAAGAAACAAAAAGATATCATGCCTCATCAAAAAAAATTATTTCAAGTTCTCTATTTTAGATTTTAATATATTTCCACTTAATTTCTTATCCCATGCACAAAAAACACCTACCTCACGTGAATTTTCTCTCATCTCACAAATGTAAATGTTGAACAAGGCTTTTCTCATCCAAACTCACACAAGAGTCACCATAGGCTTGATAAATTCCTACTTCTCCACCCGATGTGAGTCAAGTACATGTGTTTCTAATGAGGACATTTCAGGGTTGTTCTGTAGCTTCCGGTTGGTAGTATTTAGATGTTAAAAGTTCTGAGGCCGAAAAAGGAAGGCTTGGCTCTTATTGAAGCAAAATTGCAAGATTCTAATTTTCACTCAAATATTGTCTCCTTAACTTCCCCTTTGTTGAAAATATGCTCCATAATCATTCAATCAGATCAGCAGTAAAAATTTCAATCTTTTCAGACATGATTTTTTTTAAAGCTCCAGATTGGCACAGCTTTCTTTTTATATTGGAAGCTCCAGAAAGGCACAGCTTCTCTTGTCATAAAAGCTCCAGAAAAGGCACATCTTTAAACAGAATATTTTTTTCAGCATCACACACATCTCTTCCACAATTTATTTTCCACCCAAAGTATAACCAAATTAGGTAGTACACCACAAGACATCTTCCCCCACACTTAAGTTCAACTAGATCATGCAATTTTACTTCAAGAGCAGGTAGGATAGGGAAAATTGGCTTGTAATGTGGCTAACCTAACAGAAAATTCATGGCTACTAGGGGCTAAAGTGAAGGATAAATGTAAAGTTGGGACATAATGAAAAGGAATATTTTGAAAAGGGGGCATCAAACCAAATAAATGCCTCAATCATTTAAAACACACGTACCCCAACCCTCAAGTTTTGAAAGGAATAAATCAAATTTTGGTTAAAGCAAGCATGGTCTGGTTCTCTCAAGAAATGAGTTGAATGAAAAGAATATGACAAAAATTGTTCAAAAGCCTAACAGGAAAGTGATTTCAAAGATATAGACAGTGAAATATGGCATGGGTTTCAAAAATCAGTGTACTTTTCATGAAATTCTAAAATATTTGAACTTGAAAAGAAGTCATTTCAGCATTCATTTAAGCTCGGTTTCATGAAATAGATCAGTTCACTCATTGACATGGGTTTTAAAAAATGGTATTTATAATCATTTCAGCTCAAAAGTTTCAGAAACGCACCAAAAATTGAAAAAATAAACACACAAAAATTTGAAAACACACAATTTTTTTATTTTTTTTGTGAAAACAAATATCAAATGAAAATCCTATACTACAAAGGTTCCCTCCCCCACACTTAAGTGATGCAGTGTCCTCAATGAATTTAGGTTTATGTAACATGTAATCCAATTTTAAAATGAATCACAACATCAAGAAAGTGTGAAGGAGAGGTACAACCTGATTTATTTGCAGTGCAACATTGAGTTATCCTCCTAAGTGTTGCACTCTAAAAACCTACAAATAAAAGAACAAAAGAAAACATAAGATATTTATTGAAATAAATTAAAATAGAAATAGGATGAGAATAGAAGGATAAAACTTGGTTTAATCCCCCAAGTGGGCCCTGGGTTTTGACTGCCTCTAGAGGGGCAGTTATAATTGATTATCCCCAATCTGATGGTGGGTGAAGTTTCTTGCTCATGAACCAACAAAAATTCTTCTTCCCAGCATGCACTTGTTCCTTATTGTTGAGGACTCCATTGATATAGCATACCAAGTCCACCCCTGCTATAATGAGATACAACATGCATGGTGGGGTTAGGACAGTAAATGAGTCCTCCTCTTTCTTGGGTTCTGCATGAACAACATCTTCTTTATTCTCCAATGGTTGTTGAAGGTATGATACATTTGGGAAAAAATCAAAGGGAATGTCATAGTTTAATTATATTTGAAAAAAAATAAAGCATGAATAATCAATATCAAATTCTTCCCTTTAAAAGTAAGTATCTTGTGTCTCATTTTCCTCTAAAAAAATCACTTTGATCTTCTCATGTACTACCTCCATTAAATGTTCAACAGGTTTGGGGAGCTCTAGATGTTCTTCCATGGATGACTCTTCTTTTTCATCATCTTCCTACAAGGAAATACATGTGTTTGATGAATCTGAAAAATTAAAATAAGGGGAGGAAATACTCAATTTAGTTTCCACTAAATCAAAAGATAATGAGTTTATGAAAAGATTAACTCCCTGAGATTGTTTGGATTCAATTTCTTCTTCAAAGGGAGGTGGCTCTTGGAGTTGAATTTTCGTAGATAGAGGTAGGCAGTCAGACTCCTCTATCTTCACTTCAAATTACACTGTTTGGTTGGTTTCTTCCTTCAATGTTGCTGAATCATCTACATTATTAGGAATAGTTGGATCAAGAAGTTCCTCACACTCATTCCAGAAGTTATCCATATCTTTTTGATCTCCCATATGCATTTCAATAGCTAAATCTTCTTCATCAATCTTCTCCAACATTGATTGAGATGGGCTTAATGGATCTTCTTTTAATTTCATCAAGGCCTCCATGGGTTCTTCCACTTGAAGGATTTGTGGGGCTACTTCTTCCATCAATTTTTTGAGTTCTGGTTCTTGTTCTGGCTCCATCTGTTGATCTTGGGATGCATGTACTTGTTTCACTATCCACTCTATTGAGGTCTCCAGGTTTTGAATTGTTTGACTAATTCTTTCTAATTGGGCTTCAACATCCTTGTGAACTTCTTCTTCTTGGTGTTGCACTTTGATAATTTCTTGATAAAATTCTAGAAAATACTCCTGAAGTTTAATTAATTTTCTATACAATCCCTCCAACACTGGGCATTCGAGGTTCTCTTTAAGTTTTTCAATGAGATCCTTGAATTCATCCTCTCAGATGATTTGGATTTGAGCTCCTCGAATTTGTTTAGCCAAGAAAGAAACTTTATACTCTATAGACCAAGGTGATTCAATAACTGGTTTTCGCACTTGTGGGTAATTGTTCCATGAATTAAAAAAATAATCATTTGAAAACAACACTGTAAAATATTTTTTTTGAAAAAAAAATAAATTTGAAAAAGTGAAATATTTACAAATAAATTATGGCACTACCTCCCTGTCAACGGCGCCAAGTTTGACGCATGCCTGTCGTCGAGCATGGCAAAAAAATTATTTCCTAAGTTAAAATGTAGTAAAGTGGTTAACCTATGATGTCTCCCGAAGAGTGGTGCATACAAAACGAGTTGTCACTTTAAAACGAGGGTAAAAAAAATGTTTTGTTTTTGAAATAAAATTTGAAATTAAAATGATTGAAAAACTATGATATTTAAAAGGGTGATTAGGTTGGGGTCAGTTTCCTAATTTTAATGCTATCCTTGTTCAATTTAATTCAAACCTCTTATTCTTTGTTGATTAAAGTGAGTTTCCACAATCGTTTCCTCTCACTTCCTTGGTGAAATTATTATTGTGAGAGAAAACCTTACCAAGATCTTGGTTTGGTCAACTCTCCTTCCATGTGTAAAATAGTTGTATTGAATATCCTTAATTGAAATGGGCAATACCCGATTGGTTTTTGTTTATCCGAAACAATCAATAACATTCACTACACCTTTTACACGTACTGACGATCGTCGAGTACTTCACCACTAATTCCTGGTTTATTCCATCATATATAAACCAGAAATTAGTGGAGAGAGATATTGATTATTTTACCAAAGCAAAAATAAATAACAGAATTAATATTCAAGAACGATCGAACTTGATAATAAAATCCGCTATAATAAATTGAAAACAACTTTGAAGAAAAAATAAATGTATTCAATTGCGTCCAAGAACTTAAGCATTACAATGTAGAAAACCAACCCTTCCCCAATCACTCCAAAAGTTTACCCCACCATGGTAAGGGTAATCGAGTTGAATAGGGAAGAAGAAGGAATTACAAAACTATGAAAAATAAAATAAATAAAAGAGAAAACTAAAAATTTCTCCTTCTTGGTGTCCTAGAAGGAATGGGGTGGAGAATGGGATGATTTGGGAAGGTGGAGCTCTCCTCCTTTTATAGCTAGAATGTTTCCCCCGAATATTGACGCGTTTTAGCCCCATTAAATGACATCTTCACGCGTTGATCCCTTCTTAAATGTTGTTCATAATTACCTTGGTAGTGTCTCCTAAAACTCTCAGCTGATTTGGACTTGTATTCCGAGAGTTATGGCCGTTTTACTATGATCATTTATTCTGTCCTGTCAGACTCTCCAAAACGAAATCCTCCGGCTTAGGGTGATTTAATGACCCCATAAACGGCCAATTAACTCCATGCTTCCTTAATAAAAGATGATAAAAAACTCCTTGTGCGTCCAACCACCGAATTGAACAAGATTTGGGCCCACAGTGGATGAGTTATGGATCCCAAACCAAAACTAGGCAGAACTGCAAACAGTTTTCTTGAGCCAACTTGTGAGCTTCTTTTGAGCTTCCATCTGGCCGATTTAGCTTTTAGTCCAAAAATAGTAAATGAATCCCTAGATGTGTAAAATATGTAAAAGAAATAATTTTTCAATTTGGATCAATGTATATAATGCTATGGCCAAACTACAGAAATACGTTAAAACTGTTAAAACTCCAAAATGGCCAATTTTTACTATTCAACTCAAAATAACACCATTATCATAAAAATGAAACAATTAGTCTTAGAGGAATAATTTTATGGGTTTAAAACAATGATATTCAATATAAATTAATTGAAAATATTTGTTCTATCAATTGAATATTTTTTTACTAATATTTATTAGTACACAATTCAGGTTTACATCCGATTATTTCTTAAGATAGTTCAAGACACATGATTTACTTACCATTCATTAGGTGTATTAAAGTTCATAATGATATTGAATTACTTCAATTTTATGTTTAACAGGTAATAACTACAAAACTATATCTTATAATTTTGTTCAGCTTTTTTCTACACAATATTTAGTATACAGGTTTATATTATCCTTATAATACTTCTCAAACATGTTATTTAATACTATTATTTATTAATATTTTAATATGACAACTAATTTTACATTTGATGCATATAGAACCCTTGGACTTTGGTGATCCATGAAAATTTTGTTCATATTGTTCTGCAATGTTTTGGTTTGATGAAATGGTTAAATGATTTATCACCCAAGAAATATATATGTTTTCATTATGCTTCTCCCTTGGAAAAATAAACTTAAAAATATTACCAAATACACCCGAGTACTTGAATTCCCTCATTTTCTTTAATTGTTCTAAAGATGCCAAAGAATTGTATGATAATATTCACATTTACAATAAAAAAAATTATTTACATCAATGGGAATGAGAATTGATAACTCCATTAATAGTGGAGGTGATCCTTATGTTTATAGGATTAATGGTTGAAACTATCATCACATTAGTAACTTATTTCTACCTTATGTAAAACCACCAAAATTTTCACGCCTATATATTTTTAACACCTCAACCAAAGTTTATAACAGTATTCAATCTATCAAGTACATTAAAAACTTGACATGCATTGATATGCATGTAAACTGAAATAATTTTAGTATGTATATTTTTTCACATGTTTTTATTTTTTACAGATTTGACAGAAAACAACATATTATTTCTGTCAATCCAATTATTATCAAGAAACTTAAAATTTATATTTGGTGAATATGATATATTAATTCAACATTTCATAACTGTAAGATATTTGTTGAAATCAACTATAACTCCATATTTGAGACTGTGACTAATTATAAATAGAGATTTTGATCTACATAGTTACAAATTACCAATGACTTCAGAAATTTCTATCCTCATAGTTGGTGATATTGTAGATGTCAATAATAATAGAGATATTATCTTATAGAGATAAACAAGTCAACTGAAATGTATAAACAAACTACATCCACTACATCTTCCCTCATAGTACCCTATAATATATGCAACTGGTGAAGATGGATATTCTAATAATGTGTACCATAATTTTACCACCACATATTCTACTAAATTACACAAAGTTGTAATGAGGGGGTACTTTTCATACCATCTACAATTTTGACATAATATATTTTTTGCACTCTTTCATTATAGATTATTGTTGCAACAATTTTTAGTGAATGCATATACAATGGTTGAATCCCAACATTTATCATTTATTTGGTTCAATAAAAAATAGTTGAGAGTTGAGTTGTATAATGGGTTGTAGGAATCTTACCTCAGAGGTGAGTGTGACAGATCTCTTTATGGAAAACATATCATTCTGTAATCATCTTTTACTGGTGTTCTAAGATACATGATTCAAAATTATCAATATGCAATGGAAATTTGTAATAGGGATAAATATCTATATTTTTTCATAACTTTCATGTGTAATATCTGTTGTCCAGAGATTATAAGATTTATTTTAAATCAAAACCTTCATTATGAAGACTGCCTAAAAATAATCTCAAGAGTTTCCGATATGAAGGTGGATCATCTAATGAAAGATATAAAGTGGGGAATTTTTTTAAAGCACAAAACTGATATTTTTTTGAAATTTTTTAATATTTTTTACATTTGTTGTTAAAGCAATATTATTCAATATTATTTACATTTATGTATTGGTTTTTTTATTTATGCAGTAGTTCATACCAATGAATTTCAAAAGCACAATCTTCCTCATGTTCACATACTTTTATTCCTTCAACATCCTCATAAAATTTCAATTGTTGCTAATTTTAATTGAATTATTTTAGATGAAATACCAGACAAAATTGTCTAGACTTGGTTTTATGAGTTTGTAAAATATTTCATGATTTTTGGACCTTGTGGGTTTAATAAACCACACTCCCCATGCATGAAAAATAGATTTTTTTCAAGATATTTTCCTAAAAAAAAATTCGGTTCATCTATGGATGAGGATGGGTATGTTATTTATAGAAGATGAGATAACATCAGAACAATAGTAAAGAATGGGGTTGAATTGGATAATTGTTTTGTTGTCCCTTATAATCTGCCCATACTGCTTAAATATCAGGATCGTGTCAATGTCAAACTTTGTAATCAATCATGTTTCATTAAATATTTTTTCAAATAGATAAAAAATGGCATGATCGTGTAACAACAACTCTTTATGGATCTAAAACCATAGAACATGGTTAGTTTCAGGTTGATGAGATTAAAATTTATTATGATTGTCAATATATTTCACCATGTGAGTTTGTCTGGAGAATATTTAATTATGAAATCCATTACAGGTTCCCTCCCATTGAAAGATTTTATTTCCACTTTCCTAGTGATAAAACTGTAACTTACAATGATGGATTCAATATTGAAGACATTCTGTCAAAAGTGAAAATATCACGGACTATGTTTGCTTTGTGTTTTGAATCCAATGCAACTTATCCTGAAGCACAACATCTAACCTATGCATAATTCCTAATGAAATTTGTGTTCCACTTGTGTGACCGAAAATGGTATCCTAAAAATGAGGATTTTGTACTGTAAGATTGCATTATATGCCTCCACCATTGGTGAACAATATTACCTTTGAATATTTCTCACTAAGGTTACAAGACCTACATCATATTCTGAAATCCTAACAATAAATCATACAACTTTGAATACATTTAGAGATGTCTGTTATTGATTGGTTTTACTTATTGATGATTCAGAGTTTGTAGAATCTATTACAGAGGATTATTTGTCAGCAACAGGGAATTCCTTACGCAGATTATTTACACACTTTCTGTTCTCAAAAATAGTTTCTCAACCACATGATTTATGGAGTAAAACTTGGAAACTACTCTCATAAGATATCTTATATTATCAAAGAAATATGTTATAAATTGAAGGTATATGATTTCTAAACTTGTTTTTTAAGAACCATAACATTGATGGAGAAGTACTCTTATATTTATGTATGTCTTACTTCTCTCTCATATTTTTTACTTCAATTATTTTATGGAATGATAATTAAAAAAATAAGACTGTAAATTCATGTCATTTATTTATGTGTAAATTTTAGGACCAATAGGGGCTTATATACCCTGAGAGGGGGGGTGAATCAGGGTATGGATATTCTTTTTAAAATTATTCCTACCCCACTGGATCTTGACCTCTTTATTACAAGGGTCACTTTGTTTTCACTTGTGTATTTATTATGATCACTTCTTTTCTTCTTTATCTGATGGTGATGCTTTGAATACAATGCAGGGAAGCAAGCAGGCAGACACAAAGATTTTTACTTGGTTCACCCTCACTGGGCTACGTCCAAGGAGCATACAACAATGATGTGTCGTTGTACCAAATCCACTAAAGCTCACTGCCAATTTACAATGTTCGGGCTAGATCACTTCTATGCACAGGCTCACTACCTTTACAATGTTTAGGATCAGCTCACTGCTTTCCCAATGGTCACTCCCTGTTTCTCTCTCTATGGATCACTGTCGGTGGAGAGGATCACCTTCTTCCTCTTCCTTTTCTCACTGCTCTGGAAAGGATCCACTCACAGTTTATAGACCTATAGGTCTCTTCATTATCACTAATGAATACATCCTCTGTTGTATGTATATGCTCTGTTGAAGTCTAACTTTCACCCGTAGATGAATCTCACTTTGTACCAAAGTTATCGGGTAATCTTCCAGCTTTCACGCAGCCCTGAATCACTATCGTGCTTCAACCATACCTGGCGCCCTTCTCCAAGCCGGCATGCAAGTCTCGGCGTGCAAGTTATAACTGGCACGCAAGTCCGCCTCAACCACTTGCGCAACGCAAGCTTCTACAACTCCAAACTTGCGCGACTCACACCATTTTACACCCAAACCGATATTGGAACACAACCATCAACTATTGCGCTTCTTAAAAACTTGGCATGCAAGTGTCACGAAACCACTTGTGCAACACCCCCTTCTCTAACTCAAAACTTGGGCGACGCCCTTCCTTTCTCGCCCAAACCACTCTGGTCACACATCAATCAACTGGCGCACAACTTCTACTTGAGCGACCACACCACCACTTGCGCGACCACCACACCTGCGCGATGGGAGCTCTGATTTTCTCTCAGTGTTGAACTCCTACAGAATGAGAAGGGTTTGACCTCTATTTATAGGCATTTGGAAACCCTGCACGACGGTGCGCAAGTTTCGGCGTGCAAATCTCTGTCGCGCAATTCACTTGCGCGACCAACCCTAAAACTTGGGCGCCTCTTTTTCCTTTGCCATATTTTGATGTTCTGATCTTAAAAAACATAGGGCGCACAAGTTTTCTCTCCTTCAAGACAATGGCGCGCAAGTCTCTTTTCCAAAACCACTTTTCTCCATTTTTCAATTTTCAGGCCCAAAAATTTGGAAAACACTGGAAAACGATGTCACCTTGTATCTGCTCTTTTTATACCGCCTCCAGATCATCCATTCCTTTGTCTAAATTCTTGAATCAAACATTGATCGTTAACCACAGCCCTTGAACTCGACATGCCACCATGAATTCCTCTTTGTCAACAAATTTGTATGTCATGGTTTGCTTTTTCAACAATCACAACACAGATGTCCACTTTGTCAACAAACACAATCACCTCAAAAATGATTCAATGATACCTTGAGGGATTTTTTCCCAACAGTAAAATATATGGATAAATACTCCAAAATTCTATCAATGAATATAGGAGTACTTATGTGCAGTTTAATTATGTTTATTTTACAAGCAACTGCAATATTTGAAGTCAGGTTGCACCATTTCCTAAAAGATAATGGCATTTACATTTCTAGATTTTAGTAAAACAACATATTCCACTTAGTTTTAACATATAAATTTCTAAAAACATGAGTTACACCATCATGAAGTTATATTGTATTTTGATATAATGACATAATTTCAACTCACTTCCTCTAATTATAATAGATTTACAACTCAATGATAGTAAATTATAGCAATATGCATTGTTGGATATTGATAACATCTTTCACAATAATGGAAGATCATTGAAAAATTACCCTTCAATGTCTTTTCTAGAGTTATTAACTATGTTTAGTGGAAATAGGTTGATTAAACCTAAAAAAATTAGGATAAGGATCTTCTTTAAGCAAAATTTGTTATTTTGAATTAAAAAAATGAATAATAAACAAAAACTAGTCTTCAACACCATTCTTAGAGGATCTTGCACAACGAATGGTGGACTCTTTTTTGTCCATGTCTACGAAGGCACATGAACAACTTTCTTATGGCATGACATATGTCGATACTATGTTCTGAAGGAAACATAGTACTTGTAGTTTCTTTAAGTTGTATAGCATCTCTGCTGTTACCAGGTGGGGGAATGACACATTCTCAATTTTGTATACTAATCGATGTAAATAAAGACTCAACATGCAACATTCAGTAGGGAAGTGAGTTGGCTGAACTTTTACAAAAAAAATAATTATTTGGGATGAATTGTTGATTGTTCTCAAATAGTTTTTTTAGGCTCTTGATCACACCTTGATAGATATTATGTCCTTAAATGCTATAAATAATGTTTGATTTCCTTTTGGAGGAAAAACCATTATCCTTGGTGGTGATTTTTGAAAAAACTTGTCTATAGTATAATGTGGTACTAGAGATGACATGATATTTTTAAATGTCAAATCTTCCTATCTATGACAACATTTTCATGTTATTATATTGAAAAAGAACATGAAACTACATTATTATGACATAAGTACTGATTATATGGAATTAAAAAAAATACAAATTGGATTTTAAACATAGGGGATGGGACGATTGGTGGGAAAAATGATGGTGAGGTTGATTTTTAAATTCTAAAAGATTATCTAATAACTAAATTTTATAATCCATTGGATGTCATTGTTCACCACACATACTCACCTTTAACATCAACTTAAAAAGTCTTAGAGTACTTAAAATCATGGGCTATTTTAGAACCTGCATGAAAAGTTGTATAAGAGGTAAATGACTACTTGTTATCTTTGATTATTGGAGATGAAAAGGTTTATATGAGTTCAAATTTAGTTTTTAAAGAAAGTTTGGATATTGACACCCCAAAAAATATATATGCACCAAAAATATTGAATGAAATTAACATATTTGGTCCATCGTATCATAAATTAACCTTAAAAGTGGGGGTGTCAGTTATGTTGATAAGAAATGTTGATCAGTATTTTGGACTTTGTAATGGAAAATGTTTTATCATCACATTATTGGGAGATCATTGCATTGGAATAGAAATTATAACAAGAACTCATTTCAGACATAAGTCTTTTATACCGTGGATTAATATGGCACACTCAGACTCCATGTGGTCATTCAAGATCCAAACAAGACAATACCCTTTAACTATATCATATGTAATGGATATTAATAAAAGTGAAGTCCAATATTTATCATATGTTTGGATTTTACTTCATCAGCCTGTTTTCTATAATGGTCAACTATATGTAGCAGTGTCACGAACCAAATCTGGTCGCCGCCAAAACCGGCACCTGACCCGACCCGTGGAAAGTCCCGAAGGGCGTTCCCGATCCCCATGGGCTGGCACAAGTTCCTGGGTATCAAAAACTGAAAATTGGGAACGATTTACCCGAGATTTTAACTTAAAACAACAAATGAATCCAATAAATCAAATCTGGATTTTTCAAACCAAAACATATTTTACTAAAATTCAGAACTGAATTACACAATTTTAAACAATGTTTGAAGACCATTACAAAGGTACAAACTCATTAAATGACCGCCCAAGAACCTCCACATGGAAAGAGGCACCACCCTCAAGTCATCTCCACGAAACTGCATCACGATGGACCGCTAAAAACCTGAACCAATGGCATAAAACCTGTACCCAAACCTGTGACACAAAATAAGAAAGTCTACTTACGCCCAATGGTGTAAGTATGGTGTGAGCCAAAGCCCAGTAGGATACCACCACTAAGAGATTCCATATGATAAACATTTAAAGATGAAAAGCATGCAAGTTTTCAAAAACATGAAAAGCTAGTTACAATTTCTAAAAGATGCAACTTTGAATAAGAACAGTTTTCAAGTGGGATATTTTAAAGGATTAACACTTTTAAAATAAACACCAAATCTACTGAATTTTCCAGCCAAATGTACCGTATGCCTACGGTAAGTATAAAGTAACTAATGAGCACAATCAATAGGAAATAACCCCTAGGCACTAGCTAGTTGTGGGTCCCAGGTACCTCGTATCTCGGTGAGAGTAACCATCACAAATATTCATTCCCATGCATGAGCCACTAGTAGGGAATATACCCATAACCTAGTGGTCTCCAATCATCATCATCATAGTTTATTTAGAGTTGTAAGCGTCAATCTTGCTAAGTGAAACTGAGGTCAAACCCCATAGATTCACTAGCATACTAGTACACATCCACCACCTAGATACTCAGGTTTTCCCCTTGTGGTCAAACAAGTTCAAAAAGTCAAGAAATATACATTGAACATGAAAATATCATTTCCACAACAAAAATTCACCCAACATCCCATATGTATACCACACAAGTCACAAAAGTCCATTTTTCATTCAAAATGATTTTGAAATCCGACTCACACCAAAATAACCCACAACACATTTCACATTTCTTCAAAACTTCCAAAAAACCATTAAAAAAATTTATAAAACAATTATAAGATATTTCAACTCATATAATATCCCACACACATGTCACATAACACTCCTTTCATAATAAAAATTTCAATTTTTCACATCACACTCACACAAAACAGTCCACATCACATTCACATCACTTTAACACCTCAATATCTCCTTCAAACAATTTAATAAAATATTTCCAGGATGATACACATGAAATAATAGCCTTTTCAAAAATGAAATGGACCTTTTAAAAATATACTCCTACCAAAACAGTTTGCCGATATAGTTTCACCACTTACACAACTCAATAAACCATTCAAAACTTTCATAAAACAATTATAAGGAGTATACCCAAGCTTTGCACATAAAACCCATTTCAAAAAACTCTTTTTAATCCAAAAGCACACCAAGACCCTACCAAAACATAATTGGAAGCCCAATCAACATTTAATAATCTATTTTCAAATTTTATATAGTCACCTTGAACAATATCACAAAAGATACCCATGAGAACACACAAATCCATAAAACACTTTCAAGGAGTATAACAAGGTTATACACATAAAACCCATTCAAAGACCCCCCCCCCCTTTAGGACCACATGACACTATATCATTACCCAACCAAAATTGGCATCCCCTTTCAACAACTAATAAATCACTTCCACATTTTACAAAACTACCACAAGAGATAACACATGAAATACATTTGAAAAATACACACTTCAAACAAAAATGTAACTTTAATACCAAATGATTTACTATTGCTACCAAAAATGGTTTTCGCATAATTCACAGCATATAAGGAACACGAAAAATTATTTAATCAAGAAAACTAACTCATCATTAAATGGTTGCTCACGGAATCACCTACCAAAATTGTCGAATCCCTCAAAACATGGTGTGAAACATCAACCGCACCAACCTGGCACCACAAGGATGATAAATCTAGCCCTAGACCACAAATTTTCACCAAAAAGACTCATGGTTAAACCCTAGGTTCTGGACACTTTGTAACATCAAGAAAGAGTGATGAAACCCTAAGAAAAGAGGATAAATCAAATAGAGAAATACTTACTTGCTGAAATATTGAAGATATCGCCCTAAATCCACCAAAATATGAATCTCCAAGTACCCAAAACTGGTATGGAGGTTCGAAGGATTCATATTAGGTCATGTGGGTACTGAAATGGGAGAAAAAGGATGAAAATAGAAGGAGTTATGAAAGATTCATTTTACCTCATCAAATCTGGTCGATTTGAGAAAGAGTGTGAAAGATTTCCCTAATTCGCAGTTCACCTGAGCTCCAAAATTTTGAAAACAATAATGGGGGTGATCCATGGGATATTTTATTTGAGAGGGAGGTGGAATCATGGGAAAAAAGTAAAAAATGAATGAGATATGGAAAATTTAAAAAAAAAATTAAAGCAGTAAATGGGCTTACGGGCAGGCCCATTACCTTAATCAAAAACCCAAATCCATCATGATTTTGGATTTCTATGTGGTCTAAAGGGATATGGTGATTTTAATATAACAGGGTATGCCAATTGGGAAGTGGAATGGGTATAAAATAGTAAAAATTGAAGGAGTTATAGAAGAAAAGAAATTTGTTTTTAAATCTGTAATTGGGCTCACGGTTTGGCCCGAATTTTCAAAACCCACCATTTTCATCAAAATGAGTGGTAAACCCCCAAAAAAATCAGGAATGGAAAATAAATGAATAATGAATTTAAAAAAATGTCATGGGTGTGACAAGCAGTTTCTAGAGTTACGAACAAAAGGGGGTTAAAAATTTTGATATATGATGGTGAAAACATACCTAAAATCTAAAAAAAATATTGTTTACAAAGAAATCTTTCAAAACTTGTAGTAGGTATAATGATTTTGTATTCTGTTTGAACATGTTCTTTACACATTATAATGGTGGCTCCATTGACTTATTTCTTATTTACCATGAAATTAATTACTTCTCTGTGTAATGAGATTTATCTTCACATTTCCATACAACATTGTTCAAATGTCCCATTCTTTCACTAATCTATACAATATCTCTATTGAAGATGATGATATATTGAAGATTGAAGTGCGTAATATACGACTGTGGATGACAAAAGCATCAAAATTTTTATATGACATAGTCTTCATCGATCTACTTCTTACGGATGCAACTGTATGTTTACTTTCATTAAAATTTCCTAAATATATAACAACCATGTTACATCCAATATAAAAAAAATGGTTACTTGACTGTCCTTTTAAGTGTTGTCAATAATGAAATATTTAAAAAGTTATCCTTGAAAGTGTAATCTATTACCAACTTCTTTTTACATTATTTTTTTAATACTGAAATGGATAACACTGCAACTTGAAGGAAACAAAGGTTCAAGAAGTAAATACAGGTAGAAAACTCATTTCCAGGTATAGATCACTACTTCATGAAGGTGTATGTTATATAATATAGAATTTTTAAATTAGTGAAAATAAAATAAAATATTTAGCAAGTCGTCATAAGTGAAAATTGTTATTTAACTGGAACACTCACATAAGACTTTCAGATGCACCTTTTCCTCTTTTTGTATTCCATTTTAATCCTTTAAAAGATATTAAAGAGGGGAAGGTTCCAAAATATTTCATTATAGGTATTCCATCATTGTAAAAAACTCATAATAATAATAATAATTAAGTTTTACTTTGTACTTATATGTGTAATATTTCATATTGATACACTGCTATTTAATATTCCCCTAATGTAATAATATCTTTTTTTATTAACACATTACAGTATAAGTGTTGGTATGTTCTATAATAATTAAAATAGCTAATTCAGAACTTTAAAAAATCATTCAAAAGAGTACATGTAATGTAAACTGGTTTATGGATCCTTTGTTTACATGTCGATTTGAGTAAGAGTTGTTGTTTTACATTTACTATTTATTAAATTTATTTCTTTCTATGTGACTCAGATGTCGTCTATGTGATCCATCAACATCAACCACCCCAAGGATGCATATTAAATTGAGGGATGACATGTATTATTCTATACACATTTAAAATATATCTTCTATGTTACTCAGACACTTTGGTATTGCATTACATTTCCCATGTAATTCTTACAATGGAGAAACTCTTAGTTGTACAATGTGGGATGAATATGCTGAACAACTCAACACATTGCTGCTAGACGAAATGATGTCAAATATAATTTTGGTCCTTCAACTTGTTCGCGCAAAATGGCTCTCAAGTATGTTTTTACATATATCACTTAATACGAAATACTCTATTAGTATGCTAAAACTACTATATACTTCAGTTCTCACTGAAATTGTTATTGACATTCAGAAATTATTATTATTAGCACGAGTTTTAATTCCATGAAGATGCTACTCAATCCATATTTGCCTATAGTGTGCTCGCTTGAAAACATGTTGTGCGACTTCCCACCCTTGACAATTTCTCTCATATTGTTATAATAATTTTGTTTATAAGTTAAAGTGTCCAATTACAATCTATTATGATTAATTTTCAATTTATTCATATATTTATTACATTTTCATGCCATAAAACTATTGTTATAATACACACATTTAGGTAGTTGTTGGTTAATAGATTTACTATAATTACATTACAGTATGCTGAAAACGCCTATAAAAGACTACTAACATAGCAATGTTGAGAGTTCTACTACAAGGAGATCGTCTTAAAGAAAACTGCATTCTTTCACAAACAAGATAAATATATTACAGGTTAGTAATTGTACTAAGGTAACACACATATAATAAAAATTTCATAAATTATTTAGCATAACCACATCTATGATAATTTGAAATATATTTTAACACATGTTTCATTGTAATTGCATTACATGCAACGAAGTGTACCAAATTAACCACTGTTACGAAAATACAAAGTCATTACAACTGGTTTTATGAATCGTGTGTTTCTTGCAAAAAGAAGGTAGACTTCTTCAATAAGAAAAATTACTGTCGAAAATGGGGTTACTCCCAGAGTCAACCATACCAAGGTAAGAGTTCGTATTACTCAATTTTCATAAAAAAAATGTCACAGTGAGTTCATATAAACTGTATTTGTGACTTTAGACCAAAATTTTTGCTACATATGACATCTTTGGAACAAAATTCATTTTGATATTGTTATTACTCTTAAGAACCAATTGAAGAGAATTGTGTTGTATTTCAATAAGTAAAAGTGTCGTGCAAACATTAAAAAAAACTTATTATATTTTATAAGTTATTCCAACTGCATTACATATTGTTGTAGATATCAACTGTAGCTACGGGTCAACAACGGTGCCAGATCTTTGTCTATTGCCCTTTTGGAGAAACAAGTGATGCGATTTATAGCAAAATCAACATCCGAGCTAAGAAACAATCTTATTCATGTAACTCATTAGTATTTGTCTTTATATAATTCATATTCATTGTATGTTGATTAATAACCAATAGATATACATTACAGGATAATGATGAATTTGGTTTTCTAGCTGAGCTCAATGTATTCAAACATAAAACACTACTCATGACTATTGAGATTTCATATTTCAATGTCTGCAACTTGTTGGAACCGTGGTCGTTCTATACATGAATTGGAGTTTGGTTTGTGTTTGTTATCAATGCTCAGTGGAAGTTCAGAACGTGTGCCCGTAAAGTGATCATATAGTTCAAGCAGACAACAGTATTGAAGGTGGCGTTGTTCTCCAGTGTTTGCCAAATTTTTGGACTTGAAAATCAGAAAATGAAGACATAAGTTTTTGGCAAGAGGAGGTGTGCGCAAAAAGGAAGTGGTGCACGAAATAAAGGAGATTTGCGTGAAAAACAGCGACGTGCGCGAAAAACAGCATGGTGCGCGAAAAACAGAGTGGTGCGCGAAAAACAGCATGGTGCGCAAAATAGTGGAGCGAGGTTTTTCACGTGAAGAGTGTTTTGGAATCAGAACGTCGAAAAATGGCAAAGGTATGGGTTGCGTGAAAAATCTAGAGATGTGCGCGAAAAACGATTCCTACGCAAAAAGTATTGCGCGCCGAATGAGAGGTTTTTCGTGCCAAGATGGGTTTTACGCGCGGGGGTCTGAAATGCCTATAAATAAGAGGTGACCCCCCTCATTCTGTACGGTCGAAGACTTAGAGAAGATCTGAGGTATGATGTGCGTAAAAGGTTCGCGTAAAGGGGTTTGCACGAAAAATTCCGAGTTGCGCGAAAAATTCCAGGTTGCGCGAAAAATTTTGTGCTGCGCGAAATATTCCAGTTTGCGGGGGGAAAAAATCCGAGTTGCGCGAAAAATTTCGGGCTGCGTGAAAAAGGCAGAGTTGCACGTAAAAATTGAGGAGGAACGTAAAAGATTCAGTTGCGCGAAAAAGTGTGTTGTTGCGCGAAATATTTTTCCACACAAAAAGGAAATATTGCGCGCAATAGGAAGGCCTTGCGCGAAAAGGGTTGGTGTTGCGTGAAATTGTCAGTGAAACTTGTTTGCACGTTCTGGTTATCTGGTTTCAGTGGTTCAGTGTGTACAAGTGCATCATTTCCGGACTTTGATGCAAGCAGAGTCTCGTGCTAAGTAGAGGCAAATACTTCAATGCAAATCTATTGAAGAGACCCTCACCGGGGGGAGTCAACAGGAGTGACCCGAGGGACGCAGTGGGTTATCCCTGAACATTTGTAAAGGCAGTGAGCCTGAGACAGAGTGACTGTTCCTGAACCATTGTAATCCACAACTCGTGAAAAATAGTAGAATTAGGTACGACCAATAACCTGTCGGTATATGCTCCTTAGACGTAGTCCTTAGTGGTGAATCAAGTAAAATGTGTTGTGTCATCTCTTTGCATGTGAATGTTTGATCTCTGATCATATCCATCATACAGGTTTGACTAGTTCCTACCAACGTGGGAACAAGATCCATCAAATTTAAAAGAAAAGTTGACACCCTGATTCACCTCTCCCCTCTCAGGGTGTCCCGGGGTCCTACACAACTGACACTGAACCTGTGAACAAAATGCATTCAAGGTACCTTTTTTTACAGACGATGTAAACGGGGTTAGACTTTACGACACTCATGCACAAGAGAATGTGGTACAACTTCCACTTTTACTTATAGTACTATAAAGTTTTGTTCGTTTTAGATGACAACGTTAAAATTTTGTAGTTTGAAAGATCAAATAGTAATATATAGATAGTGAAATAAATGTTATACAGTTATCTTCATACAATATCTAATGGAACTATAAAACTCTGTTCATTGAGTGTATTCCTTCAATAATATTATATAGGATGACGACTACGTTGAATTTTCAAGCATGTGCGGTTAATAAACTGGAATTTTTTACAGATCTCCTTCCAGTGTAATAACTTTGGCACTTCTAATATCTTTTGAATTTTGGTGTTTGTAAATAATCATTACCTTTGGCTATATGCTACCTTTATTCACACATTGAAATATATATTATACTCACATATTGTAAATGCATGCCCTAAAGTCAATGCACAATATATGTGGAGAAGAATTTGCTAAAAGATTTTGAAGATGTAGATGACCCTAAAAGAGGCAACAATGCCACAAATTTGGATTGTCGGTAATTACGAAACAATGATGTTCAACTTCGAATAACATCTACCTCCATTACAAAGAAAATGAAGTATGAGAAGATAGACTAACTATTTGTCATCCAGGTAATGCATAATTTGACATTTGAAATATAAGCACATTATCTATTTCATATTGGGCATTCAAAAAAAATCAATTATTTTTCAAAGTTCTCCACCGAACTGTTACATGTGTCTCTATTTTGATGTGTTAGCATTTTTTTAATGGTTATTTTGTTAGAGTGTACCAAAACACGATGGTCATTAGAAGTGTGCAAAACTAATTTTAACCCACTAAACACCTGATTGAATCTTACTAAATACCTGATGTTTGCGTTAGATTTGTACAATTCATTAAATAGTTGTACAGATTTAACACAGTTATATATACTTGTACGTATTTAACAAATTGTATAGATTAGTACATCTGTAAGCATACAAAATGTTTGTGCATTCAGTCCGCAAACGATGTTATGATCTTATATAGTATTGAATTGTCATGATTTTATACTGTCTACAATCATTGCTATCATCTTACCATTATAAATTTTTTAAATCTCCGATTAATGTTATCATCCTTTGTAGTATTCTTTAGTAGGTTCCCTTATAAATTGTTTAGATTTGTACAACTGTAAGCATGCGGTCTGCAACAAGCCCCTTGCCCAGTCTCCCTTGCATCTGTTCAAACTGTACCATATTTGCTTCACTAGATACTCTTTTCCCCTGCAATAGCCCGACCAATCAAGGTTTCACTTAGATCAATCTCAACAAAGATTCCAGCATAATGTCCAAACCGAACCAATATCCTGTTAACGTACAAAACTATTTGTGGGACATATTCTTATTTTTTGGTTCAATTATACTAAACTGTAGTTTCAACAAACCTACTCGGTTATTATTATGTATTGGAAGTGGTGCGGATTCAGTAGTATTTGTTATAGTTTACAGTTGGTGACATATGATTCTATATAAGCCATTTCATGTATTTTTTCTTTCCTACAGTTTCAATTAGTATCTCATTTTAAGTTGTTTTTCCATGAGGCAAAATTTGAGTAGGATTCTTTTATTGTACTTTATGAAATGTCAGAGTATTATATTTTATCTACTAATGATGTTTTAAAATTTTTTAATGGGTTAATATGTTGCGAGAATTTGACAATTACGATGCGCCTCAAGCTAGATTCTCCTGCTTCCAAATTGGTGTCGAATGGCTTTGATTATCTTGTTTTCTTTAATTTAGATCATCTAGCTTTGTATCTTTGTTTCATAACTCATTTTTCAAATATGTTACGAGTGGTTAAACAATATGTCATGGTTTTATTCTACATTTGCTATTTATTCATTTTTTTTAATTCACAATCAACACATTATTTTTAAAAATAAAAAAACACATCAAATCGAGTGCAATTGCATGGGAAAATACTAGTTTTGTAAGAAATAAAAAACATTTATTATTAAGGAATATCAAATATTAAAGATATAATAGTTAGCACACATATATCTGTATGTATGTAGGTATGTATCTATTTTTTTTTCATTTTTTTAATAAAAGGCAGGGGCCGGGAAACAATGCGGGTGATGGCCCAGCCCTCGAGTGGTTACGTGGTCAGGCATGCAGTGGCCCGAAAATCCCCTACCTTCCCCAGGCCCACCCAAGGGGTGAAGCCCAGTTCCCCAACGGGGGCCGGCGCCGCGTAAACGTTTGGGTAACCGGCGTGCAATCGTGCACCACGTGTGGTGAACATGCTTTTTAAAGCATACCCCCTGACAGGGTTCGAACCCCCGACCTCCCCTGAGGGAAGCGGAGCCTTCGACCACTCCACCACGCCCACGGGGGCATGTAGGTATGTATCTATATATATTCAACAAATTTAAAAAAAATACATGTTTATCGTAGAAAAGGGATACATTAAATTGAAGTAATATTAAAATAAAATAGAAAATATTATTCTTAATTCACTAGTTGGACCACACATGTTGAGGTTTGTCCTCATAAAATCATGATTTTTTTTTGTTTGGTCCTTTAAAAAATATGAATCATTTTTTACTAGCCCAATTCATCCCAGCTAGGGGTGTGTAAAAAAATTGTCGTACAAAAGCAACCCAACATAACAAGCCCCATCCGATAAACCGCTTCAACGTGTCATGTAATTTTTTTGAAAAACCGAGGTTAATTTTTTTTGTTCATTCATTAAACATGGGTCGGGTTTTTTTTTCCATCCATTAAATATGGATCGGGTGAGATTTGTCATCGAATGGATGATCCCTTTCCACATCATCAACAAATATCCGCTGGCGGGCTTGGAATGCGGGCCCGTGAAGCACGGCATTGAGATCAATGCCATAAAATTTACTGCTGTGGCGGCCTGCATCGCAAAGCGCCGGAAGGAGACGCAGCGCAACCGGCCGACCATGTTTGAGAGCCGAGTGTTTTCGATTATAAGGAGAAACAAAGTCTTTAATTGGGTTTCCCAATTGCAGGGATCTTCCACTTCATCTAGGGTTCTGACTAAAGCTTCCTTGGACCCCTGCAGCCCGTACCCCGTCTCCTCTTCATTTGTCAAGCGAATCAACTTCCACCATGCTTTCAGAGTTTTCCCTCGCAAGACTTCGCCGAAGGACAAAAATTCAGGGGGCTTCTGTGTAACATGGAGGAATTTGTCTACTGTAGCCCCAGTTTGTGCAGGCAGCAAGGATGCTTTGAAGCCCTTAGTAACAGCCGGACCTCATGCTCAGAAAATGGTTGGCATATGGCTTTTTGGTTCTGCTTTATGGGTATTTAGCTTGGTGGTGCTCGGTGGTGTTACACGTCTTACTCGATCTGGCCTTTCCATGACGGACTGGAAGTTTGCCGGCACCCTCCCTCCGTTGTCCGAGGTGGACTGGTTGTCCGAGTTTGAGAAATATAAGCAATCTCCTGAATACAGGCGTGTAAACAAAGGTATGAGTATTGAAGATTTTAAATTCATATATTGGATGGAATATGCACATCGTATGTGGGGAAGGGGTTTGGGTGTCGTATTTGCCCTACCATGTTTTTATTTTGTACTGAAAGGATACATTACTGCGAGACTTGGATTGAGGCTCTCAGCATTGTTTGTCCTTGGTGCTGGGCAGGGCTTTGTTGGGTGGTGGATGGTTAAAAGTGGTCTAGAGGAGCCTGTATCGGAATACATTGAGCCACGAGTAAGCCCGTACCGTCTGGCTGCTCATCTTACTTCAGCATTTATCATATACTCTGGGCTTTTTTGGACTGCTCTTTCAGTAGTCATGCCAGAACCTCTTGCCAAATCAGTGGCTTGGGTTGACGGGGCTGCTAAAGTTAGGAGATTTGCCCTCCCTATAGGTTTTCTTGTTGGAGTCACTGCTGTCTCTGGAGCATTTGTTGCAGGAAATGACGCTGGCCGGGCATTTAATACGTTTCCTAAGATGGGTGATAAGTGGATTCCAGATGACATCTTTCACTTGAAACCACTCTTGCGCAACATATTTGAGAATACTTCAATGGTGCAGCTTGATCATCGTATCCTCGCATCTGCAACATTGTTTTCAGTTGCCATTTTGTGGTGGAAAACACGAAAAATTGACATGCACCCCGTGGTTAAATGGTCGATTGAAAGCTCTCTGGGCATGGCTAGTCTCCAGGTGGCGATAGGGATATCCACGCTTCTTTCATATGTTCCTGTTTGGCTGGGCTCCCTGCACCAGGCTGGGGCTTTAACTCTTTTCACTCTGCTGATCGTCCTGAACCACACTGTTCGGAGGCCGTCCCCACCCCTTCTCAGATCGCTGCCATTGGTTGCAAAGGTTGGTGGAAAATGGAATTAGGCTTAATAAATATGGATTTTTTTTTCTACTTATTTGTTTTGATTCGAGTTTTCAATGCATTTATTGTTGGAGGTGATAAATTTTTTGTGGAGAATTGGTGAAGTCACCCACCCAGGGTTTCATTTTCCCCTAGCCCAATTGCTTCTTGTAGTTGGAAAGTGGATTGTTAAGGTCAAACAAAGCTCATAGGCTGGACTTTTTATTTCAAAGGGAAGGCTTTCCTTGTTTGTAAGAAAAAAAATCGGATGATCTAGGATGTTCTTGTTTTGATTGGTTTATGTAGGGATGGCAACGGGGCGGGGCGGGGCGGGGACGGGTCAGGGCTGCCTTGCCCCGCCCTGCACAGACCATTCCTTTCATTGCGCCGCCCCGCAACCTGCCCGTGGGACGGATTGGTGCCCCATGCCCTGAACTTGCAGGGCACCGGCACTGTGCCCTGCGGGGAAATAAAAAAATAGTTAAAATAAAAAAATAAAAACAAGATAATTTTAAAATATTATAAAAGTATAATTGACATGTATTTAGAGATGAATATGTTTAGCAATAGCAATTTAATAAGAATAAATTTTTAATAAATATAAAAAAAATAGATGCGCCAAACATAACATCTATAAAAAAATGGTGAAGCCATCCCTATGTTTATGGTAAGGGGTACCATATTTCGATATTTTGACCCTCTATAAAAAATGAAAAAGTGATTTCTCCAACTATTTGAGGTAGAGAAGATTTAAAGAGAGTTGTATGAAAATGCCAAGTTATATTAAGTGAGAAAAAAGTCATGACATGAACATAAATTGAATCCCTACTTGGAAATCAGGTATTTTTATTTAACTCACGACTGCAGTTATTTTTATGAAAGTTGAGGTGTCTAGACCATTCACGGCCATGAAGTCATTTCCCCATGGAGAAGTGTAAACACAAGAAGGTGATCAGGAACCCATCAAGGTGAATATACAAGGTGAATACACAATGGCTTAAGCACTGCTACTCCACTTCCATGGAAGGTCTTGCCTCCACCACTGATTTTGAATGAGCTTCAAAGCGGTACATATACCTTTCAAATTTAAATTTAGTGCTTCTAGGGAGGTGACCCAGATATGTTAAACATCCATAAATTTTATTATATGTTTATGCCCTTTGTGCGCCCTAATAATTTATATTACTTATTGTTATGTTGTTGTAGAAGCATCCTGTATGATGGAAGTGCATGCATGTGTTGTTTTTTTTTACTTATTTGTTTGACTCATTGTAAATTTTGTTGTATTATGAATTTAGGATTGACCTATATCTATCATGTTACTTTTCTTTGGATGAATCTTGATTTGGTGTTTCTGGAGTAAATTGTTGTTGAAAATGGTTTTGGGATTTTTGGGCTAAGTTTGGGACAAAAACTTAGGTAACTTAAGGTTGTTTCTAGTAAATATGGATGATCCCAAGAAGTGTCCATTTCTTAGCTTATGACCACCCCAAATTTTTAGATAGTAAATCCCATTTTCCTGGGAGTGTATCACACCATTAATCATGGTTGACCCTCAAATCGTGACTATGCCCAAATTTTTTCTAGCAGCTTCCAGAGTATCAAGGTCTACTCATGGTCTGGTAAATGACCATTTCAGTAAAGAAATGTCCGTGATATGCTATTTCATCATGGCCTTCCCCTGTTTTGAGATAGATTCTCTACATTTTCTTTATCTAATATGCCTTGAAGTCATGGCGATGACTACCATGATAATGACCATTCCTTTACCAATCATATCCATACCTTTAAACCATGACCATCCCTCATTTTAGACCAATGTTAACATTTTTTGTAGGAAGTGTCATGGGTATGCGTAACAATCATATCCTTAGTCCCAAAAGAGGCCCATTTTGAGGTAGAATTTTTGTATTTTTAATGTCAATTTAGGATACCATTCATGGATATTTCTCTAATGGTCATGATTGCCCCTCACTCAATCATGGTAGTTTTACCTTTCAATGGATTCATGTCCTCTTTCATGGTTATTTAATGACATGTATGCATCTAATTCCCAATGTTCCCCAAATTTTTGTTAGAATGCATACTCTAAATCTAATTATGTGATGATGGATTAGGATATTTGAGCCATCTATCATATTTTAATCATTTTAAGGCATCTCCATTTGTCATTTATGAATTGTTGTTTTTATTACTTGTAATGATAATAACCTCTAGGAAACCTGTCCTGGGTTCATCCTCAATCAATGTATATCATAGAGTATTATGGGTTGTCATGTATTGTTAAGACTGATGTTTGCTAGCTACCATATTGAGATCTAAAACATGAAAGATTGTGTACTTAGACACCTGTCTTATATTGTTCTCTAGTAATAGAGGGTTGTTGGGTACGCCACTAACCATCAAGATGAGATTTTTCATCTATACAACATGTCGATATTATTGACCAAGACTAATGAAGTGTATGTCCGTACCTAGTTATTTACATGAGATAGTTATTCATACGAGATATCAAATGTTTCCTTTTTCTTGACATTGAGTATGGGATTGAACCAAGCTCTTTTATGACTTGGGTGGCAATGATGCGTGATAGAGAAACACTAGAGGACTGATTGTATATAATATAGGAGACGAACCAGAGTTTTAGGACACGGAGGAAGAAGATGACTGAAAGAAGAAGAGCAGAGAAGAAAAAAGACACTTCGAGAGACACTGCTCCGTTGCCCAAGCCTTACGATCAAATCCCAAGCCAGAGGGCAAAGTCTCAATAGATTAATCCCTTCTTTCTCCACTCTGCCCCCCTTACCTCTTCTTATAACAACTCCCCTTCCACGTGGGCCAAACCTCCCCAACGAATTACAATATTCCCCATATTTCCCCACAAGAGGCTAACCTCTCGTATGGATACTTTTACCCCTAAAGAGGTCCTCGGGCATTATCTCTCGCCACCTTTTGAAAAACAGTCTTGTTCTCAATATTGTATGAAGGGAACTTGTTCCCCTTGGTCGCGTTCTGCTTCCGTGCCCCGTTGAGCACATGCACCTTCCGCGCTCTCTTCATCTTCCCCCAGCAGGACCACCCGCAGTTTGGGATCGACACACCAGTGTAGGGGGCTAAAGGGCCCACACCTAAACATACGCCCTTGCTTCGACGGTCCTCCCATTTTTGGGTTGTTAGGTGCCGAATGCCACGCCCGCCAGGAGGTGTATGATTTGAAACCTCTTGTCGAACTCCGATTCCAGCAGCCTCCCCCCGTCTTACCGGTTGGGGAGTGGCCCCGTTTGGCAGGCGTGTCTCTGAAATGTTAGGTGGGTACCATGGTTTAGCTTTGCGTACCTGATGGGAATTCCACGAACTGCTTTTGCAGTGCTGGGTGCTCACATCGCTCGTGAAGGCGAACTTTACATGGCGAGTTAACCGCATCACTTGCAGGCGCGTCTTGGGGTTGTGGACGTGGACCCAATTGCGAATGTCTTCTTAGAGTGCATGCAAGATATACCCGATGTATTGCCGCTTAGGTTAGCGGGGTAATAAAGACGCTGGATATTCAAACCGTTCCACAGTCTTGGACTGTTCCCTGTTGTCGTAGGGCGTAGTGTTGTCAAAGGCGCGCGATGCAATAAGGCGCAAAGGCCGCTTGGGGATGTGGCGCGAGGCACGACACGAGACACAACTAAGGCGCAAACGCACATAATTTATTATATAGAATTTTCAACAATATTTTAAATTAAAAAAAACTTATTCAATCAAAATAATACTAATTAATATAGATGCTGATAATTTTTAATCAAATCATAATCAAATAATCAATCATTAAGAACCTAAACATTAAAATCATCATGTTATGTTATATGTCTTCTGCAACGTTAAATGTGTTTTTGCTATTTCCTTCTATGTTAAATGAGTTTGAGAACCTAAACATCAAAATCATTGTGTTATGTTAAATTTTGATGTTATTCCTTGCTTTTGGTCGAGAGATGGTTCTATTTTTATAGAGTTTGATTTAGTTCTTTTATTAATATATTAAATGTTATGTTATATTTTGGGATGTACAACTCACTTTTGAGAAAATATCCCCAATTTCCATTAGCCTCTCTAAGCACGATCTCCATCACACGCACCCACGATTTCCACCAGCTCCCCTATGATTTCCCCCGATTTCCCAGATTTCCTCCTACCCATGATTTTCATCGCACCCCTAATTTCGATCGACACTCCATATTTCCATTGGGCCCTCAATTTCCGTCGCCCCTCTAAGCACGATCTCTACTGCCTTATTCCCCTCGATTTTAGGGGCTAGTGGTGCGCCTTTTCTGCGCTTCGCACCATAGCGCCTCTCGGGTAGGCGCACGAGGCGCGCGCCTTTGGCGTGCCTCGGTGAGGTCGCCTCGCCTCACCGA
This sequence comes from Viscum album, assembly GCA_963277665.1. Taxonomy (NCBI): domain Eukaryota; kingdom Viridiplantae; phylum Streptophyta; class Magnoliopsida; order Santalales; family Viscaceae; genus Viscum; species Viscum album. The sequence continues at coordinate 1,322,218,823 of OY728138.1, forward strand.
TGGTGAGGCGCATCGGGTATGCCTCGCCGCGCCTCACGCCAAGGCGCGCTGAGGTGTGCGCCTTTGACAACAGTGGTAGGGCGATCGACTCCTCATATGGGTTTTGAATATTGAGTTTGCTGAAGCGCTCCATAAGCTCAACTTTGTAAACTGTCCATGTTATGTTGAGGTGATTTTATTTGGTGATGGTGAACCAATGCATCGCAAGCTCCTCCACATGAATTTGTGAGTCCAACCTTTTCGTTGTCTGATGTGTGGTTGATCCAGAAGTACAACTCAACGCGTGCGGTCCAACCCCTTGAATCTGTGCCAACGAAAACTGGGAGTGGTCCTGTTTGGCAGGCGTGTCTCTGAACTGTCAGGTGGGTACCATGGTTTAGCTCCGCGTACTTGATGGGAATTCCATGAACTGATTTTGCAGTACTGGGTGCCCACATCGCTTGTGAATGCGAACTTTACATGGCGAGTTAACTGCATCACTTGTGGGAGCGTCTCGGGGTTGTGGACGTGGACCCAATTGCGAATGTCTTCTTAGAGTGCATGCAAGATATACCCGACGTATTGCTGCTTAGGTTGGCGGGGTAGCAAAGACGCCAGATATTCGAACCGTTCCACATAGTCTTGGACTGTTCCCTGTTGTCATAGGGCGACCGACTCCTCATATGAGTTTTGAATATTGAGTCTGCTGAAGCGCTCCATAAGTTGTGCTTTGTAAACTGTCCATGTTATGTTCAGGTGATTTTATTTGGCGATGGTGAACCAATGTATCGCAAGCCCCTCCACATGAATTTGTGAGTTCAACCTTTTCGTTGTCTGATGTGTGGTTGATCCAGAAGTACAACTCAATGCGTGCAGTCTAACCCCTTGAATCTGTGCCAACGAAAACTGGGAGCTCCACCTGTTGAGCTGGAGATTGCTGCCTGAAATCAATGTTGAAGTTAAGCGTAGCTATGCTAACATCTGAGTCGAGCATCAGAGGTTTGCCCGATTCTTGCGCCCAAGGAAGAGAGCTCTGTCATGAGAGACGAACACGCCTCATTCAATTGAGGAGCCTTGTCTAGGCGATGGACCAAGTCAAAAACAGTTTTGGTGAGTTTAGCAATGTCATGCAACTGGGCCTGCCAGAAAGCAGCTTGCACTTGTCCCCAGGTCTCTAGTAAGGATTCAAGCTGCCCTAGCCGGTTGACTTCATCCTCATGAGTTTGCTTTTGATCTCCTGATCCCAGGCGGCAATGCATTCCGTCCTGAAGTGGAATGTCATTCATCATTACACGGGACCCCCTTAGTCACTTTAGGCTTCCCTCTAGACTAGATACCTGTGGTGGGCTCCTCTTGCAATTTACCCTAAGGCTGGTCTTATAAAAGAGTTGAGTGACTCTAAAATTCGAGGGAACACATGCGGATCACCTGCCACAACTCTCATAGGTCACACATATTTCCCCTATCCATTTAAACCCTGTCGACCTTATCCTTTTTCGGGTCGATTGCAGTCGCGTACCCCATCTTTCATATCACCCAACCCATGCAAGTAAATATAAAATGAGAAAATAGTAGGGACCCCTACCTCTTTTTACGGTGCTAACCCCTTTTAATGATGTTCGTTCAATCCATCCAAGCTCACCCGATCATCCTCGTGTCCAAGCATCCTTATCTCATCTAAAGACACAATTAGTTAGTTATCAAACATTTATAATTAATTTCCCAATTAATTCATAATTGGCATAATCCAATTAACTCACCAAGTGGTGTAATCTTGTTGAAATCTCATGCAATGAAGCACAAATGACACCTGGTCGCTCCACTAGCAGAAGATCCAATTTTCTATTTCGATCAATTCAAGGAATAACCAATAGGGCGACTTACCTTCACCAAAATGGTGTGGCTTGTATCCATCCTCTCCCGACGTCCTCTAGGTGCCACATTTAAAAGTTCCTTTATATTGGTCGGATTTCACCATGTTGTTGGGTACAAACTCAAGTTCTACATCAAATTCTACCAAGGATGGTGACTCATATATAAGCTTGGATGGACAATTTCTCCTTTCACCCATGAGTTTTAGCATGGAGCCCCATAAGGGTTTATGTTTTGGGTCTGGGAGATCTAGGCCTGGAGGAAATCAATCATGACAAGTGACATCAAAGCAAGGTTCTGGTCTGGTGATGTTCTATTTTTTGGGTATTAATAATTCTCGTAAATTTGAGTATTCTCTGTGATTGCGACTCTGATTGATCTTTCACATTATAAAAAATTTATTGAAATTATTAAATACACCGTTGTGAAACAGAGAGGGTTCTGGACTGACGACGTGTCTAGATGACAACAAAATTCTAGGTTGAAAAAATTCAACTGGAATAATTTTCTATTGTGGAAAATGAAGATGCATGTAGTGATGCAGAATGATAATTGCTTATAGATGATTCGCGAAAGACCAACAAATGCGATGATGAAGCGTAGTTCTAGTGGGAGGATGAAATCATGACATAAACGAAAATGTGGCGAGTACTTCTGGAAATGGAGATATACTAGTCAATAAAGTGGCGACGACTGCTGGAGGGAGACAACATCTCAATGACGCATGAATAATTGACTCGGGAGCAACATGACACATGACATCTCGACAAGAATGGTTTGATCAGTATGAAACTATCTCGGAATGACTTGTGTACATGGGTAACGATCATACCCCGAAGGTCGTTGGAGTTGGTACCATCTAACTGAAGATGTATGCTGATATTGTTCGAACCATCCAAGGAGTACGCCATGTGAAATACCTGAAAAAGAACACATTGTCTTTGAGACAATTTGATGACATCAGATGCAAGACTCACACCGAAAATGGAGTGATGAGAATTGTGAAGGGCACACTTGTGGTGACGAAGACAAAGAAGATTTCAAAGAACCTGTACGTGCTTATGGGCGAAACTTACAAGGAGACAGAGATAGTTGTCGCATCAACTACCCCAACAAAAGTGTTGACGATGTTATGACATCAGGAGCTTGACCATATATCAGAATGAGGCCTGAAGATTCTTGCGGATGAGAAGTTGATGTCTGGTCTTACAATGACATCCTTACCATTTTTTGAGTATTGTGTTTTGAGCAAACATAAGTTGAAGTTTGGGATGTCACCAATGTGAAACAAAGAGATCTTAGAATTGATCCATTCCGATGTTTGGCAAACACTGGTTATATCTCTGGGAGGAGCAAGATACTTTGTATCATTCATTGGTGATTATTCCAGGAGATGTTAGGTGTACCCAATCAAGCGGAAAGCGGATGTTTTTGAAGTCTTCAAAACATTCAAAGTGCGAAAGGAGCTTGAATCTGGAAAGATCAAATGTCTGAGGACTGACAATGGTGGAGAATATACAAGCGAGTAGTTTGATACTTTTTGTCAACAAGAAGGCATCAAGAGACAGTTCACGGGGGCGTACACTCAACAGAATGGAGTGACAGAGCAGATGAACAAAATCCTATTGAATAAAATAAGGACAATGTTGAAGACTGTAGGAATTGTCAAAACATTCTCAAAGTTCAATTTGAGTTCCGGGAAATGTATTTTCTTGGGATACACTGATGATGTGAAGGGGTATCGTTTGTGGGACCCCATTGCCCACAAACTTATCATCATCATGGATGCCATTTTTGCATAAGACAAGGTGCAAATGACAATTGATGGAGATATGAAGAAAGAGAATACAAAAAACTACAACAGTCGAGGTGGAGGACAAATCCAAAGAAGAACTAGTTTCCTCTGAGGCATTACCAGAGCACGAAGATCAAATACCGGTTGAGTCTGGACCACAACGACCAACTCGGGAGAAACAAGCATTAGCATGACACTCAAACTATGTCACTGAGAGCAATATTGCATGCTGCTTATTGACGAAGGATGAAGAGCCATATTCTTTTGTGGAGGCAACCCAGAGTCCAGATGCATCATCATGGATAACGACGATGCAGGGGGAACTTGAAGCCCTGCACAAGAACAAGACTTGAGATCTTGTTCCATTACCTTATGAAAGGAAGATTGTTGGAAAAAAATGGGTCTTTAAGATCAAGCAGGGTGAACAATTCCTCCTATAACCTATGAGTTTTAGGATTGAACCCCAGAAGAGCTTATGTTTTGGGTCTGGGAGACCTAGGGCTAGAGGAAATCGATTATGATAAGTGACATCAGAGCAAGGTTTTGGTCCGGTGGTGTTCACTTTTTTGGATTTTAATAATTCTCGTAAATTTGAGCATTCTCTGTGATTGTGACTTCGATTGATCTTTCACATTGAAAAAAATATTGAAATTATTAAATACATGGTTGTGAAACAGAGAGGGTTCTGGACTGACGACGTGTCTAGATGACAACAAAATTCTAGGTTGAAAAAATTCAACTGGAATAATCTTCCGTTGTGGAAAATGAAGATGCATGTAGTGCTGCAGAATGATAATTGCCTACATATGATTTGCGAAAGACCAACATATGCTATGATGGAGCGTTCCAGTGGGAGCTGGAATCATGACATGGACGGAAATGTGGTGAGTACTTTTGGAAATGGAGATATACTAGTCAGTGAAGTGACGACGACTGTTGGAGGGAGACAACATCTCAACGACACATGAATAATCGACTTGGGAGCAACATGACACATGACATCTTGACATGAATGATTTGATCAGTATGAAACTATCCCAAAAGGACTTGTGTACATGGGTAACGATCATACCCCGAAGGGCGTTGGAGTCTGTACCATCTAACTGAAGATGCATGATGGTATTGTTCGAACCATCCAAGGAGTACACCATGTGAAAGACCTAAAGAAGAACATATTGTCTTTGAGACAATTTGATGACATCAGATGCAAGACTCACACAAAAAAATGGAGTGATGAGAATTGTGAAGGGTGCACTTGTGGTGACGAAGACAAAGAAGATCTCAAAGAATCTGTATGTGCTTATGTGTGAAACATACAAGGAGGCAGAGATAGTTGTCGCATCAACTACCTCGATGAAAGTGTTGACGATGTTATGACATCAGAAGCTTGGCCACATGTCAGAATGAGGCCTGAAGATTCTTGCGGATCAGAAGTTGATGTCTGGTCTTACAAAGGTATCCTTACCAATTTTTGAGCATTGTATTTTGAGCAAACAACGTAGGTTGAAGTTCGGGATGTCACCAACGTGAAACAAAGAGATCTTAGAATTGATCTATTCTGATGTTTGGCAAGCACCAGTTATATCTCTGGGAGGAGTAAGGTACTTTGTATCATTCATTGATGATTATTCCAGGAGATGTTGGGTGTACCCAATCAAGCAGAAAACGAATGTTTTTGAAGTCTTCAAAACATTCAAAGTGCGAAAGGAGCTTGAATTTGGAATGAAGATCAAATGTCCGAGGACTGACAATAGTGGAGAATATACAAGTGATGAGTTTGATATTTTTTGTCAACATGAAGGCATCAAGAGACAATTCATGGTAGCGTACATTCAGCAGAATGGAGTGACAAAATAAATTAACATAATCCTATTGGATAGAATAAGGGCAATGTTGAAGACTGCAGGAATTGCCAAAACATTCTGGGCAGAAGCAGTGAATGCCGCCTGTTTTGTCATCAAATGATCTCCTTCAATGACGATTGATCTGAAGAAACCGATTAAGATGTGGACTGATAAACCCACTGACTATTCTCAGTTACATACTTTTGGAAGTCCTATAAATGCACTATTTAATGATAAAAAAAGATCGAAGTTGGATTCGAGATCCGAGAAATGTATCTTCTTGGGATACGCTGATGGTGTGAAGGGGTATTGTTTGTGAGACCCCACTAACCACAAACTTATCATCAACAGAGTTGTCATTTTTGCCGATGATAAGGTGCAAATGACAATTGATAGATGCATGAAGAAAAAGAATACAAAAACCACAACAGTTGAGGTGGAGGAAAAATCCAAAGAAGAACTAGTTTCCTCTGAGGCATTACTAGAGCACGAAGATCAAATACCGATTGAGTTTGGACCATGATGGTCAACTTGAGAGAAGAAAGCACCAATATGACACTCAAACAATGTCACTAAGAGCAATATTGCATGCTGCTTATTGACAGAGGATGGAGAACCATCTTCTTTTGTGGAGGCAACCCAGAGTCCAGATGTATCCTCATGAACGACGACGATGCAGGAGGAACCTGAAGCCTTGCATGAGAACAAGATTTGAGATCTTGTTCCATTACCTCATGGAAGGAAGGCTATCAGAAACAAATGGGTCTTTAAGATCAAGCAGGATGGAAAGGACCGGGTGGAAAGATATCGTGCAAGACTGATGGTCAAAGGATATGCTCAGAAGGAAGGTATTGATTTCAATGAAATATTTTCTTCTGTTGTTAGACTAACGATTGTTTGGATAGTTCTGACGATGTATGCTACATACAGTTTACATCTAGAGCAGCTGAATGTGAAGACTGCTTTTCTCCATGGTGATCTTGATGAAGAAATCTATATGCTCCAACCAGAAGGTTTTGCAGAAGAAGACAAAAAGAACTTGATTTGCAGGTTGAACAAATCTTTGTACGGTCTCAAACAAGCGCTGAGGTGTTGGTACAAGTGATTTGATTTCTATATCATGAGGCTTGGATACAAAAGACTTCATTCAGATCCTTGTGCATATTTCAGGGGTTCAGGTGGTAATGATTTCATCATTCTTCTGTTGTATGTGGATGACATTTTGGTTGCAGACCCCAACAATGATCAGATCCAGGAGATGAAGGCACAGTTGACCTGTGAGTCTAATGTTCGTTATGGTTTGTTCTAGATCAGACATTGCACATGCAGTGTGAGTTGTTAGTCGGTGCGTGGTGAATCCAGGACAAGAGCACGAGAACACAGTGAAGAGGATCATGAGATACATCAAGGAGACCTCCGATGCTGCATTATGTTATGGAGGATCATATTTCACTATCAATGGCTATGTTGATTTAGATTTTACAGGTGATTCTGATCGGAGAAAATCCTCTACTGGTTATGTGTTTACTTTTACAAGAGGACCTGTGAGCTGGATTTCAAAGTTACAGTCAGTTGTGACTTTATCCACGACAGAGGTGGGGTACATGATAGCTACACATGCTTGCAAAGAGTTGATTTGGATGAGAAGATTATTGGAGGAGCTCAGACACAGACATGAGAAGTTTCTATTGTTTTGTGATAGTCAAGAGTGCCTTGCACATTGCAAGGAATCCATTTTTCATTCCAGGACGAAGCATTTTGGGGCACAATATCACTTTGTCTGAGATGTGGTGGAGGAAGGAAGTGTGGACATGTAGAAAATTCACACTAAAGAAAATCTAACAGATTTTCTGACGAAGACAATTGACTTTGATAAGTTCAGTTGGTGTAGATCCTCAAGTGGCCTCACCGAGGTGTGAGCAACATGGTTTGACAAATAGAAAGGATATGTGAAGATGTGATTGATTCCTATCAAATCTCAAAGTGGGAGATGTGTTGGGTGTTCATTTGACGAATGATGGTCGCCCCTTTCATTTGTCAAGAGAGGGCGGGCAGTGGTAGATGTGGTGGGTGGCCAAACCCCACCAACCATCTAGCGGAGGAAGAGGGGGAGAGACTCCCTATAAATGGAGAGCGTTCCAGATGGTTTCAACATCTCATCATCTCTTCGACAATCAGCTTCATCAGTTCATTTTTATATGCAGTATTTGTGAGGTTTATTTCCCCACAAGAGAGATATTATGAGAGTTTTCTTCTTGTAACAGTGAGAGTGTGTGTGCATACTTTTACTCATAGTGATCATTCTATTTGTCTGTGGTTTTGTACCTCTTTCATTTTGGGGGGGTTTTCCACATTACATCTGATGTCATTTATTTCCGTATTTTGCACTTTATTTTATCTCGCTATTATTACTGCATCAGTGAACCAATCATTTTCGATCCAACAAGGGGAAAACGCCTCACAAAATACCACACAAAATGAAGAAGTGTTGGTGATGGTGAAGCATGTGAATCCATGGTGCCTTGTGTCGAAAGTCTTCATAATAGTTGTGGTCAGACAACGAGTTCCGGTGATGAGAAAACAACAGTGTATGATGGTTGCTTCTAATTCCAAGTTAAATTAACATGATATTTTGATCAATATGGCGACTACATTTGATTATAGTCACACACTTGGTAGACAAATGCCAGTCATCTTAGAATCATTTACGATGGCCTACGGCCTTTACCATTTCTACACAGTCCCGAAGAGAGTACATTTTATCCAACCTACTCTAAAGGTGAATATAGGTTACCCATCTTTGGTCCATCATCAGGAGTGAGGGACACAATCTTACAATATGAAGGTTTGAAAGATTGAAAGTTTTTATAGCTTGTTACATCACATTTTTCATCAGTCTATCATGATAAGATTCATCACACACAATTGCATCACATAATGAGATTTGCAATGCGCATGGGTGTCTGAATGATTTTACCCCCTAATCTTCGCCATCCATATACAATAGATTGAACCTCCGTTATTGATCTAGTTGAGGTGTTCATCCCCTGTAAATTTTTCATCTTTGCGTCTTACATTTATTGGAAAATTTTTAGCACAATTTGAAAACATATGTATAAGTTATGTGCAAATTAAGGAGTTGAGGCCCAAAATAGGGTGTTTGAAAGATCTTTTATTTCAAGGCCCGATTAATCCATCTAGAAGTGTGATTGAACATGAAATTACTCAATGAAACTCTTGGCCTAAATATTTATGTATATTTTCAAGAAAAAAAAGTAAAAATAAGTTGGATAGTAAATTTTATAGTGAAAATAAAAATGCTAAAGGTCAAAACTAGAATTTTCATGAGATTTTAAGACACGTTTCCAGATCACACAATCCTATTAAATGATCTCAATTTAGCAGTGGGGGAGTTTTATCAATAATTATCAATAAAATATTCATGAAAATATGGTTTATCGACCCCACACTTTTCCTTTTGTAGACCAATATGAAATTAAGGATTATCAAATGGTTATTTTACTGTTTTGACCATTAAAAAAACATGCATCACATATTTTAACTTGATTTCAACTATCAATCTAGCGACACACAATTAAAACTAGTACAAACATTTATCATACTTTTTATGTTTTATCTAATAAAATGCAATCATAGTTAAAAACTAATCAATGATTTAAAGTAAATCCAATCATAACCCTCAGCGAACATGAATTACTGTGATGTGTGAACATCATCTCTAAATTCTTAGTTATCAAATAAGATTCCCTCTGTGAAGTAATATAATGGGTTTCAACCCAATTTAATAATCATTTTTATTTGTCATTACCATTTTCATGTCTTAGGCTAACCACTATCTTATTTACTAAAAGAAAAAAAAATTGGGTACAATTGCGAAAGCGACACACAACAAAATAAAGAAAATACAGATAAACCGCTGGTTCGGAGATTTGGCCCCACGACCACGCCCCAAACCCCTCCCCACCTTTGTCACCACTTATTTACTAAAAGTATGTATATATAAACATTTTTTGCAGTATAATAGCTCTGAAAGTCCAAAAAAAATCTTTCCACTTAATACTTTTTTTTATCAATATATACTAAAATCTCTTTTCATTATCTCACATGGTTTCATATTTTTCAGCATGATAAAGAGAGACTCTTTCCTTCTCAACTTTTAACATGTTTAAAATTTAAGTAATAAGTATATCAAGTATAGGTAAATCCTGGATATGGTATGTAAAGTCTCAACTTGGTTATCGGGTCTATGCTGAAGCACCACATGATCTCAAGCGCGTTTTCTCGTATGTCAGAGGTTGTCAATTTATGATGAACTGTACACTTAGGAGACTATGCCCTCAATAGCATGCCCAACAAATAATAAAAAAGAAACATCAAACATCAAATATATCACAACATAACATGGAATAATAGCTAAATGCCAACCATACAATAACATTACCACGCAATAACAAAAAATGATAACCCCTGATAGTTGTACATCCAAACCCAAAAGAATGATCACCACAAACGAATGATCATATATAGGGTAGCAACAGAGAAATAAAACAAGAGGAATCCCTAGAAAAGGTCCAGGAACATGTCCCAACACCACCTTCGTCTCCATATCAAGCCCTCCCAGCGAGGGTTTCCCCTTGTATCTTGAAAAGTGAAATCCGCATGCCCACCAAGGCGTACATACAAGGTGTAACCACATAATTCAACAAGGCATCACCAATAAACCCTTAACATAAATCCCATACTATATATGAATGCATGAACTGAATAATAAATAAATAGGTATCAAAATTAAACACATAAGTTGGGTCATTTTGTGCTAACCAAGCCGCCATGAATCTCGACCCTACCTACTTTGACAAATGTTGGAGATGGTCGCCATTATGAACTTAAGAATTTTAGATGAATACATCATTGAGAGAAATACAACACAAAAGCCTACAACTCCAACACAAAGATAACATCTGAATAATGAGGAGGGAGTAACATACACAACTTCCTGGGAAAGAAAAATCCACATCTCGGAATATGATACTCATGTCGACCCTTTGCATCCAAATAAATAGGAATGTGCATTCGGATCATGAAGTGGGCATAACATAGACAACCTCTTGAGAAAGGAACCACACCGAGGGATAAATGTCTCTCATACCCATTCCTTAGCATCTATAATAACAAGAAGTGCATCTGGATAGTGAGAATGGTGTAACATATCCAACCTCTTAGTAACGCACAATACTCATGCTAAACATGTCACATGACCAAACCATCACCCCAAGGCATTTAAGACCCATTCATACCTAGTTCAGAATACCTAGACACTCTATGCATCCCTGGAATTTCCTATCCACTAAGCCCCAACATAGGGTTCGACCACTCGTGGCACTGTCACGTTTCCCAATCCCTCTTTAAAAGTGTTCATGTTATTAGATCGTCTCTTATTTGACACAGAGATACCATCACTAAATAAACATATCATTCACTACACACCATCGTCCTCTTGCATGAAGACAATCACCCCTCTAGCCCAAGTGCCAATTTGGCACCCTAGTAGCCATTCACAAATAATACAAGAAAAATGGTATTTTGTGATGTTTTAAACTGCTGCTAATCATTTCGCAATAGTTTCTAAAAAATGCCGCAAATTTCTATGTCGAGAATCATTTCACAATGCTTTTTTACGCAGCGATTTAAACCACTGCTAAATTATTAACGATACTTTTTTTTATTTAAATATTTTTTTTAATTTTTTTTCTTTTTTTATTAAAATTATTTTTTTTATTTATATAATTGTTAATAAAATGTATTTATATGTATTAACACGTCAAGAAATGTTATTTATATCGGTTTCAATTTTTTTTTACATTACACAACAATTTCCTAAGAGGTTGATTAACAATTATATAAATTAAAATATTTTATTTTAAAAAATAAAAAACATCTCTTTATTATTTATTAAAAATCAAATATTTTAATCTATATATTTGTTAATCAAATGCATTTACATTTATTAATCTGTCAATAAATGTTATTTAACATACTTGTTTTAATATTTTTTTTATATTACACAATAATTTCCCAGGTGGTTACCCATCCTCACACCACTCCAACCCAATCTCCCTTAAGTGTTAATTACTCTATCAAATGAATTTATATGTCATAATACGATAAATGTTATTTAACCTATTCGATAAATAAAATACATTGTATAAATAACTAATGAATAAAATTACACGCTCACAATGAATTGATAATCATTAACAATTATTAATTATTAAAATTCATTAATGAAAAATCAATCAATCAATCAATAATAAATTCATTAATAAATAGTAATTATTAATTAAAACTTCATTAATAATAAAAAATAAATAATAATTAACAAGTAATTCAAATTTAAAATAACATATAATTAATAATTAATAATTGATAATTAAAAATTAAAAATTAAAAATTAAAAATTAAAAATTAAAAATTAAAAATTAAAAATTAAAAATTAAAAATTAAAAATTAAAAATTAATAACTAATAATTAGTAAATAATAAATAATAATCAATAATCAACAACTAATAATTATAATTATTTAATAATTGACAATTAACAATTAACAATTAATTACAATTTCTAAATAATAAATAATAAATAATAAATAATAAATAATAAATAATAAATAATAAATAAGTATTTTTAATTTTAATTAATTAATAATAACAATGAATTATTATTAATTTCATACCAATTTTTAAAAATTCATTAATAATAAATAATAAATAATAAATAAAAAGTAATTAAAAATTTACCCCCAAGCACCTAATATATATAATAAATAATAAATAATTATTCATAATTAAAAATAAAAAATAAAAAAATAAAAAATAATATTTAATTTAGTTTTTAAACAACTAATAACTAATAATTATAAATAATAAATATTTATAAATATTTATAAATTTAAATAATAAAGAATAAATAATCATAAATATTAAATATTAAATATTAAATAATTATTAATTATTAACAAGTAATTAAAATTTTAATTAATTATTAAAAATAATAATTAGTCATTATTAATTATATAGCGGTTTTTAAAAAATCACCGCTAAATGAAAGTTGTTTCTTACTAAATCATTGTGAATTAGTGACGTTTTCTAAAACAATTGCTACAGAAACAAAACAAAACATTTAGTGGTAGTTTTCAAAACCATCGTTAAAAAGCCGCCATTAATTAATCTTTTTTCTATAGTGATGCTTGGACACTTAACGTGGTGTCCAAATCCATCATAGAGGGCAACCCCATCCCCATACTTCTAACTTGTCCCTAGTGGTACAAAAATGGGTGGAACAACTATAATTCACTTCTTAGTGGTAATCCCAAGTTCATAGAAACCAAACAAGTTTCTTAGAACAATAACCGGACTAGCCACACTCACCTGTGCACCCTCGCTTACATGACAGTTCATGAGAACACATATGAAGAATGGAGAATGTTGAAGACCACCTACATAGAGCCTCCATGTGTTGGCTTATTGAAGGGCATCGTCCAAATCATCCTCAATCCCTCAAAATCAAATAACCTGACAAAAACCCTCAAATTTAGGGATTTAAGATGAAGAATGAGATAGAATTGAAAGAAAACCATGATCGAATCTTAGATGGGTTAAGCTTACATTAAGGATCTGAACGAACTCTATGATACTCAAATCATGCTTCAAACGAGGTGTTGGGAGCTCCAAGAATGAAGGTAAGAGATAAAGAGGTGTCCGAGGTTGAGCCCAAGAGGTTGGAAAGGGGGAGTGAGGTATTTAAACTGATTTCCCACAAAATTACAGACTCCATCAAGGAATATTAGTTCATAGACCACTAGGTACCTGGTGGAATTGTATCGGGTACCCGACAGATCGTCGACCGCCTAGTACAAAGCCACTGGATGATTAGTGGCTCTTCAGGAGGTTCCGCCTCCTTAGAATGGTCAATTAAAAAATAAACATATCAGTCACTACGTATCATCACCCTCTTGCAAAAAGGAAGCCACCTTCCTTAGATTGGTACCTTGTTCGTTTGAAAATGCTAATATGATTTTCTCACTTTCGACATGTTCTAGCTTGAAGGTGCCAAACGAGACATACTCTAGATCATACACACATGCACAACAGCTCATGGATCATCGTTCTTCGATTACCGGGTGCTAGCATGGGAAATCAAAGCGCTTTACAACGTTCCTTCGATCACGTGAAGAACAAGTGATTGGTTCGAGAGAGGGAATCAATCAAAGCTTGTTCTTCCTTTGGGTTCTCTCACTAAATCTTTAGAGAAAGGAGGGGAAAGCACTAAAATTCACAAAAGAGGCTGTCCACCACAATTTGGGCTTAAAAAATCTATTTATATTAGGGTTTAAATTCCCATGAATTGCGTTTTGGTCCCTATGGAAACTCAACCTTCAAAAATGACCAAAATCCACACTTATGACCTAGTTAACTCATCATAAGCATCATAAATATTTTATCACTATCACGTGACATTATTAACACATCACATGATAAAATGAAAACCATTTACTTGACTCGTAAGCTCCCCTATTAATTTAACAAACCTTTGAATGTGTTATGTTTGTGTGAAAATTATATTTTCTCGTATTCACTTTTATAATTAGATAACTTGTGAATACCTTTTGAAATAAATTCAATAATTATTATTCTAAACTTAAATAATATAATTGAATTATTTTACTTACGATCGTTCACACTCAGGCGCTCACCGACCTCCACATGTGGGGTCCACTTCATCCTGAACTTGTATTCATCTAAATAGGTGGAACTTGTGGATACACTTAGTGTGTGACCCTTTAGGTCCTAATCTCAATAGCAATGAGTATAACTCACATACCAAGAGAAGTGTCTAGCAATCTTATCAAGTCCCCTAAGGAGATAATGAATATCATAGCTACGACAACCTTTTATGAACACACGCCGTATAATATAATATCTTTGTCTCTCACTATCTCATAAAGTAGGATGCACACTCTGTTTCATCATCCTTTATTGTTTTATTTATTCATTGATCTTACTAGACAAATTTACCTTCAATCACCATGACCATGCATTTAATAATGGTATTACCATCTTGATCAATAGAGCCCGAGATATCTCCTCCTTCCAGAAGAGATGAATCCTATATTGATCATTCAACCAATGACATTCCACCAATGACACACCCAATACAAGCTACCTTGCCACAACTTCTATGCCATGCTTTTCATCTTACATCAAAGTATATGATCAAATGGTATAACTTAATAACGATCTCAAGTCAAGAGACCAATACACTTTCTCTTAGATAGGAATAACCAACGACACTCGAAAAATATGGTGTTCTTATTGGCGAGTCAATCCTCATGACCTCCTCTACTTGAGGACACCAAGTGCGAACTTCATGTGAATAAGTCTCAATGATTATGATCCCCCAACACCTGATAGCCAGACACCATCTGTGTCCTGTCAGTATGATGTATCTAGACCATAAGACATGTGTTTAAGATTACTATTATAATATCTCAAGGTTCTCATTATAGTCGAGAACTGCTATAACCTTTTGATATGAAATATAATATAATGACATTACTATCCAAATAGTACATGCAGAAGAATTGCTACTATGATGGTAAGAGAAGCACATGTATATATATAAAACTGTATACATGTAATGATAATCAAAGTACATACAAGAGTTGGGTCTTGGGCACCCACTCACAACACTCCCACTTTTACTAGAGCCATCTGCTACCAACTTTCTACCTGCTAGCCCTAACATGAGAATCATGCTTCTGTTGAGATATGTCTTTTTTCAGGGGGTTTTCCACATCATCCTCTGTAGATACTCCGATAACTGTGACTTAACCTCTTTGAGTAAAATCCCTCAAGAGGTGAAACTTACAAAGTATATGTTTTGTTATTTGGTTTGACCTGAGTTCTTTGGCAAACACCACTACTGTAGTATTATCATAATAAACTGTAACAGGTCCTGCATTAGGCACAACACCAAGTTCTGAGACAAAGTTGTATATCCAAACTGTTTAGCAGCATCAGAAGCTGTTATATACTCAGATTCTGCTATAGAATCGACGACCACCAATAGCTTCGAGTTTCTCTAGCTCATTGCATCACTATTCAGGCAAAAGACATAGCCTGACTATGATTTCAGATCACCTGGAAGCTAGCATTAGTGTATCACCTCATGACTAGCTCCTCATCTCCTCCATACACCAAGAACATATCCTTTATACATCTCAAGTACTTTAGGATATTTTTTAAAGCTTCCAAATACAACTCTCCAAGATTAGCTTGACATCCTCTCACTATTCTTAAAGCAAATACAACATCAAACCAAGTACATAGCATGCCATACATGATAGATCCCACCACCAAAGCATAAGGGACTCTACTCATTATTTCAATCTCCGCCTGTGTATGTGGACACATTTTCTTAGAGAGATTAATACCATGTGAAACTGGAAATAATCCTCTATTGGATTGTTCTATATTGCACCTTTTGAGTACCTTGTCAATATATGTACTTTGACTTATCCCAAGAATCCTTTGAGATCTTTCTCAAAAGATCTTGATCCCTAGAATATATGCTGCTTCACTGAAGTATTTCATGGAGAAACATTCATTAAACTAAGTCTTAATTGGTTGTAAGACTCGCACTTCATTTCCCATTATTAGTATTTCATCAACATATAATACCAAAAAAACAATGGCATCCCCGCTAATCTTCTGATAGACACAAGACTCGCTTCCATTCTTAATGAAACCAAATTCTCTTATAGCCTCATCAAAACAAACATTCCATGATCATGGCACCAACTTCAATCTATAAATGGATCTCTATAACTTGTATACTTTATTGACACTCTTTGATATAATAAATCCTCTGAGTTATGTCATATAGACGTCTTCAACCAACTTCCTATTTAGAAAACCAGTCTTGACATCCATTTTCTAAATTTCATAATCACAGAAAGCCGTTATTGCAAGTAATATTTTGATGGATTTTAGCATCATAGTTGGTGAGAAGTTTTCATCGTAGTTTATGCATTGATGTTGTTTGAAACCTTTTGCAACAAGTCATGCTTTATAGTACTAATTTGACCATCCATGTCCAAATTTTTCTTGAACACCTATTTACAACCAATAGGTTTTACATTAACTAGAAGGTCTGTCGAAACCCAGACTTGATTTTGATACACAAACTCCATCTCTAAAATAATGGATTCTTGATATTCAACGTCATCCTTTCCATCCATTACTTCCTTATAGGTTAAAGGTCTATTATCCTCAGGGAGTAATGTGTCACCTAACTCGATGACTAGAAAATCATACCTCTCTATTTATTTAACCTATCTATTAGACCTACACAATACTCATGTCTTGAGAACATCTTAATCTCCCACTACCTCTTATGGAGATTGTTCCCGTACCAACTCTTGTACATCTGGAGCATCAACTCCATCAAAGTCAATCTTTCTCCCACTATTTCCATTGGAAATGTGTTCACTTTATAGAAATATGACATGTCTTTCCACGATTACTTTTCCATTTGAAGGGTCATATAGGTAATATCCTTTAATTTCCTTAGGATAACCTATAAAGATGCACTCCATGCTTTGAGATGCTACCTTGTCATTAGGCATAGTCTTGAAAAATTCCTTGCATCCCCATACATATATGTAAGACAAAGTGGGTTTCTTTCCATACCATAACTCATATGGAATCCCATTTACTGCCTTAACTGGTACTCAGTTCAGTGTATAAGTTGCTATCTATAGATCATACCCCTAAAAGGATAATGGTAGAATTTCATGACTTATCATTGATCTTACCATGTCAAGAAATGTATGATTCCTCCTTTCACTAACACCATTTCACTGAGGTGTATAGAGAGGAGTGAGCTGAGAAACTATCCCACACTCATTCATGTGATCGATAGATGCTTGGTTTAGATATTCTCTGCCACGGTCTGAGTAGAGATTCTTAATCTTGTTACCAAATTGACTGTCTACTTCATTTTGGTATTCCTTAAACATTTGAAAGGAATATGACTTATAACTCATTAAGTAGATACAACCATACCTACTAAAGTCATTAGTAAAAGTTATGAAGTAAGAAAATTAACCCCTAGACTCTAATGGAAATGGACCACATACATTTGTATGAATCAATTTTAGTAGTTTTGAAGCCCTTTCTCCTTTCCCACTGAAAGGTGATTTGGTCATTTTACCTTGCAAACAAGTGTGACATACATCCAAGGGTTTTAAATTAATATAATTTAGATACCCTTCTTGATGTAAATTTCTTAAATGCTTTTCATTTACATGACTTAGCATGAAGTTCAATAGGCGGGTAGGATACAATCCATTCTTGATGGTTTTTTCATTAACCGCCAAAATAGGGTTTTCAAGTTCAAGTATATACAACCCATTGTTAAGATGCATCACACCATACATATGTTATCCTTGTAAAAGTCACAAAAAATTATTTGCAAACTTGAAATAAAATCTCAGTGTACCTAAACTTGACATTAATATTATGTTTATGGCAATAAAAGGTATAAAATAATAATAATAATTATTTAATACAAGAACCAATCACTAGGCATAATGAGATGGTAATCTCTCACTACTAATGCTATCAGTCTTTCATTATTTACTATTTAGAGATCCACCTCACCCTTTGAAATCTTCTAGAATATACTTGGTTCTTGTACTTAAATACAAATGTGCAAGCCACATGTTGTATCCAATAACCAACTTGTAGATATAGATAGATTGCATTGAATGATAAATATACCTAAAATAGAAGCATTACCTTGCTTCCTCTTCCCAGCTGTTCAATTCTTTTTCAAGTGGACCTTCTTGCCACATGCAAAGCAGACTACCTCCCACTCATTGCTCTTCTTCTGTATCTTTAGCTTCTTGGAGGGGTGGTGCATCAGTGACTTTGACTTAGAATAATTAATAATTAACAAGTAATTAAAATTTTAATTAATAATAATAATAATAATAATTTTTTATCAATTTCACAATGACTTTTAAAAATTAAATAATAAAGAATAATTAAAAATTAAAAATTAAAATAATAATATTTAATTTAATTTTTAAATAACTAATAATTAATAATTATAAATAATTAATAGTTAATAATTAATAATTAATTATAATTTTAAATAATAAAGATTAAACAATCATAAATATTAAATAATAAATATTAAATAATTATTAATAATAACAATTAATTAAAATTTTAATTAATTAATAATAATGATTATTAATTATTACTAATTTTATAGCGGTTTTTAAAAAACCATTGCAAAATGACATTGGTTTCTTAATAAACCGTTGTGAATTAGCAACGGTTTCCTATAACAGTTTCTAAAAAACAAAACAAAACATTTAGCGGCGGTTTTCAAAACCATCGTTAAAAAGTCGCCTTTAATGATCTTTTTCCTGTAGTGATGCTTGGACTCCTAACATGATGTCCATTTCCATCATAGAGGGAAACCCCATCCCCATATTTCTAACTTGCCCCTAATGGTATAAAAATGGGTGGAACAACTATAATTCATTTTTTAGAGGTAATTCTGAGTTCATAGAAACCAAACAAGCTTCTTAGAAGAATAACCAGACTCACCACACTTACCTGTGCACCCCTGCTTACATGACAGTTCATGAGAACACATATGAAGAATGGAGAATGTTAAAGACCACCTATATAGAGCCTCTAGGTGTTATCTTATTGAAGGACATGATCCAAATAATCCTCAATCCTTCAAAATCAATGAACCTAACAAAAACCCTCAAATTTAGGGACTTGAGATGAAGAATAAGAGAGAATTGAAATAAAACCAAGACTGATGCTTAGATGGGGTTAAGATTACATTAAGGATCCAAGAGAACTCTATGTCACTCAAATTTTTCTTCAAATGAGGTGTTGGGATGTCCAAGAATGAAGGGAAGAGGAATGAGAGGTGCTGACGGCCAGGTCGAGAGGTTGGAAAGGGGGAGTGAGCTATTTAAACTGATTTCCCACAAAATTAAAAAAATGCCATTAATGGATATTAGTTTATAGACCACCAGGTACTTGGTGGAATTATATCGGGTACCCAACGGATCATCGACCACCTAATACAAAGCCACTAGCCGATTAGTGGCTCTTTAGGAGGTTCTGCCTCATTAGAATGGTCAATCACAAAATAAACATATCAGTCACTATGTATAATCACCATCTTTCATGAAGAAAGCCACATTCAAGACTAATGTCCATTTAAGCACCCTAGTAGTCATTCTTATACTTGGAAACCTAACATAGTGTCCATTTCCAATATAGAGGACAACCCCATCCCCATACATCCAAATTTCCCCCTATGGTACAAAAATGGGAAGAACAACCATAATTCACTTAGAGGTAATCTTGAGTTCATAGAAACCAAACAAACTTCCTATAATATTAACTAGACTCACCACACTTACCCTTAAACCCCCACTTACATGATAGTTCATGAGCACACATATAAAAAATGGATAATGTTGAGGACCACCTGCATAGAGCCACCAAGTGTAAGCTCATTGAGGCGTGTCATCCAAATCATCACCAATCCTTCAAAATCAAAGAACTCAATAAAATCCCTCAAATTTTGGGATTTGAGATGAATAATGAGTGATAAATAAAATAAAACCAAGATCAAATCTTAGATGGGGTTAAGCTTACATTAAGGATAAAGATGAACTGGATGAAAATCAAACCTGGCTTCAAACAAGGTGTTGAGAGCTCCAAGAATGAGGGAAGACTAAGGAGTCATTTTCAAGGTCGAGTCAGAGAGGTTGTAAGAAGGGAGCAAGATATTTAAACTGATTTCCCATAAATTTAAAAAAATGCCACTAAGGCATATTAGTTTAAATACCATTGGGTATTCGATGAAATTGTGCTAGTTACGTGACAGATCATCGACCACCTCTTACATAGACACTGGCAGTCTGATGGATCTTTAGGAGGTTTTCCTCCTTAGAATGGTCAATCATAAATTAAACATCTCAATCACTATGCATCATCGCCCTCTTGCATGAAGAAAGCCACCCCTCAATCCCAAGTTCCACTTAGGAACCTTAGTAGTCAATCCCTTACTTGGATACCTAACATGGTGTCCATTTCCAACATAGATGACAACTTCATCCCCACACTCCCAACTTTACCCTACTGGTACAAAAATGGACAGAACGACCACAATTCAGTTCTTAAAGGTAATCCCAAGTAAATCGAGACCAAACAAGATTCCTAAAACAATAACCAGCCTCACCATACATACCTGCACACCCCCACTTACATGATAGTTCATGAGCACACATATAAACAAAAGAGAACATTGTGGACCACCTACATAGTGCCTACATGTGTTAACTCATTAAAGGGCATTGTCTAAATCATCATCAATACTTCAAAATCAAATAACTTGAAAAAACCCTCAAATTTAATTATTTATTATAAAGAATGAGATAAAAATGAAAAATAAATAATATTGAAGCTTATATGAGGTAAAACTTACATTACATATCAAGATAAACTGGATGACACTCAAATCTAGCTTCAAACACGGTGTTGGGAGCTCAGAGAATGAAGGGAAGAACATGCAGGGATGTCTGGGGTTAGGTCAAAGAGGTTGTAAAAGGGGAGTGAGGTATTTAAACTGATTTTACACAAAATTAGAAATATCCCATTAAGATATATTAGTCCATAAAACATCAGGCATCCGACGGATCATTGACCACTTAGTAGAGAGACACTGGACGACCAATGGCTCTCTAAGAGGTTCTTCCTCCTTAGAATGATCAATAAAAAATAAACATATCAATCACTATGCATCATTGCACTCTTACACGAACAAAGCCACCCCATTAGACCAAGTGTTAGTTAAGCGCCTTAGTAGTCATTCCCATACTTGGACACTTAACATGGTGACTATTTCCAACATAGAGGACAACCCTATCCCCATCCTTTCAACATGCCCCTAGTAGTATAAAAATGGGTGGAACAACCACAATTTATTTCTTAGATGTAATCCCAAGTCCATAGAGACCAAAAAAGTTTCCTAGAACAATAACAAGACCCACCACTCTTACCTACGCACCCCCGCATACATGAAAGTTCATGAGAACACATAAACTACATAGAATATTGAGGACCACCTACTTAGAGCCTTTGAGTGTTAGTTCAATGAACTAGAATTGAAGCTTTGGTGGGGTTAACCTTACATTAAGGATCAAGATGAACTTGATGACACTCAAATATGGATTTAAATGAGGTGTTCAGAGCTTAAATAATGAATGAAAGAGTAAGGAAGTGCGTCTGGGGTCAAGCTAGAGAGGTTTGAAAAGGGGAGTGAGGTATTTAAACAAAATTTCCAAAAAATTACAAAGATACCATTAAGGAATATTAGTTTATAGACCACCAAGTATCCAATGGATCATTGTGCTGGGTTTTGAAGGGATATAAAAACACTTATTAAATATAGAGAAATCGATTAAAGAAACCCAAACCCAGGATCACTATGTTCGATATATAAAACCTTGAAAAACTAGAAATAAAGAAATAAATAATCCAATGTGTGTACCTTACATTATTGGTCGTAGTAGTATCCATATTCATCATATATGTTTGATAAAGATCACATAAGTGGAAACCAAAATATGCCCTACCTCTAAAGGTATCCACAGGCTACTGAATCACTCAACTTTCAAGTGGGAATCTTCTTTACACCACCACATTCTAGCATCTCTTAGTGTAAAGGTGGAAGAAGAAAGTGAACTATGAGTTTGAGGGAGTTTTCGAAGGAACCTGGGGATTTGCGGAAGCGTAAAAAATAGAAATTTTAAAAAAATTTGGGTTTGAATTCATATTAAAAACATTGAATCCACAATACCCATTTCCGTGATTTTTCATGGATCATGTGTAATTAAATTTAAGCAGGAAGAAAAAAATCGAATGAAACTGTAAATGACACCTTGTTCGTTTGAAAAATTAATATGATTTTCTCACCATCGACATGTCATAGCTTTAAGGAACCAAAAGAGATGTTCTATAGATCTTACACATGTGCACAATAGCTCATGGATCACCGTTCTTCAATTCTCGAGTGCTATCATGGGAAATCGAAGTGCTTTACAATGTCCCTTTGATTGTGTGATGAATAAGTGATCGGTTCGAGAGAGGGAATCGATCAAAGCTTGTTCTTCCTTTAGGTTCTAAAGTGTGGTCGATTGTTGCCTATTGACTGTTCAAAGGTCTGGTGCTCTGCTAATGTGCATAGAGGTACTCAGGTCGAATCCTCAGTGATGGTACAAATTTTAAAGTCGATTTTTTCTATTTTATTTGTCTTTTTAATGGGGGGTTTGTTTGTAGAGTTTAGATGAAATGATTGATTGATGAAATTTAATTTAATAATTTAATAAATATTGGGGTGAGTTCAATATTATATATGTAATCTTTTGATATCCCTGAGATTTGAATTTTTTTAGTTAATTATTATCCACATCCCAAGATGATTTCAATCGGAATTCCAAGTTTTAACTTTAATCCAAGCCTTAATAAGGATTCTAGTTTTCATCAAATCACATTGATGGAAGGTTCAGTATTTCATGAACCCATGTGTATTTGTGGTTCCAATAACCCATGGAATCCACATGTCACAAATATGTCATCAATCCATAACATATTTTATTTAACATATAAAATATTAATTCAAAGAATGTTAAATTAGCAAAAGCTCTCAATCACTTAACATCCCCAAATTATGAAACACCCCAATGAGAGATTTACTCATCCATTTGGGTGGTTATAATCTGGATGGAATGTTTATGGTGATGAGTTAAAAAGAGAATAAAAAGAATGAGATAAGAAAAGAGTGGTGCGCCGAACACACACATGAAATGCGAAGAAAGGTAAAAATGCACTTTCAATTAAATGAGAAAGAAAAAGAGGAAAGAGATTTTAACTTGATTTAAACTATTTTAAGACCATTAATATTTTAAAACTGAAAGTGGATAAGAATTAAATATGAAGATGAAGAAACAAGCATTAATATTTAATTGAAATAAAAAACTTACTCGATTACAATTGAAAACAAGCGTGAACAAACATGAAATGGAAAGTGGAGGAGAGGTCTCTCTTATTTAAACAAGATCAAGGAAAGTCCTCCTAGGACATTGGAAATGAACTAGTCATGCCAAACCTCATACTTAAGTGTTGAAATGCCAACTCCTTTCAATGTGAGAATGAGTATCTATTTATAGCCAAATGGAGTGGACTATTTGCATTCCAAAACTTCCCATCAAGTTATCTTGCTAATTTTTCCATCCAGACAACTGAATATGGAGAAATATTCTTCGTCAAAGTTTTATATATTGATGTGGATAGTCGACCCTCAAAATTTTGCGGCCATTGGACTTTTGGAGCCAAAGTTATTGCTATTTTAACAAACAATTTTATGTTGTTCATTTTAATCCAGACTTTTTCAAAGGCCATAATGTGAATAGGTTTTTGAATAGGAATATGCCCTCAAATCTGAACCATTTATTCTAAAATGTAGTCCTCCTATATCTTGGATTTCACACCGAAAAATCTCAGATCAATTGGATGTCTATATCAAGAGAAAATTCAAGGATAGTGTGCTTATTTTAAATCCCCAACAGAATGGTGGGATAGACTTCAAAACATCATTTGAGCCCCTTTTTGGTGGATTTGGTCCTTAGAATTTTTATCCAAGATGAATTTTATTATCCCCAAAATTTTATTGGAGAATCAAAGAATTTGTATTTCTGTATTGAGCCCAAAAATTCTATCTTCATGGTTGGTTAAGTTTTCTCAACAGATTTGTTGGGCCTTATTGTGCGGTCTATATGACCCTTAATTTGGACGAATTGGCCAAAGATCCCTGATAATGATATGTTGGAATTTTCATCATTAACCCTAAAAAATAATAATAACATTATTTGGATTAGTATTTTGAAATATATGATCAAAACATTAAACCGTAGTTTAATTAAATTAACTCAAACAATGCTCTTTCTTATGTTTTTATGATCAAAACATGAACAATGATTGGAAATTAATCATTTTTAAGTGACAATTATATGATGAGAGTAATGTAAAATCATGAATGAATATGTAATATCAGGTTCTCCCTCTAAAACTTGAGAGAGAGGAGGGGAAAGCACTCAAATTCATGAAAGAGGCTGGACACCACATTTTGGGCTTAAAAAATCTATTTATATTAGGTTTTAGGTTTCCATGAGTTGTGTTTTGGTCCCTATGGAAACTTAACATTCAAGAATGCCCAAAAACCACATTTATGACCTATTTAACTCATCATAAGCATTGTAAATATTTTATCACTATCATGTGACATTATTAACATGTCATGTGATAAAATTCAAAACCATTTACTCAGCTCATAATCTCCCCTATTAATTTAATGAACCTTTGAACGTGTTATGTTTGTGTGAAAAATTATATTTTATCATATTCACTTTTATAATTAAATAACTTGTGAATACATTTTAAAATAAATTCAATAATTAATATTCTAAACTTGAATAATATAATTGAATTATTTTACTTGTGACCATTCACACTTTAGCATTCATCGATCTCCGCATGTGGGGCCCACTTTATCCTAAACTCTTATTCATTTGAATAAGCAAAACTTGTGGATAAACTTAGTGTGTGACCCTTTAGGCTCTCATCTCAATAGTAGCGAGTGTAACTCACATACCAAGTCCAGAACCCAGCAACCCATCAAGACCCCTAAGGAGATAAGGAATGTCATAACTATGATAACCTCTTATGGACACACACAGTATAATATAATATTTTTGTCTTGTAATATATCATAAAGTATGATGCACATTCCGTGTCACCATTCTTTATTATTTTATTTATTTTTGGACCTTACTAGAAATACTTACCTTCAGTCACCATGACCATGGATTTAATAAAGTACTACCATCATGATCAACAGGGCCTGAGATATCTCCTCCTTTCGGAAGTGACAAATCCTGTCTTGATCATCGAACCAATTCCATACCACCAATGAAACAACCAACATAATCTACCTTACCACAAATTCTATGCCATGGTTTTCATCTTATATCAAAGTATATGATTAAATGGTACACATTGATAATGGTTTCAAGTCTAGAGAGCAATATAGATGTTTGTAGATATGAACAACCAACGACACCCGAAACATGTGGTGTTCCTATTGGCAAGTCAATCCTCATGATCTCCTCTACCCAAAATCACCAAGTACGAACTTCATGAGAAGAAGTCTCAATGGTTATGATCCCCCAACACCAATAACTAGACATCATTCATTTCATATTATTATGATGTATCTAGATCACATGAAATGTGTTTAAGATTACTATCCTAGTATCTTGAGGTTCTCATTATAGCTGAGAACTGCTATAATCTTTTAATACGACATGTAATCTAAAAACATTACCATACAAATAGTACATACAGAAGAAATATTACTACAATGTTAAGAGAAACACATGAATTTATATCAAACCATATACATGTATTTATATCAAACTCTATACATGTAATGGTAATCAAAGTACATAAAAAAGTTGGGTCTACGACACCCACTCACAACACCCCCACTTACACTAGATCCAGCTACTACAAACTTTCAACCCACTAGCTCTAACATAAGAATCATGCTTCTACTGAGATATGCCTTTATCTAAGGGGTCTACCACATTATACTTTGTGGATACTCTGATAACTGTGACTTCACCTCTCTGAGTAAAATCCCTCAAGAGATGAAAATTTTGAAGTATATGTTTTTTCCTTTAGTGTGACTTGGGTTCCTTGAAAAGTATCACTACTACAATATTATCATAATAAATTGTAATAGGGATTGTACTACTAGGTACAGCACCAAGTTCTGAGAGAAAGATGCATATCCATATTGCTTTTTTAGCTATTTCAGAAGTTTCTATATACTCAAATTCTGCGACTTCAAGCTTCTCCAGCTCAATGCACCACTATTCATGAAAAATACAGTCTGAATATGATTTTAGATCACATGGATCTGTCTGGAATCTAACATCAGTGTATCAATTCGTGACTAGCTCCCAATCTACTATATACACTAGGAACACATTTTTTGTACATCTAAAGTACTTGAGGAAAGTTTTTACATTTTCTAAATGCATCCATCCTGGATTATCTTGATATATTCCCACTATTCTTAAAGAAAAAAAAAACATCAAACCAATTATATAGCATGAAATACATGATATATCCCACTGTTGAAGCATAAGGTATTCTACTCATTCTTTCAATCTTATCCTATGTATGTGGAAACATTTTCTTAGAGAGATCAATACTACAATATACTAGAAACAATCCTCTCTTGGATTGTTCCATATTTCACCTTTTGAGTACTTTATTAATATTATGTACTTTGACTTAGCTTAAGCAGCCTCTGAGATCTATCTCAATAAATCTTGATCCCTAGGATATAGGCTGCTTCACTCAAGTCTTTCATGGAGAAGCATGAATTTAACCAAGCCTTAACTGGATGTAAGACTTGCACTTCGTTTCCCATTATTATCATGTCATCAACATATAATACCAGGAAAATAATGACATTCCCACTGCCCTTTTGATAGACACATGACTGGATTCTATTCTTAATGAAACCAAATTCTCTTATAGCCTCATCAAAATGAACATTCTATGATCATAATGTCTACTTCAATCCATAAATGAATCTCTGCAACTTGTATACTTTATTGGCACTCTTTGACATAATAACAAATTTGGGCTATGTCATATAGACATCTTCAACCAACTTCCCATTTAGATAAAAATTTTTTACATCTATTTTCTAAATTTCATAATCATGGAAGGCCACTATTGAAAGTAATATTATGATGGATTTTAGCATTATGATTGGTGAGTAGGTTTTGTCATAGTATTTGCTTTGATATTCCCAAAAACATTTCGCAACGAGTCGTGCTTTATAGGTACCAATCTAACCATCAATATCCATCTTTTTCTTGAACACCCATTTATACCCAATAGGTTTTAAATTATCTAGAAGGTATATTGAAATCCAAAAAAGTTTTTTATACATGGATCCATCACAAAAATCTTATCTTCTTAACACCTAGAAACATCCTTTCCATCCACTGTAACCTTATAGGTTAAAGGTTTATTATCCTTAGGGAGTAATGTGTCACTGGACTTGGTGGTAAGAAAACCATTTCTCTATGGTTCTATAACCTTTGTAGTATACCTATACAATACTTGTGTCTTAAGAACATCTTAATCTCACATTATCTCTTGTGGATATTGTTCCCGTATGAACTCTTGTGCATCTGGAGCATCAACTTCATCAAAGTCAATCTTTCTCCCACTATTTTCATTAGAAATGTGTTCCATTTCTATTAATATGGAATATCTTTCCGCAATCACTTTTTTATCCAAAGGGTTATATAGGTAATATCCTTTAGTTTCCTTAGTATAACCTATAAAGTTTCACTTCATGCTTTGATATGCTAGTTTTTCATTAGTTTTAGTCTTGAAAAACACCTCACATCCCCATACATGTATGTGAGATAGAGTGAGTTTCTTTCCCTACCATAAATTTTATGGAATCCCATTTACTAATTAGTTAGTACTCGGTTTAGTGTATAAGCTGATTTCTATAGTGCATATACCCAGAAGGATAATGGTATAGTTTCATGACTTATCATCGATCTTACCATGTCATGAAAGGTATGATTCCTCCTTTCAATGACACCATTTCACTGAGGTATATAAGGAGTGAGCTGAGAAACTATCCCACACTCTTTCAAGTGATCGATGAATGCTTGGTTTAGATATTCTCCACCACGGTTCGAGTAGGCATTTTTAATGTTTTTACCATGCAGATTCTCTACTTTATTTTGGTATTCCTTAAACATATGAAAGGAATCTAACTTATTCCTCATTAAGTAGATATAACCATACCCACTAAATTGATCTGCAAAAATCATGAAGTAAGAAAATACACCCCTATCCTCTACTAGAAATGGACCACATATATAAGTATGAATCAATTCTAGTAGTTTTATAGCCCTTTCTCTTTTCCCACTGAAAGAAGATTTAGTCATTTTACTTTGCAAAAAAGTGTAACATACATCCAAGGATTTTAAATAAATATAATCTTGATACTCTTCTTGATGTAATTTTCTTAAATGATTTTCATTTACATGACCTACCTGAAGTTCCATAGGCAGGTAGGTTACGATCCATTCTCACTGGTTTTGTTATTGATTACCAAAGTAGGGTTTTCAATTTTAAGTATATAAAACCCATAGTTAAGATATACCACACCATAATACATGTTATCCTTAAATTGATGATATTTATTTCCAAACTTGAATGAAAATCCCATAGTATCTAAACTTGACACTAAGATTATGTTTCTAATAAGAAGATCTATATAACAATAATTATTTAATTCAACAACCAAACCACTAGGAAAAGTGATATGGTAGTCTCCCACTACTAATGCTGCTAGTCTTATACCATTTGCTGATCAGAGATCCATCTCACCCTTTGTAATATTATGGAATATACTTGGTTCTTATATTTGAATACAAATGTGTGAGGCACATGTTGTATCCAATACCCAAGTTATAAATATAGATAGATTTCATTGGGTGAAAAATATACTTGAAGCAGAAACATTGCCTTGCTTTCTCTTCCTAGATGTGCAATTCTTATTACAGTGGATTTTCTTTCCCTATGTAAAGAATACTTACTCATTCTCATTGTCCTCCCTCTGTATAATTTGCTTCTTGGAGGGGAGTTGCATCAGTTCCTTTAACTTAGAATTATCCTCTGACACCTTGACCTTGCATTTCCTTATCTTGTTCACTATACAGACAAGAGAGTTGAAATTCTTCATATCTTTATCATATTGGAAAAATAAAGCCAATAAATCTGGGAGTGACTTATTCATGTTATTTATATTATAATTAGTGGTGAAAGTCGAGAAGGTAGGTGGTAAAGAGGCAAGAATGAGATCAATCACTAGTTCTTGGTTTATTTTGAACCCAAGAGATTCCAGTCTCTCAATGTACCCAATCATCTTGAGTATATGTGGGCATGCATGATCCCTTTTGCTAGATTTCTCCCATACAATGCCTTGGATATCTCATATATTTCTTGCCGAGATCTCTCCCAATATAACTCTTAGATATGTAACAACATCTTATAGGAATACTCATTGTCATGTATTTTCTGCAACTCATTGGACATAGATGAAGACATCCAATTCATCATCCATATGCTTCTTATATTTAAATTTTTCCTCTTTACTTTCTCCTTGAGGAGGCTCAACAGGAAGTGGGGATTACAGCACAAAAAGCTTCTTTTCTTGGCATAACACTATACCAAAGAACATATACCACTCCTTGAAGTTCTTTTTATTCAAGATATTCTATTTATCCAATATTGAACATAGTGAAATTATATTGGTGGTGGTGATAACCATTTGATCTACAAAAAATAAATTTTAGTAGATCAATACTTTATCTTGATTACTAAATGACATTTTCAATTTTATTAAATTTCAAATGTCTCATACTAGTTTATTTAATTCCAGTAGCTATCAATTACTAAATTTATAATATTCAGTTGCTTGGATATTCTAGTGGCAAGGATCCTTTTAAACCTATACTAGTAGTCCAAGATATGATTACGCCACTACTTAGAGAGTTTCAAGGTAGGAATTTGGATATCCAACCACATTAATCTATGTCTCCTTGATCTATTGAGTGGAGTTCCATCTCATACAAATCATATATTTGTTTTACTCAACAATTTTCATCTAAAGTTGTAACAAGCTAGCTATGACTACCTATTTACAACCAAATTTAGTTAAGTCAACCCAACACTTTTCATTAGAACTTCCCAGTATTAAGAGGCACCCTCAACTAGGGATGACAAGCACATCAAACATACAATTTTGTTCAAATTCAAGTGATGGAAGACATTTTAACATAATATATCTTTGAGGTATTTTAATTTATTTCAGTGGATGAAATTCATTTTTAGTTACCATATTGTCACTATGTGATCACACTCATATTTAAACATTCATAAATATAAAACATACAACATGTGTTTATTCATTTTTATCCTTGCATGATTGTAAATTATTATACTATGGGATCATATAAAAACACATTGAAAAAAATAATAAACCATAAAAATGATAAAAATAAATAAATAAATAATGATGTGATCATGAGATGTTAACTATGGGTTAATCCATTGAGTGATTAACAGATTGACTAAAATCTAGGGGAATTACTTAATTCAATACCTGACTCGAACTGTATTACCCACAAACTCATGTGAATTTCACTTGTTTGGTTTTATTCCAGCTCTCGACTTGAACTACATCACTTTAAATGTCTATGATCTTTACATAGTATACCCACTCATAGGTGAGGGGAACCTTAGTTGTAAAATTAAATTTTATCACTTAAATGTAGACACGCAGGCTCTTATGCAATTAAATTTAGAGGGATGATACACAAATCATCATAAAAAAAATAATTATTACATTTTTAAAAACTTAAATGAAATAATTAAATTAAATAAAATTAAACCAAACCCGTAATGGTTGGTCTTAGCTCATGATCATTGAACAAGCAATTAAATTGCATAAGAAAAATTAAAATTTCTAAAATTAAACTCAAGGGTAATTTTAATGAATCAAACTCACATGAAAATAATTTAAATAAATTATTGATACATCCCATGACACCAAAATTAATTTAATTAAATTACAGTAATCAAATTAATTTTTGTTTTTTTTTTAAATTTTTAAGTTTGTTTGGGCCTGAAGTAGGTCCCCAAATATTAAAGACAAACTTGCGTGTGCTGGTAGGGTCAGACAGGTCAGATTCAGACAAATCTGGCCAGGTTCGGGTGGGGTCAACCTAGTTGTGAACTAGGTCATCGTAGATCATATACCCCATTTGGGGTGTGTGGGCAACTAGTTGGGTGCCCTATATATATACATTTATATATATAATAATATATATATGTATGTATGTATGTATATATTCATATTGTGTATTTGTCCCTCTAAGTGGGCGGTACAGAAAAGCCACCCCAATAAATGATGGGGGGGGGGGTGTTCACACCCCATTTAAGGTGTGTGGACCACATTCCTTTTTTTAGAATATAAATAAATAAATAAATATATATATATATATATATATATTATCTTTCGTGTCACAAACCAGCCCAGGTAACCTAGTAACCCGATAATCGAGCCGACCCTGACATATCCTGAAGGGCGTTCCCGATCCCCACGGGTCGACGACTAGCACCTGACATCGTATAACATACAAGTGGGAACAATTTTTCCATAAGAATGCAGAAGCAAAAGAAAACAAAACAATATGCATAACAAAAGAAACTCCACTGGGAGTGATGTACCAGAATACAACATGGCATAAAAAGCCCAAAGTACTACAACTCAAGTACTAAAAGGGAAAAAACAACTCCAAGGTCCCTAAGGATACAACTCACCAAGACCAAATCTCAACAGCTGGATCCACATCCAAGAGATCCCTTCCATTTTCTCGAACCTGGAAGAAAAAAGTCTACAAACACCCGAAGGCAAAAGTAGGGTGTGAGCCTAAGCCCAGTAGGATACCACCAAAGATTCCATAACAGATGCCAAACATAGATTATCCAAAGAAAAACTTTCAATTTTAAAGTAAATAGGTTTGGCAATCCAAAATCATATTTAAATGAAACATGATATACATTTTCAAGTAATGGAAATAAATATTTTTAAGCAATGATTTTACAAATGATGGAATATTTCTAAAACAATGGATTCAGTAAAACATTTATATAAAAAAATTTCTATAAATTCATCTGGCATGTAAAGAAGTTCAAAAGCATTGACATACATTTATATCTCAAATATAAATAAACAAGCGAGCAACATGGTCATCTCCCAAAAGGTACGATAGTATTAACCATTTATAGGATTCCACACTCTCTATGTGAACTCAGTAAAATGTGTATACACACACATCCCTATGACACTGGCCAAATGAGACTCTTCACCAACCCGTCAGGGATGTGACCCTCCATAAGTATGTTTTAAAACGTTGTCATAGCGTAGAGTGTATCCAATTAACTCACTAACTACCTAAGGATTGAATGTGCTCTTACATGATGAGCGGACTATTTTAAGACTGCATAAAATACGATCAATCCCATTCTTCCATTTCAAAAATATCAATTCCTTTCAATTTAAAACCAAAACATGATTTATTCAAAAACATGCCTTTCCACAAGATAAAACCATTGTGTTTCTATCAAATCATTTTAATCCATTTTCACCAGTTTGAAATCCATTCAAAACCAATTCCATAATTACACAATTTATTTCCACAATTAAATTCAACAATTTAATTGAAATCATTTCCATCAAATCTATAATTTAAATTAAACAATTTAAATTAGCTAATTTTCATAAACACAACCAATTCAATGGAATTGGAGTTTTTCCAAATTTTCATGCCAAAACCATTTCAAATGTCCCGATTCACTGGAATCGAGTCTTTATCAATTTAATTGAAAGAAAATTTGAGCAATTTAATTTAAATCAATAATTGAAACAAATCAAGAAATACAAGGATAATCAATTTGGCTAATCAGAATAGAACCACCTACCTCAAGTTCGTCGATATCAACGACAAAGATAAACCACCTTGTGTGGTTCAATACACCTGCTCACAGCCTTAATAATGAAAATGTAGACACACCAAAGTTCGATGTTCGTCAAGGGGTCCTAGAACCAAAACATCTATTTTATTTCACAAGGAAGTAAAAAGATTACATGATATTACATTTTCTCTCTCCAGGATAATCTCTGGATTATCGTATTATGTTAACGCATAAAATCGTAATAAAAGTCCATAATAATATTTATAATCCTCATTAAATAATCATATCCCTCTATTTTATTTCAAAAATAAAATAAAATAACACATGCGATAACATTTTCACTTTCCTGAATAATTATCGAATTATCATTTTAATTATCACATGCGATGGTACTTCCACTATCCTCGATAAAATTCCAAATTATCATTTTATATCAGCACATATGTTCACAATAGTATCCTTAGAATAATTATAAACCACATTTGATATTGGAATATCTTTAAATTAAAACAAGAACACATGTGGTTGTCCTTTATAATTATCCATTGATAAACTAAATAATTATCCTTCAATAAATTCTTTTAATAGTTATTATTTGGAAAACTCACGATTATCACATGATTATTTATCATAATTGTCATTTGATAATTATCCTTTGAAAATCTTGAAATTATTTTTCAATAATTATCCTTTGATAAATTATTTCAATTATTATTTGATAATTTTCGATAACACCTTTTCACAATTTAATAAAACAATTATCTTTGATAATCTAAATAAAATATCATTTTTTTAATTTTATAAATTAACCCTTCATAATTTGATGGAGCTAAAAAAAAGATAATTCAAAGTGATTAAAAAAACTTTAGATAACCCGATGAAATTACCATTTTGTAACTGAAAATAATTGTATTTCATAACAGCGCACAAAAGGATAATGATGATTATCTTATGATAATTTTTACAACCCATCCTTCGATAAACTCATAAAAATTGTATTTTCATAATTTTCTCAAAAAATATCCTTTGATAATTTCACCCAATTATCCATTTATAATTTAATTAAAAATTATTCTTGATAAATCTAGATTTTATTATTTATTTTAAATTCCACCATTTTTTCATGATTTTAAGATGGAAGAATAAAATTAAAAAAAAGAATTAACAAGGAAGAACCAGCTTATGTGCACCACGCAGGGAAGCGGTAGCGGACACCGTCACCTCGATCAGGAGGGTGAACCAAAATCAGTTCAAATGGGGTGCAGATGAGGATTCAAGGTTACTCGAACCCAGTGGAAACAACATACATGGTTCTGAAATTGTTTGGGTATTTAAATATCTGAGAAATGCATGAATTCATAAACCCATTTAATGACCGGTTTTAAACTGTCAATCAACCTGAGAATCAATGCAGATTCGTTTTTTTATCACATTTAAGGAATTTAAAGTTTTTAATCAGTCAAAAAACGGATGATTTAAAGCTTTTGGTTTCATCTGGGAGTTAAAAATGGAGGAAATAGCATTTTGGGAGATGATTGAACAATAAACACATTTTTTAATTCTTTTAATGTATTTAATAATTTAACAAAAATTAAATGATACCAAAAATCCGTTGGGAATGAAAGTGATACCCCGTCTAGGGTAAACACCTCGTTTCGGACCCAACAATGGTCTCAAATTTCTAAAATGATGAGCGGTTTGAGTGATATTAATGATTTTTTAATTAAAACCTGGAATAATTAATTAATTAATATAAAAAGTGGTATTTTTGTGAGCGAGGCATCCAAACACCTGATGTGAACAAATGTTATACCTTGTCTAGGGTAAACCCCTCATTTCAGACCCATCGGTAGTCCCATATTTTTCATATGACACACCATTTGGGAGATATTTAATTTTTAATAAATAATATATTAAATATTATTTAAAAACTTTATCTCACGAGCGAGACATCTACATGTCTGACGCCTTTGAATGTTATACCCCTTATAGGGTAAACACTATATTTCACACATAACTTTGGCCTCAAATTTCTCATACAACAGACCGTTTTGAAGTTATTCAATTATTTTGAATAAATTGCTCATGCTTAAAATAATAAATTTAATATTTTTATTCCATCCTCTTTGAGACTTTGCTGACCTCAAAAACTCATACTTGCACAGTGTTTTAACTCATAAAATATTTAATTGAATATTATCGAGTGTTAATTGGGCGTTTTACCAATCTGCGATGTGTTTAACAAAAACGCAACTTTTCACTGATAAACAAATTTTCCCATTTAATGTAATAATAATTTAATCTAACAGAAGAGGGTTTATCAATACCTTAAACAATAACGGGATGTTACAACCTCCCCACCATAAGAACTTTCTGTCCCCAGAAAGCCTACGAAGAAACCTCCACCTCAAAAAGACAAGGTCACTATTCTCTCATCCTGCCTTCCTCTCTCACATCTTATAAGAATTAGAACCATGCTTCCATATCACACAAACTAGAGGTATCATCCTCCCATTAATTACCTTAGTCTTAGAATCAACAACCATGACCGGTCATTCAGTCAAAGATAAAATAGGTTCCACTTCAAGATCATGCCAACTCAAAACATGAGATGGATTAGATAAATACTTTCAAAGTTGAGATGCATGAAACACATTATGTATCGACATCAGTTGTAGTGGTAGTGCTAAATGGTAAACGACTTTCCCCTCCTAATCAACAACCAAAAAAGATCCCACAAAATAAGGAGCAATCTTACCTTGCCTCCCAAGTTGTCGATGACTCAACCAGGGTGAAACTTCCAAGAACACCTAGTCACCAACTTAGAACTCCAAAGGTCTATGGAGACAACAACATAAGAATTATATCGGATCTGGGCCGTTAACATTCACTAGCAAACCAACTAAATCTTAGTTGTCATCTCTTTGACCAAACTCAATCCAACCAAGAAACTTTCACCAACCTCCGACCAACACAATGGATATTTACAAGGATGACCAAACAAGGACTCAAAAGGAGTTATTCTGATCGTGGACTGGTAATTTTTGTTATAAGAAAACTTAATAAGCCTCAAATGATCATCCCAAGCCCCACTAATGTCGATAACACAAGCATGAAGCATATCCTCAAGAAGATCGTCCAACTAGGACTTCATCTCTTTCAGTTCAACCGGTGCTATGCGGTAAGAGGAAATTGAAACTGGTTGAGTACCAGACATCAATTCAATGGAAAACTCAACCTCTCTTACCAGTGATAAACCAGAAAAGTTAGAAGGAAACACAAAGTGAAACTTGATGACAACATGAGGGAAATCACCACCCAATGAATCTCGCTCCAGATCAAAAGTAAACACTTATATCACTTTCCCCAACCCCAGATAAGAAGGTCTAACTCTGCTCGACCTTAGGTCTCATTCTCCTTAAAAGAAAAGAGGCACACCACTGGGTGTAGTAAGGTAGAACCATCAAAGATAACAATCAATCCAAGCCTTATCGACAATAATCCAATCCATCCTGAATGTGATGTCATGATATTCCATGTCGAGTACGAGAAAACTCCAAGAAAACTTGACATCTAATAGAGAGAAGACACAAGAGGGACTATAAGACTCTTCTCTATCTTTATACCAATGGGTATAGTAATATTCATTGCACAAGATAAAATCTCCATAGGAAGATTAAGAAGATTAACGATACGGGTTGAAATAAATGAGTGAAATACATCTGTATCAAATAGGGTAGTCACTAAAGATGAAGATATATTAATTATACCTATATCACGGTCGTTGGACCTATATTAGCTTCCTCTGGAGACTCTTTCACTGCGTGAAGAAGCTTCGTTCTGGATGCCTGTGGTTGGAACTCTTTTATATGTGAAGCATTTGATTGTCCCATAGTTTTTGAAGGTGTTGATGATCTTGTGCCTTTGCGTGGAGTGGGGAAGTTGTGGCAAAACTTATACAAGTCCCCCAAATGTTTGCAGGAGCCATAGTTCTTTTAGCCTACTCAGGCTCGAAAAACTCTACAACTTTGGCCAACACCATTGACTCTGTATAGAGCTATTTGGTGAAAAGAACCTTGAAGTACTTCCAATATAAGCCCTCATGTTTCTTTGTCATCACTATTGTGTCCCACCATCTCCTTCTTGGTCCCTCCATTACAAAGGTGAAACACTTCCCCTTGATCTTGCCTGGTGTCTACAATAACTCAAATAGAAGTTCTATCCTACCCAACCATTCCTTAGAATGTTGAGGATCGGTGGAGCCTTTGAAAACTGGTGGTATCTGGTGAAAGAACTCTTGAGAAAAATTTTGAAGGGCATCCCCCCAGGTTTTATAGTTAGAGCCTAAACAGGGACTAGAGGCAGTGCCTATCCTAGAGCTTGGACAGTGCACACAATCACCTCAACTAGGATCGAGTCCATTGGAGGATTCGCTCACTGAGGTTTAATAGTATCCCCTTCCTAGATCCAATTCACACATCTTCTCGGAGGCATGATGTTACAAAACATCGGAAGACAATAAGGAAGACATTAGATAATTCTCATATATAACAACGAGGGAAACATGATCCTGACCGGTAGAACATACATGATTTGGATTTCACTCTATCCAAATAAAAATAGGAAAAGACTAGAACTAATCCACAAGTCATCTTTCCCTAACCACCCCTGGCGACTTAAGGTTCATTGCGGTGAGAGCTGGCCAGTCACTCAATTGCAATTACCTCCTAAGTCCCGACAAGAATACTCAAATGCATACTGTCATCAAGGAATGATGCTTAACCTCCCTTTGATACCATTTTTTCACGAACCTACCCAGGTACCTTGGTAACCCGATAACCGAGCCGGCCCTGACATAGACCGAAGGGCGTTCCTGATCCCCATGGGTTGGCGACTAACACCTGGCATCGTATAACATACAAGTGGGAATGATTTTTCCATAAGAATGCGGAAGCAAAAGAAAACAAAACAGTATGCATAATAAAAGAAACTCCACTGGGAGTGATGTACTAGAATACAACATGGAATAAAAAGCCCAAAGTACTAAAACTCAAGTACTAAAAAGGGAAAAACAACTCCAAGGTCCCTAAGAACACAACTCACTAAGACCAAAGCTCAACAGCTGGATCCACATCCAAGAGATCCCTTCCATTTTCTCAAACCTGGAAGAAGAAAGTCTACAAACACCCGAAGGCAAAAGTAGGGTGTGAGCCTAAGCCCAGTAGGATACCACTAAAGATTCCATAACAGATTCCAAACATAGATTATCCAAATAAAAGCTTTCAATTTTAAAGTAAACAGGTTTGGTAATCCAAAATCATATTTAAACAAAACATGAAATACATTTTCAAGTGATGGAAAAAAATATTTTTAAGCAATGATTTTACAAATGATGGAATATTTCTAAAACAATGGCTTAAGTAAAACATTTATATAAAACAGTTTATATAAATTCAGCAGGCATGTAAAGTAGTTCAAAAGCATTGACATACATTTATATCTCAAATATAAACAAACAAGCGAGCAACATGGTCATCTGCCAAAAGGTACGATAATATTAACTAGTTATAGGATTTCACACTCTCTATGTGAACTTAGAAAAATGTGTATACACACATCCCTATGACACTGGCCAAAGGAGACTCGTCACCAATATTTCGGGGATGTGACCTACCACAAGTATGTTTTAGAACGTTGTCGTAGCGTAGAGTGTATCCAAATAACTCACTAAATTCCTAAGGCTTGCATGTGCTCTTACACGATGAGCGAGCTACTTTAAGACTACTTAAAATAAAATCAATCCCATTCTTCCATTTAAAAAATTTCAATTACTTTCAATTTAAAACCAAAACAGGATTTATTAAAAAACATGCCTTTCCATAAGATAAAACCATTGAGTTTCTATCAAATCATTTTAATCCATTTTCACCAGTTTGAAATCCATTCAAAACTAATTCCATCATTACAAAATTTATTTCCACAATTAAATTCAACAATTTAATTGAAATAATTTCCATCAAATCCATAATTTAAATTAAACAATTTAAATCATCAAATTTTCATAAACACACCCAATTCAATGGAATTGGAGTTTTTCCAAATTTTTATGCCAAAACCATTTCAAATGTCTCGATTCACTGGAATCAAGTTTTTATCAATTTAATTGAGAGAAAATTTGAGCAATTTAATTTAAATCAATAATTGAAATAAATCAAGAAATAAAAGGATAATCAATTTAGCTAATCAGAATAGAACCACCTACCTCAAGTTCATCGATATCAACGAAAAAGATAAACCACCATGTGTGGTTCAATACACCTGCGCACGGACTTAATAATGAAAACGTCGACACGCCAAAGTTCGATGTTCATCAAAGGGTCCTAGAACCAAAACATATATTATATTTCACAAGGAAGTAAAAAGATTACATGCGATTACATTTTATCTCTCCAGGATAATCTCTAGATTATCATATTATGTTAACACATGAAATTGTAATAAAAGTCCATAAGAATATATATAATCCTCATTAAATAATCATATCCTTCTATTTTATTTCACAAGAAATTAAAATAACACATGCGATTACATTTTATCTTTCCTGAATAATTCTTGAATTATCATTTTAATTATCACATGCGATGGTACTTCCACTATACTCAATAAAATTCCAAATTATCATTTTATGTCATCACATATGTTCACAATAGTATCCTTAGAATAATTATAAACCACATTTGATATTGGAATATCTTTAAATTAAAACAAGAACACATGTGATAGTCCTTTATAATTATCCATTGATAAACTAAATAATTATCCTTAGATAAATTATTTTAATAGTTATCATTTGGAAAACTCACAATTATCACTTGATTATTCATCTTAATTGTCATTTGATAATTCTCCTTTGAAAATCTTGAAATTATTGTTCAATAATTATCCTATGATAAATTATTTCAATTATCGTTTGATAATTTTCGATAACACCTTTTCATAATTTATTAAAACAATTATCTTTGATAATATAAATAAAATATCATTTGTTAATTTTATAAATTAACCCTTCATAATTTGATGCAACTAAAAAAAAAGATAATTCAAAGTGATTAAAAAAAACTTTGGATAACCCGATGAAATTACCATTTTGTAACTGAAAATAATTGTATTTCATAATTGTGCACAAAAGGATAATGACGATTATCTTATGACAATTTTTACAACTCATCCTTCGATAAACTCATAAAAAGTGTCTTTTCATATTTTTTCTAAAAAATTATCCTTTGATAATTTCACCCAATTATCCATTTATAATTTAATTAAAAATTATTCTTGATAAATTTAGGTTTTATTATTTATTTTAAATTCCACCATTGTTTCATGATTTTAAGATGGAAGAATAAAATTAAAAAAAATAATTAACAAGGAAGAACCTGCTTATGTGTACCACACAGGGAAGGGGTAGCGGCCACCATCACCTCGATCAGGAGGGTGAACCGAAATTAGTTTAACTGGGGTGCGGATGAGGATCCGAGGTTACTCGAACCTAGCAGAAACAACATACATGGGTTCGAAATTGTTTGGGTATTTAAAGATCCGAGAGATGCATGAATTCATAAACCCATTTAATGATCAGTTTTAAACTGTCAATCAACCTGAGAATCAATCCGGATTCATTTATTTATCACATTTAAGGCATTTATAGCTTTTAATCGATAAAAAATGGATGATTTAAAGCTTTTGGTTTCATCCGGGAGTTAAAAATGGAGGAAATAACATTTTGGGAGATGATTGAACAGTAAACACATTTTTTTAATTCTTTTAATGTATTTAATAATTTAACAAAAATTAAATGATACCAAAAGCCCGTTGCGAATGAAAGTGATATCCCGTCTAGGGTAAACACCCCGTTCCAGACCCAATGGTGGTCTCGTATTTCTAAAACAATGAGCGGTTTGAGAGATATTAATGATTTTTTAATTAAAACCCGAAATAATTATTTAATTAATATAAAAAGTGGTATTTTTGCGAGCGAGGCATCCAAACACCCGATGCGAACAAATGTTATACCTTATTTAGGGTAAACCCCTCATTTCAGACCTATCTGTGGTCCCAAATTTTCCATAAGACACACCGTTTGGGAGATATTCAATTTTTAATAAATAATATATTAAATATTATTTAAAAACTTTATTTCACGAGCGAGACATCTACGTGTCTGGCACCTTTGAATGTTATACCCCTCATAGGGTAAACACTATATTTCAAACATAACCGTGGCCTCAAATTTATCATACAACAGACCATTTTGAAGTTATTAAATTATTTTAAATAAATTGCTCATGCTTAAAATAATAAATTTAATATTTTTATTCCGCCCTCTTTGAGACTTTTCTGACCTCAAAAACTCATACTTTCATAGTGTTTTAACTCATAAAATATTTAATTGAATATTATGGAGTGTTAATTGGTCGTTTTACTAATCTGTGACGTGTTTAACAAAAACACAACTTTTAACTGATAAACAATTTTTCCCATTTAACGTAATAATAATTTAATCTAACGGAAGAGGGTTTATCAATACCTGAAATAGTAACGAGATGTTACATTTTGTAAATTTTGTCTCATACCCACCAAATTCAATCAAGGATGTCATATTTAGGTCTCTCTCCATATAGAAAACCATGAATTTTGTCACACACACACACATAATATATATAAATATATACCAGATTTTCATCAAATTTTTCCTAAAAAACCGTCGATTTTCGATTGACCACATCTTAACCATAAAAACTTGGATCAATGCACCATTAGATGTGTTTGGACCACATCAAAACCCTCTTTCCAAATCATAGAAAATTTAATTGATATTTCAAATTTTTAGTCTTAAATAATTGCCCATTCACTCTGATACCAATTAAACGAATCTGAGGCTTTACAGAAGCATGAAAAATAGGTATTTTAAAAATTTGTGGGTTCAGATTCATGTTAAAAACATTGAATCTAAAATAACCCTTGTATGTATTTTTTATTGATCACATGCAATTAAATTTAAGCATGAAGAATAAAATTGAACAAAACCATAAATGGTACATTGTTCATTTGAAAACTCCAATATGATTTTATCACCTTTAGCATGTCATATCTTAAAGGTGCCAAAAAATACATCCTCTAGATCATCCACATGTTCACCAAAACTCTTGGATCATCATTCTTCAATTCTCAGGTGCTAGTATGGGAAATCACTGTTCTTTATGATGTCCCTTCGATCATATGAAGAACGAGTGATTAATTCAAGATAGGGAATTAATCAAATCTTGTTATTACTTTGGTTATCTATTTAAAACTTGATAGAAAGGAGTTTAAATCACTCAAATACATGGAAGAGGATACCCACCAT
Organism: Viscum album; assembly: GCA_963277665.1. Lineage (NCBI taxonomy): Eukaryota > Viridiplantae > Streptophyta > Magnoliopsida > Santalales > Viscaceae > Viscum > Viscum album. Next base: position 1,322,261,549 of record OY728138.1, read on the forward strand.
ATTTTGATCTTAAAACATCTATTTATATTATGGTTTAAGTTTCCATAAATTATGTTTTGGTCCCTATGGAAACGTAACCTTTAAAAATACCCAAACACCATACTTATGACCTAATTAACTTTTCATAAGCATTGTAAATATTTTATCACTGTCTTGTGACATTATTAATACATCACATAATAAAATAAAAACCATTTACTCAGCTTATAATCTCCCCTATTTTTAACACCCTGACTCTAGTAACCCAGAGTTGATGCTTAATTATTACATTGGTACAAGATAAAAAGGATCACACTAGGAATGATCAATCGGTTTAGCAGTCTCAGGAGACTAGATATATACATTTTCTTCATATTACATTGAAAAAATAAATCATATCATGAAAAAATTTATTGCATCCTTGAAAATCATTCAGAGATTCATTCTTCATATCTCAGGGAAAAGAAAACATAATAAAGGGTGAGCTCAAATGCTAAGTAAGGGAAATCGTATAAAAAAGCTATCATGAGTATATAAGGCATACTAAATATGGAAAAGTGGATAATAAAAAAAATATGCTATTTCAATCAATAACTTGGGTTAAAAATACGTCCATGGATAATATCAATATAGAAATCACATGGATAATGAAAGATGAATTCTTTGTAAAGGAAATGCATAAATCCAGAAATTCAAGAACTTTACATCAAGGACTCAGCTAAGTTATAATGAATTTTACCATCAAGGAATCCTTAATATTGGCCTTTTATCCAAACCATCTTACATAAATAGGTAAGGTATATGTTGGGAAAAAATCCCTCAAGGTATCATTGAAGTATTTTTGGGTTGATTGTGTTTGTTGACAAAGCAGGTTTCCATGGAGAATTGTCGAGTTCCCGAGAATTTGTTGACAATCCTTATTGAAAAAGAACGATGACAAAGGAAAGGACGATCTGGAGGCGGTACAAAAGAGCAGTACAAGGTGGCGCCGTTTCCCAGTGTTTGCCAAATTTTTGGGGTCCAAAATTTAGAGTTTGGTGAGCATCGCGAAAATAGGATTTCTATGAAGAGAATAATTTAATATGCCAAAGGCATGAATTTCGCGAAGATAGGATTCATGGTTTTCAAATCGCGAATACCAGAATAATGGAGGTGGTGAGTCTTCACGATTACGTCAAGCTTCGCGAATGGCAGGGGCTGAAACACATCACGGCGGTGAAGGGCTTTACGAGGGAGCTTCACGGCGAAGGTGCGAAGGAATGTTGACAGTGATGCTTTGCGACTACGTCAAGATCCACGAACGGAAAATTGCTGTGGTGCTTCGCGATTTGGACAGAATTCCGGTGGAAACTTTGGAGCTTTGCGATTTGAGATGACGTGGCATTGACTTCGCGTGGAAAGTTTGAGGGTCGGTGGAATCGCCTATAAATAGAGGCCAACCCCCTCGAGAGAAGTAGAGAGAATTTTTAGAGAAAATCCTTTGCTCTCGATTTGCGAAGGTGGTTCACGGAGCCAGTGTGCTTCACGAAAGAGGTGCTTCACGGCGGCTATTGTAGCTCCGCGAAACCTGCGAGCTCCGCATTGGCTTAGTAAGCTTCGCGAGGGACGTTGCTTTGCGACGGCTTGAGCTTCACGAAAGTGCTTCGAGAAAGTGCTTCGCGAAAAGGCAGGAGCTTCGCGAAGGCTTGTTTGAGCTTCGCAAAATTGGGAGCTTCGCGAAGTAGGGTGCTTTGCGAAGGTGTTTCCAAAAGGAATTTCCCAGTGTTCAGAGGCAAAGAGGTATTCATCAGTGGATGAAATTTGGACATTAATAGAGCATCCATCATCAGTTAAGGATGCGTGCATTCATGCAAATGAAGATACCTACATGTATATAAACTGTGAGTGGATTCCCTTCTAGAGAAGTGAGCTTAGGAAGAGGAAGAAGGTGATCCTCTCCACCGATAGTGACCCAGAGAGAGAGAAACAGGGAGTGACCCTTGGGAAAGCAGTGAGCTGACCCTAAACTTTGTAAAGGCAGTAAGATTGGGCGTAGAAGTGATCTAGCCCGAACATTGTAATCCACAACTAGTAAAGTTTAGTGGAATTGGTACGACCGAAAACTTGTTGGCGTATGCTCCATGGACGTAGCCCTTTGCGGTGAACCAAGTAAAATTGGTGTGTCCTGTGCATACTTTACTTTCTGTTTACTTTGTGCAACAGGAAAGAGAGAGAATAATGTTTTGCTTAACAACAAAACAAGATCAGAACAGGTGTTAATTTTAAATTAGTCATACCCTGATTCACCCCCCCCCTCTCAGGGTATTCAGCCTTGTGGACATAACAATTGGTATCAGAGGGAAGGTTGACAGCTGTTCTTCTCTCAAATGGAGGTCACTAATCATAGAGGGATTCCGATCTTCGACGGGTGTAATTTTTAGATATGGAAGAATCGAATGCAACACTATTTCCGATCTTTGGGAATGGATGTGTTGTCAGCAGCTATGCATGGTATCACAGCTGATATTACTAGTGGTGCATTATCAGAAGCAGAGCATAAAGAGTTGGATACTGATTCCAAAGCAATCAATGTCTTAGGGGGAGCCCTTTCCAATACCATATATACAAAGGTAATGTCATGAAAAATGTCACATGCCATGTGGGAAAATATTTTGAATATTTATGAAGGGGATACAAAAGTCAGAGAGGCAAAGCTGCAAGTGTTGTGGAACAAGTATGAAGATCTAAGAATGAACCCGAATGAGTCTGTTGATGCATTCTTTGACAGGGTAAATACTGTGGTAGAAGACATGCAGGGTCTTGGAGAAATTATCGAAGATATAAAAATTATGAAGTGCATATTGAGAAAACTTCCACCTCGGTTCAATATGAAAGTTTCTGTTTTGGAAGATAAAGACCCAAAAGAACTGACATTGGATAACCTACACAACACTCTTGTTGCATATGAAATGAGAAACGATGATAACAAGACTGTGGAAAAGGGGAAATTCAAAGAGGTGGCATTCAAGGCCATGAAGAAACTCACCATTGAAGATTCTAATGAAGAAGAAGAGGCAGATGAGGTGATGTCATTCCTTTCTTCAAATCTGCAAAGAGGAAGAGGAAAGTTTAAAGGTAAACTTCCACTAGCATGCTTTCGATGTGGAAAGGTTGGTCATCTTGCGGCAAGATGCCCCAAGAAATTTCAAGATAACGATGATGATGATAATGAAGTTGAAATTCCCAAGAAGAAATCTTCAACCTATGTGAAAGGGAAGAACCAGTTCAAGAGAAATTTCTTCAAGAGAAATAATCTTCTTTCACAAGAAATAGATAGTTCAGATGAGTCTGAGGATGAAGAGGTTGAGGAGTTTGAAAATTGTAAAGATCATAGACAAAATGCTATGGTAGCGTTCGTCGGTAGTTCTCAGGAAAAGGAAGAAACTGACGTTGGAGAAGAGGAAGAAGAAGTTTAAGGAAGAGTTGATATGGAAGCCGAATTGGAAGCAGCTCTTGAAGAGATAGATGTTTGGAGATCCAAAATGAAGAAAACCAATAAAGTGGTTCGTGATTCCAAACTCTATATGCAACAACAGGATGAAGAAAAGTCAGAACTGTTAGAAGAAATTGAAAGACTAAAATTCTCAACACCAGAGAGCTCATAAAATATTGTTGAGCATAAGCTTAAAATTGAGGAACAAAAGAAGGAAATTGATTGTTTGACTAACAAAGGAAAGGAGCAGGTCAGACGTATCAAAGAGCTTGAAGAAGAAGTGGTCAGTCTGCGATGAAAAATAGAGGATCAAGAAAAACTCTTGACCCCCAATGTGATATCAGAAAAGCAGGCCATTCAGAAGACAGAGAAGATGAAAGAGGAGGCTCATAGTTCAGTAGGAGTGAAGAAGCAAGAAAGCTCAAATGCTAAGGTTTATTCAGGGCTTGATAAGAAACAAAAATTGGTGGCAGTTAATGTCAGACCGCAAGCACCCGTCCCGAAATTGAAGGTTGATTTGGGCACAAAACAGAATCAGAATATTCATAGATCCCAAAGGGAAAATTGTAGTGCTGAAGTATCACGAAGGAATGTATCCTATATCAGGTGTTATTGCTGTGGAAAAATGGGACATTCATAGTATGTGTGTTCCATAGCCAAGAGATATAGAAGGGAACAAGAACAGAGATGGCAGCCAAACAGAGAACAGTTTTCCAGAACGTATTTTGAAGGACACTATTTTTTGTGTGGAGGATTTGGGCACATGTCTAGGTACTGTACTTCGACCATTTTGAGAAATGTGCCAAATCATAATCAAAACGTTCGCAATCAGTAGGTCAATAAACCGACAGGTGAGTTAACAATGCAGAATATATTTGCGGCTTTGCAAGATGAGTCTGGTCCATCATACTCTGAGAAAGAACATAAGTCTCCATCCATGCTGAGTGTGAAAGAAAAAGTATGGACCAAGAAGAAGAAAAATGAGAAGGCCGTGGTGGAGGAGATTTCCCTTAAAGCATCAGATTGATCTGGTGTTTGGATCCTTGACCGTGGTTGCACATCCCACATGACGGGTAATAAGGATCTTGTTACAGGCATCAAATATGACAAAGAAGGAGTTGTAAAATTTGGAAATGATGAAGGCCTGAAGATTGTTGGCTCAGGGAAAGCCAAGTTTGGGGGCAAAGAGATGAGACATGCTGATGTCTTGGTAGTAGAGGGCCTCAGTCATAACTTACTTAGTGTTAGTCAACTATGCGACTCTGGGCACTCTATCCGATTTACCGAGAAGATGTGTGTTGTGAAAGGAAAAGATGGAGCAACTATCCTACAGGGAAAACGGCCAAAGGGAAATCTCTACCTTGTAGGTGGGGAAGAAGATACATGTATTTTATCCAGAGAGGATGAAAACCAGCTGTGGCATAAGCGACTTGTTCATCTATGCCAACCATCTATGGAGGATCTCATAAAGTGTGATGCTGCTAGAGACATTCCCAAGCTATCACGTGATCGCACTCATACATGTGATGCTTGACAACAAGGGAAGATCATCAGAAAGACATACAGGCCAAAGGAACAGAAATCAACTAGAGTGCTCGAACTGGTTCATGCTGATGTATGTGGACCTATCTCACCACGAGCTATAAATGGGCAAAGGTACTATGTCCTTTTCATTGATGACTATAGCAGAATGGCCTGGGTATTCATCATTACCCATAAGACAGAGGTGTTCAGTTGCATAAAGCAGTATAGGAGGGAATCAGAAAGGATGCTTGGGCAGAAAATTTTGAAGTTCCGTATAGATAACGGTACAAAATTCACAAACAGTCAAGTGGAAGAGTATCTCAAGAAACACGGGATAAGGCATCAGGTTTCATCAGTAAGAACTCCCCAATAGAATGGAGTGGTTGAAAGGAGAAATATGATCATCAACAACATGGCTAGAACGATGCTTATTGATAAAGACCTGCCAGAGAAATTTTGGAAGGAAGCAGTTTTGACATCGGTATATGTTTCCAACAGGTCTCTGTTGTGTCCGAAGCAAGGGAAGACTCCGTATGAACTGTGGTACGGAAAGAAGCCAATGATGAAATACTTTCGAATCTTTGGAAGTAAGTGTTTCATTCTCAACAAAGAAAATCACAGGAAGTTTGAGGCATGAGGAGATGAGGGGATATTACTTGGCTACTCAGGGAAAAGAAAAGCATATAAATGTTTCAACAAAAGGCTGGGAAAAATCATTGAGAGCAATGATGTCACTATAGTTGAAAATGAACATAATACTCAACGATCCAATGAACAGTTCCTGGATGAAAGTGATGATGAGGTAAGCAACCCAGGGGGAGCAGAAGTGGAAGAAGATGACTCAGAAGAAGATACTGATGATGAAGAAGAAAGTGTTAAGTCTGTGTCTGCGAGGAAGCCAAAGAGTCGAGATGAAATTGATAGGCAGAATATCATTGGTGATCAAACAGCTCCAGTTCAGACTCGATGAATGAAATCATTACAGCAAACATCGTTTTTGTCTCAAGTGGAGCCGAAATGTTTTTCCGATGCAGCTGAAGACAAAAATTGGGTTCAGGCTATGAATGAAGAGCTTGATCAGATTGAGAAGAACCAGACATGGGAGATTATTTCGAGGCCAGCAGACAAGAATGTCATCGGGACTAAATGGGTCTATCGCAACAAGATGAATGAAGATGGCACAGTGATTCGGAACAAAGCACGACTAGTGTGCAAGGGGTACTCCCAGATCGAGGGAATAGATGTAGATGAGACATTTGCACCGGTTGCAAGGCTGGAGACAATCATATTATTTTTGGCCATAGCAGTGCAAAGAAAGTTCAAAGTGTTCCAGATGGATGTCAAATACGCATTCTTGAATGGTGTTCTGGAAGAGTAGGTGTATATTGAGCAGCCAGATGGTTTTCTCATTCATGAGGATGAGAACAAAGTTTGCAGGCTGAAGAAGACGTTGTATGAGATGAAACAAGCACCAAGGGCATGGTACTCAAGGCTTCATCAGTACTTGAAGAAGATTGGTTTCCAGCGTGAAGGAGTTGATTATAGCCTCTATTTCAGCAATGACAGTAATCAAAGGATGATGGTGTTGGTTTATGTTGATGAAATAATATTTGGCGGATCAGATGAATCTCAGTGCAGATATTTTTCCGAATTCATGAAAAATGAGTTTGAAATGTCAATGATTGGAGAGCTAATGTTTTTCCTTGGTCTACAGGTGACACAAGGAAGGAATGGAACCTTCATTTCTCAATCTAAATATTCCAAGGAGGTCATGAGAAAGTTTGGAATGGAAAATTCCAAGGAGATGAAGACTCCGGTTGCCACCCGGATGAAATTATCGAAAGACGAAGATGGAAAGGCAGTTAATATCACAGAATACAAGCAAATTATTGGAAGTTTGTTGTACTTGACTGCAACAAGGCCTGATATTTTTTTTTGCCACATACCAAGCAGCAAGATATCAGTGCAATCCCAAGGAAAGCCACATGATTGCAGTGAAAAGAATACTTCAGTATATCCAGGGCACAGTGGATTTCGGCTTGAAATATACTGATAAATCTCAAACAGAGTTATTGGGCTATACTGATGCAGACTGGGCCGGTTCAACGGATGATAGGAAATCAATGTCAGGTGGTGCTTTCTATCTTGGTGGATTGTGTATTTATTGGCTAAGCAAGAAGTAAGATTGAATTTCGTTGAGCACCGCGGAAGTTGAGTATATTGCGGCCACTCAAGCATGCACACAATTATTGTGGATGAAGCAGCAGCTTTAAGATATGGGAGTTGAAGTGATGTCTCCGATCGTAATCCAATGCGACAACTCAAGTGCTATAAATCTCAGCAAAAATCCCGTCCATCACTCTAGGACAAAGCACATTGAGATAAAGTATCATTTTATCAAGGAGAAGGTTGAGTAGGGAATCGTGAAGTTGGAGTATGTGCCTATAGAGCTACAGGTTGCAGACATTCTGACAAAGGCCTTACCCAAGGAAGCATTCAAAAGGAATCGACTGGCTCTGGGAGTTCAGTCGATTCCCCGACCTTGACAAAGTGTGGATGTGGGACACCCCCCCTCTCCCCGAGGTATGATGTGTTTTTCCCTAATGTGCTGATATGTGTTCTCTACTATGTTACAGACTACAAAGGAGTGGCCTTTGGGTTCATTGACAAAGGGGGAGAAAATAGTGATTATTCAAGGGGGAGACAATGTGGCTATTTGAGAAGTCATGATAGATACGGGGAGAAGCTGACCAGTGGAGCAGCCAGATAGGGGGAGAAATGAGAAAGGGGGAGAGTATTAAATCTGACGATGCTAGAAGTGATCGATCAAAGACTAGATATCACGACAGCTGAGGATCGTGATAAAAGTAGAAGAGTGATGTTGGAATGGTGTGAAAAGGTGTCCAGCTATCACCAATTGGTATCAGTATGGTTCAACAATTGGTATCAATTTAAGAATTGGTATCAGGTTGGAATCGACAATTGGGGTTTGAAATGAAGTGATTCATTGATGAACTTTTCATACTACTCTTGTTTCTCACGCCAAGCATTGCTCATGTGGGCTTAGAGTACGTGTTAAGTGAATCCTTGAACGCTATCAGAATCGCAAGAGGTGAATGGTGGTAGCAGCTGGAAGAAGACTCAGTGAGGTATCAACGTGCAGAAAATCCTTCTAAGAAGAGTTGTGAAGAGTTGTCAACAAACCCAAAGGGGGATATTGTTGGGCAAAAATCCCTCAAGGTATCATTTAAGTATTTTTGGGTTGATTGTGTTTGTTGAAAAAGAAGGTTTCTATGGAGAATTGTCGAGTTCCTGAGAATTTGTTGACAATCCTTATTGACAAAGAATGATGACAAAGGAAAGGATGATCTGGAGTCGGTACAAAAGAGCAGTACAAGGTGGCACCGTTTCCCAGTGTTTGCCAAATTTTTGGGGTCCAAAATTTGGAGTTTGGTGAGCATCGCGAAAATAGGATTTCCATGAAGAGCACAATTTAATATGGCAAAGGCATGAATTTTGCGAAGATAGGATTCATGGTTTGCAAATCGCGAAGACCAGAAGAATGGAGGCGGTGAGTCTTCGCGATTACGTCAAGCTTCGCGAACAGCAGAGGCTAAAGCGCATCGCGGCGGTGAAGGGCTTTGCGAGGGAGCTTCGTGGCGAAGGCACGAAGGAATGTTGATGGTGATGCTTCGCGACTACGTCAAGCTCCGCGAACAAAAAATTTCCGTGGTGCTTCGCGATTTGGACAGAATTCCGGTGGAAACTTTGGAGCTTCACGATTTGAGATGACATGGCGTTGACTTCGCGCGGAAATTTCGAGGGTTGGTGGAATCGCCTATAAATAGAGGCCGACCCCCTCGAGAGAAGTAGAGAGAATTATCAGAGAAAATCCTTTGCTCTTGATTTGCGAAGGTGGTTCATGGAGCCAGTGTGCTTCGCGAAAGAGGTGCTTCGCGGTAGCTATTGTAGCTCCGCGAAACCTGCGAGCTCCGCATTGGCTTAGTAAGCTTCGCGAGGGACGTTGCTTTGCGACGGCTTGAGCTTCGCGAAAGTGCTTTGAGAAAGTGCTTCGTGAAAAGGCAGGAGCTTTGCGAAGGCTTGTTTGAGCTTCATGAAATTGGGAGCTTCGTGAAGTAGGGTGCTTTGCGAAGGTGTTTCCAAAAGGAATTTCCCAGTGTTCAGAGGCAAAGAGGTATTCATCAGTGGATGAAATTTGGACATTAACAGAGCATCCATCATCAGTTAAGGATGTGTGCATTCATGCAAATGAAGAGACCTACAGGTCTATAAACTGTGAGTGGATTCCCTTCTAGAGTAGTGAGCTTAAGAAGAGGAAGAAGGTGATCCTCTCCACCGGCAGTGATCCAGAGAGAGAGAAACAGGGAGTGACCCTTGGGAAAGCAGTGAGATGACCCTAAACTTTGTAAAGGCAGTGAGCCTGGGCGTAGAAGTGATCTAGCCCAAACATTGTAATCCACAGCTAGTGAAGTTTAGTGGAATTGGTACGACCGGAAACTTGTTGGCGTATCCTCCTTGGACGTATCCCTTTGCGGTGAACCAAGTAAAATTGGTGTGTCCTGTGCATACTTTACTTTCTGTTTACTTTGTGCAACAGGAAAGAGAGAGAAGAGTGTTTTGCTTAATAGCGAAACAAGATCAGAACAGGTGTTAATTTTAAATTAGTCATACCCTGATTCACCCCCCCTCTCAGGGTATTCAGCCTTGTGGACCTAACAATATACAACAAATACCCAACTATTTTTACATGATCTTACAACCTCATCCTATACATCATGTTAACTTTTTTTTACTCATAAGACCTATCAATGCATCAAGGGGCTATCTATAATTGGGTCCCATCCATCACTTTCATGTCTTATGAATTCCACATATTTTGAATGATCAATACAATTAATTCTCAAAATTCCTTATAAGTCAATAATTAGTTGTATTGAATCAAGAATATAAAACATCAATATTTATCCAGTATATGAAATAGCTTACTTAATAAGATTTCTTCTACTAATACCATATATATAAATGGTATATAGTTAATACATATTCAAATTAATATAAATTATTATGAATTAATCTATGTTATTATAAATATGGACATGAATGAGAAAAATAATGTTCAATGAATAATGGAGAGTGATAGAGAACATGATCAAAAGAAAGTTAATAATCTCAAAATAAGGTATAATACATTATTAGTAAAATAATTCCATTGATTCATCATAAATGAAGGTTTTATATTAATAAAAATAATTTAAAAAATAAAACAGAACCAATACATTAAAAATAAATTCCTTGTAACTTCATGTAAGAGTGGAGTTATAAATCACTTTTCAAAAATATTTTCATTCCTTTAAAAAAATAATACCCTTTTATTTTGATATTATTTTAAATAAAAATTACCAAAATATTGAGAAAAAAATTTCTTTTAAAATAAACATGAAAACTTTTAAAGGAAGCTTCAAATAAAATAGTGGTCTTGATGGTGGGAAAAGCTGTTCATGCGATGCATGTTAAAACAAAGATTCTGTTCACAACTTTGGTAAAAAGTATCTCGTATGGAAAATGAAAAGAATATTTTTTCAAACCTTTTTGTAGAAATCCAAACATGGGTAAAATTATATTAGTAAATATTTGTATAATATTATAATTATTCATGAAAACATTTTAAATAAAATATAGACACGGAAGAAAAAGAGTGGGAAGGAAAACACCAAAACAAGATTTTTAAAAGAATGCCCCTTACATGTAACTTACTTTTTGATTCTTGATTCCCATAAGATAATAAATGGAAAATAAACATTTAAACCCCAATATAACCCAAGTATAATAAAATATATGAGGTTTAAAATATTATTATTATATAATTTTCCCAAAGGAACTCTGAACATAATCAATCCTAAAATAAAATGAGATTGTAATAGAAATCCCTTACCACTTTGGTAACTTTTGAATCATAACCCCTAGGATGAAATAACTTGAATTTTAACTTTAAATATAATGATTTTATAATTATTCATTATATAACATGTCAAAGGGGTGTTATATACACCTCATAAAAGAATATATATGGTTAATATAACATATGTCCCAAAGAAGACAATTTGAGGTGATGAAACCTTACCTCAAGTCCAAAATGCATTTTATGCACTCTTAAACTCCTGTATAATAAATTTATATTTATTATAAAAATATAATAGAACCATATTCATAGTTATAATACCATATATTATTCAATTATAACATTCCATCTTCTACTTATTAACAATTTTTTATTAACATCACTATCACAAGAGTTATCTGTTTTGTTTTTCATACAAGATTAAGTTCAGTAGTTACGGTACTTGAATATTGGTAATAGTTTCATCATTTAAATAATATTAATCATGTAATTATTATAATTTTTATACACTAAATAAAAAATTTAGAATCATTCATGAAAGTCAGACATGAGAAACAAATCACATCGCTTCGTGAGGGTGGTAGTCCACACGTACACACGAGTGACATTATCATTTTCCAATGGATGGAAGAGTAAGAATATAGTTGATGTATTATATTTAAAAAATCCTAATTATGTCATAAATATCATATATATTCATTAATTACACCTTTATAACCATCAAATTAAAGCGGTGATGAAAAATGAAATACATTGTTATGTGGAGACAGTAGGTCGTAAGTATGCATGAGCGATGTTTTTATTTTCCATAGGACGGAAAGGAAGTGGAAAATGGTTTTTCCATAATCATAATAGAATATCAGTATATTTATGATACTGGATTCCTTATTTTATTATAGATACAACAAATTTATAGGAAATAAAATAAGAAATAAACTTTGAAAGAGTCGGGTAAAAAGATTACCTCTTCTTTGAGAGACCTCCCTTTTCTTACACATTAAGCCTTCTTAGGATGGCATTTGGGTAAGAATAGAAGCTTAATAATGAAGGAAAAAAATATAAGAAGGTATTAGGGTAGGTATTTTCTAATTTATAATACAAAAAAATTTTAAATAAAGAACGACACGAGGTTCCCTTTTATAAGTGAGGATAGGATACACTTGGAATTACTTAAAATATTTAAATATAATTAATGAATTTCTCAAGTAAAATGATTTAAAATGGAAATTAATTATAAAAAAATAGTATAAGGTCTAAATATAATCATCCAATAAAATCTAGATAGGTTTTAGTATCATTTTAATCCTTATTTTTTGGTTTAACCCATTTGTTAACCCTTTTTAACCTTAACCATGATAACACATTTTTTTGTCTTTAAGGGTTATAAATTTACTTATAAGTTAAAAAATGGCTCATAAATGGTACATGGATGACATTTTCGACCATTTACCATTCCAATTGTCCTATTTAAATATTTTTTTTTATTTTTAAATCATTTAATAAAATATTTTTTAACATAAAATATCATTAAATTCATTTTTGGAACTATTCATTTAATTTGACTTCAAAGTTATCAAGATAACAATGTATTTTGAATACAAACAAATTTACCAGTAATTATAATTTACAATTACTTATGAATTTTTTTTTCATACTAAATTTATTCCAAAACATATTAATTTTATTTTTTTTAAAATCATTCACCTTATTTGTTATACTACTTGTATATGCACTGTATCGACGTTGGGTAAGAGTTTAAAATAATTATACTATCAATAAAAATTAAAATTAATTTTACATAATAAAAATAAGTTATTTATGTTAAAAATAATCTTTTATATTAATTTATAACATATTTTTATCCCTATTCCAACATATAAGAGAAATTAAAATCATGAGAGTGACAATTTGTATTTATTCTTTACTTAAAATAATATAAATGTCATTATCAAAGGAAAATGATACCAAAATTCCATATATTCAAATATATAATTAGGATGTTCAAAAAAAATCATAAAATAAAATAAAGGCAAGTGTTATAAGGATCTTGAATTATTAACCCATAGTTTTAATCTTAATCAACTTGTTTAATCCTTATCATGATGGCAAATCTCTACCATGGTTACTATTCATAATGACAAAAAATAAAAAGGGCCTATTTACCAAATTTAAAACACCCGATTAAAAATATGGAATCCATTTCTTCAATATTTAATTTTTATAACTGAAAGAAATCAATTTTATTATAAATACGTAAAATGCAATGATTGTTTTTTAGAAAAATGTGATTTTAAGCCCAAAACTTATACCAAAATCAAGAATAATGATAATTACTATGTATTTACTTAGATTATTTATAATTAATTTATACTTATGTTACTTTAATATAAAATTCATAACATAATGATACTTTTATGTTACTTGATTTAATGAAAATAAATGACAATTTTACAAAATATTAGTATTTTTTAACTATTCATTAAAAAATTAACCTTTTTAGAAAAATATAAAAATTCATTATAAGACTATAATGACATAATAATTTCAAAAATGATTCCATTTTTTAAAATAATATTTATAAAATTGGTATAAATTAATTATAATATCCATACATAAAATGCAATAAAAATCATTTTTGAAGAAAAGTAACTTTAAAGCGTAAAATGAATTTATTCTCTTTGCCGAGTAAAAAAAATTAGATGAATGTTAATTTTTTTAATTTAATTAATTATTTTTATTAATTAAATATATATATATTTTAAAATTTAGTTATTCCTATTCATACCCACCAACCTAAGGGCTGTGTTATAACATTTATATTTAAATAATATTATTCCATGGTTTGATTAAGCTTAGGGTTGCGTGTGGTGTAAAATATTGAAAAAATCATTATTTTAAATTTAAAATATAAACTAAATTATCAAGGCATTACATTATCCCCTCCTTACATAAATTCCATTCTCATAATTTTAACTCTTCTTTTCTAAACTAAAAATATCATATGATAGTGATACAATTGGATATTGGTTTTATCATGAACTTTTATTTCTAGTTTATAACCAGGAAACATATTATTAATGTACCTATATAAGTCTCATAATTTTAAATGAGTTTTTGAAAATGTTCCCTGGTATATTAGTGTTACTTTCCACAAAAGACTTGATAGATTTACCTTTAATTTTCTTAATTTTGAGAAATTCATTTACTATTAGGATAAAAAATATAATAAAATTTACATACATGATTTATTCCTATTATATAAGCATTATTTTATCTTTTTATATGTATCATCATGGTCATGATAGAATTTTCATGCCTGAAGCACCAAAATGAACTTTTAATCGACTATAAGGTCCAAAAAATGAGGAAAAGTTATTCCTCCTATCTAAAACTAAAATGGTTAGCACAAGATAAAATAATTACCAATATGATTAAACCTTCTTAAAATTAATCTCCAAAATATTAATAGTAACCAAAGATCAATTTTAAACTCATAAAGTATGCTTGATTAAATTTGAACCCAAAATTCAGAAAGGATTGATCACTTAATCTTCCAAAATCATCTCATTTTTTATCCCCAAACAACCTTTATCACTCATATTTTTTTATTCCCTAATTACATATTCCCCAATATACTACAAAAAATGTAGTAAATTTCACCAAGGATCACCTTTTCATATCAAATAATAACTGTAACATCTTGCCCCTCCTCATTGTCATGAGAAGAGGCGGTGGTGCTACTAGCCATTAGGTGACATCCCTAAGACACAAAGGCTAACAATAAATTCCAAGTTCCTTAAGAAAATTTAGGGGATGATTTTACCTTTAAAGATAAAACAACCAGACCAACATAACAATAAATATACAATACTCTTTATGATCTATGAACCACAATACAACCAGAAGAATACCCAACCATAAACAAAAAAATTAGAGTTATAATGGAAATGGAAGATAATAATCTAAAAGACATTAAGACAAGACACCAAGACAACCAAATCCCAACTAGCGCCAAGCTCCAACTCCACATGCCTCATCCATGGTATCAAGAAGCATCACTAATAAACTAATATACCTTTTCTTTACATATTTCCTAATAGATGTCCTCTGTAATTGAACAATAGTTCCCAAGTAGGGGTTGAGTCTAAACTTAGTAGGATTTCCACAAATACTTCCCAACTCATTTTACCAAGACAAGAACCAGTTAAAAAAATTTATATAAAATATTTTTAAGTGGAAAATACAGTTTATATCAAATATATAATGTTTTTTCATGGAAATCAATCAAATAAAGGCTTTAAAACATTTATCAATTTATTTGGAATACCCATAACTAGGTCTCCACACACACACACACACACACACTATTCATGCCCATGTGATAGTTACATACTCATGAATGGTTTCTCATTGATCCACCAAGTCATCACAAGGTGACTAATACCAAGTGACCCAATGAAACACACCCCTTCCATAGGGTAATGTCTATGAATATACTCACACTAACCATGTATTCTAAATACCATGACAAACCATTTCACATGAAAATAAACATTTTTTTAAATCACTCCATAAATTAACTTGTGTGCATCAAACTATTTCAATAATTTAAAAAAAATCCTTTAAAATCAGATCCAAAGAGGTTTTTCCTGAAATCCATCCAATTTCCCCAATTTCCAAACTACAACTAAAAATAGGATTTCCATCATGAATCACACAAGGTTTTTACAACAATTTCAAGAAAAAAACTTAATCAAAACTAATCCTTTAAGTTATAGAATTAGTAGAGATGAGAGAGAATCCACCTCCCTCTCAATGGTTGGTGAAAATGATGAACAACACTACAACACTTCAAGATCCAATCACAAACCATGTTCCCTTCACTATATCCAACAAGAACTCATCAATATTGACATAACACATCATAGATCTATCCCCATCATACTAGATATATGGTTCCAAGAGAGAGAAGAAGAATGGATATAATAAAAACAAGGAAGAATGGGTACTTACAAATGAATCCAGACCTCTAACACACTTTTATTCATATAAGAATCACTTTTAGATCAAAGGGTATTATCTCTCAATCCTAGGGATAAAAATGAATTCGGGATATTAAGATAATAGTTGATTAAAGAGGGATTAGGTAGTTAATTATGATTATATACTCAAAATTTAGAGTTCTAAATTTACACCGCATGTTTAAACCACACTATTTGGAAAACCGTGTGCCAACCGTACAGTGCTACTGTCTCAAGGCCACCCCTCACATGGTTGGATCACACAGTTAGATAAACTGTGTACCAACCATGTTTTCCCTCTATTTCAATTTGCATAGTTTCCCCTAGGTACTTGCATAGTTTGGCCCAATCGTGCACCAACTATGCACCTACCCAGTGAACACTATACTCCTTTCTACGGTTTCTTGGAGATAGTGAATGATTTCTACTAACCATACACAAACCACGTATATCCAGAAAAGCCTCCAAAACATGAAAAAACCCCTAAAAATATCATTAAACACAACCCAATAATTTTATAGACTCAAAATACATGAATAAAGGGCCATGTACCTAAAACTAGGGGTGATACAATAACCATAAAGGTTATCTATACATTATTCAATAAATATATCTAAAAAATATCACAGTTTCATAAAAATCACTTTTCATGGTGACTGATACCATTCAACATATGTTTCCAAAATTTACATTTTCTAAATTTTCTATAAAAATAAATATTATTAGAAAAATCCTTGGATGTTTTATTTTAATCTTCATACCAAATTACTATTGATAAATACTACCACATCATAATAATATATTCTCTAGTTTAACCATAATTACTCTAAATTAAAATCCTTAAAGGTTATATTCATCCATGATGTATATTCATTAATTTACTTTTATCTTATAAAGATAAACATAAATTCCAATAATGAATGCAATAATGCTAAGAAAATAAACTTCTTAAAATTAACATTCACACTCACTAAATTTCTTAGATAACTTCATTTTCACTAAAAGATTTAAGAATGATTTTATAATGATTCTCATTCTATTCATAATACTTAGTGTATCTTATGATATCATCAATGAATATCACAACTAAATTATCAGGGTAATACCTACATTGACCATGGGTATTGATTCCATTCCTTCCTCTTGGCATCATCCCTAAATAATGTAATCACTTATTTAGCCCAAATTCATCATGAATGTTGATCCATGGAATAAAAATCCCTAAAAAGATTTCAAATACTCTAATGGGTTATCATAATGCCCATTTTAGTTATGTTAATCTAAAATATCTTTCCCAAGGGTCCTAATAAACTTTATTTGATACCAACTGTAACACCCCGACCCCAGTAACCCAATGCCAGTGCTTACTTATTACATTAGTATAAGATGCAAAGGACCGAACCATGAAATATAAATTAGCTTAATAGTATTGTGAGACTCAATACAGACATTATTTCCCTATTACATTGAAAAAATAAAACATATCATGAAAAAATTTATTGCATCCTTGAGAATCATTCAAATATTATTTCTTCATATCTTTGGGAAAGGAAAACATAATAAAGAGTGAGCTCAAATGCTAAGTAAGGGAAATCATATAATAGAATCTATCATGATTAGATAAGGTATAATAAATATGGTAGAGTGTATAATCAAATCACACACCATTTTAATCAATAAATTGAGTTCAAAGTACATTCATGAATAATATCAACACAACAATCACATGGATAATGAAAATTGAATTCTCAAGAAAGGAAATGCATAAATTTGGACATTTAGGAACTTTCCATCAATGACTCATCCAATTTATCATGAATCTTACCATCAATACCTCTCAACCAATACAAATTTCATATTTTCAAGTCCTATGAACTAAGACACAATACATAATTAAATAATACATAAACCAACTAATGAACTATTATGAAATGATCTTACAACCTCATCCTATACATCATGTCAACTTTCTCTCTCTCATGAGTCCTATTAATGCATCAAGGGGCTGTCTATAACCAGGCCCCACCCATCACTTTCACATCCTATGCATTATTCATTTTTTGAATGATCAATAAAATTTATTCTCAAAATGACTTATAATTCAACAATTATCTATATTGAATCAATATTATGAAACATTAATATTTTCCCAGTAAATGAAATAACTTAATAAGATTTCTTTAACTGATACTGTATCTATAAATTTTATAAAGTTGAAACATTATCAAAGTAATAGAAACGATTCACAATTCATCCATGATATTAAAAATTTGGATATAATGGAGAAAAATAATGTCTAGTGAATAATGGAGAGTGATAGAGAACATAATCACAAGAAATGGAATATTATCAAAATAAGGTATAATCCATTATCAGTAAAATAAAACAAATTCATCATAAATGAAGTATTTTTGGTAAAAAAATACTTTAAAAAGGAAATTATAAGAAATAAATCAAAAATAACTTTCTTATAACTTTTTGTAAGAATAGAGTTATAAATAATTTTTCAAAACTCTTTTCATTCCTTTAAGAAAAAAATACCCTTTTATTTTGATATAATTTTAAATAAAAAATACAAAAATAATTAGTAAAAGATTTTATTTGAAAATAATCATATAACCTTATAAATTAATCTTTAAATAAATTATTATTCTTGATGGTGGGAAAAACCGTTCATGCAGTGTACATTAAAATAAAGATTCTATTCACACATTTTGTAAAAAGTACCTGATTCATAAAATAGAAAGAAGATTTGTTTTAATTTTTTTTATAAAAATTAAAACATGGGTAAAAATTAATTTAATAAATATTTTTAGAATATTAAAAATATACTTGAAAACATTTTAAATAAAATATGGGCATGGAAGAGAAATATTTGGAAGGAAAACTTCAAAAAAAGATTTTTAAAAGTGCTTTACATGTAACTTATTTATTGATTCTTGATTCCAAAAAGAGAATAAATGGAAAATAAACATGTAAATCCTAAATAAATATATTATAAAAAAATATATAGAGTTTAAAATAATAGGATCAGATAATTTTTTCAAAGGAAATCTGAACATAAACTATTCTAAAATAAAATGAGATTGTAGTAGAAATCCCTTACTGCTTCGGAAAATTTTGATTCATAACACCTAGGATGAAATAAATTGAATTTTAAATTTAAATATAATGATTTAAGAATTATTAATGATATAAAATGTTAGTGGTTCAGTATATACATCTCATAAATGAATATACATTCATAACATAACATATGTCCCAAATAAGACAATTTGAGACGAGAAACCCTTACCTCAAGTCCAATTTGCTTCATATGAACTATTAAATTCATGTAAAATAGATTTTTATATATTTTAAGTCTATAAAATAACCATATTCATAGTTATAATACCATATATGATTCAATTATAACATTTTATCACCTATTTATTAACAATTATTTATTAACATCACCATCCCGAGTGTTAACTACTTCATTTTTCATACAAGATTTGGTTTAGTAGTTATAGTCCTTGCATTTTAGTTATAGTTTAATCATTTAAATAATATTAATAATGAAATAAATATCATTTTTATACATTAAATACAAATTTAAAATCATTCATGAAAGTTGGACATGAGAAAAAAATCACATCGCTTTGTAAATGTGGTAGTGCACACATACACACGAGCGACGCTATCATTTTCCAAATGATGTAAGGGTAAAATGTTAGATGATATATTTTATTTAAGAAATAATAATTATTAAATAAATATAATATATATTCATTAATTCCACATTTATAACCATTCAAGTAAATCAGAAATGAAAAATGAATTATACCGCTACGTGGAGATGGTAGGTCATACGTATACACAAACAATGTTTTCATTTTCCATAGGATGGAAATAAAGTTTAAAATGGTTTTAAAATAATCATAATAACATATTATTATATTTTTTTATATTTTATTCATTATGTTAGGATATATACAATAGTTTTATAGGTTGTATAATAACTTTGAAAGAGTCGGGTAAAACGATAACCTCTTCTTTGAGATACCTCATTTGGATTACACCATAAGCCTTCTTAAGATGGTATTAGGGTAATAATATAAGATCAAGAATGAAAGGAAGGAATATAATAAGGTATTAAGGTAGGTATTTTCTAATAAATAATGCTAAAACCTGGTGAATAAAGCAGAGGAGGTTCCCTTTTATAAGTGAGGAGAGGACACACTTGAAATTACTTAAAATATTTAAATATAATTAATTTATTTATAAATTAAAATGATTAAAAACCAACATTAATTAAAAAAAATATAATAAGGTCAAAATATAATCATAAAATAAAATTTAGCTAGATTTTGGTGTCATTTAAACCCTTATATTTTGGTTTAACCCTTTTATTAACCCTCTTAACCTTAATCGCGGTACCACACTTTTTTTCCTTTAAGGATTATAAATTTACTTTGAAGGTGAAAAGTGGATAAAAAATGTTATATGGATAATTTTTTTATCATTTAATATCCCAATTATCCTATTTTAATTTATTTTTATTTTTAAATCATTTAATAAAATATTATTTAACATAAAATATCTTTAAAGTAATTTTTGTAACTATTCATTTAATCTAAATTTAAAGTCATCAAGATAACAATGGATTTAGAATATAAAAAAATTTAACATTAATTATAATATATAATTATATATTAAATTAGTTTCATACCACAATTCATCTAAAACATATTAATTTTATTAATTTTAAAATCATTTACCTTTATTTTTCTACTGCTTGTACAAACAATGTATTGGCGCTGTGTAAGAATTTAAGGTAATTATACCGTCAATAAAAATTAAAATTAAATAACCATCATAAAAATAAATCATTTATGTTCAAAATAATCTTTTATATTCATTCATAACATATTTTTATATAAGGAACCATCCTTAAACATTATATAATTTTGAGTTTTAAGTCAATAATTCATTCTCTTAAATTTTTGGATCTTTATGGTTTAGAGTTTTAGATAATTAGGCCATAAAACTTATATAAATAAATATTACATAAAAAATTGGAAAATTCCACTTAATATCCATTTCTCCCACAAAATAAAAATTTTATGATATACTAAGTATTCTTTTCATGTTATATCTTCACAAATTTTCATCTTAACTTAATCCTTGTCCCTAATCATCCTTAAATCCCTATCAATTTTTTTAAAAAATGGAATGAGAACAAAAATATTAGTAAGGGTTATAAAAAAATAACAAATAAACATGTTAGTCCATGAATACTTATAAAAATTTTTTGTTTTAAAAAAAAGTTTGGGCTCAAAATAAACATTTTCTTAATCAAGAAATTAACTTCTCTACCCAAAGTTTTTCATAAAAAAATTAATTATAAATATAAAAGGAAAAATAAAACTCATAAAGTTTTATTTTAAATCATAATAAAAACATGATTTTCTTTCAAAAAGTTATACTTTTTTCCCTTAATAAGTAACAAATACTTTTATTTAAACATAATCTCATTAGCTTAACTTGTGAAATCATGAGGTTTATATAAAATATTTTGCAAACATAGATAAATAATGTAGGTAAATTAGGACATAATTTAACTTCAATAATAATTATTTAGAGAAAATAATCACTACTCAATGCATTGGAGGGATATAACGGACCCACCCATCCTTGGTTTATAACGCAACCACCCATCCTTGGTTTATAATAGAACCACCCATCCTTGGTTTATAACAGAACCACCCATACTTGGTTTATAATGTAACCAACCATCCATAGTTTATAATGGAGCCAACTGTAATCATAAAAAATTCCCAATAACCATAAAATAATCATAACATATGCTTTCATAATTATACAAGTATTCCTTACACCCATATGCAAAATGTTCCCAGATATCGAAAAATCCATTCCATTTAAAAACCGTTTTGAAAATAACTATAACATAGTGAAGGAGGGTTTTTATTTGAAAAAACATGAAATATTATAAATTAATCCAAATATAAAATAATGGTTTCAATGGAGGGAAAATCCATTAACGCCGTATAATTTAAAATAGAATAATCCTTTTGTCTTTTGTAAAGAAAGTCAAAACATTCCATAAAAAGACTCCCTTTAAAACCTCTAAAATTAAATTAAAAAGTATAAAATTTAATTCATAAATATTTTATTTCCATATAAACACACCCAAAAAATTTATTTTAATAATTTGTACATGGAATAAAAATATTTGGAAAATAAATCTTTAAAAATTCAAAACGATGTTTTTAAAATAAAGTGCCCCTTACCTTGAGTCTGATTCATCACCTATGTTCTTTATCTTTATGAATAATAAACTTATGTTAATTATTTACATGTTGAAGAAAATTTTTCAAGTTTAATATTACCTTTATTTTATTTATTACCAAGTTATATTTAATTACTTAATCAATTAAGTTCACATAAGATATTTCGATGATATTTGGATTGTCTGTCCAAAATGACTTTGGTAGGTTGACTATGGTCAAAGAGGTCATTATTCCATAATAACTAGAATAATAATAAAAAAATAATAATCATTTTTATATATAGATTATACTTTTAAAATAAAACATGAAATGTAGTTATGAAAAATGAACTACGTTACAATCATGGAGATGGTAGGCCGTACGTACACATGAGTAACATTTCCGTTTTTTAAAAATCATGATGTAAAGAAGTTAAGTGTTATTTTATATTTAAATAATTATAATTATATAATTAATATAATTTAATTTATTTAAATACACTTATATATATATATATCATCCATTTTATGTGGTTATGAAAAACAAACTACATCGCTTCGTGGAGGTGGTAATCCACACGTACACACGAACAATGTTATCATTTATTGATCGATGTACTGGTAAGAAATTAGATGATATATTATATTTAAATAATGATAAATATGTTATTAATATCATATATACATATTAAATCCATCATTATAACCATCTATTAGCGGTGGTGATGGAAATCGAATTATATCGGTTCACGAGATGGTAGTCCGCCGTACACACGAACAACGATTTCATTTATCATTTAATAGAAGGAGGATATGGATATAGGTTATGCAATTAAAATAGTATCTAATTATATGTTATATAATTATTTTTTTATACTATCATGGATGAATAATATTTTAAGGATATGGAAGAATAAATAAAACTAAAACTTTCTGTTAAAATCTATACCTCTTTTTAGGACAATCTTCTTTTCTTTACACCTCAAGCCCTCTATGGTTAATATTATGAATAAAAAAAGACCTATATAATAAGTAGAGTAATTATAGGAAGGTATTTGGGTATTTATTTTCCTAAAAATTATTTTTAAGTGTGAATAAAATTGGAGAGGAGGCGACCTTTTATAAGGGGAGGGACACTCTTGGAATTACATAAAATATTAAATTAATATAATTTAATTTTCATGGAAGAGAGGCTCACAAATTATATTATTAGAATATAGGATGAGTATGGGTATAAATCATACCATCAAATAAAAATTTATACAAGTTTATATTAGGTTTTTACCCTTATATCTTTGTTTTAACCCACGTTAACCCTTTTTGACAATTACCGTGACAACAAAGTTTTAACTCTTTAGGGGTTTATATAGTTACTATAAAAGTAAAATTGGACCATAAATGGGAAAAGTTTGATATTTTGAACCACATACCAATTACTTGGATTAAGATATTATTTTTAGGAAGTTTAAATCATTTAATAAAATATTATTTATTATAAAATATCATTATTGTCATTTTTGAAACTATTCATTTAATTTGACTTTGAAAAAAACATGACAACAATGGAATTAGAATATAATAGATTAAAAACTCTATAATATGTTATTATTATCTAAAAAATTAGCTTTATAAAATAATTCATTCAAATTAAATTATTTTTAATATTTTTAAAATCATTAATTTTATTTTTCTATTAATTGAATAAATGTTGTGTCGTTGTTGCATAAGAATTCAAGGTAATTATATCATCAAAATATTTTAAAATAAATTACCATGATAAAAAATATCATTTTTATTTTAAATAAAACTTTTAGAGCTGAACATAGCCTTTGTTTATCTATATGTCACAAATTTAGAGATAATAAAACAAAGAGAATACCATTTTTGAATTTTCTTTACATAAAATAATATAAATGTAAAAATCAAAGAAATATAACACTAAGTTTACATATTTTCAAAAATCGAATGGAAATGGCTGATAAAAACTCATCCAATAAGATAAATACAAGTGTTTGGGTCATTTTTTTGTCTTTATCATATTATTTTTAACCTTAATTACTCGATTTACCCTTATTGTGTTAGTAATTATTTACTATCGTTACCATTCATAATGAAAAAGAATTAAAGGGAATTATTTACCAAATTTGGATGTCTTTATTAAAAATATGGAATCCACTTTTCAATATTAATTTCCTAGATGTTTTAGAAATTAATTTTTGATTAAAACTCAAAACGCAATGAAAAACAGTTTTTTAAGAAAAAGTATTTTTAAGTATAAAAATGTTTTATACCAAATTAAAGTGTAAAATTCATTAAAAATAAAATAATTAGATTATTTTCAATAAAAATTAACTAATTAAATTTTAAAATGAATCCAAAATAGAATTTTACTTGGTAAATACTTTAAAATAAATTACAATTTTAAATAAAAATCAGTATTTTCACTATTCATTGAAAAATAAATTGTCAGAAAAATCTGAAAATTTCACCACAAGATAATTTTTATATGATGATTTAAAAAATAATATCTTTTTTGTAAGATAAAATTTCTAAAATTTATAGAAATTAATTATAATACTTATAAAAAGTAACAAAAACCATTTTTGAAGAAAATGTATTTTTGAAGAATAAAATGACTACTAAAAATTGAGTGATTATTTAATGAGAAGTTACCAATAAGTTTATATTAAGTAGGAAATTTATATATATTTTACAAAGTATTTAATCCTATTCATACTCAATAATTTAATAGTTAGGTTATAACAATCATATTTAAATAATAATATTCTATGGTTCGTTTTGGCTCAGTGTTGCATGTCATATATGCTATCGAACATAGTTTTCTTTTTAAAATTGTAGGGTCCCGAAAAATGTGAAAAAGGAAATAAAATACCCCCATTAAATTTATGAAGGAAAGGGATGCATGAGGGGATGAAAAATTTGAGGAAAATATTGAAGGAGTCCAATTTGGCAGAGGACCCAAACTAGTCCGCATATTGGTTACCGAGAAAGGTCCATGGAAGGAAAAAACCATGAACTAAGCAGTACATGGGTGACCTGTGAAACGCTGGCCCGCAAAGCATTTTCCATCAAACTAAGAAGTTCATGGAATGAATTAAGAAAGGCTTTGGTTAACCCCGAACCACATTGTTAGCGGAATAGAGGCAGAGAAATTCCACCCACGAACCACGTCATTGGTGAAAACATGAAAGAGAGGTACACCCCCATATACCATCCCTGAAAATTGAGAAGTTCGTGGATGAGACAAGGATGATAGCTCCCCGTGAACCGTATCATTCACAAAAGTGAGGCGTTTATTTTCACCGCCATGAATCGTAACACCGCAAATATCAGTTGATTGAGTCATCCATGGACTGAGCAATTTCCCCATGGGATTTCGCAAAAGGAGTCATGTGCCTATAGATACAACCTCCTCAGTACTCTATAAAAGAACCCCAAGGGGAGACGAGGAAGGGGGATTAGATTTTGGAAGAACAGGGAGTCTATATATGGAATAATTCTAAGGGAAAAATTTGGCAAAGTACGGAACCACGAATGGTTTCCAGCAGATATAAACACATCGTGAACCATAAAATGAAGAAAACATAATAATATGGGTAAATCGCAAACCTAAAAGGTGAAATAAGAACCATACTCCCTTTTCAGATGAAATTCCCATAAACTACTAGATTAATTCCTCTTTTTCAATCCAACGTACCACGTAGCACATTTTGATGTGGACAAAACCCAGACCGATGTAGTATTCCGCTGCACAAAGGGACTCTAGCACTGCATAACACCATTGTATGTGAATGGAGTCCGAGGCCATGTACCACCATGGTATGCAGACCATACCTATATCTCTGTACCACCACGTTATGTAGACCACATCCAGATCCACGTACCACCCCAGTACGCAGATGACCCTTCTACTCACATAGAAAAATGCTATGCGGAAGGTATCCCACCGCTAATGAATAAATGGTACATGAAGTAGGGTACCTTTGGGATTTCCACCTTCCTATACCAATCATGCCCTTCATTTTACATCCCATTCTCTAAATCCTCTTTGCGAACCAGTACATTGGCATCAGGACACAACCTCTTCCTAAGCCACCAGACCCATATGAATAGACCATCGGGTGCATCAGCGTACCCTTATAAGTCTACATACCCATGGTAAACGGAGTCACGATGGTAATCACCACATCGGTATGGACCACAAGAATGTTCTTAAGTATTCATTACCATGGTAACCCGGATCCCAACCTTGGGATACTAACGTGGACTTCCCTATTCTAGGAATCAAGGGTAATCACTTGCTTTTTAATTCAATGATGGGAAATGATAAATCAAATGGATTGCACTCTCTTTTCCCTTTGAAAAGAAGCAACATTTATCATCTTTACCAAAACCCATTCTAGGGCGTCCCTCTTGTTGTAAGACCATATAATTTCAGGATGGACCTAACTACATTTACTTTCATTTCACATTGAAGGGTTCATTGTTCCACACCCTCATCCACCATTTCCCCGAAAGCTTCCATCGTGGGCTCCTCATTTTTCCTCAGCAGAGAATAGAAAGTGTGACTTTGTTGAATCTCTCACTTACTCTTGTTTATCACACTGATCATGACTCATATGGGCTTAGGGGTCTGTGATAATACAACATTGACACAACCCACCATGAACTATGAGAACTTTGATTCCCACCATAACTAGGATATGTAGGAAGCCTTCATCTAGGCCCAATCACTGTATCATATCCTCTATGAAATGAGAGATCAAACCCCCCCTTTTAAATGGGCATCTTCCACACGTAAACCCCAATTAAGTTACAACTCGAACCAAACTACGAGGGATTTGATTCCTAATCAATTGGGATACATAGGAAGTCTCCCTGAGGACTAAACCCGATACCCAAAGCACTCTAGAATTATCTGGTCCATATTCCTAGTGTGATCATATTCATCCAAGATACTATATCTTTCCTGGGCATCCGGATCCACCTTGGCATAAGCCCACATTGGATCTTGACTAGGAACCTTTCACCTAGACATCCTTGCCGCATGACGTTAAACTACACGGATGGATCCCCGTCACACAACCTTAAAAGGTGATGTGTCCAGTTAAGTGACACTAAAATACATGGCTTCTGATTCCTCTCTGGAGGATATATAGGAAACCTATATCATGGGTTAGATCCTAATATCTAAGCAACTTCCTTCCACATTGAATGATGATAAACTCTAAAGCACCTCATCATAGGGATTAAAATAGCATTGTCTCAGTAATTCCTAATCCATGTGTCTCCATGATTGATCTTGCAACCCAGGGGTAATATTTGGACAAACTCTTTGGGAAAGAACCAAGGATTCAAAGACATATTAACATTTCTTAAATCTATAAGAGAGTCTTAGAGTAGTCAATAATTCCCCCCAAAAGGGTGTGATGAGCCTGACCTCCCATCCTCTCGACCAATGGAGTCCTGAAGTGTCGTTGGCCAAATCATCATCCAATGAGCATCTGCCTTTGTAAAGAAGGTCCATGAATCATGGATACCAGGGCCTTTGGGTGTTTCTGGAACCACGAATAAACCCATTGGAGACCATCTGAGGACATCTTACTCAACGTAGGCTGATTGCACATACACATACCCCCCTTTACAATTGCCTATCGAGATCATGAAAATGTGGTAACTCCTTAATAACATAAGAAGGATACACTACCCAATCTTGGTGGGACTATATCATGCTATCAATATGAGGTATGACATGAATTGGGTCAAAAAAATGGTGAACCTGACGTAAATCCTTCACCAAGGTGGTAGATTACCCCACATCAAGCCCCTTTCACATTCAAAAGTAAGAGGGCCATGCAAGATCACAAATTTCACATATGATCACCAGATGATACTTTCACAGGGTTTTTTATATATGTCATATATATATATAACAGGAATTTAGTAGAGCTCTCTTTAATCCAAATGGAATCTCAACAAATT
This sequence comes from Viscum album, assembly GCA_963277665.1. Classification (NCBI taxonomy): domain Eukaryota; kingdom Viridiplantae; phylum Streptophyta; class Magnoliopsida; order Santalales; family Viscaceae; genus Viscum; species Viscum album. Next base: position 1,322,289,739 of record OY728138.1, read on the forward strand.
TCTTAGACACGCATGTTAGCGATCACATGGGAGGACAAATCCCCTACAAAGAACAAGACCTCCCCACCTACCCAGCATCTTCAACGCTGGGTTTCAAAATGCACTGATGAAATAGTACCACCAAAAGGTACCCTCCCTACAATAGAGGCTACAAGGAAGGCCCTCTAATCAGTGAAAGATCATTGAACACATCTCCAACCGCGACCAGGACCCCATCATAGGATGTCCCCACTGACTGTCTCCAACCGCTTCAGGAGTTTATCCACGAATCGTGATAACAAGTACCTCTATTATCTTAGGGAGGCAGATGAAGTCGATGACCATGATTTTATCCTAGATGCATAGGAACCCTGCTTGAGGAATACTATCGGAGGATGTCACCACCAGCGGTGTACCACATGATATCCTCAATCTAAAGAGGATCCCATGCTGAGGGAACCTGCTGAATTCCAATGGAAACAAGCCCATCGGGCTTCCCACCGAGGGTGGAAAATGAATAATAAAGAATAGGTTATCACCTTGGTTCTCTAGGAGGAGGTCTTCCACACAAATGTGGTGGCATGTAATGGGTAGACATACAATCCTTCCCCTCCTATTGAAGCCCTTCATGGAAATTCGATGACAATCTATGAGCGGATGCATATCCCTGATCACTCCTATGAATCCCACCACAAAAATAGGGTGACATAATAAGAGAAAACACACATTTCTGATAGTTCTCTCCGGTATCTCCATGCAGACAGAGAAAAAAATTATAGGCAGATGCAAATCGCTACCAATGCGCAAGAAGCCCGCCATCCAAATTGGATGACACCCAGCTATAAGCAGGAACAAATCCCTATTGATGCAAAACAATCCCAATATCTAAATAGGGAGGCAAGTTATGAGTAGTCATACAACACTTTTAGTGCATGTGAATCCCACCAATCAAATACAATGGAAATCCACAAGTAGATGAAAATTCATACCTACCACAACAAATCCCACTAGTCAAATACGGTGGAAAGAAAATATGAGCAGAGTCAAATTATTGCAGATGAAAATAAATACTATGAGACAAATACAGTAGAAAATGAGGATACACAAATTCCTGCTCCTGAATAAAAATCCCACCAGCCAAATACAGTGGAAATCAGAGAAAACAGCTGATGTAATACTCTTTCCTTTTCCTTGACACATGAGAACTTCCAGTACCCACTTGAAACTCATGGAGGACCGATGTAGGCATAAACTCCTACTCCAACATTAGAATGTTAATTCATACCTGTTACATCCAAAGACGTATCTCAACACATCTTGGCCATGATAGAGGATTAGACGTTTAATCTGGACTATATCCTTCAGACACGTCAAGACATCATTACATCAACGGAAAAAGTGTGGAGTCGGGCCCACGACCTTATCTCCCCCAGCATGGTGATTTATCCACCAAATTAGATAATCACTCCAGAGCAGACCAACATCCATGCTCTAGTATAGGAGGGTCGATAACCATATTCCGCGATACAAGGACAACCAAATCGGGAAAAAATACCCATTCCAACTGGGGGACACCGGTCCAACATGGTGGCCGCTCTAGGGCAGACATATATCCCTACTAGAACTCAATATATTCGTCAGTGTATCCTGAAAACATCATGGGAACCAACCAAATAGAAACCCATACATGAAGGCCATTACCAACTGCAGGAAACCCCAATTTCCCACAAGAGATCACACAAAAATGAAAGGTGCCAAAGGCAATTGAAAAACGAAGAGCACATTCATGATTATGCTATGTTGGAATCTGGCGTTCTTGATTCCATAAAACATATATCAACAGAGGCTCAAGATCTTATCAGTTCATCAACAAATTATGGAAGTGAAAGTAGTAGTTGTGGAGGTCCTCCCCATAATGTTGCTACTAGTAGCTCTAAAGGTCCTCCCCATAGAACCCATGAGGGCTTACTCCATGGGCCATAAAAAATCGATAATGAGAGCCTATCTCCTAATGTGCGTTAGGGTAACCCTCCCTATGACCAAAATATCATAAAGAAAGAAGGACCCTGCCTTGCTGTAGTCCACCCTGATGGTCCTCACTAGGGTATATTCTATAGATATGTTTCTCCCTATAGTTGGACATCAAGTTATGATGGTAGTCCTCACCATGACAACAGTTGCTACGAAGGCCCTCCCCACCATGACATCAAGCAACGAGAAGGTCATCCCCTCATTGTAGTAAATTCTGAAGTCCCTCCCTAGAGCTTACACTATAGATGCTCTCCATACGAATAGATATATGATGGCAGTCCTTGCTATGATAACATTAATTGTAAAGGTCCTCCCCTCAATGACACTAAGCAGCAATAAGGTCCTCCACTTGCTATCGTTTGACATGAAGGTCCTTCTTAGGATATACACTATAGAATCCCTCTCTACGGTCGGAGACTAATATGTGATATTAGTCCTCGCTATCATGACACTGACTGCGAAGGTCCTCTCTATAGTCCAAATTTACACTGGTGAGAAAGTCCTCCCCTCGTCAGGTCAAATATAAGAAAGCCCTCATATGTTGAGGTACTTGAAAAAAATGGAGTATGAAGTATGGGATACTCTCTCCATGATAAGTGATATCATTTATCAACTAGAGGATGACCTGAGGCCATGATAATCTTCCAAGTCACCCTTGTACCATTAAAATGTCCACAAGACTCCTGCCAACTCCGCTGCTTGGAACAAAATCATTAAGGAGAATTCAAACCAGGCAGATCAAGCAGAAGAGTTCCTGGCAGAACAATAACAAGATGTGTTGCTTGTGAGAAGAAAACTGGCTAGAGATGACATACCAGTGATGTATTGGCCCACGACCACTTCTCATTTCAACATAACAAAATATTTGTCTAAAGAATGTATGCATAACATTCACCTCAATATATGGACAACTCTCCACCAGTTAAAAGAAAAGTTTTTTCCCTACAATGGGTATACAGATCATGTTAACATCTTGGTAGAGATTCACCATCAAATAGACCTAGAATCCCTTCCATCAGCATGACAACCACTATCATAAATATGAAAGAAAGACCTTGGGCTAGCCTACCTCCATACACTGCACAAGTTGTGCTGCCTTATCAGCAATGCCCTGTCTGGTGTTCATATTCAGGGATGGGGAGAACATGAAACACTACACTTCACCCCACTTCCTATCCAACAAAACTCAACATAGATGAAATCCTACAATGTATTCATCCCAATATGGCATTAAAATGAAGTACTTGATCAGGAAAAGTGGAATGCTTGACAAGAACCAACCTTGAGTAAGTATTAGAAGCGTCCTGCCCAACGAGATCAATCTATCGAGAAGCTATTGAACCATCACTACTGTAAATATGGCCTTTATCAGAACTATAAAAGGTTATTAACAGCGCTAGAAAAGCACTGTTAATCGAGGCAAAGATAGGGGAGGTCCCTTTTATCAGTGCTTAGAAAAGCACTGATAAAGGCCCTTTTATCAGTGCTAAAAAAAGCGCTGATAAAAGGTGAGTTTTATTAGTGCTAAAAAAGGCATTGATAAAAAGGTCCTTTATCAACACTAATAAAAGTCAAAAAATGAAATAAAAAAAAGTTAAAAATAAAATAAAATTCTCGGGGTGCTTTTAACAGCGCTTGACCCCCCCTTTTATCAGCGCTAGGAAGACCCCCTCCCACTCTCTGTGCGCTTCACTTGCCCGCGCATCCCCCACTTGCCTGTACACCCCTTCTTCCACCCAAACTCGAACCCGAGACCTCCCCCCTCGCATGCCTGCACCTTTACCACTAAGCTATTTAGTTTTTTTCTCTATTTAATGATATATCTATTTATATATATATATAGTTATATTTATTCATATATTAATATATATTTATATTAATATAAATATATTTAGTTATATTAATACATATATATTTATGCATATATTAATATATATATATATATATATTTATTCGTATATTAATATATATTAATATATATTTATATATATATAGTTATATTTATTTGTATATTAATATAGATTCATATTAATATAAATATATTTAGTTAAATTAATACATATATATTTATTCATATATTAATATATATATATATATATATATATTTATTCATATATTAATATATATATAGTTATATTTATTCATATATTAATATAGATTCATATTAATATAAATATATTTAGTTATATTAATACATGTATATTTATTCATATATTAGTATACATATATATATATATATATTTATTCATATATTAATATATATATATATATATATATATATATTTAGTTATAATTTTGTATCCGTATATTTATTTGTATATTAATATATATTTATAAGATTAGTTTTAAATACATTTATAAAATATGTTTTTTATGTGTGTTTATAAATAAATAAATAAATAAATACATACATACATATATAACACACACACACACACAAACACACACACACACACACACATATTTACGAATAAATACATATATATGTGTATCTAAAAAGCCATAAAATGTTAAAATGATAATAAATTATAATCCAGAAGTCCATTTTAACTCCAAAACCATTAAAATCTAATAAAATGAAACAATATTCGATATTATATGTGGTACAGGCCTAGAAGAAATCCAGATCAGAAGTTATAACTGTTTGAATGTTAAAAAATCAGGGTATCACGACGAAAAACTCAGTTTTTGAGGACTATTGGGCCTTTTTGGGCCTCAGTAAATGTGAAAAAAGGTTACCTTGGGTCATTATAGCATAGATCTCATCTCAAGCTTCGATTTTATATGTTGTAGAGCTCAAACGGACACCCGGATCAAAAGTTATGGCCGTTTGAAGTTTGAGTTACATTTTCAACTTATTTTAGATCTTTTATTAATTTTTTTTGATTTTTTTGTGTCTTAAAATTGTTATTAAATTATTATTAATCGATTATAATTATCAAATTATTAATTAATAACATTTTTTAAAATATTTTAAATCAATTTTCACTAAATTTCTTATATATTAAATGTAATAGTCTATTTATACTTATCTAAAACATATTTAAAAAATATATATTATATTTATATCAATATAAATATAATTATATAACAATATATTATTTTTTATGATATTTTTTTGTAATATACCCTTTATCAGTGCTAGGTAAAAGCACTTATAAAGCCCCTCCTTTATCAGTGCTTTTTTTGAGCGCTGATAAAGAGTGGTGCTGCAGAAACCCAGTTTTGTGGTAGTGTAGGCCACTAAGAACATCCAACAGCCCTCCCATTTAAAAGAATCCAATCAACAAGAATTGTTCATATCCTCATAAGTATGAAATCCACATGCAGACCCGACACAATATCCATCTCAAATCCGCATGGGAATGCATGGGATCAAGAAGGCGACAATAGTAGTAGCAGCCATTGCAATACAAGACCAGCCTCAACCTGTAGGGATGGGGGAATTTTTAACTCAAAATTCCCTCATAAGACCAGTAAATCTGGGTTGAGGTACGTCAACAAAATAACAGGAGAAACCCCATCCCGTAGGGCTGGGGGCATTTTTACCTCAAATTCCCACCCAGTGGATGTATGTATTCTCCTGTATGGGAAGAACAATGGCTAGAGGGGTCACCCATTCCATCCTATCCCATGACTCACACCCCCAAAAAAGAGGCATACTACAAGGTTATATCATGGATCCCTTCAAGTTAATCCTCACCAAGAAACCTAAAGAGTATTACAGAATGGTCAGAGAAGATCCAAAAAAGGACGTAAGAAGCTCTCCTACTATTCATCACCTGGTACACCACCCCCAATGCAGTATGCATTGGTGAATTTCATGGATGTCATCTCCACAGACCTCACTAAAATGATACAAATAATGTGGAAATAGGAGAAGAGGGTTCCCTCCTGGAGACGGTCCACTCTGAGACCAGAGGGGTGCACACCAGAAACCAAAGAGTTGCCTTAAATCTGGGCGCCCCTTTAATCAATATACCCTTACCTCCAGCATGAATCCTCAATAATAAGAAGAATAATATCAAAGTCAATGAACCACCTCCTCCACCCTGTGAATATGATTACCCTATGTTTGAGGAGATGTTCGCTCGATAAGAGGAAGAAATAAAATAATTGGGGGAACTTAATGCTGAGCTATTAAGAGAAATCCATCCTAATGGGTATGTTCCTTAGGTGGAATGTCAACACACACTTCCATTAGATGTACCTCTACCTCACAGGCTTATCCCAAATGATGAAGCAATGTTAGAAGGCTCATTCAGGGTGGCACTGAAACCATCAATCTACCTAAATCTAATCCTGGTAGGATATTAAGATTTCCATCCATTAGGGAAGCAACCGGAATATATTTCTGAAAATCTACAAAGCATTCCCCTGGTTGGGTATCCGCCTCAAGGTCTAATAGTTCTAGCACATCCAATCTTTCCCCTTACTGCACCTATTCATGATCAGGTCCAACAAGACATGAATCAAGGTATCCTGAATATCATCAAGTTATTAACAACTCAAATGGAAGTGATGGAAGTAAATAGTGCTCTAGTACAACCAGAATAGAGGCCTTACCCCAACTGGGTGAGCAATGTCCCGCCTCCACCAAATTTTAGGAATCCCATATTTCCAGTGTTCAATGGACCAAGGGACCCAGAACAACATCTAATCACTACCACAAAACTGGCCATTCCCGGTACCACCCTTTATCAGCGCTAACGAAAAAGCGCTGATAAAGGGGATTACCTTTATCAGCGCTAAAAAAAGCGCTGATAAAAGTACCCCTTTATCAGCGCTTTTTTAGTAGCGCTGATAAAGGGGGGTCTTTATCAGCACTTGTAAAAAAAGCACTGATAAAGGGTCTACTACAAAAAAAAATATTAAACAAAAAATATTAATATTTAAATATATAGATATAGTTATATTGATATAAATATAATATATATTTTTTAAATATAATTTTAAATATATTTTAGATAAGTATAAATATACAGTTGCACTTAATATATAAGATATTTAGTGAAAATGGCTTATAAAAAAATTAAAAATATATTTTTAATTAATAATTTGATAATTATTATGGAGTAATAGTAATTTAATAACAATTTGAAGACTAAAAAAATAAAAAAAATTAAAAAAAGATCCAAAATATGTTGAAAACGAAACTCGAACTTCAAACAGCCATAACTTTTGATCAGGGTGTCCGTTTGAGCTCTACCACATATCAAATCGAAGCCTGCGATGACCTCTACATTGCTGTGACCTGAAGAGACCCTGGTCAAGGTTTTTAGAGGCTAAAAGAGGCATAAAAGGACTCTAAAACTGAGTTTTTAGTTGGGGTACCCCGATTTTTTAACATTTTGTGGATTTTCAGCCTCATTTAAGGGGGTATTATTGTCTTTTTTTGGTGGGGACTGAATTTATTCCAAGGTATTACATTCATATTGATATTATATCTTGAAATTTTATTTATTTTTATATTAAACTTCTATTTATAATCAAATATATAACTATATGAACATATTTTTTATATATTCACACCTAAAAATTAATTATAAATATAAATAATAAAATATATTTACATATAAAATATATTAGCTTTATCTAAATAATAACTAATATCCATTTTATTTAAAATACAAATATATGAATATTTATATACCTATATATTAATATAACTATATATATATATATATTAATATAACTATATATATATATTGATATAACTATAAATATATATATTAATATCACTATAATATATATATATATATATATTAATATAACTATAAATATATATATATATATATATTAATATAACTATATATTTATATTAATATAACTATATATTTATATTCATATAACTATATATATATATTAATATAAATATATATTACTATATGAATAAATATAACTAAATATATATATAAATAAATAGATATATCACTAATAGGAGAACAAATCAATATAGGGGAGTGGAAAAGGCTTCAGGCGCGCAGGGGGGAGGTCTCGAGATCAAATCCGGGTGGAGGTAGAGACGTGGGTACATGGGTGAATCTGGGGCTAGCGCTGATAAATGGTGGAGGGGTGCGTGTGGGGTGATGGATGGGGACAAAAAAGCGTTATAAAAGGGGGGCTCAAGCGCTATAAAAGCCCCCCGATAGGCAGGATTTTTTTAATTTTTTTTAAACTTTTATCAGCGCTAAAACAAAGCGCTGATAAAAGGGGTCTTTATCAGTGCTTTTTGGAGCACTGATAAAGGGACCCCCCTTTATCTTCACTTGCATTTATAGTGCTTTTTTAGCACTGTTAAAGGCCATTTTTAGCACTGATAAAAGCCGTATTTTTAGTAGTGAATGCACTACTCTTCCTACTGTGACCCCATGATGGGAACTCCAGATAAACAAGAGAATGTGAAGCTTAGATGCTTTGTGCAAACCCTACATGGTTTAGCCTTCATGTGGTACACCAGTTTTCAAGCTAACTCAATAATAGAATTGGAGGATCTACGATGCTAGTTCCTATTCCAGTTCATATCGAAATTTCAAAAAACAACAGTTAGTGATCTCGTAAACTACAAATATAAAGATAATGAGAGTATCTCATACTTCATCACTAGATAGAAAGGTCTGACTTACTCCTTGAACTGGCCACACCATCAATATGAGATGATTTCCATGTGAATCGATAATATCCGAGATGAGTTGCGAAAGCCACTCATTCTGGTGAAGTACACAAGTGGGTTTCAGGATTCTCTTCCATCGCTCAAAGGTATATAGAGTATTTCTTGTAACAGAACAATCTTAAGTTCCATGAATCCCCATAATTCCTAGTGAAAAGAGTAGGGAGATACGAAGTGGCATTTGTCATACTCAAGCCACCCCTACACTAGCTCCAACTCCAAGCCCCCCACCAAATCGTGTAGGTCCTCTAGACATTAGCAGCCACCCCCGCCCCAAAAAGACGAGCATAGGGGGTCCAAAAAAAGTCAATTTGAGGAACAGATAAATAAATTCTACTCATTCTGGGATGACCAAGTCTATGGTTACTTATTAGATTCCATGAATTACAACTTTTTTTAGCTTCTAGAGCTAAAGCAGGATGATGAAGTAGGTTTTGAGCACCAACTAGATTACCATTCCTTCTTATTAAGATGGTATGTGAGTATGATATACTCTATAATACCAAATGTAGGATTTAATATATAAGTATAATATTATCAAATACAAGAGGGGGGGGGGGTGAATTGTACCTTTTAAAAAATCCCTAAGGAAATTTTGCATAACCAAAATTCACAGCACCTCAAAGTTCTAAAGACTTGATTGATTCTGGAAAAGTAATTCCAGAAATGAAACTTAACAAAAGTTTACACCAACTAAGATTCTACCTTAAATCATATAGAATCTAACTAAATAAGAGTACAATTAAAGAAGTATAATAAATTTATACTTTCCTTAACAATACAAAATGCAGCGGAAAAACAAAGTAGTAAAACTACAAGTAACAAACAATAACTCTATTAACCCAAAGAGAAGGGTATCCAATAACCCTGGATAAGAGGTCCCTTGATTTATAATTTCAAGAAAGTATGTCTTACCCACACTAGGGTAAGCCCTTGATATGAATATTGGATTCTGTCTTGCTATCCCCGCAAGCCCTCAACTATCAGGTAGTCGATACCTCTGTCTTCCTATCCCCGGAAGCCCTTGATTGTAATCAGCAAAAATCGGAGTCGCATGAAGCAAGTCTGCACAAGTCAAAGTTTGAACAAGCTGTTCAAACTTTCTGCATGAAGCTTTGAGAGTTGATAAGAGCCTCTCTCTCTAGAAATCACTTCAACAACATGTAAGCACCAATGTCAAAGATGTTGTCAAATGTTATATCTTTTTTCAAATGAGCTCCTATTTATAGGCGAATCTCCAACGGTTGGCTCCCTCCTCCAACGGTCATATTTATCCTTGAATTTTGGAGGGACCTGTACACGTGTCACTCAACCAACGGTTTGTTGATAACTGAAGTCACAACATCGTTTTATATTAGAACAAGTGTAAGCATAAGTAAAACTGAAATTCGGAATGAAAGTAAATAAAAGTTCAGAATCTAAGCAAAGTATGAAAGTCAGTATTCTAACTAAAAATAGAATTCGGAGTCTATAATAAAGAGATATTTGGATTCTGTTTTGTAGGAATTTGGAACCTGAATTCTATAGAATTCTGAAGTATGAATTTGAAGGAAATTCGGAGTCTGGATTCACAAGAATTCAGAACCTGAACTTAAAGAGTTCGGAGTCGAACTAGTAGAGGTTCAGAGTCGAACTCATAGAAGTTTGGAGTTTAACTAATAGAAGTTCGGAGTAGAACTCATAGAAGTTCAGATTCGAACTCATAGAAGTTCGAAGTCGAACTAGTAAAAGTTCAGAGTTGATCTTATAGAAGTTTAGAGTCGAACTCATAGAATTTCGGATCCAGATTTCAGAGTCTTAAACAAAATGCTTCATATCTACGTATTATACAATTCCAAGGTTTTTAGTTACAATCTTAATTTTACACTTAGGAAAAAAATATTATTGAACAATGAAAACAATGTAAGAATAAATTTCCTTGAGGAAGGAAATTTTCCTTAAGAAAATGAAACAAGGGGTAAAAAAAATATTTGCCTTAAGATAAGGTGTTTTTGATTTTCAAAACATGAAGGAATGGAAAAGTCATAAGGAAAACCTTATTGACTCAACAATCTCCCCATTTTTAGAAAGCACAAACATCCTTACAAAAAAGAATAAAAGGACTTAGAAAAATTAAAACTTATCTCCCTTTACATATAGACAAATATGAATATGAATAACTCCCCCTTAGGCTTTGGAACTCTAAGGATTGTATTCTGGATTTTCCGGAATGGGATTTTTCTTGAGTACGGAAAATTATTGTACTGAAAAAAAACTCCTCCTTAGATTAACTCCCCCTTAATTTGGGATACCTATTTTACTTATGAATTTTTTCTTTCTCTCCTTTAGATTTTTACTTCTTACTTTTTGAGTTCTTTTTCCTTCTACACCTTTGTGATTTTCAAAAAGAGTTTAAGGGAATGGAAAAGAAATATGGTACCTGAGATATTAGTAAAGACAACCAAACAAAACAAGCAACCACAATTCTATTATAATTGGAAGAATTTTTTACAAGGAAAATCAAATGCAACAAAAGATCAGATTGAATCTATTTTGTTTCTTTTTCCTTGGGCAAGAGCTTCTTCACAGTTGTATTTAGCTTTTTGAGCTCTTTATGATCCTCCTCAGCTTTCTTTTCTTGGGATGTGATTTTATCTTCTTGAGCCTTCAAGGATTCTTCCTGTGCCTTCATCAAATCCTCTTGCTTCACTATTTTCTCTTCCATCTCGGTCTGGAGATCTCTTTCTGATTTCAAACCTTGAGAAACATAATTTAGATTTCCATTTAGATCTTTGACATCTTGAATCAGAGTATTTTTCTCCAGGTCCAGCTTATCCAGAAAACAGTCTAAAAGATTTTTGATTTTGGCATCCTCAGTACCAAAGGCCTCCTTAAAATCTAGTTGGAACTGATCAAGCTCTTCCATATCTTCAACAATTTTCTTAGACCAAAGAGTTATTTTGCGGCATGACTTTTTGTGAATCTCGTAGTTGATAAGAAAATTTTAATGCTCTACTGCAATCTTCACACATTTATCCATTACCATGGATAAGGATTCTGACTTCTGATTCAAGTTGTGCTGAAGCATCTGGCATCTGGAGTCTATTTTAGGAAATATCAGAATGGTTTCTACCAATTTTTTCAGGGAATAAACCATAAAATCATGTCCCAATGCAGATGACTCAGAATTAGAAAAATTTATAGGAGAATGTTCTTCTTCTATTTCCACCATCTTCTTTTTAGAAGATCCTCCAAATTGCTTCTTCCTTATGATATCTTTCGTTGGGGTGTCAACAACTACTTGCTTACCCTTATTGGTTCTCAGAATGGCCTCTTCTTCTGGAGATTCATGCTCACTGTCCGATAATTGCATAATATTATCTTCATCAACTTTCTCTTTCTCAACTCCAACTTCAATGTCTTCAGGAAGAATAAAGTCATGATTATGACTCTCTTCCTCAGATGGTTTGTTCACTTCCTCTTCACCCTTCCCTTCATCTGCGGGTGTAGCCAATTTTGAGGATCCGGCTTGAGAAGTCCAGAGTGAAAACTTCTCTGAAGCACTTTCCTTTTCTTGATATTCTTTGAATTTCCTAATTATATCATCAGAAGCTACACTCATCTCAACTTGTTGAACTTCCTCCACAACTTTCTGAACTTTCTTCATTACTTCTTTCTCAACTTCCCTTTCTTCATCAACCTTCTCTTGAGATTTTTCCAGAGTCATGAAGTTCTTCCCTGGAGTCTCTGGTAAATTTTCAACCAAAAAAGACTTCGGAATGGGAATATTCTCAGAGGCTATTTCTATGGATTTCAAGAGAGATTGAAAAATCTTTGCCTATGACATATTCTTATTCTTTATCTTATTCTCTTTAGCTTGCTTCTGTAACTCAACATCAGCTTTCTCTTTCAAGGCCTTAGCCTCAGTAGGGTCCAAGCTAAACTGTGGCTCCCCTTCTTTACTATTTTCCTTATCTTCCCTCCATTTTGCAACAACCTCATCTGGATAAGCTTTTTGTTTCTTGGTTTAGGAGGTGCGGATTTGAATTTCTTAGACTTAGAAGTTTTACCTTCAGCTTCCACTTCTTTCAACTTCCTTTTCTTGCTGGCCTTTTTGGATGGTTCAGCTTTCTCTAAATTTTCCAGAACAGCTTCTGCCTCCTCCTCTGGTAGATCATAGAACTCACCTGTCTATTTTGAAAAACTAACTTTCATCCTTTTTAAGGTGTCATCACTAATCAGCATCACCTTGTAATTCCTGGGCTTTGAGCTACATGGAATTTTGAAGGATTCTAGGCACCAAACTATCATCTTAGAAAGAAATGCCAGATACATAATGATCTGAGCTCTAAGATTTCCATTTTTCATATTCTCAATTGTGATAAGGATGTGCTTCATGAAATTCGACTTCCTTATATTTACCAAAAAATCTAAGATGTACATATCACTATTCTTAAGGGTATCCTTATCACCCCTTCTTGGAACAATGAGACCTTGTACCCATAATTTTAGAATCTGGTTATTGGTAGATAGATGGGCAATCGTTGCTGTTTTGTCATCTTTGAGCCCAAGGCATTTCATAGCCTTCACCTTGTTGAAACTTCCCTGAATATCCGACAACTTGTGTGAACAAAATTCGGCTTCACCTTTGTATGATAAGCCCAAAAAGCTTGCAGCCTTGGTGTAAGAGAGTTTTTAAGTTTTTCCATAGGCTTTGAAAGAATAACTCTAACCTTCAACTTCCTTAAAGAAGCACACTGACTCATAGAATTCTATAAGAAGATCCGGATAAACTACATCTTGATCTGCCATCTTTGAAATATCTATACTTTCCCATCCATTGAGCTTTATGTTCTTGGAAATGATAGAATCATACTTATTGAAAAAATTCAGATGCACCAACCTTTCCCTGTAGATTAGACACTCTGAAATCGGCTTAGTAGACATTTCTTGGGCTTCTGAAGACATTCGGACTGGAGAACTTTGATAGATTCAGAATGGGATTTTATTGAGAGGAAGAGTTTCGAGATGCAAGAACTTGATAACCGATGTGGGAAAACCATTGGGGGTCCTTTATATAGGCGATGGAAGTGAACTTTCAACTTCCAAAACCAATCTAACGGTTGAAAAAATCTCTGATCTGATCTGACGGTTGAAAACATGCTCGCAAGGAAATCTTGAATCCGATCTTTTGAGGTTTAAAAAAAAATTTGGATTTAAGGAAAAACAAATCCGAAAAATTAAAATTCAAGAGAAAATACCAACAAGTAAAATGATTATAAAAACTTAAGTAAGTAAGTCATACCTTTTAGATTGGCTAGGAAGTTTATTCGTAATAGGTAATATTCTTCTTGAAGAAAATTTGACTACGAAAAAAAATCAGTACGAAAATCTCACTACGAAAAAAACTTAAAATCTAAAAGTTTTAAAAAAAACTTTGAGTACCAACACTTGATTACAGAAATTATGAGTACGAAAATTCCCATTACGAAAATTCTCATTACAAAAATTCTCATTATGAAAACTTCATTACGAAAATTTCAGTTCCGAAAATTTCCATTACGAAAATTTAAGGTCTGAAGAACTCCATTACAGAAACTTCAGTTTCGAGAATTTCATTACGAAAATTTTAAGTTCTGAAAATTTCCATTCTAAAAATTTTCATTCCGAAAATTTTCATTCCAAAAATTTTGAAAAAATTCTTTATAAGAAACATGAAAAAAAATATATTACGAAAGACTTAAAAAAAAATTCATTATGAAAAATTTGAAAAACTTCAATAAGTGATGTAATCCTCCTATGAAAAAGGAGTTTTTTACTGTAAGGAGAATGGTTAAACAGATAGTTAATGGAAGAATATTACCTCATGGTTATCATTCTTAACTTCTATTTAATGTATTCAAATCTATTGGAAGGTAAAGATTTTGTGAAAATATCAGTAAGTTGATCTTGCATTCTGATAAATTGAAGAATGATATCTCCTTTTTGTGTGTGATCCCTAAGGAAGTGATGCCTAATATCTATGTGTTTTTCACGAGAGTGATGTTATGGGTTTTTACTGAGGGAAATGGCACTTGTATTATCACACAAAATTTGTGTTTTGGTAAAACTCATACCATAGTCTGTGAGTGTGTGTTGCATCCACAACACTTGAGCACAACAACTTCCAGCTACTACATATTCAGCTTCAGCATTGGATAGTGCTACTGAGTGTTGCTTCTTGCATGACCAAGAAACTAATGAATCTCCTAAGAAATGACAAGTTCTGGATGAACTCTTTCTATCCATTCTACATCCACCAAAGTCAGCATCTGAAAAACTTTTTAAGATAAAATCATTTCCCGAAGTATAAAATAGTCCTAGATCCATGGTTCCATTTAAGTAGTGAAAAATTATTTTCACTGCCTTTAAATGAGATTTCTTAGGATTGGATTGATATATTGCACATAAGAATACTAAAAACATTAAGTCTGGACGACTAGCTTTCAAGTATAGTAAACTTCCTATCATACCTCTAAAAGATGTTTGATCTACTGGTTTCACAGCTTCATCAAGATCAAGTGTGTTTGAGCTACCAATGGGAGTACTTATACTCTTAGTGTTGTCATACCCATACTTTTTAAGAAGATATTTAATATACTTATGTTGGGATATGTATATTCCTTCTGGTTTTTGAGAAATTTGAAAACCAAGGAAAAATGTTAACTCACCCATCATACTCATTTCAAACTCAGATTTCATTAGATCCGCAAAGGAATCAGTTAAAGATTACTGAGTTGAACCAAATATAATTTCATCAAAATAAATTTGAACAATCAATTTTTTTTTTTATTTTCTTTATTTATAAAAAGGGTTGGATCTGCATTTCCCTTAACATAGTTATTTTGAAGCAAAAATCCTGTAAGTCTATCATACCAAGCTCGAGGGGGTTGTTTAAGGCCATACAAAGCTTTGATAAGTCTAAAAACATGATCAGGATGTTTTGAGTCTTCAAAGCCAGTAGGTCATTCAAAAAAAACTTCCTCTTGAACATAACCATTAAGGAAAGCACATTTCACATCCATTTGGAAAAGTTTGAAATTGAAGAATGCTGCAAAGGCAAGTAAAATACGAATAGATTCAAGTCTAGCTACTGGAGCATAGGTTTCTTCACAGTTTATCCCTTCTTGTTGATTATAGACTTTAACAACCAATATAGCTTTATTCCTAATGATGACTCCATTTTCATCACACTTATTTCTGAAGATCCATTTTAATCCAATTACAGAAGTTTCCTTAGGTCTTTCAACCAAAGTCCAGACCTTATTCCTTTCGAATTCATTTAGTTCATCTTGAATGGATTTAATCCAATCATTATCACCTAAAGATTCATCAGTGCTTTTTGGTTCTAATTGGTAAAGGAATGCTATATGTTCTATTTCATTTCTTAAGGAACTTCTAGTCCTTACAGTTTGATTGAAATCACCAATGACGCTACCACTAGGATGATTCTTTAGAAACGACTAATTTGGGTTTTGTAAAACTTTTTCATAAACATAGGATAGGAAATCTTCTGGGGTAAATTTTTCAGAAGCATCCTCTTGAACATTTTCCTTATCAAAAGTATTTTCTATAATAGGTTGATAATTAGTTTTTGAAAACACATCCATGGAGGTTGGGGTTGTTTAAAAACAAAAGGATTAGTTTCATCAAATTTGACATGTACTGTTTCTTCAACAGTACAAGTGTTTTTGTTAAAAACTCTATAAGCCTTAGAAGTTGTGGAGTAGCCTAAGAAAATTCCATCATCAGATTTTGGTGCGAATTTGTGTAAATTATCTTTAGTATTCATAATGAATACTTTGCAACCAAAAACCTTAAAGTAGGAAAGTCTAGGTTTTCTACCATTCCATAACTCATAAGGAGTTTTATTTAGAAAAGGTCTAATCAAAACTCGATTTATAGTATAACAAGCAGTACTTATAGCTTTAGTCCAAAATGTTTGTCTACAGAATACTCACTCAACCTAGTTTTAGTTATTTCTTGAAGAATTCTATTTCTTATCTTAACAACTCCATTATGTTGAGGTGGTCTAGGTGCTGAAAAGTTGTGAGTAATAGCTTTTCTACTACAAAAAGTTTCAAAATCAGAATTTTGAAATTCTCCTCTATGATCACTATGAATAGTTTTCAATGGAAGTTTTTTTTCTCATTTTTGACTTGGGCTCTAAAACTTTTGAAATAAGAAAAAGCTTCAGACTTATTTGCTAGAAAATAGACCCATGTAAATCTAGTGTAATCATAAACTAAGACAAATACATAATACTTTCCCCCAATTCTTCCAGTTTGTGTTAGACCAAAAAGATCCATGTGCACCAACTGTAGTGAATCAGTTGTTGAGACTTCACCGATTGATTTAAAACTTGATTTATGTTTCTTACTATATTGACAAGGGTCACAAATTTTTGAAGAATCAAATCTAAGCTCCGGTAGATCCTTAACTAAACCTTTATTAGAGAGTTTTCATAAGTTCCTAAGGTTACACTGTCCTAACCTTCTATTCCACAACAAAGAATGATCTTACATTGCACTAAGGTAAGGTAAGTCTTGGTTCCTAAGGTCTTTTAAGTTTAGTGTGTAAACATTGTCTTGCCTATTGGAAGAAAAAATAAATTCTTCCTTGGAATTGTGTACTAAGCACTTATCATTCCTAAAATTCACAAGGTAACCTTCATCACATAATTTACTTATGCTAATGAGTTTGTGATTAATACCTTTAACAAATAAAATATTTGAAATCAAAGTTTTTCCAAGAAGAACGATGTTACCTATACCAATAATTTCTCCCAGAGCATTATCTCCGAAATTTACTTTTCCTCTTTTCATCTTGATAATCTTTTCAAAATAGATTTTGTTACCAGTAATATACCGGGAACATCCACTATCCATGTACCAAGTATTGCTGTTGGTACTATCCCTATTTTCCTGAAAATAAGATAAAGTTAGGTTTTCGGAATCCAGACTTTCTTGGATCCGGAAATTTCAGAAAGAAAAATTTTGGGTACCCACATCTTCTTAGAAAAATAAGACTTATGAAATCCTAAAGATTGGGTTTTTTTTAAGGAACAATTCTTTGCCTAGTGACCACCACACTAACATTTAGAACAGAATGGGGCACTTTGAGGAACAAAGTAGTTGTTATAAAAAATTGGTTTCAAACTAGTGTAACCAAAACCAGAAGTATTTCTTCGAGGTCATATTTGTGAATACATTTTATCAAAATTTTATTTACCTAGGGTAAAGTTTGAAAAACACTTCCTCAAGGAAAATATTTTGGATTTGAGTTTTATAACCAGGTTCTTATCTTAAAAAAATTTTGAACTAGAGCTAGGCTTGAAAACACTTTTCTTAGAAATTACGTTTTCAAGATCTTTAGAAAGTTTATTCTTCTCAGAAATTACTTCCTCAAGATTTTTTGAAATACTTTCAAAATCAGAATTTTCTTATCAAGATCTTTAGAAATATCTGATATTTCCTTAGTAAGAATAGTATTCCTAGAATTTTCCTTATCAAGTTTCTTCATGAGTTTTGAATTCTTATTTTCAAGAAGTTTGGAAAACCTAGATACTTCTTCATAGGTAGGTAAAGAATTATCTTCATCAGAAGAGGATTCTTCATCAGAAGAGGATTCTTCATCAGAAGAGGATTCTTCATGAGAAGAGGATTATTCATCAGAAGAGTTATAATATTTACTATCATTAGAAATCAAAGAAACATTGTTCATTGATTCAGCATTGTGTACCTTATCCATTAAGAAGTGATTATCAATAGGTAGCCTGGCTAAAAAAACAAGATTCTTCTGTCATGAAGATTCATAATATGACGATTCTTCTGAAGAGTCACCACCACTGGAACTCCAGGTGTCAATAGATTTCAGAAATTTCTTAGCTTTAGCTTTATAAAACTTCTTTCTGTTCCTTTCTGAATGATTCTATTTTCTTTCTTTTCTCTTGAGCATAGGGCAGTCAGGTCTTATGTGTCCAGCTCTCTTACATTCATAGCATGTAACTTTATAATCTTTATTATCTTTCCTTTCCTTATTATTATACTTGGATAGGAAATTTCTCTATCTAGATATCTTTTTCATCCTTCGAGCAAGATTAGCTAACTCATTTTCTAAGACTTCACTCTCACTAGATTCAGATTGGATAATAACATTCTTATACTTGGATCTAGTAACTCTATCAGGAGTATTAGATTTCATGTGATTTGAAGTTGTAGTAAAAGAAACACTACCATTCCTATTATTCTTCTTTATGTCGTCAGCATCTCTCTTCATTCTAGTCTCATGTTGAAGAAGAGTTCCAAACAGTTCATCAAGAGAAATTTGAGTAACCTTTCTGTTTTCATCAATAGTAGTTCTCTTTGATTCCCACTCATTGGGAATAATATATATGATATTGTCAACAAGGGCTTCATCATCTAGACCTTTCTATCCTATAGATTGTAAGCTATTTAAAATAGTCATGAATCTATGTTGCACCTTACAAATCGGTTCTACATAAGGGAAATTAAAACTGTGATACTCAGCTCTGAGCATGGCTCTTCTAGTCTCAATCACTTTAAATGTACCAAAATGAGTAAATTCAAGTTTATTCCATATACAGTTAGCTGTTTCACAAGAAGAAATTTGGGTATATATGTTCCTATTCATTGAACAAAGCAAAGTATTGCGTACCTTATAGTTATGTTGGTATTCATGCTTTTCTTGATTAGTAAAGGCACTAACTTCCTTATTAGGGATTTTGTATCCACCAGTAAGCATGACAAAGTTATCTACCCCAGTATTGATAATGAAAGTCTTCATATGATCTCTCTAATATTCGTAATCATTACCATCAAATATTGGTGGTCTGGTTGGATTAAGATTATCTATAGAACCAACATTTAATCTTGCCATTCTTAAGAAAATCTTTGGCACACAAACTTGTTAGTAGAACTAGTTTTTAAACTAGATGAAAATATTCTAAGCAAGAAAATATAGAGCAAAAGTATCTCTACGAAAAAGTGAATCCGAACTATGAGTCCAAAAAACAGATTCCAAAAAATATGAATCCGGAAGTGTGAATCCGAAAATACAATTCAGAGAATTCTCTTCTGAATCTAATCATGAGATTAATTCAGATTGAACCAAATACTCTGATAACAATTGTTAAGATGGCATGTGAGTATGATATACTCTATAATACCAAATGTAGGATTGAATATATAAGTATAAGATGCTCAAATACAAGAGGGGGGGGGGGGTGAATTGTACCTTTTAAGAAATCCCTAAGGAAATTTTTCATAACCAAAATTCACAGCACCTCAAAGTTATAAAGACTTGCTTGATTCCAGAAAAGTGATTCTGAAAATGAAACTAAACAAAAGTTTACACCAACTAATATTCTAACTTAAAGTGTATAGAATCTAACTAAATCAGAGTACAAGTAAGGAAGTATAAGAAATTTATACTTTCCTTAACAATACAAAATGCAGCAGAAAAACAAAGTAGTAAAACTACAAGTAACAAACAATAACCATTTTAACCCAAAGAGAAGGGTATCCAACAACCCTGGATAAGAGGTCCCTTGATTTATACTTTCAAGAAAGTATGTCTTACCCACACCAGGGTAAGACCTCGATATGAAGATCGGATTCTGTCTTGATATCCCCGCAATCCCTCAACTATCAGGTAGTCATAACCTCTGTCTTCCTATCCCCGGAAGCCCTCGATTGTAATTAGCAACAATCGGAGTCTCACGAATAAAGTGTGCAAAAGGAAAAGTTTGAAAAAGATGTTCAAACTTTCTGCATGAAGCTTTGAGAGTTGATAATATCCTCTCTCTCTATAAATCACTTCAATAGCATGTAAGCACCAATGTCAAAGATGTTTTCAAGTGTTATATCTTCTTTTCAAATGAGATCCTATTTATAGGCGAAGCTCCAATGGTCGGATCCCTCCTCCAACTGTCATATTTCTCCTTGAATTTCAGAGGGACCTGTACACGTGTCACTCAACCAATGGTTAGTTGATAACTGAAGGCACGACATCATTTTATATTAGAACAAGTGTAAGCATAAGTAAAACTGAAATTCAGAATGAAAGTAAATAAAATTTCAGAATGTAATCAAATTATGAAAGTTAGTAGTCTAACTAAAAATAGAATTCAGATTCTATAATAAAGATATATTAAGATTCTGTTTTGTAGGAATTTGGAACCTGAATTCTGTAGAATTCCGGAGTCTGAATTTCAAGGAAATTAGGAGTCTAGATTCACAGGAATTCAGAACCTGAACTTAAAGAGTTCAGAGTCAAACTAGTAGAGGTTCAGAGTCTAACTCATAGAAATTCAGAGTCGAACTCATAGAAGTTCGGAATCGAACTCATAGAAGTTCGAAGTCGAACTCATAGAAGTTCGGAGTCAAACTAGTAAAAGTTAGTAGTTGATCTTATAGAAGTTCGGAGTTGAAATCATAGAAGTTCGGATCCAGAATTCAGAGTCTTAAACAGAATGATTCATATCTAAGTATTATACGATTCCGAGGTTTTTAGTTACAATCATAATTTTACATTGGAAAAAAATATGATTGAACAATGAAAACAATGTAAAAATAAATTTCCTTGATGAAGGAAATTTTCCTTAAGAAAATGAAACAAGGGGTAAAAAAAATATTTTCCTTAAGATAAGGTGTTTGTGATTTTCAAAAAATTATGTAATGGAAAAGTCATAAGGAAAAACATATTGACTCAACACTTCTATCAAATATTGGGACACAACATTCATGATTTATTTGCCTTTAAGGACCTCCTATAAAATATGATATATTTCAAATAGGTTAAGTTGGTATCACCACCAGCGTAGGTGGAATATATTTCCACCACCGATATGGATGAAGAAGGGGATTGGAAAAAGGTTTTTAACAAAAAAATTAGAAGTTTGATAGTTGGATGACTCAGAAAATAGTCAACCGAGATCATGGAATACTCTTGGCACAGTTGAAGCAACCAACCGTTCCTGCAATGACTCCTAATGAAACACAGCCGTCTTCCTCAGATCCACAATCCTCTAGAAAAAATACACCCAAAAAGAAGTCCAATTATAAGGGAAGAAAGCAAGTACATGAATATGAACTTGAGCCAAGGACAAGGTTGGTTTTGACACTCTCATATTTCATGCCAGCAAATATGAAGAAATGGGCACCGCCCCACCAAACGAAACAACCAGAAGTAGATGATGAGGTAAAAACATCATCAGAAGAGGATTTTATTTTTGGCTCTATCAATGTCATCCATTTGATGGACCCTTTCCTCGATGATGAGTACAGTTATCAACCAAAATTACCTACACCCAATCGGGGAGTTGGAGAAAGAAGCCAAAAAAGCTAGATATGGGAAATGAACTTCGATGACACCTACATAAGCCTAACTATAATAAGAATGGAAGACCCCAAATTCAATAAAGTGGGTCTGGGAATCATACTCATTTCCCCATAAAAAGAATTTATTCTACATTACTTTCTAATTTCATAAAGATGCACGAACAATGAATCAGAGTACCAGGCCCTCATTGCAGGCTTGGAAATAGAACTCCAAGTGCAAGATGAACACTTGAAGATTAAAGGTGATTTAGAACTGGTCATCATGAAATTCAATAATGACTATGATATCAATAAAGAGGAGATGAACCCTTTGATGAACCATGTCTGAGAACTAATGGAAGAATTCCCATCAGAACTGACATTGAATTATGTTCCTCAGTCACAAAATGCACAAGCCTATGCATTGGAAAATACATACACGACTCTAGATAATCCAGATCAGGACAAAATATTCATCAGTATTGCCCACCGATGGATGGTCTTACCATTCATTTAGGCCAACACAAAAGAAATTAATGAGATTGGTCCCATTTCTAATCCATATGGTCCTATCATTGGATGGATGACTCCCATTGTGGACTATCTTCAAAATGGAGAACTCATACTAGATAGGGCTTGAAGGGAAAAATTCCAAATAAGAGCAGTCAATTTCATGCTGTACGATGGAAAAAACCGACAAAAGGTCTTTTATAAGTGAGTCCTTAATGATTTCCTTATCAGGTGCATTGATGGAGAAGATACTTCCACCATCATGAAAGAAGTGCATGTCAGAACTTGTGGGGCATACCATTCAATATCCAAAATCTATCATAAAATTTGAAGGGATGAGTACTATTGGCCCACCATGATACAAGATTATGTCGATTTCACCAAAAGGTGTCATTCCTTCCAAGTCCATTCCAATTTTATCCATAAATCCCTAGAGTTGCTTCACATATCTAAGTACTCTAGCCATTTTCAATATGGGGAATGGAAGTTGTAGGACCATACCCTCCCACCATGACCAGACAATTCAAATATATTCTCACATCCACCGAATTATTTTCCAAATGGATAGAAGCTACACCCCTTAAAGAAGTCAGGGTGAAAATAATTATCAGATTTTTAAAATCCAATATCATCACCAGGTTTTGTGTGCATCACACAATACTGATGGACAATGACACCAATTTCTACTTTGTTGAATTGGAAAAAATCTACTAGGAGTATGGTATCAAAGACAACCATTCATCCCACTACCATGCAATAGCCAATAGATAGATAGAGGCTTTCAACAAGATCCTATCCAACATACTCCAAAATATAGTGTACATGGATAATAAATTGTGGCCGGACAAGCTCCTCCATTCTCTTTGGGCTTACCTGACCACAACCCATACCACCAATCAAGTAACCCCATACTCATTAGTATATGGGATGGAGGTAGTTCTTCCCATTAAAATTCAAATGCCATTGCTTTGAGTTACTATCTGTGATCAACTATCTGCAGATGAGTGATCCCAAAAATGGTTTGATGACCTGGAGCGGTTGGATGAGGAAATATTGCACATTTTTTTACCATATGGGAGTTTATAAAAATCATATTTCACGAGACTTCAACAAGAAGGTTTGCCTCTGATCTTTCCTCAAAGGAGAAGTGGTGTTGGTCCTCAGATCCCTGATGATACTCATGAAGAAACCTCCAAATTTGGAGCCAAAATGAGAAGGACCATATGTTATACCCAATGTTTACTCCAATGGAGAATATTCCCTGATTACAATGGATGGATAGATCACCACAACCCCCACCAATTCAAGGTTCCTAAAGAAGTACTTTGTGTAATCATGATCAAAACTATCTTATCCACATGACATTAAACTGCATAGAGCTTCCTACATCCTCTCCACATGATGTCAAACTATACAGAAGATGTTACGATCGCATGAAAATAAACTACAAAATGAATCCATCTTAGCTGCATGACATTAAACTGCCTAGCCCCAACAATATTCTCACCTGAGGGAATATTGTCTCTGGCATCATTCACCTACCATGATGCGTTATAGAACTACATATAGATTGATTCCTATTCATAAATGGGATATGTAGAGACACCTTGACCCTAAGTCTTGGTCCATCCACCACATGACATGGAATTCCTATGTTTCACCCTCTATCTCCCCTATACTACAATGAAAATCCTCATCATTCCTCATTTCTCACATCGAGTATAACTCCCATGTGATTAGGAATGGCAGTCAGGATTTCACCTGTATAGATGAAGTATAGAGGATTATAATAAGCCCATCATCTTGAAAGCATGGTATAAAATTCCCCCCTCTCTGTTCATAGGTCAGGCTGGCACGAGGGGGGGGGGGGTCTTTAGAACTATGTATGTCTTGAATCCCACCCTCGTAGGATACATAGTGACACCTAGATTCTATATCCTGGTCCATCCACTAGTCAAAATCAATAATGCCTCTCTCCCTACGTATAGGTCAGAATTGCATGAGGAGAATTTTCATCTTTACTACACGATGTTAAAATATGTGGTCCCAACAATGTTCTCACCTGAGGAGACATTTCTATCTACATCATTCACCTAACATGCATCTTTATAACTACACGTGGCTTGATTTCTACCCTGTGGGATACGTAGTGATGCCCAAATATTCCATCCCGATCCATTTTCTCTCAAACAAAGAAAAATGTAAAATGTCCCCTCTCTGTGCATGGGTCTGACTGGCATAGGGAATTACAATAACTACGTGTGGCTTGATTCTTACTTTTACAGGATATGTAGGGATGCCCAAATTATTCTCCCTGGTTCAGCTTCTAAAATTCCCTCCTTCCTGCATATAAACCAGGCACATGTAGGGAATTTACTTTAAGAACTATGTGGAATTTGATTCCCAATTAACTGAGATATGTAGAAAACCTCCATGAGGTTCAAGCCCAACACTTCACTCGCCTCATTATTTTCACATTGGTTCACTTTATTCCTTGCTGTATGACATTAAAATACATAGGATACCGGAACTATGTGTGGCTTGATTCCCACCCACCAATGGGACACGTAATGATGCCCGGGTCTTCTCGGGTTCAGCCATCATAAAACAAATTCCTTCTCTACATATAAGCTAGACTTGCACAGGGAAATTCATGAGTCCTTACCACATGCCGTTAAACTGCATGTCCAAATAAGTCCTAACCACATGACATTAAATTGTAAGGTATCTCAAGAACTGTGTATGACTTGTTTCTCAGTATAACGAGATACATAGCGACACTTGAGCCAAAAATCCCAAGTCCATTCATGAAGAATAAAACAAACGGGAAAAGAGCCCCAAATTCCCCACATGTGAAATGAAAACAGTTGCAGAGAATTTCAAATCTAGGATCTTACATCCAAAAAGAGTCAAAAGACCATGTTTCCCTTTACATATGAATTAGATCTATGTAAAGGATATCATACCTCAGAATTAACCATGGCTCATACATTCCTCATGTAACTAATCAATATTCTTTTCATCCATCAAACTCCATACCCTAAAAAATATTAAGTCACCATAATCATCCACGGCTATTGGAAATGGATGGCTAGTGTCTTGCGGACACCTTTGCATGACTATGCATATTATGCCCCAGTGGCTCTGCATAGGTTGCCTACAAAAATAGTCTGTCAACCAAAGGAAAATTTGTCCTCAAGAGGAGCTATTCCTACTTCCATACGCTCATTGGCTCCTAAGCCTTGCACTATACCTCTTTACTTGAGGGCTACCAAAACCATGGTTTACACATTATTCCCCCACTCATTTCTAGGGCCTACCAGGAATATACCAGCCTAATTATGTCATATTTATGCATGATCCCTTTGATGCTTTGTCCCTGCAACATGATGATTAAACTATGTTGTCAACATCCTTTCTACATGATGTTAAACTGTATAGAATAATTCCTTACTGCATGACATTAAACCGCATGACCTAAAGTCCTAACCGCATGACATTAAATTGCATGGTCCAAAGTCCTAACCACATGAAATTAAATTGCATGAACCAAATTCCTAACCACATGACATTAAACTGAATGACACAAAGTCATAATCGCATGACATTAAACTTCATGACCCAAAGTCCTAACCACATGACATTAAACTACATGGCCCAAAGTCCTAATTGCATGACATTAAACTACATGGCCCAAAGTCCTAACCACATGACATTAAACTTCATGGCCCAAAGTCCTAACTATATGACATTAAACTACATGACCCAAAGTCCTAATCATATGACATTAAACATTATGTCCCAAAGTATTAATATAATGACATTAAAAAAAATTGCATGGTACCAAAAGTATAGCTAAAATGCCCCCACTCCTTATGCATATACCAAAATTTTTGCAGGGAACCTGGTCTCGGGATGCCTTGATCTTCAAAACTGGGCCCCAATCTGAAAAGGGAGTCAAAATATCCCACCTCACATACAGGTTAAATCTGTATAGATAGATTCCCAATTCCTAGAATAATCACATAATTCCATGAATAATCACAGAATTATGTGAATAATCACGAAATTCTATGAATAATCATGGCCAGATTGTTTTTGATGTGTCTAAGACAACACTCTCCTTTCGTCAGACTCTGTGATTTGAGTAATCTTGGATCATCATAACCCTTCATGGATCTTGGGAATAGAGGGTTAGTGTCATACTGACACCTTTTTTTGACTATTCACATTATTCCCTAGCAGCTCTGCATACGTTGCCCACAAAAATGGCATGTCAACCAAAGACAAATTCAACCCTAGGAGAGGATTTTCCTATTTTTGTACGCCTAAAGAATTATAAGTCCCATTTAATTCCTACTGATACAAGAACCCTTGAAACCATGGTTTACACTTTCTTTCCTACTCACATCCTTTACATGTCAGAACACCCTGGCTCGATTACCCCCGGTTACTCAGGGCTTCTACATAGACGTATTGATCGAATGACATTTAAACTGCATGATATTCAATACACAGTATTCACCCTTAGGCCAAGTCATGTACAAGGGTATTTCCCATCATGAACTTATGCAAGAAATCAATCTACATGGGAAGGTTTGACATATGACCCCACCTCATTGGTGAATCCGTATCTAAAACAAAAATGCCACATCCATATGTGTGAATCATATCTGCATAGTAATGAGACTTATAAGAACTACATATAGCTTGATTCCTATCCTCATAGGATGCATACTGATATCTAAATCTCATAATTAGATATAGCTATGAAACAAAAATGTCACATCCCTGCCTATGAAAGGGTCAGATCTGCATAAGTAAACAACTCACATGGATGGGATATAAATGCCTTCACCAATTCCTGGAATTACCAATAAAGTTCAACTTTAAATTCCCCTTTTTCATGTTTAGGCATACCCATTTTCATGAGCAAAACTCTGTGTCTATAAAGGTATAAATATTCATAATACTCCATGGACATTAGAAATGGAAGGTCAGTATCTTTAAGACACCTTTGTTTGACTATACACATTATGCCCCAACGGCTCTGCATAAATTTCCCACAAAAAAATTCCTATAAACTAGAGGAAAATCCTTCCTTAGGAGTGGCTCTTACTACCTCCATATTCCCTTACAACATCTATGTCTTACCTCAACCCTTGGATTTAAAGACCCCTTGAATTATAGTTTACATATTTCCCCCTTTTAATGCCTAAAAGGCGAAGGAAGTTTCTATCCAAACCATTGTAGTGGAAGTGAATCATTTACCCTCCTCTAGTCAGAGTAATATGATTTCATAAAATAGGTCCCAAATTTCTTGTTTGTACAATGTTAAACTACACCATGCTTCAACCTTCCTTTACACAAGTCAAATTCATGCAGGAGTAGTGTTTTATCCCAATATAATACAAATTAACTTATTACATTCAGACGCCATTCCTGTAAAGGTCCACCCACTGTGGTCCTCAACAAAAAAATAAATCCAAAGTTCTATAAAAACCTCCATGTCCATCGGAAATGGAAGGCTAGTGTCTTGCAGATACCTTTTTTTGACTATGCACATCATGCCCTAGCAGATTTGCATATGTTTCCCACAAAATTGGCCTGTAAACCAAAGGAAAATCCATCCTCAATAGAGGATTATACTATCTAGGTATTCCCCATGGATTATATTCCCCATATCATATCCCATATCTAGGAATCATGAGTCAGGGTCAATAAAAATCCCTCATCCAAGTCTGAAGGTTGCTCGGTCATTCTTGATTAATGAGTCCTGAACTGGGGCCCTTGCCCCACAAGTTATGGTCCAAGCTATTTGACATAAAAAATCAACATAGTTATGGTCAAAGATGTTCTACCTAAAATATCATTAATGATAGTCCGATTTATAATACTTTAAACTACCCATGCAAAATAGAAAAAACACTCGCTAAGGTGAAAACACACAAAGGGCACCTTGGGTAAAAGCTGAGTGTCAGCTCGCTAAACCTATGCTACATATGGTTTAAGAAAAAATGTTGAGAAAAAAAAATCAAGATACATAGAGCTTGTTAGGTTGAAAAACCACAAATATCTTCTTAAAAAAAAGTCATGTTATACCCACTAGGCCCACACCGTAATAGGATTAGGAAAAAATTAGGGTGATAATGAAAAAAGGAACAAAGCTTATAGGGTTCTCTATGTGACTCTAGAAAGAGTAAAACTACAATCGTTGGGAACCTTAGTTCAGGAAAAAATAGAGCATAACATGATTATTCCTTTATCCCAGATTATGATTCAAATTGATATCCAATTGATGTTATTATTTAAAATACGGTTGATCACAAATGAATGAGAGTAAAAGAAAAGAGTAAAAGAGGAACACTAGAAAGAAAAATGTTTCTAATTTATTAAAAAAAAAGAAAAAAAATGAAATGAGAGTGGGAGGAACATCCAAAATCCGGAGCCTCTCTCTGATATCAAAGAAGAGGTAGTATAGGGTAGACAAACAGATTAAAACAAGACCCAAATCACTCTTTCCAGCAGGTTGATAACTTCTTGATTAGGGATGTCAAGGGAATTTTCTAAAGTATCCCTCTACTTAGCTTAAACTTCAACCATCGAGCACAATCTCTTCATAATAGTATAAAGGCATCATCCTTTCTGTTGGACGGCTTCATAATTAGCATTTGATGATGCTAGTTGCAATTTTAGTTTGTCCATGTGAGCCATGCACTCACGCAACTCCTCCATTTGGGAAATCACTTGGTCATGATAACTAGCCTCCTTAAATTATATATGATTCAAATAATCTGTAATATCCTGTAAAGTATGAGCTTGGTGGTGAGAAGCATTGAACCGAGCAAGGTCACCTTTGCAAGTGGCAAGATCCACTTGATCTATAACAATTTGGTGCACAAGGAGATGCATGAATCGATAATCAGAGTCTCTCAAAACTATATCAACAAATATTCATCAAAATTTATCCTCCTCATTGGAAAAATCGGTTAGGGGAATTTCCATGGAAAGAGTATGAATTTGACACCATGCCTGCTTCCGCACAACTCAATGCCTCTAATAACATCAGAATCTTGGTCCTCCTCCACCGTGATAGGTACGCAATGAGGAAGCATAATTGTAGTGGATGAAAGTGACCTGAGCAGAGTCACCCAAGTAGGGGTACTTTAAATACCAATATATGGTTTAGCCTCTGAGACTAAATGAGGGGGGCTGGTAGCAACTCCAGAAATATCAGGTGATATCCCACTCAGACCAGCTTCCGCAGGACTACAAACCACATCAAACAGAGATACAATATCTGAATTAATCTATATATAAATGGGTTGTGTGTGTGAATCACCTTAAAAATGCTTGTGACGATGGTTATAACACCTTATCACCACAGAAAGGGGAGTAGATGGTGTAATCGGCATAGTTGGGACATGATCTGAAACAGCCAATGGTCTCTGAACATGACGAACTGGCCTTGTCAATACCCCATCAGGATAAAAATCCACCCACATATGGGCATACTATAATGATAGGTACGTTGAGGTTACTATGGGAGGAATAATTACTTCCACATTAACATTATACCGCATCATGTACAACCACAATTGGTGAAGGATTATGGGGTGCAATTTCCACTTCACTAGGGTGGTAGGGAGAGATGTGATATGCTAAAGGCATCCAAACTGCCTAGAGAACCTATAAGGAATATAAGGCTCACAAATGGAAACCCTATCTATGCCTGTGGTTAAGAATCCATCCTGAAGAATTATAATATAAGATTTTTTTTCAGGGGATCCTCTATTAGTATATATCACTAGCCCATGAGGCACTGCATAAGGAACAAACGAGAAGTGGGATACATCACTTAACAATTCGATTGCACCTTCCATGCTCAAAGATTTTTCACAGATGGTAGAAAAGTTAAGAAAGGTTGGATATAAGTTAGAATGAGGAACTATGGTAGTATGTCAGTACTCATAATAGGGGAAATTATCTGCCATCCAGCCATATAAAAATTGAAATGAACCACTAAGAAGATGAAGGAGTTTCCCTTCCTGTATCTTCTTTAACAATTTATAGATTATGGGAAGAGTAGGAACGACTAAGTTAATGGGATGTACCTCCGCCAATGTGGCTTCCGTCATAAAATTGAAGGCCCTAACACTGATATAAACATCACGAGAGGGGAAGAGCCACCCAATTAGGAACATGTCAAAGAAACCTGCCTGCCTGAGCTCAGGAGACACGTCTAGGCAGATTTCACAACCCCAAGTGGTGTATTGACCCGCCTCAAGGGTATCACAGTAAGAACCTGGAATAATCCCCGACTGATGGGTTGGATGGGTTTGGCTACAGTGAAACCTCGACCTCATCCCATTCACCTGCAGGAATAGCTCCGTCCAATCCTCAAATGTGATAAGTGAGCGAGTGTGAAGGGGATAACCGAGTAGCCTCTCCGCTATAAGCAATAATTCTTCAACCAATGGGGATACTTTCTCAACATTCCTCCAAGTGTTAGCCACTAGTAAAAATTCATCATACATATAATCAAGGATAGGAAGTCCCCCTATATGGTAGACATCCTATAGAATAATCCCCACTTCACCATGGGATAAGTGAAAGGTGTTGGTACCAACATACCAACGGTTGAGCGGATCAGGCAGTATCTTGCCCGGTGAAAAGATGACATATTGGGAGACCCACACCACTCAATATAGATTAATATATTTTAGAATAATATAGGATTCCAATCAATTATGTTTAAACCTGAATTCCTAAGCCCACTAATTATAAAAGAACCCTCCCAATCAGAGGTCCCATTTGGAGCTCCACCCTCCGTTAGGGTTACCTTGTGACAGGTTAATGATAGATAGAAAATCTTGGATAATGGAATCCAAGGATGTACTATAAGGGAGATGACCACTCTAAGTCCATATAGAACCAATCAAGATGAACACATCCTCCTAACTCAAAGAAGTGATGATTTCTCTGGAAGTAGAGATGTTTTCCCTATTATGCCCATGAGACGTTCTGGATTGTGTGACAAGATCACCATTATCAATTCCTGGAAAAGGAGAATTATCTTAGATCCACAAATTATAAAGCGATTGTAGATTGGATGGTGGATAGGCTATCGGCTCTGGTGAAAGAAGATATAAGAGAATACCCCTTTGATGAACAATGACATCATGGAGTTTCTCTTTGACATTCTCAATCATGGATTCCCTCCTCCTGATCACTTCTCCTAAGATAAGAGGAAGAGCCTTTACTTCTTGTAAAAAAGTGACCCACATAAAGGTTTAGTCCAATTAAAATGATTGGAAAAATGAAAAAAATGACAAAGGACCAAATAGGTTCACCCAGCGCAAGGCTCTGTATATTCAAACCCAGAAATGGTTCATAGAGTGCATTCCCCATGAACTAACAGTACACAGAATGAATTCCCCGCAAACCGACAGTACATGAAATGCCCCGCAAGATGCTGGCCCATAGAGCATTTTCTAGCGAGTTTATTGGTTCATGAAAGGAGAAAGCTGCATACCAATCCTCACTATGTAGATATATAAAAGTTCATAGTTCAGATATTTAAAGTCCAATTTGTAAATTTAAATTTTAGTTCAACTAATGTTAATTCCATGGGACGGGTGATCCGTGTAGCATCTTACTACGTGTAAATTCAAACTTACATTTTGAAATTCCATAGTTAGGTTCATGGATTCAAAGTTCAGTTCATGGTTGAGGCAATTGTGAAGGATAAGCAGTTCACGGAATGCAAGGCATGGTTTGGAGACGATGAATTTTGTGAAAAATATAGTACACAGAAGAAATGAAAACCAAGAGTGTTGTGGGGAGTACTTTTCACCATCAAACCAGGTAAAAGACAAATGAACTGGTTCCCCTATATATAGGTGTGGTCCCCCCAACGGGTCCACCTTTCTACCGCAAACTAGTTCAGTTTGGGGCCGTTTTCTACATCGGAATAGCCTCCTTTTTGTTCCGACTGGACCCATTCCGATGGGTGGAATTTGTAGGGTCCTAAAAAATACACAAAGGGAAATAAAATACCCCCATAAAATTGATGAAGGAAAGGGATACATGAGGGGATGAAAAATTGGAGGAAAATATTGAAGGAGTCTAATTTGGAAGGGGACCCAAACTAGTTTGCGTATTGGTTACCAAGAAAGGTACACGGAAGGAACAAATCGCAAACCAAGTTCTATGTAGGTGGCTTGCAAAATAATAGCCCACTGAGCATTGGCCAATGAACCAGGTAGTTAGTAGAATGAATGAGGAAAGACATCATTTAATTGCGAACCACATCGTTGGGGGAATAGAGGTGGAGAAATTCCACCTGCAAACCACGTTGTTGGGGAAAACATGATAGAGAGGTACACCCCCGCATACCATCACCGCGGATTGAGCAGTTCACGGATGAGACAAGGTTGACATTTCCCCATAAACTGCATCTTTCGTAAAAGTGAGGTGGTGATTTCCACCGCCTCAAATCACAACACCGCAAATATCGGTTGACTGAGTCATCCATGGGCCAAGCAATTTACCCATGGGATTCCACCAAAGGGTTTGTGTTTCCATAAATACAACCTCATTATCACTCTATAAAAGGACCCCAAGGGGAGATAAGGAAGGGGGATTAGATTTTGGGAGAACTGGGAGTTGACGAATGAAAAAATTCTAAGGAAAAAAGTTGGAAAAGAACAGAACCACGAACGGTTTCCCATAGGTATAAACACGACATGAACCATAAAAATAAGAAAGCATAATAATATGGGTAAAACACAAACCTAAAAGGTGAAATTCAAACCATACACCCTTTATGGATGAAATTCATATGAACTGTGAGATTAATGCCCCCTTTTCAATCCAATGTACCGCGTAACACATTTCTATGCAGACAAAACCCCGTTTGACATAGTATGCTGCAGCATGAAGGGACTCCAGTGCTGTATAACACCAAAGTAGGAGAATGGATCCCAAGGACGTGTACCACCACGGTACACAGACCACACCCAGATCTACGTACCACCATGGTATGCGGAACACATCCAGATCCACATACCACCCCAGTATGCAAATGGACCTTCTACCAGCATATCTAAATGCTATGCAGAAGGTACCCCACCCCACATGAACAAATGGTACACAAAGTAGGGTAACTTTGGGCTTTCCACCTCCTAATACTGGTATTTCCCTTCCATTTCCATCCCATTCTCTGAATCCTCTTCGTGAACCAATCCATTGGCATCAAGATAAAGCCTCTTCCTAAGCCACCATACCCATATGAAAAGACCATCGAGTGCATCAGTTCACCCTTCTGAGTATACATACCCATGGTAAGAAGAGTCACGAAGGTAATCCTCGCATCAGTATAGACCACATGAATGTTATTAAGTGTACATTCCCATGGTAACCCAAAGTCCAACCTTGGGATACTAATGTGGACCTCCTCATTCTAGGGATCAAGGGTAATCACTTGTTTTTTATTCAATGAGGGGGAGTGATAAGTCAAAGGAATTATGATTGATTTTCCCTTTGATGAGAAGAAACATTTCTCCTCTTTCACAGAGAACATTCTTGGTCTTCCCTCCTAGAGTAATCCCCTATCCTTTCAGGACATACCAAACAACCTTCAATTTCATTTCACATTGCAGGGTTCATTGTTCCACACCCTCATCTACTGTCTCCCCAGTAGCTTCTGCCATGGGATCCTCTTTTTCCCTCAGCATAGAAGAGAATATGTGCCTTTATTAAATTTCTCATGTCCTCTTGTTTCTCACACTGATCATGACTCATGTAGGATTAGGGGTCTGTGATAATATGACATTGTCATAACCCACCATGAACTATGAGAACTTTGATTCCCACCATAAATAGGATACACAGGAAGCTTTCATCTAGGCTCGAGCTCTATATCATCTCCTCTATGAAATAAGAGATCACCCCCCCATTTAAATGGGAAGCTCCCACACATAAATCCCAATCAAGTCACAACTCGAACCAAACTACAAGGGATTTGATTCCTAATCAACTAGGATACGTAGGAAGTCTCCCTGGGGACCAAACCTGATCCCCAAAGCACTCTAGAATTCTATGGTCCATATTCCTAGTGGGGTCATATTCATCCAAGAGACCATATCTTTCCTTGGCATATATGGCTTCCTTGGAATAAGGCCCACATTAGATCTTGACTAGGAACCTTTCACCTAGACGCCCTTGCCACATGACGTTAAATTGTACGGATAGGTCCCCATCACATTACCTTAAAAGGTGATGTGTCTAGTTAAGTGACACCAAACTACATGGGTTTTGATTCCTCTTAGGAGGATACGTAGGAAACCCAACTCATGGGTTCAATCCTGATATTGAAGCAACTTATGCCCCCCTTGGATGACGATAAACTCTAGATCACCTCATTATAGTGCTTAAACTAGCATTTTCTCAGTAATTACTAATCCATGTGTCTCCATGATTGATCTTGCAACCCAGGGGTAATCTGTGGACACACTCTTTAGGAAAGAACCAAGAATTAACAAACATATGAACATTGATTAAATATATAAGAGAGTCTTAGAGTAGGAAATAATTCCCCCCAAACAGGAGTTATGAGCCCAACCTCCCATCCTCTCAATCAATGGAGTCCTGAAGTGTCATTAGTCAAATCATCATCCAACGAGCACCTGCCTTTGGAAAGTAGGTACATGAATCATGGATACCAGAGCTGTTGGGTGTTTTTGGCTCCACAAATAAACCCGTTGGAGACCATCCAAGGCCATCATACCCAACATAGGCCGATTGCACAGACACATACCCCCCTTTTCAATTTTCCACTGGGATCATGAAAATTGGTCACCTTCTTAATAACACAAAAAGGACACACTACCCAATCCCAGTAGGACCATCTCGTGCTATCAATATGCAGTGTGATGCGAATCGGGTAAAAAACAATCTTGATCCATTAAATTATACCCCTTTTAATAAATTTTATCCTATCAATTTGAACTTAGTCTTGGTAAATAAGGGTATAAAATTTAAAAATACATTTTTTGAAATCCCACATCGTAAAAAAGGTTAATAAAAATCCCTCTTGAAAAGAGGGAAAGAGAAATATAAAGTTCACTTGGAATTACACATTATAGGTTTCCAAATAGGAGAACATTAGTTGGAAGTGAAAATATATACATGGATAAATATTAATTTCCATATATTATTGAACACAACAAAGTGAATGATCATGAGAAAGTTAACAACCACAAAACCACAAACTAAATAGGTGAGAAAAAGACCAGAGATTCATCAGAAATGAAGGTAATAGGACAAATTTTCTATTTCAATATCCTTTTACTAGAGTTGAGGAATTAATCTATCATATAGACTAAGAATATAAGGAAATATAATTACTTGAAAAGTATAATTTGATTATTTAATCAATTTCGACCACAATCTCATATTTTTCTCCAAATAATGAGTATTTAAGATGATTTTTATGCCATAAACACTAAAATAAACTTCATAATACACTTAAGGATATAGAGATACTCCTAATATATTTAAATATCATCCAAAACTAATTTTTTATGTCATTACCCCCTCCTTTCAAAGATACCACAATGAATGAAGAGAGATAATGACCCCGAATCCTGCCCCCAGTTGGCTATGGGATGGAGACTAACATCAAGGGTATAAAAATATCATGAATTAGAGGCATTAATATATATAATAAAGAAGGTTCAGGAGATAGGATAAACATACACCAAAAAAATACAACACATAATATAAAATAAACCCAAAACCATCCCAAAATGCATGAACAAAGTAAACTAATACAAATAAAAGGTCACCAAGTAAATTACCAAAAGATATGTCATAAAGAATAAAATCAACAAAAACTCCAACCTAAGCTATAAATATAATTATCAGTCCCTAAGTTCCTATTATAAACATAAAAAATAGTTTATATACATAGGGTGATCATACAAGTATACTCAGTAGGATCATACCTAAGGTCTCAAGTTCACATGTGAAAAGATCATGCTAATGTGACAGTGAACAAACAGTAGAACCAATAAGCACCTATACAAGTCATCTAACTAAACCCTACCTCACCATGGATCACTCACCAAATCAAACATCCAATATAGTAACATAGCATCAAAAGAATACAATAAGAAAGGTTCCCCGCTACCGGTTCCCCACTGATTTGTTTCTCTCATGACCTAATGTCGAATGTCCTATGATATCATCCCTTCCATAAATATCACATCACATAATAGCTGTCTCTGATGTGGGTTAAGAATTATACCTACCTAACCTACCCTTGCAAGTTCTATAATTTGGTGCTAGTAAGAACCATCACATCACAGTCACATCACATCACATCTCACCCGAAGATACCTGGTCCATCACATCTCATCTCACCTCATCATATAACCAGAGAAGTAGGGTATCATTAATGTAAATAACATCAAACTCATGCCATACTACTACCATGCATAGACCCAACCATATATCATGTATCATAATAGGCACAAAACATCACATCTAACTTTAAAACACCCGGTCCATCATTACACATCTCGCCCAAAGACACCAGGTCTATCACTGTTGAAGGAAGAGAGAGGGAGAGGGGTTATCCAACCATCCATATCATCACAACCCAGGATGTTGGGGAAAACAACAGAAACCCAAAACCTTTGGATTTTGGTAAGGTTATCCAAAATGAGTGAGTTTTATAAAGAAATAACATAAACATACATGATATATAGATAGAATACAATACCCAACCCAAGGGTTCCAAAAAACTACACTAGCATACACCACATCACAACTACTATACCACACATTAACTATCATAACTTATACCATTTCTATATTCAACATACCATACCACCACCACACACAACCACACATATTACACTTTAAATTATATATTTCACTACTTTATAGATATAACAAGTTTATACTTACTTTTATTTACCAATCCACTTCATTCACGTTTACACATCCCATTTTTCATTCAATTATCAACCCATTAATTTATTAATTTCATTCAGTATCACAAT
This sequence comes from Viscum album, assembly GCA_963277665.1. Lineage (NCBI taxonomy): Eukaryota > Viridiplantae > Streptophyta > Magnoliopsida > Santalales > Viscaceae > Viscum > Viscum album. The sequence goes on from OY728138.1 coordinate 1,322,327,358, forward strand.
TTATTCCATGGAAAACTTGGAAACTAACACAAATATTCCACACAATAGATAGCCCAAAACACATCAACCACCACCACAACACCTCACATCCACCATCGTTTCCACGCCACATTGACTGATCCATCTCACTACAACAACCCCACATTGCACATCCCAACCACATCTCACAATGTAATTTCCACAAAAAAACTACCACACACAACCACCACACACATCCACCACACACAACCACCACACATCATCACCACTACACACCATAACCATCATGCACCACAACCTCACATCACAAACACTATGCACCACAACCATCGTGTAATACAACCTCACATAACAACCACTACACACCACATCATACAATTACCCACACCACATCCATGCCAACCAACTATATCACATCACAACCCCACACATAACATAGCCCAACTGGTTACCTCCATCACCACATAATATCCCAAACCACACAAGGAAACACAACAAAGAAACCATACATAACATAAACACATCTCGACTTCTATAATTTATTCAAGGGATTTTATCACATTTCTTCTTTATTTAACATGGGTATTATCACAAAAAACACATTCCATAGGAAACCAATTTATTATCCAAATAGAAGTTCATTAGCCTTTTATTCAGGGCATGATCACACAACAACACAACAAGAGTCTCAACACATTTCATCTACAACACAAACATGGATCCAAATAGCCATTATTTTTATTATTAGAAATATTATGAATAAAAAAATTAAAAACAATGTTAAAGTAGTCAAAACATACAATATCTCCCCCATACCCATCAATTTTAGTTACTCAATTTAATTATATTTATTATGTAGACCCTTAATATCCACCCAAAGGGAAACAAAACCATGAAATCAAAACACATAGCACATGTAAAGGAAGATAATGAGGATCCCCAACCTCAAGGAATCTTTTTCCGATCCATTATGCACTACATGGCGAAGAAGAAACTACACAAAAACCAAAACCGCACATGGAAGCCCTAGATCACCCTAAAATACACCAAAAGGTTATAAAAAATGTAGTATAACACACAACAGATAAAAAAATCACCATTTTAGTGATTTTGTGAAAAAATAACGAGGGAAAAAACTAAGAAAGGGAGAAGGGATTATCACAAAACTCCAAAACACCACCACCAGAACTCACAGATCAACATGATAGAAGTTGGAATAGATGGTATCCCAAATCTACCAGGGTTTATCCATAAAATGATAGGATGAATGGACAAATGAAAATAAAAAAGGGCAAGATATAACTTATATACAGATTGTAAGTCACCCTATTTATAACATAAATTCCATATTTATATCATAAATTCCATGGGGTTTGTGGGTTAAAATCCATAAAATATATGTTTAGGATGTGAATACCTTTTCCAATGAAAAACATAGGGCCTTAGAAAGAATTTATTTACACCATGAAATTCTATTTTATAGTGTAAATCAATTTCACAACTACTCTTCCACTAAACACAAGATGTAAATAGATGGCCACATAAGCTGAAAACTCAATATTAAGCTATAAACCTTTCTTTTGCAGTGTAATATTCCTTATTCCGCACAAATGTAGCTCCAAATCCTCCAAACACTTTAGGACCTCATCAAAATAACATTTAACCACAAAACCAGAAAAGTATTGGGCCATGAAGGTATGATATGTTACATTAGATACCTATCAAAAGATTCTCATCCTTGATAATCAAAACTAAATCTAAAGGAAAGAAAGGAGTCCAAATAACAACCCCATGAGATATCTCTAAGGGATCTCATTACACCTCAAATGCTACCACCAACTAAACACACCCAACCAAAACACTCAAAAAACACCCCACATAGCCACATCACACCTCTCATTGAGCACAACTCCACATCATCTGGTACTAGCTAAAATACCCCACATTTCCACATAAACATCTCAAACTCCACATAGCCCAAACCAAAAAATTCCATAACCACCACAGAACACTTCCCTGAGTATAAAAATTATGGAATTCTCTCTTATATGTCAAGATATTATCTGATTTAGGCAACACTGACTCACCCAAACTATTTTAATCGAGTCATAGTATAACACATCCTGATTAGGAATAAGGGTTTCCTCTATTAATGTTCTAGATGTTTTATCACACATCACATCATCAAATAAAAAACTTATATCATAAAACAACAGGGTCCAAACATCACATCAGTAAGAAAAATAGGAAAAAATAGGGCTCAAAACAACTTTGGGTATTAGGAACACATATGCTTCTCTCACTCCAAAGTAATATCTTCTTGGACACCATATCTCTAAAACACATGAACCAAGCAAATGGTTAATCCATGTATCACCTTTTATCATTAATCCTGGATCTCTATTGGTCACTCCATGAATGTCACATCACCCTTGATATCCAACTCTCCCTAGTTAATGATATGGGAGTTATCCTGAAGATACTGAAGAAGTTGGGAAACATGGAAGACATCATGGATATGGTCTAACCATGGTGTAAACACCAACTAATACCCCACCTCACCAACATTCCAAAACACCATAAAGGGACTAACTAATTGACAAGAGATCTTACTCCCCCTGCCAAACCTCTACTTCCCTCATCAAGGGGGGACTCTCAAGAACACATGGTCTTTAGCCTCAAACTCTAGGGGACTCTTCATATGATTATCATAGGCCATATGAATATATTGTTCTACCCTCAAACTCTATAGAACCAATTGGATATTCTAAGTTGTGCCCTAATTCACATCAATACAAAGAACTAATAATTCCCCAACCTATATAAAATATAAAAAATAATGACATAGATGCCCATACAATGCCTCAAATAGATCCATTCCAATGGATGAGTGATAGCTATTGTTTTATACAAACTTTACTAGAGGTGGGTAACTTAACTATGATCTAAAAAAGTCCAATATGAAAGCTCACAACATATCCTCCAGTGTCTGGATGGTCCAATCCATCTTCCCATCTGTCCAAGGGTGGAAATTAGTGTTATGGCACAGTTGGGAACCAAAATCATGTTGTAGTCCCCTAAAAAATCACAAGTTAAAATGGGGACCTTGATCATATATGATGGTTCTTGATACCCCGTAAAGCCTAACCACATCTTCCACATACCTCCTCGCTAAGAAATCTATTACACTCAACTCACATATCTCTATAAAACAAGATAAATTCATTAGTCAGTTCACCATCACCCAAACTATATCACAACCTACCTGATCCTAGGGTAACTTGGTGAAAAAATTCATCAAGATGTATTACCATTTAAAATTAATAATATCTAAGTACTAAAAAAAACTCTAAGAACATGGTGCTCCGTTTTCACTTACCGAAAAACTAGACACCTCACCACAAACTCTATCACTATCCACTTCATTCATGGATACCAAAGTTTCCTCCTAAAGAAACAACATATATTTTTCATACTAGGATATACCACTAAGGGTTATCTATGAAAGTTATGGACTACTCCCTCATGCCTTGACTATATAATGAACTACCTCTCTTGGAATAACATCTTCTTCTGGCCATCCTCTTACCACCTCTCTAGAGCATCACTATGGCTAATATGGTCACACATCACCTCTTCCTATAAGCCTCCCCACTGATACTCCTCCACAAATTTCATAAAATGTGGATATATGGTCATCTGATAAAGAAAACCTCATAAATTTCTCACTCCAACGTCAATATGCAGTACTGTAAGCTCCTCCACCCCTTTACAATTATCCACAGACTCATGAGACACATCTCCTTGGGACTTTTGACTCAAAGCATCAGAAACCACATTAATTTTTCCCAATGTGTAATAGATCTAAAAATCATAACATTGGAGAAAATACACCCACCTCCACTGGGATATATTCAAATACCATTGAGAAAAGATGTATTTTAGCCTCTTGTGGTATGTGGAAACCATAAATTGCTCACTAATGAGGTAATTCTTCCATGAATTTAGTAGAAAAATAACCACCTAAAATTATAGATAATGGGTGTTATAGTTAGGATTGTGATGAAATAACTTCCTAGACCTATAAGTGATCACCACTCTATGACTCATCAACATTCATCCCAAGACCAAACATGATTCATCACATAAAACCTCAAATAACACTCCCTCATCAGAAAACCAAAGCATTGGAGCACCGACCAACTTATCCTTTAGGTATCCGGATACTAGTTGACACTAATCGGTCCCCAAATTTTTTTTGGTCCTTATTGGTAAATGTTATTAATATGGATGAAACTCTAGAAAAATTAGGCACAAACCTCTGATAATAGCATACAATACCAAGGAAACTGCAAACCACTACCACATTCTTAGGTTTGTCCCAAGAAACAACTACTTCAACCTTTTGTGGGTATACTTCCACACCCTACTGAGACACCAAATTTCCAAGGAAATTCACCTCTCATGTCTATAAATTACACTTGTATAACTTTCCATAGATCTGATGGTGTTAAAAGACTTGAAAAACAGCACTGTGATGATCAACATGCTTCTCCTTTGACCCTGATTATATCAAAATATCATTGATAAATACGAAGATGAAATGGTCTATGAATTCATGGAACATGAAGTTCGTAATCCCCATGAACATGGGTAACATGTTTTTAACACTAAAAAATATGACCATGGACTCCAAGTGCCTATACCTGCATCTGAAGGTAGTATTTGAGGTACCCTAATCCTCCACCCTCAACCTGTGATATCCAAACTATAGTTTGATCATATAAAACCAACTATCCCCTATCAACTAGTTGAATAGATCATCGATCCTTAGAAGGGGTAACAATTCTTGACCATCACCCGATTCAACCTATGGAAGTTTATACACAACCTCAGATTATCGTCTGGCTTCTTGAAAAATAAAACACTATAGAACCTCATAGAAACACACTAGGTTAGATTAAACCTCTCTACATTAGATCATCCACCAACAACATCAACTCATGTAACTCTATAGGCTCCATTCGATAGGGATCCATCAAAATGAGATATGTGCCCAATTGTAACTCTATCCCAAACTCGACACCACTTTGAGGGGGTAGGTTCATAACCTCATATTGGAAAAAATCTAGGAACTCCTCCAAAAATATATGAATATACCCTATCTAAGTTTCCACTATTATATTTTCCAATTGAGACAAAAGAAAACCCACTTTCCTTTCAACTATATGATAACCTCTCTTTCCAATGAACACCACTCACTGGCTCTCCACATAAAAAAATGAAAATATCTTCCAGAAATAGTTTATGACTACATGCACTGAATACAACCAATCCATGCTAAGGATAAAATTGTACGACTATATCTGTAGCAAGAGGAAATCTCTCACAGACTGGTGCTACCCCATCACCAATCTACATCCCCAACACACATTAAACAAAGTAGCATGAGCTCCAACAGAATTAGATAACACCAGGGGCACTAGAAGCCTATCTACATCCAATCCCAAATAAGAAAACAAAGTAGGGAAAAATTATTAAGATTATATTGAATCAAAAAAAGCACACACAAGAGTAGATAATAAACTAATCATACCTCGAACAACTCCTTTATTTTCTAGCATGACTGCCTCTAGAATGTGTGTCTAACTAAATCCAAATCATCTACCTATTTTTTGTCCAAATACATGAACACCTATATCCTAGGTACTTGTGGATTATGACCATCAAAATTATTACCTCTACCAACACAATCTCCCCTCATCTTCTGAAAAAGCACTAGTGGTCCCTACTGCTGAAACTGCCTCATAGGGAACTGCTATTATTGCTAAAAAGGGGCCTAACCACCCATCTAAAATTAAACTCCTTGAACAGTTGGGAACTGATCCTGGTTAAAACCATGTCCTCCATAGACATATCATGAAAAAACCACCCTATAGTTTCTATGGAGCCACCTACCCTAGAAGGATTATAAAAGATATACCGTAGCTGACTCCCCATTGGTCAAAACCCTAACTGCCTATATGCTTGTAGCCCACTACCTGAAGCCTTGATCCTTGAGATTCCATGAAGTCAACTATCTCAATGATCAACTCCCAAGGAAATCATCTTCTTGATAACCACTTTGTTTTTCTACACCTCCAGGTATATTGGGAACGTAAACAGAGTGACTGCATACCTGATCACTGGGAACAAAACCTCCTCCAGACACCTTGCTCTAGACTCATCAACTGAAAAAACATATGGATGAAAGTGTAGGAGGTCCTTGAACTTGATACCTATCTCCCACACACTCTTTATCCCCTACTAAAGGGATATCAACTCCTACCTATTTACTTCCCTCATAGTCAATGAAATAAGAATAAATCCTTTTAAAAGTTAGGATACATCACTTCTACTTCCTTATAATTACCTAGAAACAATGTCCACCATTGACTTGCAACTCCCCACATCCAAATAAATTCCAACAACACCCAAAAAATCTACCAATTCTCCGATCATAACAAAATTTATCTCAATATTCTCTAAACATTGCTCTGTATCTAGATTTGAGATGCTCCCCTCATAATTCCCCAAACTCTTCCACTGAAAGGATCACATGACCCTCTTACAAGAATCATCCTACTCTTTTGGTTAAACTATAAGGACCTAAACTTAATCATTACATAATCTTGAGTTAAGTTAATAATTTGAATTTGTTTCACATTTAGGATCTTTTAAAGATTAGAGTTTTAGATAATTAGGCCATAACTATTATATAAAAAATTATATAAATACAAAGTGGACACTTCTAACAATATCTATTTCTTCTATAAAACAGAATATTTTAAAATAAAATGTTGCTTATTTTCATGTTTAATCATCATAACTTTTACCTGATCCCATCCTTGACTCTATTCTCTATTAAATCCCATGAAAAACATTTTAAAACTGAGGATGATCACAAATGATTAGTAAGGGATATAAAGAAAATAAATCATTAGTATTGTTATTTATCACTCTTAAAATCACCCTTACAAATGGAATAACCATACAGTCAACTTCCACCTCCAGAATACCCAATGCATTGGATATCTATAATGGGTCCCACCATTCATATAATCTATATCCATCCCACCTATCTTTCATGAGCTATAATGGGGCTCAACCCTTCGTATAATCTATATCGGGCTCACCAATTAAATGTACAAGTACCAACACATATAAGCGTGTAATTTTCAGCATGTGACTCATAAAATTTTATTTTCATTCATAAGATAACCAATCCATTTTCAAAAACCAATTTAAAACATTTATAAAAGAAATTTTTGAATCAAAGTGTCCCATACCACTTTGAAATTTGTAAAATAATATTCGAGAATTAAAATTTTAAAAAGTTTATTTCCATATAAATAAATCCATAAAATCATTTTGAAAACATGGACATGAATAGGAAATATTTAGAAGAATAAATATTTAAAACACTTAAAACAATATTTTAGTTAAAGAGTCTCATACCACTTTGAACATTTAAATTATAAGCCACATGAAATTAGAACATTTTACAAAACATTAAATAAAATTATTATAGATAAAATATGGATACATAAAGTCAAAGGGGATATATATACACTTTATAAAAGAATAAAGGTGTATATAATCAAAACTGTCTCAATGAAAGGAGATTGAGACAAAATCTCTTACATTAAGTCTGACTCCTCACATACAATCTTTCTATTCATAAATAATAAACTTAGGTTAATTATTTACTTTCTTAATAACCTTTATATAGTTTACTATTTCTTTTATATGAATATTATCATGTCATAACAATTACTTAATTATTTATGTTCATATCAGGTTTTTTGTCGATATTCGGTACTCGAGTCGAAAATGAACTTGGTAGGATGCCAATAGTTTATGAGGTTATAAGTCCATCATATCCAGAATAATATTAATTACATAATAATAAATTTTTTATATCAATTATACCTTTAAATCCATTCATTAAACATGGATATGAAAAAATAACAACATTACAATCTTGGAGATGGTAAGCCGTACGTACGCATGAGTAACATCTTCATTTTTCATTGATCATTATGGAAAGAAGGTAATTACTATTTTATATTTCCAAAATGATCATAAAATAATTAATATAATATTAATCATTTAAATATACTTATATATATATATATCATATAAGTGGTGTAGTGAATAAAAACGAATCACATCGCTTCACGGAGGTGATAGTTCACACATATGCACGGACGACATTATAATTTTTATGTGCATGGAAAGTAAAAATGTAATTGATATATTATTATCTTATAATGATTAATATTTCATGAATATAAATATGAACATTAATTCCATTAGTATAACCATTCTTTAAAGATGGTGATGAAAAATAAACTATATCGATTCGTGAGACAGTAGTTTGCTGTACACACGAATGAAAAGTTCATTTACCATTTGATGAAATTGGATATGGATTTAAGTTATTATATTAACATAATAAAATCTCAGTATATTTAGGTTACTAGAGTTATAATTTCATCATGGGTGAATAATATTTTAAGGTAGTGGAAGAAGAAATAAAATAGAAACACTTAAATAGAAACATTACCTTTCCTTCAGATGATCACCTTTCTTAACACCTTAACACCTCTAAGAAAGGTGTTTTTCCTAATCTAAGGCCTCAAGAATGTGGGGAGGGATTATAGGAAGGGTTTTGGGTAGATCTTGGAAAAACCAAAAAGTTTTTGAAGTATGAGTAATAGAGAGGAATTAATTCCTTTTTATAGGAGAGGGGTGGGGCACACTTAGAATTATTAAAACACTACTAGAAAACTGGGCTAAATCCATGGACCTATAGCCACGGTTTTCCAAAACCATGGATATAGGTATTTATTCCAAGGATATAGACAATTTTTTATATAAAACTGCAGATATAGGGTATATTTTTGAAGTCTATAGCCACAGTTTTGTGAAACCGTGGCTATAATTTTTTTTGTTCAACAGCTATAGCTATGGTTCTATAAAACCGTGGCTATAGAGTGTTTATGCGAGGGATATAGGCACAATTTGTGTTAAACCATGGATATAAAGTCATTTTACAAGATCTATAGCCACAGTTTTTGTAAAACTCTGGCTATAGAGTTTTTACCAAGGGCTATAGCCACGATTTTAGTAAAATTGAGGCTATAGAGTTTTTTTCCAAGTGATATAGCCACGATTTGGTTAAAACCGTGGCTATAGAGTTTTTTTTCTATAGCCATGGTTACTCAAATACATGGATATAGGTCTCACACCCTTACATGGGAAAAAAATTAACCTATGAAAAAATGACGAGAAGGGATATAACCATGTTTTTTAATAATATATATAACAAAATATATAAATATATACCCAAAGGCATCCTTGGTGTAGTGATAAGGTGGCAGGTCCACATAGCAGAGGTACAAAGATCGAATCCTGTTTGGATCAAATTATTTTTGGGAAATATCAATTATTTACTTGGGATTTATCCATAGTTTAAAACCATGGATTTTTCCCTATTTCCACGGTGTACAAATAGCTATGGGGGCTATAGCCATAGTTTGGAAAACCGTGGCAATAGCTCTGTTGCCACAGTGGACAACCATGGATATAACCCAATAAAACCATGGATACATCTTTTATATATATCTATGAAAATACATGAAATGTACAACTAGAACCATTCCTATAGCTTATATCCATGGTTTCGACCCTTATAGCCACAGTTTTCAACCGTGGCAATAACCAAAATTTCTACTTGTGAAAGTATTAAATTAATATAAATTCAATTTAGATTAAAAATGGTCACAAAATGATTTATTTCTAAGATAGGATGATTTTGGGTTGAATCCTTATCATACAATTGAAATTAGACAAGTTTTGAATATTTTTTAATCCTTATCTTTTTTTTAACCACTTTTAACTCTTATCGATCTAACAAGTAATTTACACTTTGAGAGTTAAAATAATTACCAAATCATGCCAAATGACTAATGAATGAGTCATTAATGAAATTTTTAGACTTATATAAACTTGGTGGACAAATATTAGATTTTTAAAAAATTTATATCATTTAATTAAATATTTTATATTTTAAAATATGAATTATCTCAACTTTGACACTATTTATACTTGAATTTTTTAAAAATTCATAAAAACTTGATTCCTTAAACAAAACTACATTAAATCAATAATAACATGTCATAGTCATCCAAAAAATTTGTTTATGGAATAAAATATGTAAAATTATATTTATTTTAATATTATTAATATAATATATTTGATTCTTTCTTTAATAAATCTATTACTACATCATCTTTGTGTCACGATTAAATTTAATTATTTAATTCCTAAAAATTATAAAATAGTTACCATGATGTAGGTAATATTTTTATATTTCTAAATAATATTTATAGTTGAAGTTACCCCTTATATAACTCCATATTAAAATACTTTAATTTTTAAAAATAAGTGTAACAAAAATGACTATTCATTGAATATAATATTATAAATTCATTAAAGTCATCCAAGTGGCTCCAAGTGGTACTAAAATTGACCCAAGGATGATCATCATTGGAATAAACTCATCCAATTAAATTATGACAAGTTTTAGGGTAGTTTTATATTATTATAATATTATTTTTACCTTTAATTACCTGATTTACCTTTAACTGAGGTAATAAAATTTATTACTAAAGTTACTATTCATAATGTCAAAAAATAAAAGCAAACTATTTACATAATTTGGACCATTTTATTCCAAATATGGAATCCATTTTTCCAAATTTAAAACATATAATTGGTAGAAATTAATTAAAAAAGTAATCCCTTTGACGAAATACAAAAACAAGTTTTTTAAGTAAAACATCCAAAAGATCACATAGTTTTTATATTCAATCTCATTGTGAAATTGATTTCAAGGACCAAAATTTTATTAAATGATAAAAAATTTATTTAATTATAACTTAAAACCAATTAAAATTATAATCTAACTATATAAATAAATTAGATGAAAATGCAGTTTTGAATTAAAATGAATTATTTTTCACTATTCATTAAAATATAAATTTAATCATAAAAATACAAAAAATTTATCCAAACTAAATTTTTATATCCCAATTATAAATAATAAGTTTATTTTTTCATATATAACATATAAAAGTGACAAAAAATAGATTTAAAATAGGTTCTCTATCAGAAGGTGGTAAAAATGCATTTTAGAAAAATAAACCTTTTATCTGTAAAATTAAATTTGTTCTTATATCATGTCTAGAAAACACATAATATAAATTTTTAACATTATATTGAATCAATATTTTATTAATATAATCCAATAAGAGTTATTTAAACACATTTAAGTATTTTTTCATAAAAAATACATCATTTATAGTCATTTGGTTTTTAGTCACATTTTAAGTTAATTTGGTAACCAATGAATCATTATATAAACATGTGTAAAAAATATTTTAATAATTCAGTTAACACTTTTAATTACCCCCATTCTAATATCTAGGTGATAACTAATATATTAAATAATAATATTTAGTTGTTCGTTTAAGCTTGATGTAGTGTATCATGTACGTTATTGAACATTGTGTTTCCTTTTAAAAACTCAGGATGTTACATTCTCCCCCCATTTTGGAAATTGAATCCTTGAAATTTGAATTTGGGGTCTATAACTAAGGTATTTCTCTTCAAAATACATTTATTTTATTCCCACATTAGAAAAAGGATTAATAAAACTTCCACTTTAAAAAAAAGAAAGGACAGTATGAAGGTCACCTGAGATAACACATACTAGGATTCCATGTAGGGAAACATGGATATGGAAGAAAAACTAAACATCATGTTATGATGGAGAGTGATAAAAAATGTTGTTAGGAAAAAAAGTTAACAATCACAAGGCTATAAATTTTTGATGGTTTAAATGGTCTTTGACTTCGTAGTAGGAAAGTTAAAATAGAAAACGTTTTTGTTTTAAGATACTTTTCATAAAGACGAGGAATTATTTTACTTACTTGACTAAGAACATAAGGAAACAAACTTACTTTAAAATTAGAGTTTCATCCTTTAATAAATTTCCACCACAAAATCATATTTTTCTCTCTCTAAATGATGAGTATTAAAGATGAATCAACTTCTATAGAATCACATAATCCACAAAATATTAACTATCCATTTCTCCTACCTTGAAACATTAAAAAAAAACTAATATGGTTAAGATAAGATAATATAATTCCCCACAAATAATAATCCTTTATAAGAATAAATACTACTTTTAATCTCTAAAATTCAACTGTAATACCCAAAGTTCTAAATAGACCATTCAAAAAATAACTATCCTTAAAATTCATTGAAATAATTAAAACTAAGATTGAAACAAAATTCAGAAGGATTTGATCACATAGTCTTCCAAGAATTTTTTTAACATTTTTCTCCAAAAAATCTAAATCACTATTAATGACTCATAAAAAATTAATTAACCCAATCACATATTCTCCAAGATAGGTTAATTATTTCCATATATAACTTAATTACCCATAAGTCCACAATAAAAACATAGATTCTTAGAAAAAAAATTCAACCATTATTCCTCAAATAAAATCACATAGTATTCTATTTATCTTAATCATATAAAGTTTCCAAAATAGTGAATATCTTCCAAAACAACATTTATCACTTAATCACAAAATAATTTTCCCATAACAAGGATATCCATTTGATAAAACTTAAGTTACCAAAATCAACTTATTCTTATTTCATCAACTCATTTAACTAAAAATATAAATTCATAATTACTGGGGAATTCACGTAGGCCAGTGATAGGCGATACACCCTTGTCACCCTTCGGTTGTGGGTTTGATCCCCATGACATTGCTGGATGCGATGGGTTATCACCCATCCTATGGGGTTTCCTTTTTCTAGAACTATATCATTCTTATAAAATACTCCCAATATGAGATAAAATCCTCAAAAATAACCATAACATATTTTAACCTCAAATTTTATCTCATGCCTTTCATTTTTTACCCCAAAAAGTAATAAACCATAATTACCTCAAAAATAAATGTCTCTAAAAATACCATTAATCACCTTAAAATTTTGGAACATAAAGATTCAAAAGGGATTTCTAATACATTGAAGTTATGATCAACCTGAAAATTATAAACTCATATGATATCACTATCTCTTAAGAAGACATCATAATCTATAAAGTTTTCTAAACCATCCTCTGATACCAACTATAAGGAACCAAACTTAATTATTACATAATATCGAGTTAAGTCAATAATTTTACTTTCTTTCACATTGATGATCTTTTTAGGTTTATAGTTTTATATAATTAGACCATAACTATTACATAAAAAAACCATATAAATACAAAGTGGACACTTTCAACATTATCCATTTATTCTATAAAATAGAAACTTTTAAAATGAAAAATGGTTTCTTTTCATGTTTAATCATCATAACTTTTCCCTGATCCCATACTTGACTCTATTATCCATTAAATCCTATGATTTTTTTAAAACCTGATATGAGAACAAAATCTCAGTAAGGGACATAAATAAAGTAAATCATTAGTCCTGTGAAAACATGAAAACCCATTAAATTGTTTTTATTAAAAACCTATTATAAATCATAAAAAATCATGTAGGTTACTTGGGAAATCATTACTATATCACTCTTATAATCACCATTACAAATGGAATAACCATACGGTCAACTTCCACCTCTGAAATACCCAATACATTGGAGATCTATAATGGGGCTCACCCTTCATATAATCTATATTAGGCTCACCCATCTTTCATGAGCTATAATGGGGCTCAACCCTTCGTATAAGCTATATCGGGCTCACCCATTAAATTTCCAAGTACCAACACATATACTCTTTCAATTTTCAAAATTTTACTCATAAAATTTCATTTTCATTAATATGATAACCAATCAATTTTTAAAAACGAATTTAAAACATTTATAAAAGAGATTTTTGAATCAAAGTGTCCCATACCACTTTGAAACTTGTAAAAGAATATTAGAGAATTAACATTTTAAAAAATTCATGTCCATATAAATAAATACATAAAATAATTTTGAAAACATGGACATGAATGAGAAATATTTAGAAGAATAAATCTTTAAAACACTTAAAATAGTATTTTAGTTAAAGTGTCTCATACCACTTTGAACATTTAAATTATAAGCCACATGAAAGTAGAATATTTTAAAAAATATTAAATAACCTTAGTATAGATAAAATATGTCTATGTAAAGTCAAAGGGGATATCTATACACTTGATAAAATAATAAATGTGTATATCATCAAGAAATGTCACAATAAAAGGAGATTGAGATGAAATCTCTTACCTTAAGTCCGACTCCTCACGTACAATATTTATCTTCCTAAATAATAATCTTAGGTTAATTATTTAATTTCTTAAGAACCTTCATATAGTTTATTATTACTTTTATATGACTATTATCATTTCATAACAATTACTTAATTATTTATGTTCACATCGGGCGTTTTGTTGATATTCGGTACTCGAGTAAAAAATGAACTTGGTAGGATGTCAATAGTACACGAGGTTATAAGTCCATCATATACATAGTAATATTCATGAAATAATAATAAATATTTTATATCAATTATACCTTTAAATACATTAATTAAATATGGATATGAAAAATGAACAATGTTACAATCATGGAGATGGTAAGCCGTACGTACACATAAGTAACATCTTCATTTTTCATTGATAATTATGGAAAGAATGTAAGTATTATTTTATATTTATAGATTGATAATAAAATAATTAATATCATATTAATCATTTAAATATACTTATATATATATATATATCATACAAGTGGTGTAGTGAATAAAAACGAATCACATCGCTTTGTGGAGGTGATAGTTTACATGTACGCACAAACAACGTTATCATTTTTATATACATGGAAAGTAAGAATGAAATTGATATATTATTATCTTATAATGATTAATATTTCATGAATATATATATTAACATTAATTACATCAGTATAACTAGTCTTTAAAGACGGTGATGAAAAATGAACTATATCGGTTCACGAGGCGGTAGTCTGCCATACACTCGAACAAAAGTTCATTTCCCATTTTATGAAATTGGAGATGGATTCAGGTGATTATATTAACATAATAAAATCTCAGTATATTTAGTATACTATTGTTATTTTTTCATCATGGGTGAATAATATTTTAAGGTAGTGGAATAATAAATAAAATAGAAACACTTAAATAAAAACATTACCTTTCCTTCGGATGATCACCTTTATTAACACCTTAACACCTCTAAGAAGGGTGTTATGACTAATAATAATGTGAGTATGGATTATATTAAGGGTTTTTGGAAGATATTGGCTGAACCAAAAGGTTTTGTAAGTGTTATTAATAGTTAGGATTGTGTTCCTTTTTATA
The DNA here is from genome assembly GCA_963277665.1 of Viscum album. Lineage (NCBI taxonomy): Eukaryota > Viridiplantae > Streptophyta > Magnoliopsida > Santalales > Viscaceae > Viscum > Viscum album. The sequence continues at coordinate 1,322,342,821 of OY728138.1, forward strand.
AGAGATGGGAGGGGCACCCTTGGAATTATAAAAAGTATTAAATTAATATAAATTAAATTTAGATTCCAAAATGGTTCCAAACTGGTTTATTTAGAATATAGGATTATTTAGGGTTGAATAATAATCATACAATTAATATTAGACAAGTTTTGAACATTTTTTAATTCTTATATTTTTTATCCACTATTAACTCTTAATGATTTATTAAGTAATTTACACTGAGAGTTAAAATAATTACCAAATCATGCCAAAAGACAAATGAATGAGTCATTAATAAAATTTTTAGACTTATATAAACTTTTTAGTTGAATATTAGGTTTTTAAAATTTTATTTCATTTAATTAAATATTTTATATTTTAAAATATGAATTATGTCAATTTTGACACTATTCATACTTGACTTTTTTAAAAATTCATAACAAATTGATTACTTACAAAAAACTAAATTAACTCAATAATAACATGTAATATCCATCCAAAAAATTCTTGTATGACACCAAATATATCAAATTATATTTATTTTAATATTATTAATATCATTTATTTTATTCTTTATTTAATAAATATATTATTTTATCATCTTTGTGTCGTAATTAAATTTAATTATTTAATTACAAAAAATTATAAATAAATTAAATTATTTAGGTAATATTTTTATATTTATAAATACTCTTTATATTCGAAGATATCCCCTGTATAACTACATATTAAAATACTTTACTTTTTAAAAACAAAAGTGTAACAAAAATGACTATTTATTGAATATAATATTATAAATGCATTAAAGTCATCCAAGTGGATCCAAGTGGTACTAAAATTGACCCAAGTATGATCACGGTCAGAATAAACTCATCCAATTAAATTAGGACAAGTTTTAGTGTAGTTTTATATTTTTATAATATTATTTTTACCTTTAATTACCCGATTTACCTTTAACCTAGGTAATAAAATTTATTACTAAAGTTACTATTCATAATATCCAAAATTAAAAGCAACCTATTTACATAATTTGGAACTTATGATTTAAAATATAGAATACATTTTTCAAAATTCAAAACATAGAATTTGAAGAAATTATTTAAAAAACTAATCCCATTGACAAAATAAGAAAACAAGTTTTTAAAGTAAAACGTTCAAAATTTCACATAGTTTTTATATTTAATTTCATTGTAAAATTGATTTAAATGAAAAAAATTGTATTAAATGATAAAAAAATTTATTTAATTATACTTTAAAACCAATTAAAATGATAATATAACTATATAAATATATTAGATGAAAAGGAAATTTTGAATTAAAATGCAGTATTTTTCACTATTCATTAAAATATGAATTTAATGAGAAAAATACCAAAAATTTATCCAAACTAAATTTTTATTTCCCACTTCCAAATAATAAGTTTATTTTTTCTAATATAACATATAATAGTGACAAAAACTAGATTTAAAATGGGTTCTCCATCAAAAGGTGGTAAAACTGTATTTTTAGAAAAATACTCCTTTTATTCATAAAATTGATTTTGTTCTTACATCATGCATAAAAAAAAATAAGATAATTTTTAAAAATTATATTGAATTAATATTTCATTAATATAATCCAACAAGAGTGATTTTAACACATTTAAATAGTTTTTCATACAAAATACATCCTTTATATTCAATTGGTTTTTAGTTTCATTTCAAGTAAATTTGGTAACCAATGAATCATTATATAAACATGTGTAAACCATATTTTCATAATTCAGTTAACACTGTTCATTCCCTCAATTTAATGGCTAGGTGATAACTACCATATTAAATAATAATATTTAGTTGTTTGTTTAAGATCGATGTGGTGTATCATGTATGCTATCGAACATTGTATTTCCTTTTCAAAACTCAGGATGTTACATCAACCCTCTAATGAATAACTGGATTATCCTACTGAAACTCAACTTCTTGAGCTATTCATTGATAATGAACAAGGTCTATTCCTGAAAATAAAGGAGATGATCCTAATCCAGGTAGCATTAGATTTTATCACAAGTTTATTTAATTAATTCATTTTAGTTTCCCATAAACACCAATTTCAAACATGAACAAAAAAATCATGATTCATATACCTCTCCTAGCTATCTACCCTACAAACAAGTATACCTAAATTTTTCATTCAACAAGTCTAGAGTCTGTGCATTGGATCACAGGGGTCCCTAAAATCTCGTTTCATATTTGGTCTACCGGCCTATGTCACATACCAAGATCAAATGGAACCGTTTCCCTACCAGACCATGAAAAAATCATAATAACTAACTCCAAAAACGATTATATATCTAAAACTCTCTCTAATAAAACTCTATCATGACCCATCCCTCCAAATATATCATAATTAAGGAAGAGAAAAATGACCCCCTGAGTCCCTCCTCTAGTAGGCCCTGGGTTGACGACTAGTATGGAGGGTATACAAATCTCACACATGAGAGGAATTAACCTATATAATAAAATAGGACTGAGAGATGGGATAAAAAACCACTGAAAAAACTTAAAACTTAATCTAAAATAAACCCAAAACTATCCCACAATGCATGAACAAAATAAACTGATACAAATAAAATATCTCCAAGTAAAGTACCAAAAGATAAGTCTTAAAGCAGTAAATCAATAAAAACTCCAAATCAAGATAGAAATTTCAATCTTGAACCCCAATTTCATCATGGAAACCTGAAAAAAAGTTTATATATGTAGGGAGGGCATACAAGTATGCCCATCAGGATCATACCCAAGGTCTCAAGCGACATGTGAAAATAGCATACTAATGCACTAGTGAACAAAAAATAGAACCAAAAAGAACATATATAGGTCATATAACCAACCCCATACTCAATATGTATCACTAAATAAATAATGCATCCAATATAGTAGTATTGTTTCGAAAGAATACAATAAGAAAGACACCCCACCACCACTTCCCTACCGATTTTCCTCTCTCAAGCCCCAAAGTCGAACATCCTATGTTCCCATCCCTTCCATACATGTCACATCACATACTAGACATTTATGAAGTGGGTTGGGATGCATCCCAACCTACCACACCCTCATAAGGTCTAGAATCTTATGCTAGCATCAGAAACCATCACATCACATCCACATCACAGAACATCTCGCTTGAAGACACCTAGACCATCACATATCATATCACCTCATCATATAACCAGAGTATTAGGGTATCATGAACATGAAGGAAATCAACATCATTCCATCCTCATACCATTAATGGACCCCACTATATATAAAATCTCATCATATCATGTATCTTCTGAAAAAACCTGGTCCATCACTACACATCTCTCCCAAAGAAACCTAGTCCATCACTGTTGAAAGAAGAGCAGAGAAGAGGGAGGTAGTAATCCATCTGTATCACCACCATTGTGGATATTTGGTGATAAAACACAATATTATTGAATATTTTATTGATAATAAATGAAATATTTTCCTCACAAATTTAGTACAATGTGAGGAAAATACTTCATTTACTATCAATAAAATATTCAATAAAATTATATTTTATCAACTCCCCCACACTTAACCCTTTTCACTGTTGAAAAAAACATCATATCATGTATTTAAAAAAAATGTGATAAGATATGCATGTTCTTATTCCTCAATCCACAGTGAAAAAATAGGCAAAGTAAGAATCCCATAAAAAGTCAATATCAATAAATTTTAAAGTCATTGTCTCATAAATTGTGTCAAAACAAAATCTAGTGAGATTAATAACATTAATCAGAGAGAAAACAACTCATGGTTCTACTATGCCACTAATTCAGCATGTGTGTGTGTGATAATCATTTCAAGATTGTCTCCCCACCTTTTATCTAGTATATCCAGTTCAATGAAAACTATTCTTCTTACATGATTCTATCCCACTAAACCCGTTCACCATCATTTGAAATCAAATTACAAAACCCTCTAATTTAAGCATTCCTAAAATCCAAACCATGAGATCCTGACCTAAATATCCCCACATGTTGTACATTTCTTCACTTCCCTATTCATTGATTGTTTTTTTATTTTTTTTGTTTTTGTTTTTTTTGAGGGTGTACAATAGTTAGATATTAGGTGCACACACATAGGTCAATATGGTATGGTGATGAAAAAGATCGAAAGAGAAATGAACATATTTAAAAACCATGTTATAAGTAGAAAAGAATTACTTACCCTAAATATACAATCAATTATATAAGAGAAACTCACAAGTCATGATTGTGTGAAAAGATGTGTGGAGAGATCAATGAAACAATTTACCATGAAAAGAAATCACAATGAATGGTGTCAACATATAAAAGATTTTATTATGACACAACTAATCATATCATCGATGAATTTTCCATAAATTCTATATCTAAATGATCATGTTACATGACATGTTTTTGTGGTTTTTTTTGAAAATTTTTACCAAAAACTTAACAAAAAACACACATAAACACACAAATGAAAATCCTAAATATCTACCCCCAATATGTTGTCCCCTCCCCCACACTTAAAATATTGTATTATCCTCAATGTGAACCTATGAGATGATATGTGCATATTAAATTTAGAATTTTAAATAGGACAACTATTATAAAAGTGAAAGGGTTAGGAATAACCTAATATTCTCAAGTTATAATGGGGCCATATAGTGTGATGAAATCAACTACATCAATAGGAAGTCCCTCAATGTATTGCTTCAAACACTAACCATTGATTGTAAAGATCATTCCTATGTCATCCTATTTGATCTACACTGTACTATAAGAAAAAACACTAGATACAATATAAGTACCTAACCATATGGAATGCAACTTACTAAGGACCAGATTCAGTCGTGAATTATAGAGAAGGACTTTCTATCTTACATGAAACTACCTTTGCTGGATCATTATGTAATGAGTTGCTTTTGATCTTTCCTTTTAGAGCCTTGAGTTCTCATATGATGACAATTTAATCCCTTTAATCTCTTGAATTTGTAGCTTTTGTTGAATTCTATCTTGGGCCAAATACATGTTTTATTTCTTTATTGCCCAATATGCCCAATTATTGACTTCCAAGGGAAGATGCTAAGATTTCCCAAAAACAATCCAAAACGGGGAAATACCGATGGGGGTCTTGTATGATATCCTATAATCCCACAATGCATCATCCAAGTGCTTTCTACAATCCTTCCTATTTAGCTGCACAATTTTTTCCAAAATTTGTTTCAACTCCCAATTTGAAACCTCAGCCTAACCATTTTTTGGGGGTGGTATGGTGTTGATGTTTTGTGTGTCACCCCATACTTCCAATGGAGGGAATCTAAATTTAGATTATAAAAGTGTGTCCCTTGGTTATTAATGATGGACTTTGGTACTCCAAACCTACAAAAAATCTGTGTCTTGACAAAGTCCACTACAACATGAGAATAATTAGTCCTAGTGGCCTTATCATCCACCCATTTACTCACACAATCAATAGAAACCAAAATATACAAAAACCAAATGAATTAGGAAAAATACCCATAAAATCAATGCCCCATACATAAAAAATCTTATAGAATAATATGGGTTGTTGGGGAATCTCATGTATCCTAGAAATCTTCCTAGTGTGTTGGAAACATGACCACGACTTAGAAAACACATGAGTATCATAGAATAAGCTATTACATTATAATACAGAGTCTAATACTTTCCTAGATATTTGTTGGGGTCTAAATTGTTCTTCACATGAAAGTGTATGGCAGAAATGAAGAACAGACTCAAACTCATGATCGGGAACACACCTCCTAATAACTTGATCACTACACATGTGTTAGAGGTTGGGATCATCCCAAACATAAAATATTGAATCACTTTTTAACTATTGGACTTGATGTTTCTTTAAGTTTTCAGAAATTTCAGAGGCAACAAGGTAGTTAACTAAATCAACACACTAAAGATGCATAACTAAGATGGAATAAAGACGATCATCGGAAGAAGTGTCCCGAAGTGGTACCTAGTCCAAGGTGTCAGCCTCTAATGTGTGAGTAAGCCTACTCATGTGGTCTGCCACCAAGTTTTCTGAACCCTTCTTATCCTTTATCTCGATATCGAATTCTTGAATAAGCAGCATCCATTGGATAAGCATGGGCTTCACATTTGTCTTTTTCAAGAGGTACCTCAAAGATACATGGTCAGAAAAAAACTACTCCAGAACCCAATAAATATGAACATAATTTATCTAAAGAAAATATAATGTCAAGAAACCCCTTTTCCATGGTTGTGTAGTTTTATTGGGCTGAATCCAACATCCTCGAAGCATAAGTAATAACATATGAACATCCCTCCACCATCTGTGATAAGACTACTCCAATTGCGAAGTTTGAATCATCACACATAATCTCAAATGGAATGTCCCATTGTGGGGGATGTATGATTGATGGAGTGGTCAGACACTATTTTAGATCATCAAAGGAAGTCCTATAAAAGTAATCAAACACAAAATCAGAATCCTTTTGAAATAATCGTGACATAGGAAGACCAATATTACTAAAATATTTGATGAAGCACTGATAAAATACTGTATTCCCTAGGAAAGATCTAACACCAGGCACACATGAATGATAGGGTAAGGATGAAATAATATCTACCTTAGATCTATAAACCTCTATCCCATGTTTTGACACTACATACCCAAATACAATCCCATGCTCTACCATGAAATGAAACTTTTTCAAAGTTTAAGACCATATTCTTCTCAATACAATAATTTAAAACCTTTCCCAAACTAGATATACAATCATCAAATGAAGACCCATACACTATGAAATCATCCATAAATACCTCCATACAGGTCTCAATAAAACCAAAAAAATATTCACCATTCATCTTCAGAAAGGTACCTGGGGTGTTGAAAAGTCCAAATGGAATCCTCTGGTAGGAAAATGTGCTAAATAGACAAGGGAATTTTTCCTTTTCCTGATCCTCTAGGGCTATAGGAACCTTAAAATATCCATAAAATCCATCCAATAAGCAATAATGTGTCTCCCCGGCTAGTCTCTCAAGCATTTGATCAATAAATGGAAGGGGGAAGTAGTCCTTACAAGTGGATTTATTTATTTTCCTATAATCAATACACACACACCAAATATTTTTCACCCTCATTGGAACTAAATCCTCTCCATCGTTCCTAAAAATAGTAACACCAATTTTCTTAGGCACAACCTGAATAGGAATCACCCACTGGGAATTTGAAATGGGATAAATTATACCCACCTTAAGCTATTTTTCAACTTCCTTTTTAACAACTTCTAATAGAGTTGGATTCATCATCCTTCGTGGCTACTTAACTAGTTTATCCCCATACTCCAAAATAATCCTATGCATGAAAATGGATGGGATAATACCTGATATGTCAGCCAAGGACCTCTAAATTTCCCTGATATTCTACCTCAAAATATTTAAAAGTTTTTCTTCATGTTTAAAAGGGAGACTGTTAGAAATGATAACATATAATTTCTCACCACTTAACAAGTACGAGTATTTGAGTTTTAGTGGAAATGAATTGAGTTCCAATGAAGGGGGGTGATGTATGGATGGATACCTTGAAGGAACTGAAATATGTGCACAATGAACATTAGTATCAAAATATACATCATCAAAATTAGAGAATAAAACATCAAATGCATCAACATACTCAACTGCCACATCATAATCAGAGTTCAAATGATCAAAATTAGAATATGAATCCATTTCAAAATAAAATCTAAGATAGGCTTGTGCATTAGAAACAGGTGTGGAAGTGCTCTTTGACATCAAACTAAAACTAATGCTCATAATATTCTTAATCATGGGACAATCAAATTCCATGGGGTTTTTACTTGGTTATAAAAAATGGGAGATAAAAAAAGTAGAATGGTCCTCTGAGGGGTAATTCATGGAGTCCATAACATTAAATATCACAACTTCATCTCCAAACTCCATGGAATGTGTACCCTTATGAAAATTTATGATCTGTTTTATAGTTTTGAGGAAGGGCCTACCTAAGATAATGGGAGCATGAGAACTTACCTAATCATCCTTCATGTTAATCATATAGAAATTTTCTTAGAAGATAATTTCTCTTACTCGAAAAAGTACATCCCCAATGACTCCCACTGGATATGCTGTAGCTCTATTCACCAACTACACCACTAATCTCATCGGATTCAACTCACCAACAGATAATGAAGAGAATACAGAGTGAGGTATCACATTTATGGAAGCTCCTAAATCACATAAATCATCAGAAAAGTGTAACTCTTCTATGGTGCATGGGACGATGAATGTCCCTAGATCCTTTCACTTTGCTGGCATTACTAGAGTTAGTGTAATGAGTGCTGACACATTCCTTCCAAGATTGATCCTCTCATTTCCTTTGATCCCTCTTTGATTGGTACAAAGTTTTTTTTAAGAATTTGGAATACCTTGTGATTTTCTTAATGGATTCAAGTAGAGGGATGTGGATCTTAACATTTTTGAATGTATCCAAAACCTCTTTTTTCATCACCTATTCACCCATTTTTTGGGTTAAACAACTCTATTTGGAAAGGGAAGGGGTTTAGGAGAAACATCATCAATATTTTTCTTACCTTTTTCTTTCTCCTTTGGAAGTTCATCAACTTGTCTTGAATGGGGCTTCTTTAGAGTTGAGGTGAATCCGGGTGGAATGGTAAGTGTAGAATAATTAGTTGTTTGTTTCCCGCTTCTCAATGTGATGTAACTGACATTACCCTTGGGATTTTGAGTATATTGGGAAGGAAGATTTATAGAGTTCTTACTTACCAGTTCATGGAGGGTGGTGGCAATCTGGCTCATTTATGTCTTCAACTCCCTCAACTCAGAACCTTGACTCTTCAGCTCATTCTATTGAATAAGAACAATTTGTTTCAAAATATCACAAGTGTTAGAATAAAAATTTGGTTGATAATTACCTTTTTGTTGGATTGTTGATTCTTGAGCTTCAAATATCCTTTTTGGTTGTTGGAAACCCTCTTGGTAAAGAGGAGGATACTGGAAATTTTGTTGAAAAGGGGGCCTTTATTGTTGTCCAGATCCGTACCTCATGTCCGATTGATCCTTACACCCTTAGTTGTATATTAGAGAAAAGGAATCATAATTATTATGGAGATGTGGCTGTTTTTGCTGCTGATATGGTCTCCTAGGGAATACTGCTGCACAATCCTCTATCTCTTGTAGTTGGGGGAAATAATCGGTTGGGTGGTCTATTTCAGTTAAAATTCCAAAAAGCCTCATAAGAGTGGCTTGGGATGTCTTTTGAGCCAAAGAAATATGCCTCACCATAGTGGTAAATTCTTCCAATTTAGTATCAATCAAATGATTTTCATAAGAATAATGACTTACTTGATGCACTCCTCTAACATGTGGTGTACCTCGATCGCCAAATTGTTGGGAGTTTTGTGCCATCTTGTCAATTAATGCACACGCAACTGTTGGTTTTTTGTCTACTAATGCCCCTCCAACCATGACATCCACCATGCTCCTTTCCATAGGTATGAGGCATTCATAGAAGTATTGGATGAGAAGTTGCTCACTAATTTTCTAATGTGGATATCTTGTGCACAACTTCTTGAATTGCTCCCAATACTCATACATTGACTCCCCTTATGCTTGATTTATTCATGATATCTATTTATGAATAAAATTAGTTCTTTATGCTAGAAAAAATATCTATAATAAAAGTAATTTCAAATCATTCCAATAAGTTACATCTTTAGGTTGTAAATAATACATCTAGTATTTTTCAGCTCCATGAAGTGAGAATGGGAATGATCTTAGTTTTATTTGATCTTCAGAGACATTTCTTGGTTTTAGGGTTGAGAAAACCACATTAAATTCTTTTAAATGTTTGTTGGGATCCTTTCCAGATAATCCATGAAATTTTGTAAGTAGGTGAATTAACCCAGATTTCAGTTCAAAGTCTGATTTGAGTTTTGGATATGCTATACAATTTTGTTGATAATTATTATCTGATGCAAACAATTATCAAATGGTTCTATTAACTTCATTATTATTGTTTTTAACCATTGGTTCTTATTTAATGTTTTAATTATAATTTCTTAATATTTTAATGTTATGATAATGGAGGAATTATACAACTAGTTGAATGTTCAAAATTCCCCTAGAATGAGACTGTCAGATTTGATCCCTAAGGCTATGTTCAATCTCAAGGTCAAGATATAAGAGATCTTTGGGATTAGTTCATACCATAAATCAAATAAAAATGAAAAGAGTAAAAGTGGACCATAATAAAAATAAAATATTTTTGAGTTGGTCTGATAAAAATAAAAGAAGATAAAAAAACTTGAGAAAGAAGAAAAAAGAAATAAAGGGGATAATAAAGGAAAAAATAAAAATAAAAGAAACAACTCTAATTGTTTGAATAAATTACTTACCTCCCCAGTAACGATGCCATTGAGGAAAACACCCAAAACCCGAAAAATTTGGGAGTTGGTAAGTTTATCTAACTAATTTGGGGAACATAAAGAAATAACATAAACATACATGATATATAGATAACACAAAAATACCCAACAGATGGGTTCAAAACAACTGCACCAGCAAACACCATATCATCACCACCATACCATGTATCAACTGTCAAAAATTATACCACCACTATATAAAACACATCACACCACCACCATACAAAGCCACACATATTCCCACATTCAATTATAGATTTCACTACTTTCCATATGTAACAAGTTTCCAATTACTTTTATTTACTAATCCACTTCATTCACATTTACAAAACTCATCTTTCATTCAATTATCAACCCATTAATTTATTCATTTCATTCAGTATCATAATTAATTCCATGGATAACAAGGAAAATAACATAACAATCCCACAAAATAGATGTCCCAACACATATAAACTGTCACCGCAACACCTCACACACACCATCATCGCTGCATCACATCGACTAATCCATCTTAATAAAACAACCTCACACCACACATCCCAACCACATATCACAACATAACCACCACACACAACCACCACATACAACCACCACACATCATCACCAATACACACCATAACCATTGAACACCAAAACCTCACATCACAACCACCGCACACCCCAACCACCATACACCACAACCTTACATCACAACCACTGTACACCAGATCACACAACTACCCATATCGCATCCATAAGAACTAAATGCATCACATCACAACCCCATTGTAAAGACCCGAAAAATTCAATAAATTTTTTTTCTTAATTTTCTTTGGAATTTTTCAAGAACGCAGTTTCTGACGGCACCTGATTCCAAGGCCCGGTGAGCCCGGAATCATTTTCTGAAGTTTAGCTCGGGTACGTTCAGTGAACAAACGAGCGGGGTTTTCTAACTTTTAAACCGGTTCTTGGAATCAAATTCCGAGGACACCGATGGAATCACAACACCAATATTTTCTTATAAATGCCTTTTCTGGAGTTGCGTTTGCTCGGGTTTGGTTTTTAATTTTTGGGGTTAAGTTATGAAATAAAATAAAAGTGGTGCAACACTTTATTTTATTTCACTTAAATCCACTTAAGCTAAGTTAAGCGGATAAGGTCAAACCCACAATATCCTACCCACTTGGTAGGATATTTGTGAGGTGGGGCCCGCACAAGCCCCACCATTTCTTCCCTCCTAAGTAACGCACCCGCAACCCACCTTTTTAATGAAAGTCAAACCTTACATTTTTCTGTTTAAGAAATGCCTCATTAAATTGAGCGGTTAAATCATTACAATTAATTCTTTGAATTAATTGTTCGTTTCTTATCTATTGAATTTACAAAGCTTAGTTCGATAATAAAATAAGTGTTGAACTTATTTTTTTCGTTGGTTGGGTTGTGTTGTGTTAACGATTTTGGAGAAAATAAAGAGAGTATTCTTTGTTCTTCGACGAAGAACGCGAAGAATGCCCTACCGCCAATGAAGAACGCCAACCTCTTTCGGCGAGAGACGCCTTCCTCGGAGATCACCTAACTCCAGCAACGTTCCTTCCGCAGTGATCCTCTTCTTCCGCGACGACCCTCTTCTTCTGCGACGGTTAATTCCGCGACGAATGCTCGTTCGATGACAATGTTGAGGTAGGGGTTATGTGTTTTAATTGGTGAAATCTTCCGTTATCTAACCCCATTCTTTTGAACCTCTTGATATCGTTTAACGGGAGGGGGCCGGACCGCAAAAACATGGCCGACCCTCCTCCATGATTATTGTTTGTTGTTGTGGTTTGAGGGAAAGTAACGCGGTGTCGTCGCACCACGCAGGAACGAGCAGAAAGGAATGCGTGGTGCCGTCACGCCACGCATTTGAGAATTGAACCAAGCTGCGGCGCCGTCGCGCCGCACCAGAAAGAAACCGAAGACACCGCGGCCGGAGCGGGGCCGCGGCGCCGTCGCGCCGCCCCAGATGGACCAAGGCCGCGGCGGAGCAGCGGAACCAGCGGCCGGAATCGGGCCTCCGGCGTCGGTGCAGGGGGGACCGGCCATACCGATCCTGTGGCGGCAGAAGCCAGCCGGCCGGAGCGGGCCTGCCGGACCATGGAAGGACCGGGGGTTCGAAACCCCCGGCTGGCCGGACGTGAGAAACCCCATTAAGGGGATGTGGTTTCTCCACGTGGGGGAAACACCCCCCGCATCCGAACGGCTCAGCCGTTCAGCCGAGCCCCTGGCCAGCGCGCCAACATGCCGCGCGCCGGGCCGGCTGCCCTGGCCGGTCCGCCAGACTGGGCCGCCAGGCCAGGCCGCGCTCAGGCCGGGCCGGGCCGCACCCAGGCCAGTCCGGGCCGCGACGACCGGGCCGCGCCCAAGCGGTCCGGACCCGGACCCAGTTCGGTTCGACCCAGTTCGGTTCGACCCGGTTCGGGCCGACCTTGGGGGTATCGGTCCGGGTCGGACCGGGCCCGAACCCCGTATTACCGAACCTCTTTCGGTTAGTTGCCCATAACTTGAGATGAAGACCTCCGATCGATGCACTGTCAGTTGCGTAGCGATCCTTAGATCAAGACGGTCGTTTCGATATACTACACGTAAGGTTTCGGAATACATTGGGTTCGGCCGGGTTGGTTCGTACACGAAACCAACCGGGCCCTCAGAGCGGAAACACTCATAACTTGAGTTCCGGACGTCCGAATGACATGCCATCGACTTTGTTGGATTCCTCTTAGTGAGACGGAACTTTTGGCTTACTCTGCTCGAGGTTTGGACGCAGTTGGAGTACGGTCGGGTTGGTTTTTACTTAAAAACCAATAGGGACCCTGGGACAAAAAAGCCAATAACTCTCAGACCGGGCGTCCGATTGACGCGCCGTCTGTGACGTTGAGTTTCTATTGGCGATACAAAACTTCTGGATACATAAACTCCGGACTATGTGTCAGTTGATGTATCAACCTCTCAGCTAATGGAGCAGACCCTCCCAAACGAACTTGCTGTGTGCGGGAACCCTAGAGTTGTCTGCGACTACGATGACGACTGTACAGAGATCCTCAGTGGATTTGACGACGACGAATACAGCACTCAGCGATCCTACGTGGATCAGTGCTACCGATCCTGTGTGGGTCCAATCCTGTGTGGGTCAGCGCTCAGCGGTCCTGTATGGGCCAGCGCCTACAGATCCTGTGTGGGTCCGATCCTGTGTGGGTCTTTGCGGGGGTTAGTTACCTATCGATCCTTTGTGGGTCAGATCCTTTGTGGGTCATTGCGGGGGTTAGTTACCTATCGATCCTTTGTGGGTCAGATCATTTGTGGGTCATTGCAGGGGTTAGTTACCTATCGATCCTTTGAGGGTCAGATCCTTTGTGGGTCATTACGGGGGTTAGTACCTATCGATCCTTTGTGGGTCCGACGACTTAGATGAATCAGTGGCAATATCTGATCATCTATATCGTCTTACAAAGAAGTATACTTGTGTGAGATGAATCCTGTTTTGCTTTCCTATGTGGATTGTGTTGTGCTATCCTGTGTGGATTTACGTTTTTCTTTCCTGTGTGGAATGGGTTGTGCATGGGCTCGGAAGTTGGAGCGTACTGGAATTGATGACTTAGGTATATGTATGGGCATATACCTAAGCAGTGTCGAATGTTACTTCGTGATTGTATCTTTCCTTTTTGGATTATCCTTTGTGGATTCTGGGAGACCTTCGGGGGTCTCGGGGTCCCTACTGAGTAGCCTATACTCACCCCTACATGGGATATGCCCGCACTACGTTGTGTTGGTTGAAGACGACAGACAATGCTAATTGTGGTTGAGGCTTGCGGAGCAGGACGATACCTGGAGGTGGACCACTGGTCGGGACGTACTCGGTGCGGACAGCTAGACCCGAGGAGTTGTGGAGGATATCTGTACTCACCCTTTAGGTGGGACTTCCAGTGGACGGCTCGAGGCTGCGGCTTTACTTTCAGTTGCTATTTTCCCTTTTTAGTTGTACTTTACTTTCAGTTTGGGTTTGTATTGTGGCCCACTTACTTTTTCCGCACTTACTATTGTACTCAGTTTTTACTTAGTGTTTACTTCTACTGCTTTCTTGCTCTATGGTGTTTGGTTACTTTACAAAGGCAATGCCTTCCCTTTTTACCGGGAATTACGCCTTGGTGCCAGTCGCCAGCCCCTAGCCTATGGAAGGCGGGCTTGGGGTAGTCACGACACGTGCCCCGAGGACAGGTCGTGATAAATTGGTATCAGAGGAGTTCGGTTCTACCACAGAACTTTGGACTCTGATCTTTTTCTAAGTGAAGCAATAGTGTTAAGCGTATTGAGTGTGGTTATCAGTCCAGGGAGTCCAGTGTTGGTGTGGCGGCCGACGTATCCGTACACCAGGGCCCTGAATTCTAATTTCCGACTTAATGCACGAACACATTGATTGCATGTGTGTTTCAAGTTTTATTTGTGATTACTTTGTGTCAGCTCACCAGGTATATTGTTTTGACCATGGCGCACCTATTTCTTTTCAGGATGGCCCCACGACGACATCCAGCTAGGGTTCCGAGAGTTGTGCGTGACGACATCCCACCGAGCGACGAGGCCTCGGTACATGGCCCTTTGATAGCTGAGGCACCGGTGGTACCTTTACCCGCCGAGCCACCGATGCTTCCAGCCCCAGCCGCTGACGATGCACGTCGCCTTAGTTCACTGCACGAGTTCCAGCACCAGCGACCGCCCAGGTTCCATGGGGAGACTGACCCCCAGGCAGCCGAGGATTGGCTGGAGGCAGTGGTACGAGTTTTCAGGTTAGTGAGGGAACCGACAGACCTCATAGTGATCCTCACTGCGAGCCTACTGCGTGCGCCTGTGGGCCAATGGTGGAAATTGATGCTCCAGGTGCACGATGAGGCATCTCTCCTCTGGACGGACTTTGAGAGACTCTTTTGCTCAGAGTTTGTCCCAGCCACTCTCTGTGTGGTGTGCATCCAGGAGCTTCTGCAGCTGCGGCAGGGCAGCTTGATGGTCGCCCAGTACTCGGCAAGATTTACCGATCTCTTGCGCTACTCGACAGACATGGTACGAGACCCATTCTTCCAGGCCCGGACCTTTGAGAAGGGATTGAGGCATGAGATCAGGGCATCTCTGATCTCCCTCAGCATTCCGACTCAGGCAGGAGTACTTGAGTGAGCCCTTTTGATCGAGAGCTTTCTTGCTGAGCCTTCTTCAGCAGCGAGACCTACCGCGGGCGACACGTAGCAGAGCCTTCTGCAGCAAGCAGTTGATGGATGACTCATGGGTCCAGGAAGACCAGACCCTTAGGCAGATGAACTCAGGACACTGGCTCAGCAGTGCGGGGCACACAGCGTGGAGCCAGTCTTTCGAGAGGCAGAAAGTGCTACACATGCGGCGGGCATGACCACATGGCTCGTGACTGCCCGACCCACCGTGCCGAGGAGTAGAAGACGGTTGATGGGCCACCCAGGCAGAGGAAAAGGGTCGACTGTGGTGGACTGCAGAGAGAAGGCAGATGAGGTAGAGGAGCTGGCCGAGCAGCAGGTGGTGGGCGACGCTTTGAGGCTCTACCACCACCACCACCAGGAGGTCCACCCCGACCACAGGGAGCTGGCGGGTAGAGACAGGCACAAATCCAGGAAGCGGAGGCCTACGACCACGGAGCGCCCGAGATGATTTGCGGTACTATCTGTGTCTATTCCACTCTTGATTCGGTTCTTATAGACACAGGAGCGAGTTACTCTTTCATAGCTGCTGCCCTTTTTCGGAGCTCGGAGATTCTGACAGAGCCGTTGGCTCGATCCTTACGGCTAGAGACTCCTACGGGAGAAGACTCGACAATTACGCAGTGGTGCCGGCAATGTGAGCTTACTCTAGGAGGCGAGAGCTTTGGCTGGGATCTTCTTATAGCGACGTCGAGGCATTACGACATCATCTTGGGCATGGATTTATTATCTACAATCCATGCACAGATTGACTGTATTAGGCGCAAGGTGCGATGTGTACGCACCGACGGGAGCAGGTTCACCTTCACCGGCGAGAAGGGAGCCTTCGCAGCATAGGATGGACTTCCATAGAGGAGAGGACATCCCATCACCCATCAGTTGGCTAGCCTCATCCTAGGAGCAGTTGATGTGCGAAGTACTGGTTTTCCTGCAGTGGTGGATCAGTATGCGGACGTTTTCCCCGATGATGTTCCAAGACTACCTCCTCACAGAGAGGTAGACTTTTATAATGATCTGTACCCAGGGAAAACCCCGATATCCACCCCAGCATATCGGATGGATCCTTCCGAGCTTTGAGAGCTACGGGTACAGTTGGAGGACTTGCAGGGCAAGGGATTCATCCGACCCAGTGTTTCACCATGGGCTTCCCTGATATTGTTCACCAAGAAGGAGGATGGGAGTTTGCGACTTTGTGTTGACTATCGTCGCCTGAACCAGGTGACAGTGAGGAACAAGTATCCGCTACCAAGGATTGATGACCACTTCGATCAGCTCAAGGGAGCACGATGGTTCTCAAAGATAGACCTCAGGTCAGGATATCATCAGCTCAGAGTTCGGGACGAGGACGTGAATAAGATGACCTTCAGATGTCGGTATGGCCACTATGAGTTCTTGGTTATGCCCTTCGGTGTAACCAATTCTCCCGTAGTATTCATGGGCCTCATGAATAGGATCTTTCAACCATACCTCGATCGATTTGTCATGGTCTTCATCGACGACATTTTGATATACTCGACGATTGAGGAGGAGCACGCCTACCACTTGTGGGTTGTACTAGACACACTCTGAGAGCACCAGCTTTATGGAAAGCTCTCGAAGTGTCAGTTATGGATACGTGAGGTCCACTTCTTAGGACACATAATCTCTGAGGCAGGAGTTGTGGTGGATCCTGCGAAGATCGAGGCAGTGCTAGCTTGGGAGCCACCCAAGAGCGTTACGGAGGTGCAGAGTTTCTTGGGACTAGATGGATACTATCAAAGATTTATGCCAGACTTCTCCAGAGTTGCGGCACCACTCTCAGCTCTTACGAAGAAGGGGAAACCCTTTGTGTGGTCAGACAGATGTCAGCAGAGCTTCCAAGAGCTGAGACAGAGATTGACCAACACCCCTATCTTGAGGCTTCTGGAGGAGGGAGTAGGGTACGTAGTCTACTGCGATGCATTAGGGACCGGACTCGGATGTGTCCTGATGCAGGAGCGGGCGGTGATCACCTATAGATCACGTCAGTTGAGGACACATGAGAAGAACTACGCTACCCATGACCTGGAGTTAGCAGCAGTGGTCTTCGCTCTGAAGACATGAAGGCACTACCTGATGGGTGAGCGCTTTATAGTCTTTTTTGACCATCAGAGTCTTAGGTACATCTTCTCTCAGAAGGACATGAACCTGAGATAGTGGCGATGGATTAAGTTCCTCCAGGACTATGACTTTGAGATAGTCTATACTCTTGGGAAGGGGAACATAGTAGCTGCTGCTCTCATCAGGAGGACGAGCATTCAGCTACTTGAGGATGAGACAGAGCAGCTAGCCTCTTTGCAGATATCCTTCGTGGATAGAGATGGACTAGCCTTCCTTCAGTCTCTCACAGTCACCCATCCAATACTGCAGCGGGTCAGAGAGGCACAATGTGAGGATGCTGACTGTGAGAAGCGGTGTGCACAGATATCCTCAGGACATGCACATGATGGTTTCTCCTTTGGAGTAGAACACGACGTCCTTTTCAGAGGACATACCTTGGTACCAGTTGTTTTACAGGAGGAGGTTCTGAGAGAGTTTCACACTTCTCCCTTGGCGGTACATCATGGAGTGGAGAAGATGTACCAGGACCTCAGAAGACAGTAATGGTGGCCGGGCATGAAGAAGGCTGTGGCAGAGTTCATTTCTCAATGCCTCACCTGCCAGCAGGTGAAGGCAGAGCATCAGGTACCAGCAGACTTGGTACAACCCGTGGAGGTCCCGGAGTAGAAGTGGGATGGGATATCTATGGACTTCGTGACTGGACTTCCACGCACTTCCCGAGGTCACGACTCCATTTGGGTGATTGTCGACCGAATCACCAAGTCGTCTCACTTCTTACCCATTAGAGAGCGGGGCTCAGTAGAGAGCTTGGGACGTCTCTACATTCAGAAGATTGTACGGATTCACGGTGTGCCATCATCTATTGTCTCCGATCGAGATGCTCGCTTTAATTCCCGGCTTTGGAAGGGGTTGCAGGAGGCGTTCAGGACGCAACTACGTCTGAGCACCACCTTTCACCCTCAGATGGATGGTCAGACGGAGAGGACCATAAAAAATCTCGAGGACATGCTCTGCGCATGTGTCCTCGACTTTGGTCACAGCTGGGAGGACCACCTACCCTTGGTGGAGTTTGCGTACAACAACAGCTACCACTCCACCATTGAGATGACACCATATGAGGCATTGTACGACCGACCTTGCAGATCTCCTTTGTGCTGGACAGACCCTGGGGAGTCAACACTTGTGGGACCGGAGATGGTCCAGGCCATGCTAGAGAAGGTCCAGGTCATCCAGGAGCGGATGAGGATAGATCAGAGCCGGCAGAAGTCTTATGCTGACAGGAGGCGGAGGCCACTAGAGTTCAAGGATGGCGACCACGTCTTCTTGCGGGTCTCACCTCGACATAGATTATAGAGATTTGGCCGAGGCGGCAAGTTGTCTCCATGCTTTATCGGACCATTCCAGGTCCTCAGTAGGATTGGCGAGGTGGCTTATCACCTGGCTCTACCACCTCAGTTACACCGGGTGCACGACGTCTTCCACGTATCCCAGTTGAGGAGATATGTGCACGACCCGATGCATAGCATTGACCATAGAGAGTTGGACGTTGATGATGGGGGGGGGGGAATTTTTCAGAGGTCCTGGTAGAGATCGAGGATCGACAGAAGTGGGTCCTACGTGGACGGTCGATTCCTCTAGTGTGCATCAGATGGTAGCATGGGAACCTCCAGGAGAGCACTTGGGAGCGGGAGGCTCAGATGCATGCTCAGTACCCACTTTTGTTTCCCTAGTTTATGATGTATCTTTACGGGGATGTAAATCCCTAAGGTGGGAGTGATGTAAAGACCCATAAAATTCAAGTAAATGTTTTTCTTAATTTTATTTGGAATTTTACAAGAACTCAGTTTCTGACAGCACATGATTCTGAGGCCCGGTGTGCCCAGAATCATTTTACGGAGTTTAGATCGGGTACGTTCAGTGAACGAACGAGCAGGGTTTTCTAACTTTTGAACCGGTGCTCAGAATCGAATTCTGAGGACACCGATGGAATCAAAACACCAGTATTTTCTTAGAAACGCCTTTTCCAGAGTTGTGTTTTATCAGGTTTGGTTTTTAATTTTCGGGGTTAAGTTAAAAAATAAAATAAATATGGTGTGACACATTATTTTATTTCACTTAAAGCCACTTAAGCTAAGTTAAGCAGATAAGGTGGAACCCACAATATCCTACCCACTTGGAAGGATATTTGTGAGGTGGGGCCTGCACGAGCCCCACCATTTCTTCCCTCCTAAGTAACGCACCTGTAACACCCCTTTTTAATGAAAGTCAAACCTTACGTTTTTCTGGTTAAGAAACGCCTCATTAAATTGAGTGGTTAAATCGTTACAATTAATTCTTTGAATTAATTGTTCGTTTCTTATCTTTTGAATTTCAAAAGCTTAGGTCAATAATAAAATAAGTGTTGAACTTATTTTTTTTCGTTGGTTGGGTTGTGTTGTGTTAAAGATTTTGGAGAAAATAAAGAGAGGATTCTTCGTTCTTCGACGAAGAACGCGAAGAACGCACTACCGCCAATGAAGAATGCCAACCTCCATCGGCGAGAGACGCCTTCCTCGGAGATCACCTAACGCCAGCGACATTCCTTCCGCGGTGATCCTCTTCTTCCGCGACGACCCTCTTCTTCCGCGATGGTTAATTCTAAGACGAACACTCATTCAAAGACAAAGTTGTGGTAGGGGTTATGTGTTTTAATTTGTGAAATCTTCCATCATCTACCCCCATTCTTTTGAACCTCTTGATATCGTTTAACGGGAGGGGGCCAGACTGCACAAACACGGCCGACCCTCCTCCCTGATTATTATTTGTTGTTGCGGTTTGAGGGAAAGTAATGCGGTGCCGTCGCACCGTTCGGGAACGAGCAGTAAGGAATGCGCGGCGCCGTCACACGCACACATTTGAGAATTTAGCCAAGACGCGGCACCGTCATGCCGTGCCGGAAAGAAACCGAAGACATCGCGGCCGGAGCGGGGCCGCGGCGACGGGGTGCGGCACTGTTGCACCGTGCCAGACGAACCAAGTCCGCTGCTTAAGCCGCGGCGGAGGAGCGGAACCGGTGGCCGGAATCGGGCCTCCGACGTCAGAGCAGGAGGGACCGGCCTTGCCGGTCCCGTGGCGGTAGAAGCCGGGCTACCGGACCGTGGAAGAACCGGAGGTTCGAAACCCCCGGCTGGCCGGACGTGAGCGGCCCCATTAAGGGGCCGTGATTTCTCCACGCGGGGGAAGCACCCCCCGCATCCAAATAGCTCGGCCGTTCGGCTAAGCCCCTGGACAGCGCGCCAGCGCGCCAGCGCGCCGCGCGCCGGGCTGGCTGCCCTGGCCGGTCCGCCAGACCGGGCCGGGCCGCGCCCAGGCCGGGCCAGGCCGTGCCCAGGCCGAGCCGGGCCACGACGACTGGGCCGGGCCGTGCCTAAGCGGGCCGGACCCAGATCCAGTTCGGGTCGACCCAGTTCGGGCCGACCCTGGGGGTATCGGGCCGGGCCTGAACCCCTTATTACCGAACCTCTTTCGGTCCGTTGACCATAACTTGAGATGCAAACCTACGATCGATGCACCGTCAGTTGCGTAGAGATCCTTGGATCGAGACGGTCATTTTGGTATACTACAATCAAGGTTTCAGAATACATTGGGTTTGAATGGGTTGGTTCGTACAAGAAACCAACCGGGCCCTCGGAGCGGAAACACTCATAACTTGAGTTCCGGACGTCCGAATGACGTACCGTCGACTTTGTTGGATTCCTCTTAGTGAGAAGGAACTTTTGTCTTACTACACTCGAGGTTTGGACACAGTTGAAGTATGGTCAGGTTGGTTTTGACTTAAAAACCAACCGGGCCCCTAGGACGAAAAAGCCAATAACTCTCAGACCGGGCGTCCGATTGACGCGCCGTCTGTGACGTTGAGTTTCTGTTGACGATACGGAACTTTTGGATACATCAACTCCGGAATATGTGTCAGTTGATGTATCAGCCTCTCGGCTCGTGGAGCGGACCCTCCCGAACGAACATGCTGTGTGTGGGAACCCTAGAGCTGGCTGCAACTACGACGACGACTGTACAGAGATCCTCAGTGGATTCGACGGCGACCACTACATCACTCAGCGATCCTACGTGGATCAGTGCTACCGATCCTATGTGGGTCCGATCCTGTGTGGGTCAGTGCTCAGCGGTCCTGTGTGGGCTAGCGCCTACAGATCCTGTGTGGGTCCGATCCTGTGTGGGTCTTTGCGGGGGTTAGTTACCTATCGATCCTTTGTGGGTCAGATCCTTTGTGGGTCATTGCGGGGGTTAGTTACCTATCGATCCTTTGTGGGTCAGATCCTTTGTGGGTCATTTCATGGGTTAGTTACCTATCGATCCTTTGTGGGTCATTGTGGGGGTTAGTACCTATCGATCCTTTGTGGGTATGACGGCTTAGATGAATCCGTGACAATATCTGATCATCTCTATCGTCTTACGAAGAAGTATACCTGTGTGAGATGAATCCTGTTTTGCTTTCCTATGTGGATTGTGTTGTGCTATCCTGTGTGGATTTACGTTTTTCTTTTCTATGTAGACTGGGTTGTGCATGGGCTCGGAAGTTGGAGCGTACTGGAATTGATGACTTAGGTATATGTATGGGCATATACCTAAGCAGTGTGGAATGTTACTTCGTGATTGTATCTTTCCTTTGTGGATTATCCTTTGTGGATTCTGGGAGACCTTCTGGGGTCTCGGGGTCCCTACTGAGTATCTTTTACTCACCCCTGCACGGGCTATGCCCGCACTACGTTGTGTTGGTTGCAGACGACGAACAACGCTGATCGTGGTTGAGGCTTGTGGAGCAGGACGGTACCTGGAGGTGGACCACAGGGCGGGATGTACTCAGTGCGGACGGCTGGACCCGAGGAGCTGTGGAGGCTATCTGTACTCACCCTTCAGGTGGGACTTCCAGTGGACAGCTCGAGGCTGCGGCTTTACTTTCAGTTGTTGTTTTCCCTTTTTAGTTGTACTTTACTTTCAGTTTGGGTTTGTATTCTGGCCCACTTACTTTTTCCGCACTTACTATTGTACTCAATTTTTACTTAGTGTTTACTTCTACTGCTTGCTTGCTCTGTGGTGTTTGTTTACTTTACAAAGGCAATGCCTTCCCTTTTTACTGGGAATTACGCCTTGGTGCTAGTCGCCAGCCGCTAGCCTATGGAAGGCGGGCTTGGGGTAGTCACGGCCCGAGCCCCGAGGATGGGTCGTGACACCCATACATAACACAACCTAGCTGGTCACCTCCATCACGATACAATAGGATAAACCACACAAGGAAACAAAATAAATAAGCCAAACCTAACAACAATACATCCCGACT
The DNA here is from genome assembly GCA_963277665.1 of Viscum album. Classification (NCBI taxonomy): domain Eukaryota; kingdom Viridiplantae; phylum Streptophyta; class Magnoliopsida; order Santalales; family Viscaceae; genus Viscum; species Viscum album. The sequence continues at coordinate 1,322,365,918 of OY728138.1, forward strand.
TTCACAATTTATTCAATGGATTTCATCACACTACTTTATTTAGCATGGGTATTATCATGTAAACCAGATTCCATGGGAAACCAATTTATTAGCCAAAAATAAATTCATTATCTTTTTATTTAGGGTTCAATCAAAGAAAAACACAACAAGGGTCTCAACACATATCATATACAACACAAACAGGGCTCCCAACAACCATTAGTTTTAGTATTGGAAATATCAAGCATAAACACACCAACAACAACATCAAAGTATCCAAAAAATGTGATATCTCCCCCATACCCATTAATTTTAGTTATTTTATTTAACTATATTTTTTAAACTGACCCTTACTATCCACCCAAAGGAAAAAAAACAATGCAATACCCACACATAGAACATGTAAAGGAAAATAATGATGATCCCCTAACTCAAAGAAGCTTTTTTTTCCCGACTCGTTGTGCATCCAATGGAGAAAAAGAAATGGAATAGAAACCAAAACCGTACCCAAAATACCTAGATAACCTTAAACTTCACCAAAAAATAATAAAAAAATACATCCCGACACACAAACAGATCAAAAAAACACCAATGCAGTGATTATCTAGTAGAAGAATAAAGGAAAAAACCATGAAAGGGAGAAGATATTACCACATAATTCCAAAAAAACACCACCAAAACCCATATATCAATGCAATAGAAAAAATTTTATAAGGTCACCCAAATCTCTTAGGGTTTATCCATAAAATGAGAGGAATAATGACCAAATGAGATGAAAAATGACCAAGATAGAACTTATATACAGGCTATAAGTCACCCCATTTATAGTGAAAATTCTATATTTATGTTGTAAATTCCATGGGGACTATGGGTTACAAGATTTAAAAAACAAATTTAGGCCGTGAATCCCTTTGCTATCGAAAAACATGGTGCCTAAACCATAATTTATTTACACTATAAACTTCTATTTTATTGTGTAAACCCATTTCACAGCTAATCCTCCACTGAAATCAAGCTATAAATGGCTGGCCACATAATCCACAAATCACAAGAATATAACATATACCCCTATTTTATAGCATAATATACCTGATTCTACACAAATATAGCTCTAACTCCTACAGACCCTCCAAGACCTTCTCTAAACACTCTCCAACCACAAAACTGGCAATGTAATTATTCGAGAAGGCATGGTTCATTACAAGTTAGTATAGGGTAAGATAATATCCAAAATATATAAAACCTATATGATTAAACAATACGTTTAACTACAAAATTTCCAAAATAATAACAAAGTTTCTACTTAGATCATTTCATAAATAACCCTACATCCCAAATAACCATAATAACCTCAAAATTAAATAATTTTTTTATCCTCAATGGTTATCTCATACCTTTCATCTAACATTCAAAAAAATTTAATTTCATTATTCCCAAAATAATATTTTATGTTAAATCACATGTTAATACTAAAGGTTATATATATCTTATCCCAAATAAGAATCTCCCAAAATATCATTAATCACCATGATAAATCACTATATAATCTTATAATGCATCAAAATTCACCAAAATATCATGAATCAAATTTAGAAACTAACCTAAAAATTAATCCTTATATTGACCATAAATATCTCAGAAAGTATCACCTTGTCAATGAATAAATTTTCAACCATAAAGATTATATATACATATCACTATCCAATTAATTTAACATAAAATCATATACTAAACCAAAGGGTTATTTAAACCTCAATAGATTATTCTTCCTAAAACCCAATAAAAGTTGGAAATTACCTCAAAATATCATTACTTAAAACCTCAAAAGGTGTATCTATGCCTTTGAACATATGATCAACATTGAACTTATAAAACCATGATAATATCTATAACTCTTAAGTTAACTTTACATGAAAACATATATAATCCAAAAATTAACACAATCCTTCTTCCTTAAATAAAATCACAGACTATTGAATATATTCCATAAATACAAAATGCAATAAACTTCATCAAAGATGACCTAAATCAATTTTTCATCAAATAACTAACCAATTTTAGGGTTACCAATTCTATCATATTTATTTCATCAATGTAAATCATCTCTTTATCACAACTAAACATTATTAACTCAATAATATGAATATATTAAGGGAAATATTTCCCTTAATCACGTGTTTTCCAAAAAATATCACCTTAACACTAAATCACTTTCCTTGGTTATCAGTACCATTCAACATATGTTTTTAAATCCTTAAACAAAAACTACTATGGAATCCTTATATGTTTCATGATTCTTATAACAAAAATACCAATGATTAAAACACTTCTACTACATAATTATCGAATCCAAATACATAAATACTTCAATTATTTCAGTTCAATGATTGTTATAAAATTGTTCCTTGCTCTAGGAGTTAACTTTTAGAAGAGGGTACTAACTCAGATAATGTACTGGTTCCCCATATTTAAGACAATGAACTATAAATGGATCTCTAGGATGAAGTTTATTTTACTCCATTGAAATCCTAATTTTTCCTCAAAAATTCATTACTCTATTCCCTTTTTTAGACACATAAAACATTTTAATGTTCCTTTTAAATATTATATTGGGTGTATATTTTCACATTTATAACATGAATGAAATTAAACCTTCTTTCCTATATGGTCTCCCCAATATGAGCTCTTAGATAACTCCATAATTATATTATTTTGTGAGTTTGAGAGTTGGTTAAGGTAAATGTTGTTGATCATATATCATGATAACTAATTATGCATAATAATAATAAATTTCACTTCAATAATTATCCCATTTATCAACTCAGAATAACCACATTGACCATCAAATTCAGGGTTAAAATCTTTCTTCTTGGTTACAACCTTGGACTAAAACCAAAAATCATTGTTTGAGAAACAATAATCATAATCATGAAAAATCATTTATAGGATTACTAAATCATGATACCTTCTTTTCAATCCATGAAACCTTAGTTTTTACCTAGGTTATTCGTGATCATCATCTATTAAAATGCTTCATGATGGTTCATAAAGAAAATATGAATTAACCCAATCATATCCCCCAATATTTCCAAACCAGATGCGAATTAAAGACACACTCACCATACGATGGAATGATGGTTGAGATATACCCAACCAACTCTTTTCGATGTTATTACCCCTAGATGCATCTATGAAAAAACCAAGTCCACTTATAGTATCCAAATAGTAATATATTCATAGGAAAAACATATAATCTCTATCTTATGAAAACTTTATGGTGTTATCCTATACCTAGTCTTATCCCTAAGGTTTTCAAAAAAGGTTTCTAATCCTTATCTTTAAAGTTATCTAAACCTTTCCTCAGATAAAATCTTTAAGGAACCAACCTTAAATATTACATAATCTTGAGTTTTAAGTCAAGAATTCATTTATTTAATTTGATTATATTTAAGGTTTAGAGTTTAAGAGAATTAAGACATCATCCTTATATAAATAAATATTACATCACAAAGTGGACACTTCCACTCCATATCCATTTTTTCTACAAAAAAACTTTTTTGATAGGAAAAGTTTTCTTTTTATGACATATCTTCAAAATTTTCATATTGACCTCATACTTTTCCTTACACACCCTTAAAACCCTATGATTTTTTAAGTGTGAAATGATCAAAAAAAATATTAGTAAGGGACATTTAAAAAAATAAAGAAATATGTTGGTCCATGAATATTTATAAAAATTTTATTTTTTTAAAAATAATGTCTGGGATCAAAATAAACATTTTATTACTCAAGAAATCAACTTAAATACCCAAATATTTTCATAAAACATTTCATTAGAAATATTAAAGGGAAAATAAAATTCATAAATGTTTCTTTGAAATAATGATAAACTCATGAAAACTTTTTCACAAAGTTATACTTTCCACCCTTAATAAGTAGAAAAAACTTTTCTTTAAATATAAGCTAATTAGCTTACCTTGTAAAATCATGAAGATTCTGTAAAAAAACAACAAGCATAAATAAATCATATAGGTAACATGGTAAATTATTTAACATCCATCACAATTATCTAGAGAAAAAAATCATTACCTAATGCATTGGATGGATTTAACGAACCGTCCTTGGTTTATAATGTAACCACCCCTCCTTAGTTTATAATGAAACCACCCATCCTTGGTTTATAACAAAAACTAACTATAATTGGTTTATAAAGGAACCACATATTGTCATAAACAATTTATAATAATTATAACATAATCACAACACATTAATATTTCATAATTCTAGAAATATTTATTGCAACCATAAGCAAAACATTTCTAGATATCAAAAAATAAATTCCATTTTTTTTAAAATACCAAAAATATAGGTAAGGAGGGTTTTTATTTAAGGGAAAAAAATTACATTTTATAAAGTAATAAAAATATAAAATAATGGCTTTTGTGGTGGGAAAATCCATTAACACCATATATGTTAAAATTGAATTTCCTTTTGTCTTTTATAAAAAAAGTCAAAATGTTTCATAAAAAGATTATTTTTTGAAAAACTTTAAAAAAAATTCAAAAGGGTCATAAAATGCACTTTATAAATATATTATGTATATATAAATACATATAGAAAATTTATTTTTAGAATATGGAAATGGAATAAAAATATTTTGGAAATAAATCATTAAAAAATTTAAAATGAGATTTTAAAGTTTCCCTTACCTTGAGTCCGACTCGTTATATACATTATTTATCTTCCTAAATAATAAAATTATGTTATTTTTTTTAATTTATTAAGAAACATTTTCGATTTTATTATTCCTTTTATTTCATCTATTGTCAATTTATATTTAATTACTTAATCAATTAAGTTCACATCATATATTTTGATGATATTTGGATTGTTTGTCCAAAATGACTTCGATAGGTTGTCAATGTTGAAAGATGAAATTATTAAATAATTTGAATAATAAAAATAATGAAATAATTATCATTTTTATACATCAATTATACTTATAAAACCAACTATGAAATATGGTTATGAAAAATCAACTACGTTATAATTATGGAGATGGCTGGACACATGTACACATGAGTAATGTTTCCATTTTTAAATGATCATGATAGAAAGAATATAAATGTTATTTTATCTAAAAAAATTATTATTATATAATAAATATCATACCATTTCTTTAAATATTATTATATATATCATTCATGTGATGTGGTTATTAAAAATTAATCTCATCGCTTCGTGGAGGTGGTAATCCTCACATACGCACAAAAGACATTATCATTTTTTGATTGATGTAAAGGTAAGAAATTAAATGATATATAATATTAAAAAAATTATAAATATATCATGAATATCATATATATATATTAAATATATCATTATAACCATCCTTGAGTGGATGTGTTGGAAAATGAATTACATTGGTTTGCGAGTTGGTAGTCCGACGTACACACAAACTATGATTTCATTTCCCATTTGATGGAAGAAGGATATAGATATAGGTTATTAAATTAATATAATAACATATAATTATATTATATAAAATTATGTTATTGCATCTTCATGGTTGAATAATATTTTAAGGATGTGGAAGAAGAAATAAAACTAAAACATTTGGTTAAAAGCTATACCTCTTCACTGGACAGTCTCATTTTATTTACACCTTAAGCCCTATAAGTTTGGTATTATGCCTAAAAAAAGTCCTATAGAATTATGGGAGATATTCTTGGAAGGAATTTAGATAATTATTTTCTCAAAAAAAGTTTTTAAAGTGTAGAGAAGAGAGTAGATGAGGTTCCCTTTAATAAAGGAAACGAGGGGCACTCTTTGAATTACTTAAAATATTAAATTAATATAAATTATTCTTCATTGAAAAAGGATAAAAATTGATATAAATAAAATATTTTATGATTATGGGTCAAAATTATATCATAAAATATTTTTTTACAAGTTTAGATTAGGTTTTCCCCTTATCTCTTTGTTTTAACTCGCATGTACCCTTTTTGACAATTATAGTGATAACAAAGTTTTTACTCTTTAGGGGTCAATATGGTTATTATAAAAGAAAAATTAGCCCATAAATGGACCATGGTTGATATTTTAAACCACATACCAATAAAGTTTCTGAATATAGTATTTTTAGGAGGTTTAAATCATTTAATAAAATATTATTTATTATAAAACATCATTAATGTCATTTTTAGAACTATTCATTTAATTTGACTCTGAAAACTACATGAAAACAATTGAATTAGAATATAATATATTAAAACATATAATATGATATTTATATCTAAAAAATTCTTGATATATAATAATTCATTCAAATTATTTTACTTTTAACATTTTTAAAATCATTTATTTTATTTTTATATTAATTGAATAAATGTTGTGTTGCGCTGCGTAAGAATTTAAGAAAATTATTTCATCCCAAAAAATTAGAAATAAATTAACATGATATAAAAATCATTTATATTTCAAATAAAACCTTTATAACTAAATGTGTCCTCTATTTATCCATTTTTAAAAAATTTATAGATAATAAAACTAAGAGAATCACATTTTTTACTTTTCTTTACATAAAATAATATAAAAGTAAAAATCAAAGAATTATGTCACCAAGTTTCCATATTTTTAAAAATTTTATGGGAATAGACGAAATAAACTCATATAATAAGATAAATTCAAATTTTAGGGTCATTTTTTTCCTTATAATGTTATTTTTAACTTCAATTACCTAATTTACCCTTACCTTGGTAACAATTATTTATTATGGTTACTATTCATAATGAAAAAAATAAAAGATATATATTTACCAAATTTGGAACACATGATTATAAATATGGAATAAATTTTTCAAGATTCAATTTTTAGAAGCAGCTGAAATTAATTTAAGATTAAAACAATGAACGCAATGAAAAATAATTTTTCAGAAAAATGCTTTTTTGTGTATAATTTTTTTTTATACCAGATTTAAGCATAAAATTAAATACCAAGATGATAATTGGATTATTTTTAATAAAAAGGAAATAATTAAATTTTTAAAAGAATCCAAAATATAATTTTAATTTGTAAATACCTTAAAATAAAATATAGTTTTCAATAAAAATCAGCATTTTCACTATTCATTGAAATAATCAAACTTTTTAGAAAAATCTAAAAATTTCACCATAAAATAAATTTTAAATGATGATTTAAGAAATGATATCATTTTTATCAAATAAAATTTCTAAAATTTATATAAATTAATTATAATATTTACTCACAAAAAGCAAAAAAAAAAACTATTTTTAAAGAAAACCTATTTTTAAAGAATAAAATGTCTTTACTAAAAATTGAGTGATACTTTAATATGTAGTTATAAATAAATTAATATTAAGTAATAACTTTATATATATTTCATAAATCAGTTAATCTTATTCCTACTCACTAATTTAACGATTAGGTTATAATGGTTATATTTAAATAATAATATTTTATGGTTTATTTAGTCTCAATATTGCATGTTATATACACTATCGAACATAGTTTTCTTTTTAAAATATTGGGGTGTTACATTTTATCCCTATAAAAACATATAATAGAGATTAAAATCAAGAGAGTGACATTTTATTTTATTATTAACTTAAAATAATATAAATGTCATTATCTGAGAAAAATGGCACCAAAATACCATATATTCTAATATAGGATGAGACTGGTATAAATACACACATAAAATAAAATAAAGTGTTAGAGTGATATATAAGTATTAAACCATAAATTTAACCACAATTTACCCATTTTATCATTACTGTCACGATAAATATTTACCATGGTTACTATTAATAACGATAAAAATTAAAAGGGAACTATTTACCAAATTTGAATCTCATGATTCCAGATATGAAATAATTTTTTTAAGATTAGATTTATATAAGTAGACAAAATCAATTTTAATATAAATGTGTAAAATGCAACAGAATTTGTTTTAGAAAAATATGTTTTAATCCCAAAAGTAAACTTATAACAAAATAAAGTATAATGTCAATTATTATATAATTATTAGATTATATCTAATTAAATGAGACTTACATGACTTTATAATAAAATTAAAAACACAATGATAATTTTAAATTACTTTATTTAATGAATATAATTGACAGGTTTACAAAATTCAATATTTTTTTTTCACTATTCACTAAAAAATCAACATTTTTAGAAAAATCTCAAAAATTCATCCTAATACTATAATGAAATGATAATTTCAATAATTATATCCATTTTTTAAATACTATTAATAAAATTAATTATAACATCTACGCAAAAAATGCAATAACAACCATTTTTGAAGAAAAGTAATTTTAAAGTATATAATGAATTTATTATTATTATTTTCCTAGTAACAACAATTAGATGAATGTTAAATTTATTGATTTAATTAATTAATTGTATTAAGTAAATCCTTTAAATATATATTTCATAATTTGGTTATTCCTGTGTATACCTGCTAACCCAATGACCATGTAATAACAATTATATTTAAATAATATTATTTCACAATTCATTTAAGCCCAAGGTTGCATCTAGTGTAAACTATTGAACATAGTGTTCTTTTAAAATGAAACTATAAACTAAATTCTTGGGGGTGTTACACTATTAATTTAATAAACCTTCTAATATGTAATGTTTATAAGAAAAATTATATTTTTTCATATCCACTTTTATAATTAAATAACTTTTGAATACCTTGAGAAATAAATTCAATAATTATTATTATAAATTTGAATAATATAATTGAATTATTTTACTTGAGATTATTTACACTCGAATGTTCATGATCCCCCACACATGGGGCCCACTTCATCCTAAACTCCTATTCATCCAAATATGTTGAACTTATGGATACACTTAGTGTGTGCCCCTCTAGGCCATTATCTTGATTGCAATGAAACTGACAGACCGAGTGCATATTTTAGAAACCCATCAATTCCCATAAAGAGATAATGAATTTCATAGCCATGAAAACCTCTTATGAACATGTGTCATGTAATATAATCTATAATCTCCCAACCCGACTCACCTCTTAGATGGTGGCCGGACCGGTGGGTCACATGACCTCAAGCACATCTCCCCAAACGCCAGAGGCTACTGACTAGAAGCGAGGGACTTTTTGTGTTTGAGGGGGATACTATGCCCTCATAGGTAATAGGTATTATTACAGCAGAAGTAGAAAACAACTAATAATAAATAGAGTAACCACATAAATGAATAAATTACAGCAGAATAAATATAAATAATCCAACTGAATAATAATAATCAAGTGCAGAATCTCACAAAATGATGTCATGCCATGATGTATATCTAAACTGGAAGTATGGAAAACAAAAACTCAAACACATAATCAACTAAAAGAAAATACTCAAAGTAGAAGCTTCATCATAAGAAAGGCTCAGTTCTCTACCCCAGTCTCCATCCTAAGTAGTAAAGAACAATCAAGCATCATAAGTAACACGCTTCCCCTTGTCAATACTTGCGATCATGTAATCTACTTAGGTGTCAACGATGCCCGAGTAGGGTGTGAGATAAAATCCCAGTAGGCCGACACCCATGGTTTCTAAACCTTTCCATTTCATGAAATAATAAAAAGCAGTGTGCCTTTATATAACAATTGAAAATAATTAATTAAGTACACTGAAATAAATAACACGGCCTGGGTTCCCAATGACACCCGTCCCTAATTACCTGCTTTGGCCTAAGCCAGAAGTCTGAAAGGAATACTTGTAAGAATAATACACAAATTCATATATATAAATCCTAAAAGAGTATGGTAAGAGAAGGAAGGGAATACCCCCAAGCTTGTGCTTTGACTTGGGGTCTAAGTCATGTGTCAACTAGGTACACTACATCATACTAGAAAATATCACAAATCTTAAGAACTAACAACGACATTAAATATAAACCCTTATTGCATCATTATTAAGGTTCAAGTGGAGAGTTGGAGTCTGAACCCATCCTGAAAGTATCGCTATGGAACATCCTTCAATTTATCCAATACCACCAAGCCCATCTAAGACAATCTTTAGAAAGGCCAAGTATCGCTCAAGGCATGGATTTACCAAGAGTCCATTTCGATCTTGCAAAAAGGGGTCAAGTGTCATCTAAGGATGGATTAGCCACATTGCCAATGGATTTGTCTTGAGGGGCCCTTTTAGAACCAATGTCACTCATAAGTATTAGAAATCTTGGGGAAGTCTCGGTCCGGAAAAGCCAAAGACACCGCCCTCGATGCGTAGTGGTAACAGTCAGGAATGAAGGTTCAAATTGTGGCCCTTAATACGGTACCCACATCCTTTCCCCGCCTTGAATTTAATTAATCTTTTCATAGCAGTAGATATGACATAATCAGTATATAAAATCACAGCTTGAAAACTAACCAGATACACCAGTGCATCACAAGGTATAAATTAAACATTACAACATAACAAATTAATAAGGAAATATACCATATCAACATAAGCATATAATTCAATTTTTAAATAAATAAAAAGTTCATCAAAAACAATTTCCAATGATCCAAAAATTCAAAGTTCTTATTCAATGCAAACTATTTATTTAATTTAATTACAATAAAAATGGATTGCGCAACACCTGTAGTTAATTAAATTATAAACCCAGCTAACAGAAAAATTTAATGACCATGTCAGCACACCAAAAGGGGTGTCCAGAATTTTTGAAACAATTTAAAAAAATTAAATTAATATAATTAAGGCTACAACAGTTAAAAGATCAATTAAATTAATGAAATTGGGTGAAATTGCACAAATTTGGTAGGCACTGACTAATGGCACAACAATGCGTTTTTATAAACCACAATTAAACGGAGGGAAAGTGAGTAGAAACCCTACCTTGTAGTCTTATATGACTCTAAGATCCACAGTAGGCTTTGATTTGATCTAAAACAGAAGAAAACAAAGGATTTTAGAAAAAACCCAAAAAAGGGTAAAATCCTTCTATAAAGAACTTCGTACAAGATACTCAACAAAAACGTATGATTCTAATTGTGCAAGGTTAAAATTTCCCTAAGGTTTACTGCACACCTGATGGAGAAGAAATGTGATGACAGATGGAGGAGATGTGATCTTCCAAAGAAGGAGTAAGGGGGTGCGCCACCTAGGGGGAGAGGGAGGTGCGGCGTGAGGGAGAGGAGAGGAAGAGAGGAAGAAAAGAAAGAAAGAAAAGGAATAAAAAGAAAAGAAAAAATAAGAGAAAAATAAAATAAAAATAAAATGGAAAATAAAAATAAAAATAAAAATAAAATAGAATAAAATAATGGAAAGAAAAAAGAATTAAAATAAATAAAAATGGAAATCTCCCATTTTAATTATTTTTATATTTTTTTGCATAACTCCCTTTATATTTTATTTCATCATTTCTTTTTATCCCTTCTTAATTTCTTTCAAATATTCTTTAAATCTCTTATTATTCTTTTTTAACCTTTAATTAATTATTTTAATTCGAAACACCACGCTAAAGCGTGACATAACATTTTTCCTAAAACGTCTACAGTTATTTAAATTAATTAAAAAGATACTCGGGACCCGAAACGAGATGCGTATATGCATGCATTGGGTTGATTAAATAATTAGGCAACAATAATTAAAAATGGTCTGTACCTGATAAAGACCGAGACATTACAACCTCCCCTCCTCAAGACAACTCATCCCCGAGTTTCCCTTCCGAGGGTAGTGGAACGTTGATAGTAAAAAGTTTTGGCCACTACGTATGTACATCCGTCTCTCTCTCCCAAGTCTCGTCCTGAATGCATTCGTGTTTCCATAACACTCAGACTAGAGGGAATGACTTTCCTTGGAGGTCTTTCATGTTACAGTCGACAATACAGATCAGATGTTCTACAAAGGATGCATCTGCCTCAAGCTCAATGTCATCGGGGTCAAAAGAATGAGACGTGTCTGGATGATATTTTCAGAGCTGAGATACATGGAAAATATTGTGCATGAAATGATACCTCTAGGGTAGCAGTAAATGATAAGATACCAACCCAACTCTCTACACTATCTCAAATGGCCCAACGTATCTTGGTGATAACTTCCCCTATCTTCTGATCCCCTTGTGACCCAACCTCGGAGAAGCACGCAGAAAGACTCGATGTCCCACCTCAAACTCTAGAGGTCTATGGCGATGAATGGTATAAGACTTCTATCTGGACTGAGCTGTAGTCATACGCTTCTGAATCTGCTAAACTTTCTCAAAAGTCTCCTGAATGAGATCAGGACCCAACAGAGCTACCTCACCTTCTTCGAGCCAGCATAAAGTCAAATGGAATTTTCTACCATAGAGAGCCTCATACGGATCCATTTGAATTGTCGCATGGAAGCTATTATTATAGATAAACTCAAAAAGAGGTATATTCTTCTCCCAGGAACCTCCAAAATCAAGTATACATGCCCGTAACATATCCTATAACACTCGTATAGTTTTCTCAGACTGCCCATCGGTCTGAGGGTGATATGTAGTACTCATAAGTACCTATGAACCCAGATCCTTTTGCAACCCTTTCCAGAACTGTGAAGTAAAATGGACATCCTTGTCTGAGACAATAGAATGAGGTACACCATGAAGTTGCACAATATCTCAGATATACCACCTTCCTAACTCATCAATCGCAGGTATATCGGATAGGCAAGAAGTGTGTAACCTTGGTCAACCTATCGATAACCACCCATACTTCATCACTTCCTCGAGGAGATCTTGGGAAGCTTGTAACGAAATCCATGGTGATGTAATTCCATTTCCATTCAAGAATGGATAGAGGCTATAAGAGTCCAACAGGTCGCTGGTGCTCTGCCTTCACCTATTGGCAGGTGGAGCACCAAGTGATGAAACATGCTATTTACTTTTTCATACCAGGACACCAATACTGTCAGCACATGTCTTTGCACATCTTGGTCAGCCCAGGATGAACTACCCAAATGGGGGTATTAGATTCCTTCATCAACTCTTCCCGTAAACCTAAAGGTACCCATACACTGCCATGATAAAGGATATTTTCACTGCCATCAACAACCCAAACATGAGGCAGGTTCTCTCCTGTAATGCTTTCCCTCTAAATGACCCCCTTAGGATTAGTCAAATGTTGCCTGAAGACTTTCTCTAGAAGAGAGGACGTCACTATAATATCTTCTAGAACTGGTTGTCCACTCTACTCCTGAACCTCCGGATGCATATATGAAAACAAGGCCATCATCTACCACTCACTGCTGGCTACCTACATGGATTATATCTATGTATTGTGGCTTAAAGAATCTGCCATGGGATTAACCTTAATAGGGGTATAAGCAAGCTCAAAATTTAACGACTTCAAGTATTCGACCCACCTGCGCTTCCTTAAGTTCTAGTCTCGTTGAGTGGAGATATATTTTAAGCTTTTATGATCTGTGTAGACAATGAATATCTCACCCAACAAATAGTGTCTCCAAAAGAATAGAGCATGAACTACTAATACCAACTCAAGGTTGTGTGTAGGATAGTTCCGCTCGTGAGGTCTCAACTGGAGGGATCCATAATCCATGACTCGATCACCCTACATCAAAACTGCACCTAGTGCGATTCCTGAATAATCACAATAAATTTTATAGCTCTTACCAGGTTCAGGAAGAATCAAGATTGGGGTTGAGGTTAGTCTTCATTTTAACTCCTAAAATGACTTTTCACAAGCTTCTGACCAGATGAACTGTACACCTTTCTTAGTCTGGGCCGTAAGAGGTTCTGCTAAGCGGGATAAATCCTGGATGAAATGCCTGTAATAGCCAGAAAGTCCCAAGAAACTATAGATGTCGAAGACACTCTTGGGATTCTCCCCTGAAAATACACCATTCACATTTTTTTTGGGTCAACTGATACTCCTGATTCATATATAATATGACCCAAGAAGTGTAACTTATCAATCCAAAAGTGGAATTTGATGAGATTAGCGTATAACTGGTGCTCTCTCAGTGTACTCAGCATGATCTCAAGATGGGTTTCATGGTCGTGCCTGGAATTCGAATACACTAAGATGTCATCCACAAAGACTACCACAAATGAATCAAGATATGGGTGAAAAACCTGGTTCATCAGAGCCATGGAGACTGTCAGAGAATTTGTGAGGTCGATGGCATAACCAGATACTCATAAAAGCCATACCTGCTTTGGAATTATGTACATGGTATATCAGATGGTTTCACAAGCATGTGGTGATATCCCGAACATAGATCAATTTTGGAGAAAACAATTGCTCCCCAGAGTTGGTCAAAGAGATCATCTATACAAGGCAATGGATATCGATTCTTTACCATGAGCAGGTTGAGTTGATGATAATACATGCATAAACTAAGGGTACTATTTACCTTCTTTGAACCATGGAGATGTTCTAGGTCAGATGAAACCCTTATCCTCAAGGTCTTCAAGCTACTTTTTGAGTTCCTGTAGATCTGTTGGTTCCATACTATAAGGAGGAATAGAAATTGGTTCCACACATAGAACTAGCTCGATAGTGAACTCCATGTCTCTCATAGGAGGTAAGCCAAATAAATAATTAGGGAAGACATCCATAAAAAGATCCACCACTAGACAGAATTCAACTAGGTGTGTTCCCTGATCGCTCATGAAGAGACATGCCAACTGAGATGTCACTCTACCCAACCCTGCATATTTAGGCTTAGCTCAGTCTTTCCACATATCCCATTCTTCTTTGTGAAGATATGTGTCACCCTTAGGGGATATTAAGGACACCCGATGATGATAGCAATCCACTTGAGCATGATAAGGAGTAATCCAGTTCATAACGAGAATGACCTCAATGCCATACATGTCGAGGATATGGAAATTCCAAAAAAATGGTACCCACCTATCATGAGGGGGCACTCTTGGCACTGACGTATGCCCTATATACTGAACCCAAGCGGAGTGTCAAGAGACATGATGCCGTAATGGTAATCAATTGGAAAACCAATACATTAAACAACAACAAAAAATATAAAGGTGTGCGATGCACCGATATCAAAAAGAGAAGAAACTAAGGTAGAGGCTACTAGAATTGTACCTATAACTATATATGGTCTTGAAAAATGTTCCTCTTATGTTCATTGCATTGAATACATGAGACCTGAGCCACGACCTTGATACGCTACCTGGTTGGCCTGATTAGGCCCACTCTGCTGAAGATGATAGTATGGAACTTGATTTCCTCAACCACGACCTCCACCATTACCTTGGCCTGATTAGATGGTGGAAAAAGAACTTCCATCCTGCTGTGGAGTCATAGATCCCATACCTAATGGAGGTGCAGGTGCAGATCCTCTACCACTGGATGCTGAAGAGAAGGAATGACAAAAACACTAAAGGTGACCCATCCTGCCACAAGATCGACACTCCTTTAGATCTCTCATACACTGTGTCTTCTTGTGACTATCTATTCTGCACTAATAACATGTGACAAATCCCTATACACGTGCTGTTTGTCTTGGATTTCCCCCACTTGCACCTTCAAAATGGTGTTTCTTGCTGCCAAAAGAGCCATCACACTGTCTCAGAATTGAACCACCCTAGCTCACCAGTTTAGCTTCCCTGACATTTTTCTCTGAGATTAGAACCTGATTTATGATCTCTATAATAGTGGTAAAATGGAATATGTTCACCTATGAGCATATAGTATACTCAAGTTCGTCCTCAAAACACCTCGCAGTAGTCTGCACAACACCAGTCAGAGATGGGGAAAAATGCTGAAGTTATGTGAAATGAGTAGAATAATCTAGAACATTCATTGAGCCCTGATAAAGATGTAGGAACTCTCGTGCATGATCATATCTTAGAGTCAATGGAAAAAGTGATCATAGAAGGCTTCTTGGAAGCCATGTCACTAGTCTGATCAGCCTGAGAAACAACGTCCCACCAGTTCTTGGCATAGTCATGAAGCATGTAGACTGCCAATTTGACCCTTCAATCTAGATGTGTCTCAAGGTTGTCGAAGATAGACCTTATAACTTCTATCCATGACTCTGTAGCATAAGGGCCACCACTCCCCGCGAAGGTGGGAGGGTGTTTCTGTAGAAAGTACCGCGTGAGGTCTTCCATAGATGGGGCAGGTCTGGGGATATTCTGAACTGACTGCATAAACCTGAGGTGACTATCCCTGAACTAAGCTTCAGGGTCCCCCAGAAGATCAACAGGAGGTAGTACCATAGGAGGCTCTACAAGAGGTACCATTGGTGATTCGGGACCCACCATCTCTTGAATGTTCTCATTACCACTCTCCTGATGTAGGACATGAAGACATCGCAGTGACATTTTTCTACAATAGTCAAACACACACCTTTAGAAAAGGAGTAAATAAGGTGAGAAAAAAAGTAAGGCATAAAAAGAGATTAGGTACATATCTTGCATCTGAGAACTAAACAACAAAAAACCCGCTTCAAGATATGGGTTTTGATATGCAAGAGACAAATCAAAAAGGATTTCGAAAAAAGTTTTATAGTCTATTCCCATGTTAAGTCAGGATAATATCTAACAGACTATCACAACTTTATATTCAACAAACCAGCATTTTGAAATTTTACCACTAGGCACAACATCACTCACATGAAATGGGAAAATTCATGCTGAAAGTTGATATGGAATGGAAATATGCATGGCATTTTAAATCCTATAGTGCCTATTATGATTCATGGAATGTATTTCCCTCGTATCATCAAGCTGCAATGGTAAACCCATTATTTCAAAAATACCAACACAACAACAATGCAATACAAGTGAGTCACCCAACGGTGAAATCATATCAACAGTAACTGGCATAATCAATAACTTCAATCCCAAACTAGGAATTTGGGTTTTCCCCTGTACATGGGTTAGCTACGTCCAAGAACAGAGTAAATCCAAAATCCCTATATCCTAGTCTCCTGTCTAACCCAAATAGTACGAAAAAAGGAAAAAACAACTATGATACCAATTTGTAACATCCTGACCCATCTCACCTCTAAGATGGCGGCTGGATCAGTGGGTCACATGACCTCAAGCGCATCTCCCCGAATGCCAGAGGCTACCGACTAGAAGCAATGAACTTTTTTTGTCTGAGGGGGAGACTATGCCTTCTTAGGTAATAGGTATTATCACAGCAGAAGTAGACAACAACTAATAATAAATAGAATAAGCATATAAATGAATAAGCTGCAATAGAAGAAATATAAATAATCTAACTGAATAATAATAATCAAGTGTAGAAGCTCACACAATGATGTCATACCATGATGTCTGTCTAAACTAGAAGTATGGAAAACAGAAACTCAAACACACAGTCAACTAAAAGAAAAGAAACAAAGCAGCAACTGCATCACAAGAAAGGCTCGATCATCTGCCCCAGTCTCCATCCTAATCATTAAAGAACAATCAAGAATCAAAAGCAACACACTTCCCCTTGTCAATACCTACGAGCATGTAATCTACTTGAGTGTCAACGATGCCCGAGAAGGGTGTGAGATAAAATCCCAATAGGCCGGAACCCATGGTGTCTAAACCTTTCCATTTCATGAAACAATAAAATGTAGTGTGCCTTTATATAACAATTATAGACAATTAATTAAGTACACTGAAATAAATAACAGGGCCCAGGTTCCCAACAACACCTGTCCCTAATTTCCTACTTCGGCCTAAGCTGGAAGTCTGAAAGGAATACCTATAAGTAGAATACACAAATTCATATATATAAATCCTAAAGGAGTAAGGTAAGACAAGGAAGGGAATACCCCCAAGCTTGTGCTTTGACTTGGGGTCTAAGTCATGTGTCAACTAGGTGTGCTCCAACATAGCAGAAAATATCAAAAATCTCAATAACTAACAAAGACATTAAATATAAACCCTTAGTGCAACATTATTAAGGTTCAATTTAAGAGTTGGAGTCCAACCACATCCCAAAGGTATTTCTACGAAACATCCTTCAATTTATCCAATACCATCGAGCTCGTCTAAGGAAATCTTTTGAAATACCAAATATCGCTCGAGGCATGGATTTACCATGAGTCCATTCCGATCTCACAAAAAATGGGTCGAGTGTCATCCGAGGATGGATTATCCACATTGCCAATGGATCCATCTCGAGGGGACCATTTGGAACCAGTGTCACTCATAAGTATTTAAAATCCTAGGGAAGTCTCGGTCTAATAAAGCCAAAGACACCGCCCCCCGACGCGTAGTGGTAAAAGTTAGGAACAGAGGGTCTAAGAGTGGACCTTAATATGGGACCCACCTACTTTCCCCACCCTAAATTCAATTAAAGTTTTCATAGCAGAAAATATGACATAATCAGCATATTAAATTGCAGCTTGAAAACTAACCAGATACACCTATGCATCACAAGGTTTAAATTAAACATTACAACATAACAAATTAACAAGGAAATATACCGTATCAACATAAGAAGATAATTAACTTTTTAAATAAATAAACTGTTTAGCAAAATCAATTACCAATGATCCAATAATTTAAATTTCGTGTTCAATGAAAACTATTTATTTAATTTAATTACAATAAAAATGGGCTGCGTAACCCCTGCAGTTAATTAAATTATAAAACCGGTTAACGAAAAAATATACCGACCATGTCAGCATGCCCAAAGAGGCTTCTGAACATACTGTAACAATTCAAACAAATTAAATTAATATAATTAAGTCTGCAATAATTAGGCGATCAATTTAATTAATAAAATTGGGTGAAATTACACAAAGTCGGTAGACACCGACTAACGGTACAACAATGCATTTTTATAAACCAAAAAGAAATGGATGGAAAACTAGTAGGCACCCTACCTTGTAGTCATAGATGACTCTAAAATATGCGGTATGATTTGATTTGATCTAAAATGGAAGAAAACAAAGGATTTTAGGAAAACCCCAAAATAGGGTAAAATCCTTCCGCGACAAACTGCGCACAAGATACTCAAAGAAAATGTATGATTCTAATCGCACAAGGTTATCCTTTACCTAAGGTTTAATTCACACCTAACGATGAAGAAATCAGATAATGGACGAAGGAGTTTCGATCTTCCGAAGGAGGAGTAGGGGGTGCACCACCTAGGGGGAGAGGGAGGTGCGATGTGAGGGAGAGGAGGAGAGGAAGAGAGGAAAATAATAAAGAAAGAAATGGAAGAAAAAGAAAATAAAAAATAAGAGAAAAATAAAAGAAAAATAAATGGGAAAATAAAAAGAAAAATAAAATAGAATAAAAGAATGGAAAGGAAAAAAGAATAAAAATAAATAAAAATGGAAATCTCCAATTTTAATTATTTTTTATTTTTTCCCATAACCCCTTTCTATTTTATTTCAACATTTCTTTTTATCCCTTATTATTTTCTTTTAAATCTTCTTTAAATCTCTTATTATTATTTTTCAACCTTTAATTAATTATTTTAATCCCGAACATCGCGCTAAATCACGACATAACATTTTTCATAAAATGTCTGCAGTTATTTAAATTAATTAAAAAGATACCTGGGACCCGCAACAAGGTGCGTACACGCACGCCCTGAGTCGCTTAAAGAATTAGACATCAATAATTAAAAATGGTTCATACCTAATAAAGGCCTAGAAGTTACATAATCTCTTTGTATCACGATATCTCATAAATCTGGATTCAAACTCCATGTAATCATTCTTTATTGCTTTATTTATTCATTAAATTTACTAGAAAAAATTACATTTAATCACCTTGGAAATTGAATTAATAAATGTACTATCATTCTAATATAATGGGCATGAGATATATATTTCTTAAAGAAGTAATAAACCCTATCTTAACCATTCAACCAATTTCATACCAACAATGACACACCTATAAAAATCTACCTCTATACAAGTTTAATTACATGTTTTTCATCTTGAATAAAAGTATGTGATCACATGGTACACATTGATAATGATCAAAAGTCCAGAGACCAATAAACATTATCATATATAGAAACAACCAATGACACCCAAAACATGTGGTGTTTCTATTGGTGGGTCAATCCTCATGATTTTCTCAACTCATGATCACCAAGTGTGAACTTTATGATAAGAAGTATCAATGCTTATGATCCCCCAACACCTGATATCCATACATAAACTATGTCCTGTCAGTGTGATTTATCTCAACCATATGAAATGTATCTAATATTACTATCATAGTATCTCAAGGTTCTCATTATATCTAAGAACTACTATAAACTTTTGATACTATATGTAATCTAAGTACATTACCATAAAAATAGTACATGTAGATGAAACATTACTATGATGGTATGAGAAACAAAAAAATAAACATTTATATATATATATATATATCAAACTATATAAATGTAATGGTAATAAAAGTATATATAGGATTTTGGTCTAGGTAACCCACTCATAATAGTTTTGGTCATGTAAAGAGATAATAAGTATGTCACAACCCTTTCTTGATAGTAAGATTTATAAATAATTTTAGGATTCTACTTGAATATAAGCTCTCATTTACTCATACATTGTAACACATGAGTAGATGAAACTGTTAATTCATGCAACACTTTCATGAAGAAATATCCCACGTGTTTAATTTTATGAAACATATCTTAAATGATATTTTATGTGAAAGATCTCATTCAAATGTTAAATCTTAATATTTTACCCCATTTCATTCATAGGTAGTAGCATGATATTACATTCCTTACCTTAAAATATATATTTTCATACCCTAAGACTTGATCATGTAGTGTCATAACCATGCCTTATGATATGGCTTAATCATAAAGTTGATATAGCCAATTGTATCACATGAAATAGGATTTAGATCATATCATCTCCTTTAATCTTCCACTCGCACTAAATAATAAAAGACTTTGTTCCATTTCTTCTTATATTGTATCATATATAATAAATTATAAAACCATATCAAAAAATCTTTCAGATATATTCCATTTTTTTGAAAACTATCATTAACATCACCATATATCACATCGTATGCAATACATTGTAAAATACCATCAAAAACTCATTTTTATTAAATCTAACACTTTTAGAGTAGCTCTCTGAGTTAAAATCCTATTCAATCGACCACCAAGTGTCCCCCCATAGGACTTTATAGAATAAATAATAAATATGAATCTATAGATCCATAAATGTATGAAATGATCATCCTATAGAAAATCATTAATGCTTCTAAAGATATAAAGGGATCTGATATAATCTCCATCAAACAAATGTATATCTATTCTTTTGTCCACCAGTTACATTGCAAGTTAGCATAAAATCTCATGTGATCCCTTTTTACAAGACATCGAGTGACCATATGACATGTAATAAGTAAATCCCATATATATGACTCATACATTATTGATTATCTGAGTATAAACTGACCAAGTCGATGAATATATCACATGCCATTCATTTTTTAGATGAATATATCACATGACCCTCATTTGAATAAATAAAAAAATCATATGTACCACCCAAGAATAACTTCACACTCCCTTTTCAATCATAGTTGGGGGATTATTTGTCATACTCATCATAATAGAGGAAAAATCACATCTTGGTTTATCTCTAAATGACTACATGATCAACAACATACCCAACCACCCCCTAATTAGCTAAGCCTAAAGGATTTCATAAGAAATTCACTAGGTTATTATGCTAGGTATCTCACCATTATCAGGTATTGGGGACTACAATATGATCCTTATACCCCTAGTATACCAAATAAAAAGTGTATGACATTACATGTGATATAATTTTTGGGTTATCCACCACACAAAAAAACTTTTTAGGCCTCAAGATCATATTCCATATCTCTATACAATAATCTTACTCACACTAACCTTAACATTTCATTATAACCTATACTAATCCATAATGAATATTAATTAGGGATAACTCAATTTCATACTTTAATAGGTTAATTATCATAACACTTCATGAAATTTATATCAATATGTATATATATTCATCGAACATAAAATAATGATAAAGAATATATTTCCTTTTATATGATACATTTTATATTCTTAAAAATATTAATAATAATTAACAAAACATTAGGTAAGATTATATCTATCATATTATATATCATAGAATCCCAAATTAACCTTTTGTTTGCTGAACATTTTGGGTTTTTGTTAACTCATTATATCTATATGTAATTCCTACCACATCTCTACATGACCACTAGATAAAACCCTCCCACTAAACTATTTAATAACATCTATATTGAAAAAAAGTTTGAATGATGGTGACATTTAGGAATCATATTCTTAATGTTCAACTCCCTGGACACATTCAAACTCCTTAAATCAACAACATTAAATGTTACAATGTCAAATTCTATTGTCTACTTATAAATATTCAAAGTACATAATCATACTTGGAACCCTTTCCATCAAACTTTTTCCTTGTAATATTTTCATAAATATTGTAACCATTTTTATTATTTCTTACCAGAACATCCTAAACCCTTTAGGATAAAGTGATATTGACTTTTCCATGGTAACTAAATGAAACACTTTATATTTCTATTTCTTTCCATCCCATAAAAATCTTTTAGGATATTAAGTAAAATTCAATTTTGTATTTTGACTAGAATAATCATTTAGAAAATAGTGATAATAATTATCTCCCAGTAACTAAATGTATCTTTAAAAATTTTATTTACCATAGCATATCATATTTTTTTAGGATATTTAGTAGGAAATAACTATAATTTTATATTGGTACAATCTTTTATTTTTTAACTTTTAACTTCTCTATTTTCAAACATACTCCTACTAGACTCTTAGAAAATATTTTCTCTTCCGAATATCATACTAAGAAAAAAAATCCTTTATTTTAGGAAATAAATCATATTTTATTTTAGTAGGAATATTTAACAAATAAACAATTTTATATATATATCATATATAGTATTTTATGTGTTTGGGACAATTTTTGAAAATAAGAATTTATTATTTTAAATATGCTTCTGATGGGTAGTGGGAATACCTTACCTCATATTTTAACAAATATCTAGATAAAACACTTTTATACTAGATAAATATTTTTATCCTTGTATCATTTTCAAAACTTTTTATATAATTAAATGATTCATCAACCATGTGTATTGAATTCATAACAAAACTTTGTTAATAAATAAAACCTCTTATCATATAAGAGGAATGAGATGACTATACCCATCTTTTATTTAGATTCATTTATGCTTGATATATTTATTTACTTTTAAACCTTTAATGTAAAAACTATTTTCTTTATATTACAACAGTATGGGTAGGGGGATTACAAATAAACAAATATGTCTACGGTGCCTATAAGTACTCAGGATACCCAACCTTAAGACCTCCCACAATACCCCCTCAAAGACATAACCACTAGAATATACCTCTGGGGGTATAAACTCTTTTTCTTTATATTTTGAATTAAAACTAAAAGATATATCCATTATTACCTTGATTTTTAACTCCTATATACTTAAAAAATTATGAAAGTATACATTTGACATCATATACCCTTTAAAACTAAGAAATCAATTTCTATAACACAAACACCTAACATGTACATTCCATAGAGTTTTTAAAACTCCTTCAGTGGAATTAAACTATCCCATCATATGGTATCATTACTTATTCCTTTATAATTTCATTTTTAGGTTTCAATAACCTTGATTTACTACTCAAAGAAAAATTATTAGAATCTCTAACTAACTTTTCTTCTTTTAATTTGATCTTTTAACCACTTATACTATCAACACAACACCAAAACCTAGAAATCAAATGCTCGATTCGTTTATTCTAAATACTTTGAGAACAATAGGGAACATATTTCTTGAACTCATTAATATTTTTGGAACATTTACATCAATGGTAATAAGATGAATTACTTAACCATAACAAGACTCAAAGGAAATATTCAATCAATTGAAGTCATCAGCATACTCAATAATATTGAATATCATTGATATACCCACACTTATACTATTAATAAAACACCAAACCTATAAATAAAATACTCGATTCATTTATTCTCAATAATTTGAGGAAAATATTTCTTGATCTCATTCACATTTTTGGAACATTTCCATAAATGGTAATAAGATAAATTACTTAACTAGACCAATACTTAAAATAAATATTCAGTCTCTCCAAGTCATTAGAATACTCAATCATATTGAGTATAATTGATTTAACCAATCATATTGAGTACAATAGACTAAAATTACTTAGGAAAGTTATCATTCAATGACTTTGAATACCTAAGTGAATAATTTTATGCTTATTACAATTATCTATATTCACCTGCTGAACAACATCAATAGTTTGGTTACTTAGGATTGTGTTTCTCCAACACATAGGAATTTTCCTTGAAAATTTTTCTTAAGATACCAGTCTTAAGAGTTTCTTACATTAAGAGTATTCTTCCAAGAATTGTTTTCAAATAATTTTTTTTGATGACGATGTTATTTATCTATAAAAAAAGTTTTTATTAGATGAGTATCATATTTTATTACCTTTTAATAAAGAATTTTATTAAATGGGATCCCACTAAAATGATGACCCCATTTAAAATCATCATACCCATTAGTGGGTCATGTTCTATATTTCATCACAACTCAAAACAATTATCATTTAAATAATCCATGACTATATTTGGTAGAAAACTATTATCAATAATATCATATATGAATCTTGGATAGTCGAGTGGGTAACTATTTACCTAATTCTTTTAATGGATAAACTCAACTCTATTACTCTAGAATCCTAACCATTAGGGTTTCCCATATAAGTGTAGAACAAATTAAATAACAATAAAATTACACATAAACATCAGGGTCACCACATTACTTGGTTTCCATACATAAGATAATTTATGGGAACCTAACCATTAGGGTCACCCTGACTTATTGATCAGGGTCTTGAAAAGTTATGATTTGGAAGGAATCTCACAGTTAGTATTTGAAGAGGATTTAGTATCACCATCTTATCTCATGTTATTCCCTTTATGTATGTATGATTATAATGATTTAGTTTCTAAATCCTATTCCTTTATCTAAATCAATATGTTCAAACTATATTGATGTATAACACTTTACACAACTCATAGTTTTTGTTACTCACTCAAAAATAGAATCCAAATATATTTATACATATCCTAATTCACATCATGCATAATGTACATGATATATTTATGCAAATGTTTATACTTATATGAAATTGATAATTACCACATGAGTAATCTTGGAGCCGCAAATAGTCAACCCCTAAATTTCATATAATTCTAAAACTTCACATGAAAATTTCATGCACCTTTTGGATGAGATGAATTTGGATATGAGTAAACCTAAGGCTATTGATAGCCAACCCCAACCTTTTAGAATAAGGCATAAGACTCCAATATAATGGGAAGTACAACCCCAAGTACCTCTACCTAAGGATACTTTACTCTAGAGAGATTACAACTCATCATAACTCTAATGATTAGTATATATAAAATATATTTAACAACTAAATTCAATCCAATAAATTTAATTAAAAACCAAAGTCAAGGTAAATTGAAAATAAATCCATTATCATAATTAGAATGTAACTATTTAAATGCATGTATGTTAATCTCTAAAATCAATTTAACAATTAAACTAAAGAATACACATATTCACAATATAAACAATTAATATCTATTAATAATATACAAGGGAATACATTTTAAATAAATGAACAATTCATAAATTTAAATATGAGATAAACATTTATGAACAATTCATAAACAAAATGTAATTGTAAACACTTTATAATTTAGCTATATATTATAGAAATTCCATAATATTTAATAAAAACACTTTATATTTATGTAATAATATGAACTTATTCATATTATTCATTATATGAAATTTCATTTAAATATATGATACTTTATAAAATATAAACATTTTATATTTAAATTTATATTATGTATTTTTTTTCATAATCTAAATATCACATACATAATATTATTTTAACTTTGATCAAATCAATCTTCAAAAATATTTTGATGTGGATCTCCTCCCATGCTAATTAAAATGATTCCACAACCAAGGAAGGAACATCAAATTTAGTGCATTGGAAATCACATAGTAAAGACCTTAAACTCAAATTATATGGTCACAGTGTCAGAGAAATCATGTTAAGAGGTTGAATCATTTGGGACTTTATGGGCTCTGTGGTTTTATCTTTGTCATATTGATATGAAAATGATAATTTTATCATCGCTAAAGCCCATGTATTGTTTACTGGCTTAACTCTATTCTCCATGGAGAATATTTTGTTTTTTTAATCAAAGTGGATTCAACCCTAACTATCCGATATCTGTTGGGGATCCACCCTTTCAACTAGACCTTAGCCTTTAGAGGCATGATTCACCAAGGAGTATAGATTCTTTACAACTTACCTGGGGAAATTTTGTAGCATGTAGAGACCCGTAGCCTGACGTACATGGACATTACATTACATTTGCGGAATACTTAGTACATAACAAAAACACACACACAAGGACCGTAATAGTTTAGTGTCTTTGGAAACTCGGAGTATAATCTTCTAATCGTGGGGAAAGATCTTCAACATCTCCCATAAAGATCTTCCTTTTTATTTTACCTAAAACCTTTCTTTATATCCTGGGGAAAAGAAAACATAAAAGGGTGAGCTCAAATGCTCAGTAAGGGTAAACAAAAGAAATAAAAATCATATCATATCTTTTTGAAAATCAAAAACCTGCAAAAGAGATCATAATTTCATAACATGGGATAAATCATAGTAGTGAAATGAAATCATAACTTAAAACATTACTCATTGTGGCATACACACATAATCATAGAGAATCATTTCTTGTTAGTCAAGACTCATTGCCAAGACTATCTTAGTGGACAAAGTCCCTTTCTGAATCGAGTAATCCTCGTTTCAGTCCTGTTTCACTGAACCGGTATAACCTACCATTCCAGCCATGTCTATCTCATGAGATATAAAATCTTTACCCAATGCATTGGAGGGAGATATAGGTCCCACCCATCTCTTAATGAATCCTTTCTTATGTGTGCCACAAAATCATAAATCATACATCATTGCATAACCCATGTAATAAAAATGGGATTCTTAAACAACATGACATCATAAAACCATTCATATAAGATAAAGGAATTCATAAACATAATTCCATCACAACATAATCAAATCAATGTAAAAATATGGATAGAAACAGAACCCTTTATTATCTTATATGGAAAATAATTTTGATAAAACACTTGAAATGAATTCTTGAGGAAAATATCCTTTCTTCTTCAAAATCAATTTCTTTTCACAAAACATCATGGAATTTTAAAAGAAAGAGATTTTATTAAAAATAGTCATGAAATCTTTTGGAGGAAGCTTCATAAAAATAAGGCTTTATAAAACCGTAAAAATCCGTTCGTGCCGTTTAAGTTAAAAAAAACATTCTTCGTACTTTTGTCGGAAAAGTCAAAAAGTACCTCGTATGAAAAACGACAAAAGATTCCTTTAATATCTTTTACTAAAAACTTACCGAAGGGTAAAATTGGATATAAAATATTTTAGAAGGATGGAAATAATATTACATATTGAAGGAACATTGATGTGGATGATAAAATACACCCCAGTAATTACCAAAGTAAAAACAATCTCGGATAAAAGTGAGATTGTGATATTTCCCTTACCTTAGGTCGGACTTGCTTTGTTCGTGTCCGAAGCTCCTGTATAATGGTTTAAATAATGTTATTGACTTATTCCAGAATCATACATATTGATATGATATCATATATGGTCATATTATTAGCTTCTTGTTAGTAATATTTCATTGTTACTTGTTACTCGGGTCTTTATAACTTTTTGTTCTTATGCGTGTTTTGTCGAATAAATTCTTATTATTATCTTTAGGTTATAGATAATTCATTTACAGAATGGTATTACTGTAGTATATACCATATTCATTCATTCAATTCATTTATATAATCATTATGAAATGAAGATCATGTAGAACGAGTCGCATCACATCGTGGAGACGGTATTCCGTACGTACGCACGAGTGATGATATCGTTCCTATGATCGTGGAATTGTATTGGAGTATATATATATTATTTCAGTATCAATATTACTTCATAATAATCATATATAGTTACTCATTACACCATTATACCCATCCTTGTAAGGTGATGGTGGAAAATAGATTACACCACGGCGTGGAGACGGTATTCCGTACGTACGCACGCGCGGTGATTTCATTTTTCCGTAGGATGGATAGAAGGTGAATTAGGGTTGTTTCATATTTATAATAACATATCAGTATGTAAGTAATACTGATGTTATTACTTTATCATGAAACAACTAAAGAAGAAGAAGTTGAAGAAGAAAGAAATTGAAAAGATCGGTAATGGATATTACCTCTTCTTTGGAACGCCTCTTTGAATCCTCCACTTAAGGAACTAAGATTGGTCTTTGGAGAAGACCAGGACCTCTAGGATTATTCTAGGGAAGTGGAGAGGAGAAAATGGCAGGGGTTGGCCGAGCTTGAGTGCTCAAATTGGTGTGAGGAGGAGGGGGAGGAGGTGTCCTTTTATAAGGGAGGAGAGGGGCACCTTAGGAATATCTCAAAATATTATTTTATATTAAAGTAAAAATCGGTTTATAATGGTTCCAAAGGGTCTTATTTCGAAGCTAAGGTGGGGAGGGGTCGAAATCCTATCAACCAATAGAATTTAGACAAGTTTAGGATATTATTTTAACCTTATCAATTAAATTTAACTCTAAGTTAAATAATTTAACTTTTACCATGTCTTTTTGTTTTCTTTCACTATATGGTTAATACACTTACTATAACATGCCAAACGAACCCCAAATTGTTTATTATTAATATATATATCCTTATCTAAGTCATTTGGCCGAACCTTAGATTTTTAGGAATACAATAACAATTAATAATATAATATTTGATTTAAAAACTATTTTGTGTCAATTTTGACACTATTTGATATATGATTTTTGTGAAAGTCATAACAGAATTATATGTTCGAACCAAGTTGATTAAATCAACACTAATATATCATAGTAACCTAGAAAATTAGTGGAATTCATAAAAAATCTCAAATTACATTTATTTTGGTGTTTATAACATCAATTATGTCAATATTTCATTAATAAGATAATTACTGCATCATCGTTGTGTCATAAATAAATTAAATTATTTTATGTCTAAAAATTAAAAATAAAATACCATCATGTAGGAAATCTTTTTAGCTTTCTAATGAATATTTATAGTCGAATTGATCTTATGTATAACCCCATATTAAAAATTATTTACTTATTAAACTTTGATTTTAACTATTTTAACCCTTCTTTAAATAAATTAATAATAAATGTCCTAATCTAATCCAAGTGGGCCTAAATGGTCATATTTTATTCCTAAGTTTGTTTTTGGTCGAATTACACTTGTACAATAGAATTAGGACATGTGTTAGGGTAATATTAATATCATATTTACCCTTAGTTACCCTATTTACTATTAACCGTGGTAAAAAAAGTAAAAAGTTACTATTCACCAAAAAATTATTTTCATCTCATTGAACCACATTTTAGTCCTTGATATTAACCGTGTCTCTCGGATTTTCGAAATTCCATTCACAGAAGTGGCAAAATTAAGTTTTATGAAAAATTCAGTTTTTTTAACTACCACTTAGTAGTTTCACTATTCATCAAAAATTGATGTTTTTCAGAACAATGCCAAAATTTCATCCTAAGCTATATTTCATATTCCGAATTCAAAAATGAAATCTATTTTACCAAATGCATAACATAAAAGTTGCATTAATTAATTTTATAATTAAATCCCGCTATTAAAACAAATAGCGTGTTTTTAAGAAACAATATCTATCAAAAGATTGACACTTGTTTATGTCTGGTTTAAATGTGAAATTACGTCCAATGACCAACATTGTATTAAATTGTAAAAATATATTCTAAATATACTTTAAAACCACTCAAATTAATAATTTATCACTATTAATTATTTTGATTAAAAAAGTTGTTTTTAATTATAATTTAGTAATTTTTCACTATTCATCAGAATATGAAAGTTATCCGAAAAGTACCAAAATTTCACCTTAGGCTAAATTCGATACTCCGAATCCAAGAATGAAGTTCATTTTGAAAAATAAGATTTACAGAATTTTAAAAAGTGGTTATTACTATTCATAACGGCTAGTTTTAATAATATTTTTATAGCATATCGTTGTTTAGTGAAACTCGGTATTGCGTATTACACACGCTATCGAGGAAGGTCGCGATTGCGTGTAATGCAAGGCAAGTCAAGTATGCGTGTTGTGCAAGCTCCTTTTGGTGTAGCGTACAACACAAGACATTAATAAAATTAAAAAGAATATTTTTTATAAAATCTTGGGCTGTTACATTCTACCCCCCTTAAAATGAATTTCGCCCTCGAAATTCGTCGGGGTTATAAATGGTTTACTATTCGAAAGTTTCTTTAATAGAAACCCACATCGTAAAAAGGAAAGTCAAAACCAATCTTTAAAAACAAAAGTATGAAACGTAACGGTTACCCAAATAAACTAATCATTGGGTTTCCACATAGGTGAAAATATGGATATGGAAGAGAAATCTAACCATCATGTTCTGATGGAGAGTGGTAGAGAACATGGCTATGGAAGAGCCAGTAATCACAAATCCATAAATTTGTGACGATCTAAGGTACCATCTGATTCATCAGGTATAAGATCACTAGGACAACATTTTTGGTTTTCAAGATCATTTCCCCTAAAGTTGAAAATTTGAATTAGAATAAATACTTACTTTATTTTGGTACAATCTCACTGTTGTTCGTGCCTTGAACAATTTCCACTTCATCTCTTAAATAAATGAAGTTGAATTTGTTATTCGTGAAGTGTTAGCAGAACATGTGATAGAATGACGGGTCATTCCATCTGTCTCAAACAAAAGGTTAGCAAAAATTATATGCACAAATCGATCTATAGTGAGATTAATCATATATGGTTCCTAAAATGGACTTATACTTCATATATCATACTTCTTAATATAATAAAACTAGTTTCTACTAAACAGGGACTTCCTGTAGGTCAGTGGTAGGCGATAAAGGCCAGTCGCACTTCGGTTGTGGGTTCGATTCCTACAGCCTTGTCCGAAGCGATGGGCTGTCGCCCGTCCTGCAGGTTGTCCTTTTTCTAAAACTATGTTACTATAACATCCCATCAATAATATCGAAAATATTCTATCCTTAAACAATACTAACTTATGTCCAACATAATCCAGTCTAATCTTTAGGCTTATACATAATACTGCAGTCCACTCTCATAATATAGTGACAACGATTACCAGAGATTTAATACTGTCGTTGATCCCCACATATCATAAGATATGTCTTGTTGGTCACATTCCAAACATTCAAAGTCCTTAATCGTGTATTCTCTTGAATACCTTAGTGAAAACATGAGTGCAGTTAAAAGTTAATACTTTCCATATACCAAAATCCTCAAAATTCTATATACTCAAACCATGATATCACTTAGTCCTTATATCAATCATGAGCTCATGAATACTATCAAACATTTAATTTTCTCCTTATCCCTTCATTATGCGCATATCATCTACATTCCAAAAATATCTGAATAACCTTTCATGGATACTGGTAACATTAATCATATACTTTCAAAACAACAGTGTAACAATCCATAGATGTCTCTTTATTCCAAAATTACACATGATAAACATGTAATCATGCCACTACATTCTCAAACCATTGACCGAGCTTCAAAAATTCTTTCATCTCACATATCATTTGTAGTCTCTTCATCATCATCCACATAAATACTACCCATATGACCATACTGATTCTCTTCATGAGTCTTTCCCTTAGGGCATTTGTTTGCATAATGCCCATACATTCCACATTTAAAACACTTAACCATTTTTGATGTCGTAGCAATACCATTATCCTCATCCATGGTGTTAACCGACCCTTTTCCTTTGCAATTACTTGCTTTGTGTCCTTCTTTTCCACACCCAAAGCATCTTCCAGTTCCCTTGAAACATTCTCCTTGATGCCTCTTCCCACATGATTTACATAGGGGAAATTGAACTTTCTTTCCTCTATGATCATCATGGAACTCCATCTTTCTCTTATTAGTCGAGTCAGGAAACTTACCAAATTTTACTTTATTGATCATGTTGTGAGATTGCTGATTCGGCATAATGATGTTTGGACATCCAAATCCCATTTCATTTGGTTGCTCATGAAGAATATCATTCCATTGTCCATCATATCCTCCATTATTGTGAATCATCTTGTTTCCAGCCATTTTCTAAAACCCAAATAGAATAGTGTTAGATGCAAAAATCATGCTAGGGAAAACAACATAATAAAGGGGGAGTACCTTCAATATCCAACATCTTAGGTTTAATTCTATGATCGTTAGCGTAATTCTATTACTATAACCTATACGTATACTTAACCTTAGGGACATCCCTAGACATACCGTAGAAATATCTCTAGGGATCTCACTAACGTTTTCGCATCCTAGTTTCCAAAGGTTGACTAAACCTTTCCTCTGATACCAACTGTAGAGACCCGTAGCCTGACGTACATGGACATTACATTACATTTGCGGAATACTTAGTACATAACAAAAACACACACACAAGGACCGTAATAGTTTAGTGTCTTTGGAAACTCGGAGTATAATCTTCTAATCGTGGGGAAAGATCTTCAACATCTCCCATAAAGATCTTCCTTTTTATTTTACCTAAAACCTTTCTTTATATCCTGGGGAAAAGAAAACATAAAAGGGTGAGCTCAAATGCTCAGTAAGGGTAAACAAAAGAAATAAAAATCATATCATATCTTTTTGAAAATCAAAAACCTGCAAAAGAGATCATAATTTCATAACATGGGATAAATCATAGTAGTGAAATGAAATCATAACTTAAAACATTACTCATTGTGGCATACACACATAATCATAGAGAATCATTTCTTGTTAGTCAAGACTCATTGCCAAGACTATCTTAGTGGACAAAGTCCCTTTCTGAATCGAGTAATCCTCATTTCAGTCCTGTTTCACTGAACCGGTATAACCTACCATTCCAGCCATGTCTATCTCATGAGATATAAAATCTTTACCCAATGCATTGGAGGGAGATATAGGTCCCACCCATCTCTTAATGAATCCTTTCTTATGTGTGCCACAAAATCATAAATCATACATCATTGCATAACCCATGTAATAAAAATGGGATTCTTAAACAACATGACATCATAAAACCATTCATATAAGATAAAGGAATTCATAAACATAATTCCATCACAACATAATCAAATCAATGTAAAAATATGGATAGAAACAGAACCCTTTATTATCTTATATGGAAAATAATTTTGATAAAACACTTGAAATGAATTCTTGAGGAAAATATCCTTTCTTCTTCAAAATCAATTTCTTTTCACAAAACATCATGAAATTTTAAAAGAAAGAGATTTTATTAAAAATAGTCATGAAATCTTTTGGAGGAAGCTTCATAAAAATAAGGCTTTATAAAACCGTAAAAATCCGTTCGTGCCGTTTAAGTTAAAAAAAACATTCTTCGTACTTTTGTCGGAAAAGTCAAAAAGTACCTCGTATGAAAAACGACAAAAGATTCCTTTAATATCTTTTACTAAAAACTTACCGAAGGGTAAAATTGGATATAAACTATTGTAGAAGGATGTAAATAATATTACATATTGAAGGAACATGGATGTGGATGATAAAATACACCCCAGTAATTACCAAAGTAAAAACAATCTCGGATAAAAGTGAGATTGTGATATTTCCCTTACCTTAGGTCGGACTTGCTTTGTTCGTGTCCGAAGCTCCTGTATAATGGTTTAAATAATGTTATTGACTTATTCCAGAATCATACATATTGATATGATATCATATATGGTCATATTATTAGCTTCTTGTTAGTAATATTTCATTGTTACTTGTTACTCGGGTCTTTATAACTTTTTGTTCTTATGCGTGTTTTGTCGAATAAATTCTTATTATTATCTTTAGGTTATAGATAATTCATTTACAGAATGGTATTACTGTAGTATATACCATATTCATTCATTCAATTCATTTATATAATCATTATGAAATGAAGATCATGTAGAA
Source organism: Viscum album (assembly GCA_963277665.1). Taxonomy (NCBI): domain Eukaryota; kingdom Viridiplantae; phylum Streptophyta; class Magnoliopsida; order Santalales; family Viscaceae; genus Viscum; species Viscum album. The sequence continues at coordinate 1,322,400,131 of OY728138.1, forward strand.
CGAGTCGCATCACATCGTGGAGACGGTATTCCGTACGTACGCACGAGTGATGATATCGTTCCTATGATCGTGGAATTGTATTGGAGTATATATATATTATTTCAGTATCAATATTACTTCATAATAATCATATATAGTTACTCATTACACCATTATACCCATCCTTGTAAGGTGATGGTGGAAAATAGATTACACCACGGCGTGGAGACGGTATTCCGTACGTACGCACGCGCGGTGATTTCATTTTTCCGTAGGATGGATAGAAGGTGAATTAGGGTTGTTTCATATTTATAATAACATATCAGTATGTAAGTAATACTGATGTTATTACTTTATCATGAAACAACTAAAGAAGAAGAAGTTGAAGAAGAAAGAAATTGAAAAGATCGGTAATGGATATTACCTCTTCTTTGGAACGCCTCTTTGAATCCTCCACTTAAGGAACTAAGATTGGTCTTTGGAGAAGACCAGGACCTCTAGGATTATTCTAGGGAAGTGGAGAGGAGAAAATGGCAGGGGTTTGCCGAGCTTGAGTGCTCAAATTGGTGTGAGGAGGAGGGGGAGGAGGTGTCCTTTTATAAGGGAGGAGAGGGGCACCTTAGGAATATCTCAAAATATTATTTTATATTAAAGTAAAAATCGGTTTATAATGGTTCCAAAGGGTCTTATTTCGAAGCTAAGGTGGGGAGGGGTCGGAATCCTATCAACCAATAGAATTTAGACAAGTTTAGGATATTATTTTAACCTTATCAATTAAATTTAACTCTAAGTTAAATAATTTAACTTTTACCATGTCTTTTTGTTTTCTTTCACTATATGGTTAATACACTTACTATAACATGCCAAACGAACCCCAAATTGTTTATTATTAATATATATATCCTTATCTAAGTCATTTGGCCGAACCTTAGATTTTTAGGAATACAATAACAATTAATAATATAATATTTGATTTAAAAACTATTTTGTGTCAATTTTGACACTATTTGATATATGATTTTTGTGAAAGTCATAACAGAATTATATGTTCGAACCAAGTTGATTAAATCAACACTAATATATCATAGTAACCTAGAAAATTAGTGGAATTCATAAAAAATCTCAAATTACATTTATTTTGGTGTTTATAACATCAATTATGTCAATATTTCATTAATAAGATAATTACTGCATCATCGTTGTGTCATAAATAAATTAAATTATTTTATGTCTAAAAATTACAAATAAAATACCATCATGTAGGAAATCTTTTTAGCTTTCTAATGAATATTTATAGTCGAATTGATCTTATGTATAACCTCATATTAAAAATGATTTACTTATTAAACTTTGATTTTAACTATTTTAACCCTTCTTTAAATAAATTAATAATAAATGTCCTAATCTAATCCAAGTGGGCCTAAATGGTCATATTTTATTCCTAAGTTTGTTTTTGGTCGAATTACACTTGTACAATAGAATTAGGACATGTGTTAGGGTAATATTAATATCATATTTACCCTTAGTTACCCTATTTACTATTAACCGTGGTAAAAAAAGTAAAAAGTTACTATTCACCAAAAAATTATTTTCATCTCATTGAACCACATTTTAGTCCTTGATATTAACCGTGTCTCTCGGATTTTCGAAATTCCATTCACAGAAGCGGCAAAATTAAGTTTTATGAAAAATTCAGTTTTTTTAACTACCACTTAGTAGTTTCACTATTCATCAAAAATTGATGTTTTTCAGAACAATGCCAAAATTTCATCCTAAGCTATATTTCATATTCCGAATTCAAAAATGAAATCTATTTTACCAAATGCATAACATAAAAGTTGCATTAATTAATTTTATAATTAAATCCCGCTATTAAAACAAATAGCGTGTTTTTAAGAAACAATATCTATCAAAAGATTGACACTTGTTTATGTCTGGTTTAAATGTGAAATTACGTCCAATGACCAACATTGTATTAAATTGTAAAAATATATTCTAAATATACTTTAAAACCACTCAAATTAATAATTTATCACTATTAATTATTTTGATTAAAAAAGTTGTTTTTAATTATAATTTAGTAATTTTTCACTATTCATCAGAATATGAAAGTTATCCGAAAAGTACCAAAATTTCACCTTAGGCTAAATTCGATACTCCGAATCCAAGAATGAAGTTCATTTTGAAAAATAAGATTTACAGAATTTTAAAAAGTGGTTATTACTATTCATAACGGCTAGTTTTAATAATATTTTTATAGCATATCGTTGTTTAGTGAAACTCGGTATTGCGTATTACACATGCTATCGAGGAAGGTCGCGATTGCGTGTAATGCAAGGCAAGTCAAGTATGCGTGTTGTGCAAGCTCCTTTTGGTGTAGCGTACAACACAAGACATTAATAAAATTAAAAAGAATATTTTTTATAAAATCTTGGGCTGTTACATAGCAGGTTTCTTAGCTTCCAAAGGTGTTTAGTGGGAGACATTGATTATCTATCTGATCATTTATTCTCTTCCTAGGGATTGTAAAGAATTTTTTATGACACTCTCGAGATTCACCACTTCAGACCCCCATGATATTGCTTATTAATTCCCCCATACTTGATTTCTTTTTTATAATCAAATGATCTAAATTATTAGTTAATTATGAATAATTCATGATTAAATACAAAATATTTATATTTATACTTATTTTATAATTTATAAACTCTTTATAAATTACCCATATGATTTAAAAATAAACAATTTATTTATAATTCATAAGGAATTACATATAATTTGGTAAAAGGTATTTGAATATTAACATTTAATATTATTGAATATTTATTAATAAACATTTCTTAAGAATTTATTGATTAATTATAAAATATTTATAACTAATAATTTTTTAAAATATTTATAAATTAATATGTATCCCCAAAATAACTTTTATCATTATTTATAAACAATTTATAAATAATAAAATTAGATTCATAATTTAATTAAATGAAAATAAAATTTTCACCAACAATCATATTTTACGATTTAGGAAAAATCAAAGAGTATGATTGATATCCTAAATACTGGCGCTATCAGTCATATTTTACGATCGATAGATCTTCCATGTCCTATAATGTCCTTATCATATTTAATAACACACCTTGATGTCTCCTTAGTAATTCGATGATTAGTTTTTTTTGAAAAAACAACAATGTAAAATTGTAAGGTACATACCTTGATTTCCCCTTGTTCAGTTTTTTGAACAAATCCACGTCATTTTTACCAAGTCATGAATTACAATCTCCCTATATTATATTCCTTATCTCATACAACCATAACAAAACTAAATCATATTTTACAATATGTGACATGATACACAATATGATTTTAATTTCTTCATTTCATAACATGATTTCATATATCTAAACACATGATAGAATTTGATAGCACTACTAGGTTTCAAAGGGATCTAACAACACTTATTAATAGATTCAACATAAGTTATTAAAGAAACCCAAACCCAAGACTACTATGCTCAATATATGTGACAATGAAAAACTTGAAATAAAGAAATGAAGAAACTAGTGCGTGTACCTTACAACATTGGTCACAGTAGCATCTATCTTTATCACATATAGTTAATGAAGATCCAATAAGTGATAATAAAAATATGTACCGCCTATGTGGGTATCCATGAGATATATAATGTAACATCCCTGACTCGTAAGACACTAAACCAGTGCTTCAAGCTGGGTCATCACATGACCTTAAGTGCACCTCCCCATATGCCAGAGGTTACCGACTAGCAGCGAGGGTATAATGAGTCACATGGGGAGACTATACCCTCTTTACTAGAGTAATCCACAATAGATAATAATTTTAAAAAAATAGTAAACAATAAACAACATGCATAAATAACCCATTCCCAAAACTGGGCATAATCATATACAATAGTAAATATGTCATGTCATGCTACAGTGCAGGTGAAAGAAACCTAAAATAAAACAATGGCCAAAAAATTACCAATAGGTCCAGGCTCTAAGTCCGGATCCTTTTCCATGAATATCCCAAGCCCAACTCAACATCTTAGTATATGGCCCTTGCCCTTGTCCTGACCTGCAACCAAGAAGTCTGCTCGGGTACCCAACGACTGCCCGAGTAGGGTGTGAGTAAAAAACTCAGTAGGCCACCACCAATGGTGTTTAAAAAATATCCAATATAATAGATAGTGCATGTTAGTACAAAATGAAAGGTAAGTAAATAAGGGAAAATTTAGGTTCCATTAGTTAATAAGGTTCATTTAGTTCGTGACTAGAGTTCATCCCAATTTCATTTATTATACCATTTTCACACATAATCCATTTCAAATTATTCTCTTTGGGTTAGGAATATATATCATCCATACATGGGTCTAAGGCAATCAATCATAATGCATAGGGGAGATCAATCCAGTCCCTATCTCACTAGGGACACACATATCACATCAAACCATTATCCTCACCTCGAAGCCTTAGTTTGGGTGGAATGAAACCGTTAGGGGAACAAATCCTCCATCCCCTTCCCTAACTCATGCATTTTTGGGTGGAGTTTAGAGCCTTAGTCTATAACTCGACCCGTGGGTGCAAAACCTCAAGCCAATACCACACACTAACAAGCCATGTGCACATTCTTATTTATCAATCACCACAACCATACCATAACACAAGATGACATAACCAATGCCATTGGAAATCATCATTCACAATGCATAGAAAACAACATGGGAATTAATACTATACCATAACCCATTAACACATTTTCCAATTACAACTCATATCTATTTAGCCAAATTTTCATTCCCGTGGCATAACCTGTTAGGTGTATTCAAAAAACCCTATGCCTTAGCCACATTCATCATTTAATATTCATTAACCCATTTATCCCATTTATCATTTCACAATAATTTTCCCAATTATGCATTTCAAGTACAATTCTCATATCACATAACACAATCCCTTTATTGCATTCAACCATTTAGGTGTACCACATAATCGTCATGTATTGACCCATTCCAAAAATTCATCCATTACCTTATTACATATCATTAAAATATATTCCCTTATTTATTCCATTGTATAGTTACAATTTTACCATTTAATATGCACTAACCCCCCTGATGCATTTCTAACCACAATTTGCTAAACAATTGACACAATCCCATTCGACCCAAATTGCCCGTTTCCAGGTCACGCCAAGCAACACCTTATACCTTATCACCCTAGGCATATCTATTATCATTACATTTAAACTTAATCAACCATTAACACATGTTCTACATGGGTTCCACATTATCACTCAAAAACCCTTCATTTAACCCTACCATTTTCTAAGTCCGAAAAAGCCGGTGCACCCCATGGGCGGCCCTTAAATGGTTAAGCCATCCTCTTAACATCCCATGGGGATCGTGAGGGTTGAAATTCATCACTTAGACACCCATTTTTATCAAATTCCTCAACAACACCAAGAAAAACAAAAGGGGGGGGGGAAGAGCACAAACTTCCATGCATAAACCCAACATAAAACTATGGGATAATGCTTGTAGACCACCTAACTCGAATCTAACAATGAACTCACTCTTAATCATATCCATAGATCTAGGTTCAAACACCCCTTGAAGCCCCAACCTAGGTTCCATCGGAAAACAAAGGGGTTTAGAGATTCGGAAGAATCTGGGAGAAACCACAAGCCCTATTCCGAAAAAGAGAAGGGAGGAGAGGATTAGACATACCCATAGCTTAGATTCACAACCAACGACATCCAAAACGACCAATAATCAAAGGGGTAACACCTCTTGGAAGCTTGGGTTGTCCAATTTTGTCACTAGAGTTGATAGGGGAGTAATGGAGGAAAATCCTGAGTTGGGGTTTAAAACCCCAAAGTGGAAATTTTTTAAATTTTCCAACTTTTCTGGGCCGCACACTTTACCTGCACGGTTTTCCAAATCATGCACAAACCGTGCAGAATCTACTGCCTGAAATCACCCACTTTGCATGGTTTCCTGGGAATTCCACATGGTTTTCAAAACCGTGAATAAGACATGAATAAGCCTCTGTCCATGTCTGCATGGTTACCTGGGATGATTCGCACGGTTTGCACTAACCGTTCGCAAACCATGCAACATGCTCAAGAACCGCCCTTTTCTTCCTATTTCGTGTCCCGAACCCCCAGAACACTCCTGATCCTTCACATAAACTTTGGGAAAAACTTATTTATCCTAAAAAGGAGATTCCAAACCAAAAATTAAATAAAAACATACCTTAAGAAGATCTGAGATCTTACATCGTATCACTCTAATTTTGAGCGATATTCTTCTTCACACCATGGTGTGATAGAACCTCATAGTATAATGGTGTAAAAACAAATAGAGCTAATTTGGGGGATTTTTGGACAAGGAAAGTGATAAAAATCATTTCAAAACCATCGTATGGTAGTGGGATTTATAAAGCCTTTGAGGACTCTCCTTATTTGTATGCTTTAATTTACTCATGTGTTATAGAAAATGAGTAAATGACACTACCAATTCATATAATGCTTACATGAATGCATATCCCCTAAATTTTATTTTATAAAATATATCTTAAATGATATATTATATGTAATATCTCATTTGAATGTTAAATATTAACATTTTAACACATTTTATTCATAGGTAGTAGTGTGATATCACATAACTTGCCTTATGATTTAGATTTTCATACCCTATGAATTTCTTGTAAAGTTTCATAACCATGCCTTATGTTATCCCTTAATCATAAAGGATAATATACATAATTTAATCACATGAAAAAGGATTTAGGGAATATCATCTCCTTCACATCAACCACCTAGTATAGAGACACTAGTCAACTAATGGATCACTAGGAGGTTTTTTCTTCTTATAATAGTCAATAACAAAATAAAAATATCAATGAATACAGATCATCACCATATTCTATGAAGAATGACACCCCTCACACCCAAGTGAAAATTATGCACCCTAGTAGTCATTCCCATACTTGGACACATAACATGTTGTACATTTTCAACATATAGGAGAACCCCACACCCATACTTCCAACTTGCCTCTAGTGGTGAAAAAATAGTTTGAATGAAATAAATTAACTTATGAGAGGTAATGTAGAGTCTATAGAGAGAAAACAAGATTCTTAAAAAAAGAGTCTCATCACACTTACTCACACATCCTAACATACATAACAATTAATGAGCACAAATATAAATAATGAAAAATGTTTAGAACCACCTACATAGATTCTACATGTGTTTTATTATTTAAAGAAATCGTCAAAATCATACTTAATCCACCAAAATTGGTGAACCTAATAAAACCCCTCAATTCAGGGATTTGAGATGAATAATGAGAGATAAATAAAATAAAATAAATATTTGAGATTATATAGGGTTAACCTTACATTAAGGATCAATGAAAAATTGATGATACTCAAGTATATCTTTGAATGAGGTGTTGGGAAGTCCATGAATGATGGAAAGATCAAGTATGGGTGTCCTATGTCAATTCATAGATATTGTAAAAGGGGAATGAGGTTTTAAAACTAATTTTATATAAAATAAAAAAAAATTAATCAAGACATATTAGTTTACAGACCATCGAGTAGATGATAGAATTTTAATGATTCTCAATGGATCATTGGCCACATAGTATAGATCCATTGGCAAGATAATGTCTCTGTAAGAGGTTTTATCTCTGTATAATGGTCATCAGGTGCTTGATTGTCCTCCACCTAATACTTGATGGTATAAACTACTATATTTTAGAAATGATACTCCCAAACCCTACCTTTTATCCTTAACCAAATCTTTAAAGGTATTGAATTCATATGAAATTAGTTATAATTAATTTATAAAATGATAAAAAATAAGTTCTAGACATACCTAAAAAATTATAGGTCATTACAAAATTTCCACTATGGGCTTCTCATCCCTAATATGCATCATTAATCTTCATCTATAAAAATCTACATATACTGAGATTTGATATCTAACTTCTACTCCTACATCTTCACCAAGATGAATCCATGATTCCATTATACATTCGCTAGAGTAATCTTCTTTCCCAAAATCTATTTGTCACTCTGATCCACTACTTGAACATGATTCTTCTTGAATAATGTGACTGCATCTAGTTCAACATCTTTGCTGTCAGTCATATGTGAGGGGTCTAGATCATAATTCTAGAGTTGGGATATGTGAGACACATCATGTATAAAACAATTTCATATAGAAATCGCTAGTTGGTAAGGTATGATACTATCCATTCTAAAATATATAATGGTCCCATGAATGATGGAATGATCTTCCTTTGCATCCCCAATTGAAAATAACCCAACTATTATGAAAACGGAAAGACATATCAGTCACCTATGAAGAACTCCAATAGTTACTAACTCTAGTCAATATATTACCACTACTTACTCTAAGAAATAATAAACTTATTATATATCAATGAAAACCTCTATAAGGTTTACTGTATAAGAATTGACATGATGATGTCTAACTTTATTTCCTTCAACAAATATGGAGGATAATTACATGGTTAAACACATAGAGCCTCAAAGGGATCCATTTGTATTGAATCCCAACAACTATTTTTATATAAAAACTCTTCCAAATCTGTATAGTCTTCCTAATACCCACTAAAATCCAACACATAAGCTTATATCATATACTTGAGTATCCCAATCATTCTCTATGACTACCCGTACATTAGCAGATGATAATATGTACTCATATTTAACTGAGTTCCCAAATTTTTCTATAACCCTTTTTAGAACCAATATGTAAATCACACACATATATTTTATATAATATTAATGAAAACCCCATATAATATAATGACCTCCCAAATATATAATTTACCCAGATTATCCACCGTATGAGTGTTTTAGATAGGAAAGAAATGTGATACCTTCATTAGTCAGCCAACCAAAAACCACATAGTATCATGACCTTTATAGACCTATGAGAAAATCCATGGTAAACTCATAACACTTTCAAGTGGTTATTGGAAGCTGTTGAGGAAAACTTAGGTCACTAGTATTCAAACTTCACCTTCTGATTGATAAGGCAATAAGACACATAGCCTGTAATGCCCCTCTTTATGCCCAACCAACTTAATAGATGTGATAAGTCATGATACATATTTATTCACCCTGAATATATTTCCCATTGAGAGGCATGAGATTACCTCATCAATTCCTCTCTCATACACATTGGGACTACCTCATAATTATAGATATAAATAATTTAATCCTCTCCCCAAGTCTATCCTAATATGGGATCCTCACCATAGAGCCTTTATAGTATCATGAATTAGTTTGAATCAGACTCCTAACTCAACTTTACCCAATATAATAATTAGTAATTGATAACAATATATAACAATACAAACATTACATATATAAATATTACATCATTTTAGATGAATATTAATTACATATAATTACAACCCATGTCAGAACCATAAATTTTTAGTGTATTTGGAAACTTGGATACATAAAAAATTGTTATATAAAATATATACATCATCTCCCACTTATTTCATCACAACTAGCACCATTTTTATACATACCATACTTAAATCCTTTTATTCATATCCTAAGGAAAAGGAAACATAAGAAAGGGTGATCTTAGATGCTCATTGAGGTTAAACAATGGAGATATAAATCAATAATCAAATATAATAATATCATGAGTATACGAGTATGAGAACATAATATTAAAATTTGAAATTCATACCCAAAAATTCATATAATCATGTGGAATGACCTAAATCTTGGTAGTTCATAAGACATGAATCATAAAGTAATCAAAGAACATGATCCATGAGAGGATAACATTGGAATAATATCAAGTCATAAAAGAGTTTAATAATGCGTGTCATAATCAAAATCATAGAAATATTATTCCAAGTCTACCCACAGATACATTTATCACATGTTAGGATTGGGATAACCACCCGTATACCTGCTTTGGGATTGAGAGAACCTATCGTATACCCTCTTTTAGGCTTGGGATAACCTCCCATGTACCCTATTTTGGGATTGAGATAACATCCCATATACCCTTTGAGCTAAAAAACAATAATATTTACCCAATTAATTGGAGGACTATAATAGAAACACCCATCACATAATCATAATCAATTCATATGCATGAAACAAGATCATGAAAACATTAATCATTACATCAAAGATTATCCCATGAAAAATAAAATAGATTTCATCAATATTTCATTATCATAATCATAAACCATTTAGATAAATAATAAATATATTAAAATTGGATCATATCCATAGTAAATCATAAGAAACATAAAAATATGTTTTCATGGATGAAAATACCTTTAAAAGATCAGTGGAACATTTCTTGAGGAAAATACTCTTTCATTTTGAAAAAAATTATTTAAAATCTAAAAAATTTATAAAATATTAATGAAAAAATTTTCATTGAAAATAACCATGTAAACTTATAATGTAAGTTTCAAATAAAAGATAATACATGATATTGGGAAATTTTTTTCATGTGGTGTACGTTAAAATTGAGATTCTTATCACATTTTCGGTAAAAATTCAAAAGTAAATCATTAAGAAAGTGATAAGAAGATTCCTTTTAAACTTCTTTATAAAAATTAAAATATGGGTAATAGTGAATTTATACAATCATCAGGGAATAGTAAAAACATTATTGAAAACATTTTAAATAAAATATTGATATGGAAGAAAAACATTCTCGACCGAAGAGATAAATAAAATTAGTTTTCCTTAAAAACATTATTTTGGTCTCTTAAGTACTTGAAAAGAAAAAAATGAATGAAAAAATGTAATATTTATAAATATAAATAGGATAATAAAATATATAATATTTTTTATAGATAGATCATATAATTTAATCATCATAAATTTAATCATAAACAATCTCGGTAAAAATTGAGATTGTAACGCAAAACCCTTCACTTTAGTAAGTTTTGAATCATTACCTCCATGAAAGAAATAACTTTAAATGAAAATTTTTATACCATTAATATAATTATATCCATTATATATCGTATAAATTTGGAAATATATACACCACATGAAGTAAATGAGTAGTGAATATAATATTTGTCTCATGAAAATAAAAGTGAGATGAGAAACCATTACTTTGAGTTTATCTTTCTTCATAAGCACTCTAAAATATTTTATAATAAATTTAAATTCATTTTAATAATATAAATATCCATATTAATACCTATAATACCATATACGGTCTACTTATAACATTTAAACACCCATTTATTAGTAATTCTTTATTAAAACCCTCATTTATTTGTGTTAATTGTTTCATTTTTCATGTATATTTCAGTTTAGAAGTTATATTATTTTTACTTTCATCATGGTTAAATCATCCCCAAAATCTTAATAATTTAATAATTATAATATTTAATCATTATATAAACTTTTATAACCATTCATATAAATCACTTATAAAAAATGAATTACTTTACTTTGTGGAGATGGTAGTCTGTATGTACGCATGAATGATGTTTTCCACTTTTCAATGGATGGAATGAAAGAAAAGTAAAAAATGATTCACATTTAAAAAATAATTATTGTATCATAAATATAATATATAAACATTAAATTCATCATAATAACTAACCATTAAAGTTAGTTATGGAAAATTAATCATATCACTACGTTATGGCGGTAGTCCACATGTACACACGAGTGATACTTTTATTTCCCATTTGATGGAGAAGAGGTGGGAAATGGTTGTTCGATAATAATAATAAAATATAATTATATTTATGATACATTCATCATGTTTTTATGCATACAACAAGTTTAGAGAAGGTGTGAGAAGAAATAAAATTCAAAGAGTATGGTTAAGATTTATACCTATTCTTTAGGAGACCTCCTTTGCCTTACAACTTAAGCCTTGAAATATTAGTTCAAGGAGAATAATAGGAGATATAGTATGAAGGGAATGAATATATGGATTTTTTAAAGTAATTATTTTCTGATATATAGGGCTCAAATTTTGTGAATAATGGAGGAGAAGAGGTGAGTTAGGGGTGGGATACACATGGAATTACTTAAAATATTTCAATAATATTAGATCACTTTCATGAGAATGTGGAAAAAATGGAAAAGTGGTTATAAGATAAGGTTATATAAGGATTAAATATATTAAAAAAATAATAATTATACAACTTTATGTGGCATTAATACCCTTATATCCCAATATTAACCCCTCGATAAACCCGTTTTAACATTAATCGTAGTAACAAAATTTTACTATTTTTACTCTTCATCATGACAAAAAAATTAAGTTGAAACTATTAAATTATATTAATTATTATTATTAAAAATAATTAATCCATTTTAATATATTAAATTTCTATAAATGGTATAATTCAATTTTAAATTAGCTTGCAAAACGCGATGAAAACTCGTTTTAGAAAAATGCATTTTTAGTATAAAAGTGAATTTACATTTATTCCATGTTTTGTAAAAACCATAAAATGAATGTTAAAATATTTGATTTAATATATAATATATAAATTTCATTAAAAATATTAATAAATATAGATCAATTCAATTTACTAAGATAAAAACACATTGCACCCATAAAAAAGTTTTTTAGAAAAATGTGTTTTTAAGCCTAAAAATAAACTTATACCAAAATAAAGTATAATACTTATTAATAAGTAATTAATTAGATTATTTATAATTAAATTAGACTTATGTTACTTTAATATCAAATTCAGAACATAATTTTACTTTTAAATTATTTTATTTAATGAAAAGAAATAACAATTTTACAAAAAACAACATTCTTCACTATTCACTGAAAATAGATCTTTTTAGAAAAATCTTAAAAAATCACCATAATATAATATTGAAATGATAATTTTAAAAATTATATTAATTAAATAAAATGAAATTTCTAAAATTATTTGAAATTAATTATAATGTTCCCATACAAAATGAAATAAAAATCATTTTTGAAGCATAAATGGACTTTAATGAAAATTGAGTACATATTTATTATGAATTATTAAAAACATTTGAATTATTTAATTTTTTTTAAAATTTTTTAATAATTTTTTTATTACTATTCATTCCTTCTAATTTAATTTATAGGCTAAACTAATTACTATATCACAGTTCATTTGGACTCGGGGTTGCATGTAAAGAAAGTTATCTAATACCTCAAGTTTGTTTCAATAGAAGTACACATAAAATATTGGTGTGTTACATTATAACCCCTTAAAATGAATTTGATCCTTGAAATTCCATTACTATAATATAAAAAATGAGGATATATCTACTTTAGAACATCCTCAGGTTCCCATATAGTTTCTTTGAATTTCTGATTCCTCTAAAGAAATTTAAACATGTGAGTAGTCTTATTCCATAAAACCTTATCTATATGATCCAAGATTTATACCCATTATTATTCAAAATAAATATCATGAATTAATGGTATAACCTATGAGTTTAGTACATGTGAAGGTTCATGTATGTACTTCTTTGAAAGAGATACAAGGAACACATCAGGAACTTGAAAAATGTTTAGTGGAAGCGATAAGAGATAAGATACAATCCCTAATCGATTAAGAATATCAAAGGGACTAATATAACTCAGGATCAACTTTACATTATTTTCTAATCCCACAACCATATTGCATGGATAAATTCATAGTAATAAATTCTTACCAACTTTGAATTCTAGATCTCATGGATGATTGTTAGTGTAACTCTTTTGTCAACGTTGAGCTACCTTGATGTGCTATTGAATGGATATAAACTTATCTACCATTTCATTATATAGCCCATGTACCCATATATTTATTTTTCTATATTAATTCCAACATGTTGGAGTTTTTCACATCCTTCCATAGAAGGCTTCATAAGGGGCCATCTGAATGCTTGAGAGAAAGCTATTATTATAAGAGAAATTGACAAGCGGAAGGTGTTAATCCCACCACAATTAAAATATAGAAAAAAATATATTAGAATATAATATATATTTTGAATGGTACTATTAGACTAACTATCTATATTAGGATGATAAATAGTACTGAAAAACAACTCTATATCTAGAGCATAATGAATACTTCTACAGAACTTTGAGGTAAACCTCAGATCTCGGTTGTATACAATAGAATATGGTACTCCATGCCACCTTATAAATTTATTATTATATATTCTAGAAATTTGATCCAGAGATAAATATTATCTAATACCAATGAAGTGTTCTGAATTAGTAATGTGATCATCTATAACCCAATAACATTATGACCTTTATATTTTTTAGAGAGTTCTATGAGAAAATACAAAGTGATGTTTTCCCACTTCCATTCTGGTATGGGTAATAGGTGTAACATCCCCTTATACTTTTATCTCTAAACCTTAACTTTCTAACATACCAATCAATGAGATACATATTCCTCAATATATCTATTTATATTGTCCCACCAAAAACACTCTTTTAGATCTCTTTACATCTTTAAACTTTTAGGATGAATAGAAAATGATGAGCTATGAGATTATTCCAATAGGTTTTTCTTAAAGTCCAGTATTGACATGATCCATACTCATTTTCTATACCTTATCATTCCATCATAATCAAAATTGAGCTTAGGAATATTTCTCACATTCTTTTATAGATTTCATCATTTTATACTTATTTAATATTTATATAGAAAAATGGTTGAAAACTCATTTGATAAAGATTATATCTATCTCATTACTTAAAGAATTCAAGTCCCATAATTTAAAAATATAGAAATATTAGATTATTTTTGATCATCATCATATATAAGCTATCATGATCCATTCAACACAAAGCACCAACCAATTTTTTTACTTTTTGAGGGTGGTAATATATTGAGTAATCTTAATATTCAATAAAATCCAACCATATTATCTGAAACATATTCAAATCTATCTGGGTGAATATAACTTTAAAATTTTATGATCCATATATATTTCACACCTTTCTCTATAAATATAATTCATCTATATCTTTAATGAAAATATTACTACTACTAACTCCAAATCACTAGTTAGTTAATTTTATTCATGAACCTTCAATTGTAACAAGGAATAAGATATCACTATATTGTTCAGCATAATAACACATCCCAACCCCTTCCTTGATGAATCAATATAGATCACACACCCTTGTCCACTATAAGGTAGTGTGAGTACAAATGTGTTGACCAAAATTATTTTTAGCTCCTTTAAATTTTCCACACATTCATTTATAAAAAGAAGCTTGACTACATTCTGAGTTCACTAGGTTAGTGAGTTAGATAGCCGTGAGAAATTCCTCACAAATCATTAATAATATATATCTAATCCAAGAAAACTATTGATCTCAGTCACTGTGGTTGGTTTGGGCCAATATTAAATAACTTTCATCTTTGATGGATCCACTGATATGCCGTCTTCTGAGATTATATAACCCAAAATGAAACTTTCCATATCCAAAAATCACACTCGGGTAATTTTTTCATATAACAGCTCCTTCCTTAGGGTCTTTAGTACAATCCTTAAGTGATATTCTCTCTATTACTTTCTCTTGGAATATATAAGAATATTATCTATAAATAATACGAAAAACTAACCGAAGTAATCTCTAAATAATCTATTCATTAAATCCCTGAATACAATGGGGGAATTAGTAAGACCAAATGACATCACTATAAATTCATAGTATCATACCTCAGATGAAAGGATGTATTGGGTATTTATTCACTTTTTACCCTCAAATAATAGTATCTAGATCAAAGATAAATCTTAGAAAAATATCAATCACCTCATAATTGATAAAATAATTCATCAATATGAGGTATATGATACTTATTTTTTTATCCTAATCTAATTAAGTTCCAAATAATTAGTGTAGAGTCGCATTGAACCATATTTATTCTTAATAAAAGTAATATGTGCACCCTATGGTGATTCACTTGGATGAATGAATCCATCATCAAGATTCTCCTAGAGTTTCTTCTTTAATTATTTCAACTCAATTGGGTATATTCTATATGGAGTCTTTTAAATAGGTGCATCATCAGGTATGAGTTATATTAAAAACTCAACTCCATGATTCAAACAAAGGCTAGGAAACTCTAATAGAAATACATCAATACACTCTTGTACAATAGGTATATCTTTGATATTGAATTTATCTCTAACCATCTGATAAAAATACCCCCTTTGAGTAGGAATCAATACCCATACAATGGATGTAATTCCCATTGGAAGTTCAAATTTATCTTCACACTAATAAATGATAATTGGTTGGTTAAAAATATAAAATGTGAATTATATACCTAAGAAATTAATATGGTATTTATATAAATATATCCAATCCATTCCAAAATTCACATTAAATTTAACTAGAGGAAGAATAAAAGTATTTTCTGGAAGCACCTTTCCATAAACATCAATAGGAGAAGAATCATATAATTGATATGTGATCATCATACAATTAAGAGGTTTTACAAATAATTAAAAATATAATCATTGAGGATGTAAATTTTAAATCCCAGAGAACTTTCATGATATAAATGAATTGACCTGACTAAGCTCAAATAAGTTACTTCAATATTTGACCGTACCTATTACCACCTCAACTTATTCATTCTATCTTTAATCCCTTAGTAAAACCAAAATTCTTTCCATGAAAATAAAACACCATTAATCAGAGTGAACAATCATATAATCTTGAAAATCATTCACAGGATGTATAAATCATGACACCTTCTTTGTAAATTACAACACCATAGGTTTAACATAGGTCAACCATGTTCATTATCTATTCAAATCCTGTATATTGTTTCATAAAGAAATTATGAATGAACATAATAATATCTACTGGGAGTGTCTATCCAGGCATGTAGTCTTAGGCCCAATCATCATGCACCAATGGCGATTGAGTTAATACACAATCTTCCTCATTCATAGTTGTTACCCCTAGGTTCATCTGTACCAAAACCATATCCAGTTTCTAGTATCCATACATGGATGTATTTTCTAGAAAAATCATACTACTTTATTTACCATAACTTAGGATGTTCTACTATACTAAGGCTTATACTAAGGATTCTCACTAAATATTTCTCATTATAGTTTCTAAAAATAATTAAACCTTACTCTAATAGAAACTAAGTCAACCCAAAAACTACATACATAAATATTACATCATTTTAGATGAATATTCCTTACATATCATTATTAACCATGAAAAAAACATAAAGGTTTAGTGTCTTTAGAAACTTGGATACATAAAAAACTGGTACATAAAGGATCAAAATCATCTCTCACTTAGTTCTTCACAACTATCATCATTATTATAAATATCATAGTCAAAACCTTTCTTCATATCTTAAGGAAAAGGAAACATATGAAGGGGTGAGATCAGATGGTCTGTAAGGGTAAAAAATGGAGATATCAATCAATGATAATATGTAAGCATATCATGAGCATAAGGTTAAGAGATCATAATCTTAACATTTAAAAATTATACCAAAAAAATTATATAATCATGAGTCATGACGTAAATATTGGCAGTTCATAAGACATGGATCATAAATGGATTGAATAATATTATCCATAAGAGCATAACATTGGAATAATATCATTTCATAAAAGAGTGTCTTAAAGTATATCTAAATATAATAATAGAAATATTATTTTAAGGCTACCCACCAATACATTTATCACATGTTAGGATTGGGATAAGCATTCATGTACCTACTTCAAGTTTGGGATAACCTCCCATGCACCCTCTTTTAGGCATGGGATAACCTCTTGTATACCCTATTTTGGGATTGTAATAACTTCCCATATAACAATTGATCTAATAAAATATTAATATTTACCTAATGAATTGGTTATATATAATAAACACACCTATCACATAATCATAATCCATTCATATGTATGCCACAATATTATTATCATTACATCAAATATTTTCCTATAGAAAAGAAAATTGATTTCATCAATATATCATCATAACTAAAAAAAACCATCCAGATAAAGAATAAATATGTTAGCAATTGATCATATCCTCAATAAATAATAAGAAACATCAAAAGTTATTTTTATAGATAAAAATACCTTTAAAAGACTATTGAAACATTTATTGAGGAAAATATCCTTTCATTTTGAAAACAATTATTTAAAATCTTAAAATTTTATCAAATATTAAGGAAATTTTTTTCTTTGAAAATAACCATATAAACATGTGAAGGTAGATTCAAAGAAAATATAATTCATTATGGTAGGAAAATTTATTCATGTGGTGTTTTTTTAAAATAAATATCCCATTCACATTTTCAGTAAAAAGTCAAAAGCAACTCATTTAGAAATTGAAAAGAATATTTCATTCAATTTTTTTAATAAAAAATAAAACATGGGTAAAAATTAATTTATAAAATAACTCGGGAATGGTAAAAAATTATTTAAAACATTTTAAATAAAAAATTTATATGGAAGAAAAATATTCATGACTAGATAGAGAAATAAAGTTGGTATTCTTTAAAACCATTATTTTGTATCTTAAGTACTTAAAGAGAAGGAAATTAAATGAAAAAGAAAATAAAAATAAATAAAAATATTATAATAAAATAAATAATATTTTTAGAGATAGATCATAAAATTTCATCATAAATAATTTCAGCATAAACAATCCTTATAAAAAATGATATTTTGACATAAAATCCTTACCACTTTGGTAACTTTTGAATCATAACCAACATGAATGTAATAACTTAAAATAAAAGTTTAAAAACCATTAATATAAATATATTAATGATATATTATATAAAAGGTTCATTAAAAATTCCATATTATTGAAACAAGTGGTGAATATGACATGTGTCTCATGAAAACAAAAGTGAGATGAGAAAATCTTACCTCAAGTTCCATATTCTTCATAAGCGCTCTAACATCATTTATAATAAATTTAAATTTATTATAATAATATAAAAGAACCATATTAATTTCTATAATATCATATATGATCCAATTATATTATTTCCACACCAATTTATTAATAATTCTTTATTAAAATCATTGTTTCTGGGTATTGATTGGATTGTTTTTCATGTATGTTTCAATTCTGAAGTTATAGTCCTTGAAATTTGATTATGGTTACATAATATATAGAATATTAATAATATAATAATTATAATATTTAATAATTATATAAACTTTTATAACCATTCATATAAAGTGGTTATGAAAAATAAATTACATCACTTTGTGGTGATGATAGTCCGTACGTACTAACAAGTGATGGTTTCCAATTTTTGATGGATGAAATGAAAGAAACGTAAATAATAATTCACAATTAAATAATAATAATTATATCATAAATATAATATATATACATTAAATCCATCATAGTAAAAAACCATGAATAATGGTGATTGAAAATGAATTATATCGCTACGTGGATGCGGTAGTCTACACACACACACACAAAAGAGATACTTTCATTTCCTATTTTATGAAGAATAAGTGGGAAATGAATTTAAAAAAATTATAATAAAATCTATTTGTATTTATGATAATTTATTCATAATTTTTTTATGGATTAAATAGTTTTATAGAAGGTAAAATAAAAAATAAAACTAAAAGATCTTGGTTTAGATTTATACCTCTTCTTTGGGAGACCTCCTTTGGATTATAACTTAATCCATGAAAGATTGGTCTTAGGTGAAGAAAATGATATCTAAGAATAAGGGAAGAAATATAGGAAGGTTTTGTATCATATACTGAATTATATATAAGTATATTTTTTTTTGAATAAGGGAGTAGAATAGACACCCTTTTATAAGTGAGGGGAGGTAGGCACATGGAATTACTTAAAAGATTTCAATAATATAAGGTCACTTTACTGATAAAGTAAAAAATGGAAAATTATTTAAAGATAAGTTAATATAAGGCTGAAATATCTTTAAAAAATAATAATTATACATGTTTACATGGTATTAATACCCTCATATCCTAGTTTAACCCATGGTAAACCCATTTAAACATTAACCATGATAACACAATTTTACTATTTTTACTATTCATTCTGACCAAAAAATGCAATTGAAACTGTTAAATTATATTAATTATGATGATTAAAAACATTTAATTCATTTTACCATATTAAATTTCTATAATCTGAATAATTTAATTTTAAATAAGCGTATAAAACTCAATAGAAACTTATTTTAGAAAAAATGCATTTTTATGTATAAAACTAAATTTACTTCTATTCATTGACTTGTAAAATCCATAAAATGAATGTTAAAATATTTTTTAAATATATAATCTAAAAATTTAATTAATACCATTAATAAATATATATTAATTTAATTTAATAAAATAAAAACATATTGTGTGCATAAATGTTTTTTTTTTGAAAAATGTGTTTTTATGCCCAAAAATGAATTTATAAAAAAATCTAGTATAATGATGATTAATATATAATTAATTATATTATTTATAATTAAATGAGACTCATGTTAATTCAATATCCAATTAAAAAAAGAATTTTGTTTTTAAATTACTTTATTTAATGAAAAGAAATGTCTGTTTCACAAAAAATCGTTATTTTTTTACTATTCACTAAAAACAATCTTTTTAGAAAAATATGAAAAATTCACCCTAAGATAATATTGAAAATATGATTTTAAAAATAAAATTATTTCCCTTAAATAAAATTTCTAAAAATTTTATGAATTAATTATAATATTCGTACATAAAATGCAATAAAATTATTTTTGAATATTTTTTTAAAGAATAAAGTGACTTTACTGAAAATTGAGTACTTATTTTCTATGAATTAAAAAATAAATTTTCATTATTTAAAAACTTCATTCATATTTTTAATAATTTGGTTATTACTATTCATACCTACTAAGTTAATGGCTAGGTTAAAAATGATTACTATGTCACGATTCATTTAGACTTGGGGTTGTGTGTAAAAAAAATTATCGAATACCTCATATTTATTTCAAATGAAATACATATAAAATTTTGGGGTGTTACACGAGAGAATATAGTTCTACCATTAAAAATTAATTATTAATATCTAGGCATAATTATGAAAATGGTTAATCAACCACCACTACTCACTCGATTCCCGCACCACCTACTCTTGTATTTTTTGGCTATGCATTTTTACTATGAAATTTACCTTCCCTTGGGTATAGTACATCTAAAAATATATAGTTTGGAGGAACTATACCTAACATATATCTCATATATTAAAATCACAATATGAAAATATGTACCTCAAACTAATGTGATCCATATAAAACAAAAATTTATATTTAATGAGATAATGACACAAACATTTCAAAGCATAGACTGCTATATCTAGCTCTAGTTCATACATGGGGTAATTATACTCCTAAGACTTTAATTAATGATATAATTAAGAGGTTAACCAATACTATTATATAAAAATAGATCTAATTTATCTTTTAAAGCATCATTATAGAAATTTTTTCATTTACTCAGGCTAGGTGAATTTATGATTGACACAGATATGAATCTACCCTTTAAATCTTGAAACACAACCTCACACTATTCAATCCATTAAATTTTCACCTCCTTCTTGATCAGATCCATTATCCAAATTTCTAAGTTGGATAAATCATTAATGAACCATAAATAATAGTTTTCAAAGATGAGAAAGATCCTAATTTTTAAAACATTATTAGGTATTTCCCAAGATGTCACCACCTCCACCTTTTATAGATCTATGAAAATATAAACCCCTAATATAAAATGTTTAAGTAATAAAACTTCCCAAATCCAAAAGTGTCACTTTTAGAGCTTATGATAATGTTAATTCACCTGATTTTTTCTCAATACAACCTCTAGATGTCTCCTACACTGCTTTTGAGTATTAGAGTATACCAAAATATCATTTAAAAATACCATGTAAATGGTGTTCATGTAGTGGTGGAATATATTATTCACAAGTGTCATAAACACATTAATTAGGATGAATTACATCACCATGAAATCATATAATCTATACACACTACTTTATGTAATTGTATATTAGTACCTACAAAACCCTTGTAAGTGAACAAAGTCCTTATAACATATTTACTGGGAGTGCCCCAGGTTACTTCTATAAGGTAACCTAAGTGAAATTAAAAATTTAATTTCAATTATATTAAAAAAATGTAAAATAATGATTAAGGTTTGTATGTGAATGGTTTTGTGTTGTAATATAAATAACATATAAACAAGACAAGATAATATGTGAGTTGGTGTGAAACTAACAATGATAGTTTTAAAGTATCAGTGTGAAGACATGGGGGTGTTGGGGCCAGTCTTGCTAAATGAAAACTATTTATAATAAAATTAATTGATTCTATAATAGAACAACTAGTCATTAATTCAATTTCTCCATTTAAACATTGTCCATTTATTTAGTAAAATTATAGGTCCCTATAAGGTTTCGTTTTTTAATTGCACCAAGGAAGTCAAGTTTTCAAGTTTTTGATTATAAAAAAACATGGAAATCTTGGATATTATAGTTTTTTTCTAAAAACCAAGTCATCATATCTAGTTCACAAGATATATTTCAAACTTTGTTACTTCACCCAATCCTAAAGGATCATACTCTAGAAGACCAGTCTAGTGATTCATTAAGAACAAAAGAGAAGATTAAGTAGTTATCAATTAAATCATACATGAACAATATATATTCAAATACACATCACTTGAACTGTACTATGAAACTATCCACTCATGTTCATGATAAAATAATCAAAATGAAAAGTTGATAAAGAAGGATTCACTATGATGACCGGGTCTTCCACCTCAGGCGTGATTCTCCTTTACTAAACTTCAAATTTGATGAAATATATTCTCTATATAGTCTTATTTTTTTTAATTCAACTTGGTTATCCTAAAAATGAGTGACACTCCATGTTGGCATTGGAATCTAGGATTATTACATATATAGAAAACATGGTTTCCTCCAACCCAAACTCTACTAACCTTGATCTACATTCCCACTATATATTTCCTTAATATTGGTTACCACTTAGAAATATTTTTATTGAATTAACTAATTTGTTTAGGTAGGTATGAAGGATGATTCCATTGGTCCCCTATGGACTTAAAAGTTCTCCATATGTCCTTTATACTCTTCCAAAAAATTTCATGGCTCAAGATCCCTTCTTCCATCTCAATTAATCATTCTAATATTTTTTATGTGAAACTAAAATATTGAGAAATAATTTAAACCATATTGGGTATATTTTTGATAAAATATATATTATTTAAATAATACTTAATTTTAGATTTCATTAGCTCCAAATCTATCTACATTGAGTATAAAAGAGGCATTTTAAATGTGGTTTTTTAAAAATTACAACATAGACAAAATTGGGTTGTTTTTTACTTTGTGTGGATGAATCATAGGAATTGAATCACTGACAGTTCCTATGGAATTCGATGTAGATGGAATCTATTTTTTTAATCTACCTTAACTTCTATTTCTTTATAATTGAGCTGGCATCACTATCTTGACCACCTAATTTTTCAAATTCCACAAAATATGAACATTATAATGCCTGATACAATCTCGAATTTTCATTGTCCAAAGTTTCCACACATCCCATGTTGAGTTTTGGATT
This sequence comes from Viscum album, assembly GCA_963277665.1. Taxonomy (NCBI): domain Eukaryota; kingdom Viridiplantae; phylum Streptophyta; class Magnoliopsida; order Santalales; family Viscaceae; genus Viscum; species Viscum album. The sequence continues at coordinate 1,322,423,805 of OY728138.1, forward strand.
CTATCTTGATAAAAATTCTTATAGAATTGGTTGAGAGGTATAATTCATTGGATTCCTTACACTTGGACACACTTTATATTGTCATTAATTTATTTCTTATGTATCATTACCACACACATGATGTAATGTTTGGGATGAGAAGACATGATGGGTGATCAAGGCGATGGCGATGGCCTAGATGATGACTGATAATGGATTCCCACCCTTCCTGGAAGTGGGAGGGGGGAGGACGGGTTGGCCTCACCGCATCTGGGGGCATGGAGGCCCTTTTTACCCTTTCCAAACCCTAGTTTCCTTCCTGATTTCCCGTCGATTTCCATAAGCCTGAAAGTCCCAGATCTTCACCTTGGGGAACCTCAGCTCTCAATCACATTATCAGAATTCTATACATCTTCGAGCTTCTTGTATCTGACCCTGGTTTCCCAGTTTTCACATCAACGACCTTTAGTTGATGATTTCGACCGTTTTGTGTTCAACAAATGGGATCTACAGGACCATGCAGTAATAGGGTTAATTTATAATCGTCACATGATGATACGATTCGCTTCAGAGGATGATTTATTTTGTGCTTGGTCTAGTGCTCCTCACAGATGCAACAGATGAAAATTCTTTCTTCTTCGATGGTCATTCGACCTTTGCGTGAACCGAGACCCTCCTGCGGTAGCGACATGGGTAAGTCTGCTGCATCTCCCTTTGACCTTTCAAAATCCCTCTATAATTCATATGATAGGCAACCTTGTTGGTCGATTTTTATACTCTGATGCTCACACATCCTCTGTGATCCACCCGATATATCCATGCCTTTGTATTGAAGTGGATGCTTCGAGGCCACCAATCGATTGGGTATGGATTAATATAGGTGAAGAGTTTTGATGGAGGCATGCTGTTGTTTTTGAGGATTGGGTTGATTTTTGCTCGAGTTGTTTCCACCTGGGTCATTTGGACAGTCATTGTCTTGGTGGAGTAAGGAGCCGAAGGTCGGCTGCTGTGTTGAAGAGGCCTGATACGTCATCTTGTCAGGGGCCGAGATGTACAGATGCTCGCAATCTTGGCAATGCTATTGATCTGGGTGGTTCAGCATTGGGAAAGAAAGTGGGGGCACACATTAATACACCTGTGGCTGAAGTTTTTAAAAGATTGAAGCAAGATCTTTAATTGAATAATGGTGTGAATGGTCCTGGTAATGGTGTTGGAGACAGCTTGGGAGTGTTTGAATCCTCTGGGGCTGCATTGCATCGCGTGCATCGGCTGAGTTAGGATGCTGCTGGTGAGGGCAGTGGGCTATTTTTTTTTCTGGTGATGATCAATAGAAGGAGGGAGAAATTCCATTGAGTCCAGCCAGTGATGGGCCAGTACATGATGAAAGTAACCTTTGTTCGGCTATTCTGGAGGAGGTTCAGCCGACATCTGATGGTGTTTTGCAGATCACAATTGACACTTGTAATCAATTCCAGGATCTGTCTCATGATGAAGAGGAGGGGAGCTCTTCAATGAGGAATACAAGATTGCAGGTTATCTTGGAGGGTGGATTAGGGAAGGAGGTTGATGCTGGTCATGCATTTGTGGAGCCTCCACAATGTTTGGATTTGATTTACAGTAATGGATGCTATGATCAGGTCCAAGTTGCTTTCCAAAATGATCTTGTCACTGTAAAATGGGGGGATGTGTCGAAGAGTGAAAAAGAAAACCAGAATGGTTTAGTTAAGCCCTCTTATAGTGATGCTGTCAAGGATGGGAAGAAGAAATCTGGAATGGAGGAACCTCCTCCAGTTAAGAGAAGGCTGAGGAAGGATTATTCTACTTTGCCAAAGCCAGTGGAAACTAGGTCCTCTATCAAGCAGTCCTCTAAGGAATTGATATATCTGGAGAAACTGAACCTCAAAAGGAAGTACACGAAGATCCTCAAGCACTATGAGAGCTCGGAATGGGAATCATTCATTGCGGAGGATTTTCATGGGTGCGGAGACAGGTATGACTTTTATGACATATAATTGGTACCTCCTGTTTGTTTTCTTCTTCACTGGACTTTTCTTTTGTTAATAAATGGTCTGAGGCTTTACCTCATATTGAGATTTCTTGGTATCATTACCATACAATGTTATTGGATAACACTATCATTGTAAATTTATGCACACAACACCCTTGAATTATCACTCACTTGAGAAAATTACACTAGATAGGGTTGAAGCAAGTTTGATGTATCAAGTTGGGGTGTGGGGAAGTGTTGAAGTTGGTAACTATGTTGATATAGAATACACAACAATGTTAGATATGTTTCACCTTTAGGGGATTACATAGAATAAATTTTCATTGTGGAACCTTCCCGATCCTTGATGCACACAATATTGGATTTACAATATTATCTACCAAATAATGGTTGTTGATAATGAAAATATAATTTTTTTGTTGGATATTAATATAGACACTATCCTTATGTTTTATCCATCAATGTTTATCAAAAATTCCTTGCACATCCATTTAATTCCTTCATTTAATATTTTATAAATCTAGTTTCCCTGCATGAATTATCATTAAAATACTTAAGTGAATTATCCATAGATATCATATTTTAAATTATTTCATTAATCAATGTATTTAACATCATGAATTTTCAATATTAAATTATAATTCCCAAACTAATTACTAACCTATATAATACTATATTTAATACTAAATTTATTAATAAAACACATAAAAAACTATTAAAAAGATTTATAATAACAATAAAAAATTTATTCTAATCACACCCCCCATATGGCATCCCACCTTTTTATTACATAACATTTTATTACATTTTACAAACAGAGGATCTTTAAAGTCTAGTGTCTTGGAAATCAGGAACATAATACATGAAAAACAACATAAAACATTCTTCTAATCCACTTGTAAGGCTTCATCATAAGTTCATCCTAAGTACAATTACTGCATCTCATAACCTAGATACATACATTCAAAGGAAAGGCTGAGCCGAAGTCCCAGTAAGGGTAAACAAGGGAATCAATTTACTTGTGACATCAATAAGAACTTGAATAAAAACATAAGGACATGATAAATGGAAGTATAGGAATATCATAATGAAAATAACTTGAAACATAACGTGAATATGTGGATACAACATTTCATTTATACATTCATGAACATATCACCAAGGGTTATCCCAGAGGTGTCATAAAAATTACCAAGGTTATTCACCAAGGTATCATGAAACTTGTCATCTCTAGAGATTAATTCTTTACTCAATGAATTGGAGAGCTATCAGGGCACACCCTTAATATGTCTTTACTTACATGTGATCCACATAGATCATAATAAAACATTTCATAAATAACCCATAGAGAATAAAAGAAATGGGTTTCATTTCAAAATCGTGATGTTTTAAAAGCTCTTAAAAATAAGATCATTATATCATTTATAACCCATGGAAAGGGAGTGAGGGTTATATTTATTTCAATTACAGAATTAAATATGTCATATTTATATATTTATGAACACCCATAGAAATTAAATAGTTCTGGGTATTCACATAAATAAATAAGGTAATTTCTTGAGAAAAAGAGATAGAAATTTTGAGACGAAATTTCTACAGCATAACGGCTATATAACATGGTTTTAGAAAACATTGAAAAGAGAGGGGACAAGGGTCAACCAATAATAATAATTCATAATACAGTATAGGTACTGAATAAGATCATGGTATGGATATTTAAATTATATACCACATGAAAAGGAAACATGAAAGAAAAGAGAAGATGCAATTTCTTTTACGATAAATTCGGCAGCCTAACGACGTCACTTAAAAATTCAGAAAACAAATTGATGGGAGAAGAAAGGGTCTCTCATAATTTGGACATGAAATGGATAGTAATAAGAACATATAAGAACATAAACTCAACATAAAGAGATGGAAAATATAAGACACAACATAAAAGAAGTCATGACTTAAAAAGAGGAGGGTGAAAGGATCCCTTACCTTGAAGAGTAACTTCAAAATATTGAAGGTTGGGACCTTGGGAGGCTTGAGGGAACCTTGGAGGACTCTTTGAGAGGTAAGGAGACCAGAACTTCGTTTAGGATGATTTTTGAATGAAATGAATGAGGGAAATGATGTGGTATTTATAGGGAAAGTGAGTGAATAAATTATTAATTTCCAAGGGACACCTCATCGGTGGTATTTGCAATACCATGGGCTTTCCCATGGTATTTGCCCATGGTATTGGCCACTTGGGACACCTCATATAATATATAACTATTAATAAGTCAACCAGAAATTTTACAACATTATTACATCATTAATGAGGTAATTAAACACCCGAAACTCAAAACTGCATTTTTACTATTCACAAAAAAATTCAACTATTTCAGAAAAAACCGAAAAATTCACCCTAACCTAATATCGATGATCTGAAATCAAAAATGAAGTCCATTTCATGAAAATAATTTTATAAATAATTTTAATTTAATTTTTAAATAAAATCATTATTTATTCCAAAAATACAACATTAAAACTATAACTCATTTTGTAACACCTTAAAAAAGTAATCAAGCTCCCATAAAATTATCGTCTAACCATAAGAAAATAAAGTAAAAATTTATGATTAAATTTTATGAAAATAAATTTCCATTTTAAATTATTAAATTAATGATAAAATTGTAAATAAAATTTTTATGGCATACAAAAATACCAAAACTTAAACTATGATCCTTTTTTCACTTTTAAGATGTCTAAAATGTATTTATACATTCATGGGTGAAGTTACTATTTTTTGGTCAATTTACTATTCATTACTATTCGTAAGGGTATGTTACTATTCCTAATTTACTATTCAGTAAAAACCAAGTTGATCTTATTAGACTCTAAATTTCTCACCGATCACAATTGTAGAAAGCCATTTTTTGAAAATCATTTCACATTATTAGTTATTTAATGAATACAAAAATATTTTAAAATACCCTTTTTCCCTAAATAATACACATCCTATATTTATCCGGATATTTGAAATTCAGAAACTTTTCCATAATAAGAAATAACAATTTTATTTATATAAAAGGATTACACAAAGCAGCTAAGGTCTCGTTACATAGCCCCTTATTACACCAGCATAGGACCTAAGTGTTAGGTGTGCTATGGTGATAGAATCTTGGGGTGGCTCAGACAACATTGCCTAAGTGGTGATTTCTATCAGCTTGAACTTCTCCCTTAGGCGATTCCGTTTAAGCTTCATATGTTGAAGTTCGGATTGGGCTTGGTCTAGAGAAAATCCCAGTGATGCTACCTCCTTCCCAAGCTCTGACAGATGGGCTTCATATGGGTTGAGTCTACTGGATGAGGCCATTAAATCTTCTTTCTGTATTAATTAACCATGATAACCATATTTATAAAAACACAATGTTAAGATTATAGTTTACAATGGTCATACTGACCAATAGTCATATAACAGTTGAAACCCAACAGTCTCATTCTAATTATACCCACTTTATTAATTAAAGGATATAGTCTTGTTGAGTATAAAATAAAATAACACAAAAAAATTAGAAAACAAATATAATTAAAAAGTTTAGGTCATTACATTATTCCCCCCTTAAGAAATTTCATCCCCGAAATTCTATCTCGTATCCTCTGATGGGAAAAGGTGTGGGTACTTCTGTCACATGGACTCCTCCGGTTCCCATGTGGCTTCTTCACATTTGTGGTTCCTCCACAACACCTTAACAAGGTGGGTAGTCATGTTGCATATAACATTGTCTCTACGATCTAAGATCTCCACCGGCTGCTCCTCATAAGAGAGGTCATGTTCCAGTTGTACCGCCTCTGGATTTAGTACATGTGAAGGGTCAGATATGTACTTCCTCAAGAGGGATACGTGGAAGACATCATGAACTTGGGTTAGATTTGGAGGAAGTGCAAGCCGATAGGCCACTGTTCCCACACAATCAAGGATTTCATAGGGGCCAATGTACATAGGGCTGAGCTTCCCTTTCTTCGCAAACCTCACGACTCTCTTCCAAGGTGAAATCTGAAGAAAGACTTTATCACCAACATCAAACACAAAGTCCCTTCGATGGTTTTCATCATAGCTCTTTTGCCGACTATGAGAAGCCTTAATGTGTTTTTGGATGACATAGACCTTTTCTATCATCTCTTGCACAAGATCAGGCCCAAGAATATTTCTCTCACCAGCTTAATCCCAACAATTAGGAGTTCTACATCGCTTCCAAAATAGAGCATTATAGGGTGCTATTTGAATGCTCGGGTGGAAGCTGCTGTTGTAAGATAACTCAACTAAAGAGAGATGTTGATCCCATACACCTTTAAATTCTATTGAGAAAGTTCATAGCATGTACTCGAGTATTTGAATAATCTTTTCAGATTTTCCTTTAGTTTGGGGGTGATAGGCCGTACTGAAATTAAATATTGTGCTCAGATCTTGTTGAAGACTTCTCCATAATTTTGATGTGAACCTTGGATCACGATCAGTTATGATAGAAAGTGGAACTCCAAGAAACCTTACCACTTCCTTCACATAAATTCTAGAAAGTTTATCAAGATAGAAATCTTCTTTAATGGAGATAAAATGGGAAGTATTGGTGAGATGGTCTATAATAACCCATATCACATTATATCCTTTTGAAGTTCTTGGGAGACCAGTGACGGAGTATATAGTGATATTGTCCCACTTCCTTGCTGGTATGGGCAGTGGTTGCAATACCCCTTTAAAAAGTTGTCACTCTGCCTTCACTTTCTGACATACCAGGCACCTTGAAGTGTAGTTAGAAATCTCTCTTTTCATATTATCCCACCAATAATGATCACGAAGGTCCCTATAAATTTCTCACTGATCACAACTGTAGAAATCCATTTTTTGAAAATCATTTCACATTATTAATTATTTAATGAATACAAAAAATATTTTAAAATACCCTTTTTCCATAAATAATACACATCCTATATTTATCCGGATATTTGAAATTCAGAAACTTTTCCATAAGAAGAAATAACAATTTTATTTATATAAAAGGATTACACAAAGTAGCTAAGGTCTCTTTACATAGTCCCTTATTACACCAGCATAGGACCTAAGTGTTAGGTGTGCTACGGTGATAGAATCTTGGGGTGGCTTAGACAACATTACCCGAGTGGTGATTTCTATTAGCTTGAACTTCTCCTTTAGGTGATTCTGTTCAAGATTCATACGTTGAAGTTCGACTTGGGCTTGGTCCAGAGAAAAGCCCAGTGATGCTACCACCTTCCCAAGCTCTGAAAGATGGGCTTTATATGGATCGAGTCTACTGGATGAGGCCATTCAATCTTCTTTCTATATTAATTAACCAAGATAACCGTATTTATAAAAACAAAACGTTAAGATTATAGTCTACAACGGTCATATTGACCAACGGTCATATAACAGTTGAAACCCAATAGTCTCATTCTAATTATTCCCACTTCATTAATTAAAGGATATAATTTTGTCGAGTATAAAATAAAATAACACACAAAAATTAGGAAACAAATATAATTAAAAAGTTCGGGTCGTTACACCCCAACTTGAGAAATTAATCTTCCTAAAGTAATTGCACACAAAAATTTTAAAAAAAATTCCAATTCCTATCAAGTTCTAGTCCTAAGTAAATGAATGTTAAGTAAGAAGGATTATTTGAATAAGGATACTTAGTAAGAATTACCTTCATAATTCACTATCACTCGAACTCTTTATTCACTATTTAAATTCCAATTTTCGTAATTCATCTTATACAACATTCTGGTATTTCATATTCCCCTTCTTTATTTGAGTCCAAGCTTTCCAATTCTATCCATCTCCTTTGATAACATTTCACACAATGTAACATATTTTTCTAATACGTTGTTGTATAATGTACTAATTCAATGAGTGTATTTAATCTAGGACTAATCCATCATAAATAGTAAGAATCCCCCATGGTTAGTTGTAATAACTAGGGTGTGGAAGAAAGGTTGGGTATCTGACTCTCCAATTGAAATTGACTCTTATTCAGTCCTTTAATTTTCACTCACACACCATGTGCCAAGTCATATAAACTAACTTTAAGTTTGGTTTCCAACTGCTCATTTTATTCTAGTTAATATTATTTATCAAATCATTGTTTAAAGTGACATCCTAGTAAATTAATTTTTCCTGATGAAAAATACAACCATGTATTGAGTTCAAAAATCTAGTGACAACATGTCAAAATTTGATCCACCTAAAAACTTTTTAATTGTAACTTCAAAAACCAAGTCCAACAAACAAGATAATTTGTGTTCCTTAAGTGATTTATCTCATATAGTTGATTGAAAAAATTCTCTCAAGTGAATTTATCTCATAGTACATACACACCACTCTCCCCCACACTCATTTCTTACTTTATGAATAATTAAACACATATAGGGAGATTCAATGAATTATATCATATTAAATTAAAGCTTGAATCAAATTGAGTAAAAGGGAATAATAGAGTATTTACCTTCCTTATTGATTCATTTCATGAGGTGTGTGTTCTACTCATCTTTAATCTATTTTATTCTTCTATCACCATCCTAAAAATGTCAAGTAGTACACTCAATGTACAGAAGAAATTTTTATTTAAAATAACAACTACTAAAAAGAAAAATATTGTGTTTCAATTTCATCCCAAGAGTGCTTGTTTTGAATTCATCAGCATAACTTATTATACTCTTCAATATTTTAGCCTTATGATGGTGGATTTATCCACCTTTATCCCTTCAAAGAATGGATTTAGTCACTATGCATTCAAAATTAATGGTTCCCCTTCTTTTATAATGATCTTTATAGCTCCATTTAGATTTATATTCAACACTCTAAACAGTGAAGAGCAACTTGATTTCAAATTCCTTAGAAATAATTAAAGTATTGAATTTAATAATAAAACTTTTTTTCCTTTTTTTACTTTTATTAGTTCAATATATATTGAAATAGTTTGGGTTTATCTTTGATAAAACATGAATTTCATAGGATTATCTTCCAATTTACTCCAAGTAATTCAAATATAATATTATTTTCTCACCCATACATATATAATATTAATTTAATATCTTTAAAACCAAAAAATATATTTTTTATATTATAGTAGGTAGATGGAATTATTTTCAAAACATTAAAATATCAAGGGATATACCAATTGGTGTTTCATATGTAGTTTTGTATGTCCATAGTGTGTCTTCGTACTTGTATATCTATATCTTTCTTTAATTTCACACTATTTTCACTAAGATCCCCTTAGAATACTTGTTTGGTACTTTATCTATCCCACTATTTTATAGATGATTAGTTTCTCTAGTCTTTTTTTACATCCATAATGCTCTATTAATGAACTGAATTGCCTATTCTACAAATGGAAACCATTTTCTTTGATAATAGATTTGGGAACTTCATATCTATAGTAGATATATCTTATAAAAAACTTCACTAATTAGGAATCCATATTATTTGGTAAATCCATGAGTTATACCCATTTTTATTTATAATACACTACTTCTAGTATGTATTCTTTCCCATATAATTTTTTAAAGGGGACCAGAAGTCTAATCCCCATATATCAATGATCTCAATGTCCAATATTCTAGACTATGTAATAACTTTTCTTCTTCAAACATTACCCATTATCTACTATCTATCATAGCTTTTAACATATTCCATTACATTCTTGAAAATGTTTGGCCAATAGAATCCATATTATAACCCATTGGTAGCTATAATTAAAATTTTATAGTGTCCTCAATATGAAAAATAGTGGAAATGATTCAAAATAAAAAAAAATTCTTCTTATTAATATATACATCTTCTTATTATTACATCAACCCGTTATTTTTATAGAATTGGTTTCACCTATGGGAAATATCCTATATTTACCTTGAATATATTTTATTCATTCTAGGATATACCATTTTCCATCATTCCTATTATAATTTAATTTTCAATTTCTAAATTCCATGTAATTCTTTTGGTTTTAACTATGAATGAATGCTCATTAGGGAATCCTGCCTTGATTAGATGAGAATGGTTTTCCTATAAATTTTATAATCTTAAAAGATGTCTTGAAAATTTATTTTTATCCTATTTTTTATCTTTGATTTATAAATAAAATTATTATAATAGTAACACCCATATGATCAACCTTGGTTTGGATTCCTTATTTAATAATATAAATTTCAATATTTAGGTATTAGTATAGATAATCACCTTACTACCAATGATATAAGGTTTGAGATTCTCCATAGAATATCCTATAATAAAACTACCATTTTGTATTATGGAATAGTTTAACTAAGATCTTTTTCATAGTTTTCTTTCATAGTATATCATATGATTGTTGTTCTCCCTTATTTTCTAAGAACAACTCCCATTGTAAAGTCACTAGAATCACACATGATTTCAAAGGGAAAATTCTAACTTGGTAAAGTGATGTTTGGTGCTGAAATTATATCTATATTCAATTTATAAAATGATTATAATAATTATTTATCAAAAATTTATTTTTCATCCTTAACTAATAATGAAAAAAATGGTTTATCAATATTTGAAAAACCCTTATGTATATTTTGTTGAAGCCTTCATGCCATATGAAATTTCTCATTGCCTTTATTGAAGTTGGTGGTGGCAGTGTAGAAATCACTTCAATTTTTTCCTTTTCCATATTTATTATATAATTTTATATCCCGTGTCTATAAAAAATACCTTCCTTCACTATAAAATGGATTCTTTCCTTGTTCAGCACAAGATTCATTTTCTTACATATTTCAATCCCTTTTGATAGATTCTCAAGTAACTCTTGAAATGTCATTTTAACTCTAAAAAAAATCATCCACAAATACTTTAATGTTATTATCCACCATATAAGAGAATATAACCATCATAAAACTTTATAAAGCAGTAGACATACCACACAAACAAAAGGGAATACTTATATAAGAAAAAGTTTCATAAGGACACATAAAAGATATATTCTCTAGATCTGTTAGGTTACTTTTATCCTGGCTGTATCATAAATAACCATAAATAAAATAAAAATGCGAATTTCTAGAAATTATCTATAACATATGATCAATAAAAAGAAATAGAAAATGATCATTTATTATAATTTCATTTAGCTTCCTATAATCATTTCATATTCCCCAACCTTTGAAATTGGAGTTGATATTTTATTATTCCTTTAATTTTCACTACTCTCATAACTCCCTTCCTAGGAATAACCTATTTGGGACTTACCCATGAATTATATAACATAAGGTAGATTATCCTTACACAAGTAGTTTAATAAACTCAACCTTCAAAACCTACTTCATATTTGGGTTTTGTCTCCTTTGACACTCAATAGTGGGTTTCACTTCACCTTCCATTAAAATATTATGCATATAGATTGATGAAAACATACCTTTGATGTTTTTAATAATATATGTAGTGATATTTTTATTCTTCTTTATCACCTCAATCAACCTCTTCTCTAGTTACACCTCTAATTATGCCAATAAGATCACCACTAAGGTTTTTTCTCTAAGATATATATACTTTATCTTTATAGACAATTTTTTCAACTTAAGACTTGGTGTTTTGTGTACAAATGATTGTGTAACCAGTCTATCTTCACCCAAATCCTCATTTTAGAGCTAATATTCACTACTATTATAGTGATCTTCACATTATACCTCATACTATTCCTGAGCTATGTTTTGGTCTGTTACTTCATTATTGATTTCATTTTTCTTTGATAAATCCATATGAAATTGATTTAACAACTCTATTTATACTTAATAATCACAAAAATCATCTGAAAAACTATCATACAACCCATGTGGAAACTTAAAATCTTAGAATAAATTTGAAATCTTATTATCTTCTCCCACCTATAAAGTCATGTTCACTTGTGCCACATCTATCAAAGCATCCATAGTGGACAATAAATCACTTACAAGGATGATAGGCACCACATTTATTATTTACTTGTCCATGAATAAGAAATATATATATATATATATATATATAGTATTAGATTTCAAATTATCACTAAGTGTTCTTTAATAACACCCATATGGTAAGTGATGGATGTTTTTAAAAGTTATAATGAAACTATTATGGGATTAAGTTCTCCCTTAACTAATTCTTTATAAACTATGAAATAAATAATATTGATGTTGGAACCCAAGTAAACTAATAAAGTGAATATTATCTACCCTTCAAACTCAATAATTTTGAAGCTATACAGATCCTTAAGATTAAAAGGAACATTTTATTGAATAATTACACTATATTCTTTAGTTAATGGAACAATAAAAAATTCCTCTAGACCCCTATTGTGTGAGATGATGTTCTTCAGGTATTTATTATAAGAAGAAATTTTTTCAGGTGCTTCTATAAATGGAATGTCTACTATAATATTTTGGAACTTTTGGATAAATATATTAAATTAATCATCCCTATGCTTTTTAAGTTCATTATCCCCTTTTAAAAATGGTGAGGTGAATTATAGGCTTTTACACTACTATTAGCTAGTTTCAACATCACTTTTTTATAGATTATTTCTTTTCTCTTCTTATAATCAACCTTTTAAATTTTCTATTTCATTTATTTTAATTATTTTCATATTTTTATCCTTAACAGTTAGCTAATTCCTTTTATTTAACTTCCAATTCATCCTCTTTAATAATTTTTTTCATCTTTTTATTTCGTTTTCTCTCCTATAGTTTTAATTTCCATTAAAACTTATATTAGGTTAGTTTCAGTTGTACCTAGTAACTTCCCATTTTCAATCACTATTTTTTTTCTTATCAAGATTCCCCACTTTTATTTATAGATTATGGATTCTATATTTATTTTCTTGAATTAACTGGTCAAGACGTGATAAGTTGTAATTGGTGCATTATACAAAATCATTCATCCTTATTTTATTATTCTCTATAATTTATAACTTTTATAAGTTCTTCTCAGTCCCTGGATGTAACAAACCCAACTCTAGTAACCTAGTGTCGATGCCTTATTTATTACATTTTCATAATATATAAGGGATATCATCCCAAAGGAATGATAAATTTACTAGTCTTTAATAACCAAATACATATATGATTCCCATTTTATATTAGAAATAATAATTACATAGAAAAAGAAACATTCTCCCATCCTTGATATTATTCATAACATGCTTATTCATGTCCTAGGGAAAGTAAAAAAACAAATTTTGAGCTCAAATGCTCTGTAAGGTTTACATACAGTAGAATATATCACGAGTAAATAAGGAATAATCAATATGGAAAGGTAAAAAACTGAAAACACATGCCATTTAATCAATAACCTCAGCAAAAAATGAATCCATGGATAATATAAATTCATTAATATCAAGAATAATAATAACTAAAATATCAATAAATAAAATGATTAATGTTAGACACCATGATCTCATCCATCATGATATCTTTATCATCAATACCTTTCATTAAGAAAGTTTAATTTATGGGTAGGCATACACTAAAAACCCATTTAATAATGCTACCCAAATGGTTTGTCTCATGAGGCCTGTCAATGCCTCGATGGGATATATTTAATGAGGACCAACCATCACTATATGTATAATACATTCATTATATATTGAATGATCAATATAATTCATAAATAATATTCCTTATCAACAAATTTTCATATTGAGTAAAGAATATGATATATTAATATTTCCCTAGTCAATCAAGTAACATTCAAAGTGAAACACCATATGTAGATATGATATATGGTTTAGGAAATAAACATATCCATGATAAAAATAATATGGATATTTAATATAAATTTAATATCAAATAATCAGAAGAAATTGAACATTTCAAGTAAAGTTTAATGACCAAAAAATTAATAAGAGATAAAATGTGATCATCAATTCATAAAAAATATAGGGTTTGTAATAAAATAATATACTTTGGAGAGATAAATAAAATATAATAGAAAGATGAAAATAATCTTCCACTAAAGAGTTTTGTTTTTAAAACCATTTAAAACTTATAGAATAAGATAGAGCATAAAATAGTTATAGCGATGGGAAAATCTGTTAACACTGTATATATTAAAGTGAAACATTCCTTTTGAATTTTTGTAAAGAAAGTTGAAAATATACCTTTTAAAAAACATTAAAAATATTCCTTTAAAACCTTCTTAAAATTCAAGGATAATATAAAATTTCCCTGATAAATCATTTGAGTAAATATAAAGGATTTTTGAAAAACAATTTTAAAAAATATTGACATAGAAGAAAAATATACTTGACCAAAATAGAAATAAGATAGAATTTTATTTTAAATATTTATTTTAGTGTTTAAAGTTTAAAATAGGGTAAAATGGTGAAGAAAATATATAAAATCATTAAATATACATAGGTTTATAAAAATATAAAGTGTTTATAAGGGATATATTATAATATTCCTTCAATGAAAAGAATATAAGCAACCCCAAAAAATGAGATTGTAAAATAAATTATTATCTCTTTGGTTACTTTTAAATTGTAACACCTAGAAAGTGTAAACTTGAATTGAAAAATTAATAATAATTAATAAATATATATTATGTTAAATACATTAAATGGGTAGTATATACACTAAATAAAAGTAAATAGGTGCATAATACAAAATATGTCTAAATGGAGTAGAAATTGATATTAAATCCTTTACCTGAAGTTCAACTTGACTCTTAAGTGATTTTAAACTCATGTATAATAAATATATACTAATTCAACTTACATAAAATAACCATATACATATAAATAATATCATATATGATCCATTTATAACATATCATCACCTGTTTGTCAATACCCTTTTATTATTGTCATTATTTTGGGTTTTAACTGCTTCGTTTTTCATGTATGTTTTGATTCAAAAGTTATGGTCCTTGTATATTGATCATGGTTATTTAATATATAGAATGTTAATCATGATATAATAAACATATATATTCATTATATACATATTTAAAATCATACTTGGGTAACAAACATGAAAAATGTATCACACAACTTCATAGAGACGGTAGGTTGTAAGTACATATGAGCAACGTTATAATTTTTTAATGTGTGGAAGAGTAAGGAAGTAAATGATATATTATACTTAAATAATTATAATTTTTTTCGAAAAAATACCTTCTGATGGTTATTTTCAGTTTATTCTTTTTGTTTAGAAGGTTTAAGGCTGTTGACGGAGGCTGATTTTCAAAGGAGGTGTGAAGAGTGAGAAAGAATGTATGAACTGATATCATAGAGAGCACATGTTAGAATTGATCATTTGGAGTGTGTATATATGAACTGATCACATGGATCTTGAATGTAAGATCTGATCATATGGAGCACGGATGTCTGGACTATTCACGCGAAGGAGTCATGTGATGATTGTTAGAAGATCTTGTTTTGAGATCATGAGAAACACATGAAGACACCACATGATTGATAGTGGATCTCTTGATGTGATCACACAAAGAGCATGAAGTAGGAAAGGATGGAAATGATATATATATCTTATGGTCATTCAAAATATCACGACCACATTATTGTCTTTGGATCTCACAATTGGATCACATGAAGCACACATGATTTTCATTGGATCACATGAAGTACACATGATTGTAATTGGATCATGAAAAGAAGCATATGAAAATTATGGTGATCATGTGAAGTGATTGCAACATGTTTAAAGTAATCATTTGAAGTTCTTGTGACATGCAGTAGGTGATCACGTGAAGTGGTCACATAAATTGTGTAATTCTATTTATTGAGCCAGTAGAATAGATGAATAACCTCGATTTGTGGAGTTAATATAGTGGATTTATGCCTATAAATACCCCATAAACCATCCTTAATAGGTATATAATTTTTATTAAGTGGTTTGATTTGAGGAAAAGTATTTCTTATGAGCATAAGATGGTATTGCTTCAGAATCATGTGATCCACATAATCAAAAGAAGGTCTCACAAAGGAGTCTTGTGTAGAGATATCATAAAAGAATCATATGAAGTGAAGTATGTGTAGGGTTTTTACATGAATAGTAATACCCACTAATATCACACAAACCACATAACCTTAAAAGGTTCTCACACTAGAGTCATGCAATCCACATGAATAGAAGGACTCATGAAGGGATTTTGTGAAGGGATCTCACAAAGGTATCTCACAAAGGGGTATCACCGAGGGGTCTCACGAAGGGGTATCATGGAGGGGTCTCATGTGGGGGGGGGGGTCTCACTGAGGGGTATTATGAAGGGTTATCATGGAGGATTCTCATGGAGAGTTATCATAGATCCATCTCACAGAGAGGTCTTGTGAAGGAGTCTTATACAGAGTCTATACAATCTTAAAAGAAAATTCTCACACAAAGTTGGTTATAATATCTTTGATAAATTCAGATCATAAAGAAACAAACTAGTTTTAATCAACTCATAACTGATTTTTAGAAGATTCTACTAGAGGATTAGTGCGTTCAATTCAACAAAGAGAGCAGTGAGATTTTAAATTGTGAATGGTTGTAAACTAGGAGGGATAATCTTATCCGAACCTTGTAATAATAGTTAACTTTAGTGGATTAGGTACATTAACACATTTCTATTGTATAATCCTTAGATGTAGACCAGTGAGGGAGATCCATGTAAAATTTTCTATCCCATGAATGTTTTAATATACTTTTGTTCTTTGCTATGGGAAGGAGAGATAAAAGAGTTTTGTTTAACAAAAAATCAAGATCTAAAAGGGAGAGTTTTTTAATCTATCATACCTTGATTAACTCCACTATCAAGGTATTTAACTTAGTTGAGATAATATTTGGTATAAGAGGAATGGGTTAGAGTTAGGGTTTCTCCTTCATTAGAAACATTGGAAGTTTTTAATCATAAAGGGATTCCAATATTCGATGATTTTTTTTCATCTATGGAAGAATCAGATGTAGCACCACTTTTGATTATTAAGTATGGATGTGTTTATTATAGTATTAATTCATGGTATTTATACTAGTATAGATAATAGATATTTCTTAGAATCATATTGAAGAGAATTAGATGATGATTCAAAAAGAATCAATGCCTTAGGGGGAGCTTTATCAAATATAATCTATGTGAAGGGTATGTCATGTAAGTCATCACATTACATGTAGGGAAAACTACTATATATATTCAAATGTGATTCAAAATTTTGAGAATATAAATTTCAAGTTATATGGAAAAAAATGAGGACCTGATAATGCACACCAATGTGTTTGTAGATACATTCATTGATCAAGTGAATGATGTTATGGAAGACATGCATGGTCTTGGAGAAATTCTCAACGATGTAAAGATATTTAAGTGAATCTTGAGAATAATTACACCTTGATTCAATCTAAAGGTTTCTATACTAAAATATAAATATCCAAAGGAGCTCACATTGGATAGATTATATAGTAATCTTATTTCATATGATATGAGAAATGACGATAACAAGTCTTTGGAAAAAGGAAGTCTAAACATGTGGAATTAAAATCCTCAAAGAATCTCACTATAGAAGATGGTTAGAAAGAAGATATCATGGACAAGTTTATGTTATTTATTTCCTCAAAAATAAAAATGAGAAAAGTAAAGTTTACAGGGAAACTTCCTCTTGTACGCTTTCATTTTGGAAAGGCTGGAAATCTTGTAGCAAAGTGTCCTAAGAGGTTTCAAGATTATGTCGAGGATTATGATGAAACCACCAAGAATAAGACTTCAGTTAATATTAAAGGTAAGAAAAATATTAAGAAAAATTTCTTTAGAAAAAAATATAACATCACAAGAAAGTTATATTTTGAAAGAATCCAAGGTTGAGGAAATGGAAGAATAAAAGGATCATGAAGAAGATTATATGGTGGAAGTTGTGGGTAATTCCTAATCGAGGGAAGAAAGGAAAAATGATTAAATAGGATTTGAAGAAAGAGTCAACCATCAGGTTGAATTAGAATCTATGCTTGAGGAGATATATTTTTAGAGAGACAAAATAAAGAAATCCAATATGGTGGTCTATGATTCCAAACTCTATATACAAAAGTAGTAAGAATAGAAGCCTGATCTGAATATCAAAATTGAAAATATCATATTTGAAAGCCAAATAACATAGAGAAATTCATTGATCTCAAACTCAAGGTTAAGGAAAAGACCAAGGATATAAATAATAATATTAACACAATAAAATATCTAGTCAAACACATCAAATCACTTGAGGAGGAAGTTTTCAGCCTATGAATAAAGGTGAAGTGTCAAGAGAAAATATTGAATATTGGTATGATATTGGGAAATCAGGTTTCATAGGTGATAAAAAAGTGAAATTACAGTTTGGAGGTCTAGTAAAATAGTTAAAGGAATGTCTGGAGAAGTGTTTGTCACATTATAATGACATTGTAGGTATGAGATTTGACCATAATAAGAAAGCATTGATGGTTTATTTTAGACCACAAGCTCCCACACCAAAGTTTAAGATTTATTTGGATATGAATTATAACTAGAAGATTCATAGAAATCAAGAGACAATCAATGGTGTAGAAATGATTCACATAAATACACCTCATATTAGGTGTTATTGCTATAGAGATATGGGGAATTATAAATATGTATGTTCCATAGACAAGAGGTATTGATGGGAGAAAGAGAAATATATATATCTAAACAAAGTTTAGTATTCTAGGAATTCATTAGATGGTCATTATTTTTTGTGTGGAGGATTCAGAGACATGGACGGTTATTACTCAAGAATATTGAAGATAAAAGTACTTATGTAGACCTAAAGTGGTTTCATATAGTAGAAAAAGGGATCATCGAATAATTTTAAAATGAAAAATAAATTTGTAGCTTTTCAATATGAGGTTGTACCATCATACTCTGAGGAAGATCAAGAATAGCAGTCAACATCATGTATGAAGTCAAATACATGGGTCAGAAAGAAAAGATCAGAGTAGAAAGTGGTTGTATAGATTTCCTTGAAAGTATAAAATCACACTAAAAAATGGATTATTGATAGTGAATCCACCTCTAATATGATAGGAAATACGTATTTGGTGATAGTAATTAGGTATGATAAGGAATTTTTCATAAGATTTTGAAAATATGAAGGCCTAAATATTATTGGCTCATTAAAAGAAAATTTTAGGGGAAAAGGCATGAGATTGACATATATATTGATTTTTGAAGGTCTTAGTCACAAATTTCTAACTATCAGTCAATCGTGTGACTCAAGACATTATATAAGAAATACCTAGAATCTATATATTATTAATGTAAAAGAAGGTTAAATTGTTTTGAAAGGAAAGCGTATGAAGGGGAATCTCTATATTTCTAGTGGAGAAGAATACATGTCAAGTCTATCCAAGGAAGAGGATAACACATTTTGGAATAAACATCTTAGTCATTTTAGATAAAAAAACATGGATGATATGGTAAAATGTGATGTTTCTTTGGGTACCCTAAGTTATCACACAATCATACTCATACATGTGGTGATTTTCAAGAAGGGAATATTACTTGAAAGATGTATAAGGAAAAGACCAAAGGTAAAAAAGAGTGATTTAACTTGTTCATATTTATGTATACAAACCCATTTAACCGAGATTTATTGATAGAATGAGATATTATATCATTTTCATTAATTATTTCAGTAGAATAGATTTTTTTTCAATTATCACCCACATGTATGAGGTATTCAACTGTGTAAAAAATTATCAAAGGGAAGCTGAAAAGATGCTTGATCAAAAAATAAAAAGTTTCAAACTGATAATGGAATAGAGTTCACAAACAACCAAGTAGAGTATTATCTTGAGAAACATGAAATAAGACTCAAAGTTTGTGTATTAATAAATCCTCAACAAAATTGAGTAGTTGAGAGAAGAAACTAGATTATCAACAACATGCAAATAATGATGATTCTTGAGAAAGACCTTCTAGGGAAGTTTTGGAAAGAAGCAGTGTTGACATTAGTTTACATTTATAATAGATAATTATTATGTCTAAAGGAAGATAAGACTCTATATGATCCATGGTATATAAATAAATCGACATTAAATTACTTTTGAGTCTTCTAAAGTAAGTGTTACATTCTAAATAAGGATAAATAAAAGATGTTTGAATATCATGGAGATGAAGAGATATTTCTCAGTTACTTAAGAAAAATTAAAAAATATAAATTATTTAATAAGTGCTTGGAAAATTTTATAGAGAGTAATGATTCTGTTGTGGTAAAAAATGATCCTAATCATCATCAAATCCATGAATTGTCGCATGAGGACAGTGATGAAGATTTGAGAAGGTTATGGGTAGTGTAAAACCTAAACCAGATTCATAATAATATTCTAATAACGAGATGAATAATGTTTAACCTGTGTAAACATTGAAATCGACGAGTCAATCCAAAATTTATAAGAAGAACTTAATCAGTGATTAGCCAGTGCCAGTGTAGACAAGGAGAATGAAGAATCTACAATAAGAATATTTCTTATCATAGGTAGAGCCAAAGTGTTTTGAATAATATTCAAAAAATGAGATTTGGGTTCAAGAAATGAATAATAAAATTTACCAAATAGAAATTAATTACACATGAGAGATTGTCTCAAGGCCAATAAATAAAAATTTTATCGAGAAGAAATGGGTTTTCTATAATAAGATGAATGAAGATGGAATAATAATTCGAAACAAATCATGATTGGTGTTCAAGGGATAATCCAAGATAGAAGGTATTGATGTTGATGAAACATTATCACCTATTTCAATTCTAGATACAATTTGATTATTCTTTTCCATATTAGTGAAAAGGAAGTTCAAATTTTTTCAGATGGATATAAAGTTAGAATTTCTAAATGGGGTTCTATAAGAAGAAGTTTATATTTAACAACCAGATGTTTTTCTCATTCATGAAGATGAGAACAAATTTTTTCAGTTAAAGAAGGATCTATATGGGTTGAATAAAGAACCAAGAGCATGATATTCATGAATTGATAAATATTTTAAGAAGCTTGGGTTCCATCATGGTGGTGTTTATTATAATCTATATGATAATAATGAGAGTAATAAAAGGATGATGTTTTAGGTATATGATGATGAAATAATTTTTGGTGGACCGAACAAAGAAAAGTGGAAACAATTTTTATAATTTATAGAATTCGAGTTTGAAATGTCAATGATTGGCGAGTTAACATTTTTCCTTGGTTTATAGGTAATTAAAGGAAGACATGGAACATTTATTTCTTAATAAAAACATAGCAAGGAGTTTCTAATAATATTTTGTATGTAAAATTCCAAATAAATGACAACTCTGGTTGCTTCATAGATGAAAATTTCAAGGTATGATGAAAGAAAAGATATCAATATCAGAGAATATAGACAAATCATTGGTAGTATGTTATAATTAATAGTGACATGACTTAATGTTTTATTTTACATATTTTAGGTGGAATAATATCAAAGTTACCCCAATGAAATAAACTTACTTTTAATAAAAAGAATACTTCGATATATAAAAGGCACGATGGATATCAATTCACTATACAATGAAAAATATTATAAAGATTTATTGGGTTTTATAGATTTATATTGGGATGGTTTAACAGATAATCAAAATTCAATATCATGTGGTGAATTATATCTTGGAAGACTATGTATTTCATGACTTATCATGAAACAAGATTGCATTTCTTTAAGCACCATAGAAGTATAACACATTATGGAAACTCAATCTTGCATTCAATTACTATGAATGAAACAACAGCTTGAAGATATGGGAGTTGAAGTGAAGTCTCCAATAAGAATCCATTTTGACAATTCAAATGTTATAAATCTTATCAAAAATCTAGTCTATAACTCAAGGACAAATTATATTGATATTAAATATCACTATATCAAGTAGAAAGTAGAGCATGGCCTTGTAAAGTTTGAGTATGTTACTACCGAACTATAGGTTTCATAAATTCTATTAAAGGCCTTACCCAAAGAAGCATTTGAATAAAATCAATTTTCTATTGGAGTTTAGTCGACTCCCTACACTTAGACATTGTGAATGCGGGACCCCCTCTTCCTGAGGTATGAAATTTTTTCCCTATGTACTAATTTCTTTCTCTTTAAACTTTTAGAGACCACAAAGGAGTGCCATTTGGGTTTATTGAAAAATGGGGAGAGAATGTATTGTTCAAGATATGGGGAGACACTGAAAGGGGGAGTGGTGAAACATGGGGAGTTCTAAATATGGAAATTATAAAGATAGTCAATCAATGAATAAGAATCATAAAAATAGTGTCCTTTTAATTCATGATGAAAAAAATTGACATGTACATGTAATGAAGTGATCTCAGGGGATGATATTGTTCTATCCTTTGGTGTCGAGAAGGTATCTCAAGGTAGTAACAAGAAAAAAGTGATTCATCAATGAAATTTTTATGATACTCTAGTTTCTCACACTAAGATTGACTCGTATGGTCTTAAAGTACATGTTAAGGAAGTCCTTGATCATTATTTGGAGTTGTAGAAGGAAAATGGTTTCGTGTATATCTAAATTGTTAATAAGTTGGTTATTGAAGATTATATGTGTTATAAAAAAACCCAAAGTGGGAGATTGTTGGAAAAAATCTCTCCTGATGGTGATTTGGGTTGATTTTTTTTTGTTGATAAGGTTTAAGGTTGTTGATGAAGGATGGTTGTCAAAGTAGGTATGAAGAGTGAGAAAAAATGTCTAAATAGATATCGTAGATAAAATATGTTAGAATTGATCATGTGGAGAACATATGTCTAAACTAATCACATGGAGTGTGAATTTCAAAACTGATCATGTGGAGCTCGAATGTCAGAACTGATTACATGAAGGAGTCACATGAAGCACACCATGATTTTCAGAAGATCTCACATTGAGATAGTATGAAGCACCTAAAGTCACCACATTATTTACAGTGGATCTCAATGTGATATTATGAGAAGTGCATGAAGGAAAAAATTCTAGAAATTATGAAGATATCTCAAAGTCGTTCAAAATCATGCGACCAAATGATTGTATTTGGATCTCATGATGGGATCACGCAATGCACACATGATGGTCATTGGATTATGTGATGCACACATGAATTTTATTGGGTCACACAAAGAAACTGATGAAAATAATGGTGATCATAAAAATCAATTGTGACATGCAGTAAGTGATCACACGAAGCGCTCATGACACATGGAAGGCGATCATGAGAATCTATCACATGAAATGTGTAATTCTATTTGATGAGGTGGTGGAATGGATGACTAACCCTGATTTGTGAAGTTAAGGAGGTGGATTTATCACTATAAATATTCCCTAAACTATCCTTAATAGGTAGATAAGTTTTATTAAGTGGTTTTATCTGAGGTAAAGTATTTCTCATGAGCTGAAGAAGATCTTTTACGGAAATCACACGATCTGGGTAATCAGAAAATGGTCTTATGACGGAGTATCATGGAGATTTATTGTGAAGGAATCATGAGAAGAGAAGTATGTGAATGGTGTTTTCACACATAGGCACGCACATTGATATTACATGAATCACATAACCTTAAAAGGGAATCTGACTTGTTCTAGAGTCACATGATCCATGCGGATAGAAGAAGGAATCACAAAGGGATCTCATGAAGGGATCTCATGAAGGGATCTTATAGATGGATCTCATGGAGGGATATCATGAAGGGGTATCACCTAGGGGTATTAAGGAGGGGTCTACTAGAGGGTTTTTGTAGAGGGTTATCATGGAGGATTCTCATGGGGAGGTCTCATAAATCTATCTGATAAAGAGATCTTGTGAATGACTCTTGTGCAGGGCTCACACACTCTCAGAAGAAAAGTCTTGTGCAAATTTGGTTGTCATATATTTCATGAATCAAGAGAATAAAGACAAACAAAAGTGTGAATCAAATTATAAATTATTTTTTAGAAGATTATATTGGAATACTAGTGCATTAAATTCATAAAATAGAGTCGTGAACTTTCAAACTATGAATGGTTGTGAACTAGGAGGGATAATGAGTCTACTCCAAACACTGTAATATCAACACGCTTTAGTGGATTGAAACATTAACACTGTATTCTCCTTTTACATATACCACTAAGGGTGAACCAAGTAAAATTGATGTTTCTTATTAATTTTTTAATATCATTTTGTACTATTCTACGATAAGGATAGAGAAGAGAGTTTTTTAATAAAGAAACAAGATTTAAAAGGGATAATTGTTTTAATCTATCCTTACCTGATTTATCCCCCCTCACAAGGTATTTAACCAATTAGGGATAAAATAATTATTTCATAATTATAATATATATTAATTATTTCCATATTTATAACCATCCAAGTAAAATAGTGATGAAAAATGAATTACACTGCTACGTGGAGATGATAAACTGTACGTATGTATGAGTGATGTTTTCATTTTCCATAGGATGAAAAAGAGGTGTAAAATGGTTGTAACATAATTATAATTAAATCTCAGTATATTTATTATAATTTAATAATTATTTTATAATAGACACCATATATTTAGAGGATTTATAATAAGAAATAAAATTAAAAGTACTTGGTTAAGAGTTGTACCTCTTTGTTGATAAAACTATTTTGGCTAACACCTTAAGCCTTGAAATGATGGGTTTTCAGAAAGAAAATATGATCTAGGACATAGGGAAGGAATATTATAATGTATTATAGAAGTTATTGACTAATATATAAGGATGAAAAGGTGTGAGGAATAGAGGAGAAGAGGTTCCCTTTTATAAGTGAGGGGAGGATCATTCTTGGAATTACTCAGAAGAATTACCACAGTATCAAAGTTGTTTACACCTTAAGGGTCAAGAATGTTACCATAAAATGAAAATTGAACCATAAATGGAACATGTTTGATATTTTATACCTTATAAAATTCACTTGGACGAATTTATAATTTTTATTAATTTTAAATCATTTAATAAAATATTGTTTATTATATAACATCATTAATGTCATTTTTGGGACTATTCATTTACTTTGACTTTAAAGTCATCAAGATTGTAATGTAATTCCAACATAAACCTTTAAAACATAACAAATATGTTATATTAACCTATAAAATTCATTTAACACAATAATTAATCCTAATTATTTTACTTTTAATATTCTTAGAATATTTTATTTTATTTTTCTATTAATTGAATAGATACTCTGTCGCTGTTACGTAAGCATTGAAACTAATTATTCAATTAATAAAAATTAAAAATAAATTAACATGATACAAAAATAATTCAACTTCTAAATAAACATTTAAAACCAAACATAACCACTTTATATCCTTAAGAAAAAATATTATAGATATTAAATTCAAGAGAGTGACATTTTGTAGTTCTTCATTTCTTAAAATAATATTAAGTCCAATATTAAAGAAAAATGGAACCAAATGTATGATAATAATATAATTACACTCATTAAATAATATAAATAAAATTTTTATAGAAATTTTAAACCATTATCCCAAATTTTTAACCCTATTTTACCCATTTTACCCTTACTAAGGAGACAAATATTTAACAAGGTTTCTATTGATAATGACAAAAAATAAAAGGAGCCTATTTACCAAATTTGATCCTCCTAATTCCAAATATAGAATAAATTTTATCAAATAAAATTTAAATATGTGTACTAATTTAATTTTAAATTAAACACATGAAACATGATGAAAAGCGATTTTCTGGAAAAATGACTTTATAAGTATAAAAAAGTTTTTATACAAATTTAAGAATAAAATTAATTTGAATAAAACTTACTGGATTTTTTTAATAAAAAACTACTAATTATATTTTAAAAATAATCCAAAATATAATTTGTCTTTGTAATTACTCAAAAATAAAAGACACATTTCAATAAAAATCAGTATTTTTTCACTATTCATTGAAAAGTCAAACTTTTTAGAAATTTTTTAAAAATTTATCATAACCTATTTTTTATATAATTTTTTAAAAATATATATCATTTTTATCAAATAAAATTTCTAAATGTTCTCAAAATTAATTATAATATTTTCTCATAAAATCAATAAAAAATATTTTGAGTGAAATGTATTTTTGAAGCATAAAATGAATTTACAAAAAAATTGGGTGATTATTTCATAAAAAATAAATCAATAAATTTATATTTATTAGGAACTCTATATATATTTTCATAATGTGGTTATTACTATTCATACCACCTATTTTAATGTCTAGGTTATAACGATATACTATATAATGGCTCATTTAGACTTAGGGTTGCAAGCATCGCAAGCTATCAAAAGAAATTAAATTTATTTAAAAATAAATACATCATTAAATATTAGGGTGTTACACTGGATCAAATTTCATAGAACTTAAATATCTATTTCCATATTTATTAGTTTGAATCCTCCCATGGATTTTTTGGTTTCCCTTGAATTCAGGAGGTCCCACTTTCTTGGAATTACCTTGTTTATTATCAAATAGGTTTGGATGATTATTCCACCTTGGATTATAGGTTTTTGAAAATAGATCACATCTCACTGGTTACCTTCCATAGCCAATAATGAAAATTTATTCATTAACTTGGTCTAGTGATTAACTCTATGTCAGCATATCAAAATTTATAAAATGAATGGAACTATGACCTAACATTCCACAATAATTGAATTATTATTTATTCCCTTGGGTTTTTGAAACAATATTATAAAAATATTTTTGAAAATATTTGATTTGTGTGTTCACATTATCTGTCACTAAATCATCATTTACCAATTTTTTATACTTATAATAACTTTTTGTTGGGAATTCATAGTAATTATATTGTATATTTTTTTTGCGTTATTCTATTGTTTTTTCATAATGATGACCTCCTATAGCCGAATCCACTAGGGTATATCCCATATCATTCAATACTTTATAAAATAATTACATTAACAATTAGTGTGAAAATCTATGGTGTAGGAAATATTTGAAATAACATCTAAATATTTCGCATGGATCATGAAAAATATCTTGTTACTTCTGAAAAAAATATGGATATACCATTCCTTAAATCCATTATTCATTATGTTAGTATAATTTTATAATAATTAAATTATAGATATACTCCCATGTCATGAATGAGTTATATTTTTAATAATGTAACAAGTTCCTTGTTTTTTTTATATAGTAAGTTAAACATCTCAATATCAATTAATCTTCATATAATCCTGTAAATGGGACATACTAGATGTTAATGAGAAAGAATTTTATAAATTAAAAAACATTATCTGATAATATCCCATTGAAGATATACAAATATTATAAATATTGGTTCTTCAGTTAATAATTTCTTGAATTTAGAAAGAGTATTATGTATCAAGGATTACCAAAGACTCTAAGAACTTTTAATTCCCTATTTATTCCTAAATTTTTTTCACTATGTGAAAGAAAATATTAAAAATATTGAGCTCATCTCTCTTGTGGAATCCTAGCCATATTTTTTTCTTCCATATCTTAATTTGTGTTGTAAATTATTTGTCCAAGTATCCCTCATTCTAGTATAAGTGGAGAAATATCAACACTAAGAGATACCCTCTTTCACATGAACTTTAAAATCATGTAAATATATAAGAACTTAAACTATAATGAAAATTATATGAGTTTTATGAAAATTTATATTAACTATAATGAGCTTTTTTATTTTCTATATGAAATGTAAACTAAAATAAAAAATTCAAGTGATTTTCTCAACAATTATTCCAAATGTTCTTGTTGTAATTACGTATTGGTAGCTATAAAACCCCCTACAAGTATATAGGGTATTTATAAAACATTAATTATGATTTTTATAATCCATTTAAATAAGGAAAACCTTGGTGAAATTTAAAATTTCTATTCACTTTTATTGAAATAACATAGAAGAATTATTGGGGTGTGTGTGAATGTTTAAAAAAAAATTGAAATAATAGAAAACAAGGAAATATAATGTGTGAGTTGGTCTACAACTAAGTATAAAATATGGTTTTAGAGTATTAGTGGGGAGACAGTCGGGGTGTTAGGTTTAATCTTGGTGAATTACATTATCTCTACTTGAATTCCTTAATTCTATAATAAAATAATCACCCATTACTTCAAGTACTCCATTGACACACTATCCAACTCCTTAGTATAACCATAGGTCCCTATAAGGTTTCCTTTCTAGTTACACTAAGGGAGTTATGTTTTAAAGTCTTTAATTGAGGACCATGTTGAATGGTTCATGCATTAAATAAAACTTCATAATCCTATACATGCAGAAAGGGTTATGAATATAGGTTATATCTCAAGGAGCCATTCCAATCACTCACCACCCAAGTTATTTTTAGTTGTTATTATTTATAGATTTTTAATACTAAAAACAATGGAGTCCTGAAATTAATTTTTAAAGTTTTAATCTAAATAGATAAAATAATTAGAATGAAAGAAAGTGAGAAAGTTTAATGACCATAAGGTTAGATATAAGAGTTTCTTCATTATTTTCATTTGTTTTCTAAATACATTTTGTTAAAAAAATCAATACCATTTATTAACCATATATACTATTTATGCTTTTTAAACTAAATGGACTTCAAAGACCTTTAAATCCACTAAATCCCCAACCCCTCCTCGGTAAAGAATGACAATCACAACTCAATAGAGAGCGTGATACCATCCTAAACCTAGCTCCACTGTATGTCATTTAATCTCCTTACCCATATAACTCCATATATTAGATGATCAAAGAGAAGAAAGGTAGAATGAATTTTATAGTGAAATATATGAGGCCAAGTATAAGAGAAACATGGGTATACATCATCACAATAATCCAACTCATCTTCACTACCTACCATTAACTGAGATAAAAACATAGAATAAATTAAGTGAGAAACTAAATAACACCCACTACCCCCAAAGATCAAACCCTTGGTTAATTCCCCATGATCATTTTAGAAAATCACTATGAGAGAATCATAAATCAAAAATTAATGGAACTAATGTATTATTAAAATGAATACTATAAAAATAAAAATAAAACCTACACTACTTTCCGATGGGTAAGAAACCTTAGAAAAAATACATGTCTCCCATTAATTAGAGATGATCGAAGTTACATGAACTTGTTCTCCTTGGATGGATGTCTTCTATATAGACATTTCAAGTTTAGTGATGCTTCCACATGGATTTTTTCAAGAATCTTCTTCCTTTGCCTTAAATCATTCATAAAAATTCTCTAATATTCACATTATCCTTGATAATATTTTCCCTTTTATATATGGAATGTGGAGTGTCCACATGGGAATTACCCAATTTGAAATAATAGTTAATATGAATATTTTATTTATAGTTAGGGGAACCTTGTATGGAATCTATTTGTGTTATGGATCAATTTTGAAGCCTCCTTTGATCTTCCCATGAGTTATAAAGAGTACTGGAATGGTCTCAAGCCTTGGATTGATAGGGTATCCTTTTATGGCGTACATGTGTGTTATAGATTAATCTTATATCCTCCTTTGATCTTTCTATGAGTTTTAAAGGGTCTTGTAATTATCCCGATCCTTGGATTTATTCCTTGTAAGGTTTTCATAAGGATTGAGCTTGTATTTTGGTACATTTTAAGTTGTATTATTGAGATGTCACTACCTATATTAGAGTTTCATTAAATAATAGGTGTAAATAATATGATTTTTCTAAATCATCCTCACTAATTAGTGAAATTATATAAAGTGTTATGATGTTCATTCAACATCATGGGAACCAAATTAATGACATCATTGAATACAAATCTTTACCCTCAATTTGTTTCTTCCACTGTGGAGAATTGATATTCTATATCGAAGATGATCTCTAATGTAGTTGCTTATTTAATATCACACTCTATAGTAAATGATACCCATCCCAAAATGAAAGTATTATTGGGGAGACTAAGCTTTATAAGCCCCAAAATGTCTATCATACTCTCATGTGGTGCCTCTTAGTCCCTCCTAGGAACTTCTGATATATATCTCCTCTACACAAAGACTTTACCTCACCTGTACCCATATAATTCTACACACATCCCTAAGGAAAACCCATATTATGAAAGAATATTTTTTATAAACACACACAAATGCACACCCACACACACAAACACATACCCCCCACACTCACTCATGGACTATGAACATTTTCAACAACTTAGAGAATTTATTCTCTTCAACAACCATTTTTATTTCCATTAAATTCTTGTATTAGATCATTATTTTTAAACATTTTTAACATAAAAAACATAAAAAACATAAAATAAAAGTTCATCCATACTCATTAAAACACAAAAAAATGAACCAAATAAAATTTATATTTTGTTTAATTTTCATTTAATTCTAAAATTTCTTAATTTTTATACAAATATTAATTGTATTACAATGTTTTGTAATATAAAGGGACTATTTACATTGAATTACATGAAAAATATGAAAAAAATATTTCTTATTAGATCACGATTCTAAAATTTCCCTGTCTTTCTTGAATTCTATCATTCTTCAGATAACCAAGTCCTCTTCTTTAGTGCACATATGGATTTTAGCCTATATTACTTATTCCAATCCTCAAGGATCATATATTAGGTGATCAGGAGATTGATGTATTAATAAAAAATAAATATTAATAACTAATTATTAATTTAATCAATAATAAATAGTGTATATTCAACTCCACATCACCCAAACCCCACTAAGAATCTATCCACTCATAATCATACTAAAATAATCAAAATGAAAGGGAGAAAAATAAGGCTTCATTATAATGTCTCAGTCTTCCTCCTCAAGTGTGATCCTCCTATACCAAACTCCAAAATTATAAAACTCCATTCTCTATATATTCTTCCTCATTTTTACTTTATAATTATCACTTCACATAGGTAGTGGATACTTGGATGATTCCATATATAAAAAACATGGATTACACCCTATCAACCTCTACTAGCCTTTCCCTACTTTCCTATCATATCTCTCCTTATGACCAGTTTCCACATTGACATGTTGTTATCACTTTACCAAATTTAGATAGGTAGGTATATATTTATTGCAATATTCCCCACTAGATTTTTTATTCTCTTTGTTTCCTTTAACCTTCATCAATGAATTTCATGGATCGGGGTACCTTATTCCTTGTATATTAAGAATTAAAAAATCTTTTAGTGTGTTTCTAAACTATTAGGAACTTATTTGAATCATCCTATTCACGAATCTAATAAAATCTATTTTGTTTCAATATTACAAACTTTTTTATTTCATTGGATACAACATTATATGAATTGAGTATAGAAAAGTAATTATAAATATGATGTTGTTTTGATAAGGAAAACATATACAGTGATGGGTGATGTTCACACTCTTCATGAATTATGTTTAGGTTTTTATTAACTAGCACCATCTTATGATATTGATGTGGATGGAATCTATTTTTTTTTATTTTCACCTCAATATTGAGCTCATATAACTGGCTTGAGTGTGAAAATTTTCAAATTCTATAAAAATAGTGCATCAGAATTCCTATTATGATCTAAACTTATCACTATCACAAGTTTCCTTGCTCAATATTGAGTTGCTAACATGTTATTGAGAAAAAAATGCTCATATAATTAGTTGTGATCATGAATACATTTGATTACTTGTATTTAGATACACTTGGAATTATATTTCATTATTTTTCTAAGTATTATTACAACCTAATGTTATTAGTTGGAACTATATTCATAAGTTGACACATGAAAAATATCTAAATGGATGATATCTTGAGAAAATGACACTGGAAAGCATTGAAGTGATTTTTTATATCAATTTGGGATTGGGAAGCATTTAATATGGTTCACTATAATGAGATGGAATGCTGGTAAGCATTTTATTTTCCACTTATTAAGTGGATGGTGCAGAAATGTTGTCATTGCAATGCCTTCTTGATCCTTAACACACACTATATTGGCCTTCTAATATTGTCTCTTAGTGATTGGATGCAGAATTAAACATATGAGTTTTCTTGGTTGGGTGATAAAGGAGACACAATCCTTGTATTGTATCTATCTATATTTCTCAACAATTTTATATGCAACCCTTTGATTTATTCAATTAATCTTACACAACAAGCTTCCTTGCATGAATTATCATCAACATCCTTAAGATAATTATCTATAGACATAATATTTAAAAATACATCTTGAATTAATACATTTAACACCAAGAATTTTCAATATTAAATTATTATTTCTAAAATAACAAGAAATATAAAATTTTCTAACCACATAATATTAAAATCTTCCTATGGTATGTCCTCAGTCCTCATACAAAGATGATGATAGCTTGATCATATATCAATATTAGAGAACCATTGGTCTTCCTTAAACTTATCCAATAGATCAACTATCCTCAAAAGTAGATACCTATTATTTATAATACCCATTTCAACTTCATATTACACACAACCTCAAGCCAACATCTCTCTTCTTGATAAACAATACAGAAGCACCCTATAAATATATACTTAGATATATGAATCCCTTTGCCTCAAGGTCCTCATGTTGAAATTTTAAGCTCCTTCAATTTAGTTGATTCCATATGATATGATGTTATCAATATAATCTCTACACCTGATATGAGATCAATTATGAACTCAGTCTTTATATGAGGAGGAAAAACATATAAATCATTAGGAAAATATATATATTATAGTCCACCACTAGAGAAAAAAATATATGGAACTATTGTTAAATCAACTCAAAAAACCAAAATACCCACATAAGCTGTAATAGAATCCAACCAAAAAAAGGTTAGATTAAATTGGTCCCACTTGTATATCCCACTCTCTTGTGATGGTATACTCATCACTAGCAAGGGAGGAAAATAATAGTAACCTCTTGTAGAAATTTACATGATCCTAGAAGTGAGTCACCCAATCCATTATAAGGATTACATAAATAATAGACATATATAACATAAGTAAATCTATAAGTGGACATAGCCACCATCTCCCATGGTACACCAAATTTATCTCCTAACATAATCAAAAATATTTTCTATATGTGTATCCAAATTCAAAATCCAGGATAAATACCATAATACTAACCTCAAATTAGTGACTATATATATAGAAATAAAATAATTTTTATCACCTATATTAATCAATGCATCTACTAAGTTAGAGGTAACTAGAGCTATACCTATCACTGTCGATCCTCCCCTTACTTCTATCTACATGACTTGATCCAATATAAAAAGATGACATGCACCAGACCCATGAGTCTAACTTTGGGAACTCTAACTTACCCACTGCTCAGTTCCCTATAGTTCCTATTACTATTGAACTTGTGATCATCACCCACAAACCCTACCAGATCATACATATTTTTCCCTATTATACAACTAAGGTGATCCACTTCACCATGCTTGAGAAACTTGTACTAGACCTGATCCCCACCCTATTCTTGACTGAGGGAGACTCATTATTTAATGTTGAAAAATTCACTATCAATCTACATACATAGATCCATATTAGTGGATTCAAGAAAATTTATTGGACATGACCAGGTCTTCTATAATGGGATCACTCAATAGAGTCTATTCTTGGAGGTGGGAGCGCTAAATCTCTACCTTATTCACTATACCTCTTGCTAACCCACTGTATCTCCACATCCCTCCTCTTCCTACTATTGGAATATCCTCCACCTATACCACTGAAGAGAGGAAGTATTATTGATACTATACTCTCTAAAAATACTTTCTCATTAATTATAGGTTTATTCACTACTTATGAATTTATTTCCAAATCAAACACACTCACTTACTATATAATATTTGGTTGTAAGATAATCTAAAATAGGCAAGCCTTTTATCCATCATTTTCAGCAAGTAAATCTATGAAATGGAGAAAACCTAAGAAACTTGTCACATAGTCTGACACAAGGGACCACCTTGATAGATCTCTATAAACTTATGAGATATATTCATCTTGAGAGTCTATTGAAATTACTCTCCAATGAAAAGTTTTTGAAATTCCTCTAAGGTCATACCCTTATGTCTCATAGTCTAAATCATAATACCCCACACATAGCTATAACCTATAGAATATAAGTGAAAAAATTTACCCACATGTCCTTGAAAGCCTCAAACAACTATAAAATAACTCAGATCCTATTGATCCGATCCTTAACATCCCATAGTCCTTCATCTCTTTATAAATTAATAGGATAATGCTTCTAGAAATCCCTAGTGAAGTTTAATATGTAGACCTTCCCTCAAGTTAATCCTATACCTCCCATTGATATTATCTTGAGCACACCCACCTGAAGTGGGTTTCCTCCCTAAAATAAATTTCCAAATAATTATTCTCAAATCCTCTACCTAGAATATTTGGAACCATGTTAGAGGCATGCTCAACTCTTCCCATCTACTACTCCATGGGATGGAGTTGAGGCAATATGATTATGAAATTATTAAACCATGATTTAGAAACATTTCAGGCCAAATCTTAGAATTTCCAAATATATTAATAATGGAAGGAATATACTTATGTCCTACCCCGAACCCAACATATAACCCCTATTATCCTTGATCATATATCAATATCACAAGGTTTACACATCCTCACCATGAAATCATTAATACTTCATTCTCATAGAGACCATGAAACCACAACCCAAAACTTACCTAGAGTTCTCACCTATACCACCTACACATACTCATATAATAATTATATTATAGAAGTTTTAAAGAGAAATACATCACCATAAGTAATGAATAATTAGAATGACACTGATAATTCATTTGATAAAAATCAAACATACACATGTCATGTGAGCCAACATGATAAATAAGGGTGTAGAAACTGGTTGGTTAGTTTAGTTTCAAGATAAATCTCACTTGACCTATATTAGTTGGGTGAAAACATTATTTCCCACATTCAATACCCCAATATATTGTTTTCTATAAAACTCAACATTGAAGATTTAGGTGGTTTAGATGGTGGGTTAGTTTAGGTTGGAAACAAATATAATAATTTTTAAAAATATATAAATTTTTTATTCATAAAAATAAATAATATTTGAAGTAAAATAATTCTTTCAAATATCATACTTCAAAATAATTTTTTTAACAACACTATTTTACCACAAATAATTCAATAAAAAATATTTTTAATGTAAAAAATTTGTTTTACATAACAAAATTTAAAAAAAATATTAAAATTGAGAGAATAAAATACTTTTATATATAGGGAAGGTGGGTAATACCAACCTAACTAAAAAAATAATAACCATATCACCTAACCTA
This sequence comes from Viscum album, assembly GCA_963277665.1. Taxonomy (NCBI): domain Eukaryota; kingdom Viridiplantae; phylum Streptophyta; class Magnoliopsida; order Santalales; family Viscaceae; genus Viscum; species Viscum album. The sequence goes on from OY728138.1 coordinate 1,322,459,078, forward strand.
ACTAAATCTATAGAAAAAAAATTAACCTACCTTGTCTGAGGTTGTTTTACAGTTTTGGGGGCGAGTCATATTGGGTTAGGGTCAATTTTTGTTTTTTTGAAAACCCTTAACATTGAATATGATGCATGTACTCAAACGCTCATAAAAAATTTGACCTAGAGTAAATTTATAGATCATAATACAAAACATAATTTTGAGTACACTAAAGAAACTAAAATCATCACTACTAAAAGAAACAATCTCAAAAACCTTGGAAACCTAGATGTTTGTTATTTAGGTGTTGAAAAAACTTAAGAATAGCTTCGACCGAAAGTTATAAAAAACCGTTTACCATTAAATAATGCCCAAAAATGATAAAATAAAATAAAATATTGGGGGATTTGATACCATTTGTAATATACCATCCTAGTTACCTTGCCCAAGATGAAGCACCAAATTACCATAAGTATATTTACCAATAAACTTTAGGTTCTTGACTAGCTATGAGGGCCAAGTCCATATAATGGGGATAATTTGACCTCAATATAATTCCAAAAAAATAAATAAATAAAGCATGAACCATAAAATATACCATAACATAACATGGAATAATAACTAAATTAGAACCATACAATAACATCATTATGTAATTATAGAAAATGAGAATATCTTATAACCATACATTCATATTCAAAAATAATGATTTCCATAAGTGGTTAATAATATAAAAGTTAATAAAAAAGAATAAAAACATATGAGGTTCCCTAAAAAATTTCCAAGAATATGTCTCGGTACCACCTGAATCTCCATGGAAATCCCATTGTGCTGTGAATCTATTTTTAGGTGTTGCCAAGTCTATTTGATACTAAGAGATCCCGATGATAAAATAGTATTAGTGTGTTAGAAGAAACCGTTTAGATTCTTTGATAAAGGAAAGATAATAAGATATGTATTATGACTGATGAAAGTGTACAGGGTAGTGGTTAGTTGTAATGTCACAAATTTTTAAAAGAGAAAACTATGTTCGACAGCGTATGCAAACAAACAATGATTATTTAAGTATGTCTATTTTAAACTTTCCATTAAATTTTTTGGATATGAGTTGGAATAATTAGTTTATGAAATATATATGTATATATATCCTAAATATATTGATAAATTCAAAGTAAATAATCAAGAAATTTTCGGAATCATAGTGTTGAAATTATCTAATGGTTAATTTTTCATAATTTTCTGAGACAGTCGATTTTTTGGGTAAAAATTAAATACCATATAAATATACGGTGTTTATTATGACATAATAATAACCCAAAAGTGATGTAATAAATAATATAAAGGGTATAAATAACCAATTATATGTTTTCAATTAAAAATAATGTATTTTTATGTTTATTTTGTTAACTTAATAATGCCTTTATGAATCCTCCAAAACCTATAATATATTTTAAGATTTTAAAATAATTTTTAAAGAGTATGACTCACTTCCAAATAATCAAGGGTATTATTTTAATAAGTTTAGAAATTTTCCTTATAAAATAATTAAAACCACCCTTATTTGGTAGAAACCATGGTAAAAAAATATGGAAAGGTTTACGGTTTTGGTTATTATATTATATAGAGTCCAAAACCTAAGTGTGGGAAATAATAAAGAACTCCCCTCTATTTTCCAATATAAACCCACCAAATATCCTATTTATATTAACTAAAAAAACTTGAAACACGTTATTACTCTTTAAAAACCTCTCTAGAGTCCTCCCAAGGTGCCCCCAATCTCTCAAGAAGCTCCTCCCAATCATTTGGAATCACACTCTCAATTAAAAGTTCTTTTACTTCTCCTCTCCATTAAAGTATGTTCTTTATCTTATGTCTTTTGTATTCATTTCCTAATGTTGTGATATGTTATTAAATACCCCTTACTATATATTTTATTTATAAAATATTATATACCCATTTAACTCTCATTAAACCCTTATATGAACATTTATACGCTCCCATTATGCTGCCAAAATTTCACCATGATTTTCCATGCCAAACAATTGTGTAGTGAATACCCATACCCATTTCCTATCAAGGGAATTAAACTTTATGCACATATACTTATTTATTGGGTATTAAATTTATTTATTACACACTCCTTGATCATGTAATAAAATATGAGGATGAATGAATCCATGTTGCACGATCAATGTGGCACACTTAAGCATGAGAATGAAATGAAAGTAAAGAGTGTGATCGAAATTATATAGTGCTCCAATGCATTGGGAAATGTTTTAGTCTCATGATAAATCATACAAGAGATTAAGGAGTGAACCTAATACATAATGGGAATTTTTACATCATGATGTTTTGGTAGTTAGCATTGACCTATGTTTATGATGTAGTGTTTTATATTGTTGCCACATTTCCCATATGCAATTTATATTATTATGTTATATCATGTATCATTGTATCTATTTATGATTCTCACTCATTTTAAACCCCTTTTATATTCCTATTGTCTATCATGCATTACATTTTTCATGTTATTCCATGTTTATTCCCTTACTGGGCTTTATAGCCCACCCCTTTCTTATGTATGTCCCCAGGTTACCCCATGAAGTTTTATGTACGATGGAATAATATAATCATGATAAAATAATTTTTCAATGAATATGATGTATTCCCTATTTTAAGTTGTTATGTAATATACCTAATTCCCAAATACACAATACTTCTTGATCTTATGGGTTGTGTTATGTGTAATATTATGTAATAAATCACGAATTAATGTGTGATAAAGAGAATGGTTGTTATAGATGGTATCGAAGGAAAGTTTATTTATTTTTGGGATTAGGATTAGAATAATCTAGAGAAATACTTAGGGATACCACAAAACATATTAATACATACATAAATTTTAGTAAAGTATAGAGTAAGTGGTTTCCAAGAAAATACATCCCTTTCTGCATACAAGTGGATGTGGATCTGACACAAATGTATCAAGTGGTGAAACCAAAAAACACAGCATTGAGTGAGACTCGATCGGGTACTAGTGTATGAAAACTATAAAGACCCGTAAAACTCAAGGGAAATTTTTTTCTTAATTTTCTTTGGAATTTTAAAAGAGCGCGGTTTCTGACAGCACCTGATTCCGAGGCCCGGTGTGACCTGAATCAATTTCCGAAGTTTGGCTCGGGTACGTTCAGTGAACGAACGAGCAGGAATTTCCAACTTTTGAACCGGTGCTCGGAATTGAATTCCGAGGGCACCGATGAACTCGCAACGCCGGTAATCGCTTAAGGGAACCTTTACCGTAGTTGCGTTTGTGCGGGAGAAGAAGATAATTAATGGGGTTTAATTAAAAAGAAAATAAAATTGTTGAATCAATTTTATTTCTTATCAAAGTGGTTATTTTATCCCATGGGAAGTTAGTATTGGGACCCACATCCACCCAACTTCCCATGTGTGGATAATTGAAAGGGTAGGGCCCACACGAACCCCCCACCTTTTCAAATCCCTTAACTCTCTTAACCCCTCACTTTCCTAACTCCCCATTAACTCTCTTTAATTAATTTTTGACAACTGGTTATAATTAATAAAGTGAGTTACTTAATTTCAAACTCTTGAAATTCAAATGGTTAGGTTGTGTTAATAAAATAAGAATTGGTCTTATTTTATTATTGTTAGAGTTTTTCCACCTTGAGAGGATTGGGAAACGTGAAGTCTTCTTCTTCTTCAACCTCGACGAAGAACGAGAATAACAACGTTCTTCAACGAATAACTTCTCCGCCGAAGAACACGGTTCTTCCGCAACGCTGTATCCGCGACGCGACATTATTCTTCCGCATCGTCTCTTCCATGACGGTTTTCCGTGATGAAATCTCCATCAACAACTTCGAATCCTCGCTTTGCGATGTCGACGTTCTTTTCCCGCGACGCCCGACCTCCGCGACGCTCGTCTTCCGCCGCTCGTTGACGAACACCATTCCGGAACCGAGGTAGGGGTTTTATTTATTTTATTTGTTCGTGATTACCAACTTGACGATCTTCGTGGATTTAAACCATTTGTTATCGAATAACGTGAGGGGGTCGGACCGCACAAACACGGCCGACCCTCCTCCGTAATTTTCGTGTTGGTTCCTTTGTGCTTGTTATGGGAGAGTGTGGTGCTGTCGCACCACGCGGTTTCTTGCGGAAGGAAATGTGCGGCGTCGTCGCGCCATGCCGTGGAAAGAAGTTTAAGAACGCGACGTCGTCGCACCGCGTCGAAGAAAACCGAAGACGCTGTGACCGGAGCGGGGCCGCGGTGGAGGGGCGCGGTGCCGTCGCACCGCGCCGGACGACAAGGGTCGCGGCCGGTTCCGGGCCGCGGCGGAGCAAGGTGACCGACAGCTGGACCGGGTCGTCGGTGTCGGCGAAGAAGGGGACCGGCCGTCACTGGTCCCGTGGAGGCCGGAACCGGCCGGCCAGGGCGGGCCGACCAGACCGGTGTGCAACTGGGGGTTCAAACCCCCGGCCAGCTGGCCAAAACGCCCCCCCTTAATTGGGGGGGGGGGGCAGTTACTCAAGGGGGGCAGGCACCCCCCTTTTTCCAACAGCTCGGCCAAAGGCTGAGCTGGCAGCGCGCTGGGCGCGCTGTGCCCAGCCGAACCGGCGCCTGGCCGGTCCGCCAGGCCGGGCCGGGCCGACCCGAAACCGGGGCGGGTCAACCCGGTCTGGGCCCGAAACCCCCGTTATCAGACTATTTGGGTTCAAATACCCATAACTCGGGCTACAGACCTCCAAACGACATGCCATTATCGGCGATGCGATCCTTGGATCGAGACGGTCATTTCGGTATATCGCACTCAAGGTTTCAGAATAATTTGAGTTCGGCCAGGTTGGTTCGTACACGAAACCAACCGGGCCCTCGGAGCGGAAACACTCATATCTTGAGCTACGGACGTCCGAATGACGTGTCGTCAACTTTATTGAGTTCCTATTAGTGAGATGGATCTTTTGGCATAATCCTCCCAAGGTTTGGACGCAGGTGGAGTATGGACGGGTTGGTTTTGCCTTAAAAACCAACCGGGCCCCTAGGACGAAAAAGCCAATAACTCTCAGACCGGGCGTCCGATTGACGCGCCGTCTGTTGCGTTGAGTTCCTGTTGATGATACGGAACTTTTGGATACATCAACTCTGGACTATGTGACAGTTGATGTATCAGCCTCTCGGCTCGTGGAGCGAACCCTCCCGAACGAGCTTGCTGTGTGCGGGTACCCTAGTGCTGGCTGCGACTACTACTGTGACTACGACGACGACTGTGCAGAGATCCTCAGTGGATTCGACGACGACGACTACATCACTCAGCGATCCTATGTGGATCAGTGCTACTGATCCTGTGTGGGTCCGATCCTGTGTGGGTCAATGCTCAGCGGTTCTGTGTGAGCCAGCGCCTACAGATCCTGTGTGGGTCCGATCCTGTGTGGGTCTTTGCGGGGGTTAGTTTCCTACTGATCCTGTGTGGGTCTTTGCGGGGGTTAGTACCTATCGATCCTTTGTGGGTCCGACGACTTAGATGGATCAGTGATCATCTATATCGTCTTCGAAGAAGTATACCTGTGTGAGCTGAATCCTGTTTTCTTCCCTGTGTGGATTGTGTTGTGCTATCCTGTGTGGATTAGATTTTGATTTCCTGTGTGGAATACGTATACTTTCCTGTGTGGACTGGGTTATACTTTGGCTCGGAGGTTGGAGTGTTTTGGAATTGATGACTTAGGTATATGTATGGGCATATACCTAAGCAGTGTCGGTTGTTACTTCGTGACCGTATCTTTCCTTTGTGGTTTATCCTTTGTGGATTTTGGGAGACTTTCGGGGGTCTCGGGGTCCCTACTAAGTATCTTATACTCACCCCTACACGGGCTATGCCCGCACTACGTTGTGTTGGTTTCAGACGACGGACAACGTTGATCGTGGTTGAGGCTTGCAGAGCAGGACGATACCTGGAGGTGGACCACTAGGCGGGACATACTCGGAGTAGATGGCGGGACCCGAGGAGCAGTGGAGCTATCTGTACCCACCCATCAGGTGGGATTTCCAGTGGACATCTCGGCTTAGCGTCTTTACTTTACAGTTTCTGTTTTCCCTTTCGAGTTGTACTTTACAGTTGGGCTTGTATTTCTGGCCCCTTTTACTTTCCGTACTTACTGTTGTACTCAGTTTTTACTTAGTGTTTACTTCTTCCGCTTGTACTCTGTGGTGCTTGTCTACTTTACAAAGGCAATGCCTTCCCTTTTTATCGGGATTTACGCCTTGGTGCTAGTCTCCAGCCCCTGTCCTATGGAAGGCGGGCTTGGGGTAGCCACAGCACGGGCCCCGAGGACGGGTCGTGACAAATTGGTATCAAAGGGAGGTTCGGTTCTACCGCTAACTCTGATCTTTTCTATGTGAAGCAATAGTGTTTAGCGTATTGAGTGTGGTTATCAGTCCTGGGAGTCCAATGTTGGTGCGGCGGCTGACGTATCCGTACACCAGGACCCTAACTTCTGATTTCCGACTTAATGCACGAAAACATTGATTGCGTGTGTGTTTCAAGTTTTCTTTGTGATTACTTTGTATCAGCTCACCAGGTATACTGTTCTGACCATGGCGTACCTGTTTCCTTTTCAGGATGGCCCCATGATGGCAGCCAGCTAGGGTTCCAAGAGTCGAGTGTGACAATATCCCACCGAGCGACGAGGCCTCGGTGCAGGGCCCTTTGTCAGCAGTGGCACCAGCGGTAGCTCTACCCACCGAGCCACCGATGCTTCCAGCACCAGTCGCTGACGATGCACGTTGCCTCAGTGCACTGCATGAGTTCCAGCGCCAGCGACCGCCCAGGTTCCGCGGGGAGACGGACCCCCAGGCAGCCGAGGACTGGCTGGAGGTAGTCGTACGAGTTTTCAGGCTAGTGATGACACCAGCAGACCTCATGGTGATCCTCGCTGCGAGCCTACTGCATGCAGCAGCGGGCTGATGGTGGAGCTTGATGCTCCAGGTGCACGATGAGGCATATCTACTTTGGACGGAATTTGAGAGCCTCTTCCGCTCGGAGTTCATCCCAGCCACCCTCCGTGTAGTTCGCATTCAGGAGCTTCTTCAGCTGCGGCAGGGCAGCATGACGGTCGCTCAGTACTCGGCGAGATTTACCGATCTCTCGCGCTACTCGACCGACATGGTACGGGACCCATTCTCCCGGGTCCGGACCTTTGAGCAGGGATTGAGACATGAGATCAGGGCATCGCTGATCTCCCTCAGCATTTCGACTCATACAGGAGTACTGGAGCATGCCCTTTTGATCGAGAGCTTTCTTGCTGAGTCTACACCAGCGCCGAGACCCACCGCAGGGCGGCACGTAGCAGAGTCTTCCGCAGCAGGCAGTCGACGGATGACTCTTGGGTCCAGGCAAACCAGACCCTCAGGCAGACGACCTCAGGACACTGGCTCAGTAGTTAGGGGAACACAGTGCGGAGACAGTCTTTCGAGAGGCAGACAGTGTTACTCGTGCGGCGGGCAGGGCCACATGGCTCATGACTGCCCGACCTTCCGTGCCGAGGAGCAGTAGACGGTTGAGGGACCACCAAGGTAGAGGTAGAGGGTCGACCGTAGCGGTCCGCAGGAAGGAGGCAGACGAGGCAGAGGAGCTGGCCGAGCAGCAGGTGGTGGGCGATGCTTTGAGGCTCTACCACCACCATCACCAGGAGGTCCACCCCGACCACAGGGATCTGGTGGGAAGAGGCATGCATAGCTCCAGGCAGCAGAGGCCTACGACCACGACGCGCCCGAGATGATTCGAGGTACTATCTGTGTCTACTCCACCCTTGCTGCAATACTTATAGACATAGAAGCGAGTCACTCTTTCATAGCCACTGCCCTTGTTCGGAGCTCGGAGATTCCGACAGAGCCGTTGGCTCGATCCTTACAGCTAGAGACTCTTGCGGGAGCAGACTCGACGATTATGCACTGGTGCCGCTAGTGTGAGATTACTCTAGGAGGCAAGATCTTCGGCTGGGATCTTCTTGTAGCGGCGTCGAGGCCTTACGACATCATCTTGGGCATGGATTGGTTATCTACGGTCCATGCACAGATTGACTGTATTAGGCGCAAGGTGCGATGTGTACGCACCAACGGAAGCAGGTTCACCTTCACCGGCGAGAAGGGATCCTTTGCAGCACAGGATGGACTTCCACGGAGGAGAGGACATCCCATCACTCATCAGTTGGCTAGCCTCATCCTAGGAGTAGTTGACGTGCGAAGTCCTGGTTTTCTTGCAGTGGTGGATCAGTTTGCGGACGTTTTTCCCGACGACGTTCCAGGGTTACCTTCTCGAAGAGAGGTAGACTTTTATATTGACCTATACCCCGGGACAACCCCGATATCAACTCCAGCATATCGGATGGCCAACGCCGAGCTTCGAGAGCTAGGGGTACAGTTGGAGGACTTGCAGGGCAAGGGGTTCATCCGACCTAGTGTTTCACCCTGGGCTTCCCCGATATTGTTCGCCAAGAAGGCGGACGAGAGCTTGCGACTTTGTGTCGAATATCGTCGCCTGAACCAGGTGACAGTGAGGAACAAGTATCCGCTACCGAGGATTGATGAACTCTTTGATCAGCTCAAGGGAGCACGGTGGTTCTCGAAGATAGACCTCAGGTCAGGTTATCACCATCTCAGAGTTCGAGACGAGGACATGAAGAAGACGACCTTCAGATGTCGGTATGGCCACTATGAGTTCTTGGTTATGCCATTCGGTGTAACCAATTCTCCAACAGTGTTCATGGCCCTCATGAACAGGATCTTTTAGCCATACCTCGATCGATTTGTCATGGTCTTCATCGACGAAATTTTTATTTACTCGACGACTGAGGAGGAGCACGCCTACCACTTACGGGTTGTACTAGACACACTCCGAGAGCACCATATTTATGATAAGCTCTCGAAGTGTCAGTTCTGGATACGTGAGGCCCACTTCTTGGGACACGTCATCTCTGAGGCGGGAGTTGCAGTGGATCCTGCGAAGATCGAGGCAGTGTTAGCTTGGGAGCCACCCAAGAGCGTGACGGAGGTGTGGAGTTTCTTGGGACTAGCTGGATACTTCCGGAGATTTGTGCCAGACTTATCCAGAGTTGCAGCACCACTATCAGCTTTGACGAAGAAGGGGAAACCCTTTGTGTGGCCAGACAGATGTCAGTAGAGCTTGCAGGAGCTGAGACAGAGATTGACCATCGCACCTATCTTGAGGTTGCCTGAGGAGGGAGTAGGGTACGTAGTTTACTGTGATGCATCAGGGACTAGACTCGGATGTGTCCTGATGCAGGAGTGGACAGTGATCACCTATGGATCATGTCAGTTGAGGCCGCATGAGTAGAACTACACTACCCATGACCTGGAGTTAGTAGTAGTGGTCTTCGCTCTGAAGACATGGAGACACTATCTGATGGGCGAGCGTTTTACAGTCTTCTCTGACCATCGGAGTCTCAGATACATCTTCTCTCAGAAGGATCTGAATATGAGACAACGATAATGGCTCGAGTTCCTCCAGGACTATGACTTTGAGATAGTCTATACTCTTGGGAAGGGGAACGTAGTAGCCGATGCCCTCAGCAGGAGGACGAGCATTCAGCTACTTGAGGAGGCGATGGAGTAGCTATCCTCTTTGCAGATATCCTTCTTGGATAGAGATGGAGCAGCCTTCCTTCAGTCTCTCACAGTCACTCCTTCACTTATACAGCAGGTCAGAGAGGCACATCGTGGGGACGCTGACTGTGAGACACGGCGTGCACAGATATCCTCAGGACAGGCACCTGATGGTTTCTCCTTTGGAGCAGAGCACGACATCCTTTTTAGAGGACGTACCATGGTACCATTCGCTTTACGGTAGGAGGTGCTGAGAGAGTTTCACACTTCTTTCTTGGAGGTAAATCTCAGAGTGGTGAAGATGTACCAGGATCTCAGACGATAGCACTGGTGGCCAAGCATGAAGAAGGCTGTGGCATAGTTCGTTTCTCGATGCCTCACTTTCCAGCAGGTGAAGGCAGAGCATCAGGTACCAGCAGGATTGGTATAGCCCTTGGAGGTCCCAGAGTGGAAGTGGGACATGATATCTATGGACTTCGTGACTGGACTTCCACGCACTTCCAGAGGTCACAACTCCATATGGGTGATTGTCGACCGACTCACCAAGTCGGCTCACTTCTTACCCATCAGAGAGAAGGGCTCAGTGGAGAGCTTGAGACGTCTTTACGTTCAAAAGATTGTTCGGCTTCATGGTGTGCCATCATCTATCTTCTCCGATCGAGATGCTCGCTTTACTTCCCGGGTTTGGAAGGGGTTGCAGGAGGTGTTCGGGACACAGCTACATTTGAGCACCGCCTTTCACCCTCAGACAGATGGTCAGACGGAGAGAACCATTCAGACTCTCGAGGACATGCTCTACGCATGTGTCCTCGACTTTGGTCGTAGCTGGGAGGACCACCTGCCCTTGGTGGAGTTTGCGTACAACAACAGCTACCACTCCACCATCGGAATGGCACCGTACGAGGCGTTGTACGACCGACCTTGCAGATCTCCTTTGTGCTGGACAGACCCTGGGGAGTCAGCACTTGTGGGACCCGAGATAGTCCATGCCACGACTGAGAATGTCCAGGTCATCCAGGAGCATATGAGGACAGCTCAGAGCCGGCAGAAGTCATACGCTGACAGGAGGCGGAGGCCACTAGAGTTCAAGGATGGCGACCACGTCTTCTTGAGTGTCTCACCTCGACGTGGATTACAGAGATTTGGCCGAGGCGGCAAGTTATCTCCACGCTTCATCGGACCCTTCCAGGTCCTCAGCAGGATTGCCGAGGTGGCTTATCGCCTGGCTCTACCACCTCAGCTGCACCGAGTGCACGACGTCTTCCACGTATCTCAGCTGAGGAGATACGTGCACGACCCGACGCACATCATTGACCATGGGAAGCTTGACGTTGACGATGGGGCGAATTTTACGGAGGTCCCGGTGGAGATAGAGGATCGATAGGAGCGGGTCCTACGTGGATGGTCGATTCCTTTAGTGCGCATCAGATGGTAGCACGTGAACCTCCAAGAGAGCACTTGGGAGCGAGAGGCTCAGATGCGTGCTCAGTACCCACATTTGTTTCCCTAGTTATGATGTATCTTTACGGGGATGTAAAGCCCTGATGTGGGAGTAATGTAAAGACCCGTAAAACTCAAGGGGAAATTTTTTCTTAATTTTCTTTGGAATTTTACAAGAGCGTGGTTTTTGACGGCACCTGATTCCGAGGCCCGGTGTGCCCGGAATCAATTTCCGAAGTTTGGCTCGGGTATGTTCAGTGAACGAACGAGCGGGAATTTCTAACTGTTGAACCGATGCTCGGAATCGAATTCTGAGGGCACCGATTAACTTGCAACGCCGGTAATCGCTTAAGGGAACCTTTACCGTTGTTGCGTTTGTACAGGAGAAGAATTTAATTAATGGGGTTTAATTAAAAAGAAAATAAAATTGTTGAATCAATTTTATTTCTTATCAAAGTGGTTATTTTCTCCCATGGGAAGTTAGTGGTGGGGGCCACATCCACCCAACTTCCCATGTGTGGATAATTGAAAGGGTGGGGCCCACATGAACCCCCCATCTTTTCAAATATCTTAACTCTCTTAACCCCTCACTTTCCTAACTCCCCATTAACTCACTTTCATTAATTTTTGACAACTTGTTACAATTAATAAAGTGAGTTACTTAATTTCAAACTCTTGAAATTCAAATGGTTAGGTTGTGTTAATAAAATAAGACTTGGTCTTATTTTATTATTGTTAGAGTTTTTCCACCTTGATAGGATTGGGAAACGTGAATTCTTCTTCTTCTTCAACCTTGACGAAGAACGTGAAGAACACCGTTCTTCAACGAAGAACTTCTCTGCCGAAGAACACGGTTCTTCCGCGATGCCGTATCCGCGACGCGACGTTCTTCTTCCGTGTTGTCTCTTCCGCGACGGTTTTCCACGACGAAATCTCCGTCAACGACTTCGAATCCTCGCTTCGTGACATAGACGTTCTTTTCCCGCGACGCCCGACCTCCACGACGCTCGTCTTCCGCGACTCGTTGACGAACACCATTCCTGAACCGAGGTAGGGGTTTTATTTATTTTATTTGTTCGTGATTACCAACTGGATGATCTTCATGGATTTAAACCATTTGTTATCGAATAACGTGAGGGGGTCGGACCGCACAAACACGGCCGACCCTCCTCCTTAATTTTTGTGTTGGTTCCTTTGTGGTTGGTACGGGAGAGCGTGGTGCCGTCACACCACGCGGTTTCTTGCAGAAGGAAATGCGCGGCTCCATCGCGCCGTGCCGTGGAAAGAAGTTTAAGAACGCGACGTCGTCGCGCCGCGTCGAAGAAAACCGAAGACGCCATGGCCGGAGCGGGGCCATGACGGAGGAGAATGGTGCCGTCGCACCGCGCCGGACGACAAGGGCCGCAACTGGTTCTGGGCCACGACGGAGCAAGGTGACCGGCGGCCGGACCGGGCCGCCGGTGTCGGCGAAGAAGGGGACCGGCCGTCGCCGGTCCCGTGGAGGCCGAAACCGGCCAGCCAGGGCGGGCCGGCCGGACCGGTGTGCAACCGGGGGTTCAAACCCCCGACCGGCTGGCCAAAATGGCCCCCCTTAATTGGGGGGGGGAGGCGGTTACTCAAGGGGGGCAGGCACCCCCCCTTTTTCCAACAGCTCGGCCGAAGGCCGAGCTGGCAGCGCGTTGGGCGCGCTGTGCCCAGCCAAACCGGCGCCTGGACGGTCCGCCGGGCCGGGCCACGCCGGGCCGGGCCGGGCCGACACGGACCCGGGGCGGGTCAACCCGGTCCATGCCGACCAGGGGGGGGGGGGTCTCGGTCTAGGCCCGAAACCCCCGTTATTGGACTATTTGGGTTAAAATGACAATAACTCGGGATACATACCTCTAAACGACGCGCCGTCTATGGAGATGCGATCCTTGGATCGAGACGGTCGTTTCAGTATATCGCACTCAAGGTTTCGGAATACTTTGAGTTCGGCCGGGTTGGTTCGTACACGAAACCAACCGGGCCCTCGGAGCAGAAACACTCATATCTGGAGCTACGGACGTCCGAATGACGTGTCATCAACTTTGTTGAGTTCCTCTTAGTGAGACAGATCATTTGGCATACTCTGCCCGAGGTTTGGACATAGGTGGAGTACGGACGGGTTGGTTTTGCCTTAAAAACCAACCGGGCCCCTAGAACGAAAAAGCCAATAACTCTCAGACCGGGCGTCCGATTGACGCGCCGTCTATTGCGTTGAGTTCCTGTTGACGATACAAAACTTTTGGATACATCAAATCTGGACTATCTGACAGTTGATGTATCAGCCTCTCGGCTCGTGGAGCGGACCCTCCCGAACGAGTTTGCTGTGTGTGGGAACCCTAGTGTTGGTTGCGACTGCTACTGTGACTGCGACGACGACTGTGCAGAGATCCTCAGTGGATTCGACGACGATGACTACAACACTCAGCGATCCTATGTGGATCAGTGCTACCGATCCTGTGTGGGTCCGATCCTATGTGGGTCAGCGCTCAGCGGTTCTGTGTGAGACAGCGCCTACAGATCCTGTGTGAGTCCGATCCTGTGTGGGTCTTTTCGGGGGTTAGTTTCCTACCGATCCTGTGTGGGTCTTTGCGGGGGTTAGTACCTATCGATCCTTTGTGGGTCCGACGACTTAGATGGATCAGTGATCATCTCTATCGTCTTCGAAGAAGTATAACTGTGTGAGCTGAATCCTGTTTGCTTTCCTGTGTAGATTGTGTTGTGCTATCCTGTGTGGATTACATTTTTCTTTCCTGTGTGGAATACGTATACTTTCCTGTGTGGACTGGGTTGTACTTGGGCTCGGAGGTTGGAGCGTTTTGGAATTGATGACTTAGGTATATGTATGAGAATATACCTAAGCAGTGTCGGTTGTTACTTCGTGATTTTATCTTTCCTTTGTGGTTTATCCTTTGTGGATTTTGGGAGAATTTCGGGGGTCTCGGGGTCCCTACTGAGTATCTTATACTCACCCCTACACGGGCTATGCCTGCACTACGTTGTGTTGGTTGCAGACGACGGACAGCGTTGATCGTGGTTGAGGCTTGCAGAGCAGGACGGTACCTAGAGGTGGACCACTAGGCGGGACGTACTCGGAGTAGACAGCGAGACCCGAGGAGCAGTGGAGCTATCTGTACCCACCCATCAGGTGGGATTTCCAGTGGATAGCTCGGCGTAGCTGCTTTATTTTACAGTTGCTGTTTTCCCTTTCGAGTTGTACTTTATAGTTGGGATTGTATTTCCGGCCCCTTTTACTTTCCGTACTTACTGTTGTACTCAGTTTTTACTTAGTGTTACTTCTTCCGCTTGTACTCTGTGGTTCTTGTTTACTTTACAAAGGAAATTCTTTCCCTTTTTATCGGGATTTACACCTTGGTGCTAGTCTCCAGCCCCTGGCCTATGGAAGGCGGGATTGGGGTAGTCACGGCACGGGCCCCAAGGACGGGTCGTGACAACAACGGGCCATGCTACACTCATAGTTTGAAACTGTTAGGGGATATTATTTTTTAAATTCATAATCTCATTAATAACCATAATTATGGAAAAAATTTCCATAATAGTATATGTTAGGAAATAGATCATGGATAACATAATTTGAAGCCTAGAAATTCATACGTTAAGGAAATAAATGTCATTTATATGTTATCCCTTTAATTTTAATTGGATCCCCATTTTGGTGTTTAATAAATTAAAAATAATCATCCCTAATTTTTCCTTCATTATAGTCTATTTATTGAAATAGGAGGAATAACATAATATTCTTTGGTAGATTATGTGATCCATTAAACGTTTATTCAACTGCTTTAGCCATAAAAAAATTATATTGAATTCTCATTATTTAGAGAAAAATATGATATTATAGTTGAAATAAATTAAAGGATTAAATTATAGTTTTCAAGAAAGTATATTTGCTTCTTTTAAAAGTCTAAAGGATAATGTAATTCCTTAAATCTAGGAAAATAATCTTGAATAAAAAATGTTTTCATATTATGAACATTTCTAATGAATTGATGGTCTTTTTACCCATCACATATTTATGGTTTTATGGTCATTAAATTTCTCCTAACCATGTTCTCTATAACACTATATTAGTTCTTTAAATTAGTTTTATCTTCTATGTTTATGTTTTCACTTCCCATTAATGATCTCCTATTGAGAAAACTAGTTATGTGATGACCTTTATACTTCCCTTTATCTCTTTTTCAGTGGATGGTTTATTAACCATTTATAAGATGTGGGTTTTAAATATGTATATTTTAAATTATTTTTTACCTATTTAAAGCTTAAATTGTGATAATGAAATTTATTAATGGAGGGAAGAATGTAACACCCTACGTTTTTAAAAGAGAAAACTATGTTCGATAGCATATGAAATCAAACAATGATTATTTAAGTATGACTATTTTAACCTTTACATTAAATTTTGGGATATGAGTAGGATTAAATAGTTTATAATATATATATATATTTCTTAAATATATTGATAAATTATTAGTAAATAATCAATGAGTTTTTTTAATATCTTTTTAAATATGTTTTCTTCAAAAATGTTTTTTATTTCTTTTTATGAAAATTTAGTATAATTATTTTATAATAAAATTTAGAACATTTAATTGATAAAACTAACACCTTTTTTATATCAATATATCCAAATTAACTTTGGGTAAAAATTTGGGATTTTACAGAAAATATAGTTATTTCAATGAATAGTGAAAGATACCATTTTATGTAAAATTGTTATTTATTTTGATAAATAAATAAATTATTATTTTAATTTTATTTAAAGGTAATATAATTATTCAATATTTATGTTTAATTCAATTAATTATGTTTAAATCATCTTTTTATGGAATTTTATTACAAGTTTATTATTAGGATTAAAAATACATTTGTTTGAAAACTGTTTTAAAATGCATAATGTTTTTACATTATAATTAATTAAAATAACCCCTAATGAGAAATAATTTAAATTAAATTTTTATATTACATATCTATCGTTGTGAGTTGAAATTCATATAATTATGATTACTAGTTATAGAGTTAAAGTAAAATATTGTTCTCCTTGAAAAATTCATTTTTCAAAACACTAATTTCCATCATGCTTGTGGGTTTATTAAAAATTATTTTAATCTACATATGTGAATTTATTTTGATTAAATTGATTATATATTTGTAATAATCATATTTAATTTTAGTTAATAAGTTGAACATAATTTTTGGATAATAGGAACAATAACCATAGTAAAAATTTATTACTGTAGTAAAAGTAAAATTGGTTAATTAAGGGTATAATAATAATAATAATAATTTAATAAAGACTAGAAAAAAGTAACCCTAATGGTATGAATATTTATATTTTAATTTCATAATAATAATTATTATATATTTTTTTCATTATGAAGGATTAAATAATTATCTTTGATAAGAATTAAATAAATAACAAATTAAATTTTTGAGTAATATAAAATTTCAATTAATACTTTAATTTTGATGATTTAATGTATTTTTGAGATAGATATTATTTTATTAAAATATTATTTTTAAATAATTTTTATCAAATATAAATGGTCATTTAATTTTTATGAAGTTAGATGTAATTTTTATAAGGGTTCAAAAAGTGTTGTCGTCAAAAAACCTAGTATTTCTCAATAAATGCCAATTATTATTTTAAAAGTAAAAATACATATAATTTTAATTTTTTTAATAAAATGAATATTATATTTGGAATTGAAATATCGAAAGTATAATATGGTGATTTTTTTATAATTTCCTGAGAGGTTTGAATTTTTGGGTAAAAATTAAATACTGTATAAATACACGGTGTGTATTATGACATCATAATGACCCAAAAGTGATTTAATTAATACTATAAAGGGTATAAAAGACCAAATATATGTTCTCAATTTAAGATAATATGATTTTATGTTTATTTTATTAATTTTATAAATCCTTTATGAATCCTCCAAAACCTATATTATATTTTAAGATTTTAAAATTATTTCTTTAAGAGTATGTCTCACTTCCACCTTAGCAAGGATATTATTTTTATAATTTAGTACCTTTTACTTATAAAATAATGAAAAATACCCATATTTGGTATAAACCTTGGGAAAAAACCATGTTAAGGTTTATGTTTTTGGTTATTTTATTATATAGAGTCCAAAACCTAAGTGTGAGAAATAATAAAGAACTTCTCTCTCTTTTCCTATATAAACCCACCTAATCACCCATTCCTCTTCAGTCAAAATAATTATAGAACATTATTAATCTACCATACCATCTCTAAATTACTCTCAAGATTCCCACAATCTCTCAAGAATCTCCTCCCAAATATTTGGAATCACACTCTCAAGTAAGGGTTCTTTTCCTTCTCCTCTTTATTCAAGTATCTTCTTTAACTTATGTATTTTATCTTCATTTCATAATATTGGGATATGTTATTATATATACACCTTAATTTTACATTTTATGTATAAATTATGAGATACAAATTTCACTCTAATTAGTACCTTCCATGAACATTGATACTCCCTTGTTATGCAGTTGAAATTTCACCATGATTTTCCTTGCCAAACAATTCTGTAGTGAATACCCATACCCATTTCCTATCAAGGGTGTTCACCTTTGTGAACACATAATTTTTTATTGGGAACTTACATGTATTTTTTACAGACTATTTGATCTTTGAATAAAAAATAATGATTAACGAATCCATGTTGTATGATCTATGTGGCACACTTAAGCACAAGAATGAAATGAAAGTGATGGGTGCACCCAAAATTATATAGCACTATAATTAATTGGGTAATTTTTTAGTCTCATGATACATCATACAATGTATTAAGAATTCAAACTAATACACCATGGGACTTTTTAACCATTATTTATTTAATGTTATCCTTGAACTTTTATTATAATGCAATGTTTTAAGTTTCTGCCACATTTCCCATGTTGCCTTTATTTTATCATGTTATATGAGGCCTCATTGTTCCTATTTGTGATTATCACCCATTTTATTCCCATTTATATTACTATTTTCTAAAATTTATTATTTTATTAATGATATTCCATGTTTATTCTCTTATTGAGCTTTATATCTCACCATTTTTTTATGTATGTTGCTAGGTTACCCCATGTAGTTTTAAATACAAAGGAATAATATGATAGTGTTAAGGAAGTATTCAATAAAGATAACGTATTCCCTATTTTATGATGTTTTTAATGTAACGAATTCCCCAATACACTAGAATTATCAATATTTTGGATTATATTATGTGTAATATTATGTAATAAATCTTGAATTAATGTGTAATAATGAGAAGGGTTTTTTATAGTTGGTATCAAAGGAAAGTTTAGTTATTTTTGGGATTAAGATTAAGATAATCTAGAAAAATCCTTAGGTACAAGTCTAAACATAAGAATACATCCCTAATTTTTTTAAAGTATATAGTAAGTGGTTTCCAATAAAATATATCCCTGTCTAGAAACTACAAGTGGATGTGGATATGCATATATGTACCTAGGGGTAAAACCCAAAAACACTGCATTGAATGAGAATCTATCAGGAACTAGTGCACGACAACAAGCCTTGATGAACACCTAGTTTTACACTCCCATGGGATATTATTTGGTATATTCACAAGATCATTATGAACCATTGTTAATGGAAAAATTTCTCACCAGAGTATATGTTAGGAAATAGATCATGGATGACATTGGTTGAATCCTATAAATTCATATGTCTTGGAAATACATGTCATTTATAAGTTATCCCATTAATTTTAATTGGATTCCCATTTATGTGCTTAATAGTTTAAAAATATTCAATACTTATTTTACCTTTATTCTAGTCTATGGATTTAAATAGGAGTAATAACATGTTATTATTTGGTGGATTATGTGATCTGTTAAAAGTTTATTATACTTTTTCAGGTATAAAAAAATTATCACGAGTTATCATAATTTGGAAAAAAATATAACATTAAATTGTAAATTAATTAAAGGATGAAATAATACTTGTCAACAAAGTATATTTCCTTATTTTCATAGTCTAAATGATAAAGTAATTCCTTACCTCTAGAAAAATAATCTTGAATAAAAAATGTTTTCATATTATGAACATTTATGTTGAATTGATGGTCTTTTCACCCATCACATATTTATGGTTTTGTGGTCATTAAATTTTTCTTGACCGTGTTCTCTTTCACACTCTATTAGTTCTTTATAATTAGTTTTATAATCCATGTCTATGTTTTTACTTCCCAATAATGTTCTCATATTGGAAAAACTAGTTATGTGATGACCTTTGTACTTCCCTTTCTCTCTTTTCAAGAGGATGTTTTATTAAACCTTTATATGATGTGGGTTTTCAATAAGGATATTTTTATATATTTATTATAGAGTTAAATATTAAATTTTGAGGATGAAATTTATTAAAGTTTGGAATAATCTGACACCCTAATTTTTTAAAATAGAAAACTATGTTCGATAGCGTATGGAAACAAACAATGATTATTTAAGTATGATTGTTTTATGATTTACATTAAATTTGTGGATATGAATAGTATTAACTAGTTTATGAAATATATATATGTCCTAAATATATTGATAAATTCTTAGTAAATAATCAATCAATTTTTGGAAATATATTTTTAAATATGATTTCTTCAATAATGTTTTTTATTTATTTTTATGAAAAAATAGTATAATTATTTTATAAGAAAATTTAGAAAATTTAATTGAAAAATATAAATCCATATTTTATATCAGAATATAAAAATTAACTTAGGGTTAATATTTGGTATTTTTTTTTGGAAAATATAGTTTTTTCATTGAATAGTAAAAAATAACATTTTTGTGTAAAATTTTAATTTGTTTTGATAAATTAATTAATTTTTATTTTTATTTTATTTAAAGGTAATATAAGTATTCTATAGTTATATTTAATTCAATTAATTACATTTAAATATTATTTATACCAAATTTTTGTACAAGTTTAGTTTTAGGATTAAAAATGCATTTGTTTAAAAATTGTTTTAAAATTCATAATGTGTCTCCATTATAATTAATTAAAATAATCACTAATGAGAAATAATTTAAATTAAATATTTATATTACATATATATATATTTATTATTTTAAATTAATTTAATTAGGACTACTATTTATAGAGTTAAAGTAAAATCTTATTTTCCTTGAAAAATGCATTTTCAGAACACCGATTTTCATAGTGCTTGCAAATATATTTTAAATTAATTTCATCATCCTATGTGAATTGATTTTGATTAAATGGATTCTATATTTTTAATCATCAAAATTAATATTAGGTAATAAGGTCAACATTGTTTTTTGGTTAATATTAATAATAACCATAATAAATATTTATTACTGTAATAAAAGTAAAATAGGTTAATTAAGGGTAAAATAATAATAATAATAATTTAATAAGTACTAGAAAAAAATTAACCCTATTTCTATGGATATTTATATTTTCATTTCATTAGAATAATTATTATATTTTTTTGTTATTACATTATGAAATATTAAATAATTATTTTGATAAAAAATAGATAAAAAATAAATTATATTTTTGAGTAATATGAAATTTCAATTAATAATCTTCTTTTAAAGAATTAATGAATTTTTAAATAGATAAAATTTTATAAAAATATTATTATTAACTATTTTTTAGCAAATATAAATGATCATATAATTTTTATGAAGTCTACTGTAATTTTTATAAGGGTTCGAAAACTATTATTATAAAAATCCCAGTATTTCACAACAAATGTCAATTATTATATTAAAAGTAAAAATAAAAATATTTAGAAAATTATTCTGATAAAATTAATACTATTTTTTGAATGATAATTTCAAAATTAACCAATGGTGAATTGTTCACAATTTTCTAAGACATTCGAATTTTCAGGAAAAAATTAAATACCATATGAATATATAGTGTCTATTTTGACATCATAATGACCCAAAAGTTATGTAATAAATACTATAAAGGGTATAAATGAACAAATATATGTTTTAAATTTAAAATAATGTAATTTTATGTTTATTTTATTAATTTTATAAATCTGTTATGAGTCCTCCAAAACCTATAATATATTTTAAGATTTTAAAATCATTTCTTTAAGAGTATGACCCACTTACACATCATCAAGGGTATTATTTTAATAATTAATAACACTTTACTTATAAAATATTTAAAACCGTATGTTTTTAGTTGAAAAAATGGGTGAAAACCATGGAAAAGTTTCTGGTTTGGGTTATTTTATTAAATAGAGTCCAAAACCTAAGTGTGAGATATAATAAAGAATCCCCCTCTGTTTTCCTTTGTAAACCCACCCAATATCCCATTTATCTTCACTTAAAATCCTTGGAGCATGTACTCACTCTTCCATCCCCTCTTTGGAGTCTTCCCAAGGTTCCCAAGGTTCCCCAAGTTCCAAAGTAGCTCCTCCCAATCATTTGGAATCACACTCTCAAGTAAGGGTTCTTTTCCTTCTCCTCTTTAATAAAGTATCTTCTTTATCTTATGTATTTTATCTTCAGTTCCTAATGTTGGGATATGTTCTTATATATCCAAATTACTATCCATTTTATTTCTAAATTATGGTATACCTCTTTCACTCTCATTAATAACTTCCATGAACATTTATATGCCTCTGTTATGCTGCTGAAATTTCACCATAATTTTCCATGCCAAATAATTGTGTAGTGAATACTCGTACCCATTTTTTATCAAGGGTGTTAACATTTAAGTGCATATAATTCTTTATTAGGGACTTAAATTAATTTATTACACACTCCTTAATCATTTAATAAGAAATGATTATGAATTAATCCATTTTTTATGATATATATGGCACACTTAAGCATGAGAATAAAATAAAAGTGATGGGTGAACCCAAAATTATATAGTACTCCAATGCATTGGTTAATGTTTTAGTCTCAAAAGACTTCATTAAAGTGATTAGAGAATGAACCTAATCTATAATGGGACTTTTTAAATCATGATTTCTTGGTAGTTATCTTTGACCCATGTTTATGATGTAATGTTTTAAGTTGTTTCCACACTTCCCATGTTGCCTTTATGTTATCATGTTATATTATGCCTCATTGTTCCTATTTATGATTCTCAACCATTTTATGTCCCATTGATATGCCTATTATCCAAAATGTATTATTTTTTTCATGTTATTTAATGTTTATTTCTTTACTGGGCTTTATAGCTCACCCATTTATTATATTTGTCCCCAGGTTACCCCATACAGTTTAAGTTTGAAGGAATAATATGATCATGTTAAGGAAGTTTTCAATAATGACGATGTATTACCTATTTTAAGTTATTATGTAATGTACATAATTCCAAAATAAACTATACTTATCAATCTTATGTGTTTTATTATGTGTAATCTTATTTAATAAACCAAATACACTATACTTATCAATCTTATGTGTTGTATTATGTGTAATCTTATGTAATAAATTATGAATTAATGTGTATTAAAGGGAAGACTTATTATAGTATGTATCAAAGTAATGTTTAGTTATTTTTGGGATTAAGATTAGAATAATCTATAGAAAGACCTGGTGATAATAATAAACATAATAATATACCCATTATTTTTCGTAAAGTATAGTGTTATTGGTTTTCATGAAAATACATCCCTTTTTAGACACTACCTGTGGATGTGGATCTACCACAATTATACCTAGGGGTAAATCCTGAAAATACTGCATTGAGCCAAACTCGAATGGAAATTGGTGCAGAAAACGGGTCTTGAAGCACAAATATTTTGACACTCCTAAGGGATATGATTTTTTAAATTAACAATATCATTATGAACCATAATCAAGGGAACAAAAAATTCCCATAAGAGTATATGTTAGAAAATAGATTGTAGATAACATAGGTTGAAGCCTAGAAATTCATACGCTAAGAAAATCTATGTCATTTATAAGTTATCCCTTTAATTTTAATTATATTACCATTTATCTGTTTAATATTTTAAAAAAATTTGTCCCTAATTTTACCTTTATTCTATTATATGGCTTGAAATATGAGGAATACATGTTATTGTTTGGTGGATTATGTGATCCGTTGAAATTTTATTATACTACTTCAAGCATAAAAAAATTATATTGAGTTATTATGGTTTGGAGAAAAATATTATATTATAGTGGAAAATAATTAATGGATTAAATTATACTTGTCAAGAAAGTACATTTCCTTATGTTAATAGTTTAGATGATAAAGGAATTCCTTAACTATAAGAAAATAATCTTGAATAAAAAATGTTTTCATATTATGAACATTTCTGATGAATTGATGTTATTTTAATCATCACATATTTATTGTTTTTTGGTCACTATATTTATCCTAACCATGTTCTCTATCACACTATATTAGTTCTTTAGAATTATTTTTATCATCAATGTCTATGTTTTTACTTCCCACTAATGTTCTCCTACTAGGAAAACTAGTTATGTGATAACCTTCGTACTTCCCTTTGTTTCCTTTTATGAGGATGCCTTATTTACACTTTATATGATGTGGGTTTTCAATAAGTATATTTCCAAGTATTTATTACTGAGTTCAAGTTGAAATTTTGAGGACATAATTTATTAAAGGGGGGAAGAATGTAATGCTTTGAGTTTTTAAAAGAGAAAACAATGTTCATTAGCGTATGCAAACAAACAATGATTATTTAAGTATAACTGTTTTAACCTTTCCATTAAATTTTTTGATATGAATAATATTAACTATTTTATGAAATATATATATTTTATCTAAATATATGGATAAATTCTTAGTAAATAATTAATCAATTTTTGGTAATGTCTCTTTAAATATGTTTTCTTCAAAAATGATTTTTATTTCTTTTTATGAAAAAATAGTATAATAATTTTATAAGAAAATTTAGTAATAGTATGTGATGAAACTAAAACAATTTTTTTATATCACCATATGAAAATTAAGTTAGGGTAAAATTTGGGATTTTTTGGAAAATATAGATTTTTCAATGAATAGTGAAAAATATCATTTTTATATAAAATTGTCAATACTTTTGATAAATTAATTAATTATTATTTTAGTTTTATTTGAAGGTAATATAAGTATTTTATAGTTATATTTAATTTAATTAATTAAATTTAAATTCCCTTTATACTGGATTTTAGTACAAGATTTTTATTTGGATTAAAAACACATTTTTCTGAAAATTGTTTAAAAATGAATAATGTTTCTCCATTATAATTAATTAAAATAACACTTAATATAAAAGTATTTAAATTAAATTTTTATATTACATATCTATATTTATGAGTTTAAATTCATATAATGAATATTAATAGTTATATATTTAAAGTAAAACCTAGTTTTGCTTGAGAAATGCATTTTTCAGAACACCGCTATCCATCATGTTTACGGGTTTATTTTAATTTGACCTCATCCACCTATGTGATTGATTTTGATTAAATTTATTTTATATTTTTAATCATCGTAATTAATATTAAGTGATAAGGTCATCATAATTTTTGGATAATATGATTAATAACCATAGTAAATATTTATTACCATAATAAAAGTAAAATAGGTTAATTATGGGTAAAATAATAATAATAATTTAACAAGGAATAGAAAAATAATTAACCCTAATGGTATAATTATTTATATTTTTATTTCATTATAATAATTATTATATTTTCAGTATTTATATTATGAAGGATTAAATAATTATTTTTGATAAAAGTTAGTTAAAAACAAATTTTATTTTTGAGTAATATGCAATTTCAATCAATAATTTCCTTTTGATGAATTAATGAATTTTTTTAAGAGAAAATATTTTATTAAAATATTATTATTAAATATTTTTTTTCAAATATAAATGATTATATAATTTTTATGAAGTCAAATGTAGTTTTTAAGGGTTTGAAAAATGTTATTTTCAAAAAACCCAGAATTTCCCAACAAATGTCGATTATTATTTTAAAAGTAAAAATAAACATATTTAGGAAATTATTTTTATAAAATAAATATTATTTTTGGAATCATATCATTGAAATTATCCAATAGTTATTTTTTCATAATAATATGTGATAATCAATTTTTTAGGAAAAAATTAAATATAGTATAAATATACAGTGTGTATTATGACATCATAATGACCCAAAAGTGATGTAATAAATACTAGAAATGGTATCCATGACCAAATATATTTTTTCCCTTTAAAATAATTCAATTTTATGTTTATTTAATTAATTTTTTAAAGACTTTATGAATCCCTCAAAACCTATATTATATTTTAAGATTTTAAAATCATTTCTTTAAGAATATGACTCACTTCCACATCATAAAGTGTATCATTTTAATAATTTCTCACCCTATACATATAAAATAATCAAAGTCACCACTATTTGGTAGAATTTTTTTTGAAATCCATGGGAATATTTTTGGTTTTGGGTATTTTACTATATAAATAAATTGTCTTTATTTTCCTATATAAACCCACCCAAAATCCCATAATAAAGAACTTGTCTCTTTTTTCCTATATAATCCCACCCTGTATCCCATTTATATTCTATAAAAATACTTGGATCATATCCTTAATCATCCCTAAAATCTCTATAGTCATCCCAATGTTCCCCTATACTCTTAAGAAGCGCCTCCTAAGCATTTAGAATCACATTTTCAAGTAAGGGTTCCTTTCTTTATCTTCTTTCATGTATATTATTTATCTTATATCATTTATCTTCATTTACTGATGTTGTGAGATATTGTTCCCTATCCCCATTAATATCCATTTTATTTATAAATGATTAAATTCCCATTTAACTCTCATTAATCCCTTCCATGAACATTTATACACCCCCGTTATATTGCCAAAATTTCATCCTGATTTTCCATGCTAAATAATTTTGTAGTGAATACCTGTACCCATTTCCTATAAAGGGTGTTCACCTTTATACACATATACTTCTTCATTTTGGAATTTCATGTATATGTTACACACTACTTTATCATGGAATAAAATATAATGATGAATAAATCTATGTTGTATGATCTATGCGGCACACTTAAGCATGATAATGAAATGAAAGTGATGGGTGCACCAAAAATTATATTGTACTCTCATGCATTGGGTAATGTTTTATTTTAATGAGATGTAATTAAAGGGATTAAGGGGCGAACCTTACCCATAATAGGACCTTTTACATCATGGTTTCTTAGTATTTATCCTTGACCTATGTCTATGATGCATTGTTTTAAGTTGTTTCCACATTTCCCATGTTGCCTTTATATTATCATGTTATATCTCACCTTATTGTTATTATTTATAATTTCACCCATTTTATGCCACATTAATATGCCTATTTTATATAATTTATTAGTTTATTCATGTTATTCCATATTTATTACATTACTGGGCTTTATAGATCAACACTTTAATATTTATGTCCCCAGGGTACCTCATATAGTTTTAAGTATGAAGGAATAATATGGGAATGTTAAGTAAGTTTTCAATAATGAAGATGTTTTCCATATTTTAAGTTGTTATGTAATGTACCTAATTCCCAGATTCCCTAGACTTATCGATCTTATTGGTTTTATTATGTGTAATATTATCTAATAAATCATGAATTAACGTGTACTAAAGAGAAGGGTTGTTATATTAGTTCACTAAATGAGGTGAATATAAGGTTATCAACTTCAATGATCATGTGCCAAATTCTGTAGCCCATCGATATTCATAAGGATTAAATAGTTATTGTATATTAATTTTATATGGTGGTGAAATAGGTTGAAAAATTATTCCCTATAATATATGTGGGAGGGATCACCTGTACACGTGTAATTGTAATATGATTCCCATTATGATGGAAAATAAATAAAATTATTATCAAAAATTATTTTCAATTTATTTTTTCAACTTTGTATCATTAGGTAGTTGAAATAAGTATGGAATCAGTGTTTTATCATGGAAATATGACCTAATTTTCTGAACTGTGTAAAACCCAAGTGTTCTTTTCTTACATTGTTTTCCCTTATCCAGAATGTTTTTATTGAGTTGTATGGTGAGTGTGTGTATTCTATGTATGACATGGTGGAATGAGTTGGGTGTGTTAACTTACTATATACCATTACATCAGGATTTTGGGGTCATTCCATATTTTTTGATCATTTGTATCTTGTCTATACACTACACATAACATTAGGAAAAGTGGTATAAAATCTTGGTTCAGAAATATTTAGTTCACACTGGGTAATACCTCAGGTAGTTTTATCTTACTATTTGATGTTTTTCGATTCAGTGAGAGTTTTGTTAGTAATAAAAATGATGTAATTTTTTAATGGTAAATTTTGGGTTGATAATTTTTATGGGAAAAACATTGGATTTTGGGGAATAAAGATAATGTATTATCTCATTTAAAAAAAATGGAACTTCTATTGACTGGAATCTAGCCTAAGAAGATGGATAAAATGGAATGGGAGAGGTTGGATATAAAGTCACTTAGAATCATATAGATTTCATTAGATTAGAGTTTAGTATTTAACATATAAAATTTTAAGACATATGTGGAGTTAATAAATACTCCGGTGGACACATATGAGAATCCCTCAATAATGAATAATATATTCATGATATAGAGACTGTTTGGAATGAGTTTTTCACAAGTTATTTCACACCATGGTGTGTAGAAACATGTATGAAGATCCTATTTATTCTCATTTTTTTATTTTTGGTCTTACTTAAGTGATAGAAGGTTTTTTGGAAATTATTGGTAGTAGGAGTCCATCAACTAGATGGTGGAGGGCACTGGCTAGCCAATGTTGGCTAGTAGAACACCTGCATGTCTGCATGTGCCATGGGTCTAGAAATGGGATAATAATGGCTGGATGATGGAATTCCACTAGCTATAGAAGTTATTCCTTCACCCATATCACAACTAGTGTCCTGTCACCAACTGGTTGCTGTACCATTGGCCCATCGGTGAGGCCCAAAGACTAGCTGATGATACTGTTTGGTGTCTAATTTAGTAAGGGGATAAAACATTATTTATCCTGAAATTTCATTTTATCTCCTCTAATTTGACCCCTATGACCCAAATTAAAATTTTCTTAGTTTATTGGATCCTTTTTGACATTCTTGGCTCTCTTATTCGTTCTATTGGTAAATCATTATGCTAGTTGGATTTTTGGTTCCTTATTGGGTGAAATCTGGCAAGTGGATACTTTACTACATATTTTATTCTATTCTTATTAATGAATTTGATGTAAATTGAGGTTAGATACCTAGATTTATCATGGAAATAGAGAAATAAATTTATCTTCTTAGGATCTAGGTTCTATAGGATCAGATCTCGTTCCCTCTCATCACTAGTTAAGATGGTAATACTGGTTTCTTTGTTATCGAGGTAGGTATCTCTATTATACTATATATCCCAAGGTGATCCTTATGTTCTTATGATTATTTAATTTGGTTTTGAATTTTTAAATTGAATTTAAAATTTGGGGGAAATATAATGGGGTCTTCAAAATGGATTTTCTTTAAAAATTATATTTTATGCACTTTAAGTGTTTGAAAAAATTCCTCAAAGATGGATTTGAAATGAAAGTGGGTTTGAAAGAATTAGAGTAGTTTGGAATCGCTATAAAAAATGTTTTATGAAAATGTGGTCATGTATTTGAAATGGGTTTTTATTTGAAATTGTTTTATGAAACATGATTCTTATTTCCTCGAATTTAATGAGGATGTAATATCATATTTGGAGACATTGGGGTATGGGGGAAGCCAAGAAATATACAAGTCCTAGGGGTGTTAGCTATCACTATAGGAGGTCCAATTGATTCCATGGTTTCTATTGGGTATCATTTCTGAGGTATCTAGGTTCTCAAACATTAGGATTCACCTATGTTAGTTAGTGTCTTAGGTTTGTCTTAGTTGTGTACACCTTTATGTCATGGTTTTCCTTTGTTGATTTGTGGATACATTACGTGCATGTATATTAATATTATTATTTTTCACACTTGATCATGATATGTATATTAATGCTTGAAAACTATTTTTAATTATCTATTTAGTCAATTGAATATGAGATATGTCATATTCCTCTGTTTATTTGAATATTGCATAATTTTGAAAGGAATGTCATGTTTTTGAAAATAAAACCCATTTTTAAACAAAAAATGAAGTTTAGAGTGGATTTTTTGACAAGTGGATTTATTGAAAATATGTGTTTAGTTTGGTGGAATTATAGAATAATACATGTTGAAGGACATGGAATTTCATAAGGGTAAGATAAGGTTTTCACACCATGCGTAAAGGTAAATCACATCATGTCTAAAGGTAATTGAACTCGTGTAACAGTATATACTAGAGGATATGCACTATGTGAAGGTAAATTCCATTACATATATATGTAAATTGGTTAAAATAGAGCTCATTTAAGGGTACATGGTATCTTGTATAAGGGTACATGAACTCACGTATGGGTACATGGAAGCTCGTGTAAGGGTAGCCACAAGTTCTTATCCACTGCGTAAGGGTAATCATGACTTGAGTAAGGGTAACAATTAGTTCTTATGTACTGAATAAATAAATATTGATTTTTTTATAATGGTATAAGAAACCTATGTAAATTCAGTGGCTCACAAAAGGGCAGTCACAAGTTTCCTCAATAGATCACATAAGGGTAGCCAGTCACATAAGGGTACTTGTGTAAGGGTAAGCCATAGATACAACTTACGTATTGGTACATGTAGCTCATGTAAAAGTATCAGGAAGATGAAGCTTTCATAAGAGTATAGGGTAACATGAATAAGGGTAACCAATGAGTTCCAAAACTCGTATAAAGGTAACTGAAGTATATAAGGGCAACCCATGGTGTCGTAAGGGTAACATGTGATGACATAAAGGTAAACAAGTGAGATGTTGAAGGTTTTCACATTCCATAGAGACATGTCTTTCACCATGAAAGACATTTGAAATGTGTTTACGGTGATTCCTATAATGTAAGTAAGAGATCTACTCCACAAATTATGTGGGGTTTATATTTTGGCGTACGACCATTTATGAGGTGTTCATGCCATAGAGAGTAAGCTACACCGTAGAATAGTTTTTGGTTCTATGGTTATGAATACTTGAAGGACATTACAACATGGGGGTTTTGGTTTAACCTTTGTATTATAGGTTTCACGGTATCCATACTATAAGGTTTTTTTTCATTGAATAAGTACAGTAGTAAAAAGGATCTTGTACCATGGAGGTAATGAATATTCCATAGTAGTTATGCATGAATACAAGATCATATTTCATGGGGACCTCTAACTATTAGTAAATGCATAATGGTGTGAGGTTATTTATAAGTGGAGGGTCAACCACATGAGATGTAGATTTTTATGATCATGGGTCATAAAATATTAAAGGTTGAAGACCATAATCATGGTGCTGTACAAATATAATTTTTCATATTTATAGACATGGAAGTTCATACTAGAAGATCCATAAATTATGTGGGGTAGTTATCATGGGAATTTATATCCTTACCACATGATAATATCCTTCTCGAGACACATTGATATTTTAAGATACATTTAGGTATCTTAAAATTATAGTTATTCAAATTTAGTTTTATATATTTATAGATATGGAAATAAATTTTAAAAAGATGGAGATATTCTTAAGAAATCATACTTTGAAGTTATGATAATATCCATGTAGTTACAACCCAAGATAGATGGATAATTTAAGAGTCATTAATGAAACTTAAAATGGAAGTTACAACACATGTGATGATTATTCTATTTGGGAGAATTTATGTATCATATGAGATATCTCTCAATTGAATAAAAATTAAAAGGTGACTCTACACCATATGAAACATTTGTAGAAGATGGCAGGGGATAAAGGATTCCTTTGAAAAATCTAAATTATATAAGGAGAAGATTTGTTACATAGTAGAAAAGTAGAGTTAAAGGGAGGATATGATGCATCAAGCAAAGTGAATCCGTTCTAGTATTATTCTAGAAGGGATTTATAGAATTATTTTAGAAAGAAGAATCCTTGTAATCTAGTGAAGAATTTTCCAAATAAAAATAAGGTTTTATTCCCATGAGGTCTTAAAGGAATTAAGAATTGAAAACCATTGAATGAATTTTCAAGTGGAGTTTTGTATTTTTATGCCTATAAAAAATAACGAGTTGTTCCAAAGTTAATCTAAAAAGAATAAGTTTCTGCACCAAGGTGATTATCATAAGACGTGAGGAAGTATCTTCACATGACATCAATAAAGCATAAATCTATAGTTAAGGATGAACCTTATAAGGCAACGACCCCAGGCATATGAGTGACATATCCTAAACTAGTGTAAGTAGTGATATTTATAGTGGATTTTGGTGCATGACACAAATTCAATGCATGCTTATTAGACATTTCACAATGGTAGTGAACCAATTATATACTCTTATCTATATTTAATTTATTAATGAACACTAAAACAGATCAAGAAATATATATAATATCTAGTTAAAGAACATAATGAAGAACCCTTAATGTTGAGAGTTGAATATTCTCAAGGAAAAGTGATACTTTAAGGGAGTAAGAGTTTTAATTGTCATTGATAGTGAATATCCTGGTTCACCCCCCTTTAGGGTAATCTCATGATAAGTAACTTGTTTATTTCCAACACCAATGGATGGATTTTATAAGGAAAATTATTTATTTTAAATTAGTTTAGAAATAGGTTTTAAATAAGAACTAAGAGATGCATGTGGATAAAACATGTATAGATTATTGGTGGCATCCTATTGTGATATTGAGATTATACCCTAATTTTTTTCCTTTTAGAATTTGTATCCTTGGTTTTATTGGACACTGATAAAGGGAAGAGTGTCATTTAGAGGATGAATCTTCTATATCATGTTTCCTTTTCAGTGGTTTGTGATGGAGGTGAAATATGGTCATGAATAGAAGTACCCATTGGTTGTTTTGGGTTCCTTTTTTTATAATCTTTTAGATGTTTATTTAGACCTTATTATCTAATTGACAAGTTTTAACTTATGGTTTGGTTCTTTGACATATGATGTATTATTGATATTTTTTGTAATAACCTAATTATTTTTCTTATTATCATCTGTATCTTAGAGTGTGAAATATTTCCCATGTTCCTTTATATGATACCCTAGTGCTTGTCACCATCCCGTATCAATCGGGAATTCACTTAGGACCTTGGGGAAATATAGTTTGGGTGATATTATGGGTTGGCCTGGGACGATTTATTACAAATTGGTATTAGAGACTTAGGTTTCCTTAAATATTGTTCTCATGCTTGTGTATTACCCTCATGTTTTTGGGGGTTATTTTTCGACTGGATATATGATTTTTGAAACTCGAGAGGTAGTATGGGAGTGCACTGGGCTGCTCACTTTCATGAAAATATTTAAGTCACCATGGGAAGTCTATGGTTATCTATATTTCTTATTTATAGTTTTATCCTATTGTATTATATTATTAAATTTGGGTTTTTATAAATTAATTGAATTTTTTTATAAATATTTTTCATCCTCTTATTTTTAGATAGTAACTACACCAATAATAATATTCTATAATTCTAGATAGGAATCTACAAAGTGATCCCCACATGTGAATCCTCTAGTTAACCTAGTTTTGGAGGAAACTATCATCTGATTGATACTGTCTATGAGCTAATTCACTAATTTTGAACTAGAATGAAAGTTGGAACATGATTTATAATTCACTAATAAGGAAATATCAATATTTCTTGGTGATAAGGGTATATAGGATATTGAATAATGGATCAAGAGGATTGCATGGATTTTTCACTTTCTAAAAACTCCATAAGATTCTAATGTTAGATTCACCAATTTTATGCTTGATGGTTTGTGAAGTAAGTTATGGGAATCTATTGTGTAATACAATTTTAATTAATATCACACATGGACTATCTTTAAGAATTAATTTAATCAACTATTCTATCCTGAGATACTCATAGTAGAAAAGGCAAAGGAGTTTGTTACTTTATAATTGGGAGATTGTTCTGTCATGGAGTTTTCTACCCAATTTTATGAGTTTTTGAACCTTTCCCCAAATCTTTTTTTCAATGTTTATCTCTATAAGAGGAGTTTTTAAATGATATTGAGGGAATATATTCAATATATATATATTTTTATGCACCTACCCACCCATGTAGAGGTTGTGGACAAGGAATCTATGTATGAGGTGGAAATATCTAAGAAGATAGGATTATTAAGAGTATTAATGATAGTAGGAGGTATCCATAGTTTGTTTTTTGGTCAAAAAAGGAAGTGGGGTGATCAATACTGTTATAATGACATGAGTTTACAATGAACATCAAGGTATATTCAAGTGGTCTATTACCAATGTAGAAAATATTACACCTCAAAACTAATTATAAGGTATCACCCAGGGTGTGCCACACATGTGGGGAATATGGTCATATTCATAATTTATGTGATAGGGAATCCCATGGTAGTAGATTCATATAAACCTTTACCGAGGTCTCTCAATTCAGACTCGATGCTGAAAAATGGGTGGGATCCTAACCATGTTCCAAGGGTGATGCTCAGGTGGTGAATAAAATGAAGGCCGGGTCTGGATGTTTTTATGTATTAGAGTGAACACTAGAGGAGTTAGAGTTCTTATTGGATATCATGAGAGGTATGATGTTTATTACATCTTCTATGGTTATGGATTTTCTAATACTGGTAAAAATCATTCCTTTATCTCATCCAAGATGATCAATATATAGGGATTTTATTTTGAGTTTGTTCCTTTCTTGATAAATATTTCTATTAATTTGGAAAAGAATTCAGAGTAGGTATTTAAATGTCCCAAATTTTTTGTTGTGATCGTTGGCCACAAAACCATTTGGGAATTTCAGTTCTTGTTCTTAACATCTTTGATATTATCATTGGCATGGATAATATGATTAACTATAAAGAACAGATCAATTACTATCCTCAACGGGTATATTTTATTTCTCCTAATGGAATCACTCATGTATTACATCATGAGTAGGATATGAGATCAAGAATTTTAGGCCTCGTTGCTCTTAGTGCTATGATGATATTATTATAGTTTTTTGAGTTGTTTATTGATGCTATTTATCCATGTTTTAGTGGTCCTCTTCTAGTGGCTATGAGTGAGTATCCTGATGTATTTACAGATGATTTCATTAGGTTACCATCTCTAAAGAAAGTTTAGTTATCTATAGAATTTATTTCAAGGATGAAACCCATTTCTTTACCTTCAAACCAAATGGAACCAATTTAACTGAGATAATTAAAGGTTCATATTAAGGATATTTCAACTAAGGGATTTATTCATCCTATAATTTCACACTGGTTATCACCAATGCTCTTTGAAAATAAGTCATATATAAGTCTATAAATTTTATTTATTATAAAAACTCAACAAGGTGATAGTAAATAACAAATACCTCTTTCCCAGGATTAATTACCTTTTTGATCAGCTCAAGTGAGCCTAGTATTTTTTGGAAATTGATATGAGATCGGGGTACCATTAGCTATGGGTCTTAGAGAAAGATATCCATAAGATTACATTTAAGAGTAGGTATGGGAATTATGAGAATTTGGTTATAACGTTTGGACTTACCAATTCTCCTGTGGTGTTTATGGTTCGAATGAAAAGAATCTTCCATCGATTCTTGGATTCCTTCATGGTTGTATTTGTGGATGATATACTTAATTTTTCTAGATCAAAACAAGAGCCTGATGAGCATATTAATATTATCCTTGGAATCATGAGAGAACATATTTTATTCATAAATCTGTCTAAATTCTATTTATAGATTCAAGAGGTGAAAATTTTGAGCCATGTGATTTCTAGGAAGGGTGTTTTAGTGGATCTTGGAAAGATTATAGGGGTCATGTCTTAGGAGAAACCTAGAAATGGGTCTAAGATTCATATTTTCTTGAGGTTAGTTTATAATTACATGATTTTTTTTGGAATTCTCTAGTATTTCATAATCTATGATAGGGTTGACCGTTGAGGGTGTAAATTTTGTTTGGAGTGATAAATGTCATAGATCTTTTGAGGAGATAAAAGTGATGCAGACTTCATCTCTAGTCTTAATCCTTCATGAGAATGGTTTGGGTTATGATGTTTACTATGAGACCTCAGGTATGAGTTTGGGTTATGTTCTGATTTAGGGGATACATATAGTATCTTATGTCTCTCATCAGTTATTCCCACATGAGAAGAGCTACCTCATTCATGATTTAGACTTGGCAGTAGTGATTCATACACTTAATAATTGGAATCACTACCTCTTAGGGGAGTGGTTTATAGTGTATTCAAACCATAAGAGTTTGAAGTATATATTCACTCAGAGGGATCTCAACTAAAGAAAAGTATGATGGGTAGAGTACCTTCAAACATTTTATTTTGATATTTCTCAAACCCATAGTAAATGGATTATTGTATCATATACTTTGAGTAGTAAGTTACCAAATCCTATAGTAAAGAAATCAGTGGAAGAGTGGTGCTTGATGAATTTGTTTTTTGAGATGTTCTTGGATGAAAAGAAAACTGATATATAGGTATTCCTAGATTATAATCAAGAAGGATCATTTAAAGATGTTAAAATTTGACTTGGGAAGGATGAGGATAATGAACTTCAGGGTTTTAGAAGGAATATTTATGGGGGGATACCTTTGGTGAGTGGTCTCATCATCTCGATGGAGCTTTGTGCTTCTAAGATATGATAGTAGTTCCAATAGACTTGAAGAAGGAATTATTGGATAGTGGACACCAATTGAGTTGGTCCATACACCTTGGATCTACCAATATACACTATGACTTGAGACATAATTATTGGTGTCTAGTAATGAGATGGTCAGTTGTGGGTTTTATATATTTGTGCCTCATATGACATAAAATTAAGATCGAACATTTGAGACCTGTTTAGTTACTACAACCTTTACCCATTCCAGTGTAGAAATGGGATGCAATATCCATGAAATTTTTTATTGGGATACCTTGAAATTTTGGTGGTAAGGATGAGATATGTGTTATTATTCACTGAATCATGAAATTAGTGCATTTTCTACCCATAAAAGAGTTTAAAAAGGTAGAGGACCTTGGGAACATATATATGTGGGGGATTCCTCAACATCATGGTGTGAAATCAACTATCATTTCAGAAATATACCCTTGATTTATAGCATATTTATAGAGTGGATTACATAAATTTATGAATTCTTATTTGAAGTTGACCATGACTTATCGTCCAAAAATAGATGGCTAGACTGAGCGATGCATCCATATTCTTAAATAAATGCTCAAGGTATACTTTATTGAATTCAATTAATCTTGGGTGAAACATCTTCCCATCATGTAATTTTACTATAAAAAAGTTATTTGGATTATATTTGAATGGAACCTTATAAGGATTTTCTTGGGAGGCCTTGTAGACCACCTCTTTATTGGGAAGAGGTTAAAGAATGGTCCTTAGATAGGCTTATAATTATCCAGAAGATGATGGATATTGTGTAATTGACCAGGAAGAGGTTAGAGATAGCTTAGATTCATCAAAAATCATATGTATATTTGTATCATCATATTTTAGACTTTTAGGTAGATGATCAAGTATTTCGTAGAGTTTCACCTTAGTTGGGACATAAACATTTGGGGAATCAGGGAAAGTTATCAACTCATTATATCAGCCCATTTGAGATTGTGGAGTGACTCAAGAAGGTGGATTATCATTTAGACTTACCTAATCATTTTACATAAATCCATTATGTGTTCCATGTTTCCCAAATAAATAAATATCACCCATTTCCATTCCACATAATTTTTGTGGG
This sequence comes from Viscum album, assembly GCA_963277665.1. Classification (NCBI taxonomy): domain Eukaryota; kingdom Viridiplantae; phylum Streptophyta; class Magnoliopsida; order Santalales; family Viscaceae; genus Viscum; species Viscum album. The sequence continues at coordinate 1,322,496,034 of OY728138.1, forward strand.
AGGATGTTAAGGTTGAACTTGACACCTCAGTGATTGAAATACCTGTTCAGATAGTGGACCGACAGGATAAGTTGTTTTGTGGAAGGATGATCTCATTAGTTTGAGTGATATGGAAATTTGGTAGGGACAACCATGAGACATGGGAGAACATGGCCATGATGATCTAACAATGAACTTATATATTATTGGGTACATGATCTTGAGCGTTTCTAGGAAAATAAATCTTTTATGGTAGGGAGAATTCTCACACCATGGTATGAAAGAAAAAAGTACAAATATACACATTATTATACTCTCTATTAATTTTTAGGTTGTACTTATATAGGATAAGGTTTTTGGTCATTTAGTGGCATCAAGAGGTCACCGTCTAGCTGGTGGAGGGTGATGGATAGCTGGTGTTGGCCGAAAGAACACCTGTATGTCTGTAGGTGCCACCAACCCATTGGTGGGATTCCACCAGATGGCCAGTGGAAGTCTTATAGGTGTGGTAATTTTTCTTGCAGTCACTATGAGGCAGATGTGATGCCACCAGCCAGTCGATGTACAATCGACCAATTGGAAAGGCTAAGAAGCTAGATGATGATGCCAATGGGAATCCTGTTTAATAAGGGGCTAACATGTCATTTAGCTAAAAATTAAATTTTAACTCCTATATTATAACCCATATAACCATAATTTTATTTTTTTTGGTTTAGAGTATCCTTGGTGAAATTATTGTCTTAGTCTTTCATTTTATTATCAAATACTTATATCGGTTGAGAGTTTGGTTCTCTATTGGGTGACATCTAGTAAGTAGATGATTTCCAACCTATTTTCTTCTATTCTTATCTATGAATTTTATATCTATTGAGACTAGATAAATATTTATAGCTTGAAAATGGAGAATTGATTTTTTTCTTAGTATATAGGCTCTCTAGGATCCAATATCATTTCCTCTCACCACCAGTTAAGAAGAAAACATAATTTACTTTGATCTTGAGGTAGATGTATCTATATTATGGTATATCCCTTAGAGATACATTTTTCATTATGATGTTTTCCTTTGGTTTTGAATATTGAAAATTAATTTAACCTTTGGTGGAAATGGAAAGGGTTTTTCAAAATGGGTTTTATTTGAAAACTGGATTTTAATCACTTTTGGTGTTTAAAAAAATGCCACAAATTTGGATTTGAAATGAAAGTGGGTTTTTAATCATAGTAGTGGTGTGGGATTAATATAGAAAATTATTTATGAAAATGTGGGTATGAATTTGAAATGGATTTTACTTGAAAAATATTTTATGAAACGTGAGTTTATTTTACTTGAATGTAATGATGATGTAATATCACATTGGGTGACCCTGGGGTATAAGGGAAAACTAGACATATACAATCCCTAGTGGAGTTAGCTATCATTAGGAGAGGTTTCCTTGATTCCATGGTTTCTAGGGGGTATCCTTTCTAGGGGACTAAGGTTCCTAGACATTAGGATTCACTTATGTTGGCTAGTGTCTCTGATTTGTCTTAGTTTTATACCCCCTCATTTCATGGATTACTTTGGGTTATTTTTGGATACATTATGTGTATATATATTGATATTATTATTTTTACACTTGATCATGATATGGATATTGATGCATGAATTTTTTTATTTATCTATTTATTCCATTAGATACATGACATGTCATATTGCTCCATTTCTTGGAATATGACATGATTTTGAAAGGAATTCCATGTTTTTGAAAAGAAAAATAGAGGATAAATTTTATATGGAAAATGATTTATTTTAAAGTATTTTAAAAAAATGATTGAAATAATAACTAATAGACGCATGTGGATATAAAATTTATAGATTCTTTGTGGTATTCTAATGGGATTTTGAGTTCACACCATAATTTTTCCTTTGGGAATATATAGCCATGGTTTTATAGGACATAGGTAAAGGAAAAAACATAATGTAGAGGAAGATTATCCTAGATAATGTTTCCTTTATGATGGGTTAAGATGTTGATGACATATTTTCATAAGGAGATGGACCCATTGGTTGTTTTAGGTTCCATGTTTATGTTCTTTTGGTTTTTTTAGACCTCATTATCATGTTGATGGGTTTTACATTATGGTTTAGTTATTTTCACATATAATGTATTATTGATATCTAAAATAATATTATAAATATTTTTCATCTTATCATATATCTATTTGAAGTTAAAATATTTATCATATTCCTTTGAATGATACCATGATGCTTGTCTCTAGACCACAGTGATCTGAAATGCGCTTCAAGACTTATAGTGGGCATGTTTGAGTGATAATTTGGGTTGATCCAGGTCATTATGTTCAAATTTAGGTGTAAAAATGATCATAAAAATGATTTTAACATGATTCAAATTTAGATTTAATTTTTTAATGTGATTTTTATGGAAGATTTATGGGCACTGTTGTTGTTATTATCATTTATGAAAAGATGTTAAGAGATGGTAAAATCCATGAGAAATAATTGTGGTAAGTCTGACATTGCATTTGAGGATGTTCAGGGGATTATCCTAAATAGAGGGCTTATATGGATAAAGGTTCAAACACCACTTGATAGTTTCCTCAATATAGATTAAAGTGGACATCCACCTCATTGAAAAAAAATTCATTTGAATTAGGATGATAAGTCACATGGATGAATCTATGAAGTGTTATCTATCCCAAGCCCAAAATGTTGGAATTGAGTAAGATAGGTCATACCAAGGACTACATGGAAATAAGGGAAAACTCTGGAAAATATTTTTTTTGATGTTAATAGTTCAGTTAATTCTATTGTAGCTAATGGTAATAGTGGCTTACTACTGAGTGTGCATGGCCTGGTGGAATCATGGTTCATTGATTCTAAAGTATCATTCCACCCCTAGATACAAAAGGGATTCATGATCAATTATGTGTCTAGAAATTTTGGAAAGGTACACTTGGTGGATGATGGGGCTCTGAAGATTGTAGGGAAGGGTGATGTGAAGGTTCATATAAAGAGAAAAATTTCCTTGATCTCAAGTTCATTTAGAACATACAACATATATAGAAAAAAATAATTTTCCTAGGTAAGATGGATGAGGTAGGGTGTGAGAGGAGCTTCTCTAACAATGTGTGGAAGATCACTCAAGGTTCTATGGTTGTGGTTTGAGGAATAAAAGATGTAATGCTATATCATACCATATGATCAGATGAAGTCAGGATTTATAGAATTATAATGTCAAATAGTTAAAAGGTATGGAATTATTGGATCGAGAATCTCAGTGAAAAAATTTGATGGTTTTAGTATCTAAATACATACTCAAGTTGAATCATACATACTTTAGAAGTTGTGAGAGTTTCCAACTTAGGAAGCAACTGAAAGTGTCGTTCAAACTGAGCAGACGAACATCCAAGATCCAGAAGCTGAAACTTATTCACACTGATGTTTTGGGGAATACCCTTTTCCAATCTCATGGAAGGTCACAATTATTTGTGATAATCATTCATGATTACACATATAATGTATAAGTTTAATTTCTTAAAAAAATATATTTTATGTGAAGATTTTTTATAGTATAAGTAAATGGAGGAGAATGAGGCTAGTTATAAGATGAAATTATCGAGATAAGATAATAGTGGTGAGTATAGTGGAAGGATATTCTGGAACTTCTGCAAGCATAGAAGTATAACACTTGAGAAGATTGTACTTGAGATTAAAAAAAAAATTATAGCTAAAAGAATGAACAATGAATTAATAAATAAGGAACATAACCTAAGGTTGAACTTAGGAATGTCCAAGAATATTTGGGAAGAATAGATCAACCATATAGTATAATTATTTAATAAAAGTTAATCAGCACTAATGGGGTAGGAAATATCAAAATAACTATGGTCTATAAAATTAGTAGAATTCCACACTCCAATTTTTCAAGAGTCTTAAATATCTTTATGTGGGTTCTAAGGATCTATATAAACTCAATGAAATATCAAAGGCATGTTCCTTTATTGGATATAGAGATGAAAAAATTGAATTTTTACTTTAGGATAATGATAAGAGATAAGTAATCTGAGGACAGAATGTGTTCTTCAATGAGTAGACCTTTTTATAAAGACTAGAACATGAAAGAAAAATAATTTGAAATAATAGATTCAACTAACCAAATTCAAGTTGATTTGGATTGGAACACAAGAAAATGTAAAGTACCAAAAAATCTAGCTGGTAACATATAATTCCTAGATAATCAGCCAATAGAACATATATAGAAGAGATCAAGGGATATTGAGGCTCGAGTGGGAGAACCAGATAGTAGGGCTATACACATCAGAACATTAGACGAGTTAGTAATGGAAAAAACCAATATCTAGAATAATTTGTGGAGGTATTATTGATTTAGATAACCATTTTAGAGGTATAGTCATGACTTGCATTATCTACTTCTAATGGATGAAGGGGAACCCAAGATCCCAAAAGAGGCAGCTAATCTCAACAATTCTAGACAGTTGAAATTAGCTATGAAGGATTATTTGAATTCTATTCATGAAAATAAAACTTTGGAGATAATTGTTTTACCACAAGGGAATAAGTTATATGATAACAAATGGTGTTTTCATCTAAAGTAATATTATGATAGAAAGAAGTTGTAATAAGTAAGGTTTTAGGTGAAAGTTTTTTATAAGAAAGAAGGAATTAATTTCTATGAAATATTTTCCTTAGTGATTAAACATACCACTATTTTCATAGTAATTAGCATGGTTTCATCTGATGATTTTAAAAAAGAGAAAATGGATGTAAAGATGAAATTTTTCTTTAGATATTTGGAGGAATAAGTTTACATGAAGAAACTGGTGGGTGTTGTGAATCAACAGAATAAGGACATTGGGTGAAATATGAATAAGAGTCACTATAGATTAAAAAAAAGAACCAAGAAAATAAAATAATAATTTCTATGATCTTATATAGGATAAATGTTTCATGTGGAAAAACACATACCACTGTTACTACCAAAAGGAATTTGAATATAAGAGTTTCATCTTGCTGCTCTTGTATATGAATGATATGCTTCTAATGGGTTCAGATATTAGGAGGATTTATGAGTTGAAGGAGGATTTTTTAAAAATCTTCGAGATGAAAGATCTTGATGAAGTGAATAAGATCTTAGGGATGATAATTGATTCATACATGAAATCCATATGATTTTTTTGTATTATATGGATTACATTCAGAATAATATTGATAGGTTCTGTATATCTAGATGGAAGTCGGTTTCAACCTCTCTTGCTAGACACTTAATATTTCTAAATAGTAGGAAATTAAGATGAAGGATAAGGAAAAACACATCGAAAAGGATCCATTTTCATCATTAGTCAGAAGTATAATATATTCCATGACATTAACTCACCTAAACATTGTGCATGGAGTAGAAGTCATTAAATATTTCATGTCCAATACAATGAAAGTACACCAGAAATCTATGAAATGTGTTATTTGATTTCTAAAAGAAATGGAATATTTAGAATTATTCTTTGATATTGAAAATTCTTCATATGGGTCTATTTATGCATATTTTAGGGGAGATTTATACACTTAGAATAGTATAACTAGTTTTGTGTTCTGATATAGAGGAATGACAATAAGATATATGTTAGGATTTAAAAAACTGGTAGCTTTTTCCACTATAGAAGATAAATATGTCGTAGAAATGGAATTAGGTAAGGTGATTATATGGTTGAGGTGTCTATTAAAAGAAATTAAAAGGTATAAAGAATGTTTATTGTTTTACTATGATGGTTGGAGCATAATTTACTTATTTTGAAATATAGTTGTCCATGCACGAATGAAGCAAATCAACTTGAAATTTCAATTCATCCAAAAATTTCTAGAGGAAAAGGAGTTAGATCTATGAAATATGGCTGGGAAGAAAAATCCAATCTACTTGTTCATAAAGGATTTAGTCCAAGAAATTATATGGAAGCATTGTGCCTTAGTGATACTTAGGTGAACATATGGAGAATGAGGCACTATTATAGATTGTTCAATGGGTTTCTCTAAGTGTTAGAGAGTATTTATGTTTTTTCTCCTAAATTAGTTTTCAAGTGGAATATTTTTGGGTTGTAAATAAAATTTAAATTGATTATATATCTACCAAATTCTGAGATAGTTGAATGATAAAATGATCTTGGGGTGTTGGTTGTGATAATTGAGATTCTACGGTATAGGTAGGATGATCAAACATGGAATGTATATAATGGAAGTGTACAAGGAAGTGGTCAGTTCACTAAATGAGGTGAATAGAAGGTTCATTGACATTAATGGTGAGGTTCCAAATGCTACAAGGTATTACCTGCCATCAATATTCAATGGTGGGTCATCCATGAATTTTGGATGGTAGTGCAATGATTTGACTTGCCGGACCCCATTATATATGTTGGGTGGGACCACTTTTACATGTATAATTTTAATGTGGTGTACATTTTTAAGGGAAACACAATAAACTGTTATTGAACATTATATCCAATTGAGTTTATAAAATTTTATCATCCAAAAGTTGAAACAAATATGGCAGTAGTGTTCTCCTGTGAATGTAGGAATCAATTGTCTAAGCCACATAACACCAATGTGTTCTTTTCATAATTTATTTTCACTTATCTAGAATTATATTTCTGAGTTGTATGGTGAATTCATATTCTATGTATGGCTTGGTGTGGTGTGTTGAGTGTGTTAATTTCTCATATTATAGTATATTATGAAATTAAGGTAACATTCAATCAGTGAAGAATTCAAATATTTTCTATCTACTACACATAGTGTCTAGTATATAAATGGTGTATCTGTACCCCAAAAAATTTCTCCAAGCTTAACCAACTAACATTGATGTTTCCCCCTTTACTATATCTCAAAAAGTGAAATATTCACATCCATTAAGGGGCACATGTAGGGTGTGAGTACATAACTTAGTAGGACACCGATAACTAGAAAATATCATAATTCTGAAATTATATGTGAGTAGATGAATAGAATAATAAATATACATAAAAAAATCCCATGTTGATTCATCAAATGACAAACAAGATACCATTAATCCTTACCCTACCTTCTTTTACCAATGATGATGATAGATCCCATCATGCAACTAATAATTTTATATGAATGGATCACATAGAGAAACATAAACCAAAATACTATAACTCCTTGAATAAAGTTATCATATAAGTAGTTAGAAGGGTGTAACATATCTATCCTATTAGGAATGAAAAATATATACTATATGATACAACTCTCATGATAATACCTAACATCTAATTAATAAATAAATTGTATAGATATCCATACTTTTCATACATAGATATTACATCTTAATAGAAAAATATTCAATATATAACATTACAAGCCATGATAGAATCATATAGGTTTAGTATATTTGGAAGCTTGGATACATAAACTACTCGTACATAAGTGAACTACATTATCACCTAATAAGTTATTCATAAATAGAAACCTTCTTAGACATTTCCCACATAATACATTTATTCATAACCTAGGGAAAAGAAACATAAAAATGGGTGATATTAGATGCTCAGTAATGGTAAATAAGGTATATATCAATGATAACTTATGTATAAAAGGAGCATAAGGGTATAATAACATGAACTTATCATTTGAAAACCATAACCAACATATCATAGATCACAATCTTGAATCATGGAATAAATCTTGGTAGTTCATAAGACATCAATTATAAAGGAATAAAATAACATGGTCCATGAGAGTGTAACATTGGTATACGACATAAATTTTTGACATACAAGTAAGTATAGAAAATAATTTCCTTAGTATTAAAGGCTTACTTCCAAGAATATTATAGTGGATTGGTTTTACTCTTGAAACCATCGTATTAATCAAGGCTCACTCCCAATACTAACATAGTGGCCATAGTCCCTCACTGATTTGGGTTTACTCACCATTATAGTCCTTATTATCTCATGAGATATCCATATTTAACCAATTAATTATAAGGATATATAATTTTCTTCCCACCCATCACATAATGGAAATAAAAAAAATCTATTCCATAAGATCATAAAACATTTATCATATCATAACCCAAGAAAAAGAAATGGTTTTTATAAAAATTTCAACATTTCATCATAGCATAACCCATGGGAAATAAATTGGTTTCATAAACATATTGTTATCATAATCATAAACCAAACAAATAAATAATAAGGTTGGTATCATTGGATAATATCTATATAAAAATCATATGTAACATAAAAAAAAGTTATTATATATGAAAAATTCCTTTAAAAGATATCTGAAATATTTCTTGAGGAAAATACTGTTTTCATTTTGAAATCACTTATTTAAAATATTTTTTTTTCAAATATTAAAGAGAACATTTTATTTGGAAATAATTTTATAAGAATTAAAATTATTCTTCAAATCATTGAGTGGTCATGATGGTGGGAAATTCCATTCATTCCATTAAAAAATTCTTCCTTTCAAATTTTTAGTAAAAATTAAAAAAGTACATCATTCCGAAAATGAAAAGAACAATTTTTTAAAATTTTAATCATGGGTGAAAATAAATTTAAAAATTCATTGGGTAATATTAAAAACATTATTTAAAACATTATTAGAAAACATGGACATGGAATAAAAATGATTTTTGACCAAAGAGATAAATAAAGTCGATTTTCCTTAAAAACTTTCTTTCAGTATCTTGAGTTATTAAAGAGTTTAAAATGAATGGAAGACATGTATTCTCTAGAAATAACCAAATGATAATAAAATTCATGAGATAATTGATAGTTATATCATGAAATTTCATCATTTTAAACATAATAAAAACAATTCTGATAAATAATGAGATTGTAACATAAATCTCTTACATAAAGTTACACATACTTAGAAAGTGATCCAAAATCCTGTATAATAAATATAAATTTATTATAATTATATACTAGAATAATTTACACACTTATAATTTCATACATGGTCCCATTATAACATTCAAACACCAATTTATTAACAATTATTTATTTAAATCATCGTTTCTAAGTATTAACTATTTCATTTTTCATGGAAATTTTGGTTTAGTAGTTTTAGTCCCTGTACTTTGATCATGGTTCTATCTTATTTAAATCATTAATAATGATATAAATATCATTTATATTCATTATATATAGATATAATCATCTATAAAGTATATATATAGAAAAATTAATTCCACCATTCAAAGAGATGGTAGGTTGTATGTATGCATGAATGCGGTTTTCACTTTTCTATGGATAGAAAAAAAGATAGTTTTATAATAATTAACCTTTAAAAGATCATTTATATATTTCATATATCTTATATATCAATTAAATATGTCATTTTCATGATCAATGAAAATCATAAATGAAAAATTAATCACATTGCTTCATGGAGGTTATAGTCCATATGTACGCACGAGCGACGTTATCGTTTTCCAATGGATGAGAAGAAGAATGATAAGGGTTGTAAAATCATAATAATAACAAGTAATTATATTTAATATACTGAATTTTTTATTTTTTAATGGTCACCATGGATTTAGACGAGGTATAAGAAGAAATAAAATTGAAAACACTTGGTTAAGAGTTATACCTCTTTATCGAGAAACCTCCTTTGGATTATAATTTAAGCCACGAAAGGATGTTGTTTTGGAAATAAAAAAACTATATGATGTTGTTAAGTGATTGAGGAAGGTATTATGGTAGAGATTTTATTATGTATAAGGCTCAAAAAGTGTGAGGATTAGAGGATAAAATGTGCCCCTTTATAAGTGTAGTGAGAGGCATTTTTGGAATTACATAAAGTATTAAATTAATATAAATTTATTTTCATGAAAACATGTATCCTAATTGATATAATTAAAATAAAATATGATTATGAGTATAAATAATCTTATAAAATAAAATATGGGCATGTTTAGATGATTTTTTAATCCTTATCTTTTAGTTTTAACCAATCTTTAACCCTTTTGATAATTACCACAATACCAAAGTTTTTTAATCTTTAAGGGTTAAGAATGTTATAATAAAATACTAGTGACACATAAATGGACAATGTTTAATATGTTAATCCATATAAAATTCAATTATATGATGAAAATATTCTAATAAATTTTAATTCATTTAGTAAAATATTATTTATTATAAAATAACATTAAAGTTATTTTAGGAACTATTAATTTAATTTAACTTTGAAAAAAACTTGAAAAAAAGGAATTAAAATATAAACCTTTCACACTTCCATAATATTTTATATTTATCTATTTTTTTGATAAAATAATCAAAAAAAATTATATTACTTTTAATATTTTCAAAATCATTTATTTTATTTTTCTATCAATTGAATAAATATTGGGCCAGTGTTGCGTAAGCATTTAAAGTAATTATTTAATCACTAAAAAATTAAAATAAATTTCCTTGATAAAAAATGAATTCATATTTCAAATAAAAATTTATAACTAAAGTTATCCTATTTTTTATCCTTATATAAAAATATTAGAGATATTAAATTCAGGAGAGTGAAATTTTGTATTTACTCTTTTCCTAAAGTAATATAAAGTTCATAATCAAAGAAAAATTTCCCCAAGTTTCCATATATTAAATCATTTGATGTAAATTACCAAAACCACTCAAAAAATAGTCTAGAGGAAAGATTTATAGAAATTTTAATGCCTTATTTCAATGTTTTGACCGTATTTTACTTGTTTTACCCTTATTAAGGTGATTTTTTTACCAAGGTTACAATTCATAATGAAAAAAATAAAATGTACCTATTAAAAAAACTATAATATCCTATTTAAAAATATGGAATCAAATTTTAAATATTAAATTTCTATAAGTGTAATAAATTAATTTCAAAATAAGTGTGCAAAACAAGACGAAAACCATTTTGTAGAAAAACACATTTTAAGCATAAAACTAGATTTATTTTTATCTCATGACTATAAAAAACATTAGATGAATGTTAAAATATTTTATTAAAAATATAATATATATATTTAATTTAAATATTTCAACAATAGTGATAAATTTAATTTATTAAGATGAAAACACATTGTATGCATAGAAACATTTTTTTAGAAAAAACATCTCTTTTACTTTCAGATGATTTTTATTTGTAATTTTAATAAATTAATAAACAATGAATTGATTTTATACATGTGAAAACCATATATTTTTCATAATTTATTTATTCTTATTCATATATACCAATCCAATGGATAAGCGTTGGTAACTATCACTTTAAATAATAATATTTCAATAGTATATCACGACCTGTTTAAACTCAGTGTTGTGTGTATCGTAAGATATTGAAGAAATTAAATATATTTGAAAAAAATATATCATAAAATATCTAAGTGTTATATCATACACACTTAAAATTAATATCTCCCTTGAAATTATATCACTCTAATACAAAAAATGAGGATATATCTAATTCATCACATTCTTGTGTTCCTAAGTAGCTTCTTCGAATTTCTGATTCCTCTAAAAAAAATTTACCAGGTGAGTAGTATTGTTCCCTAGAACTTTATATCTATGATCCGAGATTTATACAAGTTATTATTTACAAGAAATATCATGATCTAGTTTTAAAACCTATGAGTTAAGTATATATGAAGGATCATGTATTTACTTCTTTAGGAGAGATACATGGAACACACTATAAACTTGAGAGAGTTTCAACGGAAGCGACAAGTGATATGCTACCATCCTTACTCGATCAAGAATCTAAAATTGAAAAATATACCAAGGGGTCATCTTTACATTATTTGAAAATATCATAACCTTTTTCCATGGATAAATTCATAAGAATACCTTATCCCCAACTTCAAATTCTAAATCTCACCAAATATTATTAGCATAAATTTTCTATTGACTATGAGATACCTTAATGTGTTGTTGAATGGATTTAAATTTCTCAGCCATTTCCTCAGATAGCTCAAATATCAATATATTTCTTTTCCTAACTTCATATTATCACATTGGAGTTCAATACTTATTTCCATAGAGGGATTCATAAGGATCCATTTGAATTCTCAAGTTAAATATATTTTTGTAAGAAAACTTGACCAGAGGAAGGTGTTAATCCCACACACCTTTGAAATGCATAGAAAAAGGCCTCCTAATATACTCCTAGGTTTTAATGTTTCAATTGAATTGACCATCCATATGAGGATGATAAGCATTATTGAAACTCAACTATGTATCAAAAGCCTACTAAAGTCTTGGCCAGAAATTCAAGGTAAACCTTGGATCCTAATAAGATATAATAGAATATGATAATCTATGTAAACTTACCACCTATTTAATGTATATTTTTGAAATCCGATAAAGAGATAAATATTCTCTCATAGTAATGAATCATGTTGACTTCATAAGGATATTAAACACAACCCAAATAACATTATGAACATTCAATGTTTTATGGAGTCCAATAGAAAAATCCATGGTGATTTTCCCATTTCAATTCTGGTATGGGTAATGGTTGTAAAATACCCTTATAATTCTACCTCTCAACCTTAACTTTATTACATACCTAGCACTGAGGTACATACTCTACAATATATCTCTTCATTTTGTCCCAATAGAAATACTATTTTAGATATCCATACATCTACATACTTCCAAAATGAATAGATAATCCTAAACTATGAGCCTCATCCAATAGCTCTCTCAAATACGGTATAGAAAAAAAAACATACATGGTTACTAAATATAGTACCCCCGGTTTCTGGTAAGTAACCCTTGTTTTATGATTTTTAAGTACTTGAAGCATATGAGAAATTGTTGTGGAAGTTTGGAGACTTTTAAATTGTTAAAGGGAAAAAAGTGGTGATGCACGGGTTTCCCAAACCGTGTGGAAGCCGTGAAGGTGGTGGTCACTTTGGATAGAGGAGACTGCACGGTGTGCACATGGTTTGGTCAAACCTTGTGAGGAGGCCGTTTGGAGCGCCCCTTCCAAGTAGTGACTACCACATGGTTAGCGCATGATTTGACTAACCATGCAGATTAACCGTGCACAGAGTCAACTTAGATCACATTTTTAAGTATCTAATCCATTTTATCTTTAAAACCACTCGTTTTTTCTCTTAGACGGCCCTAACTCAGGATTTCTCTCTGGTGAAGGTGGGAGAACACTTAACAGAAATTTTGGAAGCGATCTGGAGGTTTGCCTTGGCGTTTAGAGGCCGGTTGATCGAGGTAAGTCTCGTTTCCTTGATTTTTCTTAGATCTCCTTCTTCCCTCTTGATGGATCCTTAGATCTATGCCCAAGGTGGGTAGATCTATGGTAGTGGATTTCTTTTATGTCAAGTTTTGGTTTTGTTGGTACTAGGGGAAGGAATCTAAGGAGGTTTTGTGGAGTAGTTGACTTAGTTTTGTTGGCGTTCTTCATCTGTTGGTTGGTTTCTTCTAATTTGTTGAGGTAGGTGGATTCACTCTCGATTCCTATTTCTTATAACCTGAAGTCTTAGTTTCAAATTGTTTTCCTTGATTGAAATGGTTGGTTTATCTGCTGTGGAATAATGGTTGAAACCCCTTTTTAAGTAACGAGTTATGGAAATTGGGTGTTTTTGGAAAGTGTTTGTTGAAGTGAATTTAAAATGGTGATTTTAACTGGTTATGGTTTTGCTTCTTGAAAGAAATGGTTTTCAATAAAAGGTTTGATGCTTTATTGAAAGGTTTTGACCACACTTGGTATTGGCATAGATTTTCATGGTTTGTGGTGTGTGTTCATATGCATTAGGATGGATAAGGGAGAGAAGTACCCCCATCAAAAGGTTAGGATGGATAAGGGCGAGAAGTACCCCCATCAAAAGGGACGGATAAGGGTGAGAAGTACCCCCATCAAAAGGGACAGATAAGGGTGTGAAGTACCCCCATCAAGGTAGTCCACTAAGTGATGGCTTAGTGGAAGGATAACTCACCACTCGCGAGTATAGGGAGGTCCAGGTTGCATTCATGGTTGGTTGTGTGGATTTGTGAAATGGAATGAATGTGCCAAAATGGAAATGTGAATTTGCTTGGAAACTTTGCTTGGTTGCTTTTCTTGAGAAAGATGGGTTTTGTTGGAAAATGGTTTTGACATGGAACTTGTTATATTGTGAACTATTTTGGACTTGTTTTATATAAATTGTTTTATATAAATGTGCTAACATGTTTTATCCTAGAGGCATGGGCTGGGAAGTAATCGGGGAAAACCTACTGAGTTTCATTACTCACCCCCTACTTTGGAACGTTGGTGCTTTTGTAGATGTCATATTTCGGGATTTTGGAAATGGAAAAGTGTCACATGTTTATATTACTACTTCATGATACTTGGGCTGGTTCATGATGTTAGAGCTTGGAGCTTGTGGAGCATGGAGTTGGGTTGTCGTCTTGTAGTCTTTTAGTTTGTCTTTCCGTTGTTTACGCTGATTTAGTGTTGGTTTCCGCAGTGGTACTCTTGGTTGGTTTATGATAAAATAAATGGTTTAGTTGTCTTATCTTTTATCATGCATCATTTAGTTGATTAGTTTGGTTATGGTTGTTGGTTCTGTGGTATGTTCTAAAAGGGTAAATCATCCCCCACTTGTTTTGAAACCCTTTGGGATTTATTTCCAGCCTTTGGCGCCTTGGGGATGTCTCTTAAGGATTATTAATGACTCGTTCTACTCTCAATCCAATGAGGATAAGCGGTTCATTACAAATGATATCAGTTTGTTCGGTCCTTGGGGTATAAATGCAATCAGCTTGTTCCTTTCTTTGTGGAATAAGTAGTCATCAGTTTTTGTTGGTCTTGGTGCTGAATTCTTACATGTATATTCCTTGGGTGGTCATCTTAGGAAGGAGTAGGATTGTTGGAACTTGGAATGTAGAGAATAAAAAGACATAACTAATATTTTTATGCTGAAATTCAAGTTACCAGGGAGTCAGGTACATAAGTGTTTTGGAGACACATATATGATAACAAATATCATTATCATGGGTTTAGCCAATGAGATGAGCATGACATGCATTAGAGGAATGAATTCCCACTAGTAGTGCATATATCATTTTCAGAAATGGATTATGGTTTGATGCAAAAGCGTTGTTTCTAAAAATTTTAAACTTGTTTTCAAATGAATGGTTTTTAAAAGAGAATGGATGATGTATTTTGAAAATAGAGTGATTTTTAAAAGAAAGAAAATATTTCTTTTTAAAAATGGGTAAATTTGGAAAAACTTGGTGGTTGGAAATCAATGTTGTGATAGTGATGTGATAGAAATTGAAATGCTAAGGCTTCAGTTGCTAGGAAGTGAGACTAACGACGTGCGTTGTTTGTATAGAAAATGGACCCCGTAAGGCATCGTAGAAAAAAATGGAAGAGGCTGTGGAAAATGTGGTTGCACCTGATCCACAGGTGAACCAGTAGCTAGTCCAAAGTATAGTTCAAGCATTTCAGGCTGTGGACACGGGGAATAGGAGGGATGAGTCAATCCATGTAGAGCATTCTGTCCAGTTCCAAAATTAGAATCCACCCATATTTCGGGGTGATTCTGAACCATAAAGGGCGGAGGTGTGACTGAGTAGGATGAATTGTATCTTCGATTTCATCAGCACACAAGCAGAACTAAAAGTAAAGTTGGCGACGTATATGCTGGGGGATCTTGCACGACAGTGGTGGGAGCTAGTGGTGCAGGCTAAGGTGGATCAAGGTCTGGGCTGGGAGGAATTTGAGGAATTTTTCAATAAACAATTCTATCCTCACACATTCAAGATCCAGAGGACAACGTACTTTTTCAACCTGAAGCAGGATAATCTCTCTGTCACGGAGTATGCAGCTAAATTCATGAATTTAGTGCGCTTTGCACTGGAAGTTGCTGCAAGTGAGTCGCTGAAGGCACACATCTTTGAATCGAGGTTGCAACATGAGATTCACTTGAAGATAGATGTGCTCTGTATTACGGATTTTATGGAGATGGTAAATATAGAAACAGTAGCTGAAAGATACATATAAGGAGTTATGAGAGGAGGGAGTATGATGATACCCATGAGAATGGGTGGGAACTCTAATCCTGGGAACAAGCGGAAGAGGGACACCTACTTCCAAGGTGGGAGTATGAATCAGAATCAGATGGTTGGATCAGTGAATCTTCCTCCATGACCCATAATGAAAGCCAGGTGTTTTCAATGTGGCTCGATTGATCACATGAAATGAGAATGTACAACACCACCGAGAGCATACTATAATTGAAACAAGATGGGGAATCTTCAGTGATATTGTCACAGTGCTCCACGGTCGGGTGTTCGTAACACTTCTCAGGTGTCACAAGCATCTTATGCTTTGACAGGGCGAGAACGGAAAAATCAGTATTTCCAGCAGAACAGAGCTAGCTATGGAGATTCCAAGAATACCATGACTCCTCATGAAGTGAAATCTCAACAGGGCAATAAGGAGCAAAGTGCAACAACAAAGCAATTTTATGGAGTGTAATAGATGATTGTGGATGACCAGTTTGGACCATCTATGGTGAGAGGTACGATTATTTTGAATTATACCCTCATGCATGTGTTGTTCAATACTAGTGAATCACATTCCTTTCTTGCTTATCTTATTGTTGATTTGCTGAACTTAAAACTTGAAATGATGCCTTCTGTGATAAAACTTCAAACTCCTCTCGGTGAAAGGAAATGTAGAGCCTTCATGTGTAGAGAATGTTATATAACTATTTATGGAGTTGAGCTGAAATGGGATTTATCTGTGTTGGAGATGGATGTCTATGATATTATCATAGGTATGTGTTGGTTGACAGAGTTCAGGGATCACATAGACTGTTATAGTAGAACAGTCAGTTTCGCGACTAAGGATGGCGTCGAGCATCTCTTTAGAGAAGAAAGAGTGGTGAAGGCAGGTCCAATGGGCTTGTTGGAACCAATAGTGGCAACGATCTCTTACCAGTTGGCTGTGTTAAACTTTGAATTGATGGACGAGATCGTGAATAATACTTTTCTAGTAGTCTCGGAGCAATTTCCTGATGTTTTTCCTAAAAAATTCTCTAGGTCACCACTTGTAAGAGAAGTGGAGTTTACGATTGACCTCCTTCCAGGGACCAATCCTATATCACTTAAATCTTATAAGATTGCACCAACAGAGTTAAAGTAATTGAAAGTTTAGTTGGAAGAACTAGAAAATAAAGGTTTTATTCGTCCAAGCGTGTCTCCGTGGGCAGCACTAGTTTTGTTTGTAAAGAAAGCAGATGGAACTTTAAGGCTATGTGTGGATTATCATAAAGTTAACCAAGTTACGATAATGAATAGATATCAACTTCCACACATTGATCACCTATTTGATCAATTGAGGGGAGCTCAATGGTTCTCTAAGATTGACTTTCAGTTAGGATATCACTAGTTGCGAGTTCGGAAGGAGGATATTCTGAAGACATCCTTTATAAGAATATATGGCCACTACGAATATGTAGTCATGCCTTTTGGTCTTACAAATTCACCAACAGTCTTTATGGAATTGATGAATCGGATATTCCAGTGATATCTGGATTCTTTTGTTGTTGTGTTTGTGGAAGACATATTGGTGTATTCAAGAACAAGGGCTGAGAATGAGAAACACTTTGTGATAGTGTTAAAAATATTGAGTGACCATCAGTTGTATGCCCAATTATCAAAGTGCAATTTTTGGATACAAGAAGTATGGTTTTTGGGCCATGTTGTTTCTGAGAAAGGTGTTTCAGTGGATCCATAAAAGATAGAAACTATTTTTTCTTGAAAACCTCTGAAGAATGTCTTTGAAATACGAAGTTTTCTTGGTCCAGCTGGTTATTACCGATGATTTGTGTGTGACTTATCAAGAATAGATTCACCTATGACATCATTGACAAAGAAGAACAGTGCATTTCAATGGACTGAGGAATGTTAGAGATATTTTCAAGAGTTGAAAGTTCGCCTTACATCAGCACCCATCTTGATTTTTCCAGAATCATGATAGGGGTACGTGGTGTATTGTGACGCTTCAGGATCTGGGTTGGGATGTGTTCTCATGCAAGGAGAATATGTTGTTGCTTATGGCTCAAGATAGTTTAGAGTTCATGAATAGAACTACCCAACACATGATTTGGAGTTAGCTGTAGTTTTCCATGACTTGAAGACTTGGCGTTGTTATCTCTTTGGTGAGAAATTCACTATGTTTACAGATCATAATAGTTTGAAGCATATTTTATAACAACGAGATTTGAATCTGAGGAAGATGAGATGGATGGAGTATCTTCAAATGTTCGACTTTGACTTGATATATACAACGGGTAAGGGAAATTCGGTGGCTGATGCATTAAGAATAAATTTGTATGCACAGTTGGTGCAAGAATCTTCAGATGAGTGGCAATTGATATCGGTCCTAGCCGACATGCATATGGAATGTGAAGACCGAGCTGATGTTGCAGTTTTATTTCCAGTTGTGCTTGTTCCTAATTTGTTGTAGATAGTAAAGGAGGAATAAGCATCTGATGTATACTGTGTTGCAATGAGTTCAAAACTCAATGGTGGGGAGACCATTGAGGGATGGAAGCTATATGGGAGTTTAGTTTTTTGATTTAGAGATTGGATGGTTGTATCTTTAACTACTCAGGAACAACTCTTTCATGCTTACCACCAATCAAGATAGGTTTTACACCTAGGTACACAGAAGATGTATAAGGCGTTGAAGGCGTAGTTTTGGTGGAGAGGCATGAAAAGGAAGGTGGCCGAGTTTGTCTCATGGTGCTTAACTTGTCAGCAGGTTAAAGTAGAGCATCAGAGACCAGCTGGTACGTTACAATCTTTACCTATCCTAGTGTGGAAATGGGATCAGATAGCAATGAATTTTGTTACAGGTCTTCCAAGAACGGTATGGAAACACGATGACATTTGGGTGATAGTGGATCGTCTAACCAAGTCGGCCCATTTCATCCCTATTCGTGAAACTCATATGGTGGAATATCTTTCAAAAATATATATCTGAGAAGTGGTAAAGAGGCATGGTGTACCATTGTCTATTGTCTCGATAGAGATCCGAGGTTCACATCTCGTTTCTGTAAATCCTTATAGAAATCCATGGTAAATCATTTGAATATGAGTATGGTGTATCATCCTCAAATGGATGGACAATATGAAAGGATGATAAAGACGTTGAAAGATATGTTTCGGGCTTGTGTAATGGATTTTGGGGGCTCATTGGAGGAGAATATACCCTTAGTGGAGTTCTCATACAATAACAGCTATCAAGCCTCGATACGCATGGCTCCGTTTGAAGAATTGTATGGGAGTCCTTGTCGTTCTCCACTATGCTGGGTGGAAACAAGTGAGACTTCACTAGTTGGGCCGAGCCTTGTCCTAGAAACAACATAGAAGATCTAGTTGATAAAAAAGAGGATGGAGACGACACAAAGTTTTCAGAAATCTTATGCAGATCATCGCTGAAGACCGTTGTCATTTTCGGTGAGTTATCATGTCTTTTTGAGAATCTCTCCAAGGATTGGAAATCATCATTTTGGGAAGCATGTAAAATTATATCCTTGATACATAGGTCCTTTTGAGTTACTGGAATGGGTTGGTGAGGTGGCATATCGGTTGGCATTACCACCACGGTCTAGTGTAGTGCATAATGTGTTCCATGAATCTCAATTGAAGAAATATAAGCCCGATCCTGACCATGTGATCATATGGGATCATGTTGTCCTAGAGCCAGATGCTTCATTGGTACATATTCTGGTACGGATTATGGATTGGTGAGAGAAAGTCTTGCATGAAAAAGTATCGGTCTAGTGTGGGTTTTATGGCAGGATGGTCAGATTCAGGAAGAGACTTGGGAACATGAGAAGGAAATGAAAGAGGAGTGGACATAACTCTTTCAGGAAAGCGATGGTTTTCTACTTTCTAGGGACAGAAAGTCCAATGGTGGGTAGAATTTAGTACCCCCCGATTTCTAGTAAGTAACCCTTGTTTTATGATTTTTAAGTACTTGAAGCATGTGATAAATGGTTGGGAAAGTTTGGAGACTTTTAAAGTGTTAAAGGGAAAAAAGTGGTGACACACGGGCTTCACACGGGTTGCCCAAACCATGTAAAATCCGTGCAGGTGGTGGTTAATTTGGACAGAGGAGACCGCACGGTGTGTGCACGGTTTGGGAAAACCGTGCGAGGAGGCCGTGCAGAGTGCCCCTTCCATGCAGTGACTACTACACGGTTAACGCACGATTTAACTAACTGTGCGGACTAACCGTGCGCTGAGTCAACTTAGATCCTATTTTTAAGGATATAATCTGTTTTATCTTTAAACCCACATGTTTTTTCTCCTAGACGGCCCTAACTCAGGATTTATCTTTGGTGAAGTTGGGAGAACACTTACTAGTCGTTTTGGAAGCGATCTAGAGGTTTTCCTTGGCGTTTAGAGGCCGGTTGATCGAGGTAAGTCTTGTTTCCTTGAGTTTTGTTAGATCTCCTTCTTCCCTCTTGAGGGATCCTTAGATCTACGCCCAATGTGGGTAAATCTAAGGTAGTCGATGACTTTTAAGTCAGGTTTTGGTTTTTTTGGTACTAGGGGAAGGAATCTAAGGAGCTTTCATGCAGTAGTTGACTCGGTTTTGTTGGCGTTCTCCGTCCGTTGGTTGGTTTTGCCTAATTTGTTGAGGTAGGTGGCTTCACTCTCGATTCCTCTTTCTTAGAACTTGAAGGATTATTTTCAAATTCTTTTCCTTGATTGAAATGGTTGGTTTATCTGCTATGAAAGAATGGTTGAAACCCCTTTTTAAGTAACAAGTGATGGAAATTGGGTGTTTTTTTGAAAGTTTTTGTTGAATTGAATTTAAAATGGTGATTTTAAACTAGTTATGGTTTTTCTGCTTGAAATAAATGGTTTTCAATAAAAGGTTTGATGCTTTATTGAAAGGTTTTGAACACACTTGGTTTTGGCAAGGATTTTCATGGGTTGTGGTGTGTGTTCATATGCATTGGGATGGATAAGGGTGAGAAGTACCCCCATCAAAAGGTTGGGATGGATAAGGGCGAGAAGTACCCCCATCAAAAGGGATGGATAAGGGCATGAAGTACCCCCGTCAAGGTAGTCCACTAAGTGACCGCTTAATGGAAGGATAACTCACCACTCGCGAGTATAGGGAGGTCCAGGTTGCATGCATGGTTGGTTGTGTGGATATTTGAAATGGAATTAATGTTCCAAAATAGAAATGTGAATTTTCTTGGAAACTTTGCTTGGTTGCTTTTCTTGAGAAAGATGGGTTTTGTTGGAAAATGGTTTTGACATGGAACATGTTATATTGTGAACTGTTTTGGACTTGTTTTATATAAATTGTTTTATATAAATGTGCTAACATGTTTTATCCTAGAGGCATGGTTTGGGACGTCATCGGGGAAAACCTACTGAGTTTCTTTACTCACCCCCTGCTTTTGCACGTTGGTGCTTTTACAGATGTCATATACCGGGATGTTGGCAAAGGAAAAGTGTCACATGTTTATAGCACTACTTCTTGATTCTTGGGCTGGTTCATGATGTTGGACCTTAGAGCCTGTGGAGAATGGAGTTGGGTTGTCGTCTTGTAGTCTTTTAGTTTGTCTTTCTGCTTTTTACTTTGATTTAGTGTTGGTTTCCACTGTGGTACTCTTGGTTGGTTTATGATAAAATAAATGGTTGTGTTGTCTTAGATTTTATCATGCATCATTTAGTTGATTAGTTTGGTTATGGTTGTTGGTTCTATGGTATGTTCTAAAAGGGTAAATCATCCCCCACATGTTTTGAAACCCTTCGGCATTTGTTGACATCCTTTGGCACTATAGGGATGTTGCTTAAGGCCTAGTAATGACTCACTGTACTCTCAAACCAATAAGGATAAGCGGGTAATTACACTAAACCTTATCATTCCATCATAGTCAAGGTTAAAATCACAAACATTTTTGACCTTATTCTGCAGTTCCACGTCTTCCTTATACACCTCTTTAATCCTCACATATATAGATGGTTGAATATTCATTTTAGAAAGATAATATTTCACCCATTTCATTAATAATTCTATATCCATCCTTTGAAAATATAGAAATATTGGATCTTTTGGGATCCTCAAAATAGATAATCTAGAATGATCCTTTCTACTCAAATCATCAACCACCTTGTTCTCTTTATCCGGGTGGTAATTTATTGAGCAGTCATAATCTTTAATCAACTTTAACCATATTCTCTGGAATATATTTATCTATTTGTTAATGAATATATACTTTAATATTTTATAATTGGTATATATATCACACCTTTCTCTGTAAAGAAAATTCCTCCATGTATTTAATGCAAAAAATTTCACAACTAACTCCAATTCATGAGTTGGGTAATTTTTCTCATGAAACATCAATTTATGAGAGGAATAAGGTATAACCATATTATTATACATGAGGATTTATCCCAATACTTTCTTCTATGCATCACTGTAGATGAAAAACCCTTCTCCACTATTGGTTAGTGTAATCAAAGGTGTGATAACTAAAATTATCTTTAGTTCCTTGAAATTTTCTTCCCATTTATCTATAAAAAAGAACTTGGTTACCTTATAAGTTAACATGGTGAGTGGATTACAAAACCCTGAAAACTTTTCTACAAAGCATCGATAATATCCAATCAAACCAAGAAAACTATGGATCTCAGTCATAGTTGTTGATCTGGGATAACATTTAATAACTTCTCTCTTTGATATATCCACTTGTATACCCTATCTCGAGATTATATGATCCAATAAATGAGACTTTTTATAACCAAAATTTACACTTTGTAAATTTTTCATACAAATTTTACTACCGTAGGGTATTTTTTACAACCCTAAAGTGATATTCATGATCTTATTTTCTCTTTGAATATATAATAATACTATATATAAATACGTATCATCATATGTTTTTATGAGTTATAAATTTCTAAATAAATTTAAACTTTCAATTATTAGATGATACGAATATTTAAAAGATACTTGAAATATAAATTTGAAGGCTGGGATGCCTATAAATAATGTTTTCAAATGTGATTTAGGGATCAGAAAGTAACTTGGAGGTTTTAGAGGCATCTTGAGGGTTCATGGCCTAAAGTTGGAATTTAAAAAAGAAGAATCATATAGAACACGATTGGCACAATGTTAGTGAAAATGATGAGGTCAAACCATATGTCTAGTTTGTATAGGTGTACAGGCTGGAGAAAATGTGTAGTAGGATAGGTAAAATTATGTGGGTGTCTGTAGTTTATTGTAGACATGTCACATGGTTTTTGCACGGTCTATTAAACCATTCATTGTTCCTGTATAGGGGGAGTTTACCTTGAATATAATAGGCCCATGGTTGGTGAACGGTTAGGAAAACCATGTGACCAAACCCTAAGACCCATTAAAAATGGTGGAATTACCCTTACCTCTAAAATATTAACAAGGAACTCCCTCTCTTTTCTTCTTCTTTCCTACCTCACGTGATCTATCCCTTCTATCATATCCTTCCCTTCTTCAGCCCCTTCAAATGGTGTGTTCTTGATGGACTTCCATGTAATTTTGAGGTATGATTTATCCACAGGTTTCCTCTATTTATTTCCTCCTCCCTTAATTCAGAATTTTTGTTTTCTCTATTTATGAATTTTGGACCCAATTCCATTGGATCATGGTAGAATTAAATACAGGTGATGGAACTTTTTATCTTCTTATAAATAGGATAACTCAGGATTCCATCCACACTTCACTAGATGCAGTTTCATAGATGTATGTTGTTGTAGTGAATTTGTAAATCTTTAAGGCCTAAATTAATTTTCTAGAGAGGTTGTTTTTTTATTTTTCTTTGGGATTATTCCTAATTCAAGGTTAGTGATGTGTCATGGATTATTGAAAATAATTTGGATGCATTTTCAATGTGATGAGATTGGTTGGTGAGGTTTTAAAATTTATTTACCTTTTAAATTAAATATGTTATTTAATTAAATTTTTGGTTTTTGATAATTAAATATAATGTTATTATAATTAATTAATTATGATGTGTTTGTTGTGATACATGATTTCGTATGTCTCATATGATCTTGGAAAGGACTTGAAAACTGCTACTAGACCTTAGAAAAGGTTAAATGGAAATATTACTAAATGTAGGTGGTATTTTGTACCTACCCTATGGTATTTATTAATGTTAATAGTAGTATGTACATTATTAGGATTTTCCCAGAGGGTGACACCCCGTATTTAGTTTTATTCCAATGGAATTTTTAATTAGATTGATTTGGTTAATTAACGGGATTAACACTAGGGGTCACTAACAACCGTTGCACACTAGTTTCATAATTTTACTTGAGACTATGACTGATACTGAGGATCCTCTATGGGATTCCTCCACTTATGATCTGACCTAGACAATCCCTTGTAGGATACCTTCCCTTACTTACTCATTATAAGGATCCTAAGAGGTATGTCCTTATGTGTTAACTTAGAGGATCCCAATAGGGATGACTCTATTTATATGTGAACCCAAAGGTTCTTGAGTAGGATTCATATCTATTGTTTTTAGTTAGGTGCCTCAGTGGGTACCCCGATAGTTGACTAACCCTGAACAAGTACATCACGGGTTTGTGTAGAGATGGTAGTGAGTGCCACCTTAGAACCCATACCAAACTTGTAAGATCAAGGGGATATGGAAGAAGTGGGTTTTTAGGTGTTTATCCTACCTCACTCTTTTATTTATGAATTCACATGGTTATTATTGATAAAACTATGATTTCCAGATGTACTTCCTAGTTTTTTTCTAATGAGCCTGATGCATTGTAGTTTATAACAAGGATAGACATAGTTACTTACAAGGAAATACCTTCTAAGACTTTATGTGTGACTATTATCTTATTGGGATGCTCAGACATAATTTTTTGGATCTAACTATTGATCCTCGATTGATTATATGATAGTTATTCCCCGAGGTACTTCTTGGGATCTGAATTTTGAGCCTTATATGATTGGATGTTGTACATATAACTACTAATAATTCATTGGAAATGTATAGACATGATTATATATGCTCTTATTAAGTCATACTCAAGGATGATTATTCTCTATTTGAGTGATGTATAGTATTCTCCTTAGGGTCATATGAATACACCATTATGAAACTTGCTTCACTTTTCTGGGAGTTGGATGTTGATCCATTTATTTAATGGATATTGAAATTATAATTGGATTCAAAGATAATTACTTAAAAGTCACCCAAGGATCATATAATTAGGGATAATATGAGTCACAATGTCATTATTTAACTATGGGATGAGACCTATGATTTAGAAATCATATTGGATTTACATGGATTAAGTGGTATGGAATCCAACTCAGAGACCATTTATAGGATATCCAGATACTGTCTGAAATCCTTCATTATAGTTATTGTAAGTGAGTACAAGTGAACCCAGGGATAAGATGAGTATTACCCTATAATTATGTATATTTTTAGATACATTTCCAATGATGGGAGAATTAGGTATCATCAATCAGTATTATAAACTCACGTATTGATAGGATTATACATGGTTTGAGTGGTACAACATCTATCTCAATGCCTTAGTCATAGGATGTCCAGATGATCGAGATCATGTTTTCAAGGATCAACTATGGATTGAGTTCACTCATGATATTTATTGTCTTATTTTATTTCTAGTTGTGTCTTATCTAGGCTAAGCATATTGCATGAGTATTCCCTTGCAACAATATGAATTGGTATGAATTTTTTATTTAAATTTATTTTCATCAGTTATTATTGTTATTGTTATCCTAATTAGTAGATAATATATACATACACTACATTTACTATCTATGTACATGAACATGTCGGTAGTTCCCTACTAATTTTTGTACTCACACCCTACTCAAGCTACCTTTGAACTAGGTTACCTGAGCAGACATTCACTTGGTTGTAGACAAAGGATGGGATGAGGCTTGGGATTGATCGTGCATGATGGATCAGGTATATACATAGAGTTGGGTATTTGGTATGGATTAATGTGTGTAGTAGAGCCTTGTAATTTAATTCTATTTCTTTTATTTACTCATGTATATGTATGGTTTTCCTAGTGGGTTATCTATGTTGTAAATATTTCATGTCTATTTGATCCTTTACTGTATTCCATTTATTATTATATCCTTGTTTATATTTACTCCTTATGTAATCTATTTATTACTAATATAGATTATGTTTGGTTATTTTTCTAGTTTATTACTCTCATATTGGGGCATATTATCTCCACTGATACACCCTAGGCCCTCACTACTAGTTGGAAGCCTCTAGTATACGTGGTGGTGCGCTTGAGTCCCTACTACCAACCTGTCTTGTAATTATTTATAGAGTGAATCGGGTTGGGATGTAAAAAATTAGTATCAGAGGTGTTTATTTTATTACTATTTTACTACATAGGATATGGTAGATAAGAGTTTTAGAAATGTGTTAGAACCTATGATTGATATTATACTGGTGCATCAATAATACCTATTTTGATAAGAAATCATGATTTATAGGGTTATGGGATTATTGTTCTTGAAATGTGATGTTATAGTTGTATATGATTTTATATTTGAGTGACACACTTTTTTATGGATTTTATAACATACTATGGATTTATGGCTCTTAGACCATTAATGATAGGACATTAATGGATTTTTGGCTCTTATCCCATTGTGAAGAAGTCATTGAATGATTTTGACTCTTATCCAACAAAGGTAAGAGGAATCTCATGAATCATATTTTGAATTTTTAGTACACATGTTATAGGAATACTAGTGTGTGATTTTACTATTGATGATAGAGGAAAATTGTTTAAAATTTATAAAACAACCTAAATGGTGTTTTCCTATATAGGTTATTATTAGAATTCTACTCAGTTGGTCTAAATTGTATATATATTTCATTTTGATGATAAGTCATGTGGATCTATAGTGATACATTTGATAGTGTGGTTTATGACTCGGTCCTCATGCATGGGAGGTGAAATGACTCTAGTAAGTCAATATGGCATACAATTCCCATGTGTTGGACCCCATATGGGGCATCGTTTCTAGATTCAATTATTTAAAGTGGAAGTAACAACCTATATGACATTTTCCTACATATATTGGAATTGAATTTTACTTAACTAAACCATGTGATTATGGTACAATGTAGATTGTTGAGATGATGTTGTGTTTTTACTATTGACCTTTATAGGTTAGTACCAGAAGTTGATACTTTTATAGTAGATCCTTTTTGGTGTATCCTTTTTTAGGTGTGGTTAACGAAAGTATCATAAGAACCTACATGGAGTTTTTCCATCTATATTTCAATGTATTTTACTTAACCAACCTTTATTTATAGTTATCTAGTCAGATCCTATAGTGCGATTCCAATAAGTACATAAATTTTTATAGTATAATCGAACCATGGAAGGAATTTTCATATATAGATACCTGATGAGGATTAGTTTATTATATTTTAATTTATATATCATGAACCTACATAGTGAAGTACGTTATGAAGATTTTCCAAGAGGATCGAGACCTAACAGCCTAATGTTGGTAGTTTTAACCCATATAGTCAGTGTTATATTTACATCCCTTGGAGGGGTTTTACTTATGATATAGGTGGTAAGACCAAGTGACCCTGTTATGATACTTCATCAGTAGGGAAAGGTGGGAGACCTAGAGGCCCTTAGTTATGACTTGGACCCTTGTTGGACAGTGTTTGTTTTAATTGAGGGAAAACTTTAAGAGGTTTTGGCCTAGGTTTATAGATGCCTATTGAGGAAATGAGATTAGTGTATGCTCATTTTGAGACTGATGCATGGGGGATTCTTATATTTTGTGATATAGGCATGATTATGCCTTTGGTTTCTAAGGAAGTACCTATGGTGCTTGGGTTTTGAGTTTTCCTTTGATGGGAAAGACTATTTAGGTGCCTCACACTATTGATCAGTTGTTGTGTGGTTAAATATTTAATCTCAAAAAATGATTCCATGTTATGGGAGGTTGTGGAATAAATCATGGATCAAGAGAGGGGTCTGATTTTGAATAGGTGTTCTGAGGGAGATTTCATATTAATGATATTGACATGCCATGTATCACTGCCAACTTAGCCTTGTGATGGATGAGTCATGTGAGCATGATTTGGGTGATAATGGCATGCATCGATTACATGTGGTACCATTTAAATCATAAATTGGTGAGTGGACATGTGTGAGCCATGGATCGATAGGTTTAAATAAAATTTAAGGACATTGTTTTCTGAGAGTTTTAATAAAAATGAGGAATGTGCCTCTTAGTAAAAGGGAAAATGGGAATAAATTAGGTGCTATGAGGTGGTTGAACCATGGTTGGATATACACATACATTGTTGGGAGATGTGGTTTTAGGAGTTAGTTAAAGGAATTTATAGGCTATTTTGATGTGAGTGTGGCTCTGGGAGAGAGATACACACATACCGATGAAATCATAGTTTACTCATAGTCTAGAGATGATCATGCCCAATATCTTGGCATCATCATGAGTATGCTGAGAGAGTATTGGCTATATGTCAAGCATATTTTCTATCTAAATTTATTTTCTTGTTTGTAAAGAGTGACTCCATCAGGATTTTCACTCGAGGAGTGGTATAAGGTGAGCCATATAGTGGGAAGTTCACCATTGGATTTTTGAGGTTGGTGGCCCTCATTATGATTTGAAACACTTCAAATGTTTTGGATGCCATTTTTGTGGATTAGGCAATGATGATAGGTGAAAATTTCATTTGAAATCAAGAGCGATTGAGTTTCTATCCCTGCCATTGGTTATTTCTAGAAGGGATATGGTTTTTTATACATTGATCAAGAACTCAATTCGATGGTATGATGATAATGAAACTTCTAATGTGGGGATTAGGTTGAGACTAGTAGTTGGATCATTGTTTGGATTCCACATTCAATTGGATAAATGGACCTGAGTATTACTAGATTCATGGGTGAATTCCTGATATATTTTCTTGTTGTGGCACAACAAAATGGATAGGGGATAATTTTTACAAGAAATGTCACCTAGAGTGATTTAGGGGATTTAGTGATCATGCTTTGAAATGATATTGGTGTGCCTTATTTTATTTCTAGCTATGTCTCATCTAGGATGAGAATATTGCATTAGAATTCAATTATGATAGTATTATTTGGTATGAATTTTATCTTTCAGTTTATTTTTAGTATTTATTATTATTATTATTGTTATCCTAATGAGTATCCCACATTTACATACACTTCATTTACTGAATATGTATGGAACCACATTGGTGGTGCCCTATTGAGTTTCATACTCACACCCTACTCAGGCCGCCATTGCACTGGGGTTCTTGAACAAGCATTCACTTGGTTGTAGGTAGAGGATGGTATGAGGCCCAAGATTGACCAAGTAGGATGGATTGAATATGTATGTAGAGCTAGGTATGTGGAATTTATCAGTGTGCATGGTAGATCCTTCTACATTATTTATATTTATTTTATTTACTCATGTATATGTATGGTCAGCCCAATGGACGATCAGTGTTGTATGTATAACATGGAAATTCAATCCTTCACTGCATTCCATTTATTATTATATCCTTATTTATATTTACTACTTACACACTCTATATATTATTACTATGGATGATATTTGGTTATTTCCACTCGTTTCTTACTCTGATATGATGAAATAGTCTCTCTACTAACACACCCTAGGCCCTCACTACCATTCGGGAGCCTCCAACATATAAGGAGGCATGCTTGAGTCCTTGTTTTCAAATGG
Source organism: Viscum album (assembly GCA_963277665.1). Taxonomy (NCBI): domain Eukaryota; kingdom Viridiplantae; phylum Streptophyta; class Magnoliopsida; order Santalales; family Viscaceae; genus Viscum; species Viscum album. Next base: position 1,322,525,819 of record OY728138.1, read on the forward strand.
CTTGAATACTATATATAAAGTGAACTAGGATAGTATGTGACAAAATATTAGCACAAATTGATCAAGTTAATCTCTAAAGACTCTATTCATTAAATCTATTAAGTTAGGAGGATCATTAATAATACCAAATGGAATCACTATAAATTCATTGTGTCCATAAAATGTACAAAATACTGTGTTGGGTATATCCTACTTCTTGACCCTTAATTTATAATATCCATAATTAAGGTCAATCTTGGAAAATTATTTAAGTCAGTATAGTTGATAAAAAAGTCATCAATATGAGGAAGATGATACTTTTTCTTGATTGTGATCTTTTTTAGTTTTTGATAATCAATACACAGGGACATCGATCCATATTTATTTTTATCAAAAAATAGGTGTACCCAAAGATGAAAAACTTTTCCAAATGAACCCATTGTCAATATTCCCATAGAGTTACTTCTTTAATTACTTTAACTCAATTAGGGCCATTCTATATGGAGTCTTTGAAATAAGAGAAACACCAGCTATGAGTTATATTGAAAACTAAACTTAAAAATTCACTAGAAGACTAAGAAAATATTCTGAAAAAAAATCATAATAGGAATACATTTGATGTTGAGTTTCTACCTAACTATACAAGATAAACAACCTTTTGAATAAGAATTAATACCCATACAATGGATGTGATTTCCATTAGATGTTCATATTTATCATCATAATGTTAGAAGTTCATAGGTTGGTTTGGAATATCAAATGTGACCTCTCTTACACTAAAATTGATGTGATATTTATTTAAATAAATCCAATCCATTCCTAATATAACATGAAATTCAACTAGAGGGGGAATAACAATATTTTTGGGAAGTACATTCACACAAAATTCAACTGGGTAAGAATCATAGACTTTAGATGTGATCATCATACCATTATGTGGTTTTACTACAAATTCAAAAACTAATAATTGAGGTGATATTGTGACACCCTTAACAAATTCATCAGATATAAAAGAGTGGGTAGATCAATAATCAAATAAGACATTAGTAGTTCTAGAGTGGATGGTAAACACACCTTTCACCCCTTTGTTATCCCCATCAGTAATAGTGATCACATTAGATTTCCTTTTATCACTGGGATTAAGAGTTTGGTAACATCAATTATCATCATTAACCATTGTATTTGATCACTAGTTAATGTAATGTCTATAATATGTAGGTTTGAAACATTGGAGTGTGGGAGGTGAATTTAGTTGAGATTTTTAACTGTTCATTTAATCGACGAGTCTCTTTACAAAACTTCAACATTAGATTTCCAAATGAATTTTATTTCCACACTTAAAACATTTATTAGTCCCCTTAAGATGATTTCCTCTATGAATCCTTCCATAATTTGAGCATAAATGAAATCTCATCTTATTATCTCCATGGTTTTTAGAACTTCCTTTGAATTCCATCTTTCTTTTCTTATCAAAACCATGAGATTGATGGGTAACTCCAATCTAAATTTCCACCTTGATAGAACATAGAATGATTTATTCATATATGCTAAATCCCTTATAGATAATTCCATTTAGATAATTGGTTTTAATTCAATAAATAATCAATCAACTTTACTTTCATTTTGGATGATATAGACAAACCATACCTTATAAGTCTTGTAAAACTTTCCTCATAGATACTAACAAATTAATCATACTTATGTTTTAGCTTAAGAAATTCCTTCTCTGTTTTTCATACAAAGAATATGAGGAAATAATTTATTAAAAAACAATCTCTTAATCTCATCCCACTTCATGGAGTCAATTTTTTCCCATTTCCTCATGTTATTGATAAGATTCCACTATTGATCTGCTTCGCCTTCCAAATGATAAATAACCAAAATAAAATTTTCATGTTTTGAAAACTGGAGAATGGAAAATATCTTTTTAGTGGTACTGATCCATTTCTCGATAACTAGTGGATCATTAGAACCACTAAAAGAAGGTGGATTTTTCCTACTTAAGGACTCAATAGAACATTATTCCCTCCTTTTCTCATTTAGAAGAACAACATGATTCATAACATGAGAAAGTTTCATAAGTATAAAAACTAGATTTTTTTTATTTCAGATACCATAACATTTGGTTAGTGAGGAGGAAAATCATTTCATTATTTATAAAATTTAACAATAACATAGTTTCTTTAGGTTACATCCTTTTAATAAAATGAAAAGGCATAGTGTGGGAAACACTAATTATAGTGATAAACCACTCAATCATGTAAAATAATTTATAGTTTGTTTAAATCATGACACCTTATTTTCTATATATGAAACCTTAGCTTTAATATAGGTCTTTAATGACCATAATCTATTCAAATATTTCATAATGGTTTACAAAGAGATTGTTAATTAAACTAAAAATATACATGGGGAGTGTCAAACTAGGTGTGTTGGAAGGGAACACTCACCATGAACCAAAATGATTTCTAAGAAATACTCAACCAACTATTTTTAGGGCTATTACCCATATATTCATAAGTACAAAAACTACATCCACTTGAAGTATCCAGACATGGATGTTTTTCTAGGAAAATGAAACTCATTTTTACCATAACTTAGTATGTTTGCAAAGAACCCAACCCTAGTATCCTAGATTTGGTGGTTACTTTAGTACATTGAAAATAAATATAAGGAGTAATATACCAAATGAATAAATAGTTTAGTAGTTTTGGTAAACTAGATATGTACTTGAATATCACATTACATTTGAAAACATAAAATAAAAAACATAGTGAAAGTAAGTATTCTGAATCCTTCAACTCATTCAAATATTTCTTCTTTATATTATAAGGAAAAGAAAAAAATAAGGATGATCTTAGATACTTAGTAAGGATTTCATATAACAGAATATATCATGAGTAAATAATGTATAATCAATATATCTAGGAAAATAATTGAAAAAAATACATTTAATATATAACTCAATCATGAAGAATAATATGATAGAAGAAAATGAAGATAAATTGATTCCATATAAATAATCACCTGATCTTGAAAATTATAAATGGATATTATTAAAAATAGTCACATGGAAATTAATAGCTAATTTCATAATGATTGGATTCATAATGATGGACATCTAAAACTTACCATCAGGGCCTTGTTTTAAGATAGTTTAAACTATAGATGGGTTTATATAAAAAACCTATTTAATAAGACTAGATAACTAGTTTGTCTCATGATACCTATTGATGCATCTAGGGGCTATGTAATTATATACCCCACCTATCACTTGATAATTCCAATTCATTTATCATCTGAAGAAACAATACAACTTAATAAACATGCCTTATTCTAAAATTGTTTTAAAAGGAAGAACCAGTATATAGTATGTCTAAAATTTCCCCAATAAAACTACTCATAAACTGTCTAGAGAAAGAATAAGGATAGTATCATTATAAAATATTACTAATAGAGAATAAAATTATTATCATTGTTGATGAATAGAAATACCATAAAAATATCATTAAAAAACTTCTTGAATAAAATACCCTTTTAACTTTGAAATCCACTTTTAAAAACTAAAAATTTCTAGAATATTAGTAAAAATATTTTGCCTAAAAATAAAAATGGAAACATTTAAAGGAATATCCCAATCAATATGCGGTTAAGATGGTAGAAAATTCCATTCTTACCATGTACATTAAAACAATGAATCCTTTCAAATTTTTAGTAAAATTCAAAAGTTCATCATTCAGAAAATGACAATAAGATTACTTTTAAACCATTTATAATAAAAATAAAAACATGGGTAAAAATGAATTTAAAAAACACAATATAAAGTCAGATTTATGAATATGGAAGAAAAATAATTTTCGACTGAAGAGGGAAATAAAGTCAGATTTCCTTACAAAACATTTTCTCAATAATTTTAAGTAAAAAAGAGAGGAAAATGGTACCATTACATGAAAATTTTATGAATAACTAGAGGAGAATAAAATTAAATGGGTTTATTATACAATTATCATATAATTTCCATTAATTTAAATTCAAGCATAAACAATTCTGATTAAAATTAGATTGAAACATAAATCCCTTACCACTTTGGTAACTTTCAAATCAAAATCCCTTAGATAAAAATAATTTGAATTATAACTTTAAAAACCATGTAATAAGAATGATTCTTGATATAAAATTTAAAAGGATCAATATATAAACCTCATAAGAATAAATAGGTGCATAATATTAAACATGTATCAACAAAACAAAATTGTGGTGAAGAATACTTATTGATTTGGTAACTTTTGAATCATAACCCCCATGAAAAAATAACATCAAATGAAAATTTAAATATGATTAATATAAATGGAATCCTTATATATCATATCAAAGGGTAATTATATAAATCACATGAAAGAAACAAGTGGTAAATATGGAACATGTCTCACAAAAACAAAAGTTAGATGAGAAACCCTTTCCTCAGGCCTGAATCATCAAGTATATTATTTATCTTCATGAATAATAAAATTATGTTAATTATTTACATTATTAAAAAAAATTATCATTTCGTATATTTTATTTATTACCATTTTATATACAATTACTTGATCAATTTAGTTCATATCATATGTTTGATGATATTCGCCTCATATATCCCAAATGACTACGGTAAGTTGACTATGGTCAAAGATTTAATTATTCCATAATATAAAAAATTATAATAATGAAATTAATATAATTTATATAAATCAATTATACCTTTAAAACCAAACATTAATGTTGGTTATTAAAATAAATTATTTTATAATCATGGAGATGGTATGCCATACTTACACATGAGTAATGTTTCTGTTTTTCAAAGGTCACGATGGAAAGAAGGTAAGTATTTTCTTTATATTTAAATGATAATTATATCAAAAATAAAATATTATTTCTTAAAATAAACTTATATATATCATCTATGTGATGTAATGATGGAAAACGAACCATATCGATTCGTGGAGGTGGTAGGACACATGTACGCACAAATAACGTTATCATTTTTCAATGAACGAAGGTAAGAAATTATATGATATATTATTTTTTAATAATGATAAATATTTCATGAATATAATATATAAAAATTAAATCCATACTTATAACCATTCCTGATATTCAGTGATGGAAAACTTATTACATCGGTTCATGAGGTGGTAGTCTGCTACACATACAGATGACGATTTCATTTCCCATTTGATGGTAGTGGATATGGATATAGAGAATTACATTAACATAAAAAAATCTTTGTATATTTAAGACATGAGTTTTATTATTTCATAATGTTTGAAGAATATTTTAAGGAGGTAGAATATGAAATAAAATAAAAACTTTTGGTTAAAAGTTATACTTCTTCTTCAGACAACCCCTTTTCTTTACACCTTAAGCCTTTTAAGGTTGTTATTATGCCAAACATAAGGCCTCTATAATATGTTAAGGGATTTTTGTCAGGTATTTAGGTAGGTATTGGTAGAAATAAATGGTTCATGAAGTGTGAAGAAAATAGTAGAGGGGGTACCCTTTTATAAGTGGGGGAAGGATATTCTTGTATTTTTCTAGAAGAATTAAATTAATATAAATTCATTTTCAACTTCAAAGGGCCCCAAATTGATCATATTATTAGATAATATAAGTATTATTTTAAATAATATCACTAAATAAAATTTGGAAAAATTTAGTTGATCTTTTCAGCACCATACTTTTATTTTAGCCTTCTGTTAACCCTTTTGACAATTACCATAATATTAAAGTTTTCTACCCTTTAAGGGTCAATAATGTTACCATAAATGGTCAAAAGTCCCATAAATAGATACGTTTTGATATTTTAAACTGTATTCCATTAATTTTAATGAATATAATATTTTTATGAATTTTAAATAATTTAATAAAATATTATTTATTATAAAATATTATTGATGTCATTTTTGACACTATTCATTTAATTTGACTTTAAATGCATCAATAAAAATATGGATTTGAAATATAATCATTTAAAACATCCATAAAATATCATATATATCTATAAAATTTAATTAACACAATAATTCATCCAAATTGTATTCCTTTTAATATTTTTAATATCATTTTTTTTTATTTTTCTATTATTTGAATAAATACTTTGTTGGTGTTGCGTATAAATTTAAGATAATTATTCAAAAAATAACAGTTTAAAATAAATTAACAAGATAAAAAATAATTTACCCCTCAAATAAAAAATTATAAATGAAAATAATTTTCTTTTATCCCAATCACAAAATATTATAGACAATAAAATCAAGAAAGTGATATTTTCAACTTTATTTATTACTTAAATATTATAAAGGTCAAAACTAAATAAATATAGATAAAAGTTTCCATATATTCCCAAATTGGATGTATATGGATGAAATACACTTATAAAATAGGATAAATACAAGTTATAGGGTCATTTTTTGTCTTTATTATATTATTTTTAATCTTAATTACATAATTTACCCTTAGTGTGGTGACAATTATTTACTATGGTTACTATTCATAATGACCAAAAATAAAAAGGAACTATTTAAAAAATTTGGACCTCCTAATTAAAATTATCTAATCCTATTTTAAATATTCAATTTCTATAAATTAAATCCATTAATTTAATATTAAAACACAAAATGAAACATAAACATTTTTTTAGAAAAATGACTTTTAGAGTATAAAAATGTTTCTATAATAAATTAAACCATAAAAATGATTTAAATTAATTAATTGGATTAATAATATTTTAATAAAACTAATTTTACTTTTAAAACATTTTAAAACAAGGTGTAAAATTTTAAATTCTTAAAACAAAAATATAGTTTTTAATGAAAATCAGTATATTTCACTATTTACTGGAAAATCAATTTTTTTTAAAAAATTCCAAAACTTAACCCTAATTTAATTTTGATATTATAATTTAAAAAATTATTTTCACTTTATAAAATAAAATTTCTAAAAGTTTTATAAATTAATTATAATTCCCACACAAGAAATGAAAAATAAAACAATTTTTGAATAAAATTTATTTTTGAAGTATAAAATGATTTTACTGAAAATTAAGTAGTTATTTGTTATTAATAAATAAATTATATAAAAATTTTACACATATTTTCATAATTAGGTTGATACTATTCATATTCTCCAATTCAATATCTAGGTTATAGCTGTCATATTTAAATAATAATATTTCATGGTTTGTTTAAGCTCATTATTGCATGTTGTATGAGCTATCGAACATAGTCTTCTTTTAAAATATTAGGGTGTTAAAATTACCCCCTCTTAAAAAAAATACATCCTCTTAATTTGAACTTGTTTTTGGTAATTAAGGGTTTGAAACTTGAAAATTAATTTGTGGAAAAACCACATCGTAAAAAGGTTTAATTAAACTTCCTCTTAAAAATAGGGAAAAAGAAATATTAAGATCATATAGAATAACACACAACTAGATTTCCAATTATGGTAATGTTAGTGGGAAGTGAAAATATGGAAATTAAGGAGAAAGATAACACCAAATTACTAATATATAGTGATAGAAAACTTTATTATGAGAATGTTAATGAACAAAAAACCATAAATCTATTATGGATGAAAATACCATCTATACATCATAGATGATCATAATATGGTAAAATTTTGTCTCAGATTTTTTATTAGAGTTGAGGAATTAATTTCCATTTAGACTAATAACATAAGGAAATATACTTACTTTATAATTATAATTTTATCCTTTAAAAAATTTCCACCACAATATCATCCTTTCTCTAAATGATGAGTATTTAGGATGATTTTTCATGCCTAAAGCACTAAAATCAACTTATAAGAGATCAAATTATCCAAAAAAGGATAAAAATATATTCATCCTATCTTTACATTTTAACCAAAACTGAAATGGTTACCTCAAGGTAATATAATATCCAAAATTTATAGTCCTTAATATAAAGAAATAATATAGTTTACTTAAAAATTTCCACAATATCACTAAAGGTTCAACTTAGATTATTCTAAAAATAAATAACCCTACATCCATATGAACCTCAATAACCTCAAAATTAAATAATGTTTGAACCCTAATGGTTATCTCATACCTTTTAACTTATATTCCTAAAATTTAATTTCATTCTTCCAAACTAATTTTAGATGTTAAACCAATTGTTAAACCTAAAAGTTACATATACTTTAGTCTAATGAAGCATAATAAGAATATCATTAATCACTGTGATAATATTATAATGTAGTGAAATTTTCCATAATATCATGAATAAAATTTAGATATTAACCAAAAAGGTAATCCTTATCTTGAAAATAAATATCTCCAAAAACATTACAATGCTAATGAATCACTTTTTAACTATAAATACTATTTGTATCCCATAATGTAATCATATAATAGAATAAAGGGGTATTTAAACCTTAATAGAGTATTCTTCACAAAACCCAGTAAAATTTTCAAATCACCACAAAATTCCATCACTTAAAACATAAAAAGGGGTATCTATGCTTTTTAAGTTATGATAAAATTTAAAATTATAAACCCATTATGATATCTATAATTATTTTTTTAACCTCATATGAAAACATATATGATTTTAAATACTAACACAATACTTATTCCTCAAATAAAATCACATACTATTTTCATAAATCAAAAAAAAAACTTTCATTAAAGATAACCTAAATCACTTTTTCATCAAGTCACTAAACAATTTCAATGTCAATAAAACTATCCCATTTAATTAATTAATGTTAATCATGGAATTACCACTAAATCAATTTTATTGGTTATTGGTACCTTTCTATATATATTTTCAAATCCTTAAAGGAAATATACTGTAAAAAATTCCTTAGATATCTCATGATTATTATATCAATAATATCATTAATATAATACTACCATAATATAATTTTCATATATCAATACATAAAAAATTTAATCCTTACACTCAACTATTGGCATAGATATGGTTATTCTTGGGTCTCAGATTTAACCCTCATATTAGGAAATTGGTATCGATAATGCCCATATTACCCACACATAGGACATTTAACTATAATTGGTACCTTAGGATGAACTTAATATCCCTCCATTAAATTTTTCCTTAACAATTAATTGATCTATTATCTTATTTTTCACACATAAAACATTTTACCATACCTTTGAGACACTATCTAGGGTGTCTCTTTCCAAATTACTACCAAGAAGGAAATTGATATTTCTTTCCTCCATGGTATCTATCACTAGATAATTCAAAAAACTCTATTATTAACTTCTTTGGTAGTCCAATAGTTAGTTAAGGTGAAAGTTATTAATCACATATCATGATATATGATTAGTAATAATCACAATATCTTTCACTCTAGTTATTATCCCCATTGGTTTCTCATAATCACCACATTATCTATCCCATTAAATGTTAACATAATTATTTCTAGTTCTATCAATTAAACGAATCCAAAAATCATAATATAAGAAATAATAATCATAGCATGAAATCATGAAATATCATTCATAGGATGTCTAAATTATGAATCTTTTTTTCACTCTATGACATATTATGTTTAACCAAAGCTATACTTGGTTATAATTAATTAAAATCGTTCATAATAGTTTAAAAATAAAATTTGAATTAACTCAATAATATACCTCTAAGAGTGTCAAAAATAGGTGTTCAGTAAAAGAACACTCACCATGAACTTGAATGATGGATGAGATATACTTAAACAACTATTTTTTGGGTTATTACCTCTATATTCATCTATGATAAAACAACATCCACTTGTAGTATCCATACATGGATTTATTTCTAAGAAACCTACATAATCACCACCTTAAAAAACATTAGGATATTATTCTATACTTAGAGTTATTCTCAAATTCAATCATATGGTTATGTTCCTTAATCTATATTTTCTTAAATCTAGTTCACATGGTTTCTACTAAACATCCTATTATATTAATGGTAAAGAACTCGACACTCATATCCCATAGTCAGTAGTTGATTTATTACATTGGAACTAGTTCAATGGAATAATATCCCAAAGGAATGAATAGTTTTTTAGTCTTAGTAAACTATATACATACTTGAATCTCATATTACATTTGAAAACATAAAATAAAAAACATAATTAAAGTAAATATTTTTCATCCTTGAGCTCATTCAAAGATTCCATCGGGGGAAATGAAAAAAATAAGGGTGATCTTAGATGCTTAGTAAGGGCTATGTATAGTGTAATCTATCATGATTAAATAAGGCATGATGAATATGACAAGGTAAATAACTGAAAATTCAATCCATTTAATCAATAACTTGAGCATGAAGAATAATATGGCCAGTGTAAATGAAGATCAAATGATGAAATATAAATAATCACATGATATTGAAACTTATCCATAGATATTATTAAATATAACAACATGAACATTACAAAATAATTTCATAATGATGGAATATATAATGTTGGATATCTAAAACTTACCATCAAGGCCTTGTTCTAAGAAAATTTAAAATATGGGTTGATATACACCAAAAACCCATTTTATAAGGCTTGCAAACTGGTTTGTCTCATAAGACCTACAAATTCATCGAGGATATATATAATTCTGGTCCCCACACACAACTTAATAAGTCCAATGAATTCATCATATGACTAAATAGTATAACTTAATCAACAAGCCTTATTCAAAAAAAAATTCTTATAGAAAGAAATAGTATATGAAATTACAATACTTTCCATAGTAAAAAGGAACATAATCCATAAAAATAAGGAATAAGGATGGTATAATTAAAAAATATCCCTAGTATATAATAAAAGGGTTTTTTATTGATAAATTTTAAAACCATTAAAATATCATTAAAAACATCCTTGAGAAAAATACTGTTTTCACTTTGAAATCTAATTTTCAAAACAAAAAATTTACAAAATATTAGGAAAAATATTTTCTTTGAAAAGAACCATGGAAAATTTTAAATTAAGCTTCAAATAAATGAGTGGTCATGATGGTGGGAAATTCCATTCATGTTGTGTATGTTAGAATAAATATTTCTTTCATATTTTTGATAAAAGTAAAAAGTATATCATTCAGAAAATGACAAGAAGATTTATTTTAAACAATTTTTTTAAAAGTCAATCATACATAAAAATGAATTTAAAAAATCATAGAATAATATTAAAAAAATTCTTGAAAATAATTTTAGAATGCATGAATATGGAATAAAAATCATTTTTGACTAGAGAGAGAAATAAAGTATGATTTTCTTAAAAAACATTTTATTAATCATTTTAAGTACCAAAGAGAGTAAAATGATAATATTACGTGGAAATTTCATGAATAAATATAGGAGAATAAAATTTAATGGGTTTATTATACAATTATCATTTAATTTACTTAAATGGAAATTCAAGCATAAACAATGTTGATTAAAATGAGATTGAAACATAAACCCCATACCACATTGGTAACTTTCGAATAGAAACCAATTGGATGAAAACAATTTTAATTGTAACTCTAAAAAACATGGATTAAGAGGAATTCATGATATAACAACTCAAATGATTTTTATATAAATCTTATAAACATAAATCAGTGCATCATAGTAAATATGTATCAATGAAATAAGAATGAGATAAATAACCCTTACTACTTTGGAAACTTTTGAATCATAACCCCCATGAAATAAATAAATTATAATAAAACTTTAAATAACATGAATATAAAGGTAATCATGATATTTATTATAAAATTGAAATTATTTACACTAAATGAAAGAAACAAGTGATGAATATGACATATGTCTCATGGAAACGAAAGAGAGATGATAAATCCTTACCTCAGGTTAGACTCATTACACACATTCTTTAAATTATTGAATAATAAAATTATGTTAATTATTTATTTTTTTAATAAAATTTTTAAGTTTATTATTCATTTTATTTTATCTATTACCATGTTATATTCAATTACATAATCAATTAAGTTTACATCATATGTTTTGATGATATTCAACTCATATTCCCAAAATGACTATGGTATGTTAAATATGGTCAAAGAGGTCCTTATTAAATCATATTCATAAAAATAATCATGAAATAATTATAACTTTTATACATAAATTATACTTTTAAAACCAACCATGAATTATGGTTATGAAAATGAATTATGTTACAATCATGGAGACAGTTGGCCGTACGAACACATGCGTAACATTTCTATTTTTCAACGACCATGACCGAACAAAAGAAATACTTTTTTTATATTTCAAGAATAATAATTATATCATAAATAAAATATTATTTATTTAAATAAACTTATATATATCATAAATTTTATGTGGTTATGGAGAATGAATCACATCACTTCATGGAGGTGGTAGTCCACACATACACATGAACAACATTATCATTTTTCAATAGATGGAATGGTAAGAAATTATATAATATATTTTATTTTAATAATTATATTTTTTTCATGAATATAATATATAAACATTAAATTCATTATTATAACTATTTGTGATAGGTGGTTACGGAAAACGAATTACATCAGTTCGTAAAATCAATAACTATTTTTTGGATAACCTCTTTTTATTTACATGTTATGCCTTATAAAGTTTCTATTATACCCCAAATAAGATATATATATATATATATAATGTGTTAATGTATTTTAGTAAGGTACTTGTAGGTATTGGACGAAAAAATAGTTCTTGATGTGTGAATAAAAGAGGAGAGGAGTTTTCCTTTTATAAATGAGTGAAGGGAATTCTTGGAATTTCTTAAAGAATTAAATTAATATAAATTAATTTTTATGTTAAAATGGATCCAAATTGATAAAATTATAATATAATATTATTATTAGTATAAATAATCACATTAAATAAAATTTGGGAAATTTTATGTGATGTTTTCACCCTCATCTTAAAAATTACCAAAATATTAAAGTTTTCAACCCTTTAAGGGTAAAAAATGCTACTATAAAAGTAAAAAATACCCATAAATGTACCACTTTAACTATTATAATCCATATCCCATTAATTGTTCTGAATATAATTGTTTTATTAATTTTAAATCATTTTATAAAATATTATTTGTTATCAAGTATCATTAATGTCATTTCTGATACTTTATTTAATTTGAATTTAAATACATCAATATAGAGATGGAATTAATATATAATCCTTTAAAACATACCGAAAATTCCATATATATCTATTAAATTCTTCAAACATAATAATTCATCTGATATTTATTATTTTTAATTTTTTTTATAATCAATTATTTTATTTTTCTATTAATTGAATAAATATTGTGTCAGTGTTGTGTAAGCATTTAAGATAATTATTCAATTACTAAAAATAAAAAATAAATTACCATGATAAAAAATAATTTATCCCTAAAATGAAAATTTATAATTGAAAAAAAGTTTTTATTATACCTGTCAAAAAATATTATAGATATTAAAAGTAAGAAAGTGACATTTTCAACTTCATCTTTTACTTAAATATTATAAATGTTAAAATTAAAGAAATATGGAACAAAGTTGCCATATTTTCAAAATTTGGAATTAAATGGTAGAAATTCACTCATAAAATATGATAAATTCAAGTGTTTGGGTCATTTTTAGTCCTTATCATATTATTTTTTATCCTTAATTACTCGATCTACCCTTACCATGATGACAATTTTTTACGATGGTTACTATTCATAATAAATAAAAATAAATGGGACCTATTTGAAAAATTTGGAACTCATGGATAAAAATATGGAAATAATTTTTCAAGTTTCAATTTCTATAAGTGGTAGAAATTAATTTATGATTAAAACGAAAAACACAACGAAAAACAATTTTTCAGAAAAAAAGCATTTTTATGTATAAAAATGTTTCTATACTAAATTTAAACATAAAATTGATTCCTATGAACTTAATTAGATTATTCATAGTATAAGATAATTTTTTTAACTTTAAACAATTTAAAAAAATATAACTTTTTAAATTCTTTAAAAAATATTGTTTTCAATGAAAATTAGTATTTTCACTATTCACCAGAAAATCAATTTTTTTTAGAAAAATTCCAAAATTTAACCCTAAGTTAATTTTGATATTATGATTTAAAAAATTATTTTCATTATATAAAATAAAATTTATAAAAGTGGTATAAATTAATTATAATTCCCACAAAAAACTAAAAACTAAAACTATTTTTAAAGTATAAAATGATTTTACGGAAAATTAAGTACATAATTATTATTAATAAATACATTATATAAAAACTTTATACAGATTTTCATAATGTGTTTGACCCTATTCATACATTAAAATTCAAAGACTATGTTATAATTTCATATTTAAATAATTATATTTTGTGGTTCAATTTTGTGTTGCATGTTGTATATGCTATTGAACATAATGTTATTTTAAAATCTCAGGGTGTTACAATGTTATACTATAAATATAATTATCGTAAATTTTCTCACTAAATTTTTCTCATACTTGTTTTTGAAGGTTTATGAACTTTACTCTGATACCAACTCTAAAGACCAATACTTTTCATACATAGATATTACATCTTAAAAGATGAATATTCAATAAATGACATTATGATCTATGCCAAAATTGTATAGGTTTAATAAATTTGGAAAAATGGATATATAAAAAAATGGTTAATAAGTGAACTAAATCATCTCCCACTAAGTTATTCATAAATATCACCCTTCTTATACATATCATATATAATACCTTTCTCCATAACTTAGGGAAAGGAAACATAATAAAGGGTTGGATTAGACGCTTAGTAAGGGTAAATAAGGGAGATATCAATTAAACTTATGCATAAATTGATAATAATGGTTTGAAAACATGAAAATATCATTTTAAAACCATACCCAACATATTATATATCATAATCTTAAATCATGGTATAAATCTTGATAGTTCATAAGACATGACTCATAATGAAATAAAAAAATATTGGCCATAATATCATAACATCATAACATCATAACATCATAACATCATAACATCATCATGAGACATAAGTTTTGGGTATACACATAAGCATAAAAATAATTTTATTATTAGTTAAGGCTCACTTACAGGACTATCAAAGTGGATTCAGTTCACTCCATAAACCATCATATCAGTCAAGGTTCACTCCCAAGCCTATCATAGTAGACATAGTCTCTTATTGAATTGTTATCACACCACATTATAGTTTTTATTATATCATGAGATATCCATATTAACCCAATGAATTGGAGGGATATATAATTCCAATACCAACAGTCACATAATCAGAATAATATATATGTGTTCCACAAGATCATATAATATTCTTCATATCATAACCTAAGAAAAAGAAACGAGATTCTTAAGCATTTCAACATTTCATCATAGCATAACCCTTGGAAAATAAATGGGTTTAAAAAATATATTTTCATCATAATCATAAACCATACAGAAAAAGAATAATAATGATATCATTGGATCATATCCCTAGTAAAATTATAAGTAACATCAAAGGATATTTTCATGGAAGAAAATGCATTTAAAATATATTTAAAATATTTCATGAGGAAAATACCCTTTCCATTTTGAAATCACTTCCTTAAAATATAATTTTTCACAAATATTAAAGAAAACATTTTATTTGAAAAGAAACTTGGAAATTGTTTAATTAATAATCAAATCATTGAGCAGTTATGATGGTGGGAATTTACACTCATGTCGTATATGTTAAAACAAATATCCCTTTCACATTTTTAGTAATAAGTCAAAGTACCTAGTTCTAAAAACGACTAGAATATTACTTTTAAAATATTTTTTAAAAATTAAAACATTAGTTAAAATGATTTTAAAAAATAATTATATAATCCTAATAAAATTATTGAAAACGTTTTTAGAAAACATGGATGTGGAAGAAAAATGATTTTCGACCCAAGAGAGAAATAAAGTCGTTTTTCCTTAAAAAGAATTCTTAAATAGAGGAAAATGAAATGGAAACATGTATTCTACCTAGATAAACATATGAGATGAAAATTATTGAGATAATTTAGTGGTAGATCATAAAATCTAATCATCAGTAACATAATAAAAAACAATCCTCTTAAACAATGAGATTGTAACATAAATCCCATACCTCAAGTTCCAATTTCTTCAAAAGTGATCAATTCTTCTATATAATAAATTGAAATTTATTATAATTATATAAAATAAGAATTTATATACTTATAATATCATATATTATACCATTATAACATTTCAACAAACACTTAATAACAATTCCTTTTTAAAATCATCGTTTTTGAGTGTTAACAGTTTCATTTTTCATGAGAATTTCGGTTTGGTAGTTCCGATACTTTTACTTTGATCATTGTCCCATAATCTATATAATGTTAATAATAATATAAATATCATATATATTAATTATATATATAAATTTGTTATAAAAATATTTAGTGTCATATATTAATGATAGAGATAGTAAAATGAGTTACTCCATTCATGGAGATGGTAGGTCGTACATACACATGAATGTTGTTTTCACTTATCGATAGATAAAACGAATAAAACGTAAATAATAATTAACCTTTATTGGATCATTTTTATATCATTTTTAGATATATTATATTCATTAAATATATCCTAATTTCCATCTATATAAATCAGAAATGAAAAGTGAATCACATTGCTTCGTGGAGGTGATAGTACACACTCACACACACACATAAGCGACGTTATCATTTTCCAACGGATGGAAAGAAGGTGGATAAGGTTTGTTAAATAATAATAATAATAATTAATTACCATATAATGTACACCATGGATTTAGAGGTGGTATAAGAAGAAATAAAATTGAAAATTCTTAGTTAAGAGTTATACCTCTTTATTGAGAAGCCTCCTTTGGATTATACCTTAATCCTTGAAAAAATGATCTTTTGGAAAGACCAGAAGCTATAAAATTTGGTGAAGGAAGATATGAATGTATTATAACAGATATTTTCTAATATAGAATAGTAAAAAGGTGTGGGGAGAGAAGAATATGTACCTTTTTATAAGTGAGGGGAGGGGCAGTCTTAGAATTACTTAAAGTATTAAATCAATATAAATTAATTTTCATGAAAAAATGAATAAAAATTGATATAATTATAATTTAAGAATGTTATTACTCTAAATAATCTCATAAAAAAGATTAGACAATTTTAGGTGTTTTTTAACCCTTTTCTTTTAGTTTTGACCCCTCATTAACCCTTTTGACAATTACTATAGAACAAAAGCTTTTTATGCTTTAAGGGTCAAGAAGTTACCCTAAAAGACAAGTGACCCATAAATGGACCATGGTTTATATTTTAAACTATATATCATTCAATTGGAATAAGATATGGTTTTCATGAATTTTAAATCATTTAATAAAATATTAATTATTATAAAATATAGTTAATTTCATTTTTGAAACTATAATTTTAATTTGAATTTGAAAATAAATTTATAGGAAATAAATTTGAATATAAACCAATAAAACTTTCATAATATGTTATATTTAATTAAAAAATTCATGAAACAAAATAATTCAACCAAATTATATTACTTTTAATAATGTTTAAATCATTTATTTTATTTTTCTATTAATTGAATAAATAATGTGTTGGCGTTGATTAAGAATATAAAGCAATTATTTAATCATTATAAATTTAAAAAAAATTACCCTGGATAAAAAAAAAATAATTCATATTTTAAATAAATATTTATAACTAAACTTACCCATGTTTTATCCTTATGTAAAAATATTATTGATATTAAAGTAAAGATAGTGACATTTTGCATTTATTCTTTTCTTAAATTAATATAAAGGTCAAAATAAAATAAAAATTGCACCAAGTGACCATATATTCGATACTAGGATGGATATGTCCAAACTACACTCATCCAATAGGATTAATTAAAGTGTTATTGATATTTTAAAGCCTTATCCTAAAGTTTTAACCCTATTTTACCCATTTTACCCATATCATGGAGATAAATATTTACCAAGGCTACTATTCATAATGACAAAAAATAAAAGGGAACTATTAAAAAAAATTAAATCTAATGATTTAAAATATCTGATCCTTTTTTTAATATTCACTTTTTATAAGTTTTATAAATTCATTTTAAAATAAGTGAGGAAAACACGATGAAAACTATTTTTTAGAAAAATACAATTTTAACCATAAAACTAGATTTATTATTATCCCATGCCTTGAAAAAACATTATATGATTATTGAAAACATTTATTGTATATATAATAATTAAATTTCATTAAAATTATTCACCAATAGATATTAATTTAATTTATTAATATAAAAACACATTTTGTGCATAAAAACAGTTTTCTCAAAAAAAAACATCTCTTTTACTTTTAAATGTTTTTTAGTTTCATTTATAATCAATTGATAAATAATGAATTCATTTTATACTTGTGTAAACCATACATTTTTCATAATTTATTTAGTCATATTCATACCCTCCAATCCAACATCTAGGTGGTAACAGTCTCATTAAATAAAAATATTTCAATAGTATATTATGGTTTATTTAAACTCAGTGTTGTGTATATCATATGATATCAAAGAAATTAAATTTATTTAAAAAAAAATATTTCATAAAATCTAAGTTTTTTAAAACATGCACCTAGATCATGATTATGCCATAATGTATCCAACATATCCGGAAAGAAATCACACTAAGGGAAACATGACTCTTAAACCCATTCCTAAGCATCCATAATAATAAGAAGCAAATCCAAATAGTGAAGAGGGGGTAACATAGCCAACATACTAGGAACATAAAAAAATCAATACAAACATGTCACACAACCAAACCATAACCCAAGGCATTCAATATCGAATCATAACTAATATGGAATGCTGATGCATTCCCTGAATCCATGATATTCTCAATCCACTAAACTGAATATAGTTTTTGGTTACTCATGGAATGGTTCATCACAAAACCTAATCCATCATTATAAGAGTTCATGAACTTAGACATAATCCTATGTTAGATACACCCCATCATAAAATAAACATATCAATCACTAAGTATCATCACCCATTTCATTAATAAATCAAGTCCTTAAACCCAAGTTCCAACTAAACCCCTAGTAGTTAATCCCATACTTGGATACCTAACATGGGTTTCATTTTCAATAGATCGGAAACCAAATCCTCATACTCATAACATTCTATTAAGTGGTTCAAAAATGGGAAGAATACCGCCAAATAAATTCTTATAGGTAATACAGATTCTATAGAGATCAAACAAGAATACTAAAAAAATAACCTGAATCACCACACTTACCCACACACCCTTGCTTACATGGCAGTTTATGTATACACATATAAACAATGTATGAAGTTTAGGACCACCTAAATAGAGAATTTAATTGTTAACTCATTAAATAACATCTTACAAATCATCCTCAATCCCCCAAAATCAAATAACATGACATAAAATCTCAAATTTAGTGATTCGAGTTTAATAGTGAGAGAGAAATGAAATAAAACCTTGACTAAGGTTTAAACAAGATTAACCATACCTTAAGGATAAAAAATAATTAAAAGAAACTCAAATATAACTTAAAATAAGATTTTAAGAGCTCTAATAATGAAGGGAAGATAAATGAGGGGTGTACCAGGTCAGGTTGGAGTGGTTAGAAAAGTAGACTGAGTTATTTAAACTAATTTTCCACAACATTTCAAAAATTCTGTCGAGTTATATTATTTCACAAACCACCTAGTACCTAGTAGAATTTTACCAAGTACTTGGTTGTTCTTTAGCCACCCGGTACAAATCCATAAGTTGGATGGTGACTCTCTATGAGGTTTTTACTCCTTGGAATGAACATTAGGTTCATAATGCTCCTTTATTTTACCTTGTGGTACTTATTGCTAGATTTCAATATTGGTACCCTTAAAACTGATCATTGATCATTTTAAAAGCCTCTAAATATTTTATAATTATATGAAATTGGTTATAATAAATTTATAAAATGCTGACAAACATGTTTGGGACATACCTCAATATTTAGGGGTCATTAAATGGTATATTTTTGTTTATTTTATTAAAAAAATATAATATATTGGCTATTTATACTTTTAGTAATTCAAAATAAATTATGATCTCTAAGGGGATCTATTAAATATTACATAACTCATAATGAGTCTAACAATTTTTTAAGTACCTTCTTGGTCATGATCAAGTGTAAAGATAATTAAGACATTCATGTTTTCAAATAAACTAAATATTTACACTAACCAAGATAAATATTCTAACAATTCAATTGATTTTAAATAAATCCATAATTTTATATCATTTCCTATAAGTTTATTAAAAGTAAATATATTAAATTCAATGTGTTTTCCAATACAAAAGTATAATATGAAAAAAAAACTAATTTTATATAAAATCACTATAAAATGTAACTATTTCAAATTAATAATTTTTCATTATGAAATAAATAATCATGAAAAATATAGTAAATTTTTTTTAACAAAAAAATTACATAAAATCACAATTTTTTACACTAAATACACAAACTATTCCCACTCTCAAATACTTAAAGCGTTACATTATCATAGATATGTTACTAATATATGACGTATGGAAATGAAATTCTAGTTTTAAAATTAGTGAATGTAGAAAAATAAGTGATATGTAAATAAACTTCAGGATAAGTTAATTTTATATGGAGTCATGATGCATGAAAATGTCAACTACACATGTGAGAAATTCATTAACACATTGTCTGAATTAGTGTATGTGAACCATACATATGATTGTTTTGGACTCATTTGTGATACCCATTTCACCATAATGAGAAAATGAGTCAAAATATAAGGTATTAAATATCTAGAGTGAAATATAAATTGTATCAAATTATTAAAGATACCATGAAAAATTATTCAAATAAATCATTGAAATGAAATAAGAATTCCAATATCATAAGAGTGCTTGGATATTGGGGAATTAATATTTTATAAAAACATTAATCTCTCATATGATGTTATTTTGAGAACCTAACCTTGAAATATTATCATGTAATTACTTATAAGAGAACGAAAAGTTTCTTAAACATTAAAAATGGTCTTAAATTAAGAAATAAAATTTTATATTTTTTGAATATATTGTCAACAACTAATCAAGAGGATCTTTGCAATATTATGAATATGGGAAATAAATTGTAAGAGTAATTGAAAAAATTGAAAAAAATTGGAAGATAAAATAAGAATATATGTATGATATTATACATGGAAGAACCACTAGGTATCTAGATACTATTTACAAAAATATTTTCACTTAAATAGTAGTTAGGATTCTTCTTAAGAGGATTATAAAACATTTTATGGGTGAGTATAGAAATTTAGGTGGAATAAAAAAAATTTAGTGGATTTTTACTAGACTTATGGTGGTATTTTTTTTAAACAGGTAAGGCAGGCACCCTTATTATAAAAAGAAAAAAGAGAGACAAAGAGAGATGGATGGGGTTATACATGAAATTATGCCCTCATACCAATGGAAGATAATATCAAAGAACATAATCAAGTTGATAAGAAGAGTCATAGTCCTCATACCAGTCTGATTCTGAATCAAAGGGTCCATGAGACCTCGTAACTATGGTTGGATTAAGATATGAGTAGTCTTTTTTACACCTTGATTTCCGAGGAGGAACAAGTTGGAAGCCTTTATCATCCACAAGAGCCTTCTTTCCCTTAGACAAAGCCTGAAGAAAGGAAATCTTTTTTGGGGAATCATCCTCTACGTCATCCCATTTTCCACTGATACCTTGTGTTTCTCTTTATTTATTGATTTACTCCTGGATCTTTGAAATATTTTCAATATTATCTCGGTCGAGTATATTCTCTGTTACAAGATTGATGGCTTGCGCAACCTGTTATCCTTGCTTTGATCCCCTAGCCCTGATTCATCTAAATCAGGTCTTCTTTCCTCAACCACATGGTTTGGCATCTCTTTTTCATCCTGTAGAGACCCGTATCTTGACGTACATGGACTTTACATTACTTTTGCGGAATACTTAGTACATAACAAAAACACACACACAAGGATCGTAATAGTTTAGTGTCTTTGGAAACTCGGAATATAATCTTCTAATCCTGGTGAAAGATCTTCAACATCTCCCATAAAGATATTCTTTTTTTTTACCTAAAACCTTTCTTTATATCCTGGGGAAAAGAAAACATAAAAGGGTGAGCTCAAATGCTCAGTAAGGGTAAACAAAAGAAATATCAATCACATAATTTTCATAAGAACATAACATTTTTGTAAATCTTAACCTGCAAAAGAGAGCATAATTTCATAACATGGGATAAATCCTAGTAGTGAAATGAAATCATAACGAAAAACATTACTCATTGTGGCATACACACATAATCATAGAGAATCATTTCTTGTTAGTCAAGACTCATTGCCAAGACTATCTTAGTGGACAAAGTCCCTTTCTGAATCGAGTAATCCTCGTTTCAGTCCTGTTTCACTGAACCGGTATAACCTACCATTCCATCCATGTCTATCTCATGAGATATAAAATCTTTACCCAATGCATTGGAGGGAGATATAGGTCCCACCCATCTTATAATGAATCCTTTCTTATGTGTGCCACATAATCATAAATCTTACATCATCACATAACCCATGTAATAAAAATGGGATTCTTAAACAACATGACATCATAAAACAATTCATATAAGATAAAGGAATTCATAAAAATAATTCCATCACAACATGATCAAATCAATTTAATAATAGGGATAAAAACAGAACCCTTTATTATCTTAGATGGAAAATAATTTTGATAAAACACTTGAATTGAATTCTTGAGGAAAATATCCTTTCTTCTTCAAAATCAATCATGCAATTTTAAAAGAAAGAGATTTTATTGAAAATAGTCATGAAATCTTTTAGAGGAAGCTTCATGAAAATAAGTCTTTATAAAACAGTAGAAATCCGTTCGTGCCGTATAAGTTAAAAAAAACATTCTTCGTACTTTTGTCGGAAAAGCCAAAAAGTACCTTGTATGACAAAAGATTCCTTTCATAGATATTACTAAAAACTAACCGAAGGGTAAAAATGGATTTAAACAATTGTAGGTGGATGGAAATAATATTACATATTGATGAAACATGGATGTGGATGATAAAATATACCCCAGTAAATACTTACGAATAAACAATCTCGGATAAAAATGAGATTGTGATATTTCCCTTACCTTAGGTCCGACTTGCTTTGTAAGTGTCCGAACCTCCTGTATAATGATTTAAATCATGTTATTGACTTATTACAGAATCATATTCATTGTTATGATATCATATATGGTTCACTTATGACATTATATTACCCGTTCTTTTGTAAATTCCATGTTAAAGAAGCGTTTTGGGTAAAATCGTTTCATTTATCGTAGGTGTTTTGACTTGTTGTTCTTGACATCATTATTACTTATATCATGATTTACTTACTTCCAGAATATAAAATATGATTTATATATCATATATATTCAGTATATATATATATAATAGATAGATAAATAAAATGAAAAACACCGTTCATGGAGACGGTAGTCCGTACGTACGCATGAACGTTGTTTTACTTTCCTTATTGTCTTGAAATGGAAGTAAGTAGATGACATACATATGTATATATACATAAATCCAGTAGCTTTATAATGTCATATATTTCATTATTATTTCTTATATATACATTATAATCATTCTTAAATGGTTAACATGGAGAATGAATCTCATCGCGTCGTGGAGACGGTAGTCCGTACGTACGCACGAGCGATGATATCATTTCCATAAATATTGAATTGGAGTGGATTATACAATATATCAGAATCAATATGATGTTTTAATAACTATGTATAGTTATTCTTTACACCATTATACCCATCCATGTAAGGTGGTGGTGGAAAATAGATTACACCACGGCGTGGAGACGGTATTCCGTACGTACGCACGCGCAGTGATTTCTTTTTCCGTAGGATGGATAGATGGTGAAAAAGGGTTGTTTCATACTTATAATAACATATCAGTATATGAGTGATACTGATGTTATTACTTCATAATGAAACAACCTAAGAAGAAGAAGTGGAAGAAGAAATAAAGATGAAAGAATTGGTAACGGTAATTACCTCTTCTTTGAAGTGCCTCTTTGAGACCTCCTCTTAGGGCACTAGAATTGGTCTTTGAGGAAGACCAGAACCTCTAGGATGTTGCTAGGGAAGTGGAGAAGGGATTTTGGCAGGGGTTGGCCGAACTTGAGTGCTCAAATTGGTGTGAGGAGGAGGGGGAGGAGATGTCCTTTTATAAGGGAGGAGAGGGGCACCTTAGGAATATCTCAAAATATTATTTTATATTAAAGTCAAAATCGGTTTATAATGGTTCCAAAGGGTCTTATTTCGAAGATAAGGTGGGTAGGGGTCGAAATCCTATCAACCAATATAATTTAGACAAGTTTAGGATATTATTTTAACCTTATCAATTAAATTTAACTCTAAGTTAAATAATTTAACTTTTACCATGTCTTTTTGTTTTCTTTCACTATATGGTTAATAAACTTACTATAACATGCCAAACGAACCCCAAATTGTTTATTATTAATATATATATCCTTATCTAAGTCATTTGGCCGAACCTTAGATTTTTTTAGGAATACAATAACAATTAATAATATAATATTTTATTTAAAAACTATTTTGTGTCAATTTTGACACTATTTGATATATGATTTTTGTGAAAGTCATAACAGAATTAAATGTTCGAAACAAGTTGATTAAATCAACATTAATATATCATAGTAACCTAGAAAATTAGTGTAATTCATAAAAAATCTCAAATTACATTTATTTTGGTGTTTATAACATCAATTATGTCAATATTTCATTAATAAGATAATTACTGCATCATCGTTGTGTCATAAATAAATTAAATTATTTTATGTCTAAAAATTACAAATAAAATACCATCATGTAGGAAATATTTTTAGCTTTCTAATGAATATTTACAATCGAATTTATCTTATGTATAACCCCATATTAAAAATGATTTACTTATTAAACTTTGATTTTAACTATTTTAACCCTTCTTTAAATAAATTAATAATAAATGTCCTAATCTAATCCAAGTGGGCCTAAATGGTCATATTTTATTCCTAAGTTTGTTTTTGGTCGAATTACACTTGTCCAATAGAATTAGGACATGTGTTAGGGTAATAGTAATATCATATTTACCCTTAGTTACCCTATTTACTATTAACCGCGGTAAAAAAAAGTAAAAAGTTACTATTCACCAAAAAATTATTTTCATCTCATTGAACCACATTTTAGTCCTTGATATTAACCGTGTCTCTCGGATTTTCGAAATTCCATTCACAGAAGCGGTAAAATTAAGTTTTATGCAAAATTCAGTTTTTAACCTACCACTTAGTAGTTTCACTATTCATCAAAAATTGATGTTTTTCAGAACAATGCCAAAATTTCATCCCAAGCTATATTTCATATTCCGAATTCAAAAATGAAGTCTATTTTACCAAATTCATAACATAAAAGTTGCATTAATTAATTTTATAATTAAATCCCGCTGTTAAAACAAATAGCGTGTTTTTAAGAAACAATATCTATCAAAAGATTGACACTTGTTTATGTCTAGTTTAAATGTGAAACTACATCCAATGACCAACATTGTATTAAATTGTAAAAATATATTCTAAATATACTTTAAAACCACTCAAATTAATGATTTATCACTATTAATTATTTCTATTAAAAAAGTTGTTTTTAATTATAATTTAGTAATTTTCACTATTCATCAGAATATGAAAGTTATCTGAAAAGTACCAAAATTTCACCTTAGGCTAAATTCGATACTCCGAATCCAAAAATAAAGTTCATTTTGAAAAATAAGATTTACTGGATTTCAAAAAGTGGTTATTACTATTCATAACGGCTAGTTTTAATAGCATATCGTTGTTTAGTGAAACTCGGTATTGCGTACTACACACGCTATCGAGGAAGGTCGCGATTGCGTGTAATGCAAGTCAAGTCAAGGATGTGTGTTGTGCAAGCTCCTTTTGGTGTAGCGTAAAACACAAGACATTAATAAAATTAAAAAGAATATTTCTTTATAAAATCTTGGGCTGTTACATTCTACCCCCCTTAAAATGAATTTCGCCCTCGAAATTCGTCGGGGTTATAAATGGTTTACTATTCGAAAGTTTCTTTAATAGAAACCCACATCGTAAAAAGGAATATCAAAACCAATCTTTAAAAACAAAAGTATGAAACGTAACGGTTACCCAAATAAACTAATCATTGGGTTTCCACATAGGTGAAAATATGGATATGGAAGAGAAATCTAACCATCATGTTCTGATGGAGAGTGGTAGAGAACATGGCTATGGAAAAGCCAGTAATCACAAATCCATAGATTTGTGATGATATAAGGTACCATCTGATTCATCAGGTATAAGATCACTAGGACAACATTTTCGGTTTTCAAGATCATTTCCCTAAAGTTGAAAATACTTTATTTTGGTACAATCTCACTGTTGTTCGTGCTTTGAACAATTTCCACTTCATCTCTTAAATAAATGAAGTTGAATTTGTTATTCGTGAAGTGTTAGCAGATCATGTGATAGAATGACAGGTCATTCCATCTGTCTCAAACAAAAGGTTAGCAAAAATTATATGCATAATTCGATCTATAGTGAGATTAATCATATATGGTTCCTAAAATGGACTTATACTTCATATATCATACTGCTTAATATAATAAAACTAGTTTCTACTAAACAGGGACTTCCTGTAGGCCAGTGGTAGGCGATAAAGGCCAGTCGCACTTCGGTTGTGGGTTCGATTCCCACAGCCTTGTCCGAAGCGATGGGCTGTCGCCCGTCCTGCAGGTTGTCCCTTTTTCTAAAACTACATTACTATAACATCCCATCTTCTATCCTTAAACAATACTAACTTATGTCCAACATAATCCAGTCTAATCTTTAGGATTATACATAATACTGCAGTCCACTCTCATAATATAGTGACATCGATTACCAGAGATTTAATACTGTCGTTGATCCCCACATATCATAAGATATGTCTTGTTGGTCACATTCCAAACATTCAAAGTCCTTAATCGTGTATTCTCTTGAATACCTTAGTGAAAACATGAGTGCAGTTAAAAGTTAACACTTTCCACATACCAAAATTCTCAAAATTCTATATACTCAAACCATGATATCACTTAGTCCTTATATCAATCATGAGCTCATGAATACTATCAAACATTTAATTTTCTCCTTATCCCTTCATTATGCGCATATCATCTACATTCCAAAAATATCTGAATAACCTTTCATGGATACTGGTAACATTAATCATACACTTTCAATACACAAGGAAAGACAACAGTGTAACAATCCATAGATGTCTCTTTATTCCAAAATTACACATGATAAACATGTAATCATTCCACTACATTCTCAAACCATTGACCGAGCTTCAAAAATTCTTTCATCTCACATATCATTTGTAGTCTCTTCATCATCATCCACATAAATACTACCCATATGACCATACTGATTCTCTTCATGAGTCTTTCCCTTAGGGCATTTGTTTGCATAATGCCCATACATTCCACATTTAAAACACTTAACCATTTTTGATGTCGTAGCAATACCATTATCCTCATCCATGGTGTTAACCGACCCTTTTCCTTTGCACTTACTTGCTTTGTGTCCTTCTTTTCCACACCCAAAGCATCTTCCAGTTCCCTTGAAACATTCTCCTTGATGCCTCTTCCCACATGATTTACATAGGGGAAATTGAACTTTCTTTCCTCTATGATCATCATGGAACTCCATCTTTCTCTTATTAGTCGAGTCAGGAAACTTACCAAATTTTACTTTATTGATCATGTTGTGAGATTGCTCATTCGGCATAATAATGATGTTTGGATATCCAAATCCCATTTCATTTGGTTGCTCATGAAGAATATCATTCCATTGTCCATCATATCCTCCATTATTGTGAATCATCTTGTTTCCAGCCATTTTCTAAAACCCAAACAGAATAGTGTTAGATGAAAAAATCGTAATAAAGGGGGAGTAACTTAAATATCTATCATCTTTGGTTTAATCTAATATCGTTACCATAGTTCTAGAACTATATCCTATACGTATACTTATCCTTAGGGGCATCCCTAGACATACCTTAGAAATATCTCTAGGGATCTCACTAACGTTTTCGCATCCTAGTTTCCAAAGGTTGACTAAACCTTTCCTCTGATACCAACTGTAGAGACCCGTATCTTGACGTACATGGACTTTACATTACTTTTGCGGAATACTTAGTACATAACAAAAACACACACACAAGGATCGTAATAGTTTAGTGTCTTTGGAAACTCGGAATATAATCTTCTAATCCTGGTGAAAGATCTTCAACATCTCCCATAAAGATATTCTTTTTTTTTACCTAAAACCTTTCTTTATATCCTGGGGAAAAGAAAACATAAAAGGGTGAGCTCAAATGCTCAGTAAGGGTAAACAAAAGAAATATCAATCACATAATTTTCATAAGAACATAACATTTTTGTAAATCTTAACCTGCAAAAGAGAGCATAATTTCATAACATGGGATAAATCATAGTAGTGAAATGAAAACATAACTTAAAACATTACTCATTGTGGCATACACACATAATCATAGAGAATCATTTCTTGTTAGTCAAGACTCATTGCCAAGACTATCTTAGTGGACAAAGTCCCTTTCTGAATCGAGTAATCCTCGTTTCAGTCCTGTTTCACTGAACCGGTATAACCTACCATTCCAGCCATGTCTATCTCATGAGATATAAAATCTTTACCCAATGCATTGGAGGGAGATATAGGTCCCACCCATCTTATAATGAATCCTTTCTTATGTGTGCCACATAATCATAAATCTTACATCATCACATAACCCATGTAATAAAAATGGGATTCTTAAACAACATGACATCATAAAACAATTCATATAAGATAAAGGAATTCATAAAAATAATTCCATCACAACACGATCAAATCAATTTAATAATAGGGATAAAAACAGAACCCTTTATTATCTTAGATGGAAAATAATTTTGATAAAACACTTGAATTGAATTCTTGAGGAAAATATCCTTTCTTCTTCAAAATCAATCATGCAATTTTAAAAGAAAGAGATTTTATTGAAAATAGTCATGAAATATTTTAGAGGAAGCTTCATGAAAATAAGTCTTTATAAAACAGTAGAAATCCGTTCGTGCCGTATAAGTTAAAAAAAACATTCTTCGTACTTTTGTCGGAAAAGTCAAAAAGTACCTTGTATGACAAAAGATTCCTTTCATAGATATTACTAAAAACTAACCGAAGGGTAAAAATGGATTTAAACAATTTTAGGTGGATGGAAATAATATTACATATTGATGAAACATGGATGTGGATGATAAAATACACCCCAGTAAATACTTACGAATAAACAATCTCGGATAAAAATGAGATTGTGATATTTCCCTTACCTTAGGTCCGACTTGCTTTGTAAGTGTCCGAACCTCCTGTATAATGATTTAAATCATGTTATTGACTTATTACAGAATCATATTCATTGTTATGATATCATATATGGTTCACTTATGACATTATATTACCCGTTCTTTTGTAAATTCCATGTTAAAGAAGCGTTTTGGGTAAAATCGTTTCATTTATCGTAGGTGTTTTGACTTGTTGTTCTTGACATCATTATTACTTATATCATGATTTACTTACTTCCAGAATATAAAATATGATTTATATATCATATATATTCAGTATATATATATATATAATAGATAGATAAATAAAATGAAAAACACCGTTCATGGAGACGGTAGTCCGTACGTACGCATGAACGTTGTTTTACTTTCCTTATTGTCTTGAAATGGAAGTAAGTAGATGACATACATATGTATATATACATAAATCCAGTAGCTTTATAATGTCATATATTTCATTATTATTTCTTATATATACATTATAATCATTCTTAAATGGTTAACATGGAGAATGAATCTCATCGCGTCGTGGAGACGGTAGTCCGTACGTACGCACGAGCGATGATATCATTTCCATAAATATTGAATTGGAGTGGATTATACAATATATCAGAATCAATATGATGTTGTAATAACTATGTATAGTTATTATTTACACCATTATACCCATCCATGTAAGGTGGTGGTGGAAAATAGATTACACCACGGCGTGGAGATGGTATTCCGTACGTACGCACGCGCAGTGATTTCTTTTTCCGTAGGATGGATAGATGGTGAAAAAGGGTTGTTTCATACTTATAATAACATATCAGTATATGAGTGATACTGATGTTATTACTTCATAATGAAACAACCTAAGAAGAAGAAGTGGAAGAAGAAATAAAGATGAAAGAATTGGTAACGGTAATTACCTCTTCTTTGAAGTGCCTCTTTGAGACCTCCTCTTAGGGCACTAGAATTGGTCTTTGAGGAAGACCAGAACCTCTAGGATGTTGCTAGGGAAGTGGAGAAGGGATTTTGGCAGGGGTTGGCCGAACCTGAGTGCTCAAATTGGTGTGAGGAGGAGGGGGAGGAGATGTCCTTTTATAAGGGAGGAGAGGGGCACCTTAGGAATATCTCAAAATATTATTTTATATTAAAGTCAAAATCGGTTTATAATGGTTCCAAAGGGTCTTATTTCGAAGATAAGGTGGGTAGGGGTCGAAATCCTATCAACCAATATAATTTAGACAAGTTTAGGATATTATTTTAACCTTATCAATTAAATTTAACTCTAAGTTAAATAATTTAACTTTTACCATGTCTTTTTGTTTTCTTTCACTATATGGTTAATAAACTTACTATAACATGCCAAACGAACCCCAAATTGTTTATTATTAATATATATATCCTTATCTAAGTCATTTGGCCGAACCTTAGATTTTTTTAGGAATACAATAACAATTAATAATATAATATTTTATTTAAAAACTATTTTGTGTCAATTTTGACACTATTTGATATATGATTTTTGTGAAAGTCATAACAGAATTAAATGTTCGAACCAAGTTGATTAAATCAACATTAATATATCATAGTAACCTAGAAAATTAGTGTAATTCATAAAAAATCTCAAATTACATTTATTTTGGTGTTTATAACATCAATTATGTCAATATTTCATTAATAAGATAATTACTGCATCATTGTTGTGTCATAAATAAATTAAATTATTTTATGTCTAAAAATTACAAATAAAATACCATCATGTAGGAAATCTTTTTAGCTTTCTAATGAATATTTACAATCGAATTTATCTTATGTATAACCCCATATTAAAAATGATTTACTTATTAAACTTTGATTTTAACTATTTTAACCCTTCTTTAAATAAATTAATAATAAATGTCCTAATCTAATCCAAGTGGGCCTAAATGGTCATATTTTATTCCTAAGTTTGTTTTTGGTCGAATTACACTTGTCCAATAGAATTAGGACATGTGTTAGGGTAATAGTAATATCATATTTACCCTTAGTTACCCTATTTACTATTAACCGCGGTAAAAAAAAGTAAAAAGTTACTATTCACCAAAAAATTATTTTCATCTCATTGAACCACATTTTAGTCCTTGATATTAACCGTGTCTCTCGGATTTTCGAAATTCCATTCACAGAAGCGGTAAAATTAAGTTTTATGCAAAATTCAGTTTTTAACCTACCACTTAGTAGTTTCACTATTCATCAAAAATTGATGTTTTTCAGAACAATGCCAAAATTTCATCCCAAGCTATATTTCATATTCCGAATTCAAAAATGAAGTCTATTTTACCAAATTCATAACATAAAAGTTGCATTAATTAATTTTATAATTAAATCCCGCTGTTAAAACAAATAGCGTGTTTTTAAGAAACAATATCTATCAAAAGATTGACACTTGTTTATGTCTAGTTTAAATGTGAAACTACATCCAATGACCAACATTGTATTAAATTGTAAAAATATATTCTAAATATACTTTAAAACCACTCAAATTAATGATTTATCACTATTAATTATTTCTATTAAAAAAGTTGTTTTTAATTATAATTTAGTAATTTTCACTATTCATCAGAATATGAAAGTTATCTGAAAAGTACCAAAATTTCACCTTAGGCTAAATTCGATACTCCGAATCCAAAAATAAAGTTCATTTTGAAAAATAAGATTTACTGGATTTCAAAAAGTGGTTATTACTATTCATAACGGCTAGTTTTAATAGCATATCGTTGTTTAGTGAAACTCGGTATTGCGTACTACACACGCTATCGAGGAAGGTCGCGATTGCGTGTAATGCAAGTCAAGTCAAGGATGTGTGTTGTGCAAGCTCCTTTTGGTGTAGCGTAAAACACAAGACATTAATAAAATTAAAAAGAATATTTCTTTATAAAATCTTGGGCTGTTACACATCCTGAGCCACGATCACCAACTTTTTATGATATTTCTCAACCATTTGAATAGAACCATCATTGACATGATCTTTACCCCTATCAGGAGGGGGTTGATTTCCGCCAACATAAACCACATTATTCTTCATTTCTTGTCATTTTAATTTCTTCCTACAGGAAACCTTATAATTTCCTTTTAATGAACAAAAGGAACATACCACATTCTTGCTACAGATATCCTTGACATGACCAATAACTTGGCAGTTTGGACAATAATCAGGCAATCTTTCATACTCCACTTTTAGAAATATATCATCATCCAATGAAGATAGTATTATGTTATAAATCAGAAAAGAGATTAATTCTACCTCCACTAAAATTCTGGCATAGTGACCATATTTGGCAGTCTTAGTGGTCTTACCCATTTTGATGGGGATTCCCACAACAGAGGCTATATCAAATAAAATCTTTGGATGCCATAAGATCCTGTGAAGACCAAAAAAATTTATCCATACTTGGGCACTAGTATTTTTTATCGCAAATGGATTGAAGCACTTATGGTGGTATATACAACAGACTAATGAATTTAAGAGGTTCACCCTATATATCTAATGTGTGTGATAAAATTTTGTAAGGTTTGCTAGTGTTCCACTTGGGAAAGTTTCAAATTTTAATCATTTAAATGTTCCACATAATTTATTATTTTAATGATGTTTAAATAAATTAAATTAAATTAAATGTATATAATACACAATTACCTCATAAAAATTAATACTTTAATGACTAATTGGTGTTACCCATGTTAACAAGGCATAACTTTATTTTTGAGAGACTTCCTAATAAGAAATATATAGTTAGGAATCCTTGTCTTGGAGTAATCTTATGATGAGTGACCTTCTGGGAATATTTTCTAGGTATTGTGTGAGTGATGATAAATCACACTGAAAGGTCATGTGTTTGATTATGGGGATAATAATTAGTCTAATAATTGTTTGTACAAGCATATGAGTGGGCCAATATATGAGATGAAAAGTTTTTTAGGGAAAATTGTGATACCTGGTGGTCTAAGAAATAAGGGCTATATGGGATGGTAGGGTTTCATATAGAGGATGATTAAGACCAATTGTAACATTATAGATATTTTAAAACCATAAACCTTATTGAGGTAAAAATCTATTTAATTTTTTTTCCATTCCTAGTGTTTTATTCTAGTTATAAAGTTTTTGAAGTGTTGGGGGGATATCCGCGATCACCCCGAGGATGTTATAGTGGGTTAGAGGTCTCTAATTATGGGAATGAGGATTTATAGGCAAGGAAAAGAGTTGACAAATGGTTTCAAATAACCATGTACCCAAACCATGTGGTGGAAAAGGGGTCTAAAATTTTCATTTACATGGTTAGTTAATGGTCCTTTGAACCATACAGGGTGTCCATGGAAAACATGCGAAACCTATAATAAATAGTAGAAATGACCATATGGTTGGCACATGAATTACTAAACCGTACTACTCAACCATGTAGTGCATGGGTAACCATGGAAGTGGGAACCTCATCATTGGTTCACAGATTAGGAAACCATGTTTCCAAATTGTGTAGTATTCCCATTCACTTAAAAATTAAAAAATTATTATTGTTCCCTAGATGATTTTAATATCCCCTCTCCCTCGTTTTCTCCCTCTTTTTCAACTAGTAACAACCCCCAGTTAGGTCTACTCATTCCTCCATTCTCTAGAGTGGTTATTATTTTATTCATGATGGAATTGATCACCTCTCATTATATGAGTGAGTTAGAGGTAAGGATATCCCTCCATCTCTATAATTCTCAAGTTTCTCTACTATTTTTTAGCCTTGTACCATTTATGAATGTTTATTCCCTATTTTAGGGACTTCATATGGTTCTTTGATCCCCACCATTTGAGCTCAAATCAAAGGCTAATATTTGATAAGTAGACTTCTATGATCCTAATGTAGGTGGTTCTTAATCTATCCCTAAATGTATTACATAATTTATAATACATGAAATATGTGGTCACACTGAATTATAGAGACCTTGAACCAAAAATGTAAATAAATTTAATTTGGTTTCCTTCCCTCATGGAATGGTAAAGGTTTAATAAAATTTTAGAACACCTAGATGTTACCCGACTTGTTTCCCATTAGGGAGTTTTTGACTCGATTTCTAGATAAAAATACTTATTTCCTAGATAGGAGTGTTTCCACTTGATAAGGAGACATAGATTTCTCAATTTGGAAATTTTTCGAAAGTACTTGTGGAAGTTGACTTAAGTTCAAATCTTACGGAGTCAGTTCTATTTCTTGCTGCTAATAAATGGTTGGAACATTCAATAGAATTTGATAAGATGAATTATTTTTTGCAAGATATGTGGGAATATAAGGAACTTGGATTCTGAATTCTAGAAGAATATTTTTTTCACTAACTACAAGAAGAGTAGACACTATATAGTAAATGGTAAATTTATTATTCCTGTAGGTGGTGTTTGTGAACCTACTATTGCACATGAAGCCAATGTGACTAGCGAGGGTGATTCTGATGAAGTGATGTAGGTCAATGGTATGGAAAGAACCCCTGTGCAGCTAGTGCTTGTGCATGATGTTTCTAAAGGTGATGAGTATATGGATGAGAAGAATGTTGTTGTTGGTGTTGTTCTGGAAAACACCCATGTGCAGTGCTCTAAAGGCTTAGAGGTAGCCCCTTACAATGCTATCCCAACACCTAGGTAGCGATCTGATAGATTATGGTTGAATATTGATGCTGATACAGAGCTCAAAGATAGTGAAGAGTCTCTGAGATCAGTGTCAAAGGATCAGAATGCCATTGAAAATGTCATGGCTCAATGTACTTTGTCAGAAAGGATGAAATTCATTGAGAGAGAAGCTACTCTATACAGAAAAGGGAAGAAGATTATGGATAATTAAGGGTTTCAAATGATTTCAAGGAAAATGAGTTCTATACATGATTCACCTAAATTTGCTGAACAATAAATTGATCGGGAAACTATTACTAAGGTCAACAGTTTTAATATTCTTGATTATATTAATGAGGATGTAAGTCATGGATCTAGGTATTTTCTTAATACATAAAAGGATGATCATAATGTGACTATGGATCAACAAACTTGGAGATGGGGTAGGCACCCAAAGGTTCATGGATGTGGATGTGGCCAAGAGGAAGTTACTCGAGGGCATGGGTGGGGTGGTACTTCTAGATCTTCCAGGCTCATGCCAGAGAAGTTGGTACTTAGGGAGATATATATTACACTTTTTATCCAGAATACCACACATTCATATTAGGAATATGTTGATGCTGCATACTCTGAACATGACTCCGATCATGATTATGGTGATGTTTGATGTGTTGTTTCTCTGATGTTTGGGGGATTTACCCTATTTGATCTCATTCTCCACCTCATATACTTGTTATATTTTATTTTTCAATTTTAATAAATGGTCAGGAGCTTTGGCTTATGGCTGGATTTTCTTTGATGTTTAATTATGAGTAATCCAAGTGATGTGAATTTATTCATGAATTGGTTTGGAAGGTAATTATATGTGATAATTGATAATATCAATTCATGAATTTTTAATGGAAATTGATGGATAAAGTTATGATTAGATTTATAAATTAATGAAAAATGATATTATATATTATTAGGATTTAATAATTAATTTAAAGGAATGTTTAGTTATATAAAAAACTTTTAGAGAGAACTCAATATTCGATAGGGAAACATAGTGATGTTTCATTGATAAGATATTTTAGATTAAAGGGTGTATTTATATTGGATATAATTACATCACATAAAATTATGTTGAATTTGTAATTAGTGAACATTTAAACTATTCACCCCATATGAGTCATAATAAGGATCTTTTTTGAGATTATTTATCTATTTTATATATTTATTATCTTTTATAAACATCAATTAAGGGAATATTTATCAATCCTAAATTATACCTTTAGGATTATTGACCAACACATCATTCACACTACTTTACATACTATTTAAGTATACTCTCCAACATAAGTTCTTCTCTAACTAAACTTATAATAATAAATATGGTTATTTCCTATCAATACCATTTGATATTTATATCTCTTATAATTTTAAAGTGATAAATTACCTAGAAATGATATCCTTTATCACCTCAACTCACCTATAATTAAACTACACATCTCATTATAATCATAATTATACTATAAAATATTTCCAATCCACAATATGTACCTCAAGGTGACTACTTACTAAATATGTATTTTACCCATATATAGAAATAAATTCATTTCTTTCAACCCCTCAAAGACCTCATTTTCCATATAGTGTACCCAAAAATACCTCACAATAAAACATACCTAAAGCACACATAATGAAACAATATAATAAACCATTTCATAACCAACTATTCCTTGAATTCATAATCAGACAAAATTTAAGAAAATAAAATTTAATTCATAACACATTGAATTAAAAATCTGATTCAAAATATTTTCATCTCAATAAATTATAAAAAGATTATATTAGTGGGACTAAAATAATTTAATAGTATATTTTACCATTTCCAACCAAGTTAAAGTTTATTTTTGGCTATTTTATATAACCAAATTATTCTAAATTTTTTAAATTAAAAACACAATTTTATTTTCAAACTAGTCATTACTTAATTAACTTAAAAAATATATACCTTCCTTATAAAATACATAAATTTTATACTTTTTATTTTAAGAAAAATATTTTTATCTAAAACATTTTATAGATAAAAAAATTATACTAAATATATTACTATAATATTTCAACACATTTTTATGATTAAAATATCTTAATCTAATTATAACACCCATTTTATGTAAAATTAACAGATAAAAAAATTAATTCGCCATTCCATATTATTTTTTATTTATGTAATTAAATATATAAACCAAGAAATTAACCATCCCTTACTCTACAATCAACTAAATAAAATGATAAAAATGAATAATAATAACTATATGACACTATGTGATGCATGCGACCCAATAAAAAATGAATCAAACTCTAGGGAGTTATAACTAAACTATAAATTTTGTTCATGCCATAATTAAGATTCTATGAAAACCATCATAATCATTTTTAGAGTGTTAATTAATTGATTACAAAAATAACTTAGTAACCTTGTTATAAACTATTATTAGGCTAACTAATTATACTTATAGTTTTCCCAATATTTCTTATAACACCATCTCTACCTCAAGACTTAGCATATTACCCAAAAATGCATTATTATACTATTTTTTATGATTCAAATCCCTGATCAGACTACCACTGACCTAATGAATATTTACCCAAATCTCAGAGGTTGGAGACTATTACCAAGGGTCTATGTTCAAACAAATGGAAACATTATTGTCTTTAATAACATCTTACCTTGATGATTAAATATTACTAAAACTTAGGAAATGAGGTGAAAGACCATATAGCCTCATGTTTTCTCCCCTATCAGTAGGGGTTAGTGACTAGAGTCAAAGGTTTAAGGACTATTACTTGGGGAGTGATTTAAACTAGGATGATTTATCACATAAAGGATATTAAATTTAACATTAGATTAATAATAAGTAGAAGAAACCAAAAATAACATACTTAATAAAGTCTAATAAATATTCCATAAATTCTCAAATGATTCATATAACCAATTAACATCTTAAAGTAAAACTGACATACCAAAGTGATAATAATGAAATTAAAAAAATAATAAAGAAAATTGTGGAAAAACCCATCCACATGTCTCTAAAAGCATGAAGACATAGATTGTAAATGTTTCTTAACATCATCTCCCTCCTGTAGAGGCATATTAATTTTACCTACAATATCATGCTCATGATATGTATACACATGAGTTGTGAAAATACAATATATGAGAATAAATTATTATTAGAAACTACTTAAAACCATTAAATTATAAGGAGTTAAATTTGATAATTTATAAATGATAAAATGATTTAAATAATTTAACATTTCTATTTTGAACAATGATTAAAAATTAATTTTTTTATTATTGTGAAAATAGGGAAAAAAGGATAAGGATGAGGGACAAGGGCCTAAGGAGGCCTAAAGTGGTGAAGAAAAAGTTAATACCATTTAATGATAAAAAATAGCCCATAGTTTTGGAGACTAAACCTGAGAAAATGTTTAGATCTACAATTGGGTAACCTTTATAATCTAGAATATCTATTTTCTGATTCTTATCTCACAAAGTTTGAAGGATATCCACTTTTACAGAATGAAAACTTTGAAATTTCCTGGTGATATATGTGATGTTATAATGACTCAAGAAATGGTCAAAAATATATTTGATGAGCATGGATGAGTCAGATCCAATAGAGGAGAAATAGATGTATTTAAACCTATAAAGATTAATTCCTGACAACATAGCTTGATATTTATCTTGTAGTGGAGTTCCCTCCATGCAGTAAGATGATAATTATATGACTATTGTGCCAATTACATCCTAGATTAGGCCTCCTATGCACATATTCTTTTCAATTTAGGATTTTTTAGTATTGATCTTCATACCTTTCCTTAGATCCTTTCAGAAAACGCAAGATCCTCAAGACCTTATACCACCCGTAATATGAGAAAAAATATTAGGATGGGTTTGGATCTTGACTACACTATGCATAATTACCTCTTTTTATAGAAAGTTAAGGGATTGAATATATGAGAGGATCCTAGTTATTTATTACATGCTGATGCGGGAAATCCCATGATGATATATTGTATTATGAGAATCCCATGTAACTGAATAGCCTTCCACTTAAAAAATAATTTGAATCGACCATTCAACCCAGAACCTTCATTGATACTAAAACACAATAAGATAAAATGATCTAAAGATTAAAATCAATAATAGTTACACCTAGAGCATTCCATGTGAAACAATACCAATCTAATTAAAAAATAAGTGAATGATAGATTCATTAATTTAATTAATGTAACAAATACATTTTTAGTTGAGTTTTATGCCTTTTTTTGGATGTTTTAACTTATGGGGAGATCATAGTTTCTAAGAGACCAAATCAAAAAAATTGAGTTTTGTAGGAATTTTATTACACAAGAGAGTGCCCATACTTCTTCTTGATAAACTTGGTCTAAAGAGAGTGCCCTAAAGAGAGTGCCCTAAAATAGCACCCCAGGTATTCTTTTACTAAAAATAACAATATTTTATGATATTATTTTTATATTGATTCCTATTTCATTAATATGTTTTTACATCCTAAACTAGTTGGTCCAGTTATTTCACCCATCCTGATGAAAATCACAAATGAAATAATTGAAGACCTATTTTGTTGATAAAAGTTTTTGGAGTCCTACAAACTAAGAGATCATACATTGTGATAGTAGTAAATACACTATTAACCAAAGTGATACACCCTCTAAAAGTGAGAAATCTAATTTTACAATTTAAAATCCTTATGTTGATTTTTTTAAAATATCATCAAAATTATGAATTTCAATCCTTATATTGGAAAGTGGGGCACCAAGATATTTCATAAGGAATTTCCTTTTAGTTATTCATAGATTCTCCTTAATGACATTAGAATGCCTTTTAAAACAAGTTTTAGTAATGAATATATTACTCATGTTTGTTTTTATGAGTTCTAAAATCATGTAACTAAAATAATTTAAGATCCATTTGAAGTTTTTATAAAGTTTCTTCTTCCATTGATAAATAAGATAATTTAATCCACAAAGAAGATGTGGGATAATCCATTAAACCCATACCAAACTCTAAAAGGATTCACAATTCTATTGGAGATTCCATAATTTAGGTTCCTACTAAAAACATATTGAGCAAGGATGAAGAGTCTGGGTGAGAGAGGATCTCCTTTCCAAATACCACTAACATATTTGAATAAACTGAAACACCTTCCCATTCAGGATATGGAAAACCTTGGGAATTAATGAAATGAAAAAGGAGGTCACACACCCATTCCAACAATCCATGTTTACTTTGGACCTTGATGATGAATCTCTATTACATCATGTTATAAACCTTATATATATCAATTTTAATCATGATTTTAGAACCAAACACCTATCTATCAAGATCTTATATAGTCTCCTCAACCATGATAAATGCCCCTTGGATGTTCTTGCCTTTGATGAATCTATTTTTCTCATAAAATATTTGAGAACCCAAATTCTAATAAATATTTTTTAAAAGTGTAGTTTAGAATATTATATGATAAATTTCATAAGTTTATGGGTTGAAATTGACCAAAAAAATTTAGGTTTCTCATCTCATGGATAAGGATAAGAAAAATGGAATAAATAACTCTAGGAAGCAAACCTCATTTGAAAACCTCTTAGACATCACTAATGACATCATTTTTTAGAGTAAATGATGCATGATAAAAGCTAAGACAACTCAACCATTTATTTTATCATAAACCAAACAAGAGTACCACAGCGGAAACCAACACTAACTTAGAGTAAATAGCAGAAAGACAAACTAAAAGACTAAAAGACGACAAACCAACTCCATGATCCACAAGATCGAAGATCCAACATCATGAACCATACCATGTATCATGAAGTAGTGCTATAAACATGTGAAACTTTTCCTTTTCCAACATCCCGGTATATGACATCTTCAAAATCACCAACGTGCCAAAGCAGGGGGTGAGTAATGAAACTCAGTAGGTTTTCCTCGATGACTTCCAAACCCATTCCTCTAGGATAAAACATGTAAGAAAATTTATATAAAACAATTTATATAAAACAAGTCCAAAATAGTTCACAATATAACAATTTCCATATCGAAACCATTTCCAAAAAAACCACCTTTCTCAATAAAAGCAACCAAGCAAAGTTTCCAAGCAAATTCACATTTTAATTTTGGCACATTCATTCCATTTCACAAATATAGACAACCAACCATGCATGCAACCTAGACCTCCCTATACTCGTGAGTGGTGAGTTATCCTTCCACTAAGATGTCACTTAGTGGACTACCTTGACAGGGGTACTTCACGCCCTTATCCTTCCCTTTTGATGAGGGTGATTCTCGCCCTTATCCATACCAACCTTTTGATGGGGGTACTTCTCGTCCTTATCCATCCCAATGCATAAGAACACACACCAAAACCCATACAAATCCATGACAAAACCAAGTGTGTTAAAAAACATTCAATAAAGAATCAAAACCTTTATTGAAAACCATTTATTTCAAGAAGCAAAACCATAACCAGTTTAAAATCACCATTTTAAATTCACTTCAACAAACACTTTCTAAATACACCCAATTTCCATTACCTGTTACTTAAAAATGGGTGTCAAACATTCTTTTATAACAGATAAACCAACCATTTCAATCAAAGAAAACAATTTGAAACTAAGCCTTCAAGTTCTAATAAAGAGTAATTGAGAGTGAAGCCACCTAACTCAACAAATTAGGCGAAACCAACCAACGGATGAAGAATTCCAACAAAACCAAGTCAACTAATCCACGAAACCTCCTTAGATTACTTCCCCTAGATCAACCGGCCTCTAAACACCATGGAAAACCTCTGGATCTCTTCCAAAACTCCTGTTAAGTGTTCTCCCACCAAAAACTGGGGGTACTACATTCTCCCCACCATTGGCCTTTCCGTCCCTGGAAAGTAGAAAACCATCACTTTCCTGAAAGAGTTCTGGCCACTGCTCTTTCATTTCTTTCCCATGTTCCCAAGTCTCTTCCTGAATCTAACCATGTTTCCACAAAACCCGCACTAGAATGATAATTTTTCCATGCAAGACTTTTTCCTGCCTATCCACAATCCGCACCGGAATATGTACCAACGTAGCATCCGCCTCTAGGTCAACGTGATCCCATCTGATCACATGGTCAGGATCGGGCTGATATTTCTTCAAATGAGATACATGGAACACATTATGCACTACACTGAACCGTGGTGGTAATTCCAACTGATAATCCACCTCACCAACCTGTTCCAGTATCTCAAAAGGGAATATGTATCAAGGATATAATTTTCCCTACATCCCAAAACGACGATGTCCAAGCCTTGGAGAGATTCTAAAAAATACATGATCACTCACCGCGAACGACAACGGTCTTCGGAGATGATCCGCATAAGATTTCTCATGACTCTGTGCCATATCCATACTCTTTTTTATCAACTGAATCTTCTCCGTTGTTTCTTGGACAAGGCTCGGCCCAACTAGTGAAGTCTCACCTGTTTCCACCCAACATAGTGGAGAATGATAAGGATGCCCATACAATGCTTCAAATGGAGCCATGTGTATCGAGGCCTGATAACGTTTTTTATATGAGAACTCCACTAAAGGCACGTTCTCTTCCCACAAGCCACAAAAATCCATTACACAAGCCTGCAACATGTCTTCCAACATCTGTATCATCCTTTCGGATTGTCCATTCGTCTGAGGATGATACGTCGTACTCATATTCAACTGAGTTCCCAGGGCTTTCTATAAGGATCACCAGAAAAGAGATGTGATCCTCAAATCTCTATCTGAGATGATAGAAACTGGTACACCATGCCTCTTTACCACTTCTCAGATATAGATTTTTGAAA
Source organism: Viscum album (assembly GCA_963277665.1). Lineage (NCBI taxonomy): Eukaryota > Viridiplantae > Streptophyta > Magnoliopsida > Santalales > Viscaceae > Viscum > Viscum album. The sequence goes on from OY728138.1 coordinate 1,322,568,903, forward strand.
GATCTTCCATCATATGAGTTTCACGAATAGGGATGAAATGGGCTGACTTGGTTAGATGATCCACTATCACCCAAATGGAATCGTGTTTTCAGACCATTCTTGGAAGACCTATAACAAAATATATTGCTATCTGATCCCATTTCCACACTGGGATAGGTAAAGATTGTAATATACCAGCTGGTCTCTGATTCTCTGCTTTAACCTACTGACAAGTTAAGCACCGTGAGACGAACTCGTCCACCTTCCTTTTCATGACGATCCACCAAAATTGCGCCTTCAATGCCATATACATCTTCTATGCACCTGAGTGTACATACCATCTTGAATGGTGGTAAGCATGAAGATGTTTCTCCTGAGCAGTTAAAGGTACAACCATACGATCTCGAAATTGCAAAACTGAACTCCCATCCAACTTCTAATTCTCAATGGTCTCCTCACCAATGTGTTTTGAACTCATTACAACACAGTCTACATTAGATGCTTGTGCCTCCTTTACTATCTCCACCAAATCAGGAACAAGCGCAACTGGAAAGAAAACCGCAACATCATCTCGGTCTTCACATTCCATACGCATGTCGGCTAGGACTGACATCAGTTACCACTCATATAAAGCTTCTTGTGCCAACTGAGCATACTACTTTCTTCTTAATGCATCGACCACTGAATTTCCCTTACCCAGTGTATATATCAAGTCAAATTTGAACATTTGAGGATATTCCATCCATCTCCTCTTCCTTAGATTCAAATCTCGTTGTGAGAAAATATGATTCAAACTTTTATGATCCGTAAACATAGTTAATTTCTCAAAAAAGAGATAATGACGCCAAGTCTTCAAGGCATGAACAACTGCAGCTAACTCCAAATCATGTGTTGGGTAGTTCTTTTCATGCACTATCAACTGTCTTAAGCCATAAGCAACAACATGTTCTCCTTGCATGAGAACACATACCAACCCAGATCCTGAAGCGTCACAATACACTACGCACCCCTGTCCTGATTCCGACAAAATCAATATGGGTGCTGATGTAAGGCGAACTTTCAACTCTTGAAAAGATCTCTAACATACCTAAGTAAATTAAAATTCATTGTTATTCTTTGACAATGCTGTCATAGGTGAAGCTAGTCATGAGAAGTCACGCACAAAGCGTTAGTAATAACCATCTAGACCAAGGAAACTTTGTATTTCAAATACATTTTTCAGCGGTTTCCAAAGAAAGAACAGCTTCTATCTTTTTTGGATCCACTGAAACACATTTCTCAGAAACAACATGGCCCAGAAAGTGTACATCTTGTATCCAAAAATCGAACTTTGATAATTTGGCATACAACTGATGGTCTCTCAAGATTTCCAACACTATATCCAAGTGTTTATCATGCTCATCCCTTGTTCTTGAATAAACCAATATGTCGTCCACAAAAAACACAAAAAAAGAATCCAGATATCACTGGAATATCCGATTCATCAATGCCATAAAAACTATTGGTGCATTCGTAATACCAAAAGGCATGACTACATATTTGTAGTGGCCATATCTGCTTCTGAAGGCTGTCTTCGAAATATCTTCCTTCCGAACTTGCAACTGGTGATATCCTGACCACAAGTCAATCTTAGAGAACCACTGAGATCCCCTCAATTGATCAAACAGGTCATCAATGCATGGAAGTGGATATCTATTCTTTATCGTAACTTGGTTAAGTTTACGATAATCCACACATAGCCTCAAAGTTCCATATTATTTCTTTACAAACAAAACTAGTGCTGCCCACAGAGGCACACTTGGACGAATAAAACCTTTGTTTTCTAGTTCTTACAACTGCACATTCAATTCCTTTAACTACTTTGGTTCCATACTATAAGATGGAAGTGAGATAGGATTGGTCCCTGGAAGGAGATAAATCATAAACTCCACTTCTCTTACAGGTGGTAACCCTGAGAAGTTTTCAAGAAAAACATCAGGAAATTGCTCGGTGACTACTGGAAAACTGTTATTCGCGATCTCGTCCATTGATTCCAAGTTTAACGCAGCCAACTGATAAGAGACCGTTTTCACTACTGGTGCCAACAAGCTCGTTGGACCTGCCTTCACCACCCTTTTTTCTCTAAAGAGATGTTGGACGCCATCCTCAGTCGTGAAACTGACTGTTCTAGTATAATAGTTGATGTGAGCCCTGAACTCTTTCAACCAATCCATACCTAGGATTATATCATAGACATCCATCTCCAGCATAGAGAAATCCCATTTCATCTCAACTCCATCAACAGATATATAAAATGCTCTACACACGAAGGCTCTACATTTCCTTTCACCAAGAGGAGTTTGAAGTTTTATCACAGAACACATCATTTCAAGTTTTAAGTTCAGAAAATCAACAATACGAGAAGCAAGAAAGGAATGTGATGCACCAGTATTGAATAACACTTTCATGAGGATAGAATTCAAAATAATCATACCTCTCACTGTAGACAGTCCCAACTGGTCATCCGCAATCACCTATTCCCCTCCATACAATTTCTTTGTTGCTGCACTTTGCTCCTAATTGCCTTGTTGAGATTGCCCTGCCTGAGGAGTCATGGTATTCTTGGAATCACCATAGCTAGCTCTGTTCTGCTGGAAAGACTGATTTTTCCATTCTCACCATGTCAAAGCATAAGATGCTTGTGACACCTAATAAGTGTCATGAACACCCGACCGTGGAGCACTCCGACAATATCACTAAAGATTCCCCATCTTGTTGTAATTGTTTCATGCTCTCGGTGGTGCTGTACATTCTCGTTTCATGTGATCAATCGAGCCACATTGAAAACACCCAGCTTTCATCATGGGTCATGGAAGAAGATTCACTAATCCAGCTGTCCGATTCTGATTCGCACTCCCACCTTGGAAGTAGGTGTCCCTATTCTTCTTGTTCCCAGCATTAGAGTTCCCACCCATTCCCATGGGTATCATCATACTTCCTCCTCCCATAACTCCTGAGATGTCTCTTTCAACTACTATCTCTCTGTTTACCTTCTCTGTATAATCCGTAATATAAAGCACAACTATCTTCGACCGAATATCCTGTCGCAACCCCGATTCAAAGATGCGTGCCTTCAGCAACGCACTTGCAACAACTTCCGGTGCGAAGCACATTGAATTTATAAATTTAGCCACATACTCCATGACAGAGAGATTCTCCAGCTTCAGGCTGAAAAAGTCCATCGTCCTCTGGATCTTGAACGTGTGAGGATAGAATTGTTTATTGAACAATTCCTCAAATTCCTTCTAGCCCAGGCCTTGAGCCACCTTAGCCTGTAACACTTGCTCCCACCACTATCGTGCAAGATCCTCCAAAATATACGTCACCAACTTTACTTTTAGTTCTGCTGGTGTGATGATAAAATCGAAGATACGATTTATCCTACTCAACCACACCTCCACCCTTTCTAGTTCAGAATCACCCCGAAAGATGGGTGGATTCTGCTTCTGGAACTGGACGGAATGGTCTACATGCCTTGACTCATCCCTCTGATTCCCTGTGTCCACATCCTGAAATGCTTGAACTATACTTTGGACTAGCTGCTGGTTCACCTGTGGCTCAGGTGTGACCACATTCTCCTCAACCTCTTCTGTTTGGTTTCTACGACGCCTAACGAGTTCCATTTTCTATACAAACAATGCACGCCGTTAGTCTCACTTCCTAACAACTGAAGGATTAGCATTTCAATTTCTATCACATCACTATCACAACATTGATTTCCAACCATCAAGCTTTTCCACATTTACCCATTTCTAAAAAAAAAATTCTTTATTTTGAAAATTGTTCTATTTTCAAAATACATCAACCATTCTCTTTTCAAAATCTTTCATTTGAAAACAAGTTTAAAATTTTCAGAAATCACGCTTTTGCATCAAACTATAATCCATTTCTCAAAATGATATATGCACTCTTAGTGGGAAGATATTCCTCTAATTCATGTCATGCTCATCTCATTGGCTAAACCCATGACACTGAGATTTTTTATCCTATAAGTGTCTCCAAAACACTTATGTACCCAACTCCCTGGTAACTTGAAGTTCAACACAAAAAGGTTAGCTACGTCTTTTTATGCTCTACATTCCAAGTTCAGACAATCCTAATCCTTCCTAAGATGACTCCCCATCATGGGCAATGAAGGTTTGGTCATAGAAGTAAGCTTTATCCCCAGTTTGTTAGGCCTTTCGAGGTGTTAGATCATGTTGGAGCTGTGACATATAGAGTAGCACTTCCCCCACAGATGAGTCAGATACATGATGTTTTCCATGTATCACAGCTCCTTCGTTATCTTCATGATGAATCTCACATCATAGATTGGGGAGAGATCGATGTGGATGATGATGAAACCTTTGAGGAGCGACCTGTGGAGATCCAAGACCATAAGGAGAAGATGTTGCGCGAGCATTCTATTCCTTTAGTTCATGTCTTGTGGTGACATGGTGGCTTAGAGGAGATTACTTGGGAACGTGAGTCATAGATACATGCTCAGTACCCAGATTTGTTTTATGTTTAACTCTTTTCATGTATCATTGTAACTTATGTGGTTATGAAACTTTCATGTTTATGAGATGGCTCCCTTTGTTGCTTTTGTGGCATGCTCTCTTTTGAGAGGTATCTCGATGGGTGGTTGTTCAGACCCTGTTTCGTTTTCACTTTAGGTGGGTTTTGAATTCTCAAGGATGACAAAGTTTTGAGAGGTATCTAATGTAATGGCCCAGACCTCTCCAGTCCATTACTTTGTGAAAATATGGTGTTAGAGGTGTTTCTAGAGGTCAAGGTAACTTATCCACAACGCTTTGCCAAAATCTTTCATTTCAATGAACCGTTTCAACGGTAGACAGTTGTGAACTGTAACATCACATTATTTTTTCATATACTTTTGATGTTTATAACTGCCTCTGTTTTGGAGTAGTGACTTGGGGGTGAATTTGGGTGAACTTTTAAGGGAAACTAAAGGGCTGTAGCTTTCTCACAGGCGGCGCACGGTTTGTCTAAACCGTGCATCCAAACCGTGCGTAGTTGGTCTGGAGGCAGTGGCTAACGCACGGTTAGCACATAGTTTATCTAACCATGCATCCTAACAGTGCGAGGAGTGTTTAACGAGGCAGTAGAAACCACATGGTTAGCACATGGTTTGTATAACCGTGCGAGCAGATCGTGTGGGCACTTAAACTAGATCCCAAAATTGTGGATCTCAACCGTTTAGCCTCTAACTTGCTCGTTTAAGCTCCTAAGCTTCCATAACTTGGGATTAACCTCCCTTGAAGGTAGGAGAACCTCTCTGAAGTGTTTTTTAGGTGATCCAAAGGCTTCTCTTGGCGAATCAAAGCCGTTTTCTTGAGTTATGTGATCGTTCTTGTTTGGTTTCTTAGATCTGCTTAGATCTACTTCTCCTCTTCTCTTGGTTTCTTAGATCTATGCCCGTTATGGGTAGATCTAAGTGCGTGGATACCAAATATGCTGAGATTTGGTCTTGGTTGTGTTAGGAGAAGAGATCTAAGGAGGATTCTTAGAGAATCAACCTGTATTTCTTGTGCCTTCTTCATTTGTTGGGGTTTTCGTAAAAAACCTTTGAGGTAAGGGATTTGTTGCTTCTCTTTGTTTTACGTGCAACTGTATTGTTAGCATGTTTAATCCCACTGGATGACAATGTAACTGACATAATAAATATTTTGAACTGGATAAAGAAATTGTATCGATTGTATGTTATTGCCTTTTGTTTTTCTAGATTGTATGATATCTATGTTTTCTTTGCTTAGCTGTTGTTATTTTTGGAATTAGTAAAGAATGTAAACAAGGATTAATTGATAATTGTTTGGCTAAAGATAAAGAGGCATGAAAATGAATCCGGTTCTTATTGTAATTTGATGTTAATCAAATTGGATTAGTAAGCATGTTTAATCATTTGTGATAGCTTACTGGTTAGGTTTCCCGATGTTGGAACCAAAGGATTATAAATCTGTTAATTCAAGATGGATTAAAGAATTTGATTGTTTGATAATTCCTTGAAGGGTTCTGAGTTACCCTATTGATTGTTAAAGGGCCATAGCCCAATTGATGTGATATTTGTTTTTCTTTCTTCTTGTGTTGAGACGTGACCCTCGAAGGGGTTTTGTGATATGTGGGGGCATAGAGGCCTTTTGGTTGTGGCAGCGGATGATGCCTAGAGTGGCAAGATGCATCAGTTTATGCATGTGGGTGTCAGGGAGGACACTAGGGTTGATGGAGTAGGATGGATGTGATTGTTGGATGCTTTCTAGGTCTATGGTTGATTTTCTTCTTTAGTTTTCCCCACTACTCAAGGCAGTTGGTCTTACTTGCCCATCTTCCAATATAGGAGAAGACATGTAGGGTATGCCACATGCTTTCCATGTTTAGTTTCTCAAGGAATAATGGGTATATGCTCTTTCTTTAAGTGGAAAAGACTTGACGGGTAGTACATCTACTCACTGTGTTGATCCCTTGTGTTTAGTAGCATAGAATGTTTTCTAGAATGCCTGGGAATGTGAGAAAGTAATTCTGTAATGAAAATTTGAATAAATGGTGTTTACCCATGGAGTTGGAGTTCACTGGAACATAATGATGAGGTTGCAAATTTTTAAGGAACAATTGACTTTGGGTGTGATGCTAATGAAATTTAATGTGGAATTGATTCATGGTTAATTAATGTTTAAAGAATTAATTAATTTACACTGGAACTGATAAAATTGGAATGAAGTAATCTAATAAAGCTCTTTAAATGGTTGTGTGCTTATAGGATACCTAGTCTTAGAAGTAACTACCTGAAGTCTGAGAGACGTTAGCTGCAGTTGTGTCTAAGACTAGGTAATTCCCATAGTGTGGTTGTGAGATATAATATATTCTGTACTTTTTGTGTTTTCTATACGCTACTCTACCCGGTTATTAAGGGAAACTGACACCCCAGGGATTCTGAGCCCTGGGGGGGGGGGGGGGGGGTTTCCCCAACATTCTGATGGGAGGAAGAATGTCTGACTACCCCCTTGGTAGATACTTGTGATGGTAGGCACGACAGTTAGTTTTCCCCATATAGGTGTGTAGTGGGCTGTAATGTCTTGTGGTTATTCACACACATGTATTTTGGATATAGTATCCTATGAAATACTATAGGTGTAACGTGTATAGGCTCTGATGGCTTGAGGATCCTTACTCGGTGTATGGGTTGTAATGGCTTGAGGTATAATACCCGACATATGATAAACTTTATGCGAGCTATGGTGGCTCCCAGAAACTACCTGGTTACTTTTGGTTGTGACGACGGTGTGGTGCTTCGTCCATGTGTCTGCAGGAAAGCCTTTTTGTTGCATGAGGTTCACATTGTGGTGCTTTTCCCAGGTGTCTACGGACAAGCCTTTTTGGAGAGAGATGCTTAGGACGTGCGACGTTGGGGAAAAACGGAAAACTAGTGGGGAAGTAGTAGCGGGGTACCCTTGATATTCTTTATTATATGATATATTCTTGTATGTGTTACTTGGTGAGAGTAGCCATGGTGAGGTTGGGAACTTATTATACCTATTTAGGTGACGAGTTAGTTTCACTTTTTGTTCATTGTTCTTTAGCATGATTTCTTTACTTTGCACGAGAGGCTTCAGGGAGGATCCTACTGAGTATACTGTTATAATCACCCTATGTATATATAAACTATTTTTCAGGTCACTTGGACCAAGTTGGAGATCAAGCTGGTTTCTACTTGCTTGTGGTTGCAGGAGCCATTCGGGCTTGTGGTTGGTGTTGTTTTTAAATTTGTTTTGGGTACTTGCAGTTTTTCCCCTTTTAGTTGTAGTACTTTTGCATGGAATTACATATGTACATTTGGGTTTCTTTTATATTTCAGTTTTGAGTTGGAGTTAGTTGGTGTCTATCTTATCTCTCTCTTCCGCATGTGTTCTCTTAGAGGGTTATGCCTCCCATTTGTGGGTTCATTATACCCTTGGTGTTAGTATCCAACCCAGGGCCTACTGGAGGCGGGACTCGGGGGTCATTATGTCCCTTTTCACATTTCCGACCCAGTAGGGGTACAACTGAGTCAACTACTCCACGAAACCTCCTTAGATTCCTTCCCCTAGTACCAAAAAAACCAAAACCTGACTTAAAAGTCATCCAGTGCCTAAGATCTACCCACCTTGGGTGTAGATCTAAGTATCCATCAAGATGGAAGAAGGATATCTAAGAAAACTCAAGGAAATGAGACTTACCTCGATCAACCAACCTCTAAACGCCAAGTAAAACCTCCAGATCGCTTCCAAAATGCCTGGTAAGTGTTCTCCCTCCTTCACCAGAGATAAATCACAAGTTAGGGCTATCTAGGAGAAAAAACGAGTGGGTTTAAAGATAAAACGGATTAGATCCTTAAAAATAGGATCTAAGTTGAATCCGCACACGGTTAGTCTACACGGCTAGACAAATCATGCGCTAACCATGCAGTAGTCACTTCTTGGAAGGGGTGCTCCGTACGTCCTCCTTGCACAGTTTACCCAAACCCTGCGCACACCGTGCGATCTCCTCTATCCAAAGTGACCACCACCTTCATGGCTTCCACATGATTTGGGCAACCCGTTCGAAGCCCGTGCATCAACACTTTTCGCCATTTAACACTTTTAAAATTCTCCAAACTTTCCCAACAATTTTTCATATGCTTAATGTACATAAAAATCATAAAACAAGGGTTACTTACCAAAAACTGGGGGTACTACATTATCCCCACCATTGGCCTTTCCCTCCCCATAAAGTAGAAAACCCTTTCTTGCCTAAAAGAGTTCTGGCCACTGCTCTTTCTTTTCTTTCTTGCATTCCCAAGTCTCTTCCTGAATCTTACCATGTTTCCACAAAAACCGCACTAGACCGATGCTTTTTCCATGCAAGACTTTCTCTTGCCTATCCATAATCCGTACCGAAATATATACCAATTAAGCATCCATCTCTAGGTCAACGTGATCCCATATGATCACATGGCTAGGATCGGGCTGGTATTTCTTCAACTGAGATACATGGAACACATTATGCACTGCACTGAACCGTGGTGGTAATGCCAACCGATACGCCACCTCACCAACCCATTCCAGTATCTCAAAAGGTCCTATGTATCAAGGAGATAATTTTCCCTGCTTCCCAAAACGATGATGTCCAAGCATTGGAGAGATTCTCAAAAAGACATGATCACTCACCGCAAACGAAAACGGTCTTCGGTGATGATTCAAATAAGATTTATGATGACTCTGTGCCATCTCCATCATCTTTTTTATCAACTGAATCTTCTCCATTGTTTCTTGGACAAGGCTCGGCCCAATTAGTGAAGTCTCACCTGTTTCCACCCAACAAAGTGGTGAAAAACTTGTACACCCACACAATGCTTCAAATAGAGCCATGTGTATCAAGGCCTGTTAATTGCTGTTATATGAGAACTCCACTAAAGGCACGTGCTCTTCCCACGAGCCACCAAAATCCATTACACAAGCCCGCAACATGTCTTCCAATTTCTGTATTGTCCATCCATCTGAGGATGATACACCATTCTCATATTCAACTAAGTTCCCAGGGATTTCTGTAAGGATAGCCAGAAACGAGATGTAAACCTCAGATCTCTCTCTGACATTATTGAAACTGGTATTCCATGTCTCTTTACCTTTTCTCGGATATATATTTTTGAAATATCTTCCACCATATGAGTTTCACGAATAGGGAAGAAATGGGCCGACTTGGTTAGACGATCCACTATCACCCAAATGGCATTGTGTTTTCGAATCATTATTGGAAGACCTGTAATGAAATCCATAGCTATCCGATCAAATTTCCACACTGGGATAGGTAATGATTGTAACATACCAACTGGTCTATGATTCTCTTCTTTAACCTGCTGACAAGTTAAGCACCATGAGACGAACTAGTCAACCTTCCTTTTTCATGTTGATCCACCAAAACTGCGCCTTCAAAGCCTTATATATCTTCTATATTTCTGGATGAACAGACCATCTGAAATGGTGGTAAGCATGAAGGATTTGTTCCTAAGCAGTTAAAGGTACAACCATCTGATCTCGAAACCACCAAACTGAACTCCCATCCCGCTTCCATACCTCAACGGTCTCCCCACCATTGAGTTGTGAACTAATTGAAACACAGTCTACATCGGATGCTTGTGCCTCCTTTACTATCTCCAACAAATCAGGAACAAGCGCAACTGGAAAGAAAACTACAAAATCAGCTCACTCTTCACATTCCATACACATGTCGGCTAGGACTGACATCAACTTCCACTCATCTGAAGCTTCTTGCGCCAACTGAGCATACGACTTTCTGCTTAATGCATCGGCCACCGAATTTCCCTTACCCAGTGTATATATCAAGTCAAAGTCCAACATTTAAAGATACTCCATCCATCACCTCTGCCTTAGATTCAAATATCTTAGTGAGAAAATATGCTTCAAACTCTTATGATCCGTAAACATAGTGAATTTCTCACCAAAGAGATAATGATGCCAAGTCTTCAAGGCATGGACAACGGTAGCTAACTCTAAATAATGTGTTGGGTAGTTCTTTTCATGCACTCTAAACTATCTTGAGCCATATACAACAACATGTTCTCCTTGCATGAGAACACATCCCAACCCATATCCTGAAGTGTCATAATACAACACGTACCCCTGTCCTAGTTCCGGAAAAATCAAGATGGGTGCTGATGTAAGGTAAACTTTCAACTTTTGAAAAGATCTCTGACATTCCTCAATCCATTTAAATTCACTTTTCTTCTTTTTCAATGATGTTATAGGTGAAGATAGTCATGATAAGTCATGCACAAAGCATCGGTAATAACCATCTAGACCAAGAAAAATTCATATTTCAAAGACATTCTTCAACGGTTTCCAAGAAAGAACAGCTTCTATCTTTTCTGGATCCACTGAAACAAATTTCTCAGAAACAACATGGACAATAAAGCATACTTGTTGTATCCAAAAATCTCACTTTGATAATTTTTCATACACCTGATGGTCTCTCAAGATTTCCAACACTATCTCCAAGTATTTCTCATGCTCAGCCCTTGTTCTTGAAAACACCAACATGTCGTCCACAAACACCACAACAAAATAATCCAGATATCGCTAAAATATACAATTCATCAATGCCATAAAGACTGCTGGTGCATTCTAAAGACAAAATGTCATGACTACATATTCGTAGTGGCTATATCTTCTTCTGAAGACCGTCTTCAGAATATCCTCCTTCCGAACTCACAACTAGTGATATCATGACCGAAAGTCAATATTATAGAACTAATGAGATCCCCTCAATTGATCAAATAGGTTATCAATGCATGGAATTGGATATCTATTCTTTATCATAACTTGTTTATGTTTACGATAATCCACACATAGCCTCAAAGTTCCATATGATTTCATTTCAAACAAAACTAGTGCTGCCCACGGAGACAAGCTTGGCCAAATAAAACCATTGTTTTCCAGTTCTTCCAACTCCACTTTCAATTACTTTAACTCCATTTATGCTATCCTATAAGATGGAATTGATATAGGATTGGTCCCTGGAAGGAGATTAATCGTAAACTCCACTTCTCTGACAGGTGGTAACCCTGAGAAGTTTTCAGGAAAAACATCAGGAAATTGATTCGCGACTACTGGAAAACTGTTATTCGCGATCTCGTCCATCGATTCCAAGTTTAACATAGCCACCTGGTAAGATATTGTTGTCACTACTGGTGCCAACAAGCCCGTTGGACCCGACTTTACCACTCTTTCTTCTCTTAAGAGATGCTCGATGCCATCCTTAGTCACGAAACCGACTGTTCTACTATAATAGTCGATGTGAGCCCTAAACTCTGTCAACCAATCCATACCCAGGATTATATCATAAACATCTATCTCCAGCACAGAGAAATCCCATTTCAGATCAGCTCCATCAACAGTTATAGAACATCCTCTACACACGAAGGCTCTACATTCTATTTCACTAAGAGGAGTTTGATGTTTTATCAAAGAAGGCATCATTTACAGTCTTAAGTTCAACAAATAATAAATATGAGAAGCAAGAAAATAATGTGATGCACTAGTATCGAACAACACTTGCATGAGGGTAGAATTCAAAAGAATCATACCTCTCACCATAGATGGTCCAGACTAGTCATCCACAATCACCTGTTCCGCTCTATACAATTGCTTTGTTACTACACTTTTCTTCTTATTGCCTTGTGGAGATTGCCCTACCTATAGAGTCATGGTATTTCTGGAATCACCATAGCTAGATCTGTTCTGCTGGCGAGACTGATTTTTTTTCCTCACCCTGTCGAAGAATAAGATGCTTGTGACACCTGAGAAGTGTCACGAACACCCAACCGGGGAGCACTGCAACAATATCGCTGCAGATTCCCCGTCTTGTTGCAATTGTGTCATGCTCTCGGTGGTTTTGTACATTCTCGTTTCATGTGAACAATCAAGCCACATTGAAATCACCCGGCTTTCATCATGGGTCGTTGAGGAAGATTCACCGATCCAACCGTCTGATTCTGATTCTCACTCCCACCTTAGAAGTAGGTGTCCCTCTTCCGCTTGTTTCCAACATTAGAGTTCCCACCCGTTATCATGGGTATCATCATACTTCTTCCTCCCATAACTCATGAGATGTCTCCTTTATCTACTGTTTCTCTGTTTACCATCTCCGTATAATCCGTAATACAGAGCACACCTATCTTCGAGCGAATCTCATGTCGCAACCCTAATTCAAAGATGCGTTCCTTTAGTGACACACTTGCAACAACTTCTGGTGCAAAGTGCACTAAATTCATGAATTTAGCCGCATACTCCATGACAGAGAGATTCTCTTGCTTCAGGCTAAAAAAGTCAGTCATCCTCTGGATCTTGAACGTGTGAGGATATAATTGTTTATTGAACAATTCCTCAAATTACTCCCAGCCTAGGCCTTGATCCACCTTAGCCTACACCACTATCTCCCACCACTATCATATAAGATCCTCCATCATATATGGTTAGGTGTCCTATCTCGACCAGACACACACCATATTAAGGAGAAATCCACCAAAACCATGCTACCACCACGAAATAACAACACCTGTCTCTTTGGGAAAGAGAAAAGGGATGAAGACCCTAACTATTATTTTCTAATAGTAGGATTTTCAAGCATCTTTCCTTAACGAAAATGAAGTCAAAGAAAGGGTTCGAAGGTAAAACATGTAGAGATGAAAAAAATATGTGACATAGAGCCACATGCTTTAACATAGTAGATAGAGATATACTTCCATCTAGATTTACACTCATTCAGACATTCCAATTATCATATGTGAATAGGACTAAAATTATGTACTATGATCCCTTTGAATACAATAATCGTCTTCATCTATAGATACTATATAGATAGTGTTCCGTTAGTGGTAAAACTATGTCGAACTAAGCCTTCACTTTTCCTCTCCCGAAGAAAGGACAAAACTTTTGTGGCCCACCATTTATTAAACCCCCTCTTCTCGGGTGATAGGGGTTCCTCTTTAGACTCTGAGGCTTGAGTTTCTTGGTTGGTCGTAATTGTTCCAGGCCCGGAAAGCCCTCACTTTATTGATGGGAAATTTTGATCCCCTTTGACTCTCACCCGCCGTTAGTCATGAAGGCCCACTGAAGCTGAAACTTGTTATTTTTCACGTAGAACATCGAGACACCATACGAACATGGTATATAAGATAAATAGTAGGACCAAACTAAGAGTTAGAAACATAAAAAAAGATGGATTTGTGAATGAGAAATACAAGTCCCCTATATGAATAGGGATCAATGGGAGAATGTCAGATTGATCAAGGGGGCCGGGGATCATCTTGAGGTCGGGGGTAACATCAGGTGGTTGGATGGAAGGGGATGTCCCATGGGTAGAAGAGCTTACTCTTTCAGAATCATTAAGAGGAGGATGAGGATTCAATGTACTCACCTTGCTCCCCCTCCAAGTAGACTCGAATTCCATCGGATAGCCAATCGATTTGTTATGTTCAATAATAACATCTCGCATTGCCATGTTTTTCTGACAGGGCTCCACTAGATACTTATCAAGTTACCAAAAAAAGAAAAGGATAAAGATAATAAAAAATAGTATTTTCAGTGCTTCTCAATAAAATGCTAAAAGAGATCTATCATTGTTCAGTCGTTGACGTTTCTGCTCTGCCCAAGATCTCAATTGTGATCCACCACACCCTCCCCCTTACATATGCCTGAACACCCAAGATAAACTTCCATGATGTTTAATAGTGTACCGAGATTTTATATGTGTGAATAAGTGCCATCAATCATGGAGTTTAGAGTGGATATTTTGGCCATTCCCAAGACCCTAATAGTCTATTCCCTACGTGCTACCCCAACTCCGAGCTCGCTTTCCACCCTCCCCTTGAAAATACACATATGAGTTCTTCCACCCTTTAGGGGAAAAAATCCAAATAGCTATTAAGTACCCTAATAATAAACAAACCATATAAAATGATCATGAAAATAAATAAAGGGAATGTATTACCCTTAATAAGGAAAGGTCCTTTAACTACTATGTTATGTTCTAGGTTAGCACTTATTTTAGGGCCTATACTACACGAACAAAAGATATGATTAGATGGACAAAATATATAATGAGAGATATTAGCAATATGTTGTATTCATCTATCTCCTAAAATTTTTATGGATATTGGAAATGTTTAATAAGTAGCATTGATTCTGTTGGATGGAAAGATCTTTATCCTGGTTCTATCTATGCTTCTATGGGTTTATATACCCATACCCTAGAGCTATTGATTTTGAGGTTATAACATTAGCATTCATACAATTAATCGAGCAATATTCTTACAATATTGATAATTCATATTTGAAATTTACTATAGGATATAGAATGCAATTACCTTCATCCAGTGATTTTTCATTTACTTTAGGTAAGGCTATACCATTGTGTGATAAATTTGGTAATCGTGTACCAAATAAGAAGATATATGATATGATTTATCAACTAGTTAAGTTATATGGTGAAAAATATCAGGATGCAGTGATTAAAGGTGTCTTTATTCGTATATATTATGAACAAAAGGATTCAAATGAATTAATAGACTTTCCTAATGAGATATCATCAGCTATTCTTACTAATATTCACAATGTAATGGAGTCAGAAATAGGAAGTTGTGAACTACCCGAAGTTTAATCACTGAAGTATAAAGATAGTAGTATTCCCACTAAAATAAAGGCAATCAAAGGTAGGGGAACATAATTTCATTCTTTCATTGTAGCCGATATAGAGACTATAATAGTAAATAGTGTTCATGTACCTTACGCAACTGGTTACTTAGTGGTAAATCCTGGTGATGATCTTACATCGCTACCTAAATATTTGATCAAAACCTTTTTCAGTGAGAATCAAATCCATTTCAATACTCACTTTTAAGATAGGATTAAAAGAATTTTATTTGAATTTATCTCTAATTTGGAGGTCTATGTGAAAAAATATCCTCATGTTCGAACAATTTATTTCCATAATTTTTCCCGATTTGATGGAATTTTAATTCTTAGGTATTATGATGATCATGGTAATCCTTATAGAATTAAAAAATTGATGAGGAATCATAAACTTTACGAGTTGAAAGTATATATTGGTGGTAAGATCTTATTACATTTCAGAGATTCATGCACATTTCTCCCTAACAGTCCTGAATCATTAGGGAAGACATTATGTCCTAAATTAGGTACCAAAGGTGCTATCCCACATTCTAAATTGGAAGTGTCTAATATTTAGGGTCATAGTGAGGATTTGATAAACTATCTTCGACAAGATATCCTTATCTTAGGTGGTGGGATGTTGAAGGTGCAAGAGATGAATTGGGAAATGTATAATATTGATATCGAGAATGCGATGAAATTGTCATCACGTTCCCTTAAAATCATTCGTCATAATTATTTGGATGATGATTCCTTTCATATTCTTATACCTACAAGAAACCAAGACACATTTATTAGGCATGGCTATTATGGTGGTCATGTTGATGTCTATAAGTCCTATGGTGAGAATCTATACTATTATGATGTGAACTCTTTATATCCTTATATTATGAAAGAATATTCGATGCCTTATTGTATACCTGTATGGAAGAATAATTTGGAGAGCATCAAATTAGATAGCTTGTTTGGATTTATTTAGGCCTATATAGTATGTCCTACTAATATATCACATCCATTCTTACCATATAAGGATAAAACTGGTACTTTAGTCTTTCCTACAGGAAATTTTTTTGGAGTATTTTATAACGAAGAGTTGAAGTTTGCGCGTCATTTAGGTTATCATATAATTCCTCTTAGGGGTTATTTGTTTGATAAGAAGGACAGTCCTTTCAAAGGCTTTGTCTCACTCCTCTATGAAAGCAGACTAGAATCCAAGAAATCATGTAACACCTCAACCCCAATTGCCCAGAGTCGGTGCATTATTACATTACATTGGCATGATCACAAGAAAGATCAAATCTTGAAAGACCGATTAGTTTAGTAGCCATGGAAACACTAGATACATTTATAAAGTTTACATTACATCATAAAGTGAAAACAACTACAACAACATCTTTTCTTCATATCCCCTCATACTATCCCTATAGGTCATTCGTAAATTACTTCATCGCATCCTGGAAAAAATAAAACATTGAAAGGGGTGAGCTCAGATGCTCAGTAAGGATAACAATATAGCGAAAACATTCATAAATAAGCATAAACATTTAAGGAAATGTATAACTAAAACAAAATCCTTTTAAACTTGAACTTAATCATAATATGGAGAAGATAAAATGAAATAATTCCATTTACTTAATCACATGGATAGTCTACTAGTCGAATAATCACATGCAATATCAATAACCACTTTCATAATGATGGAATGCATAATGCCAGACTATCATAACCACATAGCCAAGGCCTCGTGCCAAGACTACCAATAAGATTTTGTCAAGGACATGTGCCAAGACACTAGTTTGTCTCATGAGACCTACCGATTCATTGATGATCTATAGCGGGCTCCACCTGCCACTTATTAAGTCCAATGCATTCCTCATATGAACAGGTTTAAACATAACATAAACATTCGTATTAAAACTAGCATACGAATTGTCAATACTTTCTCCATAAACCATGAATGGTATAAAAATAACACATCCACAGTCAAACATATCATAAAAACTTCAATACAATATGGAAGTTTTGTTTCATAATAAATTAACTTCAAATAAGCTTAAAATCCATCAAAGGATGTTGACATAGATGAAATCAAAACCATTTGAGAGAAATATCTCTTTTTTTGAAATTATTTAAAATTCACATAATTATAAAAGAATACATTTACTTTGAAAATATTCTTATAATATTTTAAGGGAAGCTTCAACGATTTTATAATGGTGGAAAATATCCGCACCCGCTGTATAAGTTAAAAAAATACATTCTTACCTTAATTCTGTCGAAAAGGTTAAAAAGGACCTTGTTTGGAAAACGACAGAAAGATTCCTTTATAAAATTCTTATAAAAAGTCAAAAAGGGTATAAATGAATTTATCCCATAGTCTTTAAAATAGTAATAATTATTTGAAATACATTTTTAAGAAACATGGATGTGGATGATAAAGAGGTCCTAGTAGATAATCATGTATAAACAACCTTAGATAATGAAGAGATTGTGAAATAACCCCTTACCTTGTACTTTTCCTTAGTCGATGGTATGTTAACCTTATATATAATAGTTAAAAAATTGTTATTAATTTATACAAGAAACATATATATAATTATGATATCATATATGATCTTCTATTAATTCTTTGTTAATAATATTTTAGTATTATCGTCGTTTCGGGTGTTAACTTAATCGTTTTCTTATATATGTTTTGTTACATAAGGAATGTTTGTTATGAAGAGGTTGTATTTTATTCATATCCAGAATGATATCAAGTCCTTAAACATTATTTTTAATCATAAAATGAGAATTAGACTTGAATGGATACGATGGGGAATGAATCTCATCGCGTTCGTGGAGACGGTAGTCCGTACGTACGCACGACCGACAATATCATTATTTTGATATTAAAATAATATATAATTGATGTTATATCATATATACAGAATCATTATCATGTTATATTTATTATTTACATTAATTACACATCATTATTATACCCATCCAAATAATAATATATTGAATAACAATTACACCACGATGTGGAGACGGTAAGCCGTACGTACGCACGTATGGTGACATGTCATTCAAGGGATGGATAGAATAATAAATTTGGTTGTTCTATATTTATAATAACATCATAGTACATATAATATACTGGAGTTATTATTTTATAATGGAAATAACAAGGAAAGAAGAAGTTGAAGAAGAAATGAACATGAAAAAGGGTGGTGAAAACATTACCTCTTCTTCAGGTTCTTCCTTTTGATTTGATCAAAAGGGCGCCTTAGGTTGGATTTCTGATCAAAATAAGGCCTCTAGGTTGAATTGAGGGAATTTAAGAGAGTATTTGGGAAGGGGTCGGCCAAACCAAAAGGCTTTTAATGTGTGAATTAGTGAGAAGGGGGAGTACCCTTTTATAATAGGGGTGAGGGGAACCTTTGGAAAAGCTAGAAATATTATTTTATAATAAATTCATATTCGGTTTCTAATATATCCAAAGTGTATTATTTATAGGTTAAGGTGGGGATGGGTTGAAAACCACTCAACCAATAGAATTTAGATAGGTTTGGGTCATTATATTAACCTTATGTTTTAGATTTAACTCTTAGTTAATTAGTTTGACACTTACCATGTCACTTTGTATTTTTATATTATATAGTTAATAAACTTACTATATGCATCCAAGATACCCCCAAGTGGTCCATTAATGATACTAATATAATGATATAAGTCTCTTGGCTGAACATTATATTTTTAGGAATTTAATATCAATTAATAATATAATATTTGTTTTAAAAACTCTTTTATGTCAATTTTGACACTATTGGGCATTTTGTTTTTGATAATTTCATAACAGAATTATTACTTCGAAAAAAATTTATATAATCAATCCTAATATGTCATATTAACCTATAAAATTAGTTTAATTCATAAAAAGTCTCAAATTACATTTATTTTGATATTTATAATATCAATTATTTTAATATTTGATTAATTAGGAAATTACTGCATCACCATTGTGTCCTAAATAAATTAAATTATTTAATGTCTAAAAATTATAAATAAAATACCATTATGTATGAAATCATTTTATATTTATAATGAATATTTACAATCAAATTTATCTTATGTATAACCCTATATTAAAAATGTTTTAGTAAATAAACTTTGATTTTAACTCTTTTAACTCTTCTTTGAATTAAATAATAATAAATGTCCTAATCTAATCCAAGTGGACCTAAATGATAATATTTTATTCATAAGGTTTTTTTTGGTTGATATAAACTTGTCCAATAGAATTAGGACTTGTGTTAGGGTAATATTAGTATCATTTTTACCCTTAATTACCCTATTTACTTTTAACCGTGGTAAATAAAAGTAAAAAGTTACTATTCACCAAAAATTATTGTCACTCACAGAAGCAGTAAAATTAAGTTTTATGTGAATTTCCAAATTCTCTTAGGAGGTGGGTAAAAGACGGTGAAAAGTTCAATAAAATTTTTATATATCTAAAATTATTCTAAACAAACTCAAATGAATTACATTGAACTTATATAGGTATTATGTATCTATTTTGACCTTAATTAAATTTAAATAAAATAAATAATTATTTAAATAAAAAAATCGGTTTTAAACTACAACTCAGTGTTTTTTCACTATTCATCAAAAATTGAAAGTTTTCAGAAAAATACCAAAATTTTACCCTAGGCTAATTTCGATATTCCAAATCCAAAAATGAAGTCCATTTTGAATGATAAAATTTATAAAATTTCAAAAAGTGGGTATTACTATTCATAACGGCTA
Organism: Viscum album; assembly: GCA_963277665.1. NCBI lineage: Eukaryota > Viridiplantae > Streptophyta > Magnoliopsida > Santalales > Viscaceae > Viscum > Viscum album. Next base: position 1,322,588,912 of record OY728138.1, read on the forward strand.
GTTTGATTGGTTGTAGTGTGTGTGTTAGAACTTGAAGTTGCGTACAACACACGCTACTGTATTATTGAAAGGGAAGCGTACCATAGAAGCTTGGGGTGTTAAAAATCAGGTGATGAAGTTATGACATTTATTTATAAGATTCTAATGAACTCTCTCTATGGTATATTTAGTATGAATCCTGAAAGTAAAGTAATAGAGATCTAAAATCAGTGGAAAACCGTCCCCCGTTGTTAAATAACAATAAAGACTCTATACTTGGAAACACATATCCATGATCATACTACCACCATGCACAACCTCCCATTCAATCACAATGATTTTCCAATTCCCCCACTCAATTACTCCACTATCTATATTATACCGAGCCACCAACAAAATACCTTGATCTGCGTATCACCGTAGGGCGGCTTGGGTAGTCGACCAAAACTATTATATTAGAGTACTGACTATTAGAGTAGAGTAATGATCGGAGTCGATGGATATTTAGAGATCATTCAAGTAGATACATATTAAGATAGTAAAAAACATTAGCTTGCAAGATTGCTAGCCCAAGTTCCAACCCAGTTAACGCTAGCACCACCAACAGAGTTCCCAGATCGCCAATCAAATAGCATCGATCTTGGAGTAGGATCATCTCCATGTGAAACCACTCAAGATCATTATTGAACTATGTCCGTCCATCAGATTGAAAAATAAATGGATGCTCGAGATCAATGTGTGAAAATAATGAGGGATGAGCTCAAGTAGTACGAGTACCGATGCTAACGTCAGGGACATGCCTTCGGGTAAGTAGACACTTAAAAAATACAGCCCATATCTCTCAACTCCCAATAGCGTGATGCCAATGAACATTGAAAATGACAGCGACCACAGACAGAGCAGGTGACTAGTGATAGTGAAGCTAAACAGAACCAAACCTAGGGCATTATGAAATAATGAGAAAGTAAAAGTGACCGAGATGCGAGGGGGAAAACGTTGTTGCACATTGACGCTCCTAACTCCTATATTATCGTTGACTAGCGCAGACACGAAATCATAAACCAACTCTGAAAGTGATTTCACCGCATTAGGTACTGAGGTACCCCCCTTTAGAGTGACTAAGGAAAGAACCAGTATGACTTCCGAAAGCGATAGCAGCAAAAACAGGGTTGGATTTTTGAATGAGAGATACACATTTTTCCGAAACTCAAAGGAATTGACGGGAGAATGAAAATTACTCCAATGGGCTAAGAACGATCACCGCTCGAACAATAGCATCCTGAAAGGCTTAACCTCCGACTCCGCCGCCATTGATGTTCAAATCATCAATCAGGTGCTCAAGAAAAGGGACATCGTGGCTTTCACCATGGACCACTTCCAGAACATCTTGGGAACTCTTGTTAGCCATCAACTCTCCCAATTTGTCATGTATATCAAATGGAAGCTCCACGATCCATTCACTAGACGAGTGAAGACAAGCAGGATGATCCTCAACAATAATAGTAGAAATTGAAGATGATCATCGTGAATCATCGTAGTAGATGCATTCATCTCATGAATTGTCGTACTACTAGTTGAGTTCCGAATGAGTTCATCACAGTAGAAGCAGTATCACTAGTTCAGACTTTTTTCATCAAACGTTGAAAGTTGTGAAGCATTTTGATTCTTTATGGATTGATCCAAAACCTTGATGACTATCGGCAGATGCACATCCATGGGTGTCAATATGGAAAGTGAATGGTGCAACCTTTCGTTCGGGCGTCGGAGCGCAAGGGGTGGAAGATACCTGAAGGCCATGCACCGGTAGTCTACACGTGAACCAATGTCAGATGGTTGTGCGGGTACAGTATGCCCATCATCGCACCTGTGGCTCTCTCACTCCCAACAACACTTGGTATCATCTCTATAACTATATATAAGAGTACTAAACTTCGAACTCATTCCCGGCGGTTCCCGCTTCGATCCCAGTACTATTCTACAGTACTCTCATATATAGTTATAGAGATGATACCAAGGCAGAGGTCTACCCGAGTTCAAGAGTATCATCGATAAGACAGAAACCATATAGATATAATACCAAGACGATTTCAGAGTAGAGAGGTAGGTAGTTCACACTTGTACATGCTAAGACAGTGGTATTTCCAGATTCGTACGTACTTGCCGCTATGTTCCACACCGCACACACAAGTACCCGTATCACGCTAGGTGCAGTAGCTAGCCCCACGCTAGTCCATCCGTTTCATTCCATCCATTTTCCCATGACTCAGCCAGTATACAATAGTCGAACAACCAAACCCTTCCGGTCGGTCACATCGTTCTGCCCCCCGAACCCCACGAGTCTGAGTCGAGTTTTCTGGTTCTGATTCCATGAGTACCTGCAAACACAACCCATTAATGCTGCTCTTCTTATCCCACATGTTCCACCCATCGTGACAATCTCAAATATGGCTATGTGGTGAGACCGACAACTCCCAACTTCACCAAAGTTTGTGGAGCTCTGGTTTCGAGGTGCTTTCACAGAGTCAAACTGGGGTGATGACCTCTCGGTTCCTTCCCCTCAGTACTATAATCTAATTGTCACCATAGTCGATATGCCCACCCAACCACATCCTCTCCTCACCCCATTACCAACACGTTGAACCACGCTCAAGTACTCTTCTAATAGTGTAAAGTAATCTATTCTACGTTACTCATATATAGTTATAGAAGAGTACCTGACCCGCTAGTACTCATCGAGATGCCCGACACCGTGTACCCCCATGGCCATTCGTTCCGAGTTCCCAAACCACACCTTCCCACGTTGCATATGATACCAGCACTTACTCGCACCCCACTATCAGTATAATATAGGTAGTAGCGTATCACCCCCCTATCCATTTCCCATTGGTCGATTCCTCTACTACAACCTCAGGTTGGGGAATGACCCAAGCCTCTACTACCTATATTATATTGAGCCTCTTAGAGTAGAGTACCAAACTATATAGGACAGAGCAATGATTGGGTGCACTCGTCACTCAACTCTCACTCGTAGGCATACCCTTGGCTCGATCCTAGCTATAACAATATATATATCAGCACCCGTGACTATAACAATATATATCAGTACTGTGGTAGGGGGTTGACTGTGTTCCCAGGTCTCCATCGTCACCATAGCTCCCTCTACTAGTTCTGACAGACCTAAGTTGGTACCTCTTTTTTGATGTCTATGGTCATTTCATCGGTTTCCATTGGACATTGAGGTGTAGTGGTGTCACAGAATCCAAACACCATCCATTCGGTATAATCTAGCCAGGTACTCTTCTATATAGTCTATAGGCACCACTATAGGTACCACTATAGTGGGCCGATTGAAAATATATATCAGTACCAGGTTTGCGAAACGCCAACAAAAGCGAATTGCCAAAATTTTACAGTAGATTACGACACCATTCCAGTACCGCTTGTCCTATTCTTTGATGACCCCCATTGAGTAATCTACTCTAATAGTCCTCCATTTCAACTCAACTCCCACCACCTACCTTGCTCAACCACCGGGCCTACCCACCTCTACTCTCCCAAGGACCAAGGACACCATCGTCGTAGCGCAGTGGATGACCTTCCGTTCCATTCACACCACATACCGACTCGTGCATTCCCCCATGGTCTCCCGAGTCCATCACTCCATCTCAGTGCATCACCCATTTGGCCCTCCTTGCTTCCCCCTTCCCATAGGCCAGTAGTGACCATTCCCATTTCATAGTATACCTGGATGTCCCGAGCCAATCAACCAGCGTCCCCCACTCTCGACTCATCAAAAACCCCCATCTCCATTCCAATATGCACCCATGCATTGTAGGAATTGAACCAATGACCTTCAGGTTTTGGAGACACATGTTCTACCGATACTGAACTAAGAGCGCTGGCGGGCAACCTCATCGACACTGGCTGCCAGGTTTTTTCTCGGTGTACCAGTGTCCACAATGCCCAAAAGTAGTCAATCGATGGTATACCTATATTATACCTTCTACTACCTATATTATATTGTGGTGCTTGAACTGACCTACTCTTGGTGGTCCTTGAACCAAATTGTCCAATAAACCCCATGACTTTATTGGTATTTAGCATATAAATTCCACCTAGTAGTTATTCCACCTTTCACCCCCACACACACCATTCAACCCCATGATGGGTAATCTATTCGAATATTGGTAGTTATTTATCCTTATCAGTGTATAATATAGGTAGTAGAGGCGGTATTGGTGTCACAAGGCCATTGGGGCGGTACCATGTTCAAGGACTTAGAATTGAGGTTTGTGACACTATTAGAAGAGTATTGATCAACCACCAGGACACAAGTACTCTTATAATAGTGTCCCCAACACCACATATATGAGTTGGTGTGAGATTCCAGCACCGTGGCCATCCGTTCCCAACCTAGGTGTGCCCAACTACCCATGGGTGGATTGGAGTGGTGGTGGATGAGATGGAATTGGTTTTAAGGAGGTGGTCATTTGGGACCGGTGTCATTCCCGATACGCCATTGGAATGGCATCTTGAAAACCCAAAGCAACCGCAGTCAAAGGATTGTTCAACCTTCTATGAAAATAAAACAAATGCCAAGAAAACCTTGTAGCCCCTTGTGATGGTGTCGATGCCAGTTCCGAAGTAGGGTTTCGCACCACCGTTGGCATTGGAGTAGTTATATGGTCATTCTTCTAAATCACATAGTCGATATTGCATGTTCCCCAGGCACTCCTTCTTATAATCTTCTATCGTAGAGGGGGAGTAAGCGCTCAATGAAAGAGGTGGTGAGTTACACTTCTGAGTAATGCCCAAAACCCCTACCAGTGTGTTTCCCCTAACATTGAAAGAGAGAGATGTGTAGACTCTGGTCTTTCCCCACTAACCGGCGTATAACAAGAAAAGAGAATCGACCTAAATCCAGGCCTTGTGCCAAGAGCCAAAACCTACTCTGAACCCACATCCCTAAAGAACCGATCTCTTCGACCTCAACCCTGAATGTGAACCGAGGCGAAATCCAATACTCTTACCTTTTCCAAAAGCTCAGTATCATTCAAACAAAGACTATGATAGATTTTCCAAAAAAAATCTTAACCTCTTAATGCTATAAAATATGGAACTATCGATAGGTACTCTTCTATATAGTCATAAAACACTGTCAACAGAGAAAGACCCTTGATTCGATTCAATAGACTGGCTAAGAACTTCTATGCTTTCTAAGACCGGGGTAAGCCATTCAATCGGAGAGAGAGGACCAGAAACCCTGGCTTCGACCCACATTAGATCGAAAACACTGAATTTACCGACGTTGAATCAGGAAATCTCTGAAACACACCATAAAGCATGGATCAGAAAGGACTTCCAGTCTTTGTAAGCTCAGTACTCACGAAAGGTAGGATTGATCTCTTTACTGTAGATCGATGAAAATAATATACAAAAGCCTTTGAAATCTCTATCATCTAGAAGTGCCCACTTCAAGGTTTCAGAAGGTCACTATTCAAGTCATCCACTTCCCAGTTGGTATAATATAGGTAGTAGATGCGGGCTAGTCAACAGTTGGCCTAACATAATGATGGAACGACTTTGGATAGGTTTCCAAGACACCACACTTACCTCAGGGACTCTGCCGAAACTCCTGTTTTTATAAAGACGTTTCTATCACTTGAATTCATCTGTTCAGGGTGAATCTACTATTTCTACAGCTATTCCAGCTTCTCCAGTTGAATCTATAGCTCCGGGTGAACCTAAAGCTTATGTGGAAGTTGAAGCAGGTCAAGCACAGGTACTCTGTCTATATAGTAGTGAATCAAGATTCTTTTTTAAATCAATATTTTTTGGTGTTCAGTCAATATATATTAGTACCAGTCATCAATTGAGTGAGCCGTATGAGGAAAACCAGAAGCTAAAACAACAGAATCGGGATAAGGATAAATCATTGTCACTACGGGCGTTCCTGCTTAATCTACCGGTTGTTGTTGTTCCTCTCTTTCCTTTGGAACTAGAAATTTGCATTCATTGAAAGATTCCTACTCCACCTTCTAACAAGAAAATACCCCTATATGCTTTTTTTGCTGGTTCATTACTGTCATACCTAGTTATTCCTGCCTTAAAAAGAGGCTGCAATAGACTTGCTCAGTCGACCCTTCCCCCACCATAATAGCACCACCTAGCTTCGAATCGAGATAGTAGTAGAAAATATATGTATATAGTGATCGTTATATACCATTAGAGAGTTCACCTAGCCTAGCTTCCTTGTCTCCATTGTCTCTGAAAAAGGTTCTAACAGTATTATATAAATAGTGGTCTATTAATAAAGAAAGGTGCTACTTATATATCAAGGGTTTAGAACTCAGCTAATTCACCCTATTTGGTTTCTAACGGTGCTACTTATATATCAAGGGTTTAGAACCTTCTTTAGCAACTCCTGAGTCTTTCGTAAGCCAGTTAGCTACTCTGACCTAGTTTCTTCTGATTGTAAGCTATATTATACTACTATTCTAATCAATTAGTGTTGTATTATTTCCAAATCTCTAAATAAGAGAATACCTTTCCTAGGATGCATTATGATACCCACACTTTATTGAGAGATTTAAGATGGATCCCTCCTTTATTCATCAACTGGTGTCATTTCCCACTTTAGAGTACTTTTATAATCAAGGGAAAGCAGTCCCCTATTTGAAATGAACGTCATTCAATCTTGTAAGACACTTGATTTCATCCTTCAACTGGAAGAAGAGGACTTTCCAGCTATGCCTTCTCTGATCAGGGACCATAACTATTAGATTAGATACTAAAGATCTATCTGTTGTTCGTAGGCTTCACTTGAATCACTATAAAGAGGGAAATTCTAGTACGAAATAGAACTAGTAGGAGAATTCCTGACCAATCCACTGGACTCATCATGATTCATCAATTCTTCACAATCAGCACGAGAAACCTGTACTAGCTTGGTCTAAGGATAGTGTTATCCCTAAAGGTCTTAATTAAGAGTTAGGGCATTATATTTCCTCTTTATATTCTATTCTCTTTCTTGTTTTGTAAGGCAATACGTTAACTTTCTCACTTGTCTAATCCTTTCTTTGTCGGCCAATACCTCAAGAACCTCGCTATGCATTTGATGGTCTTTTGGGGAGAAATCAAAGAGTACTTTGAGGCAGTAGAGGGGCTTCCAAAGCACAAGGCCACAACCCCCCATGTACGGGAAGGTTCCAAACTTCCCACAGCTCACCGCAGATCTAATGAGAAATACTCCCACTAGAAGTTCTTCTGTATGGGATAAAGGCCAGTCACACTCGTCTTAGGGTAGGATATCCATAAAACATAAATCATAGGAAATTATACTTTTTGGTTGACAATAGCTGACTTGGTATAATCTAGTCAGGTACTCTTCTATATATTCTATAGGCACCACTATAGTGGGCCGACTAATAGGGTCCCATCTTGTGTCGGGTTAAGGCTCCACCTCATGTTGGGTTAAGGGCTTAGTTGAACCCAATTTCTTCACTTGTAGTATACTAAGAGTACTGTTCTTGGCATTCTATTAGAGTAGAGTACTTGAGATATAGCTTGCTTTCTGGGTCTTTGATTAAACCTCTGATCTCTTAATTCAGTCTATAGGCTTTGGTTTAGGTTCAATCTTATAAGTTGAGCTTAGGTCCATTAATCAATCTCTCATAAACCCCAAAGTGGAATCTATATGGGGTCTTGTGTTAGGACTAGCTTGTGTCTATAAGGTATAATATAAGGCTTTCACCTATGGACCCATACTTTAAACTATTGTCATTAGGCCCTTGTAATGCTATAAGAGGGTAGTGAGGCTTAGATTACATAGAGTTCAACTGACATTCTATTAGAGTAGAGTACCTGAAGTGAAGCCTACATCCATTTTAGAATAGGATCTTTTATATAGCCCAACTCATAGAGAGTTCTATAACTTGGCCTGAACCTATTTCTTCTATTCTTATGATTCTATTAGAGTATAGTCAGGTACTCTATCTATATAGTCTTTTAAGATGAGCCTTAATATATAAAAGTATCATCCCATATCGTGTTGTGCTAAGCTCATTTCTCTTATTAGGTCTGACCTTTTGTACTCTATGGACGTTCAACCTCCCTATTAGTATTTTTCGTTTTCCAAACATATCAGACATCTTTCATATAGGATGATATTAGAAAGCACCTAAGTTTTGGACATTTTCATGATACAGGTAAACCAGTTCTTTATCCCTATTAGTGAAAGAATCAGGCAAATTGCTCTAGGTGAAAACCTCGTAAAACGACTTTCGAAAACTATTACTGTAGATTGACATCGGAGGTATCCCAAACCTAGGTTGTGACGCTTCCTATTGAGTACACAATTTAGACTGGAAGTTTGTTTAAGTAATATGAGAAAGACAATTATAAAGAATGGGACTAAGTCTTGAGCTAATTTTTTAGATTGGATTCTTTAATATAGCATCAACATGACAATAAAATTACAAAGCGATATAGGCATTTATCCCATCCATCAACCGAGAAAGACACCTACGTTACACTAACAGGAGCGCGATTCTTTATTCAAAACAAAAATACATTATGAAATGAACCCACATATAAAAGTTGGCGGGTCTGCTCATTATTTGTGTTCATACATTTATTCATTATTTCAATACAAATAACACCTCCACTATAATAGTTATGGAGGGGGGGATGGAACAAGGCGTTTTGAACCATATACTACTGGAATGAAATGTAGCCTCAGAACATAATTATGTTGCTTTCTCTGTAGGTTTAAGTACCGAGATGGTGGAACTAGGGGAAGAAAGTGACCCCCTTTTGTGGTGTATAAGAGTGGTCAACATCACTTTCCCTCATGTATCTATGATTCCATTCAGAAACAACACAAGAAGAAGAAAATTCAAAAGCAGTATTTCACGAATTCTTTCCATCAATGGAAAAAAATTGAGTTATAGGCATCAAGGTAAGAGACCGAGATTATATACTGCTACAGAAGCAGAATCGAAGGGGTTGGTTAAAAGGTAAGGATAGCGTGATTGGTCGATTGGTTGGAAGTAAGGCTACTACCTATATTATACCGAATTGACTGGTTGCGGGTCCTTTGGATCATGGGCCACAGGTAGAGACTGCTGAAAATTATTAGGACATGCTAACATAATCAATTGAGTAGAGACCTTTTGATGTCTGTCATTTTATGGGATATTTGGAAGGGTGAAATAATTATGTATATAAGAAGTCAAACAAGAGGATGGGCCTGACAAGCAGTCAATGGAAGTTTGAACCTCCTTGGAATACATGAAGTATCTGACTATCTACATTATACAGAGGGAGGACCTCGATCTATTACTTCTAATTGTATATGAAGAGTTGTGTCTTTATTCAAAAAGTCAGATAGTGGATCAAGAAACCTCCTAACTTTTACGAAAGCTGGTCACCGGTAGGCTAAGATCCCTTTTTATTGTCCTTTGAAGAAATACAGTAGTTCAGTTTCGATACTCAAGTTCTAGTGCTCATAGAAAGGTCAATACGGTGTCTAAAGATGGCTTTCCTGTTTAAATAAGGCAAGCGTGAAAGTGTCGTAGAGAAAACTCTCAATATATATAAGTACCAGCCTCAGTACTCTAATCTAATAGTTCCCTTTATCCCTCCAGATCCCATATTTCTTTATATTATAGGAAACCCTGAGGAAAAATATGTGTTCTAGGAATGCTATGTGAATAGGGTTATATTCTTTCATAATATAAGGTCACCCTTACAATATATATAAGTACCAACTTTCAAAAAGAATTTGGAAGCTTTCCGCCTTACTCCCTATCCCTATTCTCTCTTAAATAAAGCTATGATAAAACTTGAGTAATGTGGAACCCATTCTTGTGAGCTGTAGAGTTAGTTATCCCTTATCATCCCTAGTATTCCTCCTCTCTATGAGATGTGAGATCGACCCCGTGAGACCTTCCTCTTTCTAAATCCTTTTGGATGATAAGGCATGCTTATCCATGTTTTATCTAGCCTTTGCTCCACTATCAACCACCAGAATGGTGATTTTTCCTGCCCCGCTTTCCTCTCCCGTGGAAAGAGCTCGTTCGCCAAGTCTGAACTCCAAATTTCTCATCTATGTTAGTATAATCTAGATAGTAGACTTCCTTCATAGGATAAAGCAAATACTACCGTGTTTGACCCTTTTCCTCTTCCAATATATATCAGTACTATTCCTTACTTACATTCTAGCTGACTAGATGAAGGAGAGACTTTACCTTTACTTAGAGAGGGGGTTCATAGCTTGTCTTTCTTTGCTAAGTCAAAAGAATTTAGTGAGCTTTCTAGAAGAAAGGAATACTTGAAACTGACTTACAACCAATATATATCAGTACCAGGCTCTGGAGGGAGCTTCCTGAGTCAGACCAACTCGGCCACAGAATCATCTGAATGGAATGTATTTATTAGGAAAGTGGCTCTATATAGAGTGAGTACTGACACTAAAAGAGATCAACAAAGTCACTCCTTGAATAGAGGCCCGATCCCCTTAAGGATGGATCAAATAGGTGTTTCGTGGACACTATTAGAAGAGTACTAAATTATACCTTGATTTTTAATTGAAATAAATATTTTTAGACCCATACTAAAGATAAGAAATAGATAATAAACAATAAAAGAAAATAAAATAGTTCCATAGAGATATAGAATCGGTAAAGGCCAGACTCTATTTCTTGTCAGGAATAGCGGTCTTAGACTCGCTATCTTATCTTTAAAATGTCCTTAAAGGAATGACCTGGTGAGTCTCCTGGCCAGGGTTCTATAAAGCATTTTAATGATAGTTTTAAAAAAACAAATAAAGTAGGGTCCCAAACCTTTAATATATATCAGTACCATAGTTGAAATATGTGTGGAATCAAATCAAAAAGGACGGTTTGTCGACCTATAACCTTGGATCAGTTGGTGGGTATGGTTCGCTCGTGAATGAAATCCCTTATAGAACACATCACTTTCACTACGGTTTCAGTGACTTGTACTGATATATATTGGTGGTGCTTTTTATTATACAGAATTTGAGCAAGGATAGAAGTATAGAGACTCAGGAATGGGGCATATCAGGAGAGAGTGACTTGTGTGATGCATCTATATCTGGGTAGAACTCTCGGTATAATTATGATAGTCGATGGATCGGGGAAGGATCGATTGGGTGTCCGAGGGTGCAATAATGATAGGGGACGATACGCTTCATCGTGCCAGCTATGAGGCTATATTTTCGTTGAGTCGAGTGCTTGGGTGGGATGGAAAACCAACATAGGAATTTTTGAAATAGATTCACTTTGACCTTGTCTAGAAATATTTGGGAATAATCGGGTCAGTTCACTCTACTCTGTCCCGGAAGGACATAGGCTTGGCGCATTTCGTAGCTATCATCGTGGAATCCTTCAAATTCAGGTGGGTGGAAGCATTTTGGTACAAGGCCTTGCGTTGTCATCAGCCGTACATCATTGAGCATGTCATCTATGAACGATCTTATGAAACTAGAAATAGAAGAAAAGATAGGTTTTCTTCACGCGAATTATAAGCCATGAGGTCACCTTCCTTGCTTGACAGTATAGCCTGCAGGTGAAATACTGGATTTCGGATTTGGGAATGATAATGGTGAGGCCATTGAATGAGAAAGAATGACCTTCAGCCTGTAGATATAGTGTCAACTTGACGCGCTGAACAATTATGATCCAAATCCTTTCGGCACTGACATTTCCGCAAATTGGATCGGCCAGGGCTCGGGCTTAGTACCATGTGGTTGAAATCGGGCCACCAAGTCTATTATGTAGTCTGGGCAGCCTCAAGGAGTGGATGGGGCATATAACATCTTCGTTTTACAATCATCTAATTGGAAGTGAGATCAGATGTGAGGAGTCAACTTGATCAATTAGATGTGGGGAATAGGGTTGGTATTGAACTTGAGTGGGTGAGGGAAAGGTGTTGAAATATACTCAACCATCGATCTGGGAGGAGGGGGACAGACCCAAGGGAGTTCCCTTCATCAGTATAAAGAAGCTAAGAGCACAGCAGACAGTGCAAACAAGCAGACCTGCAGCCGTGCGAGACTAGTGCTTCTATCAAGTGTGAAGAAAATCGGTTCACTCCACAGGAATCAGTCCGAAGGGGGAAGAGGGTCGGATGGAAATCCCTCCCGCTCTTTCTATGGATAGAGACTTTCACTAAAGGGAAGGTTCCCAAGCTTGGACTCCTAGAAGTAGCACTTCTTTGGTGATTGGAAATACATATCTGAGTAGCGCTGCATGAACAAAGCGTGGCCGTAAAGTATAAAGTGGAGGCACCGAATCCTTGAAAGAGGGGGGGGGGGGAAGACCAGTCAAAGCCAAGTCCAGATGAGTTGGCCAAAAGGCATAGGGCCAAGGCTCGTAAAAAATAACTTATTGTAATAAGGTGGTTGGAATAGACTGACATCAAGGGAAATTTCACTTTATCTCAATTCCTCTATTTCTATAACTCTTTCTTTCCAACCCACTGCTCAGCCCCCTCCAAACTGTGGCATCAAGGTCGGAAACCCTAAGGGTTGGCCCTCAACCTGATAAGGTAAGGGGTCGGTACTGATATATATTGACTAAATAAATAGGTCTATCCTATAAATATGGGCTAGAGTCAATGCCAAGCACTGTCCCATTAGTGGGATAAGGATGAACAAAGTTTGCCTATTAAGAAAGACTCTTATTTGTAAAAAAGATGTGCCTTTCCGCTTCTATGGTTCTTCACTAATAGGGATAAGGAACTTGTTTATTGGTGGGGTTTGGCTTTTAGAGTCTCTGTTTGATCATTACTCTTCTAATAGTGACTTGACTATTAGAGTAGAGTACTGAGCGCATGGGCCCTTTCTTTCCTTCTCATCAAGATGAGGTGTCTAGGAACTCCAGCCTTAGCAACTGTGAAAGCCCTCCTAGCAGCCTCCCTTAACTAATTATATGCTACCTTTTTGGGTACATAAGCTCATTCTGAACTGCATGAACCTTCGGCTGAGTCATCGTCGGGCATAAGATCCGAAGCCAACGTCAATCAACAGCCTCTGATTCCCCTTCTTCAACCCCCATACTCTTTAAAGACAACTACTCAACAATCGATTAGGAAACCAGGTTATACATATAGTGATGAAGTTCAGGACTCCTTTTTCAATACCCAAATCCAAATTGAAAAGCATATCGAGGATGCCGATGGATATTCTCATCAGTCTGTCCTTACCCTAAGGTGTAAGATCTTTTAGAACCTTGAAAAAATCAATCAGATACGAGCGTCTTTATTTTATCCGGGAGGAAAGGCGCTTTCAGAATCAGCTTATCTAAACCATCTCAAAGAGATTCAGGAGAATGGAACGCAGAAAATATTTCCATATTGTCGGATTATGTCCACTACTATTAGAGTAGATAGCTATGAGTGATTTTTAGAAAAAAACTGAATATATATGGAACATCTCCTAGTATTTCGTGATAGTTCAGGTTGACTTATTTTGTTAGGTCTCGACTTCTTCGCTATGATCTTACCAGTAGTTCATATAAGAGCTATAGCCATTTCATTCCTATTCGATGTTATGATCTTTTTCCATATCTCGTTCATGAATCTTACTAATCGAACTGGAGGAGCTTTCTAGGATGGCTTGGTAAGCAAGCAACCACTTATGTAGGCGCCAACTCCCAATTCTTTCTCTTCTTTCTTTTTGAAATTTGCGATCAAAATGAAATGTAGTTCACTGGATATTCCTTTTGACCCCATGACCTTTATATATGAATACCCAAGATTCCATCTCATGACTAGTCCTTTTTGGTCATATCTCTCGGTCTTTCTTATTATTGTTATATTCAGTTCCTTTTTCCGGTTCACTTCTTTCTTCTTACCTGGTTAGTCCTTTTTATCTTTGAATTTGAGGATTCCCCTCACCAACTATTAGGAAGAGATCAAGGGTAGTACCTGATTACCTATGGAGACTACTGGTCCTCTTTAGTGGAGGCATTTTCACTGGGCATGACTACATGAAAGAGAGAAGCAGTCTTGAATTACCAAATAGTCCGTCCGTCCAATCACAAAAAGAATCTTCCCATCCCCTAACCCTTTATAACCCTTATATATAAGTAGCAGATACTTATATATAAGGGTTTAGAACCTCCCTCGATTCTAACTTCTTCTTTCTTATCCATATTCCTCTTTGGATTTTTCCTATCTTCTATTTTATTCTATTCTAATAGTAAATAGTAATAGAATCTTTTTAGTTTAGAAAGAAGTGCTAGTGGTTGATTCTATTACTATTGAACCGCTTATCCTCATTGGCTTGAGAGTAAAACGAGTCATTAATAGGCCTTAAGAGACATCCCCAAGGTGCCAAAGGCTGGAAATAAATGCCAAAGTGTTTTAAAACAAGTGGGGGGCGATTTACCCTTTTAGAACATACCACAGAACCAACAACCATAACCAAACTAATAAAAAAATGATGCATGATAAAAGCTAAGAAAACTCAACCATTTATTTTATCATAAACCAACCAAGAGTACCACAGTGGAAACCAACACTAAATCAGAGTAAACAGTGGAGAGACAAACTAAAAGACTACAAGATGACAACCCAACTCCATGCTCCACAAGCTCCAAGCTCCAACATCACAAACCAGCCCAAGTATCACGAAGTAGTGCTATAAAAATTTGAAACTTTTCCTTTGCCAACATCCCGGAATATGACATCTGCAAAAGCACCAACGTGCCAAAGTAGGGGGTGAGTAATGAAACTCATTAGGTTTTCCCCGATGACTTCCCAACCCATGCCTCTAGGATAAAACATGTTAGCACATTTATATAAAAAATTTATATAAAACAATTCCAAAAAAATTCACAATATAAAAAGTTCCATGTCAAACCATTTTCCAACAAAACCCATCTTTCTCAAGAAAATAAACCAAGAAAAGTTTCCAAAAAAAATTAACATTTCCATTTTGGAACATTCATTCCATTTCACAAATCCACACACCAACCATGCATGAAACCTGGACCTCCCTATACTCGTGAGTGGTGATTTATACTTCCACTAATCCATCAATTAGTGGATTACCTTTATGGGGGTACTTCATGCCCTTAGCCATCCCTTTTGATGGGGGTACTTCTCTCCCTTATCCATCCCAACCTTTTTATGGGGGTAATTCTAGGCCTTATCCATCCCAATGCATATGAACACACACCACAACCCATGAAAATCCATTCCAAAACTAAGTGTGTTCAAAACCTTTCAATAAAGAATCAAAACATTTATTGAAAACCATTTCTTTCAAGCAGCAAAACCATAACCAGTTTAAAATCACCATTTTAACTTCACTTCAACAAACACTTTCCAAAAACACACAATTCCCTTCACCCATTACTAAAAAGGGGTTTAATCCATTCTTTCACAGTAGATAAACAAACCATTTCAATCAAGGAAAACAATTTGAAACTAAGACTTCAAGTTCTAAGAAAGAGGAATCGAGAGTGAAGCCACCTACATCAACAAATTAGGTGAAACCAACCAACAGATGAAGAACACCATCAAAACTGAGTTAACTACTCCACGAAACCTCCTTAGATTCCTTCCCCTAGTACCAAAAAAACCAAAACATGACTTAAAAGCGATCCACTACCTTAGATCTACCCACCTTGGGCGTAGATCTAAGGATCCATCAAGAGGGATGAAGGAGATCTAAGAAAACTCAAGGAAACGAGACTTACCTCGATCAAACAACCTCTAAAAACCAAGGAAAACCTCTGGATTTCTTCCAAAATTCCTGGAAAGTGTTCTCCCACCTTCACCAGAGAGAAATCCCGAGTTAGGGCCATCTAGGAGAAAAAAAGTGGGTTTAAATATAAAATAGATTAGATCCTTAAAAATAGGACCTAAGTTGACTCTGTGCACAGTTAGTCCGCATGGCTAGTCAAATCGTGCGCTAACCGTGCAGTATAAACTGCTTGAAAGGGGCGCTCCGCACACCCTCCTTGTATAGTTTTCCCAAACCATGCGCACATCGTGCAGTCTCCTCTGTCCAAAGTGACCACCACCTGCACGACTTCCGCACGGTTTGGGCAACCTGTGTGAAGCCCATTGTAACATCCCATGTAAGTAATGAATAATAGATATTTTTATCTACGTCTATTAATTATTAAGATAGTGTTTTAGAGGCTTAAAATTAAAATAAATACAATCTTATGCATGGAATACACTAATATTCTTAAAAGAATGTTTTACTACCTTTTGATGGAAAACCCTTTCTAAATCTATCTTTTGACAATTTTATAAGCTACGTTTGTCAAAATAAACTTATTATTTATGATTGGGACATCAAAATTTACATTTTGTGAATTTTTGGTATTTTTCTGATAAAGATCATTTTTTAATGAATAGTGAAAAATGTTGTATTTTAATTCAAAACCTCTTTTTAATCTAATTTATTTATTGGATTAGATTATCTTTTGAATTGGTTTTGAAGTTAAATTAGAATATATTTTTACCATTTTATCCAATGGTGGTCATTTGAATCAATTTCACTTTGAAATTGGACGTAAACTGGTGTCAATCTTTTGATACTTATTGTTTCATAAAAACACGCTATTTTCTCTGACTGTAGGAATTAATTATTAAATTAATTAATGTGACTTATATGTTTTTAATTTTGTAAAATAGACTTCATTTTTTAATTCAGAATATCAAATATAGCTTAGGGTGAAGTTTTGGTATTTTTCTGAAAAACATCAATTTTTGATGAATAGTGAAATCACTAAGTGGTAGTTAAAGAAACTGATTTTTCATTTAAATGAAATTTTTCCACCTTTGTGTTTTGAATTTCAAAAATCCAACATACATGGTTGTCATTAAGAAGTAAAATTTGGTTCAATGAGATTAAAATAATTTTTTGGTGAATAGTAACTTATTAAGTTTTTAATCGCGATTAGTGGTAATTAGTGTAGTTTAAGGTAAAAATAATGCTTTAATAATATGAAATGACCTAGACACATGTACTAACCTTATAGTATGTGTCATGGCCGACCAAGAAAATCTATGGGTCAACTTGGGGACCCCATGGAGCCACTTTGGTTGGGAAATGACATAAATAACTTTTTATTTAATGTAAAAGTAAAAATGACACAAACATAATATGTTTTACAAAAACAATTTTTACATGGGGTTATAAAGATAAGATTTTTGATTATAAATAGTCATTGGAAATATAAAAAGATTTCCTAAATCATAGTATTTTTTTTATAATTTTTAGACTTTAAATAAATTAAATTATTTATGACATCATGATGATGCAGCGATGACCTCATTATTTAACGATTTAAATAAAATGGAATGATAATGTAAAATATAAGACCTAAACATTTCCAAAACCTATTGGATGGGTGGATTTAGAACCCTTATCACCTTATCCTCTAATTATATAAATGTGGGACCTTTTGAATCTGAAACTCATTTTAAAATAAAGTAACTTATCTTTACTTTCCAAGAGTGCCCCTCCTCTCCTCTTATAAAAGGCCCCCACCTCTACCTCTTTTCCCACACTCCCAAATCCTTTGGCTCGGCCAAACCCTGCCCATTTTGTCTCTCCACTTCCCTCTATTACTCCTTGAAGCCTCACTTTGGGAAGAAGTCTTCCCAAGTAAGCCTTTGAGCTCAAGCCAAAGGGAGTTACCCGATTTTAAGGTAATGTCTTCTTTTGAGTCCTTTTGTTTTATTTTGCTTCTCCAACCCCCTAAACTCTTTTTATTCTTTTATTTTGTAACAACTCCAGTATCCTCAATATACTATGATGTTGTTATAATAAGGATTTGATCTACACTTACACACACCTACATCTAATGGTTAACGAACATACTGTTTCCGTGGATGGTGAATTTATGCCTCCCGAAACGATGATTGTTCAACATTATTTTAACACCTTAAAAGGTGGAAATTAAGATGTCACTATATTTATATATGATATATAATATGTTTATGTTTTAATTAAGCTTCTGTATTTTTCATTTTGGGTATACCTTTATGGTTTCCATTATGGGTAAACGCGATATCTTCATTTAAGGAAGTGCGGACTACCGCCCCCTTAAAGTGAGTTGATTCATTAAATACCATATGTGAGACGTATAAAGGATGGAAATATGATATTATATATGATATTATACTGGAATTATAATATACCTTTATATCATTATGATTCCATTCTATAAAATACGAAATAGAAATGAAAGTAGCGTTCATGCGTACGTACGGCTTACCGTCTCCATGAACGGTGTATTTCATTTATTACCTCTAAATGATTATGTAATATTATAAATTCATGAATGTACTGGATATATATGACATATATGATATCTACATCATGAATACCATTCTGGATATAATGGATACATGAACAACATGTAATTATAAAGGGCTTATTTTCGACTCAAGTACCAATGATCGTTAAAATGACCGTTATTAACTTAAATAATTACATAGTGTTCATGACATGGTAATAAGTGATATAAAAGGAATAATGAACTTGAAAAGGGTTCTTAAGCAAGTAGAAATTAACTCAAGTTTATTATTCAGGACATTAAAGAATGATCGAGTCAAGTCGGACCCGAGGTATGGGACTTCGTCTCAATCTCCTTTCATTGAGGCATATTTTGTTTTATACACAACCTTTTTTTTATATGGTGTATAAACCCCTTTGACTTTTAAGTTTATTCAAAAGGAATATTTTTTATACGAAGCATTTACTAAACGACAAAAGGGAATGTTTTTGTCGTACGTATGTGGTGACAACGACTTCTCTGCCGCCTTGACTATTATTTGAGTTTCGGCTTCCTCTACAAGCCATACCTTTTTTTAAAAGAAAAATAAATACCATGTTTTACTTTTCTTTTATTTTGGTATTGAAAATTTTTTTCATAATGTTTTTATATCAATGTTTTGTATTGATATCTTGTTATTTAAAGGTGGAAATGTTATGTTTCCTTTATGCATGTTTTATGTGATACGATTATGTCGAGGTTCTTGGGAATTATTATGAAGATGGGTGGTTCCGTGATAGACTAAGGGCGGGTGAGCCCGATATAGCTCTCCAATGCATTGGGTAACGTGAAGGAGTGAAACATTAAGGTTTCTCTGAAGAGATTTAGGGAATATACTGTGATGGGTATTCCAAACGTAACCTAGAGGGTTACTCCCTACGTAAGAATGTTATGAATGCCTCAAGTTACCTTTATGTCTTATGATTTCTATGATTTATTCATGATTTGATGAGGTATGTTAAAGTGCTTATGTTTTATGGGTAAAGTATGATCTCATTCTTATGTATATATGTACCCATGTTTCCTTTCCATATTTTTATATCCCTTACTGAGCTTTTTATGCTCATCCCATGTTTTTTTGAAATGTTTTTCACAGGTCAAGGGAAAGGTACATGATATGATGATAGTGTCAAGGAAGTGTCAAGAAAGAATCCATGTTTTATTTTAGATATGTTTCCATTTATGGGAATGAAGAATACTATCTTTATGTAACCACTTTGTTTATATGTGGAATGTAATGAAAGTTTTATGATCTAATTCTCTAAAACTCTAAACCCGAAAAGATCCTCAATGTGTAATCTTGTAATAACTCAAGATTAAGTAAGGTTTAAGTCTGGGGCCTTATAGTTGGTATCAAAGGTTTGTTTAGATAACATTAGGAGTTAGAATTCTATTAAATTATTATACAAAAATATTTTTTTTATGGTTAAATTGAAGTGATATAGTATTTGAAGATTACCGTGTTGCTTCATCTAAGACATGTTTGTTCAGAATGGTTTTCCACAGAGGAAATAGGGAAGCAGTGCTAGGAAGGTATACAGAAGGAAATAACCTTCCGAATCAGCATCCTGAGATGGTAGGAATTGGAACTGAACAGTTTGTTGCAGTAATGGAGCAGTTGACTCAAGCGATAAATGGTGGTGGTATCCATGCACGAGATCAGCCAGATCAACCGCAGAGGAACATGTCAGTGGTGGAACATTTAATGAGGCAACATCCCCCATCATTCAGAGGATCATCTCACCCTCTGCTAGCTGAAGGGTGGATTAAAGAACTGGAGAATATTTTCGATGTCATGGGGTGTTCAGACAATAAAAAGGTTAGTCTTGCTATTTACCGTTTGGAGGGTGAGGCAGATCAGTGGTGGTCGATGGTTAAAAATATCAGGGACGCTGATGAGATTGATGCTCTTGACTGGGATGAATTCAGAGGTATGTTTTTGAGAAGTATTTTCCTAAGGTTGTTTGACTTAGGATGGAAAAACAATTCTTGGAATTGAGGCAAGAGGAAGACTCAGTGGCTGCCTATGAAGAAAGGTTCACTCGATTGGAAAGGTATGCTCCAAATTTTATCCGAGACCTTGATAGTAAAATCAATCATTTTTACTCAGGATTAAAGCCAAAATATCGAAGGGCATTAGCTTATCGTGAGTTTAAAAGTTATGGAAAGCTTGTTCGATGTGCTGAGAAGGTGGAAATGGAGTTTGCCGATGATCAAGTGTTCTATAAAAACCAACAGAAGAAGAGACCGAGGTGGCAGAAGAAAGGTAAGAATTCTTCAAAAAAGTCTGATGGTAAGAAAACTAAGTTTCCAGTTTGTGAGAAATGTGGCAAAAGTCATGCTGGGGAATGTCTTCTGAATTCTGGAAATTGCTACCGATGTGGTAAGATGGGACATAAGGCTCGTGATTGCACTGAAAAGGATCAAGGTGAAGGAAAGACCAAATTTGATTTACAATTAGTGAAATGTTATAAGTGCAATGAGATGGGTCACTATGCAAATGAGTGTCTGACAAAGAGATTGAGTGATGGGAAGCAGTTAGACTACAAGTAGAAAGGGGTGGTGAAATCCTTTGCAACTACTTCAGCAGATGTCGGGCCGTCAAATGAAGTTGTATCAGGTACTTTGTTTGTTTTTTCAGATTATGCCAGTGTGTTGTTTGATTCGGGGTATACACATTCTTTCATCTCTGAAACCTTTTCTAGTAAAATGGGAATACCATCTCAAGAAATGACTTCTGAACTTGTGGTAAAAACACCTGGGGGAAATGTTGAGGCAAAAAGAATTTATAAGAATCTTCCTATCCTTATCTATGGAAAGATCCTACTTGAAAACCTTATTGTTCTACCTCTATTAGAGTTTGATGCTATCCTGGGTATGGATTGGCTCTCTATTTACCATGCTAAGATTGACTGTAGAGCTAAAGAAGTTTCTTTTCAGAAAGAATTTCATTTTGTGTACAAGAATGAATCCTTACTGTTGATAACTTATCAAGAGGATAAGAAACTTGTAAAAGATGGAAATGAATGTTACCTTGCACACATCGTTGAAAATAAAAGAAATGTTCAGATTAATGATGTGCCAGTGGTAAATGAGTATCCTGATGTTTTTCCTGATGAGTTCCCTGGAATAATACCAGATCGGGAAGTTGAGTTTACTGTTGACTTAGTTCCTGATGCTAATCCAATTTCAAAACCCCCTTATCGAATGGCTCAAATTGAACTTTTAGAGTTGAAGGAGCAATTGCAAGATTTATTAGAGAAAGGTTTCATTCGACCTAGCACATCACCTTGGGGTGCTCCTGTTTTATTTGTTAAAAAGAAAGATGGTTCTATGAGACTTTGCATTGATTATAGGGCCTTGAATAATATCACTATTAAGAACAAATATCCTTTGCCTCATATCGATGATTTGTTTGATCAGCTCCAGGGAGCTCAGTTTTTTTCAAATATTTACTTGAGATCGGGGTACCATCAGCTGAAGGTAAAGGAGGCAGATATTCCGAAGACCACATTCCGTACGAGATATGGCCATTATGAATTTTTAGTAATGCCTTTTGGGCTAACCAATGCACCTGCTGTATTCATGGACTTAATGAATAGAATTTTCCATGAGTTCTTGGATAAGTTTGTGGTGGTTTTCATTGATGGTATTTTGGTGTTTTCTAAAATTAAAGAGGAGCATGAAGACATTTAAGGGTTATATTGCAAACCTTAAAAGAAAAGAAACTGTATGGAAAATTCATCAAGTGTGAGTTTTGGTTGCAACAAATTTCTTTCCTTGGTCACATTGTTTCTAAATATGTAATAACTTTTGATCCTGTAAAAAAAAAGTTGTGGAAGAATGGCCAAGACCCACAAATGTAACCGAGATTCGCAGCTTCCTTGGTTTGGCAGGCTATTACCGAAGGTTTGTTAGAAATTTTTCACGATTATCTAGTCCAATGACTAAGCTAACTCGGAAGGGTGTTAAGTTTATCTGGACAAAATAATGTGATGATTGTTTTCAGGAATTGAAAAGAAGATTAGTGAATGCTCCAGTTTTGGAACTACCTTCCAGGAATGGTGAGTTTGTTATATACAGTGATGCTTCATTGAAAGGACTTGGTTGTGTCCTAATGCAGAATGATTAGGTAATTGCTTATGCTTCACGACAGTTGAAAACTCATGAGGTAAATTACCCTACACATGATTTGGAATTAGCTGTTGTTGTTTTTGCTTTAAAAATTTGGAGGCATCATTTGTATGGAGTAAAGTGTGAAATATATACCGATCACAAAAGTTTAAAGTATATATTCACTCAGAAAGAGTTAAACATGAGACAGAGGAGATGGCTGGAATTAATCAAGGATTATGATTGTACAATTCATTACCATCCAGGAAAAGCAAATAAAGTGGTTGATGCTTTGAGTCGAAAAAGTAATTCTTCATTAACAATGTTGAGTTTGGAATGTGATCCTTTGGTTAAGGATTTGATGAACTTTGGAATAGAAGTTGTTGGTGCAGGAAGTTCTACTGTTTTGTTTCAGGTATCAGTGAGATCATCTCTATCAAATAGAATCAAGCAAGCACAAAAGTAAGACAGTGAGTTGCAGAAAAAGGTAGAGCTGGTTCAGAAAGGTAAGTTGCATGAATTCAACATTGATAATGATTGTGTTTTGAGATTTGGGAAGAGATTGTGTGTGCCTTGTGATTCACAGTTGAAGAGAGAGTTGTTATGTGAAGCTAATAGTTCTCCATTTTTAGTTCATCCTGGAAGTACTAAGATGTACAGAGATCTGTGGGAGTATTACTGGTGGGATGGAATGAAAAGAGATATTTCTGATTTTACTGTGAAGTGTTTGACGTGTCAATAGGTTAAAGTAGAGCGGCAGTTACCGAAAGGGATGCTACAGCCTTTACCACTGCCAGAGTGGAAATGGGAGAATATATCCATGGACTTTGTTGTGGGATTACCGAAGACATCTCGATGTAATAATTCAATCTGGGTTATTGTTGATCGCTTGACCAAGTCTGCTCATTTCCTTGCTATACGAGATACTTTATCCCTGAATCAACTTTCCCGTTTGTATCTTAAAGAGGTAGTCAGGTTACATGGAGTTCCTCTCTCCATTGTATCATATCGTGATCCCAGGTTCACTTCTAACTTTTGGAAAGGCCTTCAGAAGTTGTTGGGTACTGAATTAAATTTTAGTACAACATTTCATCCTCAATTAGATGGGCATTCAGAACGAACAATTCAGACCTTGGAGGATATGCTACAAGCTTGTTCAATGGATTATCAGGGAAGTTGGGACCAACATCTTTCTTTGGTTGAATTTTCATATAATAACAGTTTTCATTCCAGTATACAGATGGCACTATTTCAGGCATTATATGGGAAGCGGTCTCGAACTCCAGCTTTCTGGGATGAAGTGGGTGAAAGGAAGTTGATGGGACCAGAATTGGTAGAATAGATGGCAGACCAAGTTTATCTGATTCAGAAGCACATGAGAACAGCTCAGAGTAGGCATAAGAGTTATGCGGATAACCGGAGGAAGGATCTATCTGTCGAGGTAGGTGATCATGTTTTTCTCAAGGTTTCTCCTTAGAAAAGTGTGATGAGATTTGGTAAGAAAGGAAAGATGAGTCCAAGGTTTATTGGACCATATGAAATTCTGGAGAGAGTTGGATCAGTTGCTTACCGAGTGGCTTTACCTCCGAGTTTATCTCAGGTACACAATGTTTTTCACGTTTCAATGTTAAGGAAGTACATGCCAGATCCATCTCATGTTTTGAGTCTAGAGGTAGTTCAGCTGGAAGAGAACCTATCTTATGAGGGACAACCGGTCCAGATTATTGACCACAGGGCGCAAGTGTTATGGAATAAGGTGATTCACCAGGTAAATGTTTTGTGGAAAAACCACATGATTGAAGAGGCAACATGGGAATATGAAAATTCAATGAGGGATAAGTACCCCCATTTATTTGATAAGTAAATAAATTGCGGGGACGCAGTTTTCTAAAGGGGGGAAGGATGTAACATCCCAAGTAATTAATGAATAATAGATATTTTTATCTATGTCTATTAATGATTAAGAAAGTGTTTTAGAGGCTTCAAATGAAAATAAATACAATCTTATGCATGGAATACACTAATATTCTTAAAAGATTGTTTTACTGCCTTTTGATGGAAAACCCTTTTTAAATCTATCTTTCGACAATTTTATAAGCTATGTTTGTCAAAATAAACTTATTATTTATGATTGGGACATCAAAATTTACATTGTGTGAATTTTTGGTATTTTTCTGATAAAGATCATTTTTAATGAATAGTGAAAAATGTTGTATTTTAATTCAAAAACTCTTTTTAATCTAATTTATTTATATGATTAGATTATCTTTTGAATTGGTTTTGAAGTTAAATTATAATATATTTTTACCATTTTATCCAATGGTGGTCATTGGAATCAATTTCACTTTGAAATTGGACGTAAACTGGTGTCAATGTTTTGATACTTATTGTTTCATAAAAACACACTATTTGCTCTGACAGCGGGAATTAATTATTAAATTAATTAATGTGACTTATATGTTTTTAATTTTGTAAAATAGACTTCATTTTTGAATTCATAATATCAAATATAGCTTAGGGTGATGTTTTGGTATTTTTCTGAAAAACTTCAATTTTTGATGAATAGTGAAATCACTAAGTGGTAGTTAAAGAAACTGATTTTTCGTTTAAATGAAAATTTGCCACCTTTTTCTTTTGAATTTCAAAAATCCAACATACATGGTTGTCATTAAGAAGTAAAATGTGGTTCAATGAGATTAAAATAATTTTTTGGTGAATAGTAACTTATTAAGTTTTTAATCGCGATTAGTGGTAATTAGTGTAGTTTAAGGTAAAAATAATGCTTTAATAATATGAAATGACCTAGACACATGTCCTAACCTTATTTTATGTGTCATGGACGACCAAGAAAAGCCATGGGTCAACTTGGGGACCCCATGGAGCCACTTTGGTTGGGAAATGACATAAATAACTTTTTATTTAATGTAAAAGTAAAAATGGCACAAACATAATATGTTTTACGAAAACAATTTTTACATGGGGTTATAAAGATAAGATTTTTGATTATAAATAGTCATTGGAAATATAAAAATATTTCCTAAATCATAGTATTTTTTTTATATAATTTTTAGACTTTAAATAAATTAAATTATTTATGACATCATGATGATGCAGCGATGACCTCATTATTTAACGATTTAAATAAAATGGAATGATAATGTAAAATTTAAGACCTACCCATGTCCAAAACCTATTGAATGGGTGGATTTAGAACCCTTATCACCTTATCCTTGAATTATATCAATGTGGGACCTTTTTAATTTGAAACTCATTTTAAAATAAAGTAACTTATCTTTACTTTCCAAGAGTGCCCCTCCTCTCCTCTTATAAAAGGCGACCACCTCTACCTATTTTCCCACACTCCCAAAGCCTTTAGCTCGGCAAAAACCTGCCCATTTTGTCTCTCCATTTCCCTCTCTTACTCTTTGAAGCCTCACTTTGTGAAGAAGTCTTCCCAAGGAAGCCTTTGAGCTCAAGCCAAAGGGAGTTACCCGATTTTAAGGTAATGTCTTCTTTTGAGTCCTTTTGTTTTATTTTGCTT
This sequence comes from Viscum album, assembly GCA_963277665.1. Taxonomy (NCBI): domain Eukaryota; kingdom Viridiplantae; phylum Streptophyta; class Magnoliopsida; order Santalales; family Viscaceae; genus Viscum; species Viscum album. The sequence goes on from OY728138.1 coordinate 1,322,614,874, forward strand.
CTCCAACCTCCTAAACTCTTTTTATTCTTTTCTTTTGTAACAACTCAAGTATCCTCAATATACTAGGATGTTGTTATAATAAGTATTCGAGCTACACTTACACACACCTACATCTAATGGTTAACGAACATACTGTTTCTGTGGATGGCGAATTTATGCCTCCCGAAACGATGATTGTTAAATATTCTTTTAACACATTAAAAGGTGGACATTAAGATGTCACTATATTTATATATGATATATAATATGTTTATGTTTTACTTAATCTTCTGTATTTTTCATTTTGGGTATACCTTTATGGTTTCCGTTATGGGTAAACGCGATATCTTCATTTAAGGAAGTGCGGACTACCGCCCCCTTAAAGTGAGTTGATTCGTTAAATACCATATGTGGGACATATAAAGGATGGAACTATGATATTATATATGATATTATACTTGAATTATAATATACCTTTATATCATTATGATTCCATTCTATAAAATACGAAATAGAAATGAAAGTAGCGTTCATGAGTACGTACGGCTTGCCGTCTCCATGAACGGTGCATTTCATTTCTTACCTCTAAATGATTATGTAATATTATAAATGCATACATGTACTGGATATATATGACATATATGATATCTACATCATTAATACCATTCTGGATATAATGGATACATGAACAACATGTAATTATAAAGGGCTTATTTTTGACTCAAGTACCAATGATCATTAAAATGACCGTTATTAACTTAAATAATTAGATAGTGTTCATGACATGGTAATAAGTGATATAAAAGGAATAATGAACTTGAAAAAGGTTCTTAAGCAAGTAGAAATTAACTCATGTTTATTATTCAGGACATTAAAGAACGATCGAGTCAAGTCGGACCCGAGGTATGGGACTTCATCTCAATCTCCTTTCATTGAGGCATATTTTGTTTTATACACAACCTTTTTTTATATGGTGTATAAACCCCTTTGACTTTTAAGTTTATTCAAAAGGAATCTTTTTTATATGAAGCGTTTAATAAATGAAAAAAGGGAATGTTTTTGTCGTACGTATGCAGCGACAATGACTTCTCCGCCGCCGTGACTATTATTTGAGTTTCGGCTTCCTCTACAAGCCATACCTTTTTTTAAAAGAAAAATAAATACCATGTTTTAATTTTCTTTTTTTTTTGGTATTGAAAATTGTTTTCATAATGTTTTTATATCAATGTTTTGTATTGATATCTTGTTATTGAAAGGTGGAAATGTTATGTTTCCTTTATGCATGTTTTATGTGATACAATTATGTTGAGGTTCTTGGGCATTATTATGAAGACAGGTGGTTCCGTGATAGACTAAGGGAGGGTGAGCCCGATATAGCTCTCCAATTCATTGGGTAATGCGAAGGAGTGAAACGTTAAGGTTTCTCCGAAGAGATTTAGGGAATTTACTGTGATGGGTATTCCAAACGTAACCAAGAGAGTTACTCCCTACGTAGGAATGTTATGAATGCCTCAAGTTACCTTTATGTCTTATGATTTATATGATTTATTCATGATTTGATGAGGTATGTTAAAGTGCTTATGTTTTATGGGTAAAGTATGATCTCATTCTTATGTATATATGTACCCATGTTTCCTTTTCATATTTTTATATCCCTTACTGAGCTTTTTATGCTCATCCCAAGTTTTTTTGAAATGTTTTTTCACAGGTCAAGGTAAAGGTACATGATATGATGATAGTGTCAAGGAAGTGTCAAGAAAGAATCCATGTTTTATTTTAGATATGTTTCCATTGATGGGAATGAAGAATACTATCTTTATGTAACCACTTTGTTTATATGGGGAATGTAATGAAAGTTTTATGATCTAATTCTCTAAAACTATAAACCCGAAAAGATCCTCAATGTGTAATCTTGTAATAACTCAAGATTAAGTAAGGTTTAAGGCTAGGGCCTTATACCCATGCATCACCACTTTTTTCCCTTTAACACTTTTAAAAGTCTCAAAACTTTCCCAACCATTTCTCATATGCTTCATGTACTTAAAAGCACTAAACAAGGGTTACTTACCAGAAACCCGGGGTACTAAATTCTCTCCACCATTGGCCTTTTCGTCCCCAGAAAGTAGAACACCCTCGCTTTCCTAAAAGAGTTCTGGCCACTGCTCTTTCATTTCTTTCTCGCGTTCCCAAGTCTCTTCCTGAATCTGACCATATTGCCACAAAATCCGCACTAGACTGATTCTTTTTTCCATTCAAGACTTTCTCTTTCTTATCCACAATCCATACCAGAATATGTACCAATGAAGCATCTGACTCTAGGTCAACGTGATCCCATTTGATCACGTGGTCAGGATCAGGCTGATATTTCTTCAATTGAGATACATGGAACACATTATGCACTGCACTGAATCGTGGTGGTAATGCCAACCGATATGCAACCTCACCAACCCATTCCAGTATCTCAAAAGGGACTATGTATTGAGGAGATAATTTTCTCTTCTTCCCAAAATGACGATGTCCAAGACTTGGAGAGATTCTTAAAAAGACATGATCACTCACCAAAAATGACAATGGTCTTTGGCGATGATCCACATAAGATTTCTGATGACTCTGTGCCATCTACAACCTATTTTTTACCAACTGAATCTTCTCCATTTTTTCTTGGACAAGGATCGGCCCAACTAGTGAAGTCTCACCTATTTCCACCCAAAAAAGTGGGGAATGGAAAGGACACCCATACAATGATTCAAATGGAGCCATGTGTATCGAGGCCTAAAAACTATTGTTATATGAGAACTCTACTAAAGGAACATGCTCTTCCCATGATCCAAACAATCCATTACACAAGCTCGCAACATGTCTTCCAACGTTTGTATCATCCTTTCGAATTATCCATCCATCTGAGGATGATACGCCGTACTCATATTCAACTGAGTTCCCAGGGATTACTATAAGGATATCCAGAAACGAGATTTGAACTTCAGATCTCTATCTGAGATGATAGACACTGGTACACCATTCCTCTTTACCACTTCTCAGATATTGATTTTTGAAATATCTTGCACTGTATGAGTTTCACGAATAGGGATGAAATGGACCGACTTGGTTAGGTGATCCACTATCACCCAAATGGCATCGTGTTTCCGGACCGTTCTTGGAAGAACTGTAACAAAATACATTGCTATCTAATCCTATTTCCACACTGGGATAGGTAAATATTGTAACATACCAGCTGGTCTCTGATGCTCTGCTTTAACCTGCTGACAAGTTAAGCACCATGAGACGAACTCAACCACCTTCCTTTTCATGCCGCTCCACCAAAACTACACCTTCAACACCTTATAAATCTTCTGTGTACCTAGGTGTACAACCCATATTGAATGGTGGTAAGCATGAAGGAGTTGTTCTTGAGTAGTTAAAGGTACAGCCATCCGATCTCGAAATCGCAAAACTGAACTCCCATCCAGCTTCCATCCCTCAATGGTCTCCCCACCATTGAGTTTTGAACCCATTGCAACATAGTATACATTGGATTCTTGTGCCTCATTTACTATCTCCACCAAATCAGGAACAAGCGCAACTAGAAAGAAGACTGGAACATCAGCTTGGTCTTCACATTCCATACGCATGTCGGCTAAGACCGATATCAATTGACACTCATCTGAATCTTCTTGCACCAACTGAGCATACGACTTTCTGCTAAATGCATCGGCCACCGAATTGCAATTACCCGGTGTATATATCAAGTCAAAGTAAAACATCTGAAGATACTCTATCCATCTCCTCTTCCTCAGATTCAAATATCGTTGTGAGAAAATTTGCTTCAAACTTTTATGATCCGTAAACATAGTGAATTTCTCACCAAAGAGATAATTACGCCATGTCTTCAAGGCATGGAAAACTGCAGCTAAATCCAAATAATGTGTTGGGTAGTTCTTTTCATGCACTCTCAACTGTCTTGAGCCATAAGAAACAACATTTTCTCCTTGAACGAAACATCCCAACCCAGATCCTGAAGCATCACAATACACCACGTACCCCTGTCCTGGTTCCAGAAAAATCAATATGGGTGCTGATGTAAGGTGAAATTTCAACTCTTGAAAAGATCTCTGATATTACTCAGTCTATTGAAATGCACTATTCTTCTTTGTCAATGCTGTTTTAGTCGAAGTTAGCCGTGATATGTCATGCACAAAGCATTATTAATAACTAGATAAACCAAGAAAACATTGTATTTCAATGACATTTTTCGGAGGTTTCCAAGAAAGAACAACTTCAATTATTTCTGGATCCACTAAAACACCTTTCTCAGAAACAAAATGGCCCAGAAAGTGTACTTCTTGTATCCAAAAACTGCACTTTGATAATTTAGAATACAATTGATAGTCTCTCAAGATTTCCAACACTATCGAAAAGTGTTTCTCATGCTCAGACCTTGTTCTTGAATACACCAATATGTCATCCACAAACACCACAGCAAAAGAATCCAGATATAACTGAAATATCTGATTCACCAATGCCATAAAGACTACTGGTGAATTCGTAAGACCAAAAGGCATGACTACATATTTGTAGTGGCCATATCTAATTCTGAAGGCTAGATTGGCGAATCTTCCTCCAAGACCCATGATGAAATATGGGTGATTTCATTGTGGCTCGATTGATCACATGAAACAATAATGTACAGCACCACCGAGAGCATTCCAAAATTTCAACAAGATGCGGAAACTTCAGCGATATTGTCACAGTGCTCCACGGTCGGGTGTTCGTGACACTTCTCAGGTGTTGCAAGAATCTTATGCTTGGACATAGTGAGGACAGAAAAATTAGTCTCTCCAGCAGAAAGAGCTAGCTATGTTGATTCCAGGAATACCATGACTCCTTAGGCAGGGTAATCTAAACAAGGCAATAAAGAGCAAAGTGCTGCAACAAAGCAATTGTATGGAGCGGAACACGTGATTGTGGATGACCAGTCTGGACCATCTACGCTGAGAGGTATGATTGTAACGACCCAATATTTTGGAGTAGTATATTAACTTACTCTTAATGATTTAATAAGATGTTAATGGTTAATGCAGAAAGAGGAGTCGATGGCTTCATCCAGTAGACTCAACCCTTATGAAGCCCACTTATCAGAGCTTGGGAAGGAGGTAGCATCTGTGGGCTTCGCTTTGGACCAAGCCTAAGCCGAGCTCCAGCGTGTCAAGCTTGAACGGAAACGCCTACGGGAGAATTTCAAGTTAGTAGAGATTACTACTAGGGCAATGTTATCTGAGCCTCCCTCAGATTCTCTCACCATAGCACACCTTACACTTAGGTCATATGCCGGTGTTATAAGGGGATATGTGACGAGACCCTAGCTTCCTTGTGTAATCCCTTCGGGTGAATAAATTGAGATTTCTTCCTTTAGTGATGTTTGTGAATTTTCAAATGTCCAGATAATTTTAGAATGTATTTTATTGATGAATTAAAAAAAAAAGGATATTTTAAAATATTTATGTAAACCCTAAATAACTAATGATGTGTAATGATTTTCAAAAAATGGTCTTCTACAAAAGTGTTCAGTAAGGAATTTTGAGTCTAATAAGATCAACTTAATTTTTGATGAATAGTAAATTATGAATAGTGATTTTATGCTTAGGATTAGTAATGTGACCAAATGGATTAGTAATTTCACTCAAAGAAAGTTTTAATATAATTTAGACACCCAGATTAAGTAATGTGATTCAATAAAATGGATAAATAACGGTTTCATAAATTATTAATCAAGTATTAGTTTTTTCGGGTGAATAGTGTTTTTTTAATTAAAAATTTAATTAAAAATAATTAGAAAATTATTTTTATAAAAATGACTTTATTTTTGAACTCAGAGCATCGATATTATGTTATGGTAATTTTTGGGGTTTTTTTCTGAAAAAATGAATTTTCGATGAATAGTGTTTTTATTTAAAAATTAAATTAAAAATATTTAGAAAATTATTTTTATAAAATGGATTTCATTTTTGAAATCGGAGCATTGATATTTGGTTAAGTTGAAATTTTGGGATTTTTCTGAGAAAGTTGAATTTTTAGTGAATAGTAAAAATACAGTTTTAGGGTTTCGGTATGTTTAATGACATCATAACTGTGTCATGATGATGTCATGAGATCTTTTAAGGGTTTTCCTGCCAAGGGTTATGAATTATTGTTTTGGGGGCCCCATGTGGCCTAACTTTATGAAAAATATCATGAGAGAGCACATGGGTTTGAGAAAAGCACTTGTGAGGTGTCCCTTGGCCATTAATGCATTGTCCCCTCACTTTCCCTATAAATACCCACCCTTTCCTCCTTTATTTTTCACTCCCAACTCTCCCCCAACGAAGTTCTGGTCTCCTTACCTTCCAAGGAGTCCTCCCAAGGTTCCCCCAAGCCCTCAAGGTCCAAAACTTTGAGTTTCAAGAGTCACGTTTTAAGGTAAGGGATCCGACCTCTCTCTTTCTTTTCATGTAATCTCTTTTATGTCATTCCTTTTATGCTACATGTTCTTATGTGAGAGGATGTTCTTTTATATTCCTCTTACTTCCATTTTCATGTTTATATTATGAGAGATCCACTCTCACTCTCATCATTTCATTTTATGAAAGTTTAAGTGACGCCGTTAGGCTGCCGAATTTTTAAGGGATCCTTTCACCCTTCTCATTTTTCAAGTTTGATTTTCATATCAAGTCTTTCAAGTTCCTTTTTTATTATGTTGGGGTATGATCTCTATATCTATCATACTGATATCTTATGATCATATTATGAGAGACCCTATTTTATCTTGTCAATTCATTTTTATTGAAGTTTAAGTGACGCCGTTAGGCTGCCGAATTTTCATAAGAGAAATCTAATTTTTGTCTTCCTTCCATGTTTTTCATTTCAAATGGTATGTCCTCCAAATTTCATTACCATGTCCATATATCCTTCTTATTCTATTCCCTTACTGTTTTATGGATCATTTATGAGTGGGTGACCCATGTCCCCTCTCTTTTCAATGTTTTCTAAAACCCCGAAACTTAGCCGTTATGCTGCAGAATTTTCCCCTCAAAATGCCTCTCTCTTTTCTCAAAAATTATTTTATGTTATAAAGTGAATACTCAAAACTCTTATTTATACAAGGGTATTCACATATATATCAAAATGTTCCATTCTAAATTCTTGGATTTACATACATGAGACCCGCTTTCCCTTTCCGTGGGTTTAAAGTGACGTAAAGATCATGTCTTTAAAGCAGTTTTTAAAACGTTATGATTATGAAATGAAACCCATTTATTTTATGCTATATGGGTTATTTATGAAATGTTTGATGATGATATATGTGGATCACATGATAATAAAGGCAAATTTAAGGGTGCGCCCTGATAGCGCTCCAATGCATTGGGTAATGATGTAACCACTAGAGATTACAATTTTCACGATACCTTGGTGAGTAACCTTGGTAATTTTCAAATGACACCTTGGGGATGGACCTTGGTGATATGTTCATGATTGTCTATGTTAAATGATGTAGCCACATAATCAAGTTATGAAAAATGTTATTTTTATTATGAAATGTCTCATGATTTATTTCTCATGCCTTAAAGTTCTTTTCATGTCCTTATTGAAGTATATCAAGTTCACATGTAAAATGTTCCTCTTGTTCCCTTACTGGGCCTTCTGCTCACCCTTTATTTTGATGTATGTCCCCAGGTTATGAGATGCAGTAATGAACCTAGGATGAACTTAAGGAGAAGCCTTTCAAGTGTTTAAGAAGAATGATTTGTGTTGCTTTCATGTATTTTGTTCCTGGTTTCCAAGACACTAGACCTTAAAGATCCTCAGTTTTGTGTAATGTAATGAAAGTTTATGTTTTAGAAAAAGGCGGGATGCTATAGTTGGTATCAAAGGATGGTTTAGTTATTTGTGGAAATTAGGATATAAAAACTTTAGGAAGAACCCCATAGAATAGTTTAAACATAGGAAAACTTCCTGGTATTTTGGTAAGTATTGAGTAAGTGGTTTATCAAACAAATACATCCATGTCTGGATACGAGCAGGTAGAGGCGGCTCTGGCACAAATGTACATAGGGATAAAACCCGAAAACACCGCTTTGAGCTAGACTCGAACGAGAATTGGTGCACGATAACAGTCCTTGCTTCACTCTTGGTTACGACACTCCCGGGGGATATGTTTGGTTAATCACAAGCTTTTTATGAATCATTATGAAGGAATTATAGAAAAGTGTAATTGTCTAAGCATGAAGTCTTAGTTAAAAAATCCATAAATGAAATAAGTTTCTTACTAAGGTTTTATTCTTTTAGAAAATGGCGGGAAATAGGAGGAATCGTGCCAATGGTGACCGCCATGCACCATGTGCTGACGGCCCTCCGATGGAAGCCGGAATGGAAACATTCATGCGAATGACGAACCAACTGACTCAAGTTATGAGTAATAACTTGAATCAAGCTGAGAGGCCGACCTCACCACGAAAGGAAAAACTTTCTGTTGAGTCTTTCATGCATCAACGACCACCAACATTCAGTGGATCTACTGACCCATTGGTTTCGGAACAATGGATAAGCTCCATTGAAAAGATCTTTTCTGTACTTCATTGTTCGGAACAAGAAAAAGTCACCCTTGCTGTTTACCGCCTAGAGGGAGAAGCTGATCAGTGGTGGTCACTGATCAAAATCACGAAGCCACGAGGAGAGATGGAAGATATGGAGTGGGAAGAGTTCCGGGGAATATTCTTTAATAAGTATTTCCCTCGTTCGATGAGAACGAGAATGGAGAAAGAATTTCTCGATCTGAAGCAAAAGGAGAATGAATCAGTTGGAACCTACGAGATGAACTTCACAAGGCTTTCCTGTTATACCTCAAGCTTCGTCATGGACCCTAATGGGAAGGTTAATAGATTCTTTGGTGGACTACGACCTCATCTACGGAAGAATCTAGCCAACAGGGACTATGATAGCTATGAAGAAATTGTTCGAAGTGCTATGAAAGTTGAACTAGAGTTTGGGGAGACACAGTGGTCTCACAAATCTAATGAGAAGAAGAGAACTCTAGAACCAAGCCTGGGAAGAAGTTTTGATCAGGAAAGAGGTGGAAAGCATATGCAACATTCCACATGAAATAAATGTGGGAAGAAGCATTCGGGGAACTGCTTGATCAGAAGTGGTAAGTGCTATAGGTGTGGAAAAGAAGGCCATATTTCTCTAAATTGTCGTAGTGATGTGAAGCCTCAACTTCCCAACACTAACGATAGAGGAAAGATGGTTCTGGCCATAACCAAAGTCACATGCTTCAAGTGTGGACAGCTTGGGCACTTTGCTAATCAATGTCCAAATCCGAGGGTGGTGGAGGGGAATCACTATCAACCTCAGCAGAGGCCAAGGGAGCAAGGTCGTGATTTCGCTATCACAACAACTGAAGTTGAAGTTCTAAAAGATGTGGTAGCAGGTACTCTTGTTGTCCTCTCAAAACTAGCAAGTACTTTATTTGATTCTTGTTCTACGCATTCCTTTATTTCCTCCAAGTTTGCAAGGAATATAGAATCAATCCCCGAACTGCTAGAGGTAGAGTTGTCAGTCAAGACTCCAAGTGGGATTATCCATGCATCAACAGTGTTTAGACACTCTAGTGTTTACTTTAGTGAGCACAATCTTATCACAAATCTAGTAGTCATTCCCATGTTGGAATTCGACGTTATACTAGGGATGGACTGGCTCTCAAAGTATAATGCTAAGATCAAATGTAGAAGTAAGGAAATCTCAGTAGTCTTGAATGAACGGCCTACAGTTATCTTCCAAGGAGAGATATCCCGAACTGATCCCTATCTAGAAGCACCTCCTATAGCTTTCTTTATGGAGTTAATCGGTGATGAGGAAGAAGGGAAAGGGATCATACAAATTGAAGATGTTCCAATTGTTCAGGAGTACATGGATGTATTTCCTAAGGAGTTACCTGGACCTCCCCCAGAAAGAGAGGTAGAGTTCTCCATTGAACTCATACCTGGGTCTCAACCGATATCAAAGACTCCATATAGAATGGAAAATGTGGAGCTAGAGGAGTTAAAGAAAAAACTCCAAGACTTGTTGGAGAAGGGGTTTATCCGACCGAGTGTGTCTCCTTGGGGGGAACCAGTTCTCTTTGTGAAGAAGAAGGATGGATCAATGTGGCTATGCATTGATTATAGAGAACTGAACGGGATCACAGTGAAGAACAGATACCCTCTTCCAAGAATTGATGATTTATTTGACCAACTTTGTGGGGCTCAATTCTTCTCTAAGATTGACCTTCGATCTGGTTATCATCAACTGAGGGTGAGGAAGGAAGATATTCCAAAGACTGCCTTCCGATCAAGATATGGGCATTATGAGTTTACTGTTATGCCTTTCGGCTTGACTAATGCTCCTGCTATTTTCATGGATTTGATGAATAGAGTCTTTAAGGACTACCTTGATAACTTTGTGGTAGTTTTTATTGATGATATTTTGATATATTCAAAAAGTTGTGTGGAGCATGAAGATCATCTGAGGGTTATTTTGAAAACTCTATGGAAGGAGAGGCTCTTTGGGAAGTTCAGCAAGTGTGAGTTTTGGTTACAACAAGTGGCTTTCTTGGGGAACATCGTAACCAATGAAGGAATCTCGGTTGACCCTGCAAAGACAATGGTTGTGGAGGAGTGGCCTCAACCCACAACAGTAACTGAGATTCGTAGTTTCCTTGGTTTAGCGGGATATTATAGGAGGTTTGTGAAAAACTTTTCACGGCTTTCTAATCCACTAACCAAGTTGACTCGAAAAGGGGTTAAGTTCATCTGGACAAAGGAATGCGAGGAAATTTTCCAAGAGCTGAAGAAGAGATTGGTTACTGCACCTGTGTTAACACTACCCTCTATCGGAGAAGGAGTCGTTATTTTTAGCGATGCATCTCTGAAAGGGCTTGGGTGCGTCCTCATGCAAAATGACAAGGTAATTGCTTATGCATCTCGACATTTGAATATTCATGAGTAGAATTATCCTACGCATGATCTAGAGATGGCGACCGTTGTTTTTGCTCTAAAGATATGGAGGCACTATCTTTATGGGGAGAAATGTGATATATACACTGACCACCAAAGTCTAAAGTATATTTTCACACAGAAAGAATTTAACATGAGACAAAGGAGATGGTTGGAGCTTATTAAAGACTATGATTGTTCAATTCATTATCACCCTGGAAGAGCAAACAAAGTCGTGGATGCGTTAAGAAGGAAAGATCCTGTTGTTCTGGCAACAATGAAAATCCTAGGGGATCCCTTGATTAAAGATATAGTAAAACTGGACATGGGAATTATAAGTAAAGGGACATCATCAACCATATCCCAAATGATTTCTCAACCTTCATTACTAGAGAAGATCAAGAAGGCTCAAAAAAAAGATCCTTTGCTGCAGGAGATGTTTGAGGCTGTAAAGGATGGTGAGTTCCCTGATTTCAATGTTGATCAAGAAGGTGTATTGAAATTTCGTACAAGACTATGTGTTCCATCTATTCCGGAGATAAAGAAAGAACTGATGGATGAAGCTCATAGCTCTACTTTCTATATACATCCGGGAAGCACTAAGATGTATAGAGATCTTCGTGATCATTATTGGTGGGATAACATGAAGATGGAGATTGCTGATTACACTACAAGGTGCCTAGTGTGTCAGCAAGTAAAGGCAGAACGACAACTTCCTAAGGGGGTATTACAACCGCTACCCATACCAGTATGGAAGTGGGATAATATCACTATGGACTTTGTAACTGGTCTCCCGAAAACATCCAAAGGAAACAATGCAATATGGGTTATTGTGGACCGTCTCACCAAGACAACCCATTTTATCTCTATTCGGGAAGATTTCTCTTTGGATCAGCTTGCCAAGATATACGTGAAGGAAGTGGTAAGGCTGCATGGGGTACCACTATCCATCGTATCTGATCGTGACCCAAGATTCACATCAAAATTCTGGAGAAGTCTTCAACATGCTCTGAATACTGAATTGGATTTTAGTACGGCCTATCATCCTCAAACTGATGGCCAATCTGAAAGGACTATTCAGACACTTGAAGACATGCTGAGATTATGCTCAATGGAATTTAAAGGTGGATGGGATCAACACCTCCCATTAGTTGAGTTATCCTATAACAACAGCTACCATTAGAGTATTCAGATGGCACCCTATGAAGCTCTGTATGGAAAGCGATGTAGAACTCCTACTTGTTGGGATGAAACTGGTGAGAGGAAGCTTCTTGGGCCTGATCTCGTGCAAGAGATGACGGAACACGTTCATTCCATCCAACAACACATAAAAGCTGCTCAAAGTCAGCAGAAGAGCTATGCTGACAATCGTCGAAGGGACTTGGAGTTTGGTGTTGGCGACAAAGTCTTCCTTCGAATTTCTCCATGGAAGAGAGTCATGCGGTTTGGGAAGAAAGGGAAGCTCAGACCTAGGTACATTGGCCCCTATGAAATCCTTGATCGCATAGGAGCAGTGGCCTATCGTCTAGCACTTCCACCGAACCTAGCTCAATTTCATGATGTCTTCCATGTATCTCTCTTGAGGAAGTACATACCCGACCCTTCGCATGTACTGAACCCAGAGGTGGTACAACTGGAACATGACCTCTCTTATGAGGAGCAGCCAGTGGAGATCTTGGACCGTAGAGACAAGGTCCTACGAAACAAGACTACCCACCTTGTGAAAGTGTTGTGGAGGAATCACAAATATGAAGAAGCGACTTGGGAGCCTGAGGAAACAATGAAGCAAAAGTACCCTCACCTTTTCGACTAGGCCTCAAGTGTAAATTTCGGGGACGAAATTTCTTAAGGGGGGAAGAATGTAATGACCCAATCTTTTTGAGTAGTATATTAACTTACTCTTAATGATTTAATAAGATGTTAATGTTTAATGCAGAAAGAGGAGTCGATGGCTTCATCCAGTAGACTCAACCCTTATGAAGCCCACTTATCAGAGCTTGGGAAGGAGGTAGCATCTGTGGGCTTCGCTTTGGACCAAGCCCAAGCCGAGCTCCAGCATGTCAAGATTGAACGGAAACGCCTACAGGAGAAGTTCAAGTTAGTAGAGATTACTACTAGGGAAATGTTATCTGAGCCTCCCTCAGATTCTCTCACCATAGCACACCTTACACTTAGGTCATATGCCGGTGTTATAAGGGGCTATGTGATGAGACCCTAGCTTCCTTGTGTAATCCCTTCGGGTGAATAAATTGAGATTTCTTCCTTTAGTGATGTTTGTGAATTTTCAAATGTCCAGATAATTTTAGAATGTACTTTATTGATGAATTAAAAAAAAGGATATTTTAAAATATTTATGTAAACCCTAAATAACTAATGATGTGTAATGATTTTCAAAAAATGGTCTTCTACAAAAGTGTTCAGTAAGGAATTTGGAGTCTAATAAGATCAACTTAATTTTTGATGAATTGTAAATTATGAATAGTGATTTTACGCTTAGGATTAGTAATGTGACCAAATGGATTAGTAATTTCACTCAAAGAAAGTTTTAATATAATTTAGACACCTAGATTAAGTAATGTGATTCAATAAAATGGGTAAATAACGGTTTCATAAATTATTAATCAAGTATTAGTTTTTTCGGGTGAATAGTGTTTTTTTAATTAAAAATTTAATTAAAAATAATTAGAAAATTATTTTTATAAAAATGACTTTATTTTTGAACTCAGAGGATCGATATTATGTTATGGTAATTTTTGGGGTTTTTTTGAAAAAATGAATTTTCGATGAATAGTGTTTTTATTTAAAAATTAAATTAAAAATATTTAGAAAATTATTTTTATAAAATGGATTTCATTTTTGAAATCGGAGCATTGATATTTGGTTAAGGTGAAATTTTGGGATTTTTCTGAGAAAGTTGAATTTTCAGTGAATAGTAAAAATACAGTTTTAGGGTTTCGGTATGTTTAATGACATCATAACTGTGTCATGATGATGTCATGAGATCTTTTAAGGGTTGGCCGGCCAAGGGTGATGAATTATTGTTTTGGGGGCCCCATGTGGCCTAACTTTATGAAAAATATCATGAGAGAGCACATGGGTTTGAGAAAAGCACTTGTGAGGTGTCCCTTGGCCATTAATGCCTTGTCCCCTCACTTTCCCTATAAATACCCACCCTTTCCTCCTTTATTTTTCACTCCCAACTCTCCCCCAACGAAGTTCTGGTCTCCTTACCTTCCAAGGAGTCCTCCCAAGGTGCCCTAAGCCCTCAAGGTCCAAAACATTGAGTTTCAAGAGTCACGTTTTAAGGTAAGGGATCCGACCTCTGTCTTTCTTTTCATGTAATCTCTTTTATGTCATTCCTTTTATGCTACATGTTCTTATGTGAGAGGATGTTCTTTTATATTCCTCTTACTTCCATTTTCATGTTTATATGATGAGAGATCCACTCTCACTCTCATCATTTCATTTTATGAAAGTTTAAGTGACGCCGTTAGGCTGCCGAATTTTTAAGGGATCCTTTCACCCTTCTCATTTTTCAAGTTCGATTTTCATATCAAGTCTTTCAAGTTCCTTTTTTATTATGTTGGGGTATGATCTCTATATCTATCATACTGATCTCTTATTATCATATTATGAGAGACCCTATTTGATCTTGTCAATTCATTTTTATTGAAGTTTAAGTGACGCCGTTAGGCTGCCGAATTTTCATAAGAGAAATCTAATTTTTGTCTTCCTTCCATGTTTTTCATTTCAAATGGTATGTCCTCCAAATTTCATTAACATGTCCATATATCCTTCTTATTCCGTTACCCTACTGTTTTATGGATCATTTATGAGTGGGTGACCCATGTCCCCTCTCTTTTCAATGTTTTCTAAAACCCCGAAACTTAGCCGTTATGCTGTAGAATTTTCCCCTCAAAATGCCTCTCTCTTTTCTCAAAAATTATTTTATGTTATAAAGTGAATACTCAAAACTCTTATTTCTACAAGGGTATTCACATATATATCAAAATGTTCCATTCTAAATTCTGGTATTTACATACATGAGACATGCTTTCCCTTTTCGTGGGTTTAAAGTGACGTAAAGATCATGTCTTTAAAGCAGTTTTTAAAACGTTATAATTATGAAATGAAACCCATTTATTTTATACTATATGGGTTATTTATGAATTTTTTGATGATGATATATGTGGCTCACATGATAATGAAGGAAAATTTAAGGGTGCGCCCTGATAGCGCTCCAATGCATTGGGTAATGATGTAACCACTAGAGATTACAATTTTCACGATACCTTGGTGAATAACCTTGGTAATTTTCAAATGACACCTTGGGGATGGACCTTGGTGATATGTTCATGATTGTCTATGTTAAATGATGTAGCCACATCTTCAAGTTATGAAAAATGTTATTTTTATTATGAAATGTCTCATGATTTCTTTCTCATGCCTTAAAGTTCTTTTCATGTCCTTATTGAAGTATATCAAGTTCACATGTAAAATGTTCCTCTTGTTTCCCTTACTAGGCCTTCTGCTCACCCTTTCTTTTGATGTATGTCCCCAGGTTATGAGATGCAGTAATGAACCTAGGATGAACTTAAGGAGAAGCCTTTCAAGTGTTTAAGAAGAATTATTTTTGTTGCTTTCATGTATTTTGTTCCTGGTTTCCAAGACACTAGACCTTAAAGATCCTCAGTTTTGTGTAATGTAATGAAAGTTTATGTTTTAGAAAAAGGCGGGATGCTATAATGATTCTTTTGAATTATAACCTCATGCAAGTGTTGTTTGATACTGGTGCATCACATTATTTTATTGCTTCTCGTATTGTTGATTTGCTGAACTTAAAACATGAAATGATTCCTTTTGCGATAAAAATTCAAACTCCTCTCGGTGAAAGAGAATGTAGAGCCTTCGTGTGTAGAGCATGTTCTATAACTATTGATGGATCTGAGTTGAAATGGGATTTCTCTGTGCTGGAGATGGATGTCTATGATATAATCCTATGTATAGATTGGTTGAAAGAGTTCAGGGATCACATCGACTGTTATAGCAGAACAGTCAGTTTTGCGACTGAGGATGGCGTTGAGCATCTCTTTAGAGAAGAAAGAGTGGTGAAGGCAGGTCCAACGGGCTTGTTGGTACTAGTATTGGCAATGATATCTTATCAGTTGGCTGTGTTAAATTTGTAATCGATGGTAGAGATCACGAATAACAGTTCTCCAGTAGTCGCGGATCAATTTCCTGATGTTTTTCTGGAAAACTTCTTAGGGTTACCACCTATAAGAGAAGTGGAGTTTACGATTTATCTTCTTCTAGGGACCAATCCTATCTCACTTCTATATTATAGGATGGAACCAACAGAGTTAAAGCAATTGAAATCATAGTTGGAAGAACTTGAAAATAAAGGTTTTATTTGGCCAAGCGTGTCTCCATGGGCTACACCAGTTTTGTTTGTAAAGAAAGAAGATGGAACTTTGGGGCTATGTGTGGATTATCATAAAATTAACCAAGTTACGATAAAGAATAGATATCAACTTCCTTGCATTAATGACCTATTTGTTCAATTGAGGGGAACTCAGTGGTTCTGTAAGATTGAATTGCGGTTAGGATATCACCAGTTGTGGGTTCAGAAGGAGGATATTCCAAACACAACCTTCATAAGCAGATATGGCCACTACGAATATGTAGTCATGACTTTTAGTCTTACGAATTCACCAACAATCTTTATAGAATTGATGAATTAGATATTTCAGCGATATCTGGATTCTTTTTTTGTGGTATTTGTGGATGACGTATTGGTGTATTCAATAACAAGGGCTGAGCATGAATAACACTTGACGATAGTGTTGGAAATCTTGAGAGACCATCATTTGTATGCAAAATTATCAAAGTGAAATTTTTGGATACAATAAGTATTCTTTCTAGGCCATGTTGTTTCTGAGAAAGGTGTTTCAGTGAATCCAGAAAAGATAGCAGCTATTCTTTCTTGGCAACCGTCGAAGAATGACTTTGAAATACGAAGTTTTCTTGGTCTAGCTAGTTATTACTGATGCTTTGTGCGTGACTTCTCATGACTAGCTTCGCTTATAACAACATTGACAAAGAATAACAGTGCATTTCAATGCACTGAGGAATTTCGGAGATCTTTTCAAGAGTTGAAAGTTCACCTTACATCAGCACCCATCTTGATTTTGCTGGAACTAGGATAGGGGTACGTGGTGTATTATGACGCTTTAGGATCTGGGTTGGGATGTGTTATCATGCAAGGAGAATATGTTGTTGCTTATGGATCAAGAAAGTTGAGAGTGAATGAAAAAAACTACCCAACACATGATTTGGAGTTAGCTGCAGTTGTCCATGCCTTGAAGACTTGGCGTCATTATCTCTTTGGTGAGAAATTCACTATGTTTACAGATCATAAGAGTTTGAAGCATATTTTCTCACAGCGAGATTTGAATTTGAGGTAGAGGAGATGGATGGAGTATTGTCAAATGTTTGACATTGACGTGATATATACACCGGTTAAGGGAAATTCAGTGGCCGATGCATTAAGCAGAAAGTCATATGCTCAGTTGGTGCAAGAAGCTTCAGATGAGTGGCAGTTGATGTCGGTCCTAGCCGACATGCTTATGGAATGTGAAGTCCAATTTAATTTTGCAGTTTTCTTTCCATTTTCACTTGTTCCTGATTTAGTGGAGATAATAAAGGAGGCACAAGCATCCGATGTAGACTATGTTGCAATGAGTTCAAAACACAATGGTGGGGAGACCATTGAGGGATGGAATATGGATGGGAGTTTAGTTTTGTGGTTTCATGATCAGATAGTTGTACCTTTAACTTCTTAGGAACAAATCCTTCATGATTACCACCATTACAGATGGGTTGTTCATCCAGGAATACAGAAGATGTATAAGTTGTTGAAGGCGCAGTTTTGGTGGATCAGCATTAAAAGGAAGGTGGCTGAGTTCGTCTCACGGCACTTAACTTGTTAGCAGGTTAAATTAGAGCATCAGAAACTAGTTGGTATGTTACAATCTTTACTTATCTCAGTGTGTAAATGGGATCAAATAGCTATGGATTTCATTACAGGTCTTCCAAGAACGATCCGGAAACACGATGCCATTTGGGTGATAGTGGATCGTCTAACCAAGTCGGACCATTTCATCCCTATTAGTGAAACTCATATAGTGGATGATCTTTCAAAAATCTATATCCGAGAAGTGGTAAAGAGACATGGCATACCAGTTTCAATCGTTTTAGATAGAGATCCGAGGTTCACATCTCATTTCTAGCGATCCTTACAGAAATCCCTCAAAACTCAGTTGAATATGAGTACAACGTATCATCCTCAGATGGATGGACAATCTGAAAGGAAGATACAGACATTGTAAGACATGTTTTGGGCATGTGTAATAGATTTTGGTGGATCGTGGGAAGAGAACGTGCCTTTAGTGGAGTTATCATATAACAACAGTTATCAGGCCTCGATACACATGGCTCCATTTGAAGCATTGTATGGGCGTCCTTGTCGTTCTCCACTTTATTGAGTGGAAACAGGTGAGACTTCACTAGTTGGGCCGAGCCTTGTCCAAGAAATGATGGGAAAGATTCAGTTGATAAAAAATAGGATGGAGATGTCACAGAGTCATCCGAAATCTTATGCGGATCATCGTCGAAGATCGTTGTCGTTTGCGGTGAGTGATCATGTTTTTTGAGAATCTCTCCAAGGATTGGACATCATCATTTTGGGAAGCAGGGAAAATTATCTCCTTGATACATAGGCCCTTTTGAGATACTGGAATAAGTTGGTGTGTCGGTTGGCATTACCACCACAGTTAGGTGCAGTGCATAATGTGTTCCATGTATCTCAGTTGAAGAAATACCAGCCCGATCCTGACCATGTGATCAGATGGGATCATGTTGACCTAGAGTCGGATGCTTCATTGGTACATATTCCGGTACGGATTGTAGATAGGCACGAGAAAGTCTTTCATGGAAAAAGCATTGGTCTAGTGCATGTTTTGTGGCAACATGGTCATATTCAGGAAGAGACTTGGTAACACGAGAAAGAAATGAAAGAGCAGTGGCTAGAACTTTTTCAGGAAAGCGAGTGTTTTCTAATTTCTGAGTATGGAATGTCCAATGGTGGGGAGAATTTAGTACCCCCATTTTCTAGTAAGTAACCCTTGTTTTGTATATTTTAAGTACATGAAGCATATGAGAAATGGTTGGGAAAGTTTGGAGACTTTTAAAGGTGTTAAAGGGAAAAAATTGGTGACGCACGGGCTTCGCACGGGTTGCCCAAACCGTGTAGAAGCCATGCAGGTGGTGGTCACTTTGGATAGAGGAGACTTCACGGTGTTCGCATGGTTTGGGAAAACCATGAGAGGAGGCCATGAAGATCGCCCCTTCCAAGCAGTGACTACCGCACGATTAGCGCATGATTTGACTAGCCGTGCGGACTAACCATGAACAGAGTCAACTTCTGTCAAGACCCCCTCCCCACAAAGTGTACCCCTCTTGGGTCGGAAATGTGAAAAGGGAGATAATGACCCCCGAGTCCCACCTCTAGTAGGCCCCAGGTTGGCGACTAGCACCTAGGGTATAATAAACACACAAATGGGAGGCCTTACCCTCTAAGAGAACACATGTAGAAGAGAGAAATAAGATAGAAACCAACAAAATCCAACTCAGAACTGAAATATAAAAGAAACCCAAGTGAAAGTATGTAATGCTATGAAAAAGTACTACAACTGAAAGGGAAAAAACTGTAAGTACCCAAAATAAAGTAGAAACATTAGTAACCACAATCTCGAACAGCTCCTGCAATCACAAGATAGTGAAAACCAGCTTGATCTCCAACCTGCTACAAGTGACCTGAAAAATAGTTTGTATATACATAGGGTGAGTATAAAAGTATACTCAGTAGGATCCTCCCTAAAGCCTCTCATGCAAAAGTAAAGAAAGCATGATAAATCACAGTGAACAACAAGTGAAACTAACTCCTCACAAAAACAGGTATACTAAGTTCCCAACCTCTCTATGGCTACTCTCACCAAGTAACACATACAAGAATATATAATATAATAAAGAATATCAAGGTTACCCCACTACTACTTCCCCACTAGTTTTCCGCTTTGCCCCAACATCACACGTCCTCAGCATCTCTCTTCAAAAAGGCTTGCCCGCAGACACTTGGGCGAAGCACCACAATGTGAACCTTGTGCTACACAAAGGCTTGCCTGCAGAAACCTGGGAGAAGCACCACACCATCCTCACAACCAAAAGTAACCAGGTAGTTTCCTAAAGCCACCATATCTCGCATAACGTGTATCATACATTGGGTATTATATCTCAAGCCATTACAGCCCATACACTGAGTAAGGATCCTCAAGCCATCATAGCCTATACACGTTACACCTATAGTAGTCCATATGATACTATATCTAGAATACATGTGTATGAATAACCACAAGCCATTACAGCCCTCTACACACATATATGGGGAAAACTAACCGTTGTTCCTACCAACACAAGTATCTACCAAGAGAAGGGAGCGGTGCCAAAGGGGGTAGTCAGCCATTCTTCCTCCCATCAGAATGTTGGGGAAAACACCCCCAGGGCTCAGAATCCCTAAGGTGTCAGTTTCCCTTAATGACAGGGTGGAGTAGCATATAGAAAACACAAAAAGTATAGAATATATTATATCTCATAACCACACTATGGGAATTATCTAGTCTTAGACACAACTGCAGCTAACGTCTCTCAGACTCTGGGATGCTACTTCTAAGACTAGGTATCCTATAAGCACACAACCATTTAAATAGATTTATTAGATTATTTCATTCCCTTTTTATCAGTTTCAGTGTACGTTAATTAATTCTTTAAAAATTAATTAACCATGAACAATTCCACATTAAATTTCATTAGCATCACACCCAAATTCAATTGTTCCTTCAAAAATTAGAACCTCATCATTATATTCCAGCAAACTCGAACCCCATGGGTTAACACCATTTATTCAAATTTTCATTACAGAATTACTTTCTCACATTCTCAGGAATTATAGAAAACATTCTATGCTACTAAACACAAGGGCTCAACATGGTGAGTAGATGTACTACCTGTCGAGTCTTTGCCGCTTAATGCAAGAGCATATACCCATCCTCCCTGGAGAAGCTAAACACGGAAAGCAAGTGTCATACCCCACGCGTCTTCACCTCTTTCGGAAGAAGGGTAAGAAAGACCAGCTTCCTTGAGAAGTGGAGAAAAGTAAAGAAGATAAACAAGCAGTGAACCTGCAAGCATCCAACAATCACATCCATCCCACTCCATCACCCCTGGTGTCCTCCCTGACACCCACATGCATTAACCGATGCATCTCACCACTCTAGGCATCATCCGCTTCCGCA
The DNA here is from genome assembly GCA_963277665.1 of Viscum album. Lineage (NCBI taxonomy): Eukaryota > Viridiplantae > Streptophyta > Magnoliopsida > Santalales > Viscaceae > Viscum > Viscum album. Next base: position 1,322,636,265 of record OY728138.1, read on the forward strand.
AGCAAAAGGCCTCTATTCCCCCACATATCACAACACCCATCAAGGGTCACTTCTCAACACAAGCAACAAGAAAAACAACCATCACATCAATTGGGCTATGGCCCTTTAACAAACAAGAGGGTAAATCAGAACCCTTCACAGAATTATCAAACAATCAAATTCTTTAATCCATCTTGAATTAACAAATATATAATCCGTTGGTTCCAACTTCGGGAAACATAACCAGTAAGCTATCACAAATGATTAAACATGCTTACTACGCCAATTTGATTAAAATAAAATTAAAACAAGAACCAGATTCATTTTCATGCCTCTTTATCTTTATCCAAACAATTATCAATTAATCCCAGTTTACGTTCTTTATCAATTTTCATCAAGAACAAACAGCTAAGCAATGTAAGCATAAATATCACACTATCTAGAAAAATAAGAGGTAATAACATACGATCGATAATAATTTCTTTATCAGGTTCAAAATATTTATTATGTCAATTCCATTTTCATTTAGTGGGATTAAACATTCTAACAATATAGTTTCATATAAAAGAAAGTGAAGCAACGAATCCCCTACCTCAAAGGTTTTTGACGAAACCCCCAACAAACGAAGAACACACAAGAAAGTCGGGTTGATTCTCCAAGAATCCTCCTTAGGTCTCTTCTCCTAACACAACCAAGAAAAAATCGCAGCATATTTGGCATCAACACACTTAGATCTACTGATAACGGGAGTAGATCTAAGAAACCGAGAGAAGAGGAGAAGTAGATCTAAGTAGATCTAAGAAACCAAACAAGAATGATCACATACCTCAAGAAACTGGCTTCGATTCGCCAAGAGAAGCCTTAGAATCGCCTAAAAAATGCTTGGGAGAGGTTCTCCTACCTTCAAGGTAGGGTAATCCCGACTCATGGCTACTTAGGATCTTAAACGAGCAAGTTAGAGGCAAAACAGTTGAGATCCACAATTTTAGGATCTAGTTTAAGTGCCCGCACGGTCTGCTCGCATGGTTAGACAAACCGTGCGCTAACCGTGCAGTCTCTACTACCTCATCAAACACTCCTCGCATGGTTAGGCCACACATTTAGACAAACCATGAACTAACTGTGCGTTAGCCACTGCCTCAAAGACCAACTACGCATGGTTTGGCTGCACGGTTTTTGACAAACCATGAGCCACCCGTGTGAAAGCTAAAACCCTTTAGTTTCCATAAAAGGTTCACCCAAACACACCCCAAGTCACTACTCAAAAAACAGATAGAGTTAGAAACATCAAAAGTACATGAAAACGTAATGTGATGTTACAGTTCACAACTATCTACTGTTGAAACGGTTCATCGAAATGGAAGATTTTGGAAAAGCGTTGGGGATAAGTTACCTTGACCTCTCAGAACACCTCTAACACCACATTTTCACAAAGTAATAGACTAGAGAGGTCCGGGCCATTACATTAGATACATCTCAAAATATTATCATCCTTGAGAATCCAAATCCCACCTAAAGTGAAAATGAAACAGGGTCTAAACAACCACCCATCGAGATACCTCCCAAAAGAGAGCAGGCCACAAAAGAAAAAAAGGGAGCCATCTCATAAACATGAAAGTTTCATAACCACATAAGTTACAACGATACATGAAAAGAATTAAACATCAAACGACTCTGGTTACTGAACACATATCTATGACTCACGTTCCCAGGTACTCTCATCCAAGCCACCATGTCTCCACAAGACACGAACTAAAGGAATAAAACGCACGCGCAACACATTCGCCTTGTGGTCTTGGGTCTCCACAGGTCGCTCCTCAAAGGTTTCATCATCATCCACATCGATCTCTCCCCAATCAATGATGCGAGAGTCTTCATGAAGATAACAACAGAGCTGTGATACATGGAAAAAATCATGTATCTTAATCATCTATGGGAGAAGTGCTACTCGATATGCCACAGCTCCAACATGAGCTAACACCTCGAAAGGCCCAACAAATTAGGGAGAAATATTACTCCCACGACCAAACCTTCGCTGCCCCTGACGGGGAGTCACCTTCAAAAACACATGATCCACAACATTAAACTCTAAGGGTCTCCTCCTTTGATCAGCATATGATTTATGACAATCTTGCACTGTCTTCATACTCTCACGAATCACCTGAACCATCTCTGTTGTATTCTACACTAGTTCTGGACCGAGAATTGTTGACTCTCCGACCCTAGTCTAGCACAACGGAGAACGAAAAGGCTGACCGTAAAAGGCTTCAAACGGTGCCATACCGATGGTGGATTGAAAACTATTATTTTAAGTGAACTCCACCAAGGGTAAGTGACTCATCCATGAACCTCCAAAATCAAGAACATAAGACCATAACATGTCTTCAAGAGTCTGGATGGTTCGCTCTGTCTGACCATCCGTTAGAGGATGAAAAGCAGTGCTAAGGCATATTTGAGAACCGAAAGCATGTTGGAGACCTCTCCACACCCTGGAAGTAAAATGAGTATCTCGATCATAAATTATCATACTAGGGACTCCATGAAGTCTCACCACCTCCTCTAGATACTTCCTTGACTAAACTTTCCCTGATCTTGACTCCTTGATCGCTATGAAGTGGGATGATTTTGTTAAATGATCCACTACCACCCAAATAGAATCATGTCCACCTGGAGCTCGTGGTAAACCTGTAACAAAATAAATTGAGGTGTTCTCCCACTTCCACTGAGGAATCTCTAATGGCTGGAGAAGACCACCAGGAACACAGTGTTCGGCCTTCACCTTCTGGCAGACTAAACATCGAGACACAAACTCCACAACCGCATGATTCAGCCCAGGCCACCAAAACTGACTCCTCAAGGCTCGGTACATCTTTGTCATACCAGGATGTACCGCTAAAGGTGAACTACAAAACTCTCGAAGAACCGTCTCACGCATCGTCAAGGGAACAAAAATCCTTCCATGATACAACACTAGATGTTGCTCGTCCTCCAACCAACCATTAGGGGCCTCACCACAAACAACTCAGTCTCTCCAGACCTCCACCTCAAGATACCCCAATTGGGACTCTTCCACACTCTGCACCAGGGATGACTATACCGTCATCTGAAAAAGACAACCTCGACCCCCAACTTCTCCCATATCAAGATGCAATGCTGATAGTTCTTCCATTACTCTCCAGGAATCACCAGATTCATGCACAGCATCACTACGTGACTTTCAGCTCAGCGCATCAGCTGCAACATTCCCTTTTCCAGGTGTATAAGATATTTCAAAGTCGTATTACTATAATAACTCCATCCACTGACTCTGTCATAAGTTAAAGTCATGCTGTGAGAAAACATACCTCAGACTCTTATGATCAGTGAAAACCACAAAGCGCTCATCAATGAGGTAATGTCTCCACAACATCAGAGCAAACACCACGGATGCCAACTCAAGATCATGGGTGGCATAGTTGTGTTCATGGGGACGCAACTGCCAAGATCCATAAGAAACAACTGACCTATGCTGCATGAGAACACAACTTAACCCCAGATGTGAAGCATCGCAGAAACCATCAAACTGAACTCCCTCAGTTGGAAGACAAAGGACTGGAGAACATACTAACTTCTCCTTTAGATACTCGAAAGCTATCTGACACTGATCAGTCCATATAAATGCCTGATACTTCCTGGTAAAAGCTGTTAGAGGAGTCACAACTCATGAGAAATTGGCTATGAACCACCTATAGTAGCCTGTGAGACCAAGGAAACTTCACACCTCTGACATTGTCTTGGGGGCTGGCCAAGACACAACTGTTTCTATCTTTGATGGATCCATAGATACTCCCTATTGGGACATAACATTCCCCAAGAAACGGACTTCTCGAGACCAAAACTCACACTTAGACAACTTCCCAAATAGCTAATGTTGATGAAGGACTCCCAAAAAGGCGTGTAGATTCTCTGAATGTTCCTCCTCAAACGTGGAGTACACAAGGATGTCATCGATGAAAACTACCACGAACTTGTACAGGAACTCACAGAACACATCATTCATCAATCCCATGAATACAGATGGAGCATTCGTCATGAAAAACGACATTACAATGAACTCATAATGCCCATTATGACAACGGAAATCAGTCTTCGGGATATCCTCATCCTTCACACGCATCTGATGATATCCTGACCGCAAGTCGATCTTTGAGAACCAACTTTCACCCTTCAGTTGATCAAATAAGTCATCAATCTACGGAAGAGGATAGAGATTATTTATTGTCACTTTGTTTAAGTGATGATAATCAACACACAAACACAAACTTCTGTCGCCCATCTTTACAAACAAAAATGCTACACCCCATAGTGACACACTTGGCCGAACAAAACCACACTAAAACAGACCATTAAGATGTATATATAGCTCTCGTAACTCATAAGGGGACATCCTATATGGAGACATAGATATAAGAGATGATCCTGGCTGTAGCTCGATCCCAAACTCAATCTCTCGTTGATGGGGTAATTCTACAACCTCTTCTGTAAAGACATTAGGGTACTCCTCTACGAACCTAGGAAATGCCAACTGCTGAACCTATGAATAACTCAACCTAAACTAATCCATCATGGATGATAAGGATGGATGACGCCTATGACCCATCCCAGGATCTCGCTCACCAACAAACACCACTGGCTCCCCATCTGCACCAATGAAAATGACCTTCTTCCTGAAGCAATCCCCGATAGCATGTAGTGAATATAACCAATCCATACCAAGGATGACATCATATGGTTGTATTTGTGAACATAGGAAATCTCCCCAAGAGTGGTGTTTCCCCAAAACTAGCTCACAATTTCTACATACTTCTAACAAGTCAACTTGACCTCCAACTGACATAGTCAATGCCAATCGCACTGGAATCCTCTCTACTTCAAAATCATGGACAAGGGTAGGTGATATGAAGGAGTGTGTCGCTTCGGAATCAAACAATGCATACACCAAGGTATAAAACAAGAAAAGGGTACCTCGAACGAAATCTGGCTCACCTGGAGTTGGAAACGCTAGAGCATGAAGCTGACCACGACCTCCTCCATGGCTTCTATGACCTTGATGATGACCACCACCACAACCGCGCTCTGCTCTATGAGGATGGGGAGCATCATGGGGCTGTCCTCTGCCTGCGCCATCTACCCTCAGGTGATCTAAAGCTGGTGTAACTAGCTGCTGCTGCCTCGGCTAGAACTGCCTCAATGGAGGAACCTGGAGCGTAGCACCTGGTGCACGATGACTTCTCTGAAAGGTCGGTCACTCCTGCTGCTGATGACCACATCCACCACAAGAAAAACACACACAAGATCCCTTGGAATAGGCCTGAGAGTTGATGCCTCTGGAGAAATGAGATGTGAAGGGATGGGGCCTACCCCCGGTTGAACGGAAACTCTTTAGTCCAGAAAACTGGGAACCCTGGACCACAACTCTACCTCGTGAGGAATCATGACGATTCCCCTCTCATGATGTTCCAGTCCTAGCCAAAGTCCTCTAAACAACCTATAACCTCACCAGAACCTCAAGATATGTCTTTAGCATTAATGGGGTGACATGGCGCTGGATCTCTAGAGGCAAAGCCTCCTCGAAATGCGTCGCCATGGCCTCCTCATATGGTAACAGGTCCGAAGCATATTGTAAAAGGTTCCTGAAATGGATTCCAAAATCTCGAATAGTAGAGCTCCCCTGTCAAAGGGTATGAAGCTCCTGGCGACTGGATGCCTTCGTAGTCGAAGAAAGGAACTCGACTCTAAACTTGTCTCGGAACTCCTCCCCTGAGATCGCTGACTCCTCACGATCCTCGAGGAACAAGAACCACCACTCCTTGCTGATCTACATAGCATCATCACAACTGAGGACACCCAGTGCTCCTTCTGAGCATGGATCGAACTAAAGCCTGTCTCGACCTCCTCCAACCAGTCTTCCGTGACTGCATCTGAAATGAATCCCTCATACTTCTGCAGAATCTAGCGCTGAAACTCTCAGAGTGTCTTCCTCATAGTGTCCTTGTCATCAACCTCTACCCTGCGGCGATATGCTAGAATAGCCTGCTGGACATTTTCTGCGTAAACCTGATGAGGACGCCAACCTTGAGCCATACCTATAAAATAACAAACCGTTAGAGCTCCTAAAACTAGAATATGGAAGACTCAACATTAATTAATTAATAATTTTATTTTATTCATTTTAGGTTAACCTATCCCAAGGTCTACCCATTCAAACACTGGCACAAAGAAGAATGATGCATGATCCTTTCCTAGGTATCTACCCTACAACTAGTATCACCTTGTTTAGTATCCATTATAAACTTAAAGGTTCGTACATCAGATCATAGGGGGCCCTAAATTCCTATGTCTCAGCCGGTATCTAGTGTTTACCTCACTTGCTAAACATGAATGACACTGTCACCCTACAAACCCATGCAACCTCACAAGTTCCTAACTCCAAACTCCATCTTATCCCTCAACCACAGCTCTGATACCACTCTTTCATGACCCCATCCCCACAAAGTGTACCCCTCCTAGGTCGGCAATGTGAAAAGGGAGATAATGACCCCCTGAGTCCTGCCTCCAGTAGGACCTGAGTTGGTGACTAGCACCGAGGGTATAATAAACACACAAATGGGAGGCATTACCCTCTAAAAGGACATGTGGGGAAGATAGAGATAATATTGACACCAACCAACTACAAATCAGAACTGAAATATAAAAGAAACCCTAGTGCACCTATGTAATGCCATGCAAAATTACTACAACAGAAAGGGAAAAAACTGCATGTACCCAAAAGAAAGTAAAAACAGCAGCAACCACAAGCCCGAACAGCTCCTACAACCACAAGCTAGTAGAAACCATCTTGATCTCCAAACTGCTCCAAGTGACATGAAAAACAGTTTGTATATACATAGTGTGAGTATAACAGTATACTCGGTAGGATCCTCCCCGAAGCCTCTCATGCAAAAGTAAAGAAAGCATGATAAAGCACAATGAACAACAAGTGAAACTAACTCTTCACCTAAACAGGTATACTAAGTTCCCAACCTCACCAAGGATACTCTCAACAAGTAACACATACAAGAATATATCATATAATAAATAATATCAAGGGTACCCAACTACTACTTCCCCAATGGTTTTCCACTTTTCCCCAATGTCGCACATCCTGAGAATCTCTCTCCAAAAAGGATTTCCCACAGACACATGGGCGAAGCACCACAATGTGCACCTTGTTCAACAAAAAGGCTTGCCCGCAGACACCTGGGCGAAGAACCACACCATCCTCACAAACAAATGTAACCAGGTAGTTTCCGGGAGCCACCACAACCTGCATAACGTGTATCATACGTCAGGTATTATACCTCAAGCCATTACAGCCCATACAACGAGTAAGTATCCTCAAGCCATCATAACCTATACACGTTACACCTATAGTATTCCATAGAATACTATATCCAGAATTCATGTGTGTGAATAACGACAATCCATTACAACCCTCTACCCACATATATGGGGGAAAACTAACCGTTGTACCTATAAGCACAAGTATATATCAAGAGAAGAGCGCGAGGACAAAGGGGGTAGTCATCTATTCTTCCTCCAATCGGAATTCTGGGGAAAACACCGCCTAGGGCTCAGAATCCCTAGGGTGTCAGTTTCCCTTACTGATAGGGTGGAGTAGCATAGGGAAAACACAGAAAGTACAGAATATATTATTTCTCACAACCACACTATGGGCATTACCTAGTCTTAGACACAACTGCAGCAAACATCTCTCAGACTCCGGGTTGCTACTTCTAAGACTATGTATCCTATAAGCACACAACTATTTAAAGAGATTTATTAGATTGATTCATTCTATTTTTATCAGTTTTAGTGTACGTTAATTAATTCTTTAAACATTAATTAACCATGAACAATTCCACATTAAATTTCATTAGCATCACACCCAAAGTCAATTGTTCTTTCAAAAATTACAACCTCATCATTATGTTCCAGTGAACTCAAACCCCATAGGTTAACACCATTTATTCAAATTTTCATTAAAAAATTACTTTCTCACATTCCAAGGCATTCTAGAAAACATTCTATGCTACTAAACACAAGGTCTCAATGGGGTGAGTAGATGTACTACCCATTGAGTCTTTGCCAATTAAAGAAATGGCATAGACCCATCCTCCCTGTAGAAGCTAAACATAGAAGGCACATGACATACCCCACGTGTATTCTCCTCTTTCGGAAGAAGGGTAAGCAAGACCAGCTGCCTTGAGCAGTGGGGAAAAGTAAAGTAGATAAACAACCACAGAACCAACACGCATCCAACAATCACATCCATCCCACTCCATCATCCATGGTTTCCTCCCTGACACCCACATGCATAAACCAATACATCTCACCACTCTAGGCATCATCCGCTGCCATAACCAAAAGGCCTCTATGCCCCCACATATCATAACACCCCTCCAGGGTCACGTCTCAACACAAGCAACAAGAAAACAACCATCACATCAATTGGGCTATGGCCCTTTAACAAACAAGAGGGTAACTCAACACCCTTCAAGGAATTATCAAACAATCAAATTCTTTAATCCATCTTGAATTAACAGATTTATAATCCATTGGTTCCAACTTCAGGAATCCTAACCAGTTAGCTATCACAAATGATTAAACATGCTTACTACGCCAATTTGATTAACATGAAATTACAATAAGAACCATATTTGTTTTCATGCCTCTTTATCTTTATCCACGAAATTATCAATTAATCCCGTTTTACATTCTTTATCGATTTCCATCAAGAACAAACAGGTAAGAAAAACAAGCATAGATATCACACTATCTAGCAAAACAAGAGGCAATAACATACGACCGATAATAATTTCTTTATCCGGTTAAAAATATTTATTATTTCAATTCCATTGTCATCAAATGGTATTAAACTTGCTAACAATACAATTGCACATAAAAGAATGAGAATCAACGAATCCCCTACCTCAATGGTTTTTGATGAAAACCCCAACAAACGAAGAATGCACAAGAAAGCTGGGTTTATTCTTCAAGAATCCTCCTTATATATCTTCTCTTAACACAACCAAGACCAAATCTCAGCATATTTGGCATCCAAGCACTTAGATCTACCCATAACAGGCATAAATCTAAGAAACCGAGAGAATTGGAGAAGTTGATCTAAGTAGATCTAATAAACCAAACAAGAACTATCACATACCTCAAGAAACCGGCTTCGATTCACTAAGAGAAGCCTTTGGATTGCCTCCAAAACACTTGGGAGAAGTTATCATACCTTCAAGGGAGGGTAATCCCGAGTTATGGCTGCTTAGGAGTTTAAACGAGCAAGTTAGAGGAAAAACAATTGAGATCCACAATTTTAGGATCTAGTTTAAATGCCTGTATGGTCTGCTCACACGGTTTGACAAACGGTGTGCTAACCGTGCGGTCGCTACTACCTCACCAAACACTCCTCTCATGGTTAGGGTTAAGTACCCCCGTCAAGGTAGTCTACTAAGTGATGGATTAGTGGAAGGATAACTCACCCCTCGTGAATATAGGGAGGTCCAGGTTGCATGCATGGTTGGTTGTGTGGATTTGTGAAATGGAATGAATGTGCCAAAATGGAAATGTGAATTTTCTTGGAAACTTTGCTTGGTTGCTTTTCTTGAGAAAAATGGGTTTTGTTGGAAAATGTTTTTGACATGAAACTTGTTATATTGTAAACTATTTTGTAATTGTTTTATATAAATTGTTTTATATAAATGTGCTCACATGTTTTATCATAGAGGCCTGGTTTGGGAAGTCATCGGGGAAAACCTACTGAGTTTCATTACTCACCCCCTGATTTGGCACGTTGGTGATTTTTCAGATGTCATATACCGGGATTTTGGCAAAGGAAAAGTGTCACATGTTTATAGCACTACTTCATGATACTTGGGCTGGTTTGTGATGTTGGAGCTTGGAACTTGTGGAGAATGGAGTTGGGTTGATGTCTTGTAGTCTTTTAGTTTGTCTTTATCCTGTTTAATCTAATTTAGTGTTGGTTTCTACTGTGGTTCTCTTGGTTTTTCTATGATAAAATAAATGGTTGAGTTGTCTTAGCTTTTATCATGCATCATTTAGTTGATTAGTTTGGTTATGTTTGTTGGTTCTGTGGTATGTTCTAAAAGTGTAAATAGTCCCCCACTTGTATTGAAACCCTTCTGCATTTATTTCCAGCCTTTGGCGCCTTGGGGATGTTGCTTAAGGCCTAGTAATGACTCGTTGTACTCTCAATGCAATGAGGATAAGCGGGTCATTACAAATGGTATCAATTTGTTCGGTCCTTGGGGTATACATTCAATCAACTTGTTTCTTTCTTTGTGGAACAAGTAGTCATTAGTTTTTTTGTCTTGGCATTGAATTCTTACATGTCTACTCCTTGGGTGGTCATCTTAGGAAGGAGTAGGATTGTCAGAACTTGGAATGTAAATCATAAAAAGACGTAGCTAACCTTTTTTATGCTGAACTTCAAGTTACCAGGGAGTTGGGTACATAAGTGTTTTGGAGACACTTATAGGATAACAAATCTCATTGTCATGGGTTTAGCCAATGAAATGATCATGAAATGCATTAGAGGAATGACTTCCCACTAGGAGTGCATATATCATTTTGAGAAATAGATTATGGTTTGATGCAAAAGCGTGATTTCTGAAAATTTTAAACTTTTTTTTAAATGAAAGATTTTGAAAAGAGAATGGTTGATGTATTTTGAAAATAGATTGATTTTCAAAAGAAATAAAAGATTTTTTTTAGAAATGGGTAAATGTGGAAAATCTTGATGGTTGGAAATCAATGTTGTGATAGTGATGTAATAGAAATTGAAATGCTAAGCCTTCAGTTGCAATGAAGTGAGACTAACAGTATGCGTTGTTTGTATAGAAAATGGAACCAGTTAGGCGTCGTAGAAACCAAATGGAAGAGGCTGTGGAGAATGTGTTCTCACCTGAGCCACAAGTGAACCAGAAGCTAGTCCAAAGTATAGTTCAAGTGTTTCAAGCGGTGGAAATGGGGAATCAGAGGGATGATTAAATCCATGTAGACCATTCCATCCAGTTCTAGAAGCAGAATCCACCCATCTTTTGGGGTGATTCTGAACTAGAAAGGGCGGAGGTGTGGCTAAGTAGGATGAATTATATCTTCAATTTCATTAGCACACCAGCAGAACTAAAAGTAAAGTTGGCGATGTATATGCTGGAGGATCTTGCACAATAGTGGTGGAAGCTAGTGGTGCAGGTTAAGGTGGATCAAGGCCTGGGCTGGGATGAATTTGAGGAATTTTTCAATAAACAATTCTATCCTCACATATTCAAGATCTAGAGTATGATAGACTTTTTCATCTTGAAGTAGGAGAATATATCTTTCATGGAGTATGCGGCTAATTTTATGAATTTAGTGTGATTTGCACCAGAATTTGCTGCAAGTGCATTGCTAAAGGCATGCATATTTGAATCATGGTTGCAACAGGAGATTCACTCGAAGATAGTTGTGCTCTGTATTATGGATTATAAGGAGATGGTAAACAGAGAAATAGTAGATGAAAGAGACATATTCGGAGTTATGGGAGGAGGAAGTATGATGATACCCACAGGAACGGGTGGGAACTCTAATGCTGAGAACAAGTAGAAGAGGGACACCTACATCCAAGGTGGGAGTGCGAATCAGAATCAGAAGGCTAGATCGGTGAATCTTCCTCCACGACCCATGATGAAAGCTGGGTGTTTTCAATGTGGCTCAATTGATCACATGAAATGAGAATGTACAACACCACCGAAAGCATGCCACAATTGCAACAAGATGGGGAATCTTCAGAGATATTGTTGCAGTGCTCCACGGTCGGGTGTTTCTGACACTTCTCAGGTGTCACAAGCTTCTTATGCTTTGACAAGGCGAGAATGAAAAAATCAGTCTCACCAGTAGAACAGAGCTAGATATGGTGATTCCAGGAATACCATGACTCCTCAGGCAGGGCAATCTCAACAAGTCAATAAGGATAAAAGTGCAGCAACAAAGAAATTGTATGGAGCGGAACAGGTGACTGTGGACGACCAGTCTGAACCATTTACGGTGAGAGGTAGAATTGTTTTGAATTCTACCCTCATGAAATTGTTGTTCGATACTGGTAGATCACATTATTTTCTTGCTTCTCATATTGCTGATTTTCTGAACTTAAGACTTGAAATGATTCCATCTATGATAAAACTTCAAACTCCTCTCGGTGAAATAAAATATAGAGCCTTCATGTGTAGAGCATGTTCTATAACTGTTAGTGGAGTTGAGCTGAAATTGGATTTCTCTCTGCTGGAGATGGATGTATATGATATAATCCTGGGTATGGATTGGTTGACAAAGTTCAGGGCTCACATCGACTGTTATAGCAGAACAGTCAGTTTCGTGACTGAGGATGGTGTCTAACATCTATTTAGAGAAGATAGAGTGGTGAAGGCAGGTGCAACAGACTTGTTGGAACCAGTAGTGGCAATGATCTCTTACTAGTTGGCTACGTTAAACTTGGAATCGATGGACGATATCATGAATAACAATTTTCCAGTAGTCGTGGATCAATTTCCTGATGTTTTTCCTGAAAACTTCTCAGTGTTACCACCTGTAAGATAAGTGGAGTTTATGATTGATCTCCTTCCGGGGACCAATCCAATAATACTTCCATATTATAAGATAGCACCAATAGAGTTAAAGGAATTGAAAGTGGAGTTGGAAGAACTGGAAAACAAAGGTTTTATTCGGCCAAGTGTGTCTCTGTGGGCAGCACCAATTTTTTTTGTAAAGAAAGAAGATGGAAAATTGAGTCTATGTGTGGATTATCATAAACTTATCCAAGTTACAATAAAGAATAGATATCCACTTCCATGCATTAATGACCTGTTTGATCAATTGAGGGGAGCTCAGTGGTTCTCTAGGATTGAATTGCGGTCAGGATATCACCAGTTGCGAGTTCGGAAGGAGGATATTCTGAAGACATCCTTCATAAGAAGATATGGCCACTTAAAATATGTATTCATGCCTTTTGGTCTTACGAATTCACCAACAGTCTTTATGGCATTGATGAATCAGATATTTTAGCGATATACGGATTCTTTTTTTGTGGTGTTTGTGGATGACATATTGGTGTATTCAAGAACAAGGGTTGAGCATGATCAACACTTGGTGATAGTGTTGGAAATCTTGAGAGACCATAATTTGTATGCCAAATTATCAAAGTGCGATTTTTGGATATAAGAGGTACGCTTTCTGGGCCATGTTTTTTTTGAGAAGGGTGTTTCAGTGGATCCAGAAAAGATAGAAGTTGTTCTTTCTTGGCAACCGCCAAATAATTTATTTTAAATACGATGTTTTCTTGGTCTAGCTAGTTATTACCGACACTTTGTGCATGACTTCTCATGACTAGCTTCGCCTACGACAACATTGAAAAAGAATAACAGTGCATTTCAATGGACCGAGGAATGTTAGAGATCTTTTCAAGAGTTGAAAGTTCATTGTACATCAACACCCATCTTGATTTTTCCAGAATCAGGACTGGGGTACGGGGTGTATTGTGACACTTTAGGATATGGGTTGGGATGTGTTCTCATAAAAGGGGAACATGTTGTTTCTTATGGCTCAAGATAGTTGACAGTGCATGAAAAGAACTACCCAACACACGATTTGGAGTTCACTGCAGTTTTCCATGCCTTGAAGACTTAGCGTCATTATCTCTTTGGTGAGAAATTCACTATGTTTACAGATCATAAGAGTTTTAAGCATATTTTGTCACAATGAGATTTGAATCTAAGGTAGAGGAGATGGATGGAGTAAATTCAAATGTTCTACTTTTACTTGATATATACACCGGGTAAGGGAAATTCGGTTGCTGATGCATTAAGCAGAAAGTCGTATGCTCAGTTGGCGCAAGAATCTTTCGATGAGTGGCAATTGATGTCAGTCCTAGCTGACATGCATATGGAATGTGAAGATCGAGTTGATGTTGCAGTTTTCTTTCCAGTTGTGATTGTTCCTGATTTGGTGGAGATAGTAAATGAGGCACATGCATCCGATGTAGAATGTGTTACAATGAGTTCAAAAATCTATGGTGGGGAGACCATTTAGTGATGGAAGTTGGATGGGAGTTCAGTTTTGCGATTTCAAGATCGGATGGTTGTACCTTTAATTGCTTAGGAACAACTCCTTCATGCTTACCACCATTCAAGATGGGTTGTACACCCAGGTACACATAAGATGTATAAGGCGTTGGAGGCACAATTTTGGTGGAGCGACATGAAAAGGAAATTGGCCGAGTTCGTCTCACGGTGCTTAACTTGTCAGCACGTTAAAGCAGAGCATCAGAGACCAACTGGTACGTTACAATCTTTACCTATCCCAGTGTGGAAATGAGATCATATTGTAATGGATTTTGTTACAGGTCTTCCAAGAACGGTCTAGAAACACGATGTCATTTGGGTGATAGTGGATTGTCTAACCAAGCCTGACCATTTCATCCCTATTTGTGAAACTCATTCAGTGGAAGATCTTTCAAAAATTTATATTCGAGAAGTGGTAAAGTGGCATGGTGTACCAGTTTCTATCGTCTCAGATAGAGATATGAGGTTCACATCTCATTTATGGTGATCCTTACAGAAAGCCCTGGGAACTCAGTTGAATATGATTATGGCGTATCATCCTCAGATAGATGAACAATCTGAAAGGATAATACAGATGTTGGAAGACATGTTGTGGTCTTGTGTAATGGATTTTTTTGGCTCGTGGTAGGAGTATATACCTTTAGTGGAGTTGTCATACAATAAAAGCCATCAAGCCTCGATACGAATGGCTTTATTTGAAGCATTGTATCGGCGTCCTTGTCATTCTCCACTATGTTGGTTGGAAACAGGTGAGACTTCACTTGTTGGGCCGAGCCTTGTCTAAGAAATAATGAAGAAGATTCAGTTGATAAAAAAGAGGATGGAGATGGCATAGAGTCGTCAGAAATCTAATGCGGATCATTGCTAAAGACCGTTGTCATTTGCAGTGAGTGATCATGTCTTTTTGAGAATCTCTCCAAGGCTTGGACATCGTCGTTTTGGGAAGCATGGAAAATTATCTTCTCGATATTTAGGCCCTTTTAGATACTAGAATGGGTTGGCGAGGTGGATTATCGGTTGGCATTACCACCATGGTTTAGTGCAGTGCATAGTGTGTTCCATGTATCTCAGTTGAAGAAGTATCAGCCTGATCCTGACCATGTGATCATATGGTATCACATTGACCTAGAGCCGGATACTTCGTTGGTACATATTCTGGTGCAGATTTTGGAGAGGCAGGAGAAAGTATTGCGTGGAAAAAGCATAAGTCTAGTGCAGGTTTTGTGGTAACATGGTCGGATTCAGGAAGAGACTTGGGAACACGAGAAAGAAATGAAAGAGCAGTGGCCAAAACTCTTTCAGGCAAGCGATGATTTTCTACTTTCTAGGGACGGAAAGGCCAATGGTGGGGAGAATGTAGTACCCCCCGTTTCTGGTAAGTAACCCTTGTTTTATTCTTTTTAAGTACTTGAATAATATGAGAAATGATTGGGAAAGTTCGGAAACTTTTAAAGTGTTAAAGGGAAAAAAGTGGTGACCCACGGGCTTTGCACGAGTTGCCCAAACCGTGCGAAAGCCATGTAGGTGGTGGTCACTTTGGATAGAGGAGACCGCATGGTGTGCGCATGGTTTGGGAAAACCATGCGAGGAGGCCGTACGGAGTGCCCCTTCTAAGAAGTGACTACTGCACAGTTAGCGCACGATTTGACTAACCGTGTGGAAAAACCATGCGCGAAGTCAACTTAGATCCTAGTTTTAAGGATATAATCTGTTTTATCTTTAAACCCACTCGTTTTTTCTCCAAGATGGCCATAACTTGGGATTTATCTCTGGTGAAGGTGGGAGAACACTTACCAGGCGTTTTGGAAGTGATCTGGAGGTTTTCCTTGGATTTTAGAGGCCGGTTGACCGAGGTAAGTCTCGTTTCCTTGAGTTTTCTTAGATCTCCTTCTCCCCTCTTGATGTATCCTTAGATCTACGCCCAAGGTGGGAAGATCTAAGGTAGTGGATGACTTTTATGTCGGGTTTTGGTTTTTTGGTACTAGGGGAAGGAATATAAGGATGTTTCGTAGAGTAGTTGACTCGGTTTTGTTGGCGTTCTTCATGCGTTGGTTGGTTTCACCTAATTTGTTGAGGTAGGTGGCTTCACTCTCGATTCATCTTTCTTAGAACATGAAGGATTAGTTTCAAATTGTTTTCGTTGACTGAAATGGTTTGTTTATCTACAGTAAAAGAATGGTTTAAACCCCTTTTTAGTAACGGGTGATGGGAATTGTGTGTTTTTGGAAAGTGTTTGTTGAAGTGAAGTTAAAATGGTGATTTTAAACTGGTTATGGTTTTTCTACTGGAAAGAAATGGTTTTCAATAAAAGGTTTGATGCTTTATTGAAAGGTTTTGAACACACTTGGTTTTGGCATGGATTTTCATGGGTTGTGGTGTGTGTTCATATGCATTGGTATGGATAAGGGTGAGAAGTACTCCCATCAAAAGGTTGGGATGGATAAGGGCGAGAAGTACCCCCATCAAAAGGGATAGATAAGGGCATGAAGTACCCCCGTCAAGGTAGTCCACTAAGAGACAACTTAGTGGAAGGATAAATCACCGCTCACAAGTATAGGGTGGTCTAGGTTTCATGCATGGTTGGTTGTGTGAATTTGTGAAATTGAATGAATATGACAAAATGGAAATGTGAATTTTCTTGGAAACTTTGCTTGGTTTCTTTTCTTGAGAAAGATGGGTTTTGTTGGAAAATGGTTTTGACATGGAACTTTTTATATTGTGAACTATTTTGGAAATTTTTTATATAAATTGTTTTATATAAATGTGCTAACATGTTTTATCCTAGAGTCATGGGTTGGGAAGTCATCGGGGAAAACCTACTGAGTTTCATTACTCACCCCCTGCTTTGGCACGTTGGTGCTTTTTCAGATGTCATATACCGGGATGTTGGAAAAGGAAAAGTGTCACCTGTTTATAGCACTGCTTCATGATAATTTGGATGGTTCGTGATGTTGGATCTTGGAGGTTGTGGAGAATGGAGTTGGGTTGTCGTATTGTATTCTTTTAGTTTGTCTTTCCACTGTTTACTCTGATTTAGTGTTGGTTTCCATTGTGGTACTCTTGGTTGGTTTATGATAAAATAAATGGTTGAGTTGTCTTAGATTTTATCATGTATCATTTAGTTGATTAGTTTGGTTATGGTTGTTATCTATGTGGTATGTTCTAAAATGGTAAATCATCCCCCACTTGTTTTGAAACCCTTCGGCATTTATTGCCAGCCTTTTCCGCCTTGGGGATATCGCTTAAGGCCTAGTAATGACTCGTTGTACTCTCAAGCCAATGAGGATAAGAGGGTAATTACAAATGGTATCAGTTTACAAATGGTAGCTGAACTTACGGGGACCAATCCTATCATTACAAATTTCCAGCAGAGATGGTTTTATAAACAAAGGTGTGTAGAGACTTGGAGATAATGATAGTATTTTAGGTTAACCTATCCCACGAATCACCTTTTCCTCCCTCTGATACCACTCTGTAACGACCCCCTCCCCTGAAAGTGTACCCCTCCTGGGTCGGCAATGTGAAAAGGGAGATAATGACCCCCGAGTCCCTCCTTCAGTAGGCCCTGGGTTGGTGACTAGCACCGAGGGTATAATAAACACACAAATGGGAGGCATTACCCTCTAAGAGAACACATGCAGAAGAGAGAGATAAGATAGACACAAACCAACTCCAACTTAGAACTGAAATATAAAAGAAACCAAAATGCACATATGTAATTCCATGCAAAAGTACTAAAACTGAAAGGGGAAAAACTTCAAGTACCCAAAAGAAAGTTAAAATAGCATCAACCACAAGCCCGAACAACTCCTGCAACCACAAGATAGTAGAAACCAGCTTGATCTCCAACTTGCTCCAAGTGACCTGAAAACTAGTTTGTATATACATAGGGTGAGTATAATAGTATACTAAGTAGGATCCTCCTCGAAGCCTCTCATGAAAAATTAAAGAAAGCAAGCTAAATCACAGTAAACAACAAGTGAAACTAACTCGTCACTTAAATAGGTATACTAAGTTCTCAACATCACCATGGCTACTCTCACCAAGTAACACATACAAGAATATATCATATAATAAAGAATATTAGGGGTACCTCGCTACTGCTTCCCCACTAGTTTTCCGTTATGCCCCAACGTCGCACGTCCTGAGCATCCCTCTCCAAAAAAGGCTTGCCCGCAAACACCTGGGCGAAGCACCACAATGTGCACCTCATGCAACACAAAGGCTTGCCCACAGACACCTGGGCGAAGCACCACACCATCTTCACAACAAAAAAGTAACCAGAAAGATTCCGGTAGCCACCATAGTTTGCATAACGTGTATCATACGTCAGGTATTGTACCTCAAGCCATTATATCCCATAAACCAAGTAAGGATCCTCAATCCATCACAGCCTATACACGTTACACCTATAGTAGTACATAGAAAACTATATCCAGAATATATGTGTGTGAATAACCACAATCCATTACATCCCTCTACACACATATATGGGGAAAACTACCAATGTGCCTACCAGCACCAGTAACTACCAAGAGAAGAGAGCAGGGCCAAAGGGGGTAGTCAGCCATTCTTCCTCCCATCAAAATGTTGGGGAAAACACCCCCCGGGGCTTAGAATCCCTGATGTGTTAGTTGCCTTTACTGAAAGGGTGGAGTAGCGTATATAAAACAAAAAAATTATAGAATATATTATATCTCACAACCACACTATGGGAATTACCTAGTCTTATACACAACTGCAACTAACGTCTCTCAGACTCTGGGCTGCTACTTCTAAGACTAGGTATCCTATAAACACACAACCATTTAACGAGATTTATTAGATTACTTCATTCCATTTTCATCAGTTCCACTATACATTAATTAATTCTTTAAACATTAATTAACCATGAACAATTCCACATTAAATTTCATTATCATCACACCCAAATTCAATTGTTCCTTCAGTAATTAAAACCTCGTCATTATGTTCCAGCAACTCCAACCCCATGGGTTAACACCATTTATTCAAATTTTCATTACAGAATTAATTTCTCACATTCCCAGGAATTTTAGAAAACATTCTATGCTACTAAACACAAGGGCTCAACACGGTGAGTAGATGTACTACCCATCGAGTCTTTTCCGCTTAAAGAAAGAGCATATACACATCCTTCCTTGACAAGCTAAACTCGAAAAGCACGTGGCATAACCAGCGTGTGTTCGCCTCTTTCGGAATAAGGGTAAGTAAGACCAGTTTCCTTGAGAAATGGGGAAAAGTAAGGAAGACAATCAACCACAGAACCAACAAGCATCCAAAAATCACATCCATCCCACTCCATAATCCCTGGTGTCCTCCCTGACACCCACATGCATAAACCGATGCATCTCGCCACTCTAGGCGTCATCCGCTGCCACAACCAAAAGGCATCTATGCCCTCACATATCACAACACCCATCTGGGGTCATGTGACAACACATGAAGAAGGAAAAATAACATCACATCAATTGGGCTATTGGCCCCTTTAACAACCTAGAGGGTAACTCATAACCCTTCAAGGAATTATCAAACAATAAAATTCTTTAATCCATCTTGAATTGACAGATTTATATTCCATTGGTTCCAACATCGGGAAACCTAAACAGTAAGCTATCACAAATGATTAAACATGCTTTCTACACCAATTTGATTAACATCAAATTACAAAAAGAACCAGATTCGTTTTCATGCCTCTTTATCTTTAGCCAAATAATTATCAATTAATCCCGGTTTACGTTCTTTACCGATTTCCATCAAGAACAACAGCTAAGCAAAGCAAGCATAGATATCACACTCTCTAACAAAACAAGAGGCAATAACATACGATCAATAATAATTTCTTTATCCGGTTCAAAATATTTATTATGTCAATTACATTTTCATCCTGTGGGATTAAACATTCTAAAAATACAGTTGTATGTAAAAAAAGAGAAGCAACGAATCCCCTACCTCAAAGGTTTTTGACGAAAACCCCAACAAATGAAGAACACACAAGAAATCCCGGTTGATTCTCCAAGAATCCTCCTTAGATATCTTCTGCTAACACAACCAAGACTAAATCTCATCATATTTGGCATCCACACACTTAGATCTACCCATAACGGGCATAGATCTAAGAAATCGGGAGAAGAGGAGAAGTAGATCTAAGTAGATCTAAGGAACCAAAAAAGAACGATCACATACCTCAAGAAACCAGCTTCGATTCACCAAGAGAAGCATTTGGATTGCCTCCAAAATTCTTGGAAGAGGTTCTCCTACCTTCAAGGGAGGGTAATCTCGAGTTATGGCTGCTTAGGAGATTAAACGAGAAATTTAGAGGAAAAACAGTTAAGATCCACAATTTTAGGATCCAGTTTATGTGCCCGCATGGTTTTCTCACATGGTTAGACAAAACGTGCACTAACCGTGTAATCGCTACTGCCTCGTCAAACACTCCTCGCACGGCTAGGCCGGACGGTTAGACAGACCGTGCGCTAACCGTGAGTTAGCCACTGCCTCCAAGAACAACTACGCATGGTTTGGCCGCACGGTTTAGAAAAACTGTGCGCCTCCCGTGCGAAATATACTACCCTTTAGTTTCCCTTAAAAGTTCTCCCGAACGCACCCCTAATTCACTACTCCAAAAAAAGGGTAGTTAGAAACATCAAAAGTACCTGAAGATGTAA
Organism: Viscum album; assembly: GCA_963277665.1. Classification (NCBI taxonomy): domain Eukaryota; kingdom Viridiplantae; phylum Streptophyta; class Magnoliopsida; order Santalales; family Viscaceae; genus Viscum; species Viscum album. Next base: position 1,322,657,131 of record OY728138.1, read on the forward strand.
TGTGATGTTACAGTTCAGAACTGTCTACCGTTGAAACGGTTTATCAAAAAGGGAAGATTTTGGAAAACCATTGGGGATAAGTTACCTTGACCTCCTAGAATGCCTCTAACACCACATTTTCACAAAGTAATGATCTAGAGAGGTCCAGGACATTACATCAGATACCTCTCAAAACATTCTTGTCCTCGAGAATCCAAAACCCACCTAAGGTGAAAATGAAATAGGGTCTGAACAACCACCCATCGAGATACCTCTCAAAAGAGAGCAGGCCACAAAAGCAACAAAGGGATCCATCTCATAAACATGAATGTTTCATAACCACATAAGTTATAGCGATACCTGAAAAGATTTAAACAAAAAACAACTCTAGGTACTGAGCACGTATCTGTGACTCACATTCCCATGTACTCTCCTCCAAGCCACCGTGTCTCCACAAGACACAAACTAAAGGAATAAAACTCCCACGCAACACCTTCTCCTTGCGGTTTTGGATCTGCACAGGTCGCTCCTCAAAGGTTTCATCATCATCCACATCAATCTCTCTCCAATCGATGATGTGAGAGTTGTCATGAAGATAATGTCAACGATGTGATACATGGAAAAGATCATGCATCCGACTCATCTATGAGGGAAGTGCTACTCAATAAGCCACAACTCCAACATGAGATAACACCACGAAAGGCCCAAAAAAGGGAGGAGAAAGAATAATCCCACAACCAAAACTTCGCTGCCCACGACGGGGAGTCACCTTCAGAAACACATGTTCCCCAAAATTAAACTCCAAGGGTCTCCTCCTTTGATCAGAATATGATTTCTGATGATCTTGCGCTATCTTCATCCTCTCACGAATCACCTGAACCATATCTGTTGTATTCTACACTAGTTCTGGTCCAAGAATTGATGACTCTCCGACCCCAGTCCATCACAATGGAGAATGGAAAGGCCGGACATACAAGGCTTCAAATGGCGTCATACCGATGGTAGAGTGAAAACTATTATTATAAGAGAACTCCACCAAGGGTAAGTGCCTCATCCATGAACCTCCAAAATCAATAACACAAGAGAGTAACATGTCTTCAAGATTCTGGATGGTTCACTCTGTCTGACCATCCGTTTGAGAATGAAAAGCAGTGCTAAGGCGTAGCTGAGAACCGAAAGAATGTTGGAGACCTCTCCACACCCTGGAGCTAAAACGAGGATCTCGATCCGAAATAATCGTCCTAGGGAATCCATGAAGTCTCAACACCTCCTATAGATACTACCTCGACAAAACTTACACTGAACTCGACTCCTTGATTGCTATAATGTGGTCCAATTTTGTTAAACGATCCACTACCACCCAAATAGCATCATGTCCTTCCGGAGCTCGAGTTAGGCCCGTAACAAAGTCCATTGAGATATCCTCCCACTTCCACTGATGAATATCTAATGTCTAGAGAATACCACCAGGAACATGGTGTTTGGTCTTTACCTTCTAGAAGACTAAACATTGAGACACAAACTCCGCAACCGCATGCTTCAGCCCAGGCCACCAAAACTAACTCCTCAAGGATTGGTACATCTTTTTCAAGCCAGGATGTACTGCTAAGGGAGAACTATGGAACTCTCAAAGAACCATATCATGCATCATCAAGGGAACAAAAATCATTCCAGGATACAACACTCGGTGTTGTTCTTCCTCCGACCAACCATAAGGGGCCACACCACAAACAAATCGGTCTCTCCAGACCTCCACCTCTAGATATCCTAACTGGGAATCTTCCACCTTCTACACCAGGAATGAATGTACCATCATCTGAAAAAGAAAACCTCTACCCCCAAATTCTCCCATATCAAGATGCAATGCTGACAGTTCTTCCATTACTCTCCAGGAATCACTGGATTCACGCACAACATCACTAAGTGACTTTCGACTCAACACATCAGATACAAAATTCCCTTTTCTAGGTGTATATGACATTTCAAAGTCATATTCCTGTAAGAACTCCATCCATCAAAGATTCCGTAAGTTCAGGTCACGCTGGGAGAAAACATACCTCAAACTCTTGTGATCAGTGAAAACCACAAAGAGCTCACAAATGAGGTAATGTCTCCACAACTTCAGAGAAAACACCACAGCTTCCAACTCAAGATCATGGGTGGCATAATGGAGTTCATGGGGATGAAACTAGTGAGACCCATAAGAAACAACTGACCTCTGCTGCATGATAACACAGCCTAACCCCAGATGTGAAGCATCATAGAAAACATCAAACTGAACTCCCTTAGTTGGAAGACAAAGGACTGGAGCACTTACTAACTTCTCCTTTAGATACTCGAAAGATGCCTGGCACTGATCAGTCCATATGAATGCATAATCCTTCCTAGTCAAATCTATTATAGGAGTCACAACTCGTGAGAAATTGTCTATGAACCTCCTTTAGTAGCCTGCGAGACCAAGGAAACTTCACACCTCTGCCACTGTCTTGGGTGCTTCCCAAGACACAACTACTTCTATTTTCGATGGATCCACAACTAATCCCTATTGGGACACAACATGCACCAAGAAATGGACTTCTCGAGCCCAAAACTCACACTTAGACAACTTCCCAAATAGATTATGTTGACGAAGGACTCCCAAAAAAGTGTGTAGATGATCTAGATGTTCCTCCTCATATGTGGAGTACACAAGGATTTCATTGATGAAAACTACCACGAACTTGTCCAGGAACTCATGGAACACAAAATTCATCAATCCCATGAATAAAGATGGAGAATTCCTCATGCCAAATGGCATTACAACGAACTCATAATTCTCATGGCGACAACAGAAAGCAGTCTTTGGGATATCCTCATCCTTCACACGCATATGATGATATCCTAACTGCAAGTTGATCTTTGAGAACCAACTTGCGCCCTTCGGTTGATCGAATAAGTCATCAATTCTCAGAAGAGGTTAGTGATTATTTATTGTCACTTTGTTTACGCGACGATAATCAACACACAACCGCAAACTGACATGATCCTTCTTCACAAACAAAACTGGTGCACCCCATGGTGACACACTTGGCCGAAAAAAACCACACTGCAACAGACCATCAAGCTGTATACGTAGCTCTCTTAACTCATAAGGGGAAATCCAATATGGAGACATAGAGATAGGAGATGCTCCTGGCTGTAGCTCGATCCCAAAATCGATCTCTCATTGAGGGGGTAATGCTACAACCTCTTCTAGAAAAACATTAGGGTACTCCTCTATGACCCTAGTAAATGCCAAATACTGAACCTCTGAAAAACTCAGCATCATCACAACCATCATGGATGATAAGAATGGAATGCGCCTATGACCCATCCAAGGATCTCGCTCAACAACAAACACCACTGGCTCTCCATACACACCAATAAAAACGACATTCTTCCTGAAGCAATCCACAATATCCTGCACCGAATACAACCAATCCATGCTGAGGATGACATCATATGGTTGTATTTGTAAACATAGGAAATCTCCCCAAGAGCGGTGTTTCCCCAACCCTAGCTCACAGTCTCTACATACTTCAAACAAGTCAGCTCGACCTCCAACTGGCATAGTCAACACCAAGGGAACATGAAGCCTCTCTACCTCAAGTCCCAAAGCATGGAAAAGGGTAGGTGATATGAAGGAGTGTATCACTCCTGAATCAAAAAAGGCATACAAAAAGATAGAAAACAAGAAAAGGGTACTTCAAACGACATCTGGCTCGCCTGGAGCTGGCAACACTAGAGTATGAAGCTGACCACGACCTCCTTCACAGCCTCTGACCCGGATGACTACCACCACCACAGACGTGCTCTACTCTCTGAGGATGGGGAGCATCATGGGGTTGTCCTCTACCTACCCCATCTACCCTCAAGTGATCTAAAGCTGGTGTATCTAGCAGCTGCTGCCTCGGCTGGAACTGCCTCAACGGAGGAACCTGGATTGTAGCGCCAGGTGCACGATGACCACTCTGGAAGGTCGGGCACTCCCACTACTGATGGCCATGAACACCATAAAAAAAATAAGCACCTAATCACTTGTCATAGGCCTGGGAGTTTCTACCAATGGAGAAACGAGATATGAAGGGCTGGGGCCTACCCCCGGCTGAATGTAAACTCTTCTTCCCTGAAAACCGGGAACCCCGGACCACAGCTCTGCTTCATGAGGAATCATGGAAATTCCGCTCTCGTGATGATCCGATCCTTGCCAAAGTACTCTCAACAACCTCTTCCCTTGACAGCACCTCAAGACATGTATTTAGCATAGATAGGGTGACCTAGCGCTAGATCTCTAGATGCAAAGCCTCCTCGAAATGCCTCCCCCTGGCCTCCTCATCTGGTAACAGGTCTAAAGCATATCGTACAAGGTTCCTGAAATGGATTCCAAACTCTCGAATAGTAGAGATCCCCTGTCAAAGGGTAAGAAGCTCCTGGCGACTGGACACCTTCATAGTCGAAGAAATGAACTCGACTATAAACTTGTCTCAGAACTCCTCCCATGAGATCGTTGACTCCTCATGATCCCCAAGGAACAAGAACCACCACTTCCTTGCTAGTCCATGTAGCATCGTCACAACTAAGGACACCCAGTGCTCCTTCTGAGCATGGATTGAAATGAATCCTATCTCGTCCTCCTCCAACTAGTCTTCCAATACTGCATCTACAACAGAGCCCTCATACTTTTTCAGACTCTGGTGCTGAAACTCTCGGAGTGTCTTTCTCCAAGTGTCGTCGTCATCAACCTCTACCCTACAATGATATGTTGGAACAACCTGTTGGACATTTCTATGAAAACCCGATGAGGACGTCGACCTGGAGCCATACCTATAAAATAACAAACCGTTAGAGCTCCTAAACCTAGAATATGGAAGACTCAACATTAATTAATTAATTTTTTTCTTTTATTCATTTTAGGTTAACATATCCCAAGGTCTACCCATTCAAACACATGCACAAAGAATAATGATGCAAGATCCTTTCCTAGGTCTCTACCTTGCAACTAGTATCACCTTTTTTTGAAGCCATTGTAAACTTAAGGGTCCATACATCAGATCAAAGGGGGCCCTAAACGCCTATGTCTTAGCCGATCTCCAGTGTTTACCTCACTTGATAAACATGAATGAAACCATTTCCCTACCAAACCATGCAACCTCACATGTGCCTAACTACAAACTCCATCCTATCCCTTAACCTGCCTCTGATACCACTCTGTCACGACCCTCTCCCCACAAATTGTACCCCTCCAGGGTCGGCAATGTGAAAAGGGAGATAATGACCCCTGAGTCCCACCTCCAGTAGGCCCTGGGTTGGCGACTAGCACCGATGGTATAATAAACACACAAATGGGAGGCATTACCCTCTAAGAGAACACATGCAGAAGAGAGAAATAAGATAGACACCAACCAACTCCAACTCAAAACTAAAATATTAAAGAACCCCAAGTGCACGTATGTAATGCCATGAAAAATTACTACAACTGAAAGGGGAAAAACAGCGAGTACCCAAAAGAAAGTAAAAAAAGCAGCAACCACAAGCCCGAACAGCTCCTGCAACCACAAGCTAGTAGAAACCAGCTTGATCTCCAACCTGCTTCAAGTGACCTAAAAAACAGTTTCTATATACATAGGGTGAGTATAAAAGTATACTCAGTTGGATCCTCCCAGAAGCTTCTCGTTCAAAGTAATGAAAGCATGATAAATCACAATGAACAACAAGTGAAACTAACTCGTCACCTAAACAGGTATACTAAGTTCCCAACCTCACCATGGCTACTCTGACCTAGTAACACATAAAAGAATATTTCATATAATAAAGAATATCAAGGGTACCCCGATGCTGCTTCCCCACTGGTTTGTCGATTTTACCCAACATCGCACGTCCTGAGCATCTATCTCCAAAAAAGGCTTGCCCGCAAGCACCTGGGCGAAGCTCCACAATGTGCACCTCATGAAACCCAAAATCTTGCCCACAGAAACCTGGGAGAAGCACCACACTATCCACAGAACCAAAAGTAACCAGGTAATTTCTGGGATCCACCACAGCTCACATAACGTGTATCATACATCGGGTATTATACCTCAAGCCATTACAACCCATACACCGAGTAAGGATCCTCAAGACATCACAACCTATACACATTACACCTATAGTAGTACATAGAAAACTATATCCAAAATATATGTGTGTGAATAACCACAAGCCATTACAGCCCTCTACACACATATATGGAGAAAACTAACCAATGTGCCTGCCAGCACTAGTAACTACCAAGAGAAGAGAGCAGGGCCAAAGGGGGTGGTCATCCATTCTTCCTCCCATTAGAATGTTGGGGAAAACACCCCTCCAGGGCTCAGAATCCCCAGGGTGTCAGTTTCCCTTACTGACTGGGTGGAGTAGCATATAGAAAACACAAAAAGTACAGAATATATTATATCTCACAACCACACTATGGGCATTACCTAGTCTTAGACACAACTGCAGCTAACGTCTCTCAGACTCCAGACTGCTACTTCTAAGACTAGGTATCCTATAAGCACACAAACATTTAAAGAGCTTTATTAGATTACTTAATTCCCTTTTTATCAGTTCCACTATACGTTAATTAATTCTTTAAACATTAATTAACTATAAACAATTCCATATTAAATTTCATTAGCATCACACCCAAAGTCAATTGTTCCTTCAAAAATTACAACCTCATCATTATGTTCCAGCAACTCCAACCCCATGAGTTAACACAATTTATTCAAATTTTCATTACAGAAATACTTTCTCACATTCCTAGGAATTCTATAAAACATTCTATGCTACTAAACACAAGGGATCAACATTGTGAGTAGATGTACTACCCGTCAAGTCTTTTCCACTTAAATCAAGAGCATATACCCATCCTTCCTTGAGAATCTAAACACAGTAATACGTGGCATACTCCGGGTGTCTTCGCCTCTTTTAGAAGAAAGGTAAGTAAGACCAGCTACCTTGAGCAGTGGGGAAAAGTAAGGCATACAATCAACCATAGAACCAGTAAGCATCCAACAATCACATCCATCCCACTCCATCATTTTGGGTGTCCTCCCTGACACCCACATGCATAAACCGATGCATCTCGCCACTCTAGGAATCATCCACTGCCACAAACAAAAGGCCTCTATGCCCCCCACATATCACAACACCCATCCTGGGTCACGTCACCACACAAGCAGCAGGAAAAACAACATCACATCAATTGGGCTATTGGCCCCTTTAACAACCTAGAGGGTAACTCAGAACCCTTCATGGAATTATGAAACAATCAAATTCTTTAATCCATCTTGAATTAACAGATTTATAATGCATTGGTTCCAACATCGAGAAACCTAAACAGTAAGCTATCACAAATGATTTAAACTTTATTACTACGCCAATTTGATTAACATCAAATTACAACAAGAACCAGATTCATTTTCATGCCTCTTTATCTTTATCCAAACAATTATTAATTAATCCCGGTTTAGGTTCTTTATCGATTTCCATCAAGAGAAATAACTAAGCAAAGAAAGCACAAATATCACACTATATATCAAAACAAAAGGCAATAACATACGATTGATAAAAATTTCTTTATCCGGTTCAAAATATTTATTATGTCAATTCCATTGTCATCTAGTGGGATTAAACATGCTAACAATATAGTTGCATGTAAAAGAAAGAGAAGCAACGAATCCCCAACCTCAAAGGTTTTTGATGAAAACCCCAACAAATGAAGAATGCACAAGATAGTAGGGTTGATTATCCAAGAATCCTCCTTAGATATCTTCTCATAACACAACCAAGACCAAATATCAGCATATTTGGAATCCACACACTTAGATCTACCCATAACGAGCGTAGATCTAAGAAACTGAGAGAAGAGGAGAAGTAGGTCTAAGTAGATCTAATAAACTAAACAAGAATGATCACATACCTCAAGAAACCAGCTTCGATTTACCAAGGGAAGCCTTTGGATTGCCTCCAAAATGCTTGGGAGAGGTTCTCCTACCATCAAGGGAGGGTAATACCGAGTTATGGCCCCTTAGAAGCTTAAACGATCAAGTTAGAGGCAAAACGGTTGAGATCCACAATTTTAGGATCTAGTTTAAGTGCCCACATGGTTTGCAGTAGAAGGGTAAGAATCTCCTGGCGACTGGACACCTTTGCAGTCGAAGAAAGGAACTCGACTCTAAACTTGTCTCAGAACTCCTCCCATGAGATCCTTGACTCCTCAAGATCCCCGAGGACCAAGAACCACCACTGCCTTTCTGCACCACGTAGCATCGTCACAACTAAGGACACTCATTGCTCCTTCCGAGCACGGATCGAACTGAAGCCTATCTCGACCTCCTCCAACCAGTCATCCGTGACTGTATCTGAAACGGATCGCTCATACTTCTGCAGACTCTAGCACTGAAACTCTTGGAGTTTCTTCCTCCAAGTGTCGTCATCGTCAACCTCTACCCTACAACGATCTGCTGGAATATCCTACTGGACATTTTCTGTAGAATACAATAGAGATTTTATGGAATTGAAAATGGAGATTATCAAGCTTCGGGAGGACATGATTATATTTGGGTGGTAGTGGATCGTTTAACAAAATCATCCCACTTCATAGTGATCAAGGAGTCAAGCTCAGTGGAAGTTTTTTTGAGGTAGTATCTAGAGGAGGTGGTGAGACTTCATGGAGTCCCTATGACGATCATTTCTGATAGAGATCCTCATTTTACCTCTAGGGTGTGGAGAGGTCTCCAACATGATTTTGGTTCTCAACTATGCGTTAACACTGCTTTTCACCCTCAAACGTATGGTCAGATAGAGCGAACCATCCAGAATCTTGAAGACATGTTACGTTCTTGTGTTCTTGATTTTGGAGGTTCAAGGATGAGGTACTTACCCTTGGTGGAGTTTTCTTAAAATAATATTTTTCACTCCACCATCAGTATGGCATCGTTTGAAGCCTTATATGGCCAGCCTTTCCATTCTCCGTTGTTCTATACTGGGGTTGGAGAGTTAGTAATTCTCAGACCGGAACTAGTGAAAAATTCAACAGAGATGGTTTAGGTGATTCGTGAGAGGATGAAGACAGTGAAAGATCATTAGAAATCATATGATGATCAAAGGAGGAGACCCTTGGAGTTTAATTTTTGGGATCTTGTGTTTCTGAAGGTGACTCCCCATCATGGGCAGTGAAAGTTTGGTTGTGGGAGTAAGATTTCTCCCCGATTTGTTGGGACTTTCAAGGTGTTAGCTCATGTTGGAGCTGTGGCATATCGAGTAGCACTTTCCCCATAGATGAGTCTGATACATGATGTTTTCCATGTATCACAGCTCCATCGTTATCATCATGATGACTCTCACATCATCTATTGGGGAGATATTGATGTGGATGATGATGCAACCTTTGAGGAGCAACCTGTGAAGATCTAAGACCACAAGGCAAATGTGTTGCGCGGGCGTTATATTCCTTTAGTTTCTGTCTTGTGGAAACACGGTGGCTTGGAGGAGAGTACTTGGGAACGTGAGTCACAGATTCGTGCTCAATACCTAGAGTTGTTTGATGTTTACCTCTTTTCATGTATCGTTGTAACTTATGTGGTTATGAAACTTTCATGTTTATGAGATGGCTCCCTTTGTCGCTTTTGTGGCCTACTCTCTTTTGAGAGGTATCTTGATGGGTGGTTGTTCAGATCCGGTTTTTTTTCACTTTAGGTGGGTTTTGGATTCTCAAGGATGAGAATATTTTGAGAGGTATATGAGGTAATGGCCTGGACCTCTCCAATCCATTACTTTGTGAAAATGTGGTGTTAGAGGTGTTCCGGGAGGTCAAGGTGACTTATCACCAACACTTTTCCAATTCCCTTTTTGGTGAACAGTTTCAATCGTAGACAATTGTGAACTATAACATCAAGTTTCATTTTCATGTACTTTTTATGTTTCTAACTATATCTATTTTGGAGTTGTGACTTGGGGGGTGCATTTGGGTGAACTTTTAAGGGAAACTAATGGGCAAAAGCTTTTTCGCGGGAGGCGCACTTTTTGTCAAAACCGTGCGGCCAAACTGTGCGTAGTTGGTCTTGGAGGTAGTAGCTTCCGCACGGGAGGCACACAGTTTGTCTAACCATGTGGCCAAACTGTGCGAGAAGGGTGGCCAAGGCAGTATCTAATACACTGTTTGTCAAACCGTGTGAACTAACCATGCGACCACTTAAATTAGATCCTTAAATTGTGGATCTCAACCGTCTTGCCTCTAACTTGCTCTTTTAAGATCTTAAGCATCAATAACTCGGGATTACCCTCCTTTGAAGGTAGGAGAACATATCCCAAGAATTTTGGAGGTGATATGAAGGCTTCTCTTGGCGAATTGAAGCCAGTTTCTTGAGGTATGTGATTGTTCTTGTTTGGTTTCTTAGATATAATTAGATCTACTTCTCCTCTTCTCTCGGTTTCTTAGATCTATGCCAATTATGGGTAGATCTAAGTGTAATGATAGTATTTTCCCAAACTTTGCACCTCAAACAGACCTTTGGTATCATTTCTGATACCACTCTGTCACAACCCCCTCCCCACAAAGTTTACCCCTCCTGGGTCGGCAATGTGAAAAGGGATATAATGACCCCCGAGTCCCGCCTCTAGTAGGCCCCGGGTTAACGACTAGCACTGAGGGTATAATAAGCACACAAATGGGAGGAATTACCCTCTAAGATAACACATGCAGAAGAGAGAGATAAGATAGAAACCAACCAACTCCAACTTAGAACTGAAATATAAAAGAAACCAAAATTCACATATGTAATGCCATGAAAAAGTACTACAACTGAAAGGGAAAAAACTGCAAGTACCCAAAAGAAATTAAAAACAACAGCAACCACGATCCCAAACAGCTCCTCCAACCACAAGCTAGTAGAAACCATCTTAATCTCCAACCTTCTCTAAGTGACCTGAAAAATAGTTTGTATATACATAGGTTGAGTATAACAGTATACTCAGTAGGATCCTCCCCGAATCCTCTCGTGCAAAAGTAAAGAAAGAATGTTAAAGCACAATGAATAACAAGTGAAACTAACTCATCACCTAAATAGCTATACTAAGTTTCCTACCTCACCATGGCTACTCTCACCAAGTAAATCATACAAGAATATATCATATCATAAAAAATATCAAGGGTAACCCATTACTACTTCCCCACTGGTTTGCCACTTTTCCCCAACATCGCATGTCCTGAGCATCTCTCTCTAAAAAGGCTTTCCCGCAGACACCTAGGAGAAGCACCACAATTTTCACCTCATGCAACACAAAGGCTTTCCTGCAGACACCAGGGTGATGCACCGCACCATCCTCACAACCAAAAGTAACTAGGTTGTTTCCGGGAGCCACCACAGCTCGCATAACGTGTATCATACATCGGGTATTATAACTCAAGCCATTACAGCCCATAAACTGAGTAAGGATCCTCAATACTTCACAGCCTATACAGGTTACACCTATAGTAGTCTATAGGATAATATATCCAGAATACATGTGTGTAAATAACCCCAATCCATTACAGCCCTCTACACACATATATGGGGAAAACTAACCATTGTGCCTACCAGCACGAGTATCTACCAAGAGAAGAGAGCGGGGCCAAAGGTGGTAGTCATCCATTATTCCTCCCATCGGAATGTTGGGGAAAACACCCCCTAAGGCTCAGAATTCCCGGGGTGTCAGTTTCCCTTAGTGATAGGGTGGAGTAGCATATAGAAAACATACAAAGTACATAATATATTATATCTCACAACCACAGTATGGGCATTACATAGTCTTAGTCACAACTGCAGCTAACGCCTCTCAGACTCCGGGCTGCTACTTCTAAGACTAGGTATCCTATAAGAACACAACCATTTAAAGATATTTATTAGATTACTTCATTCCATTTTTATCAGTTCCACTATACGTTAATTAATTCTTCAAACATTAATTAACCATGAACAATCCCACATTAAACTTCATTAACATCACACCCAAAGTCCACTGTCCCTTTAAAAAATTACAACCACACCATGATGTTCCAGTGAACTCCAACCCCATGGGTTAACACCATTTAATCAAACATTCATTATAGAAACACTTTCCTATATTCCTAGGCATTCTAGAAAAACATTCTATGAAACAAAGACAAGGGGTCTCAACACAGTGAGTTGATATACTACCCGTCGATATTTTTCCGCCTATAGCAAGATCATAGACACGTCCTACCTAGAGAAGCTAAACACGGAAATCACGTGACATACCACGTGCGTCTTCGCCTCTTTTGGAAGAAGTCTAAGAAAGACCACCCGCCTTTAGTAGTGGGGAAAAGTAAAGTAGATAAACAACCACAGAACCAGAAAGCATCCAACGATCACATCCATCCCACTCCATCATCCCTAGTGTCCTCCTTGACACCCACATGAATAAACCGATGCATCTCGCCACTCTAGGAGTCATTCGCTCCCACAACCAAAAGGCCTCTATGACCCCACATATCACAACACCCCTCCGAGGGTCACGTCTCAACACAAGTAGTAGGAAAAACAACCATCACATCAATTGGGCTATAGACCTTTAACAATCAAGAGGGTACTTAGAACCCTTCAAGGAATTATCAAACAATCAATTATTTAATCCATCTTGAATTAACAGATTTAATTCGTACATTCCAAATTCGGGAAACATAATCAGTAAGCTACCAAAAATACTTGATCATGCTTACTGCGCCAATTTTATTAACATCAAATTACAACAGGAACCATATTTGTTTACATGCCTCTCTATCTTTAGACAAACAATTATCAATTAATCACAGTTTAGGTTCTTTACCAATTTCCATCAAGAACAAAAGCAAAGAAAGGCAAGCTTAGATGTCACACTATCTATCAAAACAAGAGTAAATAACATACGATCGATAACAATTTATTTATCCGGTTCAAATATTTATTATTTCAATTCCATTTTCATCCAGTGGGATAAAACAAGATAACAATACAGTTGCATGTAAAATAACAGAAGAAATGAATCCCCTACCTCAAAGGTTTTTGATGAAAACCCAAACAAATGAATAACACACAAGAAATCTGTGTTGATTCTCCAAGAATCCTCCTTAGATCTCTTCTCCTAACACAACAAAGACCAAATCTTAGAATATTTGGCATCCAAACACTTGGATAAACCCATAATGGGCATAGATCTAAGAAACCGAGAGAAGAGGAGAGGTAGATCTAAGTAGATCTAAGAAACCAAACAAGAACAAGCACATACATCAAGAAACCAGCTTTGATTCACCAAGATAAGCCTTCAAATTGCCTCCAAAATGATTGGGAGAGGTTATCCTACCTTCAAGGTAGGGTAATCCCGAGTTATTGCCACTTAAGATCTTAAACGAGCATGTTAGAGGCAAAACGGTTGAGATCCACAATTTTAGGATCTAGTTTAAGTGCCCACATAGTTTGCTCGCACGGTTAGACAAACCGTTCGCTAATCGTGCGGTCAGTACTACCTCGTCAAACACCCCTCTCATGGTTAGGCCGCACGGTTAGACAAACCGTGTGCTAATCGTGCATTAGACACTACCTCCAAGCCCAACTATGTACTGTTTGGTCGCACGGTTTAGAAAAACCATGCACCGCTCGTGCGAAAGCTACTGCCCTTTAGTTTCCCTTAAAAGTTCACACAAACGTACCCCCAAGTCACTAATCCAAAACAAGGGTAGTTAGAAACATCAAAAGTACCTGAAGACGTAACGTGATATTACAGTTCACAACTGTCTACCGTTGAAACGGTTCATCGAAAAGGAAAATTTTGGAAAAGCATTGGGGATAAGTCACCTTGACCTCCCAGAACACCTCTAACACCACATTTTCACAAAGTAATGGACTGGAGGGGTCCAGACCATTACATTAGATACCTCTCAAAACATTCTTGTCCTCGAGAATCCAAATCCCACCTAAAGTGAAAATGAAATAGGGTCTGAACAACCACCCATCCAGATACCTCTCAAAAGAGAGCATTCCACAAAATCAAAAAAGGAAGCCATCTCATAAACATGAAAGTTTCATAACCACATAAGTTACAACAATACATGAAAAGAGTTAAACATCAAACAAATCTAGGTACTGAGCATGTATCTGTGACTCACGTTCCCAAGTACTCTCCACCAAGCCACCGTGTCGCCACAAGACATGAACTAAAGGAATATAATGCCCACGCATCACCTTCTCCTTGCGGTCTTGGATCTTCATAGGTCGCTCCTCAATGCTTGCATCATCATCTACATCGATCTATCCCCAATCAATGATGTGGGAGTCATCATGAAGATAACGACGGAGCTGTGATACATGAAAAACATCATGTATCTGACTCATCAGTGGGGGAAGTGCTACTCGATACGCCATAGCTCCAACACGAGATAACACCTCGAAAGGCCTAACAAAGTGGGGAGAAAGCTTACTCCCACGACCAAACCTTCGCTGCCCACGACGGGGAGTCACCTTCAGAAACACATAATCCCCAACATTAAACTCCAAGGGTCTCCTCCTTTGATCAGCATATGATTTATGACGATCTTATGCTGTCTTCATCCTCCCACGAATCACCTGAACCATCTCTGTTGTATTCTGCACTAGTTCTGGTCCGAGAATTGCTGACTCTCCGTCCCTAGTCCAGCACAATGGAGAATAGCATGGACAACCATACAAGGCTTCAAACGACACCATACCGATGGTGGAGTGAAAACTATTATTGTAAGCGAACTCCACCAAGGGTAAGTGCCTCATCCATGAACCTCCAAAATCAAGAACACAAGAGCGTAACATGTATTAAAGAGTCTAGATGGTTCTCTCTGTCTGACCATCCGTTTGAGGGTGAAAAGCAGTGCTAAGGCATATTTGAGAACCAAAAGCATGTTGGATACCTCTCCACACCCTGGAGGTAAAACGAGGATCTCGATCAGAAATGATCATCCTAGGGACTCCATGAAATGATCATAAATGGTATTTTAGGTCTGGTTATGAAATATTAACCTAAAATAATATCATTACAAAAGTCTCACATGTTATTTTCCGTTGGTTCCACCCTATAAGATAATGATTTAGTCCTAGTGCCATCAACTCCACTAATTTGTAATGACCCACTTATCCTCATTGGCTTGAGATTACAATGAGTCATTACTAGGCCTTAAGCGACATCCCCAAGGTTCCAAAGGCTGGAAATAAATGCTGAAGGGTTTAAAAACAAGTGGGGGATGATTTACCATTTTATAACATGCCACAGAACCAACAACCATAACCAAACTAATCAACTAAATGATGCATGATTAAAGCTAAGACAAATCAACCATTTATTTTATCATAAACCAACCATGAGTACCACAGCAGAAACCAACACTAAATCAGAGTAAACAATAGAAAGAAAAACTAAAAGACTACAAGATGACAACCCAAATCCATGATCTACAAGCTGCAAGCTCCAACATCACGAACCAACCTAAGTATCACGAAGTAGTGCTATAAACATTTGACACTTTTCCTTTTCCAACATCCCGGTATATGACATCTACAAAAGTTCCAATTTTCCAAAGTAGGGGGCAAGTAATGAAACTCAGTAGGCTTTCCCCGATGACTTCCCAACCCATACCTCTAGGATAAAACTTGTTAGCACATTTATATAAAACAATTTACATAAAACAAGTCCAAAACAGTTCACAATATAACAAGTTCCCCGTCAAAACAATTTTCCAACAAAACCCATCTTTCTCAAGAAAAGAAACTAAGCAACGTTTCCAAGAAAATTCACATTTCCATTTCGGCACATTCATTCCATTTCAAAAATCCACACAACCAACCATGCATGCAACATGAACCTCCCTATACTCGCGAGTGGTGAGTTATCCTTCCACTAAGTCGTCACTTAGTGGAATAACTTGATGGGGGTACTTCACGCCCTTATCCATCCCTTTTGATGGGGGTAATTCTTGCCCTTATCCATCCCGACCTTTTGATGGGGGTACTTCTCGCCCTTATCCATCCCAATGCATATGAACACACACCACAACCCATGAAAATCCATTCCAAAACCAGGTGTGTTTAAAACCTTTCAATAAAGCATCAAAACTTTTATTGAAAACCATTTCTTTCAAGCAACAAAACTGTAACTAGTTTAAAATCACCATTTTAAATTTAGTTCAACAAACACTTTCCAAAAACACACAATTCACATCACCCATTACTAAAAAGGGGTTTAAAACATTCTTTCATAGTAGATAAACAAACCCTTTAAATCAAGGACAACAATTTCAAACTAAGCCTTCAATTTCTAAGAAAGAGGAATCAGGAGTGAAGCCACCTACCTCAACAAATTAAGCGAAACCAACCAATAGACGAAGAACTCCAACAAAACCAAGTCAACTACTCCACGAAACCTCCTTAGATTCCTTCCCCTAGAACCAAAAAAACCAAAACCCGACATAAAAGTCATCCAATACCTTAGATCTACCCACCTTGGATGTAGATCTAAGGATCCATCAAGAGGGAAGAAGGAGATCTAAGAAAACTCCAGGAAACGAGACTCACCTCGATCAACTAGCCTCTAAACGCCAAGGCAAACCTCTGGATCGCTTCCAAAACTCCTGGTAAGTGTTCTCCCACCTTCAGTAGATAGAAATCCCGAGTTAGGGCCGTCTAGAAGCAAAAATGAGTGGGTTTAAAGATAAAACAGATTAGATCATTAAAAATAGGATCTACATTGACTCCGCGCACGGTTAGTCCGCACGGCTAGTCAAATCGTGCGCTAAGCACGCGATAGTCACTACTTAGAAGGGGTGCTCCACACGGCCTCCTTGCACTATTTTCCCAAACCATGCGCACACCGTGTGGTCTCCTCTGTCCAAAGTGACCACCATCTGCATGGCTTCCGCACGGTTTGGGAAACCCGTGTGAAGCTCGTGCATCACCACGTTTTTTTACCTTTAACACTTTTAAAAGTCTCCAAACTTTCCCAACCATTTCTCATATGCTTCATGTACTTAAAAAGAATAAAACAAGGGTTACTTACCCGAAACCAGGGGTACTACATTCTCCCCACCATATACCCACATAGAAAATACCCATTTTTAATGAGGTAGACTAGTAACAAATTCCATTGAGATGTCCTCCCACTTCCACTGAGGAATATCTAATGGCTAGATAAGACCACCAGGAACACAGTGTTCATCCTTCACCTTCTGGTAGACTAAACATCGAGACAAAAACTCCGCAACTGGATGCTTCAGCCCAGACCACAAAAACTGACTCCTCAAGGATCGGTACATCTTTTTCATGCTAGGATGTACTGCTAAGGGTGAACTATGGAACTCTCGGAGAACCGTCTCATGCATCATCAATGGAACAAAATGTAACGCCCCGAGTTTCAGAAAAAAATAATAAGTTTAAATAAATTATAATTTAAAATGAATAATGTTATAAATAAACTATAAAAGAAGTCTTTTTTCTAAATGAAAATTTATGAATACTTTGATTTATAAAAAAATGTCATGTTTTTAATACGCGACGACGTCAAATATATTTTCAAAGACGTTGTTATAATAAATGAAATAATTAAGAATGATGTTTTATTATAAATAATGTTTTGAATTAATCTATGTCACACACACACACACATATATATATTTAAATAGATAAAATCTTAAAACAAGATTAATAAAAATTAAGTGTTCAAAAAGATTTACTAACATGCAATGAATTTATTAAGATAATTATTTCTTTTTAAACTAAAATAAATATTATGTTAAAGTAAGAATTTTAATAATTTTTTTTAATGAAATAATTTTTGGTTCATAAAAATTTATTTTACAATCTAAATAAATATGTAAATCAATTTATCAAAATAAATAAATAAATGAATAATGTTGATAATCTAATAATATTGTAATTATTAATTCTGAAATTCTAAGTATATATATATGTATGTGTATGTAATATATTTACATATAAAAATATATTTAGAAATGTATTTTATTTATATATATAATTTTTTTTATTAAAATATAGACCTATTCTAATTAGGTTGATAATGATATAGATCAAAATATTAGTTTTGAATTATTTATTAATAAAAATAATATTATTATAATATTATAATTTTATTATACATGTCATTAAAAATTATTATTATTTTTTAAAGATAATATATATGATAAATATATGATATATATTATGCTTTTGTTTATAAAATTTATAAATTATAAATACATATAATTGTTATATTAAAAAAATGCATAATAAATTTATCTTTCTGTGAAAAAATGTAATTTCAATAAATTATAAAAATGAAATATATATATATTTATATATATATAAAAACTCAAACATAGTATATATGTATATATATTTATATAAAAAACGCTAATATGGTGTATATATATATAAATAAAAAATTTTAAATAGTTTAAAAATTTTAAGATATTAATAAAATGAATAAATGAATATATTATTATTAAAAATAATAAAGAGGCATAATATAATAATAGTATTATTATTATTATTATAATAGATAACATATCATTATTATTGAAATCTAATAATATCATATTATTATTATAAGAAAGGCGAGACTTTGGGGATGAGAAGTCAAAAGTGGTGATATTAAAATATATGGCTTGATTTGTGTGTGTGGCGTGACATTGGGCGTGACACAGAACCACTTTTTTATTTATTATATTATAATATATTGCTTTATTTTTGTGTGTGACGTGATATTATTATTATAATATAACATTTTATATGTTTCATTATATATATATATATATATTATAAATCGTGCTATTATATATTACATGCATAGATCATTATATATTAAATGTTTCACTATATATTAATCGTTATATATAATAATATTATTATTATAATAAATAACATATTAATATTATTAGATCCAATAATGAATGTCATTTTGGGAGGCGTGAGATGATATATTATTATAACAGTTTTTGACAATCATGAGGGAGGCGTGAGTCATTTTGCACCACCTTTTGACATTATATATTTTTTATAATAAATTAAAATAATGGATGACATGACTTGGAACAAAAATATATATAATAATGTATCGTTATGATACCTGTGAATTGGGTTAAACTTCACTGACAACCTGCCTTCATGTTTTGTTATAAATTTAGAACCCTCCTTCATGCGGTTAGAACACTCGGGTTAGATCACTTCCAAATATTCATGTTTTTCGGCAAGCTACAGTTTCCCTTTCCCCATTCAGTTTCCAAAATCAGGTAAGGAGAATTATTATTTTCAATTATATCTTGTAGGGGTTCAATTTATTTTTAAAGAAATATATATTCATATATTTTTATATAATTATGTAAGATTTTATCTTTCTAATTCAAATCACATATATGATAAATTCTCTTGATTTAATGGATCTGTTTCTAAAGTACTATCGTTGTAAGGTTTTATTTAGTTTTGTGTTTGTAAAACCCATATATACATACATGTGTATATACATTTATATATAAATACAAAACCTATTCTATTTTATGTTTACTGAATGATGAACATTTGTATGTAAATGATGTTCTTTATTCATATAATTCATGTAATAGATTATTTTCATCTAATTTTAAATTTATAAAACCTCTATATATTTATATATACAGTTTTTCATACGTATATATGTATATCAAACCCTTCTCTATTTTAAGGTTTTCAAAACGGGTTACTGACGAGTTATTAAGGTTTGCTCAAGCATAATCTTCATAAGGGTTATTCATTTAGAATTCTCTTTTTTTCATTATTCTGCAATGGATATTTATTTTATTTGAAACAAATATAATTATTTATAAGTTAATTTTTTATTGATTATATTCATATGGGTGTAATAGTCATTTTATGTTTATAATTTTATCGTTAATCGTCATGATTAAAAATGCGCATATACATAGCCATATGCATATAATATACATGTTCATTGTATTTATTTATGAATGTCACATATGTAATGGTCATTATATTAATGACATGTCATGTGCATAACTAATATTGTATGTATAATATTTATACATATTGTATGCACTAAATATTTATGTATGCGTGATGTATGGTTAATGTGTCATTATATATAAATGAAATTTAAAAGAATGATTTGTTAAAAGGAAAATTATGTACGACAAATCATGTGGGGATATGTCGATACGTAAATCGACTACTCTAGAGCAAGAAAATTATATCCTATGAAGGTATATATACATACATACAGACATATATATATACATATATATATATATACATATATATATGAATGAATATATAAATATAAATTTGTACACATGAATACTTATGTATCAAATGTTGTTTACAAGTTTTATCATATGAAAACCCAGTGAAGATGTATACGTATTTAAAGCAAGATTAAAAATGTTTTTAGAAAACCCGAATCTCGAGTGTGGTAGACAAGAAGGGATTGGTCGTGGACCCATAATGGCCTGTAATTAGTCGAGCAATCTCAGAATTAGTTATTTTGTTTTTCAAAAGCTTCCCTTAGGTTTTTAGAAAAACACTGGAGTATATTTGAGCAATTTTAAACCTAAGTATCTTCTAAAAATTGAACTATTATTTTTATACCGCAATTAATTTCAAATGATATTTTAAAAAATGGTATTTCTAAATGTTTATATACCATTTTTCAAAGAATATTTATCGAATGTTTTTAGACCCCTTACTGAACATCTTTTGTGCTCACCCCAAGTTTTCGAAATGTTTTTCACAGGTTTCCAGAGATGGTCATCATTGTTGAAGTGCACGGAAGCGGAGATGAACTCTCAGTTCGTTTTAATTTTTAATTTTTTTTGTAGTAACTCTGATATTTTTAAACATGTATCTATTTCCAGAACCTAGACCAGAATAAAGTCCTATTGTATGAAATGTATAAGGATGGGTCCTTACACAAAAAGCCTTCCATGATACAACACTCGGTGTTGTTCGTCCTCCGACCAACCATCAGGGCCTCACCACAAATAACTCGGTCTCTCCATACCTCCACCTCTAGATCTCCTAACTGGGAATCTTCCACATTCTACATCATGGATGACTGTATCGTCATCTGAAAAAGATATCCTCTACCCCTAACTTCTCCCATATCAAGATGTAATGTTGAACGTTCTTCCATTACTCTCCAGGAATCACCAGATTCACACACAGCATCACTACGTGAATTTCAGCTCAGCGCATCAGCTACAACATTCCCTTTTCCAGGTGTATATGATATTTTGAATTCATATTCCTGTAAGTAATCCATCCACCAATGTTTCCGTAAGTTTAGGTCATGCTGGGGGAAAACATACCTCAAACTCTTATGATCAGTGAAAACCAAAAAGTGCTCACCAATGAGGTAATGTCTCCACAACATCAGAGCAAACACCACGACTGCCAACTCAAGATCATGGGTGGCATAGTTGTGTTCATTTGGAAGCAACTTCCAAGACCCATAAGAAATGACTGACCTCTTCTGCATGAGAAAACAACCTAACCCAGATGTAAAGCATCACAGAAAACATCAAACTGAACTCCCTCAACTAGAAGACAAAGGACTGGAGCACTTACTAACTTCTCCTTTAGATACTAGAAAGCTGCATGACACTGATCAGTCCATATGAATTCCTTATCCTTCCTGGTCAAAGCTTTTAGAGGATTCACAACTCGTGAGAAATTGGCTACGAACCTCCTTTAGTATCCTGTGAGACCAGGGAAACTTCGCACCTCTGACACTGTCTTGGGGGCTGCCCAAGACACAAATTCTTCTATCTTCAATGGATCCACAGCTACTCCTTATTGGGAAACAACATGCCCCAAGAAACAGACTTCTCAAGCCCAAAACTCACACTTAGACAACTTCCCAAATAGATGATGTTGACGAAGGACTCCCAAAACGACATGTATATACTCTGCATGTTCCTCCTCAGACGTGGAGAACACAAGGATGTTGTCGATGAAAACTACCACGAACTTGTCCAGGAACTCATGGAACACAAAATTCATCAATCCCATGAATACAGTTGGAGAATTCATCATGCCAAATGGCATTACAACAAATTCATAATTCCCATGATGACAACAAAAAGCAGTCTTTGGAATATCCTAATCCATCACACGCATTTGATGATATCCTGACCGCAAGTCGATCTTTGAGAACCAACTTGCACCCTTCAGTTGATCGAATAAGTCATCAATCCATGGAAGAGGATAACAATTATTTATTGTCACTTTTTTTAAGTGATGATAATCGACACACAACCGCAAACTGCCATCGACCTTCTTCACAAACAAAAATGGTGCACCCCATGGTGACACACTTGGCCGAGCAAAACCGCACTACCAAAGACCATCAAGCTATATATGCAGCTCTCGTAACTCAGAAGAGGCCATCCTATATGGATACATAGAGATAGGAGACGCTCCTCACTGTAGCTCAATCCCAAACTCAATCTCTCGTCGAGGGGGTAATGCTACAACCTCTTCTGAAAAAACATCAGGATACTCCTCTACGACCCTAGGAAACGCCAAATGCTGAACCTATGAAGAACTCAGGCTCAACTCATCCATCATGGATGGTAAGGATGGAACATGACTGTGACCCATCCGAGGAACTCGCTCACCAAAAAACACCACTGTCTCTCCATCCACACCAATGAAAATGACCTTCTTCCTAAAGCAATCCACGATAGCCTGCAATGAATACAACCAATCCATGCTGAATATGAAATCATATGGTTGTATTCATAAATATAGGAAATCTTCCCAAGAGCGGTGTTGCCCTAACACTAGCTCATAGTCTCTACATACTTCAAACAAGTCAGCTCGACCTCCAACTAGTGTAGTCAACTCCAAGGGCACTGGAAGCCTCTCTACCTCAAGTCCCAAGGCATGGACAAGGGGAGGTGATATGAAGGAGTGTGTTGTTCCTAAATCAAACAAGGCATACACCAAGGTAGAAAAAAAAGGGTACCTCGAATGAAATCTAGCTCGCCTGGAGCTGGGAACGCTAGAGCATAAAGTTGACCACGACCTCCTCCACGACCTCATTGACCCTGATGACGACCACCACCATGGCCGTGATCTTCTCTCATAGGACGGGGAACGTCATGGGGCTATCCTCTGACTGCCCCATCTACCCTCAGGTGATCTAAAGCTGGTGTAACTGGCTGCTGCTACCTCGGATGAAACTGCCTCAAAGGAGGAACCTAGAGCGTAGCACCTGGCGCACAATGACTGCTTTGAAAGGTCAGGCACTCCCACTGCTGATGACCATGACCACCATAAGAAAAATAAGTGCCATATCCCTTGGCATAGGCTTGAGAGTTGATGCCTCTGTAGAAATGATATGTGAAGGGCTGGGGCCTACCCCCGGCTGAACGGAAACTCTTCTACCCTGAAAACTGGGAACCCCGGACCACAGCTCTGCTTCATGAAGAATCATGAAGATTCCCCTCTCATGAAGATCCGGTCCTAGACAAAGTCCTCTCATCAACCTATGCCCTCTCCAGCACCTCAAGATATGTCATTAGCATAAATGGGATGACCTGGCACTGGATCTCTGGATGCAAAGCCTCCTCTAAATGCCTCGCCCTAGCCTCCTGATCTGGTAACAGGTCAGAAGCATATCATAAAAGGTTATTGAAATGGATTCCAAACTCTCGAACAGTAGAGCTCCCCTTTCTAAGGGTAAGAAGCTCCTGGTGACTGGACTCCTTCGCAATCGAAGAAAGGAACTCGACTCTAAACTTGTCTCGGAACTCCTCCCATGAGATCGCTGACTCCTCAGGATCCCCAAGGAATAATAACCACCACTGCCTTGCTGCTCCATGTAGTATCGTCACAACTAAGGACACCTAGTGCTCCTTCCGAGTACGGATCGAACTGAATCCTATCACGACCACCTCCAACCGGTCTTCCATGATTACATCTGAAACAAACCCCTCGTACTTCTACAGACTCTAGCACTGAAACACTTGGAGTGTCTTCCTCCAGGTGTCGTCATCGTCAGCCTCTACCCTGCGACGATCTGCTGGAACAACCTCATAGACATTTTCTGCCCGAATCTGACAAGGACATCAACCTGGAGCCATACCTATAAAATAACAAACCATTAGAGCTCCTAAACCTTTAATATGGAAGATTCAACATTAATTAATTAATTATTTTCTTTTATTAATTTTAGTTTAACCTATCCCAAGGTCTACCCATTCAAACACAAGAACAAATAATAATGATGCATGATCATTTCCTAGGTCTCTACCCTGCAACTAGTATCACCTTTTTTAGTAGCCATTGTAAACTTAAAGGTCCGTACATCAGATCATAGGGGTCCCTCAATTACTATGTCTCAGCCAGTCTCCAGTGTTTACATCACTTGCTAAACATGAATGACACTATCTCCCTACCAACCCATGTAACCTCACATGTGCCTAACTCCAAAATCCATCCTATCCCTCAACCAGACCTCTGATACCACATTTACCCATTTGTCTAACCATGCGGCCTAACTGTGCAAGGAGTGTTTGATGAGGAAGTAGCAACCACATGGTTAGTGAACGGTTTATCTAACAGTGCGAGCAGACCATGCAGGCACTTAAACTAGATCCTAAAATTTTGGACCTCAACCATTTTGCCTCTAAGTTGCTCTTTTAAGCTCCTAAGTGGCCATAACTCGGGATTACCCTACCTTGAAGGTAGGAGAACCTCTCCCAAGCATTTTGGAGGTGATCTGAAGGCTTCTCTTGGCGAATCAAAGCTAGTTTCTTGAGGTATGTGATCATTCTTGTTTGGTTTCTTAGATCTACTTAGATCTAATTCTCCTCTTCTCTTGGTTTCTTAGATCTACGCCCGTTATGGGTAGATATAAGTGTGGGGATGCCAAATATGATGAGATTTTGTCTTGGCTGTGTTAGGAGAAGAGATCTAAGGAGGATTCTTGGAGAATCAACCCAGATTTCTTATGTGTTCTTCGTTTGTTGGGGTTTTCGTCAAAAACCTTTGAGGTAGGGGATTCATTGCATCTCTTCTTTTACGCGCAACTGTATTGTTAGCTTTTTTATCCCACTGGATGAAAATGGAATTGAAATAATAAATATTTCAACCGGATAAATAAATTTTTATCGATCATATGTTATTGCCTCCTATTTTTCTAGATAGTGTGATATCTATGCTTTCTTTTCTTAGTTGTTGTTCTTGATAGAAATCAGTAAAGAATGTAAACCAAGATTAATTGATAATTTTTTGGCTAAAGATAAAGAGGCATGTAAATGAATCTGGTTCCTGTTGTAATTTGATGTTAATCAAATTAGCACAGTAAGCATGGTCAAGTATTTTTTGTAGCTTACTGATTAGGTTTCTCGAATTTGGAACCTACGAATTAAATCTGTTAATTCAAGATGGATTAAATAATTGTTTATTTGATAATTCCTTTAAGGGTTTTTATTACCATCTTGATTGTTAAAGGTCCATAGCCCAATTGATGTGATGGTTGTTTTTCCTACTTCTTGTGTTGAGACGTGACCCTCATAGGGGTGTTGTGATATGTGGGGGCATAGAGGCCTTTTAGTTGTGGTAGTGGATGACGCCTAGAGTGGCGAGATGCATCAGTTTATGCATGTGGGTGTCAGGGAGGACACCAGGGATGATGGAGTGGGATGGATGTGACTGTTGGATGCTTGCTGGTTCTGTGGTTGTTTATCTACTTTACTTTTCCCCACTGCTCAAGGCAGCTGGTCTTGCTTACCCTTCTTCCAAAAGAGGAAAAGATGTGCGTGGTATGCCACGTGCTTTCTGTGTTTAGATTCTCCAGGAAGGATGTGTATACTCTCTTGATATAGGCGACAAAGACTCGATGAGTAGTACATCTACTCACCATGTTGAGCCACATTGTGTTAGTATTGTAGAATGATTTTCTTGACTGCCTGGGAATATGAGAAATGTTTCTGTTATGAATGTTTTAATAAATGGTTTTAACCCATGGGGTTGGAGTTCGCTGGAACATAATGATGAGGTTTTAATTTTTGAAGGAACAATTGACTTTGGGTGTGATGCTAATGAAATTTAATGCGGAATTGTTCATGATTAATTAATGTTTAAAGAATTAATTAATTTACACTAGAACTGATAAAAATGGAATGAAGTAATCTAATAAATCTCTTTAAATGGTTGTGTGCTTATAGGATAACTAGTCTTAGAAGTAGCATCCCAGAGTCATTACAAATGGGTATATGCTACATGGAGCAGCAAGGAAGTGGTGGTTCTTATTCTTCAAGGATCGTGAGGACTCCTTGATCTCATGGGAGGAGTTCCGAGACAAGTTTAGAGTCGAGTTCCTTTCTTCGACTGCGAAGGCGTCCAGTCGACAGGAGCTTCTTACCCTTCGACAGGGGAGATATACTGTTCAAGAGTTTGGAATCCATTTCAGGAACATTTTACGATATGCTTCAGACCTGTTACCAGATGAGGAGGCCAGGGCGAGGCATTTCAAGGAGGCTTTATGTCCAGAGATCCAGCGCCAGGTCAAAATTTTTAAGTAACAGGTGATGGAAATTGTGTGTTTTTGGAAAGTGTTTGTTGAAGTGAATTTAAAATGGTTATTTTAAACTGGTTATCGTTTTGCTGCTTGAAAGAAATTGTTTTCAATAAAAGGCTTGATGATTTATTGAAAGGTTTTGAACACACTTGGTTTTGTCATGGATTTTCATGGGTTGTGGTGTGTGTTCATATGCATTGAGATGGATAAGGGCGAGAAGTACCCCCATCAAAAGGTTGGGATGGATAAGGGTGAGAAGGACCCCAATCAAAAGGGACAGATAAGGGCGTGAAGTAACCCCATCAAGGTTTTCCACTAAGTGACGACTTAGTGGAAGGATAACTCACCACTCACAAGTATAGGGAGGTCCAGGTTTCATGCATGGTTGGTTGTGTGGATTTGTAAAATGGAATGAATGTGCCAAAATGGAAATGTGAATTTTCTTGGAAACTTTTCTTGGTTGATTTTCTTGAGAAATATGGGTTTTGTTGGAAAATGATTTTTACATGGAACTTGTTATATTGTGAACTTTTTTGGACTTGTTTTATATAAATTGTTTTATATAAATGTGTTAACATGTTTTATCCTAGAGGAATGGGTTGGGATGTCATCGGGGAAAACCTACTGAGTTTCATTACTCACCCCCTTCTTTGGAACATTGTTGCTTTTTCATATGTCATATACCGAGATGTTGGCAAAGGAAAAGTGTCACATGTTTATAGCACTACTTCGTGATACATGGGCTGGTTCGTGATGTTGGAGCTTGGATCTTGTGGAGCCTGGAGTTGGGTTGTCGTCTTGTAGTCTTTTAGTTTTTCTTTCTGCTGTCTAATCTAATTTAGTGTTGGTTTCCGCTGTGGTACTCTTGGTTGGTTTATGATAAAATAAATGATTGAGTTGTCTTATCTTTTATCATGCATCATTTAGTTGATTAGTTTTGTTATGGTTGTTGGTTCTGTGGTATGTTCTAAAAGGGTAAATCATTCCCCACTTGTTTTGAAACACTTCGACATTTATTTCCAGCCTTTGGCAACTTGGGGATGTTTCTTAAGGCCTAGTAATGACGCATTTTACTCTCAAGCTAATGAGGATAAGCGAGTCATTACAAATGGTATTAGTTTGTTTGGTCCATGGGGTATAAATGCAATCAGCTTGTTCCTTTATTTGTGGAACAAGTAGTCATCAGTTTTTGTTGGTCTTGGCGTTGAATTCTTACGTGTCTATTCCTTGGATGGTCATCTTAGGAAGGAGTAGGATTGTTGGAACTTGGAATTCAAAGCATAAAAAGACGTAGCTAACCTTTTTATGCTGAACTTCAAGTTACCAGAGAGTTGGGTACATAAGTGTTTTGGAGACACTTATAGGATAAAAAATCTCATTGTCATAGGTTTAGCCAATGAGATGAGCATGACATGCATTAGAAGAATGACTTCCCACTAGAAGTTCATATATCATTTTGAGAAATGAATCATGGTTTGATGCAAAAGTGTGATTTCTGAAAATTTTAAACTTGTTTTCAAATGAAATATTTCTAAAAGAGAATGGTCGATGTATTTTGAAAATAGATTGATTTTCAAAAGAAAGAAAAGAATTATTTTTAAAAATTGGTAAATGTGGAAGAACTTTATGGTTGGAAACAATGTTGTGATAGTGAGGTGATATAAATTGAAATGCTAAGACTTCAGTTTCTAGGAAGTGATACTAACAGCATGCATTGTTTGCATACAAAATGGCACCCGTTAGGCATTGTAGAAACCAAACGGAAGAGGTTGGGGAGAATGTGGGCACACCTGAGCCACAGGTGGACTAGCAGCTAGTCCAAAGTATAGTTCAAGCGTTTCAGGCTGTAGACACGAAGAATCAGAGGGATGATCCAAGGCATGTAGAGCATTCCGTCCAGTTCCTGAAGCATAATCCACCCATCATTAGGGGTGATTATGAACCAGAAATGGCAGAGGTGTGGCTGAGTAGAATGAATCGTATCTTCGATTTTATCGGCACACCAACAGAACTAAAAGTAAAGCTGGCGACGTATATGCTGGAGGATCTTGCATGACAGTGGTGAGAGCTAGTGGTGTAGGCTAAGGTGGATCAAGGCCTAGGCTGGGAGGAATTTGAGGAATTGTTCAATAAAAAATTCTATCCTCACACGTTCAAGATCCAGAGGATGATGGACTTTTTCAGCCTAAAGCAGGAGAATCTCTCTGTCATGGAGTATGAGGCTAAATTCATGAATTTAGTGTGCATTGCACCAGAAGTTTCTGCAAGTTCATCGTTGAAGACACGCATATTTGAATCTGGGTTGAGACAGGAGATTCGCTCGAAGATAGATGTGCTCTATATAACGGATTATACAGAGATGGTAAACAGAGCAACAGTATCTGAAAGAGACATCTCAGGAGTTATGGGAGGAGGAAGTATGATGATACCCATGGGAACGAGTGAGAACTCTAATGCTGGGAACAAGAGGAAGAGCGACACCTACTTCCAAGGTGGGATTGCGAATCAGAATAAGACAGCTGGATCAGTGAATCTTCCTCCACGGCCCATGATGAAATCCGGGTGTTTTCAATGTGTCTCGATTGATCACATGAAATGAGAATGTATAGCACCACTGAGAGAATTCCATAATTGTAACAAGATGGGGCATATTCAGCGATATTGTTGCAGTGCTCCCTGGTCGGGTGTTCATGACACTTCTTAGGTGTCGCAAGTATCTTATGCTTCAACAGGGTAAGGCCAAAAATTTTTGTCATTCCAGCAGAATAGATCTATCTATGGTGATTCCATGAATACCATGACTCCTTAGGCAGGGCAATCTCAACAAGACAATAATGTAACGACCCAAAATTTTGAATAAATCTTGTTTCCTAATTTTATGTGTTATTTTATTTTATTTTTATACTCAACAAAAATGTTTCATTTGATAACATGAGTATAATTAAAATGAGACCGTTGGGTTTTGACTGTTATATGACCATTGGTCAATATGGCCGCTGTAAACTAAAAGTTTCGATTATTGTCTCTAAATACAAGTAATCTTGGTTAATTATTATAGAAATAAGGTTCAATGGCCTCACCCAGTAGTCTTGGACCCATCGAAGCCCATATAACAAAACTTGGGAAGGAGGTAGCACCACTGGCCTTTGCTCTGGACCAAACCCAAGCCGAACTTCATCGTGTGAAGCTCGAATGGAATCTCCTTCGTGAGAAGTTCAAACTGATAGAAATTACTACTCGTGTAATGTTGGCCGATCCTCCCTCAGATTCTCTCACCTTAGCACACCTTACACTTAGGTCCTATGCTGGTGTGATAAGGGGCTATGTAAGGAGACCGTAACTGCCTTGTGTAATCCTTTGTTTTAAATAAAAATTGGGATTTCTTCTTATGATGATGTTTATGACTTTTCAAATGTCCGGATAAATATAGTATGCATATTTTTGGTGAATTTTAGAGAAAGGATATTTTAAAAAATGTATATGTAAACCTTAAATAATTAAAAATGTGTAATGATTTTCGAAAAATGGTCTTCTACAATTATGTTCAGTACCAAATTTAGAGTCTAATAAGATCAACTTAATTTTTGATGAATAGTAAATTATGAATAGTGATTTTATGCTTAGGATTAGTAATGTGACCAAATGGATTAGTAATCTCACTTAAAGAAAGTATTAATATAATCTAGGCACCTTGATTAAGTAATGTGATTCAATAAAATGGTTAAAAAACGGTTTCATAAATTATTATTCAAGTATTAGTTCTTTTCAGATGAATAGTGTTTTTTAATTAAAAATTAAATTAAAAATATTTAGAAAATTATTTTTATAAAATGGAGTTCATTTTTGAAATCAGAGCATTGATATTTTGTTAAGGTGAAATTTTGAAATTTTTCTAAGAAAGTTGAATTTTCAGTGAATTGTAAAAATACAGTTTTAGGGTTTTAGTATGTTTAATGACATCATAACTGTGTCATGATGATGTCATGAGATATTTTAAGGGTTTTCCGACCAAAGGTGATGAGTTATTGTATTGGGGGCCCCATGTGGCCTAACTCCATGGTAAATGCCATGGGAGAGCACATGGTTTTGAGAAAAGCACTTGTGAGGTGTCCCTTGGCCATTAATGCCTTGTCCCCTCACTTTCCCTATAAATACCAAGCCCTCCTCTCATAAATTAGACTCCAAAACCATCCTCAACTAAGTTCTGGTATCCTTACCTCCCAAGGAGTCCTCCCAAGGTTCCCCCAATCCCTCAAGGTCCCAACCTTTGAGTTTTAAGAGTTATGTTTAAGGTAAGGGATCCGACCCCCTCTCTTTCATTTCAAGTGATCTCTTTTATGTCATTTATTTTATGCTCCATGTTCTTATGTTGGAGGATGTTATTTTATATTAATTATACTTTAATTTTTATTTTTATATGATGAGATACCCCCTCTTACTCTCATCATTTCATTTTATGAAAGTTTAAGTGGCATCGTTAGGCTGCCGAAATTTTTGTAACAGATTCTTTCACCCTTCTCATTTTCAAGTTCTATTTTCTTGTCAAGTATTTCAAGTTCCTTTTTATTATGTTGGGGTATGATCTCTATATATATCATACTGATATTTTATGATCATATGATGAGAGACCCCATTTTTTCTCTTCAATTTAGTATTTGGAAGTTTTAAGTGGCGCCATTAGGCTGCCGAATTTTTAAGTGGTTCTTTCACCTTTCTCCTTTTTCAAAGTTCTAATTCCATGTCAAGTCTTGAAAGTTCTTTTTTATTATGTTGGGGTATGATCTATATATCTATCATAATGATATTTTATATTCATATGATGAGAGACCCTATTTGATCTCGTCAATTCATTTTTGTTGAAGTTTAAGTGACGCCGTTGGGATGCCGAATTTTCATAAGAGAAATCTTATTTTTGTCTTCCTTTCGTGTTCTTAATTTCATATGGTATATCTTTCAAATTTAATTACCATGCTCTCAAATCCTTTATATTATGCCCCTCTACTGTTTTATGGGTCATTTATGAGTGTTTTACCCATTCCCCCTCTCTTTTCAATGTTTTCTAAAACCCCGAAACATAGCCGTTATGCTGCAGAATTTTTGTCTCAAAATGCCTCTCTATTTTTCCAAAAATTATTTTATGGTATTAAGTGAATACTAAAAGCTCTTATTTCTATATGGGTATTCACATATATATCAAAATTTTCTATTTTAAATTCTGGGATTTACATACATGAAACCCGCTTTCCCTTTCCATGGGTTTAAAGTGACATAAAGATCATGTCTTTAAAGAAGTTTTTAAAACATTATGATTATGAAATGAAACCCATTTCATTTATGCTATATGGGTTATTTATGAAATTCTTGATGATGATATATGTGGATCACATGATAATAAAGGAAAATTTAAGGGTGTGCCCTGATAGTGCTCCAATGCATTGGGTAATGATGTAACCACTAGAGATTACAATTTTCACGATATCTTGGTGAATAACCTTGTTAATTTTCAAATGACACCTTGGGGATGGACCTTGGTGATATTTTCATCATTGTCTATGTTAAATAATGTATCCACATCTTAAAGTTATGAAAAATGTTATTTTTATTAAGATATGCCACATGATTTCTTTCTCATGCCTTAAAGTTCTCTTTCATGACATAGTTGATGTATCTCAAGTTCACATGTTAAATGTTTCTCTTGTTTCCCTTACTGGGCCTTCTGCTCCCCTTTCTTTTGATGTATGTACCCAGGATATGAGATGTGGTAATGAAACTAGGATGAACATAAGTAGAATCCTTTCAAGTGTTTAAGAAGAATGTTTTTTTTGTTTCATGTATTAAGTTCCTGGTTTTCAAGACACTAAACCTTAAAGATCCTCAGTTTTGTATAATGTAATGAAAGTTTATGTGAGAAAAAGGCGGGATGCTATAAATAAGGAGAAAAGTGCAGTAACAAAGCAGTTGTATGGAGCGGAACACGTGATTGTGGATGACCAGTCTGGACCATCTACGGTGAGAGGTACGATTCTTTTGAATTCTACCCTCATGCAAGTTTTTTTGATACTGGTGCATCACATTCTTTTCTTGCTTCTCATATTGCTGATTTGCTGAACTTAAATCTTGAAATGATTATTTCTATGATAAAACTTTAAACTCCTCTCGGTGAAAGAGAATGTAGAGCCTTCATGTGTAGAGCATGTTCTATAACTGTTGATGGATCTGAGCTGAAATGGGATTTCTCTATGCTGGAGATGGCTGCCTATGATATAATCCCGGGTATGGATTGGTTGATAGGGTTCAGGGCTCACATCAACTATTTTAGCAGAACAGTCAGTTTCGCGACTGAGGATTGCCTCGAGCATCTCTTCAGAGAAGAAATACTGGTGAAGACAGGTCCAATGGGCTTGTTGGCACCAGTAGTGGCAATGATATCTTTTTCAGTTGGATGCGTTAAACTTGGAATTGATGGACGAGATTGCGAATAACAGTTTTCCAGTAGTTGCAGATCAATTTTCTGATGTTTTTTCTGAAAACTTCTCAGGGTTACCACCTATAAGATAAGTGGAGTTCACGATTGATCTCCTTCTAGGGACCAATCCTATCTCACTTCCATATTATATGATATCACCAATGGAGTTAAAGTAATTGAAAGTGCAATTGGAAGAACTAAAAAACAAAGGTTTTATTCGGCCAAGCGTGTCTTTGTGGGCAGCACCAGTTTTTTTTGTAAAGAAAGGAGATGGAACTTTGAGGCTATGTGTGGATTATCATAAACTTAACCAAGTTACGATAAAGAATAGATATCCACTTCCACACATTGATGACTTGTTTAATCAATTGAGGGGAGCTCAGTGGTTCTCTAATATTGACTTGCGGTCAGGATATCACTAGTTGCGAGTTCAAAAGGAGGATATTATGAAGACAACCTTCAGAAGCAGATATGGCCACTATGAATATGTAGTCATTCCTTTTGGTCTTACGAATTCACTAGTAGTCTTTAAGGCATTGATGAATCAGATATTTCAGTGATATCTGGATTCTTTTGTTGTGGTGTTTGTGGAAGACATATTGGTGTATTCAAGAACAAGGGCTGAGAATGAGCAACACTTGGAGATAGTGTGGGAAATATTGAGAGACCATCAGTTGTATGCCAAATTATAAAAGTGTGATTTTTGGATACAAGAAGTACACTTTCTGGGCCTTGTTGTTTCTGAGAAAGGTGTTTCAGTGGATCCAGAAAAGATAGAAGCTGCTCTTTCTTGGAAATTGCCAAAGAATGTCTTTGATATACGAAGTTTTCTTGGTCTAGATGGTTATTACCGATGTTTTTTTCATGACTTCTCACAACTAGATTCATCTATAATATCATTGAAAATGAAGAATAGTGCATTTCAATTGACTGAGGAATGTCAGAGATCTTTTCAAGAGTTGAAAGTTCGCCTTACATCAGCACCCATATTGATTTTTCTAGAATCAGGACATGGGTACGTGATGTATTGTGGCGCTTCAGGATCTGGGTTGTTATGTGTTCTCATTCAAGGATAACATGTTGTTGCTTATAGCGCAAGACAGTTTAGAGTGCATGAAAAGAACTACCCAACACATGATTTGGAGTTAGCTGCAGTTGTCCATGCCTTGAAGACTCGACTTCATTATCTATTTTGTGAGAATTTCACTATGTTAATGGATCATAAGAATTTGAAGCATATTTTGTCACAATGAGATTTGAATCTGAGGTAGAGGAGATGGATGGAGTATCTTCAAATGTTCGACTTTGACTTGATATATACACCAGGTAAGGGAAATTCGGTGGCCGATGAATTAAGTAGAAAGTCGTATGCTCAGTTGGCGCAAGAAGCTTCAGATGAGTGGCAATTGATGTCGGTCCTGGCCGACATGCGTATGGAATGTGAAGACTAAGCTGATGTTGTGGTTTTCATTCCAGTTGCGCTTGTTCCTGATTTGGTGGAGATAGTAAAGGAGGCACAAGCCTCTGATGTAGACTGTGTTGCAATGAGTTCAGAACTCAATGGTGGGGAGACCATTGAGGGATGGAAGCTGGATGGGAGTTCAATTTTGTGATTTCGATATCGGATGGTTGTACCATTAACTGCTCAAGAACAACTCCTTCATGCTTAGAACCATTCAATATGGGTTGTACACCTAGGTACATAGAAGATGTATAAGGCGTTGAAGGCATAGTTTTGGTGGATCGACATGAAAAGGAAGGTGGCCGAGTTCATCTCACGGTGCTTAACTTGTTAACAGGTTAAATCAGAGCATCAAAGACCAGCTGGTATGTTACAATCTTTACCTATCCCAGTGTGGAAATGGGATCAGATAGCAATGGATTTTGTTACATGTCTTCCAAGAATGGTCCGAAAACACGATTCCATTTGGGTGATAGTGGATTGTCTAACCAAGTCATCACATTTCATCCCTATTCGTGAAACTCATACGGTGGAAGATCTTTCAAAAATATATATCTGAGAAGTGGTAAAGAGGCATCCTGTACCAATGTCTATCGTCTTAGATAGAGATTTGAGGTTCACATCTCGTTTCTGGCGATCCTTACAGAAAGCCCTGGGAACTCAGTTGAATATGAGTACGACGTATCATCCTTACAGATCTGAGGTTCATTTCTCGTTTCTGGCGATCCTTACTTTTGGTATTTTTTAGTATTTTGAAAATATGAAAAATGGTATTTGAGTTTATTGTTTGATAAAAATAAAAAATAAAATAAAATAACTAAAATCCTAATAAGAAAAATTGAAAATCCTAAGGGGAATACCTAAATTAAATCCATTACCATTTACAAATATTTTCTCTAATTTCATCACCCTCAAGGGATACATCCAATACCATTCACTCAGCTACTACTCACTGCCTCTAAATTTTAAGATTCAAAACAAAATGATAAAAAGTTAATTGGATATTTTATTTTTCTATGTGAACTATCTTGAATCACTCGGATCCACTATATGAAAATTTATCTAGATATAAATTGGGTTATACTATAAGAAACACCCTTGAATGAATGACGTATCCATCAGGAAAAAGAGACACAAGTAGCACATCCCATAACACATATCTATAACTACAAAAAAAATCACCCAAGACACACTGGACTCCACCTTTTTAAAAGTGTTTCAAGGTATAAAATACGGTAAGAACATTATATGAAATAATGAAACACATAAATCAAAATGGAATATTAAAGTTATTATCACTAAATCATTTAATATATCAAAAAATAAAATTTATCACAGTAAAAAAACATGAAGGCATTATAAAAGAAACTTAAGAACTACATATAGTTCTTCCTGATTAGATTAAACAATTGAGGTTATATCTTAACATAATGATATAAAAAGTAAATAATAAAACCAAATTATAGAAACAACTAAAAATATAGCGCAACATAGGGAACTCTAAAAACTAATATATAGAAATATAATGGGATGGTCTTGGATTTTATCATTATTTATAGCACCCTAAATTCTTCAGAATTATTCCACCTTCATATGGGATCTGTTAACATGTTTTGAAGTTATATGTGCTATATAATTTTTTAGAACTTTCAAAACATAAATTTTCAATCTAAAATAATAATATTTAATCCACTTGATCTCTTCCCTGACATGGATTTAAATTATTTCGACATATAATATACTCTTCTATAATTTCCTATAAAAATTTAATCTCTTTTATTTTTAAATAGTTGGGGTCATGGGTGGTTATTTGAATATCCATTTAATTCTGAATCTCTTTATCATAGGATGTGATTCTTAATATTATTTTGAATATAACTCTCTTAAAATTATCACGTGATTAACTAAATAGATGGATATTCTTTCCTTGGTAGGGTATCTATTTCAGTTTTTTATGATGGAAATATAAGATTTATGATATGGTATATTTTATTCATCACCCAAATCATAGAAGGTGATATATTTGAGTTGTAAACAATAACATTCCCATTTACCTTTATTTTTCCCACATGAAATCATCATGTCATAATGTAAAAAGATATATCACAAATTGATACATACTTTCATGGAATTTTTATCACAAATAAATCACCATGGTTAGTTAACAATATTCCAATATTGTAATCAACAACATGTTGTTTATACTTTTACACATAGTGTTACGGGAGACTATATATTGATGTATCCCTAATTAATTAAGTTGAAATGTAATAATAATTCAATTCCAGTCCCTACATTATCTATTCTTCTCACATACATTGAATTTTAAAATATTCAATTTTCATATAGGTAGTCGTTGATCATTACATACATGGTGGATAAAATTCAAATTTCTCATCCACATTGACTTAAAAAACCATTAAAATTCACTTATGAATCCTTTAAACCACTTTTAAATTCATTCAAAATCACTTTTAGTAGTTTTATGTTCTTTATAGTCACCTTGAATGCATTATGGTCAGTTTTTTTTTGATTTCATAGTAGATCGTGTAGTTTAAAATCTCTAATAATGGATGAATCCACATACATGCTCAAGACAACCTTGATTCAACCACATGAAAAAATCAATAATTCAAATTCAAAATTCACAGCTGACTATGATCTTCTTCATTGTTGACTATATATTTTAAATTCTACTTTTCATGGTATCTTTTTAATGGAATACAAGGACAATTGTGTATTTTATTTTTCTTTGAAATTTATATCAATTAGAAAAGTCACCTAAAAACATCAAAATTAAATAAGCAGGGTTTTACATGTTCAATAAAAATCCAAAATAATTATTAATTCATTATAATCCAAAAAAATTATTTGAATTTATCATTAAACTACAAAATTAACTATAACAATAAAAATATAATAAATAAACAAATTAAATTAATTATGATGGATTCTTTTATAGTTAAATATAGAGTAAATTAGGGAAATATTTAGATCTATTAATTACCCCACACATAACCCTTTCACCCCTTGTAAAATATAGTCAATAATTTTAAGGAATATGACTACCCTACCAAAATTAAATATAAAATCCATAATAAGAAAATTATTTTAATTTTTTAATCATAAAATCTATCATGATTTCTAAATGAATTATGCTATTCATTACTATTCTCCTTCACTTTCAACTTTTTATTTTTTATTATTATTCATAATAATTTATTATATACTTTATTAGAAATTTATTTCTCTCATCACTGAAGGATATTATAATTGGAGTTATGGTCAATCCTCAGGTATATTCATTTTTCTATCAGATTTCCATTATTTTGGATCCATAATATTATATAGTAGGTATTCATTAATCATGATGAATTTTCAAAGGGATTTCATGAGGTTTAAGTGTAGGTGTGTAATGATATTGAATATTTAAAGGATCAATGATGATATTTTATCTCTAAAATACTATACATGATATATAATTCAGTTATTGTGAATATTCCTATCACATTTACCTTATAAATGGATTAACCAACTGTACTCCTTTCCTATTTTTGTTTGTTTATCCATAAGTCAAGATAGTAAAAACTGTGAATGATTCTTCCTTTAATATCCATATTTCTTTTATTTTTTTATTTTATTCATGAAAATAATAGTAAACATAGATTTATGAAAAAATCTAACTCATGAACCTTTATTCACAAAACCAATGACAATTCCCCATATTATAACCATTACATATGTGTTGATTCCCATGTGATTCTTTGAAATAAACCATTTTTCACACTTAACTAGAATATATTTTCTCAAAATTTTAAGGGATAGGTAGAGAATATAAATTAGGCTCATAATTTACATTACCTAATATGGTATCCATGGTTTCTAATGGATAAAATGAAATAAATTTACAATTCAGCATCAATAGATTTATAGGGTATAAAAATTGACAATGGAATTAATAATTTTAATACGACTTGACTCTTATTGTTTTGAGAATTAAATAAGGTAAGTTCTACTAGTAAACATTTCCCAAGACTCTAAAAAAGTGGTTATTATAAATAATTCATAAAAGGGGTTTAAAATAACTCTCTAGAATTAGTGTTAATATTTAATAGCAAATTATGACATGAATAAAAATAACCTATCAATTAATACAAATTTAAGATAATTAAAATAAAAAACAATGAATTTTAATATTCCTCAGAACTTATAATTTCAAAATTAGAAAATTTATCACCCATTATAGAGTTTTAAAGTTAGTTAGGTATTTTTTAAGCATATTTTTTAAAAAAATGTTTTTTTAAAATACATAAAAAAGAAAGAATAAAAAAAACAAAATGAAAAACCCATGAACGATTTACCCTATCATTTTTATCACATTTTTCTCAATAAAAATAAATAATTTTTATTAATATATTAAATATATAATGAATATGATAATAATAAAATGAGTATCAAGGGAAGAAATAACTCAATGTTCATTTACAGTGGAAAAATTAGAAGTGATATCCTTTTTATCTAGATTTCACTAAAAAGTAAAAAAAATATAAAAGTAACTTATTTAATGTAAATAAAAAAATAAAAATAAATAAGGGGCATATAGACTTTGATGTTTGAATCACCATATCTTCTAATATCCTTTATTCCTTTATATAGGATTCTTTTAGAGGTCCCTGTGTCCAAGGAATTATCTATACACCTAATTTTTAATGATATTCTTATAGTTTAATGGGGGTATAATTATGTATGGATCCTATTTATTCACAATTTTGAGAACTATAAAATCCATTTAAGGATGATTATCTTCTCTAGGAAGTGGATTCACCACTTATTGTTTATAAAATTTATCTTCATGGTATGTTAACTCATCACCACCACCCTCATATATCTTAATGAATAATATAAAATGTTCCTCTATTTTCTCTTCAAAATAAGTAATGGAATTTACTTTAACCATATCTATAGAAATCATCAAATTTGATTATCTATTACTTTCAAAATAAGGAATATTAGTTTTCAATTTAGGTTGTGAAATTTTTTACCAAAATTTATAAAAATACATGTCATATTCATCTAATATATCATATGATAATTCTTTTTCCTCTTGTAATACTATTAGAAAGTAGTTGAATGTTCAAGATCATAGTTTAACATCTTCCACAAAAATTTCCTAAAAAAAACCAACTTCTATGTGCTATTTTCTTATTTATACCAATCACCCATGTTGTAATTATATTGGTTATTCATTTTTTAAATAGGGAGAATTAGTTTAAAATTCATTATAAAAAATTTATAACTAAAATGAATTAATATTTATATCATCTTTATTAAAGGTGTTTTATGGATCTACATAGTGGTTGAAACTATTCAATATTTTCCTCCACCTACCTTAAATCATATTC
This sequence comes from Viscum album, assembly GCA_963277665.1. Taxonomy (NCBI): domain Eukaryota; kingdom Viridiplantae; phylum Streptophyta; class Magnoliopsida; order Santalales; family Viscaceae; genus Viscum; species Viscum album. The sequence continues at coordinate 1,322,697,050 of OY728138.1, forward strand.
AAATGTTAGATGTTGTTGTTATTCTTATCTACCTATTTCTTCTAATTCTTTGAATTTATATAAACATTTTTTATGAGTTACATGAGATTAAAGGAAATATATTTTAGTCATTCCATCACATTTTTCATTTATAATATATATATTTTCATCTCATTATACTATATTATATTTCATTTCCTACAAAATTTTCCTCAAAAGATAATTAGTAGTTTATTCTTATTATTTTTTCTAGAACAGGGTATGTTGGTATTGATGTTGTCATAGACATTATTATTGTCATTGGATAACTTCCAAATTGAATCTTGAGTCTTCTTTCCACCTAGGTTTGTGCACTGTTTTTGTAGGTACTTCTCTCATTGATATTCTCTAGAATAACTCTCTTATTCCTATATCCATGAACATAGTTATTTGTCAATATACTATTTAGTTAAAGTTGATTGACAATGGTAGAGAGTTTTTACAATTTAGTTTTATAAGATATATTTATCATGAATAATGTAGAAAAAAATAATTTTGAGTAAATAAATAAATAAATAAAAATAATCAAGTAAAGAAAAATGATTGCGATTAATTTCCCACCCTGACAACGGTGCAGAAATTTTTTATGGGCCCATCATTGGTATTAAAAAAATAAAATTTAATTCACTAGAGTGAAATCAAGTTTATATATTAGTAGTGCAATATTCAATAACAAATCCCTTAGTCCAGGGGTGGTATATCTTATGTGGAAATTTTATGGAATAATTTTTACCACATAAAACAACTATGGCCTTCGGGCATTTCATGTAGGATAACCACATAGATGAAATAAATGGATGGTGTTTGAAGCTTCATGGATAAGTAAATTTTGAAAAATTTTAAGGATAGTATAGGATAATAATCTTATATTTCCAATACAGGTTTCTTATTAATTAAATGTAATATTGTCTCATGTAACATCCCCACCCCAAAACTCTCTCAATTGACTGAAATGGGTTGGTTACAAGACCTTAACTGTGCCACCCTATGTGCTAGAGGATGCCAAATAGCATTAGGGGTGTGATAAGGATAGTGGGGAGACTATAAACCATGGTTATAGAGTTACAACATAGTATAATAATCAATATAGATTATAAATAAATATTATAGTATGGAAATAATGGAAACCATATAATACTGCAGAAAAACCAATAATAAAATCCTACTGAATAATCTAATAAATAGTAAAGGAATAATGTATTGATGTTCTAGAATGTAACTAAATGTTTTGATATAAGTAATACAAATAAAATACTAGTAGACTCAAAAGTCCCTGATCCCAAATCCCATGTCGGTCACATCTCCAAAATCTAGCCCATCCAGTAAGAAAACAATCAATAATAAGGTCATTTTCCATTATCTAAACCTATATCCATATAATATGCATGATTACAAAATAGATTCCCAAATAGGGTGTGATTATAACTCAGTTTGTATACACTATATTATCTAAACAAAACTATTTTGATAATAAGTTTATGAAATAATTGAATAAACATATGTATTAAACAATTTACCAAATAAATTTATACCACATAAACATGATTTTCCACCATGCCAGAATGTCTCTAAGCATGTCTCACAACCATGAAAACCATGACCATATTACCATGGTAAAATATAACCTACATTGGTTCCATACTATAATGTCTCAAAGAAAATCTCAAAACCATGCAAAAAATAACATTATAACCATGGTAATAAATCTCACAAGTCTGATTCAAAACTCTCTACAAAATAATTTAAACATTTAATGAGGATTGAGCCTAATATATAAGCATTTCAGCATGTGTCTTAGTGCCAATACCGATATATAAGTATTTCAACATGTGACTCAAGGCCATGCTCGATAAATAAGCATTTCAAAATTTGTCTCTGGGTATACCCTGCTATATAAGAATTTCAACATGTCTCATGGAATAACATAATATATAATAATTTCAGCATGTAAACTAGTCCATTTACCTATATATAAGAATTACAACAACTTAATCACAACACATGTAATATCTGCAAGGATATCACAATATCACATCATAAGGATCAATGGTTAATTATGAAAATTATCATTTATCTTTATTGCACATTTCATCAATCATTTGGTCATAACCAATATCATTGTAGTTATCTCAATAAGCAAGCCAATAAAAGGTGAATCTATATTAAGAGAACACCCAAATCCCATGTAATAATAAACATACTTTAATATATTTAACAATTCCTTCACAATCAAGTGTTCTCCCACTTAAACGGTATCCATAAACTAGGTCAATAACCAATTAGATGTAAGGGAATCCAAGGAATAATCTAGTTAATCATTTAATTAATTTAGGCACATACTTTGTTGGATAATTTTCAATATTTCACATACATGATAATTATCAAACCATAAGGTTAAGTTTTAGACCCCTCCCTTTAACTAGTGAAGAACACAATTCTTCCAATGGGAAATTTCCATGAGGTAGAAGGTTAAGATGATCGCAAGAAAGATCCTAGATAAAAAAAATCGTGATCAAAACCAACAACACACATGTTCAATATATTACACTACATGGTTGGAGAAGAAATGGGAAAGAAGGAAAAACCTAACCAAAAGAACCTACTAGGGATCAAACATGAGTTTTGGACTTAAAAAATAATATAGGGACTCTAAAATAAACTAGATGAGTGCCCTATGTCAAGAGGAGGAAAGCTTCATGTGAGGTGAATGAAAAAATAAGCCACACGACACCCTTTTAAAAACCTTATTGGGAAATTACATGGCATGTAATATAGTTTCACATTGTGTAATTATTTTTAGATGGATATTATGAAAGTCCCATTGTCTTAGAATATTATCTATTTAGATGTAAAATTACACACCATGTTCACTATTCATGTCTTGAATGAGTAAATGACCTATAACCATTCACAACATGTGTCTGGCAACAATTTATATTATGTGTATGATAGTTAAAAGACATGTAACTATTTTGCAGAAAGTTTTTTAGACCAGTTTCTTTATAAAAACCCAAAACCACATATGGCTTACCAACTTACCAAGAACCCTTAGTAACGCCTGAACAATTTATACCCATACTCCATTAATTCAAAAAGAAAACACTGAACCTCTCCCTACATGTATAGTTTCTAGTTTTATTAAGTTTCCTCGCTACCTAAGTCCATGTTTATTCAAACAAACATACATTCATGAAGAAACATGATTGTAACGACCCAATGTTTTATCAATGGAAAGTACCTTAATATAAATATGCCTTATAGTATAATCACATTAGGAATAACAATGAAATTTAATGATACCATGTGACCATTAAACATAATTTTTCCACTTCTATGTTTTGATTTTCAAAAAATCTGATATACACGGTTGCGATCAGTAAAATGTTTGGAGTTTGATAGGACAAATTTAATTTTTGGTGAATAGTAACCTACCCATATGAATAGTAACCTACCCTTATGAATAGTAATATGACCCCTATAAATATTAAATCGTCTAAAATTTTATTTCCCAAGAAATATTAAATAATATTTTGGCATTTTATAAGTGACAATTTGTCCATAATAAAAGTATTGGTATTTTTGTAAGTTATAAATAAATAATTATAATTAATTAATTTAAAAGAAAAAGTATTTTCCTAAAATGTGTTCATAAATTAAAAAATCTTTTTCTTCTAGTTTTAACATAATTTTATAAGACCTTATGTAATTTTTGAAAGCATTATAAAATTAGTTTTAATTTTAAAAAATGTATTTTTCAAGTAAATTATGATTTTAAATAAAAAATTAATTTAATTATATTTAGAATTTTTTTTTGAAAATGGACTTTATTTTTGTATTCTACAAGTCAAAAAATAGTTAGGGTGAACTTTTGGGATTTTTCTGAAATATGTGAATTTTTGGTGAATAGTAAAATACACTAATTTACCATATAAATACATTATAATTTAAATCTACTATTCCTGACATCATGAGTGATGTAAGCACACAAATCTTGAACTCATTCCCTATTTACTATTCTTGGTCATGGAATCATCACTATTTCTGGTCTTGGTGGAAATTAATAAACTAATGATTAAAATATTAAGAGAACCCCTCTCCCCTCCACTATAAATAGGACTCTTCACACCCTCATTTCCTCACACCTCTCAACCTTCAAGAATTGTCCAAAATCTACTAAAACATATTACCTAGACCATATCCCACGTTCAAGTTATTTTGGTCCCATCAAAAGACTAATCCTAGGTTCCTTAAGGAGGATCTCAAGAGGAGGATTCAAGAGGTAATTCCCCCTCTCTTTTCCTTTAATTTTCTTTCAATATCAAGTTCTTTTCTTAATATATCCCCACCTATCCTCATCCACTTGGTATGGTAACTCTAGTATCTCACATATAATTTAATTTTATGATACTAAAGGGATAATATATCATCCAACCCATTTTTACTCTTCTTTTTATTTTAGAAAAGAAAACGTTGTTTGTGAGGTGTTAATTTATCACCTTCAAGAACGATATGTTTTCTTTTTTCCTTTAACACCTTCAGATCTGGTCATGAAACCAGTTTTATGGTTGAACTAGATTATTTTATATGTATTATATTCTATTTAATTTTATGTAACTAACTTATTTACATATTACTAAATGATTAAACAAAACAAGTTCGTTGTGGTCAAAAAACCGCCTGAATTAACCCAAACGATCATCAATAAATTTGTATCTAATGATTCACTATCATGGTATATAAATAAATTATTTATGATATCATTTCAAGTTATATAACATCATAAATAAAATATAATTACAATTATGTATGTTTATCCATGTTTTAAATGAACTTCCATTCATGAATACAAGTGAACCGTTCAAGAAAACTTTAAAAATGAACATTCCCGAACAATGAATTTAAACTCTACAACTCATCCAAAAACCCATAAATGAACTTAATAAAACCTTTATGAATTTTATTAATGTATAAAAGGTTTAATAATTGTTAATTAATGGATATAATGTCATTATACCAGACATTAAAGTGAAGAAAGCATTCAGATACATGGTAAGGAGAAATTCTAAAACCCAACTTTCTTTCTTTAGGTTCTCCCTCTCTCACTCCATGTTCAGTATGGGTTCTCCTTAAAAATATTTCTATTCATAATTATATTACGTTTTATAGGATATAAATGTTATATAATTTATTTTATGAAAAACCAAATGTTTTCCAAAAGAACATTTCTTTCAATTAAACACACTATTTTTTTACTTCTGGAATATTGTTTTTCTCTTCACTCATGGTTAATGGTTCTATGTTAAGAGTGATATTCCCTATTTATTTTTGGAACCAAATGTTTATGAAAATATGCTTTATTATGTGAAACAAATTTCTTTCCATGGGTTTTGTTATGTTCAAGTTTTAAATATTTTTAATGTAGCATGCATGATAATGTAAATATTATGATGTGACAGATGCACCCAAAATTATATAGCACAATATGAATGTTTGAATGTGACAAGTTTTCTTGGAATTATATAGCGCTCCAATCCATCGGGTAAAGTGATGAATATCATGAGTAAAATGGAAATGATTCATGAACATTATTATTTGATTTTTTACAGCTGTGTGTGGTAGTTGACCACTAAGACCTGATGTTTCATTTTTATGCACTGCCACATTTCAAGTCTTTTATTAATGCTTCCTCTCGTGTTCATTATCCTTTTCCTATGTTGTGATTATCCTAACCCATTATTATAATTTTCATACCAATCCTTTTATTGGGCTTTTATCTCACCCCTTTTTTATGTATATCCTTAGGTGACTATATGGACTAAGGATAGGTCAAGAGCCAATAAGAATCTAGAGAGAAAGGAATTAAGTAAATGTTTATTCTTGATTTTGTAAATGTTATGTTTGGTCCTAGTTTTTTCATAAAACTAAACCTCTAGATCCCCATGGTGTAATAATATTATTTTTCTTATCTTTATAATTATTTAATAGTAATGTAAGAAAAGGCAGAGTCACTATAATGACCACCAGTGTTTAAGATAAAGAAAAACATAACCAAAATAAGTTAACAAAAAACTCATAGAGATACATACTTAGAAAAATATGGGATCTTACAATATCCCCACCATATAAAATATTTTCCTCAAGCTTATACAAGAATTATTATGGGTGCCTCATTGAAAAATTCTATCCACTATGATCATATATCAGACTACCTCTCCCAGGTCACCTCTTGAACTCTCCCATGATTTAATCACACTTGAACCAAAGGAATCACCCTACCCAAAAGATACTTCTAACTATGGTCCAAAAAACATATTATATGTTAAGAGAAACATTAAAACTAATATTGTCATATGATATGTCTATCACATGAGAAGGTTTAGGATAATATCTTTGAAGCTGCGACATTTGGAACCTGTCATTCAGGGTACTAAAGTGCTGTGGAAGGGCTAATCGGTATGCCCCTGGATAGACCCTATCCACTAAATAAAAAAACTAGACAAACTTGGGAAATTTCTTTCCCCTTTTCCTAATACGGTGTTACCCTAACATAGATGACACAAAAAGGAAAACATAATGACCAACCTCAAACTGCAGAGGTCATCTCTGATGGTTAGTGTATGATTCATGCCTACTATTCACGATCACCAACTGCTGCCAGATCAACTGAACATTCTCTCACATTTCCTGCATAAGACTAGGCCTGGTAAGCATGGACTCACTTAACTCCATCCAACAAAGAGGTGAATGGCATGAACTTTCATATAAGGCCTCGAAAGGTACCATTTGGACATATGATCAGAAGCTATTATTATATGAAAAATCCATGAGTGCCATATACTACTCCCATGAACCACCAAATCCAAAACATAGACTCATAACATATCCTCCAAAACCGAAATATTCTTCTTAGATTAACCATAAGTCTAAGGATAATAGGCCATACTCAAAATAACCTACAATACAAGAGCCTTATAAAGACACTTCTATACATTTTATGTGAAAATAGGATCTATTTTTGAAACGATACCCCTCAGAACACTGTGCAACCGAACTACCTCATGCACGTAAATAATGTCCATATCATCAACTACGAAGGTCTACCTAATATAGAATAAGTGCGTTAACTTCCTCATTTAATACACAATCACCCATAAAACATAATTCTTTTGGGTTTTCCTAGTTAATACTATCACAAAATCAATAGTGACATCATCCCATTTCCACTCATGAATGGGAGAAGGTTGTAAAAGACCACCTGGTATATAATGCTTGAATTTCACCTACTAAAAATTAAAACACCTCTCTAAAAGCCTTCTAACTCCTTCTTCCTTCCAGACCAGCATTGTTGTATATAGAGATCATGATATATCTATGTCAAACCGATATGTACCACCATTCTATATTCATGAAACTCTCTCATCAACTCCTCGTGCAAGCCTATAGGAACCCATACTCATCCATGGAAAAAAAGAATTTCCATAGCCAAGAGACAATCCGTATGGAATACCCCCACCATATAATATGTCTCTCATAACTAATCCTTCTATATTAGATAAATACTCAGTCTTGATCTGGTCCAAAATCATAGGTATAACAGATTTTGAGGTTAGAGATACTCATCCCTGAGACTCTAGAACATATAGATGCATGTCTTCAAGGGGTTACAATACTATCAACTCATCTCAAGACTCTAATACCACCTCTGGATAAATATTTTGGCTCAATTCATTATCAACGATGTTTCTCTTTCCTTATTTATAATCCCTCTTGAAGTCAAAAGACTATAGATAGTCAATCCACCTCCTCTATTGCAGGTTTAGGTACCACGAAGAAAATATGTACCATAGGATCTTGTGGTTCATGTATACAACAAAAATCTCACCCATGAGATAAATTCTCTAGCATCTCAGGGCATGTATCACTACTGCTAATTTTAGATTATGAGTAGTGTAATTTATCTCACGCGATCTTAGATTTTTAGAGCCATAAGAAACTACTTGATCCTCTTATATCAGAACTGCTCCAAGTCCAAAACCAGATGTTTTATAGTAAATAATATATTCTTTACCTGAAATAGCTAAGTGAGGATATGTACTAAGGTCATCCTACCTTTCAACTCCTTAAAATATCACTCACAAGAATCAGAAAAAAAAACCTTCACTCTCTTTTTGGTCAGTCATGACATCAGTGCCGCAAGGGAGAAATCCTAAATAAATCACTAAAAATAAACTTCTAAGCCAATTAATATCTGAATCCCAAATACATTTTTGGGATTCTCCCAAGATACCATGGATTAAAATTTCTCTAGTTCCATTTTATGTTCCTAACTATGAGATGGCATGGCCCAAGAAGTTCAATTTATTAATATAGAAACTATATTTGGTTAGACTGGCATAAAGTTGATGCTCTCTCAATGTACTCAAGACTATTTCAAGATATTGGACATGATCATATTTTTATTGGGAGTAAAATAAGACTTTATTTTCAAAAACTACCTCAAAATAGTCCAAAAAATGATGAAATATCCAATTCATCAAGGCCCTGAATTACACCGGTGCATTGGTCAAACCAAACGACATCACTATGATCTCATGCAAGTCATACCTACTTTGAAAAGAAGTCTAAGGTATGTCTGATGGTATCACCCTCAACTGATGGAATCATGATCTCAAATAAATCTTAGAGAAGATTTTAGAACCTCTTAGCCGATCAAAGTGATCATCAATGTGTGGAAGAAAATACTGGTTCTTAAACATAATCCAGTTCAATCTCCAATAATCCTCACATAAGTGAAAAAACCTATTATCCTTCTTTGTGAAGAGAACTAGAGTAAAAAAAGGAGATTTACTAGACCGTATGAAAACCTTAGATTTTAGATCTTCCAACTGAACATTCAACTCCCAAAACTCTATTGGTTCTATTCTATAAGGAGTAATAGAAATTGGCTATACTCTTAAAACCAACTCAAATGTAAAATTGATCTATTTCTCAGGTGGTAAGATATAGAACTAATTAGAACAAAAAATGGCATACCCCTTGAGGAAAATAATCATGTTGCATTCCACTATCATCTACAGCAAGACCGGCTATTTGAGCCATGGTAAAATCCAACCTACATTGAATTAGTCTTGCACGACTAACTCGAGGATCCTACTCACCTTAGTGAGAAGAGATGACTTCTTATTGAGATAAAAGTAAACTCTCCTCCAATTAAAGTCGATATGATCCTCGCATAGAACTAACCAATACGTACCAATAATCAAATCGAAGCCCATCATTTTCCGCATGAACACTTACCAAAAGAAACGGTAACCATTAATCTCTAGAGAACATTCCTTAAAACATTTGATATTGTTTGACCTCACTCCCAATAGTGTGTCGATGGTCAAAAAACCATCCAATATTTCCACATACAAGCCGAATCCATTTAAAAAGTCAGGTGATAGAAAGGAATGTGATGATATTGTATCAAAAAAATCACAATCATGGGTAAAAGACATATGAATAATACCTCTAATAGTATATGGTCCTATATCCACACTAGCCAGAGTAGTATTCATAATGTGTAGCTGACCATACCCTATTCTATGGTCTCTAGCCTGACTCCCCTGAGTTATACCTTCTCCCTGGTACTATCATTTCTTCACAGATGTACCACTTTCCGTACCTCGACCAGAACATCCCATGTAACTTTTTCTACCTTCCCTCAGAGGAGTAGCAGAGTCCTTCATAGACTCTAGTACCTATCATATTCTCGTGTCACTGTTCATATACTATATTCCCCTATAAAACCTCTACATGAGTCCCATAATTCTATAAGAATGATACTCTAAAGTGGGGTTCAGACATTGAGTCCGTTTGTGGCCCATCTTGCCACACTGATAGCACTAAAGTAAAACACGATCTTGAGATGTTTTCCCACTTCCCAGACTACTCTGACCACTATTGCCTTGGTGTAAACTATTGTGGTGGTACTTATTCCCACTCGAAGATGAGATCATAGTTTTCCCTACTAAAATAGCATGGCTACTGCTTATATTCTCTCTCAAATTTCACTCTATAATGAGTTCCTGATTCATCACATCCAAAATACTTCCCATAAAAAACATGTCCATCTATGACCTAACATCACAATGAAGACCATCCTAAAAACATCTCACCCTGTAGATATCATCATCTACCAAATATGGAGAAAAACATTATAGGTCAGTGAAACATTTAGTGTAGTCTAACACATATAATACCTCATGAATCAAGTGTATTAACTCATGAGTCTTCTCATTCCTCAACTTATCTGGATATAAATGGATTATGAAAACTTTCTCAAATTATTTCTAGGATAACTCCTCATGCCGTTTTTCCCACCACATAATGTCCCACCAATTATTGGATGGTCCATGAAGCATATATGCAGCAAGCTTCATCCTCTTATCTGCGGGTGTCTCATAATGATCAAAGATCATCTGAATGAACTCAACAAAGAACATAGTTTCCTGGGTCCCTCACTCCTTAGTAAACCTAGGTGTATGCTGCAGTTAGAAGTCCTTTGTTAGATTATACATAGAAGGAATGATGTGAAAAGTCTCCCTCTTCATAGATCTAATAACCTACATAAAGTTATTGTGAAGATGAACATCCATTTGATCCTCAAGAACTATAAGAATCTATAGTTCAGTAGCATTTGGATGATATCGATTTACACTTTCCTAGCACATAACTCAAAGATGATGATGAGGCAATTTCTCTATAATACAAACACACTCCTTAGAACACTATCTATAACATACATGGTCAACCTAAATAGGTGACAAAATAGAGAAACACTAGTTTGGGTATCTCTAGACATGGATTAAAAGCGTTTTAGCATGACATATCAGATCATTTATTTCATTTATCATACATAACAAGTATCTCATATCACAGTTTAATAGGAAATTATATATCACATGAAAAAAATTTGTCCCTATCATAAACAATGCATATAAATATAAATATATCCCAATATTTTTATCATGATGCATGCATACTCATCTTGTGCCATACCAAGACATGAGTATAAATCTCAAGAGCCAATAACATCATGAAATAATGACCTCACACAACAAGATAATCACTCTGGGTGAAATAGCATCAACTGCAATAAGAAAATAGTACAAACAACAATCCACCCATGGGCACTTAGATTTTCCCCATACATGGGTTAGATAATCCCATACACAAGCTCATTAATATATCCCGACAAATCCTAGTATCCTTTATACCTTTACCAAATAATAAATTAATATAAAATTAACATGGTGTCCTTTGATACCACTTTGTCACATCCCGTGCCCTGATACTCTCTCATAGGGCCGAAATAGGTTGGTTACGAGACCTCAAACATGCCTCCCTATACACCAGAGGACTCCAGCTAGTAGGAGGTGTGTGATAAGGGCATTGGGGAGACTATAAACCCTAGTTAAAAAGTTATAACATATCATAATAATAAATATAAATAATAAATAAATATCAGAGTACAGAAATAATGGAAACCATATCATACATCAGAAAAATAACTATAAAATCCAAATGAATTATCCAATAAATAATAAAGGAATAATGTAATGTTATGATAGAATATAGATAAATTTCATTCTATAAGTAATACAAATAAAATACTAGAAGAAACAAAATACCCCGGTCCCAAATCCCATGTTGTTCCCATATCGAAACTCCATCCCATCCAGTAAGCAAAAAACCAATAACAAGGCCATTTTCCCTTTTTTAAACCTGCATCTATGTAATTTTCTTAGGTACCAAATAGAAACCTGAATAGGGTGTGAGTACAACTCATTAGGTCAACACCACTATGTCTAAACATAACTTGTTTGATAATAAGTGTATGAAATAATGTAATAAACAAATGTACTAATTAATTAACCATTTAAATTAACACCACATCAACTTACTTTGGCACCATGCTGGAATGTCTCTAATCATGTCACACAACCATGACAACCATAAACTTATGAACAAGGTAATAAATCACAAAATTATGGGTCAAAACCCTTTATATAATAATTTCATCATTTAATTGGTTCCAATCCCAATATATAAGCATTTCATCACATGTCTTAGGGACAAGCCCAATATATAAACATTTCAACATGTTACTCATGGGAAAACATGGTATATAATCATTTCAGCATGTGTCTCTAGGCACAAGCAGCTATATAATAATTTCGTCATGTCTTAGGGAATAGCCCTGTATATAATCATTTCAGCATGTAAACTAGGCCGACACACAATATATAAGCATTAAAACAATTATATCACAAAACATGTAATAACAACAGGGATATTTCAATATCACATAATAAGGATAAATGGTTAGTTATGAAAATTACCATTTATCTTTCAATTACAAATTTCATTTATCATTTGGCCATATACAATATCATGAAAGCTATCTCAATAAACAAGATAATCAAAGGTGAATCTATATTAACCAAACAACCAAATCCCATGTCATGCTAAAGACACTTTAAGAAATTATAAAATTCATTTATAATAAAGGGTTCTTATAACGAACCATACTTTACAAACATGGTTATTACTTCAAAATTGAATCATACTTATTACAACATATAACAAAACCATGAAAGGACCATATAGGTATAGTGTCTTTAGAAACTGGGAAACATAAACAACTGGTTCATAAATTATCCACGTTGTCTCCTATTTATTTCATCATATCTAGAGTCACTTTTTGGCATATCCTACTTAATATCCTTCTTCCTGACCTAGGGAAAAGAAATCATACAAAAGTGTGAGATCAAATTCTCAGTAAAGGTAAACAAAAGAAATATCAAACATATCATATTCATAAGAACATAACATTTTGAAAATCTTATCCTGCAAAAGAGATCATAACATGGGATAAATCATAGAAGTGAAATGTAATCCCAATAATCATAACATAAAACATGAAGCTTTTTGGCATACACAAATAATCATAGAAAATCATTTCTTAGTACTCAAGACTCATTTCCAAGACTATCTTAGCAGACAAAGTCCATTTTTGAACCGAGTTCACTCCTCGTTTCAGTCCAGTTTCACTGAACCAGTTTAACCTGTCGTTCCATCCATGTCTATCTCATGAGATATAAATATTTAACCAATGCATTGGAGGGAGATATAGGTCTCACCCATCTGATAATGAAACCATTATTATGTGTTCCACAAAATCATAAATCTTACATCATATCATAACCCATGTAATAAAAATGGGAATCTTAAACATCAGGTCATCAAAACATAATCCATATAAGATAAAAGGACATAATAAAAATAATTCCATCATAACATAATCAAATCAATGTAAAAATAGGGATAGAAATAGAACTCTATATTATCTTAGATGGAAAATAATTTTGATAAAACACTTGAACTCCATTCTTGAGGAAAATATCCTTTCTACTTCAAAAACATTTTTCCTTTCTTAACATGTCACACAATTTTAAACTAAAAGAATTTGATTTAAAATAAACTTGAAAACTTGTAAAGTAAGCTTCATGGAAATAATGTTCTATGAATCCATTCATGCCGTATAAGTTAAAAAAACATTCTTCTCATACTTTGGTCGGAAAAGTCAAAAAGTACCTCGTACTAAAAACGACAAAAGATTCCTTTCATATCTTTTACTAAAAACTCACCAATGGGTAAAATTGGATTTAGAAAATTGTATGTGTATGGAAATAATATTACATATTGAGGAAACATGGATTTTGATGATAAATATTCCCCAGTAAATTATGAAGTATAAACAATCTCGGATAAAAATGAGATAGTGAGATTTTCCCTTACCTTAGGCCCGATATGCTTCGTATGAATCCAAACCTCCTGTAATATGGTTTAAATAATGTCAATTGACTTATTAACGAATCATATTCATTATTATGATATCATATATGGTCATATTTGTATCTTCTTAGTAGTAATATTTCATTGCTACTTGTTATTCGAGTGTTTATTGCTTTATATTTTTGTGCATGTTTTATCGAATAAATTCTTATTACTCTTTATAGGATATAGATATATCATTTACATAATGGTATTAGTGTAATATATATCATATTCATTCATTAAATTCATCTATATAATCATTATTCAATGAATATCATATAGAACGAGTCGCATCACATCGTGGAGATGGTAGGTCGTACGTACGCACGAGCGATGATATCGTTCCCATGATCATGGAATTATATTGAAGTGTATGTATAATATTTTAGAATCAATAACACTTTAAAATAATGATATATAGTTATTTATTTGCACCAGTATACCCATCCAAGTAAGGTGGTGGTGGAAAACATATTACACCAGGGCGTGGAGACGATATTCCGTACGAACGCACGCGCAGTGATTTTGTTTACCGTAGGATGGATAAGAGGTGAAATAGGGTTGTTTCATATTTATAATAACATATAAATATATGAGGAATTATTATTTTATTACTTCATAATTAAACAACTAAAGAATAGGGAGTAGAAGAAGAATGGAACTTGAAGAAAATAGTAGAAGGTATTACCTCTTTCTCGAAGTGCCTCCTCTAAACTTTCTCTTAGGGCACTAGAGATGGTCTTTTGAGAAGACCAGTACCTCTATAAGGTTTATAAGGAAGTGGGTAAGTTAAATGGGAAGGGGTTGGGCAAACATGAAGGCTAAAATTGGTGTGAGGAGGAGAGGGAGGAGGTGCCCTTTTATAAGGGAGGAGAGGGGAACCTTTGGAAATATAAGAAATATTAGTTTATATGAAATCAAAACCCTACTTAAAAACATCCAAAATGACTCATATCCAAATATTATATGAGATAGAGTTGTAATATCATCAAAAAATAAAATTTTGACATGTTAGGAATTTATTTTTAACAGTATCAACTTGATTTATCCTTATTTATCAAATTTAATGTTATTTGTGGTAATAATATTCTAAATTTTAAATTATTATAAATAATTACATACGTGTTGTGAATTTTCCATAATTTGACACTTTATAAAATTTTAGACCATATACATTTTAATTTATAATTTTTAAATATTTTTGTGATTTTTAAACAATTTTATAATATGTTATTTTGATAAAATAACAATAGTGTCAATTGTGACAATATTCATTTATTTGAATTTAAATAAAATATATACAGAAGATATGTTTGAACTAAAATCTTTAATAGATTCATAAAATGTCATATGTATCTATAAAATTAGTGGAGCACATTAAATAGTTCATATAGTATTTATTTTAATATTTTTAAAACCATTTATTTGATACTTTAATTAATAAAATAATTTCAGCATCACTATTGTGTCATAATTAATGATAATTATTTAATCCTTAAAAATTATAAATAAATTCATATGATGTATATAATTTTATTATATTTCTGGAGACTATTTATATCCTATGTTTCATGAAGTTTATCACTAAATTAAAATTATTATACTTATAAGATTTAAGAGAGTGACATATTGTCACTTTCCTTGGTTTTAATAATAATTATATTATTTCTTGGTCAAAAGTCCATGAAATAAATATAGTCCGTCCCTTAGGTGATATGGGTCGACTTTTATTCATCCAATAGGATTTTTTCAGGTGTTAGGGTAATTTTATTATCTTATATTTACCCTTAATTACCCGATTTACCTTTAACTATGGAAAATAAAATTTATCGTAGTTACTATTCATAATGCCCAAAAATAAAAAGTAGCCTATTAACATAATTTGGACCCACTAATTCAAAATATGGAATCCTTTTTTTAAAATTCAAAACAAATAAGTTTCATTAATTAATTTAAAATTAATCTCGTTGTTAAGAAAAAGAGGTTTTAGAAGTTAAAACATTGCCAAAGATTGAAATGTTTTTACCTATGAATTCAATGTGAAATTAATGCTAATGACATAAATTATATTAAATGGTAAAAATATATTCTATTTATACTTTAAAACTATTAAATACTATAATTTTACCATATAAATTATCTCAATGAAAAAAGTTGTTTTTATTTAAAAATTAGTGTATTTTTACTATTCATCAAAATATGAAAGTTATCAGAAAAGTATCAAAAATTTATCCAAAGAAATTTTTTTTATCCTGATTCCAAAGAAGAATTTTATTTTTTCATATTGAACTTATAAAAATGTCAAAAACTAAATTTAATGTGGGTGCGCCATCAAAAGGCAGCAAAACAGCATTTTTTGAAAAATACTTATTTTACCCAAAAAATTTATTTTGTTCTCTTACCATGTTCTAGAAAATGAATAAGATGAATAATAATTTTATAAAGTTCAAAATTTAGTTAATAATATTCATAACGGCTATTCCATAATAATATATCGTTGTTTAGTGAAACCCGGTATTGCGTACTACACACGCTATCGAGGAAGGTCACGATTGCGTGTAATGCAAGCCAAGGCAGTATTGGGTGTTTTGAAAGATTCATTTGGTGTTGTGTATAACATAATACATAAAAAAATATTTCTCATACAATATCAGGGTGTTACATTCTACCCCCCTTAAAATGAATTTTTCCCTCGAAATTCGTCACTTCATTACAAACAGATGAGGATACCTCTCCCTCATCATATCCTCAAGTTCCCATGTAGATTATTCTAATTGGTGGTTCCTCCATAAAACTTTCACCAAGTGAGTGGTCTTGTTCCATAGGACTTTTTCCCTATGATCCAGAATCTCTATCGGCTGTTCTTCATAAGAAAGATCTTTCCCTAGTGGTACAACTTCTGAGCTGAGTACATGTGAAGGATCGGGTATGTACTTTCTCAGGAGAGATACATGGAATGCATCATGAACTTGAGAGAGATTCGGTGGAAGCTCCAATTGGTAAGCTACCTTCCCAACATGATCCAGTATTTAGAAAGGACCGATATATCTAGGGCTCAACTTTCCATTCTTTCCAAATATCATTATCCTCTTCCAGGGAGATATTCGTAAGAACACTTTATCACCCACTTCAAACTCTAGGTCTTTTCTTCAGTTATCGGCATAGCTTTTTTTGTCGACTTTGAGCTGCTCTTATGTGTTGTTGAATAGATAGGACCTTTTCTGTCCTCTCATCAACAAGATCAGGTCCTAATAGCTTTCTTTCCCCAACTTCATCCCAGAAAGTTGGAGTTCTGCATTTCCTTCAATAGAGGGCTTCATAAAGATCCATCTGAATACCGGAGTGAAAGCTATTATTATAAGAAAATTCCCCCAAAGATAGGTGTTGATCCCAACCACCTTTGAAATACATAGATCAATCTCTAAACATGTCTTCTAGAGTTTGAATTTTCCTCTCAGACTGACCGTCTGTCTGAGGATGGTAAGCAGTGCTGAAACTCAACTCTGTATCTAGAGCATGCTGAAGACTTCACCAGAATTTCGAGGTAAACCTCGGATCCCAATCAGATATAATGGAAAGTGGTACTCCATGAAATCTTACCACTTCCTTTACATATATCATGGAAATATGATAAAGAGAAAAATCTTCTATAATATCAATGAAGTGTGCCAACTTCGTAAGACGATCAACTATAACCCAGATAGCATTATTGCCTTTGGATGTTTTAGGAAGTCTGGTGACAAAGTCCATAGTGATGTTTTCCCATTTCCATTCTGGTATGGGTAATGGTTGTAACATTTCCTTACACTTTTGTCTCTCAGCTTTAACTTGCTGACAAACCAAGTATCGAAAGACATATTCAGCAACATCTCTTTTCATTCCATCCCACCAGAAATACTCTTTCATGTCCTTATACATCTTCGTGCTTCCAGAATGAATAGAGAATGAAGAACTATGAGCCTCATCCAGTAGCTCCTTCTTTAATTCTGGGAGGGGAGGAACACAAACCCGATTCCTGAACCTTATTATCCCATTATAATCAAGGTTGAATTCAGGAACATTTCTCACCTTCTTTTGTAACTCTACATATTCTTTCTGTTCCTCTTTAATCTTCACTTGTATAGATGGTTGAACATTCATTTAAGAAAGATAATATTTTCCCCTTACATTATAATTACAAGATCCATCCTTTGTAAATCCATAAATATTGGATCTTTTGTGATCCTCATCATGGATAAGCTAGCATGGTCTTGTCGACTTAATGCATCTTCCACCCTATTTTCTTTCCCAGGGTGATAATGAATTGAGAAGTCATAATCCTTAATCAGCTCCAACCATATTCTTTGACGCATATTCAGATCCTTTTGTATTAAAATATACTTTAAACTTTTATGATCAGTATAAATATCACACCTTTCATCATAAATATAATGCCTCCAAATCTATAATGCAAATATTACCGCAGCTAACTCCAAATCATGAGTTGGGTAATTTTGCTCATGGATTCTCAACTGTTGTGAGGCATAATCTATCACCATATCATTTTGCATGAGAACACACCCCAGTTCCGTCTTGGATGCATCATAGTAGATCAAAATCCTTTCTCCACTGCAAGGTAGTGTGGGCACAGGTGTACTGGATAACCTTATTTTCAACTCCTTGAAATTCTCTTCAAATTACTCCGTCCAAACAAACTTAACTCCTTTCCGAGTCGACTTGGTGAGTGGGTTAAATAACCTTGAAAAATCTTTCAAAAAACATCGGTAATATCCAGCCAAACCAAGAAAACGTTTGATCTCAGTTACTGTTGTTGGTCTCGACCATCTTTCGATAACCTCTTTTTTTGCTGGATCCACAGATATCCCCTCTTTTGAGATTATGTGACCCAAAAATGCAAATTTTTGAAGCCAAAATTCACACTTGGTAAATTTGGAATAAAGATTATCCTTTCTTAGGGTCTTTAATACAATTCTCATGTGATCTTCATATTCTTCCTTACTCTTTGAATATACAAGAATATCATCTATAAAGACTACCACAAACTGATCAAGATAGTCTCTAAAGACTCTATTCATCAGATCCATGAAGATAATAGGGTAATTAGTAAGACCAAATGGAATCATTATAAATTCATAGTGTCCATACCTTGTACGGAAAGTCGTGTTTGGTATATCCTCCATTTTGACCCTTAATTGATGATACCCGGAACGAAGATCAATCTTGGAAAAGTATTGACCTCCTCGTAGTTGGTCAAATAGGTCATCAATGCATGGGAGATGATATTTTTTCTTGATAGTGATCTTGTTAAGTTTTCGATAATCAATGTAGAGTCTCATTGATCCATCTTTATTCTTAACAAATAGAACATGTGCTCCCCAAGGTGAAGCACTAGGGAGTATGAATCCTTTATCAATATTCTCTTGGAGTTGCTTCCTCAATTCCTGTAACTCAATTGGGGCCATTCTATAAGGTGTCTTTGAAATAGGCAAAGCACTCGGTATGAGTTCTATTGAAAACTCAACTTCACGATTTTGTGGAAGACTGGGAAATTCCTCCGGAAAGACATCATCAAAATCCCATACAATGGGAATATTATTAATCATGAGTTTCTCTCCAACCATTTGAGATAAATAACCTTCATTTAGTGGAATCAAGACCCATAATATGGAAGAAATTTCCACTGGAAGGCTATGTTCATCCTTGCATCGATAGACGATCATAGATTGATCTGGAATATGAAATGTGACTTCCCTTCTTTAGAAATTGATATGATCTCCATATAAAGAAAGCCAATCCATGCCAAGAATAGCATAAAATTCCACTATAGGAAGGATCACAATATTTGCAGGAAGCACTTTCCCACAAACTTCAATCGGAGAAGAATTGTAAACTTTTGATTCAACCGTTGTGCCATTAGAAGTTTTCACAGCCAACTCAATATCTAATTGTTGACGTAATATGGCGATACCATTAGAAAATTCTTCAGAAATAAAAGAGTGTGTGGATCCAGAATCAAATAAAACATTTTCCACTTTATAGTGGATGGTAAGTGTACCTCTCACCACTTCATTGTCGTACTCCACATCACCAATAGTAATTGCATGTGACTTTCCTTTGTCTTTGGCCTTAAGAGTTTGTTGATGTCGATCATCATCATCAACCCTTGGATTTGGGCATTGATTGGAATAAGTCCCCATCTCCTTGCACTTGAAACATTGAAGTGTAGTAGGTGAATTCTGTGTATCCCTTCCTTTGTTTGCATCATTAGACATCTTCTTCCCATTATTTCGACATTCAATTTCCTGATGACCTTCTTTTCCACACTTATAACATTTTCTTGTCCCCTTAAGAAAATTTTCTCCATTTTTCTTTCCACACTTTGAGCATAATGGAAAACTCATATTATTTTCAGTGTGGTCTTTAGATTTTCCTTTGAACTCCATTTTCCTCTTCTTATCAAACCCATGTGACTCATGGGTTACACCAATCTCCATCTCAACCTTGAGAGAACATTGACAAATTTCCTCATAGTTATTGAAGTCCCTTATGGCTAACGCCCTTCGAAGACTTGGTTTTAAGCCACTAAAGAATCGATCGATCTTACTCTCAGGTTGGATAATAATTCCGAAAGCGTACCTTGCAAGTCTTGTAAAATTTTCTTTATAGGTACCAACAGATTCATCATCCTTTTGCTTCAGTTCAAGAAACTACTTCTCCATCTTTGTTCAAAGAATACGAGGGAAATAATTATTGAAAAATAAGTTCTTGAACTCTTCCCATTCCATGGACTCAATTTCATCCCTTTGCCTCGTATTCTTATTAAGATTCCACCATTGATCAGCATCACCTTCCAAACAATATACTGCTTAGATGACTTTATCATGTTCAGAACATTGAAGAACTGAAAATATCTTTTTAGTGGTACTGATCTATTGTTCAGCCACTAATGGATCAGAAGACCCGCTGAATGAAGGTGGACGCTGCCTCATGAAGGATTCAACAGAATTTTGCTCCTTCTTTTGCTCGTTTGGAAGTCCTGCATGATTCATAGCTTGAGAAATTTGTGTGAGCATGGCTACAAGATTTTGCATTCTAGCTCCCGTAACGTTTGGTTGCTCTGGGGGACAATCATTGCATTTACTTTCTCATTCTGTATTAACACGGTTCCTTCGGGTTCCAGTAATTGACTAAAACCAAGAAGAATAGTGTGAGAAAAACTAATTACAATAGGAAAACCACATAATCAAGAATAAAATTTCACACTTAAGGTCTTATCATAGGTTGTTCATGGCCATTTATAAAACACTAAAATTGTGTTTTATGCTTAGACATATCCTTAGGTTTCTTACTAAGGCTTTCACATCCTAGTTTCCAAAGGTTGACTATAAATTTCCTCTAATACCAACTACAACGACCCATACATTACATACATGGTTATTACTTCAAAATTGAATCATACTTATTATAACATATAACAAAACCATGAAAGGACCGTATAGGTATAATGTCTTTAGAAACTGGGAAACATAAACAACTGGTTCATAAATCATCTACATTGTCTCCCATTTATTTCATCATATCTAGAGTCCCTTTTTGGCATATCCTACTTAATATCCTTCTTCCTGACCTGGAGAAAATAAAACATACAAAAGGGTGAGCTCAAATTCTCATTAAGGGTAAACAAAATAAATATTAAACATATCATATTCATAAGAACATAACATTTTGAAAATCTTATCCTGCAAAAGAGATCATAACATGGGATAAATAATAGAAGTGAAATGCAATCCCAATAATCATAACTTAAAACATGAATCTTTGTTCCATACACACATAATCATAGAAAATAATTTCTTAGTAGTCAAGACTCATTTCCAAGACTATCTTAGCAGACAATGTCCATTTCTGAACCGAGTTCACTCCTCGTTTCAGTCCTGTTTCACTGAACCAGTTTAACCTGCTGTTCCAGCCATGTCTATCTCATGAGATATAAATATTTACCCAATGAATTGGAGGGAGATATAGGTCCCACACATCTCATAATGAAACCATTCTTATGTGTGCCACAAAATCATAAATCATACATCATAACATAACCCATGTAATAAAAATGGGAATCTTAAATATCAGGCCATCATAACATAATCCATATAAGATAAAAGGACATCATAAAAATAATTCCATCATAACATAATCAAATAAATTTAAAAATATGGATAGAAACAAAACCCTATATTATCTTATATGGAAAATAATTATGATAAAACACTTGAACTCCATTCTTGAGGAAAATATCCTTTCTACTTCAAAAACATTTTTCCTTTCTTAACATGTCATAAAATTTTAAACTAAAAGAAGTTGATTAAAAACAAAATTGAAAACTTTTAAAGGAGGCTTCATGGAAATAATGTTCTATGAATCCATTCATGCTGTATAAGTTAAAAAAACATTCTTCTCGTACTTTGGTCGGAAAAGTAAAAAAGTACCTTGTACTAAAAACGACAAAATATTCCTTTCATATATTTTACTAAAAACTATCCAATGGGTAAAATTGGATTTAAAAAACTATAGGTGGATGGAAATAATATTACATATTGAGGAAACATGGATGTGGATGATAAATATTCCCCAGTAAATTCTGAAGTATAAACAATCTCAGATAAAAATGAAATTTTGAGATTTTCACTTACCTTAGGTCCGATATGCTTTGTATGAATCTCAACCTCCTATAATATGGTTTAAATAATGTCAATTGACTTATTTCAGAATCATATTCATTTTTATGATATCATATATGGTCATATTTGTATCTTCTTAGTAGTAATATTTTATTGCTACTTGTTATTCGGGTGTTTATTGCTTTATGTTCTTATGCGTGTTTTGTCGAATAAATTTTTATTACACTTTATAGGATATAGATATATCATTTACAGAATGGTATTAGTATAATATATATCATATTCATTCATTCAATTCATTTATATAATCATTATTCAATGAAGATCATATAGAACGAGTTACATCACATCGTGGAGACGGTAGGCCTTACGTACGCACGAGCGATGATATCGTTCCCATGATCGTGGAATTGTATTGAAGTGTATGTATAATATTTCAGAATCAATACCACTTTATAATAATCATATAAAGTTATTTATTTTCACCATTATACCCATCCAAGTAAGGTGGTGGTGGAAAACATATTACACCACGGCATAGAGACGGTATTCCGTACGTACGCACGTGTGATGATTTTATTTACCATAGGATGGATAAGAGGTGAAATAATGTTGTTTCATATTTATAATAACATATCAGTATATTATGGATACTGATGTTATTAATTCATAATGAAACAACTAAAGAAGAGGGAGTAGAAGAAGAATGGAACTTGAAGAAAACGGTAGAAGGTATTACCTCTTTCTCGAAGTGCCTCCTTTAAACATTCTCTTAGGGCACTAGAGTTGGTCTTTTGAGAAGACTAGTACCTCTAGTAGGTTTCTAAGGAAGTGGGGAATCAAAATTGGCAGGGGTTGGCCGATCTTGAAGGTTCAAATTGGTGTGAGGAGGAGATGGAGGAGGTTCTCTTTTATAAGGGAGGAGAGGGGCACCTTTGGAAATATAAGAAATATTAGTTTATATTAAATCCCAACCCTACTTAAAAACTTCCAAGATGACACATATCTGAATATTAGATGAGATAGGTTTGTAATATCATCAACCAATAAAATTTAGACATGTTAGGAATTTATTTTAAACATTATCAACTTGATTTATCCTTATTTATCAATTTAATGTTATTTGTGGTAATAATATTCTAAATTTTAAATTATTATAAATAATTACATATGTGTTATGAATTTTCCATAATTTGACACTTTATGACATTGTGGACCATATAAATTTTAATTTATAATTTTTAAATATTTTTGTGATTTTTAAACAATTTTATAATATGTTTTTTTATTAAATAACAATAGTGTCAATTTTGACACTATTCATTTATTTGAATTTAAATAAAATATATACAGAAGATATGTTCGAACTAAAAGCTTTAATAGATTCATAAAATGTCATATGTATCTATAAAATTAGTGGAGAACATTAAATATTTCATATAATACTTATTTAAATATTTTTAAAACCATTTATTTGATATTTTAATTAATAAAATAATTTCAATATCACTATTGTGTCATATTTAATGATAATTATTTAATCCCTAAAAATTATAAATAAATTTATATGATGTATATAATTTTATTATATTTCTGGAGACTATTTATATCCTAATTTTCTTTAATTTTATCACTAAATTAAAATTATTATACTTATAAGATTTAAGAGAGTGACATATTGTCACTTCCTTGGTTTTAATAATAATTATATTATTTCATGGTCAAAGTCCATGAAATAAATATAGTCCGGCCCTTAGGTGATATGGGTCGACATTTATTCATCCAATAGGATTTTGGCAAGTGTTAGGGTAATTTTATAATCTTATATTTACCCTTAATTACCCAATTTACCTTTAACTATGGTAAATAAAATTTACTGTAGTTACTATTCATAATTCCCAAAAATAAAAAGTCACCTATTAACATAATTTGGACCCACTTATTCCAAATATGGAATCCATTTTTTAAAATTCAAAACACATAAGTTGCAATAATTAACTTAAAATTAATCCCGTTGTTAAGAAAACGAGTTCTAGAAGTTAAAACATTGCCAAAGATTGAAATGTTTTTAACTATGAATTGAATGTGAAATTATTGATAATAACATAAATTATATTAAATGGTAAAAATATATTATATTTATACTTTAAAACCATTCAATATTATAATTTAACCATATAAATTATCTCAATGAAAAAAGTTGTTTTTAATTTAAAATTAGAGTATTTTTACTATTCATCAAAATATGAAAGTTATCAGAAAAGTATCAAAAATTTATCCAAAGTAAATTTTTATATCATGATTCCAAAGAATAATTTTATTTTGTCAAATTGAACTTATAAACATGTCAAAAACTAGATTTAATGTGGGTACGCCATCAAAAGGCGGCAAAACTGCATTTTTTGAAAAATACTTATTTTACATGAAAAATTTATTTTGGTCACTTACCATGTTCTAGAAAATGTGTAAGATGAATAATAATGGTATAAAATTAAAAATGTAGTTAATACTATTCATAACGGCTAGTCCATAATAATATATCGTGGTTTAGTGAAACCCGGTATTGCGTACTACACACGCTATCGAGGAAGGTCGCGATTGCGTGTAATGCAAGCCAAGTCAATATTGTGTGTTGTGAAAGATTCCTTTGGTGTTGCGTATAAAATAAGACATAAAAAATTATTTCTCATAAAATCTCAAGGTGTTACAGTTCTACCACCCTAATAATAGCCATAATCCAAGTCAACAAAAAATTGGATTCAAGGGACTCTATGGAATAATTCAGTTCACGATTTAATTAATTTAGGTGAATGATATGCTAGATAATTTTCAATATTGCACTTAATTGACAACTATCAAACCATAGGGTTAAGTTTTATACACCCTACCATTAACCAAAGAGGAATGAAACACTTCTAATGTAAAACAACCATGAGAAAGAAGGTGTAGATGATCGCAAGAAGGATCCGAGATAAAAAATGATCAGGATCAAAACCAACAATGCACAAGGCCAATAGATTACATTTCATGGTTAGAGAACACATGGGAAAGAAGAAACAACCCAACCAAAAAAACTTACTAGGGATCAAATGCATGTTTAGGATGTGTGAAAACAAGATAGGTGTTCTAAAATCACTTGGATGGGATCCCTAAGATGAGAGGAGGAAATATGCACACAAGGTAAATAGAAAAATCAGCTACATGAAACCCTTTTAAAAATTTTCTTAGGAAATTACATGGTGTATAATATAGTTTCAAGTCATGTAATTCTTTTTAGATTAATATGCAGAAAAAACCATCATCTAGGATTAGTATTTATTCTGATAAAAAATTGCATGATGTGTAATATAATTACATGATTTGTAATATAATTACACGATGTGTAATATAATTACATGGTGCGTACTATCTTCATGTCATGAACCATTTAATGACCTATAACTGTTCATCACATGTGTCTAGAAACAATTAAATTACATGTATTACAGTTACAAAACATGTAAATATTATTTAGACTATTTTTTGGCCCAGTTTCTTTATAAAAACTTGAACCCCCTTAAGGCTTCCCAACTTACCATGAACCCTTGATAACTTTTGACCCATTTATACCCAGAATCCATTAATTCAAATAGAAAACCCCAAAACACTCCCTGTGTGAATCATATTTTGTTTTCTTAATTTTCCTCAAAACCTAATTTTTTTTATTCAAATAACCATAGATTCATGATGAAACACAACCACTAAGGTTTAAATATAAGAAAAAAACTCAACTGAAATAAGTTTAATGAAAAAAATAATAGAGAGCTGTACTTGGAAAAAGATGGGATCTTAAAACCTCCCCACCATATAATATATCATACCCAAGATAGTAAAACCATCACTGTGGAGAGTCAGTGAACAAGTCTTTCCACTGTGCTCACATATGAGACTCCCTCTCCCAGTTCTCCTTCCGAACTCACCCATGAAACTGCAAAATTTGGAACACATCATGCATGATAGTACAATGATATAGAAGGGATAATCAGTATGACTTTAGACCAACCATATCCACTATCTCAAACAACCCAACAAACCTAGGCACTAGCTTTCCCTATTTCCTGATACGGTATTTCCCCAGCCTAGGAGACACTCGAAGGAATACATGATGAAAAACCTCAAAATATAGAGGTATTATTTGATGGACAGTGTATTACTTATTCATACTCTACATAGTCAAAAACTACTTACTGATCAAATAAACCTAATAAAACATCTCTTGCATGAGGCTAGGACCAAAAATCACTAACTCTCATGACTCTAACCAATAAAGTTGCAAACAACATGGACTTCCATACAAGGCCTTGAATGGTGTCCTTTATATCTATGCATGGAAGCTATTATTATATGAGAAATCCCCAAGTGACATATGATTCTCCAAAAAACTAAAAAAATCCAAATCAAAGGATTATACCATATCCTACAGAACCTCAATATTCCTCTCAGATAAACCATAAGTCTAAGGATGATAGGTCGTACTCAAAATAACCTGTGATCCCAGAGCCTTCTAAAAAACATTCTAGAAACATGATCTAAAATGAGTATCTCTTTCTGAAATGATAGTCCTTAGATCATAGTGAAACTAGAATACCTCACACATATAAATATTGAGCATCAATAGTGAAGGTCTCCCTAATAAGAAAAAGGTGGGATACCTTAATCTATCAATCCAAAATCTCTGATATATCATCATTATTACCAGCTTTCCTATGTAATCCTATAAAACAAATTCCATAGTGACATCATCCCATTTCCACTCATGAATGGGAAAAGGCTGAAAAAGATCATCTTGCCTCTGATGCTCAAATTTCACCTATAGACAAGTGAAACATTTCTCTAAAAATTTGGCAACCTATTTTTTCATTCCAGACCACCAGTATTGTATACAGAGATCATGATACATATTTTTCAAACCAAGATGTACCACCCATTTAGAAGCATGAAACTCCCTCATCACCTCCTCAAGAAAGCCTGTAGGAACCCATACTTATCCATGGAAATAAATATAGTTTTCATATACAAGATACCATCCTAATGGTGTCTCCCCAACATATAATATATCTCTCATAACTAATCCCTCCAGATCAGATAGCTGCTCGGTCTTGATATGTTCCAAAAGAATGGGTATAAAATATGTTGAGGTTAGAGCTACTCATCCCTGAGACTCCTAAACATCTAGATGCATGTATGCAAAGAGTTCAATTACATTCTAGTAATCAAAAGACTCCCATACTAACTATTTTTGTGTCTTTCAGCTCAATGCATTGGAAAAGATGTTTCACTTTCCCAGTGTATCATCCAAATCAAATTTGAAAGATGGTAGATACTCAACCCACCTACTCTATTGAAGGTTTAGGTATTTTAGAGAAAAGATGTACCTAATCCTCTTGTGTTTCATGTATAACACAAACCTCTCACCATGATATAATATCTCTAGAATCATAGAGAATGTACCACTGCTGGTAACTCTCGATCATGAGTAGGGTAATTCCTCTCACGTAGTCTCATCTTTCTAGAGCCATAACCAACCACTTGATCCTCCTACATCAAAACTACTTTGAGTACAACTTTGGATGTTTCATAGTTCACGATATATTAATTATGTAGCATAGTTAATGTGAGGGTATTTAATGAGGCCATCCTTCCTTTCATCTCCCAAAAATATCTCTCGCAAGCATCAAACCAAATGAAATTCAGTCAATATTTGGGTAGTCCTAACAATGGTGCTTCTAGATGGTAAAAGCCCTGGATAAAGAAGTGATAATAACCTTCTAAACATAGAAAGATCTAAATATTGAATATATTCTTGGGATACTACCATGATACCATGGATGAAAATTTATATAGGTCTACTAATAATTCTTCCTATAAGATGAGATGACCTAATAAGTGAACTTTATTAATCCAGAAATTTCATTTGGTTAGCTTAGAGTAAAGATTATGATATCTAAATATACTCAAGAAGATTCCAAGATATTTGGAATGATCATCTATAGACTAGGAGTACCTGAGTATTCCATTGACAAAACCACAAAAATCTGGTCCAGAAAATGATGAAAGATCATATTTATTAAGGCCATGAATACTGCCAGTGCATTATTCAAACCAAATAAAATCACTACGAACTCATACAAGCCATACCTACTCTTAAAAGCAGTCCATGGAATGTCTGATGGTTTCACCCTCAACTAATGGTATCCTGATATCAAATCAATCTTATAAAATATTTTTTAACCTCTCAGATAATATAAGAGATCATCAATGCGTGGAATAAGATACCAATTCTTAACTTTCATCAGGTTTAATCTTTGATAATCCATACATATATGCAAAGACCCATCAACCTTCTTGGTAAAGAGAACTGGAGAACCCCAAGGAGATGTACTAGTCCATATGGAACCTTTATATTCTATATCTTCCAACAAAAATTTCAACTCCTAAATATATTCTAGTTACATTCTATTAGATAGAATAGAAACGGGCTCTGATAACTTCACCAACTTGATCGTAAAATCAATTTATCGCTCAAGTGGTAAGCCATATAACTCATCAAAAAAAATATACTGAAAAAATTATACCATTAGAGGAAAATAATCCTAATTAATTCCACCATAATTTAGAGAAAGACCCAATATTTAATCCATGAGACAATCCAACCTTCAATGAATTAGTCCTTCATGACAAGCATATGGATCCCACTCACCTCGGTGAGAATAACTCCCTCCTCTAGGAGATAAAAAGGTAACTCTCCTCCTGTAATAGTCAATATGATAATGGTATAGAACTATCTGATCCATACCATGAATCAAATAAAATATTGTTATTTATAGCATGAAGGGTTCCCAAAAAAATAGTAACCACCAATCTCTAAAGAACATGCCTTGAAATATTTCATATTCTATGACTGCACTCCCATTGGTGTATTGATGGTCAAAACACCATCCAAGATTTCCACATCCAAGCCTAAACAATTTAAAAAGATAGAAGATAAAAAAGACATGTGTTGCTCCCATATAAAAAACACAAGAAAGGGTAAAATACACAAGAATCACACCTCTGATAATAGATAGTCCTATATCCACACTTTCTAGAGTCGTCTATATAACATTCATCTTACTAATCCCTCTGACATGGGAGACAAACAAACTCCCCTTAGTTATACCCTCTACCTGGTTCTATCGTTCCTATATGGGGGTACCACATTCCCTACCTCGACCAGATTTTTATGTGGAAGTCCAACTACCTACCTGCTAAGGTGTAGCTGAGTCCATCACAGACTCTGATACCTATCTTGTTCCCCTTCCACTACTCTACCACTGCATGCTCTTACAAAACCTCTATATTTAGACCATCCTACCACAAAAACAACACTCGAAATAGGGGTATATACACTAAGGCCATTTGTGACCCATCATTACACACTGATAGAAATGAAATGGAACATGGTCCTGAGATGGATGCCCACTTTTCTGACTACTCTAACTACTGTTTACTCATAAAAAACTATCATAGTGATGCTTCTTTCCACTAGAAGATGAGCTCAAAATTTTACCTACTAAAACATCATGGCTGATACTCAGGGGATCTCTTAGATTTTGCTCCATAATGAGTTCCTGATTCATCACATCTGTAAAAAGTCCCAGATGGAACAGATTCACCTATGAACTGATCTCAAAGAAAAGACTATCCTGAAAACATCTCACCCTAGAGATCTCATCAGCTTCCAAAGATGGCCCAAAGTGTTGTAGGCCAATGTAATGTTCAACATCGTCCATCAATAGTAAGAAATCCCGTGTTAGTGCATGAGCACATCAGTCTTCTCATCCCTCAACATGTCTTGATAGAAATAGATCTAGAACTTCATCTCAATGCCCTTATAAGATAACTCCTTATGTTGTGTTACTTTCTCTAGAATGTCCCAAAAATTATTGGATGGTCCAAAAATAATATATGAAGTAAGATTAACCCTCCTATCCATAGGTGTCTCAAGATTCTTATATATCATCTGGATGGACTCAATATTGAACTTGGCTACCTGTATGCATCCCTCCCCTATAAAAATTGGTGGATGTTGTAGATGAAACTCTCTCATCATCTTAGAAATCAAAGGCATGGTGTGAAAATTCTACCTCCCTATGAATTTTATAACCCTTAGGAATTTATCCGGAAGATGAACATCCATATGATCCTTAGGAAATATAGGAGGATCTGGTTTAGTTTCATTAGGAGCATGCTGATTGACACTCTCCTGACACTCAACTCGAAGATGATGATGAGGTATTTTATCTATAAGAAAAAAAACACTCTTTAGAACACTATATTTAGTAAACAAGGTCAACCTAAAGAGATGGAAAAAATAGATAACCACAACTCCTAGTCTCTATTTACACAGCTTATAAGAGTTTTAGCATGATATATCATTCCATTTATTTCATTTATTAGATATAACAGGTATCTCATATCATAGTTAAACATGAAAGTATATATCAAATGCAACAAATATGTCCCTATCATGAAATATGACTTTTAATATATATTCATATGTGCCTATCATGATGCATTCATAATCATCGCGCACCATACCTGGCCATGAGTATAAACATCAAGATCCAATTACATCATGAATTAATAAAATCACACAACATGTGAATCAATTAGTCTTAGATTGAATCAACGGTAACTAGAATACAATATAAACAAAAATACACACCTAGTCACTCAGATTTTCCCCCATACATGGGTTAAATAATCCCATGCACATGATCATTACCAAGTCCCGGCACATCCCAGTCTCCTTTCCACCTTTCCGAAATAGTAATGAAATAGAAAAGACACCTGGTGTCCTTTGATACCACTTTGTAGCATCCCCCACCTAAGTACTCTCTCAAATGGATGAAATAGGCTGGTTATGAGACCAAAAGTGTGCCTCCCCATATTCTAGAGGCTTTTGACTAACAATGGGGGTGCGATAAGGATAGTGGGGAGATTATACCCCTGGTTACAAAGTTAAAACATAGTGGAATAATCAATATAATTAATAAATAAATATTATAGGTTAGAAATAATGGAAACCATATAATACAAAGAAAAAATAATAATAAAATGAAGCTGAATAATCCAATAAATAATAAAATAATAATGTAATAACATGCTAAAATCTAACGAAATTTCATGCTATAAGTAATAAAAATAAAATACTAACAAACATAAAAGACCCCTTTCCAGAATCCCATCTTGGTCGCATTTCCAAACACTATTCTATCGAGTAGGAAAACAAACAACATCAAGGTCCTTTGACCTTGTCCAAAATTGCATCCATGTAATATGCTCGGGTACCAAATGTTGACCTGAATAGGGTGTGAGTATAACTCAATATGTTGACACCACAATGTCTAAACACAACCAGTATGATAATAAGTGTATGAAAAAATACAATAAATAGATATATTAATTAATTAACCAATCAAATTAATACCACATCAACCAACTTCAACACCATGCTAGAATGTATCCAATCATGTTTCACAACTATGCCAACCATAAACATATGACCATGGTAAAACATAATCTGCCTCATCACCATGATGGAATGTATTTGAGCATGTCTCACAACCATTCCAACCATAACCTTATAACCAAGGTAATAAATCACACAAGTCTGGGTCAAAAACCTTCATATAATCATTTCAGCATTTAATCAGGGCTGAGCTTGGTATATAAGCCGTTTAGCATGTTTATCATAACCAAGCTCATAATATAATCATTTCAGCATGTGTCTTTAGGACAAGCTTGGTATATAAAAATTTCAGCAAGTATATTTTTCCATAACCTACTATATAAGAATTTCATCATGTCTCAGGGCATAACTCGATATATAATCATATTAGCATGAAAACTATAATAACTCCCCATATATAATCATTACAGTAATTAAATCACAACACATGTAATATCAGCAATGATATCACAATATCACATCACAAGGCTCAATGGTTAATTATATAAATTTCCATTTACCTTTCAATTACACATTTCATTAATCATTTGAACCTAACCAAAATTATGCCAGTAATATCAATAAACAAACCAACCCAATGTGAATCTGTATCAAGTAAACACCCAAATCCCATATCATGTTAAACACACTGTATATAATTAAACCATGCATTTTTAATAAATTGGTCTCTGACCCAAATGGTAGCCATAAGCTAGGTCAATAAACAATTGGATCCAAGGGACTCTAATGAATAATATAGTTTATCATTTAATTAATTTTGGCACATTCTATATTGTAAATTTTTTAATATTATTCATACTTGAAAATTATCAAACTATTGGGTTAAGGTTTAGACACCTACCTTTAAGTAGAGAAGAACACAATGCTTCCAATGAAAAATGCCCATGAGGAAGAAGGTGAAGATGATATCAAGAAGGATCCTATATCAAAACCAATCAGGATAAAAACCAATGATGCAAATTGTCAAGATATTACACCTCATGGTTAGAGGACAAAGAGTAAAGAAGAAAAAACTCAACCAAAACAACTTACAGGGGATGAGATGTGGGTTTTTGATGTCTAAAAATAAGAGAGTCACTCCAAAATTGCATGTATTAGAGCCCTAGTTCAAGAGTAGGAATGTTTCACAAGAGGTGAATGGAGAAATCAGCTGCATGGAACCCTTTTCAAAACCTTCTGGGGGAAATTACATGACATTTAATATAGTTTCACACCATGTAATTATTTTTATATCGATATATAAAAAAAACTATATGTCTCAGATTATTATTTATTTTAAAAAAAAATTACATGATGTTTAATATAATTACATTATGTTTGCTCTCTTCATGTCATGAATCAGTCCACAACCAGTAAATATTCATGACATGTTTTTGGAAACAACTACAAGACATGTATTATAGTTACATGACATGTAACTATTTTTCATACATTTTCATCCTAATTTTTTTATAAAAACCCAAACCCCCTTAAGGCTTCCTAACTAACGAAGAACACTTGGTAACTCTAGAAACATTTATACCAAAACACCATTAATTAAAATAGAAAACCCCTAACCACTTCCTGCATGGATCCGATCCAATTTTCTCAAGTTTCCTTGCAACCAAAGTTTGAATTTATTCAAGAAACTACACATTTATGACAAAATAAAACCACCATGTTTTAAAGATGTGGAAAAACTCAATTGAATGAATTTTAACAAAAAAACAAATAGATAGATGTACTAGAAACAATATGGGGTCTTACATCTCACATTTGAATATGTTGATGAAGTTGGCACATGGCTTCCTCTTGTTAGTCGATGTGGTGTAGTGGGTGGGTAATGACATGGTGACTAAAATAGGGATGGGTTTTGTGGGATATATTGATATGTATTTTTGGTTACTTAGTAGGTGGGATAAGGTTTTTATGAGGGATAGTTGGAATACAATTAGGGAACACTGATAATGAATATGGGAATGCATATGATCAAAATAATTAAATGGTCTATTAACATTGACAAAACATTTTGGCCTACCATGGATAAAATATTTAGTGAACATCAAGGAATTATAAATATATAATGGGCCATGTTCTATCTATAACAATAAGTGGATTAGTTGGGGGGGGATCTGAATCAACATGGTCCTTGGGTGTGTGTGTTTGCTTGATTTTTATTTATAACCTATCATAACTAATAATTATATATTTCATTCACTAAGGAATTAAACATAGTAGTGGACCTTAGGTTTTCTCTCATAGAGTTCTGTGAATGATCAAAGTTTATTTAATATTAATTATTTTATTTTTAGTATTTTTATTGTTTTTAAAATATAAAAAATAGTAATTGGTGTTTTTTCATACAAATAAAAGATAAAATAATGAAATGAAAATATTAATGATAAAATTATTTAATCATAATTTAGAACCCCAAAATCTTTTTTCATATTTCATCCACATTTATTCTAACTCCATCCTCCCTCAATGACTAAACTCAATACCATTTATGCAACTACCTCTAACCATATCTAAATTTTATGTTCTAGAACACTAAGAACACTAGTGAAATGGCCATTATATTTTCCTATATGTTCTAGATTGAGTAACTCAACTCCACCATATGAACAATTATCCCAAGATTCTATGGATTTTACTACTAAAAATACCCTTGATAGAGTGATGCATCCATCAAGTAGTAGAGAACCAGGTAGTGAATCCCATAACACATGGTTGTGATAACTAACCACTCATCTATGACCCACTTAACTACAAAATATAATGTTTGGATCAAGGAAGAGAATATTTTAAGAACATTTAGTGAAAAAAGAATATATATAAATATATATAGAATATTATAGTGATGATCACTAGCTTTTTTTGCTGATTACACTATAATTTCTTAGAGTAGAAAAAAAAGAATCATGTACGTATTATAAAATAAACTTATGAACTATATATGGTTTATATATTTTAATTAAAACACTAGGTTTTTATATTCATTGAAAGCAATAAAAATCATATACGAAGAAAAATAGTAAATATAAAACGATAACTAAAACCTAATAAATGGAATTATAAAAAAATTCTTGAGTTATGATTGGGTTGATCTATAATTATCTCCTACTTTATAACACCTCATTTTATTTGGGATAAATACACTTTAATGTAATATATTTAAATGTTTTTTAGTCACATATTATTTTCCCACATTGTTTTTTATCTTTAAAATCTTTTATTTTTCAGCTCAGCCAACGCTATTGAATCCACAAATTGCTTTTATGATATGAATTAAAATTACTTTAACATAGAATATATTCTAGGATATTTTATAGTAAAAATTGAACCTATTTTCCTTTTATATACTAAGGATTTTTTGATTTTATTTGAATATACTTTTTTTTAATATTCATACCATGAACTGTGATCAATAGTTTTCTTCGACATACAACTTTTTTAAAATGTTCACTTGAGTAACTAATGTGATAAAGATTACTTTCTTGATCCATGATATGTTTTAGTTTTTTAAAATGTAAATTTAGTTTTATGATATGGTATATACTAATTATTGATATTATATACTTTAATTCATCACTTGAGTCACAACAGGTGATATATAATAATTGCAAATGACGGAATTCCCATTTCCCTTAATAACATCCCATGCAATCATTGTATCATAATGTAAAATTTCATATCATAAAAGATGATATATTTTTATGACACAACTTATAAAATAACGATCACCCTAGTAAGATGATGATATGATAATATATTTTTTCCCTTAATAATTGTGGTGTCATGGGTGGTGATATTATGATGTCACTATTAATGATCAAGTCACATGAAACTACAATTCCATTCCACTACCTATGTTATCCACTAAAGCTGATCACCACTTACAAAATGTATTTAAATACTAGTTCTCACCTACCTATTATTAAAAATAATTTATTTTCATTTAGTTAACCTTCAACTAACCCCAAAATCATTCAAAAAAACTTTGACCAGATAATAATTCTTAATGGTCACTTTGGATTCTTTACAATCACTTTAATTCAACAAAATAGTCAACCATGTAGTTTGAAATACCATCCTATGGTAAAATCCATGAAAAATCTCACAATATCCTTGTTTCAATTGAATGATCGACTCTATAGATCAAGTTTCATATTCTTTATTGAATTAAATGTTTTTCACCGTTGACTTTGTAGTTCAAATCCCAGTTTTCATGGATAATTCAAAATGAGTTACACAATCACCCATTTAGTTCATTTTTTAAAAAAATTTGGTCACTCAAAACTTCACTTTCAAAATTTAAAATAAAACAAGTGTGTATATTCATATTTTAGAAATGTTTTAAATAATAATACATCCATTAAAATCCAAAATCTGTCCTAATTTATCATTAAACCTAAAAATGAATAAAAAAATAAAAAAATAATAAATTCTTAAATTAAATGAATTATGGGGGATTATTTTAAAACAAATTATAGAATAAAATTGAAAAATATTGAGCTATATCACAAATCATTCAATATTAAATAATATTTACTTGGAAAGTATTATCCTAAACACGAACAATGTCAAGTTATAACTACACATATATACAAGTATTTCACTTAGTGAGTACATATAGGGGGTGAGTATAAAAAAAATATTAGTATTTCATACTGAAATCAATTCACATGAGTGATTATGACCTCTATGTATACATGTGATAGTGTTTTTGGAATATGGGGAAAAAAACCCAAAATAATTTAAAGAGGAGATAAAATAAATCTATCATAATTAAGAAAAAAATAACCCAAACTAGAAAATAAATACAAAAATATTCCTAAAAAATATTCCATCACTTTAAAATACTAATATTTTACCAAGTACACTAAGAACCTAATTAAGGAGTGGGGGTGAAACTTGTGATCCTTCAAACAATAGTAATATCACAGTGAGAAAAAATATATCCAATGATTATTCCCATGAAATGTATCACTAAAAATTAAAACCCATTCATGTGAAACATCCAAAAAATAATGTTAGAATGATAAAAATCAATATTTCTTCTAATAATAATAATGATTTTTATATCCATGGACTTTATTTGTAACCATATATGATTTATACTATTGTGTATAATAACACATGTGACATAATTCTAAGTGAAACCACCTTACAAAATGAAATAATATTTCCACATCAACCCACATTCAAAAACCATCCATCATAGGTTATCCACTTGATACCATCATAAATCTCATGTTTCATGTAATTGAGACTATATGTCAATAACCCCTGAAATGTCACCCCAGTAATCTCATTTAATATGATTCCTATTATCTCACCCCACCCTGTTCACAACCGAACTCTTCCGAATTTATTTAGATTCATATACATATGAGAATCAAGTAGAAATAAAATAAGTAATAAAAAAATAATAACAAAAAAATGGAATAAATATCATCTACATAGGATAGACTAATCCATTTAGTGACCATACCCACATTTTCATTTTACCCAATGTTCTTAAAAAAATATAATTAGTTAATTATCCCAAGAAAATAATATATCAAGAATACTTCACTTAATAACCCACTAGGGATTATATAGGCACTTATAAATTATAAAGAAAATCCACAGGTCCTAAAAGCTATATTATTCAATAAAAATATATCATAATACTAGAAGAAGTTTAAATAAAATTCCTAATCTATGAAAAATAAAAATAAAAAACAATTACATGTGTTGAAACCCTTTTTATTTATCCAAAACTCCCTTCAATTCTATATCTCCAAATCTCTCATATATGATTATATAAAATAATAAACCAACTCTACATAATAATTATGAGCTTAATAATATTAAAATAGATTTTAAAGTCTTTCCTTAAATCTATTGGTTGTTTAAGAACAATCCTATAATGATTAGGTGATAAAAAAATACAAAAAATGTGGGTAAAAAGGGATACATGATTTGTAAAAAACTAGTTTAAAAAACATTAACTAATTATGAATTAGTTATTGGATAATTTTTAATATTTTTATAGTTTATGAAAACTATGAAACAAACCATATTTTTTATTATCACGATTCACTACATTTTTTGCCTCCAAAATATATAGATTATTACCATTTTTTCATGTAACTTTAACTACCATCTATTTCCCTCAATCGAACCAATGTATGTCATGTTTCTAATGTTCACTTGCTCCATCTTATACCCTATCATAAAATTAAACAGGATAACTCTATATTTTTAAGAAATATAACTTGATAATAACCATCATGGTTCCATGATATCAAGTCACCAAAAAAATAGAAAATTCATGATACTATTCTAATTCAATTATAAATATATCATTCTCCTAATACAAGTCATGATCTAAATAGAAATAAATATTCATTATCTAAAAAAACTCATTCTTACTCATTAACCCTATCACATTCCTAACAACTTGAGGTTATCAGTGACCGAATTCAACTTACTTAGAATACAATACTAAAATATTTAATTCATACCTATTTGTTTATAACATACAAAAACTGAAAATATTCAACAAAAACTTCATTCCATACTCTTTCCGTACAATGATTTAAGCTAATATTCATTATGGACACAATCTTGATCTCATTTTTATAAAATAATTTCTTTTATCTAAATAGAGTATAATTAATTATACACACTATTTTAGGAATTATTTTTACAAACCCCTAAATCATATCTAAGGAAAATCCACCAAAATCTCCTTAATATTACTTGATCTTAAAAGCATGTATTTTACCAAAAACTAACTCACTATTCAACCACATTACCAACTCACAAGCATGAAGTTTCTATAAATATTACCCAATGATTCATTTCAAATGAAAAAGTATTTATCACCAAAAATTAGTGCATTAAAAAATAATAATAATATAAAACTTAATAATAAATTTGATTCCCACATAGAATAACACGTAGGAAAATTCAAGAATATTATATCCTTATTAAATTATTTCAATATTCTTATAATTACTATCAAAAAATAATTTATTCTAATTTAATTCCCTTAATAACACTTTGAAAGATATAATAATATTTAATGACAATTAAAATCTTGACAAGCTTTTAAATACAAATCAATTGTGAGTAAACTATTGAGTTCTCACCCAAGAAGTCATTAATCATAATCGATCTATCCTAGCTATATTTCTTTGAAAATTTAAGGGAAACTTATCTGTTATGAATTCTAACAACCACCTATTATATATTAAAGTTTATTAAATATAACTTATTCGATGTAACTAGTCAAAATTTCATCAACTTGCAATAAAAAAAATAAAAAACATTAAAATTAAACTAAGATTTCATTAAAATATAAATTTTTTTATTAAAAACATATTGAGATTCCTAATAAAATAAATTTCATTTAAAATTTATGAAACCAAATAAACTATTCATCAAAATCTAAATTCATTTTTAGTTGGACCATACACGACAAAAATTTGAAAAAGAAATAAAGAGATGTGGGTTTAACTACCTTAAATGTAAATTATAAATTGATTCCATGATTCTATGAAGGTATAAAACTTCATTAAGACCAATGAGGATAACTGACTAACTGGTGGGGAAAAAATATTTCTGGTGGTAGGGACAATATTCTAGACTCTTCTTGGAGCTACTAGACAGCTAGTCTCCACCGGCTAGCTAGTGGATCCTTGATGGGTTTTTAATTAGCGAAAGCCCTGTCGTTTAACCTCATAAAACTTATTTGATATCTCCATCAATTATCATGACTCTAATTTTTTTTAAAAAAATTAGAGAGAATCTTCTATGGTGGGTTTTTATTTCTTCTCCTCAACTATTCATCATTTGAAGATGTAATCAATCTAGTGTCTTCCATACAAAAAGTCTAAGCTCTCTAGACTAAAATAATCTTTTTTCCTTGTGATGAATAAAAAATATGGGATGTCCTGGCCATATCTGTGGATTACTATGTGATGTAATGGAGAATTTATAGATTATTTAAGGACCATAGCTTGAATCTATTAAGAATCATTCTCTCTCTTGATTATATCTAGATCTATTAGTGATAGTGGTTCTCATTGGGTAAGTTTAATCAGATTCACACCCCTATCATGTTACTCTTCTTGGTTATTAATACTATAGTCCTAATTTGATTATTTGGGGATATATTTATAGATTATTTGTGTGTAGGAATGATCTATCTGTAAATTTGTGACTTTTTGAATAGATTTAATTAAGGTAATAAATCTTTACCATTTAGGGAATTGTATGTAATGGTATGTTATGAAACACATGTTGGTGCGTGTGCAGCCCGTGAGACCCTTTATTGATATGATTTTCATGTGGGTGTGTGTATACTATGTGACATTTCTTGATATGACATTATTTCACATTGTAATGTTTTTCCTTGTATTTGGATATGTATATTTTTTTATCAAAACTTTAATTCAAATATCAAGAGGACCAAGTTGGTCTGAAATGGATAGTTGGATTTTTAGAGAGGGAGTGTGGATGAGGTGATTGGTTTTATATGGCCTTGGGTGGAATGATAGTTTTCATCATAACATGGCATGTTCAGATGATGTGGTAATGATCATGTAACATTGGAAGAGGTCCATGATTAAGAATGTTTGGTACATTGTACAGTTGGAAAAATTCTATTTTCATGAGTATAGTACCAATAATTCAGGCACGTTAGGTGTACATACCATCAAGTAAAAGGAATAACCATTGGGTGGTAATTGGTTGGATGATCCATATAATTACTCCTAAAAGGTGGAGCATAACTTTCCCATAAAATCGAGTGTGTATTTGTTCCTTAAATGTGAAATCAGTATATAAGATAGTTGTTTGAATCTATCAAGTTGATGTGTGGACTATGTATTAGCCTGAGTTTTTTCCTCCTCAGATAAATATAATATTTGATAGATTAATCTACACAATAGCAAAAAATCTCAAATAATATATACCATTTTAAGGTATCCCTAGAACTAGAAGATATAAATAGTTGTAACAGAAGTATAAAACACACACA
Organism: Viscum album; assembly: GCA_963277665.1. NCBI lineage: Eukaryota > Viridiplantae > Streptophyta > Magnoliopsida > Santalales > Viscaceae > Viscum > Viscum album. Next base: position 1,322,738,196 of record OY728138.1, read on the forward strand.
AACACACATATATAAACAAAAAAATAAATTTCACTTTAAATATAGACTCACCAGTGTAACTAAGAAACAAATAAAATATTTTCTTTTAAAAAATTTACTTCACTTAAAGAATAACATATTTTGATATAAATAAAGTATTTACACTAGTTTAATTAGTCTTTAATAGAAATTAGTAAGAAGAATTGCTAATATACCAAAAGTTGTTTTTAAATAAAAAAACTTTTCACTATATTTTTTGATTTTAATTAAAAAATAAAAAATTTAAATTTTAGGATAATAATTTTGAAAAAATAAATTCATTTTTTGATTTATAATGAAAATATTTTCTTAAGATGAATTTTTGATATTTTTCTAAAAAACTGATTTTATAGGTGAATAATTCAAAATACCATTATTACAAATAATGTTACTTTTATGACATTATTAGTATATAATTATGAAATGTTGATTCATTATAGCTTTTTATAAGACCAAATATTCATTTTACAATTGAATTTATAGTTTTAAAAATGTTTGTTTTAATTTATAATCCCATATTTGATATTTTTAAACTTAAATCACATTAAAAAATGATTTCAATACTTTATGCATTTAGTATTTTAAAATGAATTTTTATTAGTTTTAAAAATTAAATAAAAAATATATTTCTAATTATGAATCATTAGTTAAAAATTATATAATGAGGACCATTTTATTTTTGGATATAAATGATAAATTACCCAAGTTAAAAATAATTACCGTGGTGAAAAGAAAAATGTTAAAAATGAGTAACCTAACAGGTAAAGGGAATTATATGTTAAAAATTGTTATTAATTGAGTGGTATATGTGTTTATAAACCTTATCTCTTCCTCAATACTTTATTTCTCAATTTTAGATCTACTTTTCCTAAGAGTGACTTCCCATTATTGATTTTTTTTGGGTATTTATAAAAATTACATCCCTTTTCATTTATAAGCAGGGCACTGCTCTCTTCAATTACCATCATACCAAAACCCCCTTAAATTTGGCCAAAAATATATAAAAACCTATTCTCAAAACTATTTTACACCTTAATGAGGTTATGTTATTCTCAAAAGAGCATCCCTCAAAGGTTTAACCCCCTTTACAATGGAGATAATTCAAGTAGTGAGATACAGATTTCTAATAACTCCTCCCTCTTTTCTATTTCATTATGTGCATTTATTCTTACTAAAATTTCATTTAAACATATTAAAATTATAACATAATTTTTATTATTATACTGGTATGTTATTATAATTACGGTAGAAACATTAACCACATTTTTCTTTTCAATTATGAAAAACGAATCCTTCATTCATGCATTGTAAAAAATACAGCCTCCATGACATAATTTGTTTTGTTTTCTTTAACTAACTAATATATATTTTACAAAATAATAATTAACTAAATATTTATGATATATTTATCATATTTAATTTCATGAAATTATAAACCATGTTACTTCCTTCTTCCTCCCTTCGAAAAATTAAATCATCATCAATGTGTACCTGTAGACTACCGCCTCCATGGAACGATGAATTATATTTTTCACTACCACCATAATGGGTGGTTTTAAACTATATTTTATTATTATATATGATATTTATAAGTAATATATATCATAAATATGGTTCTTTTTGTATAACAAAAAATGTAACGATCTTTAAAAGTCAATCCATTGATATCGGAAAATAACCTGGAACTAGCTCATCACCGTTTTCTTCTTCACAAAACATGACTAAAAATACCCTGTAATGGAATTATAACATTAAATGAATTTTTAAAACATATATTATAATACCTTTAATTTGTTTTAAATTATGATCTATGGGGGAAAAGGAAGATCAACATCGATTTTATAAACCTAGTTCAAAATATCTAGGATTGTTAACACTCGATGTTGAAAATTGATTATAATAATCTAATATAAGAAGAGAATTGTTATTAATGAACTGTATAAATGGATAGCTATATTACTAAGTTTATAAAATAGTTAATTAATATTTTTATATTTTTGATACCAGAGGTTAAATAACTTCCATGGAAATCCAGGGTAAATATAAGGGACTTGGTAACTCAGACTCCTTTCTTTGAGTTATATAATTTATTATTGAACTTTAGTTTTTCTAAGAATTTCTATTTTGAATGATTATCACTATTTATTTCAATTGAAAATGATATTTTGGTATAAATGTATTTATATTAAATGTTTTATTTTTAGTATTTTTTTAAAACAAAGGATACTTTTTGAAAATCGACTCATAACACTAAATTTTACAATAATGGATATAAAATGTTTTTCAAAATATCTTTTCATGATTTTTTTATTATGTTCAAATAATATATATTAAATGGAGTAATATATCATGTTTTACTCCATATATTTTTTTATTATGTGATTTTCTAGGGTGATCAAGTTTTTGGGTTCAAATGATTTAATTAATGATGTTATTTTATACCATTTGGATGTTTTATAAAACCCGTTTTATTCCATGGATTCTTTATTAAAATCGAATGATTTCAACTTGTATATTTACGAAACCCATCACTTTTTCCATGGGTTATTTAAGATATGTATATGATTTATTTTAAGGGGAAAAACTAGTATGGATGATTACATTTGGGATCATATATCAACCTCCAATGCATTTTTTTTGAGTTTATATCTCAAGAGATAGTTAGGCATGGAAATAATGAGTTTTTTTTCACAAAAACGTAGGCATGATGGGTTTTCTCACAATTTCAATCATGGAAATAATGATTTTCTTTACATATTCTTAGAAATAATGACTGTTATCACATAAGTGTTCCTATTCTTAGGGTATTTCCATATTTCCAAGATGTTTATCAAGTTATGACACATTTTCAAAATGAATTTCATTTCAATAAATTACAATGTTTACATGATTACACCTTAGTTTTAAAGTATTGAAATTGTTAATGTTATGCTCCCATGTTATATAATTATTGAGTTGTATATTTATCTATGTCAAAACATTTATGATTCCTTAAAAATATTTGTACGATCTTATGTTACTTCAACATGTATTATGATTATAATATAAGGTAATTCTATCTTTTGTTGAGATATTTATTTATTCCTCATGTTCCCATTCATGTTTATGATATGACGTATTGTGATATATTTTTACCTTAATAGCTGTATAATATCACCCCTTTCTTTTTTTTCCATCCCCCAGGTTATGAAGATGATTATATCATGTGATATGTTTAAAAGGGTTTAGAGGAGTGTTATTATAGATTATAGTTTTCAAGTGTTGTAAAATAAGTTGTTTATGTAGATAATCTCCAAGACCCTAAACCTTTAGGTCTTTGTGTTATGCTAATATTTTTGAGATTCACTATCTAAATCATGAAATTACTGTTTTATTTAGGTTATGTTAATCTTGGGACTCTTTAATTGATATTAGAGAATGTTTTAGTTATTTTTGGATATTATTTTAGATAACTTTTGGGAAAACCCTCAAGAAAAATATAATGTATGTGTTAAAGTATAGGATCACATCTTGAAGTTTTTCTAAAGTAGAGATTATATTGTTCTCCTAGAAATTATATCTTTATCTGGATTCTAAAAGTGAATAAATGTTTTGGGAAAGATGTACCTAAGGGTAATAAACCCAAAAATTTATGATTGGGTATTAACTAGAACATCACCTAGGGCGCTACAAAGAGGCATAACTGTAAATCTAGTTTGAAACTCCACGAGGATATTATTTGGTTAATCACATTATCTTTAAAAACTAAAATTACATATTTGAGTATGATGTAAATTATTAGTTTAGATAACCCAATAGAAAAATGACCATGGATTACTTAGATTTTAACCTAGATATTTATTAGATAATGTATACACATCATTTATGAAATACCCCTTATAATTTTATTGTTTATCTATATTTACATTTATTAATTTAAGTATACTCATTCCTAATTTTTCTATAGTCAAGGAAATGGTGGGAATCGAAAATAACCAAGTTAACAATGGTTACAATGGACAATATGGAGATTTTCCCAATGAAAAACGTAGTGTGATTGATGTTGGAATGAAAAACCAATGGAAATACAAACAAAATTGCCTCAATATGTGGGTAAAAACCCAAATTTTGTTGAGATCTTGAATTCACCATGGAAGGATCAACTCATTATTAACTCATTTATGTGAAACATCCACCCTATTTTTGTGGGTATTCTAATCCACTAGTTGATTAGTAGTGGATGAATTCAATAAAAAATATATTTTCCATTCTCCAATTCTCAAACCATTAAGAGGTTGTTTTTTTAGTATATAGTCAAGAATGCGGTACTAACCAGTGATTTAGTCATATTATGAATACCATATAAAACTAGGTATTAGACTCTATGTAATGTGGATAGTTCAAGAAGATATTTTCACTAGGTATTTTTTCTCAGACTCTTCATATAAAAATGGTGTATTAATTTTCTTGAATTATAAAAATGAGAATAAATCTATTGAATTATATAAATTAAATTTCACAATAGTCATGAGGTATTACTCTATTTTCTTCTCTAATACTAATATTAAAATTTATCACTTAATTACTAGCATAAATCATAGCCTTAAAAGTGAGTTATCCATAAAAAAATTTAGTAGCTACAAAAAAATGTTTCATGTGCTCTTAAGGTATAGATGGAATCTATAACCTCTCACTATTTTATAGAAAATAAAAGGAAAGTGGAGTATCATGGAAGCACCGATGATAAGAAACATGGTAGGAAGAAATTAAAAATATATTCATTCAATAAATGTTATAGAAATTATCTTGTTATTTGAATAATGGGATTAGGGAAGTGTTCTATGTGTGGTAAATCCTGACACCAAGTGCACAAATCTCAAACTATGTCTAATGGGATGATTAATGAAATAGAATATAATAAGGTACCAGCTAATGATCCACCCAACCACTATGCTTAAAGTGAAAGGAGTTTTGGAATTACGTGAATTAATGCCCCATCACTCAGTCCAATGATGGAAATAAGCCCTAGTAACCTCCCACACTGATGGAACAATGAAGGGTATTCATAATCACTACCACTGAGGCATACCATGATAAATAAGTGATGAAAGTCACACTTGATCTATTTTCTAGATATCCTAGTACATTATTTTATTTTATTTCATCAAACTCATTTATATCACATGTGTTTTATAAGATAGTAGAATGAATACCCCAAGTAATGGATATTTAACTACAAGTGAAAACCCCTAATGGAATAATGATCATGTCTAAAAATTATAAATCTAATCCAATCATGATTTGTGGGAGGGTAATTCTGGAAGATCTAATTTTTTATCCTTTGGTTTAATTTAACATAATTTTTGGTATATATTGGATTTCCATACATAAATCACATATTAACTATTGAGATAATAAAATCTAATTTAATATCTCAAATCATCCAATTATCAAATTTCAATGCAAGGATGATTATAAACTCTATATGGAATAAAATTCTATAATATGGGTTATGATACCCAAAAATTAGATACTATTGACTCAAATGATCATGTAATAAGTGAAAATTTATTACATTCCTATTTTACGAAATGTACATATGTATTTTCAGATGGATTTTCTAGTATTCCTTCTGAGTGTGAGGTTGAATTTTCATTAAAAATCATACAAGATCCTTGCCTATCTCAAAGAGCCTATATAGAATGGCTCCCATTAAATTAGTCGAGTTAAATAAGTATCTATAATAGAATTTGGGAAAGGGTTTTATACACCCCATTGCTTTACCATGGGGTTCAACAGTCCTATTTGTCCAAAAGAAGGATGGATCAATGAATCCTTGCATTGATTACCAGGATATTAATAAAATCATTATAAAAAAGTATCCTCTACCCTGTATCAATGATCTATTTGATAAACTCATATAAGATCAATACTTCTATAATATTAAATTTTGATCTAGATATCATCATTTATGGGTTAAAATGGAGAATATTTCTAAGGCATCTTTCCGTATGGGGTATGGAAACTATACATTTTTATTAATTCCATTTGGAATTATAAATTATCCAACTATATTGAGGGATCTAATGAATATATTAATTAGAGAAGACCTTTACCATTTTTTGGTTGTCTTTATAAGTGATATTCTTATATATTCAAAGAGAAAGGAAGAACATGAATATCATTTGATGATTGTGTTAAAGAACTTAAGAAATGAGAAATCATATGATAAATTTAGAAAGTGTTAATTCTAGCTATATAAAGTGTCATTGTTGGGTCATGTAATCACAAGCGGGGTCATATAAGTGGATCCATCAAATATAAAAGTTTGTAGAGAAATAGAATATACCGACCACTATAACTAAGATACATAATTTTCTTATGTTTTCAAGATATTTTCTATGCTTTATATTGAATATCTCATCACAATAATATGTCATAACCAGGTTAACACAGTAGGGGGTGATGTTTTTTTAGATATAATAATTTAAATAAAGTTTCAAGGAACTAAAAAAGTGGTAAGTCACTTCTCCTACACTTACATTACCATACAATGGTAAATGGTTTGTAGTATATAGTTACTATTTAAAAATGGGGTTGAGTTGAGTTCTCCCATAGAGTGGAAGGTAATTTATTATACCTCATTCCAATTAAATACTAATGACAAAATTACCCAACACATTATTTAGAGATGGAAGGAGTGATATTTTCATTAATGATTTGGTAACATTATCTCTATGGAGAAAAGTATGAAATATATATTGATCAAAAGATCTTGAAATATATATTTACATAGAACTAATTGAATATGTACTAAAGAAGATGATTCTAATTGATAAAATATTATAAATTCAAATTACATTACCACATGAGGAAAGAAAATAAGGTGGCTAATGCAGTGAGAAGGAAGAACCTTGATACTCTACCCATGATAAGGATTGAAAAAGGGATAATACTCATCGAAATTTAGAGGATGAATCTTGATTTTATAATGGTAGGAGATAAATCCAATATTTCTCAAACAACTTCTAAACCTTTGATTCACATAAATATAAAAAATTCCGAGAAAGATTATGCATATATAAAAAAGTTAGTGAATATCCTAGAGTTCAACTTTGTTAAAGATAGAGTTATAAGGTTTGGAACCCAGTAATGTGTCCCATAAAAACTATAATTAAGGCCATACCTGCAAAATTATTCACATAGATCATCCTTTTCTATTCATGTAGGAAGTTGAAAGATGTATAGGGATCTAAATCAAAACTTTGTGTGGTAAATCATATAGATAGAAATTATAGAATACATATCTTGATGATTGGTATGCTAACATGTTAAGACTGAATGAAAGAAGTTTAAGGGTATGTTATAACTATTACCTACACCAGTATATGAAGGGGATAAATCACCATGGACTTCTTCATAGGACTCCCTAAACCATATAAAGGACATAATTCATTTTTGGTTGTAGTCGATTGTCTTATAAAGTCAAATTTTTTATTTCCATAAAGGAAGATTTATACTTTAACTAACTCACCAAGATAAAAATAAATGAAGTAGTGAGATACATAGAGTAACACTATACATTATAGCTGACAAGGATTTGAGTATTACCTAAATTTTCTAGATAAGTGTTCAGAAAGCATTAGAGATAGAGTTAAGTTTGGCACTGCTTATAATCCTCAGACCGATGGTCAGTATGAGAGGGAAATTAAAACTCTAAAGGATATTCTTAGATATTTTTGGATTTACAAGGATATTTGGATCAATACCTCACCCTAGAAGAGTTATTATATAAGAAAAGTTTCCATTATAGTATTTATATTATACCATATGAGGCTTTGTATTGGAAGAGAAGTAAGAATCCAATATACTAGGATGAAGTTTGAGAGAGGAAGATGATAGGTCCTTACCTTGCCCAAGAAATTAAATATAAGGTTTAAAACATTCAGTGACGTATTAAAGTAGTATAAATATAATAGAAGTGTTATGATGATAATAATTTATAAGATGTAGTGTTTGAAGTTATTGATATTGTGTTGCTTTGAATATCTCTGTGTAAGTAGGTTATGTGATTTAGGAAGAAAGGGAAAATGAGCCTTAGATACATCTATCACATCAATATCCTTGATCATTTAAAGGCCATATAATATTGATTATCACTTACTAAACACCTATATAAAGTGTATTATGTTTTCCATATATAAATTTTTAGGAATTAAATACTATATCTATAAAATTTACTTATCTCAGAAGCTATACAATTAGAACATGACCTTTCATATAAAGAATAACATATAGAAATATTAGATAGAAGAGACAAGGTTATAAGAAAAAATAAACCACACATAGTAAAAGTTATATGGAGAAAAAATAATTTTTATGAGGCTACATGGGAAGCTAAGAATTTTATGAGAGAAAAGTACCCTCACTTGTTTCTTCCATGTGATAATATTTTAAGTAAAAAAATTATTTTTTAGGGAGGTAGAATGTAATGGCCCGACATTTTCATCCTTCAATAAATACTATGCTTGATAGATTAATACACACTCAATAATAAAACTAAACAAATATAGACCATTGTAAGGTATATATATAAATAACATGTATAAACAATGGTAATATAATTATGATATAATTATATAACAAAAAAATATAGTTCACTCTAAATATTGACTCAACTAGTACGACTAAGAAAATAATAAAATATTTTTTACAAAATTTAATTATTTTGAAGCATTATATATTTTGATATGAATAAAGGATTAAAACTAGTTTAATTATTAATTTATAGGAAACATGGAGAAGATTATATAATATACCAAAAGTCATTTTCTTATAAAAATAGTTTTCTCTATATAATATGTTTCTAATTAATAAATAAAAATTATAAATTTTAGAATGATAATTTGAAAATATTAACTTAATTTTTGGATTTATCATGTAAATATTAATTTAAGACTATTTTTTTATATTTTTTCTAAAAAAATTGATTTTTAGGTGAATAGAAAAAAATACCGTTTATACAAATAACATGACTTTTATGACATTATTAGTATATAAGTATGAATTGGAAATTCATGAAACAATTATATAAGACAATATATATATATATATATTTAGTAAATTTATAATATTAAAAATTTTCTTTTTAATTTACAAACCCATATTTTACATTATAGAAGTTAAGTCATATTTTTCAAAAAACAATTGATACATTATACATCTAGTATTTTAAAATAATTTTTTTCTCTTTTAATTTTTTTTTTAAAAAAATAGATTTAAATTTTGGAATAATTAGGTCTAAATTATGTGATAATGAACATTTTATTTTTTGGGATAAAGGATAAATTACGTTGGTAAATACTAGTTACCATGGTGAAAACGAAAATGGTAAAAATGAGCAACCTAAGAGGTAGATGACCTAAAATATTAAAAAATGTTCTTAAATATATTTTTTGAATTTTATATCAACCTTATATCTTCCACACTAATTGTTTCTTAATTTTTTATCCACTTTATTTCAAAGTGACTTACCATTATTGAAACATTTTTTGTATTTTCAAAAAAGATGTCCCTTTTCACATATAAAAGGGACACTCTTCTCTTCACTTTAGTTTATATTAAAGGACCATAATTTGGGCCTAAAATATTAACAAACCTCTAAAAAACTCTTATCCACATTAAATATATTACTTTCTTCTCAAAATACTATCCCTTAAAGTTTAACCAGATTCACAAGGAAGATAATACAAGAAGTGAGGTATAAGTTTCTAACCTCTCCTCCCTCTTTTCTATTTCCTTACATGAATTTATTCTTCTTGTAAACTATATAAAAATTATAAAATTAATATTTTTTTATAATTTTGTGTTATTATAATTATGTAACCTTTCCATTTCTATTAATAATAATGAAATTGTCATTCGTGTGTTGTGCAAACAACCCCATCCACGACGCAATGTGTTTTGTTTTCCCTCAAATCCCAACCTAAATGGTCCAAAATAGGAATTAAAAAAATACTTATGATATGTATATATATATATATATCATGTTTAAGCTCTTTAATTGATAAACCATGTTACTTATTTCATCCTCCCTTCATATAATGGAATCATCATCCTTACAGATGTGTGAACTATCGTATCCACAAAACAATGATTTTTTTTCAATACCAAAATTATGGTTTATTTTAATTTAAATTCTATTATTATATATGATATATATAATTAATATATATCATTAATAGGGTTATTTTGTGAATTTAAATAAAATATTCCCCTTTTCACTTTTAAAATGGTCGCTCCTCCCTTCACTTTCCTTTATATGAAAAGACCATAATTTTTCCCAAAAATCTTACCAATCCTCTCATAAAAACTCTCATCCACATTAAATATATTAGGGTATTCTCAAAATACCATCCCATAAAGGTTTAACCCTATTTACAAGGAAGATAATCCAAGAAGTGAGGTATAAATTTCTAACATATCCTCCATTTTTCTAATTCCATTTATGGGTTTCTTATTTCTAAAATTTCATTTCACCATATTAAAATGATAAAATAAATATTATTATTATAATTTTATGTTATTATAATTATGGTACCTTTCCATTAATATTAATAGTAATGAAACTTTTATTCATGTGTTCTGAGAACAACCTCATCCACAACACAATGTGTTTTATTTTCCCTCACAGCCTAACCTGAATGGTCCAAAATAGGAAATAAAAAAATATTTATGATGTATATATATATATATATATATAATATTTAAGTCCCTTAATTGATAAAACATGTTAATTTTTTTCCTCCCTTTAAAAAATGAAATCCTCATCCATGCAGATGTGTGGACTACCGCATCCATGAAACAGTGATTTTTTTTTCAATTCCACCATTATGGTTGATTTTAATTTATATTTTAAAATTAGATATGATACATAAAATTAATATATATCATTATTATGGTTATTTTTGACATTTAAAAAAAATATTTCCATTTTTCACTTAAATATATTACGGTCTTCTCAAAATACCATCCCTTAGAGGTTTAACCCCATTCATAAGGAAGATAATCCAAGAAGTGAGGTATAAATTTCCAACCTATCCTCCCTCTTTTCTAATTACTTACATGTGTTTATTCTTCCTAAAATTTCGCTTCACCATATTAAAATGAAATGAATATTATTATTATTATTTTATGTTATTATAATTAAGGTACATTTCCATTTCTATTAAGAATAACGAAACTATCATTAATGTGTTGTGCGAACAACCTCATCCACGAAACAATGTGTTTTGTTTTCCCTCACAAACTAAGATGAATGGTCCAAAATAGGAATTAAAAAATATTTATGATATATATATATATATATATATATATATTTATATCACATTTAAGTTCATTTTTTAATAAACCATGTTACTTATTTCTTCCTCCATTCAAAAAACGAAATCATCATCCATACCGACATGTGGACTACTGTATCTGCAAAACGGTGATGTGTTTTTTCAATACCACCATTATGGTTGATTTTAATTTATGTTTTATGATTATATATAATATATATAATTAATATATATCATTAATATGGTTATTTTGGATAAGACAGAAGGTAATTATAATTATAAGGTAATCCATTGATATTGGTAAATAACTCAAAACTATTTCATCACCATCTTCATCATCATGGAATGTGACTAAAAATACAATTTAATGGAATTATAACATTATATAAAACTTTAAATAATCAATAAAGTACCTTTAATGGTTTTGAAATGATTATTTTTTGGGGAAAAAGGAAGATTTCCCATACTTTTATGAACTTAGTTCAAAACGGGTAGGATTATTGACACCCGATGCCGAAAAGGGATTATTAAAATATAATAAATGAAGTGAATTGTTAGTAATGAAGATTATAAATGGAAATTTGTATGAATATGGTACTAAAATAGGTAATTAATATGTTTATCCTTATGATATAATAGGTTAAATCACTTCCATGGAAATCAAGGGTAAAGGTAATGGATTTTTTAAATCAGAGTCATTTATTTGAGTTTAAAATTTTATTATTGAACTTAATTTTTACAAGAATTTTTATTATGAATGATTTAATATATTTATTTAGGTGGAATAATAGTTTTTTATCTAAATTTATTTCTATTAAAGTTTTTATTTCAATTATTGTTTCAAAAAAAATAAAGGAGTCTTTTTGAAAAGTGACCTGTAACTATGAACTTTACAATGATTAATACATATTAATTTAAAAAATATATTTTCATGGTTTAGTTTTCATTATCTTAAAATAATATATATCCAATGGAGTTATGTTTCATGTTTCATACTATATTTTATTTTTTCTGTGATTATTTTATGTTACCAAGTTTTTGGTATAAAATGATTTAATCCATGATGTTATTTTATGCCATTTTGATTTTTTATAATTTTTTTTATTTCTATAGGTTCATCATGAATAGTCAATGATTTCAATTTGGATGTTTAAGATACTCATTCTTTTATCCATGGGTTCTTACAGATATGATGATGATTGATTTTAAGTGGTGCACATATGTATGGATGATTATGGTTTGAGTCTTATATCACACTATAATAAATTGGTTTTATTTTATATCTCGTGAGATAATCAGGAATAAAGATTAATAGTTTTCATATAGGCATGGGCTTTATGGGTTTGGTTTCATTTTCAAAACTGGACATATTGAGTTTATTCACATAGGCATAGGGAAAATGTATTTTCTCACAAAGTTTTTCTTATGGTTATGGTTGCACCACACTTTCAAGTTTATTATAAAGTTATTCCATATTTTCAAGATGTATTTTATTTCCATGAAATTCCATGTTTTTTTAATTACAAATTATTTTTAAGTATTCTAAATTTTTATGTCACGGTCACGTGTTATATGTTTATTGAGATGTATTTTTCTTGAAGTCATAAATTTTATGCTTAAAGATATATTTATGATATTATTTTTCTCTAACATTTTTTATGATTATCATATAAGGTCTTTTTATGTTTTATTAAGATATTTATATCCTTCTTATGTTCTAATTTATGTTTATTATTAGATACATTATGATATGTTTTCCTCTACTAAGCATTTGAGCTCACCCATTTATTATATTTCTATCCCCAAAGTTATTAATATGATTATATCATGTGATATGTCTAAAAAAGTCTATATGAGCATGATTATGGTGTATAGTTTTTATGTGTTGTAAAATAAGTTGTTTATATAGCTAATCTACAAGACACTAAACCTTTTAGTCTTTGGATTTTGTGACTTTTTGTGAGTTTTATTATATAAATCATGAAATTAATGTATTATTTAAGTTATTTTTATATTAGTTATCATAACACCTAGGCATGATCTAGTTATTAAATGACTACTTCTAACCTTCTATCCAGCATGGTGCCGAAGAAGGTAGAGCCATGATTTGTGGTAGGTTGGCTAAAGCATCACGACTATACCCATAATTGTTTAATTTTAAATTTTATTTATTGACATGGAATTAAATTTTATATATTATTTTACTTATATTAAGAACACATTTCTGGTGAACTACTAGATATATACTCACACCCTACGTGGGAACCCTGGTGCATGTATAAACTTTATGGTCAGGGATCCAGTGGAGGGAAATTTTCATGTGTTGAGGAGCTAAGCAGGAGGATCTTGGGTGATATAGGTGATACCGAGAAGGATTCCATAATTTTTCCCTAGTTTTTATTTATTTGTTTTTTATTTATCATTGGTATTGATCTACCATATTTGGGGATCTTTTGGATTAAAATTTATGAATAATTTAACACCATATTGATAAAAAATATTTTTTTATCTTACATTATACAGTTCTTGAGATTTTCTTTATATTTGGCTATCTATGTGATGCATGTCTATTAATACTAGGAGTATAATATTCCCACAACACCTTTAGGGACCTATCCTCTAGTCATTAGCCTCTTGCATATGGGGAGGTGTTCATGAGGTCATGGGGTACTCCGATCTAGATGTGGTTTGGGTCAGGGTGCTACAAAATGGTATCAATGAAAATTATTTTCCTCATTTTACATTCCTTATTTAGACTATGTTTTGTGTAATTGTATAAGGGAGATAGGTTATGTGGAACCTGGGTAGGAGAGTCACTCATGTGCCTAACCAACTCATGTGTAATAGACCTCCATGTTACTATTGATGATATTTTTGTTATAAGTTATTCTTTTATATTTTCATGATAATTGTGATTATTATTATTTTGTTACAATTTATGGGATTTGGGTGTTTTAATGCATCATGAGTTGGCACATATGTTCACATGTAATTCATATGATTACTTTTCATTGATATAGATTTAAATAATTATATTCCAGTAGAATTATATGCTATATGCCTCCCTGATGCATCACAACTAAAATTTAATTATTCTTACTTGAGCATGCTATACCTTGTTATATATGTATGAATTTTTCTAACATGATGGTACCATGAAATTTCATGTATTTTAGGGGTTATTTGTTATAGACATGGGTAACCTCTTTTTATGAATTCCTATAAAGTGATTCTTATTTATGTCAGTTAACATCTTAGAAAATATTGGTATTTAAGTGGTTAAAGGAATTTTTATGCATTCAATATGGAATTTTAGATAATGATGTCTCAATGTAATCTTATGGGACCACATAGTGAAGTAGGATATGATGATCACATTATATAAAATTCTTCTAAAGAACCTATGGACATCCATGATAACATAGCTGAGAAATATCTTATAGTAACTCCAATGGTTTAGGTAGTGGAACCACATCAGGATGTAGTTTTTGGATTGAACCTATTTAGGGAAGATGAGACAACATGGGTGTCATGAATATGGTCAATTTTTTATGATATATTTATTTATAGTATCCCCAATATTCTATTGAAATATATTTCCCTTGGATGTTAAGTATTGTATTGATATCATCAAGGGGATCTTTGATTCAGTAGAGACTCATGGTGAGTAGCGAGTGAAATTTGCTGCTTTTATGCTTTAGGGACCTAGTTGGAGGTGGTAGAGAATGGTGAATCAATCTAAGAGGTGTTATGGTCTAACATGGGAGACCTTCAAGGAAAGTTTCTTTTAGGAATTATTTCATAACACCCTGAAGTTATACTGAACTAAAAAATTCATAGAACCTCATCAAGGAACAACGATAGTGGCTATTTTTTTTACTCATTTTATGGAGTTTATTTGTTTTTCTCTTATTTTGGATGATAAATAGGTGAATAAGGACAAATGTTTTAGATTTTATTTCTACTTGAGTTGAGGAACCATGTCAGAAATGTTTACCTAAAAACATATTCCCACGTTCTTTACAAATCCATCATGATTAAGAAGGTCCTGGAGGAAGATAGGGTATCCGTTCTTCTTCAAGTTCTTAGTACCCAAGTGAGCGACACCCCAAAAATTTTATTGGTACCTCTTGTAGAAGTAATAATAGTATGTTATAGGACATACATCATGGTGGTTGAGGATAGCCATAGCATAGTATTGTATCTTAACCTCCCTTTGTTGGAGGAGGTACTACTAGATGTTATAACTATGGTAGAAAAGGTAATTACATTAATTCATGCATGAAACCACCCAAAAAATCTCATAGTTTTTTCAATAAATTTCATATTAAATGATTTTGTCAGAATCAATTATGGGTGGGTTCATGAAGGTTAGGACATGATATCAGTAGGGAAGCTCATTAGTAGATGTAGAATTCTTCGAATTCAGTGACCCGAGAGAGTCACATACCTATGGGGAAAGGTCATAGATTTGAAAAATTTAAGGTATATGTGGTGGAATACATAATAGTTTATTATAGAGTGGTACCTTTGACTATTATAGGTATAGACTTGATTACATATATAGTTTCTTATGCTTTATTTTATATAATAGATTCCTATTTCATCTTATGTGCTCAAGTTGTGGTGAGTTTTTATATGCTAGTTATGTTCTACCTAAAGTAGGGTTCTATTGACATAACTTTGATAAAGAATGTATATCATATTCATATATGTCTATGTTGTACCATTTTAGTTACTGGTTATGAACATTTAGTGTTTTTTTTATTTTGGAGATGACAAAATTCGATGTAATTTTGGGTATGGAGTGGATGACTAGTTATCTAACTTGCATAGATTATTACCAAAGACGGTTGAGCTCCCCCAATAATAAGGGATAGATTTATATCCTAGAAAAAGTGGAATTTAAAAGCAGGTAGAGTGGGAATAGACCTTACCCAAGTTGGGTCCATTACACAGTATTCAGAAAATATGGTTCTTGCTATAGATTAGAAAATAATTTCATCCTCTGTTCCTCCCATAGTAGATATTTATCCTAATTATAGGTGTGTAGACTATATAAATTCCTCCTTAATTTATGGAAATAACCAAGTTTAAAGAACTAATGGGGAATCTTATAGAATTAGAGGTGAAGGACTTTATTTGACTGATCACTTCTCCTTGGGGTGCTCTAGTTTTTTTCACTAAGAAGTTTTTTGGTATCCTTCAACCATGTGTCAATTTTAGGAAGTTTAATCATGTCATGGTAAAGAAAAGTTATCCATTTAAAATGGTTGATGATTTTTTTGACTAGTTGAGGGAATCCTAGTGGTTCTTCAAGTTTTAATTATGTTCTTGTAACCACCAGCTATACGTTAGAGAAGAGGACATATCAAAGACAATGATTAGGAGTATATATAGTTTATATGAGTTTATAGTGATTCCATTTCAGTTGATGGATTATATGGTAGTGTTCATAGATATCATGAATATAATCTTTTAACCATACCTAGGATCCTTTGATATCATATTCATTGATGATATTATAATATATTCATAATACTTGGAGTTTTATTCAATACCTCTTGATATCATTTTGAGTGTGCTTCAAGTGCATCATATTTATGAAAATCTTTTAAAGTTTCACTTTTGGATCTAAGAAGTATGTTTGGGTATGTGATTTCTAAGACTAGAATCTTGATTGATTCAGAGAACATAGAGGTAGTTATGTCTTATTCACGACCTAGTAACATTTTCAACATTCAAAGTTTCCTTAGTTTAGTGGGATAATATAGGTGGTTCATTCAAGACATTTCCCACTATATAGTTTCTACAATAAGGATTACCCATACCGGGTGAATTTTGAATGGATAGACTAGTGTGAAGAGGATTTTCTAGTGATTAATATTTGGTTTAAATCTACTTTGTTTTTGATTTTTTGGAGTTCGGGGTTGGTTATATAATTTACTACGATTCTTCAAGTGTTGTCTTGGGAGCTGTCTTGATTTAGAGAGATCATGTAGTTTATTATAGGTATTTTCAACTATGATACCATGAGTGGAATTATACAACCCATGATTTGGTGATAGATGTAATAGTTTATACCTTGAAATATTAGAGACACTATATTTTCGATGAGATATTTATCATTTAAATGGCCCATAATATTTTATAGTATGAATTATCTCAATAGAACATGAACATTTGGTTGAGGTGTTAGGTTGAGTATGTACGAAAATTTTAATTTGAGATTATTTATTCTACTGAGAAAGGGAATGTTGTTACAAATTATCTTATTAGAAAGAAACAAGATCTTGGAGGGTGATCATCAGAAGAAAAGTAGAAGTTGAGCTTGTTAGTGGGTGCACCTAAGGACCAAGGGATAATGACATGCACCCCCTTATTCATCACTTTTACCTTGGTATACCAAGTGAAATCCTTCCATGAGTTTGATATTGAATTTTTCATGATACATGAATGGTTGGTTGAGAGCAAACCAATTACAAGATGGTATTTGGATGTGAATGATGTTATCTACATCCACAATGGGGTATTAGTCCCTAATCCTATTAAATAATAGTTGATAGGGAAATCTCATGCATCATAGTGGGTAGTTCATACAGGATGAATTAAGATCTATCATGATATAATATAATATTTTTTGTGTATTGGTATGAAGAGGGACATTTTATTTTTTTTTCAACCTTTTTTTTGGATTTTCATAAGTTTAAAGATGATCATTAGTGACCAAGTGGAATGATTCATCCTATTCTTTTTCCTCTGTGGCAGTGAGATGAGGAGATTATGGATATTGTTACAGGGTTACCTAGGACCTATATAGGTCTAGATAATATGTGTCCTACAGTTGATTTACTAAAGAAGGAGGTTCATTTCATGCTGATTCAAGAGACACATTCAATGGATTAGTTAGGAAATATCTTTAATTAGGAGATAATGAAGTTTCATAGAGTACCTATGAGCATAGTATCTATTAGAGACACTCATTTTATGTCATGATTTTAGAAAGGATTATAGAAATAAATTTGGCCTTTGTTAAATCTAAGTTCTACATATCATATGCAAACTGATGGATAGTTAGAAAGGACAATACAAATTTTAGAAATATTCCATGGGAATGTATTCTAGATTTTATGGAGAATTATGTGATCATACGACCTTGGTAGAGTTTTTACATAATTACTTTTTAAGTATTCTATTTATATGGATCTATTTGAGACTCTTTATGGATTTATTTATAATTCACCAATGTATTGGCATGATATAGGTGAGTCAATTGTCTTTGGACCGAGATTGGTGAAAGATATCTTGGGAAATGGGTAGTTTATTCAGAATAATTTGGTTACTAATCATAGAAGGAAACATTCATATGCTATCTGGAGGTAATTAACCTTGGACTTATATAAGGGAAATTGGGTTTTCTTATGAGTGTCACATTTATTGGTACATTAATTATTGTGAAAGTTGGGAAAATTTTCTCCATGATTTGTGGGACTATTTTAGATCATAAAATGCATTGTAATAATGGATTATTGATTAGACCATCTTCCATGATATAGATGTATACATAATTTGTTACATGTGTATCATATTAAGATGTGAAAGTTTGATCCTCTAAATGTAATTGCTAGTAAACTTTTTTGACTTGGATCTTGATGCATTATTTATAAAACATTTTATTTAGATCATGGAATGAAGCGATAAATTATTGTGAGGTATGAAAATGAATCTTTTTATATTTTTGGCATTTTATATGTATTCAGAAGGAAACATGGGAATGAGAAACAAAATTTCTAGCTTAGTGCCTCGAGTTATTTGAGAGAGACCACTAGAGACCTTCTTGGGGATGAATATTTGTTATAGGGGAGATTTTCCATGTGCTAAAATTTCAAGGTATGATGTTATTTTGTTTTGGAATATATCGGTTGAATCATATTTATAATTTGAGATGTTTTAGATTTTTTATGGGTCTTTAGTTTGGAGTTACATAGAAGAAGGCTCGAACCAATAGCTTAGGATACACTGGAGGCTTATCGATTAGTTCACACAACACCAATATCCATCTAGTTGAAAAACTAGAGGATCTAAAACCCTATGAGGCTCACCAGATAGCTAGTCGATGACCATCTACCAACTGGTGGAAAGGGGAAGTAGCCTAGGCTTTTCTTTTAGCTATCGACCATCCAGATTGTCTCTACTGTCCAACTAGTGGAGAAACAATTGTTTTTTAATCAAGGGTTACCTCGTCTTTTCACCTCATAGCCCCTATTTTATATCTATCTTATTTTGATCAACTTTTATTTGTATAGAACAAATGTATAAGAACATATAAGGAAAATTTATCTCACATCTCATCATCTCTTCACTGTTTGAAGATCAGATCGAACTGGTGGCTTTCATACTGTAAGTATAAGCCGATCTTACCTAAACATCCACTTTTTTTTCCTTAGTATGAATCATAAATATAGGGTTTCATGGATATATCTATGTATTCATATGTGATATAATGGAAAAATATTTGATCTTTGAAGGATCAAATCCAAATTGTATTAAGGATTGTTCTCTCTCTCCCTCTTGATTAGATCTAGATCCATTAGTGATGGTGGTTCTTGTTTGGTAAGTCTAATTATATTCTCACACTTTTCATGTTATTCTTATTTTATATTAATACTAAAATCTTCATGTGATGATTTGGGGATGTATCTATGGATTTATGGTTCATGAGATTGATCTAGGTGGAGATTAGTGGCTTTGGACATTGATTTACTTAAGGTTATAAGTCCTTACCATTTAGGGACTTTTTATGAAATGGTTTGTTATGAAATTTAAGGTGGTCTATGTGTGGACCTTGATACCCTTTCTTGATATGATTCACATGTGTGTGTGTGAGAATGGATCATGATACCTTAATTTATATGGAATTATTGTGCCTTGCTCTATTTTACTATGTATGTGGATGTGTGTATTACCTATGGAAACTATTCTTAAAATATAGAGATGACCATGTTTCTCTAAAATGAATAGTTTAATTCTTAGAGGGTAAGCATGGATAGTGTGTTTGATAGTCTATATATTAGGGTGACATGGAGGTTATCATCAGATCTTGTCACATTCAACTAATGTGGGAATGACCATGTGACATTAGAAGAGGTTTTCAATTTAGAACATACCGATGTGGATCTCTCATGAGCATGAGTAAAGTTCCAATGATTTAGGCATGTCAGGTGTATCTACAATCATGTGTAAGGGAATAACCACGAGGTGGAAATTGTATGGATGATCCAGATAACTACTCTTAAAAGGTGGAGTGTGAAATGCCATTAAAAGTGGTTTTGAAATTTCACCTTAATGGTGAAATGTGAATATATTATAGTTTTTTGAATCTATAATGTTTAAGTGTGGACCATATTCATAATATAGTCATGAAATTACTACTTCTGACCTTCTATATGACATGGTTACAATGAAGGTAGAGCTGGGATTTGTGGTAGATTTCTTAGCACACGATGACTCGATACATGATTTTTTATTTATATGTTTGATTTATTGACATGGTATGAACTTTTATATATTACTACATTTTTGTTAAGGATGAAACAATGGTGTCTTACTGGGTTTTACTCACACCCTGTACAGTACCCTAATGTACATGTAGAATTTATGGCCAAGGATCCATTGAATGGAAATGGTACTATGGTGGGAAACCACACAAAAGGATATTAGGTGATAGAGGGGATGTTGGGATGGATGTTTAATTATTACCACAATATGTATTTAATTCTTTTATCTTTATTATTGGTATTGATCTTACAAACTTTGTGAACTTTTGGATTACCCTGTATGAATATGTTTTATCCATTTTGATACATTATATTATTTTTTAGCCTTTTTATATAGTTATTGATATTATATTTATATTGGGATTTATATATGATACATGGCTACTCATACCAAGGGTATAGTCTCACCAAAACACCTTTCAAGATCTCTTCACTAGTCATAAGCCTCTTTTATATTGAGAGGCATGCACGAGATCATAAAGAACTCTATCCTATAACACATGATTTGGGTTGGGGTGTTACACATTTGATTGCTTCTGAGTGTTTAGTATCAAAATCACGGGTTAAAGAGAAATTGGATGTGTGGTATGAATTTTATATATTTTATTTATAAATTTTATTGATTGTTATTCAATATTATATTACAGTTTTGCGTTTTAATTTCAAAAACTTTAGACTTAATATATTTCATTAAAATATTTCAATGATATCCTATTAATATCCAAATAATTTTTTATGTATTTTTAATTTTTATACTTTTTAAAATTTTATAAAAAAAATACTCTGTCAAATATTATACTATATGGATATTGTTGTATGAAATGATAGATCCAATTATCATCAATTGTATTCTTATATAAAGTATAAAAATATTATATATCATTGGCTGTGATATATATCACATACTTTGATATGTTGTATCAATGTCCATGGAAGTATCATATAAAGAAATATAGGATAATATTGTACACAACTTTTCTATATTATTCAATTTTTACTACATCACATGAAGATATATGTGATATCACTGACTATAATAATGGTAACAAAAAAATGATAAACCTGAAAAATAAAGTTTTGATTAACTTTTAACAAACCATGATTTTACTTTGTATTTTTCATTTAAATAAAAAACTATATTTAATATATTATTTCACATGAAACAAAAAACTAAAATGAACCATGATATATTTTATTTATAGAAAATATTACTATGTAAGATAAACATTAATACATTAAGAGAATGAAATAAAAAACATCATAAGGAAAATTAAAAGAGGAATAAAACCACAAGTAAATAAAAATTCCATTAAAATAAAATCTTTATCTTCATGATTTTATATGAATATCATAACCCCGATTACAACTATGGAAATAAGGAAACGAATTTGAAATATAATAGACTTGTTGAGAGAGAAGTAAATAAATAAGATGATTAATTCTAATAATGTATGTAAGTATATATATAGGAATTAAATATGACCATTATATATATGGTCATTGGATATATAGTCATTGGAAATATGGTCGTTGAAAATATTTTCCATGGATATATGATTGTTAGTCCTACAAGTATATATTTATTGTTTAAAATTGTCAGTAACGAATTGAAAATAATATAATTCACATATAATGAATATTGAAATAAAAAGATATATTTAATTAAAATATTTTATTTTATGTGTTATATATTAATAGTTTTGGCCTGATTTCTTCTTTTACAAAACATTTTAATGAATATAGTAGCTAATACACACATCAAACATTGAATAATACCATCAACTACTCTTCGAGTGACATGGAGAATAGTTTCTTAATGGATATTCCCCTTGATGATTTGATTAAGAATGCTCTATTTTCCTTAAACATGGATAGTTCTATATATGAATTTTTGGATTTTATAAAAAATGTTTTATGCACTTTTGGGATAAAATGAAACCTGTTGTCATGCATTCTATCAAGGATGTTTTTATTAGTGAGTAAATATCACCTCATACAAAAATTTTATTATGATATAGATGTGAATGAATATAGACCAATTTGTTGTGGAAACAAACTCCCAAATATTTTTGGGAAATCCTTACTTTAAAACATGAGAACATTTCTAATCAAGTGGTTCTCCAAATTATTTTTGTTTTTTCATAGAAGGAAAATCCATGATTGTTTATACAGTGCATATAAATGGGTTAACATCCTTAAGAATAAATATAAAAAGGGGTGAATTTACCTAAAATTATATATCTCCAAGAAATTTTATACCTTAGAGAGGAACTTGATTATAAGGTCTTGCATGATTAAGTATTTTCCAAATGATTCATTAGAATGATACAATCTATGCTCCTAAGTTTTGTGGATTTATATCTTCCTTAATGGTTTACCTAAGGGATATTTTAATTGTTTGAGAGGGGTTAGAAAAAGGGATCCACTATCTACAATCATTTTTGATCGAGTTAAAAAATTCCTCAAAATATCCATTATCCAAGAATTTTTTCTATAAAAATAAAACCTATCAAGGATTCTAGAAATCTCACAATACTTACTCACCTATTTTTTACTGATGTCATCCTTCTATTTTTCAATTTTGCTAATGGATATTTAAATTACACTAGATACATATTGTTTAAGTATGAATAGGTATATAGGTAAACAATCACATGGAGTAAATTAGTGGTTATTTTGGGAGTGGAATTTCATATGGTAGAAAAAAGCATGTCATTGATTTTTTAAGGTCAAGAAAAGTTATATCCCCTTAAATTATCTTGGGGTGCCTCTATTCTAAGGAATAGTTAGAAAAAGTCATCATGAAGTTATTTTTAATAAAATATCATCATATATTTTTAGTTGTAAAGGAAAAAAATTATCTCAAGATGGGAGAATCTGTGTTGTTAGTGTTTTTGTCACATAAATGTTTGTTTATTCCATAAAAATCAATAAATTTCTAGGAAATTGTTAAAATTAATGGACACAAAAATAAATTATTTTATTTATTTTTTCCCTTATCATGAATGAAACATTGTCACTATATCTTGGAGGAAATTTGTTAAACCTACTGACATAGGAGGAATTGGTATAAAAAAACTAATAATTTTCTATAATTCCCTTATTGCTAGATTGGTTTGGAAACTATTAGCTTCAAATCACGTCTCATATATTTTTATTAGGAACGAAATCATCAACCATTTTCATAAGGGAAATAAATTTTACTTGGGATCCTCAGTTTGGATTAGTTTTAGAGATAAGTACGAGGAGATTATGATGCATACCAAATGGATTCCTTTAAAGACTTCTAAGCTAAATTTCTAGAACTCGAACTAGTAAAATTATCATATCTCAAAATACTATTTTCCTTACTCCATCCTGAAGAACTAATCCATATTGGATGATCTTAAGAACATTGAGAAGGTATATCATCTTCTTCATAAAGGGATAAAAAATGAAATTTCTTTCTTCAATTTCATAGATAAGGATAATGTATTTTGGTGACCAACCAGTTCTATAATCCTAAAAATGAAGCTACATTATCATTTATATTGTTGATTAGGGATGAAATTCCATGGTGAATTAATTTCTTAAGATGGTATTTTACATCATGACCCATCCCCCGGGGTCGGTACCGTGACTACCCCAATCCCGCCTTCCATAGGCAAGTGGTTGGCGATTAGCACCAAAGGCGTAAATCCTAAAACTGGGATAATATTGACTTTATAACTTGAAAATGCACACAACAGAGTACGAGTTGGAAAAAAACACTAAGTAAAACTGTATACAAAATGAGTGATGAAAAGTAAAAGGGGGGGGGGGGAAATACAAGCCCAACTATAAAGTACAATGAAACAGAAAATAAAAGTACAGAAAAAAGGGAAACAACTCCTGGATCGTCCACCAGGAAATCCTACCTGAAGGGTAGGTACAGATAACCTCCACAACACTCCACGTTCGTCCATCTCCTCCGTGTACCGTCATGCTGTGTGGTCCACCTCCTTGTACCGTCCAGTACTTGTACACTCAGCCTTGATCAGCGTTGTCTGTCATCTGCATCCAACACAACGAGGTGCGGGCATAGCCCGTGCAGGGGTGAGTATAACGATACTCAGTAGGGACCCCGAGACCCTCAAGGTCTCACAAAATCCAACAAGGATAAACCACCAAGTATGAAAATAAATAGATAACCCCACTTAGGTATATGCCCATACATATTCCTAAGGTATCAAGCAATCCATCTCAATCATGAAGAAAACACAAACGTTACTAACTCAGCTCCAACCAGGATTTTATTCTAGGGTAATATCAAGTAATAACCCCAGTCACACTATCGAAAACTCGGCTACTGGAGAACTACTCCGCTATCGAGTACAGTGAGTTTGCCACATCACCAAGGTTCTTCCCACTAACCTTGGACTGTTGAGATACTCCTCCTATTGAGTACCGTGGGTCAGCTGCATCCCCAAGGCGCTCTCCACCATGGGTCTGCCGCGTCACCAAGGCGCTCCCCCTTATAGCCTGCTGAGGTACTCCACCTGTCGAGTACCGGGGGTCTGCCATGATACCAAGGAACTCTCTAGTGTGGGTCTCCCGCGACACCAAGGCACTCCCCACTGGGCTTGTCGAATCACTCCGAGTCGAATCGGTCAGCAATCGTCAGGTTTCATCCAGCTACTAGGTCTCCGCACTATGCTCGCACATCTTCGGGAGGATCCACTCCATGAGTTAAAGTTCGATATTCCAACTGTCATGAAGTCCCATGTAGAAGTATCTCAATGGTCCTCTATATCATAGATGTTTCAACGCAACAGAAGGCGCGTCAATCAGACGCCTGATCTGTGAGTTATTAGCCTTTTAGTCCTAAGGGCCCGGTTGGATTCGTGCACGATCCAACCTAACTGTATATCAACTAAACCCTGAACTCTAGTGGGGTATAATCAAAGGGCCCATCTCACTTCATGATTACCAGCGCTGCTGACGGTTCATCAAATGGACGTCCGGTGCCAAAGATATGGACAATAGAAAGTAAAGGGTCGGTAGTGGACCTGGGTCTGGTTCGACCTAGTCCGACCCAGTTTGGGAGGACCCGGTCTAGGTCAACCTGGTCAAACCTGTTGGGTCTGGACCGACCCATCGGGCGGGCCAGCCTGTTAGGTTCGGCCTGGCCCGCTGGCCCTAACCCAGCAGGTCGCATGGGCAGTTCGACCTGGGCTCGGGGCCGGTTCGTCCTGGAGAACGTGGGGCACAGCTCGGCGTCATGGCCCCAATGGCCGAGACTGGTTCAGACAATGCCGTGAGGGGCATGGCTCGGGCGGCACGGGTCGCGTGGGGCGTGCGGGTCGGTGTGGTTTGGCTGGGCGCATGGGAGGCATCCGGGCAGGCCGGTGGGCAAGCCAGTGGTGCGTGACCACGATGGCTGGTGGCGAGGCAGACCGGCAGGTGGGCCGGCGGGCGGCCGGGCAGGGCGCCAGGCAGGCCGGCGGGACGCGGCCCGGCTCGGGTTAGCAGCTCAGCTTTGCGAGCAGCGCGGCCGGTGGGGGCCCGGCCAGGGCGGTTAGCCGGTGGCGGTGCGTAACGCCGCTAGGGCAGCACGAATCACAGAGGCTGTGGGTAGCGCGACCTTTGTCTTTTCCGCCTTCGTCTCCTCGTTGCTTCCTCACCATGTTGAAGATCATCACAAACAAGAACAACAGAGGGGTCGGGCCATGTTGGTTTGGCCCACACCCTCCGTGTTTAGGGTGGTAACACTTGGATCATAAAGAAGTAAGAAATATGAATTCAATTGTTTTACAACCTCCGTAAGGATTCTTTTCCAACTGAAGAAGAGAATAAAGAAAGTAATATTACTCAAAATAACCACTACTTTTGATCATCGTTTGTCAATGGAGTCGTGGAGAAGAAGACGGTGTTGTCTCCGTTCGTCGCATACGCCACACACTTTCAATCCCGAGTTCGTGCGTCGGTTCATTGAAGACGATGAGGAGGGAAATCGGTCGTTGAATATGTCACATGTCGATTGCCTCCAAGGAAGAAGTTGAAGATGCTCCTTGCCGGCATTCTTTGATGGAAGAACTCATTCTTCATTCTTCATTGGGAGATGGGGTTCATCATTGGAGAATTATAATTCTCCCAAGCTCTCCTCTCCACAATATTCCACCCAAATGCCAAAAGTGAATAGATAGCCCCTCCAAATAATATATTGTCTATTATTTTAGATTTTTGGGTTTAAAATTAAAAGTCTAGCATTTAATTAAAATATATGGATTAATTAATTAATGGGTAGGATTTGGCATAATAAATTATGCGTTGGCTCAAATAATTAAAGGGGAGGTGGTGGCACTATAAATAGTATAGGAGGTCAAGGGGCTCCCCCTCATTAATGAGGGGAGTTGAGAGATTTTTATCTCCTCCCATTAATAGGGGGGTTTAGTCTCATGTGGTCCCCACCACATTAACCCGACATGGGAGGTTGAGGCGTGGTGGTCCCCACCACCATAACCTCTAATGGGAGGTTATGGCCTTATGGTCCCCACTTCCAACCTCCACAAGGAGGTTATGGATCCAATGGGACCCACCTCCAAACACCTACATGGCGGATCAAATAAAAATAAAGTGAAGCTCACTTTATTTTATTATATTCCATGAAAACCCAAAAATTAACTTTTATTCTCGACCCACTGTCGTCAAAGTGAAAGTCACCTAAAGTGAATACTGGTGCTGCGAGTTCAAAAGTGTCCAAGGATTTCAATTCTGAGCACCTGTTCAAAATTTATAAAAACCCAATCGTACGTTTACTAAACATACCCGAAAAAAACATCAAAAATTTATTCTAGGCACAACGGACCTCAGAATCATGCACCGTCAATTTTCACGGACTCGTAAAATTCCCATGTATTTAAGGAAAAAAAAATTTTCACAGAATTTTCGGGTCTTTACATTCTCCCCACCTTAGGGCTTTACATCCCCGTAAGCTATAAATCAAACTAAGGGAACAAGTGGGGGTACTGAGCAGTCATCTGAGCCTCCCGATCCTATGGGATTTCCTGGAGGTTCCCGTACTACCAACGAACGCACACCAGAGGTATAGACCGTCCACATAGGACCTGATTTTATCGATCATCAAAATCCACTATAACCTCCATGAAATTTTCCCCATTGTTTACATCCATCTCTCCATGTTCGATGATGTGAGAAGGGTCGTGCACGTATCTCCTCAGCTAAGATACGTGGAAGACGTCGTGCATCTGGTGCAACTGAGGTGGAAGATCTAAGTGGTAATCCTTCTCGACAACTCTGTTGAGGACCTAGAAAGGTCCTATGAATCTTAGAGATAACTTTCATCCTTGTACAAATCTCCATAAACCTCATCGAGGTGAGAACTGTAGAAAAATGTGGTCGCCATCATCAAAATCCATAGGTCTCCGTCTCCTGTCAGCATATGACTTTTGTCTACTCTTTGCAGTCTTTATCTTCTCCTAGATGATCTGAACGTTCTCTTTGGTAGCCCGTACCATCTCTGGTCCCAATCATGCTGAATCCCCAGGGTCAGTCCAGCACAAGGGTGATCTGCAAGGTCGCCCATATAATGCCTCAATAGGTGTCATCCTAATGGTGGAGTGATAGCTGTGGTTGTATGAAAACTCCACCAAAGGTAATTGATCCTCCCAGCTACGACCGAAGTCTAGGATGAATGCACAGAGCATGTCCTCGAGAGTCTGAATGGTTTGCTGAGTCTAACCATCCATCTGAGGATGGAAGGTGGTGTCAAACGAAGCTGTGTCCCGAAAGCCTCATAAAACCCCTTACATAGCCGGGAAGTAAACCATGCATCACAATCAGAGAAAATAGATGAAGGTACTCCATGTAGCCGCACAATCTCCTAAACATACAGGTGTCCCAAGCTCCCTACTGAACCCTGCTCTCCAATCGATAGGAAGTGGGCCGATCTGGTGAGTCGGTCGACCATCACCCAAATCGAGTCATGAACCTTGGATGCATGTGGAAGTCCTGTCATGAAGTCTATGGATATCCCATCCCATTTCCACTTTGGGACCTCTAATGGTTGTACCAAGACTACTGGTACCAAGTGCTCTGCCTTCACTTGATGATAGGTGAGTCACCGAGAGACCAACTCAGCAACCGCTTTCTTCATTCCTGGCCACCAGTGCTATCGTTAGAGATCCGGGTACATCTTCAACACTCTTTGATGTACCGCTAGAGGGGATGTGTGGAACTCCCTCAAAACTTCCTCCTGAAGTAATAGTGGTACCATAGTACGTCATCTAAAGAGGATGACGTGCTATCCACCTTCAGAAAATCCATCAGGTGCTTGCCCTCTGGATATCTGAGCACGTTGTGTTTCGCAGTTAGCATCTCCATGCTATGCCTCCCTGACTCACTGAAGAAGTGGGGGAGTGCTTGTAAGAGACTTTAGAAAGGTTGTTCCTTCTCGATCCACAAAGGATATCTGCAAAGAAGTTAGCTGCTCTATCACCTCACTCTGCAGATGCAGGTCAAACCTCATGCTGAGTGCATCTGCTACCATGTTCCCCATCCCCGGAGTATAAAATATCTCAAATTCAACTTCTAATTCCATGAGGGCGAGGTTGTCTGAATGACGAGTGATTGGCTCCACCCTCTTATGCAGGAGTTTATCCTATGCTTCTTGGGTTTCCTTTTTCTCGGACCAAGGAAAAACCCATCCCATCATTGTAGATAAACCACAACCTCTTTTCCTAATACGGTTAATTTGAGTGTGAAATATGGATGTCAATTCCAAACCCAAACTAGCATTGTAAGGCCTCGATGCTTCCACCAAGAGGTTCCAACAAAAACTCTCACCTCAAGGGTCATATCACACCGTCGGCATAAGTGTGATTATTGAGTCTCCTCCCAAAGGTATCTCCATACATGAGGGTCATGTCAATAGTTTAACTGGAAACTCTAGGTCCTAGAAAATATTCGTGGAAGAAGGAATTATTGGTACCTATGTATATTAATATAGTATCTAGTAGTAGACATAGATCATACCTCGAATAATTCCTAGAGCCCTTGGGTCACATTCCTTGACTGCATGCAACAAATCTCTTCCCCTGTCCTTTAGCTCCCTGAACCTGGAGGGGTCCACAAAAAGTGGTGGTTGTAACATGTCAAAAAGTATACCACCACATACTGCCCTCCTAGATCTGCTTCCACGTCTTCTGCCCTACAAATTCATCTGTCCCTAACACATCCTCTTCCTGAAACATTTTACATGCCCAAGACTATGAGACCGGCGCCAATTATTAGCTTTCCCACTGCTAACATTCACCTGATGTATCAATTCAGCCAAAGAACATTCAACCACAGAGGATCTCTCTAGGAACCTAGCATAAGTAGGAATGTATAGATGAATGGTGATGGATCAGATGTATTTAAACACACCTAGATTTGAATTTCGAGCCCTGAAGCACTAATCGTATCGTATTCATCACATACCAAGAAATATCAGTATGCCTCGATGAATACTCATCTACCGACATGTCATCCTACTGAAGCTGTAGAAGTTCTAGAGAACTCTCAGCCACCCCCTTGAGCCAGTCCTCAGCCACCTGTGAGTCAGGCTTTCCTCGGAACCTGAGGGGTATCTAATTCTGAAACCCGTGTAAGTCACTAAGCCTACATGTGTCCTCTACCGGTACCGCTGGTTGTAACTTCGGACCAACAGGTACTGATATAGCTGGCATACTACACAAAGGTACTATCTCGGGAAATGATCCACATACCGAAGCCTCATCACTAAGCAAACCATCCTCATGGTCACTCCCTGAAAAAGACTAGTATCTAAGATCACCGTATGCTCTACTGGTGTCTCAACTAGATGGGAAACTCTAGCAATCGTCTCCAGCCATCCCTCAGATGTGTGGGAATCTGTATTGACTCAAAACCTTAGAGGTCTCTACTGCCAAAACTAGTGCAACGTGGTCAGTCGGTGTGCACCGTCCACCAGTGTGGCTGGTGGTATCTGCTGCCCAACAGGTGGTGGTGCAACTGGTACACCACCTGAAGGTGCTAACATAGTAAGAGGGCCATGCACCAGAGCCTCATCGCTCGGTGGGCTGTCAGTGCATACAACTCTCGAAACTCTAACTGGCTTTCTGTGTGGAGGTATCTTGAAAGAAAAATATGTGACACGGTCAAACGATTATACCTGGTGAGCTGACCTGGTGAGATGACTTATGAAATCACAAAGAAAACACACACGCAATCAGTGTTTTCATGCACTGAGTCGGAAATCAGAAGTCATGGTCCTGGTGTATGGATATATCGGCCGCCGCACCAACACTGGAATACTTGAACTGAGAACCACACTCACTACCCTTAACACCATTGCTTCATAGAAAAGAAAGATCAGAGTCCTAAGTTCTATGGTAGAACCGACTATCCTTTGATACTAATTTGTCATAACCTGTCCTCTGGGGCCCGTGCCATGACTATCCCAAGCCTGTCTTCCATAGGACATAGGCTGACGACTATCACCAATGGCGTAAATCACTAAACAAGGAAGGCATAGCTTTATAACTTGAAAACACACACAGGAGAGTATCATATGGAAACAAAACACTAAGTATAAATTTATACAAAAGGAGTGCTGAATAGTAAATGGGGGGCTGGAAATACAAGCCCAAATGTAACGTACAAGAAAACTGAATATAAAAGTACTTGAAAAATGGGAAACATCTCCTGGATCATCCACCGGGAAATCCTACATGAAGGTTAGGTATAGATAACCTCCACATCACTCCACGTTCGTCCGTCTCCTCTATGTACCGTCACACCGTGTGGTCTACCTCTGGGTACTATCCAGTACTGGTACACTCAGCCTCAGTCAGTGATATCTATCATCTACATCCAACACAAAGAGGTGTAGGCATAGCCCTTGCAGCGGTGAGTATAATTATACTCAATAGGAACCCCGAGACCCTCAAGGTCTCACAAAATCCAATAAGGATAAACCACCAAGTATGAAAATAAACAGATAACCCTAATTAAGTATATGCCCATACATACACCTAAGTTATCAAGAAATCCATCTCTATCATGAGGAAAACACAAAAGTTACTGACTCAGCTCAAACCTGGATTTTATTCTAGGACAATATCAAGTAATATCCCCAGTCACACTGTCAAAACCTCGACTGCTGGAGAACTCTTCCTCTATTGAGTAAATTGGGCCTTCCGTGTCAGTAAGGTGCTTCTCACTAACCTTGGACTGCTGAGGTACTCTTTCTATTGAGTACCGTGGGTTTGCTACATCACCAAGGTGCTCCCCACTGTGGGTCTGCCGCATCACCAAGGCACTCCCACACTTAGCCTACTGAGGTACTCCTCATGTCGAGTATTGTGGGTCTGCCGTGACACCAATGCTCTCCCCACTATGGGTCTACTGCAACACCAAGACACTCCCCACTAGGCTAGTCAAATCACTCCAAGTTGAATCGGTCAGCAGTCGTCAGGTCTCAGCCAGCTACGAGGTCTCCACACTATGCTCACTCGTCTCTGGGAGGATCCGCTCCATGAGCTACAGGTCAATACTATAACTATCACGAATTCCCACATAGAAGTATCTCAAAGGTCCGCCACATCATATAGGTCTCAACTCAATAGACGACACGTCAATCAGACACCCGTTCTATGAGTTGTTAGCCTTTTAGTCCTAAGGGCTCAGTTGGATTCGTGCACGATCCAACTTGACTGTATCTCAAATAAACCCCGAAATCTAGTGGGGTATACTCAAATGGATCGTCTCTATTCAGGATTACCAGTGCCTCTGACAGTTCGTCAAACGGATGTCCGGTGCCAAAGATATGGCCAAAAGACAGTAAAGGGTCGGTAGTGGACCCGGGTCCAGTCTGACCCGGTCGGACGGACCCAATCCGACCCAGTCTTGGCCGAACCGGCCCAGGTCAACCTGGTCAGACCTATTCAGTCTAGACCGGACCATTGGGTGGGCCAACCTGTTAGGTTTGGCCCGGCTCACGGGGCCAAGCCCAGCAGGCCGCGTGGGGGTTTCAGCCCGGGATCGGGGCCGGTTCGGCCCGGAGCGCATGGGGCACGACTCGACGTCTGGGCCCATATGGCTGAGACCGGTTCGTCCAGTGCCCTGAGGGGTGTGGATGGAATGGAACGGGGTGCATGGGGCACGTGGGCCAGTGCGGTTTAGCTGGGTGCACAGGAGGCGGCCGTGCAGGCCAGCAGGCAGGCCTGCGAGGTGCGACCAGGCTGGCAGGCGGCCAGGAAGACCGGCAGGTGGGCCGAAGGGTGGTTGGGAAGGGCGCCTAGAGGGTCGGAGGGTGGCTGGGTAGGCCGGTAGGTGGCCAGGATGTGGCCGGGTAGGACGGAGCTTGGACGAGCAGGGCGTCAGGCGGGCCGACGGGCGGCTGGGTAGGCCCGAAGGCGGTTGGGCATGCCCGCAGGGCGCGGCCCGACTCAGGGTAGCGGCTCAGCTCTGCGAGCGGTGCGGTTGGAGGGGGCTCATCCAGGGCCGGTTTGGCCGATGGCGGTGTGGAACACTATAGGGGAGCACAAATCATGAAGGCCGTAGGTAGCACAACCTTTTTCTTCACCGCCTCCATCGCCTCGTTTCTTCATCTCCATGCTGAAGAACATTACAAACAAGAACGACAGAGGGGTCGGGCCATGTTGGTTTGGCCCACACCCTCCGCATTTAGGGTGGTAACACTTGGATCAACAAGAAGTAAGAAAGACGAAATTCAATTATTTTACAACCTCTGAAACAATTTCATTCCAACCGAAGAAGAGAATAAGGAAAGTAATATTACTCAAAATAACCCCTACCTTTGTTCGTCGTTCGTCGATGAAGTCACGGGAAGAAGACAGTGTTATCATCGTTTGTCATGTCCGCCACACACTTTCAATCCCAATCTCCTGCGTTGGTTCTTTGATGATGATGATGAGTGAAGTCGGTCGTTGAAGACACCCCACGTCAGTTGCCTCTGAGGAAGATGTCAAAGATGCTCCTTGCCGGTGTTGTTCGTTGGAAGAACATTTCTTCGTTCTTAATTGGGAGATGGGGTTATTAGTTGGAGAATTCTAATTCTCCCAAGCTCTCCTCTCCCTAATATTCCACCCAAATGAAAAAAGTGAATATATAGCCCCTCCAAATAATAGATTCTCTATTATTTTAGATTGTTGGGTTTAAAATTCAAATTTTAGCATTTAATTAAAAGAGATGGCTCAATTAATTAATGGGTAGGATTTGGCATAATAAATTATGTGTTGGATAAAATAATTAAAGGGGAGGTGGTGGCACCATAAATGGAAGAGGAGGTCAAGGGTCTCCCCATTATTAATGAGGGGAGTTGAGAGATTTTCCTCTCCTCCCATTAATAGGGGGTTTCGTCCTGTGTGGTCCCCAACACATTAACCCACATGGGTGGTTTTGGTGTGGTGGTCCCCACCACCATAACCTCTCATAGGAGGTTATGGCCTGTTGGACCCCACTTCCAACCTCCACACTGAGGTTATAGATCCAGTGGGACCCACCTCTAAACACCCACATGGCAGCTCAAATAAAAATAAAGTGAAGCTCACTTTATTTTATTATTTTCCACAAAAACCCAAAAACTAACTTTTATTCTCGACCCACTGCCGTCGAAGTGAAAGTCTCCTTAAGAGAATACCGGCGTTTTGAGTTCAACGGTGTCCTCATATTTCAATTCCGAGCATCGGTTCAAAAGTTATAAAAACCTGCTCGTACGTTTACTGAACTTACCTGAACAAAACTTCAGAAATTGATTCCGGGAACACCGGGCCTCAGAATCATGCACCGTCAAATTTCGCAGACTTGTAAATTTCATATGTATTTAAGGAAAAATTTTTCCATGGAATTTATGAGTCTCTACATTTTATTCCTCCCTCAAGATAGTTACTGATCTGGAAAATTTTGATAAACAAGGTTCTCATCAATGATAGGATTTGATTAGCTGGAATACAAGTGGTTTCTTTATACCAAAAATATATTAAATCGGATGAGATTTGTTAGAAAATGTTTTTAAATGTGACATTCCTATGGCCTAGAATCATATTAAATATATTTTTGATTGAAATATTAAAACTTATGGTCACATGGAGACTCTCATTGGATCTTTTTCAGACCGGATATGAGTGAACATGTGAAAATTTTTCCTTTGCATCTTAGTTTATTCTTCTTATGGTTATAATTATATTTCTAATGCCAGAAATAATCTATTGTTTGAGGGAAATAAGATAACCCTAAAATTCCTTATTTTTGGTATTATGAAATATATAAAACTATCATTTAACATTTTTATTGGATATATGAACAACTAAATAGAATACCTCATTATCATCCAAATGCTTGGGGTTTATGGTGTATTTAGAAATTCTATTCAACCAAAATTTGAGAGATATATCCCATTAATTCCATAATGAATCAAGGTTAACATTTATAGAGTAACCTCTGGTGTACTTGGTCCCTTAGGTTGTAATGAAATTTTCAGGACCAATAGTGACAATATATAGATATTCTTATAATAATCTATTTGTTACTTAATTTATTTTGAAGCATAACTTTGAGAAGTCAAATATGTAGTTAAGTTTTCTTAAAAAATTGGTTGGAAAAATTTGTAGACCAAAGTGTCTCCATGTTGGTTTTGAATATACTCATAAAAAGATATACTTTGATCCCTAGCATCTATATAGAGAATGGATGGATTATCTGGATCATTTATAGAAGACTCAGTTCATGATTTATCATATCTTTAGGGCAGCTAACATGGTGGCCAATGTATTGTCAAATCATGTAGTGAAGAATGATATATCATTATGTACTTTCTTCTAAGTGACTCTTTTATTCACCTATATCACTCTAATGTAAGGGGTGACTTATAAACCCATCTTTATCCTTTCCTTCTTGTATCTTCACATTTTTATTATTACATTTAAAGGGAATGGGTCTTCTTGGATCATTACTCAGACCTTATTAGATTATTTTTTAAGAATTATTTGATGTTTTTACAAAATTAAAGGAACTATTTTAATATAAATGTATTGATATAATTAAATGGTTAGAAGACGAATAAATAATATTAATAGGACTTGGATAATATTATTTAATGTAAAAAATGATATTTTTGAACAATTTTTTTAAATTATTATTTATTTTAATAATAATAAATTAAATTGATCACTTTTAAATGATGAATAAAATTTAATTTTTTAATATATAAAAAATATATTAACACTTAATTAATTAGCAATTGATATGAAATAAGATTAATAATACTAAAAAATTAGAAAGTTATTTTTTTTATAAAAATGATTATCTTTATATATAATGAGTTTTCAAAAAAATTTAAAATTTCCCATATTTAGAAATTGAATTAGATTAAATAGTGTCATAATTTTTAATCAACACATTAAAATTTGGAAATGATTTCAATTTCATTTTTATGTTTAAGTGAAGATGGAGGTAAAAATTGAGTTACCAGGGTAAGAATATAATTAGGTTAAAAAGGTTAAAATAAGTAGTAAAGAATTACAATATCATGAAATAATATCTATAAATTTTTGTATGAGAGTATGAATAAACCATATCAATTATTTTCAATTTTTTATCCACTTTCCTTTTAAAATGACAATCATACACCTTAGAAAATGAGTATTTTCAAAAATTCCACTCAAAACTCACCTATAGAAGGACCCATACCATACCACTCCAAAACCAATAAAACTATTATAGTTATCTATTAAATAAATTCCATTTTATTCTATCCAATTAAAGCTACACATTAGGTAGTTTATTGTTCTAATAAGGAATCCTAAATCCTTCACTCCAAATGAACTCATGTCGAGGAGGAGAGAATTCATCAAGAAAGTATCTAAGTCCTATAAATTTTTCAATTACCTTTTCATATATACTATTTATAAATATTATTATCCAATTAAATGTTTTTATATTAAGAAAATTATTCTTTTGATAAAAATTTACTTCTATTTTATAACTCTAAAATCTTACTCATTCAATAGTATAGTGTGTTCTCATTTTAAATGATTCAACCACTTACATGAATGATGATTTACTAACACCACCATTTTCACCATAAATATATATCCAAATATTAATATTGGTAATATATAATATCAAAGATTAATATATGTAATTAATATGATTTTTAAATGATCATACCAAAATTAATGATCATTATAAAGTAACTCGTTGTTATCCATAATTTTTTTTGAAATATACTCATCATGGATTCCATTCTCATGAACCAGACTCACATGTTCTATCATATGAACATGATAATTAATAAATATATGGGACACAATTATTCCACTACCTTTAATAATATAGTAATTATAAAATTCGTATTAAATAATGAGTAACAACATCACCATTGGGAAACTTGTACAAAAATATCAAAATCACTAACATCCGATAATGAAAATAAATAATATCTAACTAATATATGTGTAATGAATGATTATAATTTAATAGTATAGAATATAATAGATATGATTAAGGTTAGAAAACAAGTGATTAATATGGTCATGTTTATTTTATAGGTGGTTAAATCACTTTCTTGGAAGTCCAGAGTAAAGTTAAAGGTTCCTTCACCAATCTCATTTTTAAATCAAGGGTTATTTATGTTTTACCTTTAATATAGTAAAATCTTATGTTCATTTATCTATAAAATCCCATATATTTTAATATAATTTTTTAATTATTGGTTTTTAAAAATATTCTTAACATTTTACTTTCCTTTGGTTCATAATTCAACCATAAATATTCTTATAAGTGGAGATGACCTTACCTCATCCTTTTAGTAATCATTATCTTCCATGTTCATATTATTTATTTTTATTTTTTGGGTGTAAATATCTATACATATATGATTTATTAAGGTATTTTTCTGTGCAATTCACCTCCTTTACAAAAAAATTATTCCTTAAATTCTTTTTTATGGTCATTTTCATCAAAATTTTACATTTTTATTAATTGTGAAATGAATATCTTTTTTAAACATTTTCCTACACTAATGAATTTTACCACCAAATTAATTGATTATATTTAATAATATTATCCTATAAGTTTTCATGTTTTACAAATAAATTTATGTTCCTTTTATTTTATAAGATATTTTCTTTTTAAACAGTAATAAAAATATAAAGGGTATTTCTTATTATTTATAAAAGTAAATTTATTCTCTTATAAAAGTTTTTTTTCACATTTGTCATCATAATTTAATGTATCATATGATACATTGGAAATATTCTATAGTGATACCATCCACCTTATTTCTCTAGATGGATTATCATAATGTCTTATAGACGTTTTCATGGAACCTATTTGTTTCCCACAGTTTAATTAAGATATGGATGAATTATGACTATTTTCGTGATATTGTGAAACGCATATGTATGATTTACCATTATGTGGTGGGTCGGTTCTTTATATCCCTCCAATGATTTTTTAATGTTTTATATATTTATATATTAGCATAGGATAAGTTTGGTTGAAACAATTCCACTATGTTTAGGGATACAAGTGGTTAGCCCGATTCCACCATGTTATGGGCAGGTGGTCAACCATGTCCATTATGATATGAATATCTTGGTGGTTAGACATGGATATGTTGTTATTTCTATTATTATATTTTTTCGCATTCATATATTATAAAATTTACTAATGTTATGTTATCATAGATCATGATTGTTGACCCATGTTTACACACTCATACGACTCATGTCTTATATTTTTCTAAAAGCCTTATGTTATGAATCACGTTTTATGATATATGATTTATTAGGCATGGTTATATTATGTTTTGTACATGCAAATTTATTATGATACCATACCCATATTATCATATTATTCTCACTTATGATCTTAAATTTACATCTCTTATGTTTACCCTTACTAAGAATCTGATATCACCCTTTCTTATGTTTATTTTCCCCAGGTTAGGAATAAAATTATTATATTTTATGTGTAAAATACGGTACCATGTGAGAATAATATTTTTGGGATATGTTGAAAATGGTGTAGAATAAGTTTTTTATGTATCTACTCTCCAAATACACAAAACTTATACGTTAAGTGGTATTTTTTATTATGATATTTAATGAATAATACTGTAAAATGGTGTAAAATATATGTAAGAAGTTATTGGGTCACCTTAGTTTGTATCAGATTGGGGTTTAGCCATTTTTGGGATTATTTAATGATGAATAAAATAATATAACCTAAAACAACCCATGTTGTACCAAAAGTGGTGTATGATAAACCTAATATGTCTTGGTTGAAATAAATGCATCATAATTTGGGGAATTTTTGTATTTATTTTCTTTCTCAAATATTTGCTACTTATATATATATATATATTTTATTTCTTGATACTTAAACTAACCCTTTTGGTTTTTTTCAATGGATGGAACCCAAAGTAATATACTTAACAATGAGTGTGATATATAATGAAAATATTGTTCTAATGATAAACCAAATGAGATGGGATCTATAGTAAAAAATCGCATGTCCATTCACACTCAACTCTCACAAGCTATGAATAACAACATGAATCACGTTGAAATCCATAACTTTCTATGGAAGGAAAAAAATCTATATTGAGTCCTTCATGTTGAACTTTTCACCCTACTTTAGTGGTTCTCTAACCCACATATTAACTAGAAATGATTCAACACCATAGAAAATATATTTTCCATTCTCCAGTGCTTGAAGCATGAAAAGGTTGTTTTAGCCATTTATCATTTAGAAGGTGAGGCTGAATAATAGTGGAATATAGTTAAGAATAGGAGGAATGATGAATAAATTAACTCTAGATAAAGAAATAATTTTAAGAAGGTATTTCTAAATAATCAATTTTCTAAAAATCTCTACACTAAAATGGGGAGTGAATTACTTGAAAAATACAAAATGATGAGGATACATTAGTACATAAGAAGAAAACATCACAAGAATTTCAAGGTACACCTATGATTTTATCATTAACCCTAAAATATAAATTGGTCATTAATTTAGCGAATTAAAAACCAATAATTTGAAAAGAATTATTTGTATGTGATATTTTTAGCTATGGATATTTTTTATGCACTCCCAAGGGAGAAATTAAAATTGGAGACTCCCATTATTCTCCTCGTTTCAGGGAAAATAAGATTAAAATAGAGTTTCATGGAAAATAAAATAATAAAACCCATGTTGTAAATATAATTAATCTTAATATATTCCAAATATGTGGGAAGAAGCATGGGGGAATTTCCTTTATGGGTTAGATAAATGATTTAAGTTTGGAAGATAAGGCCATAAAGAATATGATTGCCAAAGTGATATGAATAGGCAAACCAATTAAATGAATGAAAATATAGCTCAACCTAATACACCACCCACACTTAAATGATTTAATTTTAATAAGTATAGATATTATACTAACCAATGCACCAATCCAAGGGTTAACGATGAAAACTAAAATCTGTAACAACCTATGAAAAAATAGAATGGGAAATACTATGAAATCATAACTGAAAAAGTGGGTCATGAAAATGAAGTGGTGAATGGTACACTCATTATCCACTCAGAAACTGCAAATGTCTTATTTGATCATGGTTATACCCATTCCTTTATATGTGGAAAATTTTATAAGCGAATATAATCACAAACCCAATTTCTAGATATTGAAATATTAGTGAAAACTCATATTGGTGTGATAATTTCATCCTAAGAATGTAACTTCTATTTGATATAAGTTTACGAGAATATGATTCCTGTAAATCATATTATTCTCCCTTTAGTGGAA
The DNA here is from genome assembly GCA_963277665.1 of Viscum album. NCBI lineage: Eukaryota > Viridiplantae > Streptophyta > Magnoliopsida > Santalales > Viscaceae > Viscum > Viscum album. The sequence continues at coordinate 1,322,778,908 of OY728138.1, forward strand.
TTTAACACGATCTTGGGTATGAATTGACTCTCTCTATATAGATCGCATATTAATTTATCATTTAAGGAGGTTTAATTTCATATCATCAATCAACCTATAATCGTCTATCTATTCATGGATGATCGTGACTCCCTATTAAAATTAATTCCATTATATGGGTCTTAATAACTAATTCTGAGGAGTATTTAGTAAAAATGGTTCAGGAAAAACTTTATAATGAAGAAATAAATATTATATGAGAATATGTTGATGTATTCAAAGAAGAGTTCCTTGGTCTCCTTGCATATAATGATATTAAATCTTAAATATAGCTCATACTTGATGTTATGCCAATATCAAAGACTCCTTATAGAATCGAACCTATTGAATTAGAGGAATTTAAGAATAAAATATAATATAATCTAGATAAGGGTTTCATATTATCAATTTATTCACTATGATGAAAAACAAACCTATTTGTTAAGAATAAAAAAAGATTAATTCATCTCTACATTGAAAATCCTAATCATAACAAGGTCGCAGTCAAAAAAATTATCCTATACACTATATTTAAGAATTTTTTGATCAACTATGTGGGGATCAATACTTATTAATGATTAAACATTGTCCTAGATATCATAAATTAAGGTTTAAAAGTGAGGATATTTCAAATACAACTTTTCATATAAAATATGAAAACTATGAATTCATAATGATTCCAATTAGGCTCACAAATTCCCCTATCATCTTCATAAATATAATGAATACAATCTTTATATATTACCTTGATCATTTTTTGATGGTATTTAGGGATAATATTCTCATATATTTTAAAGGAAAAGAATACCATGAATATCATTTGAGGATTGTGTTGAAGGCCTTACGTAAGGAGAAATTATATTCCCAAACTTTCAAATGTGAATTCTTCATATATAAAGTATCATTCTTGGGATATGTAATCATAAATAAGGGTATATATGTTGATCCTTTAATGATATAGGTGATTAAATACTATACTAGACTAAAAAATATTTTATATATCTATAGTTTTTTGGATTGTATCGATAATATAGATACATTGTGAGAAATTTATCATGACTATCAAATCCAAAAACCAAGTTAAATTGGAAGGGTGTTAAGTTACTATGGAAAGATAAAGGTGAATAAAATTTCAAGTCGATCAAGATAATGTTAGTAACTTCACCTTTACTCACACTACCTTATAGTATATAAGGTTTTGTGATACACAATTATTCATCAAAAGATGTGTTTTGTTTTGTACTCATATAAAATGAAATGGTAGTAGCTTATACCTCATGTCAATTAATGATTCATAATAAAAACTACCTAACTCATGATTTGGAGTTAACAATGGTAATATTTTAATGAATAAATTGATTCATTACCACTATAGTTAAAATTTTGAAATATTAATTTATCACAAGAGATTAATGTATATATTCATGTAAAAGGGGTTGAACATACACCAAAAGAGATGATTTGATTTGATCAAAAACTATGACTGCTCGATACATTAGCACCCTAGTAAGAATAAAAATGTTCTTGATGCTTTGAGTAGTAAGGGTTATGCTACCTTATCCACAATGAGAATTTAAAGAGACCCAATACTAATGGATTCACAATGGATGGACCTTGAAATAATGAGGGGATAGGAGAAATCACTTCTTGACTAAATAAATGATCAACAATACATACATTTAAAGTACATGGAGGAATTGAAGGAGGATATGGAGAATAATAAGAAGGTAGGGAATATTTTGGAGTTGAAATTTTATAATTATAGCATTATAAAATTTAGAAAATGAATATTTCTTCCATAAATAGTTGAATTGAAGTAGGAGTTATTGAATAATGAACATAGATCATCATTATCTATCAATCTTAAAAATAATAATATGTAAAGAGATATGAATAATCATTTCTGGTGGTACAACATGAATGAATAGATTATAGAGTATCTATCTAAATAATTATTATGCCAATGATTTAAGGTGGAATAAAAAAAGCATAAGGGGATTATCCAACCATAACTTATACCTATATGGAAATGATAGAACATCACTATGGACTCCGTTATAGAACATGACAAGACTTCTAGAGGCTATAATTCTATTTGGGTCATATTTTATCACTTTATAAAGTCATAAAATTTCATTTCTATTAAATAATAATTATTTATTTTTTAAATTTATATGATATTGACAAAGGATGTGGTAAGGATGCATGGAGTACCAGTCTCAATTATATCTAATTGAGATACTAGGTTTACCTTGATGTTCTGGATAATTCTCCAATAAGATTTAGATACAGATATGAACTTCAAAACTTCCTACAATCTTTTGATTGATGGTCAATCTTAAAGGACCATTCAAACTTTATAAGATATAACGATATCCTGTTTAATAGATTTCAAATTATTTTGGGATACACACCTTCCCCTAGTGGAGTTCTTATATAATAGTAGTTTCTATTATAGAATTCAAATGGAACCATATAAGGACTGTATGGGATGAGGTTTAGAAATCCAACATGATGGGATGGAGTTGTAGAGCGTAAACTAATTGGACCAGATCTTTCTCAAGAAATGAAAAATAATATTAAAACCATTAAACACCACATTAAAACTATGAAAATTTGATATAAGATCTATGCTAATAAAAATTAGTGATATTTGTTGTTTGAAGTTTGAGATAATGTATTCCTTGAAATACCACCATGGAAGAGGGTTATGAGATTCAGGAAGAAGGGAAAGATGGTCTATATATACATTGTTCCTTTTGGAATATTCGATCACGCAGGGATGATAACTTATCATATTTCACTTCCACCAAATGTCTCCCAAGTGCATAATATGTTCCATTTATCACATTTGTGGTAGTATATACCATACCATTAATATGTAATGAACTTATAGGCCATAAAAATGAAACACGATCCCTCTTATAAAGAGAAAATAGTTGAAAGTGGATGAGAGAGATAAATTACTATAGAATAATACCACTATCCTTGTTAAAAGTATATGAATGAATCATAATTTTAAGGAATGAGAACATGGAGATGCAATGAGGAATAAGTACACTCATTTATTTTCATCAGAGTAATGAAAATTCAAGGGGGATTTTTTTATGGGGGAGAATATAACACCCCATGATTTTACTCTGTATATTTCCTTTAAATAAAAACCTATGCAAAATAGTTTGTTTCACAGATGACACTAAACTAAAACAAGCTATGATATATATTATTTAAAAAAATATTACAATGAAATATAAAAATCAATACATTATGAGAATGAAATAAGAAAAATCATTCCTAAAGTAGTAATAGAAATAAAACTAAAAGTAAATAAAAACACCATGGACATAAAATATTTATTCTCATAGTTTTCCATAAAGATCATATCCCAGATTAAAACTATATAAGAAGGAAAAAAATTATAAAAACAATTGAAATATTGAGAGAAAAGTATATTAATAAGATAAATGATTCTAATAATGTATGTAAGTCTGCATATAATAATGAAATATGAATGTTATATATATAGGAATTGGATATAGGGTCATTAGAAATATGGTCATTTAATATATTGTCATTAGATATATGGTAATTATTCATTCATGTATTCCATAGGTAAATTGAATTTTTAAAATTGTTAGTAACACATTGAATAAAATATATTTCTTAAATAATTAATAATGAAACAAAAGGATAATATTTACTTAACATATTTAATATTATGTGATATATATTATTGTTATTATTAGTAAAGAGTGATTTGTTATATCTAAAAAATTAATTTAAATATTTTAATACCAATATATTGATAAAATTAAATGGTTATAAGTTGAATACATAATTTTAATAGGACATCGTTAAAATTATGTAAGGTAAAAATGATAATTTTCAAAAAACAATTTTTTAAGTATTGTGTTTTTTCATTTTAATAAATTAAATTGATAAATTTTTGAAGGACAAATCTAGTGTAATTTTTTAATATATAAAAAAATACATTAACACTCATTTAATTAGTAATTTATATGAAAATAATATTAAAAACACTTGACATTTAAAAAACCTTTTTTATATAAATATATATTTTTCTCTATATATTAAGTTTCCAAAAAAAATTAAATTTCATATATTTATAATTTTAATTAGATTAAATAGAGTATATATTTACAATAAAAACCCAAAAATTAGTTAAGAATTTAAATTTCATTTTTAGCTATAAAAATAAGTTACTAAATTAAAAACTGAGTTACTAATATATGTGTAAAATAAGGTAAAAAGGGTTAAAATAAGCTATATAGACTTAAAATATCATTAAAAATTATCTATAAATTATGTTGATGAGGGTATTCATGAATTAGATCTATTATTTTCTACTTTTTATCCACTTTCGTTTCAAAATGACTACCTTACACATTATGAAATTAGTATTTGTAGAAATGCCAATTGAAACTCACTTATAAAAAGACCCCACCTCTATCACTCAAAACCATTAAAAATTTATGTTATCTATAAAATCCATTATAATTTTACTTCTCCCAAATCCATACAAGATTTGAGTAGCTTTTAGTTCCAATATGGAATCCAAAACCCTTCATTATAAAGGAACCCATGTCAAGAAGAAGCGAATTCACCATGTATCTAGGTTCTTCCATAACTTTTTTCAATTACCTTCACATATCCACTTTTTATAAATTTTATTCTCTACTAAAATGATTTCATATCAACATTAGTATGATGTTTATAAAATGATAATATTATTTTATAACTCTAAACTCTTACTCATTCACAAGTATAACATGTTCCTGTTTTGGTAGGTTCAACCACCTACATGAATGATGCTATACCCAAAATCATTATTTTCACAATGAAAAACTATACAAAAATTAATAATGTTGATATATGATATTATTGATTAATATATATTATGAATATTGTTCTAGAAGAAATAAAAAATGAATGAATATTATAAAGTAACTCATGGTTACTAATAAATTACCTGAAACATGCACATCATGGATTCCATTATCACAAACCATATTCATTAATTGTACTAAATGAACTTGGGAAAAAATACATAATTGGAAAAAAATTATTCCACCACCTTAAATAGTATATGAATGATAAAATTGGTATCAAATAACGAGGACCAACATCACCTTTGTAAAACTTATATGAAATAATCAAATCCATTAGCATTCGATGATGAAACAAAAAATACCTAACTGATATATATTTAATTAATGATTATAATTTAATAGGATAAAAATAAAAAATTTATGAAAAGTTCATGAAATAATTTATTAATATGGTTACATTTATTATACATGAGGTTAAAGTACTTTAATGGAATTCAGGAAAGAACGATATGGGTTCCTTTGATATTCTCATTTAGAAATTAGGATAGTTTTTGTTTGAATATTAATATGGGTAAATTATATGGTATTTATCCCTAAAACCTATTTATTTTCATACAAACCTGTTATTCATTGGGTTTTCATATATTATTACCATTTTATATTCCTTCAGTTCATAATTAAATCATAAATATTCTTGTAAGTAGATCCGACCTTACCTCTCCATTTTAGCCTATAATCATTCTCCTCCATGTATATATTCTTTATTTTGTTTTGTGGATATTATTATATATAATTATATGATTTCTTAGGTTCTATATAACTATACTTTACTTTATTTTTAAATTTAATCACCCTTTAACATTTTTTTCATGGTCATTTTCTATTAACTTTGAACTTATTTACAATATAGAAAAGAAATATCATTTTTAAACATTTTCATATACTAATTAAATTTCCCTCCATCTTCATTTTTTTTCAAAAAACGTTATCTCTATGTTTTATGTTATTTTCAATGAATTTTTTGTTACATTTTTAATAAATTAATTTCTTTTTAGATTTTATTAAAAATGTAATGGGTATATATTATTATTTCTCAATGTTAATTTTAATACTCTTACAAAAGTGTTTTTCATATATTTCAACCTCCTTTAATTTTTCATATGATTCACTGAGAATATTCTCTAATGATACCATCCACCTTATTTCTATAGATTTCTTATGATAATGTATTATAGTTTTTTTCGTGGAACCCATTTCATTCCCAAGGTAAAATTATGCTGAATTGCAATTATTAATGTTATAAATTTAATAGAGAATACATATTTTTGGTTTATCATTATGTTATTTGTGGGTATATTTCATTCCTTAGATTAATTAGGTAATATTTTATATCTCATGAGATCAAGATGTGATAAGGGTGGTTAGCCTAAGTCAACATTATCAAGGGATGTAGTTGGTTAACCCAGGTCTACTATGTTATGGGAAAGTAGTTATTCGAGTCCATTATGATATGAAGTCTTGGTGGTTATCCTTGATATAAGATAAGATTTTTATACTTGTATATGCCACATTCTTATGTTACGTAACATACCCATGTTATTTTCTCATGGATCATGATCATTATATCATGTTTTTAAACTCCTACGACTCTTGTAATATATTATTCTAAAATAATTTTACCATGAATTCTGTTTTATTATATATGTTTCATCGGGTATTATTTTCTTATGTTATTTCCAGGAACATTAATTATGTTTTTATACATGTATGCTCATCTTATGTTCACTTATGATCTTTAATTTATGCTTCTTATGTTTACCCTTAACAATAATTTGATCTCACCCTTTCTTATTCTTATATTCACTAGTTTATGAATAAGAGTATTATTTTTATGAGTCTAAAAGGGTATCATGTTATAAGACTATTTGTGGGAGGTATTATAAAATAAGTTTTTATCTAATCTCTAAACACAATAAACCTATAACATAACATCTCGACCCCAAACCATTTGATTATAAAGGACTAAAATTACTTGAAACCACTCTATGTAATGAACTAACCTTGGGTACCCTCTAAAACTGATAGCTGAACCAATCTGCTACATAAATGAAGAGTATTCCAAATCCCCACGGGTTTGCGACTTGCACCGAGACATAAAACACAAACAAGTGGGAATTTTTTTCATCCAACCTAAAACAACATACATGGAATATATATATATATATATAAGAGAAATAACAACAAATGAAAACAAAAAGGGACGTAGTCCATAACCAAATAGAAAAATTGGTAGTTATATAACTCATAAGTCAGAAAAAACTAAACGTACACGTCCTAAAAACCATAAGGGGAAGATAAAACCAACAACCATCTTTATATGTGACATGTGGGAAATACCCCCCATATCTCCAACATTTACCTATAACCATCTGACATGAACCTTAGTACCTAACTGTTGCACCTTTCCTTCTCCTACATCAAAATAAAATACTTGTTATACACACCACCATTGGGGTGTGTAGAGTACTGGTTAAAAAGGCTTAGTAAGATCCCACACAGGTGTTCCAAATCATGTTTATGTTAAAAAAACTAAACCTTAAAAACTTTTAAATAAAACAATTCATGATAATTAGTTAAACAATTTTTATATAAAAATCATTGTAAAACATTTCCCCTTTTTCTACAGTTCCAAACAATTTAGGTAAAACAATTTCAAAGAACAACACATTTATTAAAGGAGGTAATCAAAAATAAAAAAGTACAATACAATGAATAGGTAAATAATGTCCAGGATCACTAATTCTCATTCTATCTATATCACTCATACCCTCATATATACAAGTGCATATATCAAGACCCTAGACATATACATAGAATCTAGGGAGTAGATAAACACCCCAGAAAGTGAACCCCCCAATAGTATCTAACAAGTACCTAGGAACTTAGCCTAGGGAGCATAGAAACACCCCATGAATGAACCCCCAATGGTATCCACATATGAGGCCTATTACTACATCATTCCCTTAAGTACCCAAGGATTCTCATGTGATACATTTACCAAAATATTCATCAAACTAAGTCTTTGAAACCCATTATATAAATCCATTTCACAATTCTTTTAAAATACCTTTCATTTTACCAAAACAAGGGAAACCCCATATTTTATAAGAAACCCATTCACACACACATATCAATAAATCATTAAAATTCATTTATAAAACAATTTATAAAACTAGAACATTCAAGGATCATCCAATACAGGAAACATATGAAACCACCTACCTTAAACATGGCCACATGCATGAGGCGATAAGATACAAAACCACAAAAAGTAATGGAGGAGGATAAAATAAGTACCTATCAATTATTCCCACATCATAGAATTGAATTATATAACAAAAGGGTTGGAAATAGGTTAGATACCAAATACATCGAGAACCACACACACCACATCACATCCAATACAAGGGGTGGACCCCCGGAAGAATATATTAGAATAGATATGTAAGGAATATTGGTGAAAAATAACCACTTAATGACATATCCATAAACACATCCCAACACTAATACTACAACAAGACCAGAAATGGATAAGAAATTATACTTACATGAAGAGGAAAAATGTAACTAAGATGGAGATCAAGTAATTAAAGAATCGATCCAGATGATGAGGATACATCCAGAATCACCTTAAAGGATACCTAAGGTTTGATATCAGGAAGAAAAAACAAATGAGTGGATAGTTACACATGAAACATAATAAAATATACTAGGATTAATTGATTTACATCATAATTCCCAGATTTATGATGTGAATCTCCCATAATGTGAGTACATTAAAAAACATGTCACCTCAACATAATTTTATCCTGGGTGTCTATTTTATGTCGTAAAATCCATATTTACACATTAAAGAGTTTATGTCATAATTTGTTTTACATCTTTCCCCATGCAACTCATTTACATCAAAAGCTATAGTTTTATGATGTAAAAACATCCTGTAGAAATTACCTATCCTAGGGTCTCCTAAAAAACCCCCAAAACCATTCTCAACTCCCCCCAAACCCGAGAAACACACTCTTAAACACAAAATATAGAATAAATTTTATCAAGGATGTTAAAAACTCCCAACCACCAGACAATCCATCCTTGGAAAGTCATGTGGAAGAAGGGTTCTATGGAAAGAGGTTACACCATTTCTCCTTCACTAACAATTAATTCTCCCAAGTGTCGTGATTTTCTAATCCATGTCATCATGAAAATCTATCCAATGGAATAGAATTCCCATGCATTAATTTTAATTAAGAATCAATGATCTCCACTGGTTTGTCCACACCTAAAACATTTGGATCAAACTCAATCTCCTTCCAACTCAGAACATGAGAGGCATCAGAATGGTATTTCCTAATCCAATATATGTTAAAGAAATCATGGATGCCTATTGTTTGAGATGGAAATACCAACCATTAAGAAACCTACCCAAGATAATCAGTGACCTCAAATGGTCCATCATATCTTAGTGCTATATTTTCCTCTTTCCTAAGATTAATGTGACCCAATAAAAGAGATAATTTCAATAAAAATTGGTCACCAATGGAAAAATCCAAAGGAAAACATCAAAAATACACATACAACTTCTTCTAAATCTCAGCTATAAGAAATATTCAACACATATCCTAGATTCTTACCAACATATCTTGAATGAGACTCATTCCCATAAGAGAGGCCTCACCCACATCTTCCCAATAAAGAGGTGACTTGAATGAGAAACCATACAAAGGCTCAAAGGAATACATTCCTATATTTGAGTGATAACTATTATTATAAGAAAACTCGATATGTTGTAGATGACTATCTGATGATCCACCAAAATCCAAGATGCAAGAATGAAACATATCCTCCTGGATCTAAATAGAACACTCTATCTGATAATATATCTATGTATGATAAATTATTCTCATTCAAACTCGAGTATCCATTACCTCATGGAGACAATTATATAATTTGGAAGTGAAATTAGGATCCATATCTAAGAATATTGAATATGGAACCCCATGTAACATCATGATTTACTACCCATACATCTTACCCAGATATTTAACTTTAGTGGTATCCTTGATCTGAATGAAATGAGAATATTTTTTAACCAATAAATCACCACCTAGATACTGTTATTCCCTTGGGGAGTCTATGGTAATCCAAAAAAGTCTATAGACACCTCAAACCATTTCCAAACTAGCACCATATAAGGCTAGAGAAGACTAGAAGGCCTCAAGAGCTTTGACTTTATCTACTCGAAAGTGTATCAGTGGGATGAATAATCTGAAATGTCACGCTTCATACCTAGACACAAAAAGTTCCACCTCTTTTCATAATATATCTTCAAATAACTAGGTTGAATAACCCATGAAGAGTCAAGACACTCATATAAGATAGAATTCCTCATAGATGATGGGATGCAAAACTAATCCCTGAAGTATAGAATACCATCAGAAGGGAGAGACCAACCTGAAATGTTTCCCCAACCATTTAAGGTTCCTCTATTTCTTATGAACTCTTTATCCTACTACTAACATTTCATAATAGACTCTTAGATAGATGATTGTAACTGATCAATTGTTAGAACAATAGTTAAATCATCCTTATGAGCATCTATATGAATCTAAGTGAAGAATCCCATCAGGTTGTACTATTCCATTAATTTCAAAATAGCCTATGGTGTAACCTTCCAACTGAGAGAATCAATGATGACATTACCCTTCCCTAGGGTATAAATGATATCAAAGAAAAATATTTATTGGTATTCCACCAACCATCTCTAAAAATAGAATTCCATTAACACTTAAGAGCATGGATAACTATAGAAAGTTACAAATCATGAGTGGGGTAATTATTATCACGAGACAAAAGATTATAAGAGACATAGTCCACAACATGATCATACTACATGAGAAAACCACCAATAATAACACCAAAATAATTATAGTATAATATATATCCCTTACCAAGCCCATGTAAGATCAAAAGAAGAGTCGATGACATAGTCCATTTCATCTCATCAAAATAATACTAACATTTTCCATCCCAAGTAAAATTCACCCTTTCCTAGGTTATAGAGGTCAATGGTGACACCAACAATGATAAATCCATGATGAAACACTGATAGTATCCATAAATACCTAAGAAGCTTCAAATATTGAAGACATTATGTGGCTCCTCCCATGACAAGACAACCTTCACCTTCTTAGGATTGACTATAATACCATGCTCAAAAATATCATGCCTCAAGAGCAGTACTTCATGTATCTATAAAAATCATTTTGAAAGATTCCCATATAGTAGATGTCTTCTCAATATTTCCAAAACTATATTCAATTGGCTCTCCTCATGTTTAGACATATAATAAACCAAGATATCACCCACAGACATAATGGATATATTATCAACATACTGATAGAATAAAAATCTCATTATATACATAAAAAATATGAGTGTTAGTCAACCCAAAAGGCATTACCAGATATTCATAATGTACAAACCTTCCCTTTAAAGTGGTCTTTATAATATAAAATTTCTTGAACTCTTAGCTGATGATATCCTGACTAAATAATGTTCTTCATATACAGATTTTCCGCTTAACTGATCAAAAAAATCATACACACTGGGAAAAGGGTACTTGTTATTAACCATCACCCATTTCAACATCATATATTACAAACAAAAATAATGTGAACCATTAGACTTCTTGGCCAAGATAATGGGGGATGGCCATGAAGAAACACAAGGGAGAATGAAACCTTTCTCTACCAGATCATCCAAGTAGATCTTGAGGTCTTTCAGATCTAATGGTGGCATATGATTAGAAGGTATTGAAACCATTTTTTCACTTGAAATCATGTTGTTCATAAATTCTACCTCCATCTCTAGAGGAATAATAGAAACATTTTCTTGGATGAAATTAGGAATGTCTTTAATAATCATGGGAAGATCACAAAAATATGAAATATCATATGATCAACTATAATGATGGAAAAAATACAGATCCCAGGGTGGGGAGGTCCTGTATAAACAAACCTTAGATCCCAATACCCATAAAACACCTGAGATATCCCATTGTAAGCAAGGAATAAAAAATTATAATGGGAATAATCAATCTAATCATGGTGAGAAACCATCTAATCCATCACGATTATGACTTCAAACATATTTAGAACGAGAACCAAAAAATACTAGAATAAATCCACATCAGTGATTGATAGAGAAAAATATGGACAATGAAACCTATATGATTTACTATTTCCAAGAGGAATTAGAAAATCCCTAAAAAATTACATGAACTCCATTGGAAGTTTTCACACATCAATAAAATAGATTGATATAAATGATGCAAGGAACCACTATTAAATAATGCATTTGTTATTGAGGATTCAAAAAAATGGTACTTATAACATTAATAAGACCCTCATCAACCACCATTAGAAACTCATCTAGGATGTGAAGTTTCTTCCCTCCCAAAGATTATGGATGGATCCTTATAGAATTTTAAGCATCTAACTATGGTGTAGTGGACTTTGGAGCTGAAGATCCCTGAACTTTACGAGGAATTTACATAGCTTTAAAGAAACTATGTAGATGGTTGTAGTTGCCACAAGTATTTCACATCTTCATGGGCATGGGACAAGTACAATTGGTTTTCCTTAACCTCCCACACCGATAGCTACTCATGGGAACATTAATAGTTATAGCTGATATTGTAGTGGGGGTCTTCTACTGAGAATCACCCCCACCACTCCTGAAATTTTCATCCCACTTACTCTTCTTCTCCAGTGAACGACATAAATTTAAATTGTGTGGAAGAGGATTGGTAGTGTAACCAATATTGACCATAATATTCATATCTCCCATCATATCCCTATAAACTATGTTATCATAGGTAGAAAGATTCATCACATACAAATTTAATAGGATAACTGATCACAAACCCTATAGGTACTTATGAGTTTCAACAAATAATTATTTAATAAATCTAGAGTAAGACGAACCAGATTAGAAAAAAAATTAGTGTACTTTGAAACTGAATGCTCTCCCTTATACAAATATAGGAACTCCAGAGACTTTTCCATCATTAGATACACTTAGTTAAACTTTTTGAAGAATAGGGTCTTGAAACCCTTCCAATGTAATCCCATGTACTGATCTACTTGTACAATGGAATCCCACCATCATATGTTGGTACAATCAAGTATAATTTTTTTTCACATTATCTTGATAACCTTAAGGATGTCTAGGAATTAAAGGATCTGATCAATCTTGTCCATCTAGTCCTCTACCTCTTAAGGTTAATTAATACCCTAAACAATACATATGCTTCTTGTATAAGAATACTCATCATTGATCTTTTGTCTCTTTTAACTCTTGGAATCACCTCAATAGCTATCTCTTGGACTTGTGCTACATTATAGTCCCTGAAATAAAATACCAAAACTATAACCTCAATAAGATTATAATCCATATGATAATTACCTTGAGGAGAATATCTTATTATACCCTACTACAAAACCCAGGGAAGATTCTTTAGTGACATATTACTACATGCCAAAAACAAATAAAAATGATCAGTAAAGTGAATAATATTAGTTTAAACTAGAAATACCATAAGGAGAAACTATGATTAAGATAAAAAATCAACATATAAGACACACATCCTAGAATCCCATGGAAACACGAGGCTCTTCACAGTAAGATATGTTCAGGAACTCAACGAATCCTTCCTCTTAAGTCCTAAAAATACTGTCTACTATCTAATAAATTCCCAGTATTGAGAATAATCTAACCAATGATACCAATTTTTAATGAACCGACCTAGAGTACCCTCCAGAATTAGAACTCTACCTGATCTTCCACATACCCAAATGGAATTCCCAATCCCCATGGGATGGGGATTAGCAACTGGGAATCAAACACAAAAAAGAGATAACAATTTCACCATACCTGAAATAAGATACATGGAATATATATATATATATATAAAATAAATTATTGTGGAATAAAAGAAAAAAGGATATATTCCATAACCAAAAAGAAACAATATAAATGATACAACTCAAAGGTTGATAAAACGAAATCTACATGTATGAAAAAACCAAAAAGGGTATCCAAAAACAACAACCACTAGTCCATGTGACATGTGGGAAATGCCCCACCATATCCCTGCCAGCTACCCTATACTCAGATGACATGAACTTCACTATCCCACTATGGAACCTTTCCTTTTCTTGCATCAAAAGATAATACAAGGTCTACACACCACTGAAGTGGTGAAAAGGGTGTGAGATAAATAGGAATAGTAGGATCCCACCCAGGTGTTCCACATCAAGACTCTCTAAAAAAATCCAAACATTCTAAACTTTTTTAGAGAACAAGGCATTATAGTCCACAAAATAGTTTTTATATCAAAGGCATGGTAAATCATTTCCCCATTTTCCATAGTTCTAAAAAATCATTGTTTTTTTTTCAAATCACATCACATTTATTAAAGTTGGTAATCAAATACAAAAGAGTACAAACCAAAGAATAGATAAATCTTGATAAGGATCACTACAATTCCATCTAGCTAGATCACTAATATCCACACATAGAAAAGTGTACACATCAATCACCTAGATGAAATAATTGAATATAGGGAGTAGAGAAACAACCTAGAAAGTGACACCCCAATAATATATAACAAGTCCCTAAGATGCTTGTCCTAGAGAGCATAGGAGGAACCCATGAATGAACCCCTTAATGGTATGAATGGACTAGGCCTATTTCTACACCTTCATATAAGCACCCAAGGATTCCCATTCACTAAATCTATCAAATCGTCTCATCAAAACCATGATTTGAAAGTCGTTACATAAATTCAGTTCAAAATTCATTGTATATAACATTACTTTTATAAAAAAATGGAGCAAAAATATTTTATTAGAAACCCTTTTACAGACACCAAAATCTATAAATCGTTAATATTAACTTATAAAACAATTTATAAAACCATTTAATTCAAGGTTTAACCAGCATACGCTAGAGACGAAACAACCTACCTCAAACATGGCCACACACATAAGGTGATGGGATCAAAAACCATAAAAAAAACATATTACAATACAAAGAGGCCCTATCAATGATTACCACAACATAGAATTGAATTATATAACAAAAAAGGTTGATAGAGATTTCAGGTCACACAAACATAGAGAACCATGCATTCCATACCACAACCAACACAAGGGGTGGACTTCGGGTAGAAGATCACATAGAGAATATAGATGGAATGAAGGAGAAAATTCACTGAATGATCACATATCCATAAACAAAACACAACAAAAAATCCAAAAAATAGAAACGAATAATAATAAAGGAAACTTACCTAAATAGGAACACCACAATCAATCATGACAATGAGTGTTGAACTAAGCGATATGGAAGAGGAGGACATGCCCAAAATCACATGGAAGGATACCTAGGGTTTGAGGTAGGGAAGAAAAACCAAAATAGAGGATATTCATGTGAGAATCATAATAAAAAATAATAGACTAAATGGCTTTAGGTTTTAAATCCCAGATTTATTATGTAAATCTTTCATAATGAAAGCATGTAGAAAAACAAGTTGTCTCGAGTTAATTTTACCTTGGTCGACTATTTTATGATGTAAAATCTATATTTACCCTAGAAAGAGTTTATGGAATAAATTGGTTTTTATGCCCTGTTCCATGTAACTTATTTACATTATAAGATATAATATTAAAATGTAAAAATTTCCCACAGGCATCATCTAGCCTAGGATCTGCTGAAAAACTCCAAAACTGATTCTCAATTCCCTCCATACCCAATAAAAACACCCTTAAACATAAAAGAGAACATAAATTTTATTTAATATGTTACACCATACAATAAATGTTGAAAATAAATTTATAGGGTTTACCATATAATTGGGGGAAAATTTACACTAATACATGAAAAAACCCACAATATAAAACCAACCACAATATAGTAAATAAATATGGTGGTTGATTAAAAGATAACTAAATATAATAGAACATAACTAGATAATAATTAGTCAAAATAGCCAATAAACACCACAAAACTCTATAAAATCAAAATAGCTAATATGACAGTGAGGTAATGACATGGAACCCCAAACAACTACACTAAAATGCCATCTATAAGTTCCACCTCCCATCGAGTACAAATGTAGAATCAATATTCTCTTATGAAAAATTATAAGATCATTCCCTTACATATATCATGATAAAAACCACCTATATATGAACTAAGGTACATATGTAGGGGTGAGTATAATATAAAATTGACAATCATCAAGACTTCTCACATGCACCACAAGAACAAGAACAAGTTAGCTCTCTCTCTCTCTCACACACACGTATATATATATATATAAACCAAGTAGTGTATAAATAACAATAAAGTGAGATATAAAATTTGAAGTTGTAAAAGGAACTCACACCATAAAGGCTACCCATGTTATGAACACAAATAGACAAGAAATCCCTAACTAATTTATTTACCATCCCATATGTCCACTGAATAGTCTAAACTCATGAGTGGAACCCGTCCCTCCTGACCCAAGTCATCACTTGGACATAAAATCTATAGTGCCCCCAAATGGGTACAATATCCATGAATAAACCAACATTTCCCTAGAATGAATCATAAAAAAATTCCAACCATGTGTTTCAAAGTTCTCACACCTAAAAACATTCCT
Source organism: Viscum album (assembly GCA_963277665.1). NCBI lineage: Eukaryota > Viridiplantae > Streptophyta > Magnoliopsida > Santalales > Viscaceae > Viscum > Viscum album. The sequence goes on from OY728138.1 coordinate 1,322,795,543, forward strand.
TTGGAAATAAATTACCATTGAAGAATGTTATCAAACACATTGTGGGAATCACCCACAATTTGTTGTTTTAAAGTTCATAAACAATAAATATATTCACTAAATTTCCATTGATAAATTAAAGAAATTTATTTTAAAGAAACAATCCTTCAAGTTATAATAAAAAGTAGAGTGGAAGAGAATCCACCAACCTTTAATGAGTTTATTTCAAAGAATCAACCTACAAACTCAAAGATTTAGGCTCCCTTCACCTTCCATATCAGGAATCACAAGAAATTACCATTAAAAATCATACTAGAACATAGATTCAGGCATGGAATCCTCAGTATATGGATCCTCATAATAAAGAATAATAGGATCAATAAGGTAAAGGAGAAATCAAAATACTTTCCTTCGATTCCATAGGTACAACACAGTAAGATTCAATTAAATCGACTTATCAGGGGAATGAAATAGCTAAAATCACCAAAGGATGATAGAGGCTCAACAAGCCTAGACCCAAGATTAAGAATTTGCGTTATTGTTGGAAAATATTTTAAAAATATAATTTTTGTAACTCTTTAATTATGGATTTGGTTTGTTAAATTGTGTGCTAAGCATAATATTTATATTGAATGACACTTAGGGCATCATGTTTTGGCTACATGGTTTAAAAATTGTAATAATTATCATTTTAAAAGTATCCATGAGTCCAACATATTAATTTATGGTTTATCCAGACCATGAACTCACCCATACTTTCTAAAACACTCTCATATGGTCAACTGATACTTTTTCACTGTTTCCCTTAATCGTGAACAAACCATGTGGCCTCTAAAAACCATCAAAAAGATACCAAAACTCTCTAAGACTTCCCATATCAATACAAAACCATATCATAACTGAAAGAAACAAATTGGAATATTAAAATAATAAAAATCGGGAGTGTTACAATATCCCCACCATTGATATTTATTCCATCGAAAAGCTAGAGGTTGTTAGAGTTTTAGAAAATCTATATCCATTTCCTAGAATAAAATTTTCTCATTCCAAGTATCTTCCTAAAACTAACCATGTTTCTATAAAACACATACTAAAAATATATACCAGACATGAAATATCTAGTCTTTCCTATTAGAATATGAACTAGGTTGTGAATTTTTTTTACATTAATCTCCAGAGTAACATGGTCCCAACTAATCACAAGGGTAGGGTGGAGAAGATAATTATTTATTCAAGAGACTTGGAAAAAATTATTAATAGAATTTAATCATAGTAGTAGAGCTATCCAATAAGAAATTCTTCCATTACATTACATAATTTAAAAAGGTTAATATTCTAAGGTTCCACTTTCCTTTTCTCACCCAATTGAAAATTCCCCAACCTCATTGAAACTCATATGAATACATGATTTTCCACTTTAAAATATAAAGGGTGATGATGATGACCCACATGATATTTTTGATGGATTCCAGATTTTTACATCCTCTTCTTGATCATTTTTATTTTATCAATAGTAGCACACACAAGGCTAGGACTAATTAGTGATGTTTCCCAAGTCTCTACCACAAAAAGTGGAGAAAAACATAGATGACCATACAATTACTTATACATGTCCATATATCCCATTTTTTGAAATTTATTATTATATAAATAATCTAACTAATGTAAATCGTCTTCCCATGAACCACTAAATTACATCACATAATAATTGAGCATGTCCTCTAATGTCTAAATCATACACTTTGACCGGGCTTTCATTTGAGGATAATATGATTTTCTTATAGCCAAAATGGTTCCAAGGGAAGCCAAAACCACAAGGAAAATATAGAGTCTCTATAAGAGACTATAAAAATGGGTGCTCCATGCATTTTCAAATATTTACAGATATATATATATTTCAATTCATTTACTATATTAGTCTCCTTGATTGGAATGAATTGGGATGACTTTGTGAGTTGATCTATGATAACCAAAAGGTCATTATATTATCAAAGTGTTCTTAGTAGACCAATGAAATAGTTCATAAAAATGTATTCCCATTTTCATATAGGTATGGGAAATTACTGTAAAATGGATGATGGTCATTGATGTGAAACCTTTACTAGTTAACAAGCGAGATAACTCAAAACATACTCAACCACCTTCTTATTCATACCCAACCACCAGAAATAGTTCTTAATTAACCTATACATTTTCTAAGTACCCAGGTGGATTGTATTAAAATTGGTTCCCTAGAAACAAATTCTAAGTATTTGATGAGTACACTTATTCATTATCTTAAATATTAATTAAATTTATTATCACATCATGATTATTCCTATGAATAATATAGTATGTGATAATGTATTAAGAATATATGTCGCACTGAAAGGTCATAGTAGTTTCTCACTATGATGCGAACCGAGAGGTGCTATTATAGTATTCTTAAATTAATATTCTATAACTAGATGATATTTTCTAACAGGAAATAGATGACGTATTATATAATGGGTAGGAGGCTCATAATACATTGAGACAACTTATTGTAGTGTTTAACCACGATAATATCTAAGAATCAATATTATGTGAATAGACTTACTAGTAGGAAATCCACATTTTATGTGTCATTAGTTGCTCCTATCTACAAATGTGTGTGTTGATCCATAGACTTTAAGACTATCATTAATGAATACCATACATTGCAAAATTTGATGTATTGATGAAAAATATAATGAAATATATTTTCAGCAAAGTATGATATGTTGTGTCTCTCACAAGTGATATTACATTAATGTATAATGAGTGAAATGATTTATCCCTCTATCTATTGAAAGAAGTTGATATCTATTACCATTTTTTGGAAATGGTTCTTCCAATATAAATCCATGGACATAGTGTTCTATGGGAAAATTCATTTTTAGAAAGTAAAAGAATGAAATTTCAAGAACATAGGTTGGTGACATTAGAATAAAATCAGATTTATTTGAGATATCAGGAAAAAGAGATTATATTACATAGTAATCATCCATAAGAGGTTATATGTCATTATGACATTAACTTATTTTTCTATGGGTTCCTTAGAATGTTTTTATATTTTAGCCTTTGATTTTAGGTGGTTCTATCTAAATTCCACTAATAAAGGGGCATTGAGAGTCACACAATAAGTGTATTCAGAATCTTAGTTAAATTCAATTTTTAAATTTTAAAAGTTAGAAAAAATATTATTCATTCTTTATAGTTTAATTTTGATTTTGTTTTTTTTATTTCTTAGATTTAATCACAAGTTATTAAAAATAATAAGTGAGTTAAATAATAATAATAAATATTTATTTAAAAGTTTAGATAATATAATATTTATTATACTTATCAATGAATAATGTAGTGAAATTTATTTTTTAAATAAATAATCCTTATTCAAGGGTCGGTAAATGATGATGAGGGTAAGAAGATCAAGCTTAATGTTCCCGTTACAAATGATGTAAAAGATATATTTTTTATATTATTAAGTGATTCACATGTTACAAGAATAATAATAATAATAATAATAATAATAATAATAATAATAGACATGGGGTCAACTGAGTGTTGTAGAATTAGAAAGGGACCTATGTGGTAATCTCTATCCCTAAAACATCTGTAATAAATATCTAATTATATGACCTTCCATATTCACTCTTGTTGTGAACAATAGATAGAGAGAAGATAAATCAATACCTAGAGAGGTTTCTTTAGATCTAGAGTATGCTCTCTCATCCTCTTCTCTAAATATATCAAGTGAACACCATGAATCCTTCATCCTCAAAGATATTTTTTTTGTGATCAAGTACAAATGATGCATGTGATCAAGATCATCCTTGATATCACCTGAAAATTCTATGATGATGTTCAGATATTGTGGTTCACATGTGAATTATAGTTTGAAGGATTCTTAACTTTTATCATAAAACACAATGAGTTTGCGATGAGTTTGATTCAACCAAATCATCAATAAATAAAGAATTAAAAGTTTAGGTAATTCTAGAAATGCTTATAACTTAATTATAGATTACATGTGAAGGTCCCCCTCTTAAAAATGTAGCATTTAATCAAGTCAAGTAATATATAAATTATTTTGATAATGACATCATTCCTTATGTACAACTAAAATTATTCATAAATAAAGACTAAATATTTGAGTTATCCATTCCAAATAGGAAGTTCCTCTATTCTCATAACCTAAAAGTGGTATCAGAGGGGTCAATGGTTAATTTATAATTATTTATTAATCTTTTATTTAATAACATAAATTTTTAACTTCTCTTACTTTTGAAATATTTTTTCTTGAAATAAGAACATCATTTTATCTTCCCTTTATTCATTATCACTCATATAATGAATAAAAAGTTTATGTTAAATTGAAGATACACCCAAAAATTCCATCTAGAAATAGAAAAGGTTCTTTCTGGATAACAAAAGAGTATATAGTGTGTGATATAATCTATATTATGTGAACCCATGTATCTTATTTATATCTCACATAAATATAATATCATTTTTATAAAATTAGATCAATGATATGATAAAATAAGATTAGTACATAGATCTATATAGGTTGGCATATGGTTTGAATAACCACGCACCATGTAACATGTGTTCATGAGTACGATCATTATGTCTTAATGATAGACAACATGGGGGTCCAATTGTTTTGTATATCTACTATATGAAATGAGGACTAATGAACCATGAAACTTCAATTCCATATGTCATGTAATATGGATACACATCATGTACCTCGTACACACCCATGATAGGTGACATTCCTAGTCCCTAAGTGTGTATCGCAGACACTGGCAGAAAAGATTACATTCCATGTAACCTAATATTGGTCTTGCAGTCTACTACAAATAGTGTGCTTAATTTTAGGTATATAGAAGAACCAATTATATAATTAAACCTACTCAAATGTGTTCAGTGTTTAATTTATTTGACAGTACCTTCCATTTCATACGATTGTTAACTATATATTAAATTAATTCATGTCTTAAATTCAAAACCTATAAGTTTTGAATGGTCCTTACTAATAGTTTACTTACACTACTAGAAATATGACTATTTTTTACTATAATGATCCCATATTAACATACATAGAAATTACATCATTTTAGATGAATATTAGGTATTTTACAAAAATACATGCTCAAGGACTGTAATAGTTTAGCATCATTGGAAACATGGAAACAAAATCTTCTATCCTGATGAAAGATCTTCAACATATCCCATAAAGATATCTACCTTTAAAAATTCTACATAAAACCTTTCTTCATAATTAGGGGAACAAAAACATAAGAAAGGGGTGATCTCAGATGATCAGTAAGGGTAAATAAAGGAAATGCGTAAGAATAACATGAACAAAAGTGTATGGAACTCTATCATAACATTGGAATATCATACCCTTCATATTAGATATCATTATAAATATTTTCATTTCATAAGACATAGATCATTAGAGAATTAAGAGCATAAGTCATGGAAGCATAACATAGGAATAAGACATGGAATTTGTGGTATGCATATAATAATAGAAAATCTTATATAAAGGATACCTACCAAGACCATTATAACATGTTAGGATTGGGATACAACCTACATACATTATTAGATCTTTAGCTAATAACCCTTGTAACCTATTAGTTTTAGGCTTGGGCTATAACCCATATACCTACTTATTTTCAAGATTAGGCTACAACCCCGACACCCTCTTACTTTTAGGGTTGGTAAAAAAAAATTGTACCTTATTGTTTTTGAGATTGTGATACAACCTATTTACCCTATTACTTTTAGACGTAGGCTAAAACCCTTGTACCTTCTTGTTTTAGGGCCTAGGATATAACTCATGTACCCTCTTACAGTTAGGTATGGGATACAACCCATTTACCTTCTTGTTTTTTGGCTGGAACTAAAACCCATGTTCCCTTTGAGATAATATATTACTTATTATTGACCAATGATTTATAGGGAGATATAGGTCCCACCAATCTCATAATAAAATCATTCAAACATGTGACACAAAATAATAAAACGTTCATCATATCATGACCCATAAAAAGAGATAGGTTTTATAAACATAAAATCATATCCCATGAAATGAAATGGGTATCATTAACATTTTATCACATCATAACATATGAAATAGATAGGTTTCAAAATCACTTAATGAAAGAATAACTCACGAGAAAAAGCAAGTTTCAAAAGCGTAAAACCCGAGGAATTGAAATAGATGTCAGACGCTTTATTCCATAAAAAAACCATTAAAGAATTAATATGAATGGAACCTTTGGATAATTTCTTAGAAGTGCATGAGTTACATGAAAAGATGTTATTTTTGATATAAAATAACTTGGAATTATATTTTGAAAACATTTCTTGATGTAAATATCCATTCTTCTTCAAAAAAGACTATTTAAAACCAAAAAAATTTAGAACCATTTTCCTTACAAAATTATAAAATAATATTGGAAACCTTTTTTAAAAAAATTCATTGAAAATATCTTTAAAAAATGTTTTCTTCAAAATTAACCTTTTAAACATGAAAATAAATCTTCAAAGAATTGGTGGTGGGTAAATCCGTACTTCTAATACGAGGTAAACAGAACATTCCATTTTGCACAATAAAAACAATAGAAAAATGGCTTGTATGGAAAGATAAAATAATATTACTTTGAATAGGTTGTTAAAAGGAAAAATGGTAAACACTTATTTTAATTATTATAGGATAATGGTATAATATTCTTGGAACCCTTTTTTGAAAACATAGATTTCCAACCGAAGAGAGGGTAAGGTCAGGCTTACTTATAAATAATTTCTTAACTATATTATGTACCAAAGAGTAGAAATATGTTACCAATACATTAATATATCATGAATAAATATATGATAATAAAATTTGTGAGCTTTCTTAATATATGGATCATAATATTTAATCAATGTAAGCATAAACATAAATAACCTCAAAAAGTGATGAGATTGTTTCAATAAACTCTTACCAGATGGTAATCTTTGGACCATACTCACTATTTAAGAAAATGAAATTAAATGAAGCCTAAAATATCATGAAAATAATAAGATTCATTATATAACATTTCAAAGTAATTATATACACCTCATGGAAAAATATATGTGTGCATAATAAAACATGTGTCACAAAGAAGGTCAATTGAGACAAAACCGTCTTACTGATTGATATATTTTAAAACATTAACTCTGTGAAATAAAAATAATTTAATGGATATATAAATAACCATAAATTAATTTATCAGTGAATAAATCCATGGGAAATATACATGCAATATAAAATGAACGGGCGGTGAATAAAACATGTATCTCATGGAAATAAAAAGTGAGATGAAATCCCCTTACATTGTGTCTTGACTCACATCATACTCATTCAAACCAATTATATAATAGATATAAATTTATTATAAATATTTTACCGAACAATATTATTATATAAAAAACCTCATATGGTTTTATTATGACCTTATATTACCATTTTGTTAACAATCCTATGTTATGGTCTTATTTCGGGTAATATCTGTTTTGTTCTTCGCATTTGTTTTAATTTGTTATATGCTTGGTACTTATGCTTATATCATGATTAAAGAATGTAAAAAATGGTATAAAAATCATGTATATTTATTTTATGTGTATTATAATAATCTATAGAATATATAATTATGAAATGGAATACACCGTTCATGGAGACTGTAAGCTGCTCGTACGCAAGAATGTTGTTTCCGTTTTTGTTGTCGTATTGAAAGAATGAAAGAAAACGAACTATCTGTTTATATGAATATAATAGCTTTAAATAAGTATTTTAATTTTATATATATCATAAAATTTAACTAAACCCATCTTTAATACATTCCATGTAGTGTGTGAACGAATCACATCGCTTTGAGGGGGTGATTGTCCACACTTCCTCATACATAATTTTCGTATTTACACCAAACGGAATGTAAAAATATATTTGTTGTAAAAGGAACAAGGAAGCATAAATATATAATAAATATAATATATAACATATATAAATATATTTTATATCATAATTTACACCATGAGAGGTGATAAAAGAAAAATGAATAATCGTCGTTTAGTGAGGTGATAGTTCACAGTACACGTAAAAAGTATGTTCGTTACCCATTAGATGGAGGTGTGTATACGTGTAGGTATACAAATTATCATAGAAAAACCTAATATATTTTCTTATTGTTTTTTATAAAATAATTAAATAAAATGAGTGGAGGGGGTGGAAGAAAAGAATATAAGAAAGGATCTTGAGAGAAGGCATTACCTCTTAATCGGGTAACTCCTTTTAGATTGTACCAAAAGGCTTCCTTGGAAGACATTATAAAAATAGGAGGCTTGAAGGATTAATTTAGGAATGTATTTAAGTGTATTGGTTAGATCTTGGCCTAATATAAGTGGTTTGAGTGGTGTGAATAAGAGGGATAGTTGGTGGCCTTTTATAGGGAAGGAGGAGTGACACTCTTGTAAATATTTGGAGATAGAATTCCACCCACATTTTTCATGTTGAAAGTGGATCCTATAATGATCCCAAGTAAATACAAGAGATTATAGGGTAGAAATATATATATATATATATATAATTAATTGTCTATAATTTTATTGGTCATTTTGGTCCTCAAGGTTATGGTTTAGTCTCATATTAAGCTTAATTTAACCTTAATTGATGTTATTAATTTTAATCACTTTCTCTAATATTTTTGGTAACAAACTAATTTGAACTTATTGTAAATTATAATGATTCCAAATATTTAATAAATTTTTCAAAATTATAATCGCATTACTGGCAGAAATTAATTTAAAATTAATCCTGTAGTTAGGTCGAGAATATAGGTTTTAAAGTAAAAACATTCAAAAGTTTTCTACATTTTTATATCCAATGTCAATGTGAAATTGATGTAAATGACCTAAATTTTATAAATTTATAATAATATTATCTAATTAAACATTTAAACCAATTTAATATATAATTTATCCTTATATATAAATTAGATGAAAAAGCAGTTTTGCACTAAAATGCCGTATTTTTAATTATTCATTAAAAAATGAAACCTTATAGAAAAATTCTAAAAAAAATACCATGCCTATTTTTTCATATTTTTATTTAAATTATGGGTTTTATTTTGACATATTAATTATATTAAATTTCCAAAATTTGGATTTAAAATGGGTTCTCCATTAAAAGGTGTTAAAACAATATTTATAAAAATTTATGTTTTAAGCATAAAATTGGATTTGTTATTTTTATTATGACTATAAAATATATTTAATGAATATAAAAAATATTTTATCAAGTATATTACATATATATTACATGAATATCACTAACTAATTTAATTTAATTTAATTTATTAGGGTAAAACTACTTTTTGATAATTGAAATAATAGTAATAATTTTTTTATTATATTGACTTTCATATTCATTTATAATTAATTGTTATCCTATGAATTCATATTATATTGTAAAAACCATATATTTTCATAAATTAGTAAATATTATTCATAACCTATAATTTAACATCTATGTTATATCATATTATATTAAATAATCATATTTGAATAATATATTATCGTTCGGTAAACCTCAGTCTTTCTTGTTACACATTCCATCGAGGAAATTAATTATTTCATATAATTCAAGATATCCTCAATGTTTCTTATAGATCAATTCAAAATTTATATTGCGTTTAGTGAACGATTAAATTAGTGTTGCATATAACTCAAGCCTAACATAGTGGTTTAATATAAAATAAACTATCTTCAGTTTTGCATGAAATGAAAAATATTAAAAATATTAAATTAATTTGAAAAAAAAATCACAAAATCTCAGGGTGTTACATTATACCCCCCTCAAAATGATTTTTTCCCATGAAATTATTCTCAGTTATCAAAGTTTTAATACATGAACGTTTCTTTCATATAAACCCACATCATTAAAATGAATATTAAAACTTCCCTTAAAAAGGGAATTTTTAAACCATAACAGTTACCCAAAGTAACTTATAACTAGGTTTCTACATAGGGGAAAATAGGTTGGAAGTGAAAACATGGACATGGAAGAAAAATATAACTATCTTGTTCTGATGGATAGTGATAGAGAACAAGGTAAAGATAAAGTTAATAATAAGAAAACCATAAATCTACGATGAACTAAGGGAAAATATAATTCATCATAAATGGAGGTAGTAGGATAACATTTTTGATTTCAAGATACTTTTTCTTTATGTTTATGAATTTTCATGAAAATATATTCTTTCATGATTTTTGGAAAATTTCGCCCTTTGTTGTTCGTTGATCCACTTCACATATTTATTCAAAAAGTAATGTGAATTTTTAATTCCTAAAGTACTAACATATCATTAGATCCATGATATTGCATCCCATTTGTCATCCATTTTCATAAAAATAATTAGTTTGAGAAGTATATCCAATATGTATAAATTCTTATATGGAGAGATAATAGTTTAATCTTACTGACTTTATCTAAAGTTTAACTTAAACTTTCCATAAACTATTAACCTTATAAACCTTGAGAAATATGAAAACTAAAAACTTTGGAAAGAATTTCATGAAATAGTATTAACATTGATCCCCCATATATCACAATATATCACTTGTTTTTCACATTCCAAACATGTGAATACCCTCATCATATATTCCCTTGAAACATGGACACAACTTTAATTACCATAAATCCTTTGGGAAAACAAGAATTATTCCTTATTACAATTATTACTAGAAATATCTTTTAAATCCATGAAGTTGTAAACTTAATCCTTGAGGACATAAAACACTTTCTAAATAATCAGTTCTAGGGTAATCTGTACCTTCTAATTTACTTATTCATATCAAACATATCTTTATCCAAACATTATTATCTCAACGTCAGAAATTAATTAAGGGTTACCTTCCCTTAATCATAATATAACCTTTCTATGAAATCAATTTTCTATGTATTCATTACCATTCAACATTTCCTTTTCAATCCTTAATGAAAACTTATATTTACAATACTTATATATTTTATGATTCATATAACATAATATATGAATTCAAAGACCTAAATACTTTATTCATACAATATTATTATTAAACCATTACTTATTATTCATTAACTTATTCTTTATTACCTCTTTCCAAGAATATGAAATATAAATCAGGTATAACCAATACTTGTACCCCCTTCCTGATTATCTTTATGAGATATCCACTTGGGAAATCGATTCTCATAATTCCCATACTTTCCAAATTTAAAACATTAAATATTTACCATGTTCTTTATAGTTATCTCCATTTACTAAAACAAGAAACCATAGTGTGAGAAACATTTAGCATATTGGGATACCATATATTCATTAAAAATTACTTATAGGTGCAAAAATCATGGATCCTACTTCATTAATTCATGAAACATTAGGTTTATCCTAGGTTACTTATAGTCATACTCTATTTAAATCCATCATGATGTTTCATTAAGAGTTTTTTTAATTCCCAAGCATATCCCCTGGGAGTGTCAGAACAAATGTGCAACAAGACCAATTGTCATGTACCAGATTACTCCGAGTCAGGATAGAGACATCTTGTCAGATTTGTTACCCCTAGGTACATTTATTCTAGATCCACATCCACTTATAATATTTATACATGTATTTATTTCTAAGAAACCACTCAATCTACCCTTTAATAAAATTCCAATACATTTTCCTAAACATTGACTCATCCATAAACTTATCCATAGAGACATCCCTATACATATCCTTGTAAATATACCTAGGGATATCACTAAACTTTTCTCATCATAGTTTCCAATGTTTGACTATAAAATTTTTTTTATACCAACTATAACAACCTAGGATTAACATATATGGATATTACATCAGTTTAAATGAATATTTAGTACATTACAAAAATACATTCCTGAGGACTGCAATAGTTTAGTGTCTTTGGAAACATGGAATAAAAATATTTCATCCTGGTGAAATATCTTAAACATATCCCATAAAGATCCCCACATTTAGTACTTATAAATAAAAACTTTATTCATAACCTGTGGAAAGGAATCATATGAAAGGGGTGAACTTAGATGCTCAGTAAGAGTAAATAATGGAAATGTGTAAGTATAATATTAAAAAAGGGTATAGAACTTGAGCATAATATATGAAGATCATACCCTTCATATTAGAGATCACAATAAATATTAGTATTTCATAATACATATATCATAAGAGAATTAAGAGCATAACTTATGAAAAAATAACATTGGAATAATACATGGAATTTTTGGCATTCACATGATAATAGAAAATATTATATCAAGGATACCTACCAAAAAATTTATAACATGTTAGGATTGGGCTGAAAACCATGTACCTACTTTAATCTTGGTATAAAATTCCTTTTACCCTCTTACTTTTAGGTTCGAGCTACAACCCATCTACCTTATTGTTTCTGAGGTTGGTCTATAACCCATGTACCCTCTTACTTTTAGTCTTGGACTAAAACCATTTGCACCATCTTTTTTTGGTATTTGGATACAACCCATATACCCTCTAACTTCTAGTTTTAGGTTACAACCCTTGTACCTTCTTGTTTTCGGCCTTGGGATACAACCCATGTACCATATAACTTATAGGCTTGGGATACAACCCATATACCTTCTTGTTTTTGGGATTATGATAAAACCTATATACCCTTTGAGATTATATAAAACTTATCATTACCCAATGCATTGGAGAGAAATATAGGCCCCACCCATCTCATAAAAAAATCATTCATACATGTGCCATAAGATTATAAAACTTTAATCATATCATTACCCATAAAAAAATATAGGTTATATAAACATCAAATCATAACCCATGAAATAAAATGGGTATTATTAAAATTTTATCACATCATAACCTATGAAATTTATAGGTTTCATAATCACTTCATGAAATTTTAAAATGTGATAAGAAGGAGGTTTCAAAAGAATGAAACCCAAGTAAGTGAAACAAGTGTCATGATATTAATTACATAAAAAAATAAACCACTAAATAATGAATATGAATAGAAACTTTGGATCATTTAATATAAGGCAATGAGTAACATCAATTCATGTTATTTTATATGGAAAATAACTTGGAAGGATATTTTGAAAACATTTCTTGAGGTAAATATACTTTCTCCTTTGAAAAATAATCTTTAAAACATAAAACCTTATTAAAACTATTTTCCTCAAAAAATTATAAAATAAGATTAGAAACATTTTTAAAACCATTTCCTTGAAAATAAATTTTGAAATTTTTTTCTTCAAAATTAACCTTTTAAACATGAAAATAAATCTTCAAAGAATTGATGGTGGGTAAATCCTTACATGTTGCACGTGGTAAAAATAATGTTTTCTTTTTCATGATAAAAACATTCAAAAAATGACTTATTTGAAAAGTGATATGAAGATTATTTCAATTATGTTGGTAAAATAAAAAAAGGTTAATTTTTTTTAAATATTACAGGCGAATGGTACAATATTCTTGGAACCCTTTTTAGAAAACAATGATTTCTGACCGAAGAGAGGGTAAAGTTGGGATTTCTTAAAAATAATTTCTTAAATATATTACTAACCAAATAGTAGAAATATGGTAAAAATAAATTAATATATCATGAATAACCATAGGAAAATAAATATCATGAGTTTCATTATTATATGGATCATAATATTTCATCAAAGGAAGCATAAACATAATCAATCTCAAAAATTGATGAGATTATTTCTATAAACTCTTACCACTTTATAAATTTGGACCATACTCCCTATTTAAGAAAATTAAATTAAAATAAGTCTAAAATATAATTAAAAGAATAATATTTGTGATATAACATTTAAAAGGAATTATATAGATCTCATGGAAAAATATAGGTGCATAATAAAACTTATATCTCAAATAAAGCCAATTTAGACAAAACCGTCTTACCGATTTGATATATTTTGAAACATTAAATCCATGAAATAAAAATAATTGAATGGATATGTAAATACCCATAAATTAAAGTATCATTTGATACATCCATGGGTAGTATACACACCATATAAAATAAATGGGTGGTGAATAAAGCATGTATCTAATAGAAATAATAAGTGAGATGAAATCCCCTTACCTTGTGTCTTAACTCCTGTTGTACTCATTCAAACCACCTCTATATGATAAAGAAAACTTTATTATACATATTTTAGAGAACCATATTATTATATCTAAAACCATATATGGTTTTATTATGAACTTATATTACCATCTTGTCAACAATCTTATGTTAAGGTTTCACTTCAGATAATATCCGCTTTGTTCTTCCCATGTGTCTTAATTTATAATATCTTAGGTCCTTATAATTATATCATGATTACAGAATGTAAAAAATGATATAAATATAATCTATAATCCTTATATTTGTATTATAATAATCTATAGAATATATAAGTTTTAAATGGAATACACCGTACATAGAGACTGTAATCCATACATACGCATGAACACTATTTCAGTTTTTATTATCGTATTGCAAGGAAGAAAGAACATGAACTATATGTATATATTCCTAAAATATCATTAAAGTTGTATTATAATGTTATATATATCATATAAGTTCACTAAACCCATCCTTAATACATTCCATGTAGTGTGTGAACAAATCACATCACTTTGAGGGGGCGGTAGTCCATACTTCCTCAAACGAAATTATCATATTTAAACCAAATGGAATTTAAAACGATATGTGTTTTAAAAGGAATAAATAAGTATAAATACATAATAAATATACTATATAACATATATATATATATATATATATATATATTACATCTTAATCTCCACCATGAGAGGCATTAAAGAAAAAATGAACAATCATCGTCTAGTGAGGCGGTAGTTCACCATACACGTAAAAAGTATGTTCGTTACCCATTAGATAGAGGTGTGTGTAAGTGTAGTTCAAAACCTTATAATAAAAAAATAAAATTATATTTTATATATTTATGTCATTATAAAATAATGCAATAAAATTAGTGGAGGGTGTGGACAAGGAGAATAAAATAAAGGATCTTTGGAGAAGGCGTTACCTCTAAATATGGTAACTCATTTTAGTTTTTGCCAAAAGGCTTCCTTGGAAACATTTATTCAAAAAGGGAGGTTTAAATGAAGAAGAGAGGTATGTTTTGAAGTGTATTTGGTTTATATTTTCAGAACCTATGTGATTTTAGAAGTTTGAAGAGGAGGGGGAGTTAGTGATCTTTTATAGGGAAGGAGGAGTGATACTCTTGTAAATATTTTAAGTGAGAATTCCACCCACATTTTTCATGTAGAAAGTGGATAAATAATGATAAAAAGTAAATTAAATGGATTATATGGTCTAAATAGTTCATTAAAATTGATTTTTGAAAAGGATATAGGTCTTTTTGGGCCTCAAGGTTATGGTCTAGTCACATATTAAGCTTAATTTAACCTTAATCATTGTAATTAATTTTAATCACTTTCACTAATCTTTTTGGTCAAAAAATAAGATGAACTTATTATAAATTATAGATTACTATTATTCCAAATAATTAATCCATTTTTACAAATTCTAATCAGGTAATTTTTAGAAATTAATTTAAAATTAATCCATCAGTCGGGTCGTTAATATGGGGTTTTGAAGGAAAAACATTCAAAAGTTTGATAAGGTTTTATATCCACTTTCAATGTGAAATTGATATAAATGAACTAAATTGTATTAATTGATAATAATATTATCTAATTAAACTTTAAAACCAATTTAAAATTTAATTAAAAATGATAAATAAATTAGATGAAAAAATGAATTTGATCTAAAATTCCATATTTTAAACTATTCATTAAAAAATAAAACCATATAAAAAATACCAAAAAATTTTGCTTACCTAATTTTTATGTTTAACATTAAAATATGAAGTTTATTTTGAAATATTATTTCTATAAAAGTTACAAAATTGTAATTTAAAATTGATTCACTATTAAAAGGAAGTGATATTACATTTATAAAAATATATGTTTTTAAGCACAAAATTGGGTTTTATCTTTATCATATGTCTATAAAATCTATCGAATGAATATAAAAAATATTTTATTGAATAAATAACATATATATTACATTAATGTCACTCACTAATTATATTTAATTTAATTTATTAGAGTAAAACAACTTTGTGACCATAAAAAAAATAATATTACCTGTTTTTATTAAATCGACTTTCATATTCATTTATTATTAATTTTTAACCTATGTATTTATATTATATTGTGTAAAAAATATATTTTCATAAATTGGTTAATAATATTCATAATCTCGAATTTAACATATAGGTTATATCTTATTATATTAAATAATCATATTTTGATAATATATTATCGTTCGGTAAACCTCAGTCTTGTGTGTTACAGAAGCCATCAAGGATAGTCATTGTTGAATATAATGCAATCTAACCTCAGTGTCCTGTGTAAAGAAAACTAAAATTTATAGTGTACGTTGTTCATGATTAACTTGGTGTTTCATATAATTCAAGCCTAACATAGTGCTTTAATATAAAATAAATAATCCTCAGTGTTGAGTGAAATGAAAAATATAAAAAAGATTAAAATAATTTGAAAAAAAATAATTCACAAAATCTTGGGGTGTTACAATGACAAGGAATTTACAATAGGCAATTTTCCCATCAAAAATATTCTTCAAACATGAATTATTTATGACATATGTAATATTTTTTTACAAAAATTAATTATTCATGATGAAATATTTCATCAGTCATTAATAGTTTTGGCCGGACTTTCCGCTTCCCAATGTGAAATGTATTTGCAACAGGCATTTCCAAAAGACTCCTAATTATATCGAAAATTCCCTTTGACTTGAGAACATTTACCACAAGCATTAATTCCCATCAGAAATAATTTTTATGGAATAATGATTTTCAAAAAAAATAATTTAATCACAAATAGTCTGTCAAAACAAATCTATTAATTTAATTGTGTGAACCCCCCTTTCGTCTTCCTATCATATCTCTCTCCTTCAATCAAACCTCCACAATGCACACCTCACCCGATTTCCCCACTCTATGCCTTTTCAATGCACTTTGTTTCAAGTGATTTTTTACAGATCCTGCTTTAATTCTCCTTGGTATAGATTCTTATAGTCCCCGTCTTCATTATTTGTTGGTTTTATTCATTTTTTTAATTGATTTAGTTTTGAAAAACCCTAGGTTGAGAATTTTATCTGATTTTCAAACATTATTTTGTATTTAGGATTACTACCAATTATTTATTCTCTATTTGATATTTTTATATGTGTGTAAATATATATATATATATATATATATTAATATATTTGCTATTTGATATTTTTATGTGTGTGAAAAACCAAGGTTTAACAATTAATCCAATTCCAACATAGATTAGCCTTGTTTATTATTCCCTATATAATTTTGATATTTTTATGAGTTTATATATTTATATTAACATGTGAATATATATATATATAATTTGTTTTTAAAAATGTGTATGATTATATATATATATACATGTATGTAAGAAAGTATGTTTGTTTTTATGTATGTATGTATGTTTATATCTACGTATATATAAATTTTGTATGTATATTGGTTTTAAAAAAAATTAGAATATATTTGATGTATTTATATTTATTAATAAATATTTTAATATATATATATATATATATATAACACCTTCTGAATATACATATTTAAATGTTTTTAAAAAATAGAACACTTTTTAATATATATATATATAAGATTTAAAAAAATGTGTAATGTTATATATATATATATAGACACAAAAATTCATATAAATATTAAAAAAATGTATAAGGTTTTTGATATAAAGAAATCATGTAATATATATAATTACATATATTAACATATTAATGTATATATATAAACATTTTAAAAAATACTATAAGGATTATTATAAATACATATATATTTATTTAGATTTGATATGTATATTTGATTAAAAAAAGAGTGAGAATATATTTGATGTATTTATATTTATTACAAAATCATGATATATATATAGTAATTATTAAAATGTAATAATAATTCAAATATATAATAATAATCATTAAATAATTTATAATAGCTGATAATTGTTTATTTAATATTATTAACAAATAGTAAATATTCGTGTAAATTACAAAATATTATTAATAATTTGAAATTTTGAGGAAATTATTAAATGTGGAAAAAAATTGTAAAATAAAAAAATGAAATGCTAGAAATTGCTAAAAAATAGTACTATTTATTATAAATTAAGTAATAAATAATAAATAATTAAAATTTCTTAACAAATAATTATATCAACTAGTAAAAATTAAACAAATGTTTGTGATAAATACTAATTTTTTGTCTAACCTTGCAAAAAATGATTAAAAATCATAACTATTATAAATTCAAAATAATTGATATAAAGGTTATATTAATTAAAATAAATTTTATTAATAATTTTTATAAATATTTTAATATATATATATATATATATAAATAATATTAATAAAAGATTAAAATTTTTACCCTAATGTGTGATGTTACGAAACAACCGATCTAACGGTGGTATCAGATTTCTGATATGATATACCATTACATAGATATATCATTTTTTTGTAAAAAATTATAATAAGAATATTAAATGGGATTACCATCATGTGTGATTTTACTACAATCTCTATGAAAAAAGTTTTATATCGTGCATAGGTTAAATCCCACATCTCGGACCTAATAGTGGTCTCAAATTTCTTATATGAGACACTATTCAAGAAATATTCTTTTATTTTTTAAAAATATCAAGTGTCTGATATAATATTTTTATTATTTTTATTCTACTCGACAAGACTTGGAATTAGTGCCAACCCATTGCTTCTTTCTGATCATATTCTATAAAATATTTTATGGTGTTAAAATATAATAATAATTTGAAATTATTCAAAATGATCTGTAATAATTATTCATATTTCTTTTTTTAGATAACTATAGACTCAGAAAGTAGACACCCGTTTCTATTATGTGAATGTGATTGGAATAATCATTACAAAAATATCGACCTATCTAATATAAATCCTATCAATATTGAAGGTGTTGAAATATTTATATAATTTGGATCATAAAATTCATATTTTTTATGAAAAAATTAAAATTTCATGTCAGAAATGTGATCTTAGGAGATTCAAAATATTTTACATTGTTAGACTTCATCTATTGTGATTTTGTTTTCAGAAATATTATATTTTTTGGTGTCAACATTGTTAAAATAATTCATTAGAAAATACAATTTTTTTTTGTTTCAGATCCATAAATTTATAATTTAGTACATGAGGATATTTGTCCCTCTATTCTAGAAAAAATAACTCAAAATGATATTCCAAATCCTAAATCGGAAACTTCTCAATTTAACAATATATTGAAATTTTCTGAGGATTCCTTATATCCATCACTCTATATGAGCAAAAGTGAAGTTGTTACAAAATTTATGGATAATAAATTAGATTTTGGAATGTTAAATAGTTTTTTCCTTCTGATATTATTATTGGTTAAATCATTTTTTATTGATAGAAATATATTACCTAAAAGTTTCTATGAAAGTAATAGGCTAGGCCATAATTTGGGTCTTAGTTATTAGAAGATTTACCCATGTTTAAATGACTACATATTATATTATGGTGAATATTAATCGTTGGTTAATTGTACAACATGTGGGGAATCATGGTATAAAGAAAAAAGGAAATTCCATATTTACTATGAAATATTTGAGTTATTTTCTAATTACACCTTGTTTACACCATTTATATATGTCTCACGACACAACTTATTTTATGACATGGAATAAATCAAATATTTCCATCAATAAAAGCTTAAATTATCTATGTGATAGTGATTCATGGAAACAATTTGATTAGATGCAACCTTATTTTACTTCAAAACCTCATAACATGCAGTTGGGTCTTTCTACTGATGGTTTTTGTCTAATTGGAACTTACAGAAGTCAATATTATCATTGGCCTGTTTTTATTACTCCATAAAACTCACCTGCTTGGATGCTGATGAAGGAACCATATATATATATATGGATCCATTAATTTCAATATATTGAAAAAAGTATACTGATTTTTATTTAAAGACACTAATTGATTAATTAATTTCATTATGGAAAAATGGTGTGACTACATTTAATATTGTTGCAAATCATAATTTTACACTGAAGGTTGCTTTAATATAGACGATTAGCGACTTTTCGACAAATCTTATGTTATATATAGGGAGTAAAAGTGGTCTAAAATCATTTCCATACTACATGGATGAGAACAAATCATTTATTCTTGGTAATAGAAGAAAGACTATGTATTTTGAATTCCATTAGAGATTTCTTCCTAGAGATCACACTTTTTGAAGGGACATAAATAATTTTAAAAAAGGTCGAATTGAAAGAGACAATCCTCTAGCAGTGAACTCAGGTATTCGTGTAAAATCTATCATATCTACATTTACTCATGTTACTTTTGGACCAACCATAACTGAAAAAAATAATTTTTTTTAGAAAAGATCAAAATCGGATAAAGCATATTATTTTTTAGGACCTTATATATTGGTCTGATTTGTTAGTTCGTCACATATTAGATGTAATGAATATTGAGAAGTTTTTTTAAAACATATTTTATACCATGTTATACACATTTAGTAAGACCAAAGATAATGTAAAGAAATAGTTAGATCTTACCCAGAAATAGAGATGTCCTGATCTTGATTTATTTGAAGAAGAAAGATCACACAATTTAGTGAATCCAAAAGAAAATTATACAATTTCTATAGAAATTCATTCATTAATTTTTTCAATGTATACAATATTTGAAGTTATCAAATTTTAATTCTTCTAATTTTTCTCACTACGTCATAAATGGGCATATTACTAGTTAAAAAAATCATGAATTCCATGTCATAATGAGAAGATTACTACTTATTAGTCATAGAGGGATGTTGAATTCATTAATCTAAGATTTACTGAATCAAATATCATATTTATTCCATAATATTGGTGTGAAAACATTGGATTATGATACATTCAATATCCCACAAAAAGACGTTGTTTTAATTTTATGTAAACTAGGGAAAATATTCACGCCAGTCTTCTTTGACTCAATGGAACATTTAATATTGAATTTTCTATATGATGTTAAATTTATAGGACCAGTAAAATTTTGATGAATGTACCCATTTGAGATATTTATAGAATATTTAAAGAACAAAGTACATAATAAAGCATCGGTGGAAGGGTCAATTGAAGAATCATACTTTTAGGGGGAAATTTCAAATTTCTTATCTTATTATTTTCAATCGTAATATCTTTAAAAACATAAATAGATGGGTCACAATGAGAAAAATGTTGATGATTTCATAGAAAATCAATTTTCAGTTTTTAATCATCCTGAGCTTGGTTTTGGTGGTTATCATGAATGATAAATTTTAGATGTAGAACTCCACAGATCTTAAATATATGTTCTTTTGAATTTTGAAGAAAGGACATGATTTGTGTAGTAAGTAATTTTTTTTGTTAAATATTTATGAAAGTTACCTTTATTTACACTATTTATTTGGAGAATATATAATAAACATATCAAAATTGTTTTTTATAAAAATTACATATACTTGTATTGAAAAGTGTCATCAATAAGATTTTGAATATTGGTTTAAAATATTGGTATATTAAGTTTCTTTTGAGGAAATAATAAAACAATTTCAGTGATATCTTTTATTACTAATTTTTTATTTTTTTAGGAAACACAAAATGAAAATAAAATTGATAATGGATTTTGTGTTCTCAATAACCCTCCATCAAAATTGGTAAAATCATATAATGGGTATGTGGTAAATGGATTTGGATTTCATACCCACATATACAATGACTCAAAGAAATAAGTGATTATTGGTGCTTATTTGAAAGGATATAATCATAATGAATGTGAAGATCAATTTTATGGTATGCTGGATGAAATAATTGATTTACTTTATATGGGACCAAATTATTTAACAAAGTTTAAATGTCATTGGTTTGATACTGATCGAGGGTTACGAGTTCATCCATGACCTTGAGTCATTGACATGAAATATAATAGTCTTATTTCATAAAATGAACCATTTATGTTGGCACATAAACATATCTAGTTTATTATGAAAATCACTATGATGTTTTCAGAGATTTGAATGACTGGTGGAGTGTTATAAAGAAGAAATCACATGTAAATCAGCTTATTGAAAATAGAAATGGTTATATGGAAGTGAAATATTGGTTTTTTTTCAAGAAATATCCCAAAAATATATCTCTTACTTGAAGAGATATAAATATCAATGTAATGCCCCGACCCCAGTTACCCAGAGTCGGTGCATTATTACATAACATTGGCATGATCAGAAGAAAGATATAGTCTCGAAAGACCGATTAGTTTAGTAGCCTTGGAATAACTAGATACATTCATAAAGTTTACATTACATGATAAAATGAAAACTACAACAATATAGTCTCCATAGTCGACACTCTTATCCCCTCATAATATCCCTGCAGGTCATTCATAAAATACTTCTTCACGTCCTGG
The DNA here is from genome assembly GCA_963277665.1 of Viscum album. Taxonomy (NCBI): domain Eukaryota; kingdom Viridiplantae; phylum Streptophyta; class Magnoliopsida; order Santalales; family Viscaceae; genus Viscum; species Viscum album. Next base: position 1,322,818,196 of record OY728138.1, read on the forward strand.
GAAAAATAAAACATAGAAAGGGGTGAGCTCAAATGCCTAGTAAGGATAACAATATAGCAGAAACTTTCATAAATAGGAATAAACATTTAAGGCAATGTATAAATAAAACAAAATACTTTTAAACTTGAACTTCAACATAATATGGAAGAAATAAAATGAAATAATTCCATTTACTTATTCACATGGATATTCTACTAATCAAATAATCACATGCAATATCAATAACCACTTTTATAATGATGTAATGCATAATGTCAGACTATCATAACCACATAGCCAAGGCCTCGTGCCAAGACACTAGTTTGTCTCATGAGACCTACCGATGCATCGAAGAGCTATAACGGGCTCCACCCGTCACATATTAAGTCCAATGCATTCCTCATATGAACAGGTTTAAACATAACATAAACATTCATATTAAAACTAGCATACGAAATGTTAATAATTTCTCCATAAACCATGAATGTTATAAAAATAACACATCCACAGTCAGAAAAATCACAAAACCTTCAATACAATATCGAAGTTTTGTATCATAATAAATCAACATCAAATAAGCTTAAAATCCATCAAAGGATGTTGGCATAGATGAAATCAAAACTATTTGAGAGAAATATCCTTTTTTTGAAATCATTTAAAAGTCACATAATTATAAAATAAAACATTTAATTTGAAAATTTTCTTATAATCTTGTAAGGTATGCTTTGAATATTTTATAACGGCGGAAAATAGCCGCTCCCACCGTATAAGTTAAAAAAACATTCTTACCTTAATTCAGTTGAAAAGGTTAAAAAGGACATTGTTTAGAAAACGATGGAAAGATTCCTTTATAAACCACTTATAAAAGTGAACAAGGGTATAAATGACTTTATCCCATATTCTAGTAAATAGTAAAAAGGTTTTGAAATACATTTTTAAGAAACATGGATGTGGATGATAAAGAAGTCCCAGTAGATTATTACGTATAAACAACCTCAGATAATGAAGAGATTGTGAAATAAACCCTTACTTTGTACTTGTCATTGGTTGGGGGTAGGTTAACCACCTTTATTATGGTGAAATAATTGTTATTAAACTATAAAAGAATCATATATATTAATATGATATCATATATGATCTTTTAACATTGATGTGTTAATAATATCTTAGTATTATCGTTGTTTGGGGTGTTAACTTACTCGTTTTATTTTATATGTTTTGTTACGTAAGCCATGTTTTTCATGGATAGGTTGTATATTATTCATATCCAGAATTATATCACATCCTTAGATACTATTACTAATCATCAAATGAGAATTAGACTTGAATGGATACGATGAGGAATGAATCTCATCGCGTTCGTGGAGACAGTAGTTCGTATGTACGCACGAGCGATAATATCATTATTTTGATATTAAAATAATATATAATTGGATGGTATATCATATATAAAGAATAATTATCATGTTATATTTATTATTTACATGAATTACACATCATTATTATACCCATCAAAATAATAATTTATTGAATAACAATTACACCACGACGTGGAGACGGTAAGCCGTACGTACGCACGTATGGTGACATGTTATTCAAAGGATGGATAGAATACTGAATATGGTTGTACCATGTTTATAATAACATAAATTTATATATAATATACTAGAGTTATTTTTTTTATAATGGTAATAACAATGAAATACGAAGTGGAAGAAGAAAGGAACTTGAAAAAGGGTTGTGAAATCATTACCTCTTCTTCGGGTTCTTCTTTTTGATTTGATTAAAAGGGCTATTTAGGCTGGATTTCGGACTAAGGTAATGCCTCTTGGATGAAGTTAAGGAAGTTTAGAGAGTATTTGGGCAGGTTTTGGCCGAACCAAAAAGGCTTTGAAGGTGTGAATTAATGAGAAGGGTGAGTGCCCTTTTATAAGAGGGGTGAGGGACACCTTTGGAAAAGCTAGAAATATTACTTTATAACAAATTCATATTCGGTTTATAATGTCTCCAAAGTGGATTATTTACAGGTTAAGGTGGGAATAGGTCAAAAATCACTCAACAAATAGGATTTATACAGGTTTGGGTTACTATATTAACCTTATATTTAAGTATTAACTCTTAGTTAATTAGTTTCACTTTTACAACGTCTCTTTGTATTCTTATATAATATGGTTACTAAACATACTATATACGTCCAAGAGACACTCAAGTGGTCCATTAATGATACAAATATCATTATATAAGTCTCTTGGCCAAACATTAGATTTTTAGGAATTTAATATCAATTAATAATATAATATTTGTTTTAAAAACTCTTTTTTGTCAATTTTGAAACTATTCAATAATTGGTTTTTAAAAAACTTATAACAGAATTATTACTTCAGAAAAAGTTAATTAAATAAATCCTAACATGACATATTATACTATAAAATTATTGGTATTTATAAAAAGTCTCAAATTACATTTATTTGGGTATTTATAATATCAATTATTCTAATTTTTTGTTAATTATGTTATTACTGCATCACCATTGCGTCAAAAATAAACTAACTTATATAATGTCTAAAAATTATAAATAAAATAAAATTATGTATGAAATATTTTTATATTTCTAATGAATATTTATAGTTGAAAATACAACATATATAACCCTATGTAAACATTGTTTTTCTAAAATATATATGCTTATGTCATTTTTGTATTTATTTTAACTTAATGAAAATAAAGTGTACCTATCACCTATAAGTGGATCCATGGGGTCCCAAAATCGACCCAATGATACCCATGGTCAGACATGTATCCACCAACAAGATTAGGACACATTTTAGGGTAATTTAGTATTATTATAATATTATTTTTTAACCCTTATTTACCAGATTTACCCTTTAACCATGGTAAATAAAATATTTACCGAAGTAATTATTCAAAATGTCTAAAAATAAATGTTAACTATTCACACAATTTGGAAAACGTGATTCCAAATATGCAATCCATTTTTCCAAATTCAAAACATAAAAGTGGCAGAAATTAATTTAAAATTAATTCCCGCTGCCAAAATAAAAAGCGTGTTTTTAAGATATAATAACTATCAAAAGATTGATACTTGTTTATGTCCAGTTTAATTGTGAAATTATGTCCAATGACCAACATTGTATTAAATGTGAAAAATATATTCTAAATATACTTTAAAACCACTCAAATTCATAATTTATCACGATAAATTATTTTGATTAAAAAAGTTGTTTTTAATTAAAATTTAGTAATTTTAACTATTCATCAAAATATTAAAGTTATCTGAAAAGTACCAAAATTTAAACTTAGGCTAAATTAGATACTCTGAATCCAAAAACGAAGTCCATTTTGAGAGATAAAGTTTCTAAAATTTTAAAAAGTAGGTATTACTATTCATAACGACTAGTTTGATTGGTTGTGGTGTGTGTTAGAACTCGATGTTGCTTACAACACACGCTATTGCATTATTCAAAGAGAAGCGTACCGTAGAAGCTTGGGGTGATACATTCTCCCCTATTTCAAATAATTTCTTCCTCGAAATTTTTATAATACTACCGCATGAAGAGACTCGGGTGGTTCTTCATCATAAGTTCCTCGGGTTCCCACGTTGCATCTTCTATCATATGGTTTCTCCATAGAACTTTTACCAGACGAGTCGTCTGGTTTCTCAGCACTTGTTCTCTCATATCAAGAATCCTGATGGGATCTTCGCAATAAGATAGATCGGGTTCCAGCACTAATTCCTTATAGGTGAGTACATGCGTTGGGTTCAGACATGTATTTCCTCAATAGAGATACGTGGAACACATCGTGAACTTTGGAGAGACTTGGCGGCATTGCCAATCGGTAAGCTACAGCCCCAATTCGTTCTAGAATTTTGAAAAGTCCGATGTACGTAGGACTCAATTTACCTTTCTTACCTAAACCTATGACTCCCTTCTATGGAGATACCTTCAGGAAAACATGATCACCGACTTGAAATTCTAAATCCTTCCTTAGATTATCGGCATAGCTCTTCTGCCTACTTTGAGCTGCTTTGATGTGGTTTTGGATTACCTTCACCTTTTCCATCGTTTCCTCCACCAGTTCTAGGACTACAAGTTTTCTTTCACCAACCTCATCCCAACTGGTTGGTGTGCGACATCTCTTTCTGTATAACGCTTCATATGGTTCCATATGAATACTCGAATGGAAGCTATTGTTATAGGAAAATTCTACCATAGGTAAATATTGATCCTACATACCCTGAAAGTCAAGTGAGGAGGATCTCAACATGTCTTCTAAGGTTTCAATAGTTCGTTATGATTTTCCATCTGTTTGGGGGTGGTAGGCAGTGCTCAAATGAAGTTCAGTATCCAAGGATTTTGAAGACTTTTCCAAAATCTAGAAGAAAAACGGGAATCATGATCAGAAACAATTGATAGGGATACTCGATGAAGTCACACAACTTCATCAATATATAGTCTTGGTAGACATTCTAGTGGTAGATCTTCTCTTATAGCAAGAAAATGTGCTGACTTGGTAAGACGATAAAAAATAACCCATATTGCATCGTTCCTTCTAGGATTCTTTGGTAGTCCCATGACAAAGTCCATCATGATATTATCCCATTTCCACTCAGGTATGGGAAGAGGTTGCAATACTACACCAGGATATTGCCTTCCAGCTTTCACTTGTTGACAAACCATACATCTTGATACAAAATCAGCAATCTCCCTCTTCATGTTGTCCCACCAAAAATGTTCCTTCAAATCTCTTTACATTTTGGTGCTCCCAGGGTGTATAGAGAAAGTGGAACTATGAGCATCATCCAGCAATTACCTTTTTAGATCAGGTATATCGGAAACACAAAGCCTCTTCCCGAATTTCAAAATTCATTATTTATACACAAAGTCTCTCAGTCTCCCATCATTCACAACTTTAATCTTCTTTCGAAATTCTTCATCATCAGTCTGAGAACACTTAATCCTTTCTAGTAAAGATGGTTTGGAAACCATTTGAAAAAGAATTGATGTTTCACCTTCCCTGGTTATTCCCATTTCCATCTTCACTAGATCCATAAAAATTAGATCCCTTTCAATTCTCATATTGTTCAAAACTCCATGATCTTTTCTGCTCAAAGCATCTTCCACCTTGTTTGTTTCCTCTAGTGGTAGTGTATCATACAATCATAATCCTTGAGTAATTATAGCCATATCCTTTGCCTCATGTTGAGTTCTTTTTGTGAGAAAATATACTTCCAACTCTTGTGATCAGTATAAATCTCACATTTTTCACCATAGAGGTAGTGCCTCTATATCTTCAATGAAAAGATCATAGTTGCTAACTCGAGATCATGATTAGGATATTTTTTATCATGAATTTTCAACTGTCTGGATGCATAGGCAATAAACCTATCATTCTGCATAAGGACACAACCAAGTCCTTTCTTCGATGCATCACAATAAATAACGAACCCATCATTCCCCGATGGTAGAGTCAATATAGGAGCATTGACTAATCTTCTCTTCAGTTCTTCAAAACATTCTTCACACTCTTTTTTTCAAACAAATTTTACCCCTTTACGTGTGAGCTTTGTTAATGGGTTAGCCAACCGAGAAAAATTCTGGATGGAACGTCGATAATAACCTACTAAACCAATAAAACTACATACCTCAGTTATACTCGTCAGTGCAGGCCATTCTTGGATTGCCTTGGTCTTAGAAGGATCAATAGAAATTCTATACATAGAGACAATATAGCCATGAAAAGAAATCTCTTGAAGCCAGAATTCACACTTGCTAAACTTCCCATATAATTCATGTCTTCTCAGAGTCTTCAATATAATGCGCAAGTTTGTAGTATACCATGATATCATCAATAAATACTACTAAAAATTCATCAAAATATTCCTTGAAAACTCTGTTCATTAGATCTATAAAAATAGAGGGTGCATTAGTCAATCCAAAAGCATTACTGTAAACTCGTAATGCCAGTACCTTGTTTGAAATTCTATCTTCGGAATGTCTTCCTTCTTCACACACAACTGATGGTATCCAGATCGGAGGTCAATCTTGGAAAATTATTGAGCTCCATGCAGTTGGTCAAATAAATCATCAATGAGAGGTAGGGGATACTTGTTCTTTATTGTTATAGCATTGATCTCCCTGTAGTCGATACATAGCCTCATAGATCTATATTTCTTTTTAACAAAAAGAAAAAGGGCTCTCCATGGAGAAACACTAGGGAGAATAAATACCTTATTACTCAATTACTCTAGTTGTTTAGTTAGTTCAACTAATTCTAAAGTGGCCATTCTATAAGGGGTCTTCGATATAGGCCTTGATCTAGGAATTAAATCAATGGAAAACTCAACATCTCGTTCTGGAGGATGTCTAGGTAAATCTTCCAGAAACACATCTCCATATTCTTTTACAAAAGGTACATAACCTATTTGAACATTACTTTCCTCACCCACAGTCATTTCATTCCCTTCCTCCCCAATAATTGAATTTATTTGAGCAACTGGGGGTGGATCTATATAAGAATTAGGTGGCGACGATTCTGGTCAAAAGATAAGGTGTTCCTTATCATCATCATCAAGAATCGTAACCTCTTTCTTCTTACAATAAATCTTCACATCATGGTCTGAAAGCCAATCCATACTGAGGATTATATCAAATTCAATCATAGGCATGATGATGAGATCAGCAGATAAAGAACATTTATGTGCCTTAATGGGGACTGATTCACAAAACATTGTTGCAATGATACTTCCCTTAGGAGTTTTAACCGACAACTCCCATGTTAAATAAAATTGGAAATATATAATTCTTAGTAAACTGGGAAGATATGAAACAATGCAATGATCCAGAATCAAATGCATTTTCTAAACTTGAGGAAACCATTAAATTACCTACCACCACGTCTTTTGGAGCTTGTACCTCAGCAGTAGTGATAGTATAGGCTTGGCCTTGATCCCTAAGCCTTTTCTGAGGTATGTTCCCCTGAATCATAGGAAATTCATTTGCATAATGTCCCATCTCCCTAAAATTGTAGAATTAGACATCGGTAGCTTCCTTCTTCCCCTTGCAATCACGAGCTTGGTGTCCTTTTTCACCACACTTGTAACAGACTCCCGTTCCTTTTAAGCAGGTACCGGGGTGTTTCTTCCCACATTTACTACAGGATGGATATTCAACTTTTTCCTTCTTCCCTTTATTTCCATTCCCAGATTGACCAGCAGATCTATTCTTCTCTTGCTTTGCTTTAAAGTAATATGACTTAGATAATTCTTTCTCTGTCTTAATAGCGCATGAGACAATGTATTTGTACGACGAAAGGGATTGTGAGACTAATGCTCGATGGAGAAATGGTTTTAACCCATCAAAGAAATGATCAATCTTACTTCTTGGGTTAAGTATATAATCTCAAGTATACCTTTCTAACCTTGTAAAGTTAGCCTCATACTTTGCGACATTCTCATCCTCCTTTTGTCTCAGACTCAGAAATTGTCTTTCCATATCTTCTCAATGGTCACGATGAAAGTATTTTTCTAAAAACAGACCATTGAACTCCCTCCATTCTATATTTGATACTTCATCATCTTACTTCGTGCTTTGAATCAATGACCACCATTGATCAGCATCTCTAGTGAGGCGGTAAACTGCCATGATAACTTTTTCCTTTTCACTACTCCCCAAAGCCTGAAATATTTTATCTAGGAAATTTTTCCATTGCTCAGCTACTAAGGGATTTTTACTCCCATTGAACGTTAGTGGTTGTTTCCTCATGAAGAGATCTAACATTGATCCTCCACGCCGCGGATCAGGGTGCTCCATATGGGTAAGGTTATTATTCATAACCAAAGTGAGTTGTCCCAGTATGGGGATTAGCTGATCAGCACCAGTTGCATCACCAGCTCCACTATAATTATCTTGAGCAGGAGGGAAATCCCTACATGGAGTGTGTGCATTGATATGGTTTCCATTTCTTCTACTAGGCGCCATTTCTAAACAATGGCATAAACTAGATCAGTTTATGAATCAAAATACATAATTTCATAATTATAAAACACTTAACATAAATTTAACTATTTATGGATATAATCCATAATCATAAATTTTTTTTCTTTGAGTAAGTATATACTCATAAACCCTTCATAATGATTTGTAAAGAAAATGAGAGTTATCCTAAGCATATCCCCCGGGAGTGTCGTAACAAAGAGTGCAGCAAGGCCCGTTGTCGTGCACCAGTTCCCATTCAAGTCCATCTCAAAGTGGTGTTTTCGTGTTTTACCCCTAGGTACATCTGTGTTAGATCCGCCTCTACCTGCTCGTATCCATACATGGATGAATTGCTCAAAAACCCACAAAATATATACAATACCAAAATTCTAGGAAGTTCTTCTATACTAATCCTCAAAGTCCATCTTAGGTCTATGTGCTCTAATCAGAGTTTATCTAAATCTAGCTTCCAAGGTTTGTACTAAACTTTCTCTGATACCAATTGTAATGCCCCGACCCCAGTTACCCAGATTCGGTGCATTATTACATAACATTGGCATGATCACAAGAAAGATCAAGTCTCAAAAGACCGATTAGTTTAGTAGCCTTGGAATAACTAGATACATTCATAAAGTTTACATTACATCATAAAATGAAAACTACAACAATATAGTCTTCATAGTCCACACTCTTATCCCCTCACACTATCCCTACAGGTCATTTATAAAATACTTCTTCACATCCTGGGAAAAATAAAACATAGAAAGGGGTGATCTCAAATTCCTAGTAAGGATAACAATATAGCGAAAACGTTCATAAATAGGAATAAACATTTAAGGCAATGTATAACTAAAACAAAAGCCTTTTAAACTTGAACTTCAACATAATATGGCAGAAATAAAATGAAATAATTCCATTTACTTATTCACATGGATATTCTATTAATCTAATAATCACATGCAATATCAATAACCACTTTCATAATGATGAAATGGAAAATGCCAGACTATCATAACCACATAGCCAAGGCCTCGTGCCAAGAATACTAATAAGATTTTGTCAAGGCCTTGTGCCAAGACACTAGTTTGTCTCATGATACCTACCGATGCATCGAGGAGCTATAGCGGGCTCCACCCGTCATATATTAATTCCAATGCATTCCCCATATGAACAGGTTTAAACATAACATAAACATTCGTATTAAAACTAGTATACGAAATGTCAATAGTTTCTCCATAAACCATGAATGGTATAAAAATAAAACATCCATAGTCAAATAAATCACAAAAACATCAATGCAATATGGAAGTTTTGTATAATAAAAAATCAACTTCAAATAAGCTTAAAATCCATCAAAGGATGTTGACATAGATGAAATCAAAACTTTTTGAGAGAAATATCCCTTTTTTTGAAATAATTTAAAAGTCACATAATTATAAAATAAAACATTTACTTTGAAAATTTTTTTATAAGCTTGTAAGGGAAGCTTTGAAGATTTTATAATCGCGTAAAATAGCTAGACCCACCGTATAAGTTAAAAAAAACATTCTTACCTTAATTCTGTCGAAAAGGTTAAAAAGGACCTTGTTTGGAAAAAGAAGGAAAGATTCCTTTATAAACCACTTATACAATTCAACAAGGGTATAAATGAATTTAACCCATATTCTAGTAAATAGTAAAATTGTTTTGAAATACATATTTAAGAAACATGGATGTGGATGATAAAGAAGTCCCAATATATTATTACGTACAAACAACCTCAGATAATGAAGAGATTGCGAAATAAACCCTTACCTTGGACTTTTCCTTGGTTGGGGGTAGGTTAACCTCTTGTATAATGGTGAAATAATTGTTATTAAATTATACAAGAATCATATACATTAATATGATATCATATATGATCTTTTAACATTTATTTGTTAATAATATCTTAGTATTATCATTGTTTCGGGTGTTAACTTACTCATTTTCTTTTATATGTTTTGTTACGTAAGCCGTGTTTTTCATGGATAGGTTGTATCTTATTTATATCCATAATGATATAAAGTCCTTATATACTATTATTAATCATCAAATGATAAATATACTTTAATGGATACGATGGGGAATGAATCTCATCGCGTTCGTGGAGACGGTAGTCCGTACATACGCACAAGCGACAATATCATTCTTTTGATATTTAAATAATATATAATTGGATGTTATATCATATATAAAGAATAATTATCATGTTATAATTATTATTTACATGAATTAAACATCATTATTATACCCATCCAAATAATAATTTATTGAATAACAATTACACCACGACGTGGAGACGGTAAGCCGTACGTACGCACGTATGGTGACATGTCATTAAAAGGATGGATAGAATACTAAATATAGTTGTACCATGTTTTTAATAACATCAATAATATATAATATAATGGAGTTATTATTTTATAATGGTAATAACAAAGGAAGAAGAAGTGGAAGAAGAAAGGAACTTGAAAACGGGTAGTGAAATCATTACATCTTATTCAGGTTCATCCTTTTTATCTGATCAAAAGAGATCCTTAGGATGGATTTATGACTAAATTAATGCCTCTAGGATGAATTGAGGGAAGTTTAGAGAGTACTCGGGTAGGAGTTGGCCGAACCAAAAGGCTTTGAAGGTGTGAAATAATGATAAGGGGGAGTTCCCTTTTATAATCGGGGTGAGGGGAACCTTTGAAAATGCTAGAAATATTATTTTATAATAAATTCATATTTGGTTTATAATGGCTCAAAAGTGGATTATTTAAAGGTTACGGTGGGGATAGGTCAAAAAGTCACTCAACCAATAGGATTTAGATAGGTTTGGGTTACTATATTAACCTTATCTTTAAGTATTAACTCTTAGTTAATTAGTTTCACTTTTACAATGTCTCTTTGTATTTTTCTATTATATGGTTAGTAAACTTACTATATATATCCCAGAGACCCCAAGTGGTCCATTAATGACACACCTATCATTATATAAGTCTCTTGGAAGATCCTTAGATTTTTATGAATTTAATATCAATTAATAATATAATATTTTTTTTAAAAACTCTTTTAAGTCAATTTTGACACTATTCAATAATTGATTTTTTTAAAACTCATAACAGAATGATTACTTCAAAAAACGTTAATTAAATAAATCTTAACATGTAATATTATCCTAGAAAATTATTGTTATTTATAAAAAGTCTCAAATTAAATTTATTTCGGTATTTATAATATCAATTATTCTAATTTTTCATTAATTAGGTAATTAATGCATCACTATTGTGTCATACATAAATTAACTTTCATAATGTCTAGAAATTATAAATAAACTACCATTATGTTGGAAATCGTTTTAGCTTTCTAATTAATATTTATAGTCGAAAATACATGATATATAAACCTATGTAAAAATTGTTTTTCTAAAAGATATATGCTTATGTCATTTTTGTATTTATTTTAACTTAATTAAAATAAAGTGTCTCTATCACCTACAAGTGGCTCCATGGGGTCCCAAAATCAACCCAATGATGCCCATGGTCGGACATATATCCACCAATAAGGTTTGGACACGTTTTAGGGTAATTTAGTATTATTATAATATTATTTTTTAACCCTTATTTACCGGATTTATCCTTTAACCATGATAAATAAAATATTTACCGAAGTAATTATTCAAAATGTCTAAAAATAGAAGTTACCGATTTACACAATTTGTAAATCATAATTCCAAATATGGGATCCATTTTTCCAAATTCAAACCACAGAAGTGGCAGAAATTAATTTAAAATTAATTCCCGCAGTCAAAACAAAAAGCGTGTTTTTAAGATATAATAACTATCAAAAGATTGATACTTGTTTATGTTCGGTTTAATTGTGAAATTATGTCCAATGATGAAAATTGTATTAAATGGTAAAAATATATTCTAAATAAACTTTAAACCCACTAAAATTCATAATTTATCACTATTAATTATTCTGATTAAAAAAGTTTTTTTTTAATTAAAATTTAGTAATTTTAACTATTCATCAAAATATTAAAGTTATCTGAAAAGTACCAAAATTTCAACTTAGGATAAATTAGATACTATGAATCCAAAAATGAAGTCCATTTTGAGAGATAAAATTTTAAAAATTTTAAAAAGCAGGTATTACTATTCATAACGGCTAGTTTGGTTGGTTGTGGTGTGTGTTAGAACTCGATGTTGCGTACAACACACGCTATTGCATTATTTAAAGAGAAGCGTACCGTAGAAGTTTGGGGTGCTATAATAAATGATGAAACCTCCTAGTTAAGGGTTGATTATATAGATAATGTTGATGAAGTAATAAGGAATGATGAGACTGAAAGTTGTATGGAAGTAGACGATACTGAAGATGCAAATAAAGATATTGTTATCGATGAAAATAATGAATAAGATGACGATTGATGTACTATATTTATGTATTTATTAGTTTTTTTATATTTAATATTTGTAATAACAATTATTTATAGTTTAAATTTTTGTTTCAGATGGCTGGACCTGATGATCTATTTTTCTCCTTCACTAATGCCATTAGTTATTAGTTTTTTTTATATTTGACATTCATATTAAAATTTATTGACATGTAAGAATATAATAATATGCATTATATTTGTTAGTTCTTTATATTTGATATCTATATTAACAAATATTTAATGGTTGAATTATTATGATATGGTATTTATTTATAGGTAATTTTTATATTATGATATTTATTAGGTTTTTATATTTGATATTTTTATTAAGAATTTTTTAAAGGTATGATTTTTATATTATGATATTTATTAGTTTTTTTATCTTTTATATTTGAATTAATAATTTCGTATAGGTTAGAATTTATTTTCATATATCTAGAGATTCTTCTAATGATCAATTTCATTCTCTCACTGATGCCAGAATTCCTATTAATGAGCTCGATTCATACGATCCATAGGATGCTTCACATATTAGGAGGGAGTGTGGTCTTGTTTGATTGAGGATTACAGATCCTATTCCAGAGAAATGACCATCTATTAATTTTGATCCCATTTTACTGAGGTATTTTTAATTATATAGGATATTTATTTTATATTTATTTTTTGTATTAATTTTGATAAAAGTTTTCTAATTATTTGTTTTTATTTACACATTCCTTCCCATTTAGTTGTTGGGTAGGATGGTGTGATTCTAAGAAATTATTTTTCTAAGCCACAGGTGTCATGGGACCTGGTTCCCATCACCCTGCATCACTAGATATTCTACCACTAGATTGTACATTATTAAATAATATATACATTTTATAATTTATTTAATTACTAACATATTATTTTTAATTGTCTTGTAGAATTATTTTCTATAATTCATAATAACCTAAGAGAACCTATATGAGAGGCATGATATATTTTCAGACAAGAGTTCTTTTGTCAGTTTCTGCAAAACTTTAGAAAGTGTTCTATGAATAAAGATTCAACTACTATTTTTGAAAAACCTTGCATCTCCCATGAACCTGACTATATCTCAACTCCGGTAATGAGTGGATTGTGCTCATACTCACAGGGAAATAATTTTAGGAGGATTTCATCATCCGGATGTCAGAGATGAGGGAGGCAGGAGGTCACACATAGGGTCCAAACTCGTATATTTTGAATACATAGGTGACATATAGTTAGTGATATTATTTATTAATATATATATATTTTTAATAGTAATTTTTTTTATATCATATAGGTTTCTACTGAACCATCTATTATAGAGTTTAATGTTTATAAGAATAAATATACTGATCCTCATACAAGTGAAGTTGCAGGAAACCAATAACACCATATTGCAGTTTGTAATTTTTTTTAAAATTTCATGAATATTAATTTTATTGTTATTCTAATTTGTAATTATATTTGATGTAATCATATGAGACTATGACTTCTCATTCATGGTAGAGTCATTATGAGAGCGAACAAGATGAAACTAGTGATTTGGGTTTCGATTAGGGGCCCTAGATATAGGTGACTTTTCATGGTGTCAAGAAAGGATTGGTGATTGGTATTGGTTCTTGACTAACACATATGATTTATTATTATACTTCTAAGATGTCATCGGTGATCTCTAAGGGAGCTCGTGGATATTTAGCATCGATTCCATCATCCACTACATAGTATGAGAAGTGGTAGAGAGCTCAGGATGAGATTATACAAAGGATTCATAGAGAGAGAGGGAGGAGTAGCATGAGTAGTAGCATCAGAGAATTGAGAAGATGTTGAAGTATATGCGACGACTTGTGTGTGACATTGTTATGGAGTTTCCACCCTTAGATCCTTAGGTTGATCCTCTTCCACGTGACACCAATTGATAATTTTTAATTTTTTATTATTGTTTTATAATTTGGAGTGAAAAACATTTTATGTATGAAATGATGTATTACTTTTATGTTTTTAATTACTTTCTCTCTTTTTTTAAAAAAAAATTTAAATTATTATTAATTGTTTTTAATTAGTTGTAAATTTTTATATATTTTTACATAATTGTAATTTTTTAAATTTTATATTATTTTGAAATTTTTTAATTTTTTATATGTTTTTAATTTTTTTAATTTTTTTAACTTTTTCATATTTTTTAACTATTTTTAATTTCTTAATTATTTAATTTTTTAATTATTTTTAATTATTTTTAATTATTTTTAGTTATATTTAATTTTTTTAATTATTTAAACAGAGGTAATTGAAGAATATGTTATACCAAACGCTGTTATAAAGATCTGTAGTTTTATTGGATTTCCTCAATAATTTAGATACATTGTGAGAAATTTCTCATGAATATAAAATCCACTAACCAAGTTAACCTTGAAGGGTTTCAAGTTACAATGGATAGATGAATGTGAAGAAAATTTCAAGGAGATTAAGAGAAGTTTGGTCACTACACCTTTACTCACACTACCTTATAATATATAAGGGTTTTTCATATACAATGATTCATCAATGGAAGTATTGTGATGTGTACTCATATAAAATGAAATGGTAGTAGATTATGCCTCACATAAATTAAAGATTCATTGGAAAAATTGTCTAACTCATTATTTTGAGTTAATAATGGTAATATTTTCATTGAAGAAATACATGCATTACCACTATGGTTAAAGGTATGAAATATATACTGTTCACAAGAGCATAAAGTATATATTCAAGTAAAAGGAGTTGAACATTTTCCCAAGGAGATGCCTATATTTTGATCAAATAAAATGACTGATCGATACATTAGCACCCTAGTATGGTGAATAAGTTGGTCGATTCATAGAATATGAAGGATCATGCAACCCTATCTACAATGAGAATTTAAAGAGACCCAATACTAGTGAACTCACAATGCATAGGCCTTGAAATCATCAGGGGAGGGGAGAAATACTATCTTGACCAAATAACTGCTCAACCATCCATCCATGAAATGTTCATGGAGGGATAGATGGAGGATATTGAGATACAAAATAAGGTAGGGAATATTCAAGAGTTCAACTTTGATATTGATAGAATTATAAGATTTTGGAAATGAATATGTGTTCCATCAATACTATAATTGAAGAAGATGTTGTTGGATGATTCACATAGATCATCATTCTCTATTCATCATAGAAATAATAAGATGTAAAGATACCTCAAAAATAATTTCTAGTGGGAAAACATGTAGAAATATATTGGAGAGTGTGTATCTAAATACTTGGAATACCAACCAGTTAAGGTGGAACAAAAAATGTCTAAGATGATGATACAACCATTACTTATACCTATATGGAAATAGGAGAACATAACTATGGACTAATTATAGATCCTCCCAAGCCTTTTATAGACCATAATTCCATTTGGGTTGTAGATGATCACTTTATAAAGTCAGCACATTTGAATACTATTCAAGGAAACTTATTTATTTATCAATTATATAAGATGTAATTAAAGGTGGTGGTAAGGATGCATAAATTACCACTCTCAATTGTATCTAATTGTGACCATAGGTTAACCATGATGTTCTGGATAAGTCTTCAACAAGAATTGGATATAGATATGAGATTTAACATTTCTTATCATCCTTTGAATGATGGTCAATATGAAAAGAGCATTCATGATTTGGAAGATATATTTTGATCCTATTTAATGGATTTCAAATGACATCGGGATAAACACCTTCACTGGGTAGATTTATAAAATAGTAATAGTTTCTATTATAAAATTCCAATGGAACCATATAAGGACTGTATGGGAAGAGGTGTGGAAATCCAACATGATGAGATGAAGTTATAGAGAGTAAACTAATTGGACCAGATATTTATCCAGAGATGACAAAGAATATTAAAACCATTCAAAACCACATTAAAAGTATACAATGTTGATAGAAAAGAAATGTTAATTATCATTGGGTAGATTTGGACTTTGAAGTTAGAGATAATTAATCCCTTCAAATATCACCATAGAAGATGATTATGATATTTGGGAAGAATGGAAAAGTGGTGCAAAGATACATTATTCATTTTAAAATACTAGATCATGTGAGGATGATTACTTATCATATGCCACTTCCACCGAACTTCTCCAAAGTTCATTATATGTTCTACATATCACATTTTAGGAAGTACATACCAGACCATTCATATGTATAGAACTCAGAGTTAGTACAACTAAAACATGATCCCTATTATAATGAGAAATTAGTATAAATATTAGATCATAGAGATAAAGTACTATAGAACAAGACCACTCACCTGGTTAAAATTATATGGAGGAATAATAAGTTTGAGTATGAAACATGGGAACCTAAATATGTAATGAGGAAGAAATACCATCATTTATTTTCATCAGAGTAATGAATATTCAATGGTGAATTTTTTTTTGATGGGGGTAGAATGTAACACCCCATGATTTTACTATGTATTTTCCCTTTAAATAAAAACCTATGTTGAATATATTCTTTCACACACAACACAAAACTAAAATAAGCTATGATATATTTTATTGATAGAATATATTACAATGCAAGATAAAAATTAATACATTATGAGAATGAAATATGAATCATCATTCATAAATTTATAAGAATAATAAAACAAAAAATAACCGAAAACACCACGAACATAAAATATTTATCCTTATAGTTTTCAATAAAGATAATAACCCTGATTGAAACTATATAAATAAGGGACAAAATTATAAAAATAATAGAAATGTTGAAAGATAAGTAAATGAATAGGTTGAATAATTCTAATAATGTATGTAAGGCTATCAATATGAATTAAATCTAAAAATCATATATATATATTCATTGGATATATGGTCATTGAAAATATGGTTATTCCAAATATGGTCATCAGATATATGGTAATTATGCATTCATGTATTTAAATGGTATATTAAATTTTTAAAATTGTTAGTAACTAATTGAAAATAATATATTTCCTAAATAGTGTATAATGAAAAAAGGATAATATTTAATTAAAATATTTAATTTTATGTGATATATATATAGAATGATTTGATGTATTTTCAAAATTCAAAGAAATATTTTAATACAAATATTTTGATAAAATTAAATGGTTAGAAGTTGAATAAATAATTTTATTAGGTCATGGTTAAAATTATTAAAGGTAAAAAAATTATTTTTCAAATAAATATTTTTTAAGTATTTTTTGTTTTAATCTTAATAAATTATGTTGATCACTCTTAGAATATTAAACTAATGTAATGTTTAAATATATAAAAATATATTAACACTAATTTAATTAAAAATTGATATGAAAATAATATTAAGATCACATGACATTTAAAAACCATATATATATATATATATGTATATATATATATTATGTTTTCAATAGAAATTAAATTCCATATATTTATAATTTGAATTAGAGTAAATGGAGTATATATTTTTTATCAAAACATCTAAATTAAGTAATGATTTCAATTTCATTTTAATCCATAAAAATAAGTTACTAAGGTAAAAACTGAGTTACTAATATAAGAGTAAAATAGGGTAAAAAGGGTTAAACTAAGATTTATAGAAATAAAATATCATTAAAACTTATATATAAATTATTTTTATGAGGGAATTCATTATCTATCCCTATTATGGTCCACCTTTTATCCATTTTATTTTTAAAATGACAACCTTACACCTTAAGAAATGAGTATTTTTATAAATGCCACTTAAAACTCCCTTATAAAAGGAAACCTCCTCTATCACTCCCAGACCACTAAAAAAATAAGTTATCTCTCAAATAAATAAAAATTTTACTTCTATAAATTCTATCCTAGATGTTGGGTAGCTTCTAGTTCCAATACAGGATCCTAAAACTTTTATTCCTAAGGAACCTATGTCAAGTGGGAGCGAATTCATCAAATATCTAAGTTTTTCCCTAACTTTTTCTTTTACTTTCACATATCCAATCTTTATAAATCTTATTATATACTAAAATGATGTTATATTAACTTAATTATTATTTGATAAAATGATAGTACTATTTTATAACTCTAAACTTCTACTTATTCATAAGTATAACATGTTTTTATTTGGGTAGGTTCAACCAACTACATATATGATGCTATACCAAAAACATTATTTTTACCATGAATATGTATCAAGAAATTAATAATGTTAATATATGATATTAATGACTATTATATTTTATGAATATTTTTATAGAATGATATAAAAAAATGAATGAACATTATAAAGTAACTCATGGTTACTGGTAAATTACCCAGAACATGCATGTCATGGATTCCATTCTCGAAAACCATATTTATTCATTCCATTAAGCGAACATGGGACATAATAAATTGTGGGAAAAAATTATTCAACTAAATTAAGTGTAAAGGCCCCAACCCCAGTAGCCCATAGACGATTCCTTACTTTATTACATTGGTAATATGAACAAGTGATCACATCTAGAAGGACTGAATAATTTAGTATATCTGAAAAAATAGATACTTTAATAAGTCTTAAATTACAAATTAAAACTAAATACAAAAAATAAACTCATTTGGAGACATCCATATTCTCCTAGATTATCTATACATTTCAACCACAATATATATCTTGGTATCTTGGGAAAAAATAAAACATAATAAATGGGTGAGATCAGATGCTCAGTAAAGGTAAGAATTAAAACATAGGATATAATAAATAAAAAAATAATATGTAAAGGTTAATAACTAAAACACATGACATTAAAACATATTCTTGATCATAATATGAAAGGAATGAAATCTCATCAAATAATTCTATATAAATAATCACATGATAATGAAACTTAACAATAGATATTATACAAGTCTAATAATCCCATGAATTCTTAAAAACTATTCTCATAACATTGAATAGCATAATTAAGGACATAATAAACATACCATCAAGTCCTCATCTAAGAAGTATATATAAATGGGCAATGGCTCAGCCAAAACCTAGTCTAGTTTGTCTCATGAGACCTACTGATGCATCGAGGGGCTATAGCGGGCCTCACATGAAACATACTAAGTCCAATTCATTCATCATATGAAATGGGTGATACATAATCAACCTATACATTCATATTTAAACTAGCATATGAAATGTAAATAATTTCTCCAATTAGTAAATATAATCATAAACTATCTAGAGTAATATAGTGAATGGTATCGAGATAGTACATCCCTAATCAAAATGACCATAAAACATTTAGTATATTATGGTAGATGGTAACATAAGATATCAATATCAATTAAGAATAAGATTTAATAGAGGGTGTTAAAATGGATGAAAATAATTTAATAAAATCATTGATAATTTCTTGAGATAAATACCATTTTTTACTTGGGAAAGAAGAGTTATTTTTGGAAAACACTTTTTATTTGTCATAATTTCAGATTGGAAACAGGTATTTCAATAAAAATAAAAGGGAAGAAAAAATGAAATTATTTTTGAGGAATATTAAAAGAACATTCACATTTTAATTTGGCATTAAGGAGGTATAACCCAATTAAAGGGAGTTGGGTTTGAGAATCCCCTTACCACTTTGCAATTAATCGAATCGTATGCCCTATATAGGTAATAATTATGAAAAGAAAAATTGAATAAAATGAAGATAAATAGAATAATGACATGATATATCAATGGGTAGTATACATAAACTCCACATAAATAATAAGTGGTGAATAAGGAATGTCTCATAGAAATAAAACTAAGATGATAAAACCCTTACCTTATGTCTGAAAGCGTTATTAACATGTACTTAATGTCATAGGTAATCAAATTTGATTAATTAATTAATGAATTAATTAATTTTTATACATGAATTTTATTTATTATAATTTTATTAAGTTATTTTTTGGCCATTTTTATGAGTTTTAGAGTTCAATTTCATGGTTTATGGAGTGTTCGTTTTCTTGGTTTTCATGACCGGTTCGCTTTTATACAAGTATGGAAGTTCATGCAAAATAGGAATAATTATCCATAATTGAAATTATATTTTATTAATAAAATAAAATAAGTTTTAATGATATTATATATCATTTGGTTATATTTTTTGAGAATTACTAATTAGATTAAATGTTAATGAAAATGATTTAATTTATTTTGGTTGTTTTTACGACCGTCACAAACTTATATCATTTTATTTTATATCATGTTTATATATTGGATCCAAAACATTATATAAATTATAATATGTATAATAAAATCTTATATGACCATAATAATGGTTTTATAACCATCCTTGAAGGCGGTAATGGAAAACAAAAATGCATCATCCATGATGACAGTAAATTGACACATCACGGACGATGTTTTCATTTTTAGATTAAAGGGATAGGAGAATTGGATGGATGATGGATATTACATTAACATAAAAAAATTTATTATATATAACATAATGGAGTTATAATTAATTTTTTTAATATAGTAGGGAAGGAGAGGATAAGAAAATAAAGTAAAATAAAAGAAAGAGATGGAGGGTTTTACCTCTTGAGTTTCATGTCCTTGAGAACCTCCTTAAGGAACCTGGAAGTGGTCTTTTAGTAAGACCAGAAATACCAAAACAATAGGGAGAATATTTTAGAGGAATTGGGCAGAATATAATAAATATAAAAGGATTATAAGGTGTGAGGATAATGGGTGGTGAGGGGTGGTATTTATAGTGGAGGAGAGTGGTGTTTGTTGATTATTTACATCATTAGTTTATTATTTTGGCTCAAGAATATCAATAATATTGATTCTTGTGAGTATATACAATAACTAGTGCACGTGAGTTCAATGTAATGGATATTAAATTTAAAATACACCATAAAATTACAAAATTATTTATTTGGATTACAGTTTTAAATACATAAAATTACCATATTTCACTATTCAAAAAAATTCAATTGTTTTAGAAAAATCCAAAAAATTAACCCTTACCATTTTCTGATGCATATATTTCAAAAATAGAATCAATTTTATGAAATTAATTGTTTAAATATGATAAATTAAATTTTAAATTAAAATCATCATTTTTTCAAAAAATACTTATTTTAAAATTATAATTGATTTTATGGAACTTTGAAAAATTAAAATAATGTCTCATAAAATTATCTTATAATCATAAGAACAAAATAATAATTTATTAATATATTTTATGAAAATAAAAATTCTTTAAAATAATTCTATTAATTATAAAATTTAAAATAAAAATTTACGTTTCACAAAAGCACCAATACTTAATTTATCATTTTTAAAACATTTATTTACATATTTCATGATATAAATATATTATATTTTCATTCATCAGATACATAAATTTTATTTATGATTTAATATACGAGGTTACTATTATATTTTCCAAATTAATTTTCCTAATGGTCACATTACTATGGAAATAACCATGTTAATATTTAATAGTATATCATAGTTCATTTAAGATCAATGAATAATCTATCAAATATCTTAAATTTAAAAGAGATATACCATAAAATCATGGGGTTTTACATTCTACCATCCTTCAAAAATTTCGTCCTTGAAATTTCCATAATGTCACCTCATAAAAATATTTGGGTTGTTCTTCATCATAATTTCCTCTATTTCCCACATAACCTCTTAATTTTTTTGATTTTTTTCCAAAGTACCTTTAATAGTCGAGTCATCTGATTCCAGAAAACATATTCTCTAGTGTCCAGAATCTGGATAGGATTTTTACAATTAGATAAATGAGGTTTTGATTCTATTTCTTTAGAATTGAGAACATGAATCGGGTCTGATATGTACCTCATTTACAAAGAGATGTGGAACACATCGTGTACTTATGAAAGGATAGGTTCCATTTCCAAACGATAATTCATAGCTCTAATTATATTTAAAATTTAAAAAGACATGATGTACCTGGGGCTCATTTTACCTTTATTACGGAACCTTACAACACCCTTCCATAGAGATATCTTCATAAATACATGATCCCCCACTTGAAACTCCAAATCATTTCTCTGGTTATCAACATAACACTTTTTTAAAATTTGATTTTCTTTGATATGGTTTTGAATAGTCTTTACCTTTGATGTTGTTTCCTCAATAAGTTCTAGGACTATATGTTTCATTTCACCAACTTCATCCGAATAAGTTATATTATGACATCCCCGGACAAGTAATGATTCATATGGTTCCATTTGTATACATTAATGGGAACTATTATTATAAGAAAATTCAACCAAAGGTAAATACTAATCCTACATACTTTCAAAGTCAAGTGTGAATGTACTCAACACATCTTCTAATGTTTTGATCATCCTTTTTAACTGCCCTTCATTTTGAGGGTGATAAGCAGTGATCAAATAAACCTCAGTATCAAGAGCCTTCTAAATAATTTTCCATATTTTCAATGTAAAATGGGGTATTGATCATAACTAATCAATAGATGTGCTACATGATGTATTAAAACTTCATTAATATAGTTGGGTAAGGAAGTACAATGGAAAATATTCCCTTATAGTAAGGGAAAGGGTAGATTTGGTATGTTGATCAACAATTACCCATACTGAATCATTTTTTCATGAAGTACTTGGTAATACAACGACAAAATCCATAGTAATTTCATCTCATTTCCATGTAGGAATAGGTAGAGGTTAAATGAATCCTTTAGGATGTTTTATTTCAATCTTAACCTATTGAAAAAAAACATCTTGATACAAAATCATCAATTTATCACTTCACATTTTCCCACTAAAAATGTTCCTTGAAATCTCTATACAGATTACTGATATCATGATGTATAGTGAAATTAGAGCCATGAGAATCATCCAAGAATTCCCTTTTTAGATGGGGTATAGAGGGAACACAAATCCTCTTCCAAAATTTTAAAATTTCATTCCCAAACACAAATTCTTCCATCTTCCCATCATTCAAAACCTTCATTTTCTTTTTAAAATTCTCAAAATTAGACTAAGAACCTTTTATATTCTCTAAAAAGATAGTTTGGAAACTATATGAAAAAGTTGTGATGTTTCACCTTCCACGATAATTCTAATATATATCATTAATAGATATCAGTATATAAGATCCTTTTTTACACTCATTTTTTTTCATAACTCTAGAGTCCTTCCTGGTCAATGCATTTTCCACCTTATTTTCCTTCCCTGGGTGGAAGTGTATTGAATAATCATAGTCCTTGAGTAGCTTGAGCCATAATCTTTTCCTCATGTGGATTTATCTCTAGGAGAAGATATATTTCAATATATTTTGATACGTACATATCTCACATCTTTCACCATAGAGATAGTGTCTCCATATCATCAGAGAAAATATTACAATTGTTAACTCAAGATCATGAT
Organism: Viscum album; assembly: GCA_963277665.1. Lineage (NCBI taxonomy): Eukaryota > Viridiplantae > Streptophyta > Magnoliopsida > Santalales > Viscaceae > Viscum > Viscum album. The sequence goes on from OY728138.1 coordinate 1,322,841,989, forward strand.
TTGAATGGTTTGACTAATGATATTTTAATTTCCTTGACGCATAGTAAATAACTCTACCAGTATACATAAGGAAAAAACCAATTCCTTCCTTTGATGCATCACTATAAATCACAAATACCCCATTTCCCATTGGTAGAGACAAAATCAAATCGTTGACTAATATCCTATTCAATTCTTAAAAGTATTCTTCACATTCCTTTATCAAAATAAACTTAACACATTAATGATTAATATTAGTGAATCATTTAGCTAATTAGGAAAAATTATGAAGGAAATTATAATAGTAACCTACTAAACCAATGAAACTACATACCTTGGTTATGTGTTTTGGTATAGGGAATTTATGGACTACCTTTATTTTCACAGGATCAATTGAGATTCCATCCTTGAAGACAATATATCCTAGAAAAGAAATAGTTTCAAGACAGAATTCACACTTTCTAAACTCCCTATATAACTATTATCTTCTAAGGGCCTTAATAACAATCTACAAGTGGTTCTTATGGTCCTCGTAGATTTTCGAGTACACCAAGATATCGTCAATAAATAACATGATGAAATTATCAAGATATTAATTGAATACTCTATTCATTCAATCCATAAAAACTAATGGTGAATTAGTTAGTAAAAATGGAATTACTGTAAAATCATAATTACCATACCTTTTTTGAAATACTATCTTTGGAATATAATCCTTCATCACATGAAATTGATGATATCCACGATGAAGATCAATCTTTAAAAAATACTGATCTCCAAGATGTTGGTAAAATAAGTCATCAATGTGAGGCAGCAGGTACTTGTACTTTATCATAATATCATTTATCTACCTATATTCATTGTAGAACCTCCTATATCCTTTTTTATTCTTAATGAAAAGAACAAGTGTTCCCCAGGGTGAAACACTAGGGAGTATAAATCCCTTATCACTCAATTAATCTAGTTGTTTCTTATACTCTATTAACTCCACCATGGAAATTCTATAGGGAGTATTTGATGTAGGTATTGAATAAGTGACTAAATCAATAGAATACTCAACTTATCACTTGAGAGGATGTCTAGGTAAATCCTCAAGAAATTCGTCAATGTATTCATATAGAATGGGTACATCTTCAAATTGAAGATCACATTTTTCATTAGTGGGTTTTAACTGCTCTTATTATCCAAGAATATCATTTAGATGAACTACCAGAGGTGGATCTATATATGAATTTGATGATGTTGTCTCCCCTGTAAAGTTAGGAAATTCCATATCTTCATCACATATCATAATTTAATTCCATCTGCAATAATTATTTTCATTATATTTTGAAATCCAGTCCATACCAAGGATTATATCAAAATACACCTTAGGTATGATAAAAAAATTATCAATTAGATCATGTTTATATTTCATAATATTATCTTATGAACACATGTTTATTGAAATATGGTTTCCATTAGAAGTTTTGACTTACAACTCCCATGTTAAGATGAATTGAAAATATCTATTTTTTAATGAAAATTGGGAAGATATAAAGAAATAAGATGATCCACAATAAAATAAATTTTTAGATAAATTTTATGAGATGATTAAAGTACCCACCAAAACATAATTAGGAACTCCAAACATAGCTGTTGTGACATGGTATTGGTGGCCTTTTTCTCCACACTTATAACAGACTCCCTTTCCCAATATGCATGTTCCATGATGTTTCATTCCACATTTATTGCATGTTGTAAATTCTATTCTCCCCTTATTCCCTTTTTTCTTATTTCATTCCCTAGAGTATTCATCATCCCTCTTCTTATATTTCTTCCCTTATAATCCATATAAATTGGAACAATATTTCTACCTCTTGAGGGAACATGATAGTATATCCTCATATGATGATAATGTTTGGGAGACTAGGTACCTTTGTATAATTTGTTTAAGACCAGCAAATAAAGAGTCAATATTTCTCCTTGGATTATGTATATAGTCCACAATATGCCTTACCAACCTAGTGAAGTTGGATTCATACATAGAAACGTTTCATACTCTATATATATCAGAATCAAGAATTGTCTCACCCAAGATACTTTATATTTGCGAGGGAAATATTTTTACCAGAAAATTTCCTTAAAATCCTTCCACTCCATATTTTCAATTTTTTGTCCTCATTTTTGTTTTAAATTAATGACCACCATTAATCCACATCTCTTGAGAGACAATAAACTACCATGATACCCCTCTCCATTTCGTTACTTCCCAATGTGAGAAATATCTTCTCTGGGGAACATATCCATTGTTCAGCTACAAATGGGGTTGTAGTCCCATTAGAAGAACGAGATTTTTGACACATGAAGCAGTAAAAAATTGTTACACCGCATTTTGGACTAGGTTTCTCCATATGAGTAAGTTTATTACTCATTAATTTAGTTAGTTGTCCTAGTATAGTTATAAGTTGTTCACCTATATTTTCATCTCCAACTCCAACATCATTATCTTTTATTGGAGGGAAATCCCTACATGGAATACGTCCATTGATATATCTTCCATTCTTTCCACTAGGCTCCATTTACAAAAAAGGGATACACTAGATTAGATTATGAAATTTTAAAACTAGTGAAATGGTTAAAGTATAAATAATCTCAAAATCATAAGATTGTTTACCTTGTGAATATTCTCAAAGTCAGTTACAGTGTTATATTTTCCTAATATATGTTTTCCTAATATAGTTTCTAATGTTTCTACTAAAATTTCTCTGATACTAAATATAATGACCCCAACCCCAGTACCCCAAAGCTAGTGTCTTATTTTATTACATTAGTACTATGAGAAAGTGATCAAATACCAAAGGACCAAATAGTTTAATAACTCTAGAAAACCAGATGCAGACACAAGTTTTACATTACAACATAAAATGAAATACAAATTAGTAACTGCTTTGGAAACATACCTATTCTACAAGATTATACCTAGATGTCAATAATAATATACATCATGGCATCCTGGAAAAAAAATTAAACATAACAAAGGGGTGAGGTCAGATGCCCAATAGGGGTAAGAAATACCACAAAATTATCATAAATAAAAATAAACAATATTTCAAGGTGAATACCAAAAAACACATTCCACTAAAACATTGTCTTCAGAATAATATGAAAGTAATAAAAGATGATAAAATAATTCCATATAAATAATCACATGAGAAAGAAATTTAACTATTAATATTGTACAAGTCAAATAATCACATTGATTATGAAAAAATAATCTTATAATGAGGGAATACATAATGTGGGATATCATTAGAATACCATCATGTCCTTGACTAATAATTCTAAAAAAGTGGGTAAGTCCTTGGAAAAAACCCAATCTAGTTTGTCTCATGAGACCCACCCATGCACCAAGAGGATATAGTGGGCCTCTCCCGACACTTAATAAGTCCAATGAAATCACCTTATTAAAGGGGTGAAACATAATCAATATTTATATTCATATTGAAACTAGTATATGAAATGTAAATAATTTTCCAAATCAATAAACCTAATCATAAACTATCAATAGTAATATGGATAATTGTATCGAGAAAATACATACCCATTAAAAATCTTCATAAACCATTCAATATAATAATTTATATGGTAACATATGAGGTCATTATCAATTAAGAATAAGATTCAATATTGGGTGTTGAAAATGGATGAAAATTATCTAATAAAATCATTGAGAAATACTTGAGAGAAATAGAATTTTTTTTACTTTGGAAAGAATAGTTATTTTGTAAAATCCTATATATTTTTCAAATTATCAGATTGGAAACATGAAAATCATGGAAATGAAAAGGGAATAAAAAATTGAAAGTATGTTTTAGGAATATTAAAAGAACATACACACTAGAATTTGTCCTGAATGAGTTATAACCTAGTGAAAGGGAGTTGGGTTCAAGAATCCCATTATCACTTTGTAATTAATCAGACCGTATGCACTATATAAGTTAAAAATTATCCAATGAAACATTGAATACCATAAATATAAATATAATCATGAAATGATACATCATAGGGAAGTATACATACACCACACAAAAGTAATAAATGATGAATATAGAATATCTCATGGAAATAAAACTGAGATGAGAAAACACTTACATTATGTCCGAAAGTGTTCTTTACGTTTACTTAACATACATGATAGTAAAATTTGATTAATTAATTACTAAATTCAGAACCTATTATATATTTATTTTATTATTATAATTTTATTTGGTATGTTTATTTTAATTTTTATTAGTTTTTGAGTTCTATTTTATCATTCCATGAGTGTTAGTTTTCTTGGTTTTCATGATCAGTTAACTTTTATATAAGTATGAAAGTTAATGTAAAAGGAAAATAATTATCCAGAATTGAAATTAAATGTTATTAATGAACTTCAAGAAGTTAAAATGATCTCATATATCATTTTTTTATATGTCACGATGTTGATTCATTTGATAAAATGTTAATGAAAATTATTTAATTTATTTGGGCGGTTTTTACGACCATCTTGAGCTTATATAATTTTATTTAATATCATGATAATATATTGGTTCCAAAACATTATATAACTTATAATATGTATAATAAAATCCCATCTAACCATAATAATGGTTTTATAACCATCCTTGAAGGCGGTAATGAAAAATGAAAATGCATTGTCCATGAGGGCAGAAAATCAACACATCACGGACTTTGTTTTAATTTTTTCAAATAAAAGGGAGAAGAGAAGGGGTTTGATGATTGATATTACCTTAATATAACAAAATTATAGTATATATTTGATACTTTAGTTATCATTCATGTTTGGATGTATGAGGTAATGAGAGGATAAGAAAAGAGAATAAAATTAAAGAGAGGGAGGGAGGGTTTTACCTCTTGAGTGTCATCTCCTTGAGAACCTCCTTAAGGAACTTGGAAATGGCCTTTTGGTAAGACTAGAAAGACCAGAATGTGGGTAAGAGATTTTGGAGAGTATATGTTCTGAATATATGAACTATTAAAGGCTTATAAGGTGTGATTAGAAGGGGTGGTGAGGGGTGGTATTTATAGTGTAGGAGAGGTGTGTTTTTTGATTATTTAATTCATTAGTTTATTATGTTGGCAGATGACTATCAATAATATTCATTCTTGTGACTATGTATAGTAACTAGTGCGTTTGAGTTCTATATAATGGTTCTTACATCACCGATATAGTGGCCATGACACAAAAATTCATGTATTTGGCTTATAATTTTTAACATCGTAAATTATCTTAATTACATATTTACCAAATATTAAACTATTTAAAAAAATTTCACCATAATAATTTTTAGATGTGTAGATTTCAAAAATGGACTCCATTTTATAAAAATAATTTTTTAAATATTATAAATTTAATTTTTAACTTAAATTATCATGTATTAAAAAAATAAAAATTTTAAAATTATATCTAATTTTATGACACTTTGAAAATTTAATTAAGGTCTAATAAAATTATTTTATTATCATAATAAAAAAAAAATTTATTTATGAATCTATTTTTAGAAAATAAATTTTCTTTTAAATCATTATATTAATTATAAAATTATAAATAAACATTTATGTTTCAAAAAAATTCCAATACTTAGTTTATCATTTTTAATAAAATTATTTACATATTATATGGTATAAATATATTATGCTTTCATTCATAAGATAAAAAATTTTATTTATAATTTCATAGGTGAGGTTACTATTCTATTGGCCAGATTAATATTCCTAATGGTCACATCACTATTCCAATGGTCATGTTAATATTTAATAGTATATCACGGTTCGTTTAATCTTGGTGCATAAGCTATCAAAGTTGTTAAATTTAAAAGAGAAATACCATAAAATATTGGACTGTTACATTAAATAATCAATGAATGATGATTTTTTTTGAAAATAATAAGGACTAACATCACCTTTGTGAAACTTATATGAAGTAATCAAATCCATTAACATTCGACGATGAAAATAAAAAATAACTGACTAATATACTTTTAATGAATGAATATAGTTTAATAGTATAAAAAGTAACATATATGAATAAGGTTATGAAATAATTTATTAATATGGGTATGTTTATTATACATGAGATTAAAGAACATTCATGGAAGTCAGGAGTGAAAGGTAAGAGTTTCGTTGACAATGTAATTTTGAAGTCTGGATTGTTATGTTTGAACATTAATGTGGGAATATTATATGTTATTTATCCCTAAAACCAATATATTTTTCTCTCCTCTGGTTATTCATTGGATTTTCATATATTCTTACCATTTTAGTTTTCTTTGGTTCATAATTAAACCATAAATATGATTGTAATTTGATCCAACCGTATCTCTTCATTTAGGTTGGGAATCCTTCTCATCCATGTAAAAATTCTTTTTTTTTTCATGGATATTCTTATATATACTTCTATAATTTATTAAGTTCTGTCTTAGTTTACATTACTTTCCTTACAAAATAAATATTCATTCAGCATTTTTGGTTTCGTTTATTTCTAATAACCTTGAATATAAGGCCCCAGACTTAAACATTACTTAATAATAAGTTATTTCAAGAATACATGTTGAGGATATTTTCAGGTTTAGAGTTTTAGAGAATTAGATCATAAATCATGCATTACATTCCACATTTAAAAAAAGTGGTTACAGAAAAGATAGTATTCATTTTTTCCCATCAACAGAAACATATTTAAAACAAAACATGGATTCTTTCATGACACTTCCTTGACACTATCATCACATCATGTACCTTTCCCTTGACCTGTGAAAAACATTTCAAAAACTTGGGATGAGTATAAAAATCTCAGTAAGGGATATAAAAATATGGAAAGGAAACATTATTACATGTATACATAATAATCTATGAAATCATACTTTACACATAAAACATAAGCACATTAACATACCTCATGAAATCATAAGATTTATGAATAACTCATAGAAATCATAAGACATAAAGGTAACTTGAGGCATTCATAACATTCTTACGTAGGGAGTAACCCTCATGGTTATGTTTGGAATACCCATCACAATATATTCCCTAAATCTCTTCAGAGAAACCTTAACGTTTAACCCATTCATGTTACCCAATGCATTGGAGAGATATATCAGGCTCACCCACCCTTAGTTTATCACGGAACCACCCGTCTTCATAATAATGCCCAAGAACCATAACATAATCGTATCACATAAAACATGCATAAAGGAAACATAACATTTCCACATTTCAATCACAAGATATCAATAAAACACATTGATATAATAAAAACATTATGAAAACCATTTTCAATACCAAAATAAAAGGAAAGTAAAACATGGTATTTATTTTTTCATTTTTAAAAAAAGTTATGGCTTTTAGTGGAAGCCGAAACTCAAATAATGGTCACGGCGGCGGAGAAGTAGTTATCACCGTATAAGTACGAAAAAAAACATTCCTTTTTTCATTTAGTAAAACGCTTCGTATAAAAAATATTCCTTTTGAATAAACGTAAAATTAGAAGGGGTTTATACACCATATAAAAGAAAGTTGTGTACAGATCAAAATATACCTCAATGAAAGGAGATTGAGATGAAGTCCCTTATCTCGGGTCCACCTAGACTTGATAATTCTTTAACCTCATGAATAATAAACTTGAGTTAATTTATACTTTCTTAAGAACCTTTTTCAAGTTCATTATTCCTTTTATATCACTTATTACCATGTTATGAACACTATGTAATTATTTAAGTTAATAATGGTCGTTTTGTCGATCATTGGTACCTGAGTCAAAAATAAACTCTTTATAATTACAAGTTGTTCATGTGGTAAAATATAAATTATATACAGAATTGTATTCATGATTTATATATCATATATATCCAGTATATACATGCATTTATTATAGTACATAAAATTTAGAGGTAAGAAATGAAATGCACCGTTCATGGAGACGGTAAGCCGTACATACGCATGAACACTACTTTCATTTCTATTTCCAATTTAATGGAATTAAATCCTAATTATATAAAGGTATATTATAATTCCATTATAATATCATTAACTCCATCCTTTATATGTACAACATATGGCATTAACGAATCAAATCACTTTGAGGGGGCGGTAGTCCACACTTCCAAAAATGAAGATATCGCGTTTACCCATAATGGAAACCATAAAGGTATATAGTAAATGAAAAATACAGAATCTTAAGTAAAACATAAACATATTATATATCATATATAAATATAGTGACATATTAATGGCCACCTTTGAAGGTGTTAAAAGAATATTGAACAATCATCGTTTCGTGAGGCAGAAATTCGCCATCTAGGGAAACAGTATGTTCTTTAACCATTAGATGTAGGTGTGTGTAAGTGTAGATAGAATAAGTCTTATAAAAAAATTCTAGTATATTTAAGATAATGGTTTTGTTACAAAATAAATGAATAAAAATATTTTAGGGGGTTGTAGAAGCAAAATAATACAAAAGAACATTAGAGAAGACTTTACCTTTAAATCGGGTAACTCCACTTGGTTTGTACGAAAAGGGTTTCTTGAAGAGCTTTCTGCCTAAGGTAAGGATTCTAGGATTAAGAGAGGGATGTGGATAGATAAAATGAGCAGATCTTGGCCGATACAATGGCTTGAGAGGTGTGTGTAAAGAGGTAGAGGTGCAGGCCTTTTATAAGAGGAGAGGATGGACACTCTTGGAAAGTTAAGAAATGTTACTTTATTTTAAAATGAGTTTCGGATTTTAAAGGTCCCAAATTGAAATATTTCTAGGATAAGGTGTTAAGGGTTCGAAATATACTCTTACAATAGGTTTTTGACAAGTGTAATTCTTAGATGTCACATTATATTTTCATTTTATTTAAATCATTCATTAATGAGATAATTGCTGCTTCATCATGATGTCATAAATAAATTAATTTATTTAATGTCTAAAAATTATAAAAAAATACTATGATGTATGAAATATTTTAAAATTTCCAATTAATATTTATAGTCTAAGAGATTATTTACACAGACAAATCTAAAAATGTTTTACTCGGGTGATACAATCTTTATTGATATTCTCCTTTCTTTAAAAATAAAATGATAAAGTGTCACTTTTACCCAAAAGTGATTCCATGGGGTCCTTATGTTTTGAAAAAGGCATCCCATGTTCTTCCATGACACAACTAGTAGCATTAGGACACATGTTGGGGTCATTTGTTATTATTATGATATTATTTTATTATCCTTAACTACCCGATTGCTAATTAATCACGATAATTAAAGATAATTACCATCGTTACTATTCATAATGTCCAAAATCAAAAAAGTATTAATTACATAATTTGGACCTTCTGATTCCAAATATGGAATCCATTTTACCAAATTCCAATCATTAAAATTTCAATAATTAATTCAAAACTAATTCCCATTGTCAAAACAAATAGCGGGTTTTTTTGAAACAATATCTATGAAAAGTTTGGCACTTGTTTATGCCCAATTCCAAAGTGAAGTTAATTATAATGACCAAAATTGGATTAAATGGTAAAAATATATTCTAATTACAATTTAAAACCAATTAAAAAGATAATATAACAATATAATTAAATTTTATGAAAATGCAGTTTTGATGTAAAATTGAGTATTTTTTACTATTCATTAAAAAATGAACATTGTCAGAAAAATAGAAAAAATTTATCCAAAGTAAATTTCAATGTCCCAATCATAAATAATAAGTTTATTTTGAAAAATAGAGCTTATAAAATTGTCAAAAGATATATTTAAAAATGGTTCTCCATCAAAAGGCGGTAAAACAATCTTTTAAAAATATTAGAGTATTCCATGCTTAAGATTGGATTTATTCTCATTTTAAGCCTATAAAACACTATCTAATTCATAAATAGACATATATAAGAATATCTATTATTCATTACTTACTTGGGATGTTACATCCTTCCCCCCTTTAGAAAATTGCGTCCTCGTAATTTATTTACTTATCGAATAAGTGGGCGGTATTTATCCCTCATTGCATTTTCAGATTCCCATGTTGCCTCTTCACTCATGTAGTTTTTTCACAAAACCTTTACTTGATGAATCAAATTATTCCACAACACCTTCTCCATGTGTTCAAGAATCTGGACCGGTTGTTCCTCATAAGATAGATTCTCCTCCAGCTGAACTACCTCTGGACTCAAAACATGAGATGGATCTGGCATGTACTTCCTTAACATTGAAACATGAAAAACATTGTGTACCTAAGATAAACTCGGAGGTAAAGCCACTCAGTATGCAACTGATCCACCTCTCTCTAGAATTTCATATGGTCCAATGAACCTTGGACTCAATTTCCTTTCTTACCAAATTGCATCACACTTTTCCATGGTGATACTTTGAGAAAAACATGATCACCTACCTCAAAAGAGAGATCCTTCCTCCTGTTGTCCGCATAACTTTTCTGCCTGCTTTGAGGTGTTATCATGTGTTTCTGTATCAACTGAACTTTTTCTTCCAAATCATCTACCAATTCTGGTCCCATCAACTTCCTTTCACCCACTTCATCCTAAAAATCTAGAGTTCAACATAGCTTCCCATATAATTCATCAAATGGTGCCATCTCTATACTAGAATGAAAACTGTTATTATAAGAAAACTAAACCAAAGAAAGATGTTGGTCCCAAATTCCCTGATAATCCATCAAACAAGAAGGTATCATATCCTCCAATGTCTTAATTTTTCGTTCTGACTACCCATCGGATTGAGGATGAAAAGCTGTACTAAAATTTAATTCAGTACCCAACGACTTCTGAAGGCCTTTCCAAAATTTAGAAGTAAACCTAGGATCACGATCAGATACAATGAAGAGAGGAACTCCATGTAACCTGAATATCTCTTTAAGATACAAATGGGAAAGTTGATCTAGGGAAAAAGTATCTCGTATAGCATGGAAATGAGCAGATTTAGTCAAGCGGTCAATGATAACCCATATTGCATTATTACCTCAAGGTGTCTTCGGCAATCCCATAATGAAGTCCATGAATATATTCTTCCATTTCCACTCTGGTAATGGTAAAGGTTGAAGCATCCATTTCGGTAACTTCCGCTCTGCTTTAACCTGTTGAAAAGTCAAACACTTCATGGTAAAATTAGCAATATCTCTTTTCATTCCGTCCCACCATTAATACTCCCGAAGATCTCTATACATATTAGTACTGCTTGGATGAACTGAAAACAGAGAACTATGAGCTTCATATAACAACTCTCTCTTCAACTGTGAATCACAAGGCACACACAATCTCTTCCCAAATCTCAAAACACAATAATTATCAATGTTGAATTCAGGAAACTTACCCTTATGAACCAACTCTACATTTTTTTTCAACTCATTGTATTGCTTCTGTGCTTGATTAATTCTGTTTGATAGAGAAGATTTCACTGATACATAAAACAAAATAGATATAAATCCTACACCAACAACTTCTATGAAAAATTTCATCATATCCTTAACCAAAGGATCACGTTCCAAACACAACATTGTTAATGAATCATAACTTTTTCGACTCAAAGCATCATCCACTTTATTTTCTTTTATCGGATGGTAATGAATTGTACAATCATAATCCTGGATTAATTCTAGCCATCTCCTCTGTCTCATGTTCAATTATTTCTGAGTAAATATATACTTTAAACTTTTTTGATCGGTATATATTTCACACTTTACTCCATACAAATGATGCCTCCAAATTTTTAAAGCGAAAACAACCGCAGCTAATTCCAAATCAAGTGTAGAGTAATTTACCTCATGAGTTTTCAACTGACCTAAAGCATAAGTAATTACCTGACCATTCTACATTAGGATGCAACAAAGTCCATTCAATGAAGCATAATTGTAGATAACAAACTCCCCATTCCTGGAAGGTAGTGCCAAAATTGGAGCATTCACCAATCTTCTTTTTAGTTCCTGAAAACAATCATCACATTCTTTTGTTCAGATAAACTTAACACCCTTCCGAGTTAGCTTAGTCATTAGACTATATAACCTTGAAAAATTTATAACAAACCTTCGGTAATAGCCTGCCAAACCAAGGAATCTACGAATCTCAGTTACATTTTTCGTTTTTGGCTATTCTTCCACAACCTTTGTTTTTGTAGGATCAACAGTTATTCCATCTTTAGAAACAATATTACCAAGAAATGAAATTTGTTGCAACCAAAACTCACACTTGCGGAATTTCCCATACAATTTATTTTCTTTTAAGGTTTGCAAAATAACCCTTGAATGACTTTCATGCTCCTCTTTACTTTTAGAAAACACCAAAAAATTGTCAATGAAAATAACCACAAACTTATCCAAGAACACATGGAAAATTCTATTCATAAGGTCCATGAATACAGCTGGTGAATTTGTTAGCGCAAAAGGCATAACTAAAAATTCATAATGTCCATATCTTGTACAAAACGCGATCTTCGGAATATCTGCTTCCTTTACCTTCAGCTGATGGTACCCCGATCTCAGGTCAATCTTTGAAAAAAACTGAGCTTCTTGGAGCTGATCAAACAAATCATCGATATGAGGCAAAGGATATTTGTTCTTAATAGTGATGTTATTCAAAGATCTATAATCAATGCAAAGTCTCATTGAACCATATTTTTTTTAGCAAATAAAACAGGAGCACCCCATGGTGATGTGCTAGGTTGAATGAAACCTTTCTCTAATAAATCTTGCAATTGCTCCTTCAACTCTAAAAGTTCAATTTGAGCCATTCGATAAGGGGGAATTGAAGTTGGATTAGCATTGGAAACTAAGTCAACAGTAAATTTAACTTCCCGATATGGTATTATTCCAGGCAACTCATTAGAAAAAATAGCAGGATACTCATTTACCACTGGCACATCATTAATCTAAACAGTTACTTTGTTTTCAACAATATGTGCAAGGTAACATTCATTTCCATATTTTACAAGTTTCACAGCCTCTTGATATGTTATCAACAGTAAGGGTTAATTATTGTACACAAATTGAAAGTCTTTCTGAAAGGAAACTTCTTTAGCTCTATAGTCAATCTTCTCATGGTAAATATAGAGCCAATACATACCCAAGATAACATCAAACTCTACTAGAGGTAAAACAATAAGGTTTGCAAGTAGGTTATTTCCACGAATAAGGATAGGAAGACTCTTATAAATTCTTTTTTCCTCAACATTTCCCCCAAGTGTTTTTACCAAAAGTTCAGGAGTCATTTCTTGAGATGGTATTCCCATTTTACTATAATTGTTTTCAGAGATGAAAGAATTTGTAGACCCAGAATGAAACAACACATTGGCATAATCTGAGAAAACAAACAAAGTACCTGATACCACTTCTTTTGATGGACCAACATCTGCTGAAGTAGTTGCAAAGGATTTGACCACCCCTTATGCTTGTAGTCTGACTGCTTCCCATCACTCGACCTCTTTGTCGGACACTCATTTTCATAGTGACCCATCTCATTACACTTAAAACATTTCACTAACTATTAATCAAATTTGGTCTTACCATCACCTTGATCTTTTTCAGTGAAATCACGAGCATTATTTCCCATCTTACCACATCGGTAGCACTTTCCATAATTCATAAGACATTCCCAGCATGCCTTTTACCACATTTATCAAAAACAGGAAACTTAGTTTTCTTACCACCAGACCTTTTTTAAGAATTCTTCCCTTTCTCCTGCCACCTCGTTCTCTTCTTTTGTTGGTTGTTATAGAACACTTGATCATTGGAAAACTCCATTTCCACCTTCTCAGCACATTGAACAAGCTTTTCATAACTCTTGAACTCATGAGAAGCTAAAGACCTTTGATATTTTGGCTTTAATACTGAGTAAAAATGATTGATTTTACTGTCAAGGCCTCAGATAAAATTTGGAGCATACCTTGAAAATCGAGTGAACCTCTCTTCATAAGTATCCATTGAGTCATCCTATTTCCTCAATTCCAAGAATTTGTTTCCATCCTAAATCGAACAACCTTTGGAAAATACTTCTCAAGAAACATACCTTTGAATTCATCCCAGTTGAGAGCATAAATCTCACTAGCATCCCTGATATTTTTAACCATCGACCACCTCTGATCTGCTTCATCCTCCAAACGGTAAATAGAAAGACTAACCTTTTGATTTTCTGAACACCCCATGACATCAAAAATCTTCTCCAGTGATTTAATCAACCCTTCAGCTAGCACAGGGTTAGATAATCCTCTAAATGATGGGGGATATTGCCTCATGAAATGTTCCACCACTGACATGTTCCTCTACGGTTGATTAGGGTGATCTCGTGCATGGATACCACCATCATTTATAACTTGAGTCAACTGCACCATTACTGCAACAAACTATTCAGTTCCAATTCTGACCATCTCAGGATGCTAATTTGGATGGTCATTTCCTTCTGTATGCCTTCCTAGCACTTCTTCCTTATTTCCTCTGCGGAAAACCATTCTAAACAAACATGTCTTAGATGAATCAACATGGTAATCTTCAAATGCTATATCATTTTAAAAAAATATTTTTAGATAATAATTTAATATAATTATAACTCATAAAGTTAACTAAACCGACCTTTGATACCATCTATAAGGCCCCAGCCTTAAACAATACTTAATCTTGAGTTATTTCAAGAATACACGTTGAGAATATTTTCAGGTTTAGAGTTTTAGATAATTAGATCATAAATCATACATTACATTCCACATTTATACAAAGTGGTTACATAAAACATAGTATTCATTTTCCCCATCAACGAAAACATATTTAAAACAATACATGGATTCTTTCATGACTCTTCCTTGACACTATCATCACATCATGTACCTTTACCTTGACCTTTGAAAAACATTTCAAAAACATGGGATGAGCATAAAAAGATCAGTAAGGGATATGAAAATACGGAAAGTAAAAATTAGTAAATGTATACATAAGAATCCATGAAATAATACTTTACACAGAAAACATAAACACTTTAACATACCTCATGAAATCATAAGATTTATGAATAACTCATAGAAATCATAAGACATAAAGGTAACTTGAGGAAATCATAACATTATTACATAGGGAGTAACCCTCATGGTTATGTTTGGAATACCAATCACAGTATATTCCCTAAATCTCTTCGGAGAAACCTTAACGTTTAACCCCTTCACATTAGCCAATGCATGGGAGAGCTATATCGGGCTCACCTGCCCTTAGTTTATCACGGAACCACCCATCTTTATAACAATTCCCAAGAACCATAACATAATCGTATCACATAAAACATGCATAAAGGAAACCTATCATTTCCACATTTCAATAACAAGATATCAATACAACACATTGATATAATAAAAACATTATGAAAACCATTTCCAAAACCAAAATAAAAGGAAAATAAAACATGGTATTTATTTTTTCATTTAAAAAAATGTTATGGCTTGTAGAGGAAGCCAAAACTCAAATAATGGTCACGACGGTGGAGAAGTCGTTGTCGCCGCATACGTACGACAAAAAACATTTCTTTTTTTAGTAAAATTCTTCATATAAAATAGATTCATTTTGAATGAATGTAAAAGTAAAAGGGGTTTATACACCATATAAAAGAAAGTTGTGTATAAATCAAAATATGCCTCAATGAAAGGATATTGAGATGAAGTCCCTTACCTCAGGTCCGACTTGACTTGATCGTTCTTTAACCTCCTGAATAATAAACATGAGTTAATTTATACTTTCTTAAGAACCTTTTTAAAGTTAATTATTCCTTTTATATCACTTATTACCATGTTATGAACACTATGTAATTTTTTAAGTTAATAATGGTTATTTTGTCGATCTTTGGTACTTGAGTCAAAAATAAACTCTTTATAATTACAAGTTGTTCATGTGGTAAAATATCCATTATATCCAGAATTATATTCATGATGTAGATATAATATATATCATATATATCCAGTATATACATGCATTTATAATATTACATAACATTTAGAGGTAAGAAATGAAATGCATCGTTCATAGAGACGATAAGCCGTACATACGCATGAACGCTACTTTCATTTATATTTATTATTTAATTGAATTGAATCATAATGATATGAAGGAATATTATAATTCCAGTATAATATCATATATAATATCATTAGCTCTATCCTTTATATGTCCCACATATGGAATTAATGAATCAAATCACTTTGAGGGGGCGGTAGTCCGCACTTCCAAAAATGAAGATATTATGTTTACCAATAATGGAACCCATAAAGGTATGCCATAAATGAAAACTACAGAAGCTTAAGTAAAACTTAAAAATATTATATATCATATATAAATATAGTTACATCTTAATGTCCACCTTTGAAGGTGTTAAAATAATATTGAACAATCATCGTTTCGTGAGGCAGAAATTCGCCATCCATAGAAAGAGTATGTTCTTCAACCATTAGATGTAGGTGTGTGTAAGTGTAGCTCAAATAAGTCTTGTAAAAACATCCTAGTATATTGGATATACTGATGTTGTTACAAAATAAATGAATAAAAAGAGTTTATGGGGTTGGAGAAGCAAAATAATACAAAAGAACATTAGAGAAGACTTTACCTTTAAATCGGGTAACCCTTCTTGGTTTGTACCAAAAAGGTTTCTTGAAGAGCTTTCTGCCTAAAGTAAGGCTTCTAGGATGAAGAGAGGGTTGTGGAGAGAAACATTTATCAGAGCTTTTCTGAGCCAATGGCCTGAGAGGTGTGTGTAAATAGGTAGTGGTGGGGGCCTTTTATAAGAGGAGAGGAGGGGCACTCTTGGAAAGTTAAGAAATGTTACTTTATTTTAAAATGAGTTTCGAATTTTAAAGGTACCACATTGAATTATTTCAAGGATAAGGTGGTAAGGGTTCGAAATATACACATACAACTGGTTTTTGACAAGTTTAAGTCTTATATTTTAAATTATCTTTTCATTTTATTTAAATCGTTCATTAATGAGATAATCGCTGCATCATCTTGATGTCATAAATAAATTAATTTATTTAATGTCTAAAAATTATAAAAAAAATACTATGATTTAGGAAATCATTTTATATTTCCAATTAATATTTATATTATAAGATATCATTTACAAAGTGAAAAATAAAAATGTTTTACTCGAGTGATACATTCTTTAGTGATATTCTCCTTTCTTTAAAAATAAAATGATAAAGTGTCACTTTCACCCAGAAGTGATTCCATGGGGTCCCTAAGTTTGGAAAAAGGCATCCCATGGTCGGCCATGACACAACCAGTAGAATTATGACACATTTTGGGGTCATTTGTTATTAATATGATATTATTTTATTATCCTTAACTACCCGATTACTAATTAATCACGATAATTAAAGATAATTACCATTGTTACTATTCATAATGTACAAAATTAAAAGAGTATTAATTAAATAATTTGTAACTTATGATTCAAAATATGGAATCCATTTTAACAAATTCTAAACATATAAATTTCAATAATTAATTAAAAAATAATTCCCGTTGTCAAAACAGATAGCGGGTTTTTTTGATACAATATCTATGAAATGTTTGGCACTTGTTTATGCCCAATTCCAAAGTGAAATTAATTATAATGACCACCATTGGATTAAATGGTAAAAATATATTCTAATTACACTTTAAAACCAATTAAAAAGATAATATAACCATATAATTAAATTATATAAAAAAGCATGTTTGATGTAAAATGCAACATTTTTCACTATTCATTAAAAATGAACATTCTCATAAAAATACCAAAAATTTATCCAAAGTAAATTTCAATGTCCCAATCATAAATAATAAGTTTATTTTGAAAAACGGAGCTTATGAAATTGTCAAAATATAGATTTAAAAATGGTTCGCCATCAAAAGGCGGTAAAACAATCTTTTAAAAATATTAGAGTATTCCATGCTTAAGATTGGATTTATTCTCATTTTAAGCCTCTAAAACACTCTGTAATTCATTAATAGACATAGATAAGAATATATATTATTCATTACTTTCGTAGGATGTTACATTGACCTTCCTTATAATATAAGAAAGAAATATCCTTTTTAAACATTTTACCATACTGATCTAATTTCCCACCACTATAATTTGTTTATTTAGAAAACTTAGTCCCTATGTTTTCTTGGATTTTCAATGAAATTTATATTTCCTTTGGTAAAAATAATTTTCTTTTTAAAAGTTTTTAAAAATGTAAAGGATATTTAATTTTAATTTATCTATAAAAGGGGTTTTCATCTATATCAACATCCTTTAATATTTTATATGATTCACTGGGAGTATTCTGTAATGATATAATTCGCCCTCTTTCTCTTCATGTCTTATGATAATGTCCTATAGATGTTTTTATAGAACCCATTTCATTCCCATGGGAAATAAAGCTTTAATGGAATTATGAATGTTATAAATTTCATCCGGCATACATATGTATGGTTTATCATTATGTGATGGGTGGGTCTACTGTATTCCAAAAATACATTGGGTAATGTTTTATATCTCATGATATGAAGATGATATAAGGGTGGTAAGCTCAAGTTGACTTTATTAAGGGATGTAGGTGGTTCACCCATTTCTACTATATTATGGGAATGTGGTCAGCCTATTCCATTATGATTTGAATCCTTCGTCAGTTTCCTTTATATAATTTATGGTTTCTATGATTATATATGGCACATTCTTATGTTACACAATATACCTATGTTATGTTCCCATGGATAATGATGATTTAATCATGTTTCTTCACTACTATGAAACCTATAATATATTATTCTAAAATAATATTACTTTGAATCATGTTTTATTATATTTGTTTTATTGGTTATTATTATCGTACGTTATGTCTATGAATCTTAATTATGTTCTCATACCCATATGCTAATCTAATACTCACTTATGATCTTCGATTGATGCCTATTATGTTTACCCTTACTGATAATTTAATATCTCCCTTTCTTAAGCTTTTATTCCATAGGTTACAATAAGAGTATTATTTTGATCAGTCTAAAAGGTTATCATGTGATAAGACTATTTGTGAGAGATGTTTTCAATGTTTTAAAATAAGTTATTTTTTATCTAATCTCTAATCACACTAAACATATACCGTAACATCCTAACCCCGACCCGTTGGATTGGGAAGGGATAAAATTCCACTACCCATAGGTGAAACCTCCATATGTAATGATCTGACCTAGGGTACCCTCCAAAACTAGGAACTGACCCAATCCACCACATACTTGAAGAGAATTCCAGATCCCCATGGGTTGACGAATAACACCCAAAGATCAATCAAAAACAAGAGAAAATGTTTTCTCCCAACCTGAAACAACATACAAGGAATATTTATATATATACACATTGGAAAGAACAATAGAATAAAACCAAAAGGTACATATTCCATAACCAAATAGAAAAGGTGGTAGCGAAATAACCTGGAAGATAGATAAAACTAAAGGTACATGTCTTAAAAAACCGAAAAAGGGCAGTTAAACCCAAAAAACACTACTCCATGTGAAATGTGAGAAATGAACCACCATATATCCACCATATACTTATACCTAGATGACATGAATCATGATACCTCATTATAGAATATTTTCTTTGCCTACATCAAAATACAATACATGGTCTACACACCACCATTGGGGTGTGAAAGGTCTGAGCTAAATAGGCTCAGTAGGATCCCATACATGTGTGAAGGACCCCAGAACACCATGATAGGGGAGGGGTGAATCAGGGTTTCAATTTTTTCTTAAAAATAATAGATCTTGTTCCCATTTTTAGGAACCTATTAAACATATTTTATAGTAATTTATAGAAATTTAAACATTTACATGCAACAATACAACACATCAATATTTACACAGTTCACCACTAAGGTCTAGTCGAAGGAGAATATGATGACAGATTGTCAGTCGAACCTAAATCCACTAATATTCATTATATTTAAAAGAAAGAAGTTTTGGCATAGTTTCTCTATTCCAGGTGCAATGCCTTAATAATGTTTTAGGGATAGAAAACTATGTCCCTCAGATCACTTCCATCGACCCCCCTAGCTCATTGCTTTGAGAGAAGTCTAACTTAGTTTATCGACTTGAAGGTCACTTCAATGGTTTGGAATTAAATTATTTGTCCCTAAATAATACCAAGACTCCACTTTCACCATAAAACAGAGTTGATGAACTCTAAAAGCACAAATCACTTAAACTATATATTCAAAACTACGTTTCATGAAGCTCCTTTACGAAGCTCCCTTCACCAAGTTCCCTTATCTATAAAAAACAAAATATCTTCGAGAAACAAAATCCTTTGCAAAGCTCACTGAGTCAACATGAAATACCCTATCACAGTGAAACACTCAATACTTAGAAGCATTGGAATCCGTCAAGACTAAGTTATTATTTTCACGATGATCATGCTCCCATAGAAACCTAGTTTCATGGAGATCACCATGCTTTAAAAAAGTAGATATATTTAGTATTCTCTCTAAATTATTCGTGTTGAGTGAAGAAGGATAAGTTATTATTTATAGGATTGATCATCCACGATTCTCCACCACCTCTAGCATGATTTTTGGATATTTAAAAAATGCATTCATAATGATCCTCCCTTTTTGATGCTCTAAAGAAATTCATTATTCTCAATGATCTCTATAGTCATAGAGACTTCCGTCAAAATATCATGCAGTCAAGATGCTCCTATTCTCATAATTGTGAAGAAACATCATCTCTATTCATGATTATCCTCATCTTTGTGAACATAATCCTAGGATTTATGAATTCCATTCCATTACCATATTTATGAAAATTTTATTCCGGAAAACTACCTTTCATGATGCTCATTGTAAACACGAAGCACACCATTAGAAATAAAAAATCCTTTGCGAAACACAACTCATCTATCCATTATTATTAAACCTCATGAATTTTCCATATTTTCATAATTCCTTCAAGGAAATAAACTTTTCACAAATCGAGCTAACTTCCAAATTTTGGACCCCAAAAATTTGGCAAATAATGGGAAATGATGCGACCATTAGTTCTAATGTCTGCTTCAATTGTAAGATATATTTCTTTATAAACTCCCTGATCTTCCATTTTACATATTGACAATAAAAAAACTATACTCCATAAAATAAAAAAATATTATTGGTTCCAAAAATCTCCCCCTTTGTGTCTGTTTTCAATCTACAGATAAATTCAACGAAGCACCAGCCAGAAAAAATATGATATGAAAGAAATAACTCATCCAACACTTTATGTGTACATGAGAAATGAGATATATATATATATATATATATAAAGATAGGAATCATTAATTGGGTTCTCATGTATTTTAATTCTTAAATATGTCCAAGAAATTATCTGACTATGCCACATAAGCATTACATGCCCTGAACAATTTTCTCATAACACTAAATACTCATTTTCACCCTTCACAACTCATCTAATTTCTACATTCCCCATTATCCTCATTTTTACCATTCTCCTCATTTTTACCATTATCCTCATTTGTACCATATAATTTATCTATTCTCCCCAATTTTATATAAACCCAAAGATCCTAATTTTGACTTTTACATCTTAAAAAATACTCCCCTTGGATCATATCTCCTCTATAAACATATATCAATTTAATAAATAGATTAAAGTAGTTAATTTAACTAGAGATAGGGGAACCCTCATAAACTCCTCATGAACTAAGAGGTGGTTGAACACTGAGGTTTAACCGATTCTTCTCAAACACATGTGCTGACAAAGGCTTGGTCAGTATGTCAACCACTTGATTATCAGCTCCAACATGATTCATTTTAATCATGCCTTGTTCAAATTTTTCCCTGATGAATTAATATCTGAATCAAATTTGTTTCATATGAGAATAAAGAACAAAATTTTTTGTAAGATCAATTGTGATCTTATTATCATAGTGAATGACCATTGGCTATTTCAACTCATCACCAATATCAATCAGTTATTTCTTCATTCACAGTTGTTGAGTACAAGCCTTTGTAGTGGAGATATTCTCATCTTCAGTAGTACTAAGAGAAGTACTTTCCTATTTCTTAACAAACCAACCCAAAAATTTCATTCCAATAAAGAATTATCCACCACTTGTGGACATTCTATCAACAACATCTCTAGATGAGTAAGTATAAGAAAACGTGGATAGTTCACTATCTCTTACTGCAACAAAGTGTAATCCATAATTAAGAGTGTCTTAAATGTACCTCATAATTGTTTTCACTACTTTAATATGTTCTTCCTTAAGATTAATTTGAAATAGGTACACTAATAATTTTTCAAAGACTATATCTAGTTGTGTCGCTGTCAAGTATAATAATCTTCCAATGATTCACTTGTACATATTGGGATCTACAGATGTACTATCTTCATTAATTCCCAATTTTTTCCCAACCACAATCAGGGTCAACATTGGTCTGGAGTCTTGAATATTGAATTTCTTCAGAAAATCCATTGCACAATTTTCCTGATAAATAAAAGCATAATATTTCCTTTGAATCACTCATATTACCAAGAAATACATGAGTTCCCTAATCATAGAAATTTTAAATTCTGATTTCATGTGATTACAAAATTTATCTACTAATCCTTATCTACTACCACAAAATATTATATCATCTATGTAAAACAGCACTAGGAAATGATATTTTGTAGAATTATTTACATAAATATTGTGATCCACTCCTTTTATTTTAAACTCAAGCTTATTTAGATAAGAATACAGTCAGGAATACCATAATAACAATGTATATTTTAAACCATAGAGAGCATTATTTAATATGAACACCTTCATCTCATCAT
Source organism: Viscum album (assembly GCA_963277665.1). Lineage (NCBI taxonomy): Eukaryota > Viridiplantae > Streptophyta > Magnoliopsida > Santalales > Viscaceae > Viscum > Viscum album. The sequence goes on from OY728138.1 coordinate 1,322,864,814, forward strand.
TAAAAATTAGAAAACACACTATTTGTTATATATATACTTCTTCTTATAGAACAACATTTAAAAATGTTGTTTTGACATCAATTTGAAACACTTTGTATCCTCTTTGAATTTCCATGGTAAGAAAAATTCTGATTGAATCTATTCTAGCCATCAAAGAAAATATTTCTTCAATATCAACACCTTCAATATGTGAATATCCTTTACACAATAATGAATCTTTGTTTATGATCACATTACCATTCTCATAAAATTTATTCTTGGAAATCCACTTCGTACCAATCACATTTTGATTTTCAAGTCTCTTAACTAGATCCCATATTTTGCTTTTATCGATCAAATCCAACACCTAATTCATGGATCTTACCCATGATTCATCCTTTTTATCTTCTTCAAATAAGGACGGTTCCATAACTGATAGGAAGGGTGATTAGGAATTATTCCTCGTTTTCCTTATTTTAGTGGGTGCTTTCCAATTTCTAATGATGTTGGATTGATCAATCTCTGCTATTCGATTTCTCATGTGAGGTTCATAAGAAATATCTTCTGCCACAGTTTCATCTTATGATTCTTATTATGAATCAATATCATGTTGTGATCTTTTAGCGTTTTCCACTCCTTCTACATGTCCATTTGAATCTGTTACATGTTTACTGTCTTCTACATCTTCAATCACATCAGCATATGACCCCCTTATAGTATTTGTGGTCTTATCTTCAATTATCTTAACATAACTACATTCCACAATTTTTATAAGATTCTTACTGAAACATTTTAAGGATTTTATATTCATTTGATATCTGATGAACATTCCCTCATCTTCCATATCACCATACTTTCCTTGATTTCCTTCTTCGTTTCTGATAAAGAATTTAATTCTGGAAACACAAAAATAGTTCAAATAGGGCTTCCTTCCATGCCACAACTCGTACGGTGTATTGGTTTCACTCATATAAATCCCTATTCGATTTTGAATATACACCATATCTTGAATATCCTATTTCCAATAATGATGAGGAATATGAATCTCAATTAGCATAGTTCTATCCATATTGTTTGCCTTTCTATTCCTGTGCTCAAAAACTACATTTTTCTATGGGATTCTCATAGTAGCCACCTCATGTTGTATTCCATGCTTCTATAGGTAATTTTCAAACTCAATGGATGTGTATTCCCCTCCATCATTAGACTACATAACTTTGAATGTCTTTCCAGTATCATTCTCAGCTATTTGGTGATAAGTTTTCATGAAATCAAGAACTTGTCGTTTTTTATGTATAACCATCACATAAGATATTATACTATAATCGTCAATTAAAAAAAATAAGTACCATTCTCTATGAGTTCCGACAACATTTATTAGACCACATACATCTGTATGAATGAGATAAAGAAGATTTGATTCCCTTTTCTTCTTTGGACGATATGAACTATAGACCAACTTCCCTCGTACGAAAGCTTCTTAAGTATTTTCCCATTCATGTTTCAAATTAGCGATATCCATAACTATCTTTAGCTTAGAAATCTTTTCCATGTAATTTTTATTAAGTTTACCCATCCTTCAATGACACAAGTTGTTTTATTCTTTGCACTATTAGATAGAAAATGTTCTCTTTGCTATCAACTTGATATAAGTTTCCATCTATTCTGAAACCTGTTTTGAGAGAAGTCACTATATTTCACCATTATAGTGAAAAAATTTTGATTGATAGGCACTATAAGTCCTGAGTTATATAGTGGACTCACACTTAATATATTGTGATGTAAACCATCTACATGAAGAACTTCAGTTTTATTTAGCTCGAAATTACCCAGTTTGGTACTTCCACTTCCTTCGATCTACAGAGCACCATCATTACCAACCCTTACTATTCCATCAAAAATTTTCGTAAAAATTTGTTAATAAGTTTTCATTACCAATAAAAGGGGATGAAAATATTCCATCAAGGATCTTGGTGTTGTTTCTCTTAGTATATTTGAGGGGTAATATGAAAGGTTGTATTTTTCAATTTTATACTTTTCCATCCACTAAATATTTGGATGAGGGAACGATAAAGATGGCCTTTCATATCTCTCTTCCTTGTGGGAAGGTTCTTCATACCCATACTCTTCTTCCAAAGGAGAAAACCTATTTGTAATAGAAACACTACCTGGTTGATGAGTATTGAATTTTCTTTGAGTTCTGTATGAATTGTTCATGTCTTTCCTCTACCTGTAATAAACAACTTTATTTCCAAATTTAGAACAATGAAAACAATATCCATAGAAATTATTTCTTCTATAATAATTCTAATATGATGTTTTTATCATTTTTTGACTTCTTAGATCTTACCCATTCAAATAGATCCTTGTTTCTTTGTAGTATGACATGATATGGCCCAAATTGGCACATAATTGACATTTCTTGTGGGTCTTTGATCATTAAAAACTGTTTCAACTCCATCTGAAACATTCTTATCTCTATCCAGCAACTCATCATCTATGAATTTTCCAAAATATTTTTTATCCTTTGCTTATTTTGAATTTGATTCACTTTCGAGTTCACTCCAAAGAGTAAAAACTTCTTCTTCAAGTCCCTCAATAGTTTTGGACTTCTCCTCCATTCTGGAGGTAAGTTAACTGATGAAATTTTCCTATTCTTCAATTCAAAGTTTAGTTTCAGCATATCTTCTGTGTTTAGAAAGGTTGTTGGCTGTTCTTTCACTACTTATTCCAGTTGCTCAATTTCAGCATCAAGCTGATCAACATATTCAAATGATTCTTCTGCAACTACTTCCCACTTTCGGCATCTGTTACATTGAATCTCAATCATTCCAAGAGAATCCTTTAGTTCCAAATTGAGATTAAAATTAGTGGTCAAAGGACTAAATCTAGATTGATATCCCAATGGGTCTCACTTTTCAATGGTAGCCATCATAGAATCATGTGTTCTGGATTTAAATTTTAGTTCTTCATCATCAAATAATTCATTATCACCATCTTCTTCTTCACATAAAAAACTATTACTCTATTGATACATTCTATATTTGAAGTCTCCTTTTTTGAAAAACATTTTCTGAGGCTTTTTTATGTTTCAAGATTCACTTTAATTATCATTGGAATTATTTGGGAACCAAGAGGCAATGTTTAAAACTCTGCCATAACAAAAACAAGCCAGAGGTAACTTCCCTTGAAATTTACCTTTTCCTTTCTTGAATTTCATAGAACTTTGAGAAATATGTTTGTTTTCCTCATTATCTACATCCACAATATCTCCTTAAATTTAAAATTTATCCATGGACTTGAATTCCATTTTCTTTCTTACTCAATTCGTTACTTCATCAGTTTTGACTCTTATTTCATATGTCACGAGACTACTTTGCAGATCATCCAATGAGAGATTAGATAGATCCTTTTCCTGAAGGGTTGAAACCTTTTTATTATAGAGAGGCGGAATCCTTATGAATATTTTCTTCACAATGTTAATGAATTTTCATTCTTCGTCAAGCCCTCAAATTTCTCCTGCAACTTCAGTAATTCGATTGAAGAAGGAATCTACATTTTCACCTAGATGCATCTTCAAATCATCAAACCTAATGTGCCAGAAAAATAGTTATTTCTTCTTCACCTTGTTTTCTACTTCATATATATTCTCTAGGTTTTCCTATATATACTTTTCTGAAGTAAAAGTTATCACCTTTAGATATATATGATTAGAAAGAGATATAGTGAGGGCATTCTATGCTTTAGCATATACATCAAGAATTTTATTTCAGTATTAGTCATAGAAATCCCTATTGTATTAGCTACTTGTATTTCTTATGTAGTGGAAAAAAGAACATCCATTCCAAGAGATCTTAGCTGAGATATCATCATGTTCTTCCAAATCTGAAAGTTTCTTCCATTGAAGAGGGGGAATCCTATTACATTGACTAAATTCTCCATGCCCACAAATGAAACATTTAACACTAGAAACCAACCTATGATACCAATTGATGGACCCCTGAACACCCTGAGAGGGGATGGATGAATCATGATGTCAATTTTTTCTTTTAAAACAACATATCTTGTTCTCACATTAGTAGAAACCAGTGAAACTGGACTGATGGTAATGTGAATCAATTAAAATATTTACACACAGTAAGAAACTACAAAAATTTCTACTTGGTTCACCACTAAGGGATAGTCCATGGTGCATAAATTGAAATATTATTAGTCATATCTAAATCCATTAATCCTCACTAGATGTGGAATACAAATGTTTTGACATAGTCACTCTGTGCCAGGTGCATTGCCTTTACAAGGTTTTAGGGACAACATATTTCATCCCTCAGATCACTTTTGTCGACTCCCCAAAGCTCAATGATTTGAGATAAGTCTAACTCATTTTATTTTCTTTAAGTTCACTTCAATAGTTTGGAATTAAATTATTTTCCCTAAATTAGCACGAGACTCTTCTTGCAACATAGACCTGATTTGATTCACTCTAAAAGAACTATTCACTTAAAACAAACTGTTTGAAACTGCCTTTTGTGAAGCTCCCTTTCCTTTTTAGAACAAACTACTTTCATGAAACAAACTCATTCATGAAGCTCACCGATTCAACATGTAATAACCCATAATTTAGAATCACTCAATACTTATAAGAATTATAATTTTTCAATACTAAGATAGTCTTTTTGTGGTGCTAAAGCTTGCATGAAACCCAGTTTTGTGGAGATCCCATTGCTTCGTGAAATCAAGGCTCTTTCATATTTTTTCTGAATTGTTCATGTTGATTGAAGAGGGGTAAAATATTATTTATAGGCTTGATTATTTGAAATTCTACACTACCTCCAGTGTTATTTACGTATCTTTAAAAAACACTTTTGGGGGACTCTTACCTTCATGACGATCCAAAGAAATTCACTATTCTCAATGCTCATCATAGTTGCAGAGACTTATGTCAAAACATCGTTCAGCTATAATGTTATTCTTCTCATAGTCATGAAGAAACACTGTCTATGTTTTCAATTCTCTTCATATTTACAAAAATAATCTCGGGATTTTTGAAATCCATGACTTTACCATATATATGAGAGATTGATTTCCGAAAACTACCATTAATGATACTCATCATAATCACAAAGATCACCGCGAGAAATCATAAATAATACATGAAACAAAAATCTTGTAGCCCTTATTTTCAAAGATCCTGACTTTTCCATGTTTTCATAAGGCCATCATTAAAATCCAGTTTTCATGATGCAATCCAACTTCTAAATTTTAGAACCCTAAAATTTGGAAAATACTGGGAAAAGATGCCACCTTCAATACTAATGTTTACTTGAACTATAAGATCCATTTCCTTCCAAACTCACTGATCTTCTAGTTTAGGATTGAAAAAAACACAAAACAAACTCCATACACAGCAAAGACCAACCTTAATTCCAACAAGGTGTTCCAAATAAAGTCTCTGTACAAATATATGAAAATTATCAACTTTTAAAGAAAAAAGGAATGAAAATTAGTTAAAAAAAATTAAATCAAAATCATGGTAAAATAGTTTCCCTTTTTATATAGTTCTAAAAAATCTAGGTAAAATAGTTTCAAAGAAAAACACATTTATCAAAGTAGGTAATGAAAGCTGAAATAATAAAAACTAAAGCAATGGTAAATCATGCCAAGGATCACTACTGCTCACACTAGTACCCAATGATTCCCATGTGCTACATCTTTCACAAATGTACCAAATGATTCCAATGTGCTACATTTTAAAAACCATTTCATCAAAAAAATTCTTTAAAACCTATTATATAAATTCAATTCATGATTCCCTGAAAATACCTTTCATTATAACAAAACAAGTGAGAACCTATCTTTTCTAAGAAATACATGGACACACTCATAGGAATAAATCATTCAAATTAATTTATAAAACAATTTATAACACCCGAATATTCAAGGACCAGAAAACATTGGTGAGATATGGAACCACATACCTCAAACATGGTCACACATATAAGAGGATGAGATCCAGAACCACCATAAGGAATTCATAATGGCAAACAAAGTCCCTATCAGTGATTCCCACATCTTATAATTTAATTATATAACAAAAAGGGTTAGCAATGAGGATATTCCCTAAATATATTGAGAACCATGCACACTACATAACATCCTACATAAGGGGTTCCCCTAGGCATAATATCATAGAATAGATCTAGAAGGAATAAAGGTGAAATATCACCACATGATCATATATCCATAAACACATCCTAACATTGCTACCGTAATAAGATAAAAAAAGGATAGGAAAATCCTCTTACCCAAATAAGAACAATGCAACCAATATGGAGATCAAGTAATGAACTAAGCAATTTGGAAGATGATGAGACATCTAAAATCACATAGAACGATACCTAGGGTTTGATATATGAATGAAAAAACCAAATGAGAGGAGATTCAGATTTGAAACATGATAAAACCAATTAGGCTAAATGGATTTACATCGCAATTCCCAGATTTATGATGTGAATCTTTTATAATGAGAGTACACTAGAAAACATTTCACCTTGAGTTAATTTTATCCTAGGAGACTATTTTATGAAATAAAATAAATATTTATGCAATAAATAGTTTATGACATAAAAATGGTTTTACATCTTGTTCCTTGTGACTCATTTACATCGTAATCTATAGTTTTATGATACAAAAAATTCCTACAGGAATTACCTAGCATAAGATCTTCTAAAAAACACTCAAAACAATTATCAATGCTCTCTGAACCATATAATCATATTCATAAACATTAAATAGAGAATAATTTTTATCAAGGATATTAAAAACTCACAAACATCAGACAATCCATCCCCAGAAAGTCATGTGGAAGAAGGGTGCTCTGTAAATAGTAAATACATCCATGATTTTTCCCACATATCTTGGAAAAAGAAATATCATCTCAATCCCTACCATGTTATGAGACAAGATATGTGGAAAATATCATAGATTCCTATCATTCGAACTGGCTATACCAACCAATAAGAAATCTACCCAAGCTACTCAGTGACCTAAAATGGTCAAACATATATTAGAAGTAGCTTCCCCTATTTCCCAAGATGAAAGTGACCCAATAAAGGAGAAGCTTTCTAGAAAAATTGGTCACCAATAGAAATGTACAAAGGAAAAAATTGACAATAACCCTAAAATTTCTTATAAATATGAGCTATAACCAAGAGTCAGTATATATCAGGGATCCTTGAAAACATCTCCTAAATGAGACTCATTCCCATAAGAGAGGCCTCACCCACCTCATCCCAAAAAAGATGTGACCTGCATGGGTTACCTTTCAAACCTTGGAGGGATTCATTCTGATTGATAATTGATAAATTTTATTATAATAAAACTTGAATATTCCTAGTTTGGTATCCATAGATCCAAAAAAATCTATGATTCCGACACGAATCATATCCTCTAGGATTTTAAAAGCAAGATCCATCTAACCATCTATTTGTGTGTGATGAATTTTACTCAAACAAACCTAAGTATCCATTGCCTCATAAAGGCTCGTCCTGAATTTGGATGTGAACCTGAGATCCTGATCTATGACAATTGAAGAGGGAAACCAATGTAACGTCATGATTTCCTACACATACATCTTACCTAGATAATTAAATTTGGTATTATATATTATTGGAATAGAATGATAATATTTTTTCAACTAATAAATAACCTCAAAGATAAGATTATTACATTGGGATGTTTTTTTATCCAAAAATGATGTCCATAAACACCTCATCGCATTCCCAAACTAGAACTAAAAGAGGCTATAACATATTAGAAGGCCTAAAGTTCTCTAACATTTTCTATTAGAAAGTGTAACAGAGGGATGCATAATAAGAAATGTCAGGCTTTATACCTAGCCACAAAAAAATGAAATATTTTTTCATAATATATATTTGTATCAATAAGGTGAATAAACCAGAAAGATTCAATATAGTCATGAAAGATAGAATTTATCGTATATGATAAGATGAAAAACTGATCCCCAAAATATAGAATACCATCATAAGGGAGAGACCAACCTGAAATGGTCTCCCCACTATTATAGTTCCCCTAATTTATATAAACTCATCATACTACAAATGAATTTGTATAATAGAATATAGGAGAGATGATTATAACTGAGCACTGGTTAGTACCTTACTTGATTCATCCTATTGCCAATATTGATGCATCTAAGTGAAGAGTCCCATCTGGTTCTACTCTTCCATCGATTCCAAAATAGCCTATTGTGTAGCTTTACGACTGAGAGCATAAACTATGACATTACCCTTCCCCAGGGTATAAATGATGATGAAGTCAAACATATGGAGGTATTACATCCACAATATCTAAATGAGATTCATGTACTTATAAAAAATGATATATCTCAAACTCTTATAATCATAAAAGTTTGTGAACCTCTCTCCAAAAATATAATTCTACTAACACTTAAGGGTATAAATAACTATAGAATGTTCCAAATCATGAGTGGGAAAATTCTTCTCATGTGGCGAAATATGATAAGTGCCACATGACACAACATGATCATCCTTCATAATAAAACTAACTAAACTAGAACCAAAAGAAAAACATTACCCTTTATATACCTCAACAAGTCCAGGTAATATTATAATAGGAGTCAACATATGAATCTATTTCAACTCATCAAAAGAAGACTAAAATTTTCCATCCCATGTAAAATTCACCACTTTCTTAGTAAGAGAGATCAAGGATGACTCAATATTTGCGAAATCATTTACGAACCACGGATAGTTTTCATCAAGACCTAATAATCATCGAATATCAAAGAAATTATATTGATCCTCCCATGTAAAGTCGACCTTTAATTTCTCAGGATTGACTATAAGACCTTGCTCAGAAATCACAAGCCCCAAGAACTTCACTTAATGGATCCATAAAATGCATTTTTAAATCTTTTTACAAAGTATATGTCTCCTCAAGATTTATAAAAATATATTCAAATGGTTCTCATTCTCATGTTCAGATCCAAAATAAACCAACATATCATCCAAAAACACATCGACAATATTATCAAGAAACTGATAGAATATCTATTTATTTAAAGTCATAAAAAATAAGAGTGTTATTAAAACAAAAAGGCATAATAAGATATTCATAATGTCCATACCTGATCTTAAAATAGGTCTTCAAGATATCATACTCCTAAACTCTAAGCTAATGATATCCTGACTAAAGAATGATATTCAAAAATGGATTCTCCCCCTTTAACAAATGAAACAAATAATACACATAGGGAAAATGATACTTTTTATTAACCATCACACATTTCAACTTCAGGTATTACACAAACAAACAATGTGAACCAATAGACTTCATGGTAGGGAGCACGAGATATTCCCATGGTGAAACACTAGGGAGAAATAAACCATTCCCTACCAGACCAACATATTGGATATCGATATCTTTTAGATCTATTAGTTCCATATTGTAAGAAGGTATTCAAACCAATTGTGTACCTGGAATTTGTTTGAACATAAAATATACCACCCTATTTGGAGGGAAAATGAAAAATTCATATTGGAAGACATTAGGAATGTCTTAAACAATCATAGGAAGATCACCAAAATAGGAAATGTCATCAGTCTAAACTACAATGATGGAAAAAAATCCTGAGATCTCAGTGGGGAGGTCCTGGATGACCAAACCTCATATACCAATCCCTATAAAACACTTGATATATCACATCAGTAGCAAGGAATGAAACATTCTAATGATAAAAATCAATATTAGTATGGTGAGAAATTGGCCAATCCATCCTGTTGATAAATTAAAATAAATTATGATCGAGAACTAGAAAATCCTAAACTAACTCCACATAATCTTTTGATAGAGAAAAATATAGACATCAAAACTTATTCTCTTTCTTTTTTCCAAGAGTTGTGAGAGACTCCCTAACAAAGTATGCGAGCTTCATTGGAAGTTTTAACACATCAAAAAAAAATACATGGATAAATGAGTGTGAGGAACCAATATTAAATAAAGCAGTTTCTATTAAAGATACAACAAAAATGATACTTTTCACTATCATCATAACTTCATCAACCACCTTCATAAAATCAATCACTGTGTAAAGGTTATTCACTCCTAATGATTATTGATGGATCCCTATAGACTTTGAATCATATGACTATGTCCTATTGGACTTTGGAACCCAATATCCTTGACCATTACATTGAATATTCATAGTCTTGAAGAACCTCTCTAGATGGCTATAGTGGATATAAGAATTTAAGATATTCAGGGGAATGAGAAAATTACAATTGGTGTGCCTTAGCTTTCTACACTAATAGCAAGCCAGGGGCACACTACTAGTTACAGCTGATAGCGTAGTGGGGGTTTGTTACTTCATATCACCCCCACCCCTCCTTTGATTTTCATTCAACTTAAACTTATTCCCTAGCATGTCACATAAAATTATAGTGGGTGGAAGAGAAGTGTAAGGGTAACCAATCTTACCCATCATATCCATATCTTAAATCATATCCCTATAAAATAAGTTATCATAGGTAGAAAGATTTAGAATATATATCTATGATAGGATATCTATTCAAAAACCCTACAGGTACTAATGAGCCTTCAATTAATCATTCTTAACTCCATCTAGAGTAAAATGAACTAGCTCTACAAAACAAATGGTGTACTCTGACACCAAATTATCTCCCTTCTACAAATAGAAGAACCCTAGATACATTTCCATCATCAGAGACTCTTAGTATAACTTTTTGAAGAAGAGGGTCTTGAAACCCTTCCAATCTATTCCATTGTACCGATCCACATGGACCATGGAATCCCACCATCACATTATTGGACCATCAAGTATGAAAATTGTTCCCAAAACATTGATAAACTCACACATGTCTAGGAATTCAAATATCTAATCATTCTTGTCCATCCATTCATCCACCTCTTTCGGTTCATCCATACCCTTAAAAGACATGGGATTATGACATATGTACACTCATGATTGATCTTTATCTCCTATAAATCTTATATTCACCTTAACAACTATCAATTGAACTCATGGGAAATTTTGGTCCATAACATAAAATACCCAAACAATAACCTCTATAAGATTATTATCCATAGGAGGATTCCCTTTAGGATCGTCTCTTGTTGTAACCTCCTGTTGAACCCAGGGAAGACAACTTAGAGGCATATAACATCCCACCAGAAAAAAATAAAAATGACCAGTAAAATAGAATAATATCATTTTAAAGTAGAAAACACATAAGGATAAACTATGATTTAGGTCAAAAATCAACACATGAGACACACATCCCATCATCCCATGATAACATGAGTCTTTTTCATGGTAAGATCTAGTCATGAAATCATCTCAACCTACCTCTCAAGTCCTGAAAATCCTATCTCATATCTAATAAATTCACAATATTGAGCATAACTTATTATATGATACAAATTTTTAATGAAACAACCTAGAGTACCCACTAAAATTTGAACCTAATCTGATCTTCCACATACCCAAGTGGAGTTCCCAATCCCCATGGGATATCGATTATCACTCGGGAGTCAAACACAAAAAATATAAAACAATTTCACCCTACTTGAAATAAGATACCGGGAATATATATATATATATATACAACATAAAGAAAAATTAAATAAAAGAAAAAAGGGACATATGCCATAACCAAAGAGAAACAATGGCAGTGATACAACTCAAAAGCCGGATAAAACCAATGGCACGTGTTCGAAACAACTAGAAAGGTAAGTCAAAAACAAAAACCACTACTCCTTGTGACATGGGGGAAATTCCCCACCATCTCACCACCAACTACCAATACTCCACTAACATGAAAGTCATTACCTCACTATAATTCCCTTCATTTTCCTGCATTAAAAGAAAATACAGGGTCTACACACCACCAAAGGGGTGATATGGGTGCGAGATAAATAGGGTTAGTTGGATCACACCTAGGTGTTCCACATCAAGTATCTATAAAAAAATATGAACATGCATAAATTTCAAAGAAAACAAGGAATGATATTTAACAAAAGAGTTTTTATATCAAAACCTTTGTAAAAAATTCCCCATTTTTCCATAGTTATAAACAATCCATGTAAAATAGTTTCAAACTAAATCACATTTATAAATGCAAGTAATCAAATACAAAAGAGTACAAACCAAATAATAGGTAAATCATGCCAAGGATCACTGCATTTCAGTCTAGATAGATCACTCAAATCCTAATAAAGAAAAGTGCATGCATCAATCCCCAAGATGAAGGAATAGTATATAGAGAGTGGAGGAACTACCTAGATAGTGAAACCCCTCAAAAATATCTAACAAGTCCCTGGGATTCCTGGACTAGGAAGTAGAGAAACATATGATGAATGAATCCCCCAATGAGATCAACAAATAATTCATAGTGCTGCACCTTCAACTAAATACACAAGGCTTCCCATGCACTACATTTACAAAAAAAATATCATTAAAACCATTATTTGAAATCCATTTCATAAATACAGTTCCAAATGACTTGAAAATAAATTTACTTTTATTTAAAGAAGGAAAAAATATCTTTCCTTAAAAACCCTTTTAAACACACACAAATCAATAAATCATGAGAAAACATTTATAAAACAATTTATAAAACTGTTGTATTCAATATTCATCCAACATAGGATAGTGGCAGAACAACCTAACTTAAAAGTGGTTGCACGCAAAAGGCTATGGGACCAAAAACCACTGAAAGGAATACATAATGATAAAAATAGGCCCTATCAACGATTCCCATAACATAGAATTGAATTATATAACAACTATTTTTGGTATATAGGTTAGGTCACACAAACATTGGGGACCATGCACGCCGTACCAAAACTAACATAAGGGGTGGCCTCCAGGAAGAAGATTGAATAATGAATCTAGATTGAATGAGGGAGAAACATCACTGCATGATTATAGATCTATAAACATAGACCAATGATGTATCCATAATAATAGAAATGAATTAATAGAAAGTTAACCTACTTAAATAGGAACAACACAATCAAGCGGGAGATTGAGTGCTGAATGAAGTGATATGGAATAGAAGGAGACACTCCAAATAACCTGGAAGGATACCTAGGGGTTGAGGTAGGGAAGTTAAAAACGAATGAGATTATATTCATGTGGGAATCTTGATAAAAAATACTAGGTTGAATGGATTTACATTTTAAATCCTATATTTATGAATTAAATCTCCCATAATGTAAGTATGTTGAAAAACAAGTTGTGTCGAGTAAATTTTACCTCAGTTTTTTATTTTATGATGTAAAATATTAATTTAAATTTTAAAGAGTTAATGAACTAAATAGGTTTTTATGACCTAATCCCTGCAACTTATATACATTATAAGATACAATATTAATATGTAAAATCGCCCCACATGCAACATCCAAACTGTGATCTACTAAAAAATTGAAGAAATGATTATCGATTCCCACAAGACTTGAGAAACAAACTCTAAAAAAAAGAGAATTTTTTTTATCTAGGATGTTACACAATACACATAAGGATGGAAATAAACATCTAGGGTTTACCATATTATTGGGAGAAAATTTACTATAATACATAAAAAAATTACAATAGAGAATCATCCACAATATAATAAATAAATATGGTCGATGATAACAAGTCAGCCAAATCCAATAGAACAAAAACATACAACAATTAGTCACAATAGTAAACAAACACCAGAATATTATATAAAACACTGAGACCCAAAGTGACACTGAGGTACCAACATAGAACCTTGACCAACTCCTCTACAATACTATATATTAGTTTCACCTCCCATGAAGTAAAAATGTAGCATCAATATGCTCTACTAAAAAATTATGAGATCCAGACCTTACCTGTACCATGATAAAAAATGCCTGTATATTCACTAATGTTCATATTTAGGGGTGAGTGTACAAAAAATTAAGAAATCCCCAAGACTTCCCACACACACCACTAGAACAAGAATAAGATAGATAACAATAATATATATATATATAAACCAATTAGTGTATAAATAATAATAATGTGAGATATAAATATTTATGTAGTAAAAGAAACTCACACCATAAAGGCTACCCAGGTCATGAACATACACACCCATGAAAGTTCCCAATTAATGTATCTACCATCCCATATGTCCACTGAAAATTCTAAACTCATGAGTGGACCTCATCCCTCTAAACCCAAGTCATCACATAGACATAAAATATAGAGATCCCCCAAATCAACAAAACATCCATGTTTGAACCAACATTTACCCAACATGTATCATAAACACATACCAACCATGTTATGCCAAGTTCTCACACCTAAAAACAATCCTTTATAAACAAATTACCATTGATTCATTTTATAAAGTACATTTTGGGAATCACCCCCAATTTGTGGTTTTAAAGTTGATAAAAAATAAATATCGCCACAAGATTTCCATGGATAAATTCATGAAATTTATTTTAAAGAACAAAGCCTTCAAATTCTACGAAAAATAGAGTGGGAGATACGCCACCTACCTTTAATGTGTTCATTTCAAAGAATTTATCTACAAAATCGAAGATCCATGCTCCCTTCACCTTCCCTATCACAGGTCACAAGAAATTACCATTAAAACTATTCTAGTCACATATATTCAAGAATGGAAGACTATGTCTAAGGTTCCTCCTAATAGAGTACAAGATTATCAAGAAGGTAAAAGAGAAAGAAAAATCCTTACCTTCGATTCCATTAGTCTAACCCCTAAGATTCAATTAAATTAACCTCTAGAGGGAACAAAATCTCTAAAATAGCCCAAAAGATTATAGAGGTTCAATATCCATAACAACAAGAGTAATAATGTCACGAACCAACCTCGGTCAACCCTGAACTAGTCACTCAAGCCAGTCTGCAACATGTCCCGAAGGGCGTTCCTGATCCCCATGAGCTGTAAACTAGTGCTGAGCATCAAAATTTAATCACTGGGCACTATTTGGCCCATAAAGATAAATATATAAAACAGAATGAACAGAACAAAACAAGATAAATAAATGACAAGAAGAGAAAGAATGACCAAAACATGACTATCATATCCAAGACTAAGACTCCACGTAACCCCGTGGGTTACTCTCCAATACCGAAACCAAACATCGTCCTAGGAAATCTGAAGCAGTGTTGAAACCTACAAGAGAAACTAAAAACAAGAAAACACTATAGGCATGAGTATTAAAACTCAATATGTAGGCCTAGCTAATCTATTCTCAATGCACATTCTTTAAATAAATAGAACATTGATTTTAGGTTTGAAATACAATATATAAATATTTGTTTTTCTAAACAATTTTTTTTAAGGTAAACAGATCACAATCATAATCAACTAACCTAAATTTCAAAATAAGGTGCAAGAGGAGGAAAGAAAAGGAGATCAAAAAAGGAATCATTCATTTTTCATAAAAGTGTCAAAGGAAAGAGTGATTGTTCATTTAAAACATTTTTCAAGAAAATATCTTTAGCAACCAAACATTTATAATTTTACAAGAAAACAGAAAACTAAGAATGGGTATCACGTCATATAGGGAGGTAAATAGTACTAACTGTAATAGTGTCAAATGAACATGGGAAATAATAGGAACTCAGAGGAAAACAAGAATGTTCTAATACATTTGACTCATCTTGAAGGCATGCCTACTCTAAATGATGTCATAACTCCCAAACGCCCAGTGCTTCCCTACCTGACCTAACTCAGGGGCCCAATCCCCTAGTAGAGAAAAATATGTACTAAGGTCCCCTAGCCAGTGCATGGTCTAAACTAGTGCATCAATCATTCCCAGTAAACCTCTTTGTTATGACAGGTTCCAATATATAGTTCGCAAGAGGTTGTTCCATACATTTCAAATAACAACCCACATATATATAACTAAACACACCACATAACTCAACACCACCCATCCACCTCAAGGGTAGTCTTTTCCTTAAAATAATAATTATACAAGGAAAGTACCATATTCAGGACTCTCCCATATCATGATCAATCGATGAGGCGAGAGACCCAACCAAAGAGGGGTTTTTCCAAATAACCATTCAAAAGTGCCAACCGGGACTTTACCTATTCAACACTCTAACATTTATCAAATAATTTATAAAACCATTTCCTGAGCAAATACAAACTTCATTTTACATAATACTGGACAAACGAGACCTTCCGCCAAGTGTTCAATAGTTTTCAAATTTTAAACCTTCTTTACGAATACTCATACATAGGTTATATTCAAAACCAAACCAACTTACAAAACCACATTGGATACACCAACCACCATTTTAATGTCAAAATATCATTTATAAAACCCATTCATGTCTTTATAAATATTGAACTACTTAGAAAATCCAAATGGGAACTTAACCAACCATTTGTATGAAAAACCTAACAAAAACACACCACACATTTTTTTTAAAAACAACCCATTTTTAAAAACATATGCACTCACTTATAATGACAAATACCTACTTGTAAAATCATTTATGGAAAACCAACCACCTCTTTAAATCCAGAAAACATTTATAAAGTCCAATCGGGCATTTGATAAATTATTAGTTTTCACATCACAATAAGACCACTTGAAAGAAATTCAGAATGGGCCTTACATATTTTCCTCAAACAGTGAATTCTCATACCACTACTGGAAAATTGTGTTTTCCCAACACTTTTATACCAATGGATTGAATAAACCATTGGTATAATAAATATTTCCCAACGGTTACTTTAAATAATTGGGATAATGGAATGAGAACACACTTTTCCCAACAGTTTACTCAAACCATTGGGAAAAGATATATATATATACACCAATGGTTTTTAAAAATCCATTGGTAAATACACTCTTTCCTAATGGTTTTAACAAATTGTTGGGAAAGTTTCCCCCAAATAGCAGCTCATCCAGAATCCCTCCGCACGATTACATCCATAAACCTAATCGCTCCCGACGCTCTCCTGATGATCTCTCTTCACCCCAAGGTATTTCTCGAGTGCTCTCTGAAACCAATCATGGAATTATTTACTTCTACACTTCTAATCTTCAAGTGGAATGTCATGAATCTATTTTTTTGTTATCTATTTTGATTTCACGTAAATGAGATCCCCGTGGTCTGCTTCTTCCTTTATTTATATTTCTCCTATCATGTTCCCTTGACACAAGACCCTTCTGCAAAGAGATGATCAAGAGAGGGAGGTTTTATATTATTTAGTGTGATGGGGGCCTTGGGTACACGTTCTTTCTAGTGTGAATCCTTTACATTTGTACATTAAGGCATTCTAGTGTGCCATGTGGATAGTGAAAACCCATTTGAGGTGTTGGATAATTGTGGTTCTGTTTTTTGTGGATTATGTTATCTCAATTATGAGAGGTATTGGTTGTATAATGAATATAGTTTTATGTGGGATTTCATGTATATTGTATTAGAAATATGATTCATCAATTTCATGTATAAAGTGATAACCTGTTTCATTGATTTGTATTATTTATCTTTCTGTCACTATTGATAAATGTAAGATGTTGTCCTAGTGTGGTTTTTTTGGTAGACTTTTTTTAGTGACACCTCTTTATATAAAGATATATGGTGACATCCTTAGTTTTTTTATTCATTTAGTAAATGGAATGTGTTTGAAAGGGATAATGGTTTGAGTCACTCTTTGGGGTTATATTATTGAGTGAGTTGGGTAAGTTGGAAATTGTTATGTGAGTTCCTTGTGGCCTATGGGGTATGGTTACAACCTAGAGCGGTGTTATGTTGGGATGTGGATGAGGGTGGATGATGAGATTGTCCATATATCGATTATATCATATGGGATTATGTATAACATTAGGATATTTCTGAGTTATAGGGTATTCCTTTGGTGGTATGGTATGGTCATATGGGATAAAAAAATTGAAGATGATTTGATTATAAAAATTTCACTTTGGAGGGGGGTGTGGGCTGTATAGGGAGGGAGGGGAATTTTCCACCCCCACCCCCTTGGACAACCCCCCTAGACACCACCCCACCCCTTGGACACCCCCACCCCTCTAGAAACCCCCACCCCCTTGGACAACCCCCCTAGACACGACCCCACCCCCCTTTGATAGCCCCCACTGACCTAGATAGCACCCCTTGGACACCACACCACCCCACCCCTAGACATCCCCACCCCCAGAAACCCCCCATGGGCACCACCCCACCCCCTTCACATCCCTCCCACCCCCTAGACAACCCCCTATATACCCCCACCCCCCTGAACACCCCCCCCCCCCGAACAGCCCCACCCCCTTGGACAACCCCCCCTAGACACCACCCCACCCCCTGGACACCCCCACCCCCTGGACACCCCCACCCCCTTGGACACCCCCCTGGCCACCACCCCACCCCCTGGACAGCCCTCCTACCCCTTTGGATAGCCCCCTGGACACCACCCCACCCCCTTGGACAACCCCCATCCCATAGAGCTAGTTATAAGGATATCCTTCTATTCTTAACCTTTCTCCATTTGTTTCACTATATATGAAAGATCACTGTCATTATTCCTTATTTCAAGTGATTTTTTAAAATTTTATGATTCACACTATTTTATATTGAATCAATGACTAATACTTGATTGGTAGATGTCTGTGAGTATATAGAAGATGGTTTATAAACTATCCCTTAAAAGTATCACAATTTTGTGTTCTTTATGATGTGTAGTATCATTGTCATACTTTATTATTAATATCAAATTTAAAAATAAATGTTTTTGTCTATACTTTATGAAATTAAACCTCTTTACGATCCAAGAACAACCTATTAGTGTAAAAGCCTAAAATTTATCCACCCATGGGGTGCACTTCACTTGGGGAACTAATTGGGCAATGAAAGGTATGACCATAGGGGTGCCGAGAATGAGTTATTGAACATGAGTGAATGATTTGGGATGCCTATAACACATAATGGTACCTGAGGCATATGCCTCTTATATTATACCTATCGAAAAAGAATATAAACAAATTTTAATTTAATTTTTGAGTACTTTTTCTTTGATTAATGATTTATAATTCCTTGAAGAAACCAACCAAGCATTCATGTTAAAAAAATAGCTTTTAATTCCATTTGGAAACTGCCTTCAATTAATGATGATTTGGTTTAGAATACCTTGGTGAAATATACCTTGGATTCATAGTGATTATGATTTAGGAAGCCTTGGGGAAATCACCCTTGGATTCTAAACTGGAGGCCTCTCTCTTTTCATAAGTTGGGAATTACTTCCTCCCTATAAATCTATTTGAAGTCAATCAATTTTTTAGTTCTACACTCCAAATATGTAATGCTTAACTTAGTTTTAATGTTTTCCATCTATTCTTCTTTATTTTTATTTTTATTTGACCTAAACCAGGTGGTGACGTGTTTGGCATGACATACCAATAAGTGTAGTTTGATTTGTTTTCTATTTTCATTTTACAAATCAAGTGTAATGATTAGATGAATTAAATTGATTTGAAGTCTTCATATCCACTCCTTTTTTGTAGTTAGTGAATCATATCAACTAATGGAGGTGCTGGTGAGATTTTTCCCCACTCAAAGATGGTAAATGGATTGTTTAGTCATATTTTCTCGAGGTGGGTAATGGATATAAGGATGATCCATGTGAAGGGATTAGGGACAGTTTTGGTAGTGGGGTAGGTGGTTTTCCTTTTTTTATTGGAGTGATATGGTACATTCTGTGGACTTTAGTTTGGGTGTTATTAAATGTACTACCTTTTTACAATATTTCCATTTTTAGCATCAATAACTTATTTAAAAAACTCTCTTTAAACATTCTGTATCTTTCTTGAAAAGAATTCACTTTGTAATATCTTGAATAGTATTCTATCAGGTCTATGGTGTCTTCTTGTAAGTGATAAATGAAAAAATTAAAAAATGCATCTCACCTCAAATTTAGGCACACATAATTGAATTAGTATATCTTTACATTGTTTTAATAGGCCACTAAATCAACTAGAAACTCATTAATTTTTCGTTTACTAAAATATATTTTTTATTAATCTTCAATCTTATTATATTTCTTATGATGAAATAAATTGTAACAATTATTTTTATAGAATTGATAGAATTTGGATGTATGAAACCGATCAGATCTCAAGCAATTTTCAAAAAAAAAATTGGAGAGATTTTTAGATTTTTCCTTTCCCAATTTTTAAGATAGTGGTCCCATACACTGCCCATGTTCTAATTGTGTTGGTAGACCTTGGTTGACTGGTGAAGAAGTCAGCTACCACATAAACAAATATGGTTTTCAAGCAAACTACTATGTGTGGTATCATAACGGGGAGAAAATGAAATCTCGAATTTCTGATGATCGAAATGAAAGGACTGGACTGGAGAATATGTTAGATGACCAGTTTCCATTTATTAATCATCATGAAAAAGAAATTATTTTGACTCAAGAAGACTTTGGTATGAGGACAGATGATGCATCTATTGAAAATGATGATATTGTCAGGGTGAAAAAATTGAATGATGCTGCCATAACTCCAGTATATCGACAATGCGATAAAATGAAAAATCTAGAATTTTTAATCTGATTGTTTCATGGGAAAACTATGTATGTTATTTATAATACAGTAATGAATTACATTATTACCTTCTTGAAGGATTTACTTCTAGATGATGAAGATATTCCCTCAAACCACTATATGGAATAGAAGTTAGTTAAAGAACTTGGATTTTCAAGAAACAAAATTCATGCTTGCCCAAAAGATTGAATTTTATTATGGGAGGAAACCGTTGAACAAAATGATTATATAAAATGTGGAACATCCTGTTGGAAGTCAAAATCTGATGGAACACCATCCCGCGTGCCATAGAAAGTAATGTGGCACATTCCATTGATCCCCAGACTCTAGAAAAATTTTATGTCTGATGAAATATCAATAAAAATGAGATGGAATGATACTGAGAGAAAAAATACTAATGATGAGTTGGTTCACCCTGAAGATGGATTTTCATGGATGAGATTTGATGCTCGATATCCTGATTTTGTAGCTAACGTGTGTAATGTGAGGTTGGGTCTTTCATGTGGTGGTTTTAATCTGTTTGGGCATATGCTTACTTCGCACAACACATGGACAATTTTTATACACATTTATAATCTTCCCCCATGGTTGTGTATGAAAAAAACTTTAACTTTCATGAGTATACTCATATCTATCCCTTCTGATCCCCGCATTGATATTGAGGTATACATGAAACCTTTAATAAAAGAGTTGAAACTTCTTTGGGATGTGGGTGTGCGTACATACGATGCATATTCAAAAGACATATTTCAAATGCGTGTTGCGCTTATGTGGACGATAAATGATTTTCTGGCTTATGCAATGATGTCTAGATAGAGCATGAAAGAAAAACTGTCATGTCCTGTTCGTAAGAAGAATACACGATCCAGAAGACTGAAACATCACTGTTGTTTCAGTTTTATGGGACATTGACGATTCTTTCCACTTGACCATCCATATAGAAATAATCATCGAATATTTGATAATAACATAGAGACCGATGATCCACCTCAGTATATTTCTGGAACTGATTTGCATAATGAATTGAAAGATTTCAGTTTTTCATTTGGGAAGAGTCAAATGAAATCTGGAAAGAGAAAGAATGTTTCCACTGAAACCTGTTACAATTGTAAGAAGAAGAGTATCTTTTTTGATTTGCTGTATTGGTCAACCAATTTGTTACGTCACTGCTTAGATGTAATGCACATTGAAAATAATATATGTGAAATGTGGATTTAGATACATTTAAATGTTAATGGAAAGACAAAAGATGATTTATAGCCTCGACATGAGTTGGTGGATTGGGGTATCAAACCAGAATTGTATCCTTTTCTTATTAGTGAAAATAAATGGAAAGTTACATGTGCTTCTTATGTGATGAAACCTAAAGAAAAAACAATTTCTTGAAGTATTAGAGTCTATTATAGTTCCTGATGGTTATTCAAGTAACATATCTAAATGGGTCAATAGAAGAGAGTTGAAGTCAAAATCTTTGAAGACTCAATGATTATCACGTTCTTCTACATGACTTGATTCCAATAGCAATCCATCATCTTTTGTCCAATAATGTAAGGGTGATTATTATTCAGTTGTTCCATTTGTTTAGAGATCTTTGTGCTAAGAAGTTTTCCATGTCATTCTTGTAAAAAATGTTGACATATTCCCCATTAATTTTTGTGTGAGTTGGAGAAAATATTTCCTCCATCATTTTTCACATGCATGATGCATATGACTATCCATATTCCCACTGAAATACTTCTCAGAGGACTTGTTTCTTTTCATTGGATGTATCCAACTGAAATAAATATGTACACATTAAATTCTTTTTTCCGAAACAGGAATCATCCCAAAGGTTCTATCGTAAATGTTTACTTGGCTTAAGAATGTATGGATTTATGCTCAATATATTTGTTTGATCTTACTACAAGAATGAATAAACCAATGAGAAATGAAGAATAATAGTATGAGAAAATCGAACCCAGTTTTCCATCACTTCCACAAATAGGAGGAATTCCAGGATAATATACATTGAATAAATTAAGCCTTGAAGAGCGGGAGATGTCACATCGCACAATTTTTTTCAACTGTGATTTGTTTGATGACTACATCTGGTAGCTAAATTGAATATGTATATCTTACATATACATTTATTAATCTATTCATATTTTTTATCTACAGGGAACATAATACAATGATAAATTGAAAGCATCATTCGTTATCTTTGAGAAGGAGGGAGACTTTGCATAACAAAGAATTTTCTACATGGTAAAAATTGAAGGTAAATATATTACTATTTAAAATAATTAAATCAATATTTAATTAAGTTTAATATTCATTTATATTGTAGGTATTGAGTTTTCCTACTGACTCTGTCTCTATGGAAATAATAGATTTGTCTTTTGGTCATAATACCATGGTTCGTGACTATAAATCAATTGTTATCAATGGGTACAAATTTATTATCACTAAACGAGAAAATAACATTAGAACACAACATGATGGTGTTATGGTTACTGCCACAACAGATTGTAACTCTATTACATCAGATAGTATAATGGGATTTGAAAATGTGGGTTATTATAGAGTCATTGAAAGAATAATAATATTGGATTATTACTCTCATAGACGAGTCACGATGATGAAATGCCATTGGTTTGATTCGATGATGAGACAAGGAATATTTATTGATAATGGTGGATTTCAAGTAATTAATATGAATCGTACTCTTTCTACCAAAAAACCATATATATTGGAATCAATATATTAACAAGTTTTTATGTCAAAGACCATCTTCAACCTGAATTTTGTGTCATAGTTGAAGTAATTCTATGAAATATTTTTGATGATGGTTATGATGGAATTGAAACTTTCCCTACTTCCATTAGAACCAATCCATTTATTTATTTTTATGACTCTAATAGCTCAATTGTTAGAGTTGATTGTGAACCTGCAGTTGTGGTGGAAAATATATAGATTCATCTATCCATGTTCTCAATTCTTTCGGTTTACCTCGAGTTGGGTTGTTAAGGTTGGTACTATTCAAATTAATTTAATATTGATTACAAATATGTGGTATCCAACTTGGTTGTTATGTGAATTTTCAATGTTTATTGGTTGGAATTTTTATTTGAATTTCATTTTCTAATTTGGAATTGAACTGTATTTAAAACTACGAAACCAAAATTTCTAGCTTGGTGAACATTTCAATGCTTCAACTATGATTTGTATAAATTTTTTATGACTCTAAGACCTGTCTTTAACATTTTATCAGGTAATGAACAAGATGGTTTGTATTCTTATACAAAACATGTATTGCAACCTGCATCATCTACCTGAGCTAAAGAAATTAAATATTTTGTTAATTTTGACAACTGCTTTACCACTTATGAATATTTTTAAATCAATGTTCCAAGATTTTAATAGAATGATGACACTTAGTAAATAATCATCCTACTAAAAATTTAATTTCTTCATTACATCTTGTATGATTTATTGACTTCATTATATATTTGTTCAAGCTCACCAAAAACAATGGTTAGTTAAATTATTCATGAACCCCCTATTCCATCTCATTTATTTTGTTTTTTGGGTTACAGATTAGTTATCCTTTTCTATTTACTTCCATATTTGTTTTCAAATGCAGGAAATAAAACCAATTGAATAGAGGCGACGAAAACAGATTATGGACAACCATCATCGCATGACTGAGCTGGGCATTCCACCACTAGTTCCTGCAGTGAGTATTTTATTTCAAATATATTTATTTAAATAATATATAATGTCATGTGATTAATTTTTTTTTAAATTTTTTTCAGGATCCATATATTCGGCCACAATTATTCGATGAGCAGTCTAGTAGTGGCCCCAGTACTCGGGGTGTTCGTACGAGGGGGTGGTATAGGAGCTACACGATCTGGTCGGCGTACCCGATTAGACTCTGCCCCTCACACTGACATATCATCCATCCCACATTCTGATACTGGTGTGCCATTAGCGACACATGAGATATTTAGGCCTCCCATGTTTTCACCACCCTTTACATATGTGCCTTTTCACCCGTCTGTATCATACCCGATGATGATTCCCACTCCCCATCCAGCATTTGGCCAGCCATCCCTATCATCTTCTTTTACTTATTCTTCCTTTTCTCCGAGCTTTTATATTCCATCTTCTTCGACTCCTTATCCTCTAGATTCTGTCCCTACGGAGCATACATTGGGACCCACTCCATATGTATATGGTGTTCCTTCGGTTTCTACTGATCCAGCGGTGCCCATTGATCATACCACCACAGGTATACTTCTACAACCATAGCAAATTGTTACACCATTATTTATTTTCATTATAACATGTATTGATAAAATATTTGTTTTTTCCTTCATAATAGATACATCTACTAATTGGAGCCGGGGGTGGGGGCGTACAATCATGCGTGCGGTGTGGAACTTCCACACATAGTTGATGGTGAACTATAATGAAGATAGTAGGATGATTGAAAAATCAGGGAAGCAATGTCGGAGATTTTTGGCGATGCTCACCAAAAACTCTGACATTTTATTGTTAGCCCCTCTCATGGAGACAACTACCAAATGAAGTTAAGGATAAAGCATGCGCAGATATATGGGTAAAAAAATCTGTTTTATTTAATGCAATATATTTAATTTTGTATTTATATAAATTAATATTTTGGTGTCAGTTGCGGTTTAATTTCCCCAATGGAGATGATGAATGGGTAGCACATCTAAAGGATTTAGGCGAGCTTCAGAGAGATTATAAGAATGAGTTGTACATTGGATGGAATGCTAGAGTGGGCCCAGAGTTAAAGGCATTCCTTGTCGTGGATGATTGTCCATTAGAACAGTACCGACAGATGATTACTCATTGGACGACTAGCCAATTTACTGTATTAATCAATTTCGAGGTATTTATATGAAAATTTTCATGTTTTTCGTTAATATTAATTATTTAATTTTATTTAGGATGCATTTGGAAGAAATAAATAAACATTGATGCTGAAAAATATGTCCACACATTGGGACGTACTACGATTCGAGATCATGGGAGACAACATGTATGACAGTTTATAATATTTCTTTATGACTTACTTTATATTGCTTCCCCCATAATTTATTCGATTGCTGAAGTTTTTGTATCATTTTAGTTATGAAATTACTGTTTTTTTGGTATCCTATTTTTAATTATGGTTTCCTACATTCAATGTCATTGTAGAGGCATAAATTGAATATAGAAGGACGTGTGCCTCGAGCAAAACTGTTTTGCTTAAGTAGAAGTGAAAATGATGGAAGTGCGGTTAATGAACCGACTCAACAACATATTGTATGCTATAATTTATAGATTTAACATTTTAATCTATATTTTTTAACTTAATAATCTATTTATATTTGTGACAGGCTGATTTAGAGGCCTTTGATGCCCAGGAACCTGACAATTTTGGGCCAAACGATCACATACATCAGGTGTTGGGAGATGAGCACCCTAGTAGAGTACACTAATGACCTGGGAGGAGTATAGTTCCAATGAGATATTAGACCTCCTCATAAATGAGTTATAGTGCCACCGGGTTGCAGCAGGTTAAGGCACAGGCAGAACAAGTTGAAAAAAGGGCTACAGAGATGGCAGAACAGTCTGCTAGAGCAAACACTGCATTTATGAAACTGATCGAAATTTTACATCAAACAATTCCACCAGAGGACAGGAATACTTGTGATGAATATATTTCATTGATGTGTTCTATATATGGTTCACTAGGTGACAGTTCTAGTGGTGGTCGAGATGATGGTGAGGAGGAGGCTGAGGTAGAGGACGAGGACAGTGAGGAGGAGGCCGAGGAAGAGGAGGAGCGCGAGGAGGAGGCCGAGGCGGAGGAGTAGGGTGATGAGGAGGCCGAGACTAAGTATGAGGGCGAGGAGGAGGGATAGGAAAATGACGGGGATGATGATGTGGATGAGGGATAGGGTGATGATGATGATGATGATAGTGACGGTGATGAGGGACAGATTGATCCGTTACATTTTCGACTGATATTACTGACCTTTGATGTTTATTGATTTGTTGTGCCTGAATATATGTGTGATTAGTTAGGTCAAATTATATTCATTTTTTATCTATAAATAATAAAACTTGACTTGATGATTTGGTGTGACTGATTCACCCCTCCCCTAGACATCCCCCACCCACTAGACACCCCTCACTCCCTGGAAAACCTGTACCCCCTGGACACCCCTTTCTGATTGTAGTGATACTTCATAAAAACTATCCATGAGTCATTTTTGATGTGTACAGGTCAACTCTGACTCAATATGAGGCACGGTGTGGCCGGTATCACTCAAAGTGTCTCTTGTTTTGTTTAAAATGGACACTGTTTTAAGCAAAAATAACAGACATACGGAAAACTGACCCAACGTATTATGATTGTGTTAATACTTTAACAAAAGGATCCATGGGTCTTTAGTGATGTGTATGAGTCAACCCTTCCACAATCCGTGGCACGGTGTGGCCGGTACCACTCAAAGTGTCTCACCTTTATTTGAAATGGACAACATTTTATGTGAAAACAACAACTGGCATTCAGAAAACTGACTAAAAACATTCGGATTGTGTGGATACTTTAATAAAATGATCCATGGGTCATATGTGATGTGTATGAGTTATCCCCGCCTCATTCTGAGGCATGGTGTGGCCGGTATCACTTGAAGTGTCTTTATTTTGTTTAAAATGGACACCCTTTTAAGTAAAAACAACTGGAATACCAAAAACTGAAAAACTGTATTGAGAAAGTGTTGATACTTTAGAAAAAGGATCGATGGTTAATCTTTTACTTGTACGAGTCAAACCTTCCTCAATACGAGGCACATTGTGGTCGGTACCACTCAAAGTGTCTCGCTTTTATTTGAAATGGACAACATTTTGAGTGAAAACAACAACTGGCATACAAAAATCCGACCAAACACTTTCAGATTCCACTGATACTTTAGAAAAAAGATCCATAGGTCATTTGTGATGCATAAAAGTCAACCCCGCCCCAATTCGAGGCACCGTGTGGCCGGTACCACTCAAAATGTCTCACTTTTATTTGAAATGGACTGGATTTTAAGTGAAAACATCAACTGACATACGAAAAAAAATCAAATACATTTGGATCCTATTGATACTTTAGGAAAAGGATCCATGGGTCATTTTTGACATTTGCGAGTCAACCCCGCCTCAATCCGAGGCACGGTGTGGCTGGTACCACTCAAACTGTCACAATTTTATTTAAAATGTATAGTATTCTAAGTGAAAACAACAAATTTCATTCCGAAAACCGAACAAACACTTTCTGATTGTATTAATACTTTAGTAAAACGATCCATGGGTCACTTTTAATGTGTAAAAGTCAACCCCGCCTCAATCTGATGCATGGTGTGGCCGGTATCACTCAAAGTGTCTCTCTTTTGTTTAAAATGGACAATATTTTAAGTAAAAACAACAGAAATTTGTAAAACTAACCAAACGTATTTTGATTGTGTTGATACTTTAGCCAAATGATCCATGGGTCTTTTTTTATGTGTACGACTTAACCCCATCTCAATCCGAGGCACGGTGTGTCCAGTACCACTCACGATGTCTCACTTTTATTTGAAATGGAAAACATTTTAAGTGAAAACAACAACTGACATATGGAAAACTGACCTAATTCATTCAGATTCTATTGATACTTTATGAAAAATTATCCATGGGTCATTTCTGATGTGTACGAGTCAACCCCGCCTCAATCTGAGGCACGGTGTGGTCGGTACCACTCAAATTGTCTCACTTTAATTTGAAATGGACAGTATTTTAAGTGAAAACAACAACTTGCATACGGAAAACCAACCAAACATATTTGGATTGTGTTGATACTTTAGAACAAGGATCCATGGTCAATCCTCACACAATCCACTTCTCATGCTAGGAACTCCTACCCCTATTCTAAAACAGATGACATTTAATATGCCAATACCATTCTCAAACAGTGGGTTCTAGGGCCAAACCAAAGTCCCCCTGGGAACCCAATACCAAAGACATAATTGAATATTCATACCCACTACCCAAAATGGGGATTCATCTCACATCACATCCAGGAGACCAAATTACAATTACCCACATAACCCCTTATTCAAATTGAAAAGTCTATGAAAGACATGTATGCTATTTTGGTAACCCATCTCATATGTCGAGATTGGCCAATGTTTCCCACTAAAACATCAGGAACCATTTGTACATGGATACATAGTCATTAAAGGAATATAAAAATCCCATTTTCTTCCTATAACCCATCCTAGGTCTAATCACATGACCACTACCATTGTCTCTCTTATGGGTATCATGATCCTTGTCCACTCTACCCATGTTTATCTGTTGGTTTTAAGATAGTCAACATAAGACCATGAGTAAACATCTCGTGTGCTTCCTATAACATGTAGTATTTTTCTCTTGTGTGTATTGGTGTTGTTGTTTGAGTGAGGAGGGAATTCTAAATTTCTAATACTGTTATGGGTGTTATTTATTTTCAGTTCTAAATTTTTGAATTCTGGATGTATTGGATTCTGGCTTTATTGGTAATGAATTCTAAATTTTGAATACTATTATGTGTATTGGATTCTGGATGTATTGTAATTTAATTTTTTATTGGTTCTATGGGTGTTATTGCATTTCAATTCTGGATGTATTGGATTTTGGATGTATTAGATTCTGGATTTTTCTCTTGTGTTGTGGTTTGAGTGAGGATTCAATTTTAAATTTATAAATTTCTGAATTCTATATGAATTTTAAACATCCCATGAAGTCTTTTGGATTATGGTTTTATGTGTTCTTGTAGGTCATGGAGAGTTGCAGGTTGAAGTTGGTTGTTAGCTGCTGTGGAGCTGCAGCATATGTATACCAAAGGTTTCTGAAACCAATAGTATAGCTTTTTGATGTATATTATGCCAACGGTTTTGTTATAACCATTGGTATAAACTTCTACCAATGGTTTTCAAAACCATTAGTAAATCCTTTGGATGTATATTGTACACTATATACCAATGGTTGTAAACTGTTGGTATAAGGGTAACATATACCAATGGTTTGTGAAACCGTTGATATAACTCGTACTTTAACACATATACCAACGGTTTACACAAAATCATTGGTATAAGCCTATACCCACAACTTACTTGGCCACGATTTGGGAAACCATTGGTATATAATATACCAACGGTTTCCCAGCCTTTACCAACAGTTCTGAACCATTGGTAAAGGGTAAAATTCCAATAGTGTACATAAGTGAAACAAACCAATTTTAACCCAAAACACATTTGAAATTCATTTGAGAAAATTTCAATAATAATTTTCGTAAACATTACTAATATATTTTTACGACAAAAACATGCTTCAATTTTTTTTAACAATTTGTAAGATCCAATAGTGCTATCAACAAAAAATGAGTCATGTGTTATTTCTCAAATCCACATCACACATTCATGAAATCAGAAAAAACACTTCATTTTACATTGAAATAATATTATAAAAATAGTACATTACTAATTTAATAATTAAGGAAGTGAAAAAAACAAGAAACCAATGAAATCATGAATTTAATGGAAAAGTGTAAAGGGTCCTACCTAGACTCATAGCTCAATCATGATGACACAATTTGCATCATGCATGTGCATAAGTACCCATGAGTTGATGACTACAACAACATAGGTTTACCTCACCAAAACACTGCAACAAATGAAAAGCATCTAAAAACAAAAACCCACTAACGTCATATAACCTAAATGAAAAAAAACAACGCAAAACTCACCTTAACATAGGTGGAGGTGAAACAATGTGAATACAAACCACTCGCCTTCGGCGGTGGGTGTTTTCCGTGTGCCCAGTTGAGAACAAAGCGTTGCACAAATGGTCACGTGATCGAAGATGGCATGAGAGCCGACGGGACAGGTCGTTCCACCTTGGATGGATGACGAGGGGATGTAAGGCACCAGAATGGTCGTCGGTAGGGGAATCACATGGCTATGAAGGGAATGCGGCTGGTTGAAGGGAACATGACATGTCAAGAGGTGTGTTAAAGGAGGGAACTAGCTCGTTGGAGTTGCGTGGTGGATGAAAGGAGGTCCGAAAGGTCAGTTGCTAGCTAGAAAAAGGGCTCATAGGGGCAGAGGGTCGTCGACAGAAAAGGGAGGCGACAACCATAGGGTGGGTGGATGAAGGTAGGATGATGGTTGGATGAGGGCGAGGTTGCTGGTTGAGGCTGGAGTGAGGGAGATGGGACCTAGGCATATTCGGGACCCAATGGAGATGGGGGGCTAGCCGGATGAAATTTTAATGGGGATAGAGGGGTAGGGTGAAGGTTCTAGAGGGGGCTAGATAAAGCACATACGAGGGGCAAGAGGCGGAGCATGGCATGGCTGGGGTCAGGGCGTAGTGCCACTGCGTAGGGGGGAAAGGTGTGCGAAGGGAGAGCCTAGAGCTGGGTGAGTGTACTAGGTGAGCGCAAAGGTTTGGGGTGTCGACATGAGTGGGAGAGAGGTGAGGGGCGGCACTGAGAATGAAACTAGGGAGACCAGGGGATGGCGCTACGCAGCAGATGGGGAAGGGGAGGGGGCGACTGGGTAGCTAGTGTTTTTTTTCATTTTATTATAATAATGATAATAATAATAATAATAATAAAATAATAATAATACAATAATAATAATAATAATACAAATAATAATAATAATCAAATAACAATTTGAATATAAATAATAACAATTACTATTAAATTTCAATTTATTAATAATTTTATTAATCGAAAATTTTAAATAATAAAAATATCATTAACCATTATTAATAATAACATTATTATATACACTATAATTTATTATTATTATTACATTTTAAATGTTTTACTTATTTCATTTTCATAAAACATTATTTCTTTTGAGTGATAAACATCTTCACGGCACCTGAGCCAATCGTGCAGCTACCACCCACCATGCGGTGACCGCGCACAGGTCCGAAACTCACTAAAAAATTTTAAAAATAAAAAATTTTAGACCCTTGATCACCCCACACCTCGAAGAGATTTACCAAATCCATGAAATAATAAAAAAATTAAAAAGTCAGAGTGTGACAATTCTCCCCACCAAAAACACGTTCTGCCCCCAGAAAGTCACCCGATCGAACAATAAACTAAACTTGAATCCATGCATGATTGAAACCAAATGAAATAACAACACAAGAGAATGATAGAACATGAGAGGGTTCTCCCCACAATGAGATCTCAACTAGTATGAAAAATTAATACCCAAACATATCACCCTAGGAAGGGGGCCGATGTGGGAACTCCCAACCAATCCAAACTAACTTTTGTAGCACGAGAAAACAACACCTCTACTGAAACTTGGAACTCTTGACCGAGAAAAAAATCCACAACACTAGAGAAAAACCTCCAAGAAAAATTTAACTCAAATAGTGAACCCATGCATAACCACAAACATCAATTCCTCCATAGGCACATACCTCCAAACGAATACAGCTAAACTGAGATTGACGCATACAAGGGCCAAACCCACTTTTAAGAGAAATGCACAATCCAGATAACCACATCCACAAAAACATGACTTCTTGGATTATAATAGAACATGTCCATTATAACGTCATGATGAAATAATGAACCTAAAATGACATCAAAACTTTAACAGCAGAAAGACAAGAATGAAAATTATTTGGAGGGATGCGACATGATGGCTTCATGTGCCTGAACCGGCCACACTGGTGGCAAACTATTGAATGGTCCAACGAACTAAAATCCAGAACCACTATAGAGGACTCTTTCAAAAAATTTGCCTCTGGTACACCTGGATCACCATATGGGGAACCATCACAAGCAACTTGGTACGCTCTACTTCTAACCATATGATCTCCAAAGACCAACTCAACTAGGAATTCCTCATCCACCAGATTCTCGAAATGATGGTCCATAGAAAGGAGCACTCACTCCTTGATCTTTGGATGAAGACCCCTGATGAATAAAGAAGTCTCAATCAAATCCTAAAATGTTGCCTCTAAAAAAAGGATACAAGTTCCTTGAAATAGTCAATATATGTCTTCACCGTCCGTTGGCCTTGTTGAATATGCATGAGATATTCCCTTTTCTTCATCTTCACCTCTTCTGGTAAAAACCATCAGATGAATATGGAATTAAATAAATCCCACATCATTTGAACTTTCATTGATGGTGGGGAGAACAACACCCATTCGTCCAGATCAGGACCGTCGAATAGACCCAAAACAGTACACACTCTGAAGCTTCAGGAGTTCCCAATACTCTAAAGATACACTCGGCATATTTAAACCACTCTGCTACTTCTAATGGACCCTGATCACCGCGAAGTATAGACAATGTATGATAAGGACCAAAAATTGTACATGAATTATCAGAAATCGTAGGGACCTTTCTGAGTGGAATTTCTTAAACAACATATGAAACACAAAGCTGAAACCGATATCAAATCAAATTATAATTAAGAGTAACATACAGAACCAAAATGACCATCTCAAAAACAAAAAAAATACAAAGACAACCCAAAAATTTCTTTTTCAATTTAAATTTTAAAACTACCTTTTTTCAAGGCCACTTCCCAAATACCAAATCTACTTTTCAAACCAAATTCAATTTCCAAAAATCATTTCCCCTTTTTAAAATCACCTTAGAGAAACAAGGTCAATCCTTTAATTCAAAGTTCACATCTCAGTAATACCATTAACCGTTGCTGATGTCTTCATCCACTTTCATCCATATTTTGTAATACACACATCCCACGCATTACCTCACATGTGCAAACATTCAAAATGAGTGCCCAAGGTTGCACCCACACCATTTCTCTACCAGTTCCAAGAAAACACCAGATTTTTAGACCAAGACCATTCAGTTTTTAAAACCCATTTTAATAATTTAAATCAATTTTAAAAAATATAATTCTCATCTCAAAACCCCTTTTTTCATTTTCAAAAGTGCTCTAACACCAATCAGAACTAGGAAAACACTTAACTTGAATCAAACTACCAGAGTGAGGGACTAGTAGTCATGCTTAGCCTAGCAACATGGTGCTGGGCCATGCCCCAAGTAAGTGTCAACAACTAGGAGGAACTTAAACTATATACTTGGACTCCACATGGATCACTACTCCATGTGAAATCACAATGTAACATTGTCTTGCCTTCATTGTCATCCCTCAATCCAAAAAAACTAGAATGTGATAAGTTCTCAATTCTCAGACTACCCCTGGTGACTCAAGGTTAGAAATGGGAGAGGGTTCAGGATTTCCTTCCCATACCTACCTATCGAGTCCCTACAATACTAATATCCATCTACGAAAAACCCCAAATAATAAGGGCCTCCCTCTAATACCATTTTTTCACGAACCAACCCGGGTCAATCTTGAACCGGTCACCCGAGCCGGTCTGCGGCATGTCATGAAGGGCGTTCCCAATCTCCACAGGCTAGAAACTAGTGCCTGGAATAAAAATTTAATCATTGGGAATGATTTGGCTGATAAGGATAAATAAATTAACTAGAATGAACAAAACCAAACAAGATAAATAAATGATAGGAAGAGAAATAATGACCAAAACACGACTAACCTATCCAAAAAAAGACTCTACATAACCCTGTGGGTTACTCTCTAATTCTGAATCCAAACATTGCTCAAGGAGATACGAAACAGATCTGGAACCTGTAGGAGAAACTAAAAACAAGAAAACACTATAAGCATGAGTATTAAAACTCAGTAGGTAGGCCTGACTAATCCATTCGCAATGCATATTCTTTAAATAAAGAAAACATTGATTTCAGGTATGAAATAAAATCTATAAATATGTAATTTTCTTATATCTTCATTTTAAGGTAAACAAATCACAATAATAATCCATTTACCTCTAGTTCAAAATAAGGTTCAAGAAAAGGATGGAAGTGGAGACAAAAAATGAACCATTCATTTTTCATAATAGTGTCAAAGGAAAGAGTGATATTTTGTTTTAAACATTTTTCTTGAAAATATATTTAGCAATTGACCATTTACAATTTTACATGAAAACACCAAAACTAAGAACAATGGGTATCAATTCATATAGTGAGGGAAACTGTACTAACTGTACTAGTGTCAAAGGAACATTGGAAATTTTAGAAACTCATAGGAAAAACCGAACGTACTAATACATGTGACTCATCCCGAAGGAATGGCTACTATTGATGACATCATAACACCAAACCACTCGGTATTTCCCTACCTAGACTAACTGAGGGGCCCATTCCCCCAGCAGAGCAAAGTCTGTACTAAGGGCCACTAGCCAGTGCGTGGTCTAAACTAGTGTAGCAATCATTCCCAGTAAACATCCTTTCTATGCCAGGTTCCCATGCATAGTGCTCAAAAGGTTGTGACATACATTCCAAATTACAGGCCACACATATATAACTGAACACACCACACAACTCGACACCACCTTAGCCACCTCAAGGGAAGTCCTTGCCTTAAAATAATAATTATACAAGGAAGGTCCCATACTAAGGAATCTCTCGTATCATGATCAATTGATGAGGCAAGAGACCTAACCCAAGAGGGGTTTTCCCAAATAACCATTCAAAAGTTTTAACCGGGCCTTTACCTATGAAACAATCTATCATTTATCAAATCATTTAGAAAAGAATTTCCAAAGTAAAGCCAAAATTTATTTTATATAAACCTATCCAAATGGGCCCTTCTACCAAGTGTTCAACAGTTTTCACATTTTAAACCTTCTTTATTAATAGTCATACATAGGTTATATTTAACACCAAAATATCTTACAAATCCACTATGGAAACACCAACCACCATTTGAATGTAGGACTATCTTTTAAAAACCAATTCATGCCTTTAGAAATCATGAACTACTAAGAAATTCTAAACGGGCACTTAACAAACCCTTGGTGTGCAAAACATAACAAAAACACACCACACGTTTTTAAAAGAAAAATCCATTTTTAAAACCATACACACTCACTTTTAATAAAAAATTCCTACTTGGAATCTCATTTAAGGAAAACCAAACACATCTTTAAATGTCGAAAACATTTATAAGGGCCAATCATGCATTTGATAAACACTTAGTTAGCACCTCACAATCACACCCCTTGAAAGAAATGCCGAACAAACATTATATATTTTTCTTAAACCAAATATTCTCATAAATAAGTGAAACAAGCCAATTTTAACCCAAAACACATTGTAAATCCATTTTAGAAGATTTTAATAATCATTTTTGTAAACATCACCTATTTATTTTTAAGACCACAACATGCTTCTAAATTTTTTAACCATTTGTAAGAGCCAACAATGCTATCAACCAAAAACGAGGTCTACACCATTATTCAAATCTGCATCACACATACAAGAAACCAGAAAAAACACATAATATCACATAGAATAAATATTTTAAAAATAGTACATTACTAATTTAATAACTAAGGAAGTGAGAAAAACAAGAAACCAAATAAATCATGAATTTAAAGGCAATGTGAAAAGGTTTCTACCACGACTCGCAGATCAATCATTATGACACGACTCACACCACACTTGTGCATATATACCCATGATCCGATGAGTGCTAAATCGTAGGTTTACCTCACCAACATGCTGAAAAAATGAAAAGAATATAAAAAAAATAGAAACACCAGATTCAAATAATCCAAACGTAAAAACAACACAAAACTCTCCTCGACAATGGTGCAGGTGAAACAGAGCGAATCCAAATTGCTTACCTTCGGTGTCAGGTGTTTGTTGCGCGCCCAGTTGAGAACAAGGCATGCACATGGCTGGTCGCAAAAATAAAGATGGAACAAGAGCTGATGGGGCTGGTTGTTCCACCTCGAAAGGATGGAGAGGGGATACGAGGCACTGTAAAGGTCGCTGGTAGGGGGACACGCGACTAAGAAGGGAGTGCGGTTGGTCGGATGGCACGTGACGGGTCAGACGATGTGTGAATGTAGGGACCTGGTTGGTCGGAGTTGCGCGACGGCCGAAAGGAGATCCGGCATGTCAATCACTGGTTGGAAAAAGGGTCGGTAGGGGAAGAGGGCTACCGGCAGGGGTGGTGCCAGATGAAAAGCGATGAGGCAGTCTGAGGGAGCGTGGTCGGAGGCCAAACGATGGATGGACGATGGTAAGGCTACTGGGTGAGACTCGAGCGAGGATGAGGGGACCTGGGTGCAGTCAGAACCTAGGGGTGAAGGGGGGATGTATGTAATGGTACGGACCTACCTGGTCCATTACATTGAAAAAACATAGCTCCACCATGATGGTGGCATCGTGAGGGTGGCACCATGAAGGTGTCACCATGTCCTCACTGAGCGGTCTTCAATCTTTTTCCAATTTCTGACTTCTTCCGCTCCTGCAACTTATCTTTTAGTGTAAACATGATTCAATGCCCCCTGTAAAATCAATTTAAAGCCAATAAATAATATCTAAAATTCCCCAAATGTTGGGAAAACCTTAAACTTACCAAAATGTGTGGTTTTTCCTTGGTGTCACACCCTTTCCCCATACCTTCCAGTTCTGCCCCCATTGCGCGTTTTCCTCCGTTTCAAAGAAACAGTTTAACACACAACCATTATTCCACCACCCAGATGGGAATAATTAAATAAGAATTAATCCCATCATGTGTAACCTCCCAACCACATAGGAAACCACGAGCAGACTTTAAAGAATTCAAATTTCCATTTCC
This sequence comes from Viscum album, assembly GCA_963277665.1. Taxonomy (NCBI): domain Eukaryota; kingdom Viridiplantae; phylum Streptophyta; class Magnoliopsida; order Santalales; family Viscaceae; genus Viscum; species Viscum album. Next base: position 1,322,902,157 of record OY728138.1, read on the forward strand.
TGTAACAACGAGATCTCATCTTTATATCACGCTAGAGTTTCTTCCTTCCCCTTCTTGGATGGATTTCTTTCTTCTCCCTGGTGCGCTTTGAGTACCTCCTTCCCGAGGAATGTGGTGCGCCTGTGATGGAGTTTTTCTTCTCGTCCTTGGAGTCCCTGATGTTCCTCCCCTGCATGTCGCGCATCCCTAGTTCTTGTCGTTTGGGGAAGAACTTAGATCCTTGATCAACCAGGTAGGGATTTTACCTTCGTCTCTCCTTACCTTGTATCATGCGGGGTGGGTACGCTACTGTTCTATGTGAATGGATAAAACCAAACCTTAAAGAAAATAAACAGACTGTTAAAAATGATGGGGTGCGTTTGAAAATTCTGTTGTACTCTTTTATAATTTCTATATGTTGTAAACTATATGGGCTTATGCTTACTGAAAATCATGGTCATTGGTGGTCTTTCCTTGCGCACTAATGAACCCTTGTATTCTGTGATGATTTAATGGCTCCAACATGGGAATGTGGTTAATCACGTAAACTCATCCAATTAAATTAATGTCCAGTGAACAACAATCCTTGTGTGATCACCCCAGTTAACCAAAAAAAAGAAGAAAACTTAGTGAATGATGTACTTGAGTCTAGAAACATCCTTTCTCTGTCTTAGTGGCATGTCTATTTGTTCTAATTGATGCATATGGGGTGATGTGGATGAGGATGGGATTATCTATTGTGGCACAATTATTGGTTGTTAATCTGAAGCTGTGTGGGGATGTATCTTTAGGCTTGGTTTGGTTCGAGTACTTTGAGGGATCTCACTGATCCCTTTGTTGTTGTGACTTCACAATAGGACTGGGTGTGAGTGCATAAATTGCAGTTTGGCTGTTTCTCTTTCTGTGGCTTATTTTTATGCCGATTAGTTTCCCAGTAGTGTAGAATTCACATAAATGGGATCACTTGAACATGAAAACAAGAATGGTTTAAATGGGGAATTGGTTTTGGGAATGAGTTGCGACTTGGGCGTGAGTGTTGTGCCTTCTTTTATGAATGAATAGTAATAAGGGTGTTGTGCTTAGGTATGATTTGAAATCCCTAGGTTGAGATGAGCGCTTGTTACCTATACATATATCTGTAGTTTTTATGTTTCTTATTCGCACCCCATCCAAGTTGAGGACATAGTGCTGAGCACCCCCATTTCATGGGGGAGGGTGTTTTTCCCAAAACTCCTATGAGTGGATGGTTACTAGCTAATTTTCTTCTCCATTTCCCTAATAGACCAAGACTCTTAGGACAGGCTATGATGGCATGAGTTCCATTATAGCCCAATATCTTTTAGGCAGAGTAGTTTTGGTGGTTGGCCCAGGTGTGTGCGGGCAGGCTGTTTCCCAAGAATCTTTGGGATGAGGCCCAGGTTTCTTCAGGTGTGGCAGTAGTTGTTCTGGACCAGGTGTTTGTGGGTGTGGTTACGTATAGTGATTGTAGCCTAGGTGTTTGTGGGAGGGATGTGTGGTTGTGGCCCAGGTGTTTTTGGGCAGGATGTGTGGCTGTGGCCCAGGTGTGTGCGGGCGGGGAGTGGCAGTGAGACTATGGTGAGAATGGAGGGATTGGTTCGATGCCTAGGATGTCTTCAATAACCTGTGGGAAAGTGGCACAGGGTACCCAAATATTGATGTTCTATTACTATACATTACTTGACTTGCGTTATTTGGGGAGTGTGCCTTATTGAGGCTTGGGTGGATAGATATCCTTGTTAGGTGCTTCGGTAATCTATTTTTCCATGGGGCATTAGAATGCCTCCTCACTTGTGCATGAGAGTCTTTGGTTTTCCCTACTGAGTATACTTGTATGCTCACCCCACGTATATAAATCTACTTTCAGGTTTCTAGGAGGACTTCATGGATCGTGTGAGGCCGTACTAGCTCGGACGTTGGGATAATTGTTGTTGTTTTTTTCTTTTCTTTGGTAATTTACCTTTGTAGTCTCCTTTTACTTTGTGGTATTTGCTTTTGTAACATGCATATGGGAATGGTTTTATTTTGTCTTTACTCTTACCCCCTAGTTTTGGTGTTGTTGGGATTTAATATCTTATCTCCCGATCCTAAAAAATAAAAAGGGTAGTTCCTTCCATCGTGTGTGTGATTCTATACCCTTGGTGCTAGTCACCACTCCGGGGCCTATTGAAGGTGGGCCATGGGGGTCATTATCTCTCCTTCAATTTGAAGAAGTAAGGGTCTGTAAATTTGTAGTCCCTTCCCTCATCTTGGTGAAGGCAGGTCGTGACAGTAGATGGATGAGATATAAACAGGGTTGGAGGTGGAGGGAGAAGGCACCAGAGGTGGTTGGGGCAAGCGCAGACGAGGGGCGATAGGAAGAGCGTGGCAGGGATGGGGTTAGGGTGCTGCGCTGCTGTGCAAGGGGGTCGGGTGTGTGGAGGGTGAGTGCGAAGCCGGGTGAGCTTCCTGGGAAAGCGTGGAGGGTCGGGGTGTTGACTAGTGCAGGATAGAGGTGAGGGGAAACACTGCACATGAAACCAGGGATACCAGGGGAGGGCGTCACACGATGGTTGAGGAGGGGGGGGGGTGACCAGGTCGCTATGTTTTTGTTTTCATTTTATAATAATAATAATAATAATAAAATTATAATAACAATACAAAAAATAATAATAATAATAATCAAACAAGAATTGGAATATAAATAATTATAATTACATTTAAATTATAATTTATTAATAATTATATTAATAGAAAATTTTAAAAAATTAATATATTATAAACCATTATTGATAATAACATTATTATCTACACCATAATTTATTATTATTATTAAATTTTAAATGTTTTAATTATTTCATTTGCATAAAACATTATTTCTTTCGAGCGATATGCATCTGCATGAAACCTGAGCCGATCACGTGACTACCACCCACCGTGCAGTGACCATGCACGTGTCCAAAACATGCTAAAAATATTAAACATCAAAAATTTTAGACCCGCGCTCAATGATCACCTCGACGAGGTTGACCAAATCCATGAAATAATAAAATAAAAATAAATTAAAAAGTCATATTGTGACAAATAATGAGTGAGATGGTGAAAAAATGGGTTAAAAATATTATTTTCATAACAATTAAATTATTGACATGATTTGTTAAACCATTTTCTAACTGTGAAAGTTCTAATGAATTACACTCATAGATTAGTGTTTTGGCCAAATGGGTTGAATTTTTTTTACGAATCATCACTATATAAAGATCCCTAAAGTTAAACTATTAATTTATATTTTTTTCAAGCCATGAAACTACCCATAATCCCTAAAACCCTCTCATGTAGTCACAAGATAATTTTGCCCTTCTTCCCTTAACCATGTAGAAACTGAATGACCTATAAAAACCTTCCAAAACATAAAAAAACCATTTATTACTTTACAGAAACTTCAAAAAACATTTTATATGAAAAAGAAATAAGAAGAAATAGTAAAATACTATAAATTGGGGTGTTACATTATCACCGCCATTGAGATTTATACCTTCAAAAATATGGTGGTTATTGGTGTTTTGGAAAATCTATAACCATGAATCTACTATAAAATTTTCTCATTTCAAGTCTCTTCCTGAACCTAACCATGTTTCCATAATACCCAAACCTTGGATATATATCTTCCACGAAATATCTTGTCTTTACTATCTAAAATATGAACTAGGGTGTGAATAAAAGTGTCATTATAATAGAGAGTAACAAGGTCGCAACTAATCACATGGGTATGATTGAGAAAATACTTCTTTAATTATGATATGTGAAATAATTATGAATGAAATTTAATCTTAGTGGTAGAGCTAGATAATAATAAACTATTCCATTTTGCTCCATAATTTTAAAAGTCCAACATTCGAAGGATCCACTTTACCTTTATCACCCAAATGACAATTCCCCAACCTCTTTAAAACTCATAAGAATACATGATTTCCCACATTAAAAGATAAAGGGTGATGCTGATGATACACATGATATTTTTGAAGGATATTGGATTTTTTTGATTCTATTCTTGATTATTTTATTTTATCAATAGTATCACAGACTTGGTTGGATAAAATTAGTGAATTTTCCCATGTTTTAACCAAAAAAGTGGAGAACAACTTAGATGACCATATAATTTATTATACAAGTCCATATGTCTCATTTCCAAAAAACTATTATTATAATAAAAATTCACCAAATGTAAATAGTCTTCTCATGAACCACACAACTCAATCACACAAGAATTTATCATTTTCTATAATGAATGAATCATACACTATGATTGGCCATCCATTTGAGGAAAATATTATTTTCTCATGGTCCACATGGTTCCAAGGGTTTCCAAAACTAGAAGTAAAATCTATGATCTTCATTTGATAAAATAAAAATGTGTACTCTATGCACTTTCAAAATATTATAGATATTGTAATTTTTTAATTCATCAATTGTATTAGTCTCATAGATTGTAATGAATTATGATGACTTAGTTAGTTGATCTATGATCACTAAAATGTAATTATGCTTTCAAAGTGTTATTATTATACCCATGAAAAAAATGTTTTCCCATTTCCATACAGGCATGGGAAATTATTGTAAGATGCCTACTTGTCATTGGTGTGAAACCTTTAGCAGTTGAAAAGTGAGATAAATCAAAACATACTCAACCACCTTCTTCTTGATACCCAACAACAATAATATTTTCTTCATTACCCTATAAATTTTCTAATTACCATGGATAGATTTGGATTTGGTTCCCTAGAAAAAAATTCTATGTACTTAATGATTACATGTATTCATTATCTTAAATATTAATTAAAATTCTTATCACAACATGATATTGTGTGTGGTAATTTCTTAAGTATATACGTCACCCTAAAAGGTAATAGTAGTTCCCAACTATGATGAGATCAGGTAGGTACTCTGATAGTATTCTTAAATGAATATTTTATAACCAAATGATATTGTACGATGGGATATAGACGATGTATGATATCAGGAGTAGGAGTCTCATAAGACATCGAGACACTATCATATGGTGTTTGACCTTGATAATATATAAGAAATAAGAATATGAGAACAAAACTACTAGTTGTAAATCCAAATTTTATGTGTCATTAGTTATTCCTATATGTGGATGTGTGTATTGATCCATAGACTTTAATATTTTCATTAATGAGTACTATATGTTTTATAATTTTATGTATTGATAAAAAAATATAATTCCATATGTTTACAGTGAAGTAAGCTATGTTGGGTTCATCAAAAGTGATATTGAATTAATGGATAATGAGAGAAATGATTTATCCCTATATCGCTTTACAGAAGTTGATATCTCTAACCCTTTGATGGGAATGGATCTACCTAGATAAATCCATGGACATGGTGTTCAGTGGGAAAATTCATTTCCAGAAATTCAAAGAATTAAATGTCAAAGATAGGTTGTTAACACAAGTATGAAACATAGATGATTTGAGATATCAAGATAAAGGGATTATATTACATAGTAATAATTCATAAGTGATTATTTTTCATTGTGATATTAACTTATTTCTCTATGGGTTATTTGGAATGTTTATAGATTCTATCATTGGAATTTAGGTGGTTCTACCTAAATTACATTGAGAAAAGGGCATTGGGAATAACACAATAAGTCTATGTGAAATATCAGTTAAATTCAATATTAAATTTTTAAAAGATAGAAAAAATATTATTCATGATTTATGGTTTAATATTTATTTTGGTTTGGTTGATCGCTTAGATTTAATCACATGTTATGTGAAAGATTAAGTGAGTTAAATAATAAAAATAAATATCTATTTTCATGGTTTTGTGAATATAATATTAATTATATTTTTCAGTGAACAATGTAGTCATATTTATTTGTAAAATGAATAATCATTATTCAAGGTTTGATAAATTATGATGATAGTAAGTGGACCAAGCTTAACAATCTAGTCAGAAATGATATAAATTTTATTGTTTTATACTATTAAGTGATGCACATGTCACAATAATAAAAATAAAAATAATAAAAATAATATTATTATTACACATGGTTTCAATAAGGAGTTGTAGAATTTGGAAGGGGCCTATACGCTAATTATTATCCCTAATCCATAAAAAAATATAATTATATCACTTTCTATATTCACTCTTATTATGAAGAGTGGATAGAGAGAATCTCTCTCAATCCATAGAGATAGTTCTTGGGATCTAGAGTGCGCTATATCCTACTATTCTCTAAAGCTATCAAGAGAATACCATGAATCCTTAATCTTCAATGTTAATTCTAGTGTGATCAACTACAAATAATTCATGTGATCGTGATCCTCTTTTATAGAACCCGAGGATTCTATGAAAACTTTCAGATATTTTGGTTCAAATATGGATTTACATTAGATGGATTCTATAATTGGATCCTACAATATAATGACGGTACAATGAGTTGAATTCAAATAGGTCATCAATAAAGAAATAATTTAATGTTCAAGAAATTCATGATTTTATTATAAATTAGTTATAGATTACATGTAAAGTTCCTCCTCTTCTGGTTCTAGAATTTAATCAAGTCAAGTAATCTAAAAATTCTAATTTTGATGACATCATTCATTATGTAAAAAAAATTATTCATAAATTAATACTAAAAAGTAAATTTGGTCATGCCAAATAGACACTTCTACTATTATTGAAACCTACAAGCGGTATCAGAGGGGTCACATGGTTAATTTATAATTATATATTAATCATTGATTGAATAACATGCCTTTTTAACTTACTTTACTTGGGATATATATGTTCCTAAAATAAAAACATAATTTTCTCTTCCCTTTCATCATTATCACTCACATAACCAATAAATAGGTTTAGTTAAAATGAAGAGACACCCAAAAAACCATGTAGAGATGGAAAAGGTTCTGTCTGAATAACACAAGAGTATATAGTATGTTCCCCAATCTATAATATGCGTTCTCATTTTTATTTTCTATATCTCCAATTTATATTAGTTCATTATGATAAAATATTATCATTTATATGATAAAATTAGATCAATTTATAGATCTGTAAAGACTGGGATATGTTTTGAAGAACCACACACTATGTAACATGAGTAAATAGAGTGAATTCCTCATGTGTTCATGATAGAGAGCATGAGGGGTCCAAGTGTGTTTTGTATCTACTACATGAAATGGGTGATGGTGAACCCTGAAACATTAAGTCCACATGTAATTTAAGATGCATACATGTCATGTACCTCATATACACTCGTGAAAGGTGACATACCCAGTCCCTCAGTGTGTATCACAGACACTGGTAGAAGATATTACATGCCATGTAACCCGGTACACATTGTGTAGTCTTCTACATACAGTGTGCTTAATTTTATGTGAATAGAATAACAAATTATATAATAAAACATATTCACATGTGTTTAGTGTTTCATTTATTTGAAAGTACATTCCATGCCGCATGATTGATAATTATATACTAAATTAATTTATGTGTTAAATTCCAAATATATTTGTCTTGTATGGTCATTAATAATAGTGTAGTTATCATGCATCAATAACATCCCATGAAGTTTAATTCACATGTATTATGTATGTTATTTTTTAGCATTATACACCATGTAATTACCTACCACACATATATGTTGGATTCCATTGGAATTAACAAGAACGTTGATCATGACTGGTAGTTTGGATGCATACGAGTCATTTACCCTAAGTAAAATTCTATAATTTACTAATTTTAAATAAAATTAATTTGTTTAATTTGTTTAAAATTATGGATGATTTTAATTCAAGGATTCTTGGATAGAAATAAGATAAATTTATTTATTTGGATTAAGTCATGGATTTTTATCATAATTAAAGAACGAATGAAAGTAACTAATAATTAGATTGAAAACATATGTTCATTTCATATTATGTAGATGATAATGAGATTATAAAGGGACTGTGTATGTTATTGGTTTCCTTTTAATTTTATATTTCATTTAAATTAAAATCATGTCATGTGTGTCATCCCCCCTCCTTGTTATGTAAGGGACCATGTGCTAATGATTTATTCTATGTAAATACCGTTATCCAATCGATTGGATCCCCTCACCGATGTGTGAGTAAAATATTATATAAGGATAGATATCCCAAGATATAGGAGGTGGTTTGAGTCTTAGAGTCAAGGGGAAATCAATCCAAGATATACATAGGAGTCGAGGAGTAATTCTATAACATGAACCTAGATATGGTTCAAGGTGTTTTCCCCTAGGGGTGACGATTAGTTTATATTCATTGGGATAAAATAAACATTAGAGAATATCATGATCACACCAATTATATTTTAGTAATATTAGTTTTATGTTTGATTATTTATGTTTTTGGATGTTATACAATTACTTAATAATGTAATTAACAAGCATACATGATGGGATAAAAAACTAGATTACGTGACATGGTTAATCACTTAAGTAAAATCCACTTAATTTAAAATTCCAAATGATAAGATAAAACTGGATTTCTTGCATAAGGATAAAAATCCCTCAACTAAAACACTAAGTCAATATAGCCTTACATTATTTGAGTTAGAGTAGAAACCATAGTTTAAAGTGTTTAACGAGACCATGTCACCATGCTTTCAATTATTGAGGAACTTTATCTTGATGTTTTCGATTGAATTGACTTTGTTCACATCAAGAGTTGAATATTGAAGCAAGAGTTAGTTTAATTGAGAGGAAAATGTGGAGGAAATATTTATCTTGGGTTTAAATAATGGGGTGTCCACTCAATAGATCAAAGAACAACGATGCAGTTGGAAAGTTACACCTATATAAACCCCTTCAAATTACTTATCAGTCTCATGTCTGGGTTTTGAGAAGGGGAATATGAGTCCTTTAAACTACAATATACATGGAACATGATATTTTAAAAATAATGGTGTGGGATATTAGGTTTTGAAAAAATATTTGGATATTAATAATATTTTATAAAATTTAAATTTATTAATCTGATTTGGTAGTTAAGGAAGTATTAATTATCCACTATTAATTTTTGTAGAAATTGAAAACTGCATGTCTTAGAAAATATCACTACGATCCATACTAAAGAAGGATAAAATTACCAGTGAAATGAATTTAAAATAATGGTATAAGAGTTTACTCATTTTACTAATCCATGAATAAAATTTATATGTGTTTTGAAACCCTACTTCCTCAGTCAATTGTGAAAGAGGGTAGCGAGGAAGAAGTATATCTCTACCTGAAACATGTGGATTATGAAATGGATATCCAAATATTCATTATATCCTAAATTTATAGCCACTTTTTAAATAATTATAAGGATATGGATTCATATAGCATCATTTATCACCTTTGTGATCTTTTTTAGTAGAAGGAGAGATAGGGGAGATATGATATCTCCAACGCACTATCCTCATGCATGCTTAGAGAGCTGGTGAAGACTTGGAATCATGTGGTTAAGATTATTTTATATAAAGAAAAATTATAAATTAAGGGGGTTAATATCCCTGATGAGTTTCACATATATCACATCTCATCCTCACTATATAAAATCTTATCCAGTTTCATTGTGAATTATAATATCAGCAATTAAAAAACATACTCATTCATAAATTCTTACTATAATTTAACCACTTGATAAATACATGGAGTGTGACAAAAGTGTGATCCTTATGGTTAATAGAAAAATTAAGGACAAGGAAAAGGGTCTGAAGTATCATTATAATTCTAAGGCTCTAGAGTACTGTCCTTCCATGAAAAAGAAGACCTAACAACGAGTAAAGAAGAAGAATGCAATGTGTTTTGTATGTGGAAAGAAAGAGAACTGGAAGAGAAACTAAACCCTATCAAATAATAAAGGGAAAGATTCAAATGATTTCATTATCAAGTGTCATCTATCTATATATACATGTTAGGTATTAGATACTGAATTTGGTGCTCACATTTGTATCCAAATATTGGAATCATGTTTATTTCAAAAGTTCTCTAGAGGTGTGGAGGATCTTTAGTATACCAATAGCATGAGTATTTATACTCTAGTCATTGGATACTACAACCTTAAATTGGAAACATGAATGGTTTTAGTTTGGAATAATTTTTATAATTTACCTAGAGTTACCTAGAGAACCGTTTCTATTTATTATTTTGACATGGATGGATTTATTTTTAGCTTTTGAAATAAAAGTTTCTACTTTTATAAATATAGAATATGTTAGGGTATTACATAATTGAATAGTATTATTTATTTCTTAAATTACTAAACCCAAATATTGGTAATTGACAAAAAAATAAAATTCACGTGACTCATTTCACACCCATTTAGAGAATCAACACCTTGGTCATGTAATCAAGAATCATTTGATGAAGCTCTATCAAGATGGATACTTAAAATATATTTAAATTAAACCACTTGAAATATTCTACGCTTGTATACAAGGAATGAAATCCAAACCACTATTTGGGGTTTAAGGTGAATGGTCAAGGGAGATTCAACAATTATTACACACTGATGTGTGAAGATCTTTTAAAGTAGAAGACAAAGGTTGATTATCATAATTTCGGAATTTTACTAATGACTTGAGTATATATGGTATATATACATGATGAGGTATAAGTCTAAACCCTTTGAGATCTTCAAAGAGTTCAAGAATGATTTTGAGAATTATCTTATTAAAAATATGAAGAAACTTTAATTGGATCATAGTGGTGAATATCAAAATCAATACTTTTTTCAATTTATATTGGATTATAGTATTTTATATAAACTCACTCCTTATAAGCCATATTGGAATACAGTTAGTCAAAGGAGGAAATTTACCTTACTGGACATAGTAAGGTTGATGATGAGTTATGAAATCCTTCCACAATCATTTTGGGTATATACATTACACAAGAACAATATATACTAAATTGAGTACAAAATAAAGCGGTAAAAAAAATTCCCTTTGAGTTATGTAGTATAAAGAAACAATTTTTGTCATATACTCATCCATGGGGTGAAATGTGTTTTTAAAGATAACTGAAGAAAAAAACGGTCACCCTGGGAATTAAGTGTATCTTTATAGGTTGTCCTAAGTAAACAAGAGGATTATATCAATATGATTCCATAAAAAAGTTATAGTGGCTAGTAAATCTATATTACTTGAGAGGTAAAACATCCTTAGAGAGGATAGTGTGAGAAATATCAACTTCTAAGAAGTTGATACTCAAGATACACTGGAGTTTGTATAGAAATAGATTCCACATGGACCATGGAAGAAGTTATTCATAAAACAAAATAACTACATAGGAGAACTATAGAGGTTAGAGAGTTAAAAAAATATGGTTTTATAATAATAGAAGATGGTGACTTATTATTGGTTGAAAATAATGACCCTCTATCTTATAATGAGGAAGTAATGACCTCATAAGCTAAAAAAGTGCAAGAAAAAATCGATTTAGATATCAATTCCATGCACCAAACCATTGTGTGGTTTTTCATTGATCCACCATAAGATGTAAATCCCATTGGGTGAAAATGGTTATTTAAGAGAAATTTAGACCTATAAGGCTTGTTTAGTACCTATAGAATATGGCTAATGGCTAAAGGGTTTATACAACAATAGATCACTAACAATGAAAAAAATATTTTCTCTAGTTTCATTGTATAAATCCATCATAAATATACTTAATATAACAACTTTCTATGACTTTGATATTTAGAAAATAGATATTAATACCGCTTTCCTTAATAATTACCTTCAATAAGATTTGAATATGACATAACTAGAAGGGTTTGTGACACTAAAAAATTCAACAAAAATGAAAGTTGTAGATATCCATTTATAGATAAAATAAACCATCCAAGTCATGGAATATTTAGTTCAATGAATCTATAAATGTATTTGTTTTCATTAATAATGAATGTAAGGCATGTGTTTATTAGAGATTTAGTGGGAGTATGGTTGTTTTCATGGTATTATATGTTGACAACATATTTCTAATTAGAAACAAGATACTATCCTTATAAGCAGAATGTATCATTAATAATGTTGTTCTCCATGAATGACTTTGGTAAAGTGGCCTACATGCTTGGGATCAAGATCATGTTTGATATATCAAAGAGGATACTTAGGCCAAGTAAAACTTGATACACTGACTATATATTGATGAGATTCATTATAGAATAATCTAAGGGCGGATTAGTTTTAGTTTAACACTATATACTTATTTCCAAGAATGTGCATCCTCAGTCATAGTAGGAAATAGAGATAATGAAAATGATATCATAAAATTCTATGATATAATGAATCATGTATACCATTTTATATATAATATATTATGTTTCCTATGATTTGATCATTGTAGGCAGATATCAAGATGATCTTGCTGAACAACATTGGCCTGTTGTTAAGGTTATATTTTAGTATCTAAGGCGAAATGAGGATATATTCCTAGTTTATGGAGGAGATTAATAGCTAGTAATTAGGGGTTATATGGTTTTTTCCTTTTAGATAGATTATAATGAACTAATGTGGTAGTTAAGATATGTTTTTTGTCTCAATGGAGGCAATGTGAGTTGGAATAGTTCAAGGTAGTTAGTTTTCATTGATTATATAGGGGAGTTTGAGTATATTATGGATTCCGATAAAATTAAGGAAGCAATTTAGATTCAAAACATTTTATAATAGATTGATGTGATTCATATAAGTCAATAACCTATCCTATTTTTCTATCGATAACACTATAATTGTGTTTCTTTTTTTAGACAAGATAACCTTAAATGAAAAGTAATATACTTCACAAGTTTCATCTCGTGATTAATTTTTATTAATGAGGTAAAGTTATAGTGAGGAGAGTATCCATGGAGAAAAATGTATTTTAAACCTTTAAGAAGGCTCTATCTTAGAAAACGAAAGAGTATCATCTAAGAGCTAGTGGACTAAAGGATGTTAACAGCTGGCACTACTTCAAGTGGGATTCTGTTGGAGTTGGTTCCCTAGAAATAACTTCTTTGAACTTGATGATTAAATGTATTAATTTTATTAAATATTAAATATTTTTTTTATCACATTAATATTTTTCCTCTTTACGTCATAATATATGATAATGTCTTATGAATATATGTTTTAATAAAACATTATTGCATTTCCCTACTATGATGCAAACATAGAGGTGCCACGATAGTATTATTAATGATTTTTCTATAACTAGATGATGTTTTATGATAGGAAATAGATGATATAGGTTATCAGGGGTAAGAGGATCATAAGATAATGAGATACTTTCTTATGTTTTTTTCCATTGGTAATCCCCTAGAAGAAATATTTTAATAACAGACCCATCGGTACGAAATCCACATTTTATGTGTCATCATAAGTTCCTATAAATGGATGTCTGTACTGATCCTTAGAATTTAATATTATCATTAATGAATACCATAATATGTTTACATTGATATATTGATGAAAACCAAGAGTAAATATGTTCATGGTGAAGTAGGATATATTGGGTGCATCATGAGTGATGTTGTATTACGGGATAATGTGAGAAAGGATTTATGTCTTCTATCTCTTAACAGATGTTGATATTTTGATCCCATTAATGGGAATGAAATTGCCTAAATAAATCAATGGCTATAGTGTTCTGTGGGAAATATCATCTCAAGAAAGTCAATGAAAGAAGATTCAATCACATAGGTTGATTACACCAGTATTCAAACTATTTTATTGGAGATATCAAGATAAAGGGATTATATTAAACATTACATTTTCGTAGGAGGTTATATATCATTGATACAATGAATTATTTATCTATGGATTCCTTGGCATGTTGTTTAATATTAACCTTGGATTTTAGGAGGTTATTTCTAAATGACACTAATATAGGGTCCCAGTGGGTCACATAATAAGTTTATATGGAATCTCAGTTGAATTGAATATTGAATTTAACATGTTAGAATAAATATTATCCATGATTTATGATTCAATATTTATTCAGGGTCTTTTGATCCGTAAGAATTAATCACATGTAATTTGAAATAATAAATGAGTTAAATAATAATAAGAAATATTTATTTTAAAGGTTTGTAGAATATAATATATATAATACTTATCACTAAATAATGAAGTGATATTTATTTATTAAATAAATAACCATTATTCAGGTTTTGGTAAATAAAGAGGCGGGTAAGTAGACTGAGCTTAATGGTCTAGTTGGAAATAAAGTTAATGATATTTATTTATATATTCTTAAGTGATTCACATGTCAAGTGAATATTAATATATTTTTTTTATTATTATAATTAAATGAAGGGATAAATAAGAGTTATAGAATTCAAAAGGGACTTATGTGCTAATCACTAACCCTAAACCCACCATAATAAACATCTTATTATATCACTTTCCATATTCACTATTATTGTGAAAAATGGATAGAGAGAAGCTCTATCTATCCCTAGAGAGAGTTTTATAGATATAGAGTGCTATCTATCATCCTATTCTCTCAATACATCAAGGTAACACAAATAATCTTTTATCCACAAATAGAATTCTACCATGATAAACCATGAATGACATAAGCGATCAGTATTATCCATGATAGCACCAAGACATTCTGCGATGTTTTTTTAATATTATGGTGCACATGGGGATCAAATATAGAGGGATTATATATTTGGATCCTATAACAAAATGTTAGTATGACGAGGTCGATTCGACTGGATTGTTAAATAAGAATGAATTACTAGTTTAGATAATTTTACATTTTCTTATATATTAATTATAAATAATATGTAATGATCTTCATCTTTTATATTAAAAGTATAATCAAGTCAAGAAATATATGAATTACATTATTCATGAAATACTTTAATATTTATAAATAAAATTATTCATAAATCAAACTAAAATTTTTAGTTGGCTATTTCAAATGGTTCTTCCACTAAAATTGGAACCTACAGATAGCCCACTTTGATGCTGATAAGAACTAAGGAGTTTCGATTGGAAAGATAGTGGAAATATAACATGATATTTAAATAACAACATAGGGGTTTTGTCCTATTTCCATCCATAAATTTTCTCCTTGCCATTGAAGTTTGACCTAATCATATGGCAATCAAGTTATTACCATTGAACCTAATTAATCTGTTCAACCATGCTAGGGAAAAGAGTGAATAGAATGAAAACTACAATATCATTATGCATAGTACATGCAAAATTCATGTTAGAAATTAACCTATTAATTTCCATTGGAATTTTTATCATCTAACCAATTATTTATATGAATTAAGAATTAATGAATCTGTAATTACCCTTGTTTTGATCTAAGGTAAAATTCTAGAAGAATTTGAGTTTTGGAATTTGGTGGAAGGTTCATTCTTTGAATCGAGTTTCATAATAGAATTATAATATTTGGAACACTCAAAATTGTTGTTTTTAGACTTTTTTAAAGGATTGAGAGGTTCATTGGGTGATCTATTGAGTTTTAGGAGTGTCATGCTCCAAAAAATAAAAAATGGGAAGGATTGGGTAGGGCACACAGCTTGACAGAAACCGTGCAGCCCACCAGAGGTAACTGTGTGGCTCTTTTAATATATCAGTAGGTCTTTCACAATTTGATATAACTATTTGAGTGTATAAAAAAGACCATGTGACATGATAAAGGTCTTAGACAAAGGAGACATACACAGTTTATGCATAGTTTCCCAAACTGTGTGTCTAAACCGTGTGACCTCCCCCCTTAGGTAACAACATTATAAATAATTTTCACATAGTGTGGATAACCATATAGCTAAACCCTTTGCCTCACTAAAGTGGGGGTTAAGTCCCTATTTTCCCATCCATACTTTTTAATTATCTTTATCCTTTATCCTCCCTCCCATGATGATCCTCTTATACAGTCGTGATCTCTCCTCCTTTTCTCTTCTAGGTATGGAAATATCTCTTTCATACGACCTTCGATTCAAGAGCTGTCAAGTGAATTGCATAGATCTCGGTAAGTCTATGACCCATACTTCTTTTTTTCATTATTTATCTTCTATCCCTCTATGCTATTTAGTGAGAACTAATTCTCCATATTTTTAGGGAGTTCATTCGTTTCTTCAATTTCTCCCGAACGTGACCCAATCATGTCACAATATTGGATGAGTGGGTCATTCTAATCATGAGGTAGGTGGTATATAGATTATCCCTCAATGTTTCATTGATTATATAATAAAGTTATTATTCCATAATCTCGAATTCTTGGGTATTTACTCTATATTATCATTTTCTTGAAATTAAATGCATATAACCCCTTGTAGTGTAATATATACTCCTCTCTATGTAGTTGGAGGTTATGGACACAACCCAAACCAACCCTTCATGTGAGTTAGCATTTTTTTCATATTGAAATATTGTGTCTACATTACAATTAGACTACCATTGGGGGTTTAAACTAAAATTCAATAGATTAAATGATTATATTATGTTTGAATTTACCTTTTAGGTATATTTAATTGATTCATTCAATTAAATGAGTGAAGTTGAATCAAATAAATTGTTTAAAGTTAATATCAAGATTTCTAATAAAACCCCTAAAAGTGGTGTGTTGTCTTCTAATCCAAAAATGATATGTTTAATTGGTTGTTGCCTGGATTGGTGGAATTTTTAGTATGTGGGCCTTATTATCTTGTTATTGAAATGATCAATGGTCTTGGACCTTTATTTTAGTATTCATGAGATATGAAGTGGTTTTCTTATATACATATCCCTCATAAGTTTCTCCTCCTTTATGATAAGTCATGGTTATATTATTGGACTCTTTTGAGATTAAAATAAAAAAATGAATATATTATTACACATCGAGAGATACATGAATTACTTTTTATGGAATTATATGGATGAGATTATGGATTGATGAGGATTCATACATCAGGGGAAATACATGTTATATATTGTACCAGCTCACCATGTATGTTGCTTACCTCCATTTGAGTGATACTAGTTCCCAAGGGAGAACCTGTGGATAGGCTCGGTGGCAGGATGGTTACCCCATACAATGAGTGAGACTCAAACCCCCTTGTGAGATACTAGGGATGGGATCAGAGGGAAATTGTTTTACTAACTGCCGAGAGTAATACTTAGGATACCATTTATGAATCACTATAAAATGAATCCTTTGGATTGATATCATTTTTACGCTCCTAGTGTGATACTAGGGTTCCTTTAAAAGGTTCTCTATAGATGAGGCCATGATACTGTTTAATAAAATATTAGATATTGCTCTTTTAATTAAATGTATAATGATAATTAAAAAAATAAAAGGATGTTTTTGCTAGGCCAAATCACATTCTTGAGATTGGTATTTCTGATCTACTTAGTTATGATGACCCATTAGAACATTATATCCTATCTATAATGGTTTCCTATGGTTTAGAAATTTTTTTCCTTAGGATGAAGTAGGTATGGTCAGGAAGGGTTTTTTTTAAAGAACATAAGCCCGAATTGGTTATTTATTTATTATTTCATTACTGATTTATGATAATATACATGCACACACATTATTTTATACGAATGCATTGGATTATGATTTAGACACCATTAGTGGTGTCCTACTAAGTATATATCACACTATGTTTAGTCTAACTTTACACTGGGGTACTCGAACAGGCCCCATGACTGTAGGACCATGATCTTTTTCTTATGCTCGACATTTTATATTGGAGCTTAGAAGCACAAGAATAAGATGGTACTTAGGATGCTCGTGGAATTAAAATTTAGGCTTCCTTTAATTTTATTTTATTGTAATTATTGTTTTATTTTTCTTGGTTATACATTATATTAAAATATGGACATGCATTCAGGGTTGTATTTGGTGTCGGCCATATTTATGCAGTGATTATATTAATCTTCCAATCATTTTTAATTTCTTAATTTATACTATTTTCCACTACTATCTATTTATTTTGTCATGACCAATCCTCGAGACCCATGCCGTGACTACCCCAAGCCAACCTTCCATAGGTCAGGGGCTGGCGACTAGCACCAAAGAAGTAAATCCCAAAGCTGGGAAGGCATTGCCTTTATAAAAAGTAAAAACATACAATAGAGTACGCAACTGGAAGTAAAACACTAAGAAATACTGTATACAGAAGAAGTGATGGAATGTAACAGGGGCCGGTAATACAAGACCAACTATAAAGTACAGGTACAACTAAAAGTAAGTACAAATGAAAGCACGTAATGGAGCTACTGGGTCGTTCTATGGGATTCCTACCTAAAGGGTAGGTACATATGGCCTCCCCAGCACTCCACGTCTATCCTTCCACTCTGTGCACCGTCACTCTGAGTGGTCCACCTTTGGGTACAATCCAGTCCTGCTACTCTCTGCCACATTCAGCACTGTCTGTCATCTGCAACCAACACAATGAGGATCGGGTGTAGCCCGTGTAGGGGTGAGTATAAAGATACTCAGTAGGGACCCTGAGACCCTCAAGGTATCACAATATCCAACAAGGATAACCACAAATTAAAGAAACAAATGATAACCCTTACTTAGGTATGTTCCCATACATATACCTAAGTTATCTAGTAACTCATCCCAATCATGAGGTAAACACGAAAGTCACTGACTCAGCTCAAAACCAGGATTTTATTCTAGGGGTGGCAACATGTAACACTCCCAGTCAAACTGTCAAAACCTCGGCTGCTGGTGTACTCCTCTTCTATAAAGTACTGTGGGCCTTCCGTGCCATACAGAGGTGCTTCCCACTACCCTGAACTACTTTGGTACTCTTCCCGTCGAGTACCGTAGGTCTGTTGTGTCACACAGAGGCACTCCCCCCTGTGGGTCTGCCACATTCAGATAGAGGCGCTCCCCCTCGTAGCCTGCTAAGGTACTCCTCCAGTCGAGTACCATGGGTCTACTGCGTCACACAGAGTCACTCCCCACTGTGGGTCTGCGACATCACAGGGAGGCGCTCCCCACTGGCCAAGTCGAAACACTTCGAGTCGAAAGGTCAGCAGTCGTCAGGTATCAGCCAGCTACTGGGTCTCCGTACTCCGCTCGGTCATCTCCAGGAGGATCTGATCCACGAGCTACTGGTCAATAATACAACTTTCACAAATTCCCAACTATAAGTATCGCAAAGGTCTGCCTCATCTTACGGGGCTCAACGCAAAAGACGGTGCGTCAATCGGACGCCCGATCTGTGAGTTATTAGCATTTCCGTTCCAGGGGCCCGGTTGTTTTTTTTTGGTTCAATCCAACCCAGCCATACCAAAACTGTGTCCAAACCTCAAGTGGGGTATGCCAAAAGTACCTTCTCGGTCTAAGCTTTCCGTCGCCGCATAAGGTTCGTTGATTAGACACCTGTAGCCCAAGATATGGGCGCAAAAGTGTTATCAGGTCAAATGGGTCCGGGTTCGGTCTGGCCTAGGCGGACCGACCCGACCCGACCCGGGTTTGGACCATGGTCCGACGCAGTCTGCGAGTCCGACCTGGGCTGAGGGTCCGGCCCAGCCCGAGGGGGCGGCCTGGGCCGAGTGCAGCCCGACCGGAGTGGGCGGCCCGACCCGAGGGGGCGGCCCGGCCTGGTGGGCCGCGTGGCCCAGCTTGCGGGCAGCCCGTGTGGCCTGGATGGCTGGTGGCCTAGCTGGCGGCCCGACCCTGGCCACATCCACGGGGGAAGGAATGCGCCCCCTAGTTCCCGAACGGCTTTTCCATTCAGGTGTGAACCGAAACCGGAGGCAGGTGGAGCTGGTCTAGAATACGCGGGACTCGATGGGTCCCACTCCTCCCAACTGGCCGAGCGGACAACCGCTCCACCTACTTTGTAGCGGCCCACCTTGGCCCCATCTCCCCTGCTCCGCGCAGCGCGACCGTGTCGCACCCCTCCGCCACGGCCTGGCCTGGACGTGTCCTCCATCTCCTCCGCGCGACGCAACAGTGCCCTGCTCTCCGTTCGACCACCGCAACCCTCCCGGCCGCGACCCTTCAACCCGTGCAACTTGACGGTGTCGTGCCCCTCCGGTGACCTGGTGGCCCTTGCGCCACTAGTTTTCTTCTTGGCCGGCCCGACGCCGGCCAGTTTCCTTTGCGGTCTGCCCGATGTCGGCCATAGTTTCTTTTCCTCCATTGTCAACAAATGAGAAAAACAAGGGTGAGGGTCGGGCCGTGTTTATGCGGTCTGAGCCCTCCTCGTTATGGTGATATCAAATGAAAACTCACAACCACAAATTGAACGATGAAGAATAGGAATCAAACATATACATTGAACAACGCCTACCTCGCTTGTCGATCGTTGACAGCGGAAGGAGAGGAATGGAAGACGTCGATTCGTTGACATCGGGAAGCGTCCGGGGTAGGAAACCGAGGAAGAAGCGTCGTTGGTGTTCTTCGTAATCAGATCATTCTATTTTGGATTGGTCAATGATCGAATAAAGAGTTCTTTTTTCTTCAGTGGATGATGAAGAGGAATTCTTCGTGGGTGACAGTTCTTCGTTGGAGAGTTCTTCTCCTCCCCAAGCTCCACCAAAATGCTAACAAAAAATAATAGAGGAATCGTCGATTATTTGATGGAACAACAACACAAATAGTTGTGTTTAATTAAATGAGACAACTCATTTAATTAATGGCGAGGAATTGATTCAAATTCAAATTAGGGGAGGTGGAGAGTTTTAATTAAATGAAGAGAGGTGTTCAAATAGTTAATTGGGAGTTAAAGGGTGGTTTAAAACCCATGTGGGCCCCACCAAGGATATCCTCCCAAGGGAAGTTATGTGATGGTGGGACCCACCACTATAACCTCTCATGGAAGGTTATGGTGTGGTGTCCCCCACCTCTAACCTCCTCTTGGAAGTTCTAATGGACATAAATTAAAAATAAGTTATCACATTATTTTTGTTTAATTTATTTAAAAATACCAAAAACTAACTTCCATTACCATACAACTAACGTCGAGGTGAATGTCTTATTAACCTAATATCGGCGTTGTGAGTTCAACGGTGCCCTCATATTTCAATTCCGAGCACCGGTTCAAAAGTTATAAAATCGCGCTCGAACATTTTGTGAACGTACCCAAACAAAACTTCAAAAATTGATTCCGGGCACACCGGGCCTCAGAATCAAGCGCAGTAAATTTTCATGGGCTTGTAAAATTCCCATGTATTTAAGAAAAAGTTTTCCATGTAAATTTTGGGTCATTAAATTCTCCCCACCTCAGGGATTTACATCCCTATAAGCTAAAAATTGAACTAAGGGATCAAATGGGGGTACTAAGCACGCATCTGAGCCTCCCGCTCCAATGTGCTCTCCTGGAGGTTCTCGTGCTGCTAGAAAACGTGCTCTAGACGTATCGACCATACACATAGGACCCGCTCCTGTAGATCCTCAATATCCACTTGAACAACCGTGAAATTCACCCTGTCATCGATGGCCAACTCCCCGTGGTCGATGATGTGAGATTGGTCTTGCACGTATATTCTATGCTGAGATATGTGGAAGACGGCGTGAACCTAGTGAAACTAAGGTGGAAGAGCTAAGCGGTAAGCCACCTTTCCTACTCCGTTGAGGACCTGGAAAGGTCCGATGAATCACAGAGACAACTTTACACCTCGGCCAAATCTCCGTAGGCCTCATCGAGGTGAGACCCGTAGAAAGACATGGTTTCCATCCTTGAACTCCAGAGGTATCCGTATCCTATCAGCATAAGATTTCTGGCTACTCTTTAAAGTCTTCATCTACTCTTGGATGATCTACACCTTCTCTGTGGTAGCTCGTACCATCACTGGTCCCACTAGTGCTGACTCCCATGTGTCTTTCTAGAACAGTAGTGATCTGCAAGGTCGCCCGTACAAGGCCTCGAAAGGTGCCATCCTTATGGTGGAGTGATATCTATTGTTGAAGGAAAACTCCACCAAAGGTAAGTGATCCTTCCAGCTATGACCAAAGTTGAGGACACAAGCACAGAGCATGTCCTTAAGAGTCTGAAAGGTCCTCTCAGTCTGGAAATCCATATGAGAATGGAATGCGGTGCTCAGACGTAGCTGTGTCCCGAAAGCCTCTTGTAACCCCTTCCATAGCATGGAAGTAATCCGTGCATCACGTTAGGTGAAAATAGAAGACATTACTCCATGAAAAACCACAATATCATGTACATAGATGCATACCAAGCTCTCTACTAAGCCCCGCTCTCTGATCAGTACGAAGTGGGCCGACTTGGGGAGTTAGTCAACAATCACCCATATCGAATCGTGACTCTTGGATGTATGTGGAAGACCCATCACGAAGTCCATGGATATCCCATCCCACTTCAACTGTGGGACCTGTAAAGGATGAACCAAGCCTGCTGGTACCTGGTTCTCTGCCTTCACTTTCTGACAAGTGAGGCACCGAGAGACAAACTCTGCTAAAACCTTCTTCATACCTGGCCACCAGTGCAGTCGTCTAAGGTCCTGGTACATCTTTGCCACTCCTCTATGTACCGCTATAGGGGAAGTGTGGAACTCCCTCAACACTTCCTCATGAATTGCAACTTGTACCATGGTACGTCCTCTGAAGAGAATGACGTGCTCCCCACCTTCTGAAAATTCATCAGGTGTCTGCCCTATGGATATATGAGCAGGTTGTGTCTCACAGTCAGTGTCTCCATGTTGTGCCTCCCTGACTCACTGAAGAAGGGGAGGAGTGACTGTAAGAGACTACAGAAAGGCTACTCCATCCCTATCCACAAAGTATCTCTATAAGGAATCCATGTGCTATGTCACCTCTCCTAGCAGCTGTATACCAGTCCTCCTACTAATCGCATCTGCAATAACATTCCCCTTCCCTAGAGTATAGACTATCTCGAAGTCATAGTCCTAGAGGAACTCAAGCCAACACCATTGTCTTAGGTTCAAGTACTTTTGAGAAAATATATACCTGATAATATTTTGATCAAAGTACACGGTAAAACGTTCACCCATAAGATAGTGTCACCAAATCTTCAAGGCAAAGACCACTACTACTAACTCCAGGTTATGGGTAGCCTCGTTCTGCTCATGCTTTCTCAGTTAACGAGAACCATATGCGATCACTGCTTTCTCCTGCATCAGGACACACCCAAGTCCGGTACCTGATGTGTCACAGTAGACTACGTACCCGATGCCTTCCTATGGAAGCATCAAGATGGGGGCAGTAGTCCGCCTCTGCCTCAACTCTTTAATGCTCTAGTAGAATCTCTCCGACCACATGAAGGGTTGCCCCTTCTTCGTCAAGGTTGAGAGTGGTGTTGCAACTCTGAAGAAGTCTGGAATGAATCTACGGCAGTACCCAACCAAGCCCAGGAAACTCCGTACCCCAGTCACACTCCTGGGTGGCTCCCAAGAAAGTACTGCCTGGATATTTTCTGGATCCACTACAAATCCAGCCTCTGAGATGTCATGTCCCAAGAAGTTAACATCTCGAATCCAAAACTGGAACTTTGAGAGATTACCCTAAATATTGTGCTCTCGGAGTGTATCCATTACTTCCTGTAAATGGTAGGCATGCTCCTCCTCAGTAGTCGAGTAGATCTGTATGTCATCGATGAAGACAACGACAAATAGATCGAGATATGGCTGGAAGATCCTGTTCATGAGACACATGAACACTGCTGGAGCATTGGTTATGCCGAAGGGCATAACCAAGATCTCATAGTGGTCGTATCGACACCTGAAGGCTGTCTTCTACACATCCTCGTCTCGAACTCTGAGCTAGTGATAGCCTGATCTGAGGTCTATCTTCGAGAACCGTCATGCTCACTTGAGCTGATCAAAGAGGTCGTCAATCCTCGGTAGTGGGTATTTGTTTATCATGGTCACCTAGTTTAGGTAATGGTAGTCAACACAAAGCCTCAAGATTCAATCTGCCTTCTTGGAGTACAGAATCGGGGCTTCCTAGGGAGAAACAATGGGCCTGATGAATACCTTCCCCTACAAGTCCTCTAGCTGTACTCGCAACTCATGAAGCTCAGCGGGAGCCATCCGATATGCTGGTGTAGATATCGGTGTCATCCCATGGTACATGTAATTGTAGAAGTCCACCTCTCTGTGAGAAGGTAGTCCTGGAACATTGTCAAGGAAAACATCTGCGTACTGGTCCACCACTACAGGATAAGTCAGACTCTCCACATCAACTTCTCTAAGGGTAAGGCAAGCCAACTAGTGAGTGATCAGCCACACCCTCGTCCGAGTAAGTCCATCCTGTGCTACAAAGGCTCCCTTCTCACTGGTGAAGGTGAACCTAGTCCCACCCGTGTGGACACACCACACTTTGCACCTAATATAGTCAATCTGAGCATGGACTATAGACAACCAGTCCATACCCAAGATGACGTCGTAAGGCCTTGACGCCGCTACGAGGATATCCAAGATGAAGCTCTCGCCTCTCAGAGTAATCTCACACTGCCGGCACCAGTGCGTAATCATCGAGTCTGCTCCCGTAGGAGTCTCTAGCTGTAAGGATCGAGACAAAGTCTCCATCCGAATCTGCAAGCTCTGAAGGAGGGTAGTTGAAATGGAAGAGTGACTGGCACCTGTGTCTATAAGAACTGCAGCTAAGGTGGAGTAGACACAGATCATACCTCGAATCACCCCTAGAGCGCCATGGTCGTAAGCCTCAGCTGCCTGAAGCTGAGCTCTCTCCTGTCCACCTGCTCTCTGTAGTCAGGGTGGACCTCTTGGTGGTGGTGGTGGTGGAAACACCTCGAAACGTCATCCACCGCCAGCTGCTCGACCAGATCATCTTCCACATCCGCCTACACCCTATGGACCACCTCGATCAAACCTCTTTCTATACCTGGTAGGTCCCTCAACTATCTTCTAATCATATGAATGGTGGGTTGGATAGTTACGATCCATGTGACCCTGCCCACCGCATGAGTTACACTGCCTGCACTTGGCAGGTAAGTCACTGCCTCTGGTGCCCCACACAAATGATCCTGATGCCTATGGTCATCCACCCATAGTTCTGGTCCTCTTGGACCTCTGCATAATCTGTCTATATCCATATTCAGAAGACTCCGCCGCATGTCTACTAGTAGTGGGTCTCGCTGCTGGTGACTGCTCAGCAAGGAAACTCTCCACAAGGAGGGCTCTCTCTAACACCCCCACCTACATCGGGATGATGAGGGAGATCATCGATGCCTTGATCTCTCTCCTTAGACCCTGATCAAAGGTCGGTTCCCTGAAGAATGGGCCCAATACCATATCTATAGAGTAGCACGAGAGGTCAATGAACCACGCTGAGTACTGAGCTACAGTCATGCTACCCTGCTGTAGATGCATCAGCTCCTGTATTCGCACCGCTAGAAGGGTGGCTGGTACAAAATATTCCTAAATAATGCTCTCGAAGTCTGTCCATATATGTGTCGCCTCGTCATGCACCTGAAGAATCAGGCTCCACCATCTACCTACTGCAGCCTAACGGAGGCTGGCTGCAAGGATCACCATGAAGTCTGCCGGTGTCCCTACTAGCCTGAAGACTCTCACCATAGCCTCTATCCAATCCTCAGCCACCTGTGGGTCCGTCTCTCCCTGGAACCTGGGTGGCCTCTGGAATTGTAACTCATGAAACGCTCTCAAGTGGCGTCCATCGTCTTCTACTGGGGATAGTGGCATTAGTGGCCCAACGGGAAGTAGTACCACCGGTGCCTACAGTGGTGCCTCAACTGGAAAGGGGCCCTGCACTAAGGCCTCATCGCTCTGTGGGTTGCCAGACCATACGACTCTCGGGACTCTGCGGGGAGGAATACAGAAAGAAACAGATGCGACGCAGTAAAATATTATACCTGGTGAGATGACCTGGTTGATCTGACTTAAAGAAAAACTTTAGAAAAAACACACGCAATCAGTGTTTTCAAGAACTAAGTTGGAAATCAGACGTCAGGGTCTTGTTGTACGGATACGTCGGCCACCCGCACCAACACTGGACTCCCTGAACTGAAAACCACACTTATTACCCTTAACAATATTGATTCACAAAAAAGAAATATCAGAGTCCTATGTTCTGCTGTAGAACCGACTCATCTGATACCAATTTGTCACGACCAGTCCTCGACATTCGTGTCGTGACTACCCCAAGCCCGCCTTCCATAGGCCAGGGGCTGGCGACTAGCATCAAAGGCATAAATTCCTAATTTGAGAAGGCATTGCCTTTATAAAAAGTAAACACACACAATAGAGTACACAATTAGTAGTAAAACACTAAGCAATACTGTTGACAGAAGAAGTGCTGGAAAGTAAAAGGGGCCGGTAATACAAGCCCAACAGTAAAGTACATATACAACTGAAAGTAAGTAAAACTGAAAGTAAGTAAAGCAGCTATTGGGTCATCCTCTGGGGTTCCTACCTGAAGGGTAGGTAAAAATGGCCTCCTCAGCACTCCATGTTCATCCGTCTGCTCCGTACACTGTCACTCCGAGTGGTCCACCTCCAGGTGTCGTCCAGTTCTGCTACTCTCTGCCTCAGTCAGTGTTGTCCGCCATCTGCAACCAATACAATGAGGTGCGGGCATAGCCCGTGCATGGGTGAGTATAATGATACTCAGTAGGGACCCCGAGACCCTCAATGTCTCACACTATCCAACAAGGATAACCAAAAATTAAAGAAACAACGAATAACCCTTACTTAGGTATATAACCATACATATACCTATTTTATCTAGTAACCCATCTCAATCATGAGGTAAACAAAAAATTCACTGACTCAACTCAAAACTAGGATTTTATTCTAGGTGTGGTAACATGTAACACTCCCAGTCAAACTGTCGAAACCTCAGATACTGGTGTACTCCTCCTCTATAAAGTATTATGGGCCTGCCGCATCATATAGAGGTGATTCCCACTATCCTGAACTATTGTGGTACTCCTACTGTCGAGTATCGTGGGTCTGCTGCGTCACACAGAGGCACTCCCCATTGTGGGTCTGCCGCACTAACGCAGAGGCACTCCCCCTCATAGCTTGCTGAGGTACTCCTCCTATCGAGTACCATGGGTCTATCGCGTTATACAGAGGCACTCCCCATTGTGGGTCTGCTGCGTCACATATAGGCTCTTCCCACTGGGCTAGTTGAAACACACCAAGTGGAAAGGTCAGCAGTCCTCAGGTATCAGCCAGCTATTAGGTCTCCGTACTCTGCTCACTCATCTCCGGGAGGATCCGATCCACGAGCTACTGGTGGATACTCCAACTATCACGAAGTCCCAGGTAGAAGTATCGCAAAGTTATGCCTCATCTTAGGGGTCTCAATGCAATAGACGGCGTATCAATCGGACGCCCGGTCTGTGAGTTATTTCCATTTATGTTCTAGGGGCCCGGTTGGTGTTTTTAGGTTCAAAGCAACCCTACCATACCTCAATTGTGTCCAAAACTCAAGTGGGGTATGCCAAAAGTTCCGTCTCACTCTAAGATTTCTGTCGCCGTAGACGGTTCATCAATCAGACACCTGTAGCCCATGATATGGGCACAAAAGTCTTATCAGGTCAAAGGGGTCCGGGTCCGGTCCGGCTCAGTCAGAATGACCCGACCTGACCTGGGTCTGGACCGTGGGGAAAATCGGTCCACGAGTCCGTCATGGCCCGAGGTTATGACCCGGCCCGACCCGAGGGGGTGGCTCGGCCCGAGGGGGCGGGCCGGACCGAGGAGGCAGCCCAGAACGAGGGGGCGCCTCAGACCGAGGGGGCGGCCCAGCCCGGTGGCCCACGTGTCCCGGCTGGCTGGGGGCTTGCATGGCCCGACTGGCTGGCGGCCCGACAGACCGGATGGATGGCGGCCCGATGGCCTGGCTAGCTGACAACCCAATGGCCCGACCCTAGCCACATCCAGGGGAAGGCCCGCACCCCCTAGTTCCCAAACAGCTTTGTCATTCAGGTGTGAATCGAAACCGGTGCCAGGTGGCACCGGTCCAGAACAGGTGGGACCTGATGGTTCCCACTCCTCCCGGATGGCTGAGCGGCCAGCCCCTCCACCTGCTCCGCCGCGGCCCGCCCTGGTCGTGGCTCCCCTGCTTCGCGCGGTGCAACTGCGTCGTGCCCCTCCGCCGCGACCCAACCTGGCTGCGGCCTCCAGCTCCTCCACGTGGCACGGCGACACCGTGTTCTCCATCCGACTGCCGTAGAACTGCTAGATATGGCCCTTCCACCCATGCGGCGTGACTACGGCGCACCCCTCCGGCGACCCGATGACCCTTGCACTGCTAGTTTTCTTCTTGGCCGGCCCGACGCCGGCCAGTTTCCTTTACGGTCAGCCCGATGCCGACCACAGTTGCTCTGCCTCCGTTTTCAACAAACGAGAAAAACAAGGGGGAGGGTCAGGCCGTATTCATGCGGTATGAGCCCTCCTCACTATGGTGATATCAAACGACAATTCACAACCATAAATTGAACGATGAAGAATGGGAATAAAACTGATACCTAGAACAACCCCTACCTCAGTTGTTGATCGTTGAAAGTGGAAGGAGAGGAATGGAGGACATCAATTCGTTGACATCGGGAATCGTCAGGGGTAGGAAACCGAGGAAGAAGCATCATTGGTGTTCTTCGCGATCAGATCCTTCTCTTTTGGCTTGGTCGAAGATCGAATAAAAAGTTAGTTGTTCTTTGGTGGATGATGAAGAGGCGTTCTTTGCGGGCGATGGTTCTACGTTGGAGAGTTATTCTCCCCCACAAGATCCAACAAAATTCTAACAAAAAATAATAGAGGAATCATCGATTATTTGATGGCACAACAACACAAATAGTTGTTTTTAATTAAATGAGACAACTCATTTAATTAACAGTGAGGTATTGATTCAAATTCAAATTAGGGGAGGTGGAGAGTTTTAATTAAATGAAGAGAGGTGTTCAAGTAGTTAATGGGGAGTTAAAGGGTGGTTTAAAACCCACGTGGGCCCCACCGAGGATATCCTCCCAAGGTAGGTTATGTGAGGGTGGGCCCCATGACCATAACCTCTCATGGAAGGTTATGGTATGGTGTCCCCCACATCTAACCTCCTCTTGGAGGTTTTAACCACCATAAAATAAAAATAAGTTATCACCTTATTTTTGTTTAATTTATTTAAAAATCCCAAAAACTAACTTCCATTACCATCCAACTATCGTCGAGGTAAAAGTATTCTTAAGCTAATATCGGTGTTGTGAGTTCAACGGTGCCCTCAGATTTAAATTCTGAGCACCAGTTTAAAATTTATAAAATACCGCTCATACATTTAGTGAACTTACCCAAACAAAACTTCAGAAATTGATTCCGGGCACACCAGGCCCTAGAATCACGCGCCGTAAATTTTCACAGACTCAAAAAATTCCCATGTATTTAAGAAAAAGTTTTCCAAAGAAATTACGGGTCTTTACATTCTCCCCACCTCAGGGATTTACGTCCCCGTAACCTACAACTTGAACTAAGGGATCAAATGGGGGTACTAAGCACGTATCTGAGCCTCCCACTCCCATGTGCTCTCCTAGAGGTTCTCGTGCTACCAGAAAATGCGCACCAGGCGTATCGACCATCCACACAGGACCCGCTCCTGTCGATCCTCAATCTCCACTAGAACCTCCGTGAAAGTCTCCCTGTCATCGATGTCCAGCTCCCCGTGGTCGATGATGTGAGATGGGTCATGTAGGTATATTCTCAGCTGAGATATGTGGAATATGTCGTGCACCTGGTGAAACTGAGGTGGAAGATCAAAGCTATAAGCCACCTCGCCTACTCTGCTGAGGACCTGGAAAGGTCTGATGATTCGCGGAGACAACTTTCCACCACATCCAAATCTCCGTAGACCTCATCGAGGTGAGACCCGTAGAAAGAGATGGCTTCCATCCTTGAACTCCAGAGGTCTCCGTATCCTATTAGCATAAGACTTATGCCTGCTCTTTGTAGTATTTATCTTCTCCTGGATGATCAGCACCTTCTCCGTGGTAGCCCATACCATCTCTGGTCCCTGTGTCTGTCTAGCACAGTGGTGATCTGTAAGGTTGCCTGTACAAGGCCTCGAAAGGTGCCATCGCTATGGTGGAGTGATATCTTTTGTTTTAGGCAAACTCCACCAAAGTTAAGTGATCCTTCCAGCTACAACCAAAGTTGAGGACAGAAGCATTGAGCATGTCCTTGAGAGTATGAAAGGTCCTCTCAGTCTGGCCATCCATCTAAGAATGGAAGGCTATGCTCAGACGTAGCTGTGTCTCGAAAGCCTCCTGCAACCCCTTCTATAGCCGGGAAGTAAACCGTGCATCACGTTAGGTGATTATATAATCCGTTACTCCATGAAAACCCACAATCTCATGTACATAGAGGCGTCCCAAGCTCTCTACTGAGCCCTGCTCTCTGATCATTAGGAAGTGGGACGACTTGGTGAGTCGGTCGACAATCACCCATATCGAATCATGACTCTTGGATGTATATGGAAGACCCATAACGAAGTCCATGGATATCCCATCCCACTTTCACTGTGGGACATCTAAAGGCTGAACCAAGCCTGCTGGTACCTGGTGCTCTGCCTTCACTTGCTGACAAGTGAGGCACCGAGAGACCAAATCTGCTAAAACCTTCTTCATACCTGGCCACCCGTGCTGTCTTCTAAGGTCCTAGTTTATCTTCGCCACTCTTGGATGTACTGATAGAGGGTAAGTGTGGATCTCCCTCAAAACATCCTCATGAATTGAAGCTTGTACCATGGTACGTCTTCTGAAGATAATGACGTGCTCCCCACCTTCTAAAAATCCATCAGG
This sequence comes from Viscum album, assembly GCA_963277665.1. Lineage (NCBI taxonomy): Eukaryota > Viridiplantae > Streptophyta > Magnoliopsida > Santalales > Viscaceae > Viscum > Viscum album. The sequence continues at coordinate 1,322,932,870 of OY728138.1, forward strand.
TGTCTGCCCTATGGATATCTGAGCACGTTGTGTCTCACAGTCAGTGTCTCCATGTTGTGCCTCCCTGACTCACTAAAGAAGGAGAGGAGTGACTGTAAGAGACTATAGAAATGCTTCTCCATCCCTATCCACAAAGGATCTCTATAAGGAATGCAGCTGATATGTCGCCTCTCCTAGCAAGTGTATACCAGTCCTCCTACTGAGCACATCCGCAATAACATTCCCCTTCCCAGGAGTATAGACTATCTCGAAGTCATAGTCCTAGAGGAACTCAAGCCAACACTGTTGTCTTAGGTTCAAGTCATTTTTAGAGAAGATATACCTGAGACACTTTTGATATAATTAAACGGTAAAATGTTCACCCATAAGATAGTGTCTCCAAATCTTCAAGGCAAAGACCACTGGTGCTAACTCCAGGTCATGGGTAGCATTGTCTTGCTCATGCTGTCTTAGCTGACGAGAACCATATGGGATCACTACTCTCTCCTTCATTAGGACACACCCAAGTCCGGTCCCTGATGTGTCGCAGTAGACTACGTACCCTACGCCTTCCTTTGGAAGCATCAAGATGGGGGAACTAGTCAGCCTCTGCCTTAACTCCTGAAAGCTCTAGTAGAATCTCTCCGACCACACGAAGGGTTTCCCCTTCTTCATCAAGGATGATAGTGGTGATGCAACTCTGGAGAATTCTAGAATGAATCTTCGGTAGTACCCATCCAAGCCCAGGAAAATCCATACCCTCATCACACTCCTGGGTAGCTACCAAGAAAGTACCGCCTTGATCTTTTCTGGATCCACTACAACTCTAGCCTCTGAGATGACATGTACCAAGAAGTGAACGTCTCGAATCCAAAACTGGAACTTCGAGAGATTACCATAAAGCTTGTTCTCTCGGAGTGTATCCAGTACTACCTGAAAATTGTATCCATGCTCCTCCTCAGTAGTCGAGTAGATCTGTATGTCGTCGATGAAAACAACGACATAGAGATCGAGGTATGTCTAGAAGATCCTGTTCAAGAGACACATGAACACTACTGGAGCGTTGGTTACGCTGAAGGGCATAACCAAGAACTTGTTGTGGTCTTACTGACACCTGAAGGATGTCTTCTGCACATCCTCGTCTCAAACTCTGAGCTGGTGATAGCCTGATCTGTGGTCTATCTTCGAGAACCATCATGCTCCCTTGAGCTGGTCAAAGAGGTCATCAATCCCTGGGAGTGGGTAGTTGTTCTTCATGGTCACCTGGTTTAGGTAATGTATGTCAACATAAAGCCTCAAGCTTCCATCTACCTTCTTGGAGAACATAATTGGAGCTTCCCAGGGAGAAACAATGGGCCTAATGAATACCTTCCCCTGCAAGTCCTCTAGCTGTACCCACAACTCATGAAGATCAGTGGGAGCCATCCGATATGCTGGAGTAGATACCAGTGTCGTCCCAGGGTACATGTCAATGTAGAAGTCCACCTCTCTGTGAGGAGGTAGTCCTGGAACGTTTTCAGGGAAAACATCTGCATACTGGTCCACCACTACAGGATAAGTCAGACTCTCCACATCAACTGCTCTAAGGGTAAGGCAAGCCAACTGGTGAGTGATCGGATGCACCCTCCTCCTATTAAGTCTGTCCTGTGCTGCAAAGGCTCCATTCTCACTGGTGAAGGTGAACCTAGTCCCACCCATGTGGACACACAACACTTTGCACCTGTTACAGTCAATCTGAGCATGGACTGTAGACAACCAGTCCATACCCAAGATGACATCGTAAGGCCTCGATGCCGCTATGAGGAGATCCAAGCTGAAGCTCTCCCCTATCAGAGTAAGCTCACACTACCGGAACCAGTGCGTAATAATCGAGTCTTCTCCCGTAGGAGTCTCTAGATGTATGGATCGAGCCAAAGACTCCATCAGAATCTCCATTCTCTGAAGGAGGACAGTGGCAATGAAAGATTGACCGGAACCTGTGTCTATAAGAACTACAACTAAGGTGGAGTAGACACAGATTGTACCTCAAATAATCCCAAAATCCCCATGGTCGTAAGTCTCAGCTTCCTGAAGCTGAGCTCTCCCCTATCCACCTACTCTCTACGGTTGGGGTGGACCTCCTGGTGGTGGTGGTGGTGGAAACACCTTAAAAGGTCATCCACCGCCAGCTGCTTGACCAGCTCCTCTGCCATGTCCACTTACACCCTGCAGACCGCCTCGATCGAACCTCTTCTTGTACCTAGAAGGTCCCTCAACTGTCTGCTGATCATCTGAATAGTGGGTAGGACAGTCACGATCCATGTGACCCTTCCCACCACATGAGTTAAACTTACTGCTCCTGGTAGGTAAGTCACTACCTCAGGTGCCCCACACAACTGATCCTAAGGCCTGTGGTCGTCCACCCATAGTTCTGGTCCTCTTGGACCTCTGAATCATCTTTCTATAGCCATCTGCAGAAGACTCTGTTGCATGTCTACTAGTAGTGGGTCTCGCTGCTGGTGACTGTTTAGCAAGGAAACTCTCTACTAGGAGGGCTCTCTATAACACCCCCTCCTACGTCGGGATGCTAAGGGAGATCATCGATGCCCTGATCTCTCACCTAAGCCCCTGATTGAAGGTCAGATCCCTGAAGAATGGGCCCTGTACCATATCTGTAGAGTAGCGCAAGAGATTAGTGAACCACGCTAAGTAATGAGCTATAGTCTTGATACCCTGCTGTAGATACAGTAGCTCCTGTATCCGCACCTCTCAAAGGGTGGATGGTATAAACTCTTCCCGAAAAATGCTCTCGAAGTTTGTCCATAGATGTGTCACCTCGCCTTGCACCTTGAGCATCAGGCTCCACCATCTGTCTATTGCTGCCTAAAGGATGCTGGTAGCAAGGATCGCCATGAAGTCTACTGGTGACCCTACTAGCCTGAAGTCTCTCACCACAGCCTCTATCCAATCCTCAGCCGCCTGTGGGTCCGTCTCTCCCTAGAACCTGGGTGGCCTCTCGCACTGGAACTTATGAAACGCCCTTAAGGGGCGTGCATCGTCTGCTGCTGGGGATGGTGGCATCAGTGAACCAATGGGAAGTATTACTGCTGGTGCCTCCACTGGTGCCTCAACTGGAAAGGGGCCCTGCACCAAGGCCTCAATGCTCTGTGGGCTGCCAGAGCGTACGACTCTCGAGACTCTACAGGGAGGCATCCTAAAAAAACTGATGCGACACAGTCAATGATTATACCTGGTGAGATGACCTGGTTGATCTGAATTAAAGAAAAACTTTTGAAAAAACACACGCAATCAGTGTTTTCGTGAACTAAGTCGGAAATCAGAAGTCAGGGTCCTGGTGTATGGATACATCGGCCGCCCGCACCAACACTAAATTCCCTGAACTAAAAACCACACTTATTACCCATAACACTATTGCTTAACAGAAAAGAAATATCAGAGTTATATATTCTGCGGTAGAACTAAATCCTCTGATACCAATTTTTCATGACTAGTCCTCGAGACCCGTGTCATGACTACCCCAAGCCCGCCTTCCATAGGACAGGGGCTGGCGACTAGCACCAAAGGCATAAATTCCTAAGCTAGGAAGGCATTGCCTTTATAAAAAGTAAACACACACAATAGAGTATGCAATTAGAAGTAAAACACTAAGCAATACTGTATACAGAATAAGTGTTGGAAAGTAAAAGGGGTCGGTAATACAAGCCCAACAGTAAAGTACATATACAACTGAAAGTAAGTAAAACTGAAAGTAAGTAAAGTAGCAACTGGGTCATCCTATGGGGTTCCTACCTAAAGTGTAGGTACATATGACCTCCTCAGCACTCCATGTCCGTCCGTCCACTCCGTGCACTGTCACTCCGAGTGGTCCACCTCCGGGTACCATCCAGTTCTACTACTCTCTGCCTTAGTCAGCACTGTCCACCGTCTGCAACCAATACAATGAGGTGCGGGCACAGCCTGTGCATGGGTGAGTATAACGATACTCAGTAGGGACCCTGAGACCCTCAAGGTCTCACAATATCCAACAAGTATAACAACAAATTAAAGAAACAACAGATAACCCTTACTTAGTTAAATGCCCATTCATATACCTAAGTTATCTTGTAACCCATCTCAATCATGAGTTAAAAACAAAAGTCACTGACTCAGCTCAAAACCAGGATTTTATTCTAGGGGTGGTAACATGTAACACTCCCATTAAAACTGTCGAAACCTCAGATGATGGTGTACTAATACTCTATAAAGTATTTTGGGCTTGCCGCATCATACAAAGGTGCTTCCCACTATCCTAAACTATTGTGGTACTCCTACTGTCGAGTAACGTGGGTCTGTTGCGTCACACAGAGGCGCTCCCCACTGTGGGTCTGCCGCGCTCACACAGAGGCGCTCTCCCTCGTATCCTGCTGAGGTACTCCTCCTATAGAGTACCATGGGTCTGCCGTGTCATACAGAGGCGCTCCCCATTGTGGGTCGTCTACGTCACACAGAGGCTCTTTCCACTGGGCTGGTTGAAACACACCGAGTGGAAAGGTCAATATTCCTCAGGTATCAGCCAGCTATTAGGTCTCCGTACTCTGCTCGCTCGTCTCTAGGAGGATCCGCTCCATGAGCTACTGGTGGATACTCCAACTATCACGAATTCTCAAGTAGAAGTATCGCAAAGGTATGCCTCATCTTAGGGGTCTCAAATCAATAGACGACGTGTCAATCGGACGCCCGGTCTGTGAGTTATTGGCATTTCCATTCCAGGGGCCCGGTTGTTTTTTTTTAGCTTCAAAGCAACCCGAACATACCTCAACTATGTCCAAACCTCAAGTTGGGTATTCCAAAAGTACCGTCTCACTCTATTCTTTTTGTCGCCGCAGACGGTTCATCGATCGGAAACCCGTAGCCCAAGATATGGGCGCAAAAGTCTTATCAGGTCAAACGGGTCCGGGTCTGGTCTGGCTCAGTCAGAATGACCCAACCTGACCTGGGTCTGGACCGTGGTCCACACCGGTCCATGAGTCCGACCTGGCCCGAGGGTCCGGACCGGCCCGAGGGGGCGGCACGACCTGAGTGCAGCCCGACCCGAGGGGGCGGCCCGGACCGAGGGGGCAGCCCGGACCGAGGGGGCGCCCCGGCCCGAGGGGGCAGCCCAGCCCGGTGGCCCGCTTGTCCTGGCTTGCTGGGGGCCTGCATGGACCGGCTGGCTGGCAGCCTGGAAGCCCAGATGGCTGGCAGCCCGGCGTCCCGGCTGGCTGGCGGCCCGATGGCCCGGCCCTAGCCGCATCCAGGGGGGAGGCGCGCACCCCTAGTTCCCAAACAACTTTTCCATTCAGGTGTGAACCAAAACCGGTGCCAGGTGGCACCGGTCCAGAACAGGTGGGACCCGATGGGTCCCACTCAACCCAGCTAGCTGAGCGGCTAGCTACTCCACCTGCTATGTCGCGGCCCGCCCTGGCCGCAGCTCCCCTGCTCCACACGGTGCGATGGCGCCGTGCCCCTCTGCAGCGACCCAACCTGGCTGCGGCCTCCAGATCCTCCTCACGGTGCAACAGCGCCATGCTCTCCATCCGACTACCATGGAACTCTTAGCCGCGACCCTTCCACCCACGCGGCGCGACTGCACCACACCCCTCCTGCGACCCGACGACCCTTGCACTGCTGGTTTTCTTCACTGCCGGCCCGATGCCGGCCGGTTTCTTTTTCGGTCGGCCGGACTCGGCCACTGTTGCTCCACCTCTATCATCAACAAATGATAACAAAAAGGGGGAGGGTCGGGCCATGTTCGTGCGGTCTGAGCCCTCCTCATTATGGTGATATCAACGGCAATTCACAACCATAAATTGAAGGACGAAGAATGTGAATAAAACTCATACATAGAACAAACACTACCTCGCTTGTCGATTTTTGAAAGTGGAAGGAGAGGAATGGCATACGTCGATTCATTGACGTCGGGAAGTGTCCGGGGTAGGAAACCGAGGAAGAAGCGTCGTCAACATTCTTCGCGATCAGCTCATTCTCTTTTGGCTCGGTCTAAGATCGAAGAATGTGTTTGTCATTCTTCGGTGGATGATGAAGAGGCATTCTTTGGGGGAGACATTTCTTCGTTGGAGAGTTCTTCTCCTCCCCAAGCTCCAACAAGATGATAACGAAAAATAATAGAGGAATCTTCTATTATTTGTTGGCAGAAAAACACAAGTAGTTGTGTTTAATTAAATTAGAAAACTCATTTAATTAATGGTAAGGAATTGATTCAAATCCAAATTAGGGGAGGTGGAGAGTTTTAATTAAATGAAGAGAAGTGTTCAAATAGTTAATGGGGAGTTAAAGGGGGTTTAAAACCCATATAGGCCCCCCCAAGGATATCCTCCCAAGGGAGTTTATGTTAGGGTGGGCCCCACCCCCATAACCTCTCATGGAAGGTTATGGTGTGGTGCCCCCACCTCTAACCTCTTCTTTGAGGTTTTAACCACTACAAAATAAAAATAAGTTATCACCTTATTTTTATTTAATTTATTTAAAAATACCGAAAACTAACTTCGATTCTTGTCCAACTGCCGTCGAGGTGAAAGTCTTCTCAAGCAAATATCAGTGGTGCGAGTTCAACAGTGCCCTCAAATTTCAATTCCGAGAACCAGTTCAATAGTTATAAAATCACGCTCGTACGTTTATTGAATGTACCCGAACAAAACTTTAGAAATTGATTCTGCACACACTGGGCCTCGGAATAAAGTGCCGTAAATTTTCGCGGACTCATAAAATTTCCATGTATTTAAGAAAAAACTTTGTACGGAAATTCTGGGACTTTACATATTTTTCCCAGATTAGACTGCTGTTATACTGTGATCTTGAGGGTATAGTCTCCCTAGTATACCACCATTAGGACCTTGTTGCTAGTTGGTAGCCTCTATCATACTGGGTGGCATGCTTGAGGTCCTGTGTTGGTCGGTCCGACTACCGGTTTTTCGGTTAGTTGGGTTGGGATTTTGTAGAATCAATCATTTAATTCTCTTTCCCGGGTGTATAATATAAGTTAATGTAAAACATATGAAGATATTTCATCCAACATCATTATCTCTGGTTCAATTACTATTGATAGAGGATGTGCTTCAAGCTTTTTTTGACCCATGAACATAGTGAACTTTTCATCAAAGAGATAGAGAATATTATTTAAAGCATAGAGCACTGTAGAAAATTCTATAATGTGGGATGGGAAATTATTTTCAAGTAGCCTAAATTATCATAAACTATAAGAAATGGAATGATCTCCCAAAATGATAATATAATCCAATATAGAAATAGATGCATCACAAAATAAGAAACAACCCTAATTTGGTTCTGGAAAGATGAATATATGTTCCAAAGTGATAAGGGCATTATGTTATTTAAAATATTTCTGATAATAACAACTCTAATATAATGGATTAACATTCCATGTTAACACAATCATGAGACAAGTGATATGTGACAATTCATAGAAAAATAAATGATAATACCTTTCTATTACAAGAAAAATCTATATTTAAAGATATTCTTAGATGGTTTCCAAGAAATAATAGCCTCACTTTTATCAGGATCGAACAATATTTATTTCTTTGAAATGACATATAAATGTAAATGAACTTACTGTATCCATAAGTCACACTTTAGGAATTTTTTATACAGATAAGGATCTACTAATGTACAAAAGACACTAAATAATTTTCTTTCATGGAAATATTTCGTGTGATATTACACTAAGATGTCATCAATTAATACCATAATGAAAGAGTCTTGGTATAGGTAAAATATAAAATTCATCAATTTGATGAATATAGATGGTGCATTAGTAAGACCAAAGGGCATGAACAAGTATTTATAACAGTCAAAATGGCTTCTAAAATATATATTTTTCAATAAATATCTAATTTCATGAATTAATGTTTGTGGTTCCTTGATTAGATATCAATTTTGGAGAACCAATTGGTTCCCTTTAATTGATTATAAAGATCATAAATTCTAGGAAGAGGATATTGATTCATAATTATAACCCAATTTGGTTTTTGGTAATTGTCAAAATGATGAAGATTACCATCTTCCATCTTAAAAAATAAAACCAGAGTTTCCCAAGGAGATATACATGGTCTTATAAATCCATTGGTTTAAAATTATATTAATTAGACCTTTATTTCTTCTAATTATATTGGTGAAATTCTATACGATGGGATTAAAATAAGATTCATTCATGGAATTAGATTGAAAGTAAATTCCACTTACCTTTCTGGTGTTAGTCTGAATAAAATATTTAGAAATCTTTCAGGGTATCGATATAACGCCACTGACCCTTGTAGATTTGAGTTGGTGATTGATTTATTACATTGGGATAATATATAATGCATTACATCCCTAAGGAAAGAACAATTTAGTAAGTTTTTAAAACTAGATACCTACTTTAACCTTACATTACAATTTAAAATATAAAATAAAACATATTTAATTATAGCGACATAACCCCAAATAGCCCGAAGTCAGTGTATTGTATCAATTACATTGGCATGATTACACTAAATCAAATCCTGAAGGACTTATAGTTCAGTAGTCTTTGTAAACCAAATACATAAATGAGTCTTGTATTAAAAATGAATATACTCATTATAACAAATTTTTATTCTTATTTCTAAATATATTTGAGGATAAATTTAATTAATCTATTAAATCCCTACATACCTTTCGAAGAATGCTTGTTGGATTTCTAGGGAAAGAAACATAATAAGGGTGAGCTCAAATGATCAGTAAGGAAAAAATATAGCAGAATAAATAATGAATCAATGATATTAAAAATTATGGCTTGGTAAATAACCAAAAACACATTCCATGTAATCAATAAACTAAATGGAATTGAATTAACAATATGTAAAGGTAATAACTAGAAAAAAATGAAAATCAAATAACTAGATAAGTAAAAATAAATATAGAAATATAAGAAACTGAAACACATGACATCTAAATAACTGAAAATGAAATGTATCCATAGATATGTCAACAAAAAATGTCACGGATGAATAATAACTGAAACTAAATGAGGGAAATTATTTCTTAATGGACTTTTGGTCCGAGGTACATGAAAACCTATACCTGAAAGACCTTTCATAATTTGGTTTAAAACTATGGATATTAACCGATTTAATTTTTGAAACTTATTTTTCTTATGAGAACCTATCAATGCATAAAGGAGCTATATAATGTATGGGATCCACACATCATTGTCTGTCCAAAAAATTACTTATATAGAATAGATGAAATAAATAATATGTCTTATCAAATATCTACATTGAGTAAAGAATACATAATTATCAATATTTCCCTAAAAAATAAAATAACTATAAAAGTAGACACTTCATTTAAAATGGCATATGGTTTAAGAAATAGTAATATCCATGAAAAATGAAATGGACAATTCAAGGGAAATTTAATGTTCAATGATCATAAAAGATTAAATATTTCAAGGGGACTAAAAGGAATCATGGAAGTGAATGTGAATACTATCCTTTTCCAAGTCAATTATAAACCATTTGTAGGATGATTAAGGATGGTATTAACACAAAATTTCTAAGTGGAGTAAAATAAAGGGGTGTTTTTTTGATGAAATAGAAGAAGAGCTTCAAAAACATTCTTGATGAAAACATACATTGTTTTTAAAAACCTTTTGAAAAATAATTTCATTGAAAATAAATTTTTAAAATCTTTTCATTAAAAATTAACCTTTAAAACATGACAAGTACACTTCATAGGAATTATGGTGGGTAAATATACACATGCTGTAAAAGAACATTCCTTTTACACAGTAAAATGGTTAAAAAAATTCCCTATTTGGAAAGTAACAAGGAGATTCATTTGAAAAAATTGGTAAGTGAAAAAGGTTAAAATTTTATTTACCAAATTATTTCAAACTAATTTATGAATTTTTTTAATAAAACATTATTCTTTGAAGAAAAATTTTCTTTAAGAAAAAAGGGAGAAATGATGTTGGGTTTTCTTAAAAACATTTTCTAAAACATTTTGAGCACAAAAGGCACAAATACTTGAAAATATTCATGAATAACTAGAGGATAATGAAATGGTTTATTAAAAAAAGGTCATATAATTTAATCTAATGGAAATATGAATGAATGATCAATAGTATTAGTCTTAAAGAAAATAATATTTAAGCATGCCAAAGTGTATAATACCACTTTGAAACATTTTATATCATAATCCTCATGAAGGAATAATATTTAATGAAAATTTTAAATAACATGATGATAAAATAATTCATGATATAATATATCAAAATGGGCTTCATATACACCACACAATAGAATTAAATTTTGAATTTGACATTTATCTCATGGATGTAAAAAGTGATATGAAAATCCATTACTTATCATTTGACTTGTCTTGTGTGTATTTATATTCTTGAATAACAAAATTATGTTAATTATTTATTTATTGAGAACCTTTTTCATGTTTATCATAACTTTTATTTCACTTTATACCATTTAGTGCTAAAATACTTGAATAATTAAATTTACATTGATTGTTTTGACCAAATTCAATTTATTTCTCCAACAAAACATTGTTATGTCAACTATGATCAAATGGGTAATTATAGAACATCTAAAAAATAATAACAATGAATGAATTATCATATTTAAACATCAATTATACTTTGAATAAAATCATTACGCATGGTTATGAAAAATGAATCAACGTTACAATCCTGAGGATGTTAGGTCGTATATACGCATGAGTAACATTCCTATTTTTTTAATGATCGTTATGGAAAGAATATAAGTTGAAATATATGTTTCTATAATTATAATTATATCATAAATACCATATTATTTAATCATATATACTTATATTTATAATTCATGTGATGTAAAATGAATCACATCATATCAAGGAGGCGGCAGTCCACACGTCCACTAATGACATTATCACTTTTAAGTGTGTGAAAGGTTAATAAAGAAAATGAAATATTATTTTACCATAAGTGTAGTTATGTAATTAATATCATTGTTTTATGATGTGGTAGTTCGCCACAAATATATATAGTCTATTCATTACCCATTAGATGGAGGTATGTGTTAGTTTTGGTATAATTATTATAATAATAACATCATATTATATTTTGGATACTAGAGTTTCAATATAAAATAGAAAAATAAGATTTTAGGGAGTGGATAATGGAAATAAAATTAAATAGCTTTAGGAAAGATGCTACCTCTTTAATCAGGTAACTCATTTTGGTTTTCCCTAAAATACTTCCTTGGATTTAATTCTGCCCAAATAGAGGATTAAAGTATTAATGGAGGAATTTGGAGAGTGAAATAGGAATATTTTTATAGAACCTAAGTGGCTCGATAGGTGTGAAGAAGTTTTAGAAAAGGAGGCTTTTTATGACAGAGGACTGGCACACTTGTAACATTTTGGAAGAAAGGAACCTCACCCTTGTTTTTATGGAAAGTGGATCAATAATAATCCAAAGTCTAGAAAAGGGAGGATATGGTCTAAATATGTCGATAAAATGGATTTTATAAAATATTATTGGTCTTTTTGGGCCTTAAGGTTATTGATTAGTCCCTTATTAAGCTTAATTTAACATTAATCGCTGTTATTAATTTTAATTACTTTCACTAATATTTTGGGAGAAAAAAATGTTTACGTTATTATAAATTATATATGATTATGATTAAAAATATTTTATCCATTTTTCTAAAATAAAATCATAGAATTTCTAGAAATTTAATTTAATTTAATTCTGTAGATGGGACGACAATACGAGGTTTTTACGTAAAAACACCAAATGGTTTGCTATATTTTTATTATAAAATTCAATGTAAAATTGATTAAAATTACCTAAATTTGATCAAATAATATAAAAATAATCTAATTAAACTTCAAAAAAAATTTAAATTATAATTTATCCTTATAAATAAATTAGATTAAAAATAGTTTTGAATACAATTTTAATATTTTTAACTATCCATTAAAAAATGAATCTTCATGAAAACACCAAAAATTTTCCCTAGAATAATTCTTATGTTTATATTTAAAATATTAAGTTTATTTTTAAATTTAATAAATTTAAAATTTCTAGAATTTTTATTTAAAAGAGGTTCTCAATTAAAAGGCTGTGGAAGCGCCTTAATAAAAATATAGGTTTTTATGTGTAATATTGAGTTTATTTTTATCTTATGTCTATAAAATATATTGGATGATTATATTAAATATTTCATTAGAAATATAATATATATATTTCATTTATATAATTCAATAATTTTAATTAATTTAATTTATTAATAAAAAAATGCCTTTGTGAGCATAAAAATAATAATATTTCCTTTATATTTAATTGGCTTATATTTTCATTTCTAATTAATTAGTTACCTATTAATTAATTTTATATTTTTTAAAACCATATAGTTTAACAATTTAGGTAATAATATTCATAACCGCTAATTTAAAATCTAGGTTAAATAATATTATATTAAATAATAATATTTTTATAATATATTATTGTTTGGTAAAACTCAGCATTTTTTGTAACGCAAGCCTTGAAGAAACTATTTGTTATGTATGCTTCATGATAACCCAGTATCATGTTCATTTCAAGCTATAAAATATATTGAATTTATTTAAAATAGTAATATATTATGAATTTTTATCATATTATATTCCCTTATACCCTTGGTGTCACGTGTCATATACGCTATCAAATACAAGGTTCCTAATTTATATTTTCAGGGTGTTACATTCTCTCCAAATTAATTAAATTGCATACTTGCAATTAATAATCGATCTTGGTAAAATATTATTCAATATTTCCTATTTTGAAATCCCACATCATGAGAAGGGTTCATAAAGAATGATCTAGAAAATAGATAACGGGAAGTATAAAGGTTATGTGGACTAACATATAACTAGGTATCTAATTAGAAGAACATTAGTGACAGGTAGAGATACATACATGGAGGAAAAGAAAAAATATTTATATGGAGTTATTGAGGTTATCAATAAAAGACAAGTGAATGATAAATTAAACGTTGAGGGCCCCAAAGCAATAAATCTATGATGATTTAGTAGACCATTAGTTCAATAAAAAGTAAGGTATTAGGACAACCCATTTTTTTTTATCATTTTTCTAATGTTGAGTAATTATTTTTTGGCATAAGAATACAAATAAATATGATATCATTGTACATTTAAATTTTATAAGAACAATTTCATCTTTTGGTTATTCTTCAATCAAATTATACTTCATAAAATACTAATTTTTATGCCTGATGAACTAAAATATTTTTCTAAAGGATCTTAAGGTCCATGAAAGGGTGAAAAGTCCATCTATTTACCTCTAACTATTTTTAAAAATTAATATGGTAAGTAAATCAATCTATGAACCTAAAAAGAAACACTATTGTTTTATCATTGATATTTATTCATAAAATTGTTTAACTAAAAATAGTGACATATTAACCAGGATATTTCATAGTTTTGTGGTTGGTGTGAAACTCTTATCATCCTTCGATCATGGGTTCAAAACTCGCATCCTTTCCGAAATTGATTGGGTTTCACCCAACATATAGGCTATCCTTTTCTAAAATAAAATTATTATAATTTCTAAAATAAATATCACAAACATCATTGAAATAAGTTAAATCACTAAATATACTATTAAATAAGGTTTTCAATTCAACCACAACACATAAAAACTTCTTCCATTTTATTTCAATGTAGTTCCATTATTAGTCTAAAGATTATCCATAATATCATTTGTATGATTTATCATCTTGACACCGTAACTTCAATATAAAAATCCTTTGGTTTAACACATGTTATTTACTATCATTATCTATTAAAATCCTTTATAATGACATGAAAAGAAAATGTGAATTATCATAATCATACCCCTAGGAGGGTCTAACCAGGTGCATAGTAAGGCATGTTGTCAAGTACATGGTCACCTCGAGTAAGTCCTAGAACACATTGTCAGAGTTTTTACTCTTAATTAAATCAGTTCTAGAACAACTTACACTTTTAGTATCGAGACATGGATGTATTTATAGGAAGACCCACATAATCTACAATTTACCAAAATTCTAGGGTTTTCATCCATAGTTATCCTTAAGTTCTACCTTAGGTTATTTTATATAATATGTATTTTCCTAAATCTAGTTCCTATGGTTTATACTAAACTTTATTTGATGCCAACTATATCAAACCAACCCCAGATAGCTTGGAGACATTGTCTACTATCAATTACATTATAATTATTATAAGGAATCAAATCCCAAGGGACTGAGATTTTAGTAGTCTTAGTAAACCAGATTCATAAATGAGTATTATATTACAAATGACTACACTAATTACAATATAATTTTTTTCATCACTATAAATAACTACAAGGATAACTCTTATCTAAATAGTAAATACAAGAATATCTTTCATAATAAACTTCTTGAATTCCTTTGGAAAGAAACATAATAAGGGTGATATCACATGATTAATAAAGAAAAAATATATTGGAAGTAATAATTAATTAGTGAGAGTAATAATTATGGTATGTAAATAACTTAACACACATTCCATGTAATAAATAAACAAAATGGAAGTGCATAAAAAATATGGAAAGGTAATAACTGCAAACAAATTACATTCAAATAACTAGATAAGGAAAAATAAATATGGAAATGTAATAAATTGAAACACATGAAATACAAATAATTGAAAATGAAATGTATCCATAGATACATCGATGAAAAATCTCATAGATGAATAATAACAGAAAATAATTGAGGGAAATGATTTCTTAATGGATGTCATGTCTGAGACACATGAAAACCTATACCAGCAAGACCTTTCAATAGAAGCTTTAAAACTATGGATAGAAACCCATTTAATTTGTGGAGATTATATATCTTATGATAACCTATCAATTTATCATGGAGATATATAAATTACGGGTTTCACCCATAATTGACTGTCCAAATAATTCTTCATATCGAATAGGTAAAAAAAATAATACACCTTATCAAATATTCGAATTGAATAAAGAATAAAGAATTATAAATATTTCCTCAAATAATAAAATAAATATCAAAGTAGAAAACATATGAAAAATGTTATATGTTTTAGTAAATATTAATATACATGATAAAATAAATGGATAATTAGGGGAAATTCAATGATTAATGAGCATTGAATATTTAATATTTCCAGTGGACTAAAATGAATCAAGTGAATGCGAATACTATCCTTGTCCAAATAAATTATAAAAAATTAAGTGGATAATTAAGGTTTGTATCAACACAACATTTCCCAAGTGGAATAAAATAAATGGTTGTTATCATTGATGAAATAGAAGAAGAACTTAAAAAAAATTATTGAGGAAAATATCATTTTAAAATAAAAATATTTAATTGAAAATAAATTTTAAAAACATTTTATCTAAAAATTATCCTTTGAAACATTAAATGGAATCTTCATTGGAATGATGGTGGGTAATTCCATACATTCCATAAAAGGAAATTCCATTTACATAGTAAAAAGGTTAGAAAAATGTCTTGTTTATAAAGTGACACAATGTTTCCTATGAAAACATTGGTAAATGAAAAAGGGTAAAATTTCTTTACCAAATAATTTAAAAATATTTTTTGAAAACATTTTAATAAACCATGATTCTTATAAGAGAACATGTTCTCTAACTAAAGAGATAAATGAAGTCTTGTTTTATTAAAAACAATTTATTAAACATTATAAGCACCAAAGAGTAAAAAAATGGTACTAATACTAGAAACTTTTTATGAATAACCAAATGATAATGAATTTTTTATTGAATAATGGTCATATAATTTCCTCAAATGGAAATATGATTTAAAGATCATAAATATTACTCTAGAGGAAAATAATCTTTAAACACCCCAAAGTGTCCCATAACAATTTGAACCATTTTAAATCATATGCCTCGTGAAGTAATAATATTGAATTAAATATTTAAATAAAATGAAGATAAAATAATTCAGGATATAATATATCAAAATTGTAAGTATATTCACCATATAAAATAATTAAATAGTGAACATGACATTTATCTTGCAGATGTAAAAAGTGAGATGAAAATATCTTACCTTGCATACTACTTGTCTTGTGTGTCCTTATATTCATGAATAAAAAAACATATGTTAATTATTAAATTTATTGATAAACTTTTTCATTTTTATCATAACTTTTATTTCACTTATTACCATGTCATATAAAACTACTTAAATAATTAAATTTTCACTGAGTGTTTTGGAAAAATTCAATATGTGTCAAATACAACTTTGGTAGGTCAACTATATTCAAAGGGGAAATTTTAAAACATATCAAGAAAAATAATAATGAAATAATTATTATATTTATACATTAATTATAGTTTTAAAAATAATAATTAAATATTTCTATGAAAAATGAATCAACATTACAATAATGGAGACGGTAGGCTCTACGTATGCATGAGTAATGTTCATATTTTTCAACGATCATTATGGAAAAATGTAAGTATAATTAGATCTTTAAAGAATCATAATTATATCATAAATAAAATATTATTTTATAATATATACATATATATATTTATATATATAATTACAATGATGTAAAATTAATAACATCATGTCGAGGAGGTGGTAGTCCACACGTCTACAAACGACGTTATCACTTTTAAATGTGTGAAAGGGTAATAAAGAAAATGATATATTATATTTAAAAAAGGTTATTATATAAAATAATATCATATATTTTTTTCAACTGTTTTTCCTTAAAAACATCTTTTATTCATTCCATGTATCGTGTGAACGGAATCACATTGCTTTGAGGGGGTTGCAGTCCACACTTCTACAAACAGTGTTATCATTTTAAAAAAAATAGAAAAGTAAAAAAGATATGCATTCTAAAAGAAATAATTTATTTTAAGGAAATAATAAATATCATATATAACATATATAAATATATTTTCTATAATAATGGACACCATGAGAGGTGTTGAAGGAAAAATAAACAATCAACATTTCATGAGGCGGTAATTCGCTATACACATAAATAGTATGTTCATTAAACATTAGATGGAGGTGTTTGTAATTATAGGTTAAAAAATTAGAATAAAAACATATTAGTATATTTATAATATTTTATTTTATATATAAACATGGAATGAGATTAGTTGAAGGAGTGGATAATGTAAATGAAAATAAAGAGCTTTTGGAAAGATGTTAGCACTTAATCGAGTAACTCCTTTTGGTTTCTACCAACAGACATCGTTGGATTGAATTATACACAAATTGAGGCATAAATAAGTAAAGGATATATTTTCAAGAGTAAATTTGAAATAGTTTGGCCAAAAATAAGTGTCTTGAGATGTGTGAGGAAGTGGGAGTAAGGGGTGCTTTTTTATAATTGATTAGGAGTGTAACTCTAGTAATATTTTGGAAGAAAGGAACCCACCAATATTTTTATATTGAACATTGACAAATAATGGTTTATGATAGAGATAATGGATGATAGGGTCTAAATATGGGAATAAAATGGGTTTTTGACAAGTGTATGGGTCATTTTGGGCCCCTAAGGTTATGATTTTGTCCCTTATTAAGCGTAATTTAACCTTAATCGTTGTAATTAAATTTAATTACTTTCACTAATATTTTTGGTAAAAAAATATTTTGAACTTATTAGTAATTACAAATTTTTATTATTCTAAATATTTAATCCATTTTTTCAAATTAAAATTACATAAGTGGAATACATTAAATTAAATTCAATCCTGTAGACGAGAAAAGAATGTGAGTTTTTAAATTGAGAACCTCTAAAGGATTGCTATGTTTTTATAGTCAATTTCAAAGTGAAATTTATTAAAATTAACTAAATAGGATTAATTGTTAAAAATATGATGTAATGAAATAATAAAATTAATTTAAGATATAATTTAACTTTATAAATAAATTAGATGAAAAATCAGTTTTGAATTAAATTTTATTATTTTTCATTATTCATTAAAAAATGAATCCTTATAGAAAAACTCCAAAAAATTTACCCTAACCTTATTTTTATGTAATTATTTAAAATATTAAGTCTATTTTTACTCATAACATTTATAAAAGTTCCAAAAATTGGATTCTGAATAGGTTTTCCATTAAAATGTGGTAAAAGTTTCTTTATAAAAGTATTGATTTTTTTGTGATATTGATTTTATTATTTTATTATGACTCTCAAATCTATTATATGACTATAAAAAAATATTTTATTGAATAGATAACATATATTTTTCACTAATATCATTCAAAAATTGTAATTAATTTAATTCATTAAGAAAAAATTCCTCTATTGGCATAAAAATTATAATATTTCCTTTATATTCAATTCATTTATATTTTCATCTCTGATTAATCTGTAACCTATTAATTCATTTTGTATTCGTGTAAACCATATATTTTCCTAAATAAGTTATTATTATTTATAAATTTTAATTTAATTTCTAGGTAACAAATTATTATATTAAATAATTATATTATGAAAATATATTATTATATGGTAAAACTCGGTCTTGTGTGTAACACATGCCATTGAGGAAACTCGTTATTGCGTACGTCACATGATAAAATAGTATCATGTTCATTGAAAGCTATGAAATATAATAAATTTATTTTAAATAGTAAATATATTATAAATTCTAAGCATATTATGTCCCCTTATGTGCTTGGTGTTGCGTGTCATACACGCCATCGAATACAGGGTTCTGACTTTTGATTTTTGGGGAATTGCATGAATTATTTAATAAAACCATTTTTATCCTATCTTGAACCGGCATATCAATCATAATAAACTTCTTAGAATCATAGTAAAAAATAAAATATAATAAAGGGGTGAGATATGATGCTAAGTAAGGGTTAAGTTTAGTGGAATCTATCATAAATAAGCATAAAAAAATTATGGCAAGGTAAATAAATGAAAAACATGCCATATAATCAATATCTTGAGAATAATATGGTCAGGAAAAATTATTAAATAATTATATATAAATAATCACATAATCTAGAAAACATAAACATGAATATTATATATTTTTAATAATCACATGAAAATAAATAAACAATCCCATAATGAGGGAACTAAAAATGCCAGACATCATAAACATATATTCAAGACCTTGTCTTAGAAACCATATATAAATGGATAAAACATAAGCTAATATTCAAACTAGCATGTCTAATGAAACCTATAGATTAATTAAAGGGATATAGAAGGCCCTTCCCATTACATTATAAGTTCAATGAACTCCTCATATTAAAGGTGTGAAAAAAAAATATATTTTTATTGAAACTATCACACTAAATGTAAATAACTTTCCTCAATCAGTATACATAATCACAAACCATCTAGAGTAATACGTTGAAAAATATCTAAATATTACGTAAATAGTAAAACTGATCATAAACTATTCAATAAAATATTGTAGATGATATCATAATAGATCAACCTCATTGAAGAATAATATTTCACAATGTAAGTTGACATAGATGAAAATACTTTCAATGATATCATTGAAAAATTCATAATGAAAATACCAATTTTCACTTTGAAAATAACGTATGTTTAGAACACCACACAATCATAAAAGAAACCATTTTAATTAAAAATAACATTGTAAACTTATAAAGTAAGCTTAAAAAAATTAAGGTGTCCTGATGATGGGGAAAATGGATCATGCCGTATAAGTTAAAAAAACATTCCTTTTGTATTTTTTTTGTGAAAAGTTAAAAAGTACCTCGTTTGAAAATAACAAAAATATTCCTTTAAAAAAATTCTAAATGAAGTAAAACGTATTTAAAATTAATTTAAAAAATCACAGGATAATAGTAAAAATATTTTTGAAATTAGTTTTAAAAAACACGGATGTGGAAGAGAAATATTCCCCAATGTAAACTTAAACATAAAAAATCTTGACTAATGTAGATATTTTGTAATAAAACCTTTTCACTTTGTAATCTGTCGAATCATAAGACCCATGAAATAATAACTTTATTAAAACCATAAAATAACATGAGAATAAATAAATTCATGATATTAAATGTCAAAGAGGCATTGTATACACCCCATAGAATATTATAGGTGCATAACATCATAATATTCCTCAATGAAAGAAAATTAAGATGCCGTACCCTATAAAGATCATATCATTGAAGTGATTATTAATAAAATTAACAAATTATGTGTATTCACTATAAATAAAAAAACAATTGGAAATAAATAACGATATAATAAAAATTAATTCCACACATAATCTTAGAATGAATTAATCAATGAAGTAGAAGTTTAATATAATGTATGGAAATTGAGTTATGAAATCCATTACCTCAGGCTTGAATTTATTTGTGTTTACTTCATACCCATGAATAATGGTTTATATAATTTTATTAATTTGTTAAAGAATAATATTAATATTTATAAAACATTATATGATCATTTAATACCCTATTAACACACATTTATTAATAATATTTCATTATTTTCACCGTTTCAGATGCATTTGTCTCATGGTTTCATTGTTGATTCACTTGTGAATAATTATGTATGTTCTTTTAAAATGGAAATAAAATTACAGAAGTGAAATAAAATTTTATTAGTTCACATCCATATTTTTAAATCATTCCCAATATCATATTTATTTCTCATAAGAGGATGATTCATTTGTTAAAATTTAATGATAAATGTTTTGTTTATTTTGGCTGGTTTTATTTCCATCATGAACTAGTTTCATTTTATTTAATGTTATTTATATATATTAGTTTCGTAATATGAAAAAAATTATAATAAATTTATTAAAATATGATTTAACCATAATAATACTTTTATGAATATCACTGAAGACTGTAGTAGAAGGAAAAAAATCATTATTTATTGAGACAGTTAATCAACCTAATTTTGAAAATAGATTTGTTTATTTGAATATGAGGAGATAAGAAAAGGGATAGTTATAAGATATTCCATTATAAATTTAAAATTATATTATATAAATGATACTGTACTTATTATGTTGTAATGGTTGAAGGAGATTAAGATAAATTGGAATAAGAAAAGAAACTAAGGGAGGTTTTTTTGCGAAAGTTACCTCTGGAATATCACCTCTTTAAAGGACACCTTAAGGAACTTAGAATTAGTATTTGGGTGAGAAAAAAAGAAATTTAATGTGGGGAGATTTGGTATGAGAGGGTTTGGAAGATATTTAAATATATTTAATGATTTTTATAACATATGGGGTTGTATTTATACTTAAGTAGGGGAGGTTTTATGTGATTAAATAATGGTTATTTAATATTTAATGCCAACCCAATTTGGATTTCATTAATTACAATGAATTTGGATGATAATTATTATTTTTTAAAATATGGTATAGTTCTATAAACATATCAATCAACTAATTAATTTCATAGTTTTTAGTTATTTTAATCTTTTACCATTTAACATTAACCCGCTACATTAGTTTACCTATAATACAGTAAATAATTTTTTTACCATGGTAACGTTTTTATTAATAAATATGAAAATGACCACATAACATAATTTTTACATACTCATTAAAAATAAGAAATAAATTTTTGTATATTGAACTTATAAAAGCGAGAAAAACCAATTTTAAATATGTTATGCATATAACTAATAAAAACAGTTTTTATCGAAGGTTAAAATCACGGTATTTAAAATTATTAAGCATGTGTTTCTAAATATAAAAAATTATATATTATGTAATTAATTAAATAAAATTGGATCAATAATATTTTTTAATAAATTTTAAATTATGATCATATAATAATTATTTCATACAAGTTATGGTATTTCATAAAAATAGATATTTTATTTTTTTACCCAAATATCAACTTTTTATAAAATTACCTAAAAAATTACACAAAGATAATTTTGAAATAATGATACAACAAAAAAATTTTATTTTAAAAAATAAATTTTATAAAAGTTCCAAAAATTAATTTTATTTATTTTATTAAAAAAATGAATAAAAACTCTTTTTGGAGAAAAAATTTATTTAATGAATATAATGACTTTACTATAAATTATGTGTTTATTTCCTAAGAATAATTAAATTTTTATTGAGTATGAATATCATATTTATTTCAAAATATAGTCAATTGTATTCACACCTTCCAATTTAACGACTAGTTTATAACGATAGTATTAAAATAATAATATTTTGGAGTTTGTTTAAGTTCGATGTTCTATGCAACATAAGTTATCAAACATAGTGTTCTTTTAAAATATTGAGGCATTAAAATATTTCCTCCTTAAATAAATTACATTCTATCAATTTAAACTTGTTATTGGTAATAATGGGGTTGAAATTTTAAAATACACTTGTGGAAATCCCACATCGTAATAAGGGTTAATAAAACTTTCTCTAAAAAGAGGGGAAGGGAAAATCGAAGGTCACCAAAAAACATGGTTCACTTATATATGAACATTAGCATTAAGTGAAAGCATGTACATATAAAATTAATATAACTATCAAGTTATGATGAAGAGTGATAGAGAAAATTGTCTTTAGAAATATTACTATAAATATGTGATGGGTTAAAATGCATCTGATTCCTCGAAAAGAAATGTAAATAGATAACATTTTTCTACCAAAACACTTTTCCTAGAGTTAATGAATTATTTTAATATCTATATAAATCACTCATGAAATATAATTTCTTGATTTATAATCATATTCTCATTTTTTTGTGCTTCAATATATTTTCACTTAATCTATTACGTAAGGAAATAGATGTTCAAGATGAATTTTTTATACCTGAAGCACATTAATGAATCACAATATCCACAACTCATTCCTTCTTCCATTAAATGTTTACTAAAACCAAAATCGTTAGCCCATGTTATCAAAAAAATAAAATATTATCCAATTTTCATTTTAATCCATTCCATAAGTTAATCTTAAGGCTCGCCCAAAATATATTTGTAAAAATTAAAAGATTAAAACATTATAAGTAAGGTCACTAAATTTTCAAAATTTTCTTAACATTAGATCCTATAAACAACATAATGTAGCACTTATTGTCAAATAAAAAATATATTAATACCTTGAACACCTTAAATACTTAATGGAAAAAAGAATTATTCTAAAAATAAAATCTCAGTTTTTTGAGTATTTATCTTAAATCCAAACATGTAATAAACAGAAAAAAGTTAACATAAACCATAAAATCACTAACCACTTCTTTGGTCAAAAATACTATCCCATAAAAAACTATTTATCATCATTAATATATTAGGTGTTATATTCCCTCATTCATGTGTTTTAAAAAATATCAAATTTCCACTGAATCACTTTTCTTGGTCAATAGTACCATTCATCATATGATAAAAAATCCTTAAATAAGAATTACTACAATATAATCCTTATAAAATTGATAATTCATATAATGATATTGTAATAAAAAATATTTCTTGGATCCAAAATCTAAAGAATAATAACCATTCCATTTCATCAATATCAATAGCATAAGCTTGAACATGATCCCTTAACTCTTTCTGAGTTATATTCCCTTGATGCTTGGGGAATTCATTTTTATAGTACCCTATATCCTTATAGTTTAAGCATTAAATATTGAAAAAAAATTTCTTACCCTTGAAATAATGATCATGGTGGCCTTTTTCTCTATACATGAATAAAACTCCATTTAATCCTAAGCATATACAGTGTTATTTCCTTCCTCAATTATCATATTTAGGAAAATACCTTTTCCCTTATTCCATTTATCATTATTTTTATCTTTCATCCAATTCTTCTCTCATTTCCATTTAGATCCAAAATACTTGTTTAATTTTTTATATATCCTTTTAGAACATGATACTATATCCCTATATGATTATAATGTTTGGGATACTATTTGTAGTCAAAAAATTAGATTAAAACCATCATATAAATTATCAACCTCAACCTTTTGATTCTATGAATTAATTTTGATCTCATTACTTCTGATAGGAACCATTTCTAAATAAGGCAATGCACTAAATTATATCATATCATCCTGAAATATAATTCATAATCTCAAAAACTAATTAAAGTAAATTAAAAATCAAGTTTTAACTAATATCTAAATCATAAAATTGGTTTCATTGGGAGTATTTCTAAATTTTATCATAGTTTTTCACTCTATTATCTGGGTTTTACTAAATCCAGTTCCATAGTTTTCTACAAAACTTCCTTTGATACCAACTGTAACATCCCCAACCCTAGTTGGATAGAGTTAGTGGTTAATTTATTAAATTGGAATACTATACATGGAATCTAACCCTGAATAAGAAAATAGTTTAGTAGTTTTAGAAAACTAGATATATACTGGAACCTTACAATACAATTAAAAATTTAAAATACAATATTGAAAATTATTTGATAACACCATTATTCTCTTAGACTAACCTTTCATATTAGTCATAATAATATTCATATAATCTATGGAAAACAATAAATCATAATAAAGGGGTAATATCAGATACTTATAAAGGGATATGTTAGGTGGAAGCTTTCATAAATAAGAATAAAAAATTATAGAAAGGTATATAGCTAAAACACATGCCATTTAATCAATAAGTTGAGCATAATATAGTAGGGATAAAAGATGATCAAATAATGACTTATAAATAATCACATTAGCTCAAAAACTTAACCAGGGATATTCTACAAGTTGAATAATCACATGGAAATCAATAAATAATCTCATTATAAGGGAATTCATAACTCTATACATCATAAACATATCATTAAGTCTTTATCCAAGACACCATGCTTAAATTGGAAGAAAAAATCCATTACACTAACTAGTTTGTCTCATGATACATACTGTTGGATCAATAGTCTATAATAGGACCCAACCATTACTTACTACGTTCAATTAATTACAAATATCAAAGGACTAAAACATAATAAACATATACCTTTTTATTGAAACTAGCTTATAAAATGAAAATAACTTTCCCCAACCCCTAAACATAATCAAAAAACATCCAGGGTAATATGGTGAATGGTATCTAAATAATAAATTACTAATAAAATAGATCATAAATAATTTAATAAAATATATTTTATCATGTAATAATATATCAAACTCAATGAATAATAATATTTAATAAATTATTTTTACATAGATGAAAATAATTTAAATGATATCATTGAAAAATTCTTGAAGAAAATACCCCTTTTCACTTTGAAAACCACATATGATTAAAACACTTTCCAATTATAAAATATTTTTTTATTAGAAAATAATCTTTTAAATTAGTAAAGTAATATTTAAAACATTAAGGCTTCATGGTGGTGGGAAAACTAGCTCATTCTATATAAGTTAAAAAAACATTCCCTTCGTATTTTTGTTGGAAAATTCACAAAGTAACTCGTTTTCAAAATGATAAAAATATTCCTTTAAAACCATTTTAAAATAAGTAAAACAAATTTAAAAATTAATTTAAAAGATAAAAGAATAATAGTAAAAACATTATTGAAAATATTCTTAAAAAACATGGATGTGGAAGGGAAATATTCCATAGTGAGACATAAATATAAAAAATCCTGAAAAATGATAAGATTGTCAGATAAACCCTTACCACTCTACAATAAACAAAATATTATTCCCATAGAAAGAATAAAATTTTAAAAAACTGAAAATATCACCAGAATAAATAAATTCCTGATATAAAACGTCAAAGGGGTGTTATATACACCTCAATGAATTTTATAGACCCATAACATCAAAATATGCCTCAATGTAAGAAAGTTGTGATGGAGTCCCTTAAAAATATTATATCATTGAAGTGAGTGTTAATAAAATTTATTGATTATTTTAATTCACTATATATAAACATAAAACAAGTGAAAATAAAATCATAATATAATCAAAAGTCATTCCCCATATAATCTTATCACGAGATAATCAATGAATTAGAAGCTTAACCCAATGAATGGGAAATTAAGTTATTAAATACCTTACCTCATGCTTCCTTTTAGTTTTGCATAATTAAACCTCCCATATAATGGTTTAGAGAATAATATTAATTTATTAAATAACTATATTAATATTTTTAATACTATATATGATCATTTTTATAGCATCTTACCACCCATTCATTAATAATATTTCATTATTTTCATTATTTCATGTGCGTTCATTTCTTGGTTTCATGGTCAATTCACTTATGTATAATTATATATGTTCTTTTAAAATATAAAAAACAGAAAAAGTGAAATGAAATATTATTAATTCATATAAATATTTTTAAATTTTAACATATATCAATTTTCTTATGAGGATGATTCATTACATAAAAGTTATTGATAAATGTTTAGTTTATTTTGGTTGGTTTTATGACCATCACAAACTAGTTTAATTTTATTTAATATTAATTATATATATTAGTTCCATAACATGGAATAGGTTATAATATATTTATTATAATCAGATTTAACTAGAATAATACTTTTATGACCATCCCTGAAGGTGGTAATGAAAAACAAACAAAATCATTATTCATAGAGATGATGAATCACCATATTTTGGAAAATGGGATCATTTATATGAATAAGAAAAGAAAAGAAAATAAAAGTAATGGTTATAATATAGTAAATTATAAATATAACATTCTAGTATACAAATGATATTAGAGTTATTAAGATTTCATAGTTGAAGTAGGTGAGGAGAATGAATAAGAAGGAAATTAATTAAGAGAGTTTCTTTGAGAAAGTTAACTCTTGAATATCACCTGCTTGGAGGACCCCTTAATAAAATTGTTACATGTTTTTTGGTGGAACAATTATCACTTAAACATCAGGAGATTAGTTAGGATAGTGGTTGGCATAATTTGAAGAGATTCAAGTATTATGAGTAAGAAAAGGGGGTAGTGATGGGTGGTATTTATACTTGAAGAGGCATGGTTATAAATGATTAAATAATGATAATTTTTTATTTAAAAACAACCACATTTGGATGGTATTAATTACAATTAATTTTTATGATAAATATATTTTTAAAGGCTGGTTAAGGTTGAGCAACACATCAACCATAAAATCAATGTTTTAGTTTTTATTTCATGAACCAACCTAGACACATTAGTACCCTGATACCTAGGATAATCCTAAAATAGAAATAAGGGTATTCCTGATCACCACACATTGGTGACTAGCACTTGAAATCATACAATATGAAATTGGGAATTGTTTTGCACAAAAAACCTAAGATAGAACACATATTTGTATGATCAAAAGAAAATTACATGAGGAGAACTATTCTAGAAGTCAAATAGGTATATCAAAACCAATAAGTACATAAAAAATTACTAAAAAACTAGATAAATGACCCATGTCCCAACAAACAAAAAACTCTAAGCCCAGATGATCAATAAAAACAATGACCTTCTAGTGGCATTTTCCCTTTTCCCAAACATTGTATAAGATAATCTATAAAAAGCTGAAGGAAATGGTTGGGTGTGAGCTAAAATCCCAATAGGGTATCACCAAGTGCTCCATAATAAGATTCCACAATTATTTACCAAATAATGATTCAAATTTTAAATATAATAAGCATGGAATTAAAATATCATATTTAAAATAAATCAATCATTTCATTTCAATTCATGGAAACATTTCAAGAAATGTATTAATAAATATTTTATGTAAAATAGTTTATATAATTTCACAAGACGTCTAAAATATTTTATAAATAATGGAATATATGTCAAAACATTAGAAATGAGAAACATGGTCAACTTTCATGTGGTATAATAGTTCCAGGTTATTAGATCCTGATATAGTCAATAGTGATAAGGGAAATGTGCAGACATGTCCCTCAAAAACTAGTTAGATAGGACTCATCAACATCCTAATATAGATATTTTGCGCCAAAGTATTTATTTGTTAGACCTATAATGCATCAATTTGTCTTAATTTAAATTTACACCTAGTTGTTTCCCCAAATAACTCACTAATTACCTAGGCTTGTATGTACTCAAACAACATCAAATAATGAGGAAATTATTTCAAATTATTTTAAAATAAAATTTCCCCATTTCCAATTTCAATATGCCAAATTGTATTTAGAAAACAAAACATTGGTTTTTAATCAATTCATGATTTTTTTGGGATAAAACAAAATAGAGGTTATTATAAAATCATTTTATTCCATTTTCTCAAAAACAATTTCAAAAATAAATTTCCAAAATTAAATCCCACAATTTTAATCAAATTAAAACCAAACCCCAATTCATTATAATTATGGGTTTTCCCCAAAATCCATATAATTCTAATTTAAATCACAATTCCCAAAAATTGTATTTTTAAAATAAAATTGAAATAAATATAAATTAAATCAAGAAATTATATGTTGAATCAACTAACCAATCTTAAACGAAACCACCTACTTTAGATCACAGGGTTATGAAACATGTCCCCCAAAATTGGATTCACCGAAGAAGAATAATGAAAATAGAGATACAAGAATAAAACCATGATTTATGATCTAAAAAAAATGAGTTTATATCTCTCAATAATAGGAATATATAACAAATCCTAAGGATAAATGAATAAGAGATAAGGATAGAAGGAACATGAGTAGAACTCTTATGAGGGAGAGATCAGAAGACATTTTCCTTGCTTTGATTCACCTTGAAAGGGATTTATAGGAGACAAAATTGGTTCTTTGGATCTCTAAATACCAAATAATTAATCTAAACCCTATTTATTGTTTATTTGGGGGTCTAAATGGGGGTTCAAGGATTTTTAGAGAATTTTTGGAAATAAAAAAGTCTCGTGCATAGTTAGTTGGGTAAGGCTGTTTGGTTTGTCAAACTGTGTTTCCTAAAGGTATACCCCTCTAAGGGGGGGGGTGATAGTTTCTTCTAGGTGGGTGAAATTTTTTTCAAAAAATTCACCAATTGAGAAAATTATCACAATTTGGGTTTGAAAGTTTTTCACTACCAGGGCACATAGTTTGTGAAAGTCGTGCAAAAACTATGCACATCCCAACAACCTACCAAAATATTCAAAATTTATCCCAAACAAACCCTAAATGGTATATTAAAAAAATTATTATAAAAAGGGGTCAATTAGTACCTAGAATTAGTAACATGATGTTACAACCTCCCAATAATATAAACTTTCAATCCCTAGAAATAATGTTAAGAAGTATCTATGACAAAAAGGTGAGGTCAATACTCCCTCATCAGTTCCTCTCTCTCCCCCACGTCTCATGAGCATTATAACCATGCAGAAACATAAATCAACTAAAAGGTGTGATCCTCCCATTAAGTAACTTCATTTAGAATTATCTATCCTAACTAGATGCTCAATCTTAGATAAATCAGGCTCCACATCAAGATCACTCCATTTTATAACATGATATAGATCAGAAATATACTCTCATAGCTATGATAAATGGAACATGTTATGTATAGATGCTAACTATGGGGGAAGTTATAATTGATAATCCAAATTTCCCACCAAATAAATAACTAAAAAGGTCCTAAAATACAATGAGAAAGACTAATTTTCCTCCCAAATGATTGATGAAACAAATGAGGTGAAACTTTCAAGAACACCTAATCACAAATTGAAAATTCCAATGGTCTAAAACGATGATAATAAGAATACATACACTAGATTAGTTCTATATAAATTATCTAATGAATCAAATGAATCTTTACTATTGTCTCTTGAATCAATATTTTTCTAACCTTGGAACTTTTACCAATCTACGACCTAAAAAACATTGATTTGTAAGGCCAACCATACAAGGCCTCAAAAAGATCCATTCTGATCAAAGACTGGTAACTATTGTTATAGGAAAACTAAACTATTCCTAAATGATCATACCAATCTCTACTAAAATCTAGGTCACATGCATGGAGCATATACTCAAGAATATGTATATCTCTCTATGTCTATCCATTTGATTGTGGATGGAATGAAGTACTCAAATGAACCTGAGATCCCATTGCCTCCTAAAATCCTCTCTAAAAGCGATAAGTAAATCAAGGATGTATTTCAAAAACTATATTAGATGAAACATCATGGAAATGAAAAATCACTTTCACATAGACATTTCCCAACACCTCAGCATTGATTGTATCAATAATGGTTATAAAGTGAGCTGATTTGGTTATCCTATTGATCAAAACCCATATAACATTCTTCTTTATATAGGTACGTGACAACCCAACAAAAAATTCCATAGAGATCTCATCCCACTTCAAAGTCATCACTAGAAGTGGATGAAGAAAACATGAAGGTCTCTGATGTTTGGCCTTGACCTATTGGAAAGTATAATAGTGAGACAAAAAATCATAAATGTCCCATATCATACCTTGCCACCAGAATCAATGTCGAATGTTATAGAAAATCCATGTGTTTTCTAGGTAACCATACCACTAGGAATTATGAGAAACCCCCATGTAATCATTCCTGATTGTTAATGGTACAAAAAATTATTCTGATAACATAGAATTCCCTCCGTGGTGGAATAAAACTCTATGATAGTATCCCCACTATAGAGAGAGTATATAATTCTATAGAACTCATCATCAAGATGTTGTTCCTGCATAGTAATATCAAGAAGAGTGTAGGTAAATTGAACACTAGAAAATGAAACTTCGACACCCGATTCCTAAACTCTAATATAAAATTGTTCATAAAGAACCTTCAAGTTTCACTCCTTTGATGATTCTTTTATAGCCTAGGATGGAAGTTTCCTTCTCAAAAAATCTGCAACCCCATTCCCTTTCACTAGGGTATAATAGTTGTCAATGTTATAAGATTTCATGTATTCCACCCAATGCCTCTTGCAAAGATTCTAATATTTTTTTATATAGGATATAAGTGAAGTTCATCCGGACAAAATACTTTATAAACCCCTATCTAAAAAGTAATTCCACAAACTCTTAACCACATGCGTGATGACTATGAGTTCAAGGTCCAGAGTTAGATAATTCTTCTCATGTGGCATAACATTTTGATATCAATAAAAAAACACATGATAACCCTGTATACGAAAAAATTCCAAACCTAAAGTTGATGCATCATAAAAAACCACATATCCCTACCGAGCCTCTAAAAGAGTCAATGCTAGTGAATTAGTCAAAAGATGTTCCTGCTCAAAAAATAATTCTGAAATTTCTCTTCCTAATAAAACATTACTCCCTTTCAATTAAAAATAGTCATCAGAGATGATAATATTGTGAAATAATATAATAACCAACGGTAATACCCAACCACACCAAAGAAGCTCTGAATCTTGAAAACATTATGCGGCTACTCCCATGTTGTAACAGCTTTCTATTTCCCAGGATCAACTGAAATACCATGTTCCAACACCACATGTCCCAATAGAATCAAATCCCAAATCTAGAAATCATATTTATATAGCTTGAAATAAATTCAGTTCTTTCCCAAAAAATCCATAAATGCTCTTAAATGACTGAAATGATCCTTCTCAAACTTAGAGTAAATAAAGATGTCATTGAAAAAGACCACTACAAATGTATCCAGATACTCATGGAAAATCCTATTCATAAAATCCATAAATACTATAGAAGCACTAGTTAGACCAAATTGCAATACATGGTACCCATAATGGCCATACCTACTCTGAAAGGTATTTTTATGAATGTTAGATTCTTCTATTCTCATCCTTTGATAACGAGATCAAATATTGATCATTAAGAACAACTTCACCTCTTTTAACTAGTCAAACATATCATCAATCCATGGAAATGAATACTATTTCTTTACCATTACTTGAATGAGTTTCCTTTAATCGACCCAAAGGAGAATCAACCCATCATATTTCTTAGAAAATAGAATAGGTGCTACCCAAGGTGAGACACATGGGCCTGAAAATCATTTTTATAAATGATCATCTAAATGAGTAATTAAATCATTCATTTTATATGGTTCCATATGATAAGAATAAATAGACACTGGTTGAGTAATCATCACTAAATAAATAGTAATTTTTTATCCCTTACTTGTGGAAAACCAAAGAAGTCAAAAGAGAAAACGTTGGGAAACTCAATGAAAACATGAGAGAGATCAACACTCAAATATTCTCATGCTAGATCAAAGGAAAACACAGATATTGCTTTTCTAAACTCTAGATAAGAAGGCCTACCTCTACCCGACCTCAGGTCCAATTCTCCCTAAAATATTTTACACATTCCATCAGGCATATTGAAGGAGACCCGTTGATGATATCAATCAATTAAAGGTTTATTACTAATGATCAAATCTATCCTGAAAATGAAATCAAGAGGTTTAATATTGAGAACCAGAAAATCCCAAGTGATCATGATATCCGATAAAGAGAAGATAGAAGAAAGACAATGGAGGCTCGACTCTTTCTTTATTCCAAGTGGTTTAGTAATATCTATCACATAAGATAAAATATTCGTATGAAGATTTAGAAGATTGAAAACATGGGTTGAAATAAATGAATGAGTGGAACTAGTATCAAATAATGAAGTCACTAAAGATGAAGCAATAATGATGGTACCTATAAAGGTCTCTAGAATTATATATATATATTCCAAAGAATCTTCCATTGTGTGATAAAGATTTGTTCTGAACACGTATGGATACAACCACTTTTCTGATGAATAATCTGATTACATTTTAATAATTTTAGGTGCCAAAGATCCCATGAAACTATGTAGAGTAGAATATACATGAAAAAACATATAAAAGTTACCTCAACACCCATAAGAACTACATATCTTGGGATACTCATTATGAACCCGTTTTGAGTGCCCGATCATTCTATACTGGTAACGAATCAAAGGGCCTATTCCCAACACTTTAGGAGGTCTAGAAGTACCCTAAAATTGAGAACCACCCTGAGAATCATTGTTATTTCTCTTCCTTTTTAAATAACTCATAGAAATACCACTAGGAAAAAAGAACTCCCCTTAACCATGAATTATCAGCCAAGTCCATCTCAAACATTAAATCTCTCTCCATCACATTATCATAAGAATGCATATTTAACAAGAAAACCTAAGAATGAATATCAGACCGATATCCCATCTCAAACCATGTATTCCTCATCTTTTCATTCGATCTAATCTTAGGAGAAAACTACACAAGTTCAGCAAAGGTATTTGTATACTCCTTTATGGTCCTATCAACCTACTTGAGTTTGAATATCTCTATATCCTTATCAAACACCAAAGACACTAGATATAATTGGTTGGTGAAAATAGATTTAATGTCTTTCCACTCCAAGACTTCATGTGTATTTTCCATCACCATTATATCCCACTATCTCTTTTTAGGTCCTTCCAGCTTGAAGGTTTCACATTTCACCATGATTGAATTATTAGTTTCCAAGAACTGAAATAAAATCTCAACTCTTCTCAAATAATTATAATGATATTTAGGATCATTTGATACTTTGAGAACCAGTTGTTTCTAGTGAAGTAATTCCTAAGAACAAATCCTAAATTGGTCCCTCTGAGGTTCCACAGCTTGATGCAGAATGGGAACAGGTGCAGGTGCCTATCAAAGAGCATGGAAAACACACGCAATCACCTCAACTAGATTCTAGTCTTTGAGAGTATTTTGTGTGTGTTTCATTAGTAGATTCCTCCTGGATCCTATTCATATGTCTTCTCAGAGGCATGATGCTACTAAATACTAGAATATGACATTGAATACATCAAACCAACACCCAAATAGAGAAAAAGGGTAATTAATCCCATAAGATAGATAAAGAATATTTTGATTTTAACCTATACAAATAAAAATTAGGGATAATGATATAAATAATCCTTAAAAATAATCTCCCAAACCACCCATGGTGACTTAAGGCTCAATATAATGAATTCTAGATAGGAACTCAGTTGTAAATACCTCCTATGTCCAGACAAGATTACACAACTACATACTAACATTAAAGAAAAATGAAATAACTGAACCATTGATACGACTTTGTCATGAACCAAACCAGATACGTTGGTACCATGATACCATATATGATAATGAAATAACCCAAAGTCCATTCCCAATACCCATGGGTTGGAGACTAGAACCTTTCATTATACAATATAAAAGTGGGATTGAATTTTACACAAACACAATAGAAGTGAAAACACATTTCTCTATGCTCAAAAGGAAACTGTATAGGAATAACTATAAGAGAAGTCAAATAGGAATATTAAAACCCAAAAGTACATCAAAAAGTAATAGAACATAGGATAAAAAACCCTAATCCCACTGGACATAGCACTCCAATCCTAGATGATCAATAACAAGAACCACCTTTAAGTGGTGCTTTCCCTTTGCTCGAAAATGGAAGAATATAATCTACAAACACTAGAAGAAAAAGTTAGGGTGTGAGATAAAAGCCAAGTAGGATCTCACAAAGTGTTCCATAATAATATGACACAATAATAAAAGAAACAATTATTTCGACTTTAAATAAAACCAGAAATTATGTATAAGAGAATATTTAAAGCAAATCATGCTTTTCATTTCAATTGATGTAAAAATTACAAACAATGTATTAATAATAATATTATATAAAACACTTTATATAAATTTGCAAAGAAATTTTAAAATAATTTAAAAACAGTGGAATACATATAAATGCATTTAAAATGAGAAACATGTACATCTACCAAGAGGTATGATATTTCTAGGTTATGGTATCCTCACACACTCAAATAGTGATAGTGGAAATCTAGACAAACATCCCTCAGACAATGGTCAGAGAGGACTCATCAACATCCTACTAAGGATAATATGTGATGAAGTATATATTTATTAGATTTTAAATTATCAATCTATAGTTAGGGAAATTCCAACTGTAACGCCCCGACCCCAGTTATCCAGAGTCAGTGCATTATTTCAATACATTGGCATGATTACAAGGAATCAAGTCCCGAAGGACCTATTTGTTTACCAGTCTTGGAAAATAGATTACATACATGAATGTTACATTGCACATTAAGACATACAAAACAACATAAATAATATTTATGGACGCCATTATTCCCTTGGCTTAAACCTGCATATCAATCACAATACACTTCTTGGAATTCTGGGGAAAATAAAACATAGAAAGGGGTGAGCTCAAACGCTCAGTAAGGGTAAGCAATACAGCGGAAACTTTCATAAATAAGCATAAAAATTTAAGGCAATGTATAACTAAAACAAAAGCCTTTTAAACTTGAACATCATAATAATATGGAAAAGATAAAACGAAATAATTCCATTTACTTATTCACATGGATATTCTACTAGTCTAATAATCACATGCAATATCAATAACCACTTTCATAATGATGGAATGCATAATGCCAGACTATCATAACCACGTAGCCAAGGCCTCATGCCAAGACTAGAAATAAGATTTTGTCAAGGCCTCGTGCCGAGACACTAGTTTGTCTTATGAGACCTACCGATGCATCTAGGAGCTATAGCGGGTTCCACCCATCACTTACTAAGTCCAATGCATTTCAATATGAAAAGGTTTAAACATAACATAGACATTCGTATTAAAACTAGAATATGAATGTCAATACATTCCCCATAAAACATGAATGAAATAAAAATAACACATCCACAGTCAAACATATCACAAAACCTTCAATATAATACAAAAGTTTTGTATCATAATAAATCAACTTTAAATAAGCTTAAAATCCATCAAAAGATGTTGACATAGATGAAATCAAAACTATTTGAGAGAAATATCTCTTTTTTCGAAATCATTGAAATGTAACATATTTATAAAGGAAGTAATTTTAAAGAGATTTTTGAATCAAAGTGTCCCATACCACTTTGAAACTTTTGAAAGGAATTAACATTTTAAAAACATTCATGTCCATATAAGTAAATCCTTAAAAACCATTTTGAAGACATGGACATTAAAGAGAAAGATTTAGAAGAATAAATATTCAAAACATTTGAAATGATGTTTTAGTAAAAATTCCCTAAAAATAATCCCTTTTAAAACTCTATCATAAAACATGGACATGGATAATAAATATTTCCCATTAGATACTTAGGTAAAAACAACCTCGGATAATAAAGAGATTGTGAAATTAACACTTACCAATTTGGTAACTTACGAAACATACACCCCATGAAAGAGGAATCATACAATGAATATGTAAATAAACATAAATTAAAGTGTATTAAACAAAGAATACAATTATGGGAAGTACATACACCACACAAAAGGTAATAGTGGAAATATGGCATGAATCTCACGGGAATAAGGAGTGAAATGAAAACCCCCTACCTTGCACTTTCCTTTAGTCGAAGGGACGTTTAGCCTCCTGTATGAAGACTATAGTATGTTATTAAATTATACCAGAACCATATTAATATTTATGATATCATACATTATTCATTTATGACTTTATACTACCCATTTAATAATAATTTCAATGTTATATTAATAATTTGGGTAATAATCGCTTTCTTTATCGTACGTGTTTAAAATTGTTTCTCTTGATTGTATCACATAGATCATGATTTAAATACTTCTAGAATATAAAACATGATTTATTTATCATATATATTTATAATATAAAAATTTATAATAGACATATATATGAAATGGAAAACACCGTTTATGGAGACGGTAGTCCGTACGTACGCATAAACGCTGTTTCCGTTTTCATATAGTATTGAACGGAAGTAAGTGAATAAGATACATGTAAGTACATAAATACTTATATATATAAATATATATATATCTCTCCAGTAGTATTATTATTTCATATATTACATAATTAGTAATATATATTTTTTATAATTGTCGATGAATGGTGAACTTGGAAATGAATCTCATCGCGTCGTGGAGACGGTAATCCGTACGTATGCACGAGCGAAAATATCATTCTTTTGATTTTAAAATAATATATAATTGGATAGTATATCATATATAGAGAATCATTATAATTTTATATTTATTATTTACATCCAATACACATCATTATTATACCCATCCAAATAATAATGTATTGAATAACAATTACACCACGACGTGGAGACGGTAAGCCGTACGTACGCACGTATGATGACATGTCATTAAAAGGATGGATAGAATAATGAATATGGATGTACCATATTTATAATAAAATCACAGTATATAGGAGATACTGGATTTATTATTTTAGAATAGAAATAACAAAGAAATAAGAAGTTGAAGAAGAAAGGATCTTGAAAGAGGGTGGTGAAAACATTACCACTTCTTCGGGTTCTTCTTTTTGATTTGATCAAAAGGGCTCCCTAGGTTGGATTTAATATCACACTAAGGCCACTAGGTTGACTTTAGGGATGTTTAGAGAGTATTTGGTAAGGGTTTGGCCGAACCAAAAGGCTTTGACAGTGTGAATTAATGAGAAGGGGGAGTTCCCTTTTATAAGAGAGGTGAGGGGCACCTTTGGAAAAGCTAGAAATATTATTTTATAATAAATTAATATTCGGTCTCTAAGGGATAAAAAGTAGATTATTTAAAGTTTATGGTGGAAATGGGTCTAAAACCACTCAACCAATATGATTTAGACAGGTTTGGGTTACTATATTAACCTTATCTTTAGGTATTAACTCTTAGTTAATTAGTTTCACTTTTATAATGTCTCTTTGTATTTTTATATTATATGGTTAATAAACATAATATATACCTCCAAGATACCCCCAAGTGGTCCATTAATGATAAAAATATCATGATATAAGTCTCTTGTCCGAACCTTAGATTTTTAAGAATTTAATATCAATTAATAATATAATATTGTTTTTAAAAACTCTTTTATGTCAATTTTGACACTATTCAATAATTGATTTTTGTTAAAATCCTAACAAAATGATTACTTAGAAAAAAGTTAATTAAATCAATAATAACATGTCATAGTAACCTATAAAATTAGTTTAATTCATAAAAAGTCTCAAATTATATTTATTTGGGTGTTTATAATACCAATTATTTTAATTTTTCACTATTATGGTAATTACTGCATCATCATTGTGTCATAAATAAATTATATTATTTAATGTCTAAAAATTATAAATAAAATATAATTATGTAGGAAATATTTTTATCTTTCTAATGAATATTTATATTATAAAATCCAACATATATAAACCTATGTAATTTTTTTTCTAATAGATATATGGTTATGTGATTTTTGTATTTATTTTAACTTTATTAATATAAAGTGTCATTATCACTTAAAAGTGGCTCCATGGGTCCCCAAATCGACCCAAAGATTCCCATGGTCGGACATGTATCCACCAATAAGGTTAGGGCACATTTTAGGGTAATTTATTGTTATTATAATATTATTTTATAACCCTTATTTACCAGATTTACCCTTTAAGTATGGTAAATAAAATATTTACCGAAGTAATTATTCAAAATGTCTAAAAATAAAAGTTACCTATTTACACAATTTGGAAATCCTGATTCAAAATATGGAATCCATTTTTCCAAATTCGAAACATAGAAGTGGCAGAAATTAATTTAAAATTAATTCCCGCTGTCAAAACAAAAAGCGTGTTTTTAAGATATAATAACTATCTAAAGATTGATACTTGTTTAGATCCGGTTTAATTGTGAAATTATGTCCAATGACCAACATTATATTAAATGGTAAAAATATATTCTAAATATACTTTAAAACCACTCAAATTCATAATTTATCATTACTAATTATTTTGATTGAAAAAGTTGTTTTTAATTAAAATTTAGTAATTTTCACTATTCATCAAAATATAAAAGTTATCCGAAAAGTACCTAAAGTTCCCCCTAGGCTATATTAGATATTCTGAATCCAAAAATGAAGTCCATTTTGAGAGATAAAATGTATAAAATTTCAAAAAGTGGATATTACTATTCATAACGGCAAGTTTGATTGGTTGTGGTGTGTTAGAACCTGATGTTGCGTACAACACACGCTATTGCATTATTAAAAGGGAAGCGTACCGTGGATGCTTGAGGTGTTACAACAACCTATCATGTTTTCCCCAAATAACTTACTAACTACTTAGGATTTCTTTTTCTCATACAACAATCCATAATTAGAAAATTATTTCTGAACAGATTAAAAGACAATTCCCCCATTTCTAATTTCAATAAGATATTTATCTTTAAAAAGTAAAACATAGGTTTATAATAAATTCATGAATTTTTAAATATAAAACCAATCAGTATTTATTTTCAAATCATTCCAATCCATTTTCTAAAAATCAATTTTTCAAATCAATTTCTGAAATCAAATTCCAAAATTTCAATCAAACTGAAATCACAACTCTATTCATTAAGATTGGAGGGTTTTCAAAAAATCCACACCATTCAAATTTCAATCCTAATTAAAAAAAAGTATTTTCACTATTAAATTGAATGAAATTTAAATTAAATCAAGAAATTATAGGTTAAATCAATTTTCCAATATTAAATAGAACCACCTACCTTAAATCAGAGGATCACGAAACACAACACCCGCACTATGATTTACCGATGAAGAACAATGAAAATAGATATCCAAGAATAAATCATATATTCAATATCTACAAAATAAAAGAGTTCAGAAATCTCAAAAATAGTAATATCTAACAACCCTAAGGAGGATAGACTAAGGAAGAATGATAGAAGGAGTGAGGTAAGAACTCTTACTGGGAAGAAATTGGATGATGTTCTCCTAGATTTGATCCTCCTTGAATTTTTTTGGAGGATCCAAATTTGTTCTTGGGAGATTCAAATACAAGTGAATTCATCTAATCCCAATTTAGGGTTTATTGTAGGTTTAAATTGTGTTTAGTAATTTTTTTAATAATTTTTTGAAATAAAAAATTCAGTGAGCACAGGTAGCTGGGTAGGGCCTCATAGTTTTTGTAAATACCCGTAGCTTGACGTACATAGACATTACATTAATTTTGCGAAATACTTAGTACATAACAGAAACACACACATAAGGACCGTAATAGTTTAATGCCTTTGGAAACTCGGAATATAATTTTCTAATCATGGTGAAAGATCTTCAACATCTCCCATAATGATCTTCTTTTTTTAAAACCTAAATCCTTTCTTTATATCCTGGGGAAAAGAAAACATAAAATGGTGAGCTCAAATGCTCAGTAAGGGTAAACAAAAGAAATATCAATCACATAATATTCATAAGAACATATCTTTTGGAAATCTTAACCTGAAAAAGAGGTCATAGTTTCATAACATGGGATAAATCATAGTAGTGAAATGTAATCCCAATAATCATAACATAAAACATGAAACTTTGTGGCATACACAGACAATCATAGAGAATGATTTCTTATTAGTCAAGGCTCATTTTCAAGACTATCTTAGTGGACAAAGTCCCTTTCTGAACCGAGTTCACTCCTCGTTTCAGTCTTGTTTCACTGAACCGGTATAACCTACCATTCCAGCCATGTCTATCTCATGAAATATAAAATCTTTACCCAATGCATTGGAGGGAGATATAGGTCCCACCCATCTTATAATTATACCATACTTATGTGTGCCACAAAATCATAAATCATACCTCATTGCATAACCCATGTAATAAAAATGGGAATCTTAAACATCGTGACATCATCAAACAATTCATATAAGATAAAGGAATTCATAAAAATAATTCCATCACAACATAATCAAATCAATGTAATAATAGGGATAGAAACATAACCCTATATTATCTTAGATGGAAAATAATTTTGATAAAACACTTGAACTCCATTCTTGAGGAAAATATCCTTTCTACTTCAAAAACATTTTCCTTTCTTAACATATCATACAATTTTAAACTAAAAGAAGTTGTTTAAAAATAAACTTTAAAACTTGTAAAGGAATCTTTTAGGAAATAATTGTTTAATAATCCATTCATGCCGTATAAGTTAAAAAAACATTCTTCTCATACTTTTGTCGGAAAAGTCAAAAAGTACCTCGTACGAAAAACGACAAAAGATTCCTTTCATATCTTTTACTAAAAACTCACCGAAGGGTAAAATTGGTTTCAAAAAAATTATATGTGGATGGAAACAATATTACATATCGAGGAAACATGGATGTGGATGATAAAATACACCCCAGTAAATACCAATATATAAACAATCTCGGATAAAATGAGATTGTGATATTTCCCTTACCTTAGGTCCGATTTGCTTTGTAAGTGTCCGAACCTCCTGTATAATGATTTAAATCATGTCATTGACTTATTACAGAATCATATTCATTGTTATTATATCATATATGGTTCACTTATGACTTTATATTACCCGTTCTTTTGTAAATTCCATGTTAAAGAGTGTTTTGGGTAAAATCGTTTCATTTGTCGTCCGTGTTTTGACTTGTAATTATTCATATGATTACTTAGATCATAATTACTTAATTCCTGAATATAAAACATGATTTATATTTAATATATATTCAGAATATACATATATATAATAGATCGATAAATGGAAAGAAATATACCGTTCATGGAGACGGTAGGCCGTACGTACGCATGAACGCTGTTTTCGTTTCCTTATTGAGTTGAATGGAATTAAGTAGATGACATACATATATGTACACATAAATCCAGTATCATTATTATTTCATATATTTCATGATTACTTATTATATATACTTTATAATCATTCATGAATGGTTAAAGTGGAGAATGAATCTAATCGCGTCGTGGAGACGGTAGTCCGTACGTACGCACGAGCGATGATATCGTTCTCATGATCGTGGGACTATATTGGAGTCTATGTATACTATTTCAGAATTAATATCACTTTAAAATAATAATATATAGTTATTATGTACACCATTATACCCATCCAAGTAAGGTGGTGGTGGAAAATAGATTTCACCACAGCGTTGAGACGGTATTCTGTACGTACGCATGCGCGATGATTTCGTATTCCGTAGGATAGATAGATGGTGAAATAGGGTTGTTTCATACATCTAATAACATATAAGTATATTAGTGATACTGATGTTATTACCTCATAATGAAACAACTAAAGAAGAAGAAGTGGAAGAAGAAATAAAGATGAAATAATCGGTAACAGAAATTACCTCTTCTTTGAAGCGCCTCTTTGAGACCTCCTCTTAGGGCACTAAAATTGGTCTTTGAGGAAGACCAGAACCTCTAGGATGTTTCTAGGGAAGTGGAGAAGAGAATTTTTCAGGGTTTGTCCGAGCTTGAAGGCTCAATGTGGTGTGAGGAAGAGAGGGAGGAGGTGTCCTTTTATAAGGGAGGAGAGGGGCACCTTTGGAATAACTAAAAATATTATTTTATTATAAATTCCAATTCGGTTTTTAATAGCTCTAAATTGATATATTTAGAAGATAAGGTGGGTATAGGTCTAAATACTCTCATCCAATAGAATTTAGACAAGTTTAGGTATCAATTTTAACCTTATCATTTAGATTTAACTTTAAGTTAGATAATTTAACTTTCACCGTGTCTTCTTGTTTTCTTACACTATAAGGTTAATAAACATAATATATCAAGCCAAACGAACCCCAAGTTGTTTATTAATAATATATATAACCTTATCTAAGTCATTTGGCCGAACCTTATATTTTTAGGAATAAAATAACAATTCATAATATAATATTTGTTTTAAAAACTATTTTATGTCAAATTGGACACTATTTAGTAATTGATTTTCGTGAAAATCATAACAGAGTGATTAGTTCGAAAAACATTAATTAAATCAATACTAACATGACATATTAACATAGAAAATTAGTGGAAGTCATAAAAAGTCTCCAATTATATTTATTTGGGTATTTATAATATCAATTATTATAATTTTTCACTATTATGGTAATTACTACATCATAATTGTGTCATTAATAAATTATTTTATTTAATGTCTAAAAATTATAAATAAAATATCATTATGTATTAAATCTTAATATATTTCTAATGAATATTTACAATTTAATTTATCTTATGTATAACCCTATATTAAAAATGTTTTAGTAAATAATCTTTGATTTTAACTTTTTTAACTCTTCTTTGAATTAAGTGATAATAAATGTCCTAATCTAATCCAAGTGGGCCTAAATGGTCATATTTTATTCCTAAGGTTGTTTTTGGTCGAATTACACGTATCCAATAGAATTAGGACATGTGTTAGGTTAATAATAATATCATTTTTACCCTTAATTACCCTATTTACTTTTAACCGTGGTAAAAAAAGTAAAACGTTACTATTCACCAAAAATTATTTTCATCCCATTGAACCAAATTTTACTTACTGAAGTCAACCGTGTCTCTCAAATTTTTGAAATTCCACTCACAGAAGCGGTAAAATTAAGTTTTATGAAAAATTCATTTTTTTACTACCACATAGTGGTTTCACTATTCATCAAAAAATGAAAGTTTCCAGAAAAATACCAAAAATTAGGCCTAAGCTATATTTGATATTATGAACTCAAAAATGATGTCTATTTTACCAAACTAAAAACATATCAGTTGCATTAATTAATTTAAAAATTAATTCCCATCGTCAAAACAAATAGTGTGTTCTTAAGAGGTAATAACTATCAAAAGATTGACACGTGTTTATGTCTGGTTTAAATGTGAAATTATATCCAATGACCAATATTTTATTAAATTGTAAAAATATATTCTAAATATACTTTAAAACCACACAAATTAATAATTTATCACTATTAATTATTTCGATTAAAAATGTTGTTTTTAATTAAAATTTAGTAATTTTCACTATTCATCAGAAAATGAAAGTTATCCGAAAAGTGCCAAAATTTCCCCATAGGCTAAATTCGATACTCCAAATCCAAAAATGAAGTACCTTTTGAGAGATAAATTTTCTAAAATTTTAAAAGGTGGTTATTACTATTCATAACAGCTAGATTTAATAATATTTTAACAGCATATCGTTGTTTAGTGAAACTCAGTATTGCGTACTACACATGCTATCGAGGAAGGTCGTGATTGTGTGTAATGCAAGGCAAGTAAAGAATGCATGTTGAGCAAGCTCCTTTTGGTGTAGCGTACAACACAAGACATTAATGAAATTAAAAAGAATATTTCTCATAAAATCTTGCGGTGTTACAGTTTTTCAAACCGTGCAACCTAATCATGCATCCCCCTAAAGGGGTGAATGGTTTTTACTAGGTGGAAGAAAAATATTTCAAACCATTCACAAAATATTAAAATCCTCACTTTTTGGGTTTGGATGGATTTCACTACCATGGCACATGACTTGGGAAAACCTTTCACCAACCGTGCATGAACCAAGAGCCTTCCCCAATTTTCAAAATTTATCCCAAATAACCCCTAAATGGTCTAAAAATGTAATGATAAAATTGAGGTCATGTAGTACCTGAAAAAATAATATTATTTCACATTTTAGTTATTTTAATCTTTTACCTTTTAACTTTATCCTT
Source organism: Viscum album (assembly GCA_963277665.1). NCBI lineage: Eukaryota > Viridiplantae > Streptophyta > Magnoliopsida > Santalales > Viscaceae > Viscum > Viscum album. The sequence goes on from OY728138.1 coordinate 1,322,977,314, forward strand.
CTACTTTATTTTACCTATACTGTCGTAAATATGTTTTTTACTATGGTAAATATTTTATGCCTAAAAATGAAAATGAACTTATAACCTTATTTGGAACTCCATACTCTAAATATGGAATCCAATTAACTTGATACAATTTATAAAAGTGATAATAATAAATTCAAAATATTTTATGTGTATAACTCATAAAAACAGTTTTCTCTATGGTTAAAATCATGGTTTTCTAAATTGCTAAGCCTATTTTTCTAAATGTAACACCTTATATATTATGTAACTCATTAAATAAATTTTGTTCAATAAATATATTTAATAACTTTCAAATCATGATCATGTAATAATTATTTAACAGAAGTTATGGAATTTAATAGAAACAATATTTTCACTTTTTAACCCAAAAATCATATTTTTTAGAAAATTCCCAAAAATTACCCTTAGTTAATTTTGATGTACTGATTATAAAAATTAGGTATATTTTGTTAAATAAATTTATTAAAAGTGTAAAAAATTATTTTTTTCATAAAAAGGAATATAATTCATTTTTTGTGGAAAAAAATATTTGAAAAATAAAATGACTTTTCCAAAAAATTATGTGTTCATTTACAGATAGTGGTCAATTTTTTTTGAATATGAACTTCAAATTTATTTTATAATATATTTAATCCTATTCACACCTACCAATTTGTTGGCTAGTTTATAATGGTAATATTAAAATAATAATATTTTGGAATTTGTTTAGGCTTGGTGTTCAAGGCCACATAAGCTATCAAACATAGTTTTCATTTAAAATCTCAGTGTGTTCAAGTAAATATAATATTATTTGAATAACTCTATGCTCTATTTCATAAATAAATCTCAAGGATATATTTTAAAAATGATATGATATAGTTCCAACCACTACTACTAAATGTCATTATCTTCCCATATTCACATCCCATTCTACTTTAAATAACTAAAAAACTCCTTTCATAGATGTAAAAGTTACTCATTGAGGGTAGAACTTGATATCAACATTTAATTTTTATATCCAATCATTCCTATGATTAAATAAAATATTTTAGTTTCTATAACAGTGAACTCCCCCAAAAACTATGTTGATTCAATGGTGAAGGAACATGATGAACATTTAAATCCCCTATATTCTCATTTTTGAGAGGTGTATTGATGATCCTAATTCAATGAAACATTTCCATTGGTAGGATAAGTTTATTTACCACTAAATAATTAATAAAATAATTGTAAGCACTAGTGTCAAATAATACATTCATTGAGATAGATTCAAGGATAGTGATACCTCACGATGCATTGGGACCTGTTTCATCATTTAGTAGAATCTTCTAAGCTCCAAAAAGTTCTCAATACAAACCTTTGTGTAATTAATAAACCCATTTCAAGTTGGTTCATTTTGAGGTTATAAGGAATTTTCAAAATCACCATGAATACCTAGATTTCAAGGGTAATAATTGCTCTGATGAGATCATCCTAGTTGAGCATGAGAATCCTTCAACATATTAGAACAATTTCCACTGATTTACTTTGAGGGATTCTTATAATAATTTATAATATGTTCCTTATATCCATAGTTATGATTTTTTTGATGTAGTGTTATGAATTCCCTATTTCTGTTATACAAAAAAATGGAAACAACTATGTTTATTATAGCATCATGGAGTAAAACAAACTAATTCGATGGATTAGTTTTTTGGTGCCATACTACAATAAGAGTATCTATCTCTTATGCCCTTATTCTCATCAGTGTAGTTCCCACCTATATATGTGAGGAAAAAGGAATTACCTCCACTGAGATTCCTAGTGATTTATTTTTCTATCACCATTTCTGTGTTCACCATGTCTGTGTAATTTTAAATATAGAACATCAACACTCTAGAATGATTTTACTATCACAGAACCACTTCAAAAATATAATCATTTAGTGATTAATTAGATGAAACTTTTGTATAAAAATGAGTAAGGTATGTAAATTGGTCTCCATAATCCATAACTAAAGGGTTTATTTTATCCAATTCAAATAAATATGTTATTCATAATACTCAAAGGGTATTCATGTGGATTTTTTTGTGTAGAAATTCTTCAAATTCTATCTAAGTATAACATTGATCAACCTTTTCTTAGACGGATAAGTCCCACAATTTTCATTATAGAGCCTTAATAATATATATATATATATATATATATATATATATAAGGTATTGGATCCTATAATCTCTTCCCTTGGGGAGTTTTGGGTGTTTTAGGCACCCATATGAGGTTCTAAGAGGATTAGAGGATGTTTACAAGAAAATGGCAGTGTCACTAACAAAATTGGTAAGGTTGAATTGTGGAGGGGTATGTTGCACCATAATGGAGGTGAACACAGTGTAATAGATCTCTATTGTAGTGTTGGGAAGATGATGGAGGAAAATAGGGCTACTAACGTTTTAGGCATGGCTATGCTATGGAGGTAGGTTGTTGAGTAGGCCCTTCGTTGGTGGTCGAGTACCATGATATAGAGCTAGGTGGATGCACCATAGAATGTCTTGAGGCTACTACCAACTCCTCGGGAAGTTGAGCCATAGTGGTTAGGTTTGGTGTATCCTCCATTTTGGTGAAGGGGTGCTATGGAATGGTTCTTAGGGGTGTTCTGTAACCCCAGATCCACTTTTATAGTATCTACCCATGGATCTCAAACAAAAATATTTCCAAGGGGGGCTTCAACATGGTCCCTTATGCTGCACCGTAGAATTACCTATGTCAGTTAGTTCTATAGTGTGGTCCATGGCGCAGTGTCTTGGTCTACTATTTTTCATTGGGTCAATAAATACCCGAAACCCCATTCAAACCACACATTCTACCACACATTCCCCTCAAACCCAATGTTAGACAGACTTATTTTTGATGGTATTTGAAGCCTATTTTGTCTAGGATTGATCTCCGCTTTACATGTTTGATTTTGAGTGATCTGAGGTATGTTATACCTCCCTTATCTTATGGTTTATTCTTGGATTGATCTATTTTCCTCATGATTATTACTTTCATATTGATTCATTTGATCTACATCATTTTAATAGAGATTTATTAGTTGTTTATTTTCATGATTGTGGTAAGGAATCCTTGTAGGGATGTAATTTATCATGAGACAGGTGATCAGAGATTCGTATTGCCACTCTGTTTTTATTTCAAGGATTCTAGATATTTGAGGTAGAGGGTTCATTGGTTTTCCTATTTATTTATGGGAAATCATAAATTGACTATTATTTATAATTTTTTATGTAAATAAACTTAATCTAATAAAATTGATCCACATTAATAATAGAATTGGTTTGTGGTTGGTGATCACATGTTTTTTCTTTCCATCATGATTATAGTTTGACTATTCATTTACTATATAGTGTGATAAATATCATATTCTTATTTAATAATGTTACTTTCATAGAAAAATGGTAAATAAAGTAAATATAGTATTAATTAGGTGACTAAATAACTTAAAGAGGCATGTTAATGAATCCATAAATTATTATAAATTGATCACAATCAAATTTATCCTAATTCATGTTTATTTATTTAATGTTTTTCATTAATGTGTTAAATGAATTCATAAATAACATTAAGAATTTAAATTTTTATTGACGATGATAATAAAAGGAAGGTTTCATGAGAATTTTTCTTCTAATAGTTTGATAAAATGAGTTTTTTAATAGAGAGAAAGTTTATGTAATTTGATAGATTGTTATAGCTGAAGACTTAGGTTTCCCTTTTTTGGAACATGTGAATAATTAATCACATAATTTAAGATTTAATAAAAAACCATTGTTTTTTATAAAGTTAAATCATTGTGTCTGAGAGTTACCATTTTTTGTGAAGGATGGATTCCCTGTATTGGGGTCCATGAGATCTTATATTCTTGTGAAGGAAGAACGCCTTATTTTTAGGGTCTAGATTTACCTATTTACTATTCTTGTTTGTTTTATTTCTTATGTGTGATCTAGATGTCATCATTTCTTTGTGACTTGGCATGAGTCAGGGATGAATATTGATATATGAATGGGGTGGCCCTTGGTTGTGGAAATAATTAATATATGTAATGGTGAGATGGATAGAGATATGCATGAAAATGTTGGGTATAACACTAGGATGGTTGGAATGGGTTGAATATGGGATTACCCATTTATATGGTAAAATATGTATGATTTCTTGATATGAATCTATTTAACACCCGAATGGCAGGGTTGCTTTTTTATCTACTTTCCTTTCCCCACTAATTGATGTTGTTGGATGTTCTTGGTTACTATACTCTTGGTGGTTGATTAGGATGTTTTCTTAGAGTACATAGAATATTTTAATGATGATAATAATGTTTAATAATTACTTAATCAATGGGGTTGGTATTTTTGTAATTAAACTGAGTTGATCTTGAGAAAATGTGGTCTTGGTTTTGATTATTCCTCAAGGTTATGGACTTCACTCTGATAGTTAATAAAATGTGTAATTTGGAATAATGTTTTTAATAAAATTTTAATGAATTAATTAATGCAAAGTTAATTGTTTAAAAGGAAATAAGTAAGTTAATTTAACTATTTTAAATGCTTGTATGCTTATAGGGTATCGAGCCCCTAACAGTAGAATCTGTATTTTCGAATGATGATAGCTACAGTGAACTTATGACTAGTTTTTTCCATTAATGTGTTTTTGAGATATATGATATCTTGTATATTATGTGATTTCATTTTTTACCCCACCCACTTTACTAGGGAGACTAACACATAGTGGACTCTATGAGGGTGTATTTCCAAATATCCTAGTTAGTGGGGGAATAGATGGCTGACTACCCCCTCTGGCCCCACTCTTTCTTCATGATATTGTTATGTGTTGGTATGAATGGTAGTTATATTTCCCATATATGCGTGTAGAGGGATATAATGAATTGTTGTTATTTCACAAATATTTATCTATAGATATATTTTACCAAGAATTATTATATGTATGACATGTATAAGAAATTATGTCATGAGGTACCTTACATGGTGTATGGGATATGATGGCTTGAGGTATAATACTTGATGTATGAAACATGCTATACAGGATGTAGTGGATCATGGAAACTACTTGGTTAATATACAAATAGGTGATATGGGATGATATGATGATTTGATTCATGTGGTGTATGTTTTGATAATTATCATTGGTGTCTATGAGCTGGAGACTTTTGTAGAGAGATGGATCAAGATGTGCAACATTGGGGAAGAGTTGGAAAACCAATGGGGATATGGTATTGGGGAACCCTTGTTGATGTATAATATTATATGATCTCTTGTATGTGTTACTTGGTGAGAGATAACCATAGTGAGGCTGGAAACTTAGTATACCTCTATAAGTGATGAGTTAGCTTCAATTAGATTTAGTATTCTTTTTTTATTTTACATGAGAGGATATAAAGAGTATCTTACCAAGTATAATGTTTTTATCAACCCATATATATATAAACTATTTTTAGATCAGTAGGAGAAGGTTAGAGATTTGTCTGCAAATTACAAGCTCAGGGTTTTTCAGGAGCTATTTGGGCTTTGTGGTCAATATCAAATTTCTATTTTCGGTACTTGTATTTTTCCTTAATATTGTTATAGTATTTTATGAAATTACATGTATTGAAATGGGATATATTTTTTATGAGATGTTTATTGGTTTATCTATCTTATCATCATCTTCTGCATGCTTCTCTTAGAGGGCAATGCCTCTCATTTGTATTTATGATATACCCTCAATGATAGTCGCCAACCCAGGGCCTACTGGACATAAGATCGGGGCACTCAAGATCCTCATTCTATCATTTATAGACCCAAAGGGGTACTCTTTGGGGGTATGGGGTCATGAAATATTAGTAATAGAGTCTCAAGTTGAGGGATAGGTTGAATTTTTGAGTTAATAATATGTGGTAATTGCATGGTTTTGTAGGGAAAAAGTGTCATCTAAGGTAAATAATTGATGTAAAAATAGGAGACCAACAATAAAATAGGTATTTATATCCCCCTATGATATGGTTTAGGGACCTTTATGTTTAAGGATCCTAATAAATGAAGTGATACTAGATGTGGGGTAGAGACCTAGGGAAAGATCATGTATCATTTTACATTGCGTATGTGTTTGAAATGAGTATACATTAGGATGGATTATAACTTTAAAGAAGACAAAAAAATAAACGATTAATATTAAGTATTATATATTATAAGTTTAGGAGTCTCAAATCATATTTTCTTCTTATAGGCATGGATCTAAGTCAACGTCCTGGTCAGGTTTCTGCTAAATATGTTCAACAAGATATTCCATCATATCACTGCATAATAGGGGTCTTTGATGATACCTCTTGGAGGAGGACACTCTGAAAGTTCTAGTTCTAGAGTTTGTTGAAGATAGAGGGATCCATTTTAGATTCATTTATAGAAGAATGGTTAGGGGAGGTTGAGATATATTTCAATTTGATCCATGATCTAAATAGTAACTGGGTTTTATTAGTAATAATGAGACTGCATGGATCATGGAGGTAGCGGTGGGTCTTATTAGTCAGGGATTGTGATGAGTCAATAGTCTCACAGGAGAAGTTCTAAGACCAGTTTTGAGTAGATTTTATTTCTTCAACCATGAAGGTGGCAAGTCATCAAGAGTCGGTTACACTTTGATAGGGTATTTCTAGTGTGTTGATGTTTTTTATCCATTTTATGACACCCCTTCAATATTCTTCAGACCTATTCCAAATGAGTGGGACATGGTGTGTTATTTTAAGGAGGCTTTGTGTACAGAAATCCTATGATAGGTCACTCTATTTAAGCTGTCAACTTATCTTGATGTGCTGGAAAGAGAAGAGGTTGGTGAGAGAAATATGGATAGAACTAGATCATTATGAGGGGGATTATTTAATATTCATTGTGAAGTAGACCTATGGTCCAAAATTCCAATATTTCTAGACAGAATAGTTTTTAGGCAGTCATGGGTAGTTCACAACCCTTAGCATCTCATTCTATTGGGGGTGGAGCCTCTCAAACCATTTCCAGGGTATCATATATGTATTTTTATTATGGAGGATAAGGTCATTAAGATACAAAGTTCTCAACCATCATAATAATTTAGTGTCTACCAGATGTTTCACTTTACGTTCCTCTATTAAGGAAGTTTCATCCAAGTTAACAATAGCAAGGTGCTCCATCTTGGGAATAGTAATGTGGAAATGGGGTTGGTAGAGGACAACCCCATGATAATAGTTATCCTTAGAGAGTAGATCATGGCCATGGAGGTGGTCATAATTAGGGTAAATGAGGATATAGTGTGGGTTATGGTCAGCTTCATGATCTAGTGTTTCTAGCACTGGGCGAGCAAGATGTCATTTGAGGTACCCTTTGCTTATTTTCTACATGAGTGCCTGATTTGTATGATTTAGGAGCTATACACTCCTTCATATCACCACCCCTTTCCATGATTTTATAAATGTGTTATAGAGGCTTTCAGTTCCCTTATAATTTAATATTCTAGTTAAAGGTTGATCTTATTTATATAAAGTATGTAGAAACTATGAGATAGTGTTTGGGAAATGCGGCTCTTTAGGAAAGTTATTATTTTTAATGATACAACCATATGACATACTCCTTGGTATGGATTAAAAATATTTGGTTCAGGATATTGTATATTACATCAGGATGTAAGTTGTGTTATATGATGCTGATGTAGAGCCTCCCATGTTCATGGGATTCTGAGACCCTTATATGGGTTAGAGGCATGTTATGTCCTTATCTTCTTTGTTGGTGGAGCTGATGTTGATTTCATCAGAGGTTCATCTAATGGTGTTTCTTAGTGTTTTATAAGTGTACCCTGATGCCTTTATTGAGGATGTTGTGGAATTATCCCATTGATGTGAGATCTAGTTTGGGATGGAGTTACAATTATGTGTTTCCCCAATCAATATTTCTTTGTTTAGATCGGTGCCTTATGAGTTGTGAGAGAAGAAATAACATATTGATGATCTATTGAAACAATGTTTTTTATCCAAGTATGTCACCTTGGGGTGTAATAATTGTTTTTGTGAATAAGGATGATGGGATTTTTCATCTCTCTATCGATTATATTCACTAGAAATTTTTGGCACAAAATAACCACTTCCCTATTCCATGGATGGATGATTTACTCGATTTGATGAAAGGAGATAGTTGGTTCTCAAATATTGATATTGTATTGGATATCATTAAATGTGGGTAAAGTGTGAGGATATTTTTAATAAAACATTAAAATGTTTTTATGGGAAGTACAAGTTCATTATGATGTCATTCAGTGTAAAATATTCTCCAGCAGTGTTCATGGGTCTGATGAATGGAGTGTTTAGTGAGTTTCCTAAAAATTTCATGGTGGTTTTCATTGATGAAATCCTTGTATAATGTGTGTTTGAGGGGGATAATGAAGAGAATATACATGTTGTTTTAGGATTTATTCATCATAAGAAGCTATTTTGGAAGTTTTCAAAGTGTGATTTCTTATCTTATGATGTTTGATTCTTGGGGCATATCGTATCCCACTAGGGAGTTGTTGTGAATCATTCAAAGATCGAAGAATTGGTTTCTTAGGAAGCCCCTAAGAAAGTAGTAGAGGCGTGGGGTTTCCATTGTCTTGACATCTATTATAAGAGGGTTATAAATGATTTAACATAGTATACGACTCCTCTAATATCCTTGAATAGAAAGGATTAAATGTTCTTTCAGACTAAAAAGTGTCAGACGACTTTTGATTAGCTCATGAAAAAGTTGTTCAGTGCTCAAGTTACCAATCTAATAGATTAGGGAGTTCATTTGAGGTATTATGTGATGATTTGTTTCTTAATTTGGGTTATGTTTTGATGAATTAGAGAATAATTGTTTCTTATGGGTCTTTCCATTTCATACCCATCAGCGCAACTTTTCCTCACATGATCTTGAGTTGGTGAAAAAATTACATCCTTAGGGAGTGTTTGGTGGTTTTTACCAAACATAAGAGCCCAATGTTTTTATTCTCCCAAGATGAATTGAACTTCAAAATTAAATGATGGATGGAACTATTGAAGGACAATGACTTCAATATTTCCCATATACTAGGAAAAGGAAATTTTTTAGCAGATGTGCTGAGTAAGAAGTCATGTAGTGTTTCCATGCATGAATCTTGAGATTTATAGAGAGTAATAGCAGAAATATCAGTGATTAATCTAGATATGAGAGTGGACTGAGGTAGATTATTAATTTTCCAGATGATAGTGTAACTATCATTGGTGAAGAAGGTGGAGGAATCCCAACTGAAGGATTTTAAAGGGGAGGTATGGAGTGATTGATTTTTATTTATTAATTCCCATAATGTTTAGTTTGAGGATGAAAAAATCTATGTGTCAATCTAGGGGAGGTTTTTTGTTACTTTGGAGATGTGTGGGATGGTTATCTATGAGTTCCATATCTTACCCTTAGTGGTGCAACCAGGATAGAGAAATATGTACCGAGCTTTAAGAGGGAAGTTATGGTGGCCTGGGTTAAAGAAATCAGTTTCAAAGCTTGTTTCTCAATGTTTTATCTTCCAAAAAGTGAAGTATGGGCATCATGTTCCCATTTTTTTACTTTATCTCATTGATTTTCCTTAGTGGAAGTTGGAGGACATCTCGATGGACTTAATTACTGATTTACCTTCAGCTTAGGGAGACTACACATATATATATGGGTTTTACATTATTGTTTGATGAAATCATCCCACTTTTTAGAGTTTAAAGAGTTGATCTTATTGGAGGTTTCGTTGAGGTAGTATCTTGAGGAGGTGGTGAGAATTCATAGAGTCACGATGATGATTATATCTGATTATGATCCTCATTTTACCAACAGGGTGTGGGTATATTTTTAACAATATTTTAGATTTTAGTTATTCCTAAGAAATTATTTTTATCCATAGATAGGTAGTTATATAGAGTATACTATCCCTAATCTTGATGATATGTTTCATTCTTGTGTATTGAGTTTTGGAGGTTCATTTATGAGGTCCCTAACTTTGTTTAAGTTTTTTTAAATAATATTTTTCAACGAACCATTGGTATGAATCATTTTGACGATTTTTACAAAAAAAATTCCATTATCCATTGCATTGGACAGGGGTTGAAGTGTCAACTCTCCTCAGGTTTAATCTGAGGAAAAACATGAAAAACATGGTTAATGTAACTCAGAAAATCATTAAAGTAGTGTAGGATCATCAAATATCATTTGATGGTCATAGGAGTGACCTATGGAGTTAAATTCTAAATATCATGTATTCCTAAAGGTGAAGATTATTCATGGGAAGTGAAGGTTTGGACATGGGAGTAAGCCTTATCCCTAGTTCTTTGGACTTTTTGAGGCGTCGTATCATGTTTGAGTCATGTCATATCATATATAACTTCCCATATAGATGACATGGATAGAGGATGTTCTTCACATGTCACAGCTCTGTTGTTACCTTCTGGAATAATTTCATGTAATGTATTAGGGTGAGATTGATGTTGAAAATGATATGACATTTAAGGAGTGGATTATAGAGATCTAATACCACTAGGAGAAGGTATTTCACATGCATTCTGTTCCTTTGGTTCAATTCTTGTGTTGGCATGGTGGTGGGGAGGATAGAACATGAGAACATGATTCATAAATACTCTCTCAGTATCCCAATATATTTTTTCGTTATCTCTTCTATTATAAAATTTATAATTTGTTCTCTTTGACCTTTTCTGGTTTATGAGATGGTTTTCTCCTGTTTCCTTGTTCATTGGTAAGTTTACTCTGATTTGAGATATATCTTCCCTTGAGCGTGTTTTAGGATATGATTATTTCTGTTTCATGGTTTTACACTTGTTTCTATGATGAGGTGGTTGGGCTATTATGACCATGAGATCCCTGATAGGTATCTTGTTTGGTGGTTATTTGGATGAACCCTTTTTATTTATTTATATTTGAGTTTTCTTTTGAATTATTAAGGAAAATAATGGGTTGAGAGGTATCTAATGTAAGGGATCATATCCCAATATCCCTTCCCTTTGTGATTTTTTGGTGTTAGAGGAACCCAAAATAGGTTCCATGATGTTTAGAGGGTGTTTAAAAGAAAATAGAAGTTTCAATACAAAAATTTCATGGACGAGACATGGTGAGGTATGTTATACCATAAGGGATGTGGTTGTAGCGTAGTAGAACCTAGATGCAACATAGGGGAGCTTACAGGGGAAAAAAGGGCTATTGAATTTATAGTAATGGCTATGCCATGGTGGTAGGATGAAACATAGGCCCTTATTCGGTGGTCTATCATAGAAACATAGAGTTAGGTTTCTACACTGTAGTGGGTTTTGAGGATACTTCCAAATCATGGGGTAGCAAAGCCATTGTAGTTGGGCTATGGTGTAGCCTCCCAGTTGTCTTAAGGGTTCTAAGTTGTGGTGCTTAAGGATGTTTTGTAACCCTATATCCACTTTTATGGGAGATTACTATGGATCTTTGAAATTGAATTGACCAATGGGGCTTGTGGTGTGGTCTGTCCGGTGGCAGTGTAGAATTCCCGGTGTTAGCTAATTCTATGGCATGTTCCATGGGCCTGCACCATGGTTTTCTATTTTTTTGGGGATCTATAAATACCCAAACCCCATTCAAACCCCACATTCTCCCACTCTTTCCCCTCAAACCCAAGGCAACCAAGATATGTTTTTTAAAGCCTTTGAATCCTCTTTTGATAAGGATTTATCCTAGATTCCCATGTTTGATCCACAATAATTTGAGATACATTGTACCTCCATTATCTTATAGTTTATTCATGGATAAATATCATTTCCTACTATTTGTTACTGCCATTTTTTGGTGGTTGATTTATATAATTATAATTTATTTTTCATGGTTGTTTGTTGGTGTGGTTGTGGCTCATCATCATTAGAGGGTTTCAGTTTCTCATGGGAGAGATGATCAGAGATCTGTGTTGGCATTCCATTCATGTTTAAATAATTTCAAATGTTTAAGGTAGGGAATTCATTTATTCTTCTATTTATTTATTTTAAATTGGTTATTAATCATGGTTTGTCCCTTTTTATGTTTGTTACATTTAATTAATAATGATTAAACTCGATTAATAATGGAATTGGTTTACGTTTGGTGATTGTGTGTTGTTTCTTTGCACTAGGACAACAAATTGCCTACTAATTTTATAGATAGTGTGATATTTATCATATTTTTTGTTTAGAATTTTTATTTCAATTTAAAATATTAAATAATTTAATGTTGAAATTAATTGGATGAAAAATAACTTAAAGTTGCATGTTAAAGAATCCATTGATTCTTATAATTTTACAATAATAAACTTTTTTCCAGTGCCTGGTTAGTTGTTTAAACTTATTCATATATTTTTTAATGGAATTAATAAATAATTTGTATAATTTTAATTTTTATTGATTATAATAATAAAAGGAATGTTAATTGAGAATTTTTCTTCTCAATGTTTGATGAAACGTGTTTTATAATAGAGTGCTTGTTTAAAAAAATTGATATATGTTTATAAATAATCCCATAAGATTACCAATATTGGAACCCCTAAATAAGGAATTAGTGAATTTAAAATATAATAGAAACTGGTTGTTTTTTATAAAGATAAATATTTGGGGTTGAGAGTACCCATTTGTGTATAAAGTAGGAATTCTTTATGTTGGGGTATATGAGAGCCACTTTCATGTGAAGATATAATGACTTGTTTTTAGGGTCCAGATTAATCTATTAACTGTGATTGTTTGTTTGCGGCCTTCTATGTGCACTGAATGAGAGTCTTTCTTTGTGATGTGATGTGGTCATGAGATGAATCTTGACATATTATTGGGTAGGTTTGAGGTTTTTGAAGTAGTTAATATTTCTAATAGTGAGATGCTTGTGTATTTTAATGATGATGCTGGGGATGAAACCATGATGGTCAGAATGGGTTGAAGTTTGGATTACCCATTTTTGTGAAAAAATATAGATTCATTCTTGATATTAACTTTTTTAGTGGTCAGATAGATGGATTTCGTGTTTATTTCCTTTCCTTTCCCCACTACTTGAAGCTGATGGATGTTATTGGATGGATCTATCTTGGTGGAATATTATGAAGTTTTCCTAGAGTAACTATAATTATGTAATGATGTTAATAATTTTTAATAATGAGTTAAAACACATGGTTAGTGTTACTATAATGTGAATGAGTTGATCTTGATAAACCATGACATTAGTTTGGATTATGACTAAAGGACATAAACTTCACTCTGATTGTTAACAAAATCCGCAATTTTGAATAATGTTGTTAATTATTGGTTAATGAATTAATTAACCTAAAGTGAATTTTTAAAAGTAAATAAGTAAGTTAATGTTACTCCTTTAATTTTTTGTCTTCTTATAGGGTATCTAGTCCCTACGTGGGGAAGTTGGGTGTTCGAGTGAAAATTGTTGTAGTAAATATTCGGACTAGGTTATGCCCATAGTATGGTTGTGATCTATATGATATCTTGTATATTATATGATTTATTACTCTACCCCATCTTTTTAGGTAGGGAAACTGACACACATTGGACTATGGGAGGGCGTTTTCCCTGACATCTAGGTTAGTGAGAAACAAATGGTTGAATACCCCCAATAGCTAAGCTCTCTTCTCTTGGTAGTATTACGTAATGGTTTGTATGGTAGTTATTTTACCTATATATGTCCGTAGTGGGATGTATTTTCTTGTGGTTATTTCAAACACTTGTATCACCATAAATAGTATCCAAAATATTATTATAGGTGTGATGTGTATAGGCTATGATAGCTTGAGGTACCACACTTGGTGTATGGGAAGTGATGTCTTGAGGCATACTTCACGATGTTTGATACACATTATATAGTTTACGATGGTTCCTAGAAAATAATTTATTACTATATGGATATGTGATATGGGATTATGTGATAATGTGGTGCTTGAGGTTCATGTTGGATTACTTATCCCATGTTTTTATGGGTTGGATTCTTTTGGAGAGAGATGTCCTAGGATATGTGATGTTGGGGAAGAGTGGAAAACTGGTGGGGAAGTGGTAGTGGGGTACCCTTTTTGATGTGTTTTATTTAATGATTTGTTGTAAGAATTACTTGTTGAGAGATAGAAATAGTGAGGCTGGAAAATTAGTATACCCATATAGGTGATGAGTTATCTTCACTTGTTTTTCATTGGGATTTATTATAATTTATTTATCATTTGCATGAGAGGAAATATAGAGGATCCTACTGAGAATATATTTGATCTCACACCACATTTATATAAACTACATTAAAATTCAATATGAAAAAGTTAGATATTGGGAGGGATATCACTAGCTCATGGGGTTTTAAGAGTTGATTGGGATTTATGGTTACTGTCGAGTTTATCATATTAGTACTTGTAATTTTCATTTGCGTTGTTTTATTACTATATAAAATTACATGTATACACTTTATACAAACTTTATTATTATGATACGATGCTGATTGGTGTATCTATATTATATCTATCTTCTATATGTTTCTCTTAGAGGGTAATGCGTCCCATTTTTATGTATGAGATACCCTCAGTGCTACTCAACAACCTAGGGCCTACTAGAGGTGGGATTTGGGTGGTCACTGTAATTATTCTCTCATTGTTGGCCCATTAGGGGTACTCTTTAATGGGAGAGGTTTTTTAAAATATATAGTTTAGGATTAATGTAATTTTTTTTCTAGGGTTACCCAAAAATGGAAGATTCTATTCATTCTACTAAGCCATTCTTCAACTTTCTCAGGTCCCGAGTCAGCCTGGAAAATTAGTGGATTTTGTCTTCGTAATTATAGTGAGTGATCCAAATGATATGTTTTATTTGGTAAATTTCATTTTTTCATAGTCTGAAATAACACCAAGAATCTTCTAAAAATGAATTTATTCACCTTTGGTTCAGGTGTAACCATGTTCTTGGAATTGCCCTATTACTGATTTCTTAATCTCCAGAAGGGTAGAATTTTCTTATAGTAAAAAAAATCAATTATTGAATAACAATAAAACAATTTAATACCATATATTATACCAGATATCAAACTTAAAATATAGGATCATAAAATATCATATGAATAATCAATTCTTATTGGGAAGTCTCTTCACTAATACATGCTACCCAACTCTCATTTACTAAACCCACAGTGATAAGATGAAGAGAAACCAATAATTACATCACAACATTTTTCATACCTGAACCACCTTAGTAACTTAATGTTCAATATAAAGAGGTTATATATGACTTTTTATACTCTAAAATTCAATTCCTGATACATCTTATCTCCAAAAATACTATCCTAGTTAACTCATTGTACCAAACTGATACCATTTATAATATCCCAACCCCAAACTACTATCTTGGGAAAGACCAAAATTTCACTAACCTTATGTGAATCCCTTAAAAACCAAAGGATAGAAATAATTTCCAAGGGATTACCATATCATTTGGGACAATTTAATCTCATACACTACATAAATGGAAATAGAAAATAAACCATAATTACATAAATAAACAGGATGCATGATAAAAATTCGACTAAATCCAATAAAACAAAACTAGTCAATAATTAGAGTCAAAGGAGTAAAAAATAAAAAAAATCTATAAAACCTAAATAACCAAGGATACACTTAGGTACTTGCATGAAACCCTAACCAACACCAGATTAAGAACATAAATAATATTTATATCCCATCAAACACAACTGTAACATCAAGATGCTTCTCTAGAAAATTAGTTGATCTTCCCATTACCTATATCATGATAAACAACAGCTTCATCCACACCAAGGTGCCTAAATTGGGGGTTATTATATAAATTAGTCAGAAATCCCCAAGGATTTATGGACATTCCCATATAAAAAGAACAATAGATATCACGTTAATTAATATATATATACATATATACATACAGACACTCACACACACACACACACATACATATAATATCAAGAGTGTATCAAGAATGATAAAGTGAGATATTAATTTTGAAGTAGTAAAAGTAACTCACACCATAAAGGACACCCATGTAATAGATACACCAACACACAAACATATGGAAGTTCCCTACTAATTCATTTATCATCCCATATTTACATTGAACAATCCAAACTCACATGTGGAAATTATCCTTCTAAACCTTTGTTATTACTTGGTGGTATAATATAAAGTGCCGCAAATTCAGCATGGAGGCCATGTATAAACCAACATGGAACCAGTATATATCATGAACATATGAAAACCATGTTATACTAAGTTTTCACACCCAAAAAATTCATTTAGACACAAATCACCATCGAAGCATTATATCAAACATGTTTTGGGTGTCACCAACTATCCATGGTTTTAATGTAAATAAATAAGAAAGGTCATAATTGGAATTCTATTGATAAAAACATGTAATTTATTTTTAAGAATAAATCCTTCATGTTCTACAAAAATTTGAGTGGGGGAGACGATACATATCTCCAATAGGTTCATTTTGAAGAATCATTTCACAAACTCTCTGATCCAAGTTCCCTTCACCTTACCATTAACGTATCATAATAAATTCCCATTAAAAAATATTCAAATCAAATAGAACTAAGATTACATACCTCAATATAGGGTTCCTCCTAAGAGATAATGGTAGGATCTATAAGGGAAGATATAAAAAAAATCCGTAGCTCTGAATCTTAAGGTCAAATGCATAAATATTTGATTAAATCACCAAATAGGAAAGGAAAATTACAAAATTATCCAAAAGATGCTAGAGATTTAAGATCCTTTGACAAAAGAAAAATAATGATATTTATGAGGGGAAAAGAGTTTACATTTTAATTTTTAGAACCCTTTAATTATATGCATGGTTTGGAAATATGTTTTGTCAAACTGTTCTCCAACAATGTGAGTGAAATTGGACAACACCCAAGGATGCATGGTTGGCTACATTGTTTGGAAAATAGTATGAAAACCATAAAAATCACCACTATCAAAAAATTCACGTGGTAGTATGGTAACCACAAGTTTTTTCCAAACCATGAACCACATATGCACCTTCTTATAGGTTCCTAAAAACCCCCACATGGTTACCTAGGACTTCTTCATAGTTTCCACTAACCATGCATAAATCGGCCAACCTCCAAAAAAATTCTAAAATTTATATAAGCCCTCCAATACTTCCCATAACCATATTAGACAATAAAATTACTCAAGGATACAAAATTAAATAATAAAATTTCTCAAACTGGGTGTGTTACATAATAGTTTTGTGGGGTGTTTTATTATGTGTTGTAATGAACAATTTAATAAATTAATGTAAAATGTATGTATGAAATGCTTGGGTTAACTCAATAGAACCTCATGTTCCCAACCAATGATATAAGATGACCTCAATTTCCCATTCCCGTACCACAGAGGATTTCTACTGGAGATGAGGGCCTAATTCATAGGATGAGGATATTATACAAACCATACCATAACTATAAAATAATAGTAATAACAAAAAAATATAATAATATTATAGTGGAAATAATATAAAAAACTTATATAAGTCATATCAAACGATGATAAATAGAAAAAATGATGCTATGTAGTATCATCACATATATACACATATAAAACACCTTTACAAATCCCCAAAACCACTAATATATAAAATTAATCAAAATCAAACTAAATTATAAAAATATTCACGGTTTTATTCTCATTATCCATAAAATCCCCAACTCTTAGTTATACCATGAATAATCACCATCACCTATGAAAGGGTTTTTGCTTTTACTAGAATTGAAAACTATAAAATATGCATGTGCACAATAAGTGTGAATGTATGGATTATGTATAAATGCCCAATAATAAATTTCTACTATACTTATGGAATATTTATAATTATTATGTGAATGCATGTGATATCATTCCATAACTCATTATCAAAAAAAATATCAAGTCATTCCATCATGTGCTTACCAAGACACCATGACACCCAACACTTTATACTCTAAAAAACTACATTTTATCAATCATATCAATCCCTAAATTGGGTATACTAGAAATTTTCTCCCATTGGGCCCCATTTACTAACTATAATGGTATATGATAAAATTATACCATAATGGCCTACCATAAATAATTCCTTAATATCCTATGCATTACTGACTATAATGGTCACATAATTAACTCCAATGGTCATGTAATCAACCCAATAGTCTAATTCTAACTCAAACAGTCACAAACTGGACCCAATGATTTCTCACTAACCCTGATGGTCATGCGATGACCCCAAAAAAATTACATTGATTCCAATGATTTATCATGGATCATGATGGTCTAGTACTTACCCAAATGAATTTTCAAATACCCAATTGGTATATAATTGATCCAAATAGTCTAACACTAACCCTGATTATCTCACACTAGCCCCAATGGTCTCAAAATGACCCCAATTATATCATAATTACCCTAGAGATCTCACACTAACCTCAATAGTCTCATGAATAATGATTCAGAGTTTAAAAAATTAGAAAAATAATAAATATAAGAAAAAATTGATGGCTTAACTAATACATAATGGCACATTTCCACTCAATAACTCTGGTAAACTCATCAGTATATTGGGATATCCCTATTTAGGTTGGTATATGGTAAATGGTTTCTCCTTCAAGTTATATTTGATTAAAATATTAATGGGTTGTCCATGCCCTATGTATGACCCTTAAATAAAAAAATAGAAGTGATTAATCCAATTATTTTAATTATATGAGTTTTGCTATGAGGAACTTGTCAAAAAACTTTTATATAGAAGAAATGAATGCACGAGATAATATCTCGATCACTAACTATTAATTTTAACATTAAGATCACGTATTCAATTTTTACTCATGATTATAGATTTTTAAGTTACATTGTGTTCACATTAGACCGAACTATTTATTATTGTGAATATTTTACTATATAAATTTGTATATGTAAGAAAAGTTTAATATGAACCCTTTAAGGTAAATGAATAAAGGTTAAAACATTAACATCATACTATACCCATAAACCTCAAATCTATCATCATCCTAGGGTGATATATTATATATCTATATTTATCCACTAACCATAAATTAATTTTTTTCTTATAGGGAACTATTTAATATTCTAAAATATAATAAAAAATCTTATATTAAGTGTGTTTTAAATTTTTTATGTCTTTATTGTGTTAATATCTATGTTCTGTAGTCACTCTTAATATAATAATAATGAATAATATGGATCTTTTAATACTATTCGTGAAAAAATTGTGATTTTCAGGCATCAAACCAAAGTAAAATGACGATAAACCATCAATTATCTCTAAAAATTTATGGACGTACAAATTGTTTTCTAGATTATTGTAATGTACTAGGTCCGGGTGTTGCCCAAAGGTGCCTTGTACCTGGTTGGTCACATGGACTCCAGCGCATTTCCCCCAAATTCTAGAGGTTGCTGACTAGAAGTGAGGGCCTTGGGTGTGATAGTGGGGAAACTATGCCCTCATTAGGAGAGAAACACATCTAAAATAAATAGTAAATAGTAATGAAAGCAGTAATACCATACAAAAAATTAACCAGTGAAAGGATGATAATATAAACAACTATATCATATATATATATACATAAATAAATGATGCATGTCACATGTATCTAGGAAAGCATCCAAAAAAGTCACAATAGTGGAAATAAAATACTAACACCAATGTATAGAAAATTGTAAACTACACAACATCGCAAGCCTCAACTTAGTCTCATTCTCTACAGATCCATGTAAATCAAGTACCTGATGTAGAAGGTAGATTTTATTTATTTATAACAGCAACCATATAATCTTTTTGGGAACAAAATAATGAACCAAAAAGGGTTTGATAAGAATCCTAGTAGGCAACCACCAAATGATATATGCCTAACTGTTAGTGAATTTATATTGCAGACAATATGGAAAATGAAGCACACAAGGAATTACTCAAAAGTAAACAATCTTATAGTTTTCAATTACTTTCATTGAAATTTAAAAAATTATTCAACCCATTGAATAATTTAACTTCAGGACCTAGCCTAATATCTGTACCCCTGTATAACAATAACAAACAGATTTCTCGAATGACCATCTAAACAATCAAGTAAGACCGAGTCCAAGATTGTGCTTTGGATTGACAGGATCGTCACAATCAATCATTCATTCACAAGAAACCCTCTAGGAATGTTCTCATTGTCTAACCCCTATGGTTTAACTTATCATCAATTAAATATATAATAATGACCTTCTAGGAAATCTATCATGCTCTAACCCCTTTGGTCTCACATATCACGAATGAATTACAAATGACCACCTGGGTAGCTCTCACGGTCAATATCCCTTGGTCTACATAGAAACAATAGTTAAAATTTCCCTCTCGAAGATCTAACAGTCAATTCCCTATGGTTTGACATAAATTTAATAATGACCCAATGGGTAGCTCTCACGGTATAACCCCTATGGTCAATGACCTCATGATAGCTCTAATAGTCAATGCATCTGGTCAACGATAACAACCATTATACATAAATGACCCTACAATGGGATTTTCTCATAGTCAATTCCCCCAGGCCAAACATTCACAATGCGAAACACATGCATCTCAGTTAAACATTAACTCCATCTTAACAACATGAGGCATGAAAAAGAAGAAATACTAATGAGAAATTATTGGCCAAAATCAATCAAACATTGGAAACCCTTCCTTAATGAAGGTATTGAACCTTACGCCTAAACAATATCCCTAATTAAGGTATTAAAATTTACGCCTAAGCAATAACCCTTACTCAATTAAACAATCCATAACAGTTATTAAATAAGGTTAAAATCCAAAATACACAATAACCTAAACATGGGTATTCAGAAATTTTAACATATATAATTCAATGACAACCAAAGAAAGGCACAAACCACCAACCTTGACGTTGTACGAGGAAAACTCTTAATCTTCAGCCATTTAATCATCCTATAACATCATAGATCTATAAAAAGGTCAAAATCGTTCAACCTTGGATAACTCAAGAGAGAGTAGAAATTAAGAAGAGAGGCTCTAGGCAAAGAGAGAACTCATTGGTGGGAATCCAATGCACCCAACGATGTCTCAATCAGAGCTCAGACAAATGAACGGTAGGAGTTTGAATATTTTTAGTCATACATCGCTCTCCTTTATGAGACACAAGAAGAAAAATACACATCTAGAGATTAGATGATACCCTGGTCCGATTGATCAAATAAAAAGAAAAGTACATGATGTGTTCATTTAATGTTCACGCCATGTACATGCCTCAACCAGCCCCCACTTTGGGTTATCCACATGGCCATGTAATCAACCATTACAATGCCAGTACATAACTACACATGGAAACTGGGTACACGGTGTGTAATCAAGAGTATATGATGTGTACTTAGAAAATTTCCAAATTCTTCCTTTTTTCATAAAAAACACCCATTATCAAGATCCATAGATGAAATGAAGATCCAGGTTCTTACAAACACCCCCCTTAAAGAAATTCGTCCTTGAATTTCCCTTCCAATGGTGGTGAAGAAGAGACTTCAAACAACTCTGGCCACTATGATCGTACGTCGGCCTTCCTCTACCAAGTCTCATCCTGTACTCGCGCATGATGCCATAGAACCCATACTAGAAGAATAGACCAGCCACGAAGAACCTTCATACTGTGATTCACAATCCACATAGTGTTCTCCTCAATGGATGAATTCACCTCAAACTCAACATCACCAGGTTGGAAAACATGAGATGGGTCACAAAAGTAACTTCATAGTAGAGAAACATGAAAGTTGTTGTGCATATTACTGTACCTCTGAGGCAACTGCAAATGATGAGAAAACGGCCCGACTCTCTCCAAAACCTCAAATGACCCGATGTAACTCGATGAAAGCTTCCCCTTTCTCCTAATCCCCCTGTGCACCATCCTCAGTGTGACACATAAGAAAACCTAATCTCCAACCTCAAACTCTAGAGGTTTTATCTGCTAATCACTATATGATTTCTATTGAGACTATGCTATATCCATCCTATTATTAATCAAATCCACCTATTCAGTGGTCTCCTCGGCAAGACAACGTTCCAACATAGCTTCCTATCCAGCCTCTATCCAATATAGGGGTGATCAACATGTCCAACTATTCAAATCCTAATAAGGTTCCATCTGAATCATCGCCTAAAAACTATTATTGTTGGAATACTCCACAAGGGGTATGTGTATCTCCCAAGAGCCCCCAAAATCAAGGACTCATGTTCAAAGCATGTTCTCCAAAACCTATATCGTGTTCTCGTACTGACCATATTTTTGGTGATGGTAAGCTGTACTTAGAAGTACATGTGTACCCAAATCCCTCTACAATCCTTTCCTGACATTATAAGTAAACTAGGAATCCCCATCAGAAATAGTAGAGCGTGGAACCCCATGAAAATGTACAATCTCTCAGATATACAACCTTCCAAGCTCATCAACACTGATGGTTTCCATAATCGGTATAAATTTTGCAACCTTTGTGAGTATATCAAGATCATCTCACAATTAATTGTTACCATGATTCCTCCAACAGTTGAAAAAATCTACAAGGCGTGCCCCTAAGCATTCCCGCGATGATACCGAAGTGTTTTCCTTCAACTGGGCGAACCCGAACGCAACTTCAGTCATAACTGCAGCCTCAAAATAGGGAAAGGTCTAACCCAAAACGACATCAACATAACTATTCACACAACCTTTCCTCAAAACACATTGCGGATTTTCATAGTACACCCACCCTTAACTGGAAGGGTGTTCAAACTAGCTCACTCGAACCATACTCATGGAAAAGAATGATAACTAGTCAACCATCACCTAATGACTTATCTTAGAAACACTTGGCCTAGAAGGCCAAAATATCATAAGAGAAAAAAACACCTTTTTCCCAAGGCACCACATGCTCACAACGAACCATTTCACCAAATCCTACATCTGTTTCTTGGTGATGATCCTATGTCACACCATCCCTTGATCACAAAAAAAGTCATGCCACATCACGAATAAAATTTAATTCTATATCCAACCTATTAGAATTATAACCTCTTTAAGAATTACATATAATACCAACAAAAAGTTCAATATAAACTCAGATTAATGAACTCAGAGTCCAAGGAACTCACCAAGGTGGTCTATACTCCCCACAAAAGTGAGAATTTAGTGTGAAGTCCAAATTTCCACATAAGAAAATTGACTGATCCCATAATGGAATATACATAGAGGTCACATCAAAGAAGCAGTAGTCATAAAGAGCTTTTCCAAGGTGTTCTTAAACGAAAACTCAAGTATCATTCAAGTTTAACCGAACCTCTACTGAAACCACACATCTAGATCACAACATGGAAAGAGATCACGAACAATTCAAACAATTACCAACTATAGCACAACATATAACTGACTCTCTCTTAGTGCACCCAGAACGACGTCAATATAGGGGACATGATCACCTCTTAACAAAGAGAACACTAATAGGATTTTAAAGATTACAAGGAAAGGATATCCAAACCACTACTGGATGACCTCTTGAAGGAAAATTGTCTTTACTTATTGACATATTGTCATTTAACTGATCACAACAATGTTGTGCTACCTAGGAAGAACCAACATGAAACAATATTAGCAAGACTCAAAATCATTTAAGTAAAAATGACACTTTACTAATGGTCCTTTATTGGGATCCTTATACGTAGAAAGAACTAATTTGAAATAGGACTGATGTGATGCTCCCTATCTTGGAGTGTCTTATACATCAAGAAGTACTAGCCACTCTCAATCGAGATAGTTTCAGAAGAAACTTAAACACATGTGTGTTGTTCCATGAACCATGATCACCAAATCACATCACTTGTCATGAAGATGAAAAGATAAACTGAACGGTGTGTCAAAACACCCCTTTCCCAAAAAGTCCTCCTGAGTATTGGGAAAAAAGGTTCCATAATGCTTAGGTCACACTACACCGGAGATAACCCAAGAAAATACACAAAATATCAAAGCTCAATGATAAAACCAAAATCAATTCCTCATTTAAACATTTAACAATCAATAGGTATCACATATGTTGACATACACTACCTTGAGTTTACAAGATCAATGTCATATTCTGAGGTACTATTCATAGGTTTTCCCCCCTATGCATCCTAGTACCAGATGTCTCATACAAGAACTTCCTCCAAAGAATATCATTTAAACTACCATTAACTTAGGTGATGACATACCAAGCCATCCATCACTGAATAAAAGGAAGGTTTACATGACCTCCTAAGAGCCAACCATGCCCGAGGCATGCCCTACCCGGAGAACCAAGTGATCCTAAGGCTTGTTCCCACAACAAAAGTCATGGCACAATGACCATCCCTCTGAACAAGGATATAAATTAAAACCAGAAGTCCTACCAGGGACAACAACACCTGAACCACACCAATGTCAAAATCTCTTAGTTGAAATCCATACAACCAGCACTAAGAGTGCTACCTACCATGGGCTAGCATCTTACAAATCCTAAGCATCAAATTCCACTACTAGGTTATGAAAAAAGGATTCACTAGACTCAAAATTCCATGGGAAAACTAATTTAGTTCAACAGCTCAAAGTAAAATAGGAAAGTCTCACGAACTTTCCCTTAAAACCTTTAACAACTCCAACATTCCATCAGAAATGGAGAGTTAGTACGTAAGATAGTTTTTAACAACCATAGAAACCTAAAAGGATTTTGTTAAACCAACCTGGGTCCTCAAAAAGGAAACCCAATAGCAGCTGTTTTAACACACAAATCATGAACACCTAAAAATTCATTCTATTAAAACCCCACTCCAAAGAACGTAAGCAATGAAATCCAACAAGAGATCTTAAAATGGTAAAAAGAAATGGCATCCCATGATGGGGATACTCAAAACAATACAAAGTTGAGGGGTCCAACTAGGGAATCCCTCTAAGCAATAGGTCTCCCAACCTCAAAGGTCATGAGGCACATCTCACACAAGAAACTTCCTCAAAGAAAAAAGTCACGAGAGATAGCTCACAACTCATCTCAAATCAAAGGTCTCAACTAGAATGGTTCAAACCCCCAACTGATCATTTATGTATTGGTATCACTCCCAGGAGAAAAATAAAGACGTTAATTAGAGAAAAAATCACTCCATTTAGAAAAAGAAAAACCCAAAACACTTATTAAGAGTCCTCATAATGCTCCACAGGTTACACCATCCTGATCTATGTGGAAAATGACTCAGAAATGACTAATCACGGGTCCAAAACGAATATCGAGGGATAAAATAGAAATAGACCCTCAAAGGGTACCAAAGATGACTACACGACGTGTAACATTAATACATGACATGTACACTCATTCTCTTAAATAGGTGTGTACCCCACCTTTCTAGGCATGTAAATATCATAGGTACATGACATTCCATTTAGGAACACAGTGTGTATTCAATTCATCCCTCCTGGAAATGTCTGTGTACACGGCCAGCCTCACATGAGCTCTATCTACAGAAAACTACATAGGGTGTACTTAATCTACACGGTGTGTCCTTAACAAGACTCAACAACCCGTGTTTTCCCCCACACAGCTAGAACCACATGGTTTATCCTAGTGTTACACTACACTGCGTGTTCACCCATGACATGGAATGTAGTACTTAAGTTCAATCCACTCGTGTCGTTAGTCACATAGACATATACATGGTTTCTATAGCACAATGTGTAATTCTAGTACACGGTGTATTCTACCAATTATTTTTCAATCTGTGTATCTTCTCACACTGTTAGGCACACAGTTAAGCACTACACGACATGTACTCAAAATACAAATCATGTACTTTATAAGAGTTATTTATTCCAGAATAGAAGAATACATGGTGTGTGTTCTTAACACCACACACCATGTTGTCTGGGTTTCTATACAGTAAGCTTATCAAACTTCTCCGGAACCCCTGAAAACAAATAATTTTTTCCAAGGAATGACAAATTTCGACCTCTGGGAGTCCATGATCCCTAAAAATCAGTGTTTGGCATCCTAATTTACATCATAGCTTGAAACAATTCAATTAAAGTTCAGACATGATCCACCAAATCCTGATCCAAGAGGGCCCATAACACCTCAGGGACCAAAGTTTGGTACCCATCCAAATGAAACTCTACATATAAGAAATATCATAACAAATAGTAGGTATTCTATCACGACATCTATCATAACAACATGCATATCTAGCACAACATCTCTCACAATAACATGGGATCAGTAATGCACCCTAAATGGAATGACAAGAATGTATGAACTGTGATCTCTATCAAGTACCTATATGATGCATGAGATGGAATACACTTGTAACACCCCAAGAATTCATAGTGTGTTATTTCTTCAAAATAATTCAATAACTTTCACTACACGCAACACTAAGTTCAATTGCACCATGACTTACCAAAAATCCATTCAAAAGAGGTTGTGAATAGTATTAACTAAATTTAAAACTTTATATAATCCTTATAATTTTAGAATCCATAATATGAGTATCTTAGACATAATGCAAGAACAAATTCATTTTCAGTATTGCACTTTTATCAACTTTTAATAGTGAACCCTTTTTAAATACAATATTTTAAACTTTTTGACTAAATGGGGACATCAAAAATTTAAAATGAAACATCCCAAGCTTCCACGATACGCTTTCTTTGAATATTACAGTAGTATGGGTTGTACGCAACTTTGAGTTTTAACACACACCACAACCAATCAAACTAGCCGTTATGAATAGTAATACCTACTTTTTGAAATTATATATATTTTATATTTCAAAATGGACTTCATTTTTGGATTCGGAATATCGAATTTAGCCTAAGGTGAAATTTTGGTACTTTTCGAATAACTTTCATATTTTGATGAATAGTGAAAATTACTAAATTTTAATTAAAAACAACTTTTTTAATCAAATAATTAATAGTGATAAATTATGAATTTGAGTGGTTTTAAAGTATATTTAGAATTTATTATTACCATTTAATATAATGTTGGTAATTTGACATAATTTTACAATTAAACCGAACATAAATAAGTGTCAATCTTTTGATAGTTATTATCTCTTAAAAACACACTTTTTGTTTTGACAGCGGGAATTAATTTAAAATTAATTTCTGCAACTTCTGTGTTTTGAATTTATAAAAATGGATTCCATATTTGGAATCAGTATGTTCAAATTGTGTAAATAGGTAACTTTTATTTTTAGACATTTTGAATAATTACTGCGGTAAATATTTTATTTACCATGGTTAAGGGTAAATCTGGTAAATAATGGTTAAAAAATAATATTATAATAATACTAAATTACCCTAAAACGTTTTCTAGACTTATTGTTTGATACATGTTCGGACATAGGAATATTTGGGTCGATTTTGGGACCCCATGGTGCCACTTGTAGGTGATAGGGACACTTTATTTTAATTAAGTTAAAATGAATACAAAAATGACACAAGCATATATCTTTTAGAAAAACAATTTTTACATAGGGTTATATATGTTGGATTTTAGATTATAAATATTCATTAAAAATATAAAAAGATTTCCTACATAATTATATTTTATTTATAATTTTTAGACATTAAATAATTTAATTTAATTATGACTCAATGATGATGCAGTAATTACTATAATAGTGAAAAATCAAAATAATTGATATTATAAATACCCAAATAAATATAATATGAAACTTTTAATGAATTAAACTAATTTTATAGGATAATATTATATATTAAGATTGATTTAATTGACTTTGTTCGAAGTAATCAATCTGTTATGAGTTTCACAAAAATCAACTATTGAATAGTGTCAAAATTGACATAAAAGAGTTCTTAAAACAAATATTATATTATTAATTGATATTAAATTCCTAAAAATATAATGTTCGGACAAGAGACTTATATCATTATAGGTTCATCATTAGTGGACCACTTGGGGGTATCTTTGATGTATATAGTAAGTTTATTAACAATATTATATAAAAATACAAAGAGACATTGTAAAAGTGAAACTAATTAACTTAGAGTTAATACTTAAAGATAAGGTTAATATAAGTACCCAAACCTGTCTAAATTCTATTGGTTGAGTTTTTTTCGACCCATACCCACCATAAAATTTAAATAATCAACTTTGGATCCATTAGAGACCGAATATAAATTTATTATAAACTAATATTTCTAGCTTTTCCAAAGGCGCCCCTCACCCCTCTTATAAAAGGGCACTCCTCCTTCTCATTTCTTCACACCTTCAAAACCTTTTGGTTCGGAACAAAATCTGAACAAATACTCTCCCAACATCCCTCACTACAACCTAGAGCCCTTAGTTGGATCAGAAATCCATCCTAAGGAGCCATTTTGATCAAATCAAAAGGAAGAACCTGAAGAAGAGGTAATGATTTCACCACCCTTTTCCAAGTTCCTTTCTTCTTCCACTTCTTCATCCTTTGTTATTACCATTCTAAAATAATAAATCCAGTATAATATATATACTGTGATGTTATTATAAATATGGTACAACCATATTCAGTATTCTATCCACCCTTTGAATAACTTGTCACCATACGTGCGTACGTACGGCTTACCGTCTCCACGTCATGGTGTAATTGTTATTCAATATATTATTATTTGGATGGGTATAATAATGATATGTAACTCATGTAAACAATAAATATAACATGTTAATGATTCTGTATATATGATATAACAACCATTTATATATTATTTCAAAAGAATGATATTGCCGCTCGTGCGTACGTACGGACTACCGTCTCCACGAACGCGATGAGATTCATTCTCCATCGTATCCATTCAAGTATAATTATCATTTGATGATTTAAAAATGATGTTTAAGGACTTGATATCATTCTGTATATGAATAATATACAACCTATCCATTAAAAACATGGCTTACGTAACAAAACATATAAAAGAAAACAAGTAAGTTAACACCTGAAACAACGATAATACTAAGTTATTATTATCAAATCAATATTAAAAGATCATATATGATATCATATTAATGTATATGATTATTTTATAATTTAAAAACAATTATTTCACCATTATACAGGAGGTTAACCTACCCCAACCAAGGAAAAGTACAAGGTAAGGGGTTTTCATCTCACTCCTTATTCCCGTGAGATTCATGCCATATTGCCACCATTACCTTTTGTGTGGTGTATGTACTGCCCATAATTATATTCTTTGTGTAATGCACTCTAATTTATGTGTATTTACATATTCATTGTATGGTACCTCTTTCATGGGTTGTATGTTTCATAAGTTACCTAATTGGTAAGGGTTATTTCACAATCTCTTCATTATCCGAGGTTGTTTATACGTAATAATCTACTGGGATCTCTTTATCATCCAAATCCATGTTTCTTAATAATGTATTTCAAAACATTTTTACTATTTACAAGAATATGGGTTAAAGTAATTTATACCCTTATGTGTTTCGAAAGGAATATTTCCTTCATTTTCCAAAAAAGGAACTTTTAACCTTTTCGACAAATTTAAGGTAAGAATGTTTTTTTAACTTATACGGCGGGTGCGGCTATTTACCACCGTAATAAAATCATCAAAGCTTCCCTTACAAGCTTATAAGAATATTTTCAAATTGAATGGATTATTTTATAATTATTTTACTTTTAAAATGATTTAAAAAAAGAGATATTTCTCTAAAATAGTCTTTATTTCATCTATGCCAACATCCTTTGATGGATTTTAAGCTTATTTGAAGTTGATTTATTATGATATAAAACATCCGTATTTTGTTGAAGGTTTTGTGATATTTTTGACTGTGGATATGTTATTCTTATGTCACTCATGGTTTTTGTTTAGAGTATTGACATTTCATAAGTTATTTTTAATCCGAATGTCTATGTTATATTTCAACCTTTCATTCAGATGAATGTGTTAGACTAGTATGTTCCGGGTTGGGGACTTGTAAAAGTAAGCCCTCCGGTTTGGTCTCCGGTTATTAGAGGAACTCCGGTTTGGTCTCCGGTTATTAGAGGAACTCCGGTTTGGTCTCCGGTTATTAGAGGAACTCCAGGTTGGTTTCCGGTTATTAGAGGCACTCCGGGTTGGTGTCCGGTTATTAGAGGCACTCCGGGTTCGGTTCTGGTTACAGTTAGCCCCTAGGTCTTGGGATGAGGCCTTGACAAAGAAATTAAAGTTCAGCATTATGCATTCCGAAATTATGAAAGTCGTTATTGATTTTGCTTATGATTATTAGATTAGTAGAATATCCATGTGAATAAGTAAATGGAATTATTTCATTTTATTTATGCCATACTATGTTGAAAGTTCAAGTTTGAAAGGCTTTTGTTTTAGTTATACATTGCCTTAAATGTTTATGCTTATTTTTGAATGTTCTGCTATATTGTTATCCTTACTGGGCATTTGAGATCACCCCTTTTCTATGTTTTATTTTTCCCAGGATGTGAAGAAGTATGTTATGAATGACCTGCAGGGATATTATGAGGGGATAATAGTGTGGACTATGGAGACATTATGTTGTCATAGTAGTTTTTCACTTTATGATGTAATGTAAAACTTATGAATATATCTAGTGTTTCCAAGGCTACTAAACCAATCGGTCTTTCGAGATTTGATCTTTATTGTGATCATGCCAATGTTATGTAATAATGCACCGACTCTGGGTAACTAGGGTCGGGGCATTACAGTTGGTATCAGAGGAAGTTTAGTACAAACCTTGGAAGCTAGATTTAGATTAACTCTGATTAGAGCACATAGATTTAAGATGAATTTTGAGGATTAGTATAGAAGAACTTCCTAGAATTTTGGTATTGTAGATATTTTGTGAGTTTTCTGAGCAATACATCCCTGTCTGGATACGAGCAGGTAGAGGCGGCTCTGGCATAGATGTACCTAGGGGTAAAACCCGAAAACACCGCTTTGAGCTAGACTCGAACAGGAACTGGTGCACGACAACGGGCCTTGCTGCACTCTTGGTTACGACACTCCCCGGGGATATGCTTAGGATAACTCTCATTTTCATTACAAATCATTATGAAGGGTTTATGAGTATATACTTCCTCAAATGAGACATTTTTATGATTATGGATTATATCCATAAACTATTTAATTTATGTTATGTTTTTTACAAGTTTGGGATTAGGTATTGTTATCCATAAACTAATCTAATGTATGCCATTGTTTAGAAATGGCGCCTAGTAGAAGGAATGAGAACTCTAGCAATGCACATGATACAAAGAGAAAGAAGGATCATATATTTTATGGTCTTATGCCACAATTTACAAGAGAAATAGTCTCGCATGTATTATCATCATATGAAGAAATAATATCATGTGTTGATAAGATAAGTAAAGAGTTTACTGAGCCCTATGGCTTTGAAGGGAAGCAAGAGAAGAAAAGGATGGAAGAGAGAAATATGGATAAAGGGAAGAGGGAAAAGAAGAATTTTCCTATATGTGATAACTGTAGAAAGAAACACCCTGGAACTTGCCTGAAAGGAATGGGAGTTTGTTATAAGTGTGGAGGAAAAGGGCACAAAGTACGTGACTGCAAAGGTAAGAAAATGGTTTCAAATGTACAATGCTTCATTTTCAAGGAGTTTGGACACTACGTGAACCTATGTCCCAGTCATCAGACTATGCCACAAATGATGCTATTGGATAATAATCAAGTTATGATACTACCACAGATGAAGAGGAATGATTAGAGTTCTTATGTTGATTATGTCAATTGAGTGTTGTATCAACAATGTACTTGTTATAATAATTATGGAGTATATAAGTATTGTACTGCAGTACTATTTCATTAAGGACTTGATATTGAGTGGAACAAAGAAAAGTGACTCAATAGCAGGATAAATTTTTGGAAAATATATGGTTGAGAGAATGATAAACCATAATATAGTTCTGATACTGAGGTAGTGATTTTGGAATAATACATGATTGTTTTGGATAAATTATATTGGATATTCTTGACTACCTTGGAACAGATTAATGATTTGTATATTCCATCATTGTTGGGGTTTAAAACATTTTTTGATTGATGAAGTATATCCAACATTCTATATGGAATAAGGGAGCATGAATGTAATCGATAAGGAATATGGTAATTCAGGATGTTTCAGTGTATTAAAAGAATACATGATGAAGGTATTAATATTCTATTACGGGGTAAAAAGGATCTACATTATGTTTACCTTCCTTATAAATGTTGGACTGTGAGTTTGGACAGAAGTATTTTGGATAGTTCTAGTTTGGATTATTTTGGATTTCTATAAAAGAACAACCCGGAAGTCGGGCGGCAACCCGTCGCGTCCGGCAATGCTGCGAGACTTGAACCCGCAACCGAAGGGGGACAAGGGTGTATCACCTACCACTGGCCCACGAGATGTCCTGGATTAAATAATGTAGTTTTTTTTAAATGATCTGGTAGATGAATTATAAATTCATTTTTTTTGGAACCCTGTACGAATAGTATAAATAGAATTTTTTTACGTTCTATTATCTTTTAGAGTGAAAGATGAGTTTGTGGTAGAAATTTATTAATGGATAAAACTTTAATTATAAAGTAAGTATATCTCTTTATGATCTTAGCCAATCTCATAAATAAATTCCTCAACATTAATAAAAGGAACTTAGAACAAAAATGTTGTCCTAGATGGTACCTTAAATCATCACTAATTTATGGCTTTGGGATTGTTGGCCTTTTCATAGCCATGTTCTCTACCACTCTCCATCAGATAATTGATGGTTAAATTTTTCTTCCATATCCATATTTTCCTACATGGAACCTTAGTATGTGTTATTTTCGGTAATCTTCATACTTTCCACTCTTTATTTTAAATAGAGGCCTCATTAATTCATTTTTCGATGTGGGATTTCAACTAAGATATTTTTAAATGTCAAAAATGTGTTATCCTAATACCCTATGTTTTGTTGAACCGATGGTATTTCAAATCATCATAG
The DNA here is from genome assembly GCA_963277665.1 of Viscum album. Taxonomy (NCBI): domain Eukaryota; kingdom Viridiplantae; phylum Streptophyta; class Magnoliopsida; order Santalales; family Viscaceae; genus Viscum; species Viscum album. The sequence continues at coordinate 1,323,010,375 of OY728138.1, forward strand.
ATTGATTAATTTAAGGACCTCAATTTTACACTTGTTTGTGATTGATGACCTCAATCACTACCTATAAATATTTACGTTTTTCCTCCAATTATATGTCTCTAATTGCCACCAATGTTCTCCTAATCGAGATCATAATTTGGTGGCGACCCTTTGATTTCTCTTTTCCTCAGATTAAGACTAAATTTTAGTAACCCAATTTCCGATGTGGGTTTTCCCACAAATATATTTTCTATTTTCAACCTTTTATTTTTTAAGAACAATTTCAAATTGCGAGGATGCAATTTATTGAAGGAGGGGAGAATGTAACACCCCAAGAATTCATAGTGTGTTATTTCTTCAAAATAATTCAATAACTTGCACTACACGCAACACCGAGTTCAATTGCACCATGACTTACCAAAAAGCCATTCAAAGAGGTTATGAATAGTATTAACTAAATTTTAAACTTTATATAATCCTTATAATTTTAGAATCCATATTATGAGTATCTTAGACATAATGCAAGAACAAATTCATTTTCAGTATTGCACTTTTATCAACTTTTAATAGTAAACCCTTTTTAAATACAATACTTTAAACTTTTTGACTAAATGGGGACATCAAAAATTTAAAATGAAACATCCCAAGCTTCCACGATACGCTTTCTTTAAATAATACAGTGGCGTGTGTTGTACGAATCTTTGAGTTTTAACACACACCACAACCAATCAAACTAGCCGTTATGAATAGTAATATCTACTTTTTGAAATTATATATATTTTATATTTCAAAATTGACTTCATTTTCGGATTTGGAATATCGAATTTAGCCTAAGGTGAAATTTTGGTACTTTTCGAATAACTTTCATATTTTGATGAATAGTGAAAATTACTAAATTTTAATTAAAAACAACTTTTTTAATCAAATAATTAATAGTGATAAATTATGAATTTGAGTGGTTTTAAATTATATTTAGAATTTATTTTTACCATTTAATATAATGTTGGTCATTGGACATAATTTTACAATTAAACCGAACATAAACAAGTGTCAATCTTTTGATAGTTATTATCTCTTAAAAACACGCTTTTTGTTTTGACAGCGGGAATTAATTTAAAATTAATTTCTGCCACTTCTGTGTTTTGAATTTATAAAAATGGATTCCATATTTGGAATCAGGTTGTTCAAATTTTTTAAATAGCTAACTTTTATTTTTAGACATTTTGAATAATTACTGCGGTAAATATTTTATTTACCATGGTTAAGGGTAAATCCGGTAAATAAGGGTTAAAAAATAATATTATAATAATACTAAATTACCCTAAAATGTGTCCTAGACTTATTGGTTGATACATGTTTGGACATAGGCATATTTGGGTCGATTTTGGGACCCCATGGTGCCACTTGTAGGTGATAGGGACACTTTATTTTAATTAAGTTAAAATGAATAAAAAATGACACAAGCATATATCTTTTACCAAAACAATTTTTACATAGAGATATATATGTTGGATTTTAGCTTATAAATATTCATTAGAAAGATAAAAAGATTCCATATATAATTATATTTTATTTATAATTTTCAGACGTTAAATAATTTAATTTATTTATGACACAATGATGATGCAGTAATTACTATAATAGTGAAAAATCAAAATAATTGATATTATAAATACCCAAATAAATATAATATGAAACTTTTAATGAATTGAACTAATTTTCTAGGATAATATGATATATTAGGATTTATTTAATTGACTTTTTTCGAAGTAATCAATATTTTATAAGTTTCACAAAAATCAACTATTGAATAGTGTCAAAATTGACATAAAAGAGTTCTTAAAACAAATATTATATTATTAATTGATATTAAATTCCTAAAAATCTAATGTTCGGCCAAAAGACTTATATCATTATAGGTTCATCATTAATGGACCACTTGGGGGTCTCTTGGATGTATATAGTAAGTTTATTAACCATATTATATAAAAATACAAAGAGACATTGTAAAAGTGAAACTAATTAACATAGAGTTAATACTTAAAGATAAGGTTAATATAAATTCCCAAACCTGTCTAAATTATATTGGTTGAGTTTTTTTCGACCCATACCCACCATAACATTTAAATAATCAACTTTGGAGCCACTAGAAACCGAATATGAATTTATTATAAACTAATATTTCTAGATTTTCCAAAGGCGCCCCTCACCCCTCTTATAAAAGGGCACTCCTCCTTCTCATTTCTTCACACCTTAAAAACCTTTTGGTTCGGCAAAAATCTTCCCAAATACTCTCCCAACTTCCCTCAATACAACCTAGAGGCCTTAGTTTGATCATAAAGCCAACCTAAGGATCCCTTTTGATCAAATCAAAAGGAAGAACCCGAAGAAGAGGTAATGATTTCACCACCCTTTTCCAGGTTCCTTTCTTCTTCCACTTCTTCTTCCTTTGTTATTACCATTCTAAAATAATAACTCCAGTATCATATATATAATGTGATGTTATTATGAATATGGTACAACCATATTCAGTATTCTATCCACCCTTTGAATAACATGTCACCATACGTGCGTACGTACGGCTTACCGTCTCCACATCGTGGTGTAATTGTTATTCAATATATAATTATTTGGATGGGTATAATAATGATATGTAACTCATGTAAATAATAAATATAACATGTTAATGATTCTGTATATATGATATAACAACCATTTATATATTATTTCAAAAGAATGATATTGTCGCTCGTGCGTACGTACGGACTACCGTCTCCACGAACGCGATGAGATTCATTCTCCATCGTATCCATTCAAGTATAATTATCATTTGATGATTTAAAAATGATGTATAAGGACTTGATATCATTCTGGATATGAATAATATACAACCTATCCATTAAAAACATGGCTTACGTAACAAAACATATAAAATAAAACAAGTAAGTTAACACCCGAAACAACGATAATACTAAGTTATTATTATCAAATCAATATTAAAAGATCATATATGATATCATATTAATGTATATGATTCTTGTATAATTTAATAACAATTATTTCACCATTATACAAGAGGTTAACCTACCCCAACCAAGGAAAAGTACAAGGTAAGGGGTTTTCATCTCACTCCTTATTCCTGTGAGATTCATGCCATATTGCCACCATTACCTTTTGTGTGGTGTATGTACTGCCCATAATTATATTCTTTGTGTAATACACTCTAATTTATGTGTATTTACATATTCATTGTATGGTACCTCTTTCATGGGTTGTATGTTTCATAAGTTACCAAATCGGTAAGGGTTATTTCACAATCTCTTCATTATCCGAGGTTGTTTATACGTAATAATCTACTGGGATCTCTTTATCATCCACATCCATGTTTCTTAATAATGTATTTCAAAACATTTTTACTATTTAATAGAATATGGGTTAAAGTCATTTATACCCTTATGTGTTTCGAAAGGAATCTTTCCGTCGTTTTCCAAACAAGGCACTTTTAACCTTTTCGACAAATTTAAGGTAAGAATGTTTTTTTAACTTATACGGCGGGTGCGGCTATTTACCGCCGTAATAAAATCATCAAAGCTTCCCTTACAAGCTTATAAGAATATTTTCAAATTGAATGTATTATTTTATAATTATGTTACTTTTAAAATGATTTAAAAAAAGAGATATTTCTCTAAAATAGTCTTTATTTCATCTATGTCAACATCCTTTGATGGATTTTAAGCTTATTTGAAGTTGATTTATTATGATACAAAACATCCATATTTTCTTGAAGGTTTTGTGATATTTTTGACTGTGGATAAGTTATTCTTATGTCACTCATGGTTTTTGTTTAGAGTATTGACATTTCATAAGTTATTTGTAATCCGAATGTCTATGTTATATTTCAACCTTTCATTCAGATGAATGTGTTAGACAAGTATGTTCCGGGTTGGGGACCGGTAAAAGTAAGCCCTCCGGTTTGGTCTCCGGTTATTAGAGGAACTCCGGTTTGTTCTCCGGTTATTAGAGGAACTCCGGTTTGGTCTCCGGTTATTAGAGGAACTCCAGTTTGGTCTCCGGTTATTGGAGGAACTCCGGGTTGGTGTCCGGTTATTAGAGGCACTCCGGGTTGGTGTCCGGTTATTAGAGGCACTCCGAGTTGGGTTCCGGTTATAGTTAGCCCCTAGGTCTTGGGACGAGGCCTTGACAAAGAAATTAAAGTTCAGCATTATGCATTCCGACATTATGAAAGTGGTTATTGATTTTGCATGTGATTATTCGATTAGTAGAATATCCATGTGAATAAGTAAATGGCATTATTTCATTTTATTTATGCTATACTATGTTGAAAGTTCAAGTTTGAAAGGCTTTTGTTTTAGTTATACATTGCCTTAAATGTTTATGCTTATTTTTGAATGTTCTGCTATATTGTTATCCTTACTGGGCATTTCATCTCACCCCTTTTCTATGTTTTATTTTTCCCAGTATATGAAGAAGTAAGTTATGAATGACCTATAGGGATATTATGAGGGGATAATAGTGTGGACTATGGAGACATTATGTTGTCGTAGTAGTCTTTCACTTTATGATGTAATGTAAAACTTATGAATATATCTAGTGTTTCCAAGGCTACTAAACCAATCGGTCTTTCGAGATTTGATCTTTCTTGTGATCATGCCAATGTTATGTAATAATGCACCGACTCTGGGTAACTAGGGTTGGGGCGTTACAACACTCATCTCATCAAGATGAAACATAAATAGAACCATAATAATATAAATCATAACAACACAAAACAAGTTCATCACCCAATAGTGAAATCAAATCGACTGTAATAATTGCAAAACCAGAAAAGTTTTCAATATTTGAGGAAAATTGGCTTTTACCTATACACATGTTAGCTACTCCTGGGAATAACTTATTAAAAACTACCTATTCTTTTATATCCCTATATATTGGATAAAAATACTATGACAAAGAAGAAAATAAACTTCTCTGATATCACTTTGTAACTTTCTAGGTCCAGGTGTTGCCTAAAGGTACCCTATACCCGGTTGGTCACATGGCCTCAAGCACATTTCCCGGAATTTCATAGGCTGCCGACTAGTAGTGAGGGCCTTGGGTGTGATAGTGGGGAAACTATGCCCTAACTGTAATAGTAACATATCTGAAATAAATAGTAAATAGAAACAGAAGGAGTAATAACATACAACAAAGTAAATAATGGAAGATTGATAATATAAACAACTGCATCATATATAAATAAATTAATGATGCATGTCACATGTATCTAGGAATGCATCCAAACAAGTCAAAATTAAGGAAATACAATACTGAAACCAAATTATAGAAAATAGTAAACACCATAGCATGGAAAGCCTCATCTTGGTCCCAGGATCTCCAGCTCCACAGAAATAAAGTACCTGGTGTAGAAGGGTGCTTTCCATTATCTATACCTGCAAATTTATAATATTTTTGGGCCAAAAAGCATAACCCCAAAAGGGTGGGAGAAGAATCCCAGAAGGCAACCACCAAAATATCTATGCCTAACTTTCAGTTAATATATATAGCAGGAAAAATGAAAAATGAATCAATAAACAAGGAAGTACTCAAAAGTAAACAATCATACAATTTTCAATTACTTTTTTTTACATTTATCAAATTATTCAACCCATTAAATAATGTAAACTAATGACCTAGACTATGATTTTTATCCCCCTATATAACAATAAAAAATAGGCATCTCAAAAGTCTATCTAAACAATCAAGTAAGACCGAGTCCAAGATTGTGCTTTGGCTTGTCTGGTTCATCACAATCAATCAATCATTCACAATAAACCCTCTAGGAAAGTTCTCACAATCCAACCCCTCTGTATTAACATATCACAAATTAAATATATATTAATTTCCCTCTAATAAATCTCTCATATTCTAACCCCTTTGGTCTCACATAACATTAATCAATTACAAACGACCACTTGGATAGCTTTCACAGTCAACACCCTTTGGTCTACATAGAAACAATAATTACAATGACACTCTGATAGCTCTCATAGTCAATGCCCTATGTCCCAACATAAATTTAACAATGACCCTCTAGGTAGCTCTAACGGTCTATCCCCTCTAGTTAATGACCCCATGGTATCTCTCACAGTCAATGCCTCTAGTCAATCATAACAACAATTATACATAAGTGACCCTATGTTGGGAAGCTCTCACATTCAATTCCCCTCAGTTAAACTTTCACAATGCAAACCACATGCATCTCAGATAAATAATAACTCCATCCTAACGACACAATGCGTAGAAAACAAGTAAGTCTAATGGGAAATTCTAGACAAAATGGCCATAATAAATCATACATGAGAAACCCTTCTATAATCAAGGTATTAAACCTTACGCCTAAAAAATAACCATAATAAAGGTATTAAACCTTACTCTTAATAAATAACCCTTAATCAATCAAAGAATCCATAGTAGGTATTAAACATGGTTAAAATACAAAACACGTAATACCCTAAACATGGGTATTCCACACTTTTAGCATGTATAATTCAAAGACAACCAAAGAAAGGCACAAAACACCAACATAGATGTTGTATGGAGAACACTCTTAAACTTCAGACCTTGAATCGGCCTATAACGTCGTAGATCTAAAAAAATTTCAAAGTATTTCAACTGTGGATAACTCAAGAGAGAGGAGAAATCATGAAGAGAGGCTCTATAAGAAGAGAGAACTCAATGATGGGAATTTAATGCACCCAGTGACATCTCAATCCAAGCTCAGATGGAGGAACGATATGGGGTTTGAAGATTTTAGGACGCACATCACTCTCCTGTATAAGACATGAGAAGAAGAAGATGCTTCTAGGGATTAGACAACACCCCATTCTAATTAATAAAATAAAAAGAAAAGTACAATGTGTGTTCATTTAATGTACACGTTGTGTACATGCCTAAACTGCCCCCCCCCCCCCCCCCCCCCCGCATTAGGTAGTCCATAGGGCCATGTACTCAGCTGTTACACGACCATTTGACGACTACATGCGGAAACCGAGTACACGTCGTGTACTAAAGAGTAAACGATGTGTACTTAGAAAATTTCCAAATTCTTCCCTTTTCCTCAAAAACACCTAAATTCAAGATCCATACCTAAAATGATGATCCAGGTTCTTATAATTGTTTTCTCAACCTACTACTCATGCACTTATTTTATGATCATCACCAGAACCAAACATATACATTTTCAATTAAGATTTAATATAGTTGTTTCCTAAAATTATCCCTGTATTGTTATATTATATAACCTTATTCATCATTGTTACTCTATTTTATCAATAAACATATTCAAATATAAGCTTGTTTTATCCTGAATTATGTTCTTCATATCATAAGATATATTGTATTAATGCTAACACTTTTTTCTTCTCAGTCAATGAGAATATCGTCCTTTTATGCTACACATAGAACACAAATATTCATGTAACTATTTCATCCCTATGTTTGGATTATAAATTGTTTTTAAAATATCACACAAAACTATATTACATAGATTATGTTCGAAATAATTGAGGATCATAGTTAATAAATTCATTACTTATAATCTTTCTATTTTTTCATAACCTTTTTTTAATATCTTTCTATTTTAGAATAACCAATATAAAATATCTTATATAAAATAATCCTTATTACCTTACTTGATTAAAATAATTGTGGGTTGTTTTTTTGAAGTAATTTGATTTTATATGAAATAATAATCAGTATTCATTGATTATGACGATGATTTTGGGTGTTTTCGGAGATTCTGGTGATACTGGCCTCATTGAATCTTATTTTAGCTAGTTTTAGTAGTGATGTATTTGAAAGGATGACTTAAAAAAGCAATAAAGTTCCTTAAGGATATCATCAACTTTCTCAAGCTACAATGATAGTGTTGGGACTGATACGCCATGTCAGCATCTTTTAAGTTTTGGTTTTTAAATTTTGAATTTATTGAGTTTGAATTGTGTAATTGGTTTTAGGGTGGATATTGATTCCATGGTGTATCTGTGAGTTATCAACACCATAAAAGTAATTTTTCAAAAAATATATAAAATCACATTAGTAGACATGTTTTTTAAAAGACCCAGATACATATCCCAATTCCACCACCCAACCACCCTCAAATGATAATATTTAATATATTCCATTAATATGAAATGTGCAGTGAGGTACTTGTTTTTATTTTAATTTGAAAAAATATCATGTTAAGGGAAATTAAAATTTATGTGTGAGTGTGCGTAAGTGGGGAGGTTACGTGCTACAAGAGTATTCATTAGGAGCATAATTTTTAGTAAATTTCCATAAATAAAGAAATAAAAATAATACAAAATAAAAAATTAAAAAAAAAACAATTTTATAATTTTTTTCATTTTTACCTTGGACTTTTTTTTATATTTAATGTGTTACCACGTAAGACAAGATCCATGTGATATAATTTAAATTCATTAGAACTTTCAAATTTCCTATTATAATTTTTTATTAATTATTATTAATTTTAAATCATCCTTCACCTAACCTATGAATGATCCCTCAGTCATTAAATAATATAATATTACTGTTGGTAAATTGAGATTCTTTTTAAGTATATAGTAAGAAAAACTATGTTATTAAAATGAGAAAAACTATATATTTACATGTTTTGAGAGTGATTTTCCCAATTCAATATTCTTTATGATCCATTACTCATACTGAATCTCTTATCTATGATTTTTATAGAATAATAAAATCCAAATGAATGTAATTAAATGTGTGTGACAACTAAATTATGTTTTGGTTTTTCCTATTATAAATAACATTGAATTTCATATAGAGTTATGTTGAATATATTATTTCCTAGAAGTGGAAAAAGATAAATTGTTGGTGAGTTTGATCCAACTATATTATGCTTAAATTTTATAGTAATTATCTATGAAAACTGATCTATATTTCAATAAAAGTTTCTTTATTTTATCACTTATAAGTGGAATGATTCTTAACATATAGATTTCATACAATTTTTATCTTGTGGGAACATATAGTGTATTTAGAAATCATTTATAAGAATAAATTCCACTTGTTGGAAAATATAACCATGAATATTAAAGCTATAATCAAACCTAATACATATGAGTATAACCATATTAAAATAACCCCCATTATCAATCCATGTATGGTTATAGGAAACAATAATCATGATTGTATCAATAATTGTCATAACTTGTACTTCCACAAGGCCCTCACCAATATTAAGTGGAAAATTGTTTGAAAAAAGGTTCACTTGAAAAAAGAAATCTTGAATTCACTTACATTCAAAGTTATGACTATGTTTTTATCTTCCACTTAATAAGGTATAATATTTGATCACTAATTATTTTTTCCTTATCAATGATTTTTTAAATTACAATTTTGAATGAAGGTATGACTATAGACATGTCCCCACCATGACCATTTCTATTAAGGGATAATTTTTATGACCATGTCTACTAGAAATCATCATAAAACTATAAAACCTATAAGTAAGCATTTCTTATCCCATATTTTAAATGGATAGAGAGTGGGTGGTTCAACCATTTTTATAGGGAGAGTTATATGAGTTTCTCTTTCTTTTTAGTTGTTTTTTTATTTTATTTTTTTAAACCCAATATTTTACATTTCAAATTCAATTTTAAAATTAAATATGGGTTTTTTATTACTATTCAATAATTAATTAATTTTTTATTCAATATTTTTTCTTTATTCTACTTTTCATTTTAGAGTTATGTGATATGAAAAATAATTTTTCAAAATTCTCCCATTACTTTACTATATTGTAAAATGAGTCATATGATGATGAAGATAATCATTGATATGAGTGTATAAACCCTAATCATGCTGGAGTTGAAAAATATATATGACGGTATTTGTTAAATGAATGTTTTCTTCATTGAACACCCTTACCACATTTCATAATGTGTGGGTGTTGACATTTGGGTAGTTGGGTGTTTGAACATAGATAACCCCTTTATTTTTTTTGAATTTTTTATATATTCTCTCACATACACATGTCTTCCTCAACAAGTTCACACTTCTCTAGTGAAATGGTTTAGTGTAATGCATCCCATAAAATTTAGTATTGTGTCACAAGATCCAATGGTGTACAATAATCCAAATATCTGGTCCCCTTTATAAGAGTAAGTTGAATCATATACATTATTTAAACCCTCTTAACATGTGGTCCCACCCAAAGTTGGTGTTTTCATCTCAAATAGTCTATCCCTCCAAATATTCAATCGTCGAAAACATTTTTATGTAGAATCTTAAAAATTTATTGTTGTCCTCCTATATTTCATGTAATTTGGATTATTCCTCACCATGTTTTAGGAATTTGGAATCCCTTCCCATTGTAGTATTAATTTTCACCATCAAATGAAATAAATATTAGACCGCCTTTAAAAAATGTTTTATTCTATTTTTTTTCAAAAATACCCCTTCGTTAAGTTAAAGTTTACAAATTATTATTAATTTGAAAAAATTTAAATTATAATTTGAATGTATTTTTATATATGTGAATAGAGTATAATACATCCCAATAATGTTAGATGATCGTTTGATAATGGGACCACATCCCGAATCACTATTGAATGTCCTATGGTGTAGTGTCACTACATATGAAAAATACCGCATATAAAATTTTATAAAAAACCCAATGCATGGAAGATAAGTAATGTAAACCATCATAATAATTTTTTTATGGGGTACTATCAAATTCCCATTCTATAGGGACATGAAGTATAAAAATACATATAGTAACTAAACATTCAAAATAACTCTAAGCAGGTGAGGGAATTATTATGGTATGTTTGAATTTTTCATGTCAAATACCATTGTTGATCACTCATTTCATAGGGATATCTTAGTATCAGTGCAAGGAAATATATATAATGGATTTTTTTGAGTTCTTAGTAATTTTTTTAAATTGAAACTTATATAAATAGAGGAAATATTTTCACATAAATTTCATTCTATTTCACTATGTTTTTTAAAAGTTTAAATTTTATAAATCTAAAATTACTTTTGTACATTTATCAATGAGTAATGTTATAATTGTCTTTAAATTAAAAAAAACACAATTTTTTTTCAAAAATTTTAGTGGTTTTTTATTGAAATTTTTTAAAAATAAATTGGTTCTAAATTATTTACGGACAGTTATCTTAAACTACCACTAAACTGTGAAATTAAAAAAATTGAATTAAATTATTCATAATTCAATTAATAACATAGATAACATATTCCATAATAATATAGACCTAAAATTTATACAAAAAACCTTTCAATAACCATCCATAAAAAATTTATATATCATTAGTATATAATAAAAATAGTAATTCAAATAAAAATTCATCCTCAACCCACCACTTACATCACTATCCACCACCTCTACCGCTATCATCATAATCATCCTATATTAAACCCACCACCTCACCATCAAACCAATTGAAACAAAAAATATATATAAATAAGTACAAATTATCTCAAAAAAACATCTAGGGTAATTTTTTTTATAATGATTAATAAATATACCACAAAACTATAATACATCACAACATCCCTAAAAAAATTCCATGAATAGGAAGGCTTAACCCCAATTATATTAATGCCATCTATGAGATACACTACAACATGAACACTTTAGAAATGGATCATGAAACATAATAAACATAATAGAAATAAAAAAAAGGTAAAAAATCATGACATTCAATTCAACTTCATTGAATGTAAATAATTTATTAATAAGTCATAAGACATATAAATTACAACATATCATGTAAAAATAAAATAAAAAAATTATTTTTGAAAAAAAAACAAATGTATAATTCAATCAATTAACGATTTTATAATCCCAATTAAGCATTTCATGTTAGTAACCTAACTAATACTATGATGTTACTATAAAACCTCAAGTTTAAATCACAATACTAGATCACATCACAAATTAATCATGGAATTCCAGCCTAAATTAAAATATACTAAATTAATTGTGTCAAATATAGTCATGATACCATATCCATGTCCTCAGAAAAATTAATATTAAGAAAGAGATGAATATCCACTACTTAAAAACACAATCAAATAATATTATCAAAATAGATATTAAAAAAATTATACAATATCTCATAGTGTGGAAAATAATAACAAATAATTAATTAACAATAATACAAATGAAACCCATATAAAAAAGATATTCATGCAGGTAAAGTTATTCATATAAGTAACTTTATAATTTAACTGGATTCATATTTTATATGTATTGAGTTAATAATCTACCTTTTTAGGAAGAACTATCAATCTAGAATTCTCCTTAGGAACAATATCTATAAATCCTTGGAATATATAAATTACGTATTTTTTCATTGTTTTCTTCCATTGATCTTATTTTTTCTATAAATGTCATATTAATTACCAATTGTTTTTTTCCTTGTAATTTTCCTCTATGACTCCTGATCAACTGCACTACTTAAACACCAAAAATATTGAGTAATAGTAAAGGATAAATGTTACCTACCAAATAAATTTGGTGACGTTGGTTTAGATTTCATCCCCCACAGATGATTTAGATGATATATCAATAAAATTAATGCATCTATATCATTATAGGAAATTATATCACTATGATATTTTAATATAAACTATTCATAAAAGATATAATATTTTTAATATCTTTCTCCAAATGCAAAAGAAAACCAAAACTAAACATGATACATTTTATTAACATATTATTGTAAGTAGTAAATTTAACCATTGTAATGTAGTGGTTATGTTGGTGTGTATAAAGAGATATATCTAAAATATTAAATATATACTAATTTATACAAAAAATTCAGTTTTAATACTAATTCACTGATGAAATTCAATTGGTATAGTTAAACAAATAAAAAAATATCATTTTATGTTTAAAAGATTTATTTCTAAATTCATGTTTTTATGCGGTACAAATTTTTATTAAAAATAAATAAGTATATTACGTTACAAGGTGACAAAATATAGTTTTTTACATTAATGATATATTGAATCTAATTTGATTAAAAATTCATAAGAAATAAAAATATAAATAGTTACTATTTGAAAATATCATTTCCCTATAAAAATAGTTTTGTATTATATTATATATTTCCAATGATAAGCTAAATTCATAAATTTTAGAATTTTAATTTAAGAAAATTAACTTCACTTATGGAGTTATAATTTCATTATTATCTTAAAAATAATTTTGGAACTCTTATAAAAATAGTTATTTTTAGGAGAATAGTATAAAATACTATTTTTACAAATACCATGAGTTTTATCACATAATTATGATATAATAATAAATTAAAAACATTAAAAACATTTTACCTAAATAATGTGTATTTAACCATAAAAATTATATATCTAAAATTTAAATGTTAATTTATAAACCTATTCTTAACATTTTACAACCAAAGTAATATTTTTTTTTATAAAACCTTTTTGGATGAATTATGAACACTTTTATTAAAATTACTTTTCACCACCTATATAGAATGAATATGATAAAAAAGTTTTATATTTTGAATCAGTATATCCAAATTATCTAATAGGCTTAATTTTATTTCTAGGAATGAACATGAGTTACCAAAAAAATATGTTTTCCATAATAAAAGTAAATTTGCGTAGGAAGTCAAATTGATAGAAAACAATTGAAAATATCTCAAACCTTATCCATTAGTTTTGTGTAAAAAAGACTGATATACCAATGGTTACCCCATACCCATCCTTTTTTGTATCTTATTTGAGTTTAATGTGATATTATTTTGAAATAATGTTATGGGTATTAATAAAAGCGAAAACTCTCTCACTTATAAAAGGATCCCTTCACCACCCCACTTCTCCACTCACCAAAATTATTCCAGATCAAAACAAATTATTTCAAAACTCCTCCCAAATCAATCTCTCTATTTATATAGGTTATGGTCTCACTAAAATACCATTTGAATAAGGTTCATGTTTTTTCCTGAGTAAGGTAAAAACTCTTAATCACTCCATTTCCATTTCCATTCATTTGTTTCTTCTAAAAAATACAAAAAAATATTTTAACAATTATAATATACTTTCATAATTAATATTATTATACTTATAATTATTATGTTAATTTAAAAACAATTACTTATCCATCCCACATCCTTATAAAAACGAGAAAGTTGTTTATGCGTATGTGTGGACTACAACCTCATTTAAGTGATGTGTATTGTTTTTCATGACCACCTAACATGGTTGGTTATTCAAGGGTATTTAGTGAAAAAATATTATATTTATAATTTTTTAAATATTATTTAAAGATAAACCATTTTATATCTTCCTATCACTCTATGATAATTGAAAATGTCTGCAGTGTGTTTATACGGACTACCGACTCCATGAAGCGATGTACTTCATTTTTGATCACTAACATACATGAATGGTTATAAAAATATATTTTATGAATATAAATGAAATGAACGAGTAATATATGTAATTTTTAGACTAAATTAAGGATAAAATAATAATTAATTATCATTATAAAGCAAGACGTTGATGTCAATAAATTACCTAAAACAAACTCATCATGGAATCTATTTTCCAAAACCATAACCATATCTTCAATGGAATAAAAAATACCCTTCATAATTATTGAAATAAAAATATTAAAACATCTTGAATAATATGGAAGTAATGACCTTCATTTCAAATAATGGTGTCTGATATCACCATTACAAAACATGTATAAAAAAATTTAACTTATAGACATATGATGACATAAATAAACATTAAGTAACTAAAATATGTGTAGTTAATGAGTATATTTAATGAATATGAAAGTTAATATATATTAATAAGATTCTGAAAATGGTTATTAATATTGTTATTTTTATTATATAAGAGGTTAACAATTATTCAAGAAATTTATAAGTCAAATGTTAGAGTTTTCTCATCTCAATTTTCCTTCATTAATATATATTCCATATTGAAAGCTTTTTTTATTTTGTGTGGGGTATATAATAACATATAGATTCATTTGATGATTCCATTCAAAAAATTAAAATTTTTAAAAAATACATTTCATGTTATTTCTTTTAAGGAAATTCTATTCAAAGGATACCAATTTCATAAAGGGCTTTGTTAACTCAATTTACTTTTATTGACTTATGAATTTTATTTTTAAACATCATTTTTAAAGGTTGAGTGAAAACTATCCTATGATTTAATTATATTATTCTTGATCTCCTCTTTATATAGATTTTTATTTCGTTCTCATGAACTCCATTTTTAAGTGTTGTTGCCTCAATTATTTTTCATTGGCATACCTCTTTCTTCAGAAAAATGAAATTTTGTTAAGAATAAATCTCATTAACTTTAAGGAATTTTTTCTCTTAGTTTTCCAAATTTTATATTTGAAAAAATTCTTTCATTTATTATTTTTGAAACCCAAATTGTATTATCCCATGTAATCATATTATTTTTGATTTCTTATTTTTGAAAGAAATTTTTATCTTTATTTTGTACATTAATGGGTTTCGATAAAGAAACTTTGAAAAATATTGTAAAAGGATTTTTGTTTCATGATTATATACTTTACCATTCATTCTACATTTCCTCTAAAAAACTATTATGCCTTTTTTGAGGCTCCCTTATTGAAGATTAATTTTAAAATTAAAGGGTTTCAAAGGATTTCACTTCACATTTTTTAATATGAGTTTTGAATGTGATCCATAACTTCATATTTTATGATTATGGTAATTTTTGTTTTCTAAAAGCACTTTTATAGTTTTCTCTCATTTCCCCCATATTCTTGAAAGTAATTTTAAAAAGTTTCTTTTCACTTAATTTATGATTATTTTTAACTTATTTATAAAATATGAATGGAATCTCATTTTAAGGTTTCCTATAAAAATTCATTTTTCATCCCATCTTTGTATGTTTCATTTCAGAAACATCCCCTACAATTATCTATGTTTTTGAAAGAAACTTATATTACCATTTTTTATAAAACATTTTATTACAAGGATATAAAAAATATAAAGGGTATTTTAATATTCATTCTATAAGTAAAATTGTAATTCTATTTTCAAAGGTTTTTCATCTATGTCAACATTCTTTAAATGTTCTAATGTTTTTCGAGGAGATTCTATAATGATACAATCTACCTTATTTCATTGGATAGCTTATAAACATGTTATTCCATTCAATTAATGAGGAAATATTTACATCTCATATTTTTTTATTATGAAAATTTTGTTTATTTATTACTATGACATACCTATCATTTATTGTATTGATCATTGAATATATAAGGAAAACATTCAAAATGCGTATGTGAGGAATGGATCCCAAAATTATATATATTTTCGATCCATCTGTAGGTTTCTTGAGAAAAAAAGTTTGGGTTCTTTGATTAATCCCATCAAATTAATAATATTTCCCCATCTATGATCGTGATGATAAGAATAATGTCTTTTAAGTGGTCATGATGGTACTGATAATTTCTTGGTTACAGTCATGATTATGCAAAAAATGATTTGGTTATGATCATGAAGTTATTAATAATGTCTTGTATATGGTCATAACAGTACAAATAATTTCTTATATGAAATTATACATATAGAAACCCTATATTTTTATGCATATTATTACATGATTTTATACATTATTAACCAAAAAATACAAACAGGTTTTAGAAAGTTTAGTGTCATTTAAATATTAGGTACATAATTAAACATCATCAATATAAAATAAAAAAACTTTTATTTATTCTTAATAATGATCTCTTAACTACCTTTGAGACCTTAAATCTGCATAGGATAACCTATGGAATACATGATCAAAATTTATGAGATAGAAATCCTAGTAATGGAATAAACATAAGAATAAACATAGCATAAGGGTGAGAAAAACTAACATGATAACATAAAAGGAATAGAACATAAATAAACACAAGGAAGTATAAAATGTATAAGATGGGAACATATAATCATGTAATAATAGGAATGTGACAACAACATATAACATGATATAAACATGATTCAAGGGTGATTGTTAAGACCATTGCACATAGAGGACAATGTCTAATAATGGAATTAGGTTCGCTCCATGTACCAACATGACATATCATGAGACTAAACATTTCCCAATGAAATTGATCACTATCTTGGTGCACCCATCATAACATGTTCATGAATATATATACACATTAATAATACTACATAAGGAATCAAACCTAAATATATGAGTTACCCATGAAAAGAATTGGGTATTATAATCATGTTAAAAGGCGTAACATAAGGGAATATCATAAAGGTGTCAATGAAAAAAAGGATTTAAATAATACATAGAAATTCATAAAGGAAAATTTTCATAGATCATGATAATTAATTTCAAACTGAAGTGAATACATGTAAAAAGAGTGTTTAAGAGACTTTGGAAATTAAACATTTTAGTGCAGTTTAAGAAAAATATTAAAGAGCGTTTCAAGTGGAAAAGTAATATTTGTTTTAATAAAACCAAAAATGAACCAAAATAGTTTTCAGGATAAAATGAGTTATTTTATAAAAATAATGGTGGCTTAAAATATATCATGCAGAGAACATGAATATGGGTAATAAATCAGAATGTTCAATTGAATTGGTCTTGCATATCGAAAATAACCGAGAAGGAAACATTTTTAAAACATGAATTTCCCTGATAAATATTAATGATATATTATAGATACATGATTTTGAAAAATATACACATTATTTATAATATGTACATAAAAATAAATAAGAATTACAATGGGGTAAATAGGGATAAATTGTAACCCAAAGGGAAAAAATAGAGGTTCGCAAAGAATCTCTTAACTTATGTCTGTAATGGTTCTTAACTTGTACTTATTATATTGAATGGTCATATTAGATTCATTAATTAATAATTATAGATCCTAATATATATTAAATTAATTTATTTAAGTTTATTAAATTCATTTATTTTCGTTTTGATGGGTTGTAGATTTATCATTCAAGGATGTTTGTTTTCTTGGTTTTCGTGATTGGTTTACTTGTATAAGAGTATGAAAGTTAATGTAAAATGGGAATATATACACAGAATTGAAGTTACATGTTATTAATGAATATACAAAAGATTATATATTTATATTATTATTTTTGGTTATTTTGGGTTGGGATTAATCATTAGATAAAATGTTAGTGATAATCATTTCACTACTGGAATATGGATGTATACCAACAGAAGTATACCAATGGTTTCACTAAACCATTGGAAAAGGTTGGATGTAGATGATTTTTAATAATGGTTTAAGGTAATAGTTGGTAAAGGTATCATATTACCAATGATTTAAGTAAACCATTGGCCACATAATTATATACCTACGGTTTTAATAAACCATTTTTACCGCTCAGCCCATCTCAAGGGCTAGGGAAATTCAGGTTTCTTTCTGTAGCTCGACATAGAGAATCATTCTCCTTCATGGCATTAGTTAATTTCCCTACTTATCCTATTATCCCGCTTCCCCACATGGTCCACCTCCACATCTCCTGTCTTCCCCACTTCTCCTATGAACACACATCCCCACATCATTCACCATCGCACCTCATTTCTTCCCAACATTTTCGATTCTCTACTCACCCTACTTCTTCTAGGGTTAACCCACTTCTCCACATCGTTCACCTCCCCATTTCCCTATATCAGCAATTTTATTCTCATCTCCTCACTTCTATTCTTAAACCTCTTCACCGAATCATTGCCTCTCGCTTCTTGGCTTTGCCATATCATATTATACATTCACCTTTGCTTCTCCACTTCTCCGATTCGAAGTTTTTTTTGAAGTCATGAGATGTTTGTAATTTGTTTAAATAAATTTTATTGTCAATGTTACATTTATATTTTATATAAAATAATATTTAATTTTATATCTTCAAGGATCCTGCCTCATTGTACAAACATCTATTTGAGATAAAATACAACAATCAACGTTCTGTCACCTTCAATAAGTGCATGGTCTAGAAGTCCATTCAAAATAAATCGAGGAGTTAATGGTTCAAGGATAAGGGTTATCTATTTTATCCTCAATTGGTCAAATATTTTTATTCTAATATAGAGTTTGAATATATTGATATAAGGGAAACCAATAAAATTGTATCAAGTAGATAAAATTAGGTATTATCTTCAATAATATAGCCTAAAAGAATTAACGATTGTCATGTAGGAAAACATAAGTATTAACAATATTTATATCTTTATAATCACCCAGACTTTGATTTTTAATGCCTTTGAGAAGATGACTAGGAATAGGAATCCAATAAGACCAATTACCACAGAGTTATCTGTTTATTTTGAATTTTTAGTTATGTTTATCTATTATCAAATTATCCCCATGAAATGGTACTTCAACAATTTGAGGAATCTAGACTTTTTCATTATATATATGATTAAAATTGGAGTTTAACTAAGATTATTATGAGGCATATCACAAAACTATAATAACCCTCACCAATTTTTAATTCTCTACCTTACCCTAAATATATCTAATACACATTTGATATAAAAGGTTATATTCTTAAGGGGGGCATTAATTTTATTTTTTGGGTTTTTTTTGAATCATAAAATTTATAGGCATAGGAATGTTAATTGGAACCCATGTAAAATGGATTGGGTAACTAAAAATGAATGGTTTATGAGATGTTTAATCCTAATAATAATCATGTTATACCAATGTAAAAAGTAAATCATAATCTAGAAAATGATGATATAATTGAGTATTCTTTGTTGGATCAGGTTATACCAAATATACACAAGAGGGGGGTGAATTGTGTATTTTATAATATCTTAACATAATCATGATTTCAACTATTTAGTATAAGAAAATAAATATCACATGTTGAACGATGTATAGTGGTTCAGGGAACAGAAGGACCCTAGTCCACTCCACTAATGCTCTACTCCACGAGCTTTGTGATTTTCACTATCTGGTCCTCTTATCAAAAGACTACTCCACAACTGAGTGTAGGAAGTTGACAGCCTTACAATCATAAGGCTAAAAAAATACTTGTGGTTCATAAACAGAACCAAATACACAAATCAGTTCAGGAAGCCGGTTACTCAAAATAGAAGTGTATTTGTTTTGTGAAAATACTTTCCCAGTTGTTCTTCACAATCACAACAGAATGCAATTGACATTAGATGGATCATAATCTTCAGAAATGTTGATCTTTGAGAAAAATAAGTTCTGAGCCGATCCAGATGTAGTAGATCATGAAATTTCATTCACAACTTTAACAGTAGTTGATTGAAAAAATGATATTTGATGTAGATCAGTAAATCTTCAGTCGTGTTTCTTCTTGTTCAAAAAATAGAGCTTTGTCTCTCTTCGTAACAGCAGATATGTAGATCTTGATTGTCTCTGTTTTTCTCTTTTTTATAACTGTCATTATTTTTCATCTATTCTTTTATACTGTATCTTTGTATATCACATCTATATTTTGAAATATATCTAATAATGATGAGCACTTATTCTGCAAATTTATATCCAATAAAGTAGCCTTTAGAATCGCGTTATTCAAAAGTTTGAATAGCAGAGCAGTTGTAACTCCCCTAAAAATTAATCATGAAAAGCTCCACTTAAATTGATCCTTTTAATCACAAATAAACGAATTCAAATTAGTAAAAGAATCTCTTTAAATTCGGGATTTTAATCTGTTGTGAAATTATCTTGATAATCCGCATAAATACTGTTTCTTTAAAAAAGTCTCAATTTAAACATCTGTCCTAAAACGTAGGGTTGAACTGCATAGAATAAATTCTCTAAACATAAGGTTCACAATGTAAGATTCATAATGTGAGGTTGATCTCAAACATTTCTTCCCAACTCTCAAATGTACGGTATATAATCCATAATTTTCAAACAAACGTACAGTTGTTCATAAAAGTAAGGTTGATGAACCATAATTTTATCTTTAATTTTCAAACGTATGGTTGTTTACAAAAGTATGGTTTATGAACCATACTTTTAAGAAAAAAACTTATCATTCCATACTTATGTAATGATTTTCTTGCATACTTTTTTGATTTCCCAAATGCACAATTCCTTCCAAACGTATGGTTCCTTTCCAAACGCAAGGTTCATTTCCAAATGTAAGGTTCCTTTCCAAACATAAGGTTCCTTTATACTTTTCCGATAATGTATGGTTGTTTAACTATAATTTTCTGATATCTGATATAGTAAACACTTAATTCCATCCTTACGCTACACTTCTCAATGTAGGGTATGAACAGTGTTTCCAGAACACGCTAAAAAAATTCTAAAAACATTAGCAATTTATTCTCGCTGTTCAAATACATAAATATTTCTTCCCGAAATAAGAATATAACAAATATTAAATTCCTAAAATACACTTAAAGTAAAATAAATTAAATATAAAATAAGGGTATTTGTGAGCATCAAAATCATCATAAAGAGATAGATTATTTTTCTCAACAATCTCCCCTTTATTAATAATAAAATTATGTATTGTTGAAAACAACACTTTCTCAACAATCACCCCTTTTTTTATGATCACAAAACCCATGAAATAACTAATGAAATTAACTTACAAAATTACATATAGTTTTGAATATTTCAATGATGAATGCAATATTTAATTCAAAAAAAATTATTTTAATAAAAATCCAAAGTCAAAAAAGTAAAAAAAAACGTAAAAATACCATGTTATGTTTAGCTTAATTTATCCCCATTAAAGGATTAAGATAATACTTAACATTTATCTCCCTTTTTGATTAAAAATATTAAAGTAAAAGTTTAAATAAATTAAAATATATTATAATAAAATGTTGTGTTTATCCTAATTTCTACCCATTTTTGTGATATAAAAAAGAATGTTTGAATGAGTAATTTAATATATTTTAATGTAGCACTGAACTTAAGTAAATACTTTTATAAACTGTTTATCAATTTGTGAATCAGGATTACTAGTATTTCTATCACAGACAATACAGTAAAAAAAATTAAAACACATGAAAATGAGATGTTACTATATTTCATTGAAAATAGAATTATAAGTACATTAATGAAAAACAACAGGAATCAGGATTGGATAAGGGTGTGAGATAGGGTAACCTCCTCTGAATGATTTCCTTGATCTCTGATAATTATTTCCACAATATTCTCATCAAAACATATCCCTAATGAATAATTAGATCAATGATTTCCTGAGTCAAATGAATATCTTCAATCATATTCACTCTAAAAAACTCATAAATCCTTTGTTCCTTATCCATAAAAAGAGTAAACTTGTCTGTGAACTGATTCAGCACAGTTCTAATTCTTGGTTCACTTGAATTCAACTGATCAACTAGAAATTTTTTTATTATATAACAACACTGACAAAGAAGAACTGTTTCACTATAAGTCCTATAGTCTGGTATTCATATTCTCCATGACCACTATAATAGCCTAAAATCTCCTGATTAAATCAGGTGAAGTACCTGATGTACTTGCCTCACTGGTTCTAACAGATGCAAACTGTTGCTCCATGAAATATCTAAAGTCCATTAAATCTGTCTTTATAACCACACCCGATTTCAACTTTGCAACTTCATTTAACATTTCCTACTTAAAACCTTCAACTTATTGTTTAGAAACAACACTTTCTTTTAGCCTTTGAAAATTTAAATGTTCCTTTTCTAATGATCTTCATAGAGTAGCTTTCTTATTTTTATCTCCAGTTAACTTTCTATTTAGTTCCTCCATATCTGCATTTACTGAATCAGAGGCACCTTGTACTTGATTCTCATTTTTAGCTTCAACATAATTCAACAATACTAACAGCAAGGATTCAGCATATGATGTCTCATTATCCTTTCCCTATACTGGTTTCTCAAAAGATTTTTCCTCCTAGCCTTTCCCAGACTCATCCAATGAAAAATCCTCATTCAAAACCTCAGTATGAATTTCAGAATCATTCTCTTCCTGGTTTCTAGTGGTAGGAGGATTCTGTCTATGTGAATCATCTTCTTGTTCTTCCTATATCACAAGATTTTCGAAAATAATATTTTCTTGATCAATTTCTACTTGATCGATTTGAGTTCGGGCTACTGCTTCTCCTTCACAAGGCACTGTCTCAGTTATATTTTCTGTTTGAGCCTCTGTTTATGTCACTTCAAGAGACAAAATTTCTTTCTTTGCTGGAGGGGTCATGTTATCCAGAGCAACTACTCCCTGTAGCATCTCTTCAACTGCAGCTTCTCTCACAAACTTATAGCTTAAGATATCACCAGATGTTAAAACTGTCAAAATTATAGTAAGCTCTTTAATAGGATTAGGATTCCTGGACCTTTTGAATTTAATTCCTTTGTAAATTATTTCTTTAGATGTATCCATAGCCTCAAACCTGATTCTTCTTGATACAACACTGACTCTTGATTCAACTTGTCCTTCCTTTGATTTTGGTCGTTGGGCATGAGCACCTTCTTCATCCTCATCTGCTCATATAGGAAACATATTTCATTTTATTAGGCTAAAAAATATCCAATTTTTCACAATGTACCAGAATTAAAGATATTACTATGATGGAATCTCACCCGATCATCCACTAGTCTTATCATATTCTTCGTAAACTGGATCTTTGAGATGAACCTTCCAAAAGGATAAAAAATCATTCTTGCCTCTAGTTGTCAATAGTAACTAAGATACCTCACCATGTATCTTGGAATGTTCCATTTGATATAACTTATTAGAAAAAACAATAAATACATATCTGGATAAAGAATATTTTCTATTTCAGACATCCTTGGTGCAATACTAGTTTTCACAAACATAAAAAATATCTTCTGGTATGGTTCCAAGTCCTTCACAAACATCTTCTTGATATTAGTTGATCCAAATAGAAATGAAATAATACCTTCATATTTATGTACACTATCACCAATATTTTTCAAATCAAAATGATAAACTCCCTCATGGGGGCAGTTTAGATTTTTTTGCAATTTCCACAGATGAGATTGAAAAATCTCGATCCTCAAACTTAGCGATTATTGAATCATCATCATTTCCCAAAATAAATTGTACCGACATAAATAAATGATGAAGTTATACCTCATATAGAAACTCTATAAAATCTCCATTAAACATATGTTCTAAATTCTGAAAGGCTAGGGATTTCTTTAGCAGCAGGTTCATCTGATAGAGCCATTCCAGATCTATGACTTTTCTTTACAAAATATTTCTCCTAGCCGAGCACTGCCTCATTGCAGTGCTAGACTCTGGCTCATCTTTTCTCTTGGTCTTGGCCATTTCTATCCTAAATCATTGAATTATAGAAAGGAATATGGTTTCTAAGGTTCAGGTGTGGGAGAGAAGAGCGATAAAATCTTTTGAGGTTGTGAAGGGTTTTTAGAAGATGAACAGGTTTGGAATTCGAATCAGTTTCTGACATCCTTGATTCATGTGTCCTCACGTACATACTAATCATTACATAAATTTCAAAACGAATTAAAATTACATGTGGAAATAAATAAATATATAAATAAAAATTATACTATTTGAAAAACAAATTACTAAACTATTATAAACAAAAAAATATAATCAAATAAAAAAACCACTTATTGAATCCTATGTGTATTAATATAAAACATGATTTGGATGAAACTGGTAAAATAGTTGATAACAAGTTATATAGAGGTATGATTGGTAGTTTATTATATCTAACTACTAGCAATACAGATATAATGTATTTAGTATGTCTTTCTGTAAGATTTCAATCAAATCCTAAAGAATCCCATTTAATTTCTATTAAAAGAATTTTTAGATATTTAAATGGAACTCTTTTCAACATTCTTTAAATGAAAATAAAGTTTCATTAGATATTCTAGAATAAGAAATAGTCATGGATGAATTTAGTGTAGAATATAGGATAACCCTTTATCTATTTAGATAACCTCCTTTTGTGGTCTCTTTTAGATCTCCAAATTCTCCCACACATTTACCCTCCGCAAAAAATAAAAATTAATGATGAAGACCTTAAGTATAATGTGGTATCAATAAATGATTTCTTTGTAAGAAATAGAATGGGAGGATAGTGACTCAGGAGTGTATGAAATTAGTGGGATATGTTTTGAAAATTCTCCGTCTTTAAGACCTATAAATATAAAGATTCATAGACTAATTGAAAGAGAGGAGACTCCTACACAACTTCCCCTCCTACATCTTCCTTAGTTTCACCTATTATTCTTATGAGAGGTGTTTTTAATTAAGACTAAATCATGTGGATTTTTTGAGATTAGTTGAAAGTAAATTTGGATGAGTTTTAAATGACCATGGTAATAGAGTATAAGGTGTTTTAAACACAAGATTCAAAGACTATTGAACTAGATAGATGGGATGTAAAGAAAGATGGCAAAAAAATATATATAATTTAAAGGGCTATTGATTTTTATCTTAGCAGGGTGCCCAATAAGTTCTATATGAAGACCATGTTCAGATCATTGGTTACTGATCTCCTAGTTCATCTGTTAAATAAGGAATTCAAAACTCATGCGGAGAAGTCAAAGGTTGTGAGTCCTTTTTGGAAGCATTTTTATAGATCATTTAGTTCTGTTTTCATGCCATAGAGCATGGTTCTAGAGCTATAAAAGTATTTACTAGACTACTCAATCTATATCTCTATACTATAAGGTTAACATATGATTAGATAGAATGTGTGGTTAATCCTTGAATTGTTGTTCATTTTTTTGAACATGGAATTTTTCATTTTTTTTGAATTTGAGTTATTTCCGTTTTCTTTATGGTTTAGTTATGATGGATCATGGTATACTGTTTGTTTTTTCCATTATCTAGGGTAAATTTGAAATGGAAATTTTTAAATGGGTATGTATAAAAATACATTGATTTTAATAGAATTTTTTTGAATAAGTTTATAATGATATTTATATTTGGAAAAGTGTCTAAAATGTTTTGGATTTAAAACGATAACCTATTTTTTGGATATTTTTTCAATTCTACTTGAAAAATGGATAGTGATAATTATTTACATGGTTTTAATGTGATATTAATAAATCATAATTAGAATATTTTAAGTGATTTATGATGAATATACTTTTAAAATAGATGACTTTGAACTATTTGATTGTTTGAAATGTTTTAAAAAAATCAATAATTGTGTTTAAATAGTTTCATAAACAATTAACATTTCTCTTTTTTCCTTTCATCATTGTACCCATCTGCTGATTGCTACCGGCTTCCCTCTGTGCTGCTTCATATGCTTCCCTGATGGAAGCCTGCTATGTGATTCCCTGTTTTTCCTTATACTTCCCTGCTTGCCACTGGCTAGAAGGAAGCCTATTTTGTGTGATGTGTGTGTTGTAAGTAAGGCTATTAGAAGATAACTCATGTAAAATGTATAATGCCTTTAATAAAATCCACATCAAAATGTAATTATTTCACACTTTTACTTAATATACTAACATAAGATCAGACAATTTTTAATTCATCTCTCAAAAAAGTATTTTCTTATAAGATTACATTTGAAATACCAAATGGAATAAGTTGCATAGATACACATAGTGATTATTGATCCTCCAACAATCAGTTTATCTAAAATAAACCATAATTAGAGAAAATATTTCATTGGGAAGGAGTAAAATGTTTTATGAATTCAAATTAAGAGTCAATCATTATCTTCAGCGAATGAGTTTCAGCTTTAGAAATAGAATTTTATTTCAACACTTTCAACTAAAGTAGAAAAGATAATAATTCCTCCAACACTTATATAGAATCATCTATTTGAACTGGTTGATGATTCCAAAGTCGGTCACTTTTAGTATTCATCATCTGCATCATGCATGAAAAAAAGAAACTGTGATTTTGAGTGTCCAACATCTCTATCTTGTGAAAAATGAAACATGAAATTTGTATAAAACTCTTTTACTTCCTTTTAAAAAAGTGATCCTTTATTCTTCTCATTAATGATATATTACACTTTTGAGAAATTAGAAATTTCCTCAACATGAGATTTGTTTGACTCATCTAACCATGATCAACAGCTCTTCCTAGTAGCACTCACCGATCCTGTATATGTCACATTCCACACATCTAGTACACACTTCATTCCTTATGTACATGCATCACAATACACAGTACTTGACCTGTGTATGTCACTTATTCACATCATAGTACACGACCAAAAGAATTAGAAATCATGGTAGATTACTTTTGTGGAGTCTCTAGTTCAGTGATTCGGGACTTAAATTCAATAGAGGGAGGAAGAATGCATCTGTTTATTCACCAAAACCCACTTTTTTCCCAATAATAAGCATTCAATATGAGTAGGAGGAGTTTATTAATCTTTTAATATTAGTAACCAAACACATTCATCTTTATTTTAGTAACCAAATACATTCATATTCATTAAGGCCCTAGAATGTAGGACATCCAACACATCCCACCATGTCCCGATCATGTGTTATCTATTTACCCACACTTCCAAGGCCATGATAACTACAGTTTAGTATCATAATGAAATTTTGAAAAAGATCATAGTTGACTTAGATCAATTAGATATTAAGATAGAGGATACATATCAAACCATTATTTATTTATCTTCACTAAATTGATCAATGTTATGTGTTGTCTGGGAATTACAAGTTACAGGTAAAAGTGTTTCGTGTAACAGTTCTGTGTTTTCTGGGCATTGCAAGTTGCAGTGGGATTGCTGGTTCATGTATGTGTTTGTCTATAGGGGAGTTGGGAATTGCAGAGTGTTATTGTATTTTTGCGTGTTCTGTACAAGTTTTTAGGTGGTGTTCTGCTTCTGTGTGTATGTATGATTTCCAACATCACTCAAAATTCCATAACTTCTACAACCCAACCAAAAAATCATTGTGTGTGGGATGCATAAGTTGGATGAATATGTAGTGAGTGGGTAGTGGGGGATTCATATGTTCTGATATGTGTGTTGGATTCATATGCAGTGAGTGGGATGTGGGGAATGCATACAATGGGGGATCCATGAATTTTTGTTGATGCATATTCTATTTGTTGGATGCAGTGGGGATAGAGTGTGGTATTAGGTTATTCAATTCTGATGTGTCTGGTGTAGGGTAGGGGGATGCAGTAGGAAGTTGCAGGTGCAGGCAGGGAGATGCGGATTGCAAGCATGGTGTAGGCAGGAGGATGCAGAATATAGGTAGGGTGCATGTCGGTGCAGGTTATTTAATTCTGCTACATCCTATACCAACAGTTCCATCTGAACCGTTGGTAAAATAAGTACATTATATATACCAACGGTTATGTAACTGTTGGTATAACCTTATTCCAATGGCTCAATGGAACTTTTGGTAAAATAAATCATCCTATATACCAATGGTTATGTAACCATTGGTATAACACTATTCCAACGGTTCAGATTGAACCGTTGGTAAATTGATATTTCACCCATCTTATACCAATGGTTTTCTATAAACCGTTGGTATAGGGTTATCCCAATGGAAAAACTCCCAGTTGTTGTTCCAACCATTTGGATACCTTATCCCAACGGTTTCCGAGGCTTTCACAATGGTTGAAAACTATTGGTATAAGTTAGATTTCCAATAGTGTTTAGATTATTTTCGTTAGTTTTCGCTCACAATGAACTTGTTTTGTTTTATTATTTAGTATTATGTTTTGATGTTTGTTCCTGAAAATAAAAAAGGTTATAAAATTAATTTTATAATCTCTTTCAGCCATTATAATGGTTTTATTATAGTACTTGTATGAGGTAATGTAAAATGAAAAATTTTCATTCTAGAAGGTGATAAATTAACATCTCACAGACGACGTTTTCATTTTTAAAATAAAATGATGAGGATAAGATAATTGATGGTGCGTTTTCCAATGACCTAATAAAATCAATTTATATATATATATATATATAAGATAATAGAGTTTTCATTCATGTTTGGATAGAGGAGGTGAGGAGATAATAATAAGAGAAATTAATTTGAAAAGTAATTAAAAGGAAAAGAAAGAGGGTTTTACCTCTTGAATTTATCCTCCTTGAGAAGCTCCTTAGGGAAACAGTTTTTGTCTTTTGATGAGGCCAAGGTTTCTTATACATGGGATAGGGTATTTCAAAAATCATTAGGTATATCTTGGAAATTGCTCAAGCGTTGGAATTTGTGAGGAGAATAGGTGGTGAGGGGTGGTATTTATAGGGGAGGAGAGGGGCGTTTTCTCATTATTTTATTCATTAGTTTATTATTTTATTTCAAGACTATGAATAGTTTTAGAATTATCACTAAAAATATTAAACTAAATAATAATGGTTCGATATTATGGGCTTACATCAGCCATACATCCTTTATGACTCAATAATTCAAGTATTTAGATAATATCATAAATTATTATATTTCACTATTCACAAAAAATTCAACTATTTTAGAAAAATCACAAAAATTAAACTTAACCATATTTTGATGTGTAGAATTAAAAAATGAACTCCATTTTATAAAATCAATTTTCTAAATAAGATAAATTTTAATTTTAATTGAAATCATCATTTACTAGGAAAATATCGATTTTAAAATTATAACTACTATTATAACACATTGAATTTTTAATTAAGGTCTCATAAAATAATCATATAATCATAAAAGAAAAAAATATTTATTAATGAATAAATTTTTTGAAAATAAATATTCTTTTAAATTAATAAAATAATCATAAAAGTTGAATTATTATTTTTGACTTACAAAAATACCAACACTTAATTTTTATTTTTAAAACATTTATTTTCTTATTCCATCAAATAAGAACATCTTATTTTCATTCATAAGATACATAAATTTTATTTATACTTTTTTAGGTGAGGTTACTATTCTATTGGTCGAATGACTATTCCTTAGGGTCATATTACTATTCCAAAGGTCAAGTTACTATTACATCGGTATATGTTCGTTAACTTCTAGAAATACCTCTTTTTTCATTCATTATTCATCTATAAAGTTATTATTTTCTTTATAATGTTATTTCATGTGATTATGCTATATGAAATAATTATGATAATGGAATTTCCATTGATATAATTTTTCATCATTTCAATAAAGGTAAGAATAATTTCATGGTTGTGGTAACGATAGTGTGAATAATTTCTTAGCTATGGTAATGATGGTAAGAATAATGTCTTGGATGAGGCCTTAATGGTAAGATTAAGATGGTAAATATGATTAATTTCACCCCCATTATATCATTTATTATTATATATGATATTATTTATATTTTTATGACCTCCGTGTATTTATTTCAAGACCGTGTGATCAGTTTTATTGTATTATTTGATTCTTATTCATTTATTCTGTATTATTCATGAATTATTTATTTCATGATAGATTATAATATACTTGACCCCTTACTAAGTGTTTGAGATCACCCATCCTATGTTTCTATTTTTATTTGTTAATAAGAAGAGTAATATATATGATATCTCTGTAAGGGTATAATGTTTGGAGATTTTTGTGGGAGATGTTAAAGACTTATTGTAGAATAAAAAATTCTTGGTATAATGGAAAAAATATCATTTCAATGGGAAATATATGGGTTTTATTTTATAACTTGATTCCCTAAATCTCTATAACTCAATACCAAAATGGTTCTTAGATTGTAATTGTCTATATTTGTTTTGATATTGTAATAATGAATGGTAATATTTGGGTCACTACAGTTGGTTTTAAATTTAATGTGTTAAATAATGATTTTATTTGAACCATATTCTAGGAGTGTGGGTCTAGGGAATCACAGTTGGTATTAAATAAAGGTCTAAATAAATTTATAGGTTAGGAAGGGTACATGATCAATGTATAGGTATCCCTTAGTGTTGGAATGTGATTTTAAGTTAAGAAAATTCATGTTATTTTGTTAGAATATTATATATGATTAAGGTCTTAATTAATAGGTTTGTGATTTTATATTGTTTGGGGATAACCATCAAGTTGAATTCTTAGAGCATAGATTTCCCAGAATTTTTGAGTTTAGGATACAATAATAATGATCATAATTTAATTTTTATTTAAAATTCAGACTAGAATACATTATTAGAAAACATAAGGACAATTCATAATAAAGGAAAACATTAGGAATTTTTTTGTAAAGTATAGAGTCTTTGTTTTAATAGAGACAACATCCCTTTATAGATAAAAATAAGTTGATATATGATCTAGAATAGATGAAAATATGGGTCATAACCCTAAAAAGTATATTTTGTTATTAAATTGATCTTCACCTAGTTCATAGTAAAGAGGCCTAATTGCACACTTATTTTGAAACTCTTGAAGGATATTATTTAGAGATTCATAAGATCTTTATGAACCATTAAGAAGGATTTTATCACATTATTATGGTAAGGTAAGAGAACCTAATAAGAAAATAACCCTAAATTATCTTAGGTTGAAATAATGGTGTAAAAGGATAAAACATAATAGGATGGATATTTTCTATAGTGCATTTACATTTATATTATCTTATATTATAATAGATATTTGTTTTTAGTATTTGGTTGGAATCATGATCAATAAAATTAAGTTATTAATGTCTATAAAAACCCATATTTCATAAAATCCAATTAAAGAAGAATATTTGGAAGAAATGGTTGTGAAAAATGAAAATATATATATATGTTCATTGAGAGTTAAAATATTTGTTTTTTAGTCTTGCCTACGATATTAAGGTATATATCTCATTGGAAATTATATCTTGAGTCTTCTCTATCTTATGAAGACCCTAAAAAATTTTTAGTAAACAATAATTAAAATTTTGGGGATAAAATTAATTAAGGGGAGGATATTGTTACACCATGATATTTTAATATAAATTTATTTTTAATATATTTATCCACACACAACACCAAACTAAAAAAAACTCTGATACATTTCAATAAGATAAAATTATAACTAGTAAATAAAATCGTCATAATGTAGAAATTAAATAGGAAGGTATAAATAGAGGTAACCACATTAAGAAATATATGTATAAATAAACATAAAGGCAACTTTTAATAATATTTCCCATATGAAATTAAATTAATATAGCTAAACAAATAATAAGATCATTTATAAATGAAAAATATTTTTATAAAATTTGGTGTTTATATAGTATGAATTTTTATTTCAAAAAAACTAAGTAAATTATTGTTAAATGATGATAAAATTGATTTTTTATATGAATAATATATTAAAACTAATTTAACTAGAAATTTATATGAAATTAGAATAAGAAAATTTAATATTTGAAAAATTAATTTCCTATAAAAATTGGTTTCAATTGTATTATATGTTTCCATTTAAATGTAAAATTCCCCAGTATTATAATGTTAATTTAAAAAATGACCTTCATTTTTGGATTTATAATTTTGATATTAGATAAATATTATTTGTTTCATATTTTTTCAAAAAAATTGAATTTTTAGGTAAATTTTACAAAATACAACTTTTAAACATACCATGAATTTTATGAAATAATTAGGATATAATAATGAATTAAATTTTCTAATACATTTTAATATTGAAATTTTTATTTAATAATTAAAATAATAAATTTAAAATTATAATTTTAATTAGTATCCAATGATCAACATTTTTAGTATTAAGTGATATTTTATTCCAAAAACAACTTTTGTTGCATTGAGCACACATTTATTAAAATTAAAATTTACCACCTATGGAAGTTGAATATTATAAAAATGTTTTAATATTTTGAATAATAAAATTAAAATTATCTAATAAGTTTAATTTTAATTTTAGTCACAAAAAATAAGTTATTGATGTAAAAAAATAGGCCAGCACAGTAAAAGTAAATTAATTAAAAAAGAAAAATCAATGGGAAAAGTCCTAAAATATTTCAAACCGTATCCATTATTTGTGTGGATTAAAGGTGGGTAAAAAAAGTGTTACCCCTTCTCTATTATGTTCCATTTATATGCCAATTTATTTTTAAATTAACATGAAATTGAATTTTTTTGGGTATTTGAAAAAGTTCCACCCCTCTCACTTAAGATGGGTCTGTTCACCACCTCTCTTCCTAGAACACCACAATCCATTTTTATTGAAAATATTATGACAAAAACTCCACCAAAATATCTCTACTAAAATATAGAAGTTTTTTCTCACTAAAAAACCATTCTAAGAAGGCTCAATGTTATTTTCCAGAGTTTGGTAAAAATTCATAATCACTCCTTTTCCATTTATATTACTTTATTTCTTCATAAACCTCCACAAAATATATTTTACACATTATAATATAAAATATAAAAAATATTATTATTATACTAAATTTTTATTATGTTAATGGAATTAATATTATTTACCCTTTATGTAACATCCTGCCCCTCCTCGTTGTCATGAGAAGGTGGATGAACATTACTTGGTCTTATCAAACATCCCCAAGATGCTAAATGCAGGAAATAAATGCCAAGGGATTCATTAACAAATAGGGGATGGTTGTCCCTTTATAAAAGAAACAACCAACAAAGGTTACCAAAAATAATAATCACTACATGATTCCTTATGAAAATTCAAGACAAATCACTATAAAACAAAAAAAACAATACCAGAGCACCATGGAGAATACTAGATCAACATCAACTAAATAGTAGGAGGAAAAACCAAAAAAGATCAAGAGACTCCAATGACACAAACTCAGATACTTCCCAAAAATATCCATTCATCAACTACTATATACATGACCATGTATCACAAAGAACCACTAAAGAAAAGAATTATTTTTCAATTACCTATGTCCTGATAAAAAATGTCTCCAAATGAACCAAAGTGCCAAAGAGGGAATGAGTAATGAATCTCAGTAGGATTTCCCCAAATGGATTCCCTACTGATGCCACAAGAATAGAACATGTTATCATATTTATAAAAAAAATAAATGTAAAAAACATGAAACATTTTATATCAGAATACAAAATAATTTCCAAACCAAAACAGTTTCCAAGGAAAGAAACAACATTACTTCAAACCATCTCACATTAATTTTTGGTATACCTAGTCATTTATTCATATAGACTCACACATGAATTCTTCATTGACAATTCCATACTCATGACCGGTTCCTCATCGATCCAATAATTCATCAAAAATTGTTCTATCTCATTATGACCCAATGAAACAAACCCCTTATCCCGGGTCATGTCCCTTTGTACCCCAATGGCACACGCCCCTTATTCAGGGTCATGTTGAAAGCATGAACTTAGACAAACCCATTTATTCCAAAACCATGCCAAAACAACCACTTCAATCTATTTAAATAAAACATCTTTCTTATTAAAAAACTTTACACACAAATTTTTCCATAAACCAAACAAAAGATAATATTTTTAAATCATCAATTTAAAATTCATAAAAAAAATCACTTTACACCCAACAAATTTCTAACCAACCATCACTCAAGAAGGTTTCTAGTAGGTTTTACACATCAAAGACACAATAAATTCCATTCCATTCAAACAATTTGATGCTAATAATTCATGTTATAATAATAGGAGTTTAGATTGAATCCCCCTATATCAATAATTATGAAAGTAATTTATAATTACACAAATTCTTCAACAGAATTGGGTAAAATCTCTAACAAACCACATTATATATTGTTCCCTAACATCAACACAACCATATATCATCTTCATTAACATCCACTATCATAGATATATCCCAAATGGACTGGATCTATGAATCTAAGATGGGAAAGATAAGTAGATTTATGGAAAAATAAAAAAAATAAAGTCTTGCCAAGGGAATTAGGATTCAACTCACCATGAAACACCTCTAGATAGCTTTTCAATCGATATTGGAAAGGTTCCAAGGCCTTTATGAAGAATAAATCTAATGATATGGAAAATATGGAGGACAAAATGTTGGGTTAAAAGTTAATCATGAACTAGATACACTTTTTTAGAATACATTTTTTAAACCATGCACAGTTAGTCACATGGTTAGGTAAAACCTTGTTCCAACCATGTTACACCCTCTACCTCATGGTTCACCTCACACGATTAGAAAAACCATGCACCAAACATGAAAAATATCTCTGTCCCAATTTTCATGTTTTCTTCTGGGTGGCCAGATGTTTTGGAAAATTTGAGCACCTAACCATGTTCCTCCCTCTTATCTGTTACCTCACTATGCATAGTTTTATGTAGGAGCTTCACAATTTCCACAAACCATGATCAGGCCGACCAGCTTTAGAAATTCCCCCAAAAAATTTTAAAAGTCTTAAAAACCTTCCCAAACATCACCTAAACTTCTTAAAAACAAAAAATCATAAATAATGGGTTACTTACTTGAAAATGGGGGTACTATAGTCTCCCCCCATTGGCCTTTACATTCTCAAAAAGTAGAAAAATACCATTTTCCCAAAATATATTGGGCCTTTTCTAAATAATTTTTTCTCCCATTTCAATGTATCTTCCCGAATCTGATCACGTTTCCACAAAACCCACACTAGACCAATGATATTCCCACACAAGACTTTATATTTCCTAAACACAATTCATATTGGAATATGAATCAATGATGCATCTGACTCTAGGTAAATACGATCCCATAGAATCACATGGTCACGATCACACTGATACTTTTTCAACTAATATATATGAAACACAATATGCATTATAATGAACCATGGTGGAAAAGGAAACTGATATACCACCTCACCAACTAGTTCTAGTTTCTAAAAAGGGCCTATGTATTAATAAGATAACATTCCCTACCTCCCAAAACAACGATTCCCAAGCCTTGTATAGATTCTCAAGAACACATGATCACTCACCTCGAATGAAAAATGCTATAAAAAATGATCCACATATGATTTTTGATGACTATGTTTTGTCTCCGTCCATTTCCTGATCAAATAAATATTCTCTATTGTCTCTTGGACAAGTATCAACCCAACCAGTGATGTCTCACATGTTTCTACCCAAAAAATTTGAGAATAACAAGGAAAGTGATACAATTCTTTGAAAGGAGCCATGTGTATTAATTCCTAATAGATGTTGTTATATGTGAAATCAACTAACAATATATTCTCTTCCCATGATCCATAAAAATCCATTAAATAAGCTTATATCATGCATTTAAATGTTTTTATCATCCAATTAGATTTACCAGGTGTATAATGATGATCTTATGTACTCATAGTCAACTAAGTTCCAAGGGATTTATGTAAGGATTTTCAAGGAAAATACTTTATCCTTAGATCTTGGTTTGGTACTATCAAAACTAAAACGCCATGCCACTTTTAGACTTCTCAGATAATTTTTTTTGACCAGTCCTCCATCATATGAGATTAATGAATAGGAATGAAAAGGGACAACATTGGAAGATGATCCACTATCACCCATATGTAATCATGTTTCTAAATAATTTTGGGCATATCTATTACAAAATTCATGGCTATTTTTTCCCATTTACATAGAGAAAAAGGTAAGGACTGTAACATACATGATGGTTATGGATTTTCTACCTTAACTTGATGACAAGATAAATTTCTCAAGACAATATTTTCTACCTTTATATTCTTACCGACCCACAAAAACTATTCTTTCAGTTCCTTATACATATTTTTAATTCTAGGATGAGCAAACCATCTTGAATGGTGGTAAGTTTGAAGAATTTATTCATGAAAATACGTAGGCATGACCATCAAATTTTGAAACCCTAAAACTAAACTCCCATCCAGTTTATATCCCTCAATAGTCTCCCCATCATTGAGTTTTTTCCTCACAACAGAAAATTTAGAATCGTATGTTTGTACCTATTTTACTCTCTCAACCAAATCAAGAAAGAATGAAACTAGAAAGAAAACCAAAACATTACCCCGATATTCACATTCTATGCGCATATCATCTAGGACTAACATCAAATACCACTGATTTGAATATTCATTTTCCTACTGAGAATATGACTTCCATATTAATTCATCTTCCACAAAATTTCCATTACCTGGTATATAAATTTATCCAAATTCAAACATTTGGAGATAATCCATCCATCTTATTTTTATTAGGTTCAAATACCTTTGTGAGAAAATTTGTTTCAAGCTCTTATGATATGTAAACACCATAAATTTCTCCCCAAAGAGGTAATGATGCCATGTCTTCAAAACATGGACTACTATATCTAACACAAATCCCGTATTGGGTATTTTATAACATGGAACTGTAACAATCTCAACCCATAGGAAAAAAATGTGATATACTTGTATAAGAACACATCAAAACCAAGATACTGAAGCATCAAAACACACAACTTACCCTTGTATTTATTCTGTAAATATCAATATTGGTGTTGATGTAAGGTTAAATATAAGCTCTGGAAAAGATTTATAACACTATATGTTCCATTAGAATGAAAAAATTTCATTGTCAAAGCTATCATAGGTGAAATTAGTCATGCGAAATGCTGAAAAAACATCTGTAATAACCTGTTAGGACATAGAAACTATGCATCTTAAAGACATTATTTGACAATTTTCAAGAGGCTACAATCTTTTTTTTTTGGATTTATAGAAACACCTTTTTAGATGTTACAAACCCAAGGAAATTTACATCTTGTATCCAAAAATCATTCTTTGATAATTTTTCATACAAACAATGATCTCTCAAGATTCCCAACACCATCATCAAGTGTTTCTCATGATAATCCATTGTCCTTAAATACACCATCCACAAAAACTACCATAAAAGAATCTAGATTCCTATAAAATATTTGATTCACCAATTACATAAATATCGTTGGTGAATTATTATGGTGAAAAGGGATTACTACATATTTATAATGGTCATATATTTTTTTTGAAAGATATTTTCCAAATATCCTCTTTTGTAACTCCCTATTGGTGATATCTTGACAAAAATTAAAATTTTTAGAACCACTGAGATCCCTTAAATTGATAAAAAATAACATAAATGCATGGAAGTGGAAACCAATTATTTATAACAACTTGGTTAATATTATGATAACCCATATCCAACCAAAGATTTACATCCACCTTTTTGACAAACAAGGCCGGTGCTACCCATGGAGATGTGCTAGGCCAAATGAAACCCTTTCTTTCTAGCTCTTCCAACTACACTTTTAATTCTAATAATTCTACTGGTTCTATCTGATAATATGGAAGGGAAATATTACTGGACCCTATAAATAGATTAATCTTAAATTACAAATCTCTTATGGGTCGAAACCCAAACATTTTTTCCAGAAAACCCCCAAAAACTATTCAACACCCACTAGAAAACTGCCATCCTTGATCTGTTCCATCGATGACAAAGTCAATGCTTCCAAATAGTATGAGATATTTCCAACTGATGGTGCCAAAAATCCCATTTCACATTCCTTTATAATCATTTCTTCTCTAAATAGATGTTTGACACCATCTTTAATCGTAAACATGACATTTCTTGTATAAAAATCTATGGGATCCTTGAATGTAGTCAACCAATCCATAACCAAGATTATTTCCAAGAAATCTATTTCATGTAAAAAAAAGTCTCATACTAAGTGATGTCCATCCAATGTTATAGAACCCACTCTGCACATAATGTCTCAACATTCTATTTGACCATTAAGAGTTTAAAGTTTCAAAATAGCAGGCATCATCCCTATAATTAAACCCAAAAAATCAACAACATGAGGATAACTAAATGAATGGGATGAACCTATATCAAAAAAAGGATACATAAGGGTATAATTAATAAGAATTGTTCTTCAAACCATTGATGGTCCAGATAAATCATCCACAATAACTTGCTCAACTCTATATAATTTCTTACTCACTACACTTTGTTCCATATTTCCCTAATGAAATTTCCCTTACTAAGAAGTCATGGTATTAATAGAATCACCATGGATATCTTAGTTCTTCTAAACTTAGGTATTCTACTACACTCATCCCATTGAAGCATACGATGTCTGTGACACCCGAAAAGTGATCCAAAAAACTGACATCGTAGCAGTACAACAATAGGAATGAAGATGATTTATCTAGTTTCAATTATGAAATTCTCTAGGGGTTTTCCACACATTCTTTCTCAATGTGCTCCAAATAACCACATTAGAAAAATCCCGGATTGCTCTTGTGTATTGGAGGAAGATTCACTGATCCAACCATCTGATTTTGAGTCATCCCACTACCTTAATAATAGGTGTCCATATTCCTATTGTTACCAGAATTAGAGTTCCCACCATTTCCTATACGTTTCAACATGTTCCCTCCACACATAGCTCCTCGGATGTCCCTTTATTCCATCATCACTGTATTGACTATCTCTGTATAATCCATTATAAAAATCCCACCAATCATCGAGCGAATCTCCTGCCTCAGTCCTGATTCCAAAATGTGTGCCTTCAAGGATGTATTAGTAGGAAATTCAGGTAAAAATCAGACTAAATTCATAAAATGATCCACAAACTCTATCATTGAGAGGTTCTTGAGATTCAAGTTGAAAACATGTCATTATTTCAATTGTGAACATATGAGGATATAATTTTTTATTGAATAATTATTCAAAATATTCTCATGTAAGGCCTTTATCTAATTTATCATGAACTAATAAATCCCACTACTGGTGTGCAAGAACCTCCTGCATATAAATCAAAAAATTAAATTTCAACTGTACTATTATTCCAAGGAAATCAAAAATTTGATTTATCCTATTAATCCACACCTATTCCTTTTCTATTTCCGAATCACCCTAAAATATGGGTGGATTCTACTTTTCGAACTGAACAGATTGATCCACATTACTTGGTTTATCGTTCATGCTCCCTCTATCCACAACCTGAAAGGATTGAAATATACTTTTAACCATCTATTGGTTCACCTGTGTATCATGTGAAAGGACATTTTGAGTAGCTTCTTCTGGTTTGTTTCATTGAAGCCTACCCGGTTCCATTTCTACAAACAAAATAAATTACATAAGTCTCAACTCTCTAGTAACTAAAGGCTTAGTAATTTTAAATTCTACCACATCATCTATCACAACATTTCTTTCCACAATTCAAAACATCCATGTTCGTCTATTTCTGAAAATTTTATCATGCTTTCAAAAATCAACCCATTTTTAATATAACTCTATAATGCCATATTCAAAACCTATTATTTTTTTTATAATTTTTCAAAAACCAATATATTTTCACAAAAAAAATCATTAATCTAATTGAAATATTCACTTCTAGTGTGAAGTCATTTCTATCAATGCATATCATGATCTTTTCATTAACTAAGTCCATCATAATGAGATTGAACTCCTATAATTGTCTCTAAAAAATTATGTAACCAACTCCCTGGTAACTTTATGTTCAGAGTAAATAGTTTAACAAAATCTATTTATGAAATATATTTCATGTCTCAACTATCATACTCCTTTCTGCCAACCCGACACAAGGAATAGACCAGAATAAATTTAAAATCCATGTCTGAAAAAAATAATGACCCCAGGTCAAACAAATAGATACCATTTTAAGTCATGGACTAGCAAAGATGATACCACTTGTTACATCCCACCCCTCCTCATTGGATTGAGAAGGAAGAGGGAAATTAGTTGGCCATATGTGACATCCCTAAGGTAGAAAAGGTTGGAAATAAATTCCAAGGAATTCATTAACAATTGGGGGATCATTTGACCTTTATAAAAGAAACAACTAACAAAGTTTAACATGACCAATAATCACTACACGAGGCATGAAAATAGTACAAGACAACTCAATGTATAATAAAAAAACCAAACCATTTCATAGTACCAAGAAAAAACCAAGATCAACATCAACTACAAAGCGAAAGATAAAACCAGACAAAGCTCAAGAGACTCCAAATACACTATCTCAGTAACTTCCAATAAGAGACAATCACCCACTCCTCTATCCATACCCTTGTATCAGGAATCAACACTAAAGAAATGTGATATTTTACAATTACCGTTGTCTCAATAAACAATATTTACAAAAGCATAAAAGTTCCAAAATAGGGGGTGAGTAATGAAACTCAGTAGGCTTTCCCCAAATGAATTACCTAGCTATGATACTAAGATAAAAAATTTGATCACATTTATATAAAAAATTAATGTAAAAAATTAAATATTTTTTACATAACACTATAAAACAATTTCCAAACAAAAATATTTTCCAAGTAAAGAAACAAAAATACTCTAAACCATTTCACATTATTTTTTGGCATACCCAATCCGTGATTCACACACACTCACACATGCATGCTTCAGTGATAGTTCCATACTAATGATTGGTTCATTTTCCATACACTAAGTCATAAAATATGGTCAATATTCTTGTATCCAAATGCCAAATGACCCTTATCCAGGGGTCACTTACCTTTGTTCCCCAATGGTACATGGCCCTTATTTCGGGTCACATCGAAAGTATGAACTCACAAAAAACCGTGTATGAAAAAATCATGCCAAAAAAAACATTTTAATCCATTTCAATAAAACATATTTATTATTGAAAACCCTTCCCTGAAATTTTTTTTCCATAAACTAAAAAAATCTATATTTTAAAATCATAATTTTAAAATTCATAAAAAAATCACTTTACAAAACCAATTTCCCACTAACAATCACTCAATAAGTTTTATACAATGTTTTTTCACATAAAAACACA
Source organism: Viscum album (assembly GCA_963277665.1). NCBI lineage: Eukaryota > Viridiplantae > Streptophyta > Magnoliopsida > Santalales > Viscaceae > Viscum > Viscum album. Next base: position 1,323,052,030 of record OY728138.1, read on the forward strand.
ATAAATTCCATACCACTCAAAAAATATGAAACTAACACTTCTTGTTATAATAATAGGATTTGAGATTGAAGCCACCTACCTTGGGAATTATGAAAAAAACGAATAACGACCCAAAATATTCAACAAAAAAGGGTTGAATCTCCAAAAACCCACCTTAGATCTCATTTCCTAACATCAACACAACCATATCTCATCATGATTGGTATCCAATAAAACAAATATATCCCCAACGGACTAGATATATTACTTCAATATGGGGAAGAGAATTATATCTATGGAAAACTACAAAAAATGAAGACTTACCACGAGAATCCGACATTAGTGAACTACAAAACACCTCTGGATTTATTCTGAATCAATGGGTAAAGGTTCTACAACCACTGGGAGGAGTAAATATAAGGTTTGAGTTGAAATGGAGGAAAAATAGGGTTTTTAATTCATTCCTGACATATATCCACTATTTTAGGATCTATTTTTAAACCATACATGATCAGTTGCATGGTTAGAAAAACCTGTGTGCTAACCATGAACCATCCTCTATCTCAAGGGGGGCCTCACATGTTTTCCTGAGCTGGTTAAAAAACCATGTACCAAATAAGAAAAATATATCTATCCCACATTTCATGGTTTCTCCAAGATGGTCTTATGGTTTGAACAAACTATGCACCTAACTATGTTCCTTCCTCTTAGCCCTTATCTCACTGTGCATAGTTTTTTGTAGGATTTTCATGGTTTTCACAAACCATCATCAAATCACGCACCTTTATAAATTCCCCAAAACATTCCATAAGTCTTGAAAACCTTCTGAAACTTCACCCAAAAACATTAAATACTTAAAACTTATAAATAAATGGTTACTTACTTGAAACCATGGGTGATACACTTCCCATATCAGTTTAAAAATAATAATTTCATTCATGTATACATGTAGACTATCACCTCCCCGAAGCGATATGTTCTATTTTTCACACATACTTGGATTGGTATAAAAGTGTATTTAATTAATAAATATAATTTTAATAATTTTATTAATATTTTTGAAATAAAAAAAATTCTACCTTGATATTGTACTTTGAAAAATTAAAATATTATTTGTGTGTTTGTAGAGAATACCACATATACAAAGAGAAATGTTTCATTTTTCATCAACACATAACATGGATGGTTCTAAAAAATTATTTGTTAATATATATTATATTAATTAGTAATATAATTTAGGCATAAAATTCTTTAAGTATATTCAAATAAATAACAATCATTGTAATGTAACCCATTGATATTGGTAAATTACCCAAATAAAACTCATCATGGATCCCATTTTCACAAACCATACCCATGCCATCCGTGGAATGAAAATGAAACATCTTAAATAATTGTAGAAAAAATATTATAATACCAGGAATAATATATAAATTATGAAATTTATATCTGAAAATGGGTTCTCATTTTACTATAACTAAACATATATAAAACAATAAATATTACAAAAATATGATAATGAAAATAAACATTAACAAACTAATATATCTGTATTGAATCAGTATAATTGAATTATATAAAATTTAATAAATAGTAATAAGATTTTTAAACAATTCATCAATATATTTATGTTTATTATATATGAGGTTAAATGTATTTTTTGAAAATTGGAAGTAAAATTTATGGGTGTTTTCATCTCAATATATGTTCGTTGAAAAAAATACAATAATTACTACTTTATTTATTATGGGTGGTGTATATATTGACCTATGGATTCATTTTATCATAATACTGTTGAAATTAAATTGATTTAAAAATCAAAATAAATTCATTTCTTTCAAGGACATTTGATTTAAAGGTTATCAACGCCATAATGGTTTTTGTTAACTAAATTTCCATTCATTGAGTTATGAGTATTATTATTGAAATTTATTATTAAATTTTAGTTAAAACCTAACCTATGAACAAATTTTATTATGAACCATATCATTTTTCTATGGATTTTCATTTCTTTTCTCATGAAATCCTTTTTGATGCATTATTGCCTCAATTATTCTTCATTTAAAGACCACATTCCTCATAAAAATGCAACATTATGAAGAATAATTCTCATTCTCTTCAATTATAGTCTAAATTCCATTTCTATATTATTTAATTACATGAATTTTTCCTTCATTATTTTTACAACCGAAATCACTTTATCCCATGTGATCTTATTATTTCTCTATGCATCTTTTCAAAAGAAATTTTTATTATCATTTTTATGATGTGGGTTTCAATAAATGTATTTTAAAAAATACTGTAAAAGGAATTTTCTTGCATGATTATATGTTTAATATTAAATTTCTCATTTTACTATAAAAAAATTATTTATTTTATAAGGATATATTATTTAAGATTTTTTTAAATGTAAAATTTTATAAAAATATTTCACTTCACCATTTTATAAATGACATTTGAATGTATAATAACTTTATATTTTATTAATATGGTAATTTTTTTTAAAACTGTACTACCCTTTGTCTTTAAATATCATAATATTTTTTAAAATTATTTTCAAAAGTGAATTCTGATTTTAATTTCAATTTACATTGAACTTATTTAAAAAATATTAATGTAATATTTTTTTAACATTTATACAAAGATACTTCATTCCCATTGTCTTTGTCCATTCTTTAAGAAACACCTCCTCATAGTTTCTATGTTTTTCCAAATAAATTTCTATTCTCTTTATTTTATAAAATGATTTATTATAAGTTTACCAAAAATTTATAGGTTATTCTTTATTCTTACTCTATGTAAATTATTAATTATCTTTAAAAAGTGTTTTTCATATATGTCAATATCCTTTATAGCTTCTTATGTTCATTAGGGATATCCACTAATGATACCATCCACCTTATTTCTCTACATAGATTATGAAAATGTTATTCAATTCATTAACTTGGGAAATTATTGAAATATTTTATGTTTTTCCATCAAATAAAATTTTTATTTGTTACTCAGTTAACTTGATAAATTTTTGTATTGATCATTCAATATTTTTAGAAAGCATTCTATACGTGTAAGTTATGGATAGATCCCAAAATTATATATCCCCTTGATAAATCAATAGGTGTCATGAGATAAACCTGTTTGGGTATTTGGTGTAATACTACCCATTTAATAATAATTACTAGGATGATATCATGTTGGTAATGATAATGTTGTGGCTATGGTAATGACGGTACCAATAATGTATTTACTGTGGTCATGATGGGAGAAACAATATATTGGTTATAGTGATAATGGTAGAAATAATGTCTTAACTATGGTCATGACAGTATAAATAATTTCTTGGATATTTTCATAATATAAATAATAATGTCTCATCTATAGTTAAGAAAATAATAATAATGTCTGGGATAAGGTAATGATGATATGAATAATGTTTGGATGAGGTATTGAAAGTAATATTACGATTGTAAAAAATATGTATTTTAACAAAATGAAATCTGTTATTATTATTCATGTTATTATTTAAATAGTTATATCATCCATTGAATTATTTCAAGTTCATGTGATCATTTATATATATATTTTTATTCTATTTCATTTATTCCATATTATTCATCCCATTTTTATTACATGATAGATTCCAATATATTCTACCTCTTACTAAGAGTTTTCACTCACCCTTCTTATGTTTCCATTTCCCCAAGTTAATAAGAAGTGCCATACATGTGATATGTATATGAGGGTTTCATAAATTATATGGCATATTTTGAATACTTATTAGAGAAGAAGGAATTCTTGGTATAATGGGAAATATTCCCACTGTATGGGAAAGATATAGGTTTTATTGGATACATGTTTTTCCTAACTCTCTATAACATTAATCCTAAATAGTCCTTGGTGTATAAGTGACTTAATATTTGTTATTGATATTGTAATAATGAGTGTCTATGTTTGTTCCACTACATTTGGTTTCAAATATCATATATAAAATAATATATTTATTCACACCATATTTTGGGAGTACACGTTTTGAGGAATCATGGAAACCTATTTGGATTGTTTAGGACTCATATCCCATATTTCTTGAATTTCATCATGTAAATACAAAAAATATTGACAATTATTTTTTATTGTTTAAACCTTATAATATTTTCAAACTCAATAGATTTACATTATTACATAATTTTTAAACAATAACAAATTATAATGTAAAATTGTTACCTCAATGTCTCTAGTGGGATCATTCATGAAACATCCATTAGATTTATAGGGTATATGAATCCACATATAAGTTCATGTAATAGGTAGACTATGTTAGAAACCTTAATAAAAAATAATTTATATATAAAGTTAGAAAAAAACATTTAGTTAAAATATAAGAATATAAATAATGAGGAATATAACATAACTAATAATGATTCTTTCCTATAAAGAATATATGAATATGTTGTATAAGGAATTAGTTATTTCTCATAGTTCAAAATATTATTATAGATATTACTAAAACAATTTACTATAATAAATATAATTTAAATGTTTTTATGTTAATAAGTTAGTATAAAAACTTTTAATACCTCGTGATATGAATACATATTAATAACAATAAACAAAATTTACCTACTCTTGAGGCATTCAACCCGACACCTTTTCGGCGATGGAGTCTAGGGTTTGATCATGGCCATCCCGCACTTCCTCAGCTTTAAGCTTTTCCTCCCCGGCGGGTCTGCGTTGGTGTCTTCTCCTGCTCATGACCCATGGTATCCTACCGCTTCTCTCAACCCTAAGGATGCGCTGGTGACTCGTGATTTGGATTCTTCCCGGTTCTTTTCTGATCTACCTGTTGGATCTGCTGATGTGCTGCAATCACAGCTTTCTAATAATTTCTACAACACTACGGATGTACTGAAGAACCGCACCTCAGATGGTCCTCATTTGGTAACAAATCTTCCTAATCGATCTAACGAAATGCTGCAAGCCTGCCCTCATCCAGTTTTGGATATCTTTGATAGACCTGACGGTACACAATCTGCTGATGGTTTCATGTTAAACGGTAGTGATGCGGGGATTTCATCGGGTCTAAAGTAGAAGCGGAATGATAGGATGGATTCAGCTCTGCCAGGTGGTAATAAATTTTCCACTCAATATTATACTGATGCTTTAAAGAATATAACTTTAGGATCGAAGTTGAATGAAATTAGTTCTTTTGGTATGTTTAAAGATTCATTTCATGGTAGGATTCTCCATAAAGGCCGATCAGATCATGTTGAAGCTGATCCTGCAGCGCTTTTTGAGTGATTGAAAATTGGAAAAAACTCTTTTATTGCATGCATTGTTCCACCTAAAGGTAAAAAACCTTGGATGATTGAAGACTTCACTCACCGAATCTCGATTTTTTAGGGGTTCTCTAGTTGGAAATGTGTTTCTCTTGGTCGAGGTTTTTTTCATTGCTTGTTTCCTTCAGATGATTTGAAACTTCATGCTTGGAGTATTGAGAACTTTGTTTTAAAACCTAGTTGGATTTAATTACATGAATTTTCTTTGGACATTAACATCTCGCGTGCAAGAAATTCCTTTTCTCAGGCCTGGGATTGTCTGTATGGGCTGAATTGGGTCCTTTGGCATCGGAAAAGTTTGCATGACATTGCCACAACAATTGGGACCCCTATTCGTCTTGACAAGGAGACTGAAGATGTTCGGTTTGGTCATTTTTCCACGATTTTGGTGGAGGTTTACCTCAGTTCCACATTGGTTGACAAGGTGACTCTTTCTACTCCTTCTGATAACATTCAAATTGATGTTGAATATGAGAAAAAACCTCTCTTCTACAATGACTGTTTGGCTGTTGGACACTCTTTGGAATCATTTTGAAAGAATGTCTCATGTGAGGAGTGTTGAATGAGGGGTCATCTAGAAAAACATTACCGAAGGAAATCAAAGCCAATTGTTCATGGTGGTGATGCACTCAAGGAACTGATTTCCACTATAGCTGATGTGGTGATTTCTGGGAAGTATGATGTGTCTAATATAAAGGGAAAATGTTTGTTGGTGGACATATCTCCGGAGAGAGCTCATAGTGGACCCTCGGTCCCTTGGGTTGATGTTTCTAAAGAGGTTACTTCAACTATGGAACTCCCTATACAGTCTCTGGGATTAATGACCCCTGATCGCTTGCAGGTTAATGTCTCTGACTAGGCTGAGGCACACCAAGGTGTCGACTGTCATCAGGAAATTCAGAAGCTCTTTCAATCTTATGAATTGTCTAAGAAATGGGGGAGTGTTCCAAATGATGAAAGGGGGCATAGTACCCATATTCAGGCTTTGAGCAGTGGTGGGCGTGCATATTTCAAGGATGCGATCTTGAGTGGAAAGGAAAAGATGACTGATGGTGAGTGTCTCACCTCTGTTCCCTCAAAGTGAAGACCAAACAAGGATTACTCTAACTATCAAAGGAATGTTACAACCAGATCATCTTCGAAGATGCCCAGGAAGGTGGACACATAGATTCTTAAGATTTTTAATTAAGAGAAATATCCATTTCAGTGGGAGGTTTATAGTGACTCTGATTATGGAAATGATATGTTGTATTATGATATTTAGGCCTACTGTTAGGTGGATGAGGAAATTTCTCCTTGTTTGATCTCGTCTACCTCTTATCTGTACTTTTTATTTCTTTTTAATAAATGGTCAGAAGCGTTAACTAGTGCAGAAAACGTTTTTAACGTCACCATTTTTTACGTCAGTTATATATAACCAACGTGAAAATCTGTGAAATGTGGGTTTTTACGTCGGTTATAAAATAACTGACGTCAAAAATACTAAGAGTAAATGTTTTACGTAGGTTATTAAAATAACCGACATAAAAATCCCGCGCTTTGGTTTTTTACATCGGTTATAAATTAACCGACGTAAAAAACCAACGTGCAACAATTTTTACGTCATTTATTTGTTAATAGACCTAAAAAATGAGTCATCTAACGAATTTTTTAGGGCAGTTATAGAATAAGTGACGTAAAAAAGGTGGCATCTGAAGTCTTTTTGAAGTCGGTTATTTGATATTCGACGTAAAAACCCAACCCGAAGAATTTTTTACATCGGTTATCATATAACTGATGTAAAAAACCAACACATGGTAGTTTTTACATCAGTTATTTTATAACAGACATAAAAACTGTGGTTTCGGATGTGTTACTTAGGTCAATTATTCTATAACCGACGTAAAAAACCAACACGCAGGTTTTTTGACATCGGTTATAAAATAACCGATATAAAAAATGCGGTATCAGATACATTTATATTGTCGGTTATTATGATAACTGACGTTATAAATGTAATAAAAAATAGTTTATAACGTCATTTATTAAATAACTAGCGTTATAAAACATTTAAAGATTTTATCATGCCCCGTGGATCGTCATTTCTGATTTTTCAATCGACAGACATGCGACTCGTCTCTCTCACGCGGAAATCCTAGAATCGAATCTTCGATCTCGTTTCGTTGAAATCATTTTCCCATCATTGTTTATCATCTTTACTCTCCATGGATCTATCATCTCCACTCGCAACACTCTGGTAAGCCTCCCAAGACATTATTTCATTCATTTTTCCCCCGAATAGTCTATATTTAAGTTTTGTGATTTTTTTGTTTAAACTATGTAAGATTTTTTGATTTCAAACCCTCTTACCTCATTTTTCCATCATAATCTTATTTAGTATCACCAAATCTATTAGATTGACTTGAAATATTCAAGTAAGCCTCACCTACTTCTATTTAGTTTGTTTTTGTTTCACGGATGCCCTACATTTATGGTAATATTTGTTTTCATTGACAACTAATGATTTCATTCACCTATATTACTGCAATTTATTTCTAAACCATTGTAATATACCCATTCTGTGTACCAGTGTGATTTATTTTATATGTTTAAAAGGTTTTTCATGGTGGAATGTTTGTTTTGGATCCTTGGTTGTTTCTATTTTGGGTATCACTTTTTGTTGTTCCATAAACTATTTACGTCGCTTATTCTCATGGACGGTTATAAGTATTCATATGCTATTAAAACACAATTTATTGAACAATATAGAATTTTAGACTTGTAGGAGATACAATTCATGGTTCTGATTTTGAATAATGGCATGATAAAAAACTAGTAGCTTGAGGTTAAAATTTCATGGTTTTGGGGGACTATCCAGAGGGTTGGGGGTTGTCCAGGGAATCCACGGAGGTGGGGGGGGGGGGGGGCAGTCTAGGTGTGTGTGGGGGGGGGGGGGGAGGGGTAAAAGGGGGTGGGGGTGTCAAAGGGGGTGGGCAGGGGGCTATCCAAGGGGGTGGGTGGGGGGGGGGGTTGTCTAAGGTGTGGGGGCCTATCTAGAGGGGTTGAGGGGTTGTCTGGGGGGGGGGGGGGTTGTCTAGAGGGTTGGGGGTGTCCAGGGGGGGTGTCTAAGGGGGTAGGGGGTGCAGGTGGTGTCCAGGAGGGGTGGGGGTGTCTAAGGGGGTGGGGGTGCCGTCTAGAGGGGTGTGGGATGTCTAGGGGTGGTGGGCTGTACAGAGGGTCAGGGGCTGTCCAAGGGGGTGGTGGGTCCAGGGGGGTTTCCAAGGGGGTGGGGGGTGGTGTCCAGAGGATTCAGGGGGCTTTCTAGAGGGGTGGGGCGGGGGGGGGGGGGGGGTTCCATGGAGGTGGGGGGTGGGGGCAGTCTAGGGGTTTGTGTGTGTGTGTGGGGGGGGGGGGTCCAAGGGGGTGGGGGTGTCAAAGGGGGTGGGGGGCTATCCAAGAGGGTGGGTGGGTGGGGGGCTATTCAAGGGGGTGGGGGCCTATCCAGAGGGTTTGGGGGGTTGTCTGGGGGGGGGGCTCTCTAGAGGGTTGGGGGGGGGGGGTGTCCATGGGGGTGTCCAAGGGGGTGGGGGTGGGGAGTGGTGTCCAGAAGGGGTGGGGGTGTCCAAGGGGTTGGGGGTGCTGTCTAGAGGGGTGGGGGCCAATACCGAGGGTTTGGGGGGCTGTTTGGGTGTGGGGGGTGGGGGGGGGGTCTACAGAGGGTTGGGGGGTTTCCACGGGGGTGTCCAAGGGGGTGGGGGTGGGGAGTGGTGTTCAGAAGGGGTGGGGGTGTCCAAGGGGTTGGGGGGGGGGGGGTGCTGTCTAGAGGGGTAGGGGGCTGTCACGGGGGTGGGGGATGTCCAGAGGGGTGGGGGCTGTCCAAGGGGGTGATGGTGTCCAAGGGGTGTCAAAGGGGGTGGGGGTGGTTTCCGGAGGGTTCGGGGGGCTATCTAGAGGGTTGGGGGTGTCCAGAGTGTCCATGGAGGTGGGGGGGGGGTAGTCTAGGGGTGTGTGTGTGTGGGGGGGGGGTCCAAGTGGGTGGGTGGGGGGGGGGGGTGTCGTAGGGGGTGGGGTGTAAAGACCCGTAAAATTCAAGGGAAATTTTTCCTTAATTTTCTTTAGAATTTTACAAGAGCGCGGTTTCTGACGGCACCTGATTCCGAGGCCCGGTGTGCCCAGAATCAATTTCCGAAGTTTGGCTCGGGTACGTTCAGTGAACGAACGAGCGGGAATTTCTAACTTTTGATCCGATGCTCGGAATTGAAATCCGAGGGCACCGATGAACTCGCAGCGCCGATATTCGCTTAAGGAGGCCTTTTCCGAGGTTGCGTTTATTTCAGGATGAGAGTTAGTTTTTGGGAGATTTATAAAAGTTGAATAAAAAAATGTGGAATTATTTTTATTTTACTTTTGTTGGTTTTCTTCTCTCAAAGGGGGTTAGGGGTGGGACCCACACCCACTTAACCTCCCTTGAGAGGATTAAGTGTGGTGGGACCCACACGAACCTAAAACCTTTCTTTTTCTCCCTTAAATTCCCCTTTTAAATTAAGTTGGCAAGTTGGGTTAATTAATGGCTTGAGTTGTCTTAATTCAAACCTTTGAAATTCAAATGGTTTGGTTGAGTTAATAAAATAACCCTTAGCTTATTCTTTTTTTTTTGGTTAGAATTGTTTAGCCAACTTGTGAGGATTTTTGGGAGCTCCTCCTCCTTCTTCTTCAACTCTGACGAAGAACACGAAGAACCTTCGAACTTCGACGAAGAACTCCACGTTCTCGGGAACCATCTTCCGTGACGACATAACCGCGACATCGACGTTCTTCTTCCGTGACGCCGACCACCGCGACGCTCGACTTCCGTGAATCGTTATCGATCATCGAACTTCGTTCCAGAACCAAGGTAGGGGTTTGTTTTTTTTTAAATTACGTGTATCATTCCCTCGAGCATGAAAGAATAATCCGTTGGGCGTAGTTCCAAATTTTATTAAAAATTTGTGAAGCATTCTTTGTTGTGTTATTACGATTGGCCAATTGATATCGTTTTAACGGGAGGAGACCGGACCGCACGAACACGGCCGATTCTACTCCCCCTTCTAATCTTTCGTGATGTTTTAGCGGAGACAGCGCGGTGTCGTCGCACCGCGCAGGAACAAAAGAATTTAAGGCCGGTTTGGGTCTCGACGAAGAAACGCGGCGCTTTAATGCCGCGCCTTTGAAATCGGATGAGACCGCGGCCGGAGTCGGGCCGCGGCGGAGGGGCGTGACGCCATTACGCTGCGCCAATCGTTCAAGGGCCGAGCAAGAAGGGGCGGCCGGAAAACCGGCCGCCGGCGGAAGAGGAAGAACCGCGGCCGGTCGGCCGCGGCGGAGCAGCTAGGGGCGCCGGCCTCGCCGGCACCGGAAATCAGGAAGGCCGCGGCGGAGCAGCCAGGGGCGGCCGGCCTTGCCGGCCGCGCCGGCCGCCGGTTTGGATAGGAGGCGGGACCCACGGGTCCCGCGTGAGGAAAGAAACGGTCGGCCTTAGGCCGGCCGAGATCCGAAAAAAGGGGGGGTTACACCCCCCGTGTGCGGCACATGCGCGGCTCCCTGGCCACGCCGCCGCGCCGCCACTGGCCGGGCCGGTTCCAGCGGACCGGGTCGGGTCGACCCAGAACGGGTTGACCCGGTTCGGGTCAGACCAGGGGGGGGTCGGGCCGGGTCGGCCCCGGACCCGGACCCCCGTTTTCGAGACAGTTTCGGTCTTTTGGCCATAACTTGAGCCACGGACCTCCGATCGACGAACCGTCAGCGGAATTGCGATCCTTGGATCGAGATGGTCGATTCGGTATATCGCACTCAAAGTTTCGGAACACTTTGAGTTCGGCCAGGTTGGTTCGTTCACGAAACCAATCGGGCCTTCGGAGCCGAAACACTCATATCTTGAGCTACGGACGTCTGATTGACGTGCCGTCAGCTTTGTTGTGTTCCTCTTAGTGAGACGGATCATTTGACATACTCCGCCCGAGGTTTGGACGCAGGTGGAGTACGGTCGGGTTGGTTTTGCCTTAAAAACCAACCGGGCACCGGGGACGAAAATGCCAATAACTCTCAGACCGGGCGTCCGATCGACGCGACGTCTGTTGCGTTGAGTTCCTGTTGACGATACGGAACTTTTGGATACATCAACTCTGGACTTTGTGACAGTTGATGTATCAGCCTCTCGGCTCGTGGAGCAGACCCTCCGAAAGAGCTTGCTTTGTGCGGGAACCCTAGTGCTGGCTGCGACTGTTACTGTGACTGCTACTGCTACTGCTACTGTGACTGCGACGACAACAGTACAGAGATCCTGTGTGGATTCGACGGCGACGACTACTGCACTCAGCGATCCTACGTGGATCAGTGCTACAGGTCCTGTGTGGGCCCGATCCTGTGTGGGTCCGATCCTGTGTAGGTCACTGCGGGGGTTAGTACCTATCGATCCTTCGTGGGTCCGACGACTTAGATGGTTCTTTGATCATCTTTAACGTCATCCGAAGAAGTATTCCTGTGTGAGCTGAATCTTCTGTTTTACTCGATAGAGGTGGTGCGCTTGGTTGTAGCGGCAGACCCACGGTACTCGACTGGAGGAGTACCTCTGTAGGCTATTTGGGTGAGCGCTCGGTATTTGGCAGCAGACCCTCAGCGGACGGAGCGCCCGGTAGTTGGCGGCAGACCCGCGGTACTCGACAGGAGGAGTACCTCAGCAGTCTTAGGTTAGTGAGCAGTATCTCAGAGTCGTGACAGGACACTGTACACTTCAGAGATGGGGCTCGTCAGTAGTTACGTTTTTTGATAATGAAAATCCTGTGTGAGCTGAAACCTATTGCTTTTGTGTGTGGATTGTGTTGTGCAATCCTGTGTGGATTACATTTTGTTTTCCTGTGTGGAATACGTTTACTTTCCTGTGTGGACTGAGTTGTACTTGGGCTCAGAGGTTGGAGCGTATTTGAAATTGGTGACTTAGGTATATGTATGGGCATATACCTAAGCAGTGTCGGTTGTTACTTCGTGATTGTACCTTTCTTTGTGGTTTATCCTTTGTGGATTTTTGGAGACCTTCAGGGGTCTCGGGGTCCCTACTGAGTAGCTTCTACTCACCCCTGCACGGGCTTTGCCCGCACTACGTTGTGTTGGTTGCAGACGACAGACAGCGTTGATCTTAGCTGAGGCTTGCAGAGCAGGACGGTACCTGGAGGAGGATCACTGGGCGAGACGTGCTCGGAGCGGACGACGGGACCCGTGGAGCAGTGGAGCTATCTGTACCCACCCTTCAGGTGGGATTTCCAGTGGACAGCACGGTGTAGCGGCTTTTACTTTTCAGTTGCTATTTTTCCCTTTCGAGTTGTACTTTACTTTCAGTTTGGGTTTGTATACTGGCCCATTTACTTTTCCACACTTTCAGTTGTACTCTGCTTTTGCTTAGTATTTACTTTCCGCTTGCTTACTCTGTGGTGTTTGTTTACTTTACAAAGGCAATGCCTTCCCTTTTTACCGGGATTTACGCCTTGGTGCTAGTCGCCAGCCCCTGGCCTATGGAAGGTGGGCTTGGGGTAGTCACGGCACGGACCCCGAGGGCGGGTCGTGACAAATTGGTATCAGAGGAGTTCGGTTCTACCGCGAACTCTGATCTTTTCTATGTGAAGAAATAATGTTTAGCATATTGAGTGTGGTTATCAGTACAGGGAGTCCAGTGTTGGTGCGGCGGCCGACGTATCCGTACACCAGGACCCTGACTTCTGATTTCCGACTTAATGCACGAAAACATTGATTGCGTGTGTGTTTCAAAGTTTTTTTTGTGATTACTTAAATCAGCTCACCAGGTATACTGTTCTGACCGTGGCGCACCTATTTCCTTTTCAGGATGGCCCCACGACGGCAGCCAGCTAGGGTTCCGAGAGTTGAGCATGACGACAGCCCACCGAGCGACGAGGCCTCGGTGCAGGGCCCTTTGTCAGCAGTGGCACCGGCGGTAGCACTACCCGCCAAGCCCCCGATACTTCCAGCACCAGCCGCTGACGATGCACGTCGCCTCAGCGCACTGCATGAGTTTCAGTTCCAGCGACCACCCAGGTTTCGCGGGGAGACGGATCCCCAGGCAGCAGAGGACTGGCTGGAGGCAGTGGTACGAGTGTTTAGGCTAGTGAGGACACCAGCAGACCTCATGGTGATCCTCTCTGCGAGCCTACTACATGCAGCAGCAGGACGATGGTGGAGCTTGATGCTCCAGGTGCACGATGAGGCATCTCTACTTTGGACGGACTTTGAGAGACTTTTTCGCTCGGAGTTCGTCCCAGCCACCCTTAGTGCGGTGCGTATCCAGGAGCTTCTTCTGCTGCGGCAGGGCAGCATGACGGTCGCTCAGTACTCGGCGAGATTTACTGATCTCTCGCGCTACTCGACCGACATGGTACGGGACCCATTCTTCCGGGCCCGGACCTTCGAGCAGGGTTTGAGACACGAGATCAGGGCATCGCTGATCTCCCTCAGCATACCGACTCAGACAGGAGTACTGGAGCGAGCCCTTCTGATCGAGAGTTTCCTGGCTGAGTCCACAGCGAGACCTACCGCAGGGCAGCAGATAGCGGAGTCTTCGGCAACAGGTAGCCGACGGATGACTCAGGGTTCCAGGCAGACCAGACCTACCGGTGGCCGACTGCACGACTCAGGCTCAGTTGTACGGGGAAGCCGGGGTGGAGTCAGAGCCAGGCGTGCCGAGAGTGGGTAGTGTTACTCCTGTGGCGGGATTGGTCACATGGCTCGTGACTGTCCGACCCGCCATGCTGATGATCAACAGTTAAGTGAAGAACCTCCCAGGCAGAGGCAGAGGTTCGACCGTGGCGGTCCGCAGGGAGAAGGCAGACGAGGCAGAGGAGCTGGACGAGCAGCCGGTGGTGGGCGACGCTTTGAGGCTCTTCCACCACCACCACCAGGAGGTCCACCCCGACCACAAGGAGTAGGTGAACATGTGAGAGCTCAACTTTAGGAAACTGAGGCCCTCGATCATGGAGCTCTGGGAGCCGATGGACAGGAGAAGAACTAGTGGATACATCCTTTGTACTTCTGGTTCCTTGTTTCATTTGTGTAGCGTCTTGTATTATGAGCTGCAATAATAAAAGACGCATACCTTTGTGATATTTTCGTTCCTGTCCTCTTTCGTGATGTTACTAAGAGGTTCTAGTTTTGGCTGTTGACTTGACCCTCACTTGTGAGACATCTACTGGAGGAGACCCAGTTACCACACACTGATGCCGACAGTGTGACTCAACCCTTAGAGGCGAGAGTAACGGTTGAATCTCTTAGTAGTAGCGTCGAGGCCTTACGAAGTCATCCTTGGTATGGATTAGTATCATCCATGTTAGGATTGAATGTTTTAGGCAAAGAATGTGGTTCATCCAGGGGATGGGACCAGATTTATCTTATCGGCAAAGAAGAAATCTTGCAGCTCTGGTGGGACCGGAGATGGTCCAGGCCACGACAGAGAAGGTCCAGGTCATCCAGGAGCGGATGAGTACAGCTCAGAGCCGGCAGAAGCCTTACGCTGACAGGAGGCGGAGGCCACTAGAGTTCGAGGATGGCGACCACGTCTTCTTGCGGGTCTCACCTCAACGTGGTATTCGAAGATTTGGCCGAGGCAGCAAGTTATCTCCGCGCTTCATCGGACCCTTTCAGGTCCTCAACAGGGTTGGCGAGGTGGCTTATCGCCTGGCTCTGCCACCTCAGTTGCACCGGGTACACGACGTCTTCCATGTATCTCAGCTGAGGAGATACGTGCACGACCCGACGCACATCATTGACCATGGGGAGCTTGACGTTGATGATGGGGAGACTTTTTCGGAGGTCCCGGTGAAGATAGAGGATCGACAAGAGCGGGTCCTGCGTGGGCGATCGATTCCTCTTGTGCGCATCAGATGGCAGCACGGGAACCTCCAGGAGAGCACATGGGAGCGGGAGGCTCAGATGCGTGCTCAGTACCCTCATTTGTTTCCCTAGTTTTTGATGTGTCTTTACGGGGATGTAAATCCCTAAGGTGGGAGTAATGTAAAGACCTGTAAAATTCAAGGGAAATTTTTTCTTAATTTTTATTAGAATTTTACAAGAGCGCGGTTTCTGACGGCACCTGATTCCGAGGCCCGGTGTGCCCGGAATCAATTTCCGAAGTTTGGCTCGGGTACGTTCAGTGAACGAACGAGCGGGAATTTCTAACTTTTGATCCGGTGCTCGGAATTGAAATCCGAGGGCACCGATGAACTCGCAGCGCCGATATTCGCTTAAGGAGACCTTTTCCGAGGTTGCGTTTATTTCGGGATGAGAGTTAGTTTTTGGGAGATTTATAAAAGTTGAATAAAAAAATGTGGAATTCTTTTTATTTTACTTTTGTTGGTTTTCTTCTCTCAAAGGGGGTTAGGGGTGGGACCCACACCCACTTAACCTCCCTTGAGAGGATTAAGTGTGGTGGGACCCACACGAACCTAAAACCATTCTTTTTCTCCCTTAAACTCCCCTTTTAAATTAAGTTGGCAAGTTGGGTTAATTAATGGCTTGAGTTGTCTTAATTCAAACCTTTGAAATTCAAATGGTTTGGTTGAGTTAATAAAATAACCCTTAGCTTATTCTTTTTTTTTGGTTAGAATTGTTTAGCCAACTTGTGAGGATTTTTGGGAGCTCCTCCTCCTTCTTCTTCAACTCTGACGAAGAACACGAAGAACCTTCGAACTTCGATGAAGAACTCCACGTTCTCGGGAACTGTCTTCCGTGACGACATAACCGCGACATCGACGTTCTTCTTCCGTGACGCCGACCACCGCGACGCTCGACTTCCGCGAATCGTTATCGATCATCGAACTTCGTTCCAGAACCAAGGTAGGGGTTTGTTCTTTTTAAATTACGTGTATCATTCCCTCGAGCATGAAAGAATAATCCGTTGGGCGTAGTTCCAAATTTTATTAAAAATTTGTGAAACGTTCTTTGTTGTGTTATTACGTTTGGCCAATTGATATCGTTTTAACGGGAGGAGACCAGACCGCACGAACACGGCCGATTCTCCTCCCCCTTCTAATCTTTCGTGATGTTTTATCGGAGACAGCGCGGTGTCGTCGCACCGCGCAGGAACAAAAGAATTTAAGGCTGGTTTGGGTCTCGACGAAGAAACGCGGCGCTTTAATGCCGCGCCTTTGAAATCGGATGAGACCGCGGCCGGAGTCGGGCCGCGGCGGAGAGGCGTGACGCCATTACGCCGCGCCAATCGTTCAAGGGCCGAGCAAGAAGGGGCGGCCGGAAAACCGGCCGCCGGTGGAAGAGGAAGAACCGCGGCCGGTCGGCCGCGGCGGAGCAGCTAGGGGCGCCGGCCTCACCGGCGCCGGAAATCAGGATGGCCGCGGCCCTACGGCCGCGGCGGAGCAGCCAGGGGCGGCCGGCCTCGCCGGCCGCCGGAGATCGGAGAAGAGCCGCGGCTACGGCCGCGGCGGAGAAGAGGAAGGCGGCCGGCCGCCGGTTTGGATAGGAGGTGGGACCCACGGGTCCCGCGTGAGGAAAGAAACGGCCGGCCTTAGGCCGGCCGATATCCGAAAAAGGGGGGTTACACCACCCGCGTGCGGCACATGCGCGGCTCCCTGGTCGCGCCGCCATTGGCCGGGCCAGTTCCAGCGGACCGGGTCGGGTCGACCCGGAACGGGTCGACCCGGTTCGGGTCAGACCAGGGGGGGTCGGGCCGGGTCGGCCCGGACCCGGACCCCCGTTTTCGAGACAGTTTCGGTCTTTTGGCCATAACATGAGCCACGGACCTCCGATCGACGAACCGTCCGCGGCATTGCGATTCTTGGATCGAGACGGTCGATTCGGTATATCGCACTCAAAGTTTCGGAACACTTTGAGTTCGGCCAGGTTGGTTCGTTCACGAAACCAACCGGGCCTTCAGAGCGGAAATGCTCATATCTTGAGCTACGAACGTCCGATTGACGTGCCGTCAGCTTTGTTGTGTTCCTCTTAGTGAGACGGATCTTTTGGAATACTCCGCCCGAGGTTTGGATGCAGGTGGAGTACGATCGGGTTGGTTTTGCCTTAAAAACCAACCGGGCCCCGGGGACGAAAATGCCAATAACTCTCAGACCGGGCGTCCGATCGACGCGCCGTCTGTTGCATTGAGTTCCTGTTGACGATACGGAACTTTTGGATACATCAACTCTGGACTTTGTGACAGTTGATGTATCAGCCTCTCGGCTCGTGGAGCGGACCCTCCGAACGAGCTTGCTGTGTGCGGGAACCCTAGTGCTGGCTGCGACTGTTACTGTGACTGCTACTGCTACTGCTACTACTACTGTGACTGCGACGACAACAGTACAGAGATCCTGTGTGGATTCGACGGCGACGACTACTGCACTCAGCGATCCTACGTGGATCTGTGCTACAGGTCCTGCGTGGGCCCGATCCTGTGTGGGTCCGATCCTGTGTAGGTCACTGCGGGGGTTAGTACCTATCGATCCTTCGTGGGTCCGACGACTTAGATGGTTCTTTGATCATCTTTAACGTCATCCGAAGAAGTATTCATGTGTGAGATGAATCTTCTGTTTTACTCGATAGAGGTGGTGCGCTTGGTTTTAGCGGCAGACCCGCGGTACTCGACTGGAGGAGTACCTCTGTAGGCTATTTGGGTGAGCGCCCGGTATTTGGCAGCAGACCCTCAGCGGACGGAGCGCCCGGTAGTTGGCGGCAGACCCACGGTACTCGACAGGAGGAGTACCTCAGCAGTCTTAGGTTAGTGAGCAGTATCTCAGAGTCGTGACAGGACACTGTACACTTCAGAGATGGGGCTCTTTAGTAGTTACGTTTTTTATAATGAAAATCCTGTGTGAGCTGAAACCTATTGCTTTCGTGTGTGGATTGTGTTGTGCAATCCTGTGTGGATTACGTTTTGCTTTCATGTGTGGAATACGTTTACTTTCCTGTGTGGACTGAGTTGTACTTGGGCTCAGAGGTTGGAGCGTATTTGAAATTGGTGACTTAGGTATATGTATGGGAATATACCTAAGCAGTGTCGGTTGTTACTTCGTGATTGTACCTTTCTTTGTGGTTTATCCTTTGTGGATTTTTGGAGACCTTCAGGGGTCTCGGGGTCCCTACTGAGTAGCTTATACTCACCCCTGCACGGGCTTTGCCCGCACTACGTTGTGTTGGTTGCAGATGACAGACAGCGTTGATCTTAGCTGAGGCTTGCAGAGCAGGACGGTACCTGGAGGAGGATCCCTGGGCGAGACGTGCTCGGAGAGGACGGCGGGACCCGTGGAGCAGTGGAGCTATCTGTACCCACCCTTCAGGTGGGATTTCCAGTGGACAGCACGGTGTAGCGGCTTTTACTTTTCAGTTGCTGTTTTTCCCTTTCGAGTTGTACTTTACTTTCAGTTTAGG
Source organism: Viscum album (assembly GCA_963277665.1). Lineage (NCBI taxonomy): Eukaryota > Viridiplantae > Streptophyta > Magnoliopsida > Santalales > Viscaceae > Viscum > Viscum album. The sequence goes on from OY728138.1 coordinate 1,323,070,731, forward strand.
TTTGTATACTGGCCCATTTACTTTTCCGCACTTTCAGTTGTACTCTGCTTTTGCTTAGTATTTACTTTCCGCTTGCTTACTCTATGGTGTTTGTTTACTTTACAAAGGCAATGCCTTCCCTTTTTACCGGGATTTACGCCTTGGTGCTAGTCGCCAGCCCCTGGCCTATGGAAGGCGGGCTTGGGGTAGTCACGGCACGGACCCCGAGGGCGGGTCGTGACATGGGGGCTGTCCAAGGGGGTGGGGGCCTATCCCGAGGGTTTGGGGGGTTGTCCGAGGGGTGGGGGCTGTCCAAGGGGTTGGGGGGGGGTGTCCAAGGGGGTTTCCAAAGGGGTGGGGGGTGGTGTCCAAGAGGGGTGGGGGTGCCCAAAGGGGTGGGGGTGCTGTCTAGATGGGGTGGGGGGCTGTCCAGGGGTTGGGGCTATCCAGAGGGGTGAGGGCTGTCCAAGGGGGTGGTGGTGTCCAGGGGCAGCCCAAGGGGGTGGGGGTGGTGTCCAGGGGGTGGGGGGGGGGGCTGTCCAAAGGGGTGGTGGTGTCTAGGGGGTGTCGAAGGGGGTGGGGGATAAGTGTCAGTTGGGATTGACTACTACATCGTGGTTTGTGAGATTATGACATGATGATTGTATTGATTCATGGATATTACTGTTGCAATATGATTCTATTTGGTTATATATATTTTGACCAGTCAATGACTATGAGAAAATTATGGGTTATGGGGGAGAACATGTCATGGTTTTCAAATATGCGTAGTTATCCTGACCCCATTGTGCCGTGATGATTGGATTTACATTGTGATTTTCTCCATCCGAGTTTTGATTTTAAATTTGATTTGATTCTTAGGTTTACTCCATTTTCTCCAATTTTCTATCAACTCTTAGAGGCCCCAGGATTTTCTTTGTTTCCATGGAATTTATAACTATTATATCTAACTATATTTTCTTTTTAAAATTATATTCAAACATATTTTTTAAATAAACATAGATTTGTTTTATATTTCAAAATTCTTTTACATTAAAATTATGAATTTTTCATATAAACATATATTTGTATTATCTTAAAAAGATGTATAATTTTGATATTTGTTATAGGTAATAATGAGTCGAATTTAGATTATGGCTCATCGAATGAGCAATGAATATGAGGAAGGTGTTGATGCCTTTTTGGAATTTGCTAAACGAAATGTTCCAAGTAGTTACATTTTTTTCTATCTATTCCTGAAATTTTTTAATATGAAGAAGTTGAAAAGTAGAGAGATAAAAGATCATATGATTTTTCATGGTTTTAATCCGAGTTATAGCCCTTGGATTTTCCATGGTGAAACTAGACAGAATGTCACTGATGACGATGATTTGAAAGATGGTGACTCTGATGGAATTGAAGAAATGATTCGTGATATTACAGCAGAACAAATTGAGATAGAACCGATAGTTTCACGTCTATATGGTGATGCAGAAAAACCATTATATCCTACTTGTACAGATTTTACTGTTTTTTTGTTGGTCTTACAATTGATTAACCTAAAGGAGAAACATGGATGGAGTGACAGAAGTTTTACAGAGCTGCTACAATTGATGAAAGACATTCTTCCAAAAGATAATGATCTTCCAGATTCACATTATAAGGCCAAGAAAATATTATGCCCGATGGGATTGGGATAAAAGAAAATACATGTATGTCTGAATGACTATAAGATATATAGGAAGGAATATGAATTTCTATCAGGGTGTCCTAAATGTGGGACATCACGGTATAAGGTGAAAGAAAAATCACAGGTTGGTGTACAGATTGCAAAGATCCCTTCAAAGGTATTTTGGTATCTTCCTATAATTCATAGTTTCAAACGTTTAATTGATAATTCACATGATGCAAAAAGGTTAAGATGGCATGATGATGAGCGGTTATGTGATGGAAAAATACTTCATCTAGATCATTGTCCACAATGGAAGAAAATTGATGAGCAGTATCCTATATTTGGAAATGAAATTAGAAATCTCAGACTTGGGTTGTGCACAGATAGAATGAATCCATACCGGACCCTCAGTAGCACACATAGTTCCTGGAATATTTTATTGGTAATTTATAACCTCTCTCCTATAGTTTGTATGAATCACAAATATGTCATGTTGAGTATAATCACCTCTGGTCCGAAGCAACCCGACAATGATATTTATGTTTTCTTGTCACCGTTGATTGATGATTTGAAACTTTTATGGGAGGATGGTATTAGGGTGTATGATTCTTATAAAATAGAATATTTCCAACTACATGCAGTGCATCTGTTCACTATAAATGACTTCACAACATATGGAAATTTGTTTGGATACAGTGTTAAAGGGCATAAAGCATTTCCAATTTTCGAACAACAGACGTCATATTGTCAATTGCATCATGGGAGGAAAATAGTGTACATGGGTCATCGAAAGTTTTTTCCTATAGACCAATCTTAAAGAAGACTAAAAAAGGAATTCAATGGCTCACAAGAATTTAATATTGCTCCAAAACCATTATCCCCTGATCTGTATTTTGAGAGGGTGAAAAACCTGGATGTGACATTGGGAAAGACACAGAAATCTGGTAATGATAGACATATTTGGAAGAAAAGGTCAATATTTTTTGAGCTACCATATTAGAGATATCATGAAGTTAAACATAATATTGATGTCATGCACGTGGAGAAGAATATATGTGATAGTTTGATTGGAACATTGTTAGATATTAAAGGAAATACAAAAGATGGGTTGAATGCAAGATTAGACTTACTATCAATGGGAATACGTTTGGAATTAGCTCCCACTCTTAATGGAAGATGAACATTTCTTCCCCCGGCTTATCATACATTATCGAAGAGGGAGAAAATTTGCTTTTGTTAGTGTCTTCATGGTATCAATGTGCCTCAAGGATATTCTTCAAATGTAAAAAAATCTGTCTCATTAAAGGACATGAAGTTGATTGGTATGAAATCTCATGATTCTCACATCAGGATGCAACAAATTCAACCAGTTTCATTGCATGGAATATTTCCCATCTGTGTCAGAAAGACTATAATAATGTTTTGTTATTTTTTCAATTCAATTTGTAATATGGTGATTGATGTGAATGATTTGAACATTTTGGAAAAGGATGCAGTTTTTATACTTTTTCAATAGGAAATGTATTTTCCTACAACATTTTTTTGATATAATAGTGCATTTAATGATTCATCTGGTTTGAGAAATAATGATTTGTGGACCTGTATATATTCATTGGATGTATCCTTTTGAATGTTATATGAAAATATTGAAGGGGTATATTAAGAATCCATATCGACCTGAAGCCTCCATTATTGAAAAGTATATTTCTGAGGAGGCTGCAGAGTTTTGTACGATCTACTTGGATGCGGTGCAACACATAGGTTCACCTCCATCTCTCTATGAATGAGTTAATAATGATGGAAATGGGATTCGTGGATTCAAAGTAAAATCTTTGTTAGCTGAACAGATGAAGAAGTTAGAATCATACCTCTTGAATAGCATATATGATGCTCAACCATATATCACATTGCATATTAATGAGTTGAAACAATGTCATCCAAAGAAGAAAGAAATGTGGATTTTGAATGAGCACAACAAAAGTTTTTGTCATGGTTTAAAAAGACCTTTCTTGCTAGATCATATGTATCAGAGACATTAAAATGGATAGTGGGTGGTCCATGTTTAAATGTGATAACATGGTCCGGTTTTGACATTAATGGATATACATTTCACACGAAAGCTCAGGACAATAGAAGTGCAATTCAGAATAGTGGTGTATTGGATTTTGCAGAAGCGGTGCATTTTTCTAGTGCAAAGAACAAAAACCCAATTTCTGCATCCAGTTTATATTATGGAGTGATTGAAGACATATGGGAGGTGGATTACTTTAAAATTAATGTTCTTGTTTTTAACTGTAAATGGTTTATCGGTAACAATAGTGTCAGACACGATGAATTTGGAATGATAGTTGTTAATATGAATAGATTGGAAGACACAACTGATTCTTTTATAATGGAAACACATGAAAAACAATTTTTCTATGTAGTAGATCAATCAGATATGTAGTGGGTTGTTGTTTTACAAGGGAAAAAACAATATGTTGCTGAGGATTAACTTGATAAAGATGCTGATTTATGTGAGATCCCTACTTCCAAGGAAAGATTAACAGAACATAATGATGAGCATGTTGAAGACATGGTTTGTGCCATAATGAACGATCATAGTGATGGAATTTGGGAAAACAATCCATTTGTACATTCCTAACATTTCAGGTAACATTTGTTTATTTCTTGTTTACATTTGTTATTTTCATAAAATAGTAGATATTGTATGTTTTTTATTTATTAAAACATGTATTAAAAAAATAAGTATATGTTTTTGTTTGTTTTATTTTTGTTTAGTTTACTTTAGCATGTTTACCATTACATTAATTATATATCTATTGTTTTTGTTCAGTGAAAATTATTTTACCATGTTTACCATGTTTACCAGGTTTACTATGTTTTAATTTTGTTTAGTTTACTTTATCATGCTTACCTTTACATAAATTATATATCTATTATTTTGTTTCAGTGACAATTACTTTACAATGTTTACTATGTTTACCCGGTTTACCATGTTTACCATCTTGACAATATTTACCAACTCTACCATTGTTTAACATGCTTACCATATTAACCATGTTTACTATTACATAACTTAGTACAATTTTCTATTTTCTGATTACAGTAGTATTAAAATATTTGAATATTTATATTTGTGAACTAATGTTTGTTTTTTTGATTTGAATGATAATGACAGATCAATCAGTTGATCAACCACATGATTCTGGAGATGAGCATATTGGTAATACCATTGGGATGAACATTCAGAAGCTCCTCTTGATGTTCCCCAATCTTCCTCATGTGCTCCCATTACTACAAAGAGTTCAAGAGTTGGTAAACGTGGGTGCACATGTTTAACAAAATCATCACTTGCCCGTACGCAGGATCAGAGGATACTCGTTGAGTTTGATGGGGATGATATTAATAGAGGTAAAAATGAAAAAGATTTTAACAGTTTTATATCCACTCAGGGTAAGAGGAAAGTAATCATTTTGTATGATGACTGGAGAAGTGTAGACAAAGCGATAATCTCTCAGTTGTGGGAGATGATTTTGGTAAGATCTTTTTCTATTGTTTCCCTTTCTTTAAATGTTTATAGTATATATAATATGTTTAACCTCTTCTTTATCAGATAAAATTTGATATTCCTGACACTGGAGGAGTTAGGAAGAAATGATTATCGATGGCTGCCAGGAGATGGTAGGATTTCAAATCAACCCTCACATATGATTTCATTTCTGGTCATAGGAGTTATGACAATCCATGTCGTATATATCCTTTCATCGATGAAGACACATGGGGACAGTTTGTTGAAAGTAGAAGAAAATAATCATTTTTGGGAAGGGAAATGTAATCTTTTTTAAGCTTTCTTATATAAATGATCTTATTACTATTTTGTTAATGATTTCTTATTCTTAATTTATAGAAAACAAGGAAATCTCATTAGGAGATCCAATCTAAAAATGTATACCCTCATAGTTTATCTTGGGGAGGATATACATTATTGGAAGAACAAATGATGGTGGAAAAATTAAAAAAACTAAGAGCTGAGTCTTTAAGCTCTAGATAGGTGGCCCCTCCATCCCCTCCATATAGACACGAAAAATGAAAGAGAGCCCGGATGGGCAAAAAAGGGCAATATCTTTCGAAAGATTTGAGAATCGTAGCTGAGAGGATTGTAAGATATCTATTTTATTTATTTAATTTTACTATTTTATTTATAAAATTTTAATCATTACAGAAATGTTCAATTAATTAATACATGATTCTATTGAGGAGCAGAGCTCACAAGGGGTATTTACAGCCACTGGGAGGCAAGATATTTTATCTACAGCATTGGGAAAGCCCGAACATCCTGGTCGTGTACGTGGATATCTGGTAGGTGTATCGGTAAGAAAAGTGGTGCCACATTTTTCAACTACTTACATTGGGGGTGTTTATAAAAAAAATAGAATCCTTGGAGGCTGAAGTTTATAATATTAATGCGATAATGGAGGAAAAGATTAGTGCGTCAGTATAGTCTATGTTTGTAGACATGAAAAGAAATTTTCAGATTGCAGCTACCACTCCTCCACCTCCCCTTACAAACCCCATTATTTATCCTCCACCTCCTCCAGTAGCTCCCACTCCCCTAACTCAGCCCGCGGACCCCATTTTTATTCTACTCCTCTTCCAAAACTTCCTAATTATTGAGAGTTGTATGTTGATGATCCTCAACATCATATAGTTTCATATGGGTTGGTATATTGTATAGGAGATACAGTTCATCATCAATAATTATATGTAGAGAATCAGTGGGTCATTATACAAGATATTATAGATAGATCAGCTCGAGTACCATTACCTATAGATGAGGTGACTACGGTTGGACATAGTATCAGCCATTTTTTAATTTGGCCATCTATACTTCTTCGACACATTACCATAGAGGTATGTATGTTATATCTTCTATTTTTTATTATTAAATTTGTATTATCATTTGAAAACTAATATATTTTTCTATTTATTTTTACAGGAATACATCAAAGGTAAATAAATACTGAATCGACAATAACAAAGACAAATGGCTATGACATCAGATACAAATTTTAGTGGTTTTGACATATTTTCAACATATTCCAATATGTTGGCGGATCATTATGAGTTTCCAATGGAAACTCAGGTTTGTGGACGTGCAATAACTGTGTAGATTATGAATGTTGATATCATGGAGCTTGTTACTGGAGATAAGTTGGGAATCAACGTGGTTCCAATTTTTTCCATGTAAGTCTTAACACCTTTTCCTTGCGTTATATTTATTAAAAATTTATAATTATGTCTATTTTGTATTAGGTATCTTTATAACATTTGTGATAAGAATGGGAGGATAGATGTATTTGGGTTAATGGAACCGCATTTGATTTCCCCTGAAGCATGTGCATTGGATGAGGAACAAAGAATGGTGTATATTGCTGAAAGACATGAACAGAATATAGTAACATAATGTTGGATGATGCCTTTTTGTGAGAGGTATGAAACACATCTCTCTCAAAGAGTTCATTATTTTTTAACATAAAAAACTACTAACCATAATTTTTTTATCAGTGATCATTGGATGTTAGGGGTTTTTTGACCAAGAGAGAAGAGACTTTATTGGATATGATCTGTCCATGGTGATGTGTGGGAAAGTTTTATGAAAATGTTGGAAAAGTATGTTTCAATTTATCAATAGTTCTCTATATTATAATGAATTTTAAATTTATCCCATTCGTATTATTTTATAATAGGGGATGGGTCTACATTCGAAAAAACACAATGAAATGGAGTGTGAAGATAAAATATGTAAATGTAAAGGTAAATATCCATTTATAATTTTTACTATTTGATTTATTACATATAAATAATATATTGAATTTAAATTGATTCAAACAGAATTTTTATGAACAACAATGCCTCACAAAATGCAGATATTTTATGTTAAGATTTATGTATGAAATAATAACAACTGGGACAGTTGTGAACTTTGACCTGGTAAGATTTCCTTTTAAAATTTTCCATAGTATTTCATTTGATTTATTCATTATACACGTTAACTACTATCCTTTTAATTTGTAGCTATTTGATGACCCTCAACCCTATAGTGTTGAAGACGTCAAACACTTACAAGTGGAATGATCAAATTATTTTATAGGTTTGATTGATTTTTAGTTGTTTGAAGTGTAAAATGTAATTTTGAATACTATCATTGATATTGTGTATTTGGTAGTCGTTTAGGTTGGATTTAGTTTTTAAGTTGACATTGTATGTTTTGAATTTTATATATGTGAATATTTAATTTTTCTATACTTCTTGTTTTGGCCTACTTATGCTGGGTTTTCCGGTATGTATTCTGGTCTGGGGGGAGAGGTTCCAAGGGTGGGGGGGGGGATGTTTAATGGGGTTGGGGGGGGGGGGGGTATCATGGGTGTCCATGAGAGTGGGGGGGGGGGGAGTCCAAGTGGGTGGGAGTGTTTCCATGAGGGTGGAAGGGTTGTCCAAGGGAGTGGGGGGCTGTCCAGGGGGTGTCTAGGGGTGTTGGGGTGTCCTGTGGGGTGAGGGGGTTTCCGGGGGTGTGGGAGGGCTGTCCAGTGGGGGGGGGGGTCCAGGGTGTCCATGGGGATGGGGGCAGTCCAGGGGGGAGAGGAGGCGCCGCCATCCCTTGGGGGGTTGAATGCCGCTGGAAGGTACTCATCACTGCCACATGTGAAACATTTTGGGATCTCAAGCTTCGTATGTGGGAGTGATGAGTACCTTCAAGTAGAATTCTCTCGAGGGATGGCGACGCCTCCTCTCCCAACACTAGCTATCCATGGGCTGTTTAGGGGTTGGGGGGTAGTCCTGGGGTGTCCAAGGGGTGGGGGTGTTCAGGGGGGTGGGGGGGGGGGTCGTCAAGGGGTGTTGGGGGATGTCCTGGGGGTGGGGGCAGTCCAGGGGTGTGCTGGGGGGGGGGGTGTGGTGGGGGTTGTCCAGTGTAGTGTGGGGGTTCTGGTATATTTTTGGTAACTTTTTGGTCTGTTTCAGGGGTGTGGGAGGGCTATCCAGGGGTGTGTGAGTGTTGTCCAAGGGGTTGGAGTATACAAGAGGTTGGGGGGATGTCCATGGGGTGGTGGTGATGTCCAGGGGTGTGGGGGGGGGGGGGGTCCAGGGGTATTGTGGGGGTAGTCGGGTGAGAGGGTTCTGGTCTATTTTTGGAAACTTTTTGGTCCTGTTTCAGGGGCGTGGGAGGGCTATCCAGGGGTGTGGGAGTGCTGTACAGGGGGTGGGGGGATAAATGAGAGGGGGGGGGGGGGTTTCCAGGGGTGTGTGGGGCGGTCCAGGCTGTGGTGGGTATGTCCAGGGGTGTTTGGGGCTATCCATGGGGTCGGGGGGCAGTCCAGGGGTGTGGGGGGTTTTCCAGGGGTGTGGTGGGGGCTATCCCGTGGGGTGAGGGGGGCTGTCTAGGGGGTTGTCCAGTGGGGTAAGTTTTAAATGTTATCAATCTAAATTCTTAATTTTTCTTTGGTTCTTGTTTTGGTTTACATCTGTTTTTTCTGGTACGAATTCTTTGTTTGGTTTTTGGTAGTTTTTGGGGAGAGCATAGGACTGATTTCTATTTTTTTTAAAATTTGGTTTTTCACATTGGTTATTTAATAACTGATGTGATAAACCCTCCCCCCTAGTTTATCATGTCAGTTATTTAATATCCGACCTGATAAACCCTCCCCCCTGGTTTATCACATCAGTTATTTAATAACTGACATGATAAAAGCATGGGAAATGGTTTATCACGTCCGTTATTTTATAACCGTCATGATAAAAAACCCCCGCTCTGGTTTATCACGTTTGTTATTTAATAACCGACATGATAAACCCTCCCCCCCTGGTTTTTCAAGTCGGTTATTTAATAACTGACATGATAAAAGCCTGGGAAATGGTTTATCACGTCGGTAATCTCATAAATGACGTGATAAACCCTCCCCCTGGGTTTTCACGTCGTTTATTTAATAACTGACAAGATAAAATCCTGGGAAATGGTTTATCACGTCGGTTATTAAATAACCAACATCATAAACACCATGATGTTATGTTTTTTACGTCAGTTTTTAAATAACCGACGTAAAAAAATACGTATAATGTCGTCCGTGTTAACGTCAGCTAAAAATGGATGTAAAAAATAAAAAATAACCGACGTAAATGTCGTTTTTTGCACTAGTGGTTTCTTCTGACTAAGACTTTGGGTTATCTCCATTTATTTCAAAAATTATTTATTGTTCATGGACATGAAATAGAGCCTGATAAATTGAAATGAAAAAATATATATAAATAAAAAACACAACAAATTACAAGAATATTAATAATTCTACTCATATATTTTAAAGTAATATATAATTAATATTAGACCAATATTAACTTTTTTTGGTTTTAAAACACCTCACCCTTCTAAGAAATGAGAATATTATTCCTATTATTTTAATTATTCATAAGGATCACCACATATCTAGAAATATACCCAAGGATCCATCCATAAAATCAGACAGCATCATTAATAGGCACCCCAAACACATCAAATGGGTTGGACATTTTAAAGCATCCCAAGTACCATACATTTTTTGCATTCATATTCCGCTATTATTTATATAATCCTAAAAACTTCATGAAATATTTAATAAAAATATTTATTTTTTTATAGTGACATACATTATGAAAATAAAAATCCTTCAATATCTCCTAGAATGTAGAGTCAGTAGTTGTACACCCACTACAGGTGTATCAGATGATGGGATATCAACATTAGTTAGGGAAGTATATGGATTACTAATAGTGTCTAGTATAGTGTAAACACTTAGGTACACTAAATGGGTTGGAATATATGATGGTCACAAAGATATGAATTTTGTAGTGTCTTATTTATTTTTTCTTAACATTCCTACTTTACAAACTAGTTTGAACATATTCAATTTACACAGAAATTGAAAATGTAAAATAATTACAGACTGATATATAATATAATAAAATAAAATGTATTTGAAGAGTATAATAATATTATAAATGATGAATTAATCTTTTAAATGTTTTATTATATCAATATAATCTAACACAAAATATATTATAACTATAATATATTGTGAAACTATATAATCGTAATGAATTAATCCATACAACACTACATTATATTATTATTTATCTCACAATTATTTCATTAAAACAAACAAAAATATATAAAAACTTATAATATATACATAAAATTATATTTAAACCATTTTTACATTAAAAATAAAAAATAATTAATGTTATAAAAGTCTAATATAGAGACATCACCAATTATTATATTCAATTATCTTTATCTTCATTATCAATATTATTATCACCCTCTTTGGATAACATCACTTCATCATTTTACATTGGATTTCAAGTAACAATGTTTCAATATTTTCACTGAAAAACTATTCTAAATTTTTTGTTGATGAGGTTTGCTATAAAAAATATTACTTTAGCTTCATCACCCCTACAAAATAAGTCTCTTTGTTTTAAGTATAGAAAAACACGATAACCTTTATGTACATTATCATACACATAATATATCATTTTATCCTTTGAATATGAGGTATATGGATCAGGATTGACATTTTCACTATTATAGATTATGTTGTTGAATTTGAAACAATTAAAATCAAATGACTCTTTTGTTATAGCCCTGTGAATGTTGACAAAATTTTATTTGAATAACACAATTTAAAATTGACCATGATAGTTTAATTTAATGATATAAATAAAATTTACATATCATCTCACATTTTAATTTTGAATAGACCAATATTTTTTATTTTTTAATATTTCTTTGTAATCAATTGTTCAATACATAAATCCATTGATATTGTAACTATCAAATCAACTTTATATCCATTGAGGAACTTAATCAAGAAACACAAAATCCTTCCTAATTGTAGCACAATTATTAACCTTCATGATATATAAAAAATGATATAAAATATTATTATTTATATAAACTAAATAATAACACATTAATATAATTAACTTGAGTATGTACTTAAATGATATACGAACTGTAAAGCCCCGACCATAGATACCCAGAGTCGGTGCATTATTACATAACATTTGCATGATCACAAGAAAGATCAAATTTCTAAAGACCGATTAGTTTAGTAGTCATGGAATAACTAGATACATTAATAAAGTTTACATGACATCATAAAATGAAAACTACAACAATATAGTCTCCATAGTCCACACTCTTATCCCCTCATACTGTCCCTGCAGTTCATTCATAAATTACTTCTTCACATCCTAGGAAAAATAAAACATAGAAAAGGGGTGATCTCAAATGCCCAGTAAGGATAACAATATATCGGGAACTTTCATAAATAAGAATAAACATTTAAGGGAATTTATAACTAAAACAAAAGCCTTTTAAACTTGAACATCAACATAGTATGGAAAAAATAAAATTAAATAATGCCATTTACTTATTCACATGGATATTCTACTAATCAAATAATCACATGCAATATCAATAAAAACATTCAAAATGATGGAATGCATAATGCCAGACTATTATAACCACATAGTCAAGGCCTCATGCCAAGACTACAAATAAGATTTTTTCAAGGCCTTGTGCCAAGACACTAGTTTGTCTCATGAGACCTACCAATGCATCGAGGAGCTATAGCGGGCTCCACCTGTCACATATTAAGTCCAATTCATTCCTCATATGAATAGGATTAAACATAACACAAACATTCCTATTAAAACAAGCATACGAAATGTCAATACTTTCTCCATAAACCATTAATGGAATAAAAATAACACTTCCAATGTCAAACAAATCACAAAAACTTCAATACAATATGGAAGTTTTGTATCCTAATAAATTAACTTCAAATAAACGTAAAATCCATCAATTGACGTTGACATAGATGAAATCAAAACTATTTGAGAGAAATATCCCTTTTTTTGAAGTCATTTAAAAGTCACATAATTATAAAATAAAACATTTACTTTGAAAATTTTCTTATAAGCTTGTAAGGGAAGCTTTGAAGATTTTATAATTACAGAAAATAGCTGCACCCACTGTATAAGTTAAAAAAACATTCTTACCTTAATTCTGTTGAAAAGGTTAAAAAGGGCCTTGTTTGGAAAACGAAGGAAATATTCCTTTATAAACCACTTATAAAAGTCAACAAGGGTATAAATGACTTGAACCCATATTCTAGTAAATAGTAAAAATGTTTTGAAATACTTTTTCAAGAAACATGGATGTGGATGATAATGAGGTCCCAGTAGATTATTACGTATAAACAACCTCAGATAATGAAGGGATTGTGAAATAAACCCTTACCTAGTACTTTTCCTTGGTTGAGGGTAGGTTAACCTCCTGTATAATGGTGAAATAATTGTTATTAAATTTCAAAAGAATCATATACATTAATATGATATCATATATGATCTTTTAATATTGCTTTGTTAATAATATCTTAAAATTATCGTTGTTTCAGGTGTTAACTTACTCGTTTTCTTTTATATGTTTTGTTACATAATCCATGTTTGTTACAGATAGGTTATCTTATTCATATCCAGAATTATATCAAGTCCTTAAAAATTATTTTTAATCATCAAATGAGAATTATACTTGAATGGATATGATGGAGAATGAATCTCATCGCATTCTTGCACTGCGGAAAAAAATGCTTATTGCGACGGGTTATTTGCGACGAGCTTTATTCTCGTCGTAAAAACTCCGATGAAAAGCTTATTTGCGGCGGGAATATATTCCCATCGCAAATGGTCAATTATTTGTGATGGAAATACATGACTGGTCACAATTGCAATGGCACGGTTTGCATGCCAAAATGTGGGAAGCCTATTTGCGACAGGTAGAAGGCTACCCGTCGCAAGCACCCGGCGGTGGTAAATAGTATTTGCGACGGGGCAATTGCCCTATCGCAAAAAATTATTCACTAGGTGTTATTTGATATGGGTCCCGTCACCAATACCATCCGATGTAAAGCCTATTTGTAACGGCCACCTTCGACCTGTCGGAAATACCCGACGGTGGGAAATATTATTTGCGACGGGTAAATTTTCCCGTCGCAAAAAAGTATTCATCGGGTGGTATTTTTGACGGGCCCCGTCGCAAATACCGGCGGCGGTAAATAGGAATTTGAGATGGGGATATCCGCTCATTGATACTGGTGTGTCATTTGCGATGGGCCCATCGCAAAAACCCTTTTACCCGCCGCCCGTAATTAATGCGGGTGAAGGTATTTGCGACGGGCCCCGTCGCCAATACCGGCGGAAGTAAATAGGACTTTGCGACGGGGATATCCGCCCATCGCTAATAGTGGATATTTACGACGGGCCCATCACAAAAACCCTTTTAACCGCCGCCCGTATTTAATGCGTGTGAAGGTATTTGCGACGGCCTCCGTTGCCAATACCGGCGACGATAAATAGGACTTTGTGACAGGGATATCTGCACGTCGCTAATAGTGGCTATTTGCAACGGGCCCGTCCCAAAAAACCTTTTACCCGCCTCCCGTATTTAATGCGGGCGAAGGTATTTGCGACGGTATCCCGTCGCAATACCTAGTAGTTGCGACGAGATACCATCGCAAATACGACCATCACAAATAATCTAACCTATATATACACCCCAACTGTTTTTTTCACAACATTCAGATCTCTATTCTTCTCTCTCTCTCTAATTTTCAGTTCTGAGTAGAATTATTTTGTTTTAATTTTTTCTTTCGTTAAGAGTAAGGAAGGAGTTAGAAGGTGCAGATTCATTCAAAATATCAATTATATTTATATTTTTTTTTAATTGGTAAATTATTTTTAATTGTTAATTTTTTTAATATAATGTTTAGTCATATAATTAGATTATGTGGTTCTACAAAATAATCCTTGTCTGGATACAAAAAAGTAGAGGTGTCTCTGGCACAAATGTACCAAGGAGTGAAAACTCTGACAAGGTGTTTCGAGCTTAACTCGGGGTAACCTGGTACATGACAACGAACCTTACTGCACTCTTGGTTCGACACTCCCGGGGGATGTTTTGGTAATAATAAGAAATAAATATATAATTATCAAATAATTAAGATATAATTAGATATAATTAGATTTAATTAAAATAATTATCAAATAATTAGGAAATAATTAGATTTAATTGATTAGAAATAATTAAGAAACATTTATAATAATTAGGAAACAATTATAATAATTAGGAAAAAATTAGATTTAATTAGGAAACAATTAGATTTAATTAGGAAACTATTAGATTTAATAAGGAAACAATTAGAATCATAAAAAATATATATCTATACATAATAGTTATTTTCAACTGTTTGCTAATAACAATCATTTCATGTTTCAGATGGACTCGTAAACGTATCGTCAGTTGCTGGAGGATGATCTACCTATGGATGATGAGGTTTTTGATTCATCTAACCCTTTGGCTGTTGGCACTACAGGGAGCACTCGGAGGGGGCGTGGTCTTGCCAGACTGATGATTCCAGATCCTATCCCGGAGCGACGTCCACCTCTTGGTTTTGATGCGCACACACGGTGGTATGGTAACCTGTGTATTTTAGTTATCTTTTATTATAATTTATTAACATTCTAATTGTTGGATTATTTGTTCTTTTTCCACAGTTTTATGCATATAGCTATTGGACAGGGGATCCCTATCTTGCGCAATTATTTTTCTCAGCCCTGGCTCACATGGGATCAGATTCCCACTGATGTGCAGGCTGCCATGTTCGATAATTGGTTGGTACATAATTAAACATTATTTATTTTGAAATTTAATTAATTAATAACATTATATTAGAGTTTTTGGTATCCCATAAATGTGAGCATGTTTGCCACCATCCACGCGGAATGGGTGGTGTCTATGCGTGACCATTTCCGTCAGTTTTTGCATAATTTGAGAAAGACGACTGTGAAGAAAGCCGGAGTGACAGAATTTGATGAGTCCTGTAGAGCCCACCAACCAGAGTAAAATTAATCTCACGTTTGGGATGGATTATGTACACACTGGTTGGGTGGTGGGTTTCAAAGGAGATCTGCATTGGGTCGACAGAATCGGGGGAGACAAGAGGTGACGCATCGAGCCGGTAGTCGTAAATTCAGTGTGCATAGAGAGCATCTGGTGAGTACATTTTTTTAATATTTTAAACAAATTTAAATACAAGAAGTTTATTTTATATTCATATAGGAAGCCGAGCAGCCTAGTATTTCGGCATACGACGTTTATCGGAGGATGCACACTGACCCGACTACTAGAGAGATTAGAGGTGACTGCCAGCGTCAGATTGTGGTCAGTATTATTTTCTTTTTAGTTTGCAAATTAAATGCATATAATATTTTCATTATTTTAATTTATAATTGAAACTTAAGGAGTCATATGAGGCCACGACCTCTCAGACACAGGCTGAGAGTCAAGATGAGACGAGTGATCAGACTAGTGCCCACCATTTTGATGAGACGGCATGAATGTAGACGACCCAATATGGCTTCAAAAAGGGCCGAGTAGTTGGTATCAGCTCTCATTTGACCCTTGCAGCTTATTATGGTATTGTTGTGATGTCGGTGTCCAGCTCGAGAGGAGCTCATGGAGAGACATCTTCTTCTGCCTCACAGTATCAGGAGTAGCTACATGCTCAGAGTCAGCTTATAGAGGATTTGCGTCATGGGCAGGAGCAGACGCGTCAGCAACACAATGAGGAGATGCATCGATGGCAGGAGCAGATGTGTCAGCAGCAGGATGAGGAGAGACGTCGATATGATGAGCAACATCAGGAGTATATGGAGTATATGCGTCGTCTGACTCATTGTTTAGCGATGGAGTTTCCTTCACCACTTCCTCCAGGTCCTTCAGGTCCTCCAGATTATCCACCCCTAGTGAATTTTTTAGATGTAATAAACATTTGAATTCGTAGTTTTTTGTCATATTAACTATTTACAATTCCTCTTTCATATTGGTACGAATATTACATGATTTAATTTGTTTTTATTTTTTTTAATATTTTATTACTTATTAGAATTATTTTTAATGTCTGGTTATTTTAGTAATATTAGTTTTAATATTTTATATTTATTGTTAATATTGAGAAGTTTATAATTTTATAATTTTATTAATATTAATATTATTAATATTATTTTTTCATAAATATGTATGTTTATTTTAATAATAATATTATTATATTAATTTTTTATATTAATAATATTAGTACTATTATTATTATTTTTTGATATTAATATTTCATAATATATAATATTATATTATTTATATTCATATTATTATTTTTTTGGATATTAATATTTCATAATTATATTATATATATATTTTTATTATTAATATTATAATAATATAATTTATTTATATTATTAATATTAATATTATAATAATATAATTTATTAATATTATTAATATTAATATTATTATTATATACATATTTTAATAATATTAATATTATATTAATTTTTTATATTATTAATATTAGTATTATTATACTATATTATATTATTTATATTCATATTATTATTATTTTATATTAATATTTCATAATTATATTTTATATATTTTTTATATTATTAATATAATTTTTATTTTTATATAATATTATACGATTTGTATTAATTTTATGATTTTTTTTATTTTTTTTACTATTTGTGACGGGAACATTTGCGACGGGATTTCCCGTCGTAAATGTTTTTTTTACTTTAACATTTGCGACGGGACAAATACCCGTCGGGAAAACATTTCTGCGACGGTCCATCGCAAATACCTTCGTCGCAAGTATTTTTTAAATTTTGCATTTGCGACAGGTTTCTGACCCGTCGCAACTAATATATCTACGATGGCCCGTTGCAAATACCTTTTTTATATATAAACAAAAACTCATTTGCGACGGGGGAAAAATATCATTGCAAATAATCTTTTTGCGACAGGACCGCCGCAAAAACACATATTTGCGACGCGGTTTTCGGCAACGGGCGATTTACGATGGAGCCTCGTAGCAAAAGACCTTTTGCGACGGGTTCCCGTCGCAAATCGCCCGTCGCAAGTATTCAGTTTTCCTGTAGTGGTGGGGACGGTAGTCCGTACGTACGCACGAGCGACAATATCATTCTTTTGAAATTAAAATAATATATAATTGGATTTTATATCATATATACATAATCATTATCATGTTATATTTATTATTTACATGTATTACACGTCATTATTATACCCATCCAAATAATAAATTATTGAATAACAATTACACCACGACGTGGAGACGGTATGTCGTACGTATGCACGTATGGTGACATGTCATTCAATGGATGGATAGAATACTGAATATGGTTGTACCATATTTATAATAACATCAAAGTATATATAAGATACTGGAGTTATTATTTTAGAATGGGAATAACAAAGAAAGAAGAAGTTGAAGAAGAAAGGAACTTGAAAGGGGGTGGTGAAAACATTACCTCTTCTTTGGGTTCTTCTTTTTGATTTGATCAAAAGGGCTCCTTATGTTGGATTTCTGATCAACTAAGGCCTCTAGGATGAATTGAGGGAATTTGAGAGAGTATTTGGGCAGGGGTTGGCAGAGCCAAAAGGCATTGAATGTGTGAATTAGTGAGAAGGGGGAGTGCCCTTTTATAAGAGGGGTGAGGGGCACCTTTGGAAAAGCTAGAAATATTATTTTATAATAAATTCATATTCGGATTATAATGGCTCCAAGGTGGATTATTTTAAAGTTAAGGTGGGGATGGGTCGAAAAAAAACTCCACCAATAGGATTTAGATAGGTTTTGGTAACTATATTAACCTTATCTTTAAGTATTAACTCTTAGTTAATTAGTTTCACTTTTACAATGTCTCTTTTTATTTTTATATTATATGGTTAATAAACTTTTTATATACGTCTAAGAGACCCCCAAGTGGTTCATTAATGACACAACTATCATGATATAAGTCTCTTGGCTGAACTTTATATTTTTAGAAATTGAATATCAATTAATAATATAATATTTGTTTTAAAAACTCTTTTATGTCAATTTTGACACTATTTGAAAAATTGATTTTTGTGAAAATAATAACAGAATGATTACTTCGAAAAAAGATAATTAAATCAATACTAACATGTCATATTAACCTAGAAAATTAGTTTAATTTATAAAAAGTCTCAAATTATATTTATTTTGGTAATTATAATATCAATTAATTTAATTTTTCCGTATTATGGTAATTACTGCATCATTATTCTGTCATAAATAAATTAAATTATTTAATGTCTAAAAATTATAAATAAAATACCATTATGTAGGAAATATTTTTACCTTTCTAATTAATATTTATAATCTAATTTATCTTATGTTTAACCATGTATTAAAAATGATTTAGTTATAAAACACTGATATTCCCTCTTTTGGCTCTTCTTTGAATTAAAAAATAATAAATGTCCTAATCTAATCCAATTGGACCTAAATGATAATATTTTATTCCTAATGTTGTTTTTTTTCGAGATAAACTTGTCCAATAGAATTAGGACATGTGTTAGAGTAATATTAATATCAATTTTACCCTTAATTACTCTATTTACTTTTAACCATGGTAAATAAAAGTAAAAAGTTATTATTCACCAAATATTATTTTCATCTCATTGAACCACATTTTTCTCCTTGATATTAACCGTGTCTCTTGGATTTTCAAAATTCCACTCACAGAAGCGGTAAAATTAAGTTTTATGAAAAATTCAGTTTTTTAACTGCCACTTAATGGTTTCACTATTCATCAAAAAATGATGTTTTTCTGAAAAATACCAAAAATTCACCATAGGCTAATTTCGATATTACAAATCCAAAAATGAAGTCCATTTTGAAAAATAAAATTTATAAATTTCAAAAAGTGGGTATTACTATTCATAACGGCTAGTTTGATTGGTTTTGGTGTATTAAAACTCCATGTTGCGTACAACACATGCTATTGCATTATTCAAAGAGAAGCGTGCCGTAGAAGCTTGGGGTGTTACATTCTCCCCTCCTTCTAATAATTTTGTCCTCAAAATTTCTTGAATACTATCACATGAAAAGACTCGGGTGGTTCTTCATCATAAGTTCCTCGGGTTCCCACGTTGCCTCTTCTATCTTATGGTTTCTCCATCGAACTTTTACCAGACGAGTCATCCGATTTCTTAGCACTTGTTCTCTCGTATCAAGAATCCTGATGGTCTCTTCGCAATAAGACAGATCATGTTTGAGTTCTAATTCTTCTTAGGTGTGTACATGCGTTGGGTCAGGCCTGTATTTCCTCAACAGAGATACATGGAACACATCGTGAACTTTGGAGA
This sequence comes from Viscum album, assembly GCA_963277665.1. NCBI lineage: Eukaryota > Viridiplantae > Streptophyta > Magnoliopsida > Santalales > Viscaceae > Viscum > Viscum album. The sequence continues at coordinate 1,323,090,704 of OY728138.1, forward strand.
GACTTGGCGGCATTGCCAATCGGTAAGCTATAGCCCCAATTTGTTCTAGAATTTCAAAAGGTCTGATGTACCTGGGACTCAATTTACCTTTCTTACCAAAACGTATGACTCCCTTCCCGGGAGATAACTTCATGAAAACATGATCACCTACTGGAAATTCCAAATCCATCCTTCGATTATCGGCATAGCTCTTCTGCTTACTTTGAGCTGCATTGATGTGGTTTTGGATTACCTTCACCTTTTCCATCGTTTCCTCCACTAGTTCTGGGCCTACACGTTTTCTTTCACCAACCTCATCCCAATAGGTTGGTGTGTGAAATCTCTTTCCATATAACGCTTCATATGGTGCCATCTGAATACTCGAATAGAAGCTATTGTTATAGGAAAATTATACAAGAGGTAAATATTGATCCCACATACCCTGAAAGTAAAGTTAGCATGATCTCAACATGTGTTCTAAGGTTTGAATAGTTCATTCTAATTGTCCATCTGTTTGAGGGTGGTAGGCAGTGCTCAAATGAAGTTCAGTATCCAAGGATTTCTGAAGACTTTTCCAAAATCTTGAAGTAAAACAGGGATCACGATCCGAAACAATCGATAGGGGTACTCCATGAAGTCTCACATATTCATCAATATATAGTCTTGCTAGACGTTCCAGTGGTAGATCTTCTCTTATAGAAAGAAAATGTGCTGACTTGGTAAGACGATCAACAATAACCCATATTGCATCGTTTCTTCTTGGAGACTTTGGTAGCCCCATGAAGAATTCCATCGTGATATTATCCCATTTCCACTCTGGTATGGGAAGTGGTTGCATGACTCCTCCAGGATGTTTCCTTCCATCTTTCACTCTTTGACAAACCATACATCTTGACACAAAATCAGAAATCCCCCTCTTCATGTTGTCCCACAAAAAATGTTCCTTCAAATATCTATATATTTTGGTGCTCCAAGGGTGTATAGAGAAATTGGAACTATGAGCATCATCCAACAATTCCCTTTTTAGATCTGGTATATGGGGAACACAAAGTCTCTTCCCAAATTTTAATGTTCCTTATTCATACACAAAGTCTCTCAATCTCCCATCATTCACAGCTTTAAACTTCTTCTAAAACTCTTCGTCATCGGTCTGAGAACTCTTTATCCTTTCTAGTAAAGATTGTTTGGAAAACATTTGAAAAAGCATTGATGTTTCACCTTCCATGGTTATTCCCATGTATATCTTCACTAGATCCATTAAAATTGGATCCCTTTCAATTATCATATTGTTCAAAACTCCATGATCTTTTCTTCTCAAAGCATCTGTCACCTTATTTGCCTTCCCCGGGTGCTAGTGTATCGTACAATCATAACCCTCGAGTAATTCAAGCCATCTCCTTTCCCTCATGTTGAGTTCTTTTTGTGAGAAAATATACATCAAACTCTTATGATTAGTATAAATATCACATTTTCACCAAATAGGTAGTGCCTCTATATATTCAAAGAAAAGATCACAGCTTCTAACTCGAGATCATGAGTAGGATAGTTTTGCTCATGAATTTTCAACTGTCGTGATGTATAGGCAATAACCCTATTATTCTGCATAAGGACACAACCAAGTCCATTTTTTGATGCATCACTATAAATAACGAACCCCTCATTCCAAGATGGTAGAGTCAATATAGGAGCATTGACTAATATTCTCTTCAGTTATTCAAAACATTCTTCACACTCTTTTGTCCAAACAAATGTAACCCCATTACATGTAAGCTTTGTTAATGGGTCAGCCAACCGGGTAAAATTCTGGACGAAACGTCAATAATAACCTGCTAAACCAATAAGACTATGTACCTGAGTTATACTCATTGGTGTAGGTCATTCTTGGATATCCTTGGTCTTAGAAGGATCAACAGAGATTCCATCTTTAGAGATAATACGGACAAGAAATGAAATCTCCTAAAGCCATAATTCACACTTGCTAAACATCCCATATAATTCATGTCTTCTTAGAGTCTTCAGGATAATGTGCAAGTTATTTTCATGATATTCGTAGCTTTTGGAGTATACCAATATATCATTAATAAATACCACCAAAAATTCATTTAGATATTCCTTGAAAACTCAATTCATCATATCCATGAATATAGAGGGTTCATTAGTCAATCCAAAAGGCATTACTATAAACTCGTAATTCCTGTACCTTGTTCGAAATGCTGTCTTAGGAATTTCTTCCTTCTTCAAACACAACTGATAGTATCCATATCGGAGGTAAATCTTTGAAAAGTATTGAGCTCCATGCAGTTGGTAAAATAAATCATCAATGTGAGGTAGGGGATAATTTTTCTTTATTGTTATATCATTGATCTCCTTGTAGTCAATACATAACCTCATAGAGCCATCTTTCTTTTTAACAAAAAGAACAGGGGATCCCCATGGAGAAATAGTAGGGAGAATAAATCCCTTATTACTCAATTCCTCTAGTTTTTTCTTTAGTTCAACTAATTCTACAGTGACCATTCTATAAGGGGTCTTTGATATTGGCCTTGATCCAGGAATTAAATCAATGGAAAAGTCAACTTCTCGTTCTGGAGGATGTCCAGGTAAATCATCCAGAAACACATATACATATTCTTTCACAATAGGTACATCCTCTATTTGGACATTTTTTCCTCACCCATTGTAATTTAATTCTCTTCCTCCCTAATAATTGAATATAGTTGAGCTACAGGGGGTGGATCTAGATAAGAATTAGGTGGTGACGATTCTGCTCTAAAGATAAGGTGTTCCCTATCATCATCATCAAAAATAGTAACCTCTTTCTTCTTATAATAAATATTCGCATCATGGTCCGAAACCCAATCCATACTAAGGATTTTATCAAACTCAATCATAGGTATGACGATGAGATCAACAGATAAAGAAAATTTATGTGCCTTAATGGGGACAGATTCACCAAACTTTGTTGTAATGATACTTCCCTTAGGAGTTTTAACTGACAACTCCCTTGTTAAATCAAATTGGAAATATCTAATTTTCTTAGCAAACTTGGAAGATATAAAACAATGCGATGATCCAGAATCAAATAATGCATTTGCTAAACTTGAGGAAACCATTTGATTACCTGCCACCATGTCTTTTGGTGCTTCTACCTCAGCAGTAGTGATAGCATAATCTTGGCCTTGATCCCTTGGCCTTTTATGAGGTAAGTTCCCCTGACGCTTAGGACATTCATTTTCATAATGTCCCATCTCCCTGCAATTGTAGCATTGGACATCAGTAGAATCCTTCTTCCCCTTGCAATCACGAGCTTGGTGGCCTTTTTCACCACACTTGTAACAGACTCTCGTTCCTTTTAAGCAAGTACCGAGGTGTTTCTTCCCACATTTACTGCAAGGTGGATATTCAACTTTTCCCTTATTCCCTTTATTTCCATGCCTAGATTGATCAGCAGATTTCTTTTTCTCTTACTTTGCTTTAAAGTCATATGAATTAGAGAATTCCTTCTCTCTCTTGATAGCACATGAGACAATGTCTTCGTACAATGAGAAGGATTTCGAGACTAATGCTCTACGGAGAAATGGTTTTAACCCATAAAATAAACGATCAATCTTACTTCTTGGGTTACGTATATAATCTCCAGCATACCTTGCTAACCATGTAAAGTTACCCTCATACATTGCGACACTCTCATCCTCCTTTTGTCTCAGACTCAGAAATTGTCTTTCCATATCTGCTCGATGGTCACGAGGAAAGTATTTTTCTAAAAACAGATCTTTGAACTCCCTCCATTCCATATTTGATACTTCATCATCTTCCTTTGTGTTTTGAATCAATGACCACCATTGATCAGCATCTCCAGTGAGGTGGTAAACTGCCATGATAACTTTTTCCCTTTCACTACTCCCCAAAGCCTGAAATATTTTCTCTAAGGAATTTATCCATTGCTCAGCTACTAAGGGATTTTTACTCCCATTGAACGTTGGTGGTTGTTGCCTCATGAAGCGATCTAACATTGATCCTACACACTGCGGATCAGGGTGCTCCATATGGGTATGTTTATTATTCATAACCTATGTGAGTTGTCCCAGTATGGTGATTAGCTAATCAGAACCAGTTGCATCACCAACTCCACTATAATTATCTTGAGCAGGATGAAAATCCCTACATATAGTGCATGCATTGGTACAGTTTCCATTTCTTCCAATAGGCACCATTTCTAATTAATGGCATAAACTAGATCAGTTTATGAATCAAAATACATAATTTCATACTTATAAAACACTTAACATAAATTGAACTATTTATGGATATAATCTATAATCATAAAGATGTTTTCTTTAAGGAAGTATATATTTATAAACCCTTCATAATGATTTGTAAAGAAAATGATAGTTATCCTAAGAATATTACCTGGGAGTGTCGTAACTAAGAGTGCAGCAAGGCCCGTTGTCGTGCACCAATACCCGTTTGAGTCCAGCTCAAAGTGGTGCTTTCGGGTTTTACCCCTAGGTACATCTGTTCCAGAGCCGCATCTACCTGATTGTATCCAGAAAGGGATGTATTTCTCAGAAAACTCACAAAATCTCTACAATACCAAAATTCTAGGAAGTTATTTTATATTAATCCTCAAAGTCCATCTTAGGTCTATGTGCTCTAATCATAGGTTATCTAAATCTAGCTTCCAAGGTTTGTACTAAACTTTATTTAATAACAAATATAATGCCCCGACTTTAGATACCCAGAGTCGGTGCATTATTACATAACATTGGCATGATCACAAGAAAGATCAAGTCTCTAAAGACCGATTAATTTAGTAGCCTTGTAATAATTAGATACATTAATAAAGTTTACATTACATCATAAAATGAAAACTACAACAATATAGTCTCCATAGTCTACACTCTTATCCCCTCATACTATCCCTGTAGGTCATTCATAAATTACCTCATCACATCCTAGGAAAAATAAAACATATAAAAGAGGTGAGCTCAAATTCCCAGAAAGGATAAAAATATAGCAGAAACTTTCATAAATAAGAATAAACATTTAAGGCAATGTATAACTAAAACAAAAGCCTTTTTAAACTTAAACTTCAACATTGTATGGAAAAAATAAAATGAAATAATTCCATTTAATTATTCACATGGATATTCTACTAATTGAATAATCACATGCAATATCAATAACCACTTTCATAAAGATGGAATGCATAATGCCAGACTATAATAACCACGTAGTCAAGGCCTCGTGCTAAGAGTACAAATAAAATTTTGTCAAGGCCTTGTGCCAAGACACTAGTTTGTCTCATGAGACCTACCGATGCATCGAGGAGCTATAGCGGGCTCCACCCGTCACATATTGAGTCTAATTCATTCCTCATATGAACATGTTTAAACATAACATAAACATTTGTATTAAAACTAGCATACAAAATGTCAATACTTTCTCCATAAACCATGAATGGTATAAAAATAACACATCCACATTCAAAAAAATCACAAAACCTTCAATAATATATGGATGTTTTTATCATAATAAATCAACTTCAAATAAGCTTAAAATCCATCAAAGGATGTTGACATAGATGAAATCAAAACTATTTGAGAGAAATATCCCGTTTTTTGAAATCATGTAAAAGTCACATAATTATAAAATAAAACATTTACTTTTAAAATTTTCTTATAAGATTGTAATGGAAGCTTCGATGATTTTATAATTGCGTAAAATAGCCTCACTCGACGTATTAGTTTAAAAAACATTCTTACCTTAATTCTGTCGAAAAGGTTAAAAAAGACCTTGTTTGGAAAATGGAGAAAATATTCCTTTATAAAGCACTTATAATAGACAACACACATATAAATGACTTCAACCCATATTCTACTAAATAGTAAAAATGTTTTGAAATACACTTTTAAGAAACATGGATGTGGATGATAATGAAGTCCCAATATATTATTACGTATAAACAACCTCAGATAAGGAAGAGATTGCGAAACATACCATTACCTTGTACTTTTACTTTGTTGAGGGTAGGTTAACCTCCTGTATAATGGTGAAATAATTGTTATTAAATTATAAAATAATCATATACATTAATATGATATCGTATATGATCTTTTAACATTGCTTTGTTAATAATATCTTAGAATTATCGTCGTTTTGGGTGTTAACTTACTCATTTTCTTTTATATGTTTTGTTAAATAAGCCGTGTTTGTTATGGATAGGTTGTATATTATTCATATCTAGAATTATATCAAGTCCTTAAACATTATTTTTAGTCATCAAATGAGAATTATACTTGAATGGATACGATGGAGAATGAATCTCATTGCGTTCGTGGAGACGATAGTCCGTACGTACGCACGAGCGACAATATAATTATTTTGATATTAAAATAATATATAATTGGATTTCATATCATATATACAGAATCATTATCATGTTATATTTATTATTTAAATGAATTTCACATCATTATAATACCCATCCAAATAATAATTTATTGAATAACAATTATACCACGATGTGGAGACGGTAAGACGTACGTACGTACGTTTGGTGACATGCCATTCAAAGGATGGATAGAATACTGAATATGGTTGTACCATATTTATAATAACATCATAGTTTATATAAGATACTGGAGTTATTATTTTATAATGGGAATAATAATGAAAGAATAATTTGAAGAAGACATGAACTTGAAAGAGGGTGGTGAAAACATTACCTCTTCTTCGGGTTCTTCCTTTTGATTTGATCAAAAGGGATCCATAGGATGGCTTTATGATCAAAATAATGCCTCTAGGTTGAAGTGAGGGAAGTTGAGAGAGTATTTTGATCAGGGTTGGACGAGCCTAAAGGCTTTCAATGTGTGAATTAGTGAGAAGAGGGAGTTCCCTTTTATAAGAGGGGTGAGGGGCACCTTTGGAAAAGCTAGACATATTATTTTATAATTAATTCATATTAGGTTTATAATGGCTCCAAAAATGATTATTTAAAGGTTAAGGTGTGGATTGATCAAAAAAAACTCAACCAATAGGATTTAGATAGGTTTGGGTCACTATATTAACCTTATCTTTAAGTATTAACTCTTAGTTAATTAGTATCACTTTTACAACGTCTCTTTGTATTTTTATATTATATGGTTAATAAACATACTATATACATCCAAGAGACCCACAAGTGGTCCATTAATAACACAAATATCATGATATAAGTCTCTTGGCCTAACCTTATATTTTTAGGAATTGAATATCAATTAATAATATCATATTTGTTTTAAAAACTCTTCTATGTCAATTTTGACACTATTTGGAAAGTTGATTTTTGTGAAACTCATAACAGAATGATTACTTAGAAAAAAGTTAATTAAATCAATCCTAACATGTCATATTCACCTAGAAAATTAGTATAATTCATAAAAAGTCTCAAATTATATTTATTTGGGTATTTATAATATCAATTATTTTAATTTTTCAGTATTATGGTAATTACTGCATCATCATTGTGTCATAAATAAATTAAATTATTTAGTGTCTAAAATTTATAAATAAAATATCATTATGTAGGAAATCTTCTTAAATTTGTAATGAATATTTATAATCGAATTTATATTATGTGTAACCCTATATTAAAATTGTTTTAGTTGTAAAACATTGATTTCACCTCCTTTAACTATTCTTTGAATAAAATAATAATAAATGTCCTAATCTAATCCAAGTGGACCTAAATGATGATATTTTATTTCTAAGGTTGTTTTTGGTCGAGATACACTTGTCCAATAGAATTATTAAATTTGTTAGGGAATATTAATATCATTTTTACCCTTAGTTACTCTATTTACTTTTAACCGTGGTAAATAAAAGTAAAAAGTTACTATTCACCAAAATTATTTTCATCTCATTGAACCAAATTTTACTCCTTGATATTAACCGTGCCTCTCAGATTTTCAAAATTCCACTCACAGAAGTGGTAAAATTAAGTTTTATGAAAAATACTGTTTTTTAACTGCCACTTAGTGGTTTCACTATTTATCAAAAAATGAAGTTTTTCAGAAAAATACCAAAAATTCACCCTAGGATAATTTCGATATTCCAAATACAAAAAATGAAGTCCATTTTTAAATATAAAATTTATAAATTTCAAAAAGTGGGTATTACTATTCATAACAGCTAATTTGATTGGTTGTGGTGTGTTAGAACTCGATGTTGCGTACAACACACGCTATTGCATTATTCAAAGAGAAGCATACCGTAGAAGCTTGTGGTGTTACACAAACCATTAGATAATATCATTATTAATACCTTTTGTTATTTTCATCAGATGTTTCTATAAACCCATTAGATATATCTTTGATTGGAATATAATTTTTCTATTGAATGGATATGTCATATGATTATTGATAATCACCTATCTATGTGCTTGTTGTAACTCTAATTAAATCATTCTAAAAATTTAGACCTTTCTTGCTAGTCAAACCATAATTTGAATGATTGATGGAATTTTTCAAGATGGGAATTATTTAAGATGTCATCAGGACATCCAAAATGGTTAAATACTACATCAATTTCATCCAAATACCAAAAATAACATTATGAACCCTATTACTAGGTAAACTTCAGTAAAAGATCCTTCTTGTTAAGCATTAGTTGTTAGATATGACTTCAAATTACCTAATTACCTGATGAAAAAGTTTATAAAAAATAAAAAATAATGATAATTTAAAAAAAACTAACTATTAATGAGATTCAAAACAATTTTAATGTATTTATAAATTATATAAATCCATAGTTAATTTATTAGTCCTCTAATTTTATCTTCCTTGACCATATGGATGATTAGATGAATCATCAAAGTGAAAATAAAAGTAGAAATGACATCTAAAAATTTAAAGGTGTTAATATAATTATTTATGTATGTATTTAATTCTTAGATAGATTTATAATTTTTCTCAATAAACCATCAATAAGGCGAACAAATGAATTATAGTGGTAGTTAATTTTATATGTAATAGTTTATAAAATTCCAATGATAGAAACTGCTCTATCAAGAAAATATGGCAATTATATAGTAATTCCTTGTAAATTTTAATATTTTGGGTGAATGAACCATGAAATGTTACTTGAATATCTATCATCTTCGTTTATATTCATTAATGTTCAAAGGAATACAACTTTTTCTTGACTTTTCATTACGAAATGTTTTACAAGATTTTTTTATTTTCTTTTATACACAGTCTATTGTTTTATTCAATGTATCTATGCCCTTAAAAGAATTAACATGATCATATTATTTACCCTTATAATTAATAAATAAAAATCACACATTATTAAAAAATTTATTCTCAATACACACTATGTTAATATTAATTTTTAATAAATTAAACTCCCAATTCATAATTTTGAAAAATACAGTCATTTTCTTCACCTCTATGTTCTAATAGATTCAGGTGATATACCACAAACCCTTTACCTCCATTAAACTAATATAATTTCCTAAAATTTATAGAAAAATTTATAAATTATCCCAATAATTAAGAATAATTTAACACTTTTAAGACTTTCACAATTTAATTTCTTCATCATGTTAAACATGAATTTTTGAGATGCATAAAAAATTAATGATGACACATGAAACACTATGTTTAGTATTAGGAAATCCTTAGGATTTTAAAAAATAAAAACTATAAACTATAAAATAAAAACCAGTGTGTGTCTTCCAACTGTATAGGTTTCCCTGTTCATTGAAATTAGTAGTGGACCACATTAGCGAAAAATGTATTTTGAACATTATTTTATTATTGCTTCAAATGTTTCTCTGAAATTATTTCATAATTATTGTAAATATTATAGAGTCTTAATTTATACATAATATTCACTTAATGTAAATTTTTTATAGAATAATTAAAGATATGAAAAAATAGTTATTCTTCATTCATATCCAAGGAGTTATATTTTATGGGATAATATAAATTGGTTATACACTATAATTGGTACTTAATGTTCTGAAAGGTTTAAAACCATGAGATACCCATCCCAAATTCACATTATTAATATTTAAAGAGAAAAATAAATAAAATAAATAAAGCATATTAAATTATTTTGAATCTTTTGTACGTCTCATGAAGCCATAATTGTTATTTTCCAAATCACGCCACTTCAAGACATATATAGTTTTAGAAAGCCAGAATAATCTATGTATTCATGGTTTTAAAGGAAAATAATGTAATAAAATAATGTGACTTTTCTTTTTCTACTTCTTCAATGTATTTCATTAATTAATACTCTCCACACTGCAAATTAATTTCTATATATTTGTATGGTATTTTATGCCTTATTCTTTACCATAATCTTATACTAGTTTTATTTAAATGATTAAGACATGTATGAATTTTTTTATCATAAACTCCATGTTTATTGATTAATTTTTCCATATTGTATAATGATAGATGGTTCTTAGCTTCACTAAATGTGTCACAAAGAAAACTCAATATCGTAGTTATTTCTTTATCAGAATCTTTTTTTAGATAGTTGATATAATAAAAATTGACTCGAAGATATAACATTGAATACTAAGAATATTGTCACGAACCAGCCCGAGTCGATCCGGAACCGGTCACCCAGGCCAGCTTGCGACAAGTACCAAGAGGCGTTCCCGATCCTCCCAGGATGGGGACAAGCACCAATGGAATCAATAGAGTACACAAGGGAATGATTTTGCTAATATATAAACAATCAAACAAACATCGGAAATAAATGGACAGTCCAAAATAAATTTATATAAAAAGTGAACTAAACATTATTTGTACAGGAAACTAAAAGTAAAACTAAACCAGAAACTCAACTGAACAAACCCGATAACAAAATAACTCCATGTGACACCACTTTTCACTGTCCAATACAATGATCGCACGTCACCCAAGGCGATCAAACTTAAGATGAAACCTGCACAAGGGCTAAAAATCGAAGAAGACTATTGGAGTGAGTATTAAAACTCAGTAGGTTAGCCTGATATTCTATTCCCAATGCACTTCCTTTAAAATAAAAGAAACATAGATTTCATGTTTTAAATACAAGATATAAAAGTATGTTTTTCAAATGAGGTTCCATGCTATAATAATTATCATACAAAAACTTGCATGTTTTATAAACAAAAATGCAAGTAACAAATTTTCAAAGATGTGCAACTTCAAAATGAAAATAGTTTTAATGATGGATGCTTTAATGATTGTACAATTTTTAATAAATAACAAACACTACTGAATTTACCAACCAAACACACTGTATGCTGACGGTGAGTAAAAAATATCCAATGATCACAACTCACGGGAACACCCGTAGGCACTAGTTAGTTGTGAGCCCCAGGTACCTCGTATCTCGGTGAAAGTAACCATAATTAATATCTGTTAACTTGCACACAAGCCACTAGTAGAGATAATACCCATAACCTAGTGTTCCCCCAACATCATCAGCATCATAGATTATTTAGTGTTGTCACTGTCAAATTTGCTACGTGAAATAGGGGCCAAACCCCACAGAATCACTAGCATATTAGTACACATCCACCCACCAAGATTCCAGGGATTCCCTTTAGTGCTCAATCAAGTTGCACATATTATCAAATAAACATTTCACATAAAAATACCAGCACCAAACCATAATCACACAAACAAACCGTAAACATGCTTCATATTTCTTTCATGAATCAATAAACCACAAAAAATTTTGCAAATCAGTCATAAGGAGTATAACGAGACCTTGTACATAAAATCCATTAAAAATGACCTTTTAAGGAAAAAAACCCATCAATAACATGTTGTAAACCAAAACCCATTTGTTTGTAAAAACAAATACAAATTGGAAATCCATATAAAGACCAAAAAATAAAATTTTTCATTATTAAAATACATTTATAAATCCATTCAAATAATTTTTAAATCACACATAACACATAAAATACAACCGGGAAATTTACCAAACACATGACATGCACTTTTAAACAAAATAGTTTATTTTAAGAAGTTAAAAAGAAATAAAACCCCAATTGAATGAAATATTTTATTCAAGATTCTGAAAAATGTAAAAAATACCAAAAAATAGGTTCTCAACCTCATAAACCAAGTGTGAAAGATAAGGGAACATTTAAACAAACATTTGGTGTGCACTTTCATGAAAAAACAATAATACCTTTCACAAAACAAGGATTAAATACACATTTTTCACACCAAGAAAATTATAAAAAGGATTAAAAAATAATAAACATATATATAATTTGAGGAAAATATTGAAATGGTGAAACTTGAATGATAAAGGTATGTGCAAGGGATATCCTACCTCAAACCCTTGGCGTAATGGAAACACACACATGAAATCACCCGTCGCAGGTTTATAAACCCTAAAACTATGAAGACCAGACCTAAACGAACAAAACCCCCATAAAAAAATTTTATAACAGAACCATAGGTCAATCATGACGAGGGGGTATTATAAAACCAATTAATAATGAAAGGAGGAAGAAGAGGGAGGATAAAGGAGAAGGAATCTCGCCTTTTCAACTAGAAAACTCTTAATATTCCACTAGATCATCACCCTTAGATAAAGGGTAATGGATTGAATTTTTATTAGATACTCTTATGGTCCGGAAGAACAATGGAAAGAAGATTAGTGGCCAAAATAGTAAGAATTTATTGATTTATGAATGAAACGATTTACCTTTTCAATTATAGATAATTTGAGAGACATTGAGAATGTGTCTGCACTCCACGACTATTCTGAGCTCTAAAGATGGAAAATAGATAATGGTGGTGAGTATAGGGATATGGGATTAGGGTGGGAGGTGGAAGCACCAAAAAATATTAAATATGTAATTAGATACAATATAAACAAATTATTTTTTTAAAACTAGAAATGGGCCCATGGGCTTGCCCAATGCCTAAATAAGTAACCCAAATTTACCATGATTATGAATTATTAAAGGGTCGAAAAGAATATTTTAGTCTGAATATATCAGTGGAGGAAAAGTATAAAGTGTAATGGGTGAAATATTTTTTTAAAATGGAGTTATAAAAGAAAAAATTTGGTTTTTAAAATTGGAAATCGGCTCACGGTTGTCCCAAATCATGAAGTAACCACCCTTTCTCCAAAAACACCTAAAAAAGAAATGGGGAACCCAAATTAGGGTGATTATACATAGATGAAACTTAAAAACTCAAAATTCATCTCACCCAAGACCCCAGAAAATGTATTGGGATTTCGAATGAACTGGATCAAAACAAGGACATGAAGAACTGAGTGTGACAATTCTCCCCACCATTAAAGATTTCTGTCCTAGGAAAGCCATAACACATTACTGCTTCCAGAAAAACACCTAAGGATTCCTTATCAACATGAACCAACCTATAAATCTAGGAAAATTTAATTTTCCATCAACATAACTTAATCCTCCTTCCCAAAGAAATACCAACTCACAACCACTTTGTGAAAATCAACGGAATGTTTAAGCCACAACCTCCACAACCAAGCCAAGAACCCGATTGTTGGGCCTTCTCCCAATGAACTCAAAAAATAAACCAAACTAAAGAGCACTCAAGAAAACCAAATAATACATGGAAGTATATAATTGACTCCCCCCCATTAATAAACAACTATCACTAGAAAATTTTATAGGAGGAAAAATCAATGAGACCTGTGGTGGGTCTCCTCACCATTAGAACCTAACTAGCAACAGAAAAAAAAGAACTCAACATTACCTCACTTTACAAGTCCAGAAAAAAAACTCTCCCAAAACCACCCACCATACCAAGTTAAGAGGGTTATAACATGAACATCTAAACCAGCCACTCCCTAACATAGGGTACAATAACTGGGCCAACACTTTCTGCATGGATCCAGACCCCCACCAATTGGGGAGGGGGGGGGGGAGGGGACCCAATAATTGTTCCACTGAAACCATAAAAGAAAAAAAGGATCTACCCAACATTATCCCCCTATGAATAAGTAACACCAAGACTGCACCCAATTTACATAGGCAGTCCACAAAGGGACATTGATCAGAAACCCTCATCCATGAAGGAATAACCATATACACTGTGTGAGGGGTAAGTCCACCACACTTGTTATGAAAAATGGAAATTCACAGTAATGAGGAACCATAATATAGACTTAGAAACTACCTTACCACAATGGAGGAGGCATGATCTTGGTCAAGTTCCCCACACCTCTATAGATTTCCTAACTGCGTGAAAAGTTTCACTTTGAGGCCTATGGATGGAGCCCTAAATCTTGAAGCATCTGCTGCACTGCAGTTAGGTTCTAAGGATCACACCACTAAAAAAACTCACTTTCTCAACAAAACACCTTCATCTATATAGGAACTCATAGATACATATCAAAATTCCATTTCACTCAGAATGAGGAGTAGAATGGACAAGGAATATGGAAAAATGAATCAACAACAACGAACACAACTGCTATGCCCACAAGAATTATCATGAACTGGAATAAATTTAAATTGATCCCAAACAACTCTCTATTTCAACTAACGGGATGAGGAATTATTGTAGGAGGTGGATCTATCTTGTGAAACATGATAAATAATCCTTAAGTTTATCAATTGGAAATCTTGCAAACATAAAACTATATGTGGCCAGATTACAACATCCAACACATCCTTAGAAACCCATGGAACATTACTCCAAAACCGAGCCACAAAAAAGATATCATCTAAAGATACAACAAGAGTTTGACTTCTAGATCACATGGTAGCTTAAGGAATAAAGAAACTCTTCTAAGATATAGAAAAATCTATCCACATAACCATTGGTTTATAAACAAAGGCCACAATTTTTCATCTCAAAAAACTTTTGAAAAACAAACTAATTTGGTGGGTTTCCACATTCACCAATGGTGTTTCATCAAGTCTCACTCACATGGACATATCCATGCCACTCCAGGCACCCAAACACCATTCCATATAGGCCACCCTTCTAGATATCAATAAAAACATGCATGTGAGAACCGATGAAAACCCCAAAGGATAAAAAGTCAATAACATTCCAAAAATAATTTACCTTCCAAAGGAGAAATAACCACCAAGTCAAAAACCATTTTCAGATTTCACAAAACAAACTACACCTCATCACGAACCGTTTTCTGAAAAACCTACAACTTTTGATTTTTAAGAACTTTTAAAACAACCAAAATACTGAAAGCAACCGCTTCTCATTTTCTAAAATTCAGCAAGGTTTCTTTTCATAATTTTATAGCCATTGACACCAATACCCTTTCTAGTAAAATTCCAACCACTAAAATCCAATTCTAAAAACTAATTTATCAGATTCAAAAAAATTTCAAAATCCCAAAACACCCCATTTAAAACAAATATTCAGAATTAATATAAAATTATTCACACACTCAAAACATTTTATTTCATGAAACCACAAGTTTAGATTAGGGAAAATCTAATCCCGTTAAATCATTTCCACTTCCTTCCCAAAATTTGTTTTAAAAAAACACCACCTTCCCAAAAATATTCTTATTTTTAAATTTTGAAGACCCTTTTCCACTTTTCCAAATCCAATCCTTCATTTAAAACCCATTTCCATAATTCTCACACAAGGATTTTCAAAACAAAAATTCATAATTCATGAAAGGTCCAATAAACACACAAAAGGGAACTAGTGTTGGTGGGTGACTTAACCATATGGTTGGTAGCCATATGTCAAACACAAAAATAACATAGAAAGAATTATTAGGACCATGCTCCGGATCCACATGGATTTCCAGGACTCGTGAGCTCATGGATACCATCATTCAGACTCCCCTTGTCATATCCCAACACCAAACAATCAATAAGAACAAAGGACACTAAGAAAACTGGACTTCCCAAGGGAACACGAGGATTAGAATGATAAAGAGTTCGCGAAGATATTACCACACTTACCCCTCAAGTCACAAAAATCCTACTACATATACCTTGAAATCCCCCAAATAACATGGGAGATCTAAAAAGTAAGGTCTTCTAAGAGCTGACCTCCTCTGATACCATTTTGTCATGAACTCGCCCGAGTTGACCTTAAACCAGTCACCCAGGACAGCTCGTGACAAGTCCCGAGAGGAGTTCCTGATCCTCTCGAGATATAGAAAATCACAAAGGGAACCAATAGAGTATAGAAGAGAATTATTTCTACCATATATAAGCAATCAAACAAACATCAGAAATAAATTCACAACCCAAAATACATTTATATAAAAATTTAACTAAACATTATTTGTACAAGAAAATAAAATTAGAACTAAACCAAAAACTCAACTTACCAAACCCGATAACCAACTAACTCCATGTGATACCATTGGACACTCTCAAACACAATGATCACATGTCTCCCAAGGCGATCAAACTCAAGATGAAACTTGCACAAGGGATAAAAACAGAAAAAGTCTATAGGCGTGAGTATTAAAACTTAGTAGGTTAGCCTGATATTATATTCCCAATGGACTTCCTTTAAAATAAAAGAAACACATATTTCATGTTTTAAATACATGATATAAAAGTATGATTTTCAAATGAAGGTTCCATGCCATAAGAATTATCAGACAAATGCTTTCATGTTTTATAAACAAAAATGAAAGTAACAATTTTTCAAAGAGTTGCAACTTAAAAATGAAAATAGTTTTAATGATGGATGATTTAAAGATTGTACACTTTTAAATAAATAACACACACTAATTAATTTACCGAACAAACACACCGTATGCTAATGGTGAGTAAAAAATAACCAATGAGCACAACTCAAAGGAACACCCCTAGGCACTAGTTAGTTGTGAGCCCCATGTACCTTGTATCTCGGTGAAAGTAAACATAATTAATATCCATAATCATGCACATGAGACACTAATAGGGAGAATTACCATAACCTAGTGGTCCCCCAAAATCATCAGCACCATAGTTTAGTTAGTGTTTTTGTCGTCAAACTTTGTATGTGAAACAGGGGCCAAACCCCATGGAATCACTAGCATACTAGTACACGTCCTCCCACCTAGATACCCGTGATTCTATTTACTGCTCAATGAAGTTACACATATTATTAAATAAACCTTTCAAAATAAAAATTCCATTACCAAACCATAATCACACAAACAACCCTCAAACATGCTTCACAATTCTTTCATGAATCTATAAACCACTAAAAAGTTTCGCAAAACAATCTCGAGGAGTATAACAAGGCCTTGCACATAAAATCCATTCCAAAATGATCTTTTAAGGCCAAAAACCCATCAATAACATATCAACCCAGATTTTTCAGCCACAAAATTAATTAATACATAAATTTCGTGGACCATAAAATGTCCCCAAAATCTAGAGCATAAAATACACATGGAATTTTTAAAAAAAATGCCAAACGAGCCTTTAAGGCTTTCTCAAAACTAACATTTTTCAAAAGTATGCATTTAAATTTTATTAATGATGTAAACACACACAATTTCTAGAAGAAACCCAAATTAATAAATCTATTATAATACTCAGTTTACATATTCAAAACATAACCATTTTCATAAATAAGTGAAATGGTCCATTTTCCGGCAACTCGGGCCAAAATATGTTGTAAACCAAAAAAAATTGTTTTTAAAACCAAATACAAACAAGAAAGAAATATAAGGACCCAAAAAAACCATTTTTTATTCTTACAATACATTTATAAATCCAAACAAATAATTTTTAAATCACACTTAACACATAAAATCCAACCGGGAAATTTACCGAACACATGACATGCCCTTTTAATCAAAATAATTTATTTTACGAAGCTAAAAAGTAATAAAACCACAATTTCATAACATATGTTATTAAATATTTTGAAACATGTTAAAAATACCATAAACCAGGTTTTCAACCTCACAAAATGAGTGCGAAATATGATAGAACATTTAAACAAACACTTGGGGTTCACTTTCATGACAAAACAACAATACCTTTCACAAAACAAGGCTTAAACGACCATGTTTCACACCGAGAAAATTATAAAACGGATTAAAAACAATAATAAACACATATATTAGTTGAGGAAAATATTAAAATGATGAAACTTTAAAGATAAAGGCATGTTCAAGGGATATCCTACCTCAAATCCTTGGCGTAGTGGAAACACACACATGAAATCAACCACAATGGGTTTATAAACCCTAAAACTATGAAAATCATACCTAAATGAAGAAAACCCCTATAAAAAATTTATAACAGAACCCTAGGTAGATCATGACTAGGTTAGATTATAAAACCAATTAATAATGAAAGGAGGAAGAAGAGGGAGGATAAAGGAGAAGGAATCTCACCTTTTCAACAAGAAAACTATACTTATTCCACTAGATATGAACCCATAGATACAATTGAATGGATTAAAATTTTTTGGAGAGAATCCTAAGGACTGGAAGAACTAGGGAAATAATATTTATGGGAAAAATAGCACAAATTAATTTATTTATGGATGATACAATTTACCCTTTCAATTATGGACTATTTGAGTGACATTGAGAATGTTTCCCCACTCTGTGACTATTCTGAGCTCCAAAGAGGGAAAATCGATACTGGGGGTGAGAATAGGGATATTGGATTCGGGTGGGAGGTGGAATCACCATAAAAATTTAAATATTGTATTAGATATAAAATAATTTTTTTTTTCAAACTAGAAATGGGCCCATGGGCTGGCCCAATGCCTAAATAAGTAACCCCAATTCACCATTATTATGAATTCTGAAGGGGTACAAAAGGATATGGTAGTTTTAATATATCAATTAAGGAAACGTATTAAGTGTAATGGGTGAAATATTTTTAAAACAAAGGAGTTATAAAATAAACAAACTTGGTTTTTAAAATTGGAAATGGGCTCACGGTCGACCCAAATCATGAAGTAACCACCTTTTCTCCAAAAACTCCTAAACAAGAAATGGGGAACCCAAATTAGAGTGATTATACATAGATTAAACTCAAAAAATAAACATTCATCTCACCCAAGACGCCAAAAAAATTATCAGGATTTCAAATAAACTGGATGAAAACAACGACATAAAGAACCAGGTGTGACAAATATCCTTTGTACAATTATTCATTTCAATACTCAAATAATTTAAAAGATCAATTTAATTTCTCAATAAATTTATGAGCTAAATTAAACTCTTTAGGGTCAAATTAATGTTATAGTAATTTTTAAAATATTTTTCATTGTTTCATACAAATCCAAATAGATTATTTTTCATGTTTCAAACCAATTCTCCTTTTGAGGGTCACTATTTTTTGTGTTTATATGGTAATTTCTAATTATAATTTTTAAAACAATATAATCTCTATGCCAAATAGAATGTACTCATAAACTAGGAAAATATTTTAATATCCCATGATAATATGTTTCATTTTTATCCAACCTCTTCCAAAATATATAATTAGGACATGAAAATTTGATTCTGCCATCCACTGGTTGATTTTCAATTATAAAATCTTAAAATTCTTTAAATACATTGAATATAGAGGTTTGTTTTGGGGTAAATTAATGATATTTTCATCCATCTTCATTGGATTATGAATCTTCACCCAATATATTCAAATAAATATAAATTTTTAATGAAAATAAAATTATAAACAGATAATATCATTATGGAAAATAATTGAATCATGATAATAAATATAAATGAAATTATACTCATAGGAAATTTTTTAAACATACATCATAAATGAATCATGGAAATCTGAAATATAATCCTACAATTTTGTTAAAATTATAATTTTTTTATCTATTTATCTTTAAAAATAAAGTCACTTAAGACCTAAGAAATAACGAGGCCATTATTTTCATAATTAAATTTAATGTTGAAATGGAAAGTTAAAATATGTTTATCCTAAAGAATATTTTTAATTTTACTTTTAAAACAAACATAAAATCTGTTCATAAGAAATTATTTTTAGTCTTCTATACCAATATGTATATTTAATAAACATTCATTATTAATTTTTATTCACTTTTTCAATTTCACTTTATTTAATAAAATGTAAAAAATAAAAGTTAATTATTCATTTGAAATCCATTTTAACAATGAAAAATATTTCTAAAATTATCTTATTAAAGAAATATCACTGTAAAAAAAGACAAAAAATCAAATAAAAAATTTGAAAATATGTCCTTCATTCTTCTAGAAAACATTGATCAAAACCATTATAAAAAAATGTTTAATAATAACCTTTTTTATTCCAAAATATATTTTTTATTTAAAACAACTTATTTAGGAAACATTTGGACTATTAGAATAAATTTCATAAATAAACCATTAATTTACAAGGAACAACAATATTTATGCATTTATATATATAGTAATTATAATATATGTGATTTTTTATATAATAATAATAAAATTTAACATTTATATGTATAATGTAATTGTTTTTAAAAATTAATACATGAAATTCTTAAAAAAAATATAAGAAGATCACAAATAACCAATATAAAGTAAAATATTTTTATTTAATACACAGGAGAACTATTTGATACATAAGAAGACTTTTTAATGAATTTATATATGATCATCCAATATAAAGTGAAATATTGTAACACTAAATCAATTTTCAAAACATTAATTTAAAAGGTATATATAATTTAATCAACATAATAATTAAATAATTAACCAAAGTTTTATTATATATATATATAAATGATAACAAATGACAAATATAAAATAGAATACATCCATAAATCCTTAGATAATTCAACTGAAAAATATAGAAAACAAATCATTAAACTATTTATCAATAAGTAATTCATAAAAAACAAAATATAAATTGGAAATATTCTATAATAAAGAAATAAATTTTAAGAAAATTGCACTTGATGTCGGTTTGTGATAATGAATAGGTTGGTGCACTGAGGAAACATGGGGTGACATTTGGTGGTTTAGATGAAGGATGAGGCATAGTGTGAAGGGAAGAGGCTTATTGGCCCCCATATCAGAGGGAGAGAAGGGATTTGGAATCATGAGAAGGGGATAAAGGGTCTATTATATTGTAAAGGCATGTTAGGGTTGGTGTTGGGAGACCATGAAAGATGAGGTGGCATTGAATGACATTAGGCTCTGTAGGCTATACATAGAGGGGAGTGGAGAGGGAAAAATTAGTTTGGTAGGATTAAGGAAGAGTGAGACTAAAAGGTGTGATGAGGGTTCATGTTTTTTACAAAATATAATGGTAATTTTTAAAAACCCACAAATAATTGGGTGTTTAGTGGTGGTTTGATTAAAAATACCTCTGTATTTAAATATTTAAAAAATCAATTAGTGGTTGTTTTTTACAACCACTAAAAACCATTGTTAATTACTCGGATTTATTTGTTGTGAACCTCTATGAATGAATCTCAATAGTAGTGTGTTATACTCACAACTCTAGAGTGGTATTGTAAGATCCCAACCCAACATAACATTAAACTAGTAGCTGGATCGGTCGCCACATGGACTCAAGCACGTCTCCCCGTATGATAGAGGCTTCTAACTAGAAGCGAGGATCTCAGGTGGTGGAAGTAGGGAGACTATACCCTCATGATTAGAGTAGTACAATGGTATTATCATAAAATAAATAATAGAAAACAATAGATGTTACAAATGCTAAAATCACACAACTATAATGATTTGGTGTAATATTTAATGTTTGTTTCCTTCTATTTCATTCAACCTCAAAATGTGTGACATACATTATCCAAACTCTTCTTCTTTTTCAAATCCATATGCAGTAAAGTTATAGAACTGGTAAATTTTCCCATCATGAATTATGAGGTTTCAATTATATTATGTGAATTGGATATGTCCTTCCCACTATCATTATTTGATATAATGGTCCCCCAGATGGTTTACTTGGATAGAGAGCTTCTACTATGTGATTATTTCCATTAAATATGGTTGTACCCAATTGAATGGAATATTATGATTTTGAAAGGGTATGTCAAAAGTTGATTTCATACAGAAGGTTGTATTGTAGAAAGATATATTGTTGAAGAAGATATTGAATTATATACCGATTACTTATCAGATGTTGATTAGATTTGTCTCCCAAAGTCAAAAAATAGAGAACACCTTATGGGTGAAGTTATTTTTGAAATATATTTTGCTAACATGACATTGACATTACAGGAGAGAGAACACATTTACATTTTACATAATAGGTAAGATGATGTTCCATACATTGGAGTCCACAATGAAATTATTATAGATTGAAATCCATCAAGGAATGAAGGATGGATATCAAATACACATAATCATTAGTTTATAGGTTGGTTCCAAGATCAAATTTATTTAGAGATATATAAAATTATGAATTCAATTTCCGAACGAATTCAATGACTAGCTAGAGGACCAAATGAAAATGTTATATCTTACATTGGTTGTGTAATCAACGATTATACATTATATACAAAAGAACATGATGAACTTTGTATGATGCATAATAATGGTGTTAAGATTATGGATAAATTAATGCAATTTTCTGTTTCTAAGGATGGAAATCCAATTTATGTTAATATGTCATATTTTGGAATTATTGAACTAATATATGAGTTGGATTATACAACATTTCAAGTGTTTTTTCATTCCCAAGGGGGTGAAAATATCATTTTAGTGAATGTTGATAAAATGGGATTCATGAAGGTGAATTTCAATGGGGTAGGGGGAAAAGAAGATCCATTCATAATGCAATCACAAGCAGTAGACATATTTGGTGTTTCTGATCGAATAAACAAAAATGTCACCTGATGGCTCTACCTACTTCAGCTCATGGTCAGAATGACTGTCTGACGAGTTACTATATATATATATATAGTATAGTTATATATTTCATCCACCAATATAGACAAAGTATGTGTAAATGTAAGTGGCAATACACCTAGAATACTGGGTGTTGGCATGACCGGGGCATAACACAGTTATCGATAATGAGTTTTAATGAGACTATAATCACCAACAAAAGGGGTACATGCCTCACATCTCATAATGAGTGGGAGACATCATATTCTTCACTCAAGATGGTGAGTGTTCTGTAATGTCGACACTCAAAATAGGGAGTTCAATGACATGTGAACAATCAAAATAAGGGTCATGGTGCATCATGCCCACCATCCAAATATTGTCAATGGCATAAGAGGTCATACTCAACACTTGATGTAAGAGAGCATGAATCCATCATCCTAAAAAAACCCTTACCATCATTCCATAGCCTATATCAACGGTGTGATCAAATTTATATTAGTATCCATGGGGCACTACCTATGATATTTTTTATTAGTCAATCCCAATATATCCAAGGAAAGTCCATTTATTACCATTCACATATGTCGTGCATATTTATATATAGAAATTGGTCTGTTTCTACTACCCAATTCAGTCCCATATAATGTAAACCTTTCTATTTAAATAGTTCATATAATTTATTAAATCACGAAAATTTATAATCCAGGCATGCCAACCCACATTGAAGTTGATTGGTCTTTGAAAAAAATAAACACAAAGAAGGTCATTCCACATTGTTCAATCCATTAAAGATTATAATTTTTGGTCATGTACTAAGAATTCCACATATCAATCGATAACATAATTGCATAGGAAAGCACTAATGAAATAAGGCTATGAAAGATGTAAATCACTATTCGCCATTTTTAGTTTAGAAGATAGTGCACCACATTCGAGGGGTTTTGTTATAAAACAAAAAAATTAAATAAATAACTAATTTAATTTATCAAAGCATCATATTTAAGTGGTATAATGTAATTCAAAAAAAGAAGCATTTTAGAAAGCTACCTAACATGGAAAAAACAACATACAAGGTTCAACATGTCACTTAGGATGTGATATCATCAATTGGGAAATTACATACATGGGGAAATTCTAATTAAGATCCAAGATAAATACTGATAAGTCATTCTAGACTTTTAATTAATTAATTACACTACTACAAAATAGGTGTTTGACGACATTGATATTTAACTGAACTTGAAAAAAACACTGATAAATGGCATCATTATCAGTGCTACACTTTTAGTACTCATAAAGGTGTCCTTTATCTGTGTTTTTTAGAGATGATAAAGGTTGAAATAAATTAAATGAAATAAATAAATAAATAAAAAATAAAAAAATGAGTATATTAAAAAATTATCATAAATTTTATTAATTAAAAAACTATTGATAAAAATGAATAAATTGATTATACTACGTGTAAATTATAAATAATAATAAATAGTTTTTATTGAATATATAGATATAAAAAATTAAAATTAAACAAATTAAAATAAAAAATAAGTAAATTGAGAAAAATATTAAACATTTAATTAATTAAATGATTATTTGTAATGTTAATAAATTATATATATTAAGTATATAAATATATATTAAATGAATATAAATATGATTTATATATTAAAAAATATTTAGGTTATTTATATTAAAAAGTTATATATTTATTGAATAGTGGTTTATAATTAAAAGTTAATATGAATTAAAAATACTCACTAATTACTAAGAGTAATGGACATATAATTGAATGTCGTTTGATTTCTCAATTTGACATAGATCAAATATGTGTTATATTTATTTCACATATATGCAATTAATGCATTTTTATATAAAATTCACACACAAGAAAATTATTAATTTTTCTAATATTATTAAAATGTTCTAATTTTTAATTTTTTCAATTGCTCTCATTTTTATCACACATGAACCTAAAATTTGATATTCATTAATAATATTAAAAAATAATTTGTACAAAAATATTTATAAATTAATATATTTATAAATAACTATATTTAAAAATGTGCATACTATGTTTATAAAATTATATATTTATAATTATAAATAAATAAACATTTTCTTAAAATAATTTATAGAATAATAAATAAATAATTATATATATTTAAATAATAACTAAATTTATAATAAATCTACTTAAATAATGAATATATCTAGTATAATTATATTTATATTTATTTAATATATATATATAATTATATAAATATATACAATGATATAAAAAATATATATTTTAAATATTTATATAATTATAAATAAATAATTACGAAATTATTATAAATTTATTTAAATAAGGAATATATTTACTATATTTATTTATTTATATATTTATTAAATATATATATTTACAAATTTATTTATTTATAATTATAATTATAAATCCATTATCAGCCCATATGTAATAAGAACTGATAAAAAAATCTTAATCACTACTTTTTGGCACTAATAAAGACCTACCATTATTAGTGGTAAAAAAGAACTGATAAATATGCCTTTTATCAATTCTTAAATAATAATCACTGATAAAAGTACTCTTTATCAGCGCCTTTTGAAAACGCCAATAAATATGTCCCGATAAAATTAAAAAAACCAAACGTGTTCTGAACCTGTTACGATGTCAGAAGCTTTCTAAGGATTCCACCAAAATGCCGACACTCTTCCTTGGTGAATCAAATCTCGAATCACACAAACCCACTCAAATCACACCAACCCACAACCTCTAGATTCTTGAACAACATCAGACATCCAATGTTCTATTGTAGTTAGTCTTTCTGATGAAAACATTGAGATCTGGATATGAGGGTCTCGAATTTTCTTCAACCTAGTGAGGTAGGTCTGTGTTTTCTTTTATAGGTTCTGATTTTCTTTCTATATTTCTTATTCTGATATTTAGATCCAAGGGTTTTCAATTTTCTATTTTATGTTCCAATTTTATTAATGTATTTTTGATCTAGTTGTTGTATACCTTTTTTCTTTTGTTTACGATCCATTGTTTGTATGACTACTATTTTGGATATCTTGTTTTGGTCTTTTTAAATGTTGTTTTGAATTAATTTTCTTCATTGTCTACATATATACCCCATCTTTCTCTACAAGATAAATGGTGTTGCAGTTTTGAAATCTTAGAGAATTAACTTTGGTTTGCAGATAAACCAATAAAATAAATATTTATGCCACTATATAAATAGTGGATTTTTTGGAAATAAAAACCTTAAATGAACAAGAAAATTGATTTAGTTACACCAATTCTCATCCTGATAATGGTACCAAGTAGTAACAGAAGATGATTTTATATAATTCATGTAAGGGAATTTATTTATTTAAATTCTGTTTTAATATTTTGGTGTAAGGGGTTTTCCTTAAAAATTTGTTTTATCAGAATTATATTGTTTTATTTTAATATAAATATTAATAAGGATAATATCATATTTACTTATTTCCAATGGATCCCTATTTTCAAAATTTGTATTGGGTTATATTTATTTTACTATATTGTGATATTCTACTATTTGGGTTATATATAAGTTTATCAATTTATGTTTATTTAATAAAGAGTGATATATATATACATATATATAGACACACACACACACACATATGTATATATATATATTTTTATATAATTATATGATTTTTCCAAACTTATAATATAAGGGTGATTTTATAATTATGTATTCACCAATTAGGGTTCAAGATTACCAAATTAAGAAGGGATAATATTTATTTTCAATAACAAATATGCATAAATTTTCATTTTTTTCAATTATAATTATCATAAATTACATTATATATATATGTATGTGTTTCAAAATTAGATTAATCTAACAAATATAGAATTCATAGAGGCCCCAAATATTCATATATCATAACATGTACCCACAGAGATGCATTAAATCACATACAAGAATGTTTACTCCACAAAAATCTCCCCTTCAATAGGCCATGAGTTAATAACTAGTTCTAATGATGTAATTCTCACAAATGGGAGCCAATTACCCTTTTATAAAACGCAATGAAGGACAATTTTTATCCTCATAATCATCATCTCCCAAAAATTTATTAATTTATTTTGTTTCCTTGAGACTCATCCCCAATCTAATTTATATTTCTTGTATTACTATGAGAATTAGTCATCACATGCATGACTATTTGTTAGACTATTTCAAGAAACATAGGTGCATGTCCACAAGAGATGGAGAATATGTGTAAAACCAAAAACAATCAAGGATAAATGTTCAGGAGATGAGATGAAGAGGATTATAGTTGTCTATATCTTTCACCATTGAGTGAATTCAGACGATAACATTGACCATAGTGGATATTTTTTTTATTCTAAAATTCAATTACCCACTTTCTTCAAAGCATACTGAAATTCATTAAAATAATGAAATTTAAGGTTTCTCTTATTAGAATTTTCTATAACTTTATCTTTTAATAATAAATATATTTTGTGTATTTATTTATTTATTAAAAAAATAAATATTTTATTAACCCAATTGGATGGATATGAATCGAAAATGGATGCATGCTAATATTTTGTCAAAAGAGAATGAATATAGAGCTAATGAGTTCATAATGTTTTCAATAGAGCATGCATACAACCCTTATCAAATCCCTTTTCAATTTTTATGTTATTTTTGTTCAAGAAAAGTTATTCTGGAAGAGTTTGATGAAAATATGTTTTTCACAGAATAGATTAGAGCTATAAATGTTTGACTAAACATTAGGAAAAACTGAAATTACTATTTATTTGTTAATTTTTTTAATAATACATGTCAATATCTTCTAGTTTATTGAATGAGAGTTTATTATTCTTTTTTATGATATTTGGGTTTCTTATTACTCCTTAATATCTCATATAATATTTCCCCTTTTTAGGGGATTTATGAAAGGCTTGATGTGTGTCAAAAAATAGTGATTATTACAATTTACTACTTGATACTCATACCCAATTTATTTTATAGACAACTATTATCCTCATCACCTTCATATCCATAATAGACATTATTGCAATTTTTGCTGTAAACTCCTTCCCCATCTCTTTTATGTTTCAAATAATACTCTTATCTTCATCTATCCCATGGATGACTAATGTTTATAGTATTTCAGTAAACATAGGTACATTTCCACAAGAGTTGACGGATGTTTCAAACAATAAAATGCAATGAACAATGTCCTAGAGATAAAGTGATCCAGATGAGTTCTCTATAAATTTCAAATTTCAATGAATTCATACGATAACACCTTCCATAGTGGATTAATTATTTTCTTAATTTCAATTACCCATTTTCTTCAACATACTAAAATTTTGTGAAACGATCAAATGTTGAGTTTCCCTTATTAGAATTTGCTATAACTTTCACCTTTGATAATGAATATCTTATTTATTTGTTTATTTATTGTACTAGATTAATCTTTTTTTAATCCAATAGGATGGACAAATTGAAAATGGATGAACCCTAATCAGTTGTAAAACGAGTATGATGATATAGTTAGGGAGTTCATAAAATATGTAAAAGAGCATGCCTACGACCCTTGGAAAATCCTTTATCCTTGTTTACATTGTTTTTATTCAATAAAAATTAGTCTGGAAGAGTTAGAAGAACATTTGATTTTCTACAGAATAGATTAGATTAATTACTATTGGAATAAACGTGGGGAAAACATAATGTGGACAATAATTGGCATGATAATGGGGTCTATGGATCATTTGATTTGAATACCAGTGAAAATGATTATGGAGATCTCATAGAATAGATGATCATGTAAATCAAAGATGATATTAATGATTTTCCAAAGATGTTTGAGGTGTTAAATGGTTGTGACAATATACTATTTTACACTGTTTGTACTAAATACAAAAAATTTTCCACTATATTGATGTTATATATTTGAAATATAGAGGTGGATGGAGTGACACTATGTTTATAGAACTACTTGGTCTCCTGAATGATATGATAACAGAAGAAAATGAAACACCATGGAAAACATATGACCTTAAATGAATGTTAATTTCAATGGTCATAAACTCTAAAAAAATTCATGCTTTTCCAAATGATTTCATATTATTTCACAAGTATCATGAATCACTCATAAAATTCTCTACGTGTGAGATATATCGATACAATAAAAATGAATCAAGTCCTTTGAAATCTGTATGGTACTTTCCAATCATTATAATATTTTGAAAACTATATGGATGTCATGAAACCGAAATAAAATTGACATAGGATGCAAATTAAATAATTAAATATGGGAACCTATATAATCATTTAGATTTATTTTAGTGGAATAAAATTAATTACTATTATCCTAAATTTTGAAATGGAGCAAGAAACTTTCATCTCGAGTTATCAATATATGGAATAAATTCTTTTGGTGTATAGAGTAGTAATCATAGTACATTGCCTGTCATGTTGGAAAATTATAACTTGACACCATGGATATGCATGAAGCACAAATATATTATGTTGTCCTTGCTTATATCTAGACCAAAGAAACCCGGTAACGATATTAATGTCTATTTACCTCCATTAATCGAAGATATGAAATTGATGTGGGATACATGTGTTTTAATGTATGATTCTCATAATAGTGTGTAATTCACATTTTGTGTTCTGTTGTATATAATGACAAATTAATTCCTATCTTATGGAAATTTATCAGGATATAACCTTAAAGGAATGGTGAGGTGTCCCATTTGTGAAAAACACACGTACTCAGTTCGTTTGAATCATTCCTTGAAGACTATGTTTTTAGGGAATCTGTATTTTTTACCTCAATGACATAGATACCAATCCTGGGAAACATCATTTGATGTGAACATCGAACATGGTACAATTCCATCTCTAGTAAAGGGAAATGAACTATACAATAATGTAAAATAATCTGACACTATTTTCGGTAAACCATTTTTTAAAAACTTTAAAAAATCAAGTTGGAAGGGGAGAAAAATTTCCTTTGAATTACCATATTGGAATTATTTTAATGGCATAAATTTCTAATATGTCTTGCATGTAGAAAAAATATATTTGATAGTGTTATTCAGACATTACTAAATGTTCCTAGAAAAATGAAATATGAAATCAAGGTTATGTTAGACTTGATCGAAATGGGGATAAGGAAAGACATGGCACCAGTGAAGGGTAGAAGGTGGAATTTTCTCGCTTCAATAGATTACATTCCATCTAGACATGGAAAACTGATTTTTTCCCTTTTCCTTAATACTGTATAAGTTCCATAGCAGTTTTCAAAAAATATCAAGAATGTCATGTGAATGACTAATTTGATGTTACAAAGACTAAAATCACCCAATTGTCATTTTTCAATTAAAAATTTAATGTTTGTTTCCTTCAATTCCATTATTCATCAAAATGTATGATATAGATTAACCATAATCTGCTTCTTTTTGATAGCTATATGTAGTAAATTTATTGACAATGCAAAGTTTCCCATCATGAATAAGGAGGTTGTAGTCATATTTTGTCAATTAGAGATGCTCTTCCCACCACCATTAATTGATATAATGGTCCTCCTAATGGTTCACTTGGCTAGAGAGGTTTAACTATGTGATCATGTCCACTATAGATTGATATACCACATTGAATTCTATATAATGATTTTGAAAGGGTATGCTAAAAATTGAAGTCCTCTAGAAGGTTGTATTACAGAATGATATATTTTTGAAGAAGATAATGAATTTGGTAAAAATTATATATCAAATGTTGATAGAACATATCTCCCAAAGTCTTTTTACAATGAGCACATTATGAGCGAAGGGATTTCTAAAAGATATGTTGTTAAAATTTCCATAATATAGACGGAACAACCACAAGATTAAAATTTTCATAACAGTAAAGATGCTGATCTATACATTGAATTCCACAATGAAATTATTATAGATTTCAATCCTTCAAAGGATGAAGGATGGATTTCAAAAACACATAATCAATTGTTTATAGAATGGTTTTGAGATAAATTTATAAGGAGATATTTAAATGTACAAATTCAATTGCTGAACAAATTGAATTTATAGCCAGAGGACCAAATGAAAATGTTTAATCTTACAATAGTTTTTTAATCAATGGTTATATGTTTTATAAAAAATAACATTATAACTTTAGTATGATGAAAAATAGTGGTGTTACGCTTATGGATGTAGTAATGCACATAACTAGTTCTTAGGATAGAAATCTAATTTATGAAAATATTTCATATTTTGGTATTATTGAATTGATATATAACTTGGATTATACCACCTTTTAGGTGATGATTTTACATTGAAAATGGGTTAACAATATCATTTTAGTGACTGTTCATAAAATGGACTTCATGAAGGGGAATTTCAACAAGGAAGGGGAAAAAGATGAGCCATCCATAATGGAATCACAAGTAGTTCAAGTATTTTATGTCTCTGATACAATAAACATGAATTGGTCGATTGTACTGCTAGTGACTAAAACAAATGTTGGGTTATATGAAAATTCAATCAAGGAAGACCGTTTTATTGGGATATCACAATCACTTCATGTTAGTCCCAATGCCGAAAATTTCTTGTATTCTAGAGGGGACCAAAAACATGTGATTTGAATTATCGATAGAAGAACAGAATCATTGAAACCATTAGAAAAATAGAGTGTTCAACAAGAAGTTAAATGTTTTTTTTAATATAATATATTTTCCCTCATAATATTCTATGTTCTATACAGTATTAAAAAATCTAAATTAAATGTTTTAGTACACGTGGAAAAATATATTCTACAGATGATGATGTTAGCAATCCGTTAGAAGAAAAAACATAATTAATTAAACCTTCTGTAAATATGAAATTGTAATTTAAATATATTCTTTATCTATTTTATAGATAAATTAAATATTGGAACATTGATTTAATTTTCATTATTAAATAGAGAGTTCATTTATTTTAGAATATTCTTTTCCATCTATCATGCCCTTACATAATGAGATATGATGTTGCCTATGCTCAATTAGAGAGGTAATCTTGATGTTTTCATAGTAAAATCATTGTCCATAGAATTAATGTATTTTTTCATATTTATGTTTAGTTTATTTCTTTTTAGTATCATACGCATAATAATTTTTTTCTTATAGGGGTGGATTATTCTGTTTGAGTTGGGGTGGTTTGTCTTTCTTTCGTGCCTTTATACACTAAAATATTCACTAAATTCTTCTACATAATTTTCTTTCACTCCTAGAGGGTTGGATTTATCAATTAAATTCAACTTCTCTCCAATTCCTTTGATGGAAGAGAAAAAATATTACATCTCCTTAATCATATAGGTAATCTTGATGTTCTTACAATAAAATAATTTTCCATAGAATTAATGTATTATTTCATATTTTTGTTTAATTTATTTCTCTTTAGTATCAATCACATAATAAATGTTTTATTATACAAGTGGATTATTTTTTTTGAGTTGGGGTGGTCTGTCCACATTTCATTCCTTTCTTCACTAAAACTTCAACATACTTCTTCTCCTTCAAAACATGTTCACCCATACAGTGTTGCATTTATCACTTTATTTCATGTTCTATCCACTACCTTAACATGAAGAGAAATCATGCAACCTCTTCTCAATCACAAAGATAATCTTGATTTTTTGTATGGTAAAATAATTTTCTATAGAATTAATACACTATTTTATATTTATGTTTAATTTATTTCATTTCATTATCACTCACATAATAAATTTTTTCTTATACTAGTAGATTATTTGGTTTGAGTTGGGGTGGTCTTTTAATATTTTATGCCTTTATACACAAAAACATCCATAGATTTCTTCTTCCCCAAAACCTTTTCACCCATATAGTGATATATTTATTACTTTCTTTAATGTTCTCTCCACTACCTTTTTAGGAAGAGAAATGAACCAACCTTTTCTCAATCACAGAGGTAATATTGACGTCCGCATAAAAAAATAATTGTCCATATAATTAATGTATTTTTTCAAATTTATGTTTAATTTAATTTTTTTAGTGTCACACACATTATAATTTTTTTATGTATAGGTGGATTCTTTTGTTAGAGATGGTGTGGTCTGTCCAACTTTCTTGTCTTTTTACCCCAAAACATCCACACACTTCTTCCCCCTCAAAACCTTTCACCCCTATAATGTTGACAATTATCACTTTCCTTCAAGTCCCCTCAATTAATCAATCACTGAGGTAATCGTGATATTTCCAAAGTAAAATCATTTTCTATAGAATGATTGTATTATTTCATTTTTTTTTAATTTTTTTTATTATTACTCATACAATAATTATTTTCTTATATAGGTGGAATATGTTTTTTGAGCAGGGGTGGTTTATTCGATGCCTCTCAAGAAGTGTTGAATGTTATATAAATAAAGTCAATGTATATCATGATAACATTGATTGTTAGGATTTTTTTGAGACTTTGGATATATAGGAATTATCCTCACATCAATCTGACACATGGTTTGGCCAGTATGATTCCAAGTACTTCTTTTTATTTAAAATTGACAATAATTTTAGTAAAATAGATAACTAACATACTAAAAACCAATAATACATATTAATATAGTTTTTTTACATTAATATAATTATCCATATGTCATTTTGGACATGTAGGAGTGATCCTAATCTCAATCTGATACACGATGTGTCCGGTATGACTCAATGAGTTCTTTATCAGTTTAAAATCTACATTTTAGTTCAAAAATTTCTTGTCACTAAAAAATAATCAAACACACTCATATTTTATTGATAATATAGGAAATAAACCACAATTCATTTGTGATATGTAGGAATCAGTTTCACATCAAACCGATACATGACGTGATCGAAATGAGTCAAAATTACATGTTTCTAGTTTAAAATTATATTTTAGTAAAAAAGAAAACTAACACACTCAAAACTAAGAAAACACATTCGTATTATTTTGATAATTTATAAAAATAATACAGAAGTCATTTTAGGAATGTAGGAATCAACATCACCTCAATCCGACCCTCACAGTGATAGGTATGGCTCAAAGTGCATATTTGTTTTTCAAAATTGACATCAATTTTATTAAAATAAACAAATGACCTACTCAAAACATAGAAAACACATTCCAATTGATTTGATACTGTAAAAAAATAATCCATAATTCATTTTTATGTGTAGGATTAAACCTGATCTCAATCTGATACATAATGTTCCTAGTATGACTTAAAAGTGTCCATTATCAATTTAAAATCGATATTTTAGTTCAAAATGTTTTAGTCACTGAAAAGTTATCAAATATGATTTAATTTTATTGATAATTTAGGAATAAAATTATTAATTACCTTTTAACATGTATAAATAAGTTTCACATCAAACTAAGACACTATGTTATTGAAATGGGTCGAAAAGTGTGTTTCTAGTTTAAAATGACATTTTAGTAAAAAATATCTAACAGACTCAAAATTGAGAAAACACATTCACATTATTTTAATAATTCTATAGAAAAATAAAAAAGTTCTTTGGGACCTATTGGAATTAGCCTCACCTCAATCCGACACATAGTGTGACTGGTATGAATCCAAGTATATATTTTTATTTAAAATTCACATCAATATTTGTAAAATGAACCACTAACCTACAGAAAACTGAGAAAAAAAATTCAGATTGTATTGATAATTTATAAAAATGATCCATAATTCATTTTTACATGTAGTAATTAGACACTCCTCAATCTAATACATGATGTGATCAGTATGACTTAAATTGTCTGTTATGAGTTTAAAATTGATATTTTAGTTCAAAAAGTTCCAATCGCTGAAAACTAATTAAACATAACACATTTTTATTGAAAATTTATGAAAATGATTCATAATTAATTTGGGATGTGTATTAATAATTTTCACATCAAAATGATACTATAGGTGATCATAATGAGTCAAAAGTGTGTGTTTCAGGTTTAAAATGACATTTGAGTAAAAAAGGCAATTGATGTACTCAAAATTGAGAAAACAGATTCAAATTATTTTGATACTTTAGGAAAACGACCCAAATTTCATTTGAGACCTATTGTAATCATATTCACCTCAATTTGATGCTCCGTGTGACCATTATGACTCCATGTACATCTTTTTATTTAAAATTGCCATCAATTTTAGTAAAATTGACATCAATTTTAGCAGAATTAACACTTTCTATTAATTTATTTCTTTAAACTATTACTAGTATAAGAATTTTTTATATATTTGTATTATTTTTTCTCATGCATGGGTGGTTAATTTTGAAGTAGAATGAGTTATGTGAGTATTAAATTACCAAGGAACATTGATGTTTTTTAATGTATGTAACAATTTGTATTTATGTTATTGTGTCAAAAAAATGTTTGAAATGTCTATAATATAGTGTTTCTTATTGTATTTGTCTTATAAATTTCATTTCATTTAAATTATGTATTGGGACTTGTTTTTTTATATCTAGTGTGATTCTGGTGTTGCAGTGTGCTATTACAACACATTAAAGTGGTGTTGCAGCATACTGTAGTGTGGAATTTTATTAGTTCATTTAAAATCACTGATAAAGGACAAATTTATCATCCCTTTTAAAATCACTAAAAAGGTACACTTTATCAGAGCTTATAAAAGTGTAGAAAAATGTTCCTTTATTAGTTATTTTGTAAGTACTGATAAAATTCCCATTAATAGCACTAAAAAAGCATTAATAATGGGGTCCATTATCGGTGTTAAAATAGCACTGATAAATGTGTTCTTTATCATCACTTTTAATCTTTAGAAGGTTTTCAGTGCTTTGATAACGATGATAAAGGCCATTTATAGCACCGTTAAAGGCCTGTTTTTATAGTAGTGTTATAAAGGTGAAAATTAAAACCATCAAATATATGAGTGTTCGTGTTCGAGGTTGGAATCCTCTATTTACATAACAAAACTCAATAGGTGCATCTCAAGGTTCATATGAAAATTTAAATTGGATGAATCAAATTTAGGGTTATACATGACAAAGGCCGATGTGTGGCATAATGACAAGAATTATAATTCAATGGAAACATAGTAAAAGAGATATAGAACACCTACGTTATTCTATGGATGATTTAGTCATCAAATATCAATGTTTTATTTGGTCTAGTTTGTAAAAAAATAAAGAAACGAACATCCTCTATAAAAATAGGGAAAATGATCTCACACCAAAATAGCATAGAAGATCAGATGAGAAAAATTGTAACGAATAAAGAGGATTCAAAATCTTTCTGATGTGGATCCAACATGACCAAAAATATTCAAATCAGACTTCAGAAGATATATATATCATCATCCCTAGATTATGGAGGAGGAGGAACCCACGTCGCAAGGGGGAACCCTCACACAGCTGGAGGAGAAGAACGAAAGGGGGGGGGGGTTAACTGTTCATTAAGGGTAAAATAATAATTTCACCCTCAAAACTAAATCTCATGGTTTGGCTGCACAGTTGGATAAAAAGTGAACCAACCATGTGGGTCCCGCTTCTTAGGAACCCTAACCCTCAATGGGTTTCCATCATGTTTTGACCAAAATTTCCACCAACCATGTGTTGAACAGTGCACACACACTACCTAAGTGGCACTAAGTGTGTGGGCTATGAATATTTTCTTGAAACTATGCGCAGATCATGAACACCCCTCTTCTAAAAACTTTAGTTCCTTTCTTGTTCGTGCACCTCTATCCACATGGTTAGGTAAAACTATGTGGCCTCATGCTGCACATAAAGCACCCCAAGCAGTTTGTCCTGGAGGGCCATACTATTTCAGAAAAACCTTGTGCCTCTGACAACTTCTCCCATTTTTGAGTTTCTAGAGCCCGACACTCTTGGAACTCAACGAAGCACTTGAGGAACCTCTCATGCATCTAACTAAGTCTAAAAAATGCGTTTAATGATTCTAACTCCCTTAATTATGTTCTAAAGCTCAGTTTAAACAATGACCAATCCACCAAACACCAAAATTCAAGTTCCCATGAAATTCTACCTTGTCACAAACACATGGGTCATCACAACCTCCCCACATTAGAATTTATCATCCCTAAGAAGACTTGGGGAAATAGTAAAAACATCATTTGACCTACAAGGGTCATTATGTCTCGTTCAAACAACCACATTTCATTCCCAAACTCCCAACACACCTCCAATAATAACTTAGGCATACGAAACATAAGCCTTGAAAACCCAAGCTAATGCTTGTTTTCTAAATGAAACATAGATATTGTGCTTACCCAACCATGTTTAACTATATATATTATCAGGTCATAAACTATTTAAAAATTTGGTCAATTTTTATCCCTGATATAGGTTTAAAAATTTAACATAATATTTCAAAACACAGTATGCCCCACTGTCAAAATATCCTAAAAACGCATACCCCTCAACATTCAAACAATACTCCTGGCATGACAACTTCAACTGGGAGAACCAGATTACTTCAGAGGTCATATAAAGGACCTCATGATAAAGAAACCTTCATATCCTTCTCAACCAAATTGAAATTGATTGTGCAAGCCTTCCCTGGAAAACACTACCAGACTTTACACCACACATGACTTATCCCGACAATATACTTTAAACCATTTTCAAACATGTACATCGAAAATAAAGAGACCAAGTCAAGCCACTCAGATCCACTATTCTCAAAATCCCAACATAGATGGCCAGTGTATTGAAAACATAATTGCAACACCTTCTCCCATGGAATCTCTCATTTAATATGACCATGATCACCGAATCCCATACATAACTTATAATGATGTTCCCTAATCAAACTATTGCCTAAAAATTTAATTTTCCATTCTTTATCATTAAAAAGGGTGTAACCAAGATCTATTTGACTGAAATTTGACACTTTAAATATCACTTATGATCCTAAAAATAATTTTTCCATAACCTTCGAACCATCGAAATGGAGTCCCATGAACTAAACCAAGGTATTTCATACTCCATGTTTCAAGTGAGACATTGGTACAAGTAAAAATGTCCACATCAGATAATTAACTAACCCCATAGCACCATCCACCTGATGGTCAAGTTAGAGGAAAATTTCTTATGTCCAAGAGTCTATCCAAGGGTTTTCTACATGGGTACTTAGGTATCACTCAAGACTAACCATGCCTCAATAATAACCATGCGTCTATCATTAAACAGAATGTAAATTAAAAATTTTATATTTGCCTATAACCGACGCTCTCGTTGTGAATACAGAAAAACTTCAAGATATGGGACATGATCATCACTAAGAATGAGTACACTAAGAGGATATAAATAATCCAAAAATATTCGAGACACTTATTTCTCATCCAAGGAGAAGTTCCTGGTGTTGTTTACGACCAACTATTCCCAACTACTAGAAGGAAGAGAAATCAAACCACTACTGGAGGACTTCTTGGGAGAAGTATAGCTTTAACTACCAACATGTCTTCACCAACTAATCACATTTCCTTTACCACCATGGGAGTCCCGTGATCACTCATGATTTACCACCTATGTCCATCTATGACCAATAATGTTCTGCCAAGTTTTCATACATAGCCAACCGCATAAACATCATGATGCTGAGAAACTAGATACATGTTACAAGACTCAACAATATAAAAGGAATTCAAAAACTATAGATGTAAACTTAATTATATTGTATCTCTGTTATGTTCCTCCTAACTAGAAGGACACATATTCCAAAATTAACATGGTACTCCCCACTTTAGGAGTGTCCTTTTCATCAAAATAAGAAAAAGACTAGCCGCTCATAAGAATGATAGATCATATTCACCTTAAATGCATGCGTTACAATCCTCTAAGTCACGATCACACATTTCATAGAATTTGGAGTGAAATAAAATACCAACATGACTGGTCTTTCAAAACACCTGATCCTCTTGGAATATTATCTCTTGCATTGGGATAAATTTTATTTATTTAACACCCAGGTCACTCTACTATGGAGATGACCTGAGAAAATACTCAATAACTCATGGATAAAAAATTCCACCAAACTAAACCGGTTCATTTCATCATTGAGAAACTTGATGGGAACTGTATATGTTAACACCCACCACTCTAAGGTTCTGGAGAAATATAGAACATCCTTGATACTATCCAAAGGGTTTCTACCCTATAAATCCAAGTATTAAATGGTCCATAAAAGGGAGTAAACCTAATGTCATATTTCCCCATATGAAAATTGACCGAGATTATGATATACCAGTTCCTCTATAACTAAAGAAGAAGATACGGTCACACGACCCATTAAGAAATCAACCATGCCCTAGGAATGTCTAACCTATTGAAACTGAGCATTACCTAATGTTTACACTCGAAATAAAAGACAAAGTTACCACAACCACCCATCCAAAAAATTTGTTATTTAGAATCCAAGAGTCTTAGTAGGGACAGTGACACTTGAATAGTTCCATAAGTTAAAAATATCATAGAATTCTGCAATGATTTTTAATCTATGAGGGTGATACCCACCTCAGGCTAGCCCCTTATAAAATAATAAGCATCAACCCAATCACTAGGTCATTCTAAATATATTACACTAGGCCCTGTGACTATCATTTAATCCCTTACAAAAAGGAAAAGGTCTCATGTGAAACACTCACATTTCCATCCTAAGGAAACTCAATGAAAATATTAAACTATCATTACCCAAGTGAATAAACGAAGGACCCCAATTCAGGATCCATTTTAAAGTCATTACGTTAATTAATATTCAATATTTAAACATTTAAAATATTCAAACAGAACACTAGGTACTAATTGATACGCAATTTATCTAATACCTTAAGGAAAATTATGTAAGTCTTATAAAATTTCCTTTTAAACATTAATCATTTATTAATATCCTATATTAATTAGGAAATTTATGGATAAACTTCCTTTTAAGTCATAAAAGATAAGGCGAACTATGAGATTACAACTTAACTAACCCGGGTTTATCAAAATGAAACCCAATAGTAGTTTTTAAAATATTAAAGATTCAAAATGCACATAGTGAGATATCTCATAAGAAACATACTCAAATTTTTGGCTGTGTATTTTAGAATTTATTAACTTCATTTTACAACAAAATTAAACTAATTTAACATTTATAACCATTTCGAATTATAACATGTTCATATATAATAGTTCTATTATATGGATTTCCCTCCAGAAATCTATAAAGTTCCCATACAATTTACATATTGGAGTTTGGATCCCATTAATCAAGAACAATTCACCTTAAAATTTGAACTTTT
Source organism: Viscum album (assembly GCA_963277665.1). Taxonomy (NCBI): domain Eukaryota; kingdom Viridiplantae; phylum Streptophyta; class Magnoliopsida; order Santalales; family Viscaceae; genus Viscum; species Viscum album. Next base: position 1,323,130,744 of record OY728138.1, read on the forward strand.
GTAGCTGTTATTTTGTAAAAAAATATCTAGATATATAAAAATCTCAAAGATTATTCAAGTACATGAGTTACCTTTTTCCAATTATAAGGTACACATACACCTCACAACTGAAAAATGGTTCTCATTTAATTTCAACCCATATTTTTAGCTCATGAAACCAATTATATATCAAAATCATTACTAGTAATGTTATTATAAGATATAAACAGAGAGGAACATGCTAAATAAATCATACGAGAATGTTATATAAATAGGCATGCTAAAGTATTACTGAAAGAGGTAAAAAACTAATCATATCATTAAAATACATAACATGATATATAACAGATAGGCTATTGAACACACGATTCAAATCGTCATAATTAGTTGGAAACCTAAAAATACAACTACATAGATTGAAATATTCATGCCATGTGAATCTATATGTTCCTATGATGATGCATTCAATGTTACCTTATTTCCATAAAAGGAAAAAGGAAAATACCATAAATTTTATAAATTAATAAGTATTTGAAAGTACACTAATCACTCAAGTTGAAATAATAATCAACTACAATAGCAAACAACATGGACAACCATCCCATCCCTAGACACTTGGATATTTCCCCATATGTGGGTTAATCAGTTATAGGAATGTCTATTTACCAAGTGTTGACACATTCCCTGTCTCTTGTATATTAGCCGAAAAAAGTAACATAATTGAAAAAGGAAGGTTTTGATACCACTTGGTAATGTCCTCACACGACTGACCACTAAACCCATAGCCAGACCAGTCACCACATGGCCTAAAACTCACCTCCTCATATGCTAGCGACTTATGACTATAATCTATGATATAAAGAGGTGGTAATGGCGAGGCTATACCCTCACGATCAAAGTAGAATAGTGTTATTATAAGAAAATGAATAACATGCAGCAACAGAAGACGTAATAAATTAATGATAAAGTAGTAGAAGAAAACTATCAATTGAAAGTAAATGGACAACTCCAATATACAACGATGAATTCATGTACGGATAATGATAAATAAACTAAATATGTATATATATAGTATGAAATATGATAAAATTCAATAAAAAAATAATGAAAAGAAATAAAATACCTGATGGAGAAATCCATGAGTATCATAAGCACATGCTTAGTCCCTTGCTCTTAACTCCTAGGTAAAATCATAAAAACACAAGTAATAATCAATGGTCTTATGAACATGAGAGCTGCGTGGGAACACTGGTGAAATGGAGGCCATAGAATGGTGTGAGATAGAATCCTAGTAGGCCACTACCCATGGGTTCTATAGCTAAAACCAACTCGTGAATATAAATAAAATTATTGTGAAGGTATAATAAATAATACAAAAGTTGAATAAATAAAACTCAGCCTGCTCAGATTTCTGAAGGACACATGGTGGCTCTACCTACTTCATCTCATGGTCATAATGAGTGTTTGAACAATTAATATATATATATATATATATATATTACAGTTTTATATTGCATCCACCTATATGGATGAAGTATATCCAAACTTAAGTGGCCATATACCTGGAACACTAGGTGATAGATAGAATGGGGTGTAATTCAATAACCTATAACTAGTTTGAATGAGACTATAAGCTCTAGAAAAAGTGAAAATTCCCCATATCACATAATGATTTTGATATTTTGTGCTCATCACTCGAGATGGTGAGTGTGCCTTCATGTCAACACTCTATAAAGGAGTGTGATTTCATGTCAACACTCAAAAAAAGGATGTGGTGCATAATGCCCACCATTTAAATAGTGTCAATGGTGTGAGACGTCTTTATTAACACATGATGTTAGTGAGTCTAAATACATCATGTTAAATAGAACCTTAACCACCATTCCACATCCAATATTATAGGAATAATTATATTTATATTAATTTTCATAAGGAACTACCTCTCTTATATTTTTATTTTTCAATCCCAATATATCCAAGGGTGATAAATTTATTAAAATTCACACAATCATTGCTTATGTAAATATAGAAAGGGTCTTAGTTATAGAACCAAATTCAATTCCTATTAATTTAAACCATTCAATTTAAACCATCCATATAATTTATCAAAACCTAGAAATTTATAATCATGGATTTCCAACCCACATACAAGGTTGTTAGTCTTTGAAAAAAATAAACACAAGAAAGTCCATGCCCCCTTTTTCAATCCAATTATGATTATAATTTATGTTCATTTACTAATAATTCCATTCATAAAGTGATAATATATATTTATAGTAAAACACCAATGAAATAAGGCCAAGCAATATATAAATTAGTATCCACCATTTTTTTTGTTTAGAAGACTGCTCACATCATCCAAGGGGTATTATTATAAAACATTTAATTGTTTAAAAAAATTCCTTTAATTCCAAAAATAATCACATTTAATTATTATATCTCAATTAGTGAGAAGAAGCATTTTAGAAAGCTACCAAACCAAGAGAAACAAAATACAATGTTCAACATGGAACTTAGTAGGTTCCATTATCAATTGGGAAATTACCTATAATGGAAACATTCATTTAATTTCCAAGATGAAGGAATAAAAGGAATTATTATTTTTTAATTAATTAATTATGAAAGGGAAAATTAATCTGGTACACCGAGGGAGTGTCCGTGTTCGAGGTTTGAATTCTATATTTACATAACAAAATTAAATGATATGTATAATTCATAGTTATTGTAACCTCATATTAACAATTATTATGAAATATAATCATTTTATGTGATGATATATGATATACTAGGATACATATATTGTTTTATCATCCTTTACAGTGGTAAAAATAATTACATGATTTTTTTTAAATTGTTCATAACCAGACATCATCTGTTTTTTAAAGAACTCTTCGAAAAGTTTTTCTCTCTCTTTGTTTCTTTAAAACTCTAAAAAACATAAAATTATTCATTTCCATTACAATCTATATAGTTCCAATACCTAATACTTCTAGGCTCTCCCCTTTGTAGTTGATGGTCTAGCTTCCATACTACCAATGCAATTTATTAGAGTAGTATAGTGTTATAATCTAGTTCTTTGTAAATTTATAAGTTGTAATACTATACCATGAACCAATGGTGGTGTTGACACTACTATATATTTTATTAGGTTATGTGTTTAGTTATACATTGCAATTACTTAAATGATGGTAATTCCGAATAAAAAAACACAGTTTTAAGTACTATTTAAATTTTATATATATATATAAACAAACCCAAAATTAAAATTAACATTAATTTTATAAAAATTATTAGATATTTTTTATTTAGTTATATATATAATAAAAATTATTTAAAATAAACTATCTTTCAAAAATAGGGTGGAGGGTCAAACAAATTGACGCTCTCTTCTTGGATGGTAGAGCATCAATTCATTTTATGCTTGACTATCCCATTCTCAAAACATAAAATAAATTACCCATGAAATTTAAAAATAAAAAATACCAATACCCTAAATTTTTTCCTTCCCCCCCCCCTCTCTTCTACAATTGACTCAAAAGTCATCTCTAATGAGAAGTAATTTCTATTTTAGTGATAACCTTCCAAATATAAAATGAATTTAATTTATATAAATATTTTAGTAGTTAGTTATTTCTACAATATTTGAACCATGATTTTGAAATAATGTGAGAAATAATATGGGAGGATCTCAATAATTATAATATTAGGGAAAATATAATCACATCTAGACAATATGATATTCAATCACATCAATTTTTAACAAGGATTCATACTATATTTATTGTCCATAACTATAATCTATGTGAATAAAAAATGTTTACTTAACTTTATCTTAAAACTATATGGTTACATTATTTTGATAGTCAGTCATTATAGTTGATTTATATTTTCCATTATAATGGAATAAGATTTGGGTTCATGATGCTCTAATATTTTTCAAAGGTATAATAATTTTTTTTATGGTTATATGGGGTTCCACCATTGTAAAGAAAAATTTCATAAGTTCGAAAATGTTGGTAAGTATGTCGAGAGATTTCAAGTGAATTTTTTGAGGATAATGGTTTAATTATTTTTTTAAAGAAACAAAATTTTTAATTTTTTTACCTACCATGGTTGAATCTATAAGAAAAAATATTAAAAATTTCTTCTAATATCATTAATTAGGTAGTCGTCTTTTTATGATTTTATATATATGTAAAGGTATAAGTATTATTTGATTTTATTATCAGTTTAATTTTTCAATGTAAATATTTAAACTATCATTGCATTAAACAATTATCGAAAATATTTTAGGAAGCATATGAACAATACAAGACCCAATAGATTAGTTTTTGGGCAATAACAGAAATTTTCAGGACCACTTTACCGTCGATGTCTCAAAAAAATAATCATAGAGTTGAAAAATAATATATTATTAAACTCTATTAAGATATTTAAGAGTATTAAATTTAGTAAAGTATAATATAGTTCATAATTATCATAAATGGACTCAGTTCACCAACAAATAAATTTATATTTTTGTATTTTATGTTCTTTTTATAAATAATTTTTAATAATTAAAGTTATTAAGATTGAGAAACAATTATTTATTAACATTTGGTTTTTATTAAGGTTTTTATAGTATCAATTTACTTTTCTTAATGTAACATAATTTGATTGAATATATTCATGGAATAATGGATTTTTGGACATGTTAATCAATAATTTTGAATATGATAGATCAGTTCTTAATACATATCCAAAATATTTACACAACATTTGATCCTTTGTATATAATTTCGTTTAAAAGAATAATTTTTTATGAGAAATATATTTTTTTACCCATTTTCATAATAATATCAATATCCTGAATAAACAATAATACGCTCCTTATTTAAGGGTTTGTATTGGGCATATAATGTCTAGTGAGATAATATTATAATTGAATTTAATAGTGGTATTGTAACCTTCAAAACATGCAATCATAGTTATTTACATGTTTTTCTGCAAGGTGTTTTACTCTTTAATCATTTATATATATATATATTCTTTTCAAAACCTTTATTGAATTTTTTTATAGTGAATCAATAGAATCCATAATTCTCCTTGATGTTTCAATCTATATAAATAAGTATAGTGTCCATGATCATATATAAAGATCATTATAATTAATGGTTATTTTATTATCATTGGACTTGTGGTTGGAAATATTTATTTGGTTATATTATAATTTTGAAATTATTGTGGTTTAGTGGTTTTATTTGTTCCCACTAAACTGTTTATAGTGAATTGTTTTTTGAAATGGGTTAGGAAATCTGTCTGAATTATGTAGGGTTGAACCTCCCCAAACATAAATGTGTTTAAAGAAAAATTAGTCAAAATTAATCTAGAAACCAATTTAAATGAAGCATAAAATTATGTCACCTCTCTAATGTGAAGTAAAAAAACTAAAGTCTTAATAAGATTTGTTATTTTTTGTTATAATTATTACTAAATCACCTCATTTTTATAACTTAATTTAAATCAATAGACTCTGCATATTATATAGTTTTCATAATTTTAACCATTAATTTATCCATTGTGTTAACAATATTCCAATGTATTTTCTAGATTGGAGGTGATAGAGTACACAACTTCCATTTAAGATAACTACTTATTCTAGGATCTGTTTTACATTTTCTTTTTAATAGGACTTATTCGAAAATTATGTTTAATTAAATTTTCATAATGAGAAAATATAATTTATTTCATAATTACCTATGATAAGTTTAAAGTGATTTAAAATATGCACTTCATATTTTAATATAATTGGGTGGGTATTATTTAATTTATATATTATTACTCAAATAAAATTTGACACTTGTATTTTCATAATTTTATAGGTTAATAATTTTGGAAACCCTATGTCCTACGAAAAACAATTGTTCTTAAATTTTTAAAAATGAAAAAAGTGGATGTTATAGAGGCACAAATTTAGAAGAGAACCTTCAAAACACTCACCTTCAGAGGGGTGGAATTGAATACTCCACTTTATATGTATAATGACGAGAATGTTAATCCATTTGATGAATCATCTTACTCTATCATTTATTATATAACATTTTTTTGTTCTTTTATAATATGCCTTGAAGTAATAATCATGAATTATATAATTATGGATGTTCCTTTATAAACAATATACCCACATTTAAACTAAGACTATACAAATTTAGAACAATAACTAAAAGATTCCCATTTTGAGGTATTTTTTATATTGGTAACATGAATTGAGGATATAATTTATGGATATTTTTCTATTTATCATGATTTTCAAAAATTTAATCCAAACCAATTTACCCTTCCATGGATTCATTACCTCTTTATTGATTATTTTATGACATGTAGGCATCTAATTCACAAAGTTCCCCTAATTTTTGTTAGAGTTATTGCCCTAAATCCAATCATGTAATAATGGGTAATTTATTTGAGCTATATTTCATATGTTATTCATTTTAAGGTATCTCCATTTTTTATTATTGAATATTTGTTTTTATACATGTAATGATAATATCATATAAGTAAATAGAAGTATCAGTGGATGAGGAATACCTATCATACCAAAACCTTGACCAACATTATTCCACTCAATAATCCACACATTAGCTTGGGTTTACTATGTCCTTACTATTGTACACATGTCATTACAATTGCTAGTTTATTGGGATCTTTCATTTTCTTTACATTGGAGGATGTTATATTAATATTTGTTTTATCTATTAGGTAGTTTGAATTATAAAAAAATTGTATTTTATGTTTTAGGGAACTTTTGACATACTATAGACTAATAGACCATATTTATTATTTTATCCTTTTTTTCCTCAAAAACTTCTGACATAAGTGTTTTTTATAGCATTATTGTGACATAAATTAGTATCAAAGAAAGTTATTTTCTATTTTTTTAAACTTATTTTTCTCAAATTATTAGAACCAAAAAATATTGTGATCATTGCATATATATGATCTATTATAGGTTCTAGGCCTACACCACCTCATGAATCCTTGTTGTATGTTCCCTTCACCCACTTCCCAAAAAATCATGTTCACTTCACAAAACATCTAGTAACATGTCTACTTCACTCTCAACCCATGTAGCACCTTTTATTCACACACCACCCTTGTAGAATGCATCCTTCATAAAAAAAAATTCACCACATGTTATTGGCATGAATCCTTGTGCTTCACAAGAACCCTTACATCTTGTTCACATTCTACACAAGCTCTACAACATAAACACTTTTTATGAACCCCTACAACATAAACCACTTTGGAAATTCATCCACTTTTAATACCACCATAGATGTTCCCCTATCTTTCACACATAACCCCTCTAAAAAAGTTCTACAGACACACACATAGGTTTTGGACCAACACTAGTTGTATGAGCCAACCCCTGTTGAATCACTATGTTACTCCAATGTGGTTTTCACATTTTTATTTTTATCTCAGGGAAGAAAAATTCATCAAATAGTCCATCTCACCCTTTAATAATTCTATGAATATTTTTTTGGAAAATTTTCTAGAAATAACAATGATTTTTGGAGTATACTTGAAGAAAACAAGTTGGGTCTCATTACCAGTATATGGTACTCAAGGGGAACTATGGAATCTACATGTTATACCTTACCAACAAATGATGATGGTGGTTTATTGACCTAGACTATCTAATACCCGCTATAGAATTTAGAAAATTCTTAAAGGTTATGATGATGAAAACTCACTAGTTATGGTTCCACATGTGTGGTTTAACGAGGATTTAAATTTTGATGATAACATGGACGGGAAATATGTTAATACAATTCTATCTTGGATCAAGGAGATTATACCACCCTTCTATAATAATATTGATATGAAATGTTTCATTTATAGGATTAAAGAGGGGGAAAAATATTTTGACTTAATGGAAATCCCTGTGAACTTTCAAGTCAAATACATGGATTACATGCTATGAAAGGGAGCTTCTGTGTTGTGGGAGAAAATGTAGAACAACTAATGATGGAAAAGAAAATAACCCATCTATTCTAGGAGGCATATAAAGTATTACTTGGGTATTTATTCCCTTTCAAATGAATATAAACAAGTATTATACTAGCACTAATGAGAGTTCCCTCATAATCCACAAACCATGGCTTAATAAACCCAAGACTACCATTAAATTTTAGATTAAAAAACTTTTATGAGACTAATTGAAAATCAATCCCAAGGTTAATTAGATGAATTCATCTAGCCATTTGGGATTTGGTGTATCTTGTAACTTCATTCATTTTTGACAAGGTGATTGCTCGAGATCTCAAAATTAGAAACACACTTGTTCTACCCCTATGATGTATTGGCTTCTGAATTATAAGTGTTAATGGTTGACCTTGAACTAATAGTACTGTTCACAGTTCTAATTATTTTCCTAGGTGTTGTTTTTAGTTATATTTTGTAATTACTTAACTGTTGGTAATTTTGAATAAAAAAGTAGAGTTTTAGATACTATTTATGATTTTGAAATATATATATATATAAACCAAAATTTAAATTTAAATTAATTTAAAAAAATGTATTTCAAAAAGTATTTTTAGTTATATATATATATATTGAAAATTAATTGAAATAATTTATATTTTCAAAAATAGTGTAGAGAGTCAACCAAATTGATGCTCTTTTCTTAGACGGTTGAGCATCAATTCATTGTATGGTCCACTATCCCATTATATAAACATAAAACAACAAACATATATAATTAAAAGAATAAAAAACCCATCCCTTAAGTTTTTCCATGTTTCCCCCCTCTTCTACAATCATCTCAAAATTCATCTCTAATGAGAGTTGATTTCTATTTTAGTGATAAACTTTAAGCTATAAAACGTGTTTGATATATATATATATATATATGTGTGTGTGTGTGTGTGTGTGTGTGTTTTTTTTTTTTTGAGTTTGTTACTAATACCATATTTGAACCATTGTTTTGAATGAAAGTGATATATAATATGGGGGAATCTCAAGAATTATTCAATCAAGGAAAAGATAAGCACGTATAGACAATATGATATTGAGTCCCATAATTTATTTACAAGGATGAAGACTATATTAATTTTTTGTATCTATAATCTATGAGTTTCTAAATGGTTTACATAACTCTATATTAAAACTATATGGTTACATTATTTTGACTATCGGTCTTTGTAGTTGATTGATTTTTTCCATTGAAATGGAACATGATTTGGGTTAATTATGAACTAATATTTTTCAAAAGGAATAATAATTATTTATATATTCATATGGAGTTATACCATTGATATGAAAAAAATTATAAGCTGGTATGTGGTGGTATGTTTTTAGAGTGATTTTATGTGAATTTGCTCTGGATAATGGTTTAATGATTTTTTTTTAAAACTGACATTTTAAATTTTTTTCAATCATGATTGAATATATAAGAAAGAATATTAACAATCGATTCATATATCATTAATTAATTAGTGTTCTTTATATGATTTTAAATACATGGAAAGGTATAAGTATAATTTGATTTTATGAGCGGTTTAATTTTTCAATGTAAATATTTAAACCATCATTGCATTAAAAAATTCTCACAATGATCATTGGAAGGATATGCACATTATATGATTCTATATATTTCTTTTTGGTCCCTAACTAATATTATCAGGACCACATTACCACGCGTGTCTCAAAAAAAAAATAAGCATAGACATGAAGATTAATTCATTTTTAAACTCTGTTAAGATATTTAAGAGTCCTTAATTTATTATAGTAGAATATAGTTCATAATTCTCATAAGTTGAAAAAGTTCATAAATAAATCCAATTTATATTTTTATATATTATAAATTTTCAATAATTCTATTGTTATAATAAAAATTATTGCGATTAAGACACACTTCTTACTTGACATATGTATTTTTATTAGCATTATTATAGTATCAATTCACTTTTCTTAATGTAACATAATTTCATTGCATATATTCCTTGAATAATGGATTTTAGGACATGTTAATCAATCATTTTAAAAATGTTAGATCAGTTCTTAATAAGTATCCAAAATATAGACATAACGTTTGATCCTTTGTAAATAATTTAGTTTAAAAAATTATTTTTTATGAGAAATATATATTTAACCCCTTATAATAATAATATCAATTTCATGAATAAAAAATAATACGCTCCTTATTTAAGGGTTGGTTTTGAGCATATAATAACAAGTTAAATTCTATTATAATTGAATTTAATAGTGGTGTTGTAACATTCAAAACATGTAGTCATTGTTAATTACATGTTTTTGTGCATTGTTTTTTACTCTTGAATAATATATATATATATATATATATATTCTTTCAAAATCATTTTTGATAATTTTATTATAGTCAATCAATAGAATCTATTTCCAACAAGCCTGTACCTAAGTGGTATAGGATCCTTCTTGGTATCCAAAAGACCATGGATAAAATCCTGACAGGGAAATAATTCTATGTACTATAGCAGCATTACAGCAGGTCACTGTAGTAGTACTATAGCAATGGCTGAACTGTTGCAGTAGTGATACTGTAGCGGCATAGGTATTGTTCTAGGACTATACCAGCTGCGATACTGTAGCAATCCAGGTACTGTAGTTTTACTATTCCCTAAGGGGTCCTTTGGGCCCAAAAATGGTATTTCTAGCCTTGTATTCAGGCCACTTTTCCTTGGGCCTTCTGTCTATGTATTGGGTTTCACTCTACCATATTAAAAGAGGTCTTTTCATTGATAATAAATTGAAGATTCATCCCCAACCATAAAAAAATCAATAGAATCTATATTTCTTCTTCATGATTCAATCAATATAAATAAGTATAGTGTTTATGATCATTTATAAAGATCATTATAATTGATGATGATTTCATTATTGTTTGACTTGTGGTTAGAAATTTTTATTGGGAGATATTATAATGTTGAAATTATAGTGTTTTAGTGGTTTATAAGGGTTCCCTCTAAACTGTTTAAAGTGGATTAATTAAAATGGGTTTGGAAATTCATTTGACCTATGCGTGGTTGAAGATCCCAAAACATAAATGTGTATTGAGCCTAATGAGGGAAAATTAATTTGATATCCAATTTACATGAAACATATAGTTATAGGACATATCTTATGTGAATTCAAAAAATCATGTATTAATAATATTTGTTACTTTTTGATAAAATTATTAGTAAAACACTCATTTATATCACTTTATTTACATCAATACACTCCACATATTATATAGATTGCATAATTTTATCTACCGATGTATCCATTGTGTTGACTAGCTTCCATTGTATTGTCTAGATTGGAGGTGATAGTGTACTCAACTTCCATTTAAGATAACTACATATTCTTGGATCTATTTTACTTTTTCTTATTAATAAGCCTCATTTGAAATTTATATGTATGGAAATTTTAAAAATTAGAAAAAAATATCACCTATTTCTGAATTACTTATCATAATTTTCAAGTGATGTAAAATATACACTTAATATTTCAATATCATTGAATGAGTATTATTTTATTTGGTATTTTATTATTTAAATCTAATTTTACACTTGTTATTTTTATAATTATTTAGGTCAATAATTTTGGAAACCCTAGGTCCTAGGAATTAATTTTTTTCTTAAATTTTTAAAAATGGAAAAAGTGGATGTTACAGTAGACCAGATTTAGAAGAGAAACTTCCAAAAGATCACCTTTAGAGGTGTAAAGACCCATAAAATTCAAGGAATTTCTTTTCATAATTTTCTTGGGAATTTTACAAGAACGCAGTTTCTAACGCCACCTGATTCTGAGGACCGGTGTGCCCGGAATCATTTTCCGAAGAATGGCTCGGGTACGTTCAGTGAATGAACGAGCGGGTTTTTCTAACTTTTGAACCGGTGCTCAGAATCGAATTCTGAGGGCACCGATGGAATCGCAGCGCTGGTAATTGCTTAGAAACCCCTTTTTCGGAGTTGCATTTTCTCAGGTGTGGTTTTTTAATTTTTGGGGTTATGTTAAGGAATAAAAATAAAAGTGGTGCGACTTTTTATTTTTATTTTACTTAAGTGGCTTAACATAGGTTAAGAGGATAAGATGGAACCCATAATATCCTACCCACATGGTAGGATATTTGTGAGGTGGGGCCTGCATGAGCCCCATCGTTTCTTTCCCTCTAAGTAACGTACCTGTGAAAACCTCTTTTTAAATAAAGTCAACCCGTGCGTTTAATTAAATATTAAACTCCCCTATTAATTGAACGGTTTAAGCGTTGCAATTAATTCAATTAATTTTTGGATTCTTTTTATGAATTCCAAAACGTTGGCATGGGAAATAAAATAATACCAACACTTATTTTATTGAAGGGTTGCTTATTGAGAGGATTTGGAGAAGCTCTAAAGCTTGAAGATCTTCATCCTCCTTCGTGAAGAATGCGAAGAACGCGAAGAATGCCGGCCTCCGACGAAGGGCGACGAAGAACGCCGAACCCTCGGAGATCGACGACGCGACGCCGTGTACCGCGACGCAGACGATTCCCCTTCCGCGATTCTTCTTCCGCGACGTTCCTTCCCCGCGACAATCTTCGATCAACAACCGATTGAGGTAGGGGGTTTCAGTTTGTTAGGACCAATAGGGGCCTATATACCCTAAGAGGGGGGGGGGGTGAATTAGGGTATGGAAATTCTTTTTCAATGTTCTTCCTACCCCACTGGATCTTAACCTATTTATTAAAGGGTCACTTTGTTTGATCTTGTGTGTAAACTATGATCACTTCTTTACTGCTTTATCTAATAATGATGCTTTGAATGAAATGCAGGGAAGAAAACAGGCAGACACAGAGATTTTTACTTGGTTCACCCTCACTGGGCTACGTCCAAGGAGCATACGCCGACAAGTTGTCAGTCGTACCAAATTCCATTATTATTCACTAGATGTGGATACAAAGTTCGGGCTAGATCACTTCTATGCCCAGGCTCACTGCCTATACAAAGTTTAGGGTCAGCTCACTGCTTTCCCAAGGGTCACTCCCTGTTTCTCTCTCTCTGGCTCACTGCCGGTGGAGAGGATCACCTTCTTCCTCTTCCTAAACTCACTACTCTTGGAAGGGATTCACTCACAGTTTATAGACCTGTAGGTCTCTTCATTAGCATGAAATAATGCATCTTCATCTGTTGATAGATGCTCTCTTGAAGTTCAACTTTCATCCAATGATGAATACCACTTTGTCTCTGACCACTAGGAAACTACCTTTGGAAAGTACTTTCACAAAGCACCCTACTTCGCGAGGCTCCCAATTTCGTGAAGCTCAAACAAGCCTTAACGAATCTCTTGCCTTTTCGCGAAGCACTTTCACGAAGCACTTTCACAAAGCTCAAGCCATCGCAAAGCAACGTCCCTCGCGAAGATTACTAAGCCATCGCGGAGCTCGCAGGTTTCACGGAGCTACAATAGCCACCGCGAAGCTCCTCTTTCGCGAAGCACACAGGCTCCGCAAACCACCTTCGCAAAACGAGAGAAAATGATCTTCTCTGAAAATTTTCTCTACTTATCTCGAGGGGGTCGGCCTCTATTTATAGTCGATTCCACCGACCCTCGAACTTTCCGCATGAAGTCAACACCACGTCATCTGAAACCGTGATGCTCCGAAGCTTCCGCCAGAATTCTGTCCAAATCGCGAAGCACCACAGCAATTTTCCGTTCGCGGAGCTCGTCGTAATCGCGGAGCATTACCGTCAACATTCCTTCACCCCTTCTCCGCGAAGCTCCCTTGAAAAGCCCTTCACCGCTGCGATGCGCTTCAACCTCTTCCGTTCGTGAAGATTTGATGTAACCACGAAGCATCACCGCCTCCTTTTTTCTGGCCTTCGCAAAATCCAATCCATACATCCCATCTTCGCGAAACTCATGCCTCTTCCATATAAAAATATGATTTTCATGGAAATCCACTTTTCGTGATACTCACCAAATACAAAATTTTGGACTCCAAAAATTTGGCAAACACTGGGAAACGACACCACCTTGTACTACTCTTTTGTACCGCCTCCAGATCGTCCTTTCCTTTGTCATCATTCTTTGTCAACATGGTTTGTCAACAACTTCTTGGGAACTCGAAAATTCCTTCATGGAAACCTGCTTTGTCAACAAACACAATCAACCCAAAAATACTTCAATGTTACCTTGAGGGATTTTTTCCCAACAATCTCCCCCTTTGGGTTTGTTGACAACTCTTTACAACTCTGCTCAGAAAGATTTTCTGCACTTTGATACCTCACCGAGTCTTCTTCCAGCCGCTACCTCCATTCGCCTCTTACGATTACGATAGCGTTCAAGGAATTACTTAACACATACTCTAAGACCACATGAGAAATGCTCGGCGTGAGAAACAAGAGTAGTATGACAAGTTCATCAATGAATCACTTCATTTCAAACACCAATTGTCGATTCCAACCTGATACCAATTCATAAATTGATACCAATTGTTGAACCACACTGATCCCAATTCGTGATAGCTGGAAACCTTCTCACACCATTCCAACATAACTGTTCTGCTTTTATCACGATCCTTAACTGTCATGATTTCTATGCTTTGATCAATCACTTCTAGCATCGTCAGATTTTAAACTCTCCCACTTTCTCATTGCTCCCCCTTTCTGGCTGCTCCACCTGTCACCTTCTCCCCGTATCAATCATGATTTATCAAATTTCCACATTGTCTCCCCCTTGAAGAATCACTATTTTCTCCCCCTTTGTCAACGAACCCAATGGTCACTCCTTTACAGTCTATAACAGAGTAGAGAACACATCAGAACATTAGGGAAAACACATCATACCTCAGGGAGAGGGGGGGGGGGTGTCTCTATATCCACACGCTTTCAAGCGCCGGGAGTCGACTGAACTCCCAGAGCCAGTCGATGCCTATTAAAAGATTCCTTGGGTAAGGCCTTTGTCAGAATGTCTGCAACCTGTAGTTTTGTAGACACATACTCTAACTTCACGATTCCCTTCTCAACTTTCTCCTTGATAAAATGATACTTTATCTCAATGTGATTTGTCCTTGAATGATGGACGAGATTTTTTCTAAGATTTATAGCACTTGAGTTGTCACACTGGATTCTGATCAGAGACATCACTTCAACTCCCATATCATCGAGCTTCTGCTTCATCCACAATAATTGTGTGGATGCTTGAGTGGCCGCAATATACTCATCTTCTGCGGTGCTCAATGAAATGAAATCTTGCTTCTTTCTTAGCCAAGAAATACACAATCCACCAAGATAGAATGCACCACCTGACGTTGATTTTCTACCATCTACTGAACCGGACCAGTCTACATCAGTATATCTCAATAATTCCGACTGAGATTTTCCATTATATTTCAAGCCGAATTCCACTATGCCCTTGATATACCGAAGTATTCCTTTCACTGCATGAATGTGGATTTCCTTGGGATTACTCTGATATCTCGCTACTTGGCATGTGGCGAATATAATTTCAGGATTTTTTGTGGTCAAGTATAGCAAAATGCTGATAATCTACCTGTTTTTAGTGAAATTAACTACCCTGCCACTGTCATCTTTTGATGATTTCATCCAGGTAGAAACCAGAGACTTCTTCTCCTTGGAATCTTCAATTCCAAATCTCATTTCAAAACATCCTTGGCATATTTGGATTGAGAAATGAATGTGTTATTACTGCCTTGTATAACCTGTAAACCAGGGAAAAACATCAGCTCACTAATCATTGACATTTCGAACTCATGTTTCATGAATTCAGAAGACTGTATCCACTATGCTTCATCTGATCTTCCAAATATTACGTCTTCTTCCTTGACCAGCCTCACCATCCTTTGATTACTATTGTTGTTGAAATAAATATTGTAATCAAATCCCCCACGCTGAAAACCAATCTTCTTAAAATACTGATATAGCCTTCAATACCATGCTCTTGGTGCTTGTTTCAACCAATATAACGCCTTCTTCATCCTGAAAACTTTGTTCTCATCCTCATGAATGAGAAAACCATCTGGCTGCTCAATGTACACCTCTTCTTCCAGAAACCCATTTAGAAATTCATTCTTGACATCCATCTGGAACACTTTGACCTTTCTTTGCACTGCAATGGCTAGGAATAATCTGATTGTCTCCAGCCTTGCAACCGGTGCAAATGTCTCATCAATATCTAAACCCTCAATCTGGGAGTATCCCTTGCACACTAGCCATGCATTATTCCAAATAACTATTCCATCTTCATTCATCTTGTTGTGATAGACCCATTTAGTCCTAATGACATTCTTGTCTGATGCCCTCGAAACAATCTCCCATGTCTGGTTCTTCTCAATCTGATCAAGCACTTCATTCATAGCCTGAACCAAGTTTTCAACTTCAGCTGCATCAACAACACATTTCGGCTCAACTTGTGATAGTAATGATGTCTGCTGCAGTGATTTCATTCTTCTTGTCTGAACTGGAGCTCATTGGTCACTAATGATATTCTATCTATCAGTTTCA
The DNA here is from genome assembly GCA_963277665.1 of Viscum album. Lineage (NCBI taxonomy): Eukaryota > Viridiplantae > Streptophyta > Magnoliopsida > Santalales > Viscaceae > Viscum > Viscum album. Next base: position 1,323,147,231 of record OY728138.1, read on the forward strand.
GCTCAACTCTTTGGCTTCCTTGTAGACACATACTTGACACTTTCTTGTTCATCATCAGTGTCTTCTTCTGAATCATCATCAGCCACTTCTTCTCCCTCTGTGTTGCTTTATTTCTCAAAACTTTTGCCAGGAAACTATTCACTAACTCATTTTTCAGTGGCTTCATTTCTTTCAGCTACTTTTCTCTGTGTCATTGTTCAATGACGTCATTTATTTGAACATATTATCTCATATTTTTGTTGACACACCTTTGATTTTCTCTCATAGCTTCTTGGTATCCTGAAAGCAGTCAGTTGATACCACATTTTTAGAACAAAATAGATAATCATGAAAACCTGTGTGTTGCTGCTTTTCAACCAATCATTCTTCATGATCATAAACATTCATCCTTCATATCATATTGAGATGATGCATCTAATTAGGATATAGAATGCTCCCCCGGTGTTATGCAACTCTTCCAGTTGTTAGGCCCAATAGTTTAGACCCATAACTAGTCTTTTCCTCCTGCATCATTTGTTCTCATATTCCACTCAGAGTTGAGCCATTAACAAAATCTATAATCCTAATGAGTTTAAACTCGGTGTAGTAAACAAGAGACAAAGTTAACAACACAATCACATTCTATTGTGCTCTGTTGCTCCCGTTCTTCCTCAACTCTGGTACCTGATTTGAATCAATTGAATCTGTAGATCATATCACACATCCAATTTTCATCCTTAGATGCCACTTCCCCTTGGATCGTATCTCCCTAGAACCAGAAACACGTGAATCATCATTTAATATCATTTTTATACATAGGGAGAGGGGTTTACTTCTTGAATCCTCGAGATGAGGATAGTGGTTGATCCTGATGGGTCAACCCTTTGATTCTTTCTTGGAACGCATCACATTCCTTTATTGCTTCCTCCTGCTGCCTGGCCAACTTCAACTGCTCTGGCCATATGACTAAGCATTCATTACCTGCATGCTGAGTCTTTTTCTGATATGAAGGTTCTGTAGGCCTGGCCTTTCTCACCATTTGGGGTTTAAACCCACTAGTACACATTTCTGTCCGTGATGTTCCACTAAAATTCGATTTCCCTTGATTCCTACTCTGAGCAGGAATATATTTTCTTTCCATCTTCCCTTGCTTCTTCCACCACTGCAAGGATCTTGCATCTTCTTCCAGTTTTTGTTGTGGAACACGACCCACGAATTTTTCATTACATTCTTTGTTCATCTTTATTTTATCAGATGTCTGAGTGACCACACTCTTTTTCACTGGTGGTGATTCCTCCATTAAACATTTATTCTTATTTATCACAGCTGGAGTAGATCTCCCCTTAATCTTCCAGGTTTTTTCACATTCTCTCCTCAAGAGCTATTTTCAATATAACAGATGAGGTGACTGATACACCTTTCATTCAGCTCCATGTGATTCCCCTGAGGCTCTATGCATATTCTGCTTCTTTCCACTTTGTCTCTTCGTGTAGAATTTCTCATTATGCATCATTGGAGTCGAGAATATCCTTTCGAGTTCCCTTTCCCTTCTTGTGTTCTTCTTGCTGCAATTTCTTGCCAAATGCCCATAATCTGAACATATAAAACATTTTCCATCAAAGGCATACCTCATTTCGTCACTTCTATGTCGAGATCATGATACACCTTGATTTCTTCTTTTGACATGGGGCTCTTGAGCTTCCTGACACATACTCATGGTGTGTCCCATTCTTCCACAGTAATAGCATCTAATGGATGCTTTCCTATGAGAGAATCTTCTCTCTGTTTTCTCATGATGCTTCTTCTTATTCTCATATTTATCAAAGTTTCTATTTTCACAGCTTGAAATGTATTCCAGAGCCTCTAAACAGAAGCTTGATGTATGGCCATGAATCCTGCAGAAATAGCACATGTCATCACTTCTTTTTGTAACTGTCCTCTTAGGCCTATCTCCATCACCTGTAGTGTTTTGTTCACATCTGGAACTATTCATAGCTATCTTTCTATAATGCCTGAGAGGTGATTCTTCAAATCCAATACCAGTTTTTCCCAAACTGTATGGTCTTTGAGCTGAGAGAATTTGTTCTGGCCTCTTTTCAGAAATAGAAAATTTTATTTTCATTTCATCATCACCTGTGGAAGGATAATCAAATATTAAGTGCAAGGCATCCTTCATGTTAGGCTTTCTCTAGCATTGGATTTCTCTCTTTCCTTATTCAATGATTCTAGCTCTTCTTTCAACTTCTGAATCTTTAATTCACTTGATTCAAGTTGGGCATCAAGTTCTCTCTTGAGATAGTTTCCCCTACTCATCTCAACTTCCAATTCTCATGTAAGCTTTTCCACCACTTCACTTTGCTCCTTTACTTTCAGCTTTTCTTGAGCAAAAAATTTAGAGACGGATAAATTCTCTTGTTGCAGCATTTGATTCTTCAGAAATTCTTTGGACAACTGTGTTGCTAGATTATCATTTCTAGCTTTGATATTCTGAACGTAATCTGACTTTTGATTCTCTTCATAATCATCAGCCTTTTGTTTTCCTTTCATTTTAGCCATCTTCCGTAGATCTTTAGCATGTGAATCATTCTTCTCTGTTAGGTCGGTAACTATATCAATAAGTCTTTGATTTAATCCTCTTAGCTTGTTGACCTCAATTTCAAATACTTTGATCTGGATATCTTTAGATTTGAATTCTTAATCCAACTTCCGGTCCATTTCCTTTTTCATGTTGACAACATCTGCTGGTGGCCTTCTTGAAACTTCATCATCATCAGTTGTTCCGGCCTCACTTTGATGTTCAAGTGCATCACTCATTCCAACATCTTGATTGAGTAAATCAATCTTTTCCCTATCAGATTCATCTAGGCCTTCCTTTAGTAAGCTATTTGATTCTTTTAGTTGAATCACTCTTTTCCCATAAACACTTCCGCACTGAGATGACTTTGGATTCTTCTTTGATGTTTTTCCCTTTTCCATGGCACACTGAGATAAGAGTAGACTGATTCCTGAACCACATAGTTCGACTGTAGTAAGTCGGAGAAAACAAATCTCATAAGAGCAACCTATCACTCTGATACCAATTGTTAGGACCAATAGGGGCCTATATACCCTGAGAGGGGGGGTGAATCAAGGTATGGATATTATTTTTCAATGTTCTTCCTACCCCACTGGATCTTGACCTCTTTATTACAAGGGTCACTTTGTTTGCTCTTGTGTGTAAACTATGATAACATCTTTACTTATTTTTCTAATAATGATGCTTTGAATGCAATGCAGGGAAGCAAACAGGCAGACATAGAGATTTTTACTTGGTTCACCCTCACTGGGCTACGTCCAAATAGCATACACCGACAAGTTGCCGGTCATACCAAATTCCACTATTCTTCACTAGATGTGGATACAAAGTTCAGGCTAGATCACTTCTATGCCCAAGCTCACTGCCTATACAAATTTAGGGTCAACTCACTGCTTTTCCATGGGTCACTCCCTATTTCTCTCTCTCTGGATCACTGCCGGTGGAGAGGATCACCTTCTTCCTCTTCCTAAGCTCACTGCTCTTGGAAGGGATCCACACACAGTTTATAGACCTGTAGGTCTCTTCATTAGCATGAAATAATGCAACTTCTTCTGTTGATAGATGCTCTTTTGAAGTCCAACTTTCATCCAATGATGAATACCACTTTGTCTCTGACCACTAGGCAACTACCTTTGGAAAGTACCTTCGCAAAGCACCCTACTTTACGAGGCTCCCAATTTTGCGAAGCTCAAACAATTCTTCTCGAAGATCCTACCTTTTCGCAAAGCACTTTTGCGAAGCTCAAGCCGTCGCAAAGCAATGTCCCTCGCAAAGCTTACTAAGCCAATGCGGAGCTCGCAGGTTTTGCGGAGCTATAATAGCCACTGTGAAGCTCCTCTTTCGCGAAGCACACTGGCTCCACGAACCACCTTCACAAAACGAGAGAAAATGATCTTCTCTGAAAATTCTCTCTACTTCTCTCGAGGGGGTCGGCCTCTATTTATAGGTGATTCCACCGACCCTCGAACTTTCCGTGCGAAGTCAACGCCACGTCATCTCAAATTGCGATGCTTCGAAGTTTCCGCCGGAATTCTGTCCAAATCGCGAAGCACCACGACAATTTTTCATTCGCGGAGCTTGTCGTAATCACGGAGCATTACCGTCAACATTCCTTCACGCCTTTTCCATGAAGCTCCCTCGCAAAGCCCTTCACCACCGCGATGCGTTTCAACCTCTGCCGTTCGCGAAGCTTTGACGTAATCGCGAAGCATCACCACCTCCATTTTTTTGGCCTTCGCGAAATCCAATCCATACATCCCATCTTCGCAAAAATCATGCCTTTTCCATATAAAAATATGATCTTCATGGAAATACACTTTTCGCGATGCTCACCAAATTCCAAATTTTGGACACAAAAAATTTGGCAAACACTGGGAAACGACACCACCTTGTACTACTCTTTTGTACCGCCTCCAGATCGTCCTTTCCTTTGTCATCATTTTTTGTCAACATGGTTTGTAAACAACTTCTTGGGAACTCGACAATTCCTTCATGGAAACCTGCTTTGTCAACAAACACAATCAACCCAAAAATACTTCAATGTTACTTTGAATGATTTTTTCACAACATGGTTTTTTAATTCATTGTGAATTATATCCTCAGCATGGATTCAAATGGTGCATTTAAATCTTTGTGATTTTATACCACGGCGTATGTCTAAATTTTTTGTCGGAAGACATTTTAAAAAAAACCGCTAACACGGTGGGTGCGGACCAACGAACAAGTCTGAACCCACCGCCTCTTGGTTCTTGGTGAGCAGATTGGTGGGTGACGACGAAGCAGGCTACACGGGCGATGTGAGGTCCTCGCAGTGAAGGACGGGCCCCGGGAGGACCTTTGGCGAAGACGACACGCAATTCCGACCACCGGAAATCGTCCAGCGGTCCACGGAGCGGCCCGCCGGCACGCCTCGCCGACACAGCGGCAGGTGGCGGCGGTAGGCCACGGTCCTGTGACCGCGTGAGTCCAAAGGGATCGGGACGCGGCAACCGGCTGCATCCACTGGCAAGGGCGGCCCCATGCGGGGCCACGGTCTCTCCACGCGGGGGCAGCGCCCCCCCCCCCCCCCCGCAACGCTCGGCCGTAACGGCTAAGCCGACCCGCTGGCCTCCCGGCCCGCACCAGCTGAGTTGCGCCCAGGCCGGACTGGGCCGCACCGGATCGCACCATCCGGGTCGGACCCAGACCCGGGTCGGTCCGGGCCCAGACCCCCCGTTTTTGGACATCTTTCGGTCTTTTTTCCCATATCTTGGGATAAGGACCTCTGATCGATGCACCGTCAGCGTAGATGCGATCCTTGGATCGAAACGGTCATTTAAACATATTGCAATCAAGGTTTTGTAGTACTTTAGGTTCAGCCGGGAAGGTTCGTACACGAAACCAACCTGGCCCTCGGAGCGAAAACAGTTATAACTTGATCTCCGGATGTCTGATTGACGTGCCGTCGATTTTGATGGATTCCTCTAAGTGAGACAGATCTTTTGGCTTACTCCGCCCGAGTTTTGGACGCAGGTGGAGTACGGTTGGGTTTGTTTTGACTTAAAAACCAACCGGGTCCCTAGGACGAAAAAGCCAATAACTCTTAGACCGGGCGTCCGATTGACGCGCTGTTTGTGGCGTTGAGTTCCTGTTGACGATACAGAACTTTTGGATACAGCAACTCTGGACTATGTGTCAGTTGATGTATCAGCCTCTCGGCTCGTGGAGTGGAACCTCCCGAACGAGCTTGCTGTGTGCGAGAACCCTAGAGCTGGCTGCGACTGCGACGACGACGACGACTGTACAGATATCCTCAGTGGATTCGACGACAACGACTACAACACTCAGTGATCCTACATGGATCAGTGCTACCGATCATGTGTGGGTCGGATCCTGTGTGGATCAGCGCTCAGCGGTCTTGTGTGGGCCAGCGCCTACAGATCCTATGTGGGTCTGATCCTGTGTGGGTCTTTGCAGGAGTTAGTTACCTATCGATCTTGTGTGGGTCAGATCCTTTGTGGGTCATTACGGGGGTTAGTACCTATCGATCCTTTGTGGGTCCGATGGCTTAGATGAATCAGTGGATATATCTGATCATCTCTATCGTCATATGAATAAGTATACCTGTGTGAGCTGAATCCTGTTTTTCTTTCCTTTGTGGATTGTGTTGTGCTATCCTGTGTGGATTACGTTTTGCTTTCCTATGTGGACTGGGTTGTGTTTTCCTATGTGGACTGGGTTGTACTTGGGCTCGGAGGTTGGAGCGGACTGGAATTGATGACTTAGGTATATGTATGGGCATATACCTAAGCAGTGTCGGATGTTACTTCGTGATTGTATCTTTCCTTTGTGGATTATCCTTTGTGGATTCTAGGAGGCCTTCGGGGGTCTCGGGATCCCTACTGAGTATCTTATACTCACCCCTGCATGGGCTATGCCCGCACTATGTTGTGTTGGTTGCAGATGATGGACAGCGCTGATCTGCGGTTGAGGCTTGTAGAGCAGGTCGGTACCTAGAGGTGGACGACTGGGCGGGACGTACTCGGAGCGGACGGCTGGACCCTAGGAGCTTTGGAGGCCATCTGTACTCACCCTTCAGGTGTGATTTCCAGTGGACGACTTGACGATGCGGATTTACTTTTAGTTGCTGTTTTCCCTTTCAGTTGTACTTTACTTTCAGTTTGGGTTTGTATTCTGGCCCACTTACTTTTCCGCACTTACTGTTGTACCCAGTTTTTACTTAGTGTTTACTTCTACTACTTTCTTGCTCTGTGGTGTTTGTTTACTTTACAAAGGAAATTCCTTCCCTTTGTACCGGTAATTTCGCCTTGGTGCTAGTCGCCAGCCCCTGGCCTATGGAAGGCAGTCTTGGGGTAGTCACGGCACGGGCCCTGAAGATGGGTCGTGAAAAATTGGTATCAGAGGAGTTTGGTTCTACCGCAGAACTCAGGGATCTGATCTTTTTCTATGTGATGTAATAGTTTTGAGAGTATTGAGTGCGGTTATCAGTCCAGGGAGTCCAGTGTTGGTGTGGCAGCCAACGTATCCGTACACCAGGACCCTGACTTCTGATTTCCGACTTAATACACAAAAACATTGATTGTATGTGTGTTTCAAGTTTTCTTTGTGATTACTTTGTGTCAGCTCACCAGGTATACTTTTCTGACCGTGGCACACCTGTTTCCTTTTCAGGATGGCACCACGATGGCAGCCATCTAGGGTTCCAAGAGTTGAGTGTGACGATAGCCCACCGAGTGACGATGCCTCAGTACAGGGCCCTTTGACAGCTGACGCACCGGCGATACCTCTACCCGCCGAGCCACTGATGCTACCAGCCCCAGCCGCTGACGATGCACATCACCTTAGTGCACTACACGAGTTTCAGCACCAGCGACCGCCCAGGTTCCGCAGGGAGATGGACCCCCAGGCAGTCGAGGATTTGCTGGAGGCAGTGGTACGAGTTTTCAGGTTAGTGAGGACACCAGCAGACCTCATGGTGATCCTCGCAGTGAGCCTACTGCATGCGGCAATGGGCCGATGGTGGAGCTTGATGCTCCAGGTGCACGATGAGGCATCTTTTTTCTGGATGGACATTGAGAGCCTCTTCTTCTCGGAGTTCGTCCCAGCCACCCTCCGTGCAGTGCGCATCCAGGAGCTTCTACAGCTGCGGTAGGGTAGCTTGACGGTCGCCCAGTACTCTGCGAGATTTACCGATCTCTCGTGCTACTAGACATACATGGTACGAGACCCATTCTTCCGGGCCCAGACCTTTGAGCAGGGATTGAGACATGAGATCAAGGCATCGCTGATCTCCCTCAGCATTCCGACTCAGGAAGAAGTACTGGAGCGAGCTCTTCTGATCGAGAGCTTTCTTACTGAGTCTACATCAGTAGCAAGACCCACCACAGGGTGGCATGTATCAGAGTCATCTACAGCAGGCAGTCGACGGATGACTCTTGGGTCCAGGCAGACCAGACCCTCAGGTAGATGACCTCAGGACACTGGCTCAGTTGTGTGGGGCACACAGCATGGAGCCAGTCTTTCGAGAGGCAGACAGTGCTACGCATGTGGCGGGCAGGGCCACATGGCTAGTGACTGCCCGACCCACCATGCCGAGGAGCAGCAGACGGTTGAGGGGCCACCTAGGCAGAGGCAGAGGGTCAACCATGGTGGTCCGCAGGGAGCAGGCGGATGAGGTAGAGGAGCTGGCCGAGTAGCAGCTAGTGGGCGACGCTTTGAGGCTCTACCACCACCACCACCAGAAGGTCCACCCTGACCACAGGGAGCTGGCGGGAAAAGACATGCACAACTCCTGGCAGCGGAGGCCTATGACCACGACGGACCCGAGATGATTTGAGTTACTATCTATGTCTATTACACCCTTGATACAGTTCTTATAGACACAGGGGCGAGTCATTCTTTCATATCCGCTGCCCTTGTTTGGAGCACGTAGATTCCGACAGAGCCGTTGGCTCGATCCTTACAGCTAGAGACTCCTACGGGAGCAGAATCGACCATTACGCACTGGTGCCGGTAGTGTGAGATTACTCTAGGAGGTGAGAGCATCGGCTGGGATCTTCTTGTAGCAGCATCGAGGCCTTATGACGTCATCTTGGGCATGGATTGGTTATCTATAGTCCATGCCCAGATCGACTGTATTAGGCGCAAGGTGCGATGCGTACGCACCGACGGGAGCAGGTTTACCTTCACCGGCGAGAAGGGAGCCTTCACAGCACATGATGGACTTCCGCAGAGGAGAGGACTACCCACCACTCATCAGTTGGCTAGCCTCATCCTAGGAGCAGTTGACGTGCGAAGTCTTTGTTTTCCTACAGTGGTGGATCAGTATGCGGATGTTTTCCCCGACGACGTTCCAGGACTACCTCCTCGCAGAGAGCTAGAACTTTATATTGATATGTACCCTGGGACAGCCCCGATATCCTCTCCAGAATATCGGATGGCCCCCACTGAGCTTCGAGAGCTACGAGTACAGTTGGAGGACTTTCCGGGCAAGGGATTCATCCAACCCAGTGTTTCACCCTGGGCTTCCCCGATATTGTACTCCAAGAAGGCGGATGGGAGCTTGCGACTTTGTGTCAACTATCATCGCCTGAACCAGGTGACAGTGAGGAACAAGTATCCGCTACCGAGGATTGATGACCTCTTCAATCAGCTCAAGGGATCACAGTGGTTCTCGAAGATAGACCTCAGGTCAGGCTATCATCAGCTCAGAGTTCGAGATGAGGACGTGCATAAGACGACCTTCAGATGTCGGTATGGCCACTATGAGTTCTTGGTTATTCCATTCGGCGTAACCAATTCTCCAGTAGTGTTCATGGGCCTCATGAACAAGATCTTTCGACCATACCTCGATCGATTTGTCATGGTCTTCATCGACGACATTTTGATATACTCGACGACTGAGGAGGAGCACGCATACCACTTGCGAGTTATAATAGACACACTCCGAGAGCACCGGCTTTATGGCAAGCTCTAGAAGTGTTAGTTCTGGATATGTGAGGTCCACTTCTTGGGAAACGACATATCTGAGGCCGGAGTTTCGGTGGATCCTGTGAAGATCGAGGAAGTGCTAGCTTGGGATCCACCCAGGAGCGTGACAGAGGTGCGGAGTTTATTGGGGATAAATGGATACTATCAATGATTTGTGCCAAAATTCTCCTGAGTCGTGGCACCACTCTCAGCTCTTACGAAGAAGGGGAAACCCTTTGTGTGGTCTGAAAAATTTCAGCAGATCTTCCAGGAGCTGAGACAGAGATTGACTAGCGCACCTATCTTGTGGTTGCCGGTGGAGGGAGTAGGGTACGTAGTCTACTGCGATGCATCAGGGACCGGACTCAGATGTGTCCTAATGCAGGAGCGGGCAGTGATCGCCTATGGATCACATCAGTTGAGGCCACATGAGCAGAACTACGCTACCCATGACCTGGAGTTATCAGCAGTGGTCTTCGCTCTAAAGACATGGTGACACTACTTGATGGGAAAGCGTTTTATAGTCTTTTCTCACCATCAGAGTCTTAGGTACATCTTCTCTCAGATGGACCTGAACCTGAGACAGCGACGATGGCTTGAGATCCTCCATGACTATGACTTTGAGATAGTCTATACTCATGGGAAGGGGAACGTGGTAGCCGATGCTCTTATAAGGAGGATGAGAATTCAGCTACTTGAGGAGGCGACATAGCAGATAGCCGCTTTGCAGATATCCTTCGTGGATAGAGATGGGGAAGCCTTCCTTCAGTCTCTCATAGTCACCCCTCCACTACTGTAGCGAGTAAGAGAGGCACAATGTGGGGATGCTGACTGTGAGACGCGGCGTGCACAGATATCCTCAGGATAGGCACCTGATGGTTTCTCCTTAGGAGGAGAGCACGAAGTCCTTTTTAGAGGACGTACCTTGGTACCAGTGGTTTTACGGGATGAGGTGTTGAGAGAGTTTCAAACTTCTCCTTTGGCAGTACATCCTGGAGTGGCCAAGATGTACCAGGATCTTAGACAACAACACTAGTGGCCGGGCATGAAGAAGGCTGTGGCAGAGTTCATTTCTCGATGCCTCACCTGCCAGCAGGTGAAGGCAGAGCATCAGGTACCAGCTGGCTTGGTACAACCCTTGGAGGTTCCGGAGTGGAAGTGGGACGGAATATCTATGGACTTCGTGACTGGACTTCCACGCACTTCCAGAGGTCACGAATCTATTTGGGTGATTGTCAACCAACTCACCAAGTCGGCTCACTTCTTACCCATCAGAGAGCAGGGCTCAGTGGAGAGCTTGGGACATCTCTACGTTCAGGAGATTGTATGACTTCACGGTGTGCCATCATCTATCATCTCTGATCGAGATGCTCGCTTTAATTCCCGACTTTGGAAGGGGTTGCAAGAGGAGTTTGGGATGCAGCTACGTCTGAGCACCGCCTTTCACATTCAGACAGATGGTCAGACGGAGAGGACCATTCAGACTCTCGAGGACAAGCTCCGCACATGTGTTCTCAACTTTGGTCGCAGCTGGGAGGACCACCTACCCTTGGTGGAGTTTGCGTACAACAACAGATACCACTCCACCATCGGGATGGCACCATACGAGGCGTTGTACGACCGACCTTGCAGATCTTCTTTGTGCTGGACAGACCCTGGGGAGTCAACACTTGTTGGACCGGAGATGGTCCAGGCCACGACAGAGAAGGTCCAGGTCATCTAGGAGCGGATGAGGACAGCTCAGAGCCGGCAGAAGTCTTATGCTAACAGGAGGCGAAGACCACTAGAGTTCGAGGATGGCGACCACGTCTTCTTGCGTGTCTCACCTCGACGTGGTTTACGGAGATTTGGCCGAGGCGTCAAGTTGTCTCCACGCTTCATCGGACCATTCCAGGTCCTCAGCAGGATTGGCGAGGTGGCTTATCGCCTTGATCTACCACCTTAGTTGCACCGGGTGCACGACATCTTCCATGTATCTCAGCTGAGGAGATACGTGCACGATCCGACGCATATCATTGACCATGGGGAGATGGACGTTGATGATGGGGCGACTTTTGCGGAGGTCCCGGTGGAGATTGAGGATCAATAGGAGCGGGTCCTATGTGGACGGTCGATTCCTCTAGTGCGCATCAGATGGCAGCACGAGAACATACAAGAGAGCACTTGGGAGCGGGAGGCTCAGATGCGTTCTCAGTACCCACATTTGTTTCCCAAGTTTATGATGTATCTTTATGGGGACGTAAAGGCCTGAGGTGGGACTGATGTAAAGACCCGTAAAATTCAAGGAAAGTTTTTTCTTAATTTTCTTGGGAATTTTACAATAATGCAGTTTCTGACGGCACCTGATTCCGAGGCCCGGTGTGCCCAGAATCATTTTCTGAAGTTTGGATCGGGTACGTTCAGTGAACGAATGAGTGGGTTTTTCTAACTTTTGAACCGGCGCTCGGAATCAAATTCCAAGGGCACCGATGGAATCGCAGCGCCGAAAATTGCTTAGAAACACCTTTTCTGGAGTTGCGTTTTCTCGGGTGTGGTTTTTTTAATTTTTGGGGTTAAGTTAAGGAATAAAAATAAAAGTGGTGCAACTTTTTATTTTTATTTTACTTAAGTGGCATAACCTAGGTTAAGCGGATAAGATGGGGCCCATAATATCCTACCCACTTGGTAGGATATTTGTGAGGTGGGGCCCACATGAGCTCCACCGTTTCTTTCCCTCTAAGTAACGCACCCGTGATAACCTCTTTTTAAATAATGTCAACCTATGCGTTTAATTAAATATTAAACGAGCCTATTAATTGAATGGTTTAAGCGTTGCAATTAATTCAATTAATTGTTGGATTCTTTTTATGAATTCCAAAATGTTGAAGGGTTGCTTGTTGAGAGGATTGGGAGAAGCTCTAATGCTTGAAGATCTTCATCCTCCTTCGTGAAGAACGCGAAGAACGCGAAGAACGCCGGCCTCCGACGAAGGGCGACGAAGAACACCAAACCCTCGAAGATTGACGACGCGACGCCGTGTACCGCGACGCCGACGATTCTCCTTCCGCGACGCTTCTTCTGCAACTTTCCTTCCCCGCGACAATCTTCAATCAACAACCGATTGAGGTAGAGGGTTGCGGTTCTTTTAATTCTTTGTGAATTATATCCTCGACATGGATTCAAATGGGGCATTTAAATATTTGTGATTTTATACCACGGCGTATGTCTAAATTTTTTTCGGAATAATTTTATAAAAAACCACTAACATGGTGGGTGCGGACCAACGAAAAAGTCTGAACCCACCACCTCTTGGTTCTTGGTGAGCGGATTGGCGGGCGAAGACGAAGCAGGCCACATGTAACACCCCAGGTAAATAAAGAATATAACATTTTTATATTATCCATATTTGTGAATAAAATATTAATATTACATTAAAGGGTATTCTATGCTCGATGACGTACCCAAAACGCAACAACGAGTTACTTGGGATTCTTACGTTGCACTCTAATAATAAAATAATATTATTTTAAATGGTAGTTAATGCCTAGCTGTTGTAATGGCGGGAATGAACAGAACTAACTACAAAATGATTATATATGTTTGTCAAAAAATTTTACTCTTTACAATAAATGATAGAGGATTAAAAATGAGAATGAATCCAATTTTAAGCGTAGACAGTCTAATATTCTTTAAAAGGTCGATTAACCGCCTTTTGATGGCGAACCTCTTTTAAATCCACTTTTTGACAATTTTATGTGTTATATTTGACAAAATAAAATTCTTCTTTATAATCGGTACTTCACAATTTACTTTGTGTAAATTTTTGGTATTTTTTCGAAAAAGTTCAATTTTTTAATGAATAGTGAAAAATGTTGTATTTTAATTCAAAACCTCTTTTTAATCTAATTTATTTATATGATTAGATTATCTTTTTAATTGGTCTTAAAGTTTAAATATAATATATTTTTACCATTTAATCCAATGGTGGTCATTCTAATTAATATCACTTTTAGATTGGACATAAATGAGTGTCAATCTTTTGAAAGATATTGTTTAATAAAAACACGCTTTTTATTTTAACAGTGGGATTTAATTATAAAATTAATTAATGAAACTTCAATGTTATGAATTTTTTAAAATAGACATCATTTTTTAATTTGGAATATCAAATATAGCTTAGGGTGAATTTTTGGTATTTTTCTGAAAAGCATCAATTTTTGATGAATAGTGAAACGACAAAGTGGTTGTTACAAAATTTGATTTTTCGTTTAAATGGGACTTTACCACTTCTGTGATTTGAATTTAAAAAATCCAATTTAAATGATTTTAATTGTTAAGTAAAATTTGGTTCAATGGGATGAAAATAATTTTTGATGAAAAGTAACTTTTATGTTTTATTAATCACGATTAAAGGTAATTAGTGTGATTTAAGGTAAAAATGATATTATAATAAAATGAAAATGACTTGACACTTGTCCTAACCCTATTGGATGCGTTATGGCCGACCAAGACAACCCATAGGTCTATTTTTAGTACCCCATGGAGCCACTTGGGTTTGATAATGACATTTATGCCTTTTATATAAAGTTAAAATAAAAATGTCACAAACATAATTTGTTTTACTAAAACAATATTTACATGTGGTTATACAAGTCTGAATTTTGACTATAAATAGTAATTGGAAAGATAAAAATATTTCCTACATCATATTATTTTTTCTATAATATTTAGACATTACATATATTAAATTATTTATGACATCATGACGATGCAGCGATTACCTCATTAATAATGGATTTAAATAAAATGAAAAGATAATGTAAAATATATGACCTAAACTTGTCCAAATCCTATTTAATGGGTGGATTTCGAACCCTTATCACCTTATCCTAGAAACAAATCATTGTGGGACCATTAAAATCTGAAAACCATTTGAAAATAAAGTAACATTTTATACTTTACCAAGAGTGCCCCTCCTCTCCTCTTATAAAAGGCCCCCACCTCTACCACCTTACCCACACCTCTCAAACCTTTGGTTCAGCCTATATCTGATCATTGTGTCTCTCCACATCCCTCTCCTCATCCAAGAAGCCTTAACATAGGCAGAAAGCTCTTCAAGAAACCCTTTTGGTTCAAACCAAAGGGAGTTACCCTATTTTAAGGTAACGTCTTCACTTGTGCTCTTTTGTTTTATTTTGCTTCTCCAACCCCCTAAACTCTTTTTATTCATTTATTTTGTTACAACTACAGTATCTTAAATATACTAGAATGTTGTTATAATAATTATTAGAGCTAAACTTACACACACCTTCATCTAATGGTTAAAGAACATACTGTTTCTGTGGATGGCGAATTTCTGCCTCACGAAACGATGATTGTTCAACACTCATATAACACCTTAAAAGGTGGACATTAAGATGTCACTATGTTTATATATGATATATAATATTTTTATGTTTTACTTAAGCTTATGTATTTTTCATTTGTGGCATACCTTTATGGCTTCCATTATGGGTATACGCGATATCTTCATTTTAGGAAGTGCGGACTACCGCCCCCTCAAAGTGATTTGATTCGTTAATGCCATATGTGGGATGTATTAAGGATGGATTAAAAGTTATTATATATGATTTTATAATGGAATTATAATATACCTTTATATCATTATTGTTTTCTTTCCATTAAAGTATGAGATAGAAATTAAAGTAGCGTTCATGCGTACGTACGGCTTACCGTCTCCATGAACGGTGCATTTCATTTATTACCTCTAAATAATTATGTAATATTATAAATACATATATATGCTGGATATATATGATATATATGATATCCAAATCAATAATTTCATTCTGTATATAAAGAACCTTTCACCACACGAACAACATGTAATTGTAAGAAGTCCACTTTTGACTTAAGGACCAAATATCGACAAAACAAACATTGTTAACCTAAATTAATACATAATGTTTATAACATGTCAATAATTGATATAAAAGTAATAATTAAATTGAAAAAGGTTCTTAATCAAGTAGAAATTAACTCAAGTTTATTATTCAGGACGTTAAAGAACGATCGAGTCAAGTTGGACCCGAGGTAAGGGATCCTACTCCTCTCTTTCTTTTTAAGTATGCTCTTTTATGTCATTCCTTTTAAAGATCGTATTTCTTGTTACTGGGATGTTATTTTATATTAATCTTACTGTAATTTTTATGTTCATACGATGATAGAACCTATTCTCTCTCATCAATCCATTTTGGATGTTTTGAGTGGCACCGTTAGGCTACTGAATTTTCGTAAGAGATCTAACCTCTCTCTTTCTTTTTAAGTACTCTCCTTTATGTCACTTATTTTAATCTCCTATTTGTTAGGTTGGGGGATTCTCTTTTATATTCCTCTTTCTATAAACTTTATGTTAATATTATGAGATACCCTATTTGATCTCATCAATCCATTTTTGTAATTTTTATGTGGCGCCGTTAGGCTGCCGAGTTTTCGTAAGGGATTTTTCATCTCACTTTTATTCCCGTGAGATTTATGCTACATTTGCCACAATTTCCTTTGAGTGCTGTATGTACTGCCCATTATTTTACTCATTGTGTAATATACATTCATTTATGAGTATTTACATCAATGTTTTATTGCCCTTATTTCACGGGGTGTATGTTTCGAAAGATACCCATATCGGTAAGGGAACCTTTCACCCTCCTATTTTTAAAAGACTTCTTTTGTTATGTCTTTTAATTCACATACTAATATGATGGGATATGTTCTTCTATATCCTTATTGATTTAAATTTTATTTCTATGTGATGAGATAGCCTTTTTATCTCTCATCAACTCATGTTCTGAATTTTGTAGTGATGCTATTAGGTTGTCAAATTTTTGCAAGGGAACTTCTTAACCCAAATTTGATTCTTTGGGATAAACATATACTCGTTGAATATGTCGTTCTTTGAATATGTGTGAATAACCTCTGATTATTTTACACTTAATATCCACTTATATTAGGTGTATTCGTTTGTCACACATAATTATGTAATTGATTTATCCTTAAAACAAAGATATCGTCTTTGTAAGGGACTTCGTCTCAATCTCCTTTCATTGAGGCATATTTCGTTTTATACACAACTTTCTTTTATACGGTGTATAAAACCCTTTGAATTTTACTTTTATACAAAAGGAATCTTTTTCTACGAAGCGTTTTACTAAACGACAAAAAGGAATGTTTTTTTTAACGTATGCGGTGACAACGACCTTTTTCGCCGCCGCGAGTATTATTTGATCTTTGGCTTCCTCAACAAGCCGTAATGTTTTTAAAATAAAATAAATACCATCTACTCTTTTATGTATTTTGGTATTGAAAATGGTTTTGATAAAAGATTCTATTTTGTCAATATATTTAAATGATATATTGTGATTGAAATGTGGAAATGTTATCATTCCTTTATATTGGTTTTATGTGTTATAATTTTATAATGGTACTTGGACATTTTACAAGTGGTTACATGATAAACCATATGACGGGTGGTGCTGTGAATACCAGGATGGGTGGTTACATTATAACCTCCAATGCATTGGGTATGGAAGTCAGCCGTATGGCTATTCCATTAAGTATGTATGGAAGTTGGCCGAATGGCTATTCCATTAAGTGATATGTGTGGAAGTCAACCTTATGGTTATTCCACTTAAGTATGTTTATGTACGAAGTTACCTTTATATGTTATGTGATCTTTATATGGGTTTTATGGTAATATTTTGGTTACAGAAGGGTAAATAATGAACTTTTATTCAGTGAAGAGTTTTTACTACTTCGAAAAGGTGAAAAGTATTACTTTGATAAAGTATACATGGTCAACTTGTTGTTTGGAAAAACTAACAGTTTTCATTCTTTCTGTATCCCTTAATGATCTTTTTATGCTCATCCCAAGTTTTTGAAATTTTTTTCACAGGACTTAACGTGGAAGAGTGTCAAGGATGGGATCAAGGGAATGTCATGCAACCTAAAACATGGAACTGGACATGTTTCTTTTTAAGAGTTTTTATTTTATGGAAACTTAGTAAAAGTTTCTACTTTGTAATCTTCTGAGATGTAATAGTTATGTCCTAATTCTCTAAAACTCTAAACCGGAAAAGATATTCAATGTGAATTATTCATTTAATTCAATATTAACTAAGGTTTAAGGCTGGGGCCTTATAGTTGGTATCAGAGGTCGGTTTAGATAACTTTAGAGGTTAGGGTATTACTTAAGCATAAGTGACATGACCATAATGGGTAGGATTTCATAAACAGTCCTAGTTTTAGATAAAGTGAATGAGTAAGTATATCTTAGTGTTTATCTTCCTCTTTAGTACATGATGGTTTTGTTGATATACTCACACTGACCTTTTTGGTTTTAGTAAAAGGCTGGATCTAGCAGGCACCAAAGTAACGGTGGATGTAAAGGAAACTGTGACAATTTTCTGAGCGAGCAACTGAATGATATGGGAGCTTCAATGAGAACTCTTGTGTTTATCCTCAACCAACTATCTGGAGTCATGATTGACCACCTAAAACTTGGTGATTTCTATAAGGAATCATATATGTGATAAACAAATCCCTATGGAACTACAGGTAATAATCATAATGGTACGTGTGTTAAAAAACCTATGTGTCATAGATGTGGAAAGAAACTCCTGGAAAATGTTTCAAAGGGACAGAAATATGCTATAGATGTGGAAATGAAGGTCATAAAGCAAGAATCTTCCATGGAAAAAGGAAGCATCTAGTTGACTCGAGGAAAACGGAAAGACGTTATTTCTGAGGGATCAATTGAATGTTTTAAATGTGGTGTGCATGGTCATTATGCAAACACATGTCCTATGAAGAAGTTTCGTGAATGGGATCACCAAGATCATACAGATACTCGTTTACCAATACCTAATGCCATTCCGATTGAGGATGAAGAAACTGACAATGAACAATCAAAGGTATGGATTATTTCTTAACTTTTGTTTTCTATTTTGGAATATTAGGTTATGATTCATGATTTTGTTTGTAGGAAAGAAGTATTTCAGAATAAGTTTGAAAGGAATGGTTAATGGTTCATGAAGAATGTTGAGTGAGTAAGAAGTCAACATATAAGGGCTACAAGAGTTATGGTGAAATTCTTAACAGTATTAAGTGTCTTTTGATGATGGGGTACATTAGAAGACTTTTTATAGTATGTGTAACACTGATGTCTGATATATGAAAATTTTCTTCAAAGAATAGTAATCTTTTCTTTTGTGGACATAGTTATAAAGAACCATTTGGGTTTATATGATCCTTACTTTCGAGGTAATTATGGGTTACTATATGTAATGATTGAAAGTGAAAGTCATGAGATAAAATTGAGGTTAAATTAAATTATGGTTATTTTTGAAGATTTTATCTCATTACTGGGGAATGTTTTAAGAATTATGTAGTTTTGGAAAAAGGACAACACGCAGACCATGTGACAACCCGTCGCGTCGGACAAGGCTGCAGGAATCGAACCCACAACCAAAGTGCAATGGGTTTTTATCACTGACCACTGGACTACGTGAAGTCCCTGGTTAGTTTCACTAATTCTTTTTGGTTAAATGATTTTATGAATGAAGAGTATGTTGATTTTGGGATATCTATGGAATTTGTTAACCTATCATGGAGGATATGTGATTAGGTTAATTACTTTTCAATACAAGACTTTAGGAGCAACTGATGTTGTTTGGAGATAAATGATACGATTTAACTTGGAAGACTATGTGACTAAATCCTTCAAATATTTGGGTTTCAATCTTAGTTTGGTTTACTTTGAAGAATTTTATAGAAAAATTGTTTATCGAATGGTCCTCATTGAACTTCGGTTTTTGTTGGACAAATTTTGGAGATTAAGAATAGATTTTCTTTTTATAAAGGGTTATCCTTTTCTGGATTATCTGATCTTGTACTAACCTTTTTGGTTCTGGTTTTGGTTAGAGTCTAAAGACATGGGAAGTGTATAGTTATCTTTTGTGGATTAGGTGATTCTCTAGAAATTGATTATAGTACTCTTAATGCAAACAAGTCCTCCTAAATACTCGTCTTTTGGAGAAAATATGAGTTTGATTACGGAATCTAGTAAAAGTTCGAAGTCTACATGACAAGTAAGTATGTTTCATTATGATTTAGTTAGACTGAAAACTAAATTCCTCAATGAAGAGTAACTTAAAACAAAAATGTTTTCTGTTAACTTTTCCTACTAGGGAATCAAATACCGTTTAACCCATCACAAGTTTGTGATTTTCTTATGGTTAACTTTCTCCTAAACATGATTTCTATCACTCTCCCTCAGAACATGACCCTATGTTTTCTCCTCCATGTCCATCTTTTCCTACTTGGAATCCTAGCATGGGTTAAATCGGGTGACCTCTGCACTTATCTTTCTTTATTTTAATGTTATTGTTTTACCAACTCTTATTCCGATGTGGGACTATCAAGGATGTTTCCAAGCTCAATTTTAAAATTGCGAGGACGCAATTCCCAAAAGGGGGTAAGGATGTAACACCCCTGGTAAATAAAGAATATGAAAATTTTATATTATCTATATTTGTGAATAAAGTATCAATATTACTTTAAAGGGGATTCTATGCTCGATGGCGTACCCAATACGCAACAATGAGTTTCTTGGGAATCTTACGTTGCACTCTAATAATAAAATAATATTATTTTAAATGGTAGTTAATGCCTAGCCGTTGTAATGGCAGGAATGAACAGAACTAACTACAAAATGATTATATATGTTTGTCAAATATTTTTACTCTTTACAATAAATGATAGAGGATCAAAAATGCGAATGAATTCAATTTTAAGCGTAGACAGTCTAATATTCTTTAAAAGGTCGATTAACCACCTTTTGATGGCGAACCTCTTTTATATTCACTTTTTGACAATTTTATGTGTTATATTTGACAAAATAAAATTCTTCTTTATAATCGGGACATTAAAATTTACTTTGTGTAAATTTTCGGTATTTTTTCGAAAAAGTTCAAATTTTTAATGAATAGTGAAAAATGTTGTATTTTAATTCAAAACCTCTTTTTAATATAATTTATTTATATGATTAGACTATATTTTTAATTGGTTTTAAAGTTTAAATAGAATATATTTTTACCATTTAATCTAATGGTGGTCATTGTAATTAATATCACTTTAAGATTGGACATAAATGAGTGTCAATCTTTTGAAATATATTGTTTCATAAAAACACGCTTTTTGTTTTAACAGTGGGATTTAATTATAAAATTAATTAATTAAACTTCTATGTTATGAATTTTATAAAATAGTCATCATTTTTGAATTCAGAATATCAAATATAGCTTAGGGTGAATTTTTGGTATTTTTCTGAAAAACATCAATTTTTGATGAATAGTGAAACCACAATGTGGTGGTTACAAAATTTGATTTTTCGTTTAAATGGGACTTTACCACTTCTATGATTTGAATTTCAAAAAATACAATCTAAATGATTTTAATTTTTAAGTAAAATGTGGTTCAATGGGATGAAAATAATTTTTGATGAAAAGTAACTTTTATGTTTTATTAATCGCGATTAAAGGTAATTAGTGTGATTTAAGGTAAAAATGATATTATAATAAAATGAAAATATCTTGAAACTTGTCCTAACCCTATTGGATGAGTTATGGACGACTTAGACAACCCATATGTCGATTTTTGTTACCCCATGGAGCCACTTGTGTTTGAAAATGACATTTATGCCTTTTATTTAAAGTTAAAATAAAAATGTCACAAACATGATTTGTTTTACTAAAACAATTTTTACATGTTGTTATACAAGTCAGAATTTTGACTAAAAATAGTAATTGGTAATCTAAAAATATTTCCCACATCATAGTATTTTTTTTCAATTTTTAGACATTATATATATTAAATTATTTATGACATCATGATGATGCAGCGATTACCTCATTAATAATGGATTTAAATAAAATGAAAAGATAATGTAAAATCTATGACCTACACATTTCAAAAACCTATTGGATGGGTGGATTTCGAACCGTTATCACCTTTACCTCGAAACAAATCAATGTGAGACCATTAAAATCCAAAAACCATTTGAAAATAAAGTAACATTTTATACTTTACCAAGAGTGCCCCTCCTCTCCTCTTATAAAAGGCCCCCACCTCTACCACCTTACCCACACCTCTGAAACCTTTTGTTTGGCCAAGTTATGATCATTTTGTCTCTCCACATCCCTCTCCTCATCATATAAGCCTTTACTTAGGCATAAATTGTTTCAAGAAACCCTTTTGGTTTAAACCAAAGGGAGTTACCCTATTTTAAGGTAATGTCTTCACATGTGCTCTTGTGTTTCATTTTGCTTTTCCAAAACCCTAAAATCTTTTTATTCATTTCTTTTGTAACAACTCCAGTATCTTAAATATACTAGTATGTTTTTATAATAAGTATTTGAGCTACACTTACACACACCTTCATCTAATGGTTAAAGAACAAACTGTTTCTATGGATGGTGAATTTCTGCCTCACGAAACGATGATTGTTCAACACTCATATAACACCTTCAAAGGAGGCCATTAAGATGTAACTATATTTATATATGATATAAAATATTTTTATGTTTTACTTAAGCTTATGTATTTTTCATTTGTGACATACCTTTATGGCTTCCATTATGGGTATACGCGATATCTTCATTTTAGGAAGTGTGGACTACCGCCCCCTCAAAGTGATTTGATTCGTTAATGCCATATGTGGGATGTATTAAGGATTGATTTAAAGTTATTATATATGATGTTATATTGGAATTATAATATACCTTTATATCATTATTGTTTTCATTCCATTAAAGTATGAGATAGAAATGAATGTAGCGTTCATGCGTACGTACGACTTACCGTCTCCATGAACGGTGCATTTCATTTCATATCCTCAATTGTAATGTACTATTATAAGTACATATAATGGATATATATGATGTATGATACATATAAAGGATGAATATAATTCTGGAATTAAAAATATACACATCTCTCATTATTTTTAATTCCATTAATATGACATAGTAATGAAATTAGCGTTCATGCGTACATACGGCTTACCGTCTCCATGAACGGTGTATTTCATTTCTTACCTCTAAATGATTATGTAATATTATAAATAAATGTATATGCTGGATATATATGATATATATGATATCCAAATCAAGAATGTCATTCTGGATATAAAGAACCTTTGACCACACGAACAACATGAAATTGTAAGAAGTCCACTTTTGACTTAAGGACCAAATATCGACAAAACAAACATTGTTAACTTAAATGATTAAATAATGTTTATAACATGTCAATAATTGATATAAAAAGAATAATGAACTTGAAAAAGGTTCTTAAGCAAGTATAAATTATCTCAAGTTTATTATTCAGGACGTTAAAGAACGATCGAGTCAAGTCGGACCCGAGGTAAGGGATCCAACTCCTCTCTTTCTTTTTAAGTACGCTCTTTTATGTCATTACTTCTAAAGATCATAATTCTTGTTATTGGGATGTTATTTTATATTAATCTTACTATAATTTTTATGTTCATATGATGAGAGACCCTATTCTCTCTCATCAATCCATTTTGGATGTTTTGAGTGGCGCCGTTAGGCTGCCGAATTTTCGTAAGAGATCTAACTTCTCTCTTTATTTTTAAGTACTCCCCTTTATGTAACTTCTTTTAAGATCCTCTTTGTTATGTTGGGGGATGTTCTTTTATATTAATATTTCTATAATCTTTATGTTAATATGATGAGATACCCTATTTGATCTCATCAATCCATTTCTGTAAGTATTAGGTGGCGTCGTTAGGCTGCCAAGTTTTCGTAAGGGATTTTTCATCTCACTTTTATTCCCGTGAGATTTATGCTACATTTTCCACAATTTCTGTTGAGTGGTGTATGTACTGCCCATTATTTTACTCATTGTGTAATATACTTTCATTTATGAGTATTTACATCAATGTTTTATTGTCCTTCTTTCACGGGGTGTATGTTTCGAAAGATACCCATGTCGGTAAGGGAACCTTTCACCCTCCTCTTTTTAAAAGACTTCTTTTGTTATGTCTTTTAATTCACATACTATTATTTTTGGATATGTTCTTCTATATCCTTATTGACTTAAATTTTATTTCCATGTGATGAGATACCCTTTTTATCTCTCATCAACTCATGTTCTGAATTTTGTAGTGACGCCATTAGGCTGTCAAATTTTTGCAAGGGAACTTCTTAACCCAAATTTGATTCTTTGGGATAAACTTATACTCCTTAAATATGTAGTTCTATGAATTTTTGTGAATAAGATCTTATTGTTTTACACTTAATATCCACTTATATTAGGTTTATTCATTTGTCACACATAATTATGTAATTGATTTATCCTTAAACCAAGGATACTGTCTTTGTAAGGGACTTCGTCTCAATCTCCTTTCATTGAGGCATATTTCGTTTTATACACAACTTTCTTTTATACGGTGTATAAACCCCTTTGACTTTTACTTTTATACAAAAGGAATCTTTTTCTATAAAGCGTTTTACTAACCGACAAATAGGAATGTTTCTTTTAACGTACGCGGTGACAATGACCTTTTCCGCCGCCGTGAGATTTATTTGATCTTTGGCTTCCTCAACAAGCCGTAATGTTTTTAAAATAAAATAAATACCATATACTCTTTTATGTATTTTGGTATTGAAAATTGTTTTGATAAAGGATTCTATTTTGTCAATATATTTAAATGATATATTGTGATTCAAATGTGGAAATGTTATCATTCTTTTATATTGGTTTTATGTGTTATAATTTTATAATGGTACTTGGACATTTTACGGGTGGTTACGTGATAAACCATATGACGGGTGCTTCCGTGAATACCAGGACTGGTGGTTAAGTTATAACCTCCAATGCATTGGGTATGGAAGTCGGTTGTATGGCTATTCCATTAAGTATGTATGGAAGTTGGCCGAATGGCTATTCCATTAAGTGATATGTGTGGAAGTCGACCTTATGCTTATTCCACTTAAGTATGTTTATGTCCCAAGTTACCTTTGTATGTTATGTGATCTTTATATGGGTTTTATGGTAATCTTTTGGTTACAGAAGGGTAAATAATGAACTTTTATTCAGTGAAGAGTTTTTACTACTTCGAAAAGTTGAAAAGTATTACTTTGATAAAGTATACATGGTCTACTTGTTGTTTTGAAAAACTAACAGTTTTCATTCTTTGTGTATCCCTTACTGAGCTTTTATGCTCATCCCAAGTTTTGGAAATGTTTTTCACAGGACTAAACGTGGAATAAGGTCATGGATGGGATCAAGGTAAAGTCATGCAACATAAAACATGGAACTGGACATGTTTCTTTTTAAGAGTTTTTATTTTATGTAAACTTAGTAAAAGTTTCTACTTTGTAATCCTTTGAGATGTAATAGTTATGTCCAAATTCTCTAAAACTCTAAACCAGAAAAGATCTTCAATGTGAATTATTCATTTAATTCAATATTAAGTAAGTTTTATGGCTGGGGCCTTATACCACACGGGTTATGTGAGGTCCTCGCAGAGAAGGACGGCCCCCTGTAGGACCTTTCGAGAAGATGGTACGCAATTCCGACCACCAAAACTCGTCTGGTGGTCCGCGGAGCGGCCCACCGGCGCGCCTCGCCGGCATGTCGGCGCCGACGGCAGGCGGCGGCTGAAGCCGCGACGGTAGAACGCGGTCCCGCGACCGCACGGGGCCGGAGGGATCGGGACGCGACAATTGGCCACGTCCGCTGGAAAGGGCGGCCCCACGCGGGGCCGCGGTCTCTCCATGCCGAGGAAGTGCGCCCCCCCCCGCTTCGCTCGGCCGTAACAGCCGAGCCGACCCGCTGGCCACCCGGCTAGCGCCATCCGGGTCGCGCCCAGGTCGGGCCGGGTCGAGCCATCCGGTTTGGACCCGGACTCGGGTCGGGTTTCCCGGTTTGGGCCGACCCAGGGGGGTTGGGTCGGGTCGGTCCGGGCCCAGACCCCACGTTTTCGGACATCTTTCGGTATTTTGCCCATATCATGGGATACAAACATCCGATCAATGCACTGTTAGTGGTGATGTGATCCTTGGATCGACACGGTCGTTTCGATATATCACACTCAAGGTCTTGGAGTACTTTGGGTTCGGCCGGGTTGGTTCGTACACGAAACCAACCGGGCCCTCGGAGCAGAAACACTTATAACTTGAGCTTCAGATGCTCGATTGACTTGCCGTCGACTTTGAGGGATTCCTCTAAGAGAGATAGATATTTTGGCTTACTCCGCCCGAGATTTAGATGCAGGTGGAGTACAGTCGGGTTGGTTTTGACTTAAAAACCAACCGGGCCCCTGGGACGAAAAAGCCAATAACTCTCAGACCGGGCGTCTGATTGACGCGCCGTCTGTGACGTTGAGTTCCTGTTGACGATACAGAACATTTGGATACATAAACTCTAGACTATGTGTCAGTTTATGTATCAGCCTCTCGGCTCATGGAGAGGATGTGAAGACCCGAATCTTGACGTACATAGACATTACATTACTTTTGCGGAATACTTAGTACATAAAAAAACACACACAGAAGGACCGTAATAGTTTAGTGTCTTTGGAAACTCGGAATATAATCTTCTAATCGTGGTGAACGATATTCAAAATCTCCCATAAAGATCTTCTTTTTTTTAAACCTAAATCCATTCTTTATATCCTGGGGAAAAGAAAACATAAAAGGGTGAGCTCAAATGCTCAGTAAGGGTAAACAAAAGAAATATCAATCACATAATATTCATAAGAACATATCTTTTGGAAATCTTAACCTGCAAAAGAGATCATATTTTCATAACATGGGATAAATCATAGTAGTGAAATGTAATCCCAATAATCATAACATAAAACATGAATCTTTGTGTCATACACACACAATCATAGAGAATCATTTCTTATTAATCAAGACTCATTGTCAAGACTATCTTAGTGGAAAAAGTCCCTTTCGGAACCGAGTTCACTCCTTGTTTCAGTCCTGTTTCACTGAACCGGTATAACCTACCGTTCCTGCCATGTCTATCTCATGAGATATAAAATCTTTACCCAATGTATTGGATGGAGATATAGGTCCCACCCATCTTATAATGATACCATACTTATGTGTGCCACAAAATCATAAATCATACATCATTTCATAACCCATGTAATAAAAATGGGAATCTTAAACATCGTGACATCATCAAACAATTCATATAAGATAAAGGAATTCATAAAAATAATTCCATCACAGCATAATCAAATCAATGTAATAAAAGGGATAGAAACATAACCCTATATTATCTTAGATGGAAAATAATTTTGATAAAACACTTGAACTCCATTCTTGAGGAAAAACATCCTTTCTACTTTAAAAACATTTTCCTTTCCTAACATGTCAAACAATGTTAAACTAAAAGAAGTTTTTTAAAAATAAACTTGAAAACTTGTAAAGGAATCTTCTTGGAAATAATGTTTTAATAATCCATTCATGCCGTATAAGTTAAAAAAACATTCTTCTCATACTTTTGTTGGAAAAGTCAAAAAGTACCTCATACGAAAAACGACAAAAGATTCCTTTCATATCTTTTACTAAAAACTCATCGAAGGGTAAAATTGGTTTTAAAAAATTATGGGTGGATGGAAACAATATTACATATCGAGGAAACATGGATGTGGATGATAAAATACACCCTAGTAAATACCAATGTATAAACAATCTTGGATAAAATGAGATTGTGATATTTCCCTTACCTTAGGTCTGATTTGTTTCGTAAGTGTCCGAACCTCCTGTATAATGATTTAAATCATGTCATTGACTTATTACAGAATCATATTCATTGTTATTATATCATATATGGTTCACTTATGACTTTATATTACCCGTTCTTTTGTAAATTCCATGTTAAAGAGTGTTTTGGGTAAAATTGTTTCATTTGTCGTCCGTGTTTTGACTTGTAATTATTCATATGATTACATAGATCATGATTAATTAATTCCAGAATATGAAACATGATTTATATATAATATATATTCAGAATATACATATATATAATAGATCGATAAATGGAAAGAAATACACCGTTCATGGAGACGGTAGGCCGTACGTACGCATGAACGCTGTTTTCGTTTCCTTATTGAGTTGAATGGAATTAAGTAGATGACATACATATATGTACACAGAAATCCAGTATCATTATTATGTCATATATTTCATGATTACTTATTATAAATACTTTATAATCATTAATGAATGGTTAAAGTGGATAATGAATCTCATCATGTCGGGGAGACGGTAGTCCGTACATACGCACGAGCGATGATATCGTTCTCATGATCGTGGGACTGTATTGGAGTGTATGTATACTATTTCAGAATCAATATCACTTTAAAATAATCATATATAGTTATTATGTATACCATTATACCCATACAAGTAAGGTGGTGGTGGAAAATAGATTTCACCACTGCGTGGAGACGGTATTCCGTATGTACGCACGCGCGGTGATTTCATTTTCCGTAGGATGGACAGATGGTGAAATAGGTTGTTTCATACTTATAATAACATATAAGTATATGAGTGATACAGATGTTATTACTTCATAATGAAACAACTAAAGAAGAATAAGTGGAAGATGAAATAAAGATGAAAGAATCGGTAACGGCAATTACCTCTTCTTTGAAGCGCCTCTTTGAGACCTCCTCTTAGGGCACTAAAATTGGTCTTTGAGGAAGACCAGAACCTCTAGGATGTTTCTAGGGAAGTGGAGAAGAGAATTTGGCAGGGTTTTTCCGAGATTGATGGCTCAAAGTGGGGTGAGGAAGAGAGGGAGGAGGTGCCCTTTTATAAGAGAGGAGAGGGGCACATTTGGAATAACTAAAAATATTATTTTATTATAAAGTCCAATTCGGTTTTTTAATAGCTCCAAATTGATATATTTCGAAGATAAGGTGGGTATAGGTATAAAGCCTCTCATCTAATAGAATTTAGACAAGTTTAGGTATCAATTTTAACCTTATCATTTAGATTTAACTTTAAGTTAGATAATTTAACTTTCACCATGTCTTCTTGTTTTCTTACACTATAAGGTTAATAAACATACTTTATCAAGCCAAACGAACCTCAAGTTGTTTATTATTAATATATATAACCTTATCTAAGTCCTTTGGCCGAAACTTATATTTTTAGGAATAAAATAACAATTCATTATATAATATTTATTTTAAAAATTATTTTATGTCAATTTTGACACTATTTAGTAATTGATTTTGGTGAAAATCATAACAGAATTATTAGTTCTAAAATAGTTAATTAAATCAATAATAACATGTCATATTAACCTATAAAATTAGTGGAATTAATAAAAAGTCTCAGATTATATTTATTTGGGTATTTATAATATCAATTATTATAATGTTTCACTATTATGGTAATTACTGCATCATCATTGTGTCATAAATAAATTACTTTATTTAATGTCTAAAAATTATAAATAAAATATCATTATGTAGGAAATATTAATATATTTCTAATGAATATTTACAATCGAATTTATCTTATGTATAACCCTATATTAAAAATGTTTTAGTAAATAAACATTGATTTTAACTCTTTTAACTCTTCTTTGATTTAAATAATAAAAAATGTCCTAATCTAATCCAAGTGGGCCTAAATGGTCATATTTTATTCCTAAGGTTGATTTTGTTCGAATTACACTTATCCAATAGAATTAGGACATGTGTTAGGGTAATAATAATATCATTTTTACCCTTAATTACCCTATTTACTTTTAACCGTGGTAAAAAAAGTAAAAAGTTACTATTCACCAAAAATTATTTTCATCTCATTGAACCACATTTTACTTACTGACATCAACCATGTCTCTCAGATTTTTGAAATTCCACTCACAGAAGCGGTAAAATTAAGTTTTATGAAAAATTCATTTTTTTACTACCACTTAGTGGTTTCACTGTTCATCAAAAAATGAAAGTTTCCAGAAAAATACCAAAAATTAGGCCTAATATATATTTGATATTATGAACTCAAAAATGATGTCTGTTTTACCAAACTCAAAACATATCAGTTGCATTAATTAATTTAAAAACTGATTCCCGTCGTCAAAACAAATAGCGTGTTCTTATGAGATAATAACTATCAAAAGATTGACACTTGTTTATGTCTGGTTTAAATGTGAAATTACATCCAATGAACAAAATTTTATTAAATTGTAAAAATATATTCTAAATATACATCAAAACCACTCTAATTATTAATTTATCACTATTAATTATTTCGATTCAAAAGGTTGTTTTTAATTAAAATTTAGTAATTTTCACTATTCATCAGAAAATGAAAGTTATCCGAAAAGTGCCAAAATTTCACCTTAGGCTAAATTCGATACTCCGAATCCTAAAATGAAGTCCATTTTGAGAGATAAATTTTCTAAAATTTTAAAAGGTGGTTATTACTATTCATAACGGCTAGTTTTAATAATATTTTAATAGCATATCGTTGTTTAGTGAAACTCGGTATTGCCTACTACACACGCTATCGAGGAATGTCGTGATTGCGTGTAATGCAAGGAAAGTCAAGGATGCATGTTGAGCAATCTCCTTTTGGTGTAGCGTACAACCCAAGACATTAATGAAATTAAAAAGAATATTTTTCATAAAATCTCGGGGTGTTACATTCTACCCCCCTTAAAATGAATTTCACCCTCGAAATTCGTCGGGGTTATAAATTGTTTACTACTCCAAAGTTTGTTTAATAGAAACCCACATCATAAAAAGTAATAACCAAACTTGGCTTTAAAAACTAAAGTATTAAATGTAACGGTTACCCAAATTAACTCATCACTGGGTTTCCACGTAGGAGAACATAGGTGAAAATATGGATATGGAAGAAAAATCTAACCATCAAGTTCTGATGGAGAGTGGTAGAGAACATGGCTATGAAATATCCAAAAATCACAAAGCCATAAATTTGTGATGATCTAAGGTACCATTTGATTCATCGGATATAAGAGCACTAGGACAACATTCTTGGTTTTCAAGATCGTTTCATTAAAGTTGATGAAATTGAAATTAGAAGAAATTCTTTCGTGATTTCGGTATAGTATCACCGTTGGACAATTTCCACTTCATCTATTAAAGAAATGAAGTTGAATTTGTCATTCGTGATGTGTTTGCAGATCATGTGATAGAATGATGGGTCATTCCATCTGTCTCAAACAAAAGGTTAGAAATGTTATCAAAAAAATACATAAGTCCTTCTATAGTGAGATTAATGATATATGGTTCCTAAAATGGACTCATACTTCATATATCATACTGCTTAATATAATAAAAATAGTTTCTACTAAACAGGGACTTCCTGTAGGCCAGTGGTAGGTGATAAAGGCCAGTCGCACTTCGGTTGTGGGTTCGATTCCCACGGCCTTTTCCGATGCCATGGGCTGTCGCCCGTCCTGCAGGTTGTCCTTTTTCTAAAACTACATTACATAAATAATATCAAAAAAAGTTCTATCCTTAAACAATACTAAGTTATGGTTAACATAATCCATTCCAATCTTTAGGCTTATCTAAAATACTTCGGTCCAAGCTCATAGTATAAAGAAAATGATTACATGAAATATCGTTAACCATGCATGTGAATACCATCATTTATCCCCCATATATCTTGTTGGTCACATTCCAATCATGTGAATAACTTAATCATGTATCCTCTTGAAAAATGAATACCCATTAAACCTTAGTGAAAACATGAATGCTGTAAAAAGTTAACTCTTTCCACATACCAAAATCCAAAAATTCAATATACTCAAACCATGATATAACCTTCTCCTTATACGAGTCATGAGCTCATGAATACTATCAAACATTTAATTTTCTCCTTATCCCTTCATTATGCGCATATCATCTACATTCCAAAAATATCTGAATAACCTTTCATGGATACTGGTACCATTAATCATACACTTTCAAAACTCAAGGAAAGACAACAGTGTAACAATCCTTAGATGTCTCTTTATTCCATAGTACCATGAGATTTCTTATACAACATTACCCATGATAAACATGTAATCATTCCACTACATTCTTAATCCATTGACCAAGCTTCAACAATTCTTTTATCTCACATATCATTTGTAGTCTCTTCATCATCATCAACATATATACTACCCATACGACCATACTGATTCTCTTCATGAGACTTTACCTTAGGTCATTGGTTTGCATAATGCCCGTACATTCCACATTTAAAACATTTAACCATTGTTGATGTCATAGAAATACCATTATCCTCATCCCTGGTGTTAACTGAACCTTTTCCTTTGCACTTACTGGATTTGTGTCCTTCTTTTCCACACCCAAAGCATCTTCCAGTTCCTTTGAAACGTTCTCCTTGATGCCTCTTCCCACATGATTTACATAGGGGAAATTGAACTTTCTTTACTCTATGATCATCATGTAACTCCATCTTTCTCTTATTAGCCGTGCCAGGAAACTTACCAAATTTTACTTTATTGATCATATAATGCGATTGCTGATTCGGCATAATAATGATGTTTGGACTTCCAAATACCATTTAATTTGGTTGCTCATGAAGAATATCATTCCATTCTCCATCATATGCTCCATTATCGTGAATCATCTTGTTTCCAGCCATTTTCTAAAACCCAAAAATAATAGTGTGAGAGGAAAAAATCATAATATAGGGGGAGTAACTTCAATATCTAACATCTTTGGTTTAATCTAATATCGTTACTATAGTTCTAGGACTATATCCTATACGTATACTTATCCTTAGGGAAATCCCTAGACATACCTTAGAAATATCTCTAGAGATTTCACTAACATTCTCGCATCCTAATTTCCAAAGGATGACTAAACCTTTCCTCTGATACCAACTGTAAAGACCCGAAGATTGACGTACATAGACATTACATTACTTTTTCGGAATACTTAGTACATAACAAAAACACACACACAAGGACCGTAATAGTTTAGTGTCTTTGGAAACTCGGAATATAATCTTCTAATCGTGGTGAAAGATCTTCAACATCTCCCATAAAGATCTTCTTTTTTTTAAACCCAAATCCTTTATTTATATCCTGGGGAAAAGAAAAAATAAAAGGGTTAGCTCAAATTCTTAGTAAGGGTAATCAAAAGAAATATCAATCACATAATATTCATAAGAACATATCTTTTGGAAATCATAACCTGCAAAAGAGATCATAATTTCCTAACATGGGATAAATCATAGTAGTGAAATGTAATCCCAATAATCATAACATAAAACATGAAACTTTGTGGCATACACACACAATCATAGAGAATCATTTCTTATTAGTCAAGACTCATTGCCAAGACTATCTTAGTGGACAAAGTCTCTTTCTGAACTGAGTTCACTCCTCGTTTCAGTCCTGTTTCACTGAACCGAATTAACCTACCTTTCCAGCCATGTCTATCTCATGAGATATAAAATCTTTACCCAATGCATTGGAGGGATATATAGGTCCCACCCATCTTATAATGACACCATACTTATGTGTGCCACAAAATCATAAATCATATATTATTGCATAACCCATGTAATAAAAATGGGAATCTTAAACATCGTGACATCATCAATCAATTCATATAAGATAAAGGAATTCATAAAAATAATTCCATCACAAAATAATCAAATCAATGTAACAATAGGGATATAAACAGAACCCTATATTATCTTATATGGAAAATAATTTTGATAAAACACTTGAACTCCATTCTTGAGGAAAATATCCTTTCTACTTAAAAAACATTTTCCTTTCTTAACATGTTATACAATTTTAAACTAAAAGAAGTTGATTAAAAATAAACTTGAAAACTTGTAAAGGGAGATTCTTGGAAATAATTTTTTAATAATCCATTCATGCCGTATAAGTTAAAAAACACATTCTTCTCATACTTTTGTCGGAAAAGTCAAAAAGTACCTCGTACGAAAAATGACAAAAGATTCTTTTCATATCTTTTACTAAAAACTCAACAAAGGGTAAAATTGGTTTTAAAAAATTATAGTTGGATGGAAAAAATATTGCATATTGAGGAAACATGGATGTGGATGATAAAATACACCCTAGTAAATACCAATGTATTAACAATCTCGGATAAAATGAGATTGTGATATTTCCATTACCTTTGGTCCGATTTGCTTTGTAAGTGTCCGAAACTCCTGTATAATGATTTAAATCATGTAATTGACTTATTACAGAATCATATTCATTGTTATTATATCATATATGGTTCACTTTTGACTTTATATTACCCATTCTTTTATAAATTCCATGTTAAAGAGTGTTTTGGGTAAAATCGTTTCATTTGTCATCCGTGTTTTGACTTGTAATTATTAATATGATTACTTAGATCATGATTACTTAATTCCAGAATATAAAACATTATTTATATATAATATATATTCAGAATATACATATATATAATAGATTGATAAATGGAAAGAAATACACCGTTCATGGAGACGGTAGGCCGTACGTACGCATGAACGCTGTTTTCGTTTCCTTATTGAGTTGAATGGAATTAAGTAGATGACATACATATATGTACACATAAATCTAGTATCATTATTATGTCATATATTTCATGATTACTTATTATATATAATTTATAATCATTCATGAATGGTTAAAGTGGAGAATGAATCTCATCGCATCGTGGAGACGGTAGTCCGTACGTACGCACGAGCGATGATATCTTTCTCATGATCGTGGGACTGTATTGGAGTGTATGTATACTATTTCAGGATCAATATCACATTAAATTAGTCATATAGAGTTTTTTTGTACACCATTATACCCATCCAAGTAAGGTGGTGGTGGAAAATAGATTTCACCACGGCGTGGAGACGGTATTCCGTACGTACACACGTGCGGTGATTTCGTTTTCCGTAGGATGGATAGATGGTTAAATAGGGTTGTTTCATGCTTATAATAACATATCAGTGTATGAGTGATACTTATGTTGTTACTTCATAATGAAAAAACTAAACAAGAAGAAGTGGAAGAAGAAATAAAGATGAAAGAATCGGTAACGGAAATTACCTCTTCTTTGAAGCGCCTCTTTGAGACCTCCTATTAGGGCACTAAAATTGGTCTTTGAGGAAGACCAGAACCTCTAGGATGTTTCTAGGGATGTGGAGAAGAGAATTTGGCAGGTGTTTTCCGAGCTTGAGGACTCAAAGTGGTGTGAGGAAGAGAGGGAGGAGGTGCCCTTTTATAAGGGAGGAGAGGGGCACCTTTGGAATAACTAAAAATATTATTTTATTATAAAGTCCAATTCCATTTTTTAATAGCTCCAAATTGATATATTTCGGATATAAGGTCGGTATAGGTCTAAATCCTCTCATCCAATAGAATTTATACAAGTTTAGGTATCAATTGTAACCTTATCATTTAGATTTAACTTTAAGTTAGATAATTTAACTTTCACCGTGTCTTCTTGTGTTTTTACACTATAAGGTTAATAAACATACTATATCAAGCCAAAAGAACCCATAGTTGTTTATTATTAATATATATAACCTTATCTAAGTCATTTGGCCAAACCTTAGATTTTTATGAATAAAATAACAATTCATAATATAATATTTGTTTTAAAAACTATTTTATGTCAATTTTGACACTATTTAGTAATTGATATTTGTGAAAATCATAACAGAATTATTAGTTCGAACTAATTTAATTAAATCAATACTAACATGTCATATTAACCTATAAAATTAGTGTAATTCATAAAAAGTCTCAGATTATATTTATTTGGGTATTTATAATAACAATTATTATAATTTTTCACTATTATGGTAATTACTGCATCATCATCGTGTCCTAACTAAATTATTTCATTTAATGTCTAAACATTATAAATAAAATATAATTATGTAGGAAATCTTAATAGCTTTCTAGTGAATATTTACAATCCAATTTATCTTATGTATAACCCTATATAAAAAATGCTTTAGTAAATAAACTTTGATTTTAACTCTTTTAACTCTTCTTTGAATTAAATAATAATAAATGTCCTAATCTAATCCAAGTGGGCCTAAATGGTCATATTTTATTCCTAAGGTTTTTTCGGTCTAATTACACTTATCCAATAGAATTATGACATGTTTTAGGGTAATAATAATATCATATTTACCCTTAATTACCCTATTTACTTTTAACCGTGGTAAAAAAGTAAAAAGTTACTATTCACCAAAAATTATTTTCATCTCATTGAACCACATTTTAATTACTGACATCAACTATGTCTCTAGGATTTTTGAAATTCCACTCACAGAAGCGGTAAAATTAATTTTTATAAAAAATTCATTTTTTTTACTACCACTTAGTGGTTTCACTATTCATCAAAAAATGAAAGTTTCCAGAAAAATACCAAAAATTAGGCCTAAGATATATTTGATATTATGAACTCAAAAATGATGTCTATTTTACCAAACAAAAAACATATCAGTTGCATTAATTAATATAAAAATTAATTCCCGTCGTCAAAACAATTAGCGTGTTCTTAAGAGATAATAACTATCAAAAGATTGACACTTGTTTATGTCTGGTTTAAATGCGAAATTACATCCAATGACCAACATTTTATTAAATTGTAAAAATATATTCTAAATATACTTTAAAACCACTCAAATTAATAATTTATCACTATTAATTATTTCGATTAAAAAGATTGTTTTTAATTAAAATTTAGTAATTTTCACTATTCATCAGAAAATGAAAGTTATCCGAAAAGTACCAAATTTTCACCTTAGGCTAAATTTGATACTCCGAATCCAAAAATGAAGTCCATTTTGAGAGATAAAATTTCTAAAGTTTTAAAAGGTGGTTATTACTATTCATAACGGCTAGTTTTAATAATATTTTTATAGCATATCGTTGTTTAGTGAAACTCAGTATTGCGTACTACACATGCTATCGAGGAAGGTCGTGATTGCGTGTAATGCAAGGCAAGTCAAGGATGCATGTTGAGCAAGCTCCTTTTGGTGTAGCGTACAACACAAGACATTAATGAAATTAAAAAGAATATTTTTCATAAAATCTCGGGGTGTTACATTGGACCCTCCCGAACGAGCTTGTTGTGTGCGGGAACCCTAGAGCTGGCTGCGACTGCGACGACGACGACAACTGTACAGAGATCCTCAATGGATTGGATGGCGACGACTACAACACTCAACGATCCTACGTGGATCAGTGCTACCGATCCTGTGTGTGTCCGATCCTGTGTGGGTCAGCGCTCAGCGGTCCTGTGTGGGCCAGTGCCTACAGATCCTGTGTGGGTCCGATCCTGTGTGGGTCTTTGCGGGGGTTAGTTACCTGTCGATCCTATGTGGTTCATATGCTTTGTGGGTCATTGCGGGGGTTAGTACCTATCAAACCTTTGTGGGTCCGATGGCTTAGATGAATCAGTGGATATATCTGATCATATCTATCATCATATGAAGAAGTATACCTGTGTGAGCGGAATCATGTTTTTCTTTCCTTTGTGGATTGTGTTGTACTATCTTGTGTGGATTACATTTTGCTTTCCTGTGTGGACTAGGTTGTGTTTTCTTGTGTGGACTGGGTTGTCCTTGGGCTCGGAGGTTGGAGCAGACTGGAATTGATGACTTAGGTATATATATGGGCATATACCTAAGCAGTGTCAGATGTTACTTCATGATTGTATCTTTCCTTTTTGTATTATCCTTTTTGGATTATGGGAGGCCTTCGGGGGTCTCGGGGTCCCTACCGAGTAGCTTATACTCACCCCTACACGGGCTATGCCCACACTACGTTGTGTTGGTTGCAGACGACGGACAACGCTGATCGCGGTTGAGGCTTGCGGAGTAGGATGGTACCTGGAGGTGGACCACTGGGAGGGACATACTCGGAGTGGACGGTTAGTTCCTAGGAGTTGTGGAGGACATCTATACTCACCCTTCAGGTGGGATTTCCAGTGGACGGCTCGACGATGCGGCTTTACTTTTAGTTGTTGTTTTCCCTTTCCGGTTGTACTTTACATTCAGTTTGGGTTTGTATTCTGGCCCACTTACTTTTCCGCACTTACTATTGTACCCAGTTTTTACTTAGTGTTTACTTCTACTTCTTGTTTGCTTTGCGGTGTCTGTTTACTTTACAAAGGCAATGGCTTCCCTTTTTACGGGGAATTTCGCCTTGGTGCTAGTCGCCAGCCCCTGGCCTATGGAAGGCGGGCTAGGGGTAGTCACGACACGGGCCCTGAAGACGGGTCATGATAAGAGGGGTGAAATTAAATACTCCACTTTATATATATAATTTTGAGAAAGTTAATCCAATTGAAGGATCATCATATTCCATCATTTATTATATATTATTGGAATTTTTTTCTATTCTAATATGAGTTGACGTAATAATTGTGAAATCTATGATTATGGATATTACTTTATAAGTCACATCCATACATTTAAACCATGACTACAATTCTTTAAGACCAATAAGTAAAAGATGTCGATTTTGAGAAATTTTTTTATTTTGGTAAGGTGAATTGATGATATCATTTATTTATATTTGTTTATTTATCATGATTTTTACTCAATAAATCATGACCAGTTTATCTTTCCATGGGTTCATTCCCCCATTCTTGGTTATTTGATGACATGCATGCATATAATTCATAATGTTTCACAAATTTTTGTTAGATTAAAATACCTAAATCCAATCATGTTTTAATGGATAAAATATTTGAGTTATATTTTATATTTTATTCACTTTAAGGTATCTCTAACTATTATTATTGAATTATTGGTTTTTATACATTTAATGATAATATCCTATAAGTAAATATATATAGAGACGGATGGGGAATCTCTATTATTCCCCAACATTGACCGAAATTATTCCACTCAATATTCCACACATCATCTTGTGTTTACTATATCCTTACTATGCCCCACATATCAGTTCGATTGCCTGTTTATTGGGATCCTTCCATTTCTTTATAGCGGAGGTTATTATATCTATATTGTATTTGTATATATTATATAGTTTGGATTATAAAAATCCTTATTTACTATTTTAGGTCACTTTTTATAGGCCATATAATAACAGATTATATTTATTATTTTACCCTTGTTTTCATCACAAATTCCTCACATAAGGGTTTATTAAATCATTATTTTACATCAATTTTTATCAATACACTTAATTATTTTTTTATAATTAAATTTTCTCAACTTTTTAAAATCATAAAATGTTATTATTGTTGTTTACCAGTTATCTATTATAGGTTATAGGCCAAAACCACCTCATGAACCACTGTTGCGTGTTCGCTTAACTAACATCCCCATGAAACATGTTCACTTCACCCACCACCTTATAACATTTGTAGTTCACTCTCAACCCATGTGGAACCTTTTATTCACCAATCACCCTTTTTTCATGCATCCTTAAAAATATCCTTTTCAACTAATGTTCTTGGCATGGATCCTTGTGCTTCACATTAAACCCTACATCTTGGTCACTTTTCACGCCAAATCTATAACTTACACACTTTGTATGAACCCCTATCACCAGAACCACTTTGGAAAATTCATCCACTTTTCAAACCACGTTATAAGTGAACCCCCATTTCACACATAACCTATTTAATAAAAAATACTACACACACACTGGGGATTTTGACCAACATCAGTTGTATATGCCAACTCATATTGAATCTCTCCATTTCTCCAATATGGTTTTCACATTTTTATTTTGTTCTCATTGACAAATAAAATCATCAAATAGGTCATCCCTATTGTTAATCATGATTTTCATTTTTTTGGAGAAAATATGCTTGAAATAACAACAATTTTTGGATTAGACGTGAAGAAAACAAGCCCAGTCTCATTACCATCATAAGGTACTCCTTGGGGAAATAAGGAATCTAAATGTGATACCTTATCAAGAAATGAATATGGTGGTTTATTGACCCTGATTACCCAATAACCACTATATAATCTAGAAAAAACATAAATCTATGATGATGAAAACTCACCAGTTCAGGTTCCACTAGTGTGGTTTAACGGGGATTCAAATTCCAATGATAACTTGGATGAAAAATATGAGCATCATATTCTACCTTAGACCAAGGAGATTATACCACCATTCTATAAAAATCATGACATGGAATTTTCCTTGATAGGATTGAAGAGGTGGAAAAATATTTTGAATTGATGGATATCCCCAAGAACCTTCAAGTCAAACACATGGCTTATAAGCTATGAAATAGATGTTCTGTATAATGGGGGAAAATGTAGAACAACTGATGTTCGAAAATAAAATAACCCATCTAAGATAGAAGGTGTATAAAGTATTCCGCATTTATTTATTTACATTAAAATTACTATGACCAATTATTATACTAATAGTAACAAGAATTTCTTTATGGTCTTCAAACTATGATACAATAAACATAAGACTACCGTTAAATTTTTGACTGAAATAACTTTTATGAGTTTAATGGTAAAATAAATCTCAACGTTTATTAGAGGCATTCATCTAGACATATAGGATGTAGTGTATCCGGTCACCTCATTCAATTTTGAAAAGGTGATTACTCGAGATCTCAACTTTATAAAAACAATCGTTCTACCTCTCTAATGGGTGGGCCTGAGATTTATCCTGTAAAACCCTGGGTTTGTTCCTTCTACACATATTGATGGTAAATCCTAGAGATAATAGGTAAATCAGGTGAATATTGACCTGAAAATATTATTTTTTAGGTATCACCAGCAAGCACATGTATCCAGGATTTCCACTTTCACTTTAGGAAAGAACAATCATTAAGATTAAAGGTAAAATGAAAAGTGTTATTAGTTACCACAATCTACAAACCTCACAAATAACTATCCAAACTAAGGTCAATTTAAAATGGTATCAAATTTTGAAGATGAGAGGGTGACCTATGATGATAGAGAAGAGGTTTAGTATTCCACTAATTGAGAGGACTTGTTTGAGGTGGAGTAGGAAATTCAAATGGTGTGATACATGGTGATCACCAATTAGTAAGAAGTGGATGATGTGAAATAAAAAAACCCTTTCATATTCAATGTGAGGTGAATTTAACTGTGATTGAAGTTGTTATCAATGGTGTTCATTAAGAGAATTTGATCTCACTTGAGTTGATTGAAAAGTTACACTTAAAGATGAAAAAGCATCCATAACCCTATAGTGTTGGGTAGATCAAGTACATGGTCGAAATATAAATCAGGGAGCTTTGCAATATACCATTTTCGATCATAAATTAAAAAGACCACATGACTTGTGAAATTATATAGGTGGATTTATCTAAACTTATATTTAGGATATCATAACAATTTGATCCTTGTACCCACCAAAATGGTCTCTCCAACACTATGGTCTTTATTAAGAATAAGGCCCACTACACCTTCCCACCTATGGCATGGTGATTAGATACCTATGAATATATAAAATTACTTATTTATTTACGGGTATATACAGATTTTTGGAAGTATATATTTGATTATATGATGTGAAAAAATATTTTTGATGCAGGAGATCTCATTACATTGTATCTTCATAAATAATGGATTCTGATGGGAAGATAAGGCCAAAGAACCAAAGATCATGTAAGATTATAAAAAAATATCAATGGTAGTGCTTATTGGTAGATATTATATAAGGTTAAGAGATTTATTTTACACTAAAAATGGATTTTTTTTGTGCTCTATGTTTCACTTTATCTTTATTAGTACCTGAGGTCAAGTACTTTTTAAGAGGGAATGCATGATATAGTAGTGGATGGAGACACCAATATGCACTATAGCCTAGATTGAACCTAAGCTATATAGTGGTTGTAATAATATCATCACCTTTATATGACCCATTATAGACTATTCATAGGCCACCCAACAGGCCACACTTAAAATTGGGTAGGTTCAGCCCCTAATGTGCCCCACCTATTGGATGAGTTACTAGTCGATTGACATGTATTCATTCCTTTAGATAATGAAATATTATTATTATTATTATTTATATATTTTTGGGTTTTTATAATAAAAATACATAGTTATTAATTTAGTATTAATTATATAGATTATATATCTATTAATAATATCTCTTAGTTTATTTTTATTTTCCCTATAAATGTCTTAGACAAGGGTTCATTTAATAAATGTTGAGACATAAAAAACCTATACTAGGTTCACTATCTATCAATGTACATCATTGAGTATTATGGGTTGAATTTTAATGTTATGAATGATTTTATATTGCTACTATATAAAGATATAATGAGTTAAATCCCGATAA
Organism: Viscum album; assembly: GCA_963277665.1. Taxonomy (NCBI): domain Eukaryota; kingdom Viridiplantae; phylum Streptophyta; class Magnoliopsida; order Santalales; family Viscaceae; genus Viscum; species Viscum album. The sequence goes on from OY728138.1 coordinate 1,323,189,133, forward strand.
TACAAGTCAACAATTAATATCCAGGGACCCACAATAATGACATTATATAAGATTCTAAATACCAAATATTTTACATCTTTATAGAATACATTGATTATTGTTCCTTAGACTAGAGGTTATATAAATTTGTAACATGAAATGTTTTCTACTTAGAAAAATGTCTTATATCCTTATTAACCATGAATCAATAGAGGGTTGTTGATTACCCCACAAACCATGTCATGGGTACTACATAAATTAAGATGATATTGTCCCTATATACAATTAAGACTAATAATGTGTATGTCCATGAATAGATATTCATTAAATATGTGAAAATATATATTTTACTAGTCTACTTAGAGTAATAAATATATAATAGGAGTTATGCATTGTGATAATAATTTTCCAACATTTCAGTCATATAACAAATAATTTCAATTAGAAAACATCTAATAAAATTCATATATACACAATATTTGAACGTATTGAACCAAATTTTTATGTATTAAGGGTAAATAATGTGTTTATAAACAAATATTGATGTCTATAAATAAAATAATAATCATGAAAAATACCTTGTGTACTTATGAACCCTTATTATGTCACTCTTCAGTTAAAATGTTATTTACTTAGACACTATTATTTTGTCCCTCATTAGTTCAAATTAATACATAGTTTTGGGGACCATCAACAATTTTGTGATGGAGACTATATGAATAAAGATTATATTATTTATTTTAAAATAGGAGTACATTATTGAGTAATGAAAAAAATATAATGAGATACCTATATATTCACATGAGATGTGAAAATGTAGATTTTATTAGCCTACTTTGATTAATTGATATATATGACATGTTAAAAATTAAGAGAATATATGTCCTGAGACTCAAGTGATTTTTTATTATTCACTATACAAGGATAATTAATTCTTTATCAATATTCCCTTCAATTTTTCCATTGAACATTACCTAGAAAAAAATGTTGCGACCACTATTTGATATAATAAATATAAATTAATCCTTTAACTCCTTACCTAAAACCCTAGAAATTTTTATAACATTCCAATTTTGATAGCGTCCACATTATCTTGACCATTACCCTTAAAACCCAATTTTCTAGTACCATCTAACACTCTTAAATCATTTAATTTCTTATTTATTTTATATACAGGCCATGGTTATGTGACCCATGGGATTGTCTAATGCCATTTTATTTTGTGTTTTGATTAAAAAATATTTTATAACCATTAAATGTCTAGTTATAATAATTGTTTTACTTATGCCAATTATAGTTGTTTCTTTAATAAACCAATAATAACTCATAAAATCACATAAAGAATAATATCGATATGTGGTGGACTTGACATTCCCCAGTTTTCCTATTCACTGTATTTTTTTTATGTAACCCAGCCAGTTTCACAAAAAAAATAAAATTTGTATCTTTTTTAGTCACTTTTACACTTATATAAAGGACTAAATTTTCTATTCCATGATAATTTATTATTGGTGCTTAAATATTATAATTATAATTTATGTACATTAACATATGAATTTATTTTTAACGATCAAGATCAATACCAATAGGAATTATAAAATACCATATACCCCTTACATTACTCTACATAGTAATTATAATCTTCAGGAGGATACTACCTTGAGATGAGTTAATACTATAACTCACACTCTTACAAATAAAATCATACCCCAACCACCACTTACACCTAATCATCATTCTCAAATCACACACCAACTTTAGAAGAAATAATGAACACTTTCTTTTCAATTAAACAAAAGGTAAAAGGGGAATACATTAACATGGAACATAACACATGTGATCATTTCCACCCATAAGTTTGATCCTACCAATACTGGTGTGGAAATAATGTTTTAATGTAGACTTTTTATTTTTAACACCAGTTATAAAAAATTTTCAATTTAATATATGTTTTAAATAGATTTTTAAAGTAGTTTTTTTAACTGATCCAAAAAAAATTATCTTTCAAAACAGTTATTTACATAACCTATATTAAAAAAACCCATAAAAAGAAAAATCCAAGCACATTCCATGTTGGTTATTTTATAACTATCAGGAATTATAGATTTTATTTTGGTTAAATTAAAGAACCATAAAAAAATTAATATTCCATATCATTTATTTTATAACTGATGAGGAATATATTTTCCATATCAGTTATGAAAATAAATGACGTAAAGGAAAATATTTTTTTTTCAAACAATCTAAATTAAAAATAACATACTAAAACCTATAATACAAGAAAAATATAACAAAACAACCAAAAGTTGTATCAGTAAAAATTGATGGTTAATTATTTAATAACTATATATATCACTACTTGGTTACAACTTCATCAATTTTAAAATTTTGTAGAGAAAATACAAAATATACATTATAAACATAGAGAGATAAGATCAAACTAAATAAATTTATTGAAATATCCAATCCAAACTCCCCATAGAATGTTTTTCTCAATCCCATTACATGAAATATAATCTTAAAAGCATAAAAATTGTAAATACACTATTCATAATTCATTATCAATATAATGATATGATAAATAAAATAAAAAGTAATAATAAAACCTAACCTCATCGAAATCTATAATTGTTACATTTGTAAAAATTTAAAACATAAATATCTACACATAATACCCCCATTTGAATCATCCTTATTTATGATGAAAATTTTATTTAAAAATAAGTTATAAATTATAAACAACATTTTACGATTCTTTTAAAATATACTACTTATAAATTAAGTCACCTTTGGAAACTGATAATATAATTTTTCATCAATTATTCATGCTAATTGGTGATAGTAATTTCATACCCAATTTGTAAAATTATTGAATGTATAAAACAAAATAATAATTTATTATAATATATGATCATTAATCAAACTTACTTATTTAATAATACTTTAAAGTTGTATCACACATAAACATTTATGAAGAATAAATTATTAGTGGTACTTTCATGTGGAAAAAATTCAAAACATCTAATGACCTCTGATATAAAAAATGTATTGTGAGTTATTAATTTAATTAAGGGAAATTTCACACTATAATGAAATATATTCTTCATAAATATCAATATAAAGAAGAATCAATCAATTAACTGCTTCATTCTAAAATATTTTAGAAACATATTCTGTTATTTCTTCATCAAGTATTTTATTTTTTACTGGGGAAATTAATTATAGATCCAGTAAACTATTCACTAACATTATATTCTATTGAATAATTTTTTTTATAGATATCTAATAAAAAAACATAGGTATTAATTTACATCATATTGATATAATTAAAAGAAATGGGATAATCAACTTATAAGGAAAAAGTCTTGCATCACCGTGAGGCCTACCATATCACAAGAAATATGGTACATGATATCATTCATATATGTTATCATCATACTGTTGCATACATAGACCTGAATAATCATTGGAATATCATAAAAATCCAAAACAATAAATTAATATGATGATAATTTAGAAATTTCTTTTTCCTAATTAGTACTCCTAGTCAAATGGGGATCAAATTATTATTTCGTTTTATATAACATATGTTTAACTTTAAGGTATTAATATAATATATATATATATATATTAAAATAAACATAGAAAAATATTATATAATGTATATAAACTATTCATACCTTAGTGGTTAGTTTCTATATAATTATAAATGGATTAAGTAAGAAATATGTGAAACTCTTTCCAAGTGTATCCACCTCATCTATAAGTAATGACACTCTACTATGTGTATCTTTAATTGAATATACCATTAACCAAATCTAATACATCTCCATATATTTTTGTTTTATTTTAGTACCAATATAATGTATGATCTTATATGTCATAATATGACACTATGAATCCTCAACAAAAAAATCATAATAGAATGTTAACCATAGACGAGGAGGTGGATGAGTTAGATATGTTGGTCAGAACTAAATCTACATGTCAAAAAACATTTCTTGTACCAATGATGTAATCTCATCCTCCATATTCTCACCCATAAATTTAATATTTTTCATCTTAATATTATATTTTACCCTTATATACTTCCTTCCCTAAACAAGAAGTAAGACTATAAAATAATTTGTTATCAAATACACCCACCTTTTATCCTTATAAATGAAATTGTTGTTCTTGATTTATCCATAAAGTACCCAAAATATATTTCCAAACCCTAGGTATGGAGTTCCTATATGTTCAATTCACATTACGGGATTCCTATAAAGAATATATGAAAAACATTATTGTTATAAATTATAAATGGTTTTGAAATAACATAAATTTCTTGTTATAATCCTTCCAGTTATAGACTTCAACTATTTTATAATATATATCCACTATTTCACAATTCATGTTATTTTATATTTTTCATATTGATCTTGGGGGATGGAGAGGAAATATATGTGGAGCTTAAATATTTAACTTTCATATTTTCATACTTTTTAGTCATAAGTTTTTTTGAGTAACGTATACCCTCCATAAGATAAATAATGAGGGTATACATACTTCTACTAGATATCATAACAATATATACATAGTTATTGTTATGTAAGGGAAAATAAATCATTAATATGATTATTTTTTGTGATTATATAAAAATAACGTAAATTAGTTGACATTTAACTTACAAAAGATGGTTACTACAATCTAATTTTCTCAAACATACACCATTTACCGTTGAATGAAACACTATATAGATGTTAATAATTCTCATTTTTCATTTCTCAAAAAATGAAATTCGATGTTAGTGTTGTCTTAAAATCCATCCATATCCTTATAATAAAAGATAAGTATATCCTTTATAATTCTTTACTTATAGAAAAATCATATGTAATCTGAAATTGAGAAGAAAAAATCTATTCATATTATTAAATAATTTCATGATAAATAAAATAATAATAAATTAGACTATTAAATGTAACACCTCGAAATTCTAAAGTATAACTTGGTATTCAATAGTGATAATGACATGAAAACACCAAGTCTAAAAAATGAATATAGTATCCTAATACATTATAATATTAAATAAATATAACATATTATATATATTTTAATTAAAACAACACTATGTTATATTGTATCACATGCAAGAGCTACTTTCCTTGATATCTTGTGTTACACGGAAGAGCATCCTTCCTTGATAGATTTCATTCCATGCAAAATTGAGTTTCACCAAATAACAAAGTATTATTAAAATATTATTATTTATTATAATATGGTATAAACTAGCCATAATTTTATTGGTTATGAATAATATTAACTAACTTATAAAAATTTATGGTTTAAATATGAATTCAATGGTTATTAATTATTAAGAAACAGAAATAAGAAACAATTGGATAGAAAAAGAAATATTTTTATTTTTATTCTTCCAAAAGAGTATTGTATTAATAAACATAATTAATAAAAATTAGTGAATGAGTTTAATTAAATATATATTTTATATATTCATCAATTAGTTTTGATAGGAAAAAGATAAGAAAAAACTCAATTTCCCACATAAAACCCTATATTTTTATAAAGGTGGTTTTACCGCCTTTTAATGGATATCCCATTGTAAATAAGAATTTAGAAACATTAATGTATTAATATGTCAGAATAAACTTCATTAATGAAATAAAAACACGGAAATTATGTTAGTGTGAATTTTTGATATTTTTTAAAAACATATGTTTTTTAATGAATAGTTAAAATACTGAATTTAAGTTCCAAACTAATTTGTCAAATAATTTATTTATAGGGATAAATAATATTTTCAAATGTATTTAATATTTAATTAGATCTTATTATTATAAATTAATCAAATTTATTTCATTGTAATTAATTTCACTTTAAGATTGACTATGAAAACATAGCAAGCTTTCAGATGTTTTTACTTTAAAAACTCGCATTGTCATCCCACTTACGGTTTTAAATTCAAGTCAAATATCACCACTAAAATTATTGGATTTTTTAAAAATGTATTGAATATTTTTAATAAAAATAATTTATAATTTATAATTAGTCTAACTTTATTTTTGACCAAAAGAGATGAGTGAAAGTGGTTAAAATTAATTATAACTATTAAGGTTATATTAAGATTAATAAGGGACTAAACCTTAACCTTAAGTCCCAAAGAAACATATAAACATGTACTATTATCTACATTGGGTACCTAGTACCCCCCATTAGGTACCCGATGGTCACTACTGGGGTAATTCTCGCATTGTGCACCTTCCAACACCTCCCACTTCTCCTCCAATTAATAAAATCTCTCAAAACTAACTTATAAAATATTTAAAACAAATCTAAAAAAATAAAAAATAAAATAAAATACATACTATAAAAACCATAGGTTTTTAAAAGATACTAACCATAGGTATTATCATTATAAAGAATAATCATCTAGAATCACCAATGAATAACTATATCATGGGTGCTCATTTAATATTTTCCTTCATGAACATACTCTTGTGGGAATCCATGATTCTATAGAAAATTTATTTGTGGCATGAATTTGATACAAAATCACTTCTAAGTGTGATTAATATTGTTAAAAATTATCTCTATAAAATATGTATCTGATTCAAATTACACATCATTATATCAAATCACATGAGATAGACCTAATTCTTATTTTATTAACTATAACAAAAAAATGATTTCATGCATAAAAAAACTTTTTAAGTAGTTCCATATAATAAGATACTTATATGATACTATTAATAGTTTGAAACGAATTGATAAACCATGAATTTAACTTCCCATATATTCCAATCCATCTATTTCCTAATTGAGGTGATACATGAAGGAAGAAATGGTATCCAAAACCAAATTCAAGAGCAAAATGTCTATGATTGGAATTAGAATTCATTCTAATCTAATCCATATATAATATATTCTTGATAATTTACCCCAAATCAGAAGTTCTATACAAAACATTTAGGACAAATAAGGATTCATCATCTAAATCCATTCAACATAAGGTAAAAAGATAAGGAAACCCAAAAAAATCCCCAAACAGTGTCATCAGAATAATTTTGTGCTAGTTTTTGTAATAAAAAACAATACCAAATAAACATAATCATTCCATGGACCTCCAAAATCATGGATAAATTCTAAAATCATCTTTTTTAGGTTACGTATTGTACAGTAATATTTAATATCCATTTATGGATGATAATATTCACTTAACTTCATTTGATAACTTGAAGTCTTTTTTAAGTCTTAAAAAATAATAATGTGAATATCACATCATAGTTAGACACAAATCTATTAGGTATTCCAATAATTAACACTATCAAATAAATCTTACAAATATCATCAACTATCTGAGTTTCTCTAATAATTATAAAATCTAAAACTTATTTCAGTTGACCAATGAGGACCCCAACTAAATCCCAGTATTTTTTTGATCTTAAAAAACCTTCTATAAAGTCCATAGAGACATCATCCCATTACTATTCTAAAAGATGTAATGAATGGAGTTAACCTACATTTCCTTAATGTTTAGATTTTACATTTTGATATGGGAGATGTCTGAAATAAAATTTTCCATGACCTATTTTATACTTGGCCACAAAAATTCCCACCAAATGCCACAATATATATTGGTTAATACAGGATGAACATCCTATTGATTTATATGAAAATATTTCATCACCCCCCTTAACATAACCATCATAACTACAAGATTTAAATGGAAATACAGTATAAAATTACTACAATGATCCAAAATTCTCATAAATAATTATTTCATTTTAATAGATGAATATTTATTACATAATATAAATAAATATTCTTGAATTGTTTATGTCTAGTGATTTTGGAAACACATACACGTAGAACAATGTTCCATATGTGAGCTACATTATATCCCACTATGTTTATCACAACTAGCATCCTTATGAGACATATTATTAAAAATACCTTTTTTCATAACCGATGGATTAGAAATATATGAATGGGTGATCTTAGATGCCTAGTAAGGGAAAATATTGATGATATCAGCATATCATTAATATAAGGGTATGAGAACATGATAATAATCTTTAAATACTATACCCTATATATCATAGATCATAAACTTGAGTCATGGAATAAATCATGATATTTCATAATACATGAATCATAATGTAATAAAATAATATGATCCATGAGAACATAACATTGTTATAATTCATGGTTTTTGGAATACACATAATCATAGAAAATCTAATGTCATGTTTACGAACAAAGACATTCAAAACATGTTTGTCTTGGGCTAACCACCTGTTTCCCTATTTCAAGACTCAGATAACCTCCTCTGTACACTATTTAGGGATTGGGATAACCTCTCATGTACCCTATTTTGGGCTTCGGTTAACCTAAAATTCACCCTCATTCAAGCTTGGGATAATGAACTGTATACCCTATTTCGGTATTGAGATAACCTCCTATGCACCCTTTAAAATCATATAACATTAATCATTACCCATTAAATTATCGGGTGATATAAGACCCACCCATCATATAATTGAAAGCATACATACACATTCTAAAAATATCATAAAAATTCATCATATCAGAACCCATGAAATGAAATGAGTTTCACAAACATTTCATTATAGCATAACCTATGTAAAAGAAACATTCTTCATAATTATTTAATAATTTAATAATAGAATAACTCAAGGAGAAATAAGAATATTTCATAAGAATTTTATCATCGTATAACCTGTGGAATAGAAACATTTTTCATAATCATATTTTAATTATAAACATAAATAATTCAGATAAATAATATGAATGTTACACTTGTGTCAAACCCCTATAAATCATAAGAAACATCAAATGTGGTAATATTATATTGAAAATTATTTTCAATGTTAACTTGGAACATTTCAAGTGAAAAAAACCTTTCTATGAAAATAAATTATTAAAAATAAAATTTGTAAAATATTTTTTAAATCATTTTCTTTTAAGAAAACATTTAAAACTTATAAAGGAAGCATTAAAAATAATATAAATCTCTTCTTGAAGAAAATATACATATCACTTTTAAAACCCATTTTTTAGAATATTAAAAATTTTAAAAATAATTTTCTATGAATATAACCTTCAAAACAAATAACATATTATTCATAGAATATAATGGTCATAGTGACATCAAATATTTCTCATGTTATAAATGTTAAAAAAGATTCCTTTTATATTTTTGATAAAATAAAAACGAGCTTTATTTGGAAAATTACATAATGATTCCTTGCAATTTTTTTAAATAATAAAAATAAGAATAAAAAATAATTTAAACAATAATATAGTAACATTAAAATATTTTAGAAAAAATTATTTAAAAACAAAGACATTTAAGAGAAACAGTTTTTGACTAAAGGGAGAAATACTGTCAGTTGTCATTAAAAACATTATTTTGAAATATTGAGTTTATAAAGAGAGGAAAACGATGGGAAAACAATTATTATCATGTAATAACTGTAAGAGAATAAAATTAAAGAGTTTATTCAGATATGTATAACAACATTTCATCATTGGAAGCATAAACATTAACAATCCTGAGAAACGATGAGATTGTATCGTAAATACAATACCCCTTTGGTATCTTTGAATAACAATCCCCATGAAATAATAACAATAAATTAAACTAGAATATGATATAAATAAATAAATTCCTAATATTAACTATAAAAGTTGTTGTATATGATCCTCATAAAATAATATAAGTTCATAACATAACATCTATCTCGAAGAAAGAGAAATTCATAAAAAAAATCCCTTACGGCATTGAAATTTTTTGAATCATAAACCACCTCAAAGAGAGATACTAAAATGGATTAGTAAATCCAAATAATATTAATGAAAATATTTATAAAATATATTAATGGGTATTATATACAACATGTATAAGATATAGGAGGTGAATATGGAATGTGTCTCATTGAAGTAAAAAGTGAGAATAAAATCCCATACCTTAAGTATAAAATTCCTTCATACACATTCAAACCTCTTGTTTAATAAATACAAGTTTATAATAAATATATTATAAAAACATAATCCTATTTTTAATTCAATTATTGATTTAATTTTTACTTTTTATTACTTGTTTATTAATAATTTCTTGCTACAATTACTTTTTGGGTAATAACTACTTTGTGTTTTATGTAACTTTGGATTTGGTATTTTAAATTCTCTTATATTTATCATGGTTCCACAATATAAATATTTCTAACCATGATATAAATAAAATATATATTTTTTATATATGTATTTATATTAATCAATAAAATATATAGATAGAATATGAAATACACTGTTCATGGAGATGATAGGTCATATTTACGTATAAATGTTGTTTCCATTTTCTTGACAGATTGAAATAATGAAAGGTAAATAATATATTAAACTTAAAAAATAATTATCATGTCACATATATGACATATATTTATCTAAAACTTTTATTATTACCATCCATGTAAAATGAATGTGAAGAATGAATCACGTTGCTTCAGGGGGAGGTAGTCTTCCGTACACACGTATGATGTTATCTTATTCCCATGGAATGAAAAGTAAGAAAGAATAAATGATATAATGATTAAAAATTAATAGTGTTATCATAAATATCAAATATAAACAATAAAACAATTATTATATCTATCTGTGTTAGGTGGTGATGGAAAAAAATTTACATCAATTTGCAAGGCGGTGGTCCGCTGTATACACAAATTATGATTATTTAACCCATTTTATGGAAGAGGAGAAGGATTTTTTTATTCCATTAATATAATGAAATATTACTATATTAATGAAAATTATTTTTATATATCATTGTTGTCTTATAATATTTTAATGTGGTGGAGAAAGAAATAATATAAAATTAGTTGGTTAGGGATAATACATCTTCTTGAGAAAAATTATTTTGGTTAGCAGCAAAAGGATTATTAGTTTTGATTTCAGACCAAAATATTGGTTCTAGGATTATATTAGGGAATTAATTAAGTTATTTTGGATGATATTATCTAAAAAAATGGGGGTTTAAGTGTGAAGAAGATAGGGGAGCGGTAGCCTTTTATAAGTGAGGTGAGTGGTAGAGTTGTAAATAAATTTTTCACATTAAATGGATTAAAAAAGATAAAATTATGCAACATATAATAGATAAATTTTATATATGTTAGTAAAATGGGGTTTGTAAAGGTTTTAGGGCGTTTTAACACTTATGTTTTTAGTTTCACCCATGGTAAATTGATTTTTACCTCAAATGCGATAAATAATTTTTTTCTTCTTTTATTATTAATTATGGTAAAAATTTATAATGAAAGTATAATATAATATACATTATTATTATTAAAAATATGGAATCCATTTTTACAAATTTCATTCAAAATTCAAAAAAATTTAATTTTAAATCTTTCCCACAGACGCGATGAGAAATCGAGTTTTCAATGAGAAAATGTTCAAAATTTTACAATGTTTTTATATCAAAATTCAATATAAAATGATTCTATTGACCTAAATTAGATTAATATATATAATTTAAGTAATTTTACTTTTATAATAATCATAAATTTTTTATGTTTTTATATTCTACTAAAAAATTACTATTCTTAATAAAAATCAGTATTTTTCACTATTAATTGAAAAATTTATCTTTTTTAGAAAATTAAAACAAAATTCTTCCAAAGATAATTTGGACCTATTGAATTTTTTTTAAAAATAAATTTCCTAAAATATTCACAAAATAATTTTATTATTTATTTTGAAAAAGTAATAAAAATGATTTTTTTTTGAAATTTGTGTTTTCGAAAAATATAAAGAATTTTCTAAAAATAGTGTAATTTTTTATTAATGTTTCTTCCTTATATAAAACCATTATATTTGATATTAAATAATTATATATATATATTCATATCACCAAGTGTAATGTCTATGTTATAATAGTCACATTTAAATAATAATATTAGTAATATATTATGGTTTGATAACACTCAGTGTTATGTATAATTCAAGATAAAATTATAACTGAATGTAATTAATGATAAAATAAATGTTTAGTGTACCAAAAGATATTAAATAAATATAATTTAATCAAAAATTAACAAAAATTAATGGTGTTACATTCTACCCCCCTAAAAATGAATTTTTTTCTCAAAATTAATCAATCTGTTATAAAAAAGAGGATACTTATACCTCATCATTTCTTTAGGATCCCACATAACATCTTCAAATTGGGTGTTTTTCCATAAAACTCTGACCAGGTGAAAGGTGTTGTTTCATAGAAATCTATCCATTTGATCCAAATTCTACACTTATTTTTTCTCCTAAGAAATATTTTTCTCCGACTGTACAACCTCTAGGTTCAATACATGTGAAGGATTAAGTATATGAATTTTCAAATGATATATAAAGAACCCACATTGGACTTGAGAGTGGTTTTTTGGTAGTCCAAATTAATAACCTACTATTCTAATATGATTAAGAATTTCAAATGAGCTGATATCCCTAGCGTTTTGTTTTCCCTTGTTTCATACATAGAGAAATTACTAGAAACACCTTATCACCAACTTAAAATTCTAGATCACATCAATGATTATAAACATAACATTTCTATCAACTTGGTGCTACACTTATGTGATTTTGAATGGATCTAACATTCTCTACATTTTCATCAGATAGATCAGGTCCCAATATCATTCTTTCTAAAACTTTATTCAAGTACATTTATGTTCTTCACTTAATTAAATAAATGGATTGAGATAGATCTGTATGAATTATAGAGTGAAAGCTATCTTAATATAAAGGATTATGTAGTTGAAGGTGTTTATCCCAACCACCTTGTAAATCTATATAATTAGATCTTAGAATGTCTTCTAGGGTTTTCTTGTTCTTTCAAACTGATCATCTATCTGAGGATAATATGTAGTGTTTAAGCTCAACTATTCATCAAGAGATTGCAGAAGGCTTCTCCAAAACCTATTGGGGAAATTTATATCCTTATTAGATACTATTGAATGTAGTAATTTGTGTAACCTTACCACTTCGTTAATGTATATTCTGGAAATATGATCTATTGAGAAATATTCTTTATAAAATGTAAGTGTGCTGCCTTTATAAGATGATCTACTACAAACAATAATTTCCTCATCATAAAAGACATGATAAAAACTAAAGGTTACTATTACCTTTAATAATATTTCAAGAAATTGTATAGTCATTTCTACTCAAATAACATTGTCACCAAAAAATATACAAAACCAAAGAGTTTTATTTCCATAAATGTCTCTTTATATATCATTAATATTTCTAAACACTCATAACATTAAAATTTTATAGGGGTGTCAATGAATTTGAACTTATGATCAGCCTTAAACTCATAAAAAATGATGGTATCCATAAATCAAAAATTAATCTTCTATAGAGACATATACACATACAATAGTGAATTCACCCCTTATTCTATATATAATCTCTTATTTTATACAAAATTCATTTTCATTGTAATTTTAGGTTCATTATTGTACTGATAAAATATAAAATTTGATTCCACTACTCCAAAATACATTTAAATGGAGAAAATCAATTATCCAAATCACATTAAACTTCTCTAAATAATTAATAATAAGATTTTAATAGGGATAATTCATACTAAATAAAATAGTAAATTGATAACTGAGTAGGGGTGGAAGATGTTCCATAATCCTCATGATTCACTTCATCCATTGTGAATGCATGATCTTTCCCTGTTTTCCTTTGTATTTATAGGTTTTTGTGTCTTATCATCCGTATTATCCCCTAGATTGGGTAATACATCCAAATATTTCCCAAACCAATTGAACTTGAAACACTAGAGTGTGGGTGGTGCATTATTTTGATATCTCCCTCCATTCATTTCACTGACTAGCCTCTTCACATCAATTTTACATTATTTACCATGATGTCCATGCTTCCCACACTTCTAACACCCTGTTGTTCCTATAAAGAATTCACCTGATTTAATTTTTCCACATTTTATTAGCGTGTAAGAAACTGAAATTTCATTCCACCATGTGATTTATTTGAGTTATAATGAGACTTGATCTTTATTTTCTTATCAAGATTATGGGAATATTCTAAATCTCCAATTTCCAATTCTACCTTTAGTGCATATCAAATGATTCCATCATAGATGCTAGAGTCTCTTATAGCCAAAACCTTTCGAATACATTGTCTTAAGACACCAAATAACTGAAAACATTTTCATTCAATAATTATGATTAAACTATATGATTTTAATTAAAGTCTTGTAAAATTATCTTCATAAGTATGAATAAATTCACTATCCATCTATTTTAGATCGAGAAATTACTCTTACATTCTTGTTCATAGAATACAAGGATTGAAATTACTAAATAATATTTTCCTAAACTAATCCCATTCCATGGATCCAATTACCTCCTATTGAATCATATTCTTAATAAGGGTCCACCATTTATCCACATCACCTTAAAAATAATAGATAACCCAAATGAACTTTTATTAATCCAATCATTGGATAATGTAAAATATATTTTTAGTCTTAATGGTCCATTTCTGAGTGACTTGTGGATTAGTAGAACCACTAAAAAAGATGGATGTTGCCTCATAAAGTAATTAAGAGCATATTTATCTTTCCATTGACCATTTTTATGTTTAGCATTATTTATGGATTGAGAATGTTGTATGAAAATAGAAAAGTGATTTTTTCAATCTATCTCCTACAATGTTTGTCTTATCATAAGGAAAATCATAGCATTTCTTTTACAATTAGTATTAACATAGTTAATTTATGTTCCATCCATTGACTGAAAACAGAAAACACAGTGTGAGAATCATTAATCATAGTGTAAAACCACACTATCAAGAGAAAATAATTTATAGGATATCTAAATCTAGACACCTTCCTTACAATCTATAAAACCTTAGCCTTAACCTATTTCATTCATGGCCACCATTCAAATCCTTCACGATGTTTAATAAATTTTTTTATATTTTTAATGAAAATACATCAAGAGTGTCAAACCAAGTACATAGTAAGGCATGTTGTCACGAACCATGTGACGATCAAGTCTAGATCAATGTGACCTTTTCAGTGTTATTACCCCTAGGTACCTCTGTGCTAGAGACACATCCATTTATAGTATCCAATATGTGATGTAATTTCGTGGAAAATACATACTATATCATTCACCAAAATTTGAGGAATTTTTCCTATAATTTTACTCATACTTATACTTATCCTTGAAAATATCATTAGGGATATAAATAAAATTTTATCATTCTAGTTATCAGGGGATAACTAATCCGGGATCTAATACCAACTGTAAGAACCCAAAATTATTATAAATAAATATTACATATTAATAAATGAATATTCATTACATAACATTGTGATCACTGATTTAATCATTTAGATATAGATCCTTTGGAAACACAGGCACATAAAAAACTGTTCGATAAGTGGGATACCTCATATCCCAATATGTTATTAATAACTAGAAACCTTATTAGAAATACAATACATAATTAAATTCATCATAACCTGGTGAAATGAAACATAAGAAAGGGTGAGCTTAGATTCTCCATTTGGGTAAATAGGAAAGATATCAACATATTATTAGCATACGGGTATGATAACATGATAATAGCATTTTAAAACCATACCATTCATATCATAGATCATAAAATTTAGTAATGGAATAAATTTTGGAAGTCTATAAGACATTAATCACAAATGAATAAAATAACACGATTCATGAGAACATAACAACAACATATAACATATATTTGTGGCATACACATACGTTTAGAAAAACATATGTCATGGCTACCCATAAATACATTTAGAACTTGTTAACCATGGGATAAACACTTATATATCTACTTTGTTCTTGGAATAACCTCCCATATTCCTTCATTTGAGCTTGTGATAACCCTCAATGTACTCTCTTAAGGTCTTGGAATAACCTCTAATTTAGCCTCTTTTGGACTTGGGATAACCTCCCACGTACCTTATTTCAGACATTGGTGTTGGGACCAAGATGGCTTGTTATTTTTTTTATTTTAGATATAAAAGTTTGTTGAAATTGATTTTTCTTTTACTCTCAATAAAAGGGAATAAGTTCACTTAGTAAGTTTTGGTGATCATATGTATGGGTCATAAAACACAGAGGATCAGATGTAATTATCTTAAGAATGTCCATTAGCTATGGTTTTCTATTATGAAGAATGTCGGTGAATGGAGTTGTGCTTCAAACTCATAGTGGGCATGGAATGAATGTTTCGATCAATATGAGAAGCTATATCAGAGTCTAGATATCTCGATACAAAATCTAAAAATTATTTTCTCGTTTTGAAGTTCCCAAAATCACGATTTAATTAAAACATGTGGTCCAAGATTTTTGAAAAAGGGAGAAAAAGTGGCTGAGTCAATGTAAGTGGTGCCAATCAGATTGAGGTTTTAAGGGAAATATATAAGGTGGTGAAATGATGGTAAGAAATATAACATTCCAATGAATGTCTTACGATTACATGAGAGTCTTTATATTCTAAAATTCATGAGGAAATGAGTCAAGAAAAAGTTTGTGTAAAAAGTAATGATGGAGAGTTTGAATCTACTGGATTCAGAGTTTTGTTCAACGACTGATCGACTGATCCATCAGATTAACTTATTCATCGGAATGTATAATACTCTAATCTAAAAATAGAAAATAATAAATCCTTAGTTAAATAAATTATAGATTTATGAAGTCTTTTTTGTCACTGGTCCATTGGTTGTGGGGTACCATAGATCCATTAGAGGTATAATAGTTAAGAAAGTAAGAATCGTTGAGACCAATCCACTGGATGATGTTAGAGATAGATCAAATAGTTGAAGAAAAAAATTAATTCAACCATTTTTAATAATTAAAAAAATATATTTTTATCTTCATGTTGGTGAAGATTCATTAGAAAAAAAGATATGTGATTTTTTTGTTGGTCAAGAATGAAAGATCTGTTGTTTTCCATACAGATCAAGAGTCATTAGAAAATTCTTCACACTGATCCATCTGAAGGAAATAAATATTGATCTAATAGATGCATGCTGACAAAGATAATTCATTGGATTCTAGACTTTATTGGATGTAGAATCATCAGGTTGAAGAATCATTGAACAATTGAAGAAAAGGTGATTTGTTTTGAAGATGTAATTGAGGTGTTCTCAAATGGGTTCTCTCTATGAAAGTGTTTTTAAAGGGGGTTTTAAATTGTTTAAAATGTTTAAATAATGTTTATGGAAAAAGAGTATTGTGCATCACATTAGGTAAAGTGAATCAGAATGAGAAAGTTTTTTTACAGTTGTTATAGAGAATCATAAATAGAATTATTTAGTTCCGATGTGTTTTTCAAATAGGTTAAGATAATTAGTGTTACTATATGTTTTCATCATATTGAATGAACAATGTGATAACCTTCGAATCATACTAAAGAGTTGTTATAAAATTAAAATAAATATTATGTTGTGAGAAGATTTAATAAGTTTCTATAAGAATCAACAATAATTGAGATGCACTGAAATATTCAAATATAAAGTCAAAATGGAAATGAAAATAAAGATTCTAGAAATTTGGTTGAGTGGGATAGTGAAATTACATTCCTACCCATACCTCCTTTTTAAATCCTATAAATAATAGTAAATATATTTTACTTTATGGGGACACTTGTATTGTTCACATGTGAAAAGAGGGTGAGTGAGAGTGATAAAAGTCTTGTAGAGAGAAGAAGTGTCATAACAATGTTTTCTTCAAGAATATTTCTTGATAAAATAATAATAAGGAAGAGTTACAAGATTAGAACGATCCATCAAATGAAAATTTTAAGGAAATTTTAAAGTGGTTCAGAATTTTTTCTAAATTATCTTTTCTTATATGTTTTTTATAATTATGTATTAGACTTGGAAATTGGACTAACCCATTATAATGATTATTGTATGAATTCAAAGAGTAATTTTCTTACCTACTACTAGGTAGGAAATTGATGAATTGTGTTTTGAATAATTAAATTGGTTAAAGTCAATAAAGAAGCACAATAAAATGTTTTGAAATAACTAGTGAATGTTTTATAACAGATAAAATGAACTTATTTTAAATCATTCATGAAAAGAAAAATCACATGAAATGTTGTATTGATCACAGTTCTAAACAATTGTAATGGTATATCCAACTTTTTTCATCCACATAAAAGTATTTTTATAGTGTATTTTGTGGTATTGTATTATTTCCAAACCATTACAAGGAAGTATCTACTATTATTGAATAGCGAAACTTGTAAATACTTGTGTAATTTTTGATGCGTGAATGTTTTATTTTCATCAAACTGATAAATCTTTAACATGAGGTGAAGGTTATTTTAAAATAAAGAAAACATAAAATAAAGTTATCAATGATTCACCCCCCTCTAAGTGATACATTGTTCTTGATTATAAATTTACAATTGTTATTATATTTAAGGTTCCATTCATTAACGTTTTTTTGAAGTTTATGAAGATAATTTGTTATGGATAATGTGAATTTATTTAATATTAAGGGTATTCTAGTCTTTATTGGAAATAACTATCATATCTAGAATGATGAAATATTTCAATATCTTATGTCTCTTTGGTATGATGTTTTGGAAGTATCTATAGATGGATTTTCAACTATTGAGGAAAATATTCTTCTTAGATCTATATATATAAAGACTATTGAGAATTATGGAAGAGCTAAAAATGATTTACTCTCATCACTTTCTAAAAGTGTGTCTGTAAGTGTGAATGTATTTCTACTGATGAAGGTATCTCAGAGAAGTTGAAGAGAATTTATGAAAGAAATATGGAGGTGAAGAAACTGAAGATTCAAATCTGGAGGCTGATGTATGAAGTTAAAAAATTTGTGACTATGAATATGTGACTGGCTTCTTTATAAGGGAGAATGATATTGTGAGCACTATAATACGTCTTGGTGAAAAGATAGAAGATTCATCTTTTGATGAAAATTTCTTGATAATTGTTCCTGATAAGTTTGATTCCAAAGTTTCATCTTTGGATGATAGTTTTATGGAAACAATATCTATGCATAATCCTTATAATTCTATCATTAGTTGTGAAATATTAAGGGAGAATGTTTTTAAATGAAAATAAAAATTTCATCATGAAATTTTCTTTAAGGGTACCAAGAAATGGAAGTCTAGGATGATTATTGAAGATGAAGAAGGTGGGGAATCTAAATAAAAAATGTGGTATATATCAACATTATTGAATTTATACCCAAGTTTTCTAAAAATGTGAAAATACATATAATAAATTATAAAGGGAAACATCCCTTAATTTTATTTGAATGTGGAGCTATTAGAAACTTCTCTACAAATTGTCCATTAATAAATAATGATGAAGATAGTGAGAAATATAAGTGAAGATCAAGAAGATTTTGGAAGAAACATGGTGATAGTAAAAAATAATATTCCAAGGGATAATATATAAAGTTATCCAAATTTAAAAGGTGAATCTTTTTGTCTAAAGATAATGAAGACAAGGACATGGTAGGTGAGTCAGAAAAATTCACTATGGTTCTGGAAGAAAATAATTTAATTACAAAATTTAATAATGAAGTGTTTGCAATTATTAGTTCTAAAGAAAACTGTAATGAGTTAAAGTTTCACCAAAATAGAAAATTTGAATAATGTATTAGAAATATAGTAATAGTTGGAAAATAAATCGTGAAATTGAAGAAACAATTTCCTACAAAAAAAAAATCAATTGATTATTCTTAAATAGAAATGCACGTTTCTAGAAGAAGATTATTTTCTAAAGAAGTTTATTAATAATGAAAATAATTGGAATAAAAATCTTGATGTAAATTTTATATCATAGGAATATGATTTTTAACTTTTCAAATAAAAAATTTCTTAGGTGGAGTAGGCAGTTAAATGTTTCAAGAATTATATCTTTGAAGTTAGTGAAATTTATGGAAAGGTAAAAGCAGTGAAGGATCTAAAAGAGTTACCTTCAAAGGTTGAAAAGAAATTTGAAAATGTTCCTTTGAAAAATAAATATGGAAAATTATTATTTGTTGAAAAAACTAACAAAGATGGAAGTTCAAATGATTCAATTTTTTTTGATTATTATAAAATTGTTTCTTACTATTCCGATTTCTATAAATTTGGTAAAAAATAAAAATATTAAAAAAAATTCTAGATGATGATAGAATACTTGGGACTCAAAATATTTATTATATAATAGATAATCTTTTTTAGAGAAAATTTTCTAAGACTATATATGGTATGGATTTTTGAAAGAAAAGTATTATTTATATGGGTACTATTGGTATTACAGTGCATTTGGTCATATAGAAAATATGTGTTGGTTCAACTAAAAACAATACAATTATTCCATGAGTTATAGAAGACAATGCTCAAGGGGGATTCAATCCACTCAAAAGAATAAATATTAGAAAGATATTTTGGTTGTTTAAAATAGGTTCCAACCCTTGAAAATTATTTATGAAAGATGTGAACAACCCAAAAAAATTTCAAAAGGATGTTCTGTTTTGTTACCAATATAAAAAATGTTTATAAAAATTATTATAAGCTAGATATGAAGAAATATAAATGGAAATAGAATTATATTATTGTAGAAATATATCTCAAAGCTACAAAAGGAGAATGACACTGGATCTTGGATAGTGGGGGATCATCTCATATGATTGGAGAACTGAAATTTTTGAAGAATTTTAAAGATATTAAAGAAAGAACTACGATATTTGGCAATGATGAATCCCTCAAAATCAAATGTGTTGGATCAAAAAATATTATTTATTAATAGTTATTATCCAATAAAGCATAGTTTTTTTATGGGTTTAAAAAAATGTTGAGTGTTTCAAATATTTGCGATGAAAGAAATGATTTTGGGTTTAGAGAAAATGGATATGTTGAGTAAATAGAGGAACATGGAAAATTTGTTACTAGAGGCCAATGTATGAAATGTAATTTTTTTACATTGGTGATGCTGAAAACTCATGATACTAAGTCACGAGGGTTGAAAATTAGTTATGGCATAAAATTTAAGGACATATTTGTTAGAAATACATGGGAATGTTATCAAAGTGAGACAATGTATGTGCTATTCCTCATATGTCAAGAATACAATATTGGTTTTGTAAAATTTTTCAGAATGAAAATATTAAAAAATCCATGCATAAGAAATATGATATTAATTTAACTAAACCCTTATAAATCATTCATTCTAATATCCATGTGCCAATGATAAAATAATAAACTTTCAAAGATAAGTACTTCATTTGTTTCATTGATTATTTTAATCAAATTTATTTTTTTATAAAGTGGAATCATAAGTCAGATGCTCTGAAGATGTTTAAATATTTCTGGAGAATATATGATAAGGAATTTGGGTATTCTATGATGAATATGAAAATCAATAATGGTGGTTAATATAAGAATAAAGAGTTCAAGAGTTATTTTAAAAACATATCATTAGGCACGAGTTCAATAAAACATATATACAATAACAAAATAGTGTTACTTAATGGAATAATAAATGTCTAGTTGAAATGGGGTGCACTGTATTACTTGGACATGGTATTTCTCCTTACATTTTGAGGTGATCTATGATCAAAACTATTTATATTTAAAATCATTTTTTTTTATAGTACAAGTTACAATATGAATCCTCATGAAATTTTTTATGTAAAATATTGAAGTATGAAACTCTTAAGAGTTTTTGGGTGTCCTTGCATCATAAAGAAAAAAATTGGAAACCTTGTAAAGTTTATTAGAGATGTGAAGATGGAATATTTCAAAGATACAATTCAGACTGAAGTGGATATAGTTGTTTAAACAATTAAATAGAAATATTAATTGGATATATTGATGGTAATGTTCTTAAAAAATATTAGGAAGATACTATAAAAAACATGTAGATAAAGAAGATAAAAAGAATGAATGATTTTTTTTAAAACATAAAAAGGGTTCAAAAAAATGTTATGGAATGCAAATTGAAGAATACATTTATCAATTTCTAGTGATGATGAATAATTTCAAAAATATCATTCAAGGATGTGGATATAAGTGGAATCTCAAAACTTTATTTTTGATAAACATAAAAAGATTCAAATAACAAGAACATTAAATGTTACTAGAAATGCTTCTTTCTATTCCAAATCTATGCTAAAATATGTTAATGATGCTTTTGATCATGTTGAATGGGTTTAGGTGATGAATGAAGAGTTGGATTAGATTGAGAAGAATGATATTTGAGAACTCATACAAAAAAATGATATAAATTTTATTGGTACAAAGTGGGTGTTCAAAAAAAAGTTAAATGAATATGGTGAAGTGATAAGAAAAAATAAAGGCTAGTTTACAAAGGTTACAAAAAATTAAAGGTATTGATTTTGAGAAGGCTTTTGTCCACTTAAAAGGTTGTAAACAATTAGAATCATTATTTTTATCACTTCACTAAAATGTTATAAAATTTTTCATATAGATGTGAAATCATCCTTTCTAATTAAGGAAATTGATAGTGAATTTTATGTTGAGAAACCATGTGGTAGTTTTATCAGGAATGATGAAAGTTATGTGTTTAAGTTGAAGAATTACTTGAATGGTCTAAAGCACACTACAATACCATGGTACTCCAAATTGGATACCTACTTAATAATGTTGAACTTTAATAAAGGAAGTGTTGATAATAATCTATACATCCAATAAATTAAGGATATTTCCCTCATTGTTACTATATACGTTGATGAAGTTATCTTTACTGGGAATTATGAAATAATATGTGAGAAGTTTACTAAATAAATGAAAGATTTTTTTTGAAATTCCTTTGATTGGAAAAATGAAATACTTTATTGGGTTAAAAATCTCACAAAATATGAAATTAATAATTATTTATCAAGAAAACTATGCTATGGAACTTGTCAAGAAGTTTGGAATAGAAAATTCAAAACCTGTTTTCATAAATATTTATGTAGGAACAAAGTTGACTAAATATTAAGAAGGTGATAAAGTTTACTCTAATGTGTTTTTACAACTGATTGGATGTTTTTTATATATTACTGCATCATGGGAAGACGTTATTTATAATATTACCTTATGAGTAAGATTCTAAGGTCCTCAAAAAGAGTCCCATCTATTATATGGGAAAATAATTCTTAGAAAATTAAAAGGAACATAATATTTCAAAATTAGGTATGATAGATCATAAATAATTTACTTGATTGGATACACAGATACTGATTGGACATGATGTTTTGATAATTGAAGATCCACATATGGTGGATTTTTCTTTTCATTTAAAAGTATTATAATTTTGAAAATTAAGAAACAAAATCCAGAGACTCTTAATACAATTGAAGATAATTATGTTTCTTCCACTCAAGCTTCCACAAAACTTATGTGGATGCAGACTCAGTTAGAAGACATACTTGTTGAAGTGAAGTTACATATGCTATTGGGTTATGATAATTAGAGTGAAATAAACCATACTAAAATCCAGTATAACATTATCATTAAAAACATATTGATATCAAATATCACTTCATAAAAATCATTTAAATAATAATGAACTCAAGCTAATGTATGTCCGCCCATCAGAAAAAGTTACTTATTCACAAATCCATTTATGAAGGAATAATTTTTCAAATTGATGTTAAACAAGGGAATCCAAATTATTTCTATCCAATGTTGAGGTATGTGTTTTCTGTCCCCTCTATCATCTTGTCTTTTGATATTTTTGTAAAGGGGTATAAGATTAATGTTTCATAAATTGATCAATTGATATGTTATAAGAATAATAGGTAAGGATGCATGCAGAGGGAGTTGTGGGTATTCTATGAACTCAACACATAAGTGTGTGAAATTTTCTAATTGTTTATTAAGCGTTCATATGAAAATTGTATTTTTAGGAAAATGAAATAATTCATAAAAGGAGAATGTTGAAGGATTTTCATGAGTCACTACTTTTGGATAGCAAAGTTTTCTTATTAATAGTAATTTTTTTCTACAATGATTTCTCTCACATATGATTAGAAGTTTTTATAAGTAATCCTTATCTAGAGGTTATAAAGATTAGTGATTTATGAACCATGGTTGAAAAAAAATTACAAAGGGGTAGATTGTTGGGACATAGTTGGCTAGAGATGTTATTCGGATTCTGGATAAAGACATTTGTTGATAGTGTTTTGTATTTTGTTTTCAAGAAAATGGAATCACCTCACTTTTTATGTTTTGGTTATTAGATTCAAGGGGAACAATACTAGGAATTTTAGATGAAATTATATTTATAATGACTTTGGTTTTCTATTTTGAATCATGTTGGCGAAATGAGTTGGTTTTCCACTAACATTGGGTTTGGAATTAATGTTTCGATTGATATGAGTGTCTATATCACAGTATGGATATCTCCATACAAAATATTACAATTCATTACTAGTTTTTAAGTATCCAAAATCATGATTTAAACAAAAACATGTGATCCAGGATTTATGAAAGAATGGGAGAAAAGGAAACCGAGTTATTCAAAGTGGTTCCCAAAATATTAAGGTTTGTATGTAAAGATAGAAGATATTTAAATGATAGGAAGTCATAGAACTTTGCAGTGAAATTCAACAAAATTCTATTCTAGTCCTTATGATTTAAAATCTATCAGGAAGTTATGATAGAAGTAGAATTTTTTGGTAGAATAAAGGCTATTGAATTTGATGTTACTAAAGTAGATGTTTTTTTGAATCATTGATCGACCGATCCATCGGGATGAATGATTCATTGGAATGTTTGTTCCACCAATCAAAACAAATCACATGATCAATCTCTTGTAAAAAAATAAAGTATAGATTATCTACTTTCACTGGTCTATCTGATGTGAAGTTATACTGATACTTTTGAGGTAGAATGGTTACCAATGTGGGAGTGGTTGAGACTAATCCCATTGATGAAGTTAGATAATGATTAAATAGCTGAAGATAAAAAATGTAGTCAACTATTTTCATTGATCAAAAGAAATGTCTGTTGTCTTCAAGCTGGTCAAGAATCATTAGACAAGTAGTGATGTATCTTTATGTTGTTAATAAATGAATGAAGTTCTACTGTTTTCTAAGAGGGACTAGATTCATTAGATAATTCTTAACACCAAGACATATAAAGGAAATAGATATCGATCCCATAGATGCATGCTGGAAAAGATAACTAATATGAGTCTAGAATTAATTGAGAATAGAATCATTAATATTAGTTTTTTTTAGTTGGTACATAACATCGTAATCATAAGTCTTTAGTTATGATATGTTTTTCAAATGGTTCAAGAGAATCAAAGTGACCACATGTTCTCATCATAATGAATGAACATAAGAATAATCATGGTATCTAAATGAAGAATTGTTAGAAAATTAGGAGAAAACTAAATTTTTGAGAATATTATAAAAGGTTTCAGAAGAATTAAGAAGCACTAAGAAGCACTGAAATAGTTAATGATGATGTTTAAATTGAACTAAATCTCAAGATTCTATAAATTTGGTTGAGTGGGAAATTGAAAGTTGTATTCTACCCATACCACATTTCCCTCTCCTATTAACAGTAGGAAGTACATTTTACATTATGGCGATGCTTGTACTATTCCAATGTGAAGAGACAGATATATATCTAAATGTTTTTTTATAGAGACGGATCTTATGGACAATGTTTTCCTAAGTATATTTTATTGACATAAGAAGAATAAGGAAGTGTTATAGGATCGGACAGATCCATTAGACTCGAGTTTCTGAGGAATGTTTGAAGTGGATCAAAATTTATTCCCACACATATTTTCTTATTTTTCTTCTAGACTAAAGTATTGGATGGGGAAATATAACTAATCCATCAGACAGAATATTTTTACGATGTCTAAAATTGTAGTTCTTACCTACTACATGGTAGGAAAGTGAAAAATTATGTTTTGAAGAATTAAAAAACTGAAAGTCAACAAGGAAGCATGATAATATATTTTTAACTAACTGTTGAAGGTTTCTTAACTTATTACACAAACGTTTTTTTAACATCATTCATTCAAAGAAGAATCACATGGACAGTTTTATTGAACGGTGTTGTACACACTTTTATTAGTATATCTTACTGGTTTTATCCACAAAAAAGGATTTATTTCTAGTGGATTATGTGGAATTGGATTATTTCAAACCCATTATAAAGACATAGATACTATTTTTGAGTAGTGAACCCTATGAATACTTATGTTCCTATAGATGTGTGAATGTTACGTTTTCATCAATGTGATAAATATTTAACAGGAGGTGAATGTTTTTTCAAATGAAAAGAAAATTAAAATAAAAAGATACCACTATTTCAGCCCTCCCCCTCTAAAATATACATTGATCATGGAAGAGAATTTACACTTGGGATAACCTCTCATGTTTCCTTTGAGATCATATAAAATTAATTATTACCCAATTCATTGGGGAAAGATATAGATCCCACACATCACATAATGAAATCCATACATATGTGTGACACAAGATCATAAAACATTCATCATATGAGAACCCATGAAAGGAAATGCATTTCATAAAAATTTTATCATATCATAACATGTGGAAAAGAAGATGTTTTTACAATCATTTCAAAATTTTATCATAGCATAACCTCTAAAAAAATTAGGTTTGATTAGAATTTTTTAATTGTATAACAAACTTAAGATAAATGAGTTTAATAAAAAAAATTCATTATAAACATAAACCATTCAGAGAAAGAATAATAATGGCACCCTAGGATTATATCCCAAGTAAATCATAGGTGACATCAATGGATTCCATCTTGGATGGATTATTTTGAAAGATCACTTAGAAAATTTCATGATAAAAATAAAATTTATTTTAAAATCACTTTTTCAAACTAAAAGTAATAAAATATTTTTTAAAATATTTTTATTGAAAATAAACATTATAACCTTTTAAAATAAGCTTTAAAAATTATTTAAAACATTTTTCTAGGAAAATATATTTTTCACTTTGAAAAACAATTTTAAAATTATAAAACATTTTCAAAATCATTTTATTTTTAAATAACCATTCCAATTTATAATGGAAGATTTAGAGAAACTAATGGTCATGATATTAGGAAATTTTATTCATATAGTACACATTAAAACAAATATTCCTTTCACAGTTTTAATTAATGAAAAAAGGGCCTTGTTTAGAAAATTTAATAAATATTACTTTTATTTTAAAAAAAGTAAAGAAAGTAAAATTAAGAATTTAAACAATCATAGAGGAACATGATTTTTTTTGAAAACATTCCTAGAAAATGTGGTCATAGAATAGATAGATTATTCGATCGAAGAGAGAAATACATTAGAGTTTCTTTAAAAAAAATATTTATAAATCCTGAGTGTATAAATAAGGGTAAATTGAGGGGAAACATGTTTTCTCATTTCATAGCCATAGGATAAGAAAATTAAAAAGTTTCTCGTTATATAGATCAAAATATTTCATCACCAAAAGCATAAACATAAATAATCCTAATAAATTAATAGATTATATTGTAAATCCAGTTACCCTTTAGTAACATCAAATAATAAGTACTATGAAATAATAACATTAAATGAAAATTTAAATATCTTTAGAATAAATAAATTCATGATATTACATGTCAAAGGAGTAATATATTAACCTCTTAAAATAAGTTAGGTGCATAAAATAAAGTAGGTCTTAATGAAGAAAAATTGTGATAAAAAATATCTTATCAATTTGTTATCTTTTGAACTATTAACCCCAGGAAAGGGATATCCTAAAATTAATATGTAAATCCATATAATTTTGATGATACACATCATTAAATACATTCATGTGTATTATATACACCACATAAAATAAATAGGCGGTGAATATGGAATGTGTCTAATAGAAGTAAAATGTGAGACGAAAATCCCTTTCCTTTTGTTTCGAATTCCTTCACACGTGTTCAAACCTATTGTATAATAAATATAAGTATCTTATAAATAAATTATAGAATAATAATCATATTTTTCATTAAATATATTATTTTTTGTGGCTTTTTATTACCTATTTATTAACAATTCTTTGTTAAAATTACGTTTTGGGTAATCACAGCTTTGTCTTTCATGTAACTGTTTTTTTTTGGTATTTTTGATCTTTTTAATTTTATAATGTTTCTATATTTTTTATAATTTTAAAAATGATAAAAATACCATTTGTATTAATAATATATATATATATATTTAATCTATAGATGTTAGATATAGAAAGTGAAACACACCATCCATGGAGATGGTAGGTTGTATGTACACATGAATGATATTTTAATTTTTTTGACGGGTTCAATGAAAGAATGATAAATAAAATATTAAAATTACAATATCATTATTATTTCATATATTTATATATATATATATATAATATTTTATTAAACCTATCCTTATTAACTTTTATGTAAAATGCATTTGAAGAATGAATCATATCGTTTCGCGGGGCGATAGTCCTCCGTACACATGAGCGACATTATCGTATTTCCAGAAAATGGAATGTTAGAGTAAATATGTGATATATTAATTATATAAGAATATTATTATCCCAAATATCATATAAAAATAATAAATAAATCATTAAAACCTTCCATTAGAGGCGATTTTGGAAAAAAATAACATCGGTTCGCGATGCGATTGTTTGCCGTCCATAATAAGGATGATTTCAGAACCAATTTAATGGGAGAGGATAAGGATTTAGGTTATAACATTAAAAAAATAACATATATTTATATTTAATATGTTTAATTTATTATATTATCATGGTATAATAATATTTGTCATTGGTGGATGAGGAAATAAAATATAATACTTGGTTGCAGACATTACCTCTTCTTCAGACAACTTATTTTGGTTTTCTGAAAAAGTCTTTATACGTTATATTTATGAAAATTACAAGGATTATATGATGATATTTAGGAATTAATTCAGTTATTTCATGATTTTTTCCAAACCAATGTAATTTATAATTGTAAATAGGAGAGGAGAGGGGTGTCATTTTATAAGTGAGGTGAGTGGACACTTATAATTTTTCAAAAGAAAATGGTGTACCTAAAAATTTTACATACAATTTGGATAAAAAAGGAAAATTAAAAAAAATAGAATATTTGAGGTCTAAATATATCCATACATTTTTTCTAGACATGTTTTTGTTTATTTCAAACGCTTATTGTTTTATTCTAACACATGGTAAACCCATTTCTACCTTAATTGCAATAAATAATTTTTACTCTTTATTCTATTAAATGTGGAAAAAAATTAATTTGACCTTATTAGATAATATTAATTATTATAATTTAAAATTTGGAATAAATTATACAAATTCCATTAATATAAGTGAAATTTTTTAATTTAAAATAAATCCTACATACACAACAAAAAGGGTGTTTTCAATGAGAAAATATTCAAAAGTTCACTGTATTTCAATGAAAATATTTGATATAAAAATGATTAAAATGATATAAGTTGGATTAATATATATATAATTGAAATAATTTGAACTTTTAAAAAAATATTAAACCAATTTTTATTTTTTTAAATTATATATATACAATTGAAAATTATTAATGAAAACCAGTATTTTTTTTCTATTTATCACAAAAATTATCATTTCAAAAAAATTTCAAAAATTCACCCAAATATAATTATTGCATAGAGATTTAAAAAATGATGTTTACTTTTTAAAATATTTTTTTTAAAATTACAAAATTACTTTTATTATAATTTTATGAAAATTAATAATTTTTTTGATAAAATTGTACTTTCGAATCATTTAAAGACTTTTCTAAAAATTAATTAATTTATTATCAATATAGTTTTTTTAAAAAAAATATAATTAATATTTATTTTTTATTTCTACCCATGTCACTATGTTTAACAGCTAGGTTGTTGTAGTTGTGTTTAGATAATAGTTTAAATAATATATTGTGATTTGTTAAAACTCAGTGACACATGTAATACAATCTAAAGTCGAACATACTTGTAATGTAAGTTAAACTCAGTGTTGTGTGTGAAAAAAGATATCTATGAAATATAATTTAATTAAAAAATAGTTCATAAAAGCTCAGGGTGTTACAATTATCTCCACACATCCACCTGGGCATGTACTCCCCACCATCTAATCTTTCATGATAAACCTGACACTCACTAATATGATATTTTTATTCCATCCACTACATCATGAGGATTATATGATAGTAAAAGGCAGTTGAATAACAAAACAATCCTTTTCAAATTCATTAAGACACTTTTCTGAGAAAATTGACATAAACAATCACTCATATTTTCAGTCTCCAAATATATTCCCCTAAGAATTATTTCATTAATAATTTTAAAACATATTCTCTTTTCCTTGAGTATAAAAAATCTCAATATAAAATTAATAATGATATTCATCCCATATAATTTTTCATTTATTCAAATACCTATAATAATATGTAAAATTTTAACATTAATAATCAATGATTACAATAGAATTCTTATAGAATCAACAATTCTACCAAATTTTAAGTGCATGCCATTATTGTCAACTCAATATCATGTGTAGAGTAATTATTCTCATTGAAATATAAGATAATGAGAGTAATATTACACTACCATTCCATAATGAATCAATACACAACCTAATACCATGACTAAGGCATGAAAAGATACCTCATAATGATTTTCTAGATTAAATAAATTGAGAATAGTTTCTAATATCATGTTTGTTTTCAACTCTTGAAATATATACTCATATATATTATCCATTGTAAATTAATTACTTTCATATTCATGGACATCAATGGAACAACTATGAAAGTGAATTTAAGAGTAAATTGATGATTATAATAATTAATTCCTAAGAAACTCTGAATCATAAAGACATTATTTAGAATTTTCCAAGACAACCCAACTACCACTTTCATAGGATCCAATGATATGCCAAATTTAGAGATAATATTCCCAATAAAAGTCACCTATTGAACCCATATATTTAATTTCAATATATTTATATATAAACAATGACCACTCAATGGTTTGAGGATAAAAAATGAATGTTCTTTGTGATGCTCTTTATACATTCATGAGTATATATTTATATAATTATTAAATACAATCATGAATGAATCCATATATGGATGGAAAACCTAATTTATCAATGTAATAAACAAAACTATATTTTTTGTCACCCCTATTATCATCACTATGATTTCAAAATGGCCATACCATATTTGAATGGTTTTCTTTGGCACATCTTCAGCTCACACCCTCAACTGATGATAAGTTGATCATATAAAGGTCATCAAAACACACTGATTTAATCTTAGCTGATCAAATAGCTCATAAATATATGGAAAAAGATATTTATTATAATTGTTAATCTGGTTTAACCTACCATAGTCAACATATAATTGCAATCACTCAGAATCTTTCTTTGAAAATAGAACCAGATCACCCCATAGAGACACAATCTTCTAGATGAATCCTTTGGACTCACAATCCTATAGATGAGTATTTACCGATTTAATCTTAATTGTAGTCACACAATAAGTAGGTATAAAGATATTCTATGTACCTAGTACCATGTAAATTATAAGACCTTCCCACTATCAAGAAGTAATCCTGTAAAATCTTTTAGAAATACATCCCAATACCACTAAAAAATATCTTTAAAAACACTAAAAGTGCACTAGTATTATCCATGAAACATATATTATTCCAAATATGAAATCATAATTGGCTATCCCAAATCATAAACATATATATTTTCATGATAATAAATGCATAAAAGTGTGAGAACCAATCCATCACAACAATCAAATCAAATACTTCCATCTCTAAAATTAAGAAATCACAATGTTGTGAATATCATCAAATATCAATGCATAATATAAACATCACCTGATTGGATCCTTTATTTTTATTAATGAATCATTAATAGACAAAACTCCAAATATAAATTCAATATTTAAACCATGTTTATACATCATGAATTCGTACTTAAAACAATATGATGAAATTGAATCAGACAACAAACTAAATAAGGTATAGGTAACCAATATCTTACCTGTAACCATGGATTGACCCTCATAGTTATCCATTACTTCATGCTAAAAAAACTAACTAGACACATATACTTTTTCTTTACCTTGGTTCTATTGACTACCTTTAATAACATATATTTGATAAGTATTTTTATAAGAACTTATGTTTCCTATATGACTAAGCCTCCCCAACGACACATGGATAACACTATGATACAATGCAACATCCCATGAAAGATATTCCTACGTGTTAGATGAATAATGACCTATACCCTTATATGATACATTCTAGTATAAATTCTAATGATGTACCAATTTACTATAAGATTAAAAATCATTCAACTCACTAGGACAAACATATTGGGTATGGCCTCTTTAGATACATAGATATCACTCAAGTGGAACCTTCCCTCTATTATAAAGAGAAGAAAACATCTTCCCCTAGATACTTAATCTCTCTCTATTCCAATTATATTAATCTACCTTTTTTTCACTACTTTAACTCTATAAACTCATATCCTTTACCTATACACACAATCTATCGGTAAAACATATAAATGAAGTATTCTTGGAAGTATTCCCATGAAAAACCTTACACTCTATTCATATGGGACAATATATCTCCCTAATGTTGAGGTATTACTTCATTCATAATATTGATTTTCTTAATATTATCCCCCTCAAGTAAATTGATTATCTTAATGATTGGGCCAATCCCTTTCATCCACTCCTCATCCCCATTAGTCTAAATATATCACTTAAAAATCAAATAATGTTGTCCTTGATATTCATGAACAAAATAAAACACCACCACCACCAATTCCTCTAGTGGTAACCCCTATAAATTATGAATCATCCTCAGATAATCTCAATTACTTTCTTCACCCTTAGAATCTGAGGATTTCCCACTAAAGGAACCAACTTAGTTTCCCATGCCAAATACCCCCATTATAATGCTTAAGTTAAAAGACCTTATCATAAGGATCATCAAATTATTTTTTAATTCCATAATCCTATAAAAATTAATAAAAATTTAAACATAAAATATAATAATTTTGTTAAACAAACACTTCTTGTATGACTTCTTTCACCAGCCACAACATGATAAATCAACCTAAAAACACACACACAAACATACACAAACACAAACATATTCCATGTACCAACATTCCAAATTTTTCAATTAATAACCCATTACTCACTCTCAACATAGTTATAATCATATCCCAAAATATCATTTATAAATCCCTTAAATAAAATCCTTTACTTCCCCATGTAACATGGATGTACATTATGGATTTTCTAGCTTGGTACATACACACAATGTTGATTAATTTTCACAAAACAACATCTTCCAAATCCATTATTTTAATAAACCACAAAACTCTCTTTATTTTAATTCAACTCGCTTTAATTTTTGTTATTTCGATTTTTAGGTAGTTTTAACATTCAAATTACATGTGTTAGATGATCTTATTCGGAAACATGAAATTCTATAACATTGATAAGTTATCTAAACTAAATTAGATGAAATATCTAGTGACGTATTCAATGTTTGTTAAAAGTCAAGGATATACCCAAATGTGTTGGACTTTACCATTTTTAGTTGATTCCACTGCACACCTATAAACAAAACTCTGAGGATTCAAGAAATAGATGCGTATTCCATACTAATCAACCTTAATTCAACTGTTATACACCATCTCTATGCTTGAGTGCTATTATTTGAACTTTTTTTTCAAAGTGTTATTATATTTTATATTTTTGTGAGGTTTATTGTAAAATAAATTAGTTCTCTATAATAATAATTCCCTTTTGATTCTATGTGATAAGAGTTTTGAGGATAGGAATTGGTGATTCTGAATGTAACATCCCAAATATTTTACGTAATTAATATTTGGATTTTAGTTTAAATAAATAATTATTTGAAATATATTTGATTGAATTTAACTTAAACAATCTATTTTATTTTATTTTAATTTGATTTTTTTTCAAAGATGTCATTTTGTTTAAAAATAATACACGATTAATAATAATTAATTGTACTTATATATAAATATATATTTTGATTTTCAATATTGTTAAATAAATTATTACAATAAGATTTATGTTATAATTAATACACCGAAATTATGAATTATGATTTTTTATATTATAATATGTTGTTATACAGTATTAATTAGTGTATAAAATAAAAATTATATTAATATGAAAAAATTACGTTTTATTAAATTTAAAAGTACGTTATTGTATTAGTGTGTTTGGTTTTATTCTTATTATATATATATATATATATATATGATTGATAAATAATAATAATAAAAAAAAGGTTTTATATTTTTAATTATGGGATTTTGAATAATTTATTTATATTAATTATTAATTTATTTAAATAAAATATTATTTTAAAAAATTATATATATATATATATTAAAAAATGAAATAGTGATATATGTATTTTTAAAAAATAATTTATACTTAATAAAAAGGACTTGCACATTATTATTTTAATATATGAAATTTTATTAAAAAAAATTGTAAAGAAAGCACAATTATAGTTTGGAACCAAAGGAAAGGGCAAACAGTGGGATTAAAAAATTGAGATGTGATTAACTACTAGATTGAGGAAAAAATAATAAAAAATAATATATCATAATGGAATCATGCTTTATTTATTTAAAAAATGTATTTAAATATATACAAAAAATTACATCTTTTGGTTAATATATATATATATATTAATATAAAATAAAAATGAATATATATATATATATAAATATTAGCATCTTGATTTTTTTTAAAAAAATTCATGATATAAATATGTTAAAAAAGGGTTTCGATATTTAAAAATAATAATCAAATTAGCAAAATATTACTTTTAAAGAAATAGTTGTGAATCTAAATTAAGAAAAAAAACAAATAAAAACGTTAAAAAATGTAATATATTGATAGATTATTAGAAAAGTAATGATTTTTTTGAGAAAAGTTACAAAAGAGGAAAAATTAGATGTAAAATAAGAGATAAAAGTGTTATGATAACCGAATAAAATAAAGAAAAGGTTACACTAGAAAAAGACTGAAACAAAAAGAAATGATTAAAAATAATAATATAATAATATTAATGAAATAAATGAAATGAAGATAAGCATGGAGATGTTATTTTTTTATATACACCTTTTCTCATGTGAAAGCATCTATTTAAAACCGTTCATTAAAAAAATATTAGAGAAATGAAACTTGATTTTTTTATATATATTATTAACACCAAATAAATATAAAAATATTTATATATGTTTAGTGATATTGCTATAATATGTAAAGATGGGGTTGTCTATTGTTCTCTGCACACTACAATGGAACGACAAGCATGTCTAAACACACAACATCTATTCTTAAACTTGTGGAAGTCCTGTACACACTACTTGGAGTCTTGCATACTCTGCTCAATCATTGCACCATTTGTGTTGTAATCTGTACAAGTTTATGGTCAGGGATAGTCTTAATTTATCTTCACATTTATCCATCTCAAAATTTACTGGTAAGAAATAGATAATTTATTTCAAAATCACAATTTTCATTTTCTGGTTATGCTTAAGTGATTTCTTTTATTTCCAAACTTATAGCATGCTATATGTTATTTTTATTCTTTGGTTTTGTTTATTCATTCAACTGAATTCTGGAAAGGTGAAAATGCTATTTTAACATTATGATTTTATTCTTGTTGTTCAAATTTTGTTATTTTACAAGGTTAGACATGCGTGTGTCTATTTATATATATATTCATTGGTATATATATACATGTTTCCTTATCTAACTATTTTTCAGAAAATTTTAATGTAAGGGACATAGTAATAATTATGTAGATTATCAAGTCATGCAAGGGTTGTATATATGCATATAAGTATATTTATCCAAATACGTATAAATATTTAAAGGGTAATTAATTTATGGGTGTATATTTATTTAATATATGATTTAATTTGATTACATAACTAATTCTTCAAATGGATATTTTTCATTTATCTACTTTTTTCTCAACCATGTATTTATTATATGATGATGAGTGTGGTAAATTCAATACCAATATCCATATATATAAAGATGTATATATATATATATGCATTTGGATGAAATGGTTATTACCAGGATTATAATTTTATTGTCAATTTATCGTCATGTTTCTTGAAAATGAACACACCTTGTCATCTTGATATCTTAAAATTATGAACGTCGCATCTTCATATGATCATGGATATGTGTCTATGCCTGTCATCAATATTTGTTGTGCCCATAATAAACTCATTTTTTCAATTTGAATCTTAAGGTTTATTTTCAAGATTATCGTTCATATAAATTTATTCAAATAATTGAATGTTTTATTTGACATGTTTTATTTATAATTTTATGCACGAGACTTAATTAATTATAATTATTATTTTAAGAAAATCGAACTGATTATATAAGTAATAGAGGTGATTCATGAAAGAAATAATGATTACATGGATAGTCCATGCAATGTCTATGTGGTATAAGTTTTGGTAGTAAAAAAACTTTCAAATGATGAATTGGAATTATATATATATTTATATACATTTTTATATATATTTATATATATATGTATGCATGAATGTGTATTTTAATACATTAACAAGTTTTAAAAGAAAAATTCCATTGGTAAATGCATATATATGTAAATAAAGCTTAAAAATGTTTTCAAAAAATCTAGCACGTGATCGTTGTAAATATGGAAGGTCATGAGGGAGTGAACCCATCCTTCACTATGTGGGTAGGCCCAGATATCCTTAAGTGATTAAAGTGACCTCAAAGTAATCTTTTGTTTTCATAAGCTTGTGTATTGTTTTCAGAAAAACACTAGATTATGTTAATTTTTTTTGAATGTATGTAGTTTCTAAAAAGATCTTGTATTTTTAAACTGTAAGTAATTTCCAATAGTATATTAAAAAGTGTATTTCAAATAGTATTTACATTTGTATTCTCAAAAGATTATTTTATAAGGATTTATTAAAGGTTTTTAAACCCCTTATTGGGAAAACATTATGCTCACCTCCTGTTTTAAAACTATTCTTTTTCACAGGTCGCTTTGAAGTCCAGTGTTTGGCGTCAAAGTTTTATCGTTCTCAGAAGCGATGTTTGGATTTTAATTTGTTTAATTTTGTTGCAACTCTGATATTTTGTAACTTTTTATCTATTCTCCAGAATCTAGACCTGTAAAAGGTTCTCTACTATGTAATGTTTAAGGGTGATTCCTTATAATTGGTATTATAGGAACGGTTCTGGATAACTCTGGAGATTGGATGATGTCGTCTAAGAAAAAAACTTTAGAAGTCCAGTGTTCCTAGATTCCATAATTCTGAAGACAGAAATCCCTAATTTCTTTTAGTCCGAAAAAATGAATTGCGAGGACACAATTCTTTTTAAGGGGGGGATAATGTAACATCACAAAAATTTTATGTAATTAATATTTTCATTGTAGTTTAAATAAATAATGCTATGAAATATATTTGACTGAATTTAATTTAATCAATCAATTTTATTTTATTTTAATTTTATTATTTTGTAATGATTTCATTTTGTTTAAAAATAATACACGATTAAAAATAACTAATTATGCTTATATATACACATATATATATATATTTATATTTTCAATATTGTTAAATAAATTATTACTATAAGAATTATTTTCTAATTAATAAAATGAAATTATATATAATGAAATTTTATATTATAATACATTGTTATAAAATATTAATTAGTCTATAAAATAAAAATTATATTAATTTGAAAAAAATAACGTTTTATTAAATTTATTGTATGTTATTATATTATTGTGTTTTTTATTCATATTATATATATATGATTGATAATTAATAATAATCATAAAATGTTTTATATTTTCAATTTTGGGATTTTCAATAATTTATTTGTATTTATTATTAATTTATTTAAATAAGATATTATTTAAAAAATGAAATATATATATATATATTAATAAATGAAATAGTGATATATATTTTAAAAAAATAAATTTATACTTAATAAAAAGGAGTTGCGCATTATTATTTTAATACGTGAAATTCTATTAATAAAAAAATTGTAAATAAAACACAATTATAGTTTTTCAATAATGGAATGTACAAAATGTGGGATTAAATAATTGAGACATGATTGACTACTTTATTGAGGAAAAAATATTAATAAATAATATATTATAATGTCAACATGTTTTCTTTATTTAAAAAAACCAATTTAAATATATATAAAAAATTACATGTTTTGGTTAATATATATATATATATATATTAATATAAAATTAAAACGAATATATATATATTAGCAACATGATTTTTTTAATAAAATTCATGATATAAATTGCTAATAAAGGGTTTTGATATTTAAAAATAAAAATCAAATTAACAAAATGTTATTTTTAAGGAAATAGTTGTGAAATGAAATAAAGAAATAAAAACAAATAAAAACGTTAAAAAATGTAATATAATGATTGATTATTAGAAAAGTATTTATTTTTTTGAGAAAAGTTACGAAAGAGACAAAATTAGATGTAAAAGAAGAGATAGATGTGTTATGATAATAGAATAAAATAAAGAAAATGTTACACCAGACAAAATGTGAAACAAAAATAAATGATTAAAAATAATAATATAATAATAATAATGAAAGAAATGAAATAAAGATAAGCATTGAGACGTTAGTTTTTTTATATACACCTTTTCTTATGTGAATGAATCCATTTCAAACCGTTCATTAAAAAAATATTTGAGAAATGAAACATGTTATATATATATATATATATATATATATATTATTAACACCAAATGAACATAAAACTATTTATATATGTTTAGTGATATCGCTATAATATGTGAAGATTGGGCTATCTATTTTTATCTACACACTATAATGGCACGACAAGCCTGTTTAAACACACATCCTCTGTTCTTCAACTTGTGGAAGTCCTTTACATACTACTAGGCGTCTTGCATACTCTACTCAATCATTGCACCATCTGTGGTGTAATATTTGCATGTTTATGGTAAGTGATAGTCTTATTTTATCATCACATTTATCCATCTCAAAATTTACTCGTAAGGAACATATAATTTATTTCAGAATCACGATATTCATTTTCAGGTTATGCTTATGTGATTTCTTTTATTTTCCAACTTATAGCAAGCTATATGTATATATATACATGTTTCCTTATCTAACTATTTTTTTAGAAAATTTTAATATAAGGGACATAGTATGAATTATGTAGATTATTAAGTCATACAATTTGTGTTTTATTTTAAGGGGTGTATATACACATATACGTATATTTATCCAAATATGTTTAAATATTTTTTGAGAAATTAATGTATGGGTGTATATATATTTAATCTATGATTTAATTTGATTATATAACTAATTATTCAAATGGATATTTTGCGTTTATCAATTTTTTTCTCAACCATGTATTTAATATGGGATGATGAGTATTGTAAATTCAATAACAATATGCATATATATAAATATGTATATATATATATGCATGTGGATAAAATGGTTATTACCATGATTATAATTTTATTGTCAATTTATCATCATGTTTCTTGAAAATGAAAATACATTGTCATCTTGTTATCTTAAAATTAGGAACGTCACAATTTCATATGGTTATGACCATGTTTCTATGCATGTCATAGACATTCATTGTGCGTGTAATAAACTCATTTCATTTTAATTTAAATCATAAGTTTTATTTTCAAGATTATCATTCATATGAATTTATTCAATGAATTGAATGTTTTATTTGAAATTTTTTATTTATAATTTAATCTGCGTGACATAATTATTTATAATGATTAATTTAAGAAAATTTAACTTCTCATATGAGCAACTGAGGTGATTCATGAAAGAAATAATGACTACTTTGATAGTCTATGAAATGTCTATGTGGTATAATTTTTGGTAGTAACCAAACTTGAAAATGATGAATTGGAAGTTTATATATATTTATAGAAATTCTTATATATATGTATATATATGTATGTATGTATGAATGTGTATTTTAATAAAATGACATGTTTTAAAATAAAAACTCTAGTGGTAAATGCATATATAAGTAAAGCAAGTTTAAAAATGTTTTCAAAAAATCTGGCGCTTGATCATTGTAAATATGGAAGATCATGGGGGAGTGAACCCATATTTCGCTATGTGGGTATGTCCAAAAAGCCTTTAACAATTCAAGTGACCTCAATGTAAGGTTTTTTTTCAGAATCTTGTATATTGTTTTCAGAAAAACACTAGATTATGTTATTTTTTTTTGAATGTAAGTAGTTTCTAAAAAGATCTTATATTTTTAAACTGTAATTAATTTCAAATAGTTTCTTAAAAAGTGTATTTCAAAATGTATTTACATTTTTATTCTCAAAAGAATATTTTATAAGGATTTATCGAAGGTCTTTAAACCCCTTATTGGGAATACTTTATGCTCACCTCTTGTTTTTAAACTATTTTGTTTTCCACAGGTCATTTTGAAGTCCAATGTTTGGCGTCAAAGTTTTATCGCACTCAAAATAGAAGTTTGGCTTTTAATTAGTTTAATTTTGTTGCAACACTGATATTTTTTAAGTTTGTATCTATTCTCAAGAATGTAGACTAGTAAAAGGTTCTCTACTATTTAATGATTAAGGGTGAGTACTTATACTAAACTTCTTGTTTAAAGATGAACTGGGGGATAAAACTTGGATTATTATGATCATCTAATCAAATACTATCTTTTTGGAAAAAACATGGGGCTAACTATCTCCATCTTACACATTTATGAATATGCCTTATTCTTTAGATATTTTAGATTTAGGAAGTTCCAATGTTTTAGAAAATGGTTCCTTGGGATCTAAATATTGATCCCCTTCCAGTTTGGATTACAATCAAAGTGTCTATTGAAAGAATCTATTATAACCATTAATATTATATTTTAATATAATTTTTATATTGACATCTATAAAAACATTTTGTTGTTTCATCATGTTTTTTCTCATTCTATTTCGTATATTTATCTATGTAAAGTGTTAACTTCTGAATTTTTTATTTCCGCTTCATTTTTTATCAATTGTTACTCTGTTAGTTCGAAACATATAATTTTCTGACTACTTATTACCTAGAGTGGGATAAATTATTATGTTTATAAAAAATTTAATTCACCCCCTCTCTTTAATATTCCATTGTAGAAAAACATTTGGTATTGGAGATAAAATCCCTTTTTTTCCTTACACTAACTTATATGAGGGAAAATATTATTTTTTATATAGAATATATCAAGCATTTCATAAAATTATAGAATGTAATTCTTACTCTGCCACCCATATTTCATGGTGTGGATCATTATTACATGAATGACCAAATAAATACATTTTTTACTAATATTGGAGTTAATAACTATCAAATTATGGTTAGTTACTACAATATTCTAGAGAATGAGATACGAAACAATACTCATGAGGGAAAAATATGAATATCAAGGGAATTATAAAGTTTTGAAAATTATATTGGGTTAATTTAATTGAAATATGTATATCCAAATTTCTTCTTATGAAACTACTAATATGATTTGGAGAAATTTAGAGATAACTCACTATGGAAATTCTAATGCTTTGGGATCCTTGAGAGAAATACTGAGAGTTGATTATTAGGTAATTGAGTTTCTTCTAGGAGAATTGGCCTGTCGAATGCATCCATGATATATGATTGTAGTAAATGAAATAAAATATTTGAGTGAGAAAGATATTAAAAACAAATAGTTAGTAGAGAAGTTTATTAAAATAATATAAAATGTGTGGGATTATAAAAACAATGTTGAAAAGATGAAACATCTTACTTAGATGAGTATTCAAAACTATATCAGAACTTTGATACTGTGTAATAATATATAAAAGAGAAATGCGGTGAAGGATAAGAGAAAAAATGGAGTTCAATTTACTTTTACAACTTTTGGATATACTAACTCTAAATCATGTACTTAAAAGAAAATTTCTAATCATTGTTTAGATGGTATAAAAATAAAACATAATAAAGGAAACATTTCTTATATTTCAAATTTTATGAAA
Organism: Viscum album; assembly: GCA_963277665.1. Taxonomy (NCBI): domain Eukaryota; kingdom Viridiplantae; phylum Streptophyta; class Magnoliopsida; order Santalales; family Viscaceae; genus Viscum; species Viscum album. The sequence goes on from OY728138.1 coordinate 1,323,231,357, forward strand.
ATTATAAATAGGTAGAGTAATTTAAAAACTTATTATCAGAATGATAGAATAGAAAAACATGAGAATATTTGGATAAAGGCTTGAGAATGATAGTCCATGCTTTATATTTTATTATTGTAAGAAAGAAATTATTATTAGACTGTAATATTGAAAATTGATGATGTTGTATAAAGAATACAAAAGAACCTCAACATGGAAAGAAAAGAATTCTATAAAGGTAATAGACACCTATAGTGTGAGTAAAGATTCAACTTTTTAATGTTTTTCAAAAAGCTATTCTAGTTAGTGGATCACTGCATTTTGTGCCACATTTCTTAGGAGCAAATTAATATTTATGCATATTGAACTAATTATTAAAATATAATTCTTTCTGTATATGGTTATTAATATTATTCTTAAAAATTTAATGTTTATACTCCATTATTTGATGAAATGGATGAATATGTGATAGGCTTAAATAAAGCATATAAGAATATAACGAAATATTTTTACAAGGATAAGGAATATTTTACTACGACTAATGATAGTATTTTAAAACATACTTAGGATTTGAATGAAAAATATATTTCCATTTCAACCTCTAATAATCGTAATTATGATGCAAAAATTTATTCTAAATTAGGAAAACTTATTATGATTATTTTTAATTTACTTTTAGAGGGGAGAATTTTGATTTTATTTTAAGATATTTGAAAGCATCTCAGACATATTTTGGATTTGAATAAATATATTTTGTTATGGAAAAATTTACAACTAACTATTTTGTTTTGAAGAGTGCATCATTTTTCACTAAAGGTCAAAGTGTTGGTCACTAGAAGAATCATTTCTCCTTGAATAAGGATTGATCACTCATAACTTATAGAGATTATATTTTGAAATAATTGGAAACCGTACAACATCAAAGATTTTGATAAATGCGGGTTCAGAAGGTCTTTAATTATAATAATTTAGAACCCAAAAATGTTTGGGTACTAAAATCTATATTTCTTTTTAGAATTAAATTTTGGGTATCGACCAAAAAAACTCTTGGTATTACACTTTCACTATATTTTTTTTCAGAACTACTTCTTACAAACAATAGTTCCTCAAGTGTTTGATCTCATAATTTTTGATATACAGAAGAATCAAACAAAAGTATGCTAAAATAATAGTAATTGATTTTTTTAATTTTTTTATATCCTATTTATTCATTGTCTCCAGTGAATATTTTTTTCCCAAATAAAAGGGATATTTTACTCAATTTTATTAGAAATAAATTTTTTTCTAATATATTTAAAAAACCCTTGAATTATTAAACATTTAAATACATTAAATAGAATATAGTTATGATCATTATCAAGTTATCATCTTATGTTTCCAATAATATATTCTCATGAAATTGAAAAACAACTCAAGTATGGGCGAGGACATTATTTACATAAATACAAATGTTTTAATTCATTGTGTACGCACTGTATATGTTGTACAATAACATTAAATGGATGCTATAGGATATAAATTTTACATATTTCATAACAGTGATATTTTGAAGTGTTTTACAAGATGTACAAAATTGAAAATAATTCCCAAAAGTTACATTGTACAAAGTATGTTTATTTTATTTCTTTTCCCAAGAAAAAAATCCGCAATACAGTTTGATTCATTATGATATATACTGGTATTTTCGAAGTAATTAATACATAATTTATATTTTTAGACTATTTTTATATTAAAATGAGTTTATTATTAGGATTTAATTTTGTGGTTATTATTAAGTTGCACATATGGATGTAGTTATTATTAAACGGTGTCTAATTTTTCTACCATGGTTGTTACCTTGATCTATACTCTATCTTAGTTCTCTTGATTTTATTTTTGATAATCCCAAAGGTGGATTAAGAGTAAGGGGAGAAATGGTAGCATGAGATAAATTTTTTAAATGGAAGGTAAATTTTTTTTTTGATTCTATTGATTTAGTAACATGGAGAAATATTTTCAACATTCATTTCATATCTAAGGAGGATATTTTTTTCCATAAAAGTGAGATTTATAATTTATTCCATTTTTCCTTAAATGTTTGTCATGTTGTGGGATTATCATAAATAGGATGACCATTGAGTCATTTTCAAATGATCACTTCCTTTTTATCCATTGATTTTATGAATAAAAACACACACTTTATATAACATATAATTATATAATGTTTTTTGTTTCATTTTTTTATAGTTTCAACTTTTAAATTACATGTTTAAAATGATTTGATTATGAATCATGTACTTATAGAGAATTTAAAAGCCACCTAAATTTATTTTATTGGAATATTGTGTGAGATATTTTGTGTTTCTTAGAAGTGAAAACTATACCCAATGATGTTATATTTTACCATTCCAAATTCTATTCACCACAATCCTATAAATAGTAGACCTAGGAATCAAGGAATAGTGGTAGGTTAAACACTAATTGGCACTCATTCATGATTTTTATGCCATCTCAATGATTGGGTTCTTCTATTTGTATGTCTCCTTAAATGTGTTCTTGTAGATTCAATTTTTATGTTGTTTATTATAAATTATGTTTTTATCTCATTGTAATAATTTTCATTCAAACACGTGTTATCGAAGAGTTATGGGGATAAAAATAAGTGCTTTTGAGATTTTCATTTAATGATTTATTGTGGTCAAGTACCTGAGTAGTTTTGATTATATGATTGAATATAAATTCAAGGATATATTTTATTATTTTAAAAACATTTCAATGATTATTATGGACATGAATTCTAATTCCAATGTGTTATACTGAGGAAATTTTTGAGTTTTGGAAATAGGTTAATTTGAATGAAGATATTAATCTTTCATTCACTTTGGATGACACAGGAAAATTTATACTAATTAGAAATAATATATTATTTAATACTATATTTTGAATATGTTTTGGTATTTTTATTTTTAACTCAATTACATTTTTTCTCACAATGATTTTTTGTTCTGTTTGGTTTATTTACCTCAGTTTAGTGTTAAAAACCATGTTTCTTATTTCCACTAAATTTCTTTTCTGTGGTTACTTTTTTATTTTTGAATATATAATTTTTGAACTAATTATTACCTAGAGTGTTAGAAATTTTTTATCTTAAAAATAATCCATTCACCCCACCCTTAGGAATCTTTCATACTGGTATAATATACGATATTCAAAAAAATAATAATATGTTCTAAATATTAATCTCCAACATACCGACACATAAATATCATATCCTTATAAAATAAACCCTTATAAAACCATTTTTAATGGCCCACGCTATCATGATTTTTCCATCAAGGACAAATTTCACATGACCTTAGGTGTGCTCCTCGATAACTAAATCCTAGTGACTAAAACTAATGTTTAAGAAACATCTCTTATTGATAAATTTACCTTCCAATGTTATTTCTTATTAAGGATATTAAATTGAAAAATATACTTACAATAAGAGGTGGAAACAAATAATACCTAACTCAAAGAATTATATTTAATATTCTATGAATTCCCTAGTGATTCATTCTACCACATAAGAGTGTGAAGTAAAGATAATCACTATAGCGAGAATAATAAAACTAAAAAATAAAAAAATACAATTGAAGAAATACCCTTCCACATTACTCTAAAAGAATTTATAAATGACCCAAAATGTCTACAAACATTATCCCTTATATATAGAGTTATCTTTATTTTACCTGAAATATCAGGCATATGTTTTATATGCATACAAAATGTGTATGTATAGTATGTGAGAATAAATACTTAGTGGATACCACTATAACCCCAATCATACCAAGGAGTTAAATATTACAATATATAAATAGATAAATTATTTAAATTATTTAACATTACCTACATTAGTAATAAAATTTTAAGAACTAAATTATTACCAAGAAATACATAAACTCTTATACCTGCTTCAGATAATGTTGGTATGTTCTATAGTACTAATTGTGGAATAATGAAAAAAAACCCATTTATCATATTAATAATTTTATAAACACATGGAAGCTCACATTTTTCTCTAACCAAACTCAACTCTAATCCAAGTTCACGGATTCTAAATCACTATAACATGGTTTAACCTAACACATGGATCTCTACCTATGACCAACATCATAGAACTATCCCTAACAAAATGTATTGGATAAAAAAAATCCAAAACATTGCTTTTATTTCACCACAATAAATTTAAATTTATCCCACATCATCTATGAATAAAAACACCATTACTTTATAATATTACATTCTAACACCCAAAATTTGAAATGAATTTTCATGATTAAAAACAGTATTTTCAGTGTGTATATTTTTCACTAAAATACCTATTTCAGTCACTTAAACTAATTAATAAATCTAAATATATTAGGTAATAATTTCCATTATTTCACATCACTTTACATTATCATAAAACTAATTTTCATATAAAACACATCACATTGCACCATAACAATTTCAAAAAAAACTTCATCAAAACACATAACTAATCCTAATAATTTGTTATCTATTCTTATCCCCATTAAAATTTTGTTTTTTCCATATAAATATAAACATTATAGAATATAACATCTAGTTGAAATAATAATAAATTCAATAAATTTACCTAAGTAATATATCGAAAATTTTACAAAAAAGAAGTTTTCATTGAATTAAATGAAACTAAGAACACAATTTTTCATCAAAAAAGTATATCATCACTTAAATATTTATAATTAGTTTCAAAAATAAAAACTAAATCAAAATTTTAATTTATTTATATCCCTCAATGAATCATCACTTTACAAGTGTTTTTCAATAATTTTATTGTTGGAACTCTTTTATAAAATAAAAATAGCATAAGAAAGAATATCAAAATTTATTCTGTTATATTAGAACAAATTTATAATGAGATTAAAATCACACGAATCACTAAATCACTAAATAAGTTCCCTTATCATATATAAAAATGAGATTAATAATTAATGGGAGAAATATTTCAAATAACATACACTAAATAAGAACTCCACATGAGGAATATAGATTCATCTTATAGAATATGAGGTAATATCAAAATTCATGAAATTTATTCAAAGAGACCAAATTTTTATAGGATAGTGAACAAATATTATTTACTTCACATTAAATGATAGTGTTATTATATGTCTTACTGAAATGAAGATAATTCTACTAATAGATTATGGTTTTGGATTGACTCGAAGGAGAAATTTTCACTAGAAGTTGGAGGGGAAAAAGGGAGTTTAGAGATGAATAAATTCATAAAATTAGTCCCTAAAAATAATTAATGTGACATTTAAGAAATAAATACTAAATGAAAAAGTGATTTAAACTTCCTTGTTTTAAAAAATACACCTATCACTCCATTGAGTTCTCAATCTGTAGGTATTAGTTATCCGTTTTCCAGTCTAGACAGCCCAACCCCTATAACATTTGTTTGGTACTTATTACCCCATATTGGGTGTCTGGTGGTACCCACTGGTCTAATTCCTGAATTATCCACTGATTAACTCCTATCTATTATCCCCATTCATTAAAATACCTTGAATCTTACTTAAAAGATGATGAAAAAACTTCAAAACCCCAAATCTCAAAAACCCTAAGTCTTCAGAAGTTTGTCCCATAAATAAGTCAAATCATACTGTAAGTAGACAAAAACATGAAAACCCTATATAAAGGGTTACTATAAAAAGATACATAACCACTATGGATAAATTTAGGACTTAAAATTAAATCATCCACAAGTATAACAATACTTTATGAAGTTTAAATGTACATAAATTCAAAATTTTAACAACAATGCTGACCGAACAATCCTCCATAACAAAGATAGATTGTGAAATTGTTAGTAGTAGAAAAAAATAAAATTTCATTTCAAAAGGAATATATAATCTAAAATTGAATCACGTTTTCTATTAGGGTAGTATATAAACACTTAATATTTATTTAATTTCACTTGTTTTACTTTTTTTAATTTTCTAGTATTTTTAAAATAGGGTTAAATGTATACTTACTTTCTTTTAATAAAAATAAATGATAAAAAAATAAAAATATTGGAGAGAAAAATGGATAATTGGAAAATGAAATCCAACACTCAATCAATCACTATTAACCTAAATTTTTTCTAATTTAATTCCTCAAAAGTAGTGAAATCCAATACCATTCTCTCAACAACCTCTCACTATCTTTATGTTAAAATGCCATAACACTTAGAAAAATAGTTAATTGACCCTTGTATTTTCATATGTGAACTACCATTAAATACACTTCTCCTCCATATGAATATTGATATTGTAATACTTGGGATTCTAATTTATTAAATGAGGTGACCCAAGATAAATGAAAAAACATATTTCATTATTTTAAATGAATAATCATTCAATTTGAAAATAGTCAACAAACAAGAGAACATAAGGCTTAGTGTCTTGGAATATTTTCTACCTAAAAAAATAATCTTTCAATACTAATAAATATTTCCCTATAACTGATCAAGTTTAAACACCCTTTTAAACATAACATAGGTAATATAACTCTTTATATCTGGGGGAAATAAAATATAAAATAGGGGTGATATCAAATGCTTCATAAGGTAAAATATTCATAATTTTTAAATCAGAAACATTATATAATGAATAGATTATGGATAAATAGCTATAAAAAATAACATGGGATCATCCATGATAATTATAAAATATGATTGATCATTAATGATCATGGCATGGGAGTATAAGACCAAAAACAATCATCAAAATTATGTTTCAGAAGAATATAAAATATGTAATAAATAACATGAAATTATAGAATAAGAAATTAGATTATCTTTCGAACATGGAACATTATAAATGTTCGGAATATATTGGAAATTAGGAATGTTTTATAAAAGTGGTACTAATATATATATTAAAAAACATTATGAGAAAACTCAATCATTACCATCCATTAAGTTGTGAAAAAATCCATGTATGATCTCTAATTTAATTTTCAATAAATAAATGTATCCCCAAAGATTATATTAATAAAAAATACAAGTATTAAACACATTTAAAATTGATAAAAAATATAATTATTTCAACCTATTAGATTGTGAAAAAATCAAAATATGTTTACCCTTTATATTGTAAAATATATATATATGACCACACTTCATTATCTAATGAGATATAAAACCATATCCAATGCATTTGGGGGATATATATGACTAAACATGTCATCATATATATATATATGAGTGCAACATAAAATAAAATCATTCATCTTATCATAAGGAACCATTAGATAAAAATTGGTTTTATATCTTTTTAAAATTATATCACATAAAATTAGGTTTAAAAACAATTTGTTGATTGATTTCAAAACCATGATATCCAAAAATTATTATTTATTAATTTAAAATATTGTATTATTTATGAACCATTACCATATTGTATATGAATGTTTTTTAAATGGTAGAGAAATCCTGAAAAAGTTCATCTTAGACAACAGTTCTTAATTTTAACTAAAATGTGGTGGTTTTCATGGCACTTTAAATTTCTTTTTCAAGATAAAAATATGAATTATTAAAAAATTAATTTAGAATAAATTATAATAAAAACCTTGAAAATAAACAAATCATATGTCAATTATGTTAAATAAAGGGGAAGAATATGAGATCATGGAAAAGAGAATCCTTTTAAATATTTTAAATTCCATTATGGAAAAACAAAAATCATTAAAAAAATGACGAATCCTTATTAAAAAAATGAATAAATGGGAATATAAGTATAATATTATATAAAACTAATTTTATTTTTCATGAGGAAAAGGAGAACATTTAAATGATGTAAAAACATGGATATGAAGGGAAAATCCATAAAGAGATGTTGGAATTACGCTAAATAAGTTTATATTTTCATGAAACAGTAGATTCATCAAGGAAAATTAATTGGGTGTGAAGAATTAATTAAACATAAAAAAAATATTTAAATGAAAAAAAAACATCATAGTTCCTAATAAATCAATTTTTAAAGATTATAGTCAAAGAGGAGTGATTATTACCCCATGAAAAGATTTGAGTCACAAAAACCACTTTTAGAGTCAAAATATTTTTAATTGAAAATACATGGCAGGTAGAACAAGGGATGGATTTTTCAATACATTTTATTTCATGAAATTTGTGAAAAAATAAATCCATTCCCAATACATACACCATAAAAAAGGAATAATTGGTGTAAAATAATCGTATATCAGTAGAAACAAAATCTATATAAAAAACCCTTTCCCTTATTCCTATTTAGTGCACTCTATACTCTTATATAACAAAAATAACTATTTTAGTAAGCCATACCAAAAAAAATTAAAATCAATAACCTTTTGTAAAATTCATTTATAGTAATTTATTATAAAAATTATAGTAAGTTATACCATATTTTCATTATCAGATGTTATTAAATATGATAGTCTGTTTTGTACTAGTTTTGTAATGGTGGTGTCATCTCTTGTTTATATACTAAAATATAATAATTATAATATCATTTATGTTAAATAATATATATTTTATAATATTTTATAATTTTATAATTCGATTTCATAAATATTTTATTTATGATTCATGATTATGTGGTTGATGATGAGCTTATTTCAGGGATTTTAATAAGAGAAGGGGGGAATATTAATTAGATGTAAGATATTTACAATACGTTTATAAATCAAAAGAAATTATTAACCTATTATTTCCCAATATCACCAATAATTAGGTTTTATTATTTATACATGATAGAAATGACTATGCAAAAAAAATGACATGTTCAAGTAGGTGGTTGTCTTCACATAGGCATGAATGATGCATTAATTTATATAGAATGTAACAAAGATTTGAATGGGTTTATATTTTTTCATAATATTAATAAATTTTTTAAGTGTCAATTATATTAATTAAATATCCTATTTTAACCAGACATATAATTTTGCGATGAAAAATTGATGTCTACACTTAAGGAGATGGTGGTCCATAGAAAATACAAGAGACATTTTCATTTTTATTATGAATGGGAGGAGGGTATTAAATGTATATTATATTTATGTAATAAAATTTCAGAATATTATTAATACTTATGTTATCATAATTTCATATATGGAGTAATTCCGAGGTGTTATAAGAAGAAAATAAATATAAGATCTTATTTGAGAACAATACATCTCTATTTGGATGTTTTCTATTCGAAAACACTGTAAGGATCATTATATTATTATTTTAGAAAGTATAAGGATATCTGGACATGGTTATTGAGTTGATTAGGGATTATGAAATATTTTTTTATAGAGGTAATTTTTTAAAAAGGGTGGAGAGAAATGGTGGAAGTGATCCCCCTTTATAAGTGATGAAAATGAAACTTTTATAAATACCCATTAATATTTCATTGATTACATTACACTAGTCATGGGTAAATAGATGAAAAATGAAAAATAATGAATTTTAGTGTAGTATAAGGTTAATAAAACCTAAAAAAATCATTTTAACACTTGTTTTAAATATGTTTCAAGTCTCTTGCAACTTGATTTTTACATTTTAACATTTTGGTTTTTACCATGGTTAAGTAATATTTATATAATTTAAGATATAATGTTACCCATAATATCAAATTTTTATGTTCATAACCTAAATTTAATGTCAATATAATCTAGATAAATTTTGAAATAATATAAATTTAAATTTCAAATTAAAACATTTAATATATTAATAAATATTTTTTAGAAAACTTTGTTTTCTCCATTATGTATTTTAAATTATATTTTGTATTGATTACCAATTGAATTAATGTTAATATATTTATATATAGGATTAAATTTTTTTGGATTCATTTTTGAGAATATATTAATACATTTTATTTTATAAAAAGTATTCAATTATAATAATTTTTTTTAAAAATAACAGTTTTACAATCATCATGGTAAATTCCTTTAATCATGGAAATATAAATTTTATGAATAAAAATAAAATTTTATTTTTTATGTAATTTGGACCTACTAATATCAAATATAAAATCCAATTTACCATATAAATTATATAGTGGTGATAAAAAATATATTCAATATTAACACACTTAATGCGTAAAAGAATTTTTTTTAGAATAACTGTATTTTAAATCATAAAAATACAATTTGTTTTATTATACCTTTTAAAAAAGTTTTCAAAATGTGGTTTTTTCATATAAATATGTACCAATTTAATGGTTATAATTTAATAGTTATATTTAATCATTTTATTATATTAAATTATCATTGTTTTTTAGTTTGGTGTTATGTATAAGATAAGCTACTCAACATGTTATAATGAAAAGTTTTTACTAATAAAATGGGTTGTTACATTATATCCCCTTAAAATATTTTTTCTAAGAAAAGTTATTATTGAAATGAAAAAAGTGATGTTACTTTTGCATCATTATATCCATAGGTTCCCATGTAGCTTATTCGAACTTATGATTCCTGCATATAAATTTTACCATATGATTGGTCATGTTATATAGTACCTTATTAATTTGATATATAATCTCTATTGGTTGTCCTTATTATAAGATATAGTGTCCCAATTTCATGTCTTCTATGTTCATTATACATGAAGAGTCTATCATGTACTTCCTAAAAAGTGGTAAATGGAAAAAATCATTTACATGGAAGAGGTCTGGAGGGAATTATAAGAAATAATATACCACCCTGAAATGATCAAGGATCTCAAAGTGACCGATATACCAAGTGCTCAACTTCACTTTCTTCTCAAATAAAATAATCTCTTCTTAGAAGATATCTGAAGGAACACCATTTCACCAACTTCACACTCTATTTCTCATTAATTATTATCTTCATAACTCTTCTACTGATATTCTATTTCTTTCATTTGTTGTTTAATGGTTTGGACATTCTCCATCATTTCTTGTACAAGATCAGGTCCTATCAGCTTCCTCTCTCTAACTTCACCCTAGTATATTGGAGTCCTGCATCTATTCCCATACAAAACCTCATATGGTTCCATTTGAATTCTCAAATGGAAACTTTTTTTACGTTTTAACTCTAACTATGAGCGATGTTGTTCCCAAAATTCATCAAAATCCATAAAACAATATCACATTATATCATGTAGTGTTTTGATGATCCTCTTTGACTAACTTTCTATCTAAGGGTAATAAGAATTACTAAAACTCAAATATACCTCCAACACTCAATGAAGGATTATCCAGAACCATGAGGTAAAACTTATATATCAATTAAATACAATAAAGAGTAGTTATCCATGCATCCTCACCACTTATTTAATGTACAACTTGGATTTTTTTCAAGATATAAATCTTCTTTAATACTAATAAAATGAACTGCATTTATAAGGTGATCGACTACAACCTAAATGGAATTATGACCTTTAGATATCTTGTAGAGTCCAATGACAAAATATATTCTAATGTTTTCCCATTTTCATACTGGTATGATTAATGATTGCATCATACCCTTAGACTTCATTCATTCATCCTTAAATTTATTTCATCCCATGTAGAAAGATATATATTCAAAAATATCAATTTTTATATTATCCCAGTAGTAGTTTTTCTTTTTATCTATATACATCTTTATGCTTACCAGATGAATAGAGAAGGATGATGTATGTGAACCATCCAAAAGTTCACACTTCAATTCTAGTTTTTATGGGACACATATTAGGGTCCCAAAATATAAATACTTTTCTTCATCAAATTTGAACAATGGAAACTCACTACCTTTTTTGTAGTTGTGCATCATATTTTTAGGATTATATGATCTCCATGTGAATGGATGGTTAATATTCATTTTGTAAGGTTAATATTTATATCCATATCTTATAATGTGAGGATTAAACCATTTAAAATTTATCAATTTTGAGTATATTTCATTCCCAATCATACAATATATAGAATATTTTTTCCCGCTTAGAGAATCAACCACATTGTTTGCCTTACCCATGTGATAATTTATTGAGTAGTTATAATATTTTATTAAATTGAACTATCTCCTTTGGTACATGTTCAACTCATTATTTATGAATATATATTTCAAAATATTTTTCATAGTAAATATATCACACAATCACTATAGAGATTTTGTTATCGAATATTTAAGGTAAAGATCACCATTTCCAACTCCAAATCTTGTGCTAGGTAATGTTTCTCATGATTAATTAATTAGAGTAAAGAAAAAAAATTACCTTATTGTTTTATATTAAGATTCTTTTGAATCCATTTTTATGGAATAAATATATATTGATAAACCCTTCCCCACTATAGGGTAATGTATGTATATGTGTAGTGACTAACAAATTTTTTATTACCTTTAAACATTCATCACATTCCTCTATCCAAATGAATTTTAATACCTTATACATTGACTTGCTTAGTATATAAATCTTTGTTATTCTATTCAGTCTATTTCATTCCTCTATAACCTCTATCTTTAACGGATGTACATATATTCCCTTCATGGTGATTACATGACCCAAAAACAATTCTTTCTACAACAAAAATTCACACTTTCTAAACATGGAATAAATTTTATCCTTTGTTATGGCCTTTAAAACAATATAAAAATGATTTTTATGATTTTTATTTCTTTTTGGAATATATAATAATATATTCTATAAAGAAACCCAAAATTTTATCAATGAATTCTCTAAAGACACTATTCATTAGACCCATGAAGATAGGGGGTGAATTTGAAATCCCAAATGGAATCCCTATAAATTTGCAGTATTTATACCTTGTATAAAAAGAATTCTTGGAAGTATCTACCATTTTGACCCTTAATAGATTGTACCTATATTGAAGGTTAATCTTCAATAAGTAATGATCTTATCAGATTTGATTAAATAGATCATTAATATAGGGTAGAAGATACATCTTATTTATTGTGATTTTATTAATCTCATGATAATCATTACAAGGATAAATTGATCCATCATTTTTTCACTAAGGGGACTGGTTCACCCCATGGAGAAGCAATAGGGTGTATAATACTATTGTCTAGATTCAATTGTAACTTATTATTTAATTCCTCCAACAGAATAAGATAAAATATATATGGAATTTTTTCAATATTAATAGATGCAAATAAGGTTTTTAATTAAAACTCAATATCACACCCTAGGGGAAGAATAGTCAATTCATATATAAATACATCAATATATTCATTTACAAAAGTAATTTCATAAAATTTGACTTCTTCCCCGATCATTTGATCTATAAATCCATATTTTTTGGGTATCATGACCCATGTAATAGAATGTTCTCCAAAGTGGAGTCCATTATCATTATTGCATTGATATTTGATAACAATATGGGCGTGAATATGAAATTAGATGTTATAATCTTGATAATTCACTTGTGTTCTATGCAGGGAAAACCAATCCATACAAAATATTCAAATTCAAACAATGTTAGTAGAGAATTAGTTATAGGAAATAAAATATGACATATCTTCATTAGATAAGAGTTATATATCTTATACACTATCATTATTCCACTTAGCATTTTATTAGATATTTCCTTATTTTATTTTTTATGTGGTGAATCAAAATTCCTAAAAAAAAGAAGATATAAAATAATGTGAACAAAAAATATTAAATATTGAATTTTTGGATATGGAGTAGAAAGTGAGTTCACCTTTCATCAATTATTTACCATACCCCACCTCAGGTGTAGTGATATCATACAATCTTCCTTGATCCTTTAGTTTATGAGGTTTTTGGGGATTAATTATCCTCAGTAGTGGTAGTTTTAGGGAAGTGATATTCATAATTCCCAAATTCCATGAACTTTATGAGTATAATTTTAGGGGAACATTGGTTGGGGACATCATCTCCAATATCAGGTTAATCAGCTTCTTAGTACTACATTAATAGTTTTGTGCAATATGAAAGTCCCAAAAACACTTAAAACACTTCCCAGATCCTGAGAAGAAATTACTCGAGTCGTTACTCACAATTTTTTTCATCCCATAAAATGTTTTACACTCTTTCCCCCATGTGTTTTAACATCAAATAATCCACAATAGACGCCCTTTGTTTGTTCCCCAGAAATAAGTTTATTTCCCAATTTCCATCTCCAAATTTACCAAATATTGAACAATATCATTATATATTCAAAATTTAATTATTTATAATTCTACTTAAAGACTTATTTTTCTGAAACTAATGAAATAGAAAATATTTCTTTTAAATTAGGAGATATGACCAGTGGAATACCTCACAATCCTTGGGACGTTTTCTTCATAATTGTCGTAAAAATCATTGTTCTTTTGTTCCAACTCTTGGAATTATTTTTTTGATAATATTTTCAATTGTTTAATGAAATTTATTGATGAATAATATTTTATTGAACTACTACCATATTATACATTCTATCTCCTTCTTCTTGGTTGTTTTGTTAATGGTAGTCCACCATTGGTTATCCTCTCCTTACAAATGAGAAATTTAAAACCAAACCTTCAAGTTCATTGACCATTGGAAAATCTAAAATATATTATTCATCACATTGATCTAATTTTTAGGAATGAGTGAAATAGAAGATCCGATAAAGGAGGGTTAATTTTGTCTCCTTAATGAATCTAAAATAAGTTACACCGTACATATTTCATTCAATATCTCAAAATTATTTATATTATTATTTATAGCTTACAACATCTAGATTATAATTTCTAAGAGGAGTTCTATACTGTACCGCATCCCATTTAGATGTTCACTTAGATAATCAAAATACTATCTATTTTACTGATTTTGGGATCAGTTCATCCTCATTCCAACCATTAATTTAAATAAATTAATGTTTAGATAATTATGTTAGTAAATTTTCTAAGGGAAAACTATGAGTTTTGATGAAATAGTTTATTAATGATGTTCATGAGATATATTATGAATCATTAGGATTGAGTCTTGTTTTTAAATGGTAATTTTATATGAGTTTTTTCTAACATAATTTTTTCTAAATAACTCATCAGGGTTTATAAAATGAATACGAATTAACCAAATCTTATTGCATAAGAGTGTCAAACAAGGTGAGTAGTGTGACCTATTTATCAAACACTGGACGATGACTGAGTTAATATCCAATATGACCAATTAATACCCATAGGTATATTTTTCTAGATACTAAATATAATTATATTATTTAAGAGGTATGATATTTTTTTTAAAAACACACAATATATACTTTACAAAACTTTATGGATATTTTCCAATACATATACTTATCCCTTAGACTAGTCTCTAGGGTTTTCAATAATGTTCTGTAAAATTATCCAAAAAATAACTAAACCCTCCTTTGATACAAACTAAGGTGATAAAATATAAATAAACCCATTTATCTCTATATTTTACATGAATAATAATTCTATTCACAAATATTCACATAAACATGACAATCAAAGGTTTAATATATTATAATATTAAAACCATAAACAAATTATTTTATAGTACTCCTCATTAATTTTACATAATTTATCAAATATAAACCCCCTTGAAAACATATGAATTTTAATATCCATATTTATATCAAGGAGAAATAAAACATATGAAATGATTGGGCTCAAATGCCCTATAAGGGAAACTAGTCATAACTTGCAGATAATACACATGAGTTAAAACATGAATATAGGAGAAATGTATAATAAAAATAACATTGAATTAGAAGTTTGAGACATAAAACTTTTTTTAGCATTAAGGATCATGTCATAGGAACATCATACCAAATAAAGACATTAAAATTATGGCATAGATGTATATTAAAAAAAATCAGAAAAAATCATATCACAATATAAGAAATTGGCATTTCTTTATAACATGGAATATCATAAACATTTGGCTTGTCTTGGATATAAGGAAAATTTTAGAGAAGTGTAATAAACATATGTATATGAAAAAATAGTGTGACAAATCAATCATTCCCACGGTTTGTGTTGTGAAAGTATCCAATTAGATCGACCTTTTAAATTGTGAACAAATCCAAGTACATCCACCATTTTGACTGTGGAAAACTACATGTATGCAAACCATTTAAAATTTTGAAAAAATACAACTACCTCCACCATTTAAATTTGGACAAATTCTTATATGTACACCCTATAGACATTGAAAATTTATGAGTATGTCCACCTTTTTTTATGAACAATGTATGTCCATGATTTAGTATCACATGAGATTTAAAACCAAAACCAAAACCAATGCATTGAAGTGCGACATAGTAACCCAAAAATCATAATCCATAAATATAAGTTCCACTTAAAATAAAATCAATCATCCTATCATAAAGAACCAAGGGGAATAAAATGGTTTTTATAACATTTCAAAATGGTATCATATAAAATGAAATAAAAAAAACTTATTGATTGATACAAAAAACATGATCATAAAAAAAGTGTATTTAAAAATAAAACATATAGGCTGAATTATTAACCATTAATCCATTAGAGATTAATCATTTTAAAATAAAAGTTAAATCATGAAAATATTTTTATTAAAAAAAAATTCTTTATAACGTCTTAATAAAGTGATTTTCATGTCACTTTCCAATAACATTTATTTTTTAGTAAAGAGGTTAAATATTAAAACATTACCTTAACAACGTTCCAACAAATGTACCTTTATAATAAATAAAACTTATGTCTAAAATTAGAATTATAAGATAATAATATAATATCATAGAACAAAAAATAATTATAAATATTTTTAAATGCCTTCATTGTAAACCTACACCCTTAAAACAATAATGAACCCTTTTTTATAAATAATAAATGGGAATACATAAATCATAGTTGATAAAACCAAATTATATTTCAACTAGGGAATTTTGAACAGTATTGGGATCTAAAAACATAGACATGGAAGAAAATTAATAATAAAATATTGGAATTATTCTTAGAAAGATTATATTTTACTGAAATAATATATTAATCAAGGAATAATTTGTTTTTGAATTTAGATTTCTTTATAAAATAATGTATAAATAAAAGATAATAAATAATTTTATAGAATAAACCAATCATGAAATATTTTAGTTAGAGATGAGTGATTATGTCCCAATGAAAGTATTTGAGCCACAAAAACCCCTTACATCATTGCAATCTTTCAAATTGAAAATTAATGGAATCTATAACATGTGATAGATTTATAAATCCATTTTATTTCATCAGATTTATGATTAATATAAATAAATGTCTAATAAATACACCACAAAAAAAGCAAAAGTGATGAACCTAATTCATATCCAAATGAAACAAAATTGAGATACAAAACCCTTACATTTAATCATGATTAGTTAAATACACTATATCCCCAATTATAATGAAAATAACTATCATAATTTCAAATTTAATAAACTTATTAATAAATATATAATTTTATAAACTAAATTAATAATAAGTTATTACAAATAAAAATAATTAGTTATTACATATTTTCATCATCAGATATTTTTAGTCACAGTAGTATATTTTTTACTATATTTGAAATAGTAATATTGATTTTTACTGATAGTCTCAAAGTTAATCATTTAGAGATCATTATAGGAACTAGAATATATATTTTTATAATTATATATAATGTTCTAATTTCATTTCATTATTATTTTATCTATGATTCATCAAAGTGAAGTTGATGATAATATTGTTTTGGTAATCTTAATTAATGTGGGGGAGATATATTGATTATGAGTTAGATATTAACATGGATATTATAGAAAAGAATTATTTAATTATTGTTTAAAAATATCCATATTAATTAGTTTTCCTTATTTATCCATGATAGAAAATAGGAGGTGAAAAATGAAATATTTCACTTTCATTGAGGCGGATGTCCGTACCTACCGACCTATAACACATTCATTTACATAGATTGTAAAAGAGGTAGGAATTTTTTTTATTTCCAAAATCATAATAAATTTTAACTATCAAGATTATTAATTTAATAAACTATTTTAATTATCTTAATAAAGTGTTATGAAAAATGTATCACATCGCTTATGGAGGTGGAAGTCAGTACGTAACACCAACAACATTTTTGTTTTTAGGATAATTATGGGGAAGGTAGAAAATAGATATTAAAATATTATAATTAAATTTAATCATATTGATAATATTTTTTTTCTAATAATTTCATTGATAAAGTATTTTTGAGGCAGTAAAAGAGGAAAATAAATAAGAGAACTTGGTTGAGAGAATTGCCTTTCCCTTTGGATGTTCTCCCTTGGGTAACAACTTGATGATCAATAGCTTGGAATTTTGATAAGAAAAATTCTTCTAGGAAATGAGATGTTTATTTAGGAGATACTAGGGAATATTTTCTATAGAGTTAATTATTTTAAAATGGTGGAGATAAGTTGTGGAAGTGATCACATTTTATAAGTAAAGAAAATGAAACTTTTACATATACCCATTACTTTTTCAATGATGGAATGAAAGCGTTCTAGTGAACGTGGCACAAAAGTGGAAAATAATGGATTGTTGAGTGGTATATGGTCAATAAATCCTCTAAAACTCATTTTAACACATTTTTTAAACACGTTTCAGTACTTTTTCTTGTCAATTTTTACATTATACCATCATGGTTTTTACCTTGATAAAATGTTTTTACCCAAGTAATCTATATTTTATTTAAAATATAATGTAAACCATCTTACCTAATTTTTATGTTATTAGACTAAATTTAAATTACATACCATATAATTTAATTTATAGATAATAAAAATTTATCATTTAAATCAAATGTTTTAATATATAGAAAAATTGTTTTTAAAAAAATTTATTTCACCATTTAGTGCTCTTAATCTTATCTAGTTTTGACTGAAAATTGAATTACTAATAATATATATATATATATGGGATTAAAAAATAAATCAAGTTTAGTTTTTATATAATATTAATTCATTTTATTCAATAAAAAAATTCAAGATTACAATAAAAAAATTATTTTGAAATAATAATTTTACCATTATCACACCAAATAACTTTAATCCTAGTGTTCTAATTTTTATGAATAATAATGAAAATATATTTTTTATAGAAACATTTCTAACCAATTTAAAATTGAAAATACATTTTAAAAAACAAAATAGTGAAAATAAATAATTTTTTATTAATGCACTTAAATTCCAGAAAACATTTTTAGAAAAAGTGTATTTTTAGGCATAAAATGACCTTTGTTTTATTATACTATTATAATTTTTTTGTAAGGTGGTTTATTATTATTTATAATCATCAATTTAATAGTTATAATATAATTGTAATAATTTGAAATTATATTTTAGTAAGTTATCATGGTTTTTTAGTTTTATTGTTCATATACAACATGATAATCAACATTATTTAAGGAAATGTATTTACTAAAATTGGTGGTTGTTGATATAAACACCATTGACTGAGTTATGTTTATATTAGGAAGTATAGACACAAGTATCATATCACATAACATATATTTGTGACCATAAAACACCTATAGAAGATCCAATCAACTCTACAATGTGCAAATTGGGTTAAGAGAATGAATATTTCATGAGCATTCTATAAAAGAAGAGAATATATAAATCCACGGTGAATAGGAAAGTAATAATAACCAAATATATTACTCTAATAAAAAAAATATAGTTTATTAAAATATAAAATAACATTGAAGTATTATAAAATAATATTTGGAACTTCATATGGTTCATCCCGATCAGATTAAACCACTAAGGTTATATCCCCTTGGAATGATATATAATGTAAGGTCAAAAAACATGGTATACTAAAAAATAAAACTATATCACAACATAAGGAATTATAAAAACTAATCTAGACATCTATATTGGGTTTCTCATATAATTTAAATCATTTATTACACTCAATTTTATTTACAATTAATCCATATTTATGTGTAATCTATTGACATGTTTTGTATTTAAATGCAGCTCATACACATGTTTTTTGAACTTTAAATGCCACCATGTTCAAGCTTAGATAATTATATTGAAACTTTTGGATCACTTCTATAGAATGGATTTAAATTAATTATACATAGAATATCTTCTACTATCTTTTTCAATAAAAAATGAATCTATTTTATTTTTTAAAATTTGATGTTCATTGGTCATGATTTGAGTAACCCTTAATTCTGAATCTCCATATCACAGGTCATGATTTCTAATTTTCTTTAGAATGAGAATTATTTAATATTATAACATGAGTAACTAATGTGATGGATCTTTTTAAATTTTAATAGAATATGTTTTATATAATTTTCGATTTAAATCTATGTTTTATGATATTTTTTTTATTGATAGATATTATCCACATCAGTTTATCTCCTAACTCATTGAAATTGATTTATTTTCATTTTAAACTATAACATCTACAATTCAATTCAATATTTCACCAAACATCATCATGTTATACTTGAAAAATTTGTAACATAAATGGATATACACATCCATGGAATGTTTTATAAAAAATTGATCATCAAGGTTAGTTTAAAAAATTCCAATATTTTATTCCTCAACATGTTATTTCTCCGCAGACACACGTGTTAAGGGGGAAAATATCTTGATGTTTAATTTTTCAATTAATTTATTAGGTAATGATAATTCCATTTTAATTCCTATATTATGTTTCTCCTAAAATACATGGCTATTTCAAATATTCATTTTTCACTTATGATAAATTTGATCATTACTTACAAGGTGGATAAAAATCATAACTCTCATATATATAAACTTAAAAACCATTCATTCATGCTTATGAAACTATAAAATAACCTTAAAACTCATTCAAAATCACTCATAATTGGATTATTTTCTTCAAGGTCACCATGTAAAAATTATGTACACATTAATTAAAATCCATGGTTGACCATGTAGTTAAAGATCTCAACTCGTGGTAAAATCTATAAATAGGATTAAAAAAACCTTGATTCAACTACATGGTCGATTATATAATTCATATTCAAGATTTACGATCAAATATGATCTTATTTATGTCCAACTATATTGTCGAAATTTTAGTTTATATAGAAAATTTAGAAAGAAATATATATTTAATCATGTAATTAATTTATCATGAAAATTTATATTCATATAAAAATTCCCCGATAAACTTCAATATAAAAAAAGTGATATTTAACATGTTTAACAAAATTACAGAAAATAAATAAATCATTAAAATAATAGATCTACCAAAATATATTAGTAAACTATGAAATAAACCAAAATAATAAATAAAATAATAAATATACATATTAAATGAATTATGGGGATATTTTTTTGAAATTAATTATACCGTAAAATAGAATAATAATTTTATTTTTCAATCCCCCCACACCTATTCAATTCACTTTAAGAAAAATACCATCAATGAATATTAAATAATTTTTTTACCTTATAAAAATGAAATATAATGTCCTTAATGAGAAAATTATTTTACTCAATTAATAATGAAATCTTACATGATTTTTAAATGAATGAGGCCATTTTTTCTTCTCCTTCACTTACATCATCTAATATTTTATTATTATTCATGCACAATTTTGGCATACCTTATTTGAAATTCCTTTCTATCACCACTCAAGGAATACATAATTAGTATGATTCTCAATCAGTAAATGAACATATTCTTTCTTTTTCCTCTTCATTATTTTGAATCTACAGTGTTATATACTAGGTATTTATTAATCACCTAGAATTTTAAGATGGTTATTCTGATTTTTAAGGTAAAGTTGGTAATGATATTGAAAATTCAATTTCTCAAATAATAATATTTTATGTCTAATGTACTATACATGATATAAAATTAAATTCCATATTATATTTCTCAAATTTATTTCAAAAATTGATTAACCATCTTTACTCGTTCCCCTTTTATTTTTAGGATTCATAATTAAAGATAGCGAAAAACAAGGAATGATTTTTCCATTATTATCCATATTTTTTCTAAGGTTTTTATATTTTTTTTCTTAAAATAATAAGAAACATAGAATTGTTGTAATGATTGAGTTGTGGACCATTATTATAAAACCAATGATAACACCACGTACTATACCCATTATATATATTCATATTCCTAAGTGATTTCTTAAAATAGAAAAATTCCGAAGTCATTGATGGAATGGAATTTTGAAAAATTCCATGATATGTGTTCGAAAGTAAAATTAGGCCTATAATATTGCTTACCTAACTGGTTGAACACTATTAATAAAGGATAAATTGTGATAAAATTTCAAGGTCATCTCAATGGATTTATAAGGGATACAAATTGAGAATGGAATCAATGATTTTAATGTGACTTAAAATTTCTTTTTTGAAAAAAAGCATTTTATGTTTTATTAGTTAACATTTCCCAAGATTCTCAAAAATAGGTTCTTATAAATAATTTATCAAAGGGGTTCAAACTACCTCTCAAGAATGAGTGTTATTTTTTTAATATTCAATAATGAAATGAATAAAAATAATTAGTAATGTAATATAAATTTAAAAGATTCCAAATAAAAATTAAAGAATAATAAAAATATTTTAGACTTATGATTTCAAAATCAGAAAATTTATCACCAATAAAAATGCATTCAAATCAAAATGGTAGATTTTAAAAATTACTATTTTTAAATATTTTTTGTAAAATAAATATAAAATACAAGAATAAAAATTATCCAAAATTAGATTGCTCCTCGTCAAATATTTATTGAATTATTCTCAATGTAAATTAATTATTTTTATTGATGTATTAATTATTTAACATAATAAAATGAGTATCAAGGAAAGAAACAACCTATTATTCATTTTTGGTGGAAGACATATAAGAAGTGATCACTTTGTCTAAATAGATTTATTATAAAAAAAATATTAGAAATATATTTAAAATAAAATAAAAACAAATGAAAAAAGTGAAAACAAATTTTTCTTATCAATAAGTTATTCATTAATATTATTTATAGCTAAAACAATTTTAATTTTAACCCATTTTTAAAGGGGGATATTTTTTTTATGATGTCTGGACCTGGGGCCCACATACTGGGGGCCCAATTTGGTTAGCCACAAGACCTTAGGTGCACCTCCCCATATGCCAGAGTCTTCTGAGTAAAATGATGGTTTAATATAGATCATGGTGAGACTATAAAATATTTATCAAATCAGTACAACATTATAAATAATTAAAGAATTTCAAAAATTCATAACCAATAACTAGAATAATGACATAACCAATGCTTACTAGTATCACCTCAATGAACCAAAATAGGAAAATAATAACCCACAACTAAATAGGTAGATATATTATGATATATACATGTTAAGTGTCAACTGAAAAATGAAAAATAAAGACGTTGAAAAATCCAAAGAGGGTCCGTATATTATGCATAGTTCCCTCATCTAAGCCCCTTACCAACTCATCTATCTGACAAAGGTCTCTTTCCCTCATCATATCCTATAAAAATATAATCTATTCAGTTACTGAGTAGGTGTCATAAGTCAAGTGTCAGTAAAAATTAGTCGGCCACCATCAACGATATGTACAACAATATATAGTCTATAAAGTTATATGCATTTGTTTAGAGAATAAAATAAGAGTGATAAAATAAATAGTTTACATATTAAATTACTATTTATTTATCCACCTAAATACCTAGGATCATGAAGAAACCAAATCCATCAATATCTGCTTCATCCCACGCTACAGTCTGAACCATATCACATAGGGATTCATATTTCATTATAGCATGGGATTCCATTATCCATTTATTTCCTACTTTATATCACGAATACTTGTAACTATAGTCCAATGCCAATATTTTGGGTGTAAAATATCATTTATAGAACCCCATGGGTATTTGGAGCATCAATCCCTATCCCACACCACATTTATGAATTAATAACATATGGGTGTTTGAGGCATCAATCTGTGTCCCACACTTGTTTATCAATCAATAAAATATTGGTATTTGGAGATCAATCTGTGTCCCACAATCATTTGTGAAACAATCACATATATAACATATACCAAATTTATCAAGGTTAATAATAATTGAACCTTCCATCTATTATTTATATCATGGTATATAATGACAATATACTTTTACACATAATATTATATGATTTTAACCATAATTAATTATCAAATTACAAGATAAGGATCACATAGTATACTGTCTTCGTAATATTATGTACATAATTAAACATTATGAAACAAAAATATAAAATATTTTATTTAAAATTTATAATGATCTCTTAAATACCTTTGAGACCTTATATCTTCATATGATTACCTAGGTAATTCATGAACAAAATGGATTAGTTAAAAATCCTAGTAAGAAAAAAATCATAGAAATAAACATATCTCAAGGGTTAGAAGACATAACATGATAACCTAGAAGGCGTTTATCATGAATAAACATAAGAATTTATAACATGTATTACATGGGAAAATATAATTATGGGATCATATGAATGTTGAAAAGACATATAACATGACATAAACATGAGTCAATGCTAGTTTTCAAGACATGGTGGACAAAGTCCCCTAAAGGAAGTAGGTTCACTGCATGATCCAACATGACATCTCATGAGACTAAACATTACCCAATACATTAGAGAGATTTTTTAAGCACCCACAATATCATGTTCATGAATATGCGTGTAACATGTACAATAATACATAAGGAATAAAACATAAACATAAGTCTTGCCTATAGAAAGAATTGGGTTTCATAATCATGTCAACATGCATAACATAAGAGAATATAATATTGGTGTCCATGAAATATAGGATTTAAATAATACTTGGAAATAAGTAAAGGATCATAGGAATAGATCATGAAATTTTATGTTGCATAGAAGTTAAAACATGTATAAATACTATTTAAGAAACATTAGAAATTAAACATTTTAGTCAAGTTTAAGGAAAATATTAAAGGTTCTTTAAAAAAAGAATAATTATTTGTTTAAAACCAGAAATTAACCAAAATAGTTTTTCATGATAAAAAGAGTTATTTTAGTCAGAATAATTGTGTATTAAATTAAATTATGTGTATCACTTGAATATGGGTAAGAAATCGGGATGTTCCCTGGAATCAGGTTTGCTTATCAGGAAGAATTGAGAAAGGAACCATTTAGAAACATGTATTTCCAGAAAAATGAATGATGTTATGAGATATATAAATTACTTTGGAACATATAAACATAATTTAAGATAATTAAATTAAAATAAATAGGAATTAAATTGGGGTAAAGAGGGGGAAAGCATAAGCTGGTGAAAAAATGAAGGTTTATAAAGAATCTCTTACCTTATGTCCAAAACTATTCTGCACTTATACTTAATGTTCTAATTAATCATATTAGATTCATTATTTAGTAATTCCAGAACCTATTATACATTTAAATGATTTATTAAATTTTATTAAGTTCAATTATGGTCTTTTTATGGGTTATAGTCTTCAAATAATCATTCAGGGGTGTTCGTTTTCTTGGTTCTCATGACCAGTTCGCTTGTATAAGAGTATGGAAGTTCATTTAAAATGGGAATAGATTAACAGAGTAGAAGATATATGTTATTAATTTAAATAAAGAATATTAAATTTTCATATAATTATTATGTTTATTCAGGGTGAGGATGAATCATTAGATAAAACCTTAATGAAGTCGTTTGGATTATTTTCGGTGGGTTTCGCTCAAAACAAACTTGTTTTGTTTTATTATTTAATATTATGTGTATAAGTTTGTTATAATACATAAAAAAGTTTATAAAATTACATTTAAAATATTTTTCAACCAATTTAATGTTTTTATGGACATTCATGAAGGTGTTAAAGAAAAATGAAAAATTCTCATCCTTGAATGCGATAAATTAACACCTCACGGACGATGTTTTCATTTTTAGAATAAAAGGAAGAGGATAAGATAATTGTTGATGGATTATAAAAATAAAAATAAAAATCATGTATATATAATATAATGGATCTATCATGAATTTTTGGATAGATGAGGTGAGGTGAGAATGATAAGATTAAGGAAATTGAAAAGAAATTAAAAGAGAAAGAAAGAGGGTTTTAACTCTTGAATTTCTCAAACTTAAGAACCCCCTTAGACAAAAGGGTTTTGTCTTTTAACGAGACACAATGTTACTTGAAGGGGTATAATGTCTTTAGAAGTGTATTTGGAATAACATGGAAAATGTTTGAATCATTTAAGGTGTGAGAAGAAGAGGTGGTGAGGGGTGGTATTTATAGTGAAGTATAGGGGTGTTTTCTCATTATTTTATTTTGTAGTTTTTTGGCTGTAGAATATTAATTGTTTGATAATAATCAGTTATAATATTAAAATGAGGAATAATGTTTCAATATTATAGGCTAATATCAGCCATAAATAATTTATCACTCAAAATTTTGAGTATTTAGCTTATATTGTGAATTACTGTACATCACTATTCACAAAAAAATCAGCTATTTTAGAAAAATCCCAAAAATTCACCCCAACCACATTAAACATGTAAAATTAAAAATTTAACTCCATTTTATAAAAATAATTTTACAAATGTGATACATTTAATTTTTAATAAAAAACATTATTTACTTGAAAAATATTAATTTTAAAATTATAACTGATTTTATAACACTTTGAAAAATTAATTAAGTTCTCATAAAAATATTTTATAACCATGAGATATGAAAATATTAATTTATGAATAATTTTTTGGAAAATATTTCTTCTATTAAATGATTAAATTGATAATAAAATTTTAATTAAATATTTATGACTTAAAAAAATACCAACAGCTAATTTTTAATTTTTAAAACATTTATTTAATTATTCCAAGATAAAAAATACATCATATTTTCATTCATAAGATTCCTAAATTTTATTTATTCTTTTATAGGTGTGTTTACTATTCTATTGGTCAAATTATTATTCCTAAGGGTCATATTACTATTCCAAAGGTGAAGTTACTATTTTATCACTTTAGGTTCCTCAAAATCTAGAAATACCTCTTATTTCATTAATTAATAATTTAAAAAGTTTCTATTCTGTTCTTAAAGTGATTTTATGTTATTATAATATATGAAATAATTATAATAATGGAATTTCCATTAATATTTTTTGGTTATTTACATTCTCCCCCCTATTGAAATTTTCCAACGAAATTTCACTTTAGATCTTAAGTTAAAAATAGGTGAGGGTACTTATGCTTCATCACTTACTTCAGTTCCCATGTTACATCTTCGTGCATATGGTTCCAACATTGTACATTGACTAGGAGAGTAATCTTATTGAATAGAATATTATATCTATGATCCATGATCTTCACTAGCCACTCATCATAAGGGAGATCATTTTCAAACAGTACAACATTTGAATTAAGTACTGGGGAAAGATCAGGCATGTACTTACTCTAGAGGGATACATGGAATATATAGTGAACATGAGACATGAATGGTGGAAGTATTAGTTCATATACAAAATCATTGACAAGATCAAGGATCTCGAAGGGATCAATGTACATGGAAATCATTATTCCATTATACCCAAATATAATGATCCTCTTCCAAGGAGATATATAGAGGAATACCATGTGTTCATCCTAAAACTCCAGGTCCTGTTAATGATTGTCAACATAACTCTTCTATAAAATTTTTGGTACTTTGATTTATTGATAAATGATTTTCATCTTTTCTACTATTTCATAGGCTATTTCACATTCACCAAATTCATCGCAACATGATGGTGTTCTGTATATTTTCCCATAAAGAGATTCATATGGAACAATTGGGATGATCATGTGTAAATAAATTTTGTAGGATAACTCAACCAAAGGTAGATGTTGGATCAATCATCCTTTGAATTCCATAGAACATGCTATTAAAATTTCTTCCTAGGAGTTATTAGTATATTCAAATTGGCTATCAATTTTTGGATGATAAGTTATGATGAAGTTCAGCTAAGTGTTTAGAGCATGTTGGAAAATTTTCTAGAACAAAGAGGTGAATCGTGTATCTCGATCAAATACAATCGACATAGTTACTGTGTGCAGATTTACTAATTCTTTGATGTATATTTGTACACGTTTTCTAGTGGTAATTCCTTTTGAATTGTGATAAAATGAGCTACCTTTTTGAGAAAATCATTAAAAACCCATATAACATTTTTTCCTTTAGATGTCTGCAGATGTATATTGAAAAGGTATATGGTGATTTATTCCAATTTACATGTTTGTATGTGAAATTTTTTAATTATTCCCTTATAATTTTTCCATCCACATTCTCTTGATGACATACCAGATAGTTTGATATATTCAGTGATATCCTTCTTCACATTTTCTCACCAATAGTTCTTTTGGAGATTCTTATACATCTTTGTGATCACTGTGTGAATGGAGAAGGTCAAGAAATGTGCATCATTAATAATATATTTATTTATCTCAGGATTTTATGGTACACATATTCATGACCCAAATCTCATGAAACCTTCCTCATCCATTTTTAACATTGATGATCTCACTTTTCTCAAGGATTCTACCTTCTTCTGAATTTCCACATCACTTCTTTGAGAATCCATTATTTCCTACATAAGTGATGGTTGGGAAATAATTCGAAAAAGTATTGATGACATTCCTTCCTTAATATTTCACAAGTCCACCCTTTTTAGGTCTAAAAACATTGCATTCTTATCAATTCTCATTTTTATAAAGATGCAACATTATTTCAACTTAGAGTATCCACTACCTTATTTGTCTTTATAAGATGGTTGTGGATTGGATAGTCATAATCCTTGATAATCTAGAACCATCATCACTGGTGCATATTATGCTTCTTCCATGTAAATATATATTTTAGGATCTTATGACCATTATATATTTCCCACCTCTCCCCATAACGATAATTATGAAATATTTTCAAAGTGAAGATCATAGCTACAAACTTTTGATCCTACATGGGATAGTTTTGCTCTGAAATTTTCAAATTTTTTAAGGCGTAGTCTATCACTTTATAATTTTGTATTATTATAAAATCTAGGTCCATCTTGGATAATTATTTTACACCACAAATATTTCACCAATTATTAGAAGAGTATGTACTGGTGCATTGATAAGCCTCTTTTGGAACAGTTTGAAGTAGTTTTCACATTCCCTAGTCCAGAAGAACATCACTCTCTTCCAATTCATCTTGGTTATTGGGTTCGACAATTTTGAAATGTTATTCAAAAATCATTGGTAATACACAGGTAGAATAAGGAAAATATCGATCTCAATTATAGATTTTGTCCTAGGACACTCATTGATTTCCTTTGTCTTGGAAGGGTCTATAGATTTTCCTTTACTAGGGATTACATTTCCCCAAAATAATACTTAATCCATAAAACACACACAATTATTGTAATTACAAAGAATTTCTCCCTACAAAAAATCTTAATATAGTATTCAAATTATCCTCACGTTCCTCCTTTATCTTGGAGTATATCCGAATATCATAAGAAAAGACTACCACATATTTTTCAAGGTATCCTCTGAATACGCTATTCATTAAATTGAGGAAAATTTATGGAGTATTAGTGAGTCTGAAGGGAATGACATTGAACTCATATTATCCATACATCATTTAAAAGGTATTCTTGGGGACATATTTCTTCCTCACCATTAATTGATGATATCCTGACCAAAGGTCCACCTTAGAAAGATATACGGCCACATGTACTTGATCGAATAATTCGACTATCTATGGTAGGGGATATTTTTTTATCAAATTTTTTTGATCTCATGATAATCAATACATAGGTGAATTGATTCATCTTTCTTCGTAAAGAAGTGGACTGGATCACCCCATGGTGAAACACTCAGGCGTTTAAAACCCTTACCTAGATTCTCATATAACTTATTCATTAGCTCTTCTATATCAACGACGAAAATTATATGCGGTGTCTTTGATATAGGCATACATCCAAGAATTAGTTCAATTGATAAATCCACCTCTTGATCAGGAGGAAGACTGGGAAATTATTCAAGGAATACTCTTTTGTAATCCCTCATGATGGGAATGCCTTTGATCGTGATTCTCATTTTTTTGTCAGTCCTTTGATTTAGATAAGCTTGATCATAAGGAATTAATATCCATAGTTGATATGATGATTTAGAAAGAGATTTATCTTTCTTATTACACTTGTAGACAATTGGAGGATTCCTCGAGATGTGGAGATTGATATCCCTTTATTGATAGTTTAAGTTTTCTTAGTATAAAGATATCAAATCCATTCCCAATAAAGCATCAAAATACACCAGAATAAGTAAGATAAGATTTTATGGAAGGTTTAGTCCAAAAAAATTAATCGGGGAGGAGTTATATACATCAGATGAAATAATTTCCCTATTTTATATTTTCACAGATAACTCAACCACCATATTTAGAGGTGGTATTTGAATAGTCCTACTAAACTTTCATGATTTGAAAGAATGAGTAAAACCAGAATCAAATAGTTTGTTCACTATATTTGAATGAATAACTAGTATACCCATCACCACATCATTTTTGTACTCTGCCTTAATATTAGTGAAAACATATCCTTGCTTCTTTGGAGTTTTTTATTGTCGATTTCCTCCAACAATCCTTGTCCTAGGGAAACAACTTTCGTATTTTCCATGTTACTTGTAGTTGAAACACTGCACTATATGCTGATTGTTCATCTGAGCCTTCCTTTGTTATTTCACATAAGTGGGATTCTTTATATAACTTTAGTAGTTATTAGCAATATTCCCTTCCCTTCCATATCAGAAGAATTTTTCGTTCCCTTTAAGTAATTTCCAGGATACATATTCCCCCAATTTTTACAGATTGGATGTTTGATCTTCTTTCTATCAAGATATTTGTCTGTCAATCCACACATATTAAACTATATTTTCCTATATTTTTCATCGGTTCCATGAGGCCACTAAGAGTTTCCAATATCCATTTTATCCTTAAGCGCACAACGAAAAATCTTGTCATAACTATCAAAGTATCTAATCCCCAAAAAATTTTGTGGACATAGATTTAGTCCACTAAATAAGTGGTCCACTATACATTCAACGTTCAGAAAAAATGCAGATGGTTATATTCAGAGCCTTGTAAATATTTCATCACATTTCATGATAGAATCATATTAACTTTTCTTTAATCCAAGGAACTCCCATTCCATCTTTAGATGGAGGGTTCAGGAAAAATATTTATTGAAAAATATTTTCCTGATACCGTCCCATTCCATAGAAGAAGTTTACTCTACATGATTTGTGTTATTTATAAGTGTCCACAACTGATTAGATTCCCATAAAAATTATAGACCTCTAGCACAAATTTTTATTCTTCTAAGAACTAGATGACATATTATATCTTCTCCATTGAATTAATCCATTGTTTTTTAAATAGGGGATCCAATGAACCACTAAACAAGGGAGTCGTTTGTCGTATAATGGATTAGATGAAAATGTTCTCTTTCTTTGAAGAATGAGGGAGTTAAATATGATTCATGTCATTATTCGTAACTTAAGTGAGATTAGAATGTAAAATCATAAATTTTAGATCATCCATTCCCATCATATTTGGAATTTCAGTTGGGAAATCATCACATTTCTAATAGCATTGATTATTTTAACATGTTCATCTACATATATCCATTGAATATGGATGATAAATTTCTATTACTGGAATATAATACTTATCTACTAATAATATAAAAATAAAACATTTATCATAGAAGGATAAACTTGTAAATGAAAAGTATAAACCAAACTTGTGATACCCTATGTTTCAATCCGGCTTATCCATGGTGATAAAATTATCACTAAGGTTCTTAATAATGTTCTATATTCATAATATCCAAAAATAAATAGACCTTTATTTGAAACCAAATATAGAAACCCTAGCCTTATACACATATTATTACATGATTTTATGCATAATTTACTATCAAATTACAAGTCAAGGATCATATAGTCTAGTGTTTTTAAGAGATTAGGTACATAAATGAACATCATGAAAAAAACATATTTTATTTAATAAAAAAAATGATCTTATAACTTTATTTTATACCTTCTATATACATAGTATTACTAGGGGAATACATGAGTGAAAGGGGTGAGCTAAAAATTCGTGTAAGGGAATAATCTTACGAATAAACATAGAATAAGGGTTAGAAGACATAACATGATAACATAAAAGGAATGAAACATGAATAAACATAAGGAAGTATAAAATGTATAACATATTAACATTTAATCATGGAATCATATCAATCTTGATGTAATATGTAACAATCCATAAACATGAGTCAATGTTAGTTTCCAATATATAGTGGACAAAGTCCCAGAATGGAATCTCATTCACTCCCATCTCAACATGACATATCATTAAGCTAAACATTACCCATTTCATTGGAGAGTTATCTAGGTTAACCCAGCATAACATGTTCATGAATATGTGTGACAGATGAATAATCATATGTAATGGATCAAACATTAATATAAGGGTTACCCCAAGAAATAATTGGGTTTCAAAATCATGTTAACATCCATAACAAAAGGGAATGTCATAATGTTTTCCATGATAGGAAGGATTTAAATTACAAAAGGAAATTCATAATGTAAAATAGTGTTATATAATTATAATTTATGTCAAACAAAATTGAAAACATGTAAAAATTGTGTTTAAGAACTTTAGAAATAAAACATTTTAGTGCTGTTTAAAGAAAATATTAAAGGTTCTTCAAAAATAAAATGGAATAATTGTTTTTATAATAAAAATGAAACAAGATAGTTTCTAATGAAAAAATGAGTTATTTTAGAAAAAAAATGGTGGATTATGTTAGATTACGAAGAGAACTTGAAAATGGATAAGAAATTGGGAAGTTCCCATGAATCTGGTCTGCTTATCGGGAACAGTTGAGAAGGGAACCTATTTAAAACATATATCTCACCATCAAAGAAGGATGATATGATGCAGATACATGATTATGAAATATATAAAGATTATTTAGAATAAGTACATAAAAAATAAATAAGAACTACATTGGGTTAATGAGGGAGAAAGTGTAACCATAAAGAAAAAATGGAAGTTTAGAAAGAATCACTTACCTTATATATGAAACGGTCATGCACTAGTATTCAATGCCCTGAATAATAAAATCAGATTAATTAATCAATAATTTAATAAGTCTTATAAATTTAATTGATTTATTAATTTTTATTAAGTTCATATATGGCCTTTTTGATGGGTTATAGTGTTTAATTTCAACGATTGAGAGTGTTCATTTTCTAGTCTTCCACGATTAATTTTCTTGTAAAATAGTAGAGAAGTTCATATCGAATGAGAATAAATATCCAAAATTGAAGTTATATGTTATTAATGAAATAATGGATTACAAAATGTTTATATTAGTCTTTTGGCTGTTTGGGGTGAGGACAAACCATTAGATAACACATTAGTGATAATCATTTGGATTATTTTAGGTGGTTTTCACACACAACGAATTTGTTTTTATTTATTATATAATATTATATGTATATGATAGTTATAGAATATAAAAAATGTTATAAAAAATTTTTAATCTCTTTTTTAGAAATTATAATGGTATCTAGATAAAACGTGAAGGTAGTAATGGAAAATGAAAATTTTTCATCCATGAAGGTGATAAACTGACACCCCACGGACAACATTTCCAATTTTAGAATAAATGGAAAGGGAGAAGAGACTTGGTTTGGGATTTTATCTCAATGTAATAAAATTGAAGTATTTATAATATAATGGAGTTATTTTTCTTTTTTTTTTAAATAGTATGTGAGGAGAGAATGATAGAATAATAGAAATTGAAAAAAAATTAAACGAAAAAGAAAGAGGGGTTTACCTCATGAATTTATCCTTCATGAGGACATCCTTAGGGAAAGGGTTTTTGTCATTTGATGAGACAAAGGGATAATATATGAAAGGTTTTGGACTTTTAATAGTATTTTTCATAAATTATACATGGATAAAATATTTTAATGTGTTAAGAAAAGAGGTGGTGGGTGGTGGTATTTATAATGGAGGAGATGGGTGTTTTCTAATTATTTTATTCAGTAGCTTATTATTTTTGCTCAATTCTATGAATATCTTGAGAATTTTAACAGAATATTTTAATATAATGAAGGATGGTTTGATATTATAGGTTTTCATCATCCACACATCATCTATGACTCAAAAATTCATGTATTTTTCTTATACCATAAATTATTGTATTTCACTATTCACAAAATATTCAAATTTTTTAGAAAAATTAAAAAAATTCACCATAACCTTTTGTAGATGTGTAGAATTCAAAAATAATCACCATTTTAGGAAAATAATTTTCTATATATGACAAAATAATTTTTAATTCAAATCATCATTTACTTGGAAAACCTAAATTTTAAAATTATAATAGTTCTTAATGTGATTTTATGGGCTTATGCTATATTAAATAATTATAAAAAGAGAATTTCCATTGATAAAATATTGGGTCCTTAAAATTTCACACCATTTTAGTCTATAAAAAAAATCATGGTTCATCACTTTAATCACATGGAATAACATGAAGAATTAATTATTAAACCATTTGTCAACATTTAATCATATAAACCATTAAGCCTTCAAGGTTAATCCAACAATGTATTAATTCTCATTATCAAGCTATTCATAATCATATTAATCAACCAATTTTATAATCACAATTACCCACCAATTCCAATTTTCCCATGTTCTACCCATTTCATTAGCACATGGAAATTTAATTTATCAATTCAATTTCAGATAAAATTTCCCAATCATGGTAATTTAAATTGTACAATTTCAAACACTCAGTAAAGATTAATAAAATTTAAATTAAAATTTAGACCACTTACCACAAGTTCATTTATAGATTTTCCCAAAACAAAAACCCCAAAGTGAAGTATAATGATCAAGATCAAAATAGAAGAAAAGATTTGTAACCAAACCTAGATCCAAGATCAAACAAAATATTTACATTTAAAACCAATATCTAAAACCTCTCTAATGAAGTAAAACACATTCATCTTCATCATAAAATACATATGAGAGAGAGGGAGATATAAAGACACATTGGATGGGATCACATACTTAAAGAGGTGACGATCAATTAATCTGATCTTTCATTCCTCTAGAACAGAGTTCTATGGGCCTTATATTTTGTCCATGAGCTCCCAAAAATGAATGAAAAAATTATCACTAAGCCATGGTGAATAGGTGTTAAAATCGAGGGGTTTGGAAATTTTAAAATAAATTTTAGGGGAAATAAATCCTACATTTATTGTTTCCAAGGCTGTGGAATATAGTTTTTCAAACTGTTCACCTCATATTAGGGATGGACAATTTTTATGAAGAGGGAACAAAATTTAAAAAACCATACACCAACTATAAAACACCCCATTATTTCAAGGGTGAAATTTTTTAATAACTAGGTTAATGGTTTGAGAAAATCACACTCCAATCATGAAATTCCAAAACACACTCCAAAAACATCCAAAATTATCTAAATTATCCCGAAACAACCCAATAAAACCCAAAAAACAAATACTCAAATCAAGGGTAAATTATTACCTGAAAAATGAGCATGATTCTGACCCACAAAAGGTAGGGATCATACAATATCACAACTTTATAACAGCTCATCCTTGAGCTATACTCCCATGTATATCTACGATTATGTGGTAAAATGATTAGGACAAAAACCTGTATATCTTCTGCTCTCTCCCATGTTGCCTCCTAAACAGGTTAATGCTACCGAAATACTCGAATCATCGTAACAATATTTCCCAACAAAACATTCAAAATAATATCCACAACACATATCATATGCTCCTCAAATGAAGCATTAGTCTCAAGCTCAACATCATCGACATCGGTCATGTGAGAAGGGTCAGTGCGATACTGCTAAAGTTGTGAAACAAGAAAAAAATCATTTATAGAACCATACCACTATTGAAGAACCAATCAGTAATCTACTAGTCCGATTCTCACCATAATATCAAAAAGTCCAAAAATATGGCTGCCTATGTTTTTCCTACCTCCAAATCCTATGGTGACCCAATTTGGAGACACCTAAAAGAACACATGATCACCCACTATAAACTCAAGGGTTTGTTAATGCAGATCATCATAAAAATTATACCCACTCTGATACATATACATATGTTTCTGAATTAGCTGAACCTACTTCAATGTCTCTTGCACGAGACTCAGTCCCATCAACTACGACTCACCTTCCTATATCAAGCATAGAAATTATCTACATGACCTATCATAAAGAGATTCATATGGTTCTCTCTAAGTATTCACCTAATAAAATTTGTTATAGTAGAACTCAATGAGTGCTATGTGATTCTACAAAGACCAAACGAAGTCAAGGATGAAGTCCTGTAACATATCCTCAAAACCCTGAATAGTATTTTCTGACTGCCCATCTGTCTATGGGTGGAAATCCTTACTTAGAAATACTTTTATACCAAGCACCATATTCAATCCTTTATATAAGAATTATGTAAAACATGAATCACAATTTGAAAATATACAACCTATAATCCTGTGCATATAGACTTCCTATCAAAAGAATTTGTCCCCAACTAATCCCCTGAAAAGTATCCCTAATAAGTAATAAATGAACTACTTTCATTAGTCTATCCACAACCACCCAAATAGAGTCATTTTTTCCAAAGAGTCCTCAAGATACCCACCATAAAATCAATGGTAACATTTTCTCACTTCCATTTTAGAATGGGAAACATATATAGAAGACAACCTATTCATTGATGCTCAACTTTCACTAACTAACAATTGTAGCATCTTGTTATGAACCATAAAATATCCTTTTTCATTACCAATGACCAATAGTTCCAACATAGGTCCTGATAAATTTTAGTTCAAACCAGATATACTATCCACTTTAAGGCACGAAACTTGAGAATTAACTCATCACACTTTCACACAGGTAAAAAAAATGACCCCAAACATAGATGACCCTGAACATAGATGGAGGTGTCTACCGACCTTTTAAGGATTTACATTAAGTGAAAACTATCTAGATCCTCATACTACCTCTTCCTGATCTAGATAAAAAGTGTGGAATCCAATGATACTGACACGATGGTCATCTACTCCTAGACCTCCCAAACCACTACATGAATATCATCTTGCAAGTTAATCATTATCCACTAAGAACTAGACTCTTGAAGTTCCTGATTTTGAATTTTACTACTCAAAGAATCAACAACACTATTTCCCTTCCTCGATGTACATTCTAGCTCAAAAGAAAATGAGTTTTTATACTCAACCCATATCTAATTCCATTTATTAAAGTATCTCTATGAAATGATATACACTCAGATATTGTGGTCATTATACATAGTAAACATTTTAGACAACAATTAATATCCCCAACACTTCAAGTCATAAACCACTACAGCTTACTCGAGGTCATGTGTAACATAATTCTATTCCGGAGGCCTCAACATCTGTGAACCATGTGCTGTAACTCGATCTCCCTTTAATAAAACTTCTCTAAGCCTGATCTAATATGCGTCATAAATCATTGTATACTCATACCTTGTATCATGTAGGAACATAATAGATGCTGATGTTAACCAATTCATCATCTCTTGGAAATAATTCTCACATTCTATAGACCATTCATACATTATCCCCTTCAAATTCAATCATGAAAGTGGTTATTTAAAGAGGTATAAGACTGAGAATAAACTCTGATAATAGCACATCAAACCCATAAATATATGGATCTCAAAAGATATATTTAGATTCTCCAAGGAGAACACTTATTTCACCTTCTAGGGGTTCACTAAAACACCTTCCTCTAAGATGAAGTGACATATTAAATGAACCTGATCGATCGAGAATTGAAACATAGATAGCATGGAATATATTTTATGCATTCTTATTGTACTATAAATGATTTTAAGATGTTGGTAATGATCTTCGTGCATCTTGTAGTTCACCAAGAATTAATACCCAAACACAACCACAAATTGATTTGGGTATGGGTCAAATATTCTGTTCATCAAGGCTGTAAACAAAACAAGATAATTCATCACCCCAAAAATAATCTTGAAGAAATAATATAGTTTATACCAACTTCAGAATGTATACTATGGTATATCATAAGGTCAAACACCCAATTGTTGTTAACTAAAACTAAAGTCAATCATGGATAATGAAAAATATCCCATCAACGAGTCAAAGAGATCATTAATGTGTGAATGAAGATACCAATTCTTCAATTTCATCTTGTTCAACTTATGCTATTCAACACATAAGCGCAACAACCCATAAAACATCTAGGTAACAAGACCGGAGAACCCCAAGGTGACATACTCAGACATATAAATGTCTTATTTATCAACACTTCCCACTATCTCTTAAGCTCTGGAATTACTTTTTGGTGTCATTCTATTAAGTTGAATAGAAACTAGATCAACTCCATGATTGAGATTAGTAGTAAACTCAACATCTCTCTTAGGTGGATGACACAATAAGTCCTCCGAAAACACATCTTGGAACTTTTCACTATGGGTGTGATGACAAACTGCTTCATACCCACATCATCTTGAAACAAACTTGGATCCGGGGTAGTGATCTACCTAGTTGCTAATGAACTAACCCTACATGGCCTACCTGGATATCCATCTTTCCAGGATGCATATAATTGTATCCCTAAAGAGAAGTAAACATCACTCTCAAATGGAAACAATCTATATTGGATTAGTATGATACAAACCAATCCATAGATAAATAATTTAAACTCATGATATTTATAGGATGTAAATATACCATAGAAAATGATACACCCCAACCTTTAGAGAACATCCCTGGAATAAACAGATGTCTCTCGAATGCACTCCCAACGGTGTGTTGATAATCATAACCTAATTAAATATTTTCACCTATAGACAAAAACCAATAATATGTTTTACTGATATTAAGGGATGGGAGGATCGTATATAATATAATAAAAAATTAATTGTAGAATCAATAATAATATTACATATAACAATCAATGGTCCAACCTCGCTATCTACAAGTGTAGGCTAAAATGCATGCTACTTTGATGCCTCTCTTACCTATGAAATAGTCTTATCCCCATGAGTTGCACCACTATGTTGATACAAGAGCTGTTTCCCCAAAGTAACAAATTCATTGATTATGACTCCATGTCCATTATAACTCAAATTTATTGACTAATATGTCATAGAAGACCCCCTTCTATTACTCTAATTCTGACCGGATCCTCATTCAATACCCATCTGTCACGTGTTCCTGCAGAACCATTGTAGATGTCACATCATGCCAAAAGTTTTGAACTCTACTGGTGGTCACTGGCACTATCAATTTAGGTATACTTTCCTACCACACTAGTGGAAGAGAATATGAGTAAGGTCATGAGTCA
The DNA here is from genome assembly GCA_963277665.1 of Viscum album. NCBI lineage: Eukaryota > Viridiplantae > Streptophyta > Magnoliopsida > Santalales > Viscaceae > Viscum > Viscum album. The sequence goes on from OY728138.1 coordinate 1,323,270,785, forward strand.
CTAATCCTTCCCCTTGGCCACTCTACTTTCTACTACTATAGTTGACATTATTATAGAAACATTTACAACTCTAGGAAGACATAACTCTTGGATGTCCAATAGAAACCACATGTTCTCAAATAGAAGACACCTTTAGGTTCCCCTCAGATATGAGATACTAATTCACTACCTCAGAAACCATTTTTCATTTTAAACATATTAACCTGAGACATAATCTCTAACTTAATCCCATCATGAAACAACTTCTCCAGAGTAGGCTCATCCCATGTTGACAATGAAACAAAGTATTGAAAATCAATAAATCATCATGTATAGTATGTCACATACATACTCTTATGGGCCAGCCTTATGAACTATACGTTCCTATCCTACCTGATCATCTCTAGGTAAAAGTGGTCAAGGAAATTCTCTTGAATATTCTTCTACTCTATATTCTCTAGTTGTACATCTCATGTCTAGATGTCCCACTAATTCATGGCTTTCCACATAACATATAAGCATCTAGTTGGACTCTCTTCTTAGTGGGTGTATCTAATGGGTCAAGGATCATCTAGATAGACTCAATACAGAACTCGGTTTCCTCAGGTCAACAATCCTTTGTGAAATCTTGAGGTTCATGCAACTTGAACTCCATAATCAACTCCAACATACTTTTAAAAACTCATTTTAGGTATTTTAATATAAAATACATGAAGAAACCAAAGTTATAACATAATTGATATCCTAATCCCTCAACCAACACTATTTAAGCCTCACGTTCCACAACCGGAGGCACATTTCCATCCATTTCCGAAGTAATCTTATAAAAAATAATTATCAAGGAGGAATATCTCTACAATTTCAAACACAAATCATAGGAAACATTACACAACATTAAAAAAAATTAACATCAAGGATTTTAATGATTCCATAATAATTAATTCCCCATATACCACACTTCATGGTAAAAACTGAGGCACTATTAGTACCCTAAAACCTCCCTCACCTAGGTCATGGATCACATATGGTAAATTTTTTCCTAATTCATGTTTTTCACTAGATAACCATTTTATCCTTTCATTTAACAAGTTTATTTTCATTTAAAATTTTCAATCTCATATTCGGAACATTTTCATTTAAAACACACAAGTAATAAAATATATATTAATTTAAACAACTCACCACAAAACCTACTTTTCCATGCATGGTTAAATTAAGGCAAGCCACAATATTATTTATGTTCCTAGACTTATGCATGTATACACACCTCTCAATCCATATTGGGCTGTGATTAAAATCCATAAAAATAATACCATCACACAACAAGTATATTAGCCGAGGTGAAATAATAATATCCATTATAAAAACATAATTCAATAATAACAATCCCACCCTCAGTACCTGGGGTTTCCCCCATACATGGGTTAGCTACTCCTGTGAACGAGCTCTTGAACAAGGATCGAATAATTATAATATCCTATATACCTTTCACGCATAGTAAGAAAAAATAAAAGAAAAAACTCCATTGATAACACTTCTTTACATCTCAAACAGAGTGCCATGTACCGGTGCCCCGATCCAGTTAACCATGTGACCTCAACCACACATCCCCAAACGCTAGAGGCTGCTGACCTATAGCGAGGATCTTATATAGATCATGGGGAGACTATAACCTATTTATCAAAGATGAAAATAATAAAAATGAATAAAAAATAGACAAAATATATAATAAATGACAAGAATAATTCCAAAAAACTATATGTACAATTATCGTATGATGAACCAAAATTGAAAAAAAAACAAAAAAAAACAAAGGAATTAAATATTCCATTCCATATACTTGTCAAGTTCCAAATGAAATACCAAAAATAAAGACACTAACAACTCCCAAGAGTTTACTAACATCATTTATGTTTACCTCATCTACACTCTTTCACAAATCATCCATCTAACATAGAGATACTTCCCTTACTATGTCTTGAAAACATGAAGTATATTTGGGTACAAATCAGGAAATACATGTAGGTTGTGAGTATAACTCAATAGGCCACCACTGATGGCATCTAAAATAATATCTAGACTATAATAGTTATACAGTTGTATAAAGAATAAAATACAACAGATAAAATAAATAGTTTACATATTCAAATACTCTTTATTTTACGACATAAGTACTTGAGTTCATGAACAAACCCAATCCATCAATACCCGCCTCAACTCGTGCTAGTGTGTGAACTATATCACCTAGGAAATCACAATTCATTATAACATGGGAATACATTATCCATTTAATTCACCATTATATCATTGATACTTGGAACCAAAGTCTAATGCTAATATTTTGGGCATAGAACATCATTTCTAGAACCTTGTGGGAATTAAGAGAATTTATCCATGTCCCACACCTCCTTTGTCAATCAATTAAACATGGGTATTTGAAGAATTAGTCTGTATCCTATATTTATTTATCAATCAATCACATATAGTTTTTTTGAGCATCTGTATGCATTCCACACTCGTTTATCAATCAATAATTTATATCAAATTTATCAAGGTTAATCATCATTAACCATTTCATCAATTATTCATATCATGGTGCACCATTTAAATCTATAAAAAATATCATGGTTCATCACATTAATCACATATAAAAATATAAAAACTTAACCATTAAACAATATATCAATATTTCAATATATAAACCATTAACAATTAAATGATATTCTGACTATCCCATAATTACCATTATCAATATATTCATAATCACATTAATCAACCAATTTCATAATAATAATAACCCACCGATCAGAAGAATCATTCCTCATTATCAGGAAAGAGATACATGAGAGAGAGGAAAGCACATAAGAATAGATCACATATATTAAGAGGTGTATATCCTTAAATTGGATCTTTGATTCATCATGAATCGAGTTTTAGGGGCCATATAATCTTTTCAGGAGCTCTAAAAATGATGGGAAAATGCTTTGGATGAGTCAGAATGCATATGTGTTAACATTGGGGGGGGGGGGGGTCGATAATTTTAAAATGAGTTTTCACATAATTAAATCCCATGCACATGATATAATGGGATTGGGTGCATAGTTTTCAAAATCATGTTCCCTAACCTTGCACCTCATTATAATGGGTTCATATTTTCTACAAAGAGGGTGCATGGTTTGGCAAATTGTGCTCCAATCGTGCATACCCCGCTGTCTCAAGGGTGCATTGTTTACTAGGCTAGGAGAACAGTTTGAGAAAACTATGCTCCAATAGTGCACTACCTAGACACCCTCAAAAAGCTCCCAAAATATTTCAAATTCTCAAAAAACAACCTCAATAAAAAAACCAAAATATAGTCAAAACAAGGGTAAAGATTACATAAAAAATGAACTGAATTTTAAATCAATATATCTTCTTAGATCCCTTATTGCATTATATACAATTTTTTGAGGTCTCTATGTCTAAGTAATTATATATACACCCCAAAATAATGATATTATTATATATTAGTTGTGTTTTAAAGTTTGATAGATCATATTTCTTTAGAGTTTGAGGAACCATTCACTCTATAGAGGCTTATTTGCCTTTCCAGGAAGCAAATTCTTCATATCTTGTTTCAATATGCATTCTTCATAATATGTTAACTCAGTAACATATCCCTCACATACCATTATAAATAATAAAACATGTTTCTATATATTATCCTAAAAATAACACACCTTTTGTGTGTCATATTCTTCAACCATATCAAAGGAAGGAATCAAATTTGATAGGTTATCACTGTCAAAATAAGGAATATTAATTTTCAATTAAATATGAAATATGTATCCAAAATTTATAAAAAAATATAGTTTTGTAGCTCTAATATTTAAAGTGATAACAATTTTAAAACTTTTAATAATCATATAAAGTTGCTATTTTTTCATGTAGGTAGTTGAATATCTACCTCCAATGTTTCCTAAAAACCCTATTTGTTTTTGGACTTTTATTATTCATATCCATCACCCATAACATGTAATAATTGATTTATTTTTAAAAATTCAATATATGGAGGATAAGTTTGAAATTCATTAAAATAAATATATTACTAAAATGCATTCATGTTTGTATCAGATCCATTTAATGAATCATATATGATCTTTTCTCTATTAAACTATTCTAAAAGGAATGTAATGCGTCTAAGATATGGTTGAACCAATTCAATATTTTATTCCACCTACATTAATTATTATTGAAAGTAAATAGGATATTATTATTATTTATCTTATCCTTCTTATAGTTCTTGATATTTTTCTAACCATTTTCATATGGTTTCATAGAGACTAGAGTAAATATATGACACTTATTCGTCCATATACTTCATTAATGTGTTATGTCTCCTCAACTAATTATCCAAGTGTCTCTATCTTCATTCATTTACAATTTCCCTCAAATTATCAAAATTTATTTGTTATTTTTGTTGATATTGAAATAAAAAATATTGTTAATGGTGTTGTAAAAACACTAGGAATGCTAGTGAACTAACCATTATATTTTCATATGTGGACTGAATTGAGTCACTCAACTCAACCATATGAAGAGTGATCAATAGATATCTATATTCTATAGCTTTTAATCCCCTTGAAAAAGTATTGTATACATTAAGTAGTAATTACCCAATTAGGGAATACTATAACACATTGTTTTGGCTTCCAACAAAATATTTATAATCCACTCAACTCCACTGTATGAATTGTGGGTTAAGGAAGGGAGTATTTTAAGTATCTGTTGTGAAAGAAGAAAATATAGAAACTAAAATACAATATTAGAGTTATGATCATCGAATTTTTTACACTAATCACACACTCTGATAACCCAAATAAGAAAAAATAAGATACACAAATATATTATAAAATAAACATAGGAACTAAATCTGGTCCACCCATGTAATTAAACCATTAGGGTTAGCTATTCATGGAAAGCGATAAAATGTATAGAGGAAGAAACACAATAAAAAAATATTCTCCTTAAAAATAATAAATAGAATTATAAATAATAGTCATGAGATTCATAATTTCTTGATATCTGATTATTATCCCCTTTATATAACCTAAGTATATTTGGAATATATCTACCCTCATATAGGTTTTGACCATGTTTTTATGGTAGTATGGGATTCCCCCACATAGATTTAAAACATTCAAAATTTGGATTTTTTATCTCATCAAACACCATTGAATCCATCTAATATATTTGACAATATGAATTTAAATCCATTTAACTTATAATAACCACTAAGATATGTTTTATTAAATAGTAAATCTATTTACTTTTTTAAACTGTAGAAGATTTCAAGTTTTCATTTCAATATACCATTCATGAATCTTCATATCATAGACTATGATTTGTAATTTTATCCAGCATGAAACCCATTAAAAATTTCCTCAACTATAAATAATGATATAGATATTCCTTCCTTGAACTTTCATATGTTTTTGTTGTTTTCTGAATTAAATTATAGTTAAATTTTCTGGTATATTATATTTGGTTACATGATACACTTTAATTTATCACATGAGTTATAGTAGGATATTTCTATGAATCATAAATGGTTGAATTATAATTTATCTTCCTTACATCCTATGAAATTATAATATTGTAACATAAATATCCATATCATGAATGGTGACATACGTCCAAGTCACTATTTATCATAACAAAGATCGCCATATTTAGTTAATGAAATAAAGATATTATAATTGAAAATAAATTATTTCGTATTCATTAAGTACTACAGTAGGAAACAATATATTGATATCCCCTTGGATGATTGAGATATAAGAAATGATAATACCATGTGAATACCTATATTATATACTACATATACATACATGGATTTTTAAAAACTTCAATCTTCAGACACACTTCAACTATTAATTACTTTCTCGGTGGATGGAAATTATAGTTATCACATATTAATTGTTAATTGATTGATTATATCTTTGGAAACCATGAAATAACCACAAAAAAATTCATGAATACTTTTAATTGATTATAGTTCCTCATGGTAACATTAGATTCTTTAAAATCACTTCAATTCAACTAAATGATTGACTATGTTGTTTAAAATCCCACCCAATGGTAAACTCCATGGAAAGTATCACGATTTCATTTTTTCAATTGTGTGATTGAATCTATAGATCAAATTCAAAATTTGTAACCAAAAAGTATATTTTTCAGTAGAAAATTTAATGTTAAAATTCTAGTTTTTAGAGATGATTCAAACCTAATTACATGGTCAACCATTTAGATTATTTTTTTGAAACTTTTCTGTTATTTAAAACATTGCCTATATACTATAAAATAAATAATGTAAGGTTTTTCATCATAAAAATATCTCTAAGATAATTTTCTATTCATTAAAATTCAAATTTATCTAAATTTATCATTACAATTTTCAATTAACCAATATAAAAAAATATGATAAATTTCAAAATTAAATGAATAATCTGTGATTTTTTTAAATTTAATTACAAAATAAAATAGAAAAATATTGAGCTCTATCCCATATCATTTTATAATAATTTTTCTTTACCTAGCGAGTATTCCCTTAAAATTAAATATAGTTAATTAATAACAATATATATATATATATATACATGAATTCCACATAGTGAGTACATACATGGGTGAGTGTAAAAAAATATTAGGATTACATATTGAACTCAAATCCCTGGAGTGAGTGTAACCGTCATATATTCATTTGATAGTGTTTGTGTAATGTGAGAAAACAAAAAATCCCAAGTAATTTATGAGGAAAGGAAACAAAAAAAATAAAAAAAGGAGGAAGAATAATCAATACTAAAAAACACATAACTAATCCTAAGAATTATTATAACCAATTACAATAATAATATTTTACTACATACACTAAGATTCTGATTAGAAAATGTGGATGAACTCGAGAAACTACCATGGATAGAAATCTATCAATGAGAAAACATATCTAACCAATGATTATACCTAATAAATAACTCACTTAAAATTAAAACACATTCACGTGTAAACACAAATAATTATAAGATAATTTATTCAACATAATCAATAATCTTATCAAAATATTTAATATTATAATGAATGAATTACTTCATAAAAATATATTATTTATACTGTAGTTACATTAAAACATACGGATTTCCTCAAAGAAAAAACACCTTTCATAATGAAATAATATTTCCACATTCAACACACATTTAGAAATAATTTGTAGTTGGCCATTAACTTGATCCCATTATATATATTTGGTTTCATTTAATCAAGAATACATTTTGGTATCTTCTATAATATCCTCCAACAATCCATTATAAAAGGATACCCAATATCTCACCTCAACTTGACTACAACCCACTTCTTCCATTCTTTAGCATCATACACATAAGATCATCATGTATATGAGCAGAATGTCCTAAAAAAGAATACACAAAATACAATACTATGAATACCCACTATATAGGATGGATTAATCCATTTATTGAAAATATGAACCTTAAAACTTTAACCAATATTCATAAATAATAACATAATTATACAATTATACTAAGAGAATTATGTATTGATAAAATTTCACATACTACCCCACTAGGTATAAAATAGGCTCTTATAATTTATCAAGAACCACTCCATGTCCATGAAAATAAATTCTTCAATTTAAATATATAATAAACTAAGAAGGATATTAATCAAAATTCCTAAATTAATAAAAATAAAAAAAATGTATTTTGAAAAAAAACCTCTTATTTATTAAAAAATAATTTTAATTATATATCCGAAAAATAGGTAAAAATCATATAATATAATAAAAAATCATTTTAAAATAATGCTAACTTTAACAATATTGAAATATCTTTAAAAGTATTTCCTAAAATCCCTTTTGTGTTTATGAAACATTCTATACTTTCTAGGCAATAAAAAATAAAAAAAATGAGGGAAAAGAGAGATACATGGTTTTTGAAAACAATGTTCCAAAACCATGCACTAAAAGATTATTGGTAATTGGATAATTTGAGTATTTTAACTGTATGATAATGTAGTGTAATAACCCAAATTTTTTTAATATCATGTTTCACCATGGGATTTCACTCTAAAAAATATTGTGAACTGTCATTATTATTTATAAATTTATGCACCATCCATTTCCATATCTTGAATAAATTTTAACCATGTTTATCATGTTCTAACAATACAATGTATACCCAATCACACAATTAAAAAGGGGAACTCTATATTTAATATAGATTCTATATTGAGAGAAACCATAATGGTTTCATGAACTCATGTTAGTTAATTCACATTAATATATTTTTTATTTTTACCCTTATACTGTTTATTTACATTGTTTATGGGTATTAGAAATCCATTATTAAATCATTTTTCATTAAATATATATTTTCTATTAATTATTTTAAAACACATAAAAAATTTCAAAATTTCATTAGGTTATAAATAGTGAAATTGTGTGTATTTTTATGAAAACGTTTCATACAATATTTACATCTTAAAAATTATTTTTTGATGATTCTTAAGTTAATGAGATAAATTTTAATCAACTAGAACAAGAGATGGATCTAATCACAATAGTCCCAATAGGGCCCATAAAAAGAAGAAAATATCTGTGAGATAGATTGAACCACCCTTATATAATTATACCATATTATGGGATACATGCCTATGATTGGTCCAATTATACATCCATTATAAATATAACTCAAATTACACATCCAAAGAAAATTTAAAATCAATATTTAGTTCTTATTTAATCCATACAAATGATTAAATTTTTCCAAAAACTAAATCTATGACACCTCACATACCCCCACAAACTCCTTGACTTCTAATGGATATATTTTATTTAAATTAATTATAAAAATACCCCTATGCCTAATTATGAAAGTATTATAGACCATAATGAAACTTTAGAGTTATTGGGAAATTTTTAGTCTTCATCTATGGATTTTATCCCTTCAATGGAGTTTTAAGCTCCTTGTCATCACCTGAGAAGGAATGTGATGTAAATACCAATCATTATATTTATATTTTATGAATAGTATTTTAAATTATAGGTGCATATGTGTTTTTCTCCATATTATATTATTATTTAAATTATTTTTTCACTTTTATATCACAATCACACTCATATGATCATGTTTTGGGGTAACTATTCATGTGATGTTTCACACAGTATTCATACTATTTCTTAACCATTTTAGTCTTGGTGTTCATATAGTTCACATAGATGAATCATACCTCAATAAAAAAAAACATGTCTATAAAAAATTATATAATTTTATTGTAATAAAATAACATATGAAACTTGAAAATGTAGAGTCTCTTTTGTGTTTCTTTGGTGTGTTTTGGTTTTGAAGTTAGACACAAATCACCATATCTTCTTCAATATCTGATAAATAATTTTCTATTTCTATCCAAATTTTAATAGGTATCCTAGTATAAACAATATAAAATTATTGTTCTATGTGTTAAAAATTTTGGATTAAAATTTTTATTCTATATATCTTGAAGCGATGAAGGATGATCATCATGAGATTTCTCATGGTAGATAACAATCACTCATCTTGTTAAATTTTCATTTTTGTGAAGTTTTTATTATTTTATGATTTTTACATGATCCTTAAACCGAAAATTACGAAAATTATCTTTAATTATATTGAATTTGAAACTAATTTTTAAATTAATGATCTAATAAATCATCAAGAGGTGAACTAGGGTTCCTACTATAATATATAAATTGTTGTATAAAACAAATTAATTTGATTTGTTTGACAACATGATCAATATTTGGGGTTTTTTTTACTAATTCCAATATCATTTTTATTTATTTATTTTCCATTTTATTTATTATCCATTAATTTTTTGGTCCCCCTCTCGTTTTGGTTTTCTTCTTCTTCACATTTTTCTCTCTCTCTATCCCCCCCCCCTTTAATATTTTCTCTTGATTATAATATAGTGTTTTAAATTTATATTTTCATTGGTTATATCCATATTTTAATTAAAAAATAAATAATTTAAAAATCACTATCATATCACATTTAATTTCATGACTCGATCAAGGAAGTGAAACCAACTTCAAATGTATCCCCAAATTGAACAACAATTTATAGACACCTCATGTCTTATAAGGTACAAAATTAAACCACTATTAAGGAATTCATTTTTTAAATTCAAGATGTTCCAACCTGAGATAAGTGTGAAATAAATCGATAAAATAATATCATTACGAAAAAAAAGAACTTGAAAGAAGTGACTACCCCTTATTTTTATTACCACATATATATATCCAATCCGTTGAGGAATAATACAACTTTTTATTGATGATTGGGACTCATCCATCTTCTCCTTAAGTTCTATGGTCTTCTTGGTGAGGACCCGCATAAAAATCAAAATGAGGTTCATATAGTTTGATCCCCCATAAAGCACCAAAGGGTGTCTGAGGTCCTCATATTGTTTAGGTATTCTCATTTACCCCTAGATGGGGTAGAAAAATTTCGGTTATACTATCATTATACCACAATTGGAGGTTGGAATGAACCTAGATTACTATTTCTTAATAGTTACTTACAGAATAATGGAACTAAACCAATTAGAAAAAAATACATGTCATTAATCAAGCACTATTAATAACCTTCCATGAATACCGATAAAGATATTTTAAAAACATTACTCTAGCTACACCCCCCCCCCACACACAAAATTAAAAAAACCATTAATTAATCAATTTTGTAAGTGAATTTTCCCCATTGATCATGGAATTATTGATACAATAGTGGGTGCCTATATAATGGATAAAAATCTTACTGATACACATGACTTGATATCCAACATGTCATAAAAGGATCAACAATTTGTTACATGAAAAATAACACCCATTTGAGGATTACATGAGGTAAACATTTTTTTTAAAGTGTATATTATGTTTGACGAAACACACTTTTAAGAAAACTTGGTAATTCCCAAGGTAATTCAAAATCTCTACCAATTCATTACACTTGGTATTTTGGTATATAATACCCATTATTAGGATAAATGCATCTAACATTAATATTTATTTAAATATTTTGAAACAATATTTATTGGGAATCCATTTCAATAATAATCTCTTTTTAAGTATGCATATTTGATTCCAAATCCAAACCATTTATGGAAACCAAAAACATAATACTAGATACAAGTAAAATCAAGATATCCTAATAAGTACTAGTATCACTAGGGTTATTCTATACAACATTCTCATTATTTATCTTCTTAGAATAACCTTCATCTTACTCCTAAATCCAAGTCAGTCGTTGAGGACATAATGAGGAAAATTAAATCTTATAACCTCTAATTCCAATAAACCTCTCATCCAAAAATTCATTACCTTCACACTCAAGAAGGAAAATTGTAACACCCCAAGCTTCCATGGTACGCTTCCCTTTCAATAATACAGTAGTGTGTGTTGTACACAACTTCATGTTCTAACACACACACCACAACCAATCAAACTAGCCGTTATGAATAATAATACCCACTTTTTGAAATTCTATAAATTTTATCTTTTAAAATGGACTTCATTTTTGGATTCGGAATATATAAATTATCCTAGGGTGAAATTTTGGTATTTTTCTGAAAACTTTCTATTTTTGATGAATAGTGAAAAAACACTGAGTTATAGTTTAAAACCGAATTTTTATTTAAATAATTATTTTTTTATATAAATTTAATTAAGGTAAAAATAGATACATAATACCTATATAAGTTCAATTTAATTCATTGGAGTTAGTTTAGAATAATTTTAGATGTATAAAAAATTTTATTGAACTTTTCACCGTCTTTTACCCACCTCCTAGGAGAATATGGAAATCCACATAAAACATAATTGTGACGCTTCTGTGTGTGGAATTTAGAAAATATGAGAGACACAGATAATATCAAGGAGTAAAATTTGGTTCAATGATATGAAAATAATTTTTGGTGAATAGTAACTTTTTACCTTTATTTACCACGTTTAAAAGTAAATAGAGTAATTAAGGGTGCAAATGATATTAATATTACCCTAACACATGTCCTAATTGTATTGGACAAGTTTATCTCGACCAAAAACAACCTTAGCAATGAAATATTATCATTTAGGTCAACTTGGATTATATTAAGATATTTATTATTATTTAATTCAAAGAAGAGTTAAAAGAGTTAAAATCAAAGTATATTTACTAACAAAAATTTAATATAGAGTTATAAATAAGAAAAATTCAATTTTAAATATTCATTAGAAAGATAAAAATATTTCCTATATAATGGTATTTTATTTATAATTTTTAGAGATTAAATATTTTAATTTATTTATGACCCATGGTGATGTAGTAATTACCTAATTAATGAAATATTAAAATAATTGATATTATAAATATAAAATTAAATGTAATTTGAGACATTTTATGAGTTATAATAATTTTATAGATTAATATGACATATTAGGAATGATTATATAAATTTTGTTTCGAATTAATAATGCTATTATGAATTTATCAAAAACAAAATACCCAACAGTGTCAAAATTGACATAAACAAGTTTTTAAAACAAATATTATATTATTAATTGATATTAAATTTCTAAAAATATAATGTTCATACAAGAGACTTATATCATGATATTTTTATCATTAATGGACCACTTGGGGGTCTCTTGGATGTATATAGTATTGTTATTAACTATATAATATAAAAATATAAAGTGACATGGCAAGTGTCAAACTAATTAACTAAGAGTTAAATCTAAAACATAAGGTTAATATAATGACCCAAACCTGTCAATATTATATTGTTTGAGTGGTTTTCGACCCATCCCCACCTCAACCGTTAATTAATCTACTTTTTAGCCATTAAAAATTGAATATGAATTTATTATAAAATAATATTTCTAGCTTTTCCAAAGGTACCCCTCACCTCTCTTATAAAAGGGAAATCCCCCTTCTCGCTAATTCACACATTCAAAGCCCCTTGGCTTGGCCAAAACCTGCCCAAATACTCTCTCAACTTCCCTCAATAAAACCAAGAGGCCTTAGTTTGATCATAAATCCATCCTAATGAGCTCTATTGATCAAATCAAAAGGCAGAACCTGAAGAATAGGTAATGTTTTCACCACCCTTTTTCAAGTTCATTTCTTCTTCAACTTCTTCATTCCTTGTTATTTACATTATAAAAAAATAACTCCAGGATATTCCATATACTGTGATGTTATTATAAATATGTGGCAACCAAATTCATTATTCTATCCATCCCCTGAATGACATGTCACCATACGTGCGTACGTACAACTTACCGTCTCCACGTCGTGGTGTTATTGTTATTCAATATATTATTATTTGGATGGGTATAACAATGATGTTTAATTCATTAAAATAATAAATATAACATGATAATGACTCTATATATATGATATACCGTCCAATTATATATTATTTTAATATCAAAATAATGATATTGTCGCTCGTGCGTACGTACGGACTACCGTCTCCACGAATGCGATGAGATTCATTACCCATTGTAACCATTCAAGTCTAATTCTAATTTTATTATTAAAAATAATGTTTAAGGACTTGATATCATTCTGGATATGAATAAAATTCAACCTAACAATAACAAACATGCCTTATGTAACGAAACATATATAAGAAAATGATTATGTTAACACCCGAAACGACATTAATACTAGAATATTGTTAACAAATCATTAATAGAAGATCCTATATGATATCATAATTATGTATATGTTTATTGTATAAATTAATAACAATTTTTTTACTATTATATAGGAGGTTAACATACCATCGACTAAGGAAAAGTACCAAGTAAGGGTTTATTTCACAATCTCTTCATTATCCGAGGATGTTTATACGCGATTATCTACGGGGACCTCTTTATGATCCACATCCATATTTCTTAAAAATGTATTTCAAATCATTTTTACTATATTTAAAGACTATGGGATAAAGTAATTTATACCCTTGTTGACTTTTTATAAGATGTTTATAAAGGAATCTTTCTGTCATTCTCCAAACAACGTGATTTTTAACCTTTTCGATAGAATTAAGGTAAGAATGGCTTTTTTAACTTATACGGCGGGTGCGGCTATTTTCCGCCATTATAAAATCTTTGAAACTTCCAATACATGTTTATAATAATATTTTAAAATTTAATGTCTTCTTTTATAATTATGTGACTTTTAAATGATTTTAAAAAAAGAGATATTTCACTCAAATGGTTTTGATTTCATCTATGTCAACATGCTTTGATGGATTTTAAGCTTATTTGAAGTTGATTTATTATGAAAAAAAACTTCCATATTGTATGGATGTTTTTGTGATATGTTTGACTGTGGATGTGTTATTTTTATACCATTCATGGTTTATGGAGAACGTATTGAAAATTTGTATGCTTGTTTTAATACGAATGTTTATGTCATGTTTAAACTTATTCATATGAGGAATGAATTGGACTTAATAAGTGACGGGTGGAGCCCGCTATAGCTCCTCGATGCATCGGTAGGTCTCATGAGACAAACTACTGTCTTGGCACAAGGGCTTGAAAAATTCTTATTTTTAGTCTTGGCACGAGGCCTTGGCTATGTGGTTATGATAATCTGGCATTATGCATTCCATCATTATGAAAGTGGTTATTGATATTGCATGTGATTATTATACTAGTAGAATATCCATGTGAATAAGTAAATGGAATTATTTCATTTTATCAATGACATATTATGCTGAATTTCATGTTTAAAAGGCTTTTGTTTTAGCTATACATTGCCTTAAATGTTTTTGTTTATTTATGAATGTTTCCGCTATATTGTTATCCTTACTGAGCATATGAGCTCACCCCTTTCAATGTTTTATTTTTCCCAGAATGTGAATAATTAATTTATGAATAACATGCAGGGATAGTATGAGGGGATATGAAGACATGTTGTTGTTGTTGTAGTTTTCACTTTATGATGTAATGTAAACTTTATGAATGTATCTAGTGTTTCCAAGGCTACTAAACCAATCGGTCTTTCGAGATTTGATCTTTCTTGTGATCATGCCAATGTAATGTAATAAAGCACCGACTCTGGGAAACTGGGGTCGGGGCATTATAGTTGGTATCAGAGGAAGTTTAGTACAAACCTTGGAAGCTAGATTTAGATAAACTCTGATTAGAGCATATAAACCTAAGAAGGACTTTGAGGTTAAGTATAGAAGAACTTCCTAGAATTTTTGTATTTTAGAGATTTTGTTAGTTTTTCGAGAAATACATCCCTGTCTGGATACGAGCAGGTAGAGGCGGCACTGACGCAGATGTACCTAGGGGTAAAACTCAAAAACAACGCTTTGAGCTAGACTCGAACGGGAACTGTTGCACGACAACGGGCCTTGCTGCACTATTGGTTACAACACTCCTAGGGGATATGCTTAGGATAACTCTCACATTATTTACAAATCATTATGAAGGGTTTATGAGAATATACTTCCTCAAAGATTTCTTTTTATGATTATGGATTATATCCATAAATAGTTCAATTTCTGTTAAGAGTTTTATAAGTATGGAATTATGTATTTTGATTCATAAACTGATCTAGTTTATTCCATTGTTTAGAAATGGAACCAAGTGGAAGAAATGGAAACCGTATAAATGCACGCACTCCTTATAGGGATTGCACGCCTGCTCAAGATAATTATAGTGGATCTGGTGATACAATTGGTGCTGATCAGCTTGTCACCATACTGGGACAACTCACTCAGGTTATGAATAAAATCCTACCCATATGGAGCACCCTGATCCACAGCATGGAGGATCAATGTTAGATTGCTTCATGAGGTAGCAACCACCAACATTCAATGGGAGTACAAATCCATTAGTAGCTGAGAAATGGATAGTTCCCTAGAGAAAATTTTTCAGGCTTTGGGGAGTAGTGAAAGGGAAAAAGTTGTCATGGAAGTTTATCGCCTCAATGAAGATGCTGATAAATGGTGGCCATTGATTTAAAACACTAAGGAAGATGATGAAGTATCAAATATATAATGGAGTGTGTTCAATGATCTGTTTTTAGAAAAATACTTTCCTCGCGACCATCGAGCAGATATGGAAAGACAATTTCTAAGTCTGGGACAAAAGGAGGATGAGAATGTCACAAAGTATGAGGCTAACTTTACAAGGTTATAATGGTATTCTAAAGATTATATACGTAACCCAATAAGTAATAATGATCGTTTATTTGATGGGTTATAACCATTTCTCCATTGACCATTAGTCTCACAATCCTTCTCATCGTATAAAGACATTGTCTCATGTGCTATCAAGACATAAAAGGAATTCTCTAAGTCTTATGACTTTAAAGAAAAGCCAGAGAAGAAGAGATCTACTTATCAATATGGGAATTGAAATAAGGGTAATAAAGGAAAGGTTGAAAATGCATCCTATGGTAAATGTGTGAAGAAACACCCTGGTACTTGCTTAAAAGGAATGGGAGTCTGTTACAAGTGTGGTGAAAAAGGCCACCAAGCTCATGATTTCAAGGGGAAGAAGGAAGCTACCGATGTCCAATGCTACAATTATAGGCAGATGGGACATTATGAAAATGAATGTCCTAAGCATCAGAGGAACTTACCTCAGAAAAGGCCAAGGGATCAAGGCCAAGATTATGCTATCACTACTGAAAAGGTAGAAGCTCCGAAAGACGTGGTGGCAGGTAATTTAATGGTTTCCTCAAGTTTAGCCAATGCTTTATTTTATTCTGTATCATCTCATTGTTTCATATCTTCCCAGTTTTCTATGAAAATTAGATATTTCCAATTTTATTTAACAAGTGACTTTTCAGTTAAAACTCCTAAAGGATGTATCATTGCAACAAAGTATTGTGAATAAGTCCCCATTAGAGCACATAAATGTTCTTTATCCGTTGATTTCATCATGATATCTATGATTTAGTTTGATATAATCCTCGGAATGGATTGGCTTTCAGACCATGATGTGATGATTTATTGTAAGAAGAAGGATGTTACTATTTTGATGATGATGATAAGGAACACCTTATCATTAGGGCGGAATCATCACCACCTAATTTTTATCTAGATCCACCACCATTATCTCAACTAAATTCCATTATTGGGGAGGAAGAGAATGAAATAACTATGGGTGAGGAAAGGAATGTTAAAATAGAGGATGTACCTTTGGTGAAAGAATACGTAGATGTGTTTTCGGAAGATTTACCTGGACATCCTCCAGAACATGAAGTTGAGTTTTCCATTCATTTAATTCCTGGATCAAGGCTTATATCGAAGACCCCTTATAGAATGGACACTATGGAATTAGTCGAAATAAAGAACCAACTAGAGGAATTGAGTAATAAGGGATTTATTTGACCTAGTGTTTCTCCATGGGGAGCCCTTTTCCTTTTTGTTATGAAGAAAGATGGATCTATGAGGTTATGTATCGACTACAGGGAAATAAATGCTATAACAATAAAGAAAAAGTATCCCTTACCTCACATTGTTGATTTATTTGACCAACTACATGGAGCTCAATACTTTTCAGAGATTGACCTTCGGTCTGGATACCATCAGTTGTGTGTGAAGAAGGAATACATTCCAAAAACAGCATTTCAAACCAGGTACGTGGATTACGAGTTTACAGTAATGCCTTTTGGGATGACTAATACACCCTATGTATTCATGGATCTGATGAATATAGTTTTCAATGAATATCTTGATGATTTTGTGGTGGTATTTATTGACGATATATTGGTATACTCCAAAATCTACGAAGATCATTAAAATCACTTGAGTATTATCCTGATGACCCTTAGAAGACATAAATTATATGGGATGTTTAGCAAGTGTGAATTACGGCTTCATGACATTTCTTTTCTTGGACATAATTTCTCTAAATATGGAATTTTTATTGATCCTTCTAAGACCAGGGAAATCCAAGAATGGACAACACCAATGAGTATAACTGAGGTATGTAGTTTTATTGGTTTAACTGGTTATTATCGACGTTTCGTCCATAATTTTGCCCAGTTGGCTAACCCATTAACAAGGATAACATGTAAAGGGGTTAAATTTTTTTGGACAAAAGAGTGTGGAGAATGTTTCAATGAACTGAAGAGAATATTATCCAATTCTCCTATATTGACTCTACCATCGGGGAATGATGTGTTCATTAATTATAGTGATGCATCGAATAAAGGACTTGGTTGTGTCCTTATGCATAATGATAGGGTTATTGCCTATGCATCACGATAATTTAAAATTAATGAGAAAAACTATCCTACTCATGATATCGAGTTAGCAGCTGTGATCTTTGTTTAATGATATAGAGGAACAACCTCTATGGTTAAAAATGTGAGATTTATACTAATAACAAGAGTTTGAAGTATATTTTCTCACAAAACTTACTCAACATGAGGTAAAGGAGATGGCTTGAATTACTCAAGGATTATGATTTCACGATACTCTACCACTCGGGGAAGGCAAACAAGGTGGCAGATTCTTTGAGCAGAAAAGATCATGGATTTTTGAACAATATGAGAATTGAAAGGGATACAATTTTCATGGATCTAATGAAGATGAAAATGGGAATAACCATGGAAGGTGAAATATCAATTCTTTTTCAAATGGTTTCCAAACCATCTTATTAGAAAGGATTAAGATTTCTCAGACTGATGATGAATAATTTCATATGAAGATTAAAGCTGTGAATGATGGGAGATTGAGAGACTTTGTGTGTGAAGATGGAATTTTGAAATTTGGGAAGAGGATTTGTGTTCCTGATATACCTGATCTAAAAAGGTAATTTCTGGATGATGCTCATAGTTCCAATTTCTCTATACACCATGGGAGCACCAAAATGTATAGATATCTGAAAAAACATTTTTAGTGGGACAACATGAAGAGGGAGATTATTGATTTTGTGTTAAGATGTATGGTTTGTCAACAAGTGAAAGCGGGAAGGCAACAGCCTGGTGGAGTATTACAACCTCTTCCAATACCTGAGTGGAAATGGGATAATATTACGATGGACTCCATCATGGGTCTACCAAAGGATCCTAGAAGGAACTATGTAATATGGGTCATTGTTGATCCTCTTACCAAGTCAGCACATTATATTGCTATAATGGAAGATTTACCACTTGAACGGATTTCAAGACTATATATTATTGAAGTTGTGAGACATCATGGAGTACCCTTATAGATTGTTTCGGATCGTGATCCCCGTAGGACTTCAATATTCTGGAAGAGTCTTCAGAAGGCCTTGGATACTAATCTTCATTTGAGCACTGCCTACCACCCTCAAACAGATGGACAATCGGAACAGACTATTCAAACCTTAGAAAACATGTTGAGATATTTCTCATGTGAATTTCAGGGTATGTGGGATTAATATTTACCTCTGGTAGAATTTTCCTATAACAATAGCTTCCATTCAAGCATTTAGATGACACCATATGAAGCGTTATATGGAAAGAGATGTCGCACACCGACCTGTTGGGATGATGTTGGTGAAAGAAAACTTGTTGGTCCAAAACTGGTAGAGGAAACAATGGAAAAGATGAAGGTAATCCAAAACCACATAAAAGCAGCTCAAAGTAGGCAGAAGAGCTATACTGATAACCTAAGAAAGGATTTGGAATTTCAGGTGGGAGATCACGTTTTCTTAAAGGTATCTCTATGGAAAGGAGTTATACATTTTGGCAGGAAAGGAAAATTGAGTCATAGGTACATCGGTCCTTTCGAAATTCTACAACCAATTAGGGTTGTAGCTTACCATTTTTCAATGCCTCCAGGTCTCTCCAAAGTTCACGATGTGTTCCACATATCACTATTGAGGAAATACATGCCTGACCCAATGCATGTACTCACTTACGAGGAATTAGAACTGGAACCCGATCTGTCTTATTGCAAAGAGCCCATCAGGATTCTTGATAGCAGAGAACAAGTGCTGAGAAACCAGATGACTAGTCTGGTAAAAGATCAATGGAGAAACCATAAGATGGAAGAGGCAACGTGGGAACCTGAGGAACTTATGATGAAGAATCACCTGAGTCTTATTATGCAGTAATATTATTGAAATTTCAAGGATGAAATTATTTGAAGGAGGGGAGAATGTAACACCCCAAGGTTCCACAGTATGCTTCCCTTTCAATAATACAGTAGCATGTGTTGTATGCAACTTTGAGTTCTAACACACACACCACAACCAATACAACTAGACGTTATGAATATTAATACAAACTTTTTGAAATTTTATAAATTTTATCTTTCAAAATGGACTTCATTTTTGGATTCGGAATATCAAAATTAGCCTAGGGTGAAATTCTGGTATTTTTCTGAAAACTTTCAATTTTTTGATGAATAGTGAAAAAACACTGAGTTATAGTTAAAAACCAAATTTTATTTAAATAATTATTTATTTTATTTAAATTTAATTAAGGTATAAATAGATATATAATACCTATATAATTTCAATGTAATTCATTGGAGTTAGTTTAGAATAATTTTAGATATATAAAAAATTTTATTGAACTTTTCACCATCTTTTACCCACCTCCTAGGAGAATTTGGAAATTCACATAAAACATAATTTAACCATTTTTGTGAGTGGAATTTAGAATATCCATGATACATGGTTAATATCAAGGAGTAAAATTTGGTTCAATGAGATGAAAATAATTTTTGGTGAATAGTAACTTTTTACTTTTATTTACCACGGTTAAAAGTAAATAGGGTAATTAAGGGTAAAAATGATATTAATATTACCCTAAAAAATGTCCTAATTCTATTGGAAAATTTTATCTCGACCAAAAACAAACTTAGGAATAAAATATTATCATTTAGTTCCACTTGGATTAGATTAGGACATTTATTATAATTTAATTCAAAGAAGAGTTAAAAGAGTTAAAATCAAGATTTATTTACCAAAACATTTTTAATATTGGGTTATACATAAGATAAATTTGATTTTAAATATTCATTATAACTATAGAAATATTTCCTACATAATGGTATTTTATTTATAATTTTTTGACATTAAATAATTTAATTTATTTATGACACAATGGTGATGCAGTAATTACCTATTTATTGAAATATTAGAATAATTGATATTATAAATATCCAAATAAATGTAATTTGAGACTTTTTACGAATTACACTAATCTTATAGGTTAATATTACATATTATGATTGATTATATAATTTTTTTTCGAAGTAATAATTCTTTTATGAATTGATCAAAAAGAAAATACCCAATAGTGTCAAAATTGACATAAAAGAGTTTTTAAAACAAATATTATATTATTGATTGATATTAAATTCTTAAAAATCTAAGGTTAGGCCAAGATACTTATATCCTGATAGGTGTATCATTAATGGACTACTTGGGGGTCTCTTGGATGTATATAGTAAGTTTATTAACTATATAATATAAAAATACAAAGTAACATGGTAAGTGTCAAACTAATTAACTAAGAGTTAAATATAAAACATAAGGATAATATAATGACCGAAACCTATCTAAATTATATTGGTGGATTTATTTTCGACCCATAACCACCTTAACCATTAAATAATACACTTTTAAGCCATTAGAAACCGAATATTAATTTATTATAAAATAATATTTCTAGCTTTTCCAAAGGTGCCCCTCACCCCTATTATAAAAGGGCACTCCCCCTTCTCACTAATTGACACATTCAAATCCCCTTGGCTCGGCTAACCCCTGCCCAAATACTCTCTCAACTTCCATCGCTACAACATATAGGCCTTTGTTTGATCAGAAATCCAACCTAAGGAGCCATTTTGATCAAATAAAATGGAAGAACCGAAAGAAGAGGTAACGTTTTCACCACCCTTTTTCAAGTTCATTTCTTCTTCAACTTCTTCTTTCCTTGTTATTTACATTATCAAATAATAACTCTAGTATATTATAAATACTGTGATGTTATTATAAATATGGAACAACTAAATTCATTATTCTATCCATCCCTTGAATGACATGTCGCCATACGTGCGTACGTACGGCTTACCGTCTCCACGTCGTGGTGTAATTGTTATTCAATATATTATTATTTGGATAGGTATAATAATGATGTGTAATTCATGTAAATAATAAATATAACATGATAATTATTCTGTATATATGATATACCATCCAATTATATATTATTTTAAAATCAAAAGAATGATATTGTCGCTCGTGCGTACGTACGGACTACCGTCTCCACGAACGCGATGAGATTCATTCCCCATCATATCCATTCAAGTCTAATTCTCATTTTATGATTAAAAATAATGTTTAATGACTTGATATCATTCTGGATATGTATAAAATACTTCCTATTCATAAAAAACATTCCTTATGTAACAAAACATATATAATAAAATGATTAAGTTAACACCCGAAACGACGTTAATACTAAAATATTATTAACAAAGCATTAATAGAAGATCAAATATGATATCATAATAATGTATATAGTTCTTGTATAAATTAACAATAATGTTTTAAATATTATACAGGAGGTTGAAATACCATCGACTAAGTAAAAGTACAAGGTAATGGTTTATTCCACAATCTTTTCATTATTTGAGGTTGTTTATACGTGATTATCTACCGGGACCTCTTTATCATCCACATCCATGTTTCGTAAAAATGTATTTCAAATCATTCTTACTATTTTAAAGACTATGGGATAAAGTAATTTATACCCTTTTTGACTTTTAATAAGATGTTTATAAAGGAATATCTTTGTTGTTTTCCAAACAAGGCCCTTTTTAACTTTTTCGACAGAATTAAGGTAATAATGCCTTTTTTAACTTATACGGCGGGTGCGACTATTTTCCGCCGTTATAAAATCATTTAATCTTCCCTTAAAATCTTATAAGAATATTTTCAAATTAAATATCTTCTTTTATAATTAGGTTAATTTTAAATGATTTCAAAAAAAGAGATATTTCTCTCAAATGGGTTTGATTTCATCTATGTCAACATCATTTGATGGATTTTCAGCTTATTTGAAGTTGATTTATTATAAAACAAAACTTCCAAATTTTATTGAAGTTTTTGTGATATGTTTGACTGTGGATGTGTTATTTTTATACCATTCATGATTTATGGAGAAAGTATTGACAATTTGTATGCTAGTTTTAATACGAATGTTTATGTTATGTTTAAACCTGTTCATATGAGGAATGCATTGGACTTAATAAGTGATGGGTGGAGCCCTCTATATCTCCTCGATGCATCGGTAGGTCTCATGAGACATACTAGTGTCTTGGCACAAGGCCTTGACAAAATCTTATTTTTAGTCTTGGCACTAGGCCTAGGCTATGTGGTTATGATAGTCTGGCATTATGCATTCCATCATTATGAAAGTTGTTATTGATATTTCTTGTGATTATTCGACTATTAGAATATCCATGTGAATAAGTAAATGGAATTATTTTATTTTATCATTTCCATTATATGATTAATTTCACGTTTCAAAGGCTTTTGTTTTATCTATACATTTCCTTAAATGTTTCTGTTTATTTATAAATGTTTCTGCTATATTGTTATCCTTACTGAGCATCTTAGCTCACCCCTTTCAATGTTTTATTTTTCCCAGGATGTGAAGAAGTAATTTATGAAGGAACTGTAGGGATAGTATGAGGGGATATGAAGACAAGATGTTTTTGTAGTAGTTTTCACTTTATGATGCAATATAAACTTTATGAATGTATCTAGTGTTTCCAAGGATACTAAACTAATCTGTTTTTCGAGATTTGATATTTCTTGTGATAATTCCAATGTAATGTAATAATGCACTGAATCTGGGAAACTGGGGTCGGGGCATTACAAAAATAAGAAAAAATTATCCTTGAGATAAAGATGAAAGGTATTAGACTAATACTATCCCAACTTATTATCATTAATAAATATAAATTTTATTTATATGAATTTACACTTTATAGGGGAACAAATTTTTTATTCTAATGGATCTATACAAAAGGTATTACCTTATATTAAAAAATCTTTAAATCAATCCTCAGAATATTCATTTTAAGATAATATAAGTAACATTTTATATAAATTATCATTGAGGAATCCCATGATCAGTCCATTTCTCTACATTTTCACCAAATTACTTCTTAATACAAGATAAAATTTGATACTGAAATTAATAAATAGATTAGGGATACTTTTAAAAAGGTGTTTGTAACATTACACTCTTAGATGTAGTTAGAAAAATTCCTATCTATGTAATTTTTTTTATAAATATTAGTACCCACAGTCAACGACTGATGTGAAATGAAAGAGTTAAACATGGTAAAAATCTTGTAAGCTTTATATAACATAAGATACCACCCCAATTTAAGGATTATGAAAAATTTGTTATTCCTTTAACAGTAGGGAATAATTTCATTTATTATGAAATACATGACTATGGGTATTTGATTAATGTGATTCATCAATCTTATTATACATATTTTAAGGTAACATAACCTTAACCAATATGAATCTTGGAGAAAAATGATAACCATATAATTATACACTCAATTAGAGTGATCAAGGATGTCCTAATTTTAGTAAAGAATCTCATCTTACCCAAAGACATCTATTTTTTTGATATGGAAGATAAATGAACCTAATGATATTATCCTCTCAAACAAGGAATAGATTTTATTAAAACACGGTTGAGAATCATTAATGTTGACAATGGAATAATATTCATGGAGTTCAATGGAGAAGATTTATGTTTCTACATTCTTGATATAATAAAACATGTTGTTCTAGTGGACTCTACTCTTACATTATATTCGATAGAAGTGCTCACCATTGACACACACACACACACACAACATTCTATATTTCACCAATATTATGATTCTTCTACCTCTTCATACTGTTTGATTTTTGTGTTGTAATTCATGTTTTGATTATTTGTTGGGTTTGGAAAAGTTTTATTTTTGTATTTTAATTGATGATTGTGTTCATTCCTTGGTACCCATGACCATCGATGATTTTGAAAATTGAATTTCCATTTATTATCTTTCCATTGAGAAAAAATGAGAATATAGAGAGCATCATTTACCTAACTCCCCAAAAATACCTTCCATAAGTTCAAAAACAATGATGTTGAAGTTAAAAACACCCCCTCTAATTTAAAATATTCGTATCTTTAGACTATTGACTAATTTACCATAATTATTTCCAATAACCTCTCTTTCCAATTAGAATTATACTTGATCTTTTGAGATAGTGTAAAAAGAAAATAAGATAGAAACTAGCTTATATTCCTTGGATTACACCATCAATTTTCATGCATTGTATAATTTTATAGGTTTCAGATACAACCCATAATAAAATCCCAACACTAGAAAAATACCACCCTACTTGAAGTGAAAAAATATTTGATAAATTTACTTACTGATGAGATCATTTATCCCAAATCTGATAGTAAATGGGTTAGAATAAAATAGAATAGGCCTAATAAGACTATAATAATAGTAGTTTGAAATGAAAGGAATAAATCAGTTACCGATCATGTGAAAAATAGTTGGTGGATATACATTGAACACCATTAGATAAATCAATCCACATGAACATACCACATTACTATAAATTTTATTGAAAGAATATTATAAATATTTGATGGTAAGTCCCATTATTCTATACTTTAGGGGTATTTTGGTTCTTTTCAAATCAATATACCCCCTAAGGGTCAATAAAATAAAACATTTAACTATCCATCTTCTATATTTTTTCATATAGGAGGATTATATTTGGTCTTTGAAATTATCCAAGTAACATTCAATGTTATATTATTTTTATTTTTAATAATTACCATAAGCATTTTATAAATGTTTTCATAGATTATTTCACGGTTTATGATACTTAATTTGATGATTATTTTTCTCAAAAAGGTTATGTATTCCACAATTACATTAAAAAGGATATTTTATTTTGTAACGGAAAATTTCATTTAATGTTAAAGCGGGGAATAGTTCTTGGGAATTTAATTTTAAGTGAGGGAATTCAAGTTGATAAGTCAAAAATATAAATAATTTCCTCCCTTATGTATCCAACTTTTTTTGTGAGGTGTGATCATTATTGGGCCTTTTTGGGTTTTAAACTGAATTCATTAAATAATTTTTTATTATTTACATCACTTATTATGATTTTTATAAAGGGATGTTGAGTTTTTTCATTATAATAAATTAATGGATTGTTTTAATTATTGAAAAAGTATCCTCATATCCCCACCCATTGTTAGATCACCTAGGTGGGATATCCCCTTTGAACTTATTTATGATTCCTCTAGCTTTTCTGTTAGGAATGTTTTATTAGAAATGGATGACATGGATCCTCTTGTCCGGATATATACCTTTGGTATCCTAGACTCTACCTAGGTAAACTATACCCCCACTAAAAATGGGGTTAATTAAATTGGTCTTTCCCTTGAAAAATTAAATCCACATCTATTGGATTCAAAAGTAATTTTTTTGGGTCATGACGTATTTTAGATTATTCTTGAGAATTCTAAGGCTAAGACCCACCTCATATGGTAGATTTTCCTCCATTATGAGCTTGACCTAGAGATTGAAGACATGTAAGGAGTGGAAAATGGGGTAAATTACCATATAAATTGGTTTTCCAAACCCTTTGAAAACTATGTTAATTCATACATCCCCATTGGGAAGTTCTTCCCTTATGAGAACCTTTGTGACGTAGTAGACCTTACCCCGTAATATATAAGTATTGAAATTTTTTTAATATTTCTAGAGTCCTTGTTGACTTTACCACTAAAATATCCCAGAATCTTAAGAATTTTTTGGAATGTTTCATTTGTAATACTTGTAAAGGAATTATAGTGACCAGGTTCTTCATCGACGTGTCCCAAATAAAGATTTCACAACTATTTTCCAATTTTTTACTCTATCTTATAGGGGCCACTTTAGATCTCTATTTAAATATTGATTGGTCCTTAACTCCCAATATTATTTTCCTACATTGTACTATTATTCTTATTTGTTTTTTTGTCATGTACATGATGTCAGTTCACATGGATGTTCTCAAAGAAGAATGAAAAACCCAAAAAACCCTTTTGTAAGATAATTGTTTCATAGGGAATTTAATTCTAAAGTCCATTCCCAAATTTATTTGGCTTTGTGTATATAATATTTTCTATTGATTATGATTTTAAATAGGTGGAGTAAAATTAATTGAGGATCATTGACTCTCAACTGGTTGTTTAATTTTTGAGACTATAAAATATTAGGATGTTTTGTTTATCGAGGTTTATCATTAGTAATTTGGGATCTAAATTTTGTAATAAAAACATTAAAAACATTCTCTATAAGTATTGGGTTATTTATAAATTTTCCATTGCATATCACCCCCAAAATAATGCACAAGATTAAATTTAAAATCATGAAGTTAATAAAATCAAGGGAAATAATACAAACCAATAAGAAACATTAGTATTTTCACTTGGATGGAACACATACCGTACAATTTTTTAAAACTACTATTAGAATATTACCACAAATGATTGTATTTGGAATGAACTTTTAAAATCCTAAAGGATATAAAAAAATATATATACTGGGTTTTTAAAAAAATTATTTCAATATCTTAGATGATTGTGAGAATAGGAAACAAAAAATTAAGGATATAAAAGGAATTAAGCAAGATACATACGAGAAATATTATACCTATAAAGATAATATTAAAAAAATCAATTAAAATATGAGTTATCATTGGATTTTTTATATCGTTAAAAATGTCCGCATAAACAATTTTAGGATCAATATCTTCTTAGATGAGCTTTGTTCGTAATGGATCAATACTTTCAGAATTACCATTATTTAAACATGTTGGGAAATAATTATTTTCCATGAGCAGAGTGGATGAATATTTATCATCAATGTGAATTTTCTTACTAAGTTTTTTAGGATTTTCCATATAGTCCAACATAGGATCTCTAGTTGATGTATTCCACCTATGAAACCAATGAGCTAGTTATACTATATCCCTTCTTAAATTTACATTTATATTTATTTTAATTGATGACAGGGAGTAAAATGTTATTATTGTGTGTGGGGGGATTTAATGTAGTTAGGAATTAGGTATAAAAATAAAAAAATAAAAAAAATAAAAATTATTTATGTTTCCATTTTTCATTCATTTTTTAATTTTTTTAGAGTAACTTATTTCACAAATAAATTACACAAAATCATTTTATATACTTCAACAAATTATTTGGAAAGATAGTTTGTTTCTTAAAAATGAATTTAAATGAGTATTGATATAGAATATTTTTATTTAATTTGTATTTTTGAAATAGTATAAATATTTTAATGTATTTTTGAAACCCAAGACTCATTGGAATATAACAATTTTAATTTTAACCTATTTTATAGGAACTCAAAACATTTATAATTATAATATTCTTAGTACCCTCCATTATTTTGAGAATTTATAGAGTGTTTTTTATCTAAAACATGGATTTATACTTTATTTAATCTTTTGAGAATTTGGAAATATAATAGTGTAATTGATGTGTTCTATTTATATGGATAACATTTTTATCTACTTTTGAGACATACCCTTAAAATTTCACTTGAAATCTCCTAGTATCAATAAAGAACCATTTAGGTAGCAACATAAAGAGCCCTTTTAACCTACCTAACTAAATCTTGTATAGATTTCATGATCATATTATATTATTATTGTGGGGTACTCATAGTAATTTATGTATAATCTTTGGGATGAGATAAATTTTATGGTAATGTTGGGCTTGCTTACCATTTTTGGGAAGGTGTATAAGTCAATTTTCATATTGTAAATTCATTTAATTCCACAATAATGTTTAAAAAAATTAAACTAATATAGTAAATATTGGATTATTAATTATTATTATTTATTTGACTCATGAACAATGTCAAAAATAAAAGGGAATGATTTATTTTCAATTGAAAATATACAGTTTTCAACCCATTCACTAAAATAAGAAAAACAAAAAAAAATCTTATATATAAAAAATAAACATCTGGAGGAGAAAGATGTCATTATACATTACAATTTATGACTTGTAGAATAGTATGAAAAGGGGAATTGAGTTGAGTAATTCTTCAAAGGGTATTTTTAGAGAGTAATATTTATTATATTTTTAATAATGTATAATGAATTATATTAAAATAGAAAACCCTTCTCTTTAAAGTGATAATTTTTATATTATATTCCACTAACCATAATTCTAGAAAAACCATGAATATCATCATGATTAGGAAAAAATATATATTTGGGGGGGGGGGTAAGAATTATAAAAATCCTAAGTAATATTTTTATGATTTTGAGATGGGTTTAAATTTTCATAAATTTGAAATTTAAGAGACAAGTGATTTAAAATTATTTGTGATGAAGGTTGTAACATGTCACATGTGTGAATGAATAATGTAGAATAAATTGCAATGTTAGAGAAGAATAATGAAAGAAAAAATAATTTTATAAATGTAACATGATGTATTTCCCTTTGAAAATGATCTTTTAATTTTTATTACTTTTTTTCATATATTTTTATTAAGATATATGTATTTTCATAGTAGTGTGAAGTATTAGGTGTGTGGGTGTGATAAAACATATGCATATAGTTTATTTTAACCTTTAGAATTATTATTATTTATGTTTATATGGGTTTTATTTTCCCATTATTAAATCCTTTTTCACTCAATATATATTTTCAATGGATTAATTGAAAACACATTTAAAATGACAAAATTACTATGTGGTAGAAATGGATAGCACATGATTATTTTTATGTTAACATTTTTTAAATTGATACAAACATGAAAATTAATTTTAATTGGATTTTTTTGGGTTATGGGAAACAATTTCTCCAATTTGAAAAATATTTAGTCCAATAAAAAGTATCTTAAAATGTACCACTAATAGAAGAATATCATGGCAAGAAATACTGGAATACTCATTTGTAATTGGACCATATGTTGGACGAAAAAGCTCTAATTTGGAATATTTCATTTCAATAATAATCTTACATCAACTTACCATATCAAAACCAAATTTAACATAAATATTTGGTTCCTATATTATTTATCTATCTGATAAAAGATATTAAAAAATTCATTCTTGGATAAATCAGTTAACCAACATTTTACTTGAAAAATATTGGATTTATTTTGTGTAAATTGTTAGTAAATATCCATATATACCTAATTATAAAAGTATTATACACCATAGGGATATTATGTAGTCACTAGAGAATTTATATTCTTAATATATGTTTTCCTACACTTCTTATGGAGCTCTAAACTCCTTGTTATCACTCTGGGAGGAATGTGATATAAATCCAGAGATTCATGTTTTTATTATATGAGGAATCCCTGTATAAAATAAGAAACATTATGGTTCAAGGTGTTAAAAATTAGTCCTTAAAATATAAAAACATAATCTTTTTAATTTATTAAGGATAAAAATCATGATATTCCAAGGGAGTATCATAATAATCCATCTCATAAATTTTCATTATTGAGTATTTTTCATTTCTATATAAATGTTGCATGATCCACAAAACCACTTACTCCAATTCACTTTAATTATCAAAAATGTAAATATTTTTTTTAATATTTAGGATGTAAAGCTTCACGAGGAGATGAAATAGGGTTATAGATACACCAAATTTATTATAGTAACATCAAAAAACGAACATGAAATGTTTGATAATAAAATTATTCATTCAAAAAATACAAAATCTATGATACTATTATAATTCAATTATAAATACATAAATATCCCCCGAAAACTCCTGATATCAAGATAAATTCATTTTCATTATCTAAAACAAATCATTGGTTACTCATTTACCCTATCACATTTCTAAAACCGTGAGGTTATCTATTGTAACGTCCCGGACCCGGGTGCCACCTAACGGGTGCCCCGAGCCCGGTTCGCCACGTGACATCAAGCGCATTTCCCTAAACGCCCGAGGCTGCCGACTAGTAGTGAGGGCCCATGTCTGATAGTGGGGAAAGTATGCCCTCATTTGTCAAAGTGTAGCGCAGCGGAATACCAAAATAAACATACAACAAACAGCGGAAGCAGTAAACATACACAACTGAAATAACTACAGCAGTGGATATAACCAACAGTATATAAGTGAAGATGCTACATGTTCAAGTTCTAAGAAAACAGCCAGAACATGTTATAAATCAATACAGTACAACAGAAAACAAACATAGTACAACAAAACAAGCAAAAACAGCTGGCAGTAGCATCATGAGCCTAGGCTTGGTCCCATGCCCTCCTACTCCTCAGCAATAGTCAATTACCTGTATAGGGACTCTTTCTCCTATCTACGCCTGCAACAACGTAATCTGGTTGGGCCGAAAAGCGTGACCCAAATAGGGTGTGAGAAATATATCTCAGTAGGCACCCGCCAAAGGACCGTGCCCAACTGCGTGTAAGCAAGCAACAACAGTGTGCGGTAGTACTATGCAATAAAGTAAACAGTACTCAAAAGTAACTGATTACCAATTATATTTCCATTTAATTATCCATTTAATCCATTTAAATATTAGAAACCACCACAATGCATTTCTAGGTAACAATCCACATCCTCAAACAAACAAAACCTTACCCTCAGGTAAGCAGAATCCAACCCGCAGGTATAGCCCTCAGGCGTAACAAAAATTTCCCTCAGGCATAGGAATTGTCGCCCTCAGGAACAAAATTCAAGCCCTCAGGCACGAAAGCTTTCCCTCAGGAGAAATACTACAGCCCTCGGGCTAAATAGTGCAGTGCCCTCATGTTAATCACAACAATGCCATCAGGCTAAATACAAAAATGCCCTCAGGATAAACAGGTAACCGAGCCATGCCCAATAGGTAAACAAGTAGTATCAAGCAATTACTCTCAATGAAATTCGACAATTACTACTTTGAAGTCATACCCTTGGGTATCCTATCCAAATGGATAAACAGAGAAACACACCCTAGGGGTGGTGCCAGATCCAAGGAACGATCCCAACCATCATTTTAATATCATGGTTTAATCACCTATGCAATTCTAGGCATTAAACATAGCCACGACCTCAGCCACACGACACCCCAACATGGGTTCGTGGCACAAAAATGCACAAAACACACAGTAGTTGGAAAACTAAACACAAAGCCACCTACCTTATACGCCAATGAACGCTATACCTGAACATCGACTCCAAAAACACCCAAGAATGGCGTAGATCTGACGAAGAACAAAACTCATTCAAACAGAAATAACTTACGTTAGGAGAAGAATTGGAAAGAACAGTACCAGGAGAGGAGAGGGATTACCCGTGCGGTTCCAACGAGATCGTCCAAAGCCGAATCTGATTCCCTAAAAACTCCCAGTGGATATTCAAAGATCCAGCCTCCTCCTTTGCCTCCAAAACGGCTCAAGTGCCTCCACTGCCAAATGAGGAGGCTACTGCCTGTTTTAATCCAAAAAAACAAAGTACACGACGTGTACTTCCAAGTACACGGTGTGTACTCACTTCATTTAACTCTTCCTCTGGTGGCACCACCACACTGTTCATCCGTCTACATGAGTACATGGCATGTACTCCTGAGTACATGCCGTGTACTACTGCCCAGCTGGCGGCGAAGCCACCGCCTTTCTGTTTAAGCCTGCCGACTGACTACACGGCGTGTAAGGTACCACTACACGACGTGTAGTCGGTTCCTACACCCTTCATCACCGACATGGCTACACGCCCCATGTACTCATCCCAACACGGCCAAAAGTACACGGAGTGTGGATAAAGTACATGATGTGTAGTTCCAAAATTCAGTATTTTTCCCCATTTTCCATATTTTCTCAAAAACACTTAAGGAAAAGGAAAAGAAGAAGTTCGTACCTCTAAAATAAGAATCAGGTTCTTACAAAATTCCCCTCTTATAGAAATTCTCTCCCGAATTTCCCTTCCAAGGGTGGCAAAGAAAAAGCTCAGAACAGCTCTGGCTACTGAGCACGTACGTTAGCCTCCCACTCCCAGGTCTCGTCCTGCACTTGACCATGCTACCATAGCACCCGTACGAGAGGAACTGATCGGCCTTGGAGAACCTTCGTGCTCCTATCAATGATATGGATCAGATGCTCCTCAAAGGACGCATCATGCTGAAGCTCAACCTCCTCTGGCTGAAATTTGTGAGACGAGTCTGAATGGTAGCGATGCAACTAAGACATGTTGAAGACGTCGTGAATGGCTCGGTACAGCTACGGTAACTACAACCGATATGCAACCAGCCCGACTCTCTCCAGAATCTCAAATGTTCCCACATACCTTAGTGAAAGCTTACCCTATCTCCTGATCCGTTTGTGTCCCAGCCTCGGCGAAACATGCAAGAAAACCTGATCCCCGGCCACGAACTCCAAAGGTCTTCTGCGGAAATCAGCATAAGACTTCTGACGAGACTGCGTGGTAGCCATCTGCCTTCAAACCAACTGGACCTGCTCAGATGTCTCATACATGAGCTGTGACCCCAGTAAAGCTGCCTCACCTACCTCTAACCAGCACAAAGGTGATCGGCATGGCCTACCATATAAAGCCTCATATGGTTCCATCTCAATAGTTTCCTGAAAGCTATTGTTATAGGCAAACTAGACTAAGGGTATATGCTTCTCCCAAGAGCCCCCAAAGTCTAGGACACATGCTCGCAGCATGGCCTCTATCACTTGAATCATCTTCTCTGATTGGACATCTGTCTGAGGGTGGTATGCTATGCTTAGAAGCACCTATGTACCCATCACCCTCTGAAAACTCTGCCAGAAACGAGACATAAAGCGGGCGTCCCTATCTGAAACGATAGAATGAGGGACCCCATGAAGACGAACGATCTCTCGGATATACAGCCTTCCGAGCTCGTCAACACCGAAGGTATCCTTGATCGGCAAGAAGTGAGCCACGTTCGTGAGTCTGTCCACAACAACCCACATGGCGTCATTGCCTCGAGGTGACCTTGGAAATCCCATCACGAAATCCATCGCGACATCATCCCATTTCCACTCCGGAATGGGAAACTGCTATAACAGCCCATCTAGTCTCTGATGCTCTTCCTTCACCTGCTGAAAGGTGGAACACCTCGTAACAAAACCAGCTATCACTCTCTTCATACCTGGCCACCAGTACCGATGCCTCAAGTCACGGTACATCTTGGTAACCCCGGGATGAACTGCCCAAGCTAAAGCATGAAACTCCTGCATCAGCTCCTCACTTATATCCCCTGGAACACATACACATCCATGGAAACACAAAACCTCATCATTGCCTATCGTCCAACCGGGAGGAGGGTCCTCACTTGCCACCAACTCCCATAGAACTAGGCCTTTTGAAACCGATAGCTGCCTCATCCTCACTCTGTCTAGGAGGGTAGAAGTCACAACTAACGAGGAAAGATAATTATACACCTGACTGTCTTGCACCTCCAGATGCATCTCAGAGAACAAAGCCATAAGCTTCCACTCACCACTAGCCTCCTGCACTACCTATATCTAAGTCTTCCTGCTCAGTGTATCAGCTACTGCATTACCTTTAACAGGTGTATAGGCAAGCTCAAAATCGAAGGACTGTAGGTACTCAACCCACCTTATGTGCCTCAGGTTTAAGTCATGGTGAGTAAAGATATACTTGAGGCTTTTGTGGTTGGTGAAAACCACAAAATGCTCTCCCAACAGATAATGTCTCAAACAGTGCAATGCATGAACAACTGCAACCAACTCGAGATCATGCGTCGGGTAATTCCTCTCATGTGGCCTCAACTGCCGAGCCCCGTATGCAACAACTCGATCGCCCTGCATCAAAACTTCTCCCAGGCCAATCCCGGATGCATCACAGTAAACTGTATAGTTCTTCCCCTGCTCTGGGAGTATCAGGATCGATGCTGATGTCAGCCTTCCCTTCAGGTCCAGAAAATCTGTCTCGCAAGATTCTGACCAAATGAACTTCACACCCTTCTTAGTCAGAGCATTCAACGGTGCTGCTAAGCGGGAGAATTCATGTATGAAGCGTTTTTAGTTACTAGACAGCCCTAAGAAACTTTGTATCTAAAACACGTTCTTAGGCTGGTCCTAGGAAACTACTTCTCTCACCTTCTCTGGGTCTACTGCAACTCCTGTCTCAGAGATTATATGACCCAGGAAGTGAATCTGGTCCATCTAAAAGTGTCACTTTGAGAGCATAGCATATAGCCAATGCTCTCTCAGTGTACTCAATATGATCTCAAGATGGGTGGCATGGTCTTGTCGAGTGTGAGAGTACACCAAGATTTCGTCCACGAATACTACCACAAATGAATCAAGATACAGATGGAACACACGATTCATCAGAGCCATGAAAACTTCTGGCTCGTTCGTGAGTACGAACGGCATAACCGTATACTCATATTGACCATACCTACTTCTGAAAGCTGTGAGTGGTATATCTGATGGTCTAACGCGCAACTGATGATATCCGGATCTCAAGTAAATCTTCGAGAACACTCGTTCCCCATGAAGCTAATAAAAAAGATCATCTATCCTCGACAAGGGATATCGGTTCTTAACCATCAATGGATTCAGCTTCCGATAATCCACAAAAAGTCTGAGGGTACCATCCGCCTTCTTCGCAAAAAGGACCGGAGAACCCCAAGGAGAAGTACTGGTTCGGATAAAACCCTATGCCTGTAACTCCTCTAACTACTTATTGAGCTCCTGCAACTCAGGCGTGGCCATCCTATAAGGAGGAATGGACACTGGTGCTGCTCCTGGCACTAGCTCAATAGATAAATCCACCTCTCGCATGGGAGGTAGACCTGAAAAGTAGTCCGGAAAGACATCCCTGAAACAATCAAAAACTAGAGGGAAATCCATCTGACAAGTCCCATGGTCATCCAGATATAAGCTCGCAATCTGGGCTATGACTCCACCTCGCCCATGATGCTCTGGTCCAGCTTGACTCACCTGAACATCCCACTCGCCCTTGTATAGGAACTCCCTGCCCTCTGGTGACGTGAAACGCACCCTGTGACGATAGCAGTTTACAAAGGCTCGGAAGGGAACCAACCAAGCCATCCCAAGAATGACGTCATAGCTCGTCATCTCCAGGACATAGAGGTCCCAAAGGAAGTGACACCAACCAACCTCAAGGGGGAACTCCTTGTAATGACGCACACCAGCCGTCCTAGTCCCCAACAGAGTGTCTAGCATCAAGATATAAGAAGAAGTAGAAACACCGAGCCCAAGGCTTTCCACAACGGGTACAAATATAAAACTATGTGTAGCACCCGTATCAAAAAGTACGGAAGACAAGACAGAAGATACTAGAATAGTACCTCTGACTGTAGAAGGTCTGGGATCCTACTCCTGCTGGGTCTGTTGCACTGCATATGCCTGCCCAGTGCCGCAACCCTGCGACATAGCCTGGCTACCCTAAGATGTCCCACCCTGCTGCCTCTACGATCCTGGTGTCTGGATACCACGACCACGACCACCATCTCTGCCTGCACGCCCTAACGTATTCCAGTTCCCTAACTGGTAAAAAGCCACTGGTCCTTCTCCCACATGCGGAGTCTTCACAGAACCCCTCTCACTAGACACTGGTAGAAACACCCTGCAAAAGCACGGTAGATGACCCATCTTGCCCGAAGCCCGGAACTCTACTGGGTCTCGTGGACACTGCGGCATCTTGTGCCCCTCCCTGCCACACTGGTAGCACCTGACCGGTCCACCTGAAGAAGCTGCCTGGCTGGTACTGCCACCCTGAGAGAAGTCCATCTGTCTCTTCCTATTGCCAGTAGAAATAGTACCAGTAACTGGTGCTGAACCGCCCTGGCCCACAACACTAGATTTCCACAGGTTCCTCTCTGTAATCAATGCCTGGTTCATAATCACGTGTACAATAGGCAACCAGAAAACATTCACCAGCACTCAGATGTCATACCGAAGACCATCCTCAAAACGTCTGTCTCGGAACCTCTCATCACCCACCAACACGGGTGCAAAACACTGAAGCTCTATAAAACGAGCAGAGTAGTCCATCACGAACATAGCGCCCTGCTTTAGATTCATGAACTCTCAAGCTCTATCTGCCCTCAGCGTCTCGTGAAAGAAGAAGTCATAGAAGACTACCTGAAAATCTTCCCACGCCATGTCTCTGTGATGCTCTGACTAGGTGGTAACATCCCACCACCTCTTGGAGGAATCATGTGGCATATAAGTCATGAGCTTGACCCTCCGCCCTGGAGCCGTCTCAAGATGCTCAAAAATTGTCTGCATCGACCCCAACCAAGACTCTGCAACCTATGGTCCACCATCCCCTGAAAACGTAGGCGGATGCTGCTGCTGAAAGATACGCGTCGACTTGGCCATAGATGTGGCAACCTACAGTGCTCCCTGAAAGGTCTGCATGAACCGCAATATGCCTTCAAGGAACTGAGCCTCCACACCTGTGTCCGGTATAATAGCCGGTGCTGCATCAGGCTCTGCTGGTGGATCAACTGGTAGCCCATGGCCCACCATCTCTGGAGTATAATTGTTGCCGCTCTCCTGGCGAACAACTCACGGTCGTCTAGGTGGCAAGACTCTACAAGGTCAAAATCACGCCTCAAATTCAAGATTATTAAGACTGAAACAAAGGAACTACAAAGGAACAAGAGGAAGAAGGCGTTTCAAAATTGCAAAACAAGACTACACGGCGTGTACACTGACTACACGGCGTGTACTTGACTTCCTTTCCCCTGCCTGGGTCCTTCTACATGGCTAATCCACACGGCTTCCGTTCAACAAAAATACACAGCGTGTATAATATCTACATGGCGTGTATGGTGTTATTTTCCAACTGCTCGTGTCGTCTGTGACACGGCCGACTACTCGTCTTTACACTACACGTTGTGTTACACCCTCACAGGTCGTGTACACCACCCCGTTTCCCAGCCACATGGCTAACGCCACACGGTCTATCCTCGGACCAGACTACACGGCATGTCGCACAGGTACACGGCGTTTTTAGGGAAAGGTGACATTGGACCGTGTTGTTAGTTGCACAACCGAGTCCCCAGGTCACACTACACGGTGTGTCTATAACTGACACGTCGTGTTCTGTCAAGGAGTTCACCGACCCGTGTTGTTAGTTACACGGCCGGACTACGGGTCACACTACACGATGTGCATAAAAAACTACACAGCGTGTTTTACCCAAGCCCTTCCCTACACCATGTCGTCGCCCACACGGTTTGTGACACGGGATGAGACTACACGGCGTGTACTCCGGGTACATGGCGTGTACTCAAAACGTTCATTTTTCTTCTCGAACAGAAGAACACACACGGCGTGTATGAGGTCCTACACGGCGTGTTTTCTGGGTTTTCTGGATATTATGCCTCAGAAACTTCCCCGGAACCTAGAAAATACTAAAAAACAACATCTAAGTGTCAAATTCCGACCCGTGGGGGCCCATACTCCCCATGAATCAAAGTTAGACATCTTATCTGTGTTATAACCAATAACCAGTCAATGATCCACTAAATTCCGGTCAATGGGGGTCCATACTCCCCAAAAACCGAAGCTTGGCGTCCATTCTATAACCAAGCTCAAACAAACATACCATATCACAAGGTAGGTATTTATCAAGAAGCTATCACAACAACATGATTTATTAGCAAAACAACTATCACAATAACATGAGAATTTCTAATGCACCTACATGGAATGGAAACTATGCATGGCATGTGATATCTAGCATGTGACTATATGATGCATGAGACAGCATACCCTCATCTCATCGGGTTGCAACTAAATAGAACCCACAGATAAAATATAAACAGCAGAATCCAAGTGTGTCACCCAACGGTGAAAACATATCAACCGTAAAATTGCAAAATCAGAATAATGCAAAAAAAATACGAGGTAGATTGGATTTTCCCTATACACGGGTTAGCTACGCCCGGGCATAGCATATTACAAACTATCGTTCCGTCCTATCCCTGAATACGGCTCCGAATAGTAATTCAAAGAAAAGAACCCCTCTGATACCACATTGTAACATCCCGGACCTGGGTGCCACGCAACGGGTGCCCCAAGCCCAGTTCGCCACGTGACCTCAAGCGCATTTCCCCAAACACCAGAGGCTGAAGACTAGTAGCGAGGGCCCAGGTCTGATCGTGGGGAAACTATGCCCTCATTTCTCAATGTGTAGCGCAACGAAATACAAAAATAAACATACAACAAACAATGGAAGCAGTAAACATACACAACTGAAATAACTACAGCAGGGGATATAACCAACAGTATATAAGTGATGATGCTACATGTTCATGTTCTAAGAAAACAGCCAGAACATGTTATACATCAATACAGTACAATAGAAGACAAACAGAGTACATCAAAACAAGCAAAAACAGCTGGCAGCAGCATCACGAGCCTAGGCTCGGTCCCATGCCCTCCTACTCCTCAGCAACAGTGAAGTACCTGTATAGGGACTCTTTCCCCTATCTACACCTGCAGCAACGTAATCTGTTTGGGCCGAAAACCTTGACCCAAACAGGGTTTGAGAAATATATCTCAATAGGCACCGACCAAAGGCCCGTGCCCAACTGCGTGGAAGCAAGAAACAACAATGTGCAATTGTACTATGCAATAAAGTAAGCAGTACTCAAAAGTAACTAATTACATGTTATATTTCCATTTCATTATCCATTTAATCCATTTAAATATTAGAAACCACCACAGTGCATTTCTAGGTAAACAGTCCATGTCCTCAGACAAACAAAACCATACCCTCAGGTAAGCAAAATCCAACCCATAGGTATAGCCCTCAGGCGTAACAGAAATTTCCCTTAGGCGTAGGAAGTGTCGTCATTAGGCACAGAAGTCAATCCCTCAGGCACAAAAGGTTTCCCATAGGCGAAATACTATAGCCCTCGGGCTAAATAGTGCAGTGCTCTCAGGCTAATCACAACAATGCCCTCAGGCTAAATAAAAAAACTCCCTTAGGATAAACAGGTAACCGGGTCATGCCCAACAGGTAAACAAGCAGTAACAAGCAATTCCTATCAAGGCAATTCTACAATTACTACTTTGAAGGCATACCCTCAGCTATCCTGGCCAAAAGGCTAAACAGAGAAACACACCCCGGGGTTGTTCTGGATCCAAGTAATGATCCCAACTAGCATTTTAATATCATGGTTTAATAACCTATGCAATTATAGGAATTAAACATAGCCACGACCTCAGCCACACGACACCCCAACATGGGTTCATGGAACAAAAACGCAAAAACACACAACAGCTGGAAAACTAAACACAAAGCCACCTACCTTATACGCCAACAAACGCTATACCCGATCGCCGACTCCAGAAACGCCCAAGAACGACATAGATTTTACGAAGAAAAAAACTCATTCAAACGTAAATAACTTATGTTAGGAGAAGAATTGGCAAGAACGGTGCCAGGAGAGGAGAGGGATTACCCGTGCAGTTCCAAAGAGATCGTCCGAAGCCGAATCAAATTCTAGACGAATGCCCGGTGGATCTTCAAAGATTAGACCACCTCCTTTGGCTCCAAAACGGCTCAAGTGCCTCCTCTGTGAAATGAGGAGGCTACTTCCTGTTTTAAGCCAAAAAAAAAACAAAGTACAGGGCGTCTACTCCCTTTATTTAACTGTTCCTCTGGAAGCACCGCCACACTGTTCATTCGTCGACATGAGTACACGACATGTACTCCTGAGTACACGACATGTACTACCGCCCAGCTGGCGGTGACGCCACCGCCTGTCGGTTTAAACCTGCCAACTGACTATACGACGTGTAAGGTACCACTACATGGCGTGTAGTCGGTTCCTACACCCTTCATCGCCGACATGGCTACATGCCCAGTGTACTCATCCCAACACGGCCAAAAGTACACGGCGTGTGGATAAAGTACACAACGTGTAGTTCCAAAATTCATGATTTTTCTCCATTTTCCATATTTTTTCAAAAACACTTCAGGAAAAGGAAAAGAAGAAGCCCGTACCTCTAAAATAAGAACCGAGTTCTTACATCTATGAACAAATTCAACCAACTCATAGCAAAATAATGAAATATTTGATTCCACCCCATTTGATTCCAACATCGAAAAACTAGTAAAATTAAATTAAAATTTGATTCCATTATTCTTCCTTTAAATGAATTTGGATAATAATAATTATGAACATAATTCATATATCCTAAATGAAATTACTTGTTTTTATCCAAATTGTGTATCATTACATATACAAACACTTTTAGAAATTCTTTTTCTAATAACTATAAATTCTATATTAGGAAAATTCATTAAAATTCCCTTAATATTACTTTGCTATAAATTCTAGTCTGTTACCAGAACCACCAATATATACCACCATATTAGAAAAATAAATGCATAAAATTAAAACAAATAAAACCCAATGATCTATTTTCAACCCCAAAATATCTATCCTTAACTTTTATTTCATTCACAAACATAATTAAAAAAACACTATAATAAACTTGATTACAACATAGAATAACACCTAATAAAGGTAAAAAATCAACTATACTCATTAACCCAATTCACAATTCTTATAATTACTATTAAATAATCATATATATCAATATAATTCCACCAATAAAACTCTAAAAAATATTATAATCATTAATGAAAATTCAAATCACTGAAATATTTAAAATACTGATTAATAATGATTCAAACCTTGAGATATTACCTAAGAAGGTCGTAGTTGTAATGTAGCTTCCACAACAATATTTTACTAAAACTAAAGGAAAATGTATTTAATAGTAATTTATTTAATCATCTAATAGATATTATTGTTACATAAATAGACTCTATTATATATAACTAGAAAAAATACCTTCAACTTGAAATAGATAAATCTATTAAAATATCATAAAAATTTATAATCTTTTTTTCAAAAATATATTTAATCCATAAAAACAACATTACGATTCCTCATAAAATAATTTTTGATTAAACTGTAGAGAAAATCACTTCTTTTCGAAAACAAAATTCAGTCGTTAGTTGATTCATATAACAAAAAAACCTATTAATGATATCATACTCACATCCAATTATGTATTTTATAAATTTTCAAATTTTGAAACATTTAAAATTTTATAATTAATATTCTATATCATGAAATTATATATGAATACTATTGTGTGAGATATGATATGAATTATCATCATCCATTGGATATATCAGTAAAATATACGAACATAATATATCAAAGGTCATGATAGGTATCATAATTAAATATGTCATTTAAATGTTGAAAAAAGTATTTTCCAATGAAATAAAGAAAATATTGCACAAAACATGTCAATATAGATTGTTTTTTATTATATCACATAAACTGAAATGATATATCACTTACTAAAGTAATGGTAAAAATACAATAAAACCAAAAAACATAGTTAAAATTCCTTAACTTGTTTTCATATCCAGTGATTTAATAAGCCCCAAGTACAACAACCCACATTCTAGACAGTTTTGATTAATTATGGGGGCCTAATCCATATGTCAAGGATACTATATCCTCAATATCATAACTTTGTAATAACAATATTAATAAAATAACTCTAAAATTTACATAATGGAATAAATGTAAAACAAATATATAAATCATATTAAATATTGATAAATATCTAAAACAATGATGTGTAGTATCATCCTAAGAATACACTTGGGAAACACTAGTAAAAATCCCCTAAACTGGTTATATATAAAAAACCAATAATCTAATTAAAATATAAAAATTTATCAAGGTGTGTCTCTCTTTATCCATCCAATATTCAAATCCTAGCTATACCATGAACGACCGCTATCATTTATTTTATGTTTGTTTCCCTGACATGTTTTTAAA
The DNA here is from genome assembly GCA_963277665.1 of Viscum album. Lineage (NCBI taxonomy): Eukaryota > Viridiplantae > Streptophyta > Magnoliopsida > Santalales > Viscaceae > Viscum > Viscum album. The sequence goes on from OY728138.1 coordinate 1,323,313,724, forward strand.
ATTATAATATATTTATATACATGAGAAGTGTTGAGGCATAGTGTAATTATAAAGACATAAATGGATATTAAAATTATACCTATAGAATATTTGGTAATATTTTTTGTATACATGTGATACGATTCCATAACTCATGATAAAAATAAATCAATTCAATTCATCGTGTTATTACTAATAAACCATAACACCCTATTAGTTTAGTCATGTGAAAACGCTTTTTTTATAGTTTTTATGACTCAACGAAGGAGTTATTATAGAAGTTTAAGTTTAGATTTTGGATGGTGATATTGGAGTGGTGAATTTAATTTTAATATGTATAGAATTATATTGATTAAAATATAAAAGTAGTAAGAAGGAAATCAGAAGTTACCCCTTGAAAAGACTAAAAGTGTATGTGAGGATACAAAAAGGGCTTGTGTATGTTTTTCACTTTAATATATAATGAATTTTACTAGGGATTTTACTACATGGAAATTACATTAGATTCTTTAAAATATTATATAAGAGTAAAATCATAAATATTTCAGAATCACCCACTCTTTAATGGAAGTGGGAGTTATAGTGGTGGATATATTTTATCGAGCCTAGAGTTATCTATGTAGATAAAACCAGTGTGGACTCACTCTCCTTAAATACCAGAATTTGGTGTAATATGTTTCATAGGATGATGTAATATATTTTTATGGTGGATTCATTATTTCTATTGACTTGATATAATTGATTTTAATCATATTTGGTTTCCTTAATAAAACATAACCCATGTAGTATGACGAAGATTAATCCATGTAAATACTCATATAGTTGTTTTCATTTGTTTATTTCTTATGATTTAATTTATAAATTCTCAACATGTTTTGTTTTGAAGTGTGGATTATAGTTCGATGAATTAGGTTTGACATGTTTAATATGTTTTAGTACATCATTTATATCCATTCATTATAGTTCATTATTTACAACCAGAAAATTACAATGGAAATATTGTAGTGATTGGATGTTTTGTGGACCCATAAAGTGTTATCAAATATTATTTTATAGAGTTTTAGATTACTAAGACCAACCTATGGTGTTTTCATCTTTTTTTAATGACATCATTCTATGATTTATCATGTAGAAGAATTTTTCTAGGTAATTATTGATCTATATTATGTATTTTTGAATTTATTGGGTGTTCATTAGTTCTTAAAGTAATGTAATTAGGGGAACAGAAGGTATGATTGGATATGTTCAATGAAGATGATTTCATATTTTGGAAGTTTCATATAGAGAACTATGAACAATATAAATATATTGATATCTCATTATCTGGTACTAGTCAAAAATGATAAATAAAGATGAATAATAATGGCTAAATAAGAATTCACTTTTTGGTTATCCAAATGTCACTAGCCTAGAATGTGGCTTATAACATTAGTGTGGTGAAGATAGATTCAGAACATATGGAAGTCCTAACTAATATGTAAGAGAATCCAACAACAATGAATAAATTGTTCCAATTTTTGATGTTATTCTATATGTGAATATTATAAGATATGATAATAGATGATCACATCAATGACATCAACAATTTTCAGAGTTGGTATATGTGAAAGTGAGTTTTTGGGATTCAAATTGGGTTTTGGTGTTACATTCATCACTCCCAGAATCTGGGGTTGAAATAATTTCCTTAGAGAGAAACACAAGAAGTAAGAAAAATATGATTTTTTATGTTAGTAGGGATTAAATTATTACCACAATTATTTATTTAAAAGATATTTAATCATATACCAAAAATTCATGTAATGTATATGGTAACGGGAATTCCATATCATGGAGAAGTCACATGAAATGAAAAAACATAAGTCAATGTTTTATTTAGTAGTTGGATGGTTATCTAATGATTTCAAATTATTAGAGAAAATTACATCAGAAGAACGATTGTAATAAATGAAGATTCATCTATAGAATATATTGTTCAAAATGTTCATTCATACATCTAGTATCATAATATAATAATGGTATTATTCTAATTTTACCTAACTCACAGGAGAATTATATTTTAGAATATAGAATTTCATTTTACTCTACGTCTGGGAGATGGTGTTTAGGGAATTATACCTTCATAAGATATAGGAAGGATCATATTTTTATAGTATATCTATATAGATTGTGGGAAAGGGATATTATTCCATCTTGACAAAGAAAAAAATAATACTAAAGTTTCAAAAAGTGTGGCTCATACCAATGTTACGTATGAACTTAATTTTGGTGAGACAATTAGATGATACAGATTTAGGTAAAACCTTTGTGTATGGAGTGCGGATAATTATATATGGTTCTATACTGTGGCAAAAAAGTATTTAAGGGTGAAAATTTTTACCTAAAGGGAGTTTGGAATGCTTGATGAATATCTATCATGTAACTTCTAAAAAGTTATGTCATGGAAATCCGGGTCACTTGTTTGAGAAAGGGATAAAAATCCTTCATACTATAGGAATGACGAAGACCAAAACCATAGACTATAGAAGATGAAAATACTGAATCCTTTGAATAATTAGAAGGTGTATTCCCTACTAGATGATATGATTCCCAAGGATCAAAATTTTATGTTGGTTTATATGTATGTATGGTGGATATATTTAGTATGTTCTCATAAAGGGTCAATTTATTATGCTACCTTCATTAATGTTGTAACATAGGAGGTGTGGGTGTTCTTTATAAATCATAATTTTGTGGCATTAAAAAAAATAATTGATGGAGAACCATGGTTTAGAAGGCTACTTAAATAATACTAAACTGTATGAGGTCTGATAATGGTTGGGAATATAGAAGTATAGAATTTCAAAATTTTATAGTTAGAAATGCATACAGTTTGATAAGCCCATACCAGGTACCGTAGAAACAAAATCAAGGATTATATAGATTCATCCTATATTCCACAATGATTTATTGTTATAATCTATGAATTATTCATTTTAATTGGTTAATATGAGTCCATTATATTTTTTTTTGTTTGGGTCATCCAAAATCATTTTGTTATGAAAAGAAATTCTTTATAGAATTCATATATATACACATTGATGAAGAGGAAAAGGAAAATATAGAGGTTAAGCCTTGATTAAGTTACTTTATAGAGAATTTTGAGAGTTTCATTGTTATTTTAATCTTGGATAACAATGGTCAGATGTTTTTCAAAATTCATAATATGATATTCGATGAAGAGATCTTCTATAAAGATAAGAACCAAGAATATGTTTTTGATGACATAAAAATATCAATAAAATGTGATGTTTAACTAAATGTAATTTTAAAATTTAATGTTGTTTTATAAATTTTGAGGATTATATTAGTTTTAGACACAAAAAACCAACCAAAATATGTTTTATAAGTAGTTCAAGTTTCAATGGTGTTTCTAAGGCATGAAGTGATGGAATGCATGGGTACTATAAATGCTTAAGGAAGATCTCTAAATGACGAGGTTCCAGAAGATGTGGCTCTAATAGGATTTGATCTACATCAAAAAATTTATATTTCTACCTATATTTTCTGAAATTCGATTTTATAAGGAATTAACATTCACTATTTACTTTTCTTGGAAGATAGAGTGCCTGAAATCTCTGAAGAGGCTGCAAGGTGAAAAATCACAAGACAATGTGAGTTAGCAACGAGGGATGAAATAGATTCATCACATGCATTTAGAGCCTAATATATAACCTATATACTTGTTGGGAAAACCATAATTCAGAAAATAATGGTATATTGGATGAAGTAAATAATAAAATGCTGGCTATAGGAGCAAGTCAAGGCTTTTCCTAAAGGGCATTGAACAAATGAAAGGTATTTATTTTTTTAAATATTTTCTATGATTTTTAAACATATGACTATTTAATTAGTTCTTAGAATGGTTTACCTGGAAGGTTTACATATTGATCTACTAGATAAGAAGACTTTATTTTTATATATATATAGATGAAAAAATATCTATGTTGAATTCGAGTGTTTTTATGGATAAATGAAAGGAAAATATTATGTGTAAGTTTAAGATTATATTTTAAAGGTTGATGAAAAAACTTCATTATTGGAATCACAATTTTAATGCCATTATAGTATACGAAATTTTTATCTAGATAAGTATTAATCATTTCTATTACTGGACGGTTTATGATGTTGGGAGTTTCATTATCATACCTCTTATTATTGAGGAAATTAATATTGATGGTCCAGTGAGAGAATAGATTGATGAGTGGAAATAAAATTTGTCTCATAGATTCAAAATAAAGGATCTCAATCCAAAAAAATTGATTTTAGGGATGCGTATAGTAAGGTGCTTATATTCTGGAGCTTTTCAAAAAATTAGTATATCTACATCCAAAAGGTAATGGAATGTTTTGTAATGAGCTATAAAAAGTTGTTAATACACCCCTAGTCAGGCATTTTAGTAGATTAAGGGTATTTCACCTAAAAAATAAGTATAGGTTGTGTTCTTGGAAATGGTTTCTTATGAATTGAAAGTTAGAAGCCTAATTTATTCAATGGTATGTATATAGAATAACATTTCACAGGTAGTGGGATTTGTTATCATATTTATAGAAAATCCTAAAAGATAAAACTAAGAAGTGGAAAAGTGTAACCTCTAGTATCTCAAATGTTTCAAAATTATTTCTCTCTATTTCAAAATGGATTAATCAGTATTGGGTTTTCTAGACTCAATATTTGGGAGATATTAATATTCATGGAAGAGAAATATATGCTCTATGTTTATTTTCAATGGAATATATGATTTGGATTCTGCAACATAAATAAGTGGTCACACATTAATTACTATAAGAAAATTATATTAATTTAATATATGTTGTATGAAATTGGATCAAGTTAAAGTGGATGTTGGACGATCATGAAATATGTAAGAATAGTAGAGTATTATTTTTTTACTCACAAAATAAGATTTCCATAACAAAAAATCATATATTTCTATTGTAGAAAAAGAAAATTTAGTTATACTATAAATTTATTTTAATTTTATTAAATGATAAATCACTAGATTTACCAAAGATATATAGAGTTCAAAATCAAGAAAATATACTGATGAAGGGTGAAGTTGGGGATCTACTAAGGGGGGACTGTATCATAGCCAAGCTGGGATAAATTGAAGCATGGTTAGAGAACCATTTAGATGTAAAAAAATTAGGAATGAAGAAGGTTTTAATATGCTAAACATGGATGTAGTGGTGAATCCTAAAAATGATTCTCAAATGAGATATAGTAACTTCATTCGTGTAAAAATCATTTTCAGAAAGTGTTTTAAAACAAATAAAAGGATTGATTCAATAATTTTAATTTCCAATTCTGTATGGTGATGGTGGTCTAGTAGAAATTGATATTAGAATTCCAAAAGTATTACAATCATAAGATTGTATCCAAAAACAATTAATCAGATGTTATACCCTGAAAAGACTGAAGGTGGAAATATGGAGATGCATAAGACATAAGTAAGTTTTTCAATGTTGACATGTATGGATTTTTATAATGGATTTTTGGAAAATTAGTATTTAAGATTACTTAGAAACTTGTATAACAGAAAACTAAAGGAAATTTTAGATGCACACACTATTCACTAAAAGGAGGAGTTAAGGTTGTTGAAACCGTTTTTCAAGTGACTTATTACCCATGAATAATTGATCGAGGTGTATTAAATATCAGAAAATATTAGACAATGGTGGAACTCATTGAATCAGATAGTATATAATATTTATTTATGGTGGATTAATTTTTCATATAGTCATGATTGAATCGATTTTAATAATTCTCCATTTCATTGAAAAAATAATTTCAATTATACCACATATAGTATGACCATGTATAATCCATGTAAATTCTCATGTTATTCTTTTTCTATTTTTATTTAATTATTTATCCTATGGAATTTATTGTGTGGTTTTATCTTGAAGTGTGAATTACAATTTGGGGACACAAATGTGGTATTTATTCAATGTTTTGGTATATAGTTATCATGATTTCATTCTTGTTCATTATTTCTACCCAATATGTTTAAAAGGATAAGTTATGGTGATTGACATTTTTGTGGACCCAATACACCCAACATGTTATACTATATAAAACTTAATTTTATCAATCATACCATTATATAAATGTTTTATTCTTGTAATTAACCACTAATGGGACCTATATTCCAACCCCATTTGAATACAATGAGCTTATTCTTTAACTACCTTATATAAAATTGATTCTTTGCATTACTGTCCCCAACGACCACATTGTTGAGCCTGATAATCATGTAATTGAACTAATAATCTATTGCTTAACCTAATGGTATCACACTAAACCCAATGATTTATCACAAACATGAAAGTTCATTCACTAACCCCATTTTTCTTATATTGACTCAAATGATCTAACATAAAACATGATAGTGATGTACTTACCCTAATGATTTCATATTCACCCCATGAGTTTATCTCTAACCCCAATGGTCTCAAACATACCCTAATGATGTAATGCTTACCCCAAACATGTCACATCGATACAAATTTGGACAATGTATAATGATTCATGATTTTTTATCATAGAAAAAACAATAAATATAGTGAAAAGTGAAGTGTTAGCCAACACACACTGGTGCATTTCTACATGAAAACTATGGTAAAACAATCAGCCCACTCCTATAAGAGATATATTTATATATTTTCCCACATTATCATACATTAGTCATATGTGGTTATTTAATAATTAAATTCTTATTTTTATCCCATGGATCCTTATGAAGACACATCAACGACACACCCAAATTCAATCATACCCTTGGAAGAATAATCCTTCCAACCACAACAAGTTATAAACATATAATCATTAATATTTAAAGCCCTAGGATCTCATTTTATAATCCCATAAGATTGGTTCCCAATCATCATGCATTTTTATAAACATTAATCACACAAATAAGTTACTACATATTGTAAAGGTCTCCTAGATGAGTCAAAATGGAAGCATCTCCCATTAAATAACATGTTAAAACAACTCTGATTATAAAAAACAAACACAAATGGAATAAAAAACCATTATAAATTATGTAGATGATTTTTATATTTATAAAACTATTTCAATATTTTATGCAATAAATTGAAGTGATTTTTAGTCATTTATAAAGAAAATAACACTATTTTAAATTAGGAAAAGGTCCATTTTAGGATAAATAATGAATTTTCTTGTAAAAAAATCATGAGAGAAAAATGATGTTGATCCAACCAATAATAATAAAAATTTTTAATATCTAATATAGAGTATATTAATGAAATTAACTCTATTCAAAGTCATTCCATATAGTATCAAAATTTTGTTATTGATTCATCAAAAATTTAAGGGCACGTAACTCACTTGTATTTTAAATATATTGAATTAATTTATAAATATACATATGATGAAGCATTTAATTATTTAAAGAAATTATTAGTATAGGAATATATGATAATGAATTCAAATTAGAGGCCCTATAATAATTAATATAAATTGACAGTGATTATGTACTATATGAAGCTCTTATCTAAATAGTTAATAATGTTTTACATCTAATATAATATCCAAGTCACTCAATGAATGTAACTTATGTACATTGAATAACTATAAAAAATTTATTAATATTATGTTTTCTTTTAATAATCTAGGTCATATATCTTCACTTTAATGTAATCCTACATAAACCATTATAAAATACAATAATTTATAAACAAAAATGTACTCCAACCCTTAATTAATTTTATTGGTGATTTGATTAAACTAATTTAAGCATAATAATTATGGTAAAAATTATAGTAAAGATTCTATGGAGAACCTCATTTCTAGATTAATTTTATTATGTCAAGAAAATTTTTAAGATATATAAATCATAAAATAATTTAGAAATAAAAAACACTTTATTATAAGATAGGTAGAGAACCCTTTTTTATTATATTTTGTACTTCCTAGATGTAGGAGTGCTAAAAAATCTCATCCTCGATGAGAAGATGTTTTTTTCTAGTGATAAAACATTAATATTGACAAGACCCATTTTTTTATGTCATGTGAATATGGGATCATAAAAAGGTATATACCAAAGGAAAATATTAAAATCATATAAGAGATGAGGCATTAATCCATTGTTGGGTGACACCATAGTACTGCTAGGATAACAACCAAATTTCTTAAAAGTTATTTTTTCTATCTGATATTCCTTCATAAAACCAAATTTTTTTTTAAAAAATAATTTTAGTGATTCCAATATATGGTAACCAATATAAAATGAGATAAAATGATTCAATAACCATTCAGGTAATTTTTATATTTTAATTTTCTGATAATTGACTCCATGTGGTACTCACTTTCATCACATGAATGTATAAAAACTTTATAATTAATTTACTATAGTTCCATGTTGGTAGAGACAAAAAAACTAAATGTTTAGAAAAAATGACAATAAATTTATTAAAAATAAATATTTTACCTATAATATAATTCTAATGGTCTTTATTAGTGATTGGTGGACTCACTTTTTAAATTACATTACGATAGGAGTATTAGAGAACCATGTTGTCTTTTATTATACTGGGATACTATATAACATCAAAAGTAATTGAAAAGTAAATGTATAAAATTTAAAACCATAGACATTCTAGAGAAAATATTAAATCATATTTAAAAGTATATGTATGAAAAATTATATGATACCTTGTGAACATAAACAACTTCATAGAAAACAATGATTGAGATGTTCCCATTCAGGTTGGTATATGGGACATCGTGTCTCTATCTTGTTAAATTAGATTAGAAAATCATAATGAATTATCCATTATCTATGTTATAAAACTTTAATATAAAATTAAATGTTTTACTCCAAATAAATTACTTGGAATAAATTTTGTGAGTGGAATATAATAAGTAGAAGTTATATAAGGAAACAATAGAGGTGTGATATGATGTCATGATAAAAAATACTAAATTTCATCCATGAAATAAATTATTCCATTCTTTAAAAATATGATTATACATGTTTTATGGTAAACTGTGTTCATGTTGGACTAAACCTTTTATAATTGGGAGGGTTTTCCCACATAAATATGTGTTTGTAAGAAAATGTTAACATGAACCATTTAAGGAAAATGTGGAATATTTGAAACATTGTCATAAAAATTACTCATATTCATTATATCTATCATAAACATTGGGTGATAATATATATATACCTTAACATTAAATTAATTGTTTTCCTAGAGGATGCAAGTAAATATACACAATATAACAATAGTATTATGTTAAATTTTTTAACCTTTTGAGACATTTTTATGGTGTAAATATTTACATTATATACGCACTAATAAATATAATGATAATTAATAACTATGATATTTTAATTTCATGCATGAAAAAGTGTGATTTATAAGCATCAAACACATGGAAAGTGGTCATTACACATTGAAAATCATTAAAAATATAGGTTAATACTTCATTTTTTCTTTAATATTTTATTTTATTATTTATTATGAACATATTTTTTTACAACCATATATATCCAAATTCTTCATTTTTCATTATGATTGAGTATATTTGTTTAAAAAAGTCACTTTATATGTTTTACATTACATAATCTCTTGTATCATTATCATTTTGTTTAATCAATAAACACATTTATATATCAAATCATTTTATCCTAATGTATTTCTTTATATCATATGAAATATTAAATAAGCATTAGAATATATTTTTTTATAACTAATCAATGTGTATATTATATTTTTATTCCCTGTATATAACCTTTTTTTCCAATATCTATTTCATACATATGTTTCGATTTTTTTAAAAATTAAAATCACATGCAAAACAATATTACATGGACTATGTTAAAGATAATTGAGGGAGTAAATTTTGAATTTCTTAACTTATATCATATCTATTTTAGCATAACTTATGTAAAATATTTTTAATTATCTCACTTAAGTTAGGTAGAAGATTGTCTTAAAAAAACTAGATATATAACCTGATATTCTTACCCACCCACCCTCGACTAACAGTATTTAATATGTTCCCTTATTATGAATTATGTAGGTGTGGATTCAATTTCTTTTAGTTGATCATGTATCATATTAATGATAATTAATATTTATGTTTTTATGTTGGGGGGTTATGTGTAGCATTGGAATTCACTGGGAGCATCATTTTTGAGTAAATTCCATTTAAAAAGAGATAAAATTAAGAAAAAACGAAAAAATTAAACAAAAAAATGTTGTATAATAATGCTCATTTTCACTCTATAATCGCTTCTTACATTAAATTTGATTTATAGTAATGTACGAGCCTTGGAATATAAGGTATATTAATTAATTCTTTTACCATTCCTCTTGTAAATGTTTTGTTTTTTTCTTATTCATTTTTCTCTCATCCTTCAAAAGACCACATAAATATTTAATCATCATTGTATGATATAATATTTGTAGTAGATAATTGATATTCTTCAAAGTCATATAGTAATAATTGTTTTCTATGAAAATTAGAAAACTCTATATTCACATATTTTTAGTGTGAGAGTTCTGTGACTAAAGTGATTTTTTTCTACATCCATTACATATATTAAGTCTCTTTAATATTATATGTTTAGAGTAATAAGAAAACAACTTTTTGTAAATTTGTGTGACAAATAAGGTTGTTGTAATTTTTCCCATGAGAAAGAGTAATCCATTAATCATATATTTTTATCAAATATGTATTTTCATTAGAGTGGAAAAAATATTAATTGGAGTTGAGTACAAATCACCAATAGTAAGATAATATTTTATAGTAATTATTAATGATAATTTTTCTAAATTTCTACCTAAGATGTTTCAATTTATAAATTATATGTCTAATGTTTCAAAATGTGAGGATGTCATGAAATTATCTTTATGTGAGAACATATAGAGCATGTTGAAAGCATTTAAGATCAAAAAATTCATTACACAGAAGTTATGACCATGAACGTTCGGGTAAAATTCTTATCTGATATATATTACATTAACCAAGATGTAACAAACCCCATTCTCAATCTATTTAAGGGTATGTAAAAATAATTATTCCTATAATAATTGCCATAACTTATACTTTTAAAAGGACCTCCCCGAAATTGTGCAAGAAGTGCATGTAATGTTGTTTAGATGAAAATATTACTCATGAATGGGCATACAAATACTGTTATGACCATGTTTTTACCTACCATTTGACAAGAAAAAAGAGTTTATTTATGATCACATTGGACTCACAATTTAATTTTTTTATAAAATATAATCTTTAACTAAATATATTACCATAACCATATCCCCCCATAGATATATATACTAAGTGACATAATTTATGACCATATCTATAATAAATTATCATAAAACTATAAAATCTATATATAGGAGGTCCTGTAACTCGTTTAAAAATTCTAATGCATGGGGGGGGGCATGTTCGATAGACATTACCTTACATTTTCTATTTTTTAATTATTTAAATATTTGTATTCATTTTTCTTATAGAAATATTTTTATATATAAAATAAATTTTATAATTATATATACTTTCATTGAATCAAGTACTTTATTCCATTTCCTATATTCCCCCTTATTCCCCCTTTCATTTTAGAGTTGTGTTATTTGAAACTTTCTTTTTCAAAAATCACCCAATACATCTGCATATAGTAAAATTAGTCATGTTATTATTATAACCATCTTTAATATGAGTGGGTAAACCCAACATTTATTAATGTTTTGAACAAAATATGAATATTTTTTTTAAATAATACTTTATTCCATTAATAGAATTTACAATAGTTAGTAAAGTCTAGGTGAAAACTTCTAGGAGTTTTGGTGTTTGAACCTATATCATACCTCTTTATTTTATGTGAGTTTTTATAGTCTCACACATGGATATGTCTTCCTCTACATATTCGTACATCTTAAGTGACATGATTCAATGTGATGTATCTCATATAATTCAATAGTAAAACATGTTCTCCTGTGGTGTGAAATACTCAAAAAGATGTTGTCCTCTCTACAAGAGTCAGTGGAATTATCTAAAATGGTGTAAACCTCCTAACATGTGGTCCCCTTTAATGTTTTTGTTTTTATATCCAATGGTGAATCCCTAAAAACATGAAATAACATATAGAAAATTTCATGTAGAGTCTTGAAATTTATTGTGGCCCCGAAAATTTAGGGACATATGACACTTTCCATTCATGTTTTTGGCATTTCACCTATATTCATTGTAACAACCAGAAATTTTGAATAAATCTTGTTTCCTAATTTTATGAATTATTTTATTTTTATACTCAACAAAAATGTTTCATTTGATAACATGAGTATAATTAAAATGGTACTGTTGGTTTTTGACTGTTATATGACCATTGGTCAATATGACCACTGGAAACTAAACGTTTTGATTATTGTCTCTAAATACAAGTAATCTTGGTTAATTAATATAGAAAGAAGATTCGATGGCCTCACCCAGTAGTCTTGGACCAATCGAATCCCATCTAACAGAACTTGGGAAGGAGGTAGCACTACTGGGCTTTGCTCTGGACCAAACCCAAGCTGAACATCATCCTATAAAGCTAGAACGGGATCGCCTTCGCGAGAAGTTCAAACTGATATAAATTACTACTCGTGCGATGTTGGCCGAGCCCCCCTCAGATTCTCTCACCTTAGCACACCTTACACTTAGGTCCTATGCTGGTGTGATAAGGGGCTATGTAAGGAGACCGTAACTGCCTTGTGTAACCCTTTGTTTTAAATAAAAATTGGGATTTATTCTTCTGATGAATTTTATGAATTTTCAAATGACCGGATAAATATAGTATGCGTATTTTTGATGAATTTTAGAAAAAGGATATTTTAAGAATGGATTTGTAAACCTTAAATAATTGAAAATGTGTAATGATTTTCGAAAAATGGTCTTCTACAATTATGTTCAGTATGAAATTTAGAGTCTAATAAGATCAACATAATTTTTGATGAATAGTAAATTATGAATAGTGATTTTATGATTAGGATTAGTAATGTGTCCAAATGGATTAGTAATCTCACTTAAAGAAAGTATTAATATAATCTAGGCACCTTTATTAAGTAATGTGATTCAATAAAATGGTTAAATAATGGTTTCATCAATTATTATTCAAGTATTAGTTTTTTCGGGTGAATAGTGTTTTTTAATTAATAATTTAATTAAAAATATTTAGATAATTATTTTTATAAAACGGATTTAATTTTTGAACTCAGAGCACCGATATTATGCTATGGTAATTTATGGGGTTTTTTCTGAAAAAAATGAATTTTTGGTGAATAGTGTTTTTATTTAAAAAATAAATTAAAAATATTTAGAAAAATATTTTTATAAAATGGAGTTGATCTTTGTAATCAGAGCGTTGATATTTGGTTAAGGTGAAATTTTGGGATTATTCTGAGAAAGTTGAATTTTTTATGAATAGTGAAAATACAGTTTTTAAGTTACGGGTGTTTAATGACATCATTAAATGATGTATTAAGTTTTTAATCATTATGTTCGAATTATGAATAGTGATATAACGTATGAGGTGTCCCAAGTGGAGAATACCATGGGAAAATACCATGGGCAAGCCCATGGTTTTGCCAAAACCACTAATGAGGTGTCCCTTTACCATTAATGCATTGTCCCCTCACATTCCCTATAAATACCAAGCCATCCTCTCATCCATTAGACTCCCCACTCTCCCCCAACAAAGTTTTTGTCTCATTACCTCCCAAAGAATGCCTCCCATGGTGCCCCCAAGCCCTCAAGGTCCCAAAATTTGAGTTTTAAGAGTTATGTTTTAAGGTAAGGGATCCGACCTCTCTCTTTCATTTCAAGTAATCTCTTTTATGTCATTCCTTTTATGCTCCATGTTATTATGTTGGAGGATGTTATTTTATACTTCTCTTACTGCCCTTTTTATGATCATATAATGAGAGATCCCCTCTTGCTCTCATTATTTCGTTTTATGAAGTTTTAAGTGGCGCCGTTAGGCTGCCGAAATTTTTGTAACAGATTCTTTCTCCCTTCTCATTTTTCAAGATCTATTTTCATGTAAAGTTTTTCAAGTTCCTTTTTATTATATTGGGGTATGATCTCTAAATTTATCATACTGATCTTTTATGATCATATGATGAGAGACCCCATTCGATCTCTTCAATTCAGTATTTTGAAGTTTTAAGTGGCGCCGTTAGGCTGCCGAATTTTTAAGTGGTTCTTCACCCTTCTCGTTTTGAAGTTCTACTTTCATGTCAATTCATTCAAGTTCCTTTTTGTTATGTTGGGGTATGATCTCTATATCTATCATACTGGACTCTTATGTTCATATGATGAGAGACCCCATTTGATCTCTTCAATTAAGTATTTTGAAGTTTTAAGTGGCGCTGTTAGGCTGCCGAATTTTTAAGAGGTTCTTCACCCTTCTCGTTTTGAAGTTCTACATTCATGTCAATTCTTTCAAGTTACTTTTTTTTATGTTGGGGTATGATCTCTATATCTATCATACTGGAATATTATTTTCATTTTATGAGAGACCCCATTTGATCTCTTCAATTCAGTATTTTGATGTTTTAAGTGGCGCCGTTAGGCTGCCTAATTTTAAGTAGTTCTTCACCCTTCTCGTTTTGAAGTTCTACTTTCATGTCAATTCTTTCAAGTTTGTTTTTGTGATGTTGGGGAATTATCTCTATATCTATCATACTGAACTCTTATGTTCACATGATGAGAAACCCTATTTTATCTTTTCAAATCATTTTTGTTGAAGTTTAAGTAATGTCGTTAGGCTGCCGAACCTTCATAAGAGAAATCTAATTTTTGTCTTCCTTCCATGTTTTTCATTTCAAATGGTATGTATTTGAAATTTCATTACCATGATCATGTATCCTTCTTATTCTGTCCATCTACTATTTTATGGGTCATTTATGAATGTTTGACCCATTTTACCTCTCTTTTTAATGTCTTCTAAAACCTCGTAACATAGCCGTTATGCTGCAGAATTTCCGTCTGAAAATGTCTATCTCTTTTTCTAAAGTTATTTTATATTATTAAGTGAATACTAAAAGCTCTTTCTTCTAAATAGGTATTCACTTATATACCAAAATGTTCTATTTTAAATTCTGGTATTTACATACATGAGACCCACCTTCCTTTTCTTTGGGTTTTAAAGTGATGTAAAGATCATGTCTTTAAAGCAGTTTTTAAAACGTTATGATTATGAAATGAAACCCATTTATTTTATGCTATATGGGTTATTTATGAAATGTTTGATGATGATATATGTGGCTCACATGATAATAAAGGCAAATTCAAGGGTGTGCCCTGATAGCGCTCTAATGCATTGGGTAATGATGTAACCACTAGAGATTACAATTTTCACGATACCTTGGTGAATAACCTTGGTAATTTTCAAATGACACCTTGGGGATAGACCTTGGTGATATGTTCATGATTGTCTATGTTAAATGATGTATCCACATTTTCAAGTTATGAAAAATGTTATTTTTATTATGATATGCCTCCTTATTTCATTCTCATGCCTTAAAGTTCTTTTTCATGACCTTATTGAAGTATCTCAAGTTCACATGTAAAATGTTTCTCTTGTTTTCCTTACTGGGATTTTTTCTCACCCTTTCTTTTGATGTATGCTACCAGGTTATGTGATGCAGTAATAAACCTTGGATGAACATGAGGAGAATCCTTTCAAGTGTTTTAGAAGAATGTTTTATGTTTTCATGTTTAAAGTTCCTGGTTTCCAAGACACTAAACCTTAAAGATCCTCGGTTTTGTAAAATGTAATGAAAGTTTATGTGATAAAGAGGTGGTATGCTATAGTTTGTATTAAAGGGAGGTTTAGTTATTTGTGTAAATTAGGATATGAAGAATCTAGGAATAACCCTATAGAAAAGTTTAAATATAGGAAATCTTCCTGGTATTTTGGTGAGTATTGAGTAAGGGGTTTCCAAGAAAATACATCTCTGTCTGGATACGAGCAGGTAGAGGTGGCTCTAGCACAGATGTACATAGAGGTAAAACCTGAAAACACCGCTTTGAGCTAGACTCGAACGGGAACTTGTACACGACAACGGGCCTTGCTGCACTCTTGGATATGACACTCCCAGGGGATATGCTTTGCTAAATTCATAAGCTTAGTATGAACCATTATTAAAGGAACAAGGATAAAACAAAATAAAGATTCACATAAGAATATATGATCATGGATAACCAAGATTGGAACCTAGGGGATCACAAGTTAGGATATACTTTTATTCTACATGTTTATCCTTTTATGCTTAAATTTTCCTTTCCATGATTATTAGCTATGTAAATAATCCCCTAATTATAGTTTCTTTTCTTAATTAATGGCGGGAAATGGAAGAACATGTCCCAAAAACCAATGTGATAGGAAATGTGATGATTGTCGTATTAATACGACAGAGGTGATTAGGGGAATAAAAGATGATTATTATTTTGGAATACGTTCACTATTTTAGGGACCCTATATGATCGAGGTAAATATTTTACTATGATATTTTCATTGAGGAGTAAGGTTGAATTATATTTTGATGAATCGATGAATTTATGGTGGACTTATAGTAATTTAGGTTACTTATGGGAATGATTATCCTATCCTGGGTAAAATATGTTTAGTTTAGATAATTTTGTTATAAGATGTTAGGAGTGGTTGATGTTGTTTGGATATGAACAATGAAGTTTATTTTGGAAGACTATGTTATCAAAACCTTCTTGTATTTGGGTTTCAATCTTAGTTTGGTTTATTTTGAGGAATTTTAAGGACCGTTATTTATGGGATGGTCTATGATGAAATTTGGGTATTACCATGGAACATTGAAGATTTAAAATTAGTTTCCATTCCTATGGGATTCTTCCTTTTTGAAGAGTTGTTTAACCTTACCCTTTTTATTTTTTTGGATAATATTTAAAGATAGAAGAAATAGATAGTTAATCTTTTGTGGATTATGTGATTCTCTGGAAGATGATTCTTGTGTTTTGATGAGACCAAGTAGTTTTGAATGCTCATCGTTTGGGAGAAAAGATTAGTTTTGGTAGAAACGTATTAAAGGGTGAAACTCTACATGAAGGTAGATATATTTCCTTATGTTTTTGTTCTATGTTGTAAATGAATTCCTCAAAATTATGAAAAGGAATGTAAAACAAAAACGTTGTTGGTTTAGGTTTCCTACTAGGTAATCAAATATCGTTTACACACATCATAAGTTTGGGATTTTCTTATGGTTAACTTTCTCCTAATCATGTTCTCTGTCACTCTCCCTCAGAACATGACCCTTTGTTTTCTCCTCCATGTCCATGTTTTCCTACATGTAATCCTAGTGTGGACTAACTCGGGTGACCTTCATACTTCCCTTTCTTTCATTTAAAGTAATAGTTTTACTGACTCCTTTTCCGATGTGGGACTTTCAATGAAATTTCAAAACCTAATTTTAAAAAATTGTGAGGACGCAATTTCTTAAGGGGGAAAGATTGTAACAACCCGAAATTTTGAAAAAATCTTTTTTCCTAATTTTATGTGTTATTTTATTTTTATACTCAACAAAAATGTTTCATTTGATAACATGAGTATAATTAAAATGGTACTATTGGTTTTTGACTGTTATATGACCACTGGAAACTAAACGTTTTGATGATTGTCTCTAAATACAAGTAATCTTGGTTAATTAATATAGAAAGAAGATTTGATGGCCTCACCCAGTAGTATTGGACCAATCGAAGCCCATCTAATAGAACATGGGAAGGAGGTAGCACCACTGGGCTTTGCTCTGGACCAAACCCAAGCTGAACTTCATCGTATAAAGCTAGAACGGGATCGCCTTCGCGAGAAGTTCAAACTGATAGAAATTACTACTCGTGCGATGTTGGCTGAGCCCCCCTCGGATTCTCTCAACTTAGCACACCTTACACTTAGGTCCTATGCTGGTGTGATAAGGGGCTATGTAAGGAGACCGTAACTGCCTTGTGTAACCCTTTGTTTTAAATAAAAATTGGGATTTCTTCTTCTGATGAATTTATATGAATTTTCAAATGACTGGATAAATATAGTATGCATATTTTTGATGAATTTTAGAAAAAGGATATTTTAAAAATGGTTGTGTAAACCTTAAATAATTAAAAATGTGTAATAATTTTCGAAATACGGTCTTCTACAATTATGTTCAATACGAAATTTAGAGTCTAATAAGATCAAATTAATTTTTGATGTATAGTAAATTATGAATATTGATTTTATGATTAGGATTAGTAATGTGTCCAAATGGATTAGTAATCTCACTTAAATAAAGTATTAATATAATCTAGGCACCTTGATTAAGTAATGTGATTCAAGAAAATGGTTAAATAATTGTTTCATAAATTATTATTCAATTATTAGTTTTTTCGGGTGAATAGTTTTTTAATTAAAAATTTAATTAAAAATATTTAGATAATTATTTTTATAAAACGGATTTCATTTTTGAACTCAGAGCACCGATATTATGCTATGGTAATTTTTGGAGTTTTTTCTGAAAAAAATGAATTTTCAGTGAATAGGGTTTTTATTTAAAAATTAAATTAAGAATATTTAGAAAATTAGTTTTATAAAAATGGAGTTCATCTTTGTAATCAGAGCGTTGATATTTGGTTAAGGTGAAATTTTGGGATTATTCTGAGAAAGTTGAATTTTTGATGAATAGTGAAAATACAGTTTTTAAGTTACGAGTGTTTAATGACATCATTAAATGATGTATTAAGTTTTTAATCAATATGTTCGAATTATGAATAGTGAGATAAGGTATGAGGTGTCCCAAGTGGCCAATACCATGGGCAAATACCATGGGCAAGCCCATGGTTTTGCCAAAACCACTAATGAGGTGTCCCTTTGCCATTAATGCCTTGCCCCCTCACTTTCCCTATAAATACCAAGCCATCCTATCATACATTCGACTCCCCACTCTCCCCCAACAAATTTCTGGTCTCATTACCTCCCAAGGAGTCCTCCCATGGTTCCCCCAAGCCCTCAAGGTCCCAAACATTGAGTTTTAAGAGTTATGTTTTAAGGTAAGGGATCCGACCTCTCTCTTTCATTTCAAGTAATCTCTTTTATGTCATTCCTTTTATGCTCCATGTTCTTATGTTGTAGGATGTTATTTTATACTTATATTACTGCCCATTTTATTTTCATATAATGAGAGATCCCCTATTGCTCTCATTATTTCGTTTTATGAAGTTTTAAGTGGCGCCATTAGGCTGCCGAAATTTTTGTAACGGATTCTTTCTCCCTTCTCATTTTTCAAGATCTATTTTCATGTAAAGTATTTCAAGTTCCTTTTTATTATGTTGGGGTATGATCTCTAAATTTATCATACTGATCTTTTATGATCATATGATGAGAGACCCAATTTGATCTCTTCAATTCAGTATTTTGAAGTCTTAAGTGGCGCTGTTAGGCTGCCGAATTTTTAAGTGGTTCTTCACCCTTCTCGTTTTGAAGTTCTACTTTCATGTCAATTCTTTCAAGTTCCTTTTTGTTATGTTGGGGTATGATCTCTATATCTATCATACTGGACTCCTATGTTCATATGATGAGATACCCCATTTGATCTCTTCAATTCTGTATTTTGAAGTTTTAAGTGGCGCCGTTAGGCTGCCGAATTTTTAAGTGGTTCTTCACCCTTCTCGTTTTGAAGTTCTACTTTCATGTCAATTCATTCAAGTTACTTTTTGTTATGTTGGGGTATGATATCTATATCTATCATACTGGACTCTTATGTTCATATTATGAGAGACCCCATTTGATCTCTTCAATTCAGTATTTTGAAGTTTTATGTGGCGCCGTTAGGCTGCCGAATTTTAAGTGGTTCTTCACCCTTCTCGTTTTGAAGTTCTAATTTCATGTCAATTCTTTCAAGTTCGTTTTTGTGATGTTGGGGAATTATCTCTATATCTATCATACTGAAATATTATTTTCACATGATGAGAAAACCTATTTGCTCTTTTCAAATCATTTTTGTTGAAGTTTAAGTAACGCTGTTAGGCTGCCGAACTTTCATAAGAGAAATCTAATTTTTGTCTTCCTTCCATGTTTTTCATTTCAAATGGTATGTCTTTGAAATTTCATTACCATGATCATGTATCCTTCTTATTCTGTCCATCTACTATTTTATGGGTCATTTATGAATGTTTGACCCATTTACCTCTCTTTTTAATGTCTTCTAAAACCTCATAACATAGCCGTTATGCTGCAGAATTTCCGTCTCAAAATGTCTCTCTCTTTTTCTAAAGTTCTTTTATATTATTAAGTGAATTCTCAGAGCTCTTTCATCTAAACAGGTATCCACATATATACCAAAATGTTCTATTTTAAATTCTTGGATTTACATACATGAGACCCACTTTCCTTTTCTGTGGGTTTTAAAGTGATGTAAAGATCATGTCTTTAAAGCAGTTTTTAAAACGTTATGATTATGAAATGAAACCAATTTATTTTATGCTATATGGGTTATTTATGAAATTTTTGATGATGATATATGTGTCTCACATGATAATAAAGGCAAATTTAAGGGTGCGCCCTGATAGCGATCCAATGCATTGGGTAATGATGTAACCACTAGAGATTACAATTTTCACGATACCTTGGTGAATAAACTTGGTAATTTTCAAATGACACCTTGGGGATGGACCTTGGTGATATGTTCAATATTGTATATGTTAAATGATGTAGCCACATTTTCAAGTTATGAAAAATGTTATTTTTATTACTATATGCCTTCTTATTTCATTCTCATGCCTTAAAGTTCTTTTTCATGACCTTATTGAAGTATCTCAAGTTCACATGTAAAATGTTTCTCTTGTTTTCCTTACTGGGCTTTTTTATCACCCTTTCTTTTGATGTATGCTCCCAGGTTATGTGATGCAGTAATGAACTTAGGATGAACATGAGGAGAATACTTTCAAGTGTTTTCAAAGAATGTTTTATGTTTTCATGTTTAAAGTTCCTGGTTTCCAAGACACTAAACCTTAAAGATCCTCAGTTTTGTACAATGTAATGAAAGTTTATGTGATAAAGAGGCGGGATGCTATATTCATATATCATTCTTAGTTATCCCCCTTAAATGTAATCAAACTAGAGTGCCATAATTTTATAAAAATATTTTCATTCAAATATTTTTGAATAAATATCCCCCTATGATCAAGATATATATGAAATATTATTATTAATTTAATTGAGTTTCAAGGATTTTGACAACATATTTTCCTATATATGAATATAGTGTAATATGCACCAATACTGATATGTGATCACCATACAATGGGACCCTTTACAGAATCATTGAAGAATATCTTATGGTGTGGGTTCATGATATATGTCCAATACATGTTATAATAAATTTAAATAACTCAAATGAATTGATGTAAAGTCTCACATACCATCAAAATAGTGTGTTTATAGGGAACTATTTTATTCCCCTTCAATAGGGTTACCAATTATCAAAGATACATATGGTAACAAAAATATTTAAAAAAATCAAATCTTGAGAGGAAATACAAGTTGTTCATTTTATTATTACAAGTAAACAACCATTTTTGATGACCCATTTTAGTTGGATATCTTAGTATCCCTATAGTTAAATCAATATTGTAATGTAAAAACCAAGGATTCACAAAACCTGTGCCCTAAGTTAGTGGGTCACGTGGCCTCATGTGTGCCACCCAGTACACTAGAGGCTACCGACTAGTAGAGATGGTTCAAGGTGGTATCATGGGGAGGCTATGCCCTCATACCAAAGTAACATAATAGAAATAATGAACAAACAAGATATATTATAAGTATAATATAAACAGACACTATAATGACATGACTAGTAACCCACCCTAGAATAAGAATACAATATTATTAAACTACATAAGCATTAATTTCCAATCTAATATAGTAGTATCAAAAGCTAACTGGATGATCCATATACAATATGATTTAATGGCATGAAAATATAATTAAGGGGAATAAGGTAATGACATATAAAAGATGATATACAAAAATACATAAAGGTTAAAAGATTACTCCACTAGAATATCGAGCATGTGCTCAGTCCTTTACTCCCACATTCCAAGCCAAAAGTAAAGATATCAAATATATAGAGCATGGAACTTTCACTTATCCTTACTTATCAACAAGAAATCTAGTTGGGAACCAAAGTGTCTATGATAATGGTGTGAGGTAAAATCATAGTAAGACACTACGAATTGTGCCATGAAGTAATCGAATTAGTATAAATAGAAACAATAGTTTTTGAGAAATAAAAAGAATAAATGATGCTGAATAAATAATCACCAGATGGATTAGGTTCCTATAAGACACCTAGAGGCTCTACCTGCTTTAGCTCATATTGGAATGAGTTTGATCTGTAACCATGTATATAGTAATAACATATATATATATAGTATAGTTATATAATTTATCCACCTATACATACTATGTATGTGCGGATGTAAGTAAGTATATACCTAAATACAAGGAGCTGAATGGATCGAGGTGGAAATCAGGAATCTATAACCAGTCTAAAGGGGTTATACACTCCAATAGAGGATACATTCTATAAATATCATGATGAATGTGGATCATCATGATCAACACTCGAGATATGTTGGGAGATATTTCATGAACAACAACAAAAATATAGGAACATGTAATGTCATTCCCATCACCCAGATAATAGTATAATGGTGAGAGACACCATGCTTAACACCCGATATAAGTGATAGTGAAATGTCATGTTCAACAAGTCCATTAACCATCACTCCACATCCAATATCAATGGACTAATAATAATAATAATATAATGTCTAATCTTTTAAAATAATTTTAATCAGTCCAAATATATATAATGGTCATCACATATCATATTATCCATATAGTAAGGCATGAATCAGTATGAATAAACTTTCCACACTTTATCAATCTTTCAGATTAATCCATTAAATTCACATTATAATATGTATAATAAGAGGCATGGATTTTCCAACAATTTATATTCAAATTTAATAATCCATTAAATACATATATATAAGGAAAATTCTAACCAAGGTATTCCAATTCAATTTCAATTTTCAACCAAGAATTTATAAGGTTCGCATATAAATTAGGGAAGATACTTCAATGGGAATATTCCATCACATAAAAAATTGAAATAATTAGGTGGTGTTTTGACCCTTAAACAAGTATATAATTTAGGTAAAACCATTTAGATAATACAAACAATTATCTTTGAATGAGGTCAATATCCTCTAAGAACATAGTAATGTTCAACGAGAGTATAACAACATGTGTATATCTAATTATTATCCAATAAATTATTTTAAGGTTATATGTGGAAATCCAAAACAAGAGACACAAAGAAAAAGATATGAAAACATCATAAATCATATGAAAAACAAATAGACCACCTACTATAAGGCTATAGAAGAATCATTGTCCTATATTGACTTCAAATTCAAAGTATTTTTGAAGAAAAATAAATAACAGTCAAACTCCCTAAAAATAGAGAAATTTATCTTGTGCCGAAATATTTCAAGATATGATAAGAGAAACATAAATACTATGTAGTAGAATTTGAGAGCATACATCTATCTATTCAATGTTTCTAAAGGTATGCGATTTGGAGTTTCGATCTAGTAGATATCAAGATTCCTTGATTAGGAAAAAACGAAACCCACGAGAGAATAAGGGAGGTGACATCAATTGAAAATGGGAGGAGGAATAAAGAAATTATATATTTATGTAATTAAGGTATAATTAGTAATTGCACACTCAAAAATAGGGGGTCAGAGTTTGGACACAAGGTTTTTCCAAACCAATAACCAAACTTGCTCACCTTCCTATCTATGAATGGACCTCCCATGGTTAAGGTGCATGATTTTCCTAAACATGCACAATCCAAGTAAAAAAACCCACAGTTAATGTTATCTAAAATCTTACACTACCATATTCCTTGGGTGGAAAAATAGTAGAGAAACTATACCGCCCTACTACTAAAAAAGTTTCTCTCATAGTTACCCAACCTAGTTAGTACAAATGGTATAATATTTATATTCCCTGCACTTTTCCCCAATTCTCTGAGATTTGGGTTTTCAACAACCCGAAACACTTATGAAATATTCCTTAGGCCATAAACCATATTTACTGTGATTAAACAGATGATTTAAACTAAAAAATCAGTCATGACTTCAAGAAAATATGGGTTATTACAACCACCCCCATTAAAGAAACTCATCTTTGAGTTGAAATTATGAGGGTAATGAGGTATCATCCATGGAAAGTTCCATCCACTGAGCATGTATATTAGCTTCCTGCTCCCATGCCTCATTATGTACTAAGTGGTACTGCCATAGTAATAGTACTAAATGAATTTTCCTTTATCGGGCCATCTTCATGCTCCAATCAATAATATACATTAGATACTCCTTGAAAGAAGTATCTATCTCTACCTCAACCTCATCATATTGTAATACATACGATGTGTATAGATAATACCAAAGAAGATATGATATGTAAAAGACATCATGCATATACCGGTATCTCTTAGGAAGTGCTTATTGGTGTTCCAATATTCCGATCCATTTCATAGCCTCAAAGGGTTCAAAAAATTGAGGAGAAACATTACCCTTCATTATAATACATTAAATTACCAACCACGGTAAAACTCACAAAAAAAACTGATCTTCTACCTCAAACTCACGAGGTCATCGACATCTATTGGCATATGACTGATGTCTGAAATGAGTTGCCAACATGCACTTCTTGATCAACTGGACCTACTCTGGAGTATCCTAGATTGTGTGTGGTCTAAGAAATGCTTCCTCCCCTACCTCTAGCCAAAAAAGAGATGAATGAAAAGGACCACCATATAGGGATTCAAAAGGATCCATCTTAATGGTATTCTAAAATATGTTATTATAAGAAAAATCAATAAGGGGTATGTGTTTATCCAAATAACCATCGATGTCTTGGAAACATGCATATAACATGTTCTCTAACACCTAAATTGTATGATTTTTGTGTTAGTTGGATGGAGATAGGCCATGATCAGAAACACCTATGTACCCAAGGCCTTCTACAACCCATTCAAGAATTGATATATGAATCTAGCTTCTCTATTAGAAATTATAAATCTTAAAGATCCATAGAGACATATGACCTACCAAACATATAGACTCCATAGATAATCTAATGAGAAGGCCTTTCACATTGTTAAAAATGTGTGGACTTCCTAAAATGATTAATAACTACCCACATTGTGTTGTTGACCTTACGCGATCTAGAAATAATAGTCAGGAAATCTAGGGAAACATCATCCCATTTTCTCTGGGGAATGGACAAGTATCTGTAAAAGTCGTGATAAAGGATAATATTCTTCCTCCACCTGTTGATTTTTTGAACATCATGTATCACAAAAAGAAATATTTCATTTCATAGAAGGATGCCAATACAAGATATTTAAGCCTTGATACATCTTGGTGACAGTGGGATGTACTACCTAGGATGAGACATTAAATTCTTGCATTAGCTCCTCACTGATGTCTTTTGGGACCCAAAATCACTGAAAAAGCATAAAGATTCATTCTTATGTATTTTCCGACCAGAAGATGAATCATCATCTATGATACTCTCATTTAGGATTAGTCCTTTAGGATTAGATAGTTGTCTCTTTCTCACCCACTATAGAAGGGTAGAGGTGACTTCGAAATCTTGTAGGATAGTCTATCCATGATCCTCCTTAACCTCAACAGGAATCTATGAGAAAATAGACATGAGATTATAATCTCCATTGGCCTCCTGAACCATATGTATTTTAGTCCTCTAGCTCAGAAAATTTTCTACTACATTTCCTTTTCTTGAAAAATAGGTAATCTCAAAATCAAAATATTGTAGGCAGTCAACCCATCTATGCTACATGAGATTCAATTCATACTGTGTAAATATTTAATTGATTATTCTATGGTCAATGAATACTAGAAAACATTTTTCATGTAATTAGTGTCTCCAATGGTGTTTGTCATGAACTAATGTATCTATCTTGAAGTCATGTGTTAGGTAGTTTTTCCCATGAGGCCTCAACTGACGAGACCCATACAAGATAAATTGCTCATCCTACATCAGAATAGTTCTATTCCAATACATGATGCATCATAGTAAATAGTATATCCTTTTCCTAGATCATGAAGAATATATATAGATGCTAAATCCAATATAACATTCATCTCCTAAAAGGTTGATTTACAAGCTTCTCAACAAAGGAATTTCTACCCATTTTAGTCAAGTCCATAAGCATGGGCTTCAAGGAATGATAAATCTTGTATAAACATTCTGTAATACATGGATACACCAATTAACTCTATGTATCAAATATTCTCTTGGAATTATCTAAGGAATAAACATCTCTCACTTTATATAGGTCTAACTTAACTCATAACTCTAAGATAATATGACATAGGAAGTGGTCATTGTTAATCCAGAAGTGGATTTTTCTAAGCTTATAATAAAGTTGATACTCTATCTTTGTGGTCATGATAATATCAAGATAGTTGTAATGGTCATATTGAGAACATGAATACAATTAGTTTTCATCTATAAAGACTACTATAAATGAATCCAGATATTGGTGGAAAATCTGATTCATTTAATCCATAAAAACAATAGGCCAGTTTGTGAGACCGAACGACTTAACTAGGTACTCAAAAAGACATTACCTACCAATGAAAGTTGTGTAAGGTATTTTGGAATACCTAATACTCTCCTAACTATAGGATGAACTTAAATAACTATTTGAAAACATTCTTTATCCTTAGTTCTAATCAAAAAGGTATTCTATTTGGGGTAGTGCACACCGATTCTTGACCACAAACTGGTTCAATAGTCTATAATTCCAGAAGATCCCTATGGAATCATCCACCATCTTGGAATATGGACCAGTGAACCCCATTGAGAAGTATTGGGGGTATATAAATCCTTTATCCTTGAGATCCTCCAACTACTTATTGAGCTCTATATGCATCATTGGTGGCATCTTATAAGGATGAATGTTCACTAATGATGCTCTTGGAAGTAGATCAATAGTAAATTCTACTTCTCTCACTCAAAGGGACCCAAAAAATCTGTCATGGAAAAGGTATTTGAAATAATCACACAACGGAAGGAAAAAATCTGGTTGTAACCCCAGATTAACTATGTAGAGACATGAAATCTAACTTTTCACTCCTTCTAGCCTGTGTTTCTTGGTTCCATCTCATGTTGCATGATCATACCATTCTCTCTTATGCCTCTTCCTACTTACCACTAGTTATGTAACAATCAGCCTCTAAAAATAGTAGTCAATATGGGATTCATAGGGAATTAGCCATTCCATCCAAATAAGTACATCAAACTCTCTATTTTCGACAACAAAAATATTCCACATGAAGAGATATCTACCTATATCAAGGGTAAAATCATTACAACAACATGTTCTCTATGATCAGATACCCAACCGTTCATCAACCGTCATCAAGGCATAGAATAGTTCTATATCATGTTCAAGAATCTTAATGAATTACTTGGATATAAAATATTGTTACATTTATATGTCCAATAAACCATAAACCACAGTAAAGGCTATTATAATAGTATCCCATATAGTAGAAGTGACGGAAGTCTACTCCTTCATCATGTGATTCACTAAATTTAACTATCCCATACAATATCCCTAAGTCATTTCCTGAATTCCATGAGAAAGAATACTCTTCTATCGCTGATAATCCTGATTCTTTGTATCTCTCCCTAGACTGGCACCTCAGCTTGAGCAGCCGATGGTATTCAATCTTATTGTCTGATGAGATACTACTGGCCGCTCATTAGAATATGAAATTGTTGTAAATCCCCGCTCTATTGGAACAGATGGAAAGGTTATGGGGATGCACTGGATATGTTGTATTGTTACACAACCTCTATATTCTGCTGGATCTCATAAAAATTGGGGTTTATTATGTCTTGTCTTCCCGCACTAGTGACATATCAGAAAGATGTAAGTATGAGGATACTTACTTATTCTACCCCTTTGAGAAAGCTCTAAGAGACACTTGCATCCTATAAAAGAACCACCCATAGATATAGGTATTGAATCACACTTATTCCCAATGTATTCTTCCATCAAATTTATCTCTATGATATGGGATTCGTAGAATATCTCTAAAATAGCATTGAACCTGAAATCATTGACCTATGGTTTGATGGTGTATACTATCCCATCCTCAAACCACCTCACATGTATAAAATCATCATCGGATATAGTCAGTGAAAAATGTCACATCTCATTAAAGAAAGAATAATACTCCATGAAAGATATAGATCCATACCGAAAGATCATAAACTCTCTATCTTGATCTACCCTATGTGTATGGGGAAAGAAATAATCATAGAATATTATCTTGAAGCCCACCCAAATAATATCTCTTTATCGATCATATTGGATAATAATATCCTACCATCACTGGGCAGAATCTCATATCATATAAGAAGAAAGTTTAACCCTCCAATCTAGAGGCATATATAGATTCTCAATGATATAAATAATGGACTTCTTCCTTGACACCGTAGAATTAGGTCCCCGAACCCTTGAAAATGTGGGAGGATGTTTCTTTTGTATCTACGATGTCAACTCTGCCATAGTTCGGGTAGGTCAAGGAACACCTTTCAAATTATGCAACATACTATGAAATCCATCTCAGGATTGGGTGTTGGTGCCTATATCAGCAATAAGAATAGGTTTCATAGGTGGAACTATATAAGGAATCACTGGAGACTTAAGGCCCACCACCTCTAGAGCATGGTTGTCACCGCCTTCCAAACGTACGACATGTGGAAATCATGGATGCATTGTGCTACAATGCTGAATGCATGCATCATAAGAGATCATAATATTCAATTTATCATAGATAGATATTTAGGACAGGTAGAGGACTTCCTAAAAAAATATTACCCCTCTTAGTCTTCTAAAAAATAAATGTCTAAGAGATAAGAAAAAAACAAAACATCTTATGATAATGTAAGAGACACCCTCAATTACCCAATAATTGGTTTGGTTTGGTTCAAGGTCTCATATCATTCAATAGTTGTTCCATTATATAGAATTTTGATTTCATTGTATAGAGTAAAAAACCCTTTACATTACAATTAGATCCCCATTTAGTTGTAACTACTTTCTTTTAAATATTTAATTTCATTTGAGTTTGTTGTCTCATATAAATATATATGTATATCCTGGTCCAGAACCATTAGGTCCAGAACCCACAATATTGTATAACTTTCTAATTAAAGGTTCTTCATCAATATATGTCGGAAAGAACCATTTGGATTGATGTATCCACACTAATTATTCCAATTATATTATTCCAACAAGAAATGAAAAAACATTTCTTTATAAAAAAAAATAAGGAATAAATATATGCAATAAGAAAATTTAAATTGAAAATAAATATGTCATGATATTATTTATGGAAAATAAATACTATTGTGCCAATAATGATGCATGAACTAATAAACCTTCATTTTATTAGTCCTAGGAAAATTAAATATCATTTCAATTACACCAATGTTAATAACATCATAAGATAGGTGCATAACCCAATGATGCAGTCGTATTAACTTTAATAAGAATAATCAATAACTACAAAATTTCATCCTTAGTAATTTGAGTTTTCCTTATGCATGGGATATCTATGGCCATGAATAGGCTCATTACAAATTTTTTTCCCTAATCTCCTATATAACACCCAAAAAATAAGACAAAAAAAGAGATGCACCTCAAATATAACTTTGTAACATCCCAACCCGAGATCCACTTGACTCATTCCTTGAGTTTGTGGGTCACATGGTCTCAAAAGTTCCTCCTCATACACTTGAGGATTCTGAATAGAAGAGAGGGTTGAATGCGGTATAGCAGACAGACTATACCCTCAAGTTATAGGGTAATATCATATATAATAAAAAAATGGAACAATAGAATTATAATATAAATAAATAGTATAACTATAGGACCAGTAACTGACCATAGAGGGAGAATACAATAATAATAAACTACATAAGCTTAAATTAATCAGAAAATGTAATAGTATCAAAACCAATAGTCTTATTCATATATAAGATAATATCCTGGAATAATGATATACAGAAAGGGAAATAGGGGATAGGAATACACAAAATTCTATACAAAATTAAGAAAGGTAAAAATACTACTCTACTAGAATCTCAAGCATATGATAATTAATTTACTCCCATGCTCTAAATATAAGTAAAGCATATTGAATATCTATAGTGGGGAACATATCGTAACCTTACATTCAAAAAAGTAATATAATCTGGTACCAATGACTACCCGAGTACGGTGTGAGATAAAATCAGAGTAGGCCACCACCAACTATGTCTAGAAGTAATCCAAGTGGTGTATATAGAAACAATATTGTGCATGAAAAAATAATAATAAATGATGTTGAATAAATAATCCCCATCTCACTTATGTTCCTATAAGACTCCTAGTGGTTCAACATGCTTCGGATATGGATGAAATGAGTCTGATATAGAACCATGTATATAGTAATAACATATATATAGTACAATTATATAATGCATCCACCTATATGGACTATTTATGTGCGGTCATAAGTAGGCATATATCTGAATACTAGGTCCTAGCTAGACTGGGCTCTAACTCAAGCACCCATAAGTAGTCTAAATGATCTATAAGATTCAACATAGGGTATATACCCTAACTGTCATGATGAATCAGATTCTTCATGCTCAACATTCAAGAAAGGTGGTCTGAGAGTTCATGTAAAACACTATAAATATAGGAACATGTAATGTTTTCCCCATCGACCAAATAATAGTATAATGATGAGAGAAGTCATTTTCAAAACCTAATGTAAGGTAGACTGAAACTTCCTACCCAACAACACCTTTAACCACATGTCCACATTAAATCTCAATGGTGAAATAATAATAACAATAATATCATTTGGGATCAGTAATTTGTAATAATTGTCATCAATACCAATATATATAAAGGGAATCACAAATCATACGATCCATATAGTAACTTATGCGTCAATACGTTTGGCCTTTCCACCCTCTATCAATCATTTAGATTGATTTATTAAATACTCATTTTAAGTTATATAACAATAGGTTTAGCCTTTCCACCCATTTAAATAAAAAATGATCAAGACCTTAAATACATATATTCAAGTAAATTATTTTCCAATGTATTCCAAATCAACTGGTAGGTTCAACCAAGAACATTGGAGGTGCTAATATTAATTAGGAAATTTCCTACAATGGGAAAATTCAATGACATTGAAAATATGATTCTTAGGAAGTGTTAGGACTATTAAACAGTTATACAATTGACATAATATCATATAGCACCCCCAAAAGGGTAGCTTTTAATGAGGTCAACATCATCTAACTATATAGAAATGTTCAACAACAGTATAACAACATGTATATATGCATTTAAAATCAAACCACTCATTTTGGGGTGATTCAAGACAATGATAGGTATGAAGTAAAATTGATTGGATATGAACACATCATAAAATTAATGGAAAACAACTATAACACCTACATAATGGCAGTATATGTCTCCTCATCATATATCAACTTCAAATTTTATGTAGTTTGGAAATAAAGGTAAAATGGACCATTTCCCTGAAAAATAGGCCAAATTATATTTAACATAAATAGGGTAATATATAGAAAGATAAAATTAAATAATAATCAAGAGGATTCGAGTACATACCACTAGCTATACAATACTTTTGATGATGATCAATTGGGAGTCCATATCTTGGATATCTCAGGTTCCTATATTTGAAAAAGGTGAAACCCATAGGAGAAGAATGGAGGTCCCATCCACTTAAAATGGGGGGAGGAAGAATGAAATTAGACAATTAGATCATTAAGGAAATTTAATAATTTCACACCCAAAAATAGGGGTGTACTATCTAGCCTCATAGTTTATCCAAATCATGCGGAAATCATGCTCACCTCACTATCTAGGGATGGATCCTACATGGTTACGGCGCACAATTTTCCTAACTATGTGAAAACATGAAAAACCCCACTATTAAGATTGTCTAAAATCTCACAAAGTCGTGCACCTTAGGTCACACAATTTTCGACAAATTTAGTGGCCCCTGTTGCTTTAGAGGATTCCCACATAGTTTGTACTAATCGTGAAATCATCATTTGGCCTACCCTTTTTTGCCAATTATATGTGCTTCATGATCCAAATAAACCAGAAACTCTCTCAAAACATTCCTTAGGACATAACACATGTTTATCAATATTAAAAAAATTATTTAAATAGAAAATAAAACGATTCATACCTTTTTGAAAATACGGGTCGTTACAAATATGAAGTGTTTTTTGAGTGTGTAGTGGTAGTTTAATAAACTATTATGTATATCTATACATGAAATATGTTAAAAATGGTTTTATTCTATTTCATGATGATTTATAAAATTACTAGGTTTTCATAATTTACAATGAGTTTTTATAAATTTCTGAGAGACTTTTTTTATACAATTATATTATAGAAAAATATATAAAATCCAAACCATCACTAAAGAATTTAGTGATATTTTCCCAAAAAATTATAAAAGAAAACACCACTTTATTTTATAGGGGTGATCGGATTAAGGCACTAATAAACTATAAAACAAAAATAATAATAATAAAATTGTATTTAGGTATGCATGAATCAGTCTAAAAAAATGAATTGTATATTTCTTTACAATATACAACACAAATGTATTTTAAAAATCATTCAACAACCATCCATTAGATATTCAGTAATCATTAGTATAGAAAAAGCATAATAAATATAATAAGAATATCACATCAACCCACCACCACCATTGATATCTCACTACCTATATCAAAATCTCTATCCACGTCCTGCATGAAACACATCGCATCACCACAGGACTGTTGAAATAAAATCAAGACAAAAATTAAAATAATACAAGAAAAAACATTTATGGAAAAATATATGATAATTATTAATAAATATACCATAAAACCTATAATCTATAGAAACATCCTTCTAAAGGGAATCATTCTCAGAACACTCAACCTGATACCTTTTGTTTGCATTTATAACCTACAACACAATACAGACACTTAATAATTGAATATAAAAACAAAATAAGCACACTAAAAACAAAAATTCATAAAATATATAGAATATCTTTACGTTTAATTCAAGTTCGAAACATGTTAACAACATAATAATAAGTCATAATACATTTCCATTTTGTTATATCATTTAAAAGTTAAACAAATTTATTTATTTTTAAATAAATGAATGTTTAATTAAATCAAATCATGAATTTACTATTCCAATTAATCTTGTCATGTTTCTAATCTAACTCATAATATGATGTACCCATAAAACCACATGATTAAATTATAATACTATACCATATCACCAATTTATGGGGAGGATCCTCATCTCACAAGAAAGATTCCCAAAGATATTTCCCTAAATGATGACAACATCACTAGTAGGTACCCTAAAATCATCAAATGGTATGAATGTTTTAATGTATCCCAAGTCCCATACATCTACTATAATAATATTTGTATATTTTCTACTATTATTTATACTATCTTGAAAAATTATTAAAATATTTGATAAAACTATATTTTTTACCCCCAAATACATAACAATAATGGTATTCCTCTAGTATCTCCAAGAAGGCCTACAGTGAACCGAACATTCTCTATATGAAATTTACATCCCAAATATATGTGACATATTTAATTATAATCTATAATATAAAACACATTCACCCCATAATAGAAATGAACATTATTTTACTCAATATATAAAATTACATACCAAGTAAAAATATTCCATAAAATTGAAATTGGTACAGTGGTAAAATAAACACAAGTTGACAACGAAACTATAATTTGATATTTAGTGTATCACGATCACTTGTAATTATTGAAACCATAAAAAAACTGTTAAAAAAAATTATTCATGTAATCAAAATTTTAAAAATGGATTACATAAAACATTTATAGAAATTTTATTGATTATTGATGGTAGAATATAATTAGTGTATATAGGAAGCATACAACCTTTATTACCATTTTAAATGGGAAAGATATTCGTTGAAAAAAATAGTTGTTAAAATAGTAATATGACATTTAAAATAGTGACATAGTAGTTGGAAATAGTAAAATATATAAGAACTAATATTTAATAAGAGTAAAATATGTCAATGTAAACAGGAAAATTTTATAATGTAATTTATCAAATATTAAAATTGAAAAATCAGTATGCATATAAATTTTTAATAAATATTTTTTTACATATTTATTAAAAGAAATAATTTTTAATTACATAATAAATATTATAATTACAGAATTATGAAAATTATTTTGAAAAAATGGAACTAATTTTTCAAGTCATTACATTAAAATTGACTCAGGATTATATTTTTTGTTTTTTTTTCTGAAAATGATGAATTTATGGTGAATAGTAAAAGTTCTATTTTTTATACATCATGAATTTTTTGACATCATAATGACCCAAAAAATAATCTAATTAATTAAAAATATAATTAATGATAAAAATTTAATGTGTAAAATAATTTATTTGAAAATAATAAAAATTATTTTTTACATATAATTGATTTTCCAAAGAATAAATTATATTAAATTCTAATAAAATACTATTTTTCATTCATTACATTATATATGAATATTCTAATGATTTGATTAACTTTTGAATGGGTATAAATTTGAAAGATATAATTTTTATATTAAAATAATATTATTAGTCCATAAATAACTTATATTTATATCTTTGAGTTAAAATAATAAAATACTCATTATTTTATTCAAAAACACCCCTCTCCCCCTCTTTAAAATTCCACCCTCATTTTATTTAAATTAAAAACACATTACCTTTCCAAATATCAACCTATATCACTACCAAATTCTCTTATCTATTTTTTGGAATCCTTGGCCTAACAAAAATAGAAATTTATGATGGCTTGAGGTGAGGTCTTGAGGGGCCAAATCAAAGATAGAAAAGTATATATTCCATTTCTTACACCTTTAAATTTTATTTCCTTATTCCTTCCACCTCATCCTTATAATTTTCACCAAAAAAATTTATTTATATGACTAATAATATATTTCTACTTTAATATGAGTTATATTATCATATT
Organism: Viscum album; assembly: GCA_963277665.1. Lineage (NCBI taxonomy): Eukaryota > Viridiplantae > Streptophyta > Magnoliopsida > Santalales > Viscaceae > Viscum > Viscum album. Next base: position 1,323,349,028 of record OY728138.1, read on the forward strand.
ACTTATAAAATTTATTTTATAGTCTTTTATAACACTGATCCCATCATGGTAAGTTTTAGCCACCTATGTGGATAATGTTATAAACCATATATTACTACTTTACTTGTATGGATTTAAAAATGTATTTCCTAAATAAATATAGTATTAATATCACTATTAATATTCATTAAAAAAATTATGCAATATATCAATGATATTAACAATAAAAAATCATGGCCATTTTAACTACCTAAAATGACCGTATTGAGGCACTGTTTAATAATTTGAAATTATATTGGTTAATCTATTTAAATTTATATCTTTTTTTACTTTAATAATAAATTTTATAAATTTAAAAATTTATATAAAACGTGGAACTATTTTACCACACTATTTTACATTATAAATATATCGAAGTAGTTTAGGAGAAGTCGATTGAACAACCCCGAGTGAGTGATATAAGAAACAACTATAGAATAAAGGAATAATATATAATAATAAATGGACTTTGATGTTATAAATAAAAATTAATAAGTATTTTTAGTATTCAAATAAACATTAATAATTGATTATTTAAAAAATTATAAGAATGTCTAATCTATGCCAACGCTTGAGGTAAGGAGTTCCTTCCACATTACCTCTCACTTATAGGTTATGCACTCTCACTCTCTCTATCCCTATATCATTCTCTATATCTTCTTAATATATTATTATTATATTTTTTATTTATGTTTTCTATATATAAGACATGTTTTCAATACCATTGTATTATGGGGATGGTAATGTTTTTCTAGTTCCCTTCCTAATATATCCTTGAATGGAAACCCAATTAATATGGAATTTTCTATTTACTATTTATTTTTTATGTATAACTATTTTAATTATTTTTTTTCTTATATATCAAAAACAATTAGGATTTTATTGAAACATATTTTTGTTTATTTTTATTTTTATGGAACACCATATTATCTTTTATCCTTTAAATTTTCATTATATATTTTTTAAAACATGATTTAATGAGTTCATTTTTTACCATCGTATATACAATTTATTGGGAATTTTCCTTCACATGAGCACTATATTCATTACCCATACTCATTTATTCAATTATGAAATCCAAAAATGCTTAATCATTAAATTTAGTTGGTTTATTTTTTATATACCCTTTAGTTGTACTTTAAGATATGGTTATGTAACCCATTTTTTTACCATGGGTTTTTAAAATTCATATACTTTATAAATGATTTTATTCTATATAGAAGACATATTCATGACATATTATAAGTTATGGGTTTTAATAAAATTATATAACCCCCAATCAATGGGGTAATTATTAATAACATATGAAAACATTAATTCTGTCTAGGTACAGGTAGCAACATCCCTATTGTTTTGAATGGTCGAGGTGTTTTTAGGATCATCGATAATGTAATGTGTGAGAAAAGTGTAGTTATAGTCATCCAAAAGTTTATGATTTATTATTAGTGATCCTTTATCTATTCTTACTATGTCATGCAGTATGTTTTTTTCCTCATAACTATGATCGATGATATCTTATTTTATGCCTCTAAGATTCATATATCCTTTATTCAAATGATTACATGAATTAAAATTGAATTTATATTTCTAATAATAATGTTATAGTCCACATGTTACCCTTTTATCCATACCACATTATGATTTATATATCTCCCTTTTCTTTTACATGTTTCCCCAGGATATCCCATTGAGTGATAAAAGTATGCTAGAAACTATGCGCCTATATAAAGAAGAAAATAAAAAAGGATATAGTTTATATTCATTTTCATGTTTTATATACCTAATCACCCAAATACATAATAAGTTTTATTTCTACGATAATTTTTGAATATTTATATAAAAAATGAAATGATAATATTTCTAATATATTCAGGTCATTATAGTTGACATTGATGCACACTCTTGGGTTTTTTTGGTATTAGTTTATCAAACTAAATAAAAATGTACTATAAATAACCTCTATTGAATATTATAAAGGAATAAATTTGGATATACAATATTTTTTATTTTTTATTCATTCTATGTTCATATATTTTCTTTTATATTCTCATTAATTTGAGTATTTTCATCCATATCCTTCTTATGGTTTTAATAAATGATTATAACAAGAATAAAATGGAGACAAGTTAAATTTTTTCATTCATGAACTTCAAAAATAGTATTTATATATAGTTATAAACATTCATTCATATCATGAAATTTTCCTAGAAAACATTTAACACCACATAAATACACAGAGGTTTATTTATCATTGAAAACACCTAGTGGTATAATAATTGCATCTCAAGTGTATAAATCTTCCAAAATTAAAACTTGTGAGAATGGTATCCTTAAAAATATTATTAAAATCCATTTGTTATAATTCAATGTTATAATGGGCATAGATTGGATTTACTTATATATATATATCATTAACTACCATTAATGGAAATCATTTTCCAAACCTCAAATCATCTCCAATTTTATAAAACTAGGAGGATAACATTGAGTCTATCATCAAAAGTACTTCTTAAACGTGGATATTGTTTCCTTATGAGAAATAATATCTAAAAAACATTTATGAGAAAAATAAAAGGATTATCCTTTAAACATATTCCCACTAAGAGGGATTATATTGATGTATTCATTGAAGATTTTATAGCATTCCTCCTTATTGAGGGGTTGAGTTCTCAATTAAATGTATACCCTAATGTTTTCCAATATCCAAGAGTACCTATAATGTGGAACCTATTAAGCTATATGATTCCAAGAAGATATTATAGGATAACTTAGAAAGGGGTTTAATATTCCCTAGTGCATCTCCATGGGGTTTCCTGCCTATAATTTTCATGTATAAGTATGGTTCAATGCATCTCTATATTGATTATTCTATGGTTAACAATATCATGATAAAGAACAAGTAAATTCTACCATGTATAGGTGACTGGATGGAAAAATGACATGGGAATCAGTACTTTTCAAAAGTAGTCCCTCAATCAGGATATTATCGAATAAAATTGAATAAAAAGGATATTCAAAAGATATCCTTTCAAATAAGATATGGATATTGTGAGTCCATATAGATTTCATTAAATTTCATTAATGCTCTAGTATTCTTCAAAGACTTAATAAACAGTGTATTTAGAGATCACCTCAATAAATTCTTGGTAGTCTTTACAGATAATATTATCGTATAATCTAATATAAAGGAATAACATTTGAACTATCTAATTATTGTTTTAAAGACTTTGTGAAAGGATAATTTTTATAAAAACTGTAATAAATGTGTCTTAGAAATGGTGAATGGTACATTTTTGGGCATTTGATCATAAGACATGGAATATCTATTAATACTTAAAAACCAAAGGCAATAGAGAAATATCTTAAACCTATATCTTTAATAGAAATCCAGAGATTTCTCAAATTAGTTGGGTACCATCGATGGTTTGTAAAAAGATTCTCATTATTGAAAAATCCATTAGCCATTTTTATTTGAAAACAAGTAATGATTTTCTAGATGGTTGGAAGTGAGTTGATATTCAAAGAGATAAAGAAGAGTTTAATAAATTCACTTGTACTAACACTACCCTAATATAGAGATATATTTTTGATATAAATTTATGCATCATTAAATTGATTAGGTTGTGAACTTATGGAAAATGATTTTGTGATAGATTATGTATTAATATAGTTGAAGTTATATGAGAAAAATAACTCGACACATGATATGAATTTTGTTGTAGTAATATTCGTATCAAATATTTCTAGGAATTTTCTATTTGGATAATAGTTTGAAGTATATATTGACTATAATAACTTAAAATTTATATTAACATAGAAGGAAATCATCATGTTCTAACATGGATGGCTAGAACAAATTAATTACTATGTATACAAAATCCATTATCACCCCGGAAAGGTGAATAAATTGGAAGATGAGCTGAGTATAAAGGATCATGTAACCTTATTCATGATGAACACTGAAAATGATCATATTTTATTATATATAAAAATGATAGATACGGGAATCAAATGATAGGGATACTATCTTACCTTTATCAATTTTTTCCCACCCATCAATCTTTGATAATATTAAGTAAGATCATAGAGATGATGTAGAGACATAAAAGAAGGTGGATGAAATAAGGTAGGGGAATGTATTTGAGTTTGACATCGATAAAGATAAAATTGTAAAAATTTGGGGCACAGTTATGTGTACTATCAGACACTGAGATAAGTAAATATTTACAAGATGATTATAAAAGATCCGAATACACTATTCTGCTTTTAAGAAAAAATATATATAGATATATCTAATATAAAAACAAGTGGGATCATATAAATAATTTGATTACTAAATATACATGAAGGTTTCTAGTATTATATCATTTTTTTATAAAGATAAAATATTCCAAGGGGATGATACAAACATTACTCATACCAATATAGAAATGATATAACATCACCATGAAAATTTCATTGGTCTTATAAATACATCAAATGGAAAAAATGAAATATCGATTGTAGTGGATCATATTATAAAGAATATCCACTTCATATATATTCACGAATATCATTCACTGCACCTTCTTGCAACGATATACATCAAAGAAGTGATGAGACTTCATTGAACACCACTATCAACTTTTTTTGATCAATATATGTAGTTAAACTATAAATTTAAGAAAATAGTTCAATATTCCATGAACATAGATTTGAAAATAAATATGATCAATCACTCATAGAGTAATGGCCAATATGAAAATAATGTACAGAAAAATGCGGATATGCTGAGAGTTTTCTCTATATACTTCAAAGGATGTTAGTATCAACATATTTATCTATTAATTTTTTCATAAAATAATAACATACACTAAATAATCCATATGTATACATAGGAATCCTTCAATGGTAAGAAGTTTATAAATCCGTCAGCTTGGGATAAATACAGAGATTCTAATCTATTGGAATCCAAATTGGCATAAGAAATAATATACAAGGTCAAATATAGTGAGCAACACATCTTAGTAGATATAATATATATGAAAAAATCACCACTGAGTCCTCATGTTTGAGGTTATAAAACAATTTACTCATTATACATACAAGGAATAGATTCATGCTATTTTGGATAAGTTAAAGTTAAGTCATAGATACATTAGATCCTTTAATATTATAGATCACATTGGAGTTTTGGCCTATTAAATAGTGCTACCACCAAACCTGTCTCAAGTTAATGATGTCGTCCATGTATTCGTATAAATAATTATATACTAGATCCATCATATTCAGTAAATCATGATGTAATACAATAAGTCCAATGCATTCATCATATGAATAAACAATACAACTTATTAAAAATTCTTTAATCAATAATTGTCATTATAGGAAGGACTATAAGATGAAATATCGATATATTCCATAGTGAAACTAATAATAAACCATCTAGAGAAATATGTTGGATGGTATCAGTAGATTATATCCCTACTAAATCATAAGATTAATTAAATTATGTTAACATATAAGAATATACTTTCAAAATATAATTGAAATATTCTTTCTAAAAATATGCTTTTTATTTTTAAAAAACTTATTTAAAATCAAATAATTTTAAAAAAATTATGTAAAATTTTTTATTTGAAAACAACATTGGAAAACTGTAAAATAATCTTCAAAACATTGAGTGGTAAGGATTCCATGAAATTTCATTCATTCTTGTAACCATTAAAAAATATTGTTTTGACATCTATAATAATACATATATTATTTAGAAAACAAAAATAATATTAATTTTTTAAAAAATTATAGGAAGTAAAATGGGGTAAAAATGATTTAGTCAATCATTATAAGAGAGTACAAACAATATTTAAATTTTTTTAGAAAAAATGGAAATAGGTTGAACATGATTTTCTTATCTAAATAGTGTAAATAATGTAATCTTTTTTTTAAATAATTTCTAAAGCATTTATAGTACCAAAGAGATGAGAAAATTTAATAAAACTTTAAAATTATAGAAATAAATAGAGTAGAAGAAAAAATATCTTTTTTTTAAATAAGGATCAAATAATTTTCTCAATTTAAATTTCATCATAGATAATCCCAATTAAAATGGGATTGAAATATATATCCCTTTCCACTTTTGTATCTTTTGAATCTTTTTCCACATGAACGAATAATTTCAAATAAAATATTAAATATCATGAAAATAATGAAAATAATGAGATATCATTCCAATGGAAAGTATATATACATCATAAAAGAATAGAGGTTCATAACATAAATCTAGGTCCTAAGGAAATAAAATTTCAGACGAATAACACTTATAAAGATCATATCACTGAATATAGAATAAATTAATGGAGAGATTATATGTAAAAATTTAAATACACAAAAAACATGTTATAATATAAAATAAAATAATTTAGAGACTAATTCACACATAATTATGGAATAATAAATTCAATTATGTATAAGTATAACCGAATTAATGGAAATTGAGTTAAGAAATCCTTACTTTTCCATTTATGTATTCTCCGTTTAATAGATATTAAGGTATTTGTATGGTAGGTTTTTTATCACCCAAGTTGATGGGGGATGTGGTAATTGATTTTTATATATTGATTTTGGTAGTTTTTTGTGAGATAGTGAATTTTAGTTTTGTGAAAAATGTTTAAGTGTGTCCTATTTTATATTTAAAAATCATTGGTGTATTCCAAACTTTTTAATATTTACGGATCATAATGATAATTCTATAAATTATAATTGGCACACATAAGAACCATAAATGATATTATTGATAATTTAATATATAAATATGAGTGATTATTGGATTTTTTTATCATTTTATAATAATTGAAAAATATTCAGAATTTAATTCTATTTGAGGCCTTTTCATTAAGATTCACAATATTTGACTTTAAAAACATCATGAAAACAAAAAAATGCAAAAATAATCAATTATATCATTACTTATACTTCATAAATATCTATAAAATTAGTGGAATGATCAAAATAATTTTAAATATTTTCATTTTATATTTTTTGAATATTATTTATTTAATTATTATATTATTTTCATTTTGGTTATGCCTAAGTCTGTGTTTTAGAAAATCATAATAATTTCAAAAATTAAAAAATTAAATTATTATCATTAAAAATTATTATACATCATTTTTATCATTTTTATTCATTAATAATGAATATCTATTCTTTTTCATATCATGACAACATATTTAATATGTTATTTTGAATTTTTCGACCTTACATAAGCATTACACAAGAAAATGTACATAATTCCAGTTATATAACACCACCATCCGAAAATAAAAATGAATATAATAATTATTAAATAATATTGAGTAAAAATTAATGAAAATACATTTTCCTCTCAATTATTATCATTAGGATGCCATATTTGACTTTTCCAGTGTTGTGCAAGCACTACTTCGACACTGAAAATGATTTTCATATTTATCATGAAATAAATTATAATTTATATTCCTTGAATAGTTTTATTCAATATTTTTTCTATATTATAAAAAAATATCAGTTACATATATTTTATAAATTTATATGTCATATTTATTTTATGATAATACCATAAAATATAATCTAACACCTAAAAGGGTATTTTATACTATTTATCAAAAATTTACTTTAAAGACATCAAGAAAATAATGGAATTAGAATATAAAGTTTTAAAAGATTAATTAACATCCATTAAAATAGATAAAATTTCTTCAAAAACCTAACATATCAAAAACACATCAAATTATATTCTCTTAAATCTAAATACATTGATTTTTTTAAACATGTTGTACAAGTATTGTGTTCATATTGTATAGGTGTTCTAAGTAATTATATAATCTTTAAAAATTAAATACAAATAAATATCATGAATATAATATTTCCATACTCAATGTAACCATTTTTTGGCATTATTATCTCATTAGAATCCTTTTGAGAATATTTTACACTTGATCAAAACAAAGAGAGTGGCATTTTGTTTTTATGCATTACTTAAATAATATTTATATCATTATTAAAGATAAATGGAATAATTTTTCCATATATTAATTAATTTGATGATTATTTATAAAATAAAAACATACAATAGAATTTTCACATGTTTTTAGGCGATTTTAAGTTCCTCTCACATAGTTTTAACCCCGTTTTACACGTTTTACCCTTACCGAGTTGATAAATTTTAAGTTGGATACTATTTATAATGACAAAAAATAAAGGTTAAATATTTAAAAAATATTTCCCTAATGACTAAAGATATATATTCTATTTTTACTAAGTTAATTACAAGAATTGGAAAAAATTAATTTAATATTAAGATGCAAAATGAAACAAAAAAAGTGTGTATAAAAAGATGCATTTTTATGCCCAAAATATAAACTTATACAAAAATAAAGAATAATGATTTCTGAAATGTAATTAATTATAATATATTTTATTAAATAATAATTAATTTATTTTAATTTCAATATTAAAAAATAATAGATCTTTTTAAATAAATTAAATGGCAGTTTTAAAAAAATCTGTATTTTAACTATTCAGGGAAAAATCAATATATTTATCAAAATCCAACAATATCACCCCATTGTAATTGATATATACTGATTTCAAAAATGATATCCATTTTAGAAAAATATATTTATAAAATTAGTAAAAATTATTTGTATTATATTTTCATAAACAAGAAATATAAATATTTTTTAAATTTAAACTTATTTTTTTAGAAGAAAATAATTCTACTAATTTTTTAGTGCTTTTTAATTATGAATCAATCAAAAAATTGGATTATATAAAAAATATAGAATTATTTTTCATAATGTGTTTATCACTATTCATACCTAGAATTTTAATAGATGTGTTATAACATTCACATTTAAATAATAATATTTCATGATTCATTTAGGCTGAGTGTTGCGTGTTTTATACTATATCAAATAAAGTGGTATTATTAAAAATATTAGGGTGTTACACCCAATCCCTTTATATTTGAATCACTATATATTAGAAACATATTTATTTCCCTAGAATTTATGATACTGATGGTCTTTTCCCCACAATGAAAAAACTCATTTTCCAATTATATATGTACCATGGTGGTTTTTTCACGATTATCACATGTCACAAATTTGCATCTTCCATAATTTCCCATTACCAAATTTTCATTAAACAATTATCAATAATTCTCCTTTTCACATTATTTCTATTTAAAATATAAGACATTGAAACTTAATTATCCACCTTGTTAGCCCTTCATATTATATCATCATGTATAGAAAATGTTTGAGAGAGTGACACCCTCTCATGACTTTTCCATATGCCATTAAATGAATAACAAATCTTTTTTTGGGGTACATACGTAGTCCAAAACATAAATTTGTAATTTTTTTAAATTTAGCCTTATATATATAAACATATTATTTTTCCATTTGTCCTAAATTTAAAAAATTTATTTCAAAATAAAATTTTTGATCATGAAGAAATAATTTTTCAAAGAATACCAACTTAAATGTATCTCATCCCATCACCTCTATCTAATCTACCTCCATGGTCATTTGAATCAATAAACACCATTTATTTTCATATACCCTAAAATAATACACTTCTAGAACAACCATCTACATTTCATCACTCCATAAATCTATAAATTTATATTTGACAGACTGAATCCATTATTCAACTACCAATGGAATTATTTTTTCATTAATGGATGGAGTTTTCTACCACATGAATTTCTCCATCATCATTGTATCATGTTGTGAAGTAAAACATTGCTCCATATAAAAAATATTATTAGTTATAACTTTCCATAATATATTTATAATGTTCAAAAATCAATTTCAAATCTTGTGGACATGTTTAGGATGCGATTACCTACATATATTATAGGTGTTGATATATTTTCACCTCATCTAACTAAGTTCAATCTATAAAGAAATTAATATACTTATTTAGTTCATAAATAATACAATTAATTTATAATTATAGTATAAAATTCTGAATCTGGTGAATCACTTAAAATAAATTGAAAATTTATGCAATATATAATCCCAAAATCATAAGCTTTGTATCTTCAAGAATATATTTAAATCATATTTTTTTTCAAATAATATATAATAGTTCATAAATACTATGTAAATAAGAAAAATATCCTTCTAGAGTGTCAAAACAAGTGTGTAGTTAGCCCTATTTTTCAATAACCATGTGAAGATCGAGTTAATACCCAACCGTCCAATTTAGAGTTATTATCCCTAGGATCATCTATGATAGTACATGTATCCACTTGTTTGTATCTAGATATAGATGTTGTTATTTTAAAACCTCACACTATACATGTTTCCACAAGATCTGGACATTTTTCTACACAAAGACTTATCCCTAGGATCCATAATAGCGTTATGTGTTCTAATATATAGTTTACAAGATCCTATGGTTTTTATTAAACTTTATTTCATACCATCAATAAAACCATAATCTAGTAACCCGATGTCGGTGGTTACTTTATTATATTGGTACAATATATAAGATATCACATCATATGGTATTGAACTATTTAGTAGTATTAAGTGGATAGATACATACAATTTTTCAATAATAAATTTTAATGATTAAATTATTATATTATATACATATTTAAAACATTCTTATTCCTTTTTTTATATCCTTTAATTAATTCAAATATACTTCCCTATTACCCTAGGAAAAGTAAACACAATAAATGGGTGAGATAAATAGCTTAGTATTGGGGAGTGTACATGAGAATCATTCATTTCATAAATAAGGAATGAATAGTATAGAAAAATTAAATAATCAGAAAATAACAATATAGAATGAAACATATAGTGTAATATATCCATGTATAACATAAAAATAGATATAAATAGATCACATATATTGAAATAATTGATTTCATAGTGATATAATAAAAATTTCAATCATATTAATCTTTCTGCTAATGCCTCAAACCAAGACATCTTAAGCTTACTTCTATGTTCTTTTTATAAGAAATCATAAATATACCATTAGGTATACATGCTTGGAAATCATGATATTTCCAACAAGGCCTTGTTTTCAGGACATGATGACCTTACCATTAAGGACTCGTGCTAAGGAAATTTTAATAAATGTGTAGAAAAATGAAAAATTCCCATAAAATATGTCTCTTGAGTCATATCAATGAAAAAGAGGATATATAATGTTATGAAACTTATGTCAATTAATTAAGTCTAACTAAAAACCATATTAAAAATAAATAATAATATATACATAATAAACATTTCTTAGTAATAAATAAACATCTATATGGGAATAATGAAAATACATGAAGTCAATAATATCTTTATAAACAAATAGAATAACCTAATAATAAGACATATAGAGAAATAAGGTGGAAGGTATCCTTAAATTATATCCCTAGTAAAACATGAGAAACATTAAAGGATATTAACATTGATGAAAAAAACTTTTAAAAGAGCATTAAAAATTTACTTGGAGTAAGAAGAATAAATTACCTTTATATTTTTGAAAAACTTTTTAGAAAATATTTTATAAAGAGCATAAAATGTAACTTTATTTAAAAACCAAAAAAACGTGGAGATGAGGTCGCTTAAAGAAATTCATTGAAGGAATCAAGAAAATGTGTTACTATAAAAATGTTTTAAAATAATATTCTTTCCACTTTTTGTTAATAAATTCAATGTTAATAAATAAATGTAGTCATATGTCACATTTAAATTTAATTATCAGTAATTTGAACCATATAATATTTAAAAAATTATTTGAAAAGAAAAATATTCCATAATAGAATTTTAGAAATAACTAAATGATATGTCCATAAATATAGAGTGTAATATAAAATATACAAACCCAAATAATATTTTGAAATATTATTTTTAGAACTATTATCATAATAGACTATATGACTTCCATTTACAAATATTTAAAGAGAAATATAAATATAAAAATAAACAATAAATACTTTTATTTCAAAATAATAAAAGATAATATATGTGGGAATAAGAATGTGGATATAGGAGAGAAATGTTTCCAACCAAAAAGAAGTGATATTGGAAAATAAATTCTTACAATATTTGAATTTTTTTTAAACAAAATACCACCAGAGATAAAAAATTAAAAATACAAAATTATGTACCATTAATGAATAAATTCATCGAAAAATATTTCAATGTATCGGTATATATACCATGTAAATGAAAATAGGTTCATAATACAAAACATTTCTCAAAGAAGAGAATTTTAGACTTAGAACCCTTAACTTTTACTCCCGACTATCATGAAAGCACTTTAAACTCATGTATGATTAACATAGACATATTAATAAATTATTTCATAACCACATCCATATATATTACCCTCAACATTATTAAATTATACTCACTCGCTATATTAGTTAGTTAATGTCTATTTTCATCATCGAATGATAGTAATTTTGATTATTTGACACATATTTCGTAATAGACATATTAAAGTCCTTATTTGAAAAAAAAATTAATCATTCCAAGATTATTCATTATCTTATAATATTTTTGTTTCAATAATTTCTGAAGTCTCATTTTCATTCCATGGAATTTATTTCTATGGTTTGTCAAACGGGATCCAAGACGAGCTTGTTTCAGGTAATTTATTGATATAAAAAATTTACATTATAAGGATTTTTAATTCTTATGCTATCCTTCAATAATATTATTCTTGAAATATAATAATATATAATATTATTTATATTCATCAATTTTTTTTAAATCCATTAATGTTCATGATGAAAAAATAAACACATCGACTATTTAGGTGATAGTCCGCACATACACACTGGAAACCCATTCATTATTTTCAATGAATGGAAGGAAAAGAATACATATAATGATTTATCCTTCCAAAATAATAATTATATAATAAAATGTTATTTATTCATTATATATATTATTATAACTCACAATTTATTGTGTTGGTGAAAAAAGAAACATGTCACTTTATAGAGGTGGTGGTTTTCACGTATACAGGGATGACATTTACATTTTTCATAAAATTAAAGGAAGGTATAAAATGGTTTAACATTTTAGAATATTAAAAATTTTATAAATATATTACTTACTCAATAGATTTCCTTTTTGAATCATCCATGTAATACAGTTATCAAAAAAAAATATGTCATTTTATGGAGGCAGTAGTCGACACATACACATGAATTACATTCTCATTTGTAAAAGGAATTTTTAAGGGTAGATCAAGGTTATAAAAATAACATAACAAAAATAATTATACAAATAATAATAATTTTTTAACACTACAATGAGTAAAATATGTTAATAGTATAATGATATAGAAAAAAATTAAAATGTGATTAGTAATCAAATTGAGAATTTGAACTATCTCTTAGTGGATCCCTTGGAAATTTTGGATTTGGGGATTTTACATGGGGTAAGGGATTCAAGAAGTGGGATATAGATCTATGTGAATTAAAATCAGTATATGTTCAAGAGAAAATTTATTCTTCTTAGTTCATGTAAATGGGTGGTGGAAGTCTCCTTTTATAAGTGAGGGGAGTAAAATTTTGTTAATAATATAAAAGGAAAAGTCACTATTCAAGGGGCATGAGTCCAGAATTTAATAATAATGGAGGTTTAAGGAGTATTAGGTAAATAAAACCATTTATGACACATTTTGAGAAAAATTTTTTATTACTTTTGTGCATTTTCTATTTAGTTTTAACTTTTGACATACTTTCCTTTTACCATAGTAACACATTTTTTAACTTTAGTAACATAATAAATACACCAAAATTTTAATTTTCCTACTTACCAAATTTGGGTATTATTATTCCAAAATATTAAAAAAATTATAATATTTATATGATAAAAATTAATTTTCAAGTAATATGTGTGTAAGGAATTAAAACAATGTTTTCGAAAAATAATTATTACGTAGGGTACAAAATGTTAATTATAGGTTTTTAAATTGAACATAATATTTAAAAATATATTATTATACATATTAAATAGATATATAATTAGTTAAATGGTTAAATAATATTTTAATACATTCTTTTATTCAAATGGAGTCAAAAAATTAATAATATTTTAAAAAATGATATTTTATACAATTCTACTAAAAATATTCCCAAAAACCAAAAAAAATTCTCATACTATAATAGTATCATTATAAATCTATAAAAATATGTTATGTCTTGAAATTAAAATTATAAAATTCCAATATTTTTCTTGTAAATGAAAAAAGTATAGAGAAAAATCTATTATATAAAAATAAGCCCTTTTAAACTTCAAGTGATCTTATTCTTATTTCATAGAAATAAATAAATAAATAAATGTTAATATATTAGTTAGTAAATTGAAATATATATTATCATAATCATATTTTAAAAGTGATCAATTTAATTTTATAAGGATAAAAACAAAACACTTTTAAAAAAATGAAAAATAATCTTTTTTAATATTAACTCATATTAATTATTTCGGCACTAAATGTATGTTTTTTTAATATATTTATTTATTTTTATTTAGTAAATGATTTATTAAAATTATAATTCTCCTAGTAATTTTCATATAATATGTTGTGACTCATTTATGTTCTGTGCTGTGTGTCAAATAATCTATTCAATATAATATTTATTTTAAGGAGAACTACAAATTGAAATATCTAGGTGTTATATGCATGGTTTCGGCTTTCATGCATTGTGATCTTTAGTTTATTGATTTATAATTCATTTTTATAATTTTTTTATAAGGTTTATAACATCCATAATTTTTTTCACTAATTTTTCACCACTACTGAACTAGAAATGCTATATACAATAGTAATCTATAAAGTTATTACTAAACAAGCACTAATCATGATTTGACCATGTGGCAACCACTAAACTAGGATTACAACCAATATTAGATAAGGTTTCATGGTTAATACTAACTGATTGGTAACCATGTGTTGTAAGTAAAATTAAATTTTTATTATACAAGAGTATGTTACATGGTTTACACTAATCTTGTGACCTTCTTGATGTAACTTTGAACAATAGAAAGTTTCCAAAAATAGACTAATTACATGTTCTAGAACATCTCAAAATTCAATGTAACCCATAATTATATAATATGACACAAAAATTGATATAGGGAGGTCACATATACAATAAAAAAAGAAAACTCACCCTGTCAAATTATTTTAAAAAATCCACAAGTTTGAAGAGGAAACATTGGAAGCCGAGGATGCAATGAAATAGAAGATCCCACATATAGTTTCATCATATATTTGGAGTTGAAATTATGAAGAAAAAAATTATTAAGAATTTGAAAATTTAACAACCCATAATTTATCTATATGAACTTTTCCTCTTAAATACAAGTCTCGTATTTAAGTATAAGTTATATCATCAAATGAATAAACCTCTTAACAAAAATGAAAATTACTTTATTTTATATTGTAAATTACATATTACGTAAAAATATACACAATAAAATAGAATGTAGTATAATAGGAAAATAAACACTACTAAATATAAAAACAATAATTTGATATTCTAATGCATCACCGTCTACTAGAATTATCACACTAGTGAACAATACTACAAAAAAATAAATAAAACATTATTAATATAATCATAATTTTGAAGATAAATAATATATATCCTTGGGAGATATTATATTGAATATTTAATGAAGCATATTAGTGGTATTTAATATAAGTATATGACCTTTATGACCATTATAAATTTGATAGATAGCCATTGGAAATATTACTATTGGAATAACAAATTTGTCTTTAAATTAGTAAACTATCTTTTGGGAATGTTAAAATATCTATGAAATAAAATTTAACATGACTAAAATAATTAAATATAAATATTAAATATCATAAAAGAATTTATGAAATTATAAAATTAAAAAAAATAAAAAATGAAAATATTTAATAAAGAAATTTTTTCATATTTAGTTAAACCAATTATTTTTACATTAAAATTTAAATATTAAAATTAAATAATAACTAAAATTATTTTTATAAAAAACAACATTTTTATAATAAATAAATTGACATTATATTAGGGTGTTCTTGTTTATTTTTTTGGAAAATGTTTCATTTTTAGTAAATAATAATATTAATATTTTTTTTGTGTTTATGTATGTTTTATGAAAAAATAATAATTAATAAATTAATAAATAAATTATGAAAAAAATTAATGAATTAAATTGGATATAATGAGTAAAATAATACATTTTAAATTAATTAACTTTTTCAAACTGATAAATTAATTTCAAAAGTCTAAATTATAATTTCTTTGAATAAAGTACATTTTTTTTCTTAACTTTAAATAAAATTTTCTAATGATTCAATTTAGTTTTGTATGTTTTTAAATGGAATATATATATATATATATTATAATAAAACACTATTATCAATCACACGAATCATTATTATTGATATTCTCGAGTAAAAATAATAAAATATATAGTATTCTATTAAAAATTTCCCCTCTTCCCCTCTTATAAATATCACCATCTTCTACCAATTTTTCTTCTAATTAAAAACAATGTAACTATCCCCATATCTAAAAAACCATTCCATTGATATACTATCTATGTTTTCTAATCCATAGTCTAACTAAAATACCAATCAAGGAAGGATAAAGAATAATTCTTAAGGATCCTTGTCAAAGAGTGACAATAAGTCTTTTATTTCTTACACCTTCCATTTTAATTTCCTTATTCCATCCAACTACTAATAATTTTAATAACAAATACCATAATCATATACTTATGAATATAATGATACTTTAATGTGATTTATATCATTATATAACTAATAAATCCTATTTTTAAAATTTTTTATATCACTCATCCCATAATAGTCAATTTTGATAGCCTATATGGATCTATTTAAACATAATTTTATTAAATTAATATATTATTTATGAAATGATTAAAATTATTGCCAACGATCCTTTACCCTAGTGGTACAGGCTCATTCTTGGCATCCAAAAGACCCAGGATTAAATCTGGGCAGGGGTGAATTTATGGGTACTGAAGCAGTACTGTAGTAGCGGCAGCACTGTAGCGGCGGAGGGACTGGAGCAGGTACTATAGAGGCGTATGTACTATAGCAGGTAATGTAGTAACACTATTATTGTAGCAGTACTATTCACCAAGAGGTCCTTTAGGCCAAAAAGGGGCTTTCAAGCCTTTTATTCAAGCCACTTGGCCTTCGCCCTTCGGACTATGTTATGGGTCTCCCTCTACCCAGTTTAAAAAAGTCTTTGATTTCAATAATAAATTGAGGCTTCGGCCCCAAACATAAATTAAGAATAATATTATTAAAAAAAATTGTGCATTATATTAATCATATTAATAATAATTGATCATTTCCATTTTAACTACATAAAAGGAATATATCAATGCACTTATAATAATTTGAAATTATCATTGACAATTTATGGATTTTCATAAAATTTATTCATCTAAAATTATAAAGACTCTATACCTATACAATTATAGATATCATGGATATTTTTTATAACACCACTGACCATTATCCATAAACCAAAACTGTTTTAGAGAAGATGACTGAACGACCCATATTAGATTACATTAGCAACAACTATATAATAATTAAATTAAATATCATAACAAATTGACTTTAATATATGAATAGAATGTTAATAATATAGTGGAGTATTCAAATAAACCATGTAACACATCAGTTTACGATGTTAAAATAGTTTATAAGATGAGTTGGTACTTGAGTTAAAGGGGTTCTCCCATTCACACCCTTTATTTTGGGTTATTATCTCTCTCTCTCTCTCTCTCTCATTCTCTATATATTCATAACATATTCTTATTCTATGTTATGAATATATGTATTATCCAAATGTACCTAATTCATTTTAGTTTTTTAGGGATATGCATGGTTTTCAAGTTCCCTTCCAAATAAATCCTTTATTATAAACCAAATTGAAGATAAAAAATTCTATTTCTTATTCCTTTTTCATGTATCACACTTTTAAATTATTTTATTTACAAATAAATCAATCAATAATCATTATTTTAAGTAAAAATAATTTGGGTTATTTTTATTTTTACGGAAAACTTAATTATATAATATTCTCTAATGGTTCTTAACCAATTTCTTAAAATAATATTTAAAGATATTATTTATATACCTTCATATTTAAAAATTCCTAAGATATTTTAGGATATATCATTTATTTTTAATTTGAGACATGCTTTTGTAACCCATTTCTTTCCCATGGGTTTTTTCAAATGCTTATGTTTTATATATGATTTCATTACATGTGGAATAAATATGAATAAAATATTATAATGTGATGTATTTGCCTATAATTATATATCTCCCCAATTAATTGGTAATGTCACACTTCGAGATTTTAAAATATATTCCTCTTAAATAAATTTCATATGTTTGATAGATTTTGATTTACACAATACCATAAATAAGTGAATAATTATTTATTAAAAAATAAAAATGAAAGACATTAAAATCTAGTTAAATAAAATTGATAAATAAATTAATTTTTAAAATAATTGAAGTCAAATTTTCTTATGAATATATAATTGATTATAAAGACACTATTTGGAACTATTTTGTTGAATTATAATTTTTAATTAATTCAATAATTTTGAGGAATGATATCAAAAAAAATTATTAATTAAATTGGAGTGGTAATTAATTAAATATTTTTATTAGGTCCATGAAATTTTTAATTAATTATATGGAATTATAGGGTGATAATTCTTAGGAAAATGAAAATGTTTTGTTTAAAAAAATTAGTTTATTATATATGATTTTATTTAAAAGATAATTTCTATTATTTTGTTTAACAAGTGTGAATTTATAAATTATATTTGTTATATGAATAATTGGTTCTTACATATTATATTTTACACATATAAAAAGAAAGAGAAACTTATAAAATTTTATCTCATTAACAATGATCATTACATTAATCAGCTATAAAAATGAATAAAATTCAAAACATTGAAATATAACAAAAAATATAAAATAGAAATGATAAAGTGGAAAAATAAGGATCATCTCAATATTGTTGGATCATCTACCCCAATGAAAATTATATATAAATAAAAAAAAATATTAGTAAACCAATCGACATCTTACGAAAATAAAAAACATACCTTCAGATATTATGTAGTGAATTTTGTGTGAAATAATGAAGGGGTAATTATATGATATAAAAGAAAATGTGACCATTGGGATTCGACCATTATATGAACATTGGAAAAAATTACAGTTTGACAATATTACCATTGGAAACTATACCCTTTTTTGTAATATTAGTATTATAATTAGTTTTTATAAGTTATAATGAAATAGGATAATTGATACAGAAATGAGAATCGTTTGCCTCAACTAGTAGAGTCATTCCTTTTGAAGAAAATTTTTTAAATCTTGGGAGAGATGTATCATCATTGGGGATCTCCCTTGACCAAGACCAATCCATGTTTTATTATGTGAAGTCTATGATAAAACACTTATGGGATAAGTTTATGTTAGTGGAGATTACCACAATGTCAATGTTAGCCGAGGCACCCCATGAAACTACCACCATCGTACACCTTACCAATAGTGAATATAGAGGTATAATAATATGATAAATGTCCAAAACATTATCTAAAATCATTTTTTTTAAATAATATATTTATTCCATCATGTCCTTTTAAGATTAGGTTTTCTTAAAAAAAAATTTAATTGAGACGAATTTGAAAAAATGATTTTTGGACACAAATAAAAAGTAATTGTATTTGTATATAGAATATATAATTTTTTTAATAATACAAGGTATTAATAAAAATAATTTTTTAAATTAAATTTTATTTAAAACTCTTTTATTAAAATAATAAAAAAAATATTTTTTTATAATGGCATAGGAAAGCATTTATATGTGTCATAAATTTGATTGTGCCTTAAAAAATCTATTTTTAAATAAATAAAAATTAGTATATTTAAATTTTAAAATCCCCATATATATGGAATTTTTCTATTAAAATAAACTTAATTTTTTAAATCATCCTTTCATAATTAGGTTTGGGGGAATTTATAATAATTTTTTAAAAAACATTTCTTTTCGTGAATTGTGAAAAATACAGTTTGAGGGTTTTAGTATATTTTATTACATCATATTTATGTCATAATTATTAAATAATTAATTAAACACAATAAATGGCCTAAAATATATTATTTTATTAGTTATATGTATTTTAATATATTTTATTCAATTTTTCGAATAATAAGTAACTTTTTAAAGATGAAAATTTAAAACTTGGTTTTTTAAAACATTACTTTATGAAATAATTACTTTTATATGAAAAAATATGTGTTAAATAATAGTGATAGGTTATGTAATATTAAATAATCATAATATTTGACTCATATTTCCCAAACCATGACCCAAATCCATGGGTAAGCCGATGGTTTTCATTTTCCGAAACCTAGATTTCTATGGACAATATTTTCAAATTATTAATCAAATCATCCACTTCTCTTATAAATACACACCCATTTTACCAATCATCCTAACTACCAATCCATAATCCATGATTTTATGGTTTTATCAATCCAATGTAGTCCACTAATGGTTTCTTAAATCCCCCAAGGTTTCATCTCCATGTCTTTGGAATAAATCTTCAAGATAAAGGAAATCATCATTTCTCTTTCTCATTCATGTTCACTTTTTTGTGTTACGTATTCCATATTAAAAACTAGGTTATTTTTCCTCACTATTTTATCCCATTAATTTAATAATTATCATTTATGAATGGTATAACCCTACCCCATATCAATTTACATTTCCCTAAAACCATGTTTTATACCCATCATGTTGCCAGATTTTCTTATCAAATTTCTCTCTTTTACATGAGAATTTATCTATTTTTATTTTAATAACCAAACCTCTTCTGTTTTCAAGGGCTATTAAAATTGGTTTTAAAATTACTTTTTATTTGTTTATATATATATAAAACATATTTCCTTTCATGGGATAAAATTATGTAATGATCATGTCTTTAAACTTTATTTTATGCCATGATTTTGATAAGAAACTTGTTATTAATTCACCTAGGGTAATTTATATAATGATTTATTATGTTCTATGTGGATAAAATTTTTAATAAATATAAGGGGTTCTCCCTGATAACACTTCAATGCATCAGTTGAAGAATTTAATCTCTAGATATGACATTTTTTATGATAACATAGTGAATATCCTTGGTAATTTTTATTAATGACACCTTGGTGTCACACCGTCTTGATATTCATATTAACGCATCATTTAAATTGTTTATACACATTTATATGTTATTATTCATGTCCTTCTTCTTCTTATTTTATGTATCTTTATAATTTATTATCATTATTCCTTGTGTTCTTATTGACATGTCTTAGGATCACTTGATATATGTATTTCTTTCTTTCCTTTACAAGGCCACATGGTAACCCCTTTCAATTGATGTATGCACCTAGGATTTGATAAAAATTAAATATAACATTGGGTGAAGTCATGACGGTGTCTTCAAGTGGACTTAGAATATTTTTTTTATGTCCTCATGTGTTATTTACCTTATTTCTATGAAACTCATCATGATCCATTATTTTGTAGGATGTAATGAAATGTTATGTAAGAAAAATATGGGATGTCATAGTTGGTATCAATGTAATTTTTAGTTATTTGTAAAAATTAAGACATGAAAACATTAGAAAGATCCCTATATATAAGTCTTAAAATGGTAAATCATCTTATTATTTTGGTGAAGTATTAAACAAGTTATACTTATGAAATGAAATCCATGTTTGGATATGAAGAGGTGGATATAGCTCTGGCATTTATGTATAATGGGGTAACACCTGAAAACAAAAATTTGATAAAAACTTGAACGAGAACTGGTGCCTAACAATAGGCCTTGCTATAGTCCACTCCTAGATGATATGATTAGTTAACTATGATGTTTTTATAAACCATTATGAATGATATATAAAAAATGTAATTGTTAATAGAAGATATTAACAACATATTGAAGAATGTTTTTTTAAGACATAAAATCCCATTATAAATATAATATTCTAAAATTAAAACATTTCTCACTAAGTTTTGATTATTTTAGAAAAATGGTGGAAAATATGAGGGAATTCGTAAATGATGAGTGTAATGGATGATGCTTTGATAGTGTTCTGATGGAATCTGGGATGGAAAACATCATTAGGATGATGAATCAACTTACTTGGGTTATGAACAATAACTTGAATCAAGCAATGAGGCCATATTCAACTCAAAGGTAAGAAATTTTCATTGAGCCCATTATGCATCAATAACCACCATCATTCACTAGATCTATTGATCCATTGATTTTTTTTAAAATGGATAAGCTCTATAGAAAAAATATATTTTTGTATGCCATTGTTAGTAATAAGTGTAAGTCACCCAAAAAGTATACTTCTTAGAAAGGGAAGCTGATCAGTAGTGTAAAATTATTAAAGACATGAATCCATGAAGGGAGATTCAATTTATGGAATGGGAAGAGTTTATGTGAATATTTTTCAATAAATATTTGTCCCATTCAATGAGAAGGAAAATAGAAAACAAATTTTCCACACTCAAGCTATTGGAAAATTAATCTATGGGAGTCTATGAAATAAACATTAAATACTTTCTCAATACACAAATATCTTCCTTAAGGATCCTAAGGGAACGTATGACAGATTCATTGGTGGACTAATACACCATCGACAGAGGAATCATTCAAATAATGACTATGAAGGATACAAGGAGATTGTATGGAGTGCAATAAAAGATGAATCGGGGTTTTGTGATATTTAGTGGTCACATTTGTTTAATGGAAAGAAGAGAGAAATGATTCCAAACTCAAGGATGTACTGGAACTTTGATGAGAATAAAATAAATCAAAACCTCCCATATGTAAAAATGTGTGGAGAATAATTTGAGGAACTTCTTACTTGGGAGTGGAAAGTTCCACAAGTGATAAAGAGATAACCAAATTGCTCAAAACTACCATGGTGAGGTGAAACCTCAACTTCTCAACACTAACAAAAAGTGGAAGATGGTGTATGACAAGTTAGAAGTTCAATGCTTCAAGTGTGGGAAACTTGACCACTTTTCCAATCAATTTCCAAATCAAAATATAATTGAGGGGAACCACCATATCTCTTAACATAGGTCGAGGAAGAGGTATCATGCATTTTCTATCATGGTGACTGAAGTAGAGGCTTTAAATTATGTGGTGTCAAGTACACTCATTGTGCTCTCAAAGGTAGAAATTAATTTTTTTGATTTTAGTTCTACACATTCCTTTATTTTATATATGTGTGAAAAAAATATAGAATCAATCCCTGAACTACTATTAGTAGAGTTATCATGAAATATTATAGGAGTAATTATCCTATAATTAAGAGTGTATAGAAAATATAGTATTAACATTAGAGAGTACAATTCCATAAAAAAGAATGTAGTAATTATCATGGTGGGATTCAATAAGATACCAGGGTTGAACTAGATCTCAAAGAATAATTCTACAATCAACTACAGAAACAAGGATGTTTTAATAGTTTTGAATACAAAAACTACAGTCATTTCAAAGGAGAGATAAATGGGTCTAATCTTTGTCTAAAACCACCTCAAATACCCTTCATTATTATGATGATCAATAAAGAGGGAGAATAAATTGAATGTATAAAGATAGATAATATTCATATAATTCAGGAATACATTGACGTATTTCATGAATAGTTATATGGTCCTCCCCTATAAAGAGAGGTTGAGTTATAAATTTAACACATACCTAGATCGAAGGTGATAACAATGACCCCTTATAGAATGGAAAATATGGAGTTTAAGGAATTAAATAAAAAACTAAAATATCTTTTGTAGAAGGTATTTATTCTATTAGGTGTGTCTTCTTAGGGAGAACGTTTTCTCTTTGTTATGATAATGGTTGGATCAATGTATATATGCTTTGATTATTGAGTACTTAATGGGATCACTGTGAAGAACATATTCCCTCTCCCAAGGTTTTATGATTTATTTTACCAGCTACATGGGGCTCAATTCTTCATGAATATTGATCTTCCATCAAGTTACCATTAGTTGAGGGTGAAGAAAGAAGATATTCAAAAACTACATTCCCAAAAATATATAAGCATTATGAGTTTGTTTTCATTCCCTTTTTATAAAATAATACTCCTACTGTCTTTATGGATTTGATGAATAGAGTATTTAAGAACTACCTTGAACATATTTTGGCAGTTCTTATTGATGATATTGTGATATATTTCAAAATTCATGAGGAGCATGAGGATCATACAAGGGTTTTTTTGGGAACTCTGGGGAAGGATGTTCTATTTGGAAAATAATGAAAATGTGAATTCTTATTAAAAAAAGTTATATTCTTGGGGATAATTATTTCCATTAAGGGAATATTAGTTGAACATGTGAAGACAAAGGATTCAGAGGAGTGGCATCATCCTATAAGAGTAACTAAGATTCACTATTTCTTTGGTTTAGAAGGATATTATTAGATGTTTGTGAAAAAAATCAAAACATTCTAATATAGTATCAATGTTAACTTGAAAAG
This sequence comes from Viscum album, assembly GCA_963277665.1. Classification (NCBI taxonomy): domain Eukaryota; kingdom Viridiplantae; phylum Streptophyta; class Magnoliopsida; order Santalales; family Viscaceae; genus Viscum; species Viscum album. The sequence goes on from OY728138.1 coordinate 1,323,373,681, forward strand.
GGTCTATGTTCATTTGGGAAAAGGTGTGTGAAGAAATTTTCAATGAATCGATGAACACATTGGTTACTACACCTATGTTAACTCTACCCTCTTTCTGATAAAGATTTATTATTTGTAGTGATGCATCTATAAAAGGTATTGGGTGAATCCTCATAAGAAACAACATGGTGATTGATTATGTATCCTGATAGTTGAATCCTAAAGAGAAGAATGGTCATACACATGATTTGGATCTACCTATAAGTTTTTTCTTAGGAAATATAGAGGCACTAACCTTAGGAGGAAAATGTGATATTTTCAAAGACCACCAATGATTGAATTATATTTTAATGAAAAATGAATTTATCATGAGATAATGGATGTGGTAGGAACTTATTAAGGACTATAACAGTTCATTTCATTATCACCACATAAGAGAAAACAAACTCACATATACATTATATAGGAAAGATATTATTTTTCAAAAAATGGTGAGGATTCAAGGAAATCATTTTCTTAATGACCAAGTAAAACTAGACATGGTAATCATAAGGTAAGGGACATCATCAACCATATCCAAAAATATTTATCAGCTTTAATTACTAGATTAGTTCAAGAAATTTCAAAGATAAGATCCCCTATTTCAATGGAAGATGGAGGACATAAATAATGGGATGTATCTTTATTTCTGTTTAGATAAATAATCTTTAATGAAATTTTTCAAAATTCAATGTGTCCCATCTATCCTAGAGATAAAGAATGAGATGATGGATAAAGATTATATCTAACATTATCTATATATCCTAGAATAACTAAAATGTATAAGGACCTTTTTGATCATTATTATTGGGATAAAATAAAACAAAATATTTTTGACTACACTACAAGGTGGTTGGCATGTCATCTTGTAAAGTCATAGAATCAATTTTCTTAAGGGGTATTGAAACCACTACCCCTACCATCATGGTTGTGGGATAATATCACTATAGAAATCATCATTTTTCTCCTAATAAAATTCAAATAAATCAATTTGATATGGGTTATAGTGGATCGTCTCACCAAGAAATCCCATTTCTTTACTATTTGGAATGATTTATCTCTCGAAAAACATTCCATGATAAATGAAATGAAAGTGGTGAGGTTGGATGGGGTGACACTTTCTATCATTTCTAATCATGATTAGTGTTTTACATATAAATTTTGGCGATGTATCCTACATGATCTAAATATTTAGTTGGATTTCAATATAGCCTATCACCCCCAAACTAATGGCCAATTTGAAAGAACTATTCAAATACTTGATTACATACTAAGAAGAAGCTCAATAATATTTAATGGTTTATAGGATCAACAAATACAGCTAGTTGATTTATCATATGATAATAGCTTCCACTTGAGTATTCAAATGTTACAAAATAAATCTCTATATTGAATGCAACGTATAACTCATACTTGTTGGGAGAAGTTTTTGAGAGGCAATTTCTTGGAACTGATCTTATAAAAAAGATGACAGAAAAGTTTGATGCCATCCAACAACATATAAAGGCATCATATAGTTGGAATAAAATATATGATGATAAAAATCAATGGTAATTAAAGTTTTATTTTGTAATTTTTTCCTTATATATCCCCATGGAAGAGAGTCATATATTTTGGAAAGAAATTGAAGCTTAGCTATAGGTACATTGGACCCTTTGAAATCCTTGATCTCATCAGACAAAAGAACTGTTATCTAGAACTTACACTGAACCTATCTAAAGTTAATGTTAATTCCACATATCTCTCTTTAAGAAGTACATTCATGATATCTCATATGTTCTGAATCTAGAGGTGGTATAATCAGAACATAACCTCTCTTATGAGGAGAATCATATGGACAACTTAGACTATAGAAACAAGTTTCTATGTAACAAGGCTACCCACCTTTTGAAGCTGTTCTGGAGGAACCATAAATAATAAGAAGTCATGAGGAAACTATAAAAGATAATGAGACAAATGTACCCTCATCTTTCCAAACTAATAAAATGAATAGAAACTTAGTGGGTGAAATTTATTAAGGGGGTAAGAATGTAACTAACAAGATTTTATAAATGATATTTAGTTCACAAATAAATGTTTTTTACAAATTACATTTTATAAACATGAAAAATAAATAGAAACCATTTTTTTATCTCATTAGCAGTGATCATTACATTAGTCATCTATACAACTGATTAAAATTCAAAACATTACCTGTTGACAAAAAATATAAAAATAGAAAATCTAAAATGGGAAATTAAGGATCACCCCAATATACCAGAACCATCACCCCCACTGAAAATTATCTAGAAATAAAAAAATATATTAGAAAACCAATCAACATATTATGAAAAAGAAATTATAACCTTAAGAGATTTTGTAATGAATTTTGAGTGAAATAATGTAGTGGTAATTATATGGTAGAAAAGGAAATGTGACTATTCAGATTAGATTATTTTTTAACAGTTGGAAAATATGATCAATTTTTAATATGAATGTTGAAAACTATACAATTTTTTATAATTTTACACCTATAATTAGTGCTTATAAGTGGTAATGACAAAGGATTCTTGATACAGAAAAAATAATCGACAACCTCAACTAGTAGATTCATGTCGTTTGAAGCCCATTTTTAGATCCTAGGAGAGATCTATCATCATCAATGTTCTCCCTTGACCAACAACAAGTAGATCTTAAATAATTTAAGATTGAAAAAAAACACCTACCTGATAAGTTCAACTTATTGAATATTACCACTCAGTCGATGTTAGGTGAGGTACCCCAAGAAACTACCACCATCACACCCCTTACCCTTAGGGAGTATGTAGGTATAATAAATGTTTATGTGTCTAGACCTTAATATAAATTAATTTTTACGAATAAAATATTTATTCCATAAATTCCTCTTATATATATGTTTTCATAACAAATTATAACTGTAATCGAGATGAATTCTATAATTTGATTTTGGACGCAAATAAAAAATAATTTCATTTTTTGCAACAATATATACAATTTTTTCATAATATACCATTATATTATATAATTTTGTAATGAAAAAGTTTTTTTAAAACACTTTTAATTAAATAAAAAATAATAAATTATTTTATAAATTATTTGGAAATTATTTATAAGTGTCAGAAATTTGAATGTACCTTAAAACATCTATTTGTAAATAAATAAGGATTTTAAAATTTTAAATTTTAATTTAAAATATATAGATAATTTTAATGATAAAATAAAAATAATTTCAAAATCATCTTTCAAAATTAGGTTTTGGTGAATTATTGATATTTTTCTATAAATACATTAGTTTTTCTAAATAGTAAAAAATACAGTTTTTCGGTTTTAGTATATTTCTTGATATAATATTTATGTCATAATGATGTAAGAATTAATTAAACACAATATATAACATAAAATATGTAATTTTTTAAATTTTATGTTTTTTAATATAATTTATTCAATTTTTAAAAGAACAAATTAATTTTGAAAGTCTAAAAAGAAAATTTTGATTTTAAAAAGCATTACTCTAAAGAATCTTATCTTTTCAATGCCAAAAAAGTGTTAAATGATGGTGTTAAGCTTTATAGGATTAAATTATCATAAAATATGACCCCAATTTACAAAACCCTATGAACAAACTAAGGGTAATACAATCTTTTTTCATTTTCCACAACCTATATTTCCAAGGACTATATTAAGAAATTAATAAATAAATCCTCCATTTCTCTAATAAATACCCACCAATTTCACCTCTCCACCTCTCTCCCAATTCAGACTCCACTAATTTATGGTGTTTTTTTGTATAAGGTTTTGACCAATGGTTTCTTCAAACCCCCATGGTTCTATCATCATGTTTAAGGATCAAATCCTCAATGTAAGGGAAATCTTCACTTATCTTTTTCTTTCAAGTTAACATTTTATGTGGTATGTCCAAAAAATTGCAAATTAGTTTCTATTTTAAAATTATTTAGTATTATTAATATAACAATTTTCTTTTATTAATTGGTGAATCATGTCCCCTATCCTTTTACCCCTTTCTAAAACCGTGCTTTATACCCCTTATGTTGCTGATTTGTTTCTCAAATTTCTCTCTTTTCCGTGAGAAAATATATTTTTTTCAAATTCTCAAACCTATTTTATTTTTAATGATTATATAACTGTATTTAATAATTAATTTTTTTATTTTTATATTTACATATATGATACTCATATTTATTTTAATGGGTTTAAAATAACTTAAAGATCATGTCTTTAAACACTCTTGTATGCCAATATTATCATAAGAAACCTGGTCTTTATTCACCACATGTTATTTATGAAGTAATTTACTATAATATATGTGTATAATATTAATTAATAAATATTAAGGGTGTTCTATGATATCACTCTGATGCATTGGGTAAATAATTTAATATCTAGATATGACATGTTTGATGATACCATGAGGAATAAACTAGGTAATTTTTATTTATGACATCTTGGTGATATGATTATGAATGTATCAAATACTTTTTACCACATTTTCTTGTTATCATTCATGTTATTATTATTATTTTATTTCTATTTCTCATTTCATATCATTATACCTCATATTCTTATTAATATGTCTTTAGATCACATAATATATGTCTCTCTTGCTTTCCCTTACTAGGCCTGATTCTCACCACTTTAATTTGATGTATGTTCCTAGTATATGAGTTATAGTAAATGTGACATAGTGAGAACCCATGAATATTTCATCATGTGGAATTATAATAATTTTTATGTTTTAACATATTATATACCTTATTTACATGAAACAAAACATGAAATGCTCCTCTATTTTGAAACATGTAATGAAAAGTTTTTAATAAAAATTTAGGAATCCATATTTATAGTATTAAAATTATTTAAAATCATTTTTAATACATATTGAAAAATTAAAGATCATTCTTAAATCGATTATCAATTTCATAAAAGTAAATGAAAAACCATTTCAAGGTACAATGATATCATTATTCAGAAAATTGTTTTTATTATCTGTAAAATATTGTATCTTTCATAAATTAAATTTATCTCTATTTTTGAAGGCCCTAACCCATGTACCTCATAGTCAATGGTTTCTTTATTATAATGGAACTATATACAAGGAATCTCATCCCAAAAGACTGAATATTTTAGTAGTCTTTGTAAAAAATATACTTACATGAATCAAACATTACAATTGAAAATATAAAATACAACAGAATATTTTATTTGAGTACATCGGTATTCCCTTTAGTATATTCTAGTATTTGAATCATAATACACTTCCTGGTATCTTATGGAAATAAAAAATAAGAAAGGGGTGATATCTATTGCTTTTTATTTATATGAATAAAAAATCTATCATGTATATATGAGGAATATTCAATATGAAAATGTAAATAATTGAAGATGTAATTAATTTAAACAATAACTTGAGAAAAAAGTATAATATAGAAGAAATAAATACTGATCAAATAATTCTATATTAATAATCACATGGTCTTAAAACTTATTTATTGATATTCAAACTAACTTAATAATCATAAGGACATCAATAACTAATCTCATAGTTTAGAAATACATTATGTTAGAAATTCTAACCACTCCATCAAGGCCTCATGAAAATACATCTTATATAAATGGGTAAGACATCTAAAAAATACCCAAGCTAGTTTGTCTCATGAGAACTATCGATACGTCGAGAGGATATAGTGGTACCCTCCCACAACAAACTAATTCTAATTCATTCATCATATAAAAAGGGTGAAATATAATCAATATAAAAATTCATATTGAAAAACAAGGATACAAAATGTTAATAATTTCCCAAATCAATAAACATAATCATAAACTATTTAGAGTAATATGGATAATAGTATCAAAATAGTACATACATAGCCAAATTTATCATAAACCTTATGGATATATAATACGGATGGTATCATTAAAACATTTCCCCAATGATTCATAAGTGAAATAAGGTTTTTTTTCATTTTTAAATAGAATGTCCATGAAAATATCATTAAAATAATTCCTATGAAAGAAAATGTTTAACTTTTAAAATAACTTTCAAAAATTAAAAATTTCCAAAATATAATGAATAAAATTATTTAAAAAGAAAAATGAAAAATTTAAAAGAAATAATCAAAACAAGGTGTTTTCATGATGGAATGAATATTTTATTCATTATGTGTAAAATAAAATAAACATTCCTTTCACATTTTTGTTAAGAAAGATAAAATGTACCTTGTTAGGATAATGAATGGAAGGTTACATTAAAAAAAATTAAAAATATAATTGTTGATAAAATGAATTAGTAAAACATAGGAAATTTTTTTTCAAAATATTCATAGAAAACATAGATTTTAAAGAAAAATAATTTTCAATCAAAGAGTGAAATGAGGTCGAATTTTCTTAAAAGAATTTTTTAAATTAATTTATGTATCAATGAGAGAAAATGGTAATATTAATGGAAATATCATTAATAACCATATGATAAGAACATAAACGGTTTTATTATATAATTATTAAATTATCCCCTCCAATGTAAATTCGAGCATGAATAATCTTAGTTAACAATGATATTATAACATAAACACTTACCACTTTCGTAAAATCTAAATCTTAAGTCCCATGAAAAAAAATAACTTAATATGAAACTTCAAATACCAGGAATATAAATGTATTTATGATATAACATATAAATGAGGCATTACATAAGACACACAAAATAACTATGGGGTTAATATGACTTACATCTCGTAGTAGTAAAAGTGAGATGATAAACCCTTAAATCAAGTCAGATTTACGTTGTATCTGTTCGTAGCTACCAAAAAATAAATTTATATTAATTATAAAATATTACAGAACTATAATATAATATTTTATACCATATATTATTTACACATATTATTTTATGCCCAATTTGTTAACAAATATTTTTTAAATTCAATTTTTTGGGTGATAATTTAATTGTTTTTCATGTATGTTATGGTTTGGTGATTTTTGTCGTTTTACCTTGATCATGGTTCAATAATATTCATAATATAAACCATGATATAAATAAAATATATAATAAATATATAATTATTTATAATATTTTATAAAATTTAGATACTAGAAATTTTGTCACACCTTTCATAGAGACCGTAGGTCGTACATACACCTAAACATTGTTTAATTGTTTTCAAAAAAAAGGAACCTACGAAAAGGAAAATAAAATTTCAAATTTATATTATCATTATTAAATAAAATATTTCAGTTAAATTCTATTAATATATCTTTATTATCAACCAATTCGAAATTAAATAAAAAACATTTCCCATCGATGTGAGGAGGCGGTAGTCCACAAACATGCACGTACAACGTTATTATTTTCAAATGGATTGGAAGGTAAGAATGAATATGTGAAATTAAATTTATAAAATTATATTATTTTAAAAAAATAATATAAATTTTACAAATCCATTATTATATACATTCATGAGAGGTAGTTCTTGAATACCAATTACATCAGTTCACGAGGCGGTATTCCTTCGTACACAAGATAGATAGTTTTATTTCCCATTTGCTGGAAGAGGATATGGATATTGGTTATTACATTAAAATAATTAAATATCAGTATATAATATATATTTTCTTATTATTTAATCATTGTTAAAGAGTATTTTATGGATTTATATAAATTAGTAAAACAAAAATTCATTTTTATGAACTTTACCTCTTCTTCGGAAAATCCCTTTAGGTTTATACAAATATAATTCATAGGTTGTATTTTTAATAAAAAATCCAAGAGGATTTTCTTAGGAATGTAAAGAATATATTTTATTATTTTTTTAGGAACCAAAAGGATTTCATAGTGTGAAGTGGATATGAGAGGGGGTGTCCTTTTATAAGTGGGTGAGAGGATACACTTAGAATATTTGGATTAAGAAAGAGATACCCATATTTTTTCACATTCCAAAAGGCCATAAAATTTATAATTATATAGATATTGTTGAGATAAAGATTAAATTAGGCTACAGTATTGAAATTTTCTATGTTTCTAGTTTATTTGAAACCATATATTTTTAGTTTAACCCCTAGTAAACATGTTTTAACCTTAAATGTGACAATTAATTTTTACAGTTTTTTACAATTCATTATGTCCAAAAATTTTGTTAAAATTATTATATAATATTAATTATTATGATTAAAATTTATTTATCCATTTTTCATAAGTCAATTAATATAATTTGAATAATTTGATTTAAAATTAATCTCTTTGACATCACAAAAAATGGTTTTCCCTAAAATGGTTTCTTAAGTATAAAATGTTTTGATATGAAAATTATATAAAAAATAATTCAAATAAAATAAAATTTATATATTATTATATAATTGATCTATATTTTATTTTAAAATCATCATAAATTAAAATTTATCTTTAAAATTATTCAAATGAAATGGTATTTTCGTTAAAAACATGTATTTTCATTATTCATTATGAAATAAATATTTTTATAAAATTATAAAACGTTCACTAATAAATAGTTTTTAAATGATGATTTAAAAAATGATGTTCATTAATTAAAATAAATTTTCTAAAACCATTAAAAATAAATTTTAAATTATTTTACTAATGTGTGATGAAACATTCGTTTAGAAGATAGAGTTTTTTAGAAAATATTTATTATCCTTTTAAAGGGTTATTATTTTGTTTATAATCAATAGATAAGTTTGGAATTTATTTTATACATGTATAAACCATATAATATTAATAATTTAGTCAGCCCTATTCATACCCTCTAATTTAATGGCTAGGTTTTAAAAGTATACTATATTATAGTTCTCTTAGACTTGGGGTTGTATGTATCATAAGAAAATGAAGAGGTTAAATTTAAAGAAATATATTTCAAGGGACATTTAATATTGTAGTTTCATGTATAATATTATATCTAAAAAAAATTTATAAGCTTTTGGTGTCATATTCACCCCACCTTCATTAAATTGTGTCCTCAAAATATGAACTTGCACTCCAAAATCAATGGTTTACCAACTGATAATACCTTTATCGAAATCCCACATTATAGAAAGGGTAAAGAAAATTCCACTTCAGATAGGGATAAGAAAATATGATGGTCATATTGAATAATAAATGACTAGCTCTCTATATAGGATAACATTTTTGGGATGTTCAAATATGTACATAGAAGAAAAGATAAAAATAATTATTTATAGTGATAAAGATCATTGATCAGAAGAAAGTGAATGATCAAGAGAAAGTAAATGACCAAAAAACCATAAATATTTAATGAGTTGAAAGACCATTTATTTTTTAGATAAAAATGAAATAGGATGACATATTTGTTTCAATATCCTTTTCAATGATTTGAGTGATTCTTTAACTATCATGATAGAGAAAAACAGAAAATATACTTAATATTTCGTACTTTTTATCTATTTTGACCAAATTTCACTTTATTTATTACTTCAAGAAATGAATTTACAAGATTTATTTTATTATTCATGAAGTTCTAATATTAAATTTTAATAGATCACATGATCTTTAAAAGTATGAAATGTCCTTCAATATGTATCTAAATATTTTAAAAAAATGAAAATGGTTAGAACATGTCATCCAATATAATAGGTTAATCTCTAAACCTTAACTATAACACGCAATGACCAACTTAATCCATTCCATATGTATTTATCCATCAAATATTTCATGTAAAAAAATTCATATCAACCAGAACATCACATGTGATAGTAGTTGGCATTTAAACCTTGCCAACCTTTGGTTATGGGTTCTTGCCCTATTGCCTTTTAGGACGTGACAAGTATTCACCCATTATGCATGATTCCTTTTTCTAAAACCGTATTAATATAATATCTATAATATTCCCAAAAAATGTTGAATATCCTAAAAAATAACATTTATCATCAAATAACTTTTTAACTACAAGGGTTTTCTATACAGTTTATTCATTTTCAATAAAATCCAATAATCTTAATTAACAATCAGTAAATTAACATCAATAGACATATTGACCATAAAGGTTATGTATAACTTTAATCTTATATCAAAAAAATGTAGTGGATTATTTTTTAAATATTATTTTGACTAAAATATATAATAATCTAATGGGTTTTATTTACAAAAATATTTCTACAAATATTTTTAATCATTATAAACTACAATCACATGAATCCTAAAAGGGGTGTTTGTGACATTGATGTTATCACCAACCTCAAAATCATAAACCCATGATGGTATCCATTACTCTTAATTAAATCTTACATGAAGACATATATTTTTAAAAATTAACATAATCCTTAGATGTTTCATGATCCTTATAACCAGAATATCATTGCTATGAATAGTTATACAACATAATTATTGAATCCAAATACATGTTCAATTAAATTATTCTAATTTAGCTATATTAATCCCATATTATTTAACTTTATCCCTTATTTTATTAAGTGTTATATTCTCTTATTTTTTTTGGAATTCATAAAAATTGTTCCCCATATCCTTGTAATTAAAACAATAAATATTAATGTTTTATTTCTTACGAATACATTCAAAAACCTAATGGGTTTTCTCAACACACTTGAATAAAACATTCATTCTATTCTAGAAAGTACCATAGTGTTTATTTCTACAATTATACAATGTGGGAAAATCTTTCATTCACCTCTTCCCCTTATCTATTTTTACATTGTAATGCTCTTCTTCCCAAGTTTCCCTTGTAATACATAAGATTTGGAGAATTCTTTCTCTTCCTAGATAGCACATTATTCTATATCCTTGTTTGATAAGAATGATTGGGTGACTATTTACCTTGGAAAGATTAGATTATACCAATCAAATAAATGGCCAATCTTGATATTTTCGTTGTGTACATAGTCCACATCATGCCTCTATAACGATTTAATATTGGATTCATACTTAGAAACATTACAATCTTCCTTTTATCTTAAACATAAGAATTTTCTCTCTATATCTGCTCATTTTTTGAGAGGAATTTTTTTTGACAAGAACATGTCCTTACAATCCATCCACAAAATTATTCTTATTTCCTCCTCATACATAGTCTTTTGAACCAATGGCCAATATTAATCAGCATCCCCTGAGAGATGATAAATATCAATAACAACACTCTCCCATTAAATACATCACAGGCCACGAAATATCTTCTTTATGGTACTTATCCGTTACTCTGCTAAAAATAGATTTTTAGTCCCATTTAATGATGGATGTTGGTGACATAGGTAGTGGACTAACATTTATACAACATTTTGAGGATCAAGGGGCTTCTTTATATATGAAATTTTATTTCTCATAACCTAAGTTAGATAACCCAATATAGTTATAATTATCTCAGTTCCTACTACATCTCCCACTTCATTATCTGTCCTAAAAGGGAAATCCCTATATGTTGTGTATGATTTAATATACATCCCATTACTTATACGATGAACCATTTCTAAGAATTAAACACATTATATTATATTATAACATTATATATTACAATATATAATAGTAAAATTTTTGAAACCCTTAATATAGATTACAATATTAATTCTTGACTGATATCATAATAAAAAACATTCTTTATTTGTAAAATTGTACAAATAATAAAAATATTTTCAAATCATTCATAATATTTTGTAATGAAAATGAGAATTAACCCAATCATATTCCCCAAAAGTGTCAAACTAGGTATGAAATAGGGCATGTTGTCATGAACTATGTGAAGAATGAATCAAATCTTCATATTCATTTTTTAGATTTATTATCCCAAGGTACATGTATTATATAAGAAAATACACTTATATAATCAATAGAGTTATTTTCATGAACTAACTTGGATAATTTGTTGCTCTAATTTCATGATTTAACACTATCATAGCTTGAAGTGAATTCTCAATCACCATGGGATAGAAACTACCCCATGGCATAATAAAATAATAAAGAGAGAATGAATTTTAAACAAAATAGAAAAATCAAACAAAACTCAAGATAGTATGATCAATACCCCAATTGGAGAATGTACCATAATCAAATCAATAAAAATGTACCCAACAGAAATATAAATATCCTAAATAAAACAACATCGAAAGATAAAAACATCGAACAAGAAAAAACACTCAAAATTAATATGTAACAAGTGGATTCATTCTCCAAAAGTCACCATATCACTCCATGGTCCAAAGGGTCAAGATTGTCCACCTCCTCCAAGATGAGATTTCCCTTTTATCAAAAATATTATTAGAAAATATAAAAACATTTAATGTATAAGGTAGGGTGTGAGCTATAAATCTTGGTAGGGTCCCCCCAAGTGTCCCATAATAAATTTCATTAAAATAAAACACATATGATTTTAATTTAAATAAAACTTTTCATAGAAACCTCTTACACATTTTTAACAAAACAAGAATTAAATACAAAATATTAAAGATATTTCAAAACAAGCATTAATGGTCATTTTATATAAAACTGTTATTTAAAATAATTGGTATGAATAATGTAGTGTAATAATTAATGGAATGTATAAATTATTCAACCAGAAATAGAACCATGTAAAAAATATCTATAATAAGTTAGTATCTAGTAATTGTATCCCCATACATCAAAATGATGATCATTGATCATGATAGGGGGTACACACAAATCAATCTACACCTAGAAAGTGGAACCCATTTTAGGTAGTCAACACCCCATTTGGGGAACCCATTTTGAGCATTCATGCTTCACTTATTTAGATAGTGTTATCAACATCAATCCATTGATAGGGATTCAAACTACTAGCATGATTTGACAAGTTATCATGAACTACCCAAGATAACATGTTCTCCAACTAATCAATCAATCTTGGGAAAATCAATCATTTCAAAACATTTCTTCATTCCCCTATCAATTTCTCAATTTTATTTTTCAATATCCCTTTTCTTTTAAAAACCAAATCATAAATTTTTAACAAATTCAAGACTATCCAAAATCATCACTCAATTTAGTACATTTTTTCATGAATCAATTCTCAATCATTTCAAAAAATCACATTTCAAACCATTCCATCATTTTTCTCAAAAATATTCCCCATATTTCAATTATAGGGATATTGGGGTTTTTTACAAACTCCATGACCTTTCTAAATCACACATAAAAACATTTATATTCTGAGGTTCTAAAATCATTTTAAAATTAATTTAAATTAAAAAAAATTAGGGGTTTAGTTATTTGAAAAAATTTATATATAAGAAACTAACTTTATCATGAAACCAAAATAACATCTGCAATGGGAATTCCAATGAGGTCCGAGGTGAAAGAGATCATGAATCCAAATTAGAATCAATGCTAATAAAAAATTAGATTATATCCATTCAAAATATAGTGATATATAACTCTCTAATGTGTGGGAGAATATAATATAGAACATTTACAATCGAGGTGAGATCCTTTATTAGGGAGTAATCAAATGGTTCAACCAAATCATCGATCCAAGATGAAGAGAGTTCAGAAGATTCAAAACATCTATTTGGAGCCTTTAAGAGACAAGATTTCTAGTGAGGGTTGAATGATAGAGAATGTGTATATAAAATGTGATTTAAGTCAATAAAAAACATATACTAAACTACATCTCTTCATATCCATGGAACATAAAGGATTGAATCAACCATAAAATGGTGCATCCACCATAGACCACGCCGAAGCAACTCCTAGTAAACTGACCTCCTAAGATCATTCCATAGACCTCACCTAGATCTACTTCACATAGGGTATTGCAATTTTTCAACCTATACACCGAAATATATCTATGAAAAGAGGTAGTGGAACAAAACTGCTCATTCAAGCCTCTATTCCATAGTTGGACCTTTATGATGTATAGGACAACCACTAAAATGGTTCTATGATAAAACCCCTCATCCTAGAGTATGTTATTCTAAAATTGGATGTAATCTCAGAAACTAGGCTTAAGTCCCCCTATGTCTTAGAATATGTTCTACATCAAAACTTGAACTCCACACATGATATACTGTATGCTACGACACAACCCCAACTAACACATTTAATCAGATACTATACTAATTTCAATCAAACATACAAACCTATTCTTTAGGTCAATATACATTAAATATGCTCTCCCCCCAATAAATTTCAAAATCACACCTAACCAAAATGGGAATCAAAATAAGAGTCAATAGGTACTTAAAAAGCGGTAATGGTAAGTTATATTCTTCCCACCATAAAAATGTTTTTAATCTTAAACACTGTCATGAATATTAAAAATCAAAAAAAAAAAGATGAGACTCTTATCTCTCATCATTGCCTCACACTCCAAAGACTCATGAGAAATGAAACCATGATTCTATTGTACATGATCAAAAGTTATCATTTTCCAATAAAGAACCTTTTCCTCAAACTCAATGATCTTGACTAGATACACAGTCATAGATAAATCAGTATCAACATCAATATATTCATAACTCATTACATGATATGGTTATGATATATACTTATGAAGTTGTGACACATGAAACACATTGTGGATGAAAGTAAACTGTAGTAGAAGTTCCAAATGGTAATCCATTTCCAAACTATCTCAATAATCTAATAAGGACCCATAAACATCTATATAAGATTCCCCTCATTCCCATGTTGTTAACAACCCAACTATGGTGAAACTCTCAATATGAACTTGTCACCTGTGAAGAAATCCAATAGTCATCGATGATGATCAACATGGAATTTGTACAGTCTATGTGCCATTAATATTATTTGATGAATCAAATAAATATTTGTTATCATATTATGAACCAAAATTAGTCTAAGAAATTTTTTTTCATCAATATCTGACCAAAACAACAAATATTTACACTATTAGTCACACAAGGCCCCAAAAAGAAAAACTTTGATATTAAATTAGTAACCATTGTTGTAGTGAAACTCAACCATTCAAAAATGGACATCATAAGCTCTACTAAATTAAAGAAGATAAGAAAATATCATGCCTTCTGAAATATATATAGATAAATATATTTTTTCATCTATTTGTGGATGATATTCTATAATCAAACATACATGGGCTCCAAAAACGTCATAGAGGCCTCTCCAAAGACGAGAATTAATATGAGGATCCCTATCAGAGACTACAGAAGATGGAATTCCATGCAACTTGCCTATGTTTTTAACATAGAGAATCTCCAAGTCCTCAAATTTATTTGCATCTTATATGTGTATAATGTTAGATGATTTGGTCAAACCTTAAAATCACAACCCATATCACATTATTCTTCTAAGGGGTATGCAAAAACCTAGGTAAAAAATTTATTAAAATAATTTCCTACTTCCTTATTGGAACTAGAAGTTTTTGAAGCAAACCCAATGGTCTTGGGTGCTCGTCTTTGACCTATTTGAATGTATAATAATGAGATACAAAGTCACAAATGAATTATCTCAAAGTTACTCACCAAAATCATTGTCGTGTATCATAAAATATCTTTGTGGAACCTAGGTTCACCACCCACTAGGAAATATATAAATCATCCATAACAACGTTCCTCATATCCAAGAGAATAAATACATGATCCTATAAACACATGATAACCTCAGAAGAGAGAAATCACTCACTAATTATCTCCACACCATAAAGGGAGTCCCTAATACCATGCAAATTTTCATTAAGTTGTTACATCTAAAGAATCGTCTCAATAAGAGAGGAGGTAAACTACACACTTATAAAAATATCCTCAGTATCATCATCCTGGAATCACAAATGAAACTGCATAAATAAATCCATCATATTACACTTTTCTGATGATTCTTTTAAATTTTGGATTAGAATTTCACTACTTAGTGCATCAATGAATACATTTCCCTTATGAGGGGTGTACGAAATATCGAAATCAAATGATTCTAGGTAATCCATTGAATGTCTCTATAAGAGGATTAGATATTTTTAGAGAAAATATAACTCCAAATTTTGTGGTTATAATACTAAGTAAACTGTTCTCCAGAAATATAATATTTCCCACTCTTAAGAGAATACATCACAACTACATGTTCATGATCAGTTGTCAGATAATTTTCTTGTGTGTCCAATTGCATATAGAACCATAGGCCACCATGTTAGAACCTTTTATAAGAACACATCACAAAACTGAACCTGATGAGTTTTAGAATAACACATATCCATTTTCGGACTTGGGAAGTGTAAACCCCAATGTATAATTAAAAATAAGTTTCATGAAATTTTTCATTCCACAAAAACATCACTCCTTTCTAAGTGAATGTGGTCATTAGAAAGATCATCATTGATATATAAATTTCAAAAACAAGTGGTAATATCCCACTAAGCCTAACAATATCTTATTCTCAAAAACATTACTTAATTTCTTCCATGTCATAATAGATTTTACCTTCGAAGGATAAATTGAAATATGATATTCTGATAATACATGTCACAAGATATTCTCTTCTTGAATCTATAAACATCATGAAGATATTTTCTTATAAAGTCAGTGATTAATGAATATTTATAGAACTCATCTCAAATTACTCACATGGTCCTCCTCATTCTGAGAGTAAACAAGGATGTCGTCCACAAATACTACCATGATTGAGTTATTTATCTAATGAAATATCCTATTCAGAATAGTCATAAAATTATTTGAGTATTGGTTAAACCAAATCGAATAACAAGACACTCAAAATGGTCGTACCTAAAACCAAAGACTCTAATTTGAATGTCAGAATCTTTTTTCTCAACTTTTGATATCCAGATTGAACATCAATATTTGAAAAACACTTTGCCTATTGTAGATGGTCAAATATATCATCAATCCATGCTAAGGGATATTTATTATTCACCAAAACTCGATTGAGTTTCTGGTAATCAACACAAAGTCAATGTGTCATATCATATTTCTTAAAAAAATATAATTAGTACCTCCCATGGTTACAAATTTTATGTACAAAAAAATTATCCAAAAAATAATCTGACTATGTCATTAAATCATTCAAATCTGCTAGTGAAATATGGTAAGAAGGAATAGACCCCAACTGAGTACCAGGTATTGAATAAATGGGAATCTCAACCTATTTTACTAGTGTAATACTTGGGAAATTAGAATAAAACATATTGTGGAACTTGACCTCGAGTCCCACACTCTATGAAAGATACATCACACCCCATCATTTGTAGTAAAGGAGACCCATCAAAGATAACAGTCAGTTTGATACGTATGGGGGATAATCCAATCAATATCTAAAATAATAATAAGAGGTTTCATACAGAGAACTAGAAAAACCATGCTATACTCCATCTCTGATAAAGAGAAAACACAATAATGGCATAAAAAACCTACTCTCTCTTCGTTCTAAGGGGAATAGTAATATCCATCACATAATACAAAATATCCCTAGTAATTATTAGTAGGTTCAGATTATAAGTTGAGATAAACTAATGATATGCACTAGTTTCAAATAAATAAGTCACTAATGATTAAGATATAGTTATAGAACCTCTCAAACTCACTAGGCCAGCCCCAAATTACTCTAGAGACTCTTAAACATAATGAATAAGCTTCATTCAAGATGGCAGCAGTTAGAATCCCTTAGTTTATGAAGAATATTATTTTAACACAATACCTTTTGGTGCTGATGATCCTGTGTCACATTGTTGAGTGGAAAAAAATGGAATAACTTTTGCAGAAGTCCCAAGAAACCACAATTACTATATATTTTTTATGCCTTAGTACAAACCCACCTCTAATTCTCGACCTTACCACACTAAAATAAAGTCAAATGACCTCTACTAGATAATGAATAAGGTCTAGAATAATCCTTATATTGGGAACCGCTACGAGATGAATAACTCTTTATCTTCCCTTTTAAGGGAACAACATAAGTTACACTCAGATAAAATGGAACAACATTTGACCCTGAATTACAAGCCAGGTTAATCATAGCCATTAATGTTCTATCCATAATATTAGAATAAGAGGTGGGCTTAAATATGAATACTTGAGATCATATCTCAGCATGATGACCCTTCTCAAACCTTGTATCTTTCAGTCCCTAATTTATCTGAACCTCATGAGAAAATCTCAGAAGATTAAAAAAAATTTTGAATTCTGCATCACGGTCTTGTCAGCCTACTGGACGTTGAGAAAATCCATTGATTTTTCTAAGACCATAAACTTTGGATAGAATTCATAAGTGAAAATAAATCTAATTTCCTTCCACTCTAATAACATTTTCTTCTTTTCCATCACAATAAAATCCCACCATCTTGTATCAGGTCCCATAAGATTGAAAGTAGCACATTTCACTTTAATCAAATCAGGAATTTCCATGAACTCGAAATGTGTCTCAATCATTTTCAACAAATTTTAAGCCTCTTGAGGATCATTTGAGGCTTGGAAAACTGATGGATTTTGGTGAAGGAACTCATGAGAATGATCTCAATATTCTACCATTCAAGGTTCCATAACTAGATCATGAATGATAAAGTGTATAGATACATATCCCATATCATGTAAAACACATATCTTTATGTTATTATTTTTCTGGTCCATCGGATTATTCACTTGTTTCGGTTCACCAAGAGCTTCCTCTTATGGACTAAACCAATTTATTATCAGAGGAATGATTCTATTAAACAAAAATTGAGAACACTAAAACTACTAAAAATTTAAACATATCGAATCCATTAAGAAGAGTTAAACATTGGTATTTTTAAGATACTTGTATTATATGTTTAGAAAATTGTAGGAGAAAATCAAAAAAAATCCTCAATGAAACATTTCCCAAACATCCATAACGACTTAAGGATATTTATGATGAGATACAGTTAGGAAATCACTTTCAACTACCTTATAATTCCCATCAATACAACTTCTTATCAACTAAGAAAACCCAACTATAAACTGACATTAATGAAGTATGCACAACCATTATCTGATAACACATTGTTACATACCATCCTAAATACCCTGGTACCTTGATTACTCAAGCCTATACAAACATATTTTAAAGGGTGTTTTCGATCCCTATATGTTGTGAACAAGCACCTAGAATCTTATAATAATTAAGAGGGAATGAATTTTCTACAAAATAACAAAATAAAAAAGGATAAAAGTCAGTATTCTCAACACTCTAAAAGGAGAATGTACCATAATAAAATGGTAAAAACCCCAACAGAAAGATATAAATCCAAAATGAAACATATTCCAATGATGAAAAAATAAAACCCAAAAAATTATCAAAAATCCTATTTGACAAGTGGATCACATATCCATTGGTTGTTATCATCACTACACAGTCCAAAAGGTTAAGAACACCCACCATCTCCAAGTTTTTCTTTCTATTTACTTTAAAATGTATAAGCAAAATATACAAATTACTAAAAGGAAAGGTAGTTTGTGTTCTATTATGAATAATAGGGTCTCACCATGTTTCCATAAAAAAATCCATAGCACTAAACCACATATTCTTTTCATTTAAATAAAAAATGGCATAACAAGATCTTAAACATTTAAAAAAACTTGAATTAAATAAAAAGGATAGAAGATATTCCAAAAAAGTATTAAATGATCATTTCACATTAAATAGTTATATAAAAACATTTATCATGAATAAAGTAGTTTAATAATCAAAGGAATGTATAAATAATTCATCCAAAACATAGAACCTTGAAAAAAATCCCCATGGTAAGTTAGTCTCTATTAATAGGATCATCACCCATCTCAATGATGGCCACAGATCAAGACATGTATGAACACAAAGATAAATATACATCCTAACAGATGAACCCATTATAATAAATCTACAACCCAATAGGGTAATCCATTACAGGAGGTTATGTCGCACCTTTTTAGTTAATGTTATCATCATCAGTCCATTGCTAGAGAGTGAAAGTCCTTGTGTTATTTTACTAGTAACCCTCAAATACAAAGAATAACATTCTCTTCATACTATAAATCATTCAATCATGGGAAAATCAATCATTTAAATACGTATAATCATTCAAATTTTAATTTCCCTATTTATGTTATCAATACACCTTTTCTTTTCAAAATCAAATAATATGTTTTTTATAAATATCATGTGATTACAAAACAATCTTTTAATTTTTCCTTTTTCTAAAAAATATACTCCAAATCATTTCATCAAATAATGTTTCATATCATGCTTTCATTTTTCTCAAAAATCCACCCACATTCAAATTCCATTGAAATTTGATTTTCATATCACACACTCTATGTACTTTTAAAACCACAAATCGAAACATTTAGATTTTATGTTTATAAATCATTTAAAAAATCATTTGAAATAAATAAATTAAAATAGGTTTTCAACAGTGTGTAAAAATTCATATGGAACCACCTATCTTTATCACAAATCCAACACAATTCCTATTATTAGAATGCCGATGAGATCAAAAGTAAATGAGATCAGAAAATCTAACCTAGAATAAAGATTCATCAAAAAATGAGTCTATATCCATTGAAAATATGATAATATATCGCTATATAAGTGGTATAGAAGAAGATATAGTGGATTTAAAATTTAATAGATATTCATTACTATAGTGGAATCAAATGCTTCCACCAGAGCTTCGATCCAAGAAGAAGGATGTTTAGAGGAGTCACAATGTCTTTTGGGAGCCTTCAAGAGATAATAATTTGAATAAGGATTGAATGAGAGAGAAAGAGTATATTAAACATGGCTCTAGTAATTAAAGTATATAAAAACAGAAACCATGTTTCATCCCTTTCTAGACACATAATAAAAAATAATGAAATGCATCCATCTAAAACAATAATAAAAACAAGAGTCATGAAGTACCATAAATGATGTAATGATATGTTAATGGGATAAATTTCCTTGAAAACCACAAAATATATATCTTAATAAAACATTAGGATGTTATCTTATGAATATTTTCAATGTCTATTATATGGTTATGTTCTAGAATTTCTATTTAACTAAATCTAGTTCCCAAGGTTTATAGTAAAATTTCTTTGATACGAAATATAAAGAGCATATCCCAAGTAGACCAAGTAAGTGGTTACTTCATAACATAGGCACTAGATACAAGGAATAATATCCCAATAGACATAATAGTTTAGTAGTCTTCGTATAATATATACATACATAAATCACACATTATAATTGAAATCATACGAAATAATAATGTATTTCTTTGAGTAAACCATTATTCCAATTATTATATCATTATATATCAATCATAATACACTTCCTAGAATCATGGGTGAAGAAAACTAAAAAATGGGTGATCTATAATGCATGGTAAGGGTTTGTCTAGAATTAAAGATAATAAGAATAAATAAGGAATAATCAATATGTAATGGTAAATAAAATAAAAAACAATCCCTTTAATCAATAACTTGAGCCAAATAATCTAATGTAAGGAATAAATATTGATCAAATAATGCTATATAAATAATCACATGATATTTAAACATATACATGGATATTATAACTAATAAAATAATCAAAATTAAATAAATAATTGATCTCATTATGAGGTAATTAATAATTTTTATCATCAGAACCATACCATCGAGGCCTCATGCCAAGACCTCTGATTTAAATGGTTAAGGTCTCAGCTAAATAACCAATAAATTTAGTCTCATGATACCTACCAATGAATTTAGGGGATATTGTGGGCCCACCCATATATTACTAAATATAATGAGTTACTCATATGAAATAGTTGAAATATAATTAACAAAAGAATTCATATTGGAAAAGTAACATACAAAATGTTATTAATTACCCCAAACAACACTCGTAATCATAAACTATCAAGAGTAATGTATAGGGTGGTATCAAAATAGTACATGCCTAGTCAAACTGATCACAAACCATTCAAATAAATAATAAGGATGGAATCAATATAACATATCCTTAGTGGATCAAAAGTGAAATAAGGGTTTTTTCCTTTATAAATAAGAATAACATGAAAATGTAATTAAAAGTTTTCTTGTGGAAAATACACTTTAAACATTGAAAATCACTTTTAAAAACTATATTTTTCCATGATATTAAGTATAATATTCTTTAAAAGAACCTTGAAAACTTTTGCAGTATACTTTAATGCAATGAGTTGTCATAAAGGAGGAAAATTTCTATTTATACTAATTACAATAAAACAAATATTATTCTCATATTTTTCTAAGAAAATTTAAAAAGTACCCAATTTGGAAAATTATAGGAAGATTAGTTTAAAAAAATTTAAAATAATGTTCTAGGTAAAAAAACATTAAAAAATTATATTAAAACATTATTGAATTTTTTTTATGAAATCATGGATATATATGAAAATGTATTTTCAACGAAAGAGTGAAATGAAGTTGTGTTTTCTTTAAAAAAAGTTCACACTAATTTTAAATACCAATGAGATTAAAATTTTATTTTTACATGAAAATTTCAGTAATAAATTGTGGATAACAACATTAATTTCTTTATTATGCGATGATAAAATAATTTTCAACAATATAAATTCAATCATGAACAATCCGGATTAACATTGAGATTTTAGCATAAACCTTTAGAATTTTGGAAACTATTGAATCAAAAGACCTATAAAATAAGTAACTTAAAATTAAAAATTAAATACAATGATGATAAATGAATTAATTTTATGACATATTATATGTTTATAATTTACCACACATAATAGAACTAAGTGGTGAATATGTCATACCTCTCATAGAAGTAAAAGTGAGATGAAAACCTCTTACCTCAGGTCTAATTTCCTTTGTATGTGTATTTACTCATATATAAAAAATATTCATTTATTACTATTATATTATAGAACCATAATCATATATTTTATATTATATATCAATTTCTTATAGTCATTTATGTCCCATTTATAAGCAATTCTTTATTAAAATCAATGTTTTAAGTGACAATTACTTCATTTTTCATTTATGTTTTGGTTCGATAATTTATGTACTATTAATTTTATTATGCTTCTATAAACAATATAATGGTAAAAAATATTTAAATAATATATGAAATTATTATATTATTATTTATAATAGTCCATAAAAATTATTGATATGAAAACAAGTTGGACTGTTCATTGAGACGGTAGACCATACATATGCATGAACGTTGTTTCTATTTTTCCAAAATATGAAATATTAGAAATTTAAATAATATTTCAACTTTATAGAACCATAATTTAATAAAGTATTTAATTTATATTTATTAAATATGTCCTTATTACCATAAATCTAAAAATAGAATGAAAAACATGTTGCATCGCTATGTTGAGGCGATCGTCAACACGCACGCACAAGCAATGGTATTGTTTTCCAATAGATTTAAAGGATAGAATTTATATGTGATATTATAATTAAATTATTATATTAATTCCATAAATATAATTTACATATGATAATCCCATTATAATATCTATTCATGATAGGTTGTGATGGGAAAATAATTACATCGGTTCGTGAAGCGGTAGTCCTCCGTACATACGATCAAGGGTTTCATTTCCGATTTGATGGTTGATTAGTTAGAAATAGGTTATGAAATTAAAAAATTAAAATATATGTATATATTAGATAATTGTGTTAGTTTTTTTATAAAATTTGGATAATGTCTTAATGATTTATAGGAATAATTAAAATGAAAATGTATGGTTAAAAACAATATATCTTCTTCTAACAACAAATTTTGGTTTATACCTAAATCATTCCTAGATTTGATTTATGATCAAACTAGGGCCTCTATAAATTTCTAAGATATGTAAGGAAGTTATACGGTTCGGTATGTTTCTATCAAAAAATATTTGGGAGTTTATTGAGGTAATGATAGTGGGTGGCCTTTTATAAGTGGGTGAGAGGACACACTTGGAAGTTTTTAAAATAAAAAGTGATACTCATGTTTTTCACATGCCACAATGATCTAAAATAGGCCATTCTTAAAAATAAATGTGATAAGGTCAAAATATTTCCATTATATATGAATTTTACATTTTATAGGTCATTTTATCCCTTATCGTTTTAGTGTAACCCCCGATAAACCTATTTTAACATTAACCGTGGTTATTAAATTTTAATGATTTTATTATTCATTATCACAATAAATTAAGTTGAACTTATAATATAATTTGAAATATTATTATTATAAATATTTAATCTAATTTTAAATTTTAAATTCATATAAATGGAAAATTTTAATTTTAAATTTAAGTCCATAGACGCTGCTAAAAAGCTATTTTCCATAGAATTGTTTTTATAAGTATATGTTGTTTTAAAGTAAAAATTCAATCTGAAATTGATTGAAATGAAATAAATTGTATTTATTATAATATAATTGAACTAATATTTCTTTTTAAAAAAGTTAAATTAAAACTAAACTTTTATATTCATTAAATGAAAAGATTTTTTTGATAAAAACTGTATTTTTACTATTCATCAAATAATTAAACTTTTCAAAATTTTCTCAAAAATTCACTTGAAGATAATTTTTATAAGATTATTTCAAAAATGATGTTTATTTTATAAAATAAATTTTTTTAAATTGGTAAAAATTTATTTTAATGTTTTTGTGTAATGAACAATGAAACCACCTTTTAGAATAATACAGTTTCTGAGAAAAAATTTCTTTTTCTTTCAAATGAATTTTTTATTTGTAATAAATAAATAATAATTGAAATTATTTTATACATGTTTAAAACATATAATTTTCATAATATAGTTATTCTGATTAATAAACCCTAATTTAATGTATTTGTTGTAATGGTATGCTACATTATGGTTCTTCTAGACTGAGGGTTGCATGTATTGGAAAGAAACTTTAAGTTTAAATTTAAATAAATATATTTTTCAAATATTTTAAACTTATTGTTTCTTGTAGCATATACTATTGAACCAAATATTCTTATTTTATAATATCAGGGTGTTACACAATTTATGAATGATTTTAATTATATGTGTAGATAATATATTCAATAAAATAAATTAACATCCATTTAATGGTTATTACTACGTAAAGAATAAGAATAAATTCATTTTATGCTTTAATAATACATTTTTCCTACTAATGGTTTTATAAATTTTGTCTGTTTATATTAGAATTAAATAATGAAAACCATAGAAATTTAATATGATAAAATTTATTCAATTTTTAGTTATAACATCCAAATTTCTTTATATCACCAATCTTATTTTTAGTCATAAATATTAGTTTCCTTATTAAAAGTAAATTTATAATAGTAAAAGTTTAAATTGCTTAAAAGGGTCCAAACTAAGTGATAATTTTTCAAATATTACAAAAAAATATATTTATTTTATTGGTTCACTGTATTGAGGAATCCCCTGATCTTATATTCAAAAATTTTAATACATAGTTCAACAATGCCATGTATATGGATTTATCTTATTTTAATGTTTAGTGTATTTAAAAGGGTGCCACTCTCATCACTTATAAAAGGAACCCTACTGTAATCACTTATCTACACACATTTATTTAATTATATAAAAAATATATATACCAAATTTACTTCCCAACTATTATAAAAACATTTGGATGGTTTTTTGCATCAAAATAACAACCTAATAAGGCTTATGTTGTAAGCAAGAGGTGGGCACCCAAAGCATCAATGATTGTCTTAACATAGCTCTTTAATGTTTATTTTTTATTCCACATCGTTGTAATATATTATATCCATTATAATATGATTATATTTATATAATAAATAAACTGAAATATTATTATGATTATGCAATAGTCGTTATTTACCTCCATTCCAATTAATGGAAAATAAGAATGTCACTCAAGTGTACTATAAACCTTCCACATCCATGAAGTGATGCATTTCATTTTAATCACCCCTATCATGGATTGTTATATAAATGGGTTAAATGAAAATATATGATATTTATTACATAATTAAGATTATATAATTATTAATTTTTATTTATAATCTTTTTATTCAATCTATTGAATAATCAAAACATCACCCTTGTGTTTATGTGGACTACCACCTCCACTAAGTGATGTATTTCATTATTCATCAAAACATTAAATGGATATTTATAAATTTATATATAATAAATAAATTTCATATTTATAACATTATTAATATTATATAACTCTAACCATGGGGTAGTTATAAAAACCATAAAAAAACAATCATGGAAACAGTATAGTTTACACGCAAATATTTATTTTAACAAAGAGTTGTCAATGAATGGGTTATTATAATTATAATAGAATTATATATAGTATTTAAATTCTAAAATTATTTATGTTATTTATGTATAATAACATTAAATATATTATACAAGAGTTTAGAGAATGTTCAAGTAAGTGGAAGACTGTAGTAAGTGTTTGTGTAACAATCTTACCATTTATCAAGATTATTTATGTTTCAATTTAAATTATGGGAAATTTTATGTTATTTATCTATTAAAACCCATTTATATTCTTATCTTATAGTTATTTCTCGGTTTTTTTGATTACTTTTCTTTATTTCCCCCTCTTTGGTACTCAAAAATTCCGAAAGAATGTTTTTATGGAAATGGAATTTTATTTCTTCTTTTAGGATAAGAATCTATTTCCTCTATTTACATATTATTTTCCACAATTTAAAAAAGTTCTTGTCTAAAAAATAATGGTTTTTAGAAATTATAAATTATTTTTGACTTTTTATAATGTTTTGGAAATATAATATTCATAATTTTTAATATATAGGTAATTTTTGTATTTTTTTTACAAAAGTGATAAATGAATGTTATTAAATTTTAACTACATGAAAATATATTATTGTATAATGTCTGTTATTCCTCATGAATATTAATTATCAATTACTAATTATTATTTTTAGAAAATTGTATATTTATTGTTTTTAAAAAATTATATTTTTTGAAGTTACCAAACAAAAAGAATGATTTCTATAATTTTTCAATGAATATTTATATTTATTTAAAAAAATTATTTTTATTCTATGCCAAAATCATGTAACAATTATTATGATTTACAAAGGGATATTATCTGATGATAATATCCACCATATTTCTCTTGATGTTATATGATAATGTGTTTAGGAAATTTTAATGGAACCCATTTCGTTTACATAGGTTAATTAAGCATGAAAGGATGTTGAATGCTTTCACATTGCTTAGAAATACAAATGAGTAGTTATTTATTATCTTATTGGTGGGTGTGATATATATATCAAATTCAATTAGTAATTTTTTTATATCTAATGAGATCAAAGGGTACATGGGATATTAGTATATTCCCCAAAGGACACACATGTGGCTATCCCAATCCCATGGAGGTAAATTGGTGGTTATCCCAAGCCTACTTTGTGATTAATGTAGTGGTGGGAATCCTTGAAATTTAATTTTAATGCTTATGTTTATTCCACAATCTTATTTAATATTATTATTCCTACATTATTCGCCCATGCATAAATTTTTTTGATGTCACACACTATTATGACTCAGGAATTATGACATGTGAATGATTTATTTAATGAATCATAATTTTAGATTTATGTATTTGGGTATGATCATTGTGTACCATATTATACCCTTATTCTTATATTATGCTCACTATTGATATTCGAATGTAGGATCTCATGTTTACAATTATTGAGCATCTAATCTCACCATTTATTATTTTCCATTTCCATTGGTTAGGAAGAAGTATATTATGTATGATGGTTCTATATCGTTTCCATGTGAGAAGAATGATTATTGGAAATATTGAAGATCTTATGTGAAATTATTTGATTGTGTATCTAGTCTACCAAGACACTAAATCTTTATGGTATTATAGTGAGTATTATTGTATGATGTGATGATAATAATATAAAATTATAGTGTAGGAATGTATGTTATGCTTTGGTTTCTTTGGTTGGTATTATAATAGGTTTTATATATTTTTTGGGATTAGGTTAAGAAGAATAATATGTTAGAACCTAAAAAATGTATATACAGTAGAATGAAATAAAAATTTAATATATTGAAAGGAAGATTTTGAAATTTAATTCAGCCAAGGGTTTATTTTTTATAAGATAAGATTTATTTATATAATTATTTTTTTTTTCAAAAAATTACCTTTTTGATTTTAGTAAATGGGTGGGACCCCTAGAAATTTATGTAAAAATGAATATGATGGAAAATTAAATGACCATCATCATGAGAAAACAAATTTTAATGGATATGGAATAAAATTTATTATGGTTATTTTCAATTAAATCTCTCAAGATATGAATAATAATATGAACCATATAAAACATTAAAATGATTAGAGGAAGGAAAAAACACCATTGAGTCCATAATGAGGCAATATCTACAATCCTTTAGTTGGTCTTCTAATCCATTAATTGTAGAGTAATTGATCAGTAGGATAGAAAATATATTTTTTTCACTAGTTTATGAATAATTATAAGGTATAGTCATGTATCATTTGGAAGATGAAACTAATGAATGGTGGAATCATGTTAATAACAATAGGAATGAAGTGAAAATTGAATACATGGAATGTGAATTGTTTTAAAATATATTATTCAATAAATAATTTCCTTGAACTATTTGCACTAATATGGAGAGGTAGTTTCTAATTATGAAATATTATGATGATGAATCTATTGGTACATATGAGGAAACTTTACATGGCATACAAGAAATACATTAGTTCTTTTATCTAACTTAAAAGAAAATTTTATATATTATTTAGTGGCTTAAAACCAAGTCTGTAAGAATTATTTTCTATAAGATATTTTGTAGCTATGAATAAATTATATGATGTTCTACAAAGATATAAATGATGATTGGAGACTCCAATCATTCACATAGCTTTAGAGATAATAAGATAAATATGAAGATTATAAGAAATTAAAGGAATGAAACTCTAGGAATAAAGAAAACAAATCTTCTTTTATGCTAATAATGTGGGAAGAAGCATGGGTTAATTATATCTAAGGGATGGGTAGATTTTTTAAGTGTGGAAGATAATTTCATTAAACACATGATTTTTGATGGGATAGGTTTGAAAATAATTCACATCCAAATACAATACCCATGATCCAATGATTCAATTGTAATGAGAATGTGAATTTTCAAAAAAAAATGCCAAACTAAAGGTTAAAGAATAAAACCAGTGTTAAAACCCTATTAAGACAAGGGACAATGGGAATGTGTATTCTCTCGCAACTACAGAAGTTGGACATGAGAATGATGTTTTGTATGTTATATGTATCATTTAATATACAACTTGAAATGTCTTATTTGGTTCCGGTCTTACCCACTCTTTTATATCTAGAGAATTTTATTAGGGTATCCCATCACAACATCAACTATTAGTGTTCTTACTATCGGTGAAATATCAAAATGGTATGATGATTTCATCTCATGTATATAACTCATCTCTAATAAAATTTTATGGTAATTTTCTTCCTATAAGTCTTATGATTTTCACTATGTCTGAATTTCATGGTATTTTTTGGATGAATAAGCCCTCTCTCTATACAGATCTCATATTAATTTCTATAGAAGGGTTGATACATTTTATATCTCAATTTAACCTATGATAATATATTGATGTTAGTATTAATATGAACTTCTAATTGAAATTACATATATTATATGGGTCTTAATAACAACTCGTGGGGGGATATTTATCTCAAATTCTTTGGAGAAAACTGAACATTGAAGTTATCCAATTTTTTTTGGAATATTTTAATATATTTATTGAATAGTTTTCTATTATTCCGTTTAATCATGAAGTTGAGTTTTATAAATAACTCATTCCATGTGATAAAACTACTTCAAATAATCCCTATAGAATATACCCAATTGAGCTACAGGAATTGAAGAAGTAAATCCAAGAGATTCTGGATAAAGGATGCATATTCCCTAGTGCATCACCATGGTGTGAACCAATTATTTTTATTGATAATAAATATGGATCAATAAATATTTTTATTTATTATTAGGAACATACAACATTAAATTTCAAGAATAAGTATCCTATAACCTATATTAATTGCATGTTTAATCAAATACATAAATATCAATACTTTCTAATGATTTAAATTCAATATAAATATCATGAAGTAAGGGTCCAAAGGGAGGATATACCCATGAAAACATTCTGTATGTGGTATATTCCACAGAAATTTATATTAATTCCATTCATAATTACTAATTCCTATGGTATCTTTATGGATCTAATGAAAAGAGACATTAGTGATTACCTTGATCAGTTAGTGGTAATATTTATTGATGATATTATCATATATTCCATGATCATGGAGAATCATGGAGATCAATTTGTAAATTCTTTTTAATTACTTGAGAAATGAGAAGATGTATGCCAATTTTTTCGAAAGTGAATTCCATCTATAGAAAGTTTCACTCTTGGGAAATGTAATTACAAGAGAGGGTATATTTATGGATCCTTCTAAGGAATTTGTTATTGAACATTAACCTAGACTATCCATGATTTGTATAGTCCATATTTTTCATAGATTATATTGATATTATGAATGATTTGAGATAAATTTCTCATGGATATAAAATCAAAAAACCAATTTGACATAAAAGGGATCCACGTTCTTTTTGATGGATGAATGTGAAGAACAATTTAAGGTGTTAAAGAAATGGTTGGTCAATTCACATATTCTTATGCTACCCTATATTGGGGAAGGGTATTTATTGTATAGTGATGCATCAAATAAGGGAATGAGATGTTTTCTCATGAAATGACATGGTAGTGGTGTATGCCTCTCACTAATAAAATATTCATGGGAAAATTACCCAAATTAAAATGTAAAACCATCAGAGGTCAATTTGGGATTTAAAAAATGGAGGCATTATATCTATGGTGAATGTACTGCTATGTATACTGATAATTAAATGATAAAGTATTTATTCGCATTCAAAGTGTCAAATATGATCTAAATGTGACGATTGGATTTAATTAAATATTATGATTTCACAATACATCACCACTAAATGAAGGGAAAAAGTGGTCAATGATCCCAGTCAAATATAAAATTTTTTAGTCTATAATGGGGATTGAAAAAGATATAATACTTATGGATTTACTATGGATATACCTTGAAATTATGAGATAAAGGGATAAATCCTATATTTCTCAAATGAATATTAAATTTTATATTCATGTAAAGATTAAAGAGACAAATAAGGATGATTTGGAATTGAAAATGTATGTATCAATTATTCTAGAGTTCAAACCTAGAATAAACGAATAATAATATTTTTCAATTGGATATTTTATCCTACATTACTAGAACTAATGTAGGGGTTAATAGATGAATCACATAGCTCATCATTCTCTATCCACCCTTGAAGCACAATGTTATATAAAGATCTGATGATGAATTTCTGGTGTGAAAACATTAAAAAGGATATTTTAGAGAATGTATCTATATATCATTTATGTTACTAGGTTAAGGTTCAACATAAGATGTATAAGGGGATGATGCATCCCTTACACATAACTATGTGGAAATGGGAAACAAATCACCATATATTTCCTCATCATACTCCTCAAGTCTTTTAAAGTCCATAACAAAATTTGGGTTGTAATTGATCATTTTATGAAGTTAGTAAATTTCATTAATATTATATAATATTTTTTTCTTGACTAAATTAACTATATATACATTAAGAAATTGGTATGGTTTCATAGAACACTCCTCTAAATTTTATCTGTTTCAGACCCTAGGTGTAAGTTGAAAATTTTGAGGACTTTTCAGAAATCATTGAATGCGATGTTGAACATAAGTATTTCATATCATCTTTATAAAGACTATGAGTTTGAGATAAAAATTTAAAACCAAGATGATATAAGGATATATAACTCTCTATATTTCAAGGAATGTAGGGACTAACAACTTCCTCTTATCATTTTTTTTAAAATAACTTTCAATTTAGAATTGAGCTGGATTCTTATGAATCTATATATATTAATAAATAAAGAACTAAAATATGTTTTGATTATGTTGGAGGAAAAAAATCTATTAGGGGTTCATCTAATTGATAAAATATAATAGAAGTTCATTTCTATTAAAACACATTTTGGGGATATCAGAGTTGATAGAAAAGTTATGATGTTATTCACCGGTGAGATCTAGATTTTACATCTAGTGATTATATATTCACATGAATATCACATTGGATGAAATATATTATATTTAGAAAGACCATGATATTGATCCCTTGATATATTGATCTCTTTGAAATTCTTGAAAATATTAGCATGGTATCTTATCACTTGGAACTTCAACAAAACCTCTCCCATGTTCATGATATGTTCCATGTAATTTTTTAAAAATGTTCATAAATGATCCTTAATATGTATTAAATTGAAGGTTGTATGAATGGATAATGATCCTTAATATTAGGAATAACCAGTGAAAATTTTGGATAAAAAGGATAATGTTTCATGGAACAAGAACACTCAATTGGTCACAATTATGTGGTGAAACCCTTAGTTTGAGGAAGATACATGAGAACTTCAGGATGTGATATGGAAGAAGTATCTTCATTTTTCCATCATGGTAATAGGATTGTGACTGGGAAATTGTTATAAGGGTGTATAATATAACACTATTATATTTTATAATATATTCTTATTAAATAAATTCAATTTTTTATCACCTGTGAAGCATAAAACAACAAAATTATGTGAACTATGATTAATTGAAATATATAAATAAAAGAAATTATTATAATTCCACCCACTATTTTTTTAGATAATAGAATAATATGATCAGAGTCACAAAAGAGAAAATAGATTATGGAAGTAAATATCCTTGAAATTAGTTTTCTAGAACAAAAAATAAATAAATACACCAAATTACAACCCTAAGATAAAACAAAATCAACGTTGTTCACTATATAACACATAATATATTCATTCAATGAAATTTAATTAAAAATAATAATGACTAATTTGGTTTTACATGTTTAGGACTAAAAGTCCAAAATCTATCGAAGAAACATTATAGTATTTAATTTCACCAAAAATAAAATATTTTCGTTTGTGAATAAAAAACCATGTGGATCACTAAAATAAGTAATCACAGGAAAACTAATTTAATATAACCCTATCCTCTAATCTATTGATTGTTCTGTCTAGTCAACTAGTTGTGCCGAAATCCAATAAAAATGGCTATCCATACATTTCACTATAGACCTGTTGATTCCTTAACACCATACATTGTGTGACCCCCATCTCTTAGTAATCCAACATATTTCCCTACACCATTTCAAAAAACCATTAACCTTCTGAATATCTTGAAAAAACTTTGGAATAAGAAAAATGGTGATGAAAAAGCATAAGAATTTAATTTTAAAACCAATAATGATTCCATATTCTGATCAAATTAAAAATACCTATGTGGAAAAATTTCACTGTCACTACTTCATCTGGATTAAAAGTATTTTAGAACCACTCCTTCCATCCATATATTTTTTATCACTTAATGTGGACTTTAAAAAACATAAATAATCTTTCACTTGAAGACAACTTTAATAATTTCCATGAAACAATATTCATCTTGGAAAGCATCATTATATATCCATTACATACAATTATTCTTCATACCTTCAGTATTATTCTATTCACCCAAGATAGACTGATTCATGATGTTTCATTAGTCATTCAGATAATAAATCTTGATGAACTAGTATGTTGGAATATACATCCCAGCTCTCTTCTATAACACCAACCGTTCATCCTCTATAATTTTTATGAT
Source organism: Viscum album (assembly GCA_963277665.1). Lineage (NCBI taxonomy): Eukaryota > Viridiplantae > Streptophyta > Magnoliopsida > Santalales > Viscaceae > Viscum > Viscum album. The sequence goes on from OY728138.1 coordinate 1,323,407,469, forward strand.
AAAGTTTTACTTTAGATCAATAAGTTTCTTCCGTGTATGAAAAATTGGATTGTTATATTGGTGAATTATACTTTTAATATCCTATAAAATTATCCCATGTTATTGACACCATCTAATTTCCTCAATCATATTTATCAACCAAACTATCTCCATATTATCTTTTTTCACAATTTCATACTCTATTTATATTACGGAAAGTGTAATCACTAGTTACAACCTAAACATCGAACTAATCTTGGTTTCAATAAAACTAAATAAATATCTCATTAGGATCTTATAATAATTAGAATCACCCCATAAATGTTTTATCTATAACCCCTTATTAATGTATTAACATCTATAAAATAACGAGTGTTATCTTTTGTTATTTTGAAATTTCATATCATCCACTTTAGATAATCCTAAGGATCTGCCCCTATATTTTCTATGAACTGGATGAAAACTCCTACTACATGAGAAACATTCAAAGGTGTTCGCACTATAAAATACACAAATCTTATAAATGATGAATCATACAGAACTTTTTCCATATATGTTATTTCTTATTATGTTTATGTTACATAATATTTGTTACGTTTGAAGTGTCCTGTGTGAGGGGTTGAAATCAACTTATATCTACTCATTTTGAATCTATCAATTATCACCTATATGTAATCATTATATAATAAAACCAAACTTTAATTTATTCAATCGCATTAAATCCTCATACCCAAAATCTCATTCATTTCACCAACATCATTCATTTCAATATTTTAGGAAAATTCATCCTTCTACTTCTAAATTAGATTAATTTTTAACCCCCAAAAAACATGTCATCCCCATATAAGAGTAATAAAATCAATTCCCTTTTATTATACTCATTTTAATAATATCATGATTCTGAATTTATTCAAATGAACCCATTCTCCTATATGAAAATTTTAAAATTATAATCCCATCACCTTGGTGATTGATTCAATCCATAAAGTCATCTTTTTAGTTTCCACACCAAGACTTGATTATATTTATCGATGAAACCAACAGGTTTCACCATATCAATTTCTGCAACTTGATCCCCATTAGGAAAATAACTCTTTATATATATATATATATTTAATGAAACAATACAGAGAAAATGGTTGTATTCTTAACTATTAGTGAAAATATTTTATAGAATTCAATGACATATTTTTATTGAAATCCTTTCAACACTAGCATGTACTTATACATTCATTTTATTTTTTGCCTTCTTATTTCTAATAAAATATCTCTTTTTCATATGTGATTTACCCAACTATCATAATTCTGTTAACCCTTGGGCATTATTCACTCATATCGAATCCAACTCATCTTTCCTGACTAACTCCCACCTTTTGAAAACTCATAGAGTTCTCACTTATTTCATGATTTTTGGTTCTCCAACATCTTTCTAAATTGAAAATTTTATGTCATATTCATACCTCTATAATTTTCATCTGAACCTTGAATATATCTAAAAAAATCATTTTCTCATTAACTACTTATATAAGTGATACATTCATATTTTCACCTACCATAACTCTATATCGAGATTAACTAGTTCCCAATATTTTGGGTATAAAATATTTTGGTTGAAACTCTAAACTAATCATATAACCCTCTAAAAGTTACACTTGGATATGTTAAATTACTATAGATTTAGATAAATATGAAATTTTTGGTGCAAAAGAGCTTCTAGAACCATCACCCGTATCAAATTGAATTAAATTTGAATCAATAACATCAACATATTTTCTCTTCACATTTTAATCCTTTAGCAAAATCCACTCAATAAAGGGAATATTTAGACTTCCAAAAAATCACTATTTTCATCATCCCTATGTAAAAAAACCTAATTATTTATCTCTATAGACTATGATAAAAGATAAATGATAGTTTCTTTAACTTTATTTTTAATGTATTACATCCACATGAATATAGGATTAATATATAATGAATCTGAGATGTGCTATTTTTAGTACATTATCAGACAATAGTTCTTCTATTAAAATCTTTCCCATTAGTGTTGATAGAATTTTTTTTAATAATGATTGTTTCTTTTTCCACTCCTTTCACCCAAAACTCATTAGGCACACTAGAAATAAGTAATATACTTTGAATTTTCTCTATTAACATCCAATTAATTCATTCATCCACAACATTTTATTTAGGTTCTCCAAGAATATAATTTCTATATTATATTGTTTTTTCATTTATTAATTATAAGAAATTTTACAGGTGAATTATTTGCTATTTTTTAATCATAAAAATTTTATTTGGACTTTGGTTTCTCTTTTCACCGTATCGTTTCTTTGAAAAAAAATAAAAAAAAATTAATTTTTTGTTTTAGAATGTATACCCATACATATATCATAGAATCATTAATTAAGGTAACAAAATTACTTAATCCATCTTTTAGAATTAAATGGGGAAGGTCCCTACACATTTGTATACACCAACTCTAGCTTCTAGCATTTTGGTGTTTTTTTGAACAATATGAAATTCACCATTCAATAATTTTTGTGTATATAACTCTCAAATATTATGAATTATAAATATCCCAAATTTAGTTTTCATTTTTGTACTATAATATTCATACTATTCTGAGTAAAGCTCCCAAAATAGTTATTCCAATGTTCTAAACATCCTAAAGATAATTTTCTTGTATGTGTATCTCCAAATACCCTATTAGTCTGATACAATGAACCTTATTTTACACCTACGAAAATGATAAGAGGTCCTAGGGTAATATTATTTAATCCTTATATAAAAATAATTTCAAAACCTACTTCATCTATATGATCAACTCAAATTATGTTCTTTTAATGAACAAGAACATACTTCAATTCATTCAGTGAAAATAAAATTCATTTTTCAACTGAACCTTCATTTCTCATTTCCTTAAAATTTCATGAGCTTCTTCATTAAAAAGATACAATCTAGAAAATATATGGATACATAATTTTACAGGAATTTTTTTATCTATTATGGAATAGAAATAAGATCTGTAATATATGATCCATGATTCCACAAGAGTAGATACACTAAAAGTATATTTATACAACTCTATGATACTATACATAGTTCTCTAGATATATTCCTTCTAGAGGTTGGACTCTTGTAACATGAATATTTATTAAGATGACCATGTTTTCTGCATAGCCTAAAAATCCTTTTTCTATAAGGCTTACCTCTAATTATATTTATTGATTTCCTTTTGGATTTCTTCTAATTCTTCTGATGAGGTGAGAATCCTCTTCTTTCAGCATTTAATACTTCACCAGTGAAGTTAAAATATATCTATCCCTTTGATATCTTCATTTAGAATAATGTCTAAAACTTAAATCAACACTATTTTATTTTCCCCACTAGATATACTAATAACCATTACCATGGAATCCCATGATTCTAGTAAGGATGATCATAAAAAATCACTCAATCATAATCCATGAATGTAACCTCCACATACTCTAGTTGGCTCAAGATTCAATTAAAATCATTCACATGATCCTATTTAGATATCTCATATGAAAACCAAATGATGAATAACCTATTCATTAAACATGATTTATTTAGTGTAGTAGGTTTCTCATATATATTTGTATTGGATACATTAACTCAATTATGGTCTTCTTCTCTAGAATGTTCAAATTCACATTCTGAACTAATTACAGTTATATCTTACCAAGTTCATTTTAGTCAAGTATTTCCCATTAATCTTTATCCATTGATTCATGTTTTACATTTATCAATGGTTTATTTTGGATCTTCTAAATGAGATAGTATTCCATCTGTATTATCTAGAATCTATAAATTGTTCTATTTAATATTTCTATATAGGCATTTCCCTCTTCTGACTCTATCCTTCCAAAAAATAATAACTCTCACTAAAATATGAAGAACACACATGATTGAGAAAATATTTCCTTAATTTTTGAGTGTACTATTGATACTATTGAGAACAAACATTTGATACCGATTTTTGAGATTCCCCTATCACTGTACCTCTTGAGAATAAAAGAAAATGGCCTGAATAAAAAAGGTAGAAATGTATTCTAGAATTAACCCTACCTGAAATTATATTCACCCAAATAACAACACTAATTCAAAATATATTCATCCCTTTTAACTTTACAAACACAATACATTAAATAGATGAATGTAAATAAAATCATTCAAGATAACTTTCTTGTTATGTGGTTCAGAAAAAAAGTGATACATCAATTGGAAAAATACTATATCATTTCATTTCACTAGAATGATATGATTGAATCTTGTGAATAACAAACCACAGTGGTCACTACAATAAGTAGTCACAAGTAAACTCCGAAAATATGGCTCCACCCTATAATTTATAGGGAGTTACATTTGGATAACCATTTTCACCAACCTTCAAGAAAAACGTGCGTCCATCCATTACATTGTGGAACTCTTGGATCCCTATAACAGTCTCAACTGTGACATCCACCTCCCTGTAAACCATCATATATCCCTATAACATAAAAAAATAAATCACCCACTACAATATCCAATAAAAATTCAGAACATGACCCCATTTATGAATAATTAGATGAATTTTCTTCTAACACCAACCTAGAATCCTACTTCTGGTCAAACCACTGACTACCTATTAGAAGAACTATTTGCTGACACTACTTTATCTGAATGGAATGCATTTTTTAACCACCCATTTTGGTCAAATTCATCAGATAACATGATTTGTAATTCATAAAATCAATGAACATCATTACTATATAGTGGAATTAAGTTTATAAATAAATATATTTGAAAAATACAAGTTTAAAAATTCAATTTAGAAAATAAATTTTATTCTAAATAAGATGTTTTGAACTATTTTATTGAATTATACATTCCCATTAACATAATACTTTTTATGGAATGATATCAAAAAAAATTATTAATTAAATTGAAGTAATAATTAATAAATTAAACTAATTATATACATGAAATGGGTAATTAATATAAAGAATACATTTCTCATAATTCTTCGACAAATGGAAATATTTTTTTACAAATATTATTTTATTATACATATTTTTATTTAAAAGTTAATTTATATTAATTAAATTATAAAATTTAAAAAAATTAGTTTTTTATTAATATAAAAATTGAATGATCATTTATACATTAATAACCAATTGGTTTAAAATAAAGATAAAATCATTTTAGGGTAAACTGCTATTTTTTATGTAAAACTATTTTTATTATTACCAATTTGTTTTATATCAATTAATTAGATAATCACTATTTTTGAAGGATTTATTGTAATTTAAAAACTCTATATTCTATCAAATAAAGTAACATTCATGAAATGGTTATTAGTAGAAAATGAATTGTAATCAATTCCTATTATACATCAAAAATTCATTTTTTTTCTAAAAATGATTTTTATTTATTTTATGCATAGATATTAGAATTAATTTCAAGATCATTTATAAATTGAATATGATAAAATGTATTCAATACTTCCAATCATAATACACATGAATTTGGTTATTTATTCCAACTTATTTTTATTCATAAGGAACAATTACAATGTTAAAAGTTAAATTATCATGAAAAGGGTTAAAATAGGTTAAAGGGGGGTAAAATAAGGGATATGGCTTCAAATATATAAAGTAATTAATATTTATTTGATTTTATACGTTTATTTTGTCCTAAAATTGACATATATTTGAAATTGGTCTTATTTTGTGTCACTAAGCACTTATATCTACCTATCCCTCCAAATTATCGTCATGTATATGGATGTGCTACCATAGAACCTGAACTAAATGAATTGACATACATTAGATATATTTCATGCTCTAATAAATTATATATATAGGATTATCTTCAATGTACTCATCTACCAGTTACTTAACTTCATTCAGCTAAAGAGTGTAAGATGGTTCTGAGTGATAACAAGGTATTTGAGATACATGGACGATGTCATACATGGATCAGTGCCTCTAAGGTAACTACGATGGATATTATACCGATCATAATCTCTATAGAATCTGGAATGGCACGAAATATCATGGTCATCTTTTACCCTATCATTGAGTATTTTTTTCCCTATCCTCTATGATATATAAACGAATACCCGATCCCCAGCCCTGAAATCTAGAGGTCATCAACGATGATTAGCATAGGATTTTAATATGGAGTACATTTTATTCATCTATTTAAAGGTCAGATAAACCTTCTTTGAAGTATCCAAAATTAGATGAGGTTTGTAGAATGATTCCTCCCTTTCCTTTATCCCATATAGAGTTGATCTACATGGCCTATCATAAATGGTATCATATGTTTTCATCTGTACAGCCTTCTGATGGGTATTTTCGTAGTATAATTCAACTAAGGGTATATTACTCTCCAAATATCCCCTAAAATTTAGGATCCATGCTCTAATAATGTCCTCTTTAACGTATATTGATCACTCTGACTTCTCATCGATCAATGGGTGATATTTTGTAATCAAAAGAACTTGTGTACCTAATTCACTCTATATTATTTTCCAAAACTGATATGTAAACTAGGAATACCTATCTAATAAAATGGAATGTGGAACCCAGTGAAGGGGCACAATCTCAAGGATATGATGTCTCCCAAGATCATGAAATGAGAAGGTATCCGTGACCAATGGGAAGTGGGTGACCTTCGTTAACCTGCCCATAATAACCTATACATCATCACAACCTTGGGGTGACCTCGACAACTAAGTCATGGAACCCATCAAAATATTCTCCATTTCCACTCAGGAATGGGTAACTGATGTAAGATCCCAAATGGTTTTTTGTGTTCCTCCTTCACTTTTTGATTGGTGTACCACATAGTGAAAAATCCTATTATCTCTCATTTCATACCAGGCCACCAATACTAGAAACGCAAATCAAGATATATCTTGGTAACATTGAGATATACATCCCAATAAGAGGCATGAAATTCAAACATCATTGCCTCACTAATGTATATTAGAACCCATACAGTCACATGAATTAGTATAATTTAGTCCTCCCCAATGGTCTAACCAGGTGAGGAACCAGGAGGAGGGTCATCACCTATTACACTCTATGTTAGAAAAATTACCTTAGTATCTGAGAGTTGTATAATCCTCACACTATCCGGAAGAGTGTAATTGACTACATAGAATGATAGAAAATCTTATAGAGACTATATTGCACCTCAATGTATATCTTATATAATAATTACATCCATTTCCATTCAATAATAGCCTCCTAAACAAACTGTTTATGAGTCTTCCAGCTCAGAGCATTAGTAACTACATTGATGTTTCCAAGAATATAGTCTATATAGAAATTGAAGGAGTGGAGATACTCAACCTAGCTTCTCTATCTAAGGTTAATGTTATGATGTATAAATATTTACATGAGGATTTGGTGTTATGTGTACACTAAAAAATGTTCTCCCAGTAAATAGTTCCTCCAACAACATAAGGAAAGACCATGGATTTCAAATCAAGATCATGCATTGGGTAATTGTTCACATTTTGTATCAACTGGTGAGACTAATACACCATGACTCTATCCCCCTATATCAAGAAATATCTGTAACAGCCCGAGATTTTATGAAAAATATTCTTTTTTTATTTTACTAATGTCTTGTGTTATACGCTACACCAAAAGGAGCTTGCACAACACGCATCCTTGACTTGCCTTGCATTACACGCAATCGCGACCTTCCACGATAGCGTGTGTTGTACGCAACACCGAGTTTCGCTAAACAATGATATGCTATTAAAATATTATTAAAACTAGCCGTTATGAATAGTAATAACCACTTTTTAAATTTTAGAAATTTTAACTCTCAAAATGGACTTCATTTTTGGATTCAGAGTATCGAATTTAGCCTAAGGTGAAATTTTGGTACTTTTCGGATAACTTTCATATTCTGATGAATAGTGAAAATTACTAAATTTTAATTAAAAACAACTTTTTTAATCGAAATAATTAATAGTGATAAATCATTAATTTGAGTGGTTTTAAAGTATATTTAGAATATATTTTTACAATTTAATACAATGTTGGTCATTGGATGTAATTTCACATTTAAACTAGACATAAACAAGTGTCAATCTTTTGATAGATATTGTTTCTTAAAAACACACTATTTGTTTTAACAGCGGGATTTAATTATAAAATTAATTAATGCAACTTTTATGTTATGAATTTGGTAAAATAGACTTCATTTTTGAATTCGGAATATGAAATATAGCTTGGGATGAAATTTTGGCATTGTTCTGAAAAACATCAATTTTTTATGAATAGTGAAACTACTAAGTGGTAGGTTAAAAACTGAATTTTGCATAAAACTTAATTTTACCGCTTCTGTGAATGGAATTTCGAAAATCCGAGAGACATGGTTAATATCAAGGACTAAAATGTGGTTCAATGAGATGAAAATAAATTTTTGGTGAATAGTAACTTTTTACTTTTTTTACCACGGTTAATAGTAAATAGGGTAACTAAGGGTAAATATGATATTAATATTACCCTAACACATGTCCTAATTCTATTGGACAAGTGTAATTCGACCAAAAACAAACTTAGGAATAAAATATGACCATTTAGGCCCACTTGGATTAGATTAGGACATTTATTATTAATTTATTTAAAGAAGGGTTAAAATAGATAAAATCATAGTTTAATAAGTAAATCATTTTTAATATGGGGTTATACATAAGATCAATTCGACTATAAATATTCATTAGAAAGCTAAAAAGATTTACTACATGATGGTATTTTATTTGTAATTTTTAGACATCAAATAATTTAATTTATGTATGACACTACAATGATGCAGTAATTATCTTATTAATGAAATATTGACATAATTGATGTTATAAATACCCAAATAAATATAATTTGAGACTTTTTATGAATTCCACTAATTTTATAGGTTACTATGATATATTAGTGTTGATTTAATCAACTTGGTTCGAACATATAATTCTGTTATGACTTTCACAAAAATCATATATCAAATAGTGTCAAAATTGACAGAAAATAGTTTTTAAATAAAATATTATATTATTAATTGTTATTTTATTCCTAAAAATCTAAGGTTCGGCCAAATGACTTAGATAAGGATATATATATTAATAATAAACAATTTGGGGTTCGTTTGGCATGTTATAGTAAGTTTATTAACCATATAGTGAAAGAAAACAAAAAGACACGGTAAAAGTTAAATTATTTAACTTAGAGTTAAATCTAATTGATAAGGTTACAATAATACCCTAAACTTGTCTAAATCCTATTGGTTGATAGGATTTCGACCCATCCCCACTTTAGCTTCGAAATAAGACCCTTTGGAACCATTATAAACCGATTTTGACTTTAATATAAAATAATATTTTGAGATATTCCTAAGGTGCCCCTCTCCTCCCCTATAAAAGGACACCTCCTCCCCCTCCTCCTCACACCAATTTGAGCACTCAAGCTCGGCCAACCCCTGCCAAAATCTGTTCTCCACTTCCCTAGCAACATCCTAGAGGTTCTGGTCTTACTCAAAGACCAATTTTAGTTCCCTAAGAGGAGGTCTCCAAAAGGCGCTTCAAAGAAGAGGTAATTACCGTTACCAATTCTTTCATCTTTATTTCTTCTTCCACTTCTTCTTCTTAGTTTGTTTCATTATGAAGTAATAACATCAGTATCACTCATATACTGATATGTTATTATAAGTATGAAACAACCCTATTTCACCATCTATCCATCCTACGGAAAAAGAAATCACCGCGCGTGCGTACGTACGGAATACCGTCTCCACGCCGTGGTGTAACCTATTTTCCACCACCACCTTACATGGATGGGTATAATGGTGTAAAGAATAACTATACATAGTTATTACAACATCATATTGATTCTGATATATTGTATAATCCACTCCAATTCAATTCAATAATTATGGAAATGATATCATCGCTCGTGCGTACGTACGGAATACCGTCTCCACGACGCGATGAGATTCATTCTTAATGATTAACCATTCATGAATGATTATAAAGTATATATAATAAGTACTAATGAAATATATGACATAATAATGATACTGGATTTATGTATATATATATATAAGTATGTCATCTACTTACTTCCATTCAAGACAATAAAGAAAGAAAAACAGCGTTCATGCGTACGTACGGACTACCGTCTCCATGAACGGTGTTTTTCATTTCATTTATCTATCTATTATATATATATATACTGAATATATATGATATATAAATCAAATTTTATATTCTGGAAGTAAGTAAATCATGATATAAGTAATAATAATGTCAAGAACAACAAGTCAAAACACCTACGATAAATGAAACGATTTTACCCAAAACGCTTCTTTAACATGGAATTTACAAAAGAACGGGTAATATAATGTCATAAGTGAACCATATATGATATCATAACAATGAATATGATTCTGTAATAAGTCAATAACATGATTTAAATCATTATACAGGAGGTTCGGACACTTACGAAGCAAATCGGACCTAAGGTAAGGGAAATATCACAATCTCATTTTTATCCGAGATTGTTTATTCGTAAGTATTTACTGGGGTGTATTTTATCATCCACATCCATGTTTCATCAATATGTAATATTATTTCCATCCACCTACAATTGTTTAAATCCATTTTTACCCTTTGGTGAGTTTTTAGTAATATTTATGAAAGGAATCTTTTGTCGTTTTTCGTACGAGGTACTTTTTGACTTTTCCGACAAAAGTACGAAGAATGTTTTTTTAACTTATACGGCACGAACGGATTTCTACTGTTTTATAAAGCCTTATTTTCATGAAGCTTCCTCTAAAAGATTTCATGACTATTTTCAATAAAATCTCTTTCTTTTAAAAATTTCATGATGTTTTGTGAAAAGAAATTGATTTTGAAGAAGAAAGGATATTTTCCTCAAGAATTCAATTCAAGTGTTTTATCAAAATTATTTTCCATCTAAGATAATAAAGGGTTCTGTTTCTATCCATATTTTTACATTGATTTGACTATGTTGTGATGGAATTATGTTTATGAATTCCTTTATCTTATATGAATGGTTTTATGATGTCATGTTGTTTAAGAATCCCATTTTTGTTACATGTGTTATGCGATGATGTATGTTATATGATTATGTGGCACACATAAGAAAGGATTCATTATAAGATGGGTGGGACCTATATCTCCCTCCAATGCATTGGGTAATGATTTTATATCTCATGAGATAGACATGGCTGGAATGGTAGGTTATACCGGTTCAGTGAAACAGGACTGAAACGAGGATTACTCGATTCAGAAAGGGACTTTGTCCACTAAGATAGTCTTGGCAATGAGTCTTGACTAACAAGAAATGATTCTCTATGATTATGTGTGTATGCCACAATGAGTAATGTTTTATGTTATGATATCATTTCACTACTATGATTTATCCCATGTTATGAAATTATGCTCTCTTTTGCAGGTTATGATTTCCAAAATGTTATGTTCTTATGAATCCGATGTGATTGATATATCTTTTGTTTACCCTTACTGAGCATTTGAGCTCACCCTTTTATGTTTTCTTTTCCCCAGGACATAAAGAAAGGTTTTAGGTAAAAAAAAAGGAAGATCTTTATGGGAGATGTTGAAGATCTTTCCCCACGATTAGAAGATTTTATTCCGAGTTTCCAAAGACACTAAACTATTACGATCCTTGTGTGTGTGTTTTTGTTTTGTACTAAGTATTCCGCAAAAGTAATGTAATGTCAATGTACGATAAGCTTCGGGTCTCTACAGTTGGTATCAGAGGAAAGGTTTAGTCAACCTTTGGAAACTAGGATGTGAGAACGTTAGTGAGATCCCTAGAGATATTTCTAAGGTATGTCTAGGGATGTCCCTAAGGATAAGTATACGTATAGGTTATAGTAATAGAATTACGCTAACGATCATAGAATTAAACCTAAGATGTTGGATATTGAAGGTACTCCCCCTTTATTATGTTGTTTTCCCTAGCATGATTTTTGCCTCTCACACAATTCTTTTGGGGTTTTAGACGATGGCTGGAACCCGAAGGAACCGTGTTAATGCGGAATGTGATGGGCAATGCAATGATTGTACCCCTGAGCAACCAAATGATATAGGAGCTGGAATGAAAAATCTTGTAGCCATGCTCACACAACTTTCTCAAGATATGAATCATGCAGGACTTCCAAACGAGCAAAGGAAGGAGCAACATTCTGTTGAATCCTTCATGAGGCAGCGTCCACCTTCTTTCAGTGGGTCTACTGATCCATTTGTTGCTGAACAATGGATTAGTACTACTGAAAAGATATTTTCAGTTCTTCAATGTTCTGAACATGATAAAGTCATCCTAGCAGTGTATCGTTTGGAAGGAGATGCTGATCAATGGTGGAATCTTATTAAGAATACAAGGAAAAGGGATGAAATTGAGTCTATGGAATGGGACGAGTTCAAGAACTTATTTTTCAATAAGTACTTCCCTCGTATTCTTCGAACAAAGATGGAGAAAGAGTTTCTTGAACTGAAGCAAAGGGAAGATGAATCGGTTGGTACCTATGAAGCAAATTTTACAAGACTTGCAAGGTATGCTTCTGGAATTATCATCCAACCTGAAAGTAAAGTTGATCGATTTTTCAGTGGCTTAAAACCAAGTCTTCGAAGGGCATTAGCTATAAGAGACTTCAGTAGCTACGAAGAAATTGTGCGTTGTGCTATCAAGGTAGAAATGGAAGTTGGTGTTACATATCCATCTCATGGTTTTGACAAGAAACGAAAGATGGAGTTCAAGGAGAAATCTCAGAATAATGGTGAAAAGAAGATGAATGTTTCCTTATGCACAAAGTGTGGAAAGAAGCATGGTGGAGATTGTCTTAAAGGGACTAGAAAATGTTTTAAGTGTGGAAAAGAAGGTCATCGAGCAGCTGAGTGTCGAAGTAATGGAAAAAGGGTTTCTAATGATGTGAATAAAGCAAACACTGCAGAGAACGCACCGCCAACACTTCAATGCTTCAAGTGCAAGGAAATGGGGCATTATGCTAATAATTTCCCTAATCCAAGGGTTAGTGATGATCAACATGAGCAACCACTGAAGGCAAAGGAAAAAAGGGAAATCACATGCGATCACTATTGGCAATGTTGAATATGACAACGATGTGGTGGAATGATTAAGTGTTTATGTAATGGGATTCCAAAATAATGTTGTATCATTGAGTATTGCAATATTTATTGATGTGGTATTCAAAGTGATTGAGAAATTTTTTGGAAATAAGATGATATGCGCATAATGAAGACGAGAAAATGAAATGTTTAATAGTATTCATGAGCTCATGATTAATATAAGGACTAAGTGATATCATGGTTTGAGTATATAGAATTTTGAGGATTTTGGTATGTGGAAAGTGTTAACTTTTTTCACTAAGGTATTCAAGAGAATACACGATTAAGGACTTTGAGTGTTTGGAATGTGACCAACAAGACATATCTTATGATATGTGGGGATCAACGACAGTATTAAATCTTTGGTAATCGTTGTCACTATATTATGAGAGTGGACTGCAGTATTATGTATAAGCCTAAAGATTAGACTGGATTATGTTGGACATAAGTTAGTATTGTTTAAGGATAGAAGATTTTCGATATTATTGATGGGATGTTATAGTAACGTAGTTTTAGAAAAAGGGACAACCTGCAGGACGGGCGACAGCCCATCGCTTCGGACAAGGCTGTAGGAATCGAACCCACAACCGAAGTGCGACTGGCCTTTATCGCCTACCACTGGCCTACAGGAAGTACCTGTTTAGTAGAAACTAGTTTTATTATATTAAGAAGTATGATATATGAAGTATAAGTCCATTTTAGGAACCATATATGATTAATCTCACTATAGAATGACTTATGTATATTTAATAACTTTTGCTAACCTTTTGTTTGAGACAGATGGAATGAACAGTCATTCTATCACATGATCTGCTAACACTTCACAAATAACAAATTCAACTTCATTTATTTAAGAGATGAAGTAGAAATTGTTCAAGGCACGAACAAAAGTGAGATTGTACCAAAATAAAGTAAGTATTTATTCTAAGCAAATTTTCAACTTTAGGGAAATGATCATGAAAACCAAAAATGTTGTCCTAGTGATCTTATACCTGATGAATCAGATGGTACCTTATATCATCACAAATCTATGGATTTGTGATTACTGGCTTTTCCAGAGCCATGTTCTCTACCACTCTCCATCAGAACATGATGGTTAGATTTCTCTTCCATATCCATATTTTCACCTATGTGGAAACCCAGTGATTAGTTTATTTGGGTAATCGTTACATTTCATACTTTAGTTTTTAAAGCCAAGTTTTGGTATTCCCTTTTACGATGTGGGTTTCTATTAAAGAAACTTTCGAATAGTAAACCATTTATAACCCCGACGAATTTCGAGGGCGAAATTCATTTTAAGGGGGGTAGAATGTAACAGCCCGAGATTTTATGAAAAATATTCTTTTTTTATTTTACTAATGTCTTGTGTTATACGCTACACCAAAAGGAGCTTGCACAACACGCATCCTTGACTTGCCTTGCATTACACGCAATCGCGACCTTCCACGATAGTGTGTGTTGTACGCAACACCGAGTTTCGCTAAACAATGATATGCTATTAAAATATTATTAAAACTAGCCGTTATGAATAGTAATAACCACTTTTTAAATTTTAGAAATTTTAACTCTCAAAATGGACTTCATTTTTGGATTCGGAGTATCGAATTTAGCCTAAGGTGAAATTTTGGTACTTTTCGGATAACTTTCATATTCTGATGAATAGTGAAAATTACTAAATTTTAATTAAAAACAACTTTTTTAATCGAAATAATTAATAGTGATAAATCATTAATTTGAGTGGTTTTAAAGTATATTTAGAATATATTTTTACAATTTAATACAATGTTGGTCATTGGATGTAATTTCACATTTAAACTAGACATAAACAAGTGTCAATCTTTTGATAGATATTGTTTCTTAAAAACACACTATTTGTTTTAACAGCGGGATTTAATTATAAAATTAATTAATGCAACTTTTATGTTATGAATTTGGTAAAATAGACTTCATTTTTGAATTCGGAATATGAAATATAGCTTGGGATGAAATTTTGGCATTGTTCTGAAAAACATCAATTTTTTATGAATAGTGAAACTACTAAGTGGTAGGTTAAAAACTGAATTTTGCATAAAACTTAATTTTACCGCTTCTGTGAATGGAATTTCGAAAATCCGAGAGACATGGTTAATATCAAGGACTAAAATGTGGTTCAATGAGATGAAAATAAATTTTTGGTGAATAGTAACTTTTTACTTTTTTTACCACGGTTAATAGTAAATAGGGTAACTAAGGGTAAATATGATATTAATATTACCCTAACACATGTCCTAATTCTATTGGACAAGTGTAATTCGACCAAAAACAAACTTAGGAATAAAATATGACCATTTAGGCCCACTTGGATTAGATTAGGACATTTATTATTAATTTATTTAAAGAAGGGTTAAAATAGTTAAAATCAAAGTTTAATAAGTAAATCATTTTTAATATGGGGTTATACATAAGATCAATTCGACTATAAATATTCATTAGAAAGATAAAAAGATTTCCTACATGATGTTATTTTATTTGTAATTTTTAGACATCAAATAATTTAATTTATGTATGACACAACAATGATGCAGTAATTATCTTATTAATGAAATATTGACATAATTGATGTTATAAATACCCAAATAAATATAATTTGAGACTTTTTATGAATTCCACTAATTTTATAGGTTACTATGATATATTAGTGTTGATTTAATCAACTTGGTTCGAACATATAATTCTGTTATGACTTTCACAAAAATCATATATCAAATAGTGTCAAAATTGACACAAAATTGTTTTTAAATAAAATATTATATTATTAATTGTTATTTTATTCCTAAAAATCTAAGGTTCGGCCAAATGACTTAGATAAGGATATATATATTAATAATAAACAATTTGGGGTTCGTTTGGCATGTTATAGTAAGTTTATTAACCATATAGTGAAAGAAAACAAAAAGACACGGTAAAAGTTAAATTATTTAACTTAGAGTTAAATCTAATTGATAAGGTTGCAATAATACCCTAAACTTGTCTAAATCCTATTGGTTGATAGGATTTCGACCCATCCCCACTTTAGCTTCGAAATAAGACCCTTTGGAACCATTATAAACCGATTTTTACTTTAATATAAAATAATATTTTGAGATATTCCTAAGGTGCCCCTCTCCTCCCCTATAAAAGGACACCTCCTCCCCCTCCTCCTCACACCAATTTGAGCACTCAAGCTCGGCCAACCCCTGCCAAAATCTCTTCTCCACTTCCCTAGAAACATCCTAGAGGTTCTGGTCTTACTCAAAGACCAATTTTAGTTCCCTAAGAGGAGGTCTCCAAAAGGCGCTTCAAAGAAGAGGTAATTACCGTTACCAATTCTTTCTTCTTTATTTCTTCTTCCACTTCTTCTTCTTAGTTTGTTTCATTATGAAGTAATAACATCAGTATCACTCATATACTGATATGTTATTATAAGTATGAAACAACCCTATTTCACCATCTATCCATCCTACGGAAAAAGAAATCACCGCGCGTGCGTACGTACGGAATACCGTCTCCACGCCGTGGTGTAACCTATTTTCCACCACCACCTTACATGGATGGGTATAATGGTGTAAAGAATAACTATACATAGTTATTACAACATCATATTGATTCTGATATATTGTATAATCCACACCAATTCAATTCAATAATTATGGAAATGATATCATCGCTCGTGCGTACGTACGGAATACCGTCTCCACGACGCGATGAGATTCATTCTTAATGATTAACCATTCATGAATGATTATAATGTATATATAATAAGTACTAATGAAATATATGACATAATAATGATACTGGATTTATGTATATATATATATATAAGTATGTCATCTACTTACTTCCATTCAAGACAATAAAGAAAGAAAAACAGCGTTCATGCGTACGTACGGACTACCGTCTCCATGAACGGTGTTTTTCATTTCATTTATCTATCTATTATATATATATATACTGAATATATATGATATATAAATCAAATTTTATATTCTGGAAGTAAGTAAATCATGATATAAGTAATAATAATGTCAAGAACAACAAGTCAAAACACCTACGATAAATGAAACGATTTTACCCAAAACGCTTCTTTAACATGGAATTTACAAAAGAACGGGTAATATAATGTCATAAGTGAACCATATATGATATCATAACAATGAATATGATTCTGTAATAAGTCAATAACATGATTTAAATCATTATACAGGAGGTTCGGACACTTACGAAGCAAATCGGACCTAAGGTAAGGGAAATATCACAATCTCATTTTTATCCAAGATTGTTTATTCGTAAGTATTTACTGGGGTGTATTTTATCATCCACATCCATGTTTCATCAATATGTAATATTCTTTCCATCCACCTACAATTGTTTAAATCCATTTTTACCCTTTGGTGAGTTTTTAGTAATATTTATGAAAGGAATCTTTTGTCGTTTTTCGTACGAGGTACTTTTTGACTTTTCCGACAAAAGTACGAAGAATGTTTTTTTTAACTTATACGGCACGAACGGATTTCTACTGTTTTATAAAGCCTTATTTTCATGAAGCTTCCTCTAAAAGATTTCATGACTATTTTCAATAAAATCTCTTTCTTTTAAAAATTTCATGATGTTTTGTGAAAAGAAATTGATTTTGAAGAAGAAAGGATATTTTCCTCAAGAATTCAATTCAAGTGTTTTATCAAAATTATTTTCCATCTAAGATAATAAAGGGTTCTGTTTCTATCCATATTTTTACATTGATTTGACTATGTTGTGATGGAATTATGTTTATGAATTCTTTTATCTTATATGAATGGTTTTATGATGTCATGTTGTTTAAGAATCCCATTTTTGTTACATGTGTTATGCGATGATGTATGTTATATGATTATGTGGCACACATAAGAAAGGATTCATTATAAGATGGGTGGGACCTATATCTCCCTCCAATGCATTGGGTAATGATTTTATATCTCATGAGATAGACATGGCTGGAATGGTAGGTTATACCGGTTCAGTGAAACAGGACTGAAACGAGGATTACTCGATTCAGAAAGGGACTTTGTCCACTAAGATAGTCTTGGCAATGAGTCTTGACTAACAAGAAATGATTCTCTATGATTATGTGTGTATGCCACAATGAGTAATGTTTTATGTTATGATTTCATTTCACTACTATGATTTATCCCATGTTATGAAATTATGCTCTCTTTTGCAGGTTATGATTTCCAAAATGTTATGTTCTTATGAATCCGATGTGATTGATATATCTTTTGTTTACCCTTACTGAGCATTTGAGCTCACCCTTTTATGTTTTCTTTTCCCCAGGACATAAAGAAAGGTTTTAGGTAAAAAAAAGGAAGATCCTTATGGGAGATGTTGAAGATCTTTCCCCACGATTAGAAGATTTTATTCCGAGTTTCCAAAGACACTAAACTATTACGATCCTTGTGTGTGTGTTTTTGTTTTGTACTAAGTATTCCGCAAAAGTAATGTAATGTCAATGTACGATAAGCTTCGGGTCTCTACAATATCACAACCAAATACTTAATGGATCACATTAAACTATATAAATTCTTCTAGGATATGAAGGAATCTGGATCAGAATTGAAGTAAACCGTCCTTTAATCTTCAAAAAATATATTTAATTATTTTTAGAACATGAAAATTTTAACCCCTTCCTGGTCAATACTATGAGAGGCATAGATAAACACATGAAAATTATTATATTAAGTGTCTGTAATAGCTAGAAAATCTCATTATACTCTAGATTTCACATACATTATTGGGATTCTCCCAAGAAACTACAACACCCACCATCTTTGGGTCCATAAATACTCTTATGTTCAAGATTATGTGATATAATAAGTTAACATTATCTTTCCAAATTTTTTTTTTGAGATTGGATTTAAAACTATGCTCTCTCAATTAATTTAAAATGATATCAAGGTTTTTTTCATGATCATGTCGAGTCTAAGAACACTCCAATAGGTCATCCAAAAAAACCACTATGAAAGAGTCAAAATATAAGTGGAAATCCAATTTTATCAAATATATGAAATTTTCTAGTGTGTTTGTGAGACCAAATGGCCTAACTAGCTACTCATAAAGACCATTCCTATTCTGTAACATTGTGCGAGGTATTGAAAAAGGTCAAACATATACATGATGATAAATTCACCTCAAATCATTTTTTTCAAAATCCCAATATCATTGTAGATATTTAAATAGGTCATTGTTTTAGGGAAATTGATACGGATTCATAGTCAACAGTTGGTTTTATTTTCAATAATCCACGTATAGGATGATTATTCTGTATAAGTTCTTAGAATAAAAGAACGGAAAACCCCAGGGATAAGTATTGGGTTTGGAAAAACCATTTTCTTCTAAGTCTTTTATGTGCCTCTTAATCTCTTACATATATTTAGCAACTATCCTATAAGTAGGAATGGACACCGGTGCAGCTCCAGGATCCAAATTAATAGATAAATCCTCCTCTCTCTAAAGAGATAAAATAGAAAATTATTCTGGGAAAACATCACTGAAAAGATCTACTACTAAAGGTAATTCAACCTATCACATTCCCCGATCAACTATATAAATTCTAGAAATCTATGTTGTTACGTCACCTAGTACATGATTATTTGGTCCAAATATACCTCCATAGACATCCCACTCTCCCTTTTGGATATAACTACCATACTCTAGTGATGTGAAGGATTCCCTCTAGTGTTATCAATTGACATGGTCTTGATAAGGAACCAACCAATACATTCTGAGAATGAAATTAATCCTTATCCTCTTGAGGATAAAGAGATTCCATAAGAAGTGATACCCACCTATCTCAATGGGAAACTCTCTTCACTAGCATATATTCTCTGATATAAACCCCAATGGAGTATCGAGTGTAATAGAAACATCATAAAACTAAACATCAGGCCTAAGGCTCTTATCAATAGGCAAAAATATGAAATATTGTGAGGAAACTTATTCAAAAAGGAATAAGATAATAGAGTAGAATATACTATGATCGTACTTAGCACTATATACATTCTGACACTCTTCTCTTTAGGTATAAGTTATACTTAATATATATTACTTGTACTATGACCCTGAGAAATATCCGAACTACCCTGAGTAGTCCCACCCTGCTATCGATGTCCTAATGGTGTTTATATCCCTTGGCCACAACCAACCCCTCAGTCTGAATGATCTTTATCAGTCCATGTCTCAGCCTGATGCAGAGTTCCGATTACTACTCCTTAACCAAGAGTCTGTGTTTACCCACTCTCACTAACAACTAACGGGCCCCACATTATGTTTTTATATGACCCAACCTTCTATAGGCTCATCACTCAATTATGTCTCTATCACATTGGATCCTCATGTTTCCCCAACTCCCATAATGATGAAAGAAGATATATCTACCAGTACTGAAACCCTAGCTGGTATTCCCCTCACAAAAAGTCCCAAAATATCACTTCCAACAACCTAAAACAAAACCACTTGCACGAAAAACCGCACTACCCTGCTCTGGGCTGTCGGTTTACCTGAAGTTATTTTTAGTAATAACTTCTTGATTCAATATCTAATTTATAGTATCCGTATAAAACTCATTCACCTATGATTGAATGGAAGTCATGAGACCTTCATCATAGAATCCCTCCCTAGACATCTCATTAATAAGATACAAAGGTAGAAAGCTCTAATGCTCTGTAAAGTGATTTTATTACTCTATAACATTCATCACACCCTACTATAGATGCATAAAATCACCAGCCTGTTCATTTATAATAGTATTAGTAAATATGTAGTAATAAAAGTTAGATTGGAAATCCCTAAAAACTATATCTCAACCCCTATCATCCTAGTTCAAAATATCAAACCAATTCATGGTAGACCCATAAATAATATAAATCATTAGTTTTAATCTTCACTATATAGGAATATGAAGATGCTCAAAGATAGACAAAACACTCTAAAGCCACAACTTAGTAGCATGTGGACCACATCCCCAGAAAAAGTGGGTGGATGTTTATGCTGGAATAAACACGTCAACTTTTCAATTGTTGTGGTAGGCTATGGGAATCCCTAAATGGACCATATAAAGTAAATTAAACCCTTTGGTAAATGGTAATCATCACCCATATATGGAATAATGGGTAATTATGAATGTGAAATTACTGAAGGATCTACTTCTTTCTCAGGGCCCACAACCTCTGGATCATAGTTCTCTCCACGAAATGGATAGCTAAATAGAGGCCATCCTAGTGGAATATCTATAAGAATTATAAGCATGCACCTAAGAAAATAATTGGTAACCACAAAATCAAATATCAACCATTGAATGAGTACAATAGCTCCTATACAAAATCCAAATCCCTTTTCCTACTCCAAAAACTAGGACTAGGTAAAATGGACTACTGTAAAGAACACTAGAGACACTGCCTACCACCCACTACTAAAGTAGGTTCTTGATCAAGATTATGGTTTCATGGCATGAGTCTTAGTATGTGGATAGTCAAGTGAAATAATAGATTAAAGACCCTTTTATCTTACAATTGTAAAATAAACTTAATAAAAACATTTCAATTTTAGAAGTCAATTTCATTTTATGTTCATTCTCGTTTATTTAATTATTCTTTTAACAGGCTGAATTAAATAGATCACCACATCAAATTTATAAGTTTCTATTTAACTTATAAATTGATGTATGAATTCTATTTATTCCCAACCACCACACGTTCCATCCCATATGACCATGGCCTATGATACAATATTCCATAATTGGTTACATAAGGTTTCTTTTGTAGCCTATGCAAGAATACATAGTTTAGTTCATTGAAGGCACTTTAATAACCAATTATGATTGTCAATTCCCCATAAGAAACATCAATCCAAAGTAATTATATCATTCAAGGGATACATAATAATTCCAAACCGTCAAGTAATGCATTTTATATGGAATGAAATATGCATGGAAATTTATCCCTTCAAGATTCCTAAAAGGATACATGATCCATAATTTTATTCCATATCAGGAAAAGTATAAAATGAATTTCCACAATATTAATAATAAGAACATTACATATCAATTTTTTCCCAATGGTGTAATTGAATCAATAACAACAAACAAAAATAAGAAAAAAAATTCCACATTATAGGAAACATGGTAATTGCGCAAAACATGGGTAATCAAATCCAAGTAACTCTTTATAAAAAACTTATAATTCATTCATAATGTAGATACCTGATTTCTTTTCTCATAATACATTGAAATATTAATATATATATTTCCAATTCTATGCACAAAGGCGATGTTCTATTCTAGGGCCAGGTGTGCAAGGAATAAATGTCATAAAAATAATAAATATATTTAATGTTGTCTGCATAGTTACATAATCAATATAAGAAATCCCTTAAACAAAAGCTCAGATCACAAATCCGAGATAACGATTGAGTTTGGAATGTGATGTTTACCTTAGGCGTGACCTAAAATAGGTTGGCATAGGGAATTCAAATATCTCACCCGTTGGTGGTACATTCAGTGTAAGAATAAATACATTAAATTAATTAATTAATTACTTAAGCATAATATTTGTTTTATAATTCTATAATAATGAAACATTTCTCATTATTTGCCTCATAATTCTAGAACTATCAACAACTTATTCTTCGTCTCCTTTCATTAGAGAATCACATCTAACGATGAAGAAACTCTTGATCAAAGTATATATGTGTGTATAAAATGAAATGACTTACTTTGATCTTTGTAGAGTGCATTATTTGATGAAGAAATTACAAATATCCATGTATGACTAGTCAAAATTTGTATTACATGCGTTTTTATTATACTGATTGATCATATCAATCCCATCCTTTTATCTACACATATTGTGGCCTAGACATGCACCTATATTACAATTAATTTGATTATTCTTTGTTTTCTAACTATAGATATCCTCATTCTAGATTATTATAAAATAAATCTTGGAGGTGATAGATAATCAATTATTATTGTGTGTTTTCCACTAAATTGCTTCACATTATTCATCTATTGGACCCCATGATCCCGATTTGATATTTTTGGGCAGTTCTGAGCCAGATCAGACCCCCATAATTGTGATGAAATGATGTTCAAGGGATATATTGATGAATAAGGGATATAACTATGATGATTACGGGTTTTGGATGATCGTTTTGATGATTTGAGATCAATCCTTCAATAGTGGAAGGACCAAAGGTATGTGTGACATTTGGAATACCTCCGCGGATAGGTAAAACCAATTTTTATCCATCACATGGCTGAAAACAATAGATATAGACTAGATCCATTTATTGTGGAATGTGTGGAGGTGAGATCTATGCAGAAATGTCTAGATTCTAAGTGTGGAATGTGTATCTAGATTTCTATGAAAAACAAAACTACACAAAATTTACCATGATGAAAATTGAATGTGTAGACCCTATGATGTGGAGGCCAGGGTTTTGGGAATTTATTTGGATAGAACACTATGTAAACTCCCTATTGGGTATTTACCCCCTTTTCCCATGTGGACGCACCGTGTAGAAAAAGAACATAGACAAGAACAAACCATGTTCATGAGTACATGGGTAAGCCTAGGGACATGGGTGACACACCATGGGAAGAGGTACGTCGTGTTTTTGGGTACAAAAACACAGGATGGATATACTATCACAACAAATCACACAGTTGGGACCCTGACTAGAATGGGCATGCTGTGTATATACCGTACACACCATGTATCCCTACATGGTTGGTGATCCTTATACCTCAAGGGACACATTCATGTGAAGGAGAAGGACCACATGTAGTGTGAGACCCCTACATGCCATGTACCCCTTAACTCCCTTTTAGTAAACATCAATCTCTCATATATCCTTTGTTTGGAATCATATTTTGGTCCGAGAGTATCCTAACTTGAGTTTCTATCCACATAGAATGCTATGTTTCCCTTGGTTGTGGATTTCCAAAGATTATGTGAGATTTTTTGATCATTGTTCTTGTTTAGGTAACACTTGACGATGAGAGTGATCACGCTGGGATCATTGGAGGAATTTTGAGTGGAACCCTCTAGCTAGGTTGGGCATGTGTCCTTGATAACTAGATTGGATACCTCTAGATGGGATGGGTATATGCCCACTATAGGCTCCTAGAGTGGAAACCTATAGTTGGTCTCAGCATTCATCCTCTACAATTATAGTGGAATACTCTTTCCAGATAGGGCATGAGTCCTCCCATGGATTCTATAGTGGAACCCTCCAGCTAGGATGGGTATGGATCCTCTACATGAACCTATAGTGGATCCCTACATCTAGGATGGGCATGGGTCCTATAATATTATAGTGTAACCCCTCTACATTATAGGGCATAGGTCATCTACAATCATCTAGAGTGGTACCCTCCACATGGGCTGGGCATGGGTCCTCTGTTGGATCCTAGTGTGGAACCCTCTAGTTTTGATGTGCATGGGTCCTCTACTATTTGTGTGGAACCCTAATGTTAGACAAGGCATGGTTCTTCTATAAACTTCTAGAGTGGATCTCTCCTATTATAATGGATATGGTTTCTCTAGATACTTATAGATTTGAACCCTCTATCTGGGATGGGTATGGGTCATCTACGAAATTTTAGGGTAGAACCATCTAGAATGGATGGGAATGGGTCCACTACATAATTTCAAAGTGGAACCCTCAAGTTGGATAGTGCATTAATCCTATACCATTAGATTTGAACCCTCCAACTGGGTTGGGCATGGGTCCTCAACCATTAGTGTGAAACCTTCTTATTGTTACAGGGTATGGGTCCTCTATCTATCCACTAAGTAGAACCCTCCTATTTTACCCTATAATGGGTCCTATACCTAATGATTTTAGCTTCTCAACTGTTAAACAAAGTGACAAGGAATTTATTGACATGGATGGTTTATGGTAGACACACACATTATATTTTGGGAATGGTTGTTGGACTTCATGATCTATAGATGGCCCTTTTCCAAGGATGATCTATGAGATGGAGATCCCCATTCTCTCTAATTTTTTATTCTTTTGACTGATAATATATATAACTGTATCTATGCCTTTGGATTTGGTTACACTCCATCAATGGATTGCGATGATGTGCATGGTATGCCACATGATTTTCTTGATGAGCTTCTTATTGTTGGATGAGTTTAATCTCCCGCAATGGGTTGTCAAGACTCAATGTATAGTTAATCTGCACACCATATTGAGAACCTTATACTTGGGAAAGGTTACTATTTCTCTTCCTTTAGGTTGAGATGAGTATTATTTACTATCTATTGTTTTATGTTACTATTATATACCTTAATGGTAAACCTTTTAGATATCATGTTTTCCTACTATTTATTTATATACTCACCCCGGTATGGTCTATTCTCATAGGTTTTTTGTCTTATATATATGGTTAACATGTCAGCAGTGACTATAGAGAAGCTTTGGGATACCTAGTACATTGGGATTCATATGAAGGTAATTTGTTGGAGATCAAGAGTTGATATCTCTTATCACTGTACATTCCATCATTTTTAGGTTGGGACACCTTTCTAGTTGGTCATTAATTTTCCACTTTACGTTTTAGTTTTTCTACTATACTCTTATAATGTTAAGTGATTTTACATGCATGCTTGTTCCCCTAGTTTTTTACTTCTTTTACTAATACTTACCCTATAGTTCTAAATAAAATATGGATGTTTTTGTGCATATAGGTACATAGAAAAATGTATCATTAGGTTATTTATGCCTTTGGTGTTGGTTGATACCCCTTGTCAAATGGAAGAAGGATTGGGGTAGTCATGGTTTATGCCATTGTTTTGGTTGTGTAATGAAAGATTGGTATCAATTGTGGTTTAGTCCTTGGGATGATGTTTGGAGTATTCTCTTTAGGAGTATTTTTTTGGGATTAGGGAAAAAATATCTTATTGTCTCGAGTATGGATCTCAGGACACGAAATCTAGCGATGGAACGGGTGGCCAACATATCCATTCACCATGACCTTCACTACATTCTGGACATATTGTCATAATATATATATATTTATTCTCATCTAACTATGGTATGTCTCAATTAAAATTTCAAGATCCCTCTACGACGACAACCATTGTGGATACCCATTCTGGATCATGATGTCTATCCAATGAGCGATGATTCCTCAGTTTAGGGTCTATCCTGTGAGATTCTTTCTCCATGTGAGAAGGTAGAAGCACCACTACATATTGAGTTGTAGAGAATCCCAGTAGGGAAGTATTAGGATGCACACTCTTTGAGTTATATCACCAAAGGCCACTGAGGATACATGGATATCTATATACTCATGCAGCAAAGGATTGGCCAGAACCGGTGGCACAAGTCAACAGGCTCATCCGAACGCCAAAAAATCAAGTGGTTTTACTAGAAGATATATTTTTTCAATGGAGAAGTTGCGTTCTGATGGATTATTGTTAACCAGATGCATGATGTGTTGACACTCTCACTGCCCTACATCCCATAGTTGTTTTGTGAGGAGTATTACCCGTCCTGTCTATGCTCAGTTTAGATTCAAGAGATCATAGATATACACAAGGGATGTATATTAATAGCTGAGTATTTAGTGAGGTCACAAACCTTACACGATACTCCTTTAAAATGATCTATGATGCCTACTTCTGATCATCGAAGTTTGAGTAGACACTCTACCCTAATATATGTTCTAGTGTGGTTCCCTTTTTTATCCCCACCTATTTTTGGGTGCATTAGATGTATCTATTTACAGAGAGATTCATGTAGAGGGATTATAGATAACTGGAGCTGGTAGTGGGAAATACATAACTCAGTTATCTCTAATATCTAGTTGGTACAAATCGATAGGATCCCTTGCTGGAGATCCTATCATGATCAGACATAGGGGCATTGTCATGTGAAAAAAAGATATAGTAAAGCACCAGGGTAGAAGCATGAGGTTGATTCCTATGCTCATAAAGAAAAATATCAAAAAGTTTTTGACTACTCGACAATACGTTCTAAGGATAATAGGTAGATAGCTGACATACCACCAAGATAGAGGTAGTGTCATGATTAGGGATCTCCCAGGAGGGGGAAGTGTGGCCCCTAGGGTGGAGGATCTAGCAGAGGAGAAATATGGATTATGGGTGGTAGAAAAGATATGAGATCCTTCCACCACCACCACCCATTATCCCATGTCCATCTCAGGGAGATGGTTTCCGAGGCCACATATGGTTATTGGCTTTAGAGGATTATAACCCCATAGTGAAAAAGATGATTAAAGTTACAATCTATGTTTTTTATGCTATTGTATCAGTATTAGTAGAAACTGGTTCCAGTAATTCCTTCTTCTCTATACTTCTAGTATGAGAGAGAGAGATCCTAGTTCAGGTGCTAGCCTAAGACCTTCATGTTGATGATTATACATGGAATGATTCTTCTATAACTTTTATCTATTGGTAGTGAGATAAATATATTAGTGGAGAGAGGTTCATGTGGGACCATTCAGTTATCATGATGGAACCCTATGGTCTCATATTGGGTATAGATAGTTTTTCTATGGTCTGATCCTAAATTGTTTGTCACCACAGATGAGTTAGTTGCTGTCAAACTAATTGGAATAGATTTGAATTAATGGAAAATAGTGATCTCATGGTAGGATAAGTGGGTTCTTCAAGTAAGAGGATGCAACAAATAACACATCAGTTGGTGAGTATAGTCTTTCATGCAGCTATCTCTTCAAAAATATGAATTCCTTCATTTGTGGAGGATTATATGGACATATTCCCTAAGGATATTCCAATACCACTACTAATGTCGTATATGAAGTTTTTCATCGACTTGGATCCTAATACTGCTCCTACATATTTTTTTGGGATATTTTATGACCCCTACCGATCTCCAGGCGCTACGATTGTAGTTGGAGGACCATCAAGGAAAGGGATACATTTGGCCTATTGTGTCCTGTGTGCACCTCTTGAGTTCTTCATGAAAAAGTCAGACAAGATCTTATGATTTTGTAGGGATTATATTTTCCCAATCCAAGCCATGAGAAAGCATATGTACCCTATGATAGGGATTGATGAACTCAGTGACCAGTTTCAAGGTGTGAGAAGTTTCTTATTGATCGATATCAAATCTAGCTAACACCAGTTATGGGTTCGCGTGGATGATATTTTAAAATAGGCATCTTGATGTCACTACATACACTAGGTGTTCATGGTGATTCTTTTTGGTGTGATAAATTCCCCCATCATGTTTATGGATTTTATAAAATAGGGTTTCCATCTATACTTAGACCATTTTTTGGTTTTCTTCATTGAATACATGCTCATTTACTTGGAATTACAGTATGAGAATATCGATCACTTGATGTTGGTTATATATTTTCTTCAATTGAACCATATTTACGGGATGCTGTTGACGTGATATTTCTGAAATCACGTGGTTTAGTTTTTGGGGATTTTCATTTCTAAGCAAGGCTTAGTCATAATCCCAATGAAGATTGATGTAGTTCTTCCATGGGATCCACTGAAGAAAATGTTAGAGGTATATAGTTTTCATGTCTTGGTAGGGTACTATTTGAGGTTTTTGGTAGAATTATTTTGGGTTTTTTATCCCCTTTGACCACGAATACTTGAAAAGGGAAGTCATTACATTGAATGAGTAGTTTCAAAGGGCCATCAAAGAGTTGAGGCTAAGGATGATGAGTGCTAGCTTTTTGAGACTACAAGAGGTGGGTGTGGAGTACTAATTGCATTGTGGTGCCTTAGTATCTATGCTCGAATTCATGTTGATGCAGTTGTAGAATTTATCACATATGGGTTGAGGTAGTTGGTACTCCATGAATAGAACTATGCAAATAATGAAATAGATCTAGAAATGGTAGTCTTATCTTTGAGGATTTAGAGAAACTATCTTCTAGGAGAGAACTTCATGGGATACCCATACCATCAGAGTCTCAGGTATATCTTCATACAGATAGACATGTTCTTGAGACCTTGATGATGGTTGGAGTTATATTAGGACTATGAATTAAAGATAGTCTATACATTAGCTGAAGAAACTTTTGTAGAAGATTCCCTTTAGAGGAGGTCCCTGGATCTCTTGGTATAGGAGGCTTCTAAGAAGATGGATTATTTGCAGCTGACCTTACTGGAGAAGGAGGTTATAGATTTTCTGCAGTCGATTGTGTGGAATTATCTACTTATTTAGCATGTGATAGAGTCAAAGCTAGTAGACGTCGACTGTGAGGTCTTGAATGACTAGATATCCATATGGGATTCAGTATATGGATATTACAAATGAGGAAATCATGTCATCATTTTCTAGGTTCCAACAATGGTTCCAGGTACGATGTAGAAGGAGCTGATGTAAGTGTAACATACTTCTCCCCTAGGTGTAAATTCTTGTGTGGGGAATATATACTGAGACCTTTAATAGTTTTTTTGGTGAAATGAATGAGACAGATCATAGACGAGTTCATCTCTTGGTGCCTCACATGTTAGCAGGTGAAAGACGAGCATCATGATTTGGCAGGTTTTTTTGCAACCCCTTAAGATCCCAGAGTGGATGTGGGACAACATATCTATTGACATTGTGATAGGGATTCAATGCACATATAAGGGTCATGATTCAATATGGGTGATACTTTATCAACTCACAAAGTCAACAAACCTCTTTAATATCATAGAGGAGAGTTCTATAGAAGGTTTGTGGTATATGTACGCACTAGATGTTGTTCTCCTTCGTGGGGTACCCTCAATGATTGTTTTCATTTGTGATATAAAATTTACATTATGGTTGTGGAGAGGCTTTTTGGAGACATTTCGGACCAATGTAAATATGATTACATACTTTTACCCCTAGAAGGATGGACAGACCCAGTGTACTATCTAAGTGTTGGAGGATATGATGAGGGATTTTATTTTAGACTTCAAGCAATGTTTTTGAGGACCATATTCCCTTGGTATATTTTATTTATAAAAATAGATACCACCTTACCAATAGTATGGTATTATTTTTGGAACTTTATGGGAGACCCTATAGGTCACCCCTGTGATGGATAGAGATCAGGGATATATCTCTTGTGGGTACAGAGATGGTGGAATTGATAAAGGAAAAGGTCAATATCATCCGTGATTGAGTGAGGATGGCTCAAAGTTGCAGTAAATTTTTTACATATCTCCATTATAGGCCATTGGAGTTTAGGCACATATACTACATTTTGGTGGGAGTCATCCCATGATAATTATTATAGATGTTCATATGGTAAGACAAGTAATCCACAAGGTTTATCAAGCCATTCAAGATGATGTATATGGATGAAGAGGTTTCTTAATTGGTCGCCCTACCCTCACAGCTAGAGCGGGTTCACAATATCTTCTACTTTTTATAGATGAGGATCCATGTGCAATACCCCATGCACTTCATCGACTAGGGTGAACTAGACATTAAGGATGGAGCCACCTTTTTCACGCACCTAGTGTCAATTGGGGATCAACATGAGAGGACCCCACGTGGATCGACCATACCATTGGTTCAAATTTTTTCGAAGAAAACGAATGTGTAGGAGATATCCTAGGAGCAGGAGAGCCAAATGAAATATTAGTATCCATATTTGTTTGTTTAGTTTTTTTTGGGTATGAAAATATCAGATGAGGGAATAGTGTAGAGATTTTTTTGTTGACTTGCATGACATTGAAATATTTCTACATATATTTCCAGATTCAGGGGCTGAGATAATGTGTGATTTTGAGGCTCTATGTTCTTGGAATTAATTTAATAAAAATATTAAATATAATTTATATTCACACATTTTTTGTTAAGGACAATGGGAAAAATAGTAAACATAAACGCATATAAAATATCTGAGATCACAGTTTTGTCTAGAATGTAATTTTTACCGTAGGCGCGACCTAAAATTGTTCATCACATGTAGTGTGGATATCTTGCTCATTAAAAGTAAATTTAGTTGATAAATTTATTAATTAAGTTAATTCATTAATTAATTTTACCTAATAGATATGCCTATAAATATATCATTATGAAAATTTTCCCAGCGTTAGCTTTCTAATCCTGGAACCTTTGAGGGCTTCTACTTCCTCTCCTTTTGTTGGCGAATCACATCTGACGATAGTGAAACTCAAGATAAGAACATATTGGAATGTAATGAACAAAAACACTTCCATTGACAATTAGAAAGTGTGTTATCCAATAATAAATGATCCAATCTCTAGGAATGACTTTTCAAACTATGGATTACTCTCTTTCTGATTAAAAAGATTAAGAAAATCAATCCTCTCTTTTTATCATCACCAATTATGGCCTTGTCATGCACCTATGTACTGATTAATTTGATTAATCCTTTTCTTCTAACCCAATAAATCCCCATTCTTGATTGATGTCCAAGAAATATTGGTAATGATCGATAAACATTTTTTATTGTTTCTTTCCCCCTCAATTGCCTCATCTTCTTCACAGGTTAGATCATTTGGTCCTAGTTTAACACTTCCAAGAGGTACCAAGCCCGATTTGACCCATGAAATCATGAAAAAACGATGCGAGAGGGATGAATTGATTATTCATGGATATATTTGGGATGGTTTAGGGTTTTGTATGATTTTTTTGATGACCATAGATAACACCTTCAATGATAGAAGGAATAAAGGTGTGTGAGATATTCGGTAAACCTACGAGGACCAAAAAAACCAATTTCCAACCACTATATGGATGGAAATGAAATATCTGGACTATATACACCGATTGAAGATGGTTTTGATGTAATAACTATGATAGAATGGAGGGATTTGAAGTGTGTAACACAAATCTAGAGTTCTTTGAAAAAAACTACACACCATGTACCATGATGAACACATGGAATATATCCATTATGATATGGTGTATAGGGTTTTGGAAATTGAAAAGGATGGAATTCCTTGTAAATTACCTACATGGAATGTACCCACTTTCTCATATGGATGCACCATGTGGTGGAGAAAAAATACAGGAACATACCATGTTCATGAGTACGCGGACATGAATATAGACATTTGAAACACCACGTGTGAAGATTCATATCATATACTAGAGTACACTAACATGGGATGGATACAAGGTCATGGAAAAGTACATGGGAAGGACCTTTAGTGGCATGGGAATGTTTTGTATATCCCCAACATGCCATGCACCCCTACATAGTTGGCGAGCTATGTACCTCCATGTTCATGGTCAGGGGAATGAGTTGGACCACACATCATGTCTCATTTTATTGAAACTTATATATATCACATATTCTTATTTTGGACACTGATTTTTTCTTTTGAGTTGCTTATGATTAGTGTGTTTCAATGTAGAATACAATGGTGCCCTCACCTATGGATTTTAGGATATTATGTAAGATTTTCAAGGCATATATCTTGTTTAGGTGATGCTCTATTACAAAAGTGACCATGCAGGATCACCAGATGAATTTTGAGTGGAACCCTTTAACTGGGATGGGCATGGATCCTTGATGACTAGAGTGGAACCCTCTATATGGTCTAGGTATGAGACCTCTACACGCTCCTAGAGTGGAATCCTCCTAGTGGGATGGGCATGGTTACACTAATATTATAGTGGAACCCTCTTAGTAAATAGGGAATGGGTCTTCAACATACTTATATATTTGAATCCTCCAGCTAGGCTGGGTATGGTTCCTCCACTATTAGAGTGGAATCCTCCTACAGGACAAGGAATGGTTCATCTACTATTATAGTGGAATCCTCCTGTTGGAAAGATAATGGGTCCTCTTTAGACTTCTAGAGTGGAACCCAACATTTGGGCTGGGCATTGGACCTCTATAGGCTTCTATAGTGGAACCCTCTAATAGGGATGGGCATGGGTCCTACATAATTATAGTGTAACCCTCATGCTAGATAAGGGATGGGTTGTCTATAAACTTCTATAGTGGAACTCTCCTATTGTACAAATAATGGGTTCTCTATAGAATTATAGTGTTGAATCCTCTATCTGGACTGGCCATGAGACCTCTACAGTCTTTTAGAGTGGAACCCTCATGCTGGGATAAGAATTGGTCCTCTATAGTCTTGACTAGTGCAACCCTCTAGTAGGATAAGACATGGGTCATCTACCATCAGAGTTGAACCCTCCAAATGGGATGGACATGGGTCCTCTGCCATTAGAGTGGAAGCCTCTTGTTGCAATAGTGTATGGGTCCTCCATCTACCCATTGAGGGAAACCCTCCTATTTTACCAATTCATGGGCATCTACCTCGATATTGTGTCCCCTCATTTGTGCGGTATAGTGATGAGGTTTTATATGCATGGTTGTTCCCTATGTTGTTTTTATTTTAATATTACTTCCACTACACTTCTACATCGATATGTTTTTGTGTGCGCATAAATGTACCTATGAAGAAACATCTCCATGTTATTTATAACTTCCACACTAATCATTAGCACCTAGCATATAGAGGTAGGCATATGATAGATAAAGCATGAGCCCTAGTTTTGGTTGGTTCAAGACACCTAATCTTCTGTCAATTGTCTGAAAAAAGTAAGGGAAAAAATAATGTTACTATTATACCACCTTTTGATGTCCCTAACTGGTAAATATTAAAGAGTAACATGAGAAAGTGGTTTACATGAACTCAAGAGCACCTCCCCATACACTAGAGGTTGCCGACTAACACTGAGGGTCTAATATGGTCTAATGAGGAAACTATACCCTAATAATCAGTGTAAAGCAGTAATATCATAAGTGAAAAAATAAGTAGAATCATAATATAAATTTGTGACATAAGATAAAAAAATCCATATGATAGTATTAGTAACCAAATACAAGGTAAATATCATATACAAAATGATTAATATGTCATGAGTCTATACTAGAAGGTAGGCAATAAATGGAAACTTGCATATAGGACAATACATGCATCAAAACAATAAAACACCTAAAAGAACTATCTCTAGATATTTTCATGATCATAGCATGGTCCTGTCATCCACTGGTCCTATGAATAATAATTCATGCATCATAAAGCATGTGCTTACACCAGTACATACATGCATTCATGATGTTTGTCAGGGTATCCAAAGGAATCATGAAAAGTGTGTTATATAACACTTAGTAGACCACCACCAATGATGTCTATAACATGTTCAATATTTGTATAGAAGATGAAGATGTGTGAAATATATTATAGGAATAATGTGACACATGTAATTATAACAATTTCCAGCCTAAACAGTCTCACAGTAAATAAGAAATCATAAACATGGTTTATCTATAAAGCATGATAAAACATCCACTATGTCTTATCCAATGTAATCTAGTGTCATTCCTACTTGGAACATATCCAATGTATAAAATGACAAAGGAATCATCATTGGTTCCATTGGGCATCTCGATAACAAAATCGCTAAATACTTGGGTGGAGGCCAAGGAGCATATCCTAGGTGGTCTAAGAAAGCCATATCCAAGGAGTAGAAATGTCATTGGCATCCAAATTAATCGGGATCCATGGAGTTGAAATGTCAATGTAATCCAGTATAATCTAAATCCATGTAGTAGAAATATCCATGTAATCCAATTTAGTCAGGATATATAGTGTACAAATTTAAATAGAATCCAATGTATCATAATCCATGAATTTATAATTTCATAACCCATTTCATAATCACATATAAGTCCTTATTTCATCCAATTGATCCCACATTTTTCATTTTTTAATTTACAAAATTAATAACATGTAATCAATTATAATGGTACATATATCCTCCCTTAATATCTAATTTAATTCATTAAAGATCCCAATAAGATGGAGAGCACACTAACACACCCAATGAGGTGGTATAACAAGGGTAGATACCTAAAAACACCTCGTGGGTGGTTCGAGTTGAGGATGAAAACCTAGAACCATCACACGGTGCTAATTGGGAAACCTAACAAGGTTCCAATAATATATATAATTCCTAGAATTAATTTATAACAAATTCCTAAAAGGGTTTGGGATGCGTTACAATGGAAACTAGCTGTAAAATAACTATACATTGTGAGAAAATGTATAAATCACCTACCTTATGCCTACGGTAGAAACCTTTTCTAGTATCACCTCCTAAATTGACCTTGATAGGGAAAAAATGAAATAATGGATGAATTTCATGGAAATAGGGAATTTTAGATAGCACCCACATATAATTGTCGACAAAAATAAGAATGATGAAAGGAGCCTAAGGAGTTGAAATCAAACTTGTGGTTATACAATGTGTCTGAAAACACATAAAATTGAGTCTCAATCAGAGAGATATGAAAAATCCTATGAATGGGATTTGAATGTTCTCCTCTGGTAGTTCTCCTATATAAGATAAAAGGATGGTGTTGTATTTTTTCTAAAAAAGTAGGTCAAGCACCTTATTTAAAAAACTGACTCTGGGTATTTACACAGTGTGTAAATGCATTACATGTCGTATAAAACATGGGACATCCCAAAAAAGAGGAATCTCATTACACCTCAGGAAATGTTATTTGTAACACCCCGAGCTTCCACAATACGCCTCTCTTTCAATAATGCAATAGCTTGCATTGTACGCAAGTTCGAGTTCTAAAACACCGTGACTAATCAAAGTAGCCATTATGAATAGTAATAACCACTTTTTAAAATTATATAAATCTTATATTTCAAAATGGACTTCATTTTTGTATTCGTAATATCGAAATTAGCCTATGTTGAATTTTTGGTATTTTTCTGAGAACTTCTAATTTTTTATGAATAGTGAAAAATACTTAAAAACAACTTTTTAATCAAAATAATTTATAGTGATAAATTATACAATTTAGTGGTTTTAAAGTATAATTAGAATATATTTTTACAATTTTATCCAATGGTGGTCATTAGAATTAATTTAACATTGAAATTGGACATAAACAATTGCCAATCTTTTGATATAAATTGTTTCTTAAAAACACGCTATTTGTTGTAACAGCAGGAATTAATAATAAAATTAATTAATGCAAATTATATGTTTGGAATTTTTTAAAATATACATCATTTTTGAATTCGGAATATCAATTATAGCTTAGGGTGAAATTTTGGCTTTGTTCTGAAAAACTTCAATTTTTGATGAATAGTGAAACCACTAAGTGGTAGTTAAATAACTGATTTTTCATTTAAATGAAATATTACCACTTCTGTGATTTGATTTTCAAAAATCTGACATACATGGTTGTCATTAAGAAGTAAAATGTGGTTCAATAAGATTAAAAATATTTTTGGTGAATAGTAACTTTTAAGTTCTTAATCGCGATTAGAGGTAATTAGTGTAGTTTAAGGTAAAAATAATGTTTTAATAATATGAGATGAGCATGAAACTTGTCCTACACCTATTGGATGCGTCATGGCCGACCAAGACAACCCATGGGTCAACTTGGGGACCCCATGGAGCCACTTTAGTTAGAAAATGACATAAACACCTTTTATTTAATGTTAAAGTAAAAAATGACACAAACATAAAATGTTTTACTAAAACAATTTTTAAGTGGGGTTACACAAGTCCAAATTTTGATTATAAATATTAATTAGAAAGATAAAAAGATTTCCTACATCATATTATTTTTATTATAATTTTTAGACATTAAATAAATTAAATTATATATGACATCATTATGATGCAACGATGACCTCATTATTTAACGATTTAAATAAAATGAGAAGATAATGAAAAATCCAAGGCTTACACTTGTCCAAAGCCTATTGGATGAATATATTTAGAAACCTTATCACCTTATCTTCGAATTATATAAGTGTGGGACCTTTATAATCCGAAAAGCATTGTGTAATAATGTAACATTTCAATCTTTCCAAAAGTGCCCCTCCTCTCCACTTATAAAAGGACCCCACCTCTCCCACCTCATTTACACTTTCAAGTCATTTGGCTCGGCCAACCTCTTCCCAAATACTCTCCCAACATCCCCCTCTTACTCCTAGAAGCCTCACTTTGGGCATAACGCTTCTCAAGGAAGACTTTGGCTCAAATCAAAAAGAGTTACCCGATTTTGAGGTAATGTCTTCTCTAATGTTGTTTTGTTTTATTTTTCTTTTCCAACCCCCTAAACTCTTTTTATTCATCTCTTTTATAACAACACCAGTATCCTCAATATACTAGGATGTTTTTATAATAAGGATTCGATCTACACATACACACACCTACATCTAATGGTTAAAGAACATACGGTTTCTGTGGATGGCGAATTTCTGACTCACGAAACGATGATTGTTCAACACTCATATAACACCTTCAAAGGTGGCCATTAAGATGTCACTATATTTATATATGATATAAATATGTTTATGTTTTAATTATGCTTCTGTATTTCTCATTTATGGCATACTTTATTATTTCCATTATGGGTAAAATGCGATAATTTCATTTTAGGAAGTGCGGACTACCGCCCCCTCAAAGTGATTTGAATCGTTAATGCCATATGTGGGATGTATAAAGGATGGAGTAAATGGTATTATACACTATATTATACTGGAATTATATTATACACTTATATCATTATTATTTCGTTCCATTAAATATGAAATAGAAATGAAAGTAGCGTTCATGCGTACGTACGGCTTACCGTCTCCATGAACGGTGCATTTCATTTCTTACCTCTAAATGTTACGTAATATTATAAATGAATGTATATAATGGATATATATGATATATATGACATCTAAATCATGAGTATAATTCTGGAGATAATGGATATTCTACCACATAAACAACTTGTAATTATAAGAAATTTATTGTTGACTCAAGTAACAAAGATCGACAAAACGACCGTTATTAACATAAATAATTACATAATGTTCATAACATTGTAATAAGTGATATAGAAAGGATAATGAAATTAAAAATGCTTCTTAATAAGTTATATATTAACTCTAGTTTATTATTCAGGAGGTTAAAGAACAGTTGAGTCAAGTCGGACACGAGGTAAGGGAATTTCTTAACCCAACTTCCATTCTTTGGGTTAATCTCCTACTTTCAAATTATGTCATGATATTATTATGTCCTATATTGTATTTTTACATTATTTATGTGTACTTATAGTGAATACACATTATAGATGTACTTTATTTAAAAAAATGATCTTTTTAAGGACTTAGTCTCAATCCCCTTTCATTGAGGCATATTTGGTTTTATACACAACTTTCTTTTATACGGTGTATAAACCCCTTTGACTTTTATGTTTATTCAAAAGGAATATTTTTATACAAAGCGTTTTGCTAAACGACAAAAGGTAATGTTTTTCTTTCCGTACTTATGCGGCGACAATGACTTCTCCGCCGCCGTGACCATTATTTGAGTTTCGGCTTCCTCTACAAGACATCATTTTTTTTAATGAAAAATAAATACAAAGTTTTAACATTATTTTATTTTGGTATTGAAAATGGTTTTGAAAGCGTTTTTATTATATCAATGTGTTGTATTGATATCTTGTGATTGAAATGTGGAAATGTTATGTTTCCTTTATGCATGTTTTATGAGATACGATTATGTTATGGTTTATGATATGTTTAAACCTATTCATATGAGGAATGTATTGGACTTAATAAGTGACGGGTGGAGCCCGCAATAGCTCCTCGATGCATCGGTAGGTCTCATGAGACAACTAGACGTGGAATTGGCCGAGGCCCTTTCCCAATTTGATTTATGGTTTTGGCCGAGGCCTTAATCATTTTAGACGTCTTGGCCGAGGCCTTGACAAAATGTTTCAGAATGTCCGGCATTATACATTCCCTCGTTATGAAAGTGGTTATTGATATTGCATGTGATTATTCGACGAGTAGAATATCCATGTGAAGAAGTGAATGGAATTATCTCATTTTACTTTTGCCATATTATGTTGATGTTCAAGTTTAAAAGGCTTTTGTTTTAGTTATACATTGCCTTAAATTTTTATGTTTATTTATGAAAGCTTCCGCAATATTGTTATCCTTACTGAGCATGTGAGCTCACCCCTTTCAATGTTTTAATATTTTCCAGGATGTGAAGAAGTATTTTATGAATGACCTGCAGGGATAGTCAGAAGAGGATATGAGTGTGGACTATGAAGACTTTGTTATTAGTTTTTCACTTTATGGTGTAATGTAAGACTTATGAATGTATCTAGTATTTCCAAGGCTACTAAACTAATCGGTCTTTCGAGACTTGATCTTTTGTGATCATGCCAATCTTACGAAGTAATGCACCGGCTCTGGGTAGCTGGGGTCGGGGCGTTACAGTTGGTATCAGAGGTAGTTTAGTACTAACCTTGGAAGCTAGATTTAGACAAACTCTGATTAGAGCATGTAGACCTAAGATGAACTTTGAGGATTAATATAGAAGAACTTCCTACAATTTTGGTATTGTAGAGATGTTGTGAGTTTTCCGAGCAATACATCTCTGTCTGGATACGAGCAGGTAGAGGCGGCTCTGGCACAGATGTACCTAGGGGTAAAACCCAAAAACACCGCTTTGAGCTAGACTCGAACGGGAACTGGTGCACGACAACGGGCCTTGCTGCACTCTTGGTTATGACACTCCCGGGGGATATGCTTAGGATAATTCTCATTTTATTTACAAACCACTATGAAGGGTTATGAGTACATACTTCCTCAAAGAAAACATTTCTTTTTATGATTATGGATTATATCCATAAATAGTTCAATTTATGTAAAGTGTTTAACAAGTATGGAATTATGTATTTTGATTCATAAACTAATCTAGTTTATGCCATTGTTTAGAAATGGCGCCTAGTGGAAGGAATGGAAACCGTATCAATGCACGAACTCCGTGTAGGGATTGCCCTCCTGCTCAAGATAATTATTGTGGATCTGGAGATACAAC
Source organism: Viscum album (assembly GCA_963277665.1). NCBI lineage: Eukaryota > Viridiplantae > Streptophyta > Magnoliopsida > Santalales > Viscaceae > Viscum > Viscum album. The sequence goes on from OY728138.1 coordinate 1,323,447,535, forward strand.
TGGTGCTGATCAGCTTCTCAACGTACTGGGACAACTCACGCAGGTTATGAATAATAACCTTACTCGTATGGAGCACCCTGATCCGCAACGTGGAGGATCAATGCTAGACCGTTTCATGAGGCAACAACCACCAACCTTCAATGGGAGTACAAATCCTACAGTAGCTGAGCAATGGATAAATTCCTTAGAGAAAATATTCCATGCCTTGGGGAGTAGTGAAAGGGAGAAGGTTATCATGGCAGTTTACCGCCTCACTGGAGATGCCGATTAGTGGTGGTCGCTGATTCAAAACACAAAGGAAGATAATGACGTATCGAATATGGAATGGAGGGAGTTCAAAGAGCTTTTCTTAGAAAAATATTTTCCTCGTGACCATCGAGCAGATATGGAAAGACAATTTCTGAGTTTGAGGCAGAAGGAGGATGAGAATGTCGCAAAGTATGAGGCTAACTTTACAAGGTTAGCGAGGCATGCTGCCGATTATATACGTAACCCAAGGAGTAAGATTGATCATTTCTTTTATGGGTTAAAACCATTTCTCCTTCGAGCTTTAGTATCACAATCCTTCTCATCATACGAAGATATTGTCTCGTGTGCCATCAAGACAAAAAAGGAATTCTCTAAGTCTTATGACAAAAAAGTAAAGCAAGAGAAGAAGAGAACGGGGGAACAAGAGACAGATAAAGGGAAAAAGGGAAAGAAGGATTTTCCATTATGTGATAATTGTGGGAAGAATCACCCTGGTACGTGCCTTAAAGGAATGGGAGTTTGTTATAAATGTGGAGAAAAGGGTCACCAGGCTCGTGATTGTAAGGGAAAGAAAGAGGCTGTCAAAGTTGAATGCTACAATTGTAGAGAAATGGGTCATTATGCAAATTAATGTCCTAAGCGTCAAGGAAACTTACCTTAGAAAAGGCCAAGGGATCAAGGCCAATCTTATGCTGTGACTAAAATTGAAGCGGAATAATTATTGTATTTGTGTTTTTGGACTCAAGAACTAGATTATGGTTATAAGAATAATGTGATATATAAGTATTATACTGCAGTACATGTTGTTTTCATTAAGGATTTAATATGATGAAGGTAATCATATTTTTAGTATGTGACAATAAGATAAACTTTTCTTTGTTTGGGGAATCTGATGTTACAATTGATTTTGGAATTTAGAGACCTTTTAGAGAAAGTATGGACGGAGGTATTTTGGATAACTATTAAGGTTGGAATGGATTAAGTTGAACCATGGATAGTATTGTTTAAGGTTAAAGAATTTCTGAAGATTATTTTTGGAATATTATAATACTATAGTTTTAGGAAAAAGGACAACCTGCAGGGTGGGGAATAACTCGTCGCGTCGGACAAAGCTGCAGGAATCGAACCCACAACCATAGTGCGACAAGCCTTTATTTCCTACCACTAGCCTACAGGAAGTCCCTGGTTATTACAAAATATTTTTACTAATCTAAATGGTATGTGTTAACATTTAGAACCTTATACAATTAGGATAAATAGAATATTTTTGAGTTCCGTTACCATTTGGAGTAAAAGTTGGGTTTGTGGTAAAAATATATTAACGAATGAAAGTATACATAACGAGTATGTATATTCCCTTACGTTCTTAGTAAATCTCCTAAATAAATTCCTCAACATTATAAAAGTTAACTTAAAACAAAAATGTTGTCGGTTAACTTTTCTAACTGGGGATTCAATGACCGTTTAACCAATCACAAGTTTGTGATTTTCTTGTGGTTAAACTTTCTCCTAATCTTGTTTTCTATAACTCTCCATCAGACCTTGATGGTTTTTTTTTCTTCCATATCCATATTTTCATAGAATCCTAGAAAGGGCTATATCGGGTGACCTTTGTACTTATCCTGCCTTCTTTTAATGTTATATATTTATTAACCTTATTTCCGAAGTGGGTTTTCCTCAAAGGTATTTTCTCTTTTCAACCTTTTATTTTCAAAGAAAAATATCAAATTGCGAGGACGCAATTTATTGAAGGAGGGGAGAATGTAACACCCCGAGCTTCCACGATACGCCTCTCTTTCAATAATGCAATAGCTTGCATTGTACGCAAGTTCGAGTTCTAAAACACCGTGACTAATCAAAGTAGCCGTTACGAATAGTAATAACCACTTTTTAAAATTATATAAATCTTATATTTAAAAATGGACATCATTTTTGTATTCGTAATATCGAAATTAGCCTATGTTGAATTTTTGGTATTTTTCTGAGAACTTCTAATTTTTTATGAATAGTAAAAAATACTTAAAAACAACTTTTTAATCAAAATAATTTATAGTGATAAATTATACTATTTAGTGGTTTTAAAGTATAATTAGAATATATTTTTACAATTTTATCCAATGGTGGTCATTAGAATTAATTTAACATTGAAATTGGACATAAACAATTACCAATCTTTTGATATAAATTGTTTCTTAAAAACACGCTATTTGTTGTAACAACGGGAATTAATAATAAAATTAATTAATGAAACTTATATGTTTGGAATTTTGTAAAATAGACATCATTTTTGAATTCGGAATATCAATTGTAGATTAGGGTGAAATTTTGGCTTTCTTCTGAAAAACTTCAATTTTTGATGAATAGTGAAACCACTAAGTGGTAGTTAAATAACTGATTTTTCATTTAAATGAAATATTACCACTTTTGTGATTTGATTTTCAAAAATCCGACATACATGGTTGTCATTAAGAAGTAAAATGTGGTTCAATAAGATTAAAATAATTTTTGGTGAATAGTAACTTTTAAGTTCTTAATCGCGATTAGAGGTAATTAGTGTAGTTTATGGTAAAAATAATGTTTTAATAATATGAGATGAGCATGAAACTTGTCCTACACCTATTGGATGAGTCATGGCTGACCAAGACAACCCATGGGTCAACTTGGGGACCCCATGGAGCCACTTTAGTTAGAAAATGACATAAACACCTTTTATTTAATGTTAAAGTAAAAAATGACACAAACATAAAATGTTTTACTAAAACAATTTTTACGTGGGGTTACACAAGTCCAAATTTTGATTATAAATATTCATTAGAAAGCTAAAAAGATTTCCTACATAATAGTATTTTTATTATAATATTTATACATTAAATAAATTAAATTATTTATGACATCATTATGATGCAGCGATGACCTCATTATTTAACGATTTAAATAAAATGAGAAGATAATGCAAAATACAAGGCTTACACTTGTCCAAAGCCTATTTGATGAAGATATTTCGAAACCTTATCACCTTAGCCTCGAATTATATAAGTGTGGGACCTTTAGAATCCGAAAATCAGTGTGTAATAATGTAACATTTCAATCTTTCCAAAAGTGCCCCTCCTCTCCACTTATAAAAGGCCCCCACCTCTCCCACCTCATTTACACTTTCAAGTCATTTGGCTCGGCCAAACTCTGCCCCAATACTATCCCAACATCCCCCTATTACTCCTAGAAGCCTCAATTTGGGCATAACTCTTCTCAAGGAAGCCTTTGGCTCAAATCAAAAAGAGTTACCCGATTTTGAGGTAATGTCTTCTCTAATGTTGTTTTGTTTTAATTTTCTTCTCCAACCCCATAAACTCTTTTTATTCATTTCTTTTGTAACAACACCAGTATCATCAATATACTAGGATGTTGGTATAATATGGATTCGAGCTACACTTACACACACCTACATCTAATGGTTAAATAACATACGGTTTCTGTGGATGGCAAATTTCTGCCTCACGAAACGATGATTGTTCAACACTCACATAACACCTTCAAAGGTGGCCATTAAGATGTCACTATATTTATATATGATATAAAATATGTTTATGTTTTACTTATGCTTCTGTATTTCTCATTTATGGAATACTTTATGATTTCCATTATGGGTAAAATGCGATAATTTCATTTTAGGAAGTGCGGACTACCGCCCCCTCAAAGTGATTTGAATCGTTAATGCCATATGTGGGATGTATAAAGGATGGAGTAAATGGTATTATACACTATATTATACTGGAATTATATTATACACTTATATCATTATTATTTCGTTCCATTAAATATGAAATAGAAATGAAAGTAGCGTTCATGCGTACGTACGACTTACCGTCTCCATGAACGGTGCATTTCATTTCTTACCTCTAAATGTTACGTAATATTATAAATGAATGTATATAATGGATATATATGATATATATGACATCTAAATCATGAGTATAATTCTGGATATAATGGATATTCTACCACATAAACAACTTGTAATTATAAGAAATTTATTGTTGACTCAAGTAACAAAGATCGACAAAACGACCGTTATTAACTTAAATAATTACATAATGTTCATAACATTGTAATAAGTGATATAAAAAGGATAATGAAATTAAAAATGGTTCTTAATAAGTTATATATTAACTCTAGTTTATTATTCAGGAGGCTAATGAACGGTTGAGTCAAGTCGGACATGAGGTAAGGGAATTTCTTAACCCAACTTCCATTCTTTGGGTTAATCTCCTACTTTCAAATTATGTCATGATATTATTATGTCCTATGTTGTATTTTTACATTATTTATGTGTACTTATAGTTAATACACATTATAGATGTACTTTATTTAAAAAAATGATCTTTTTAAGGACTTAGTCTCAATCCCCTTTCATTGAGGCATATTTGCTTTTATACAGAACTTTCTTTTATACGGTGTATAATCCCCTTTGACTTTTACGTTTATTCAAAAGGAATCTTTTTATACGAAGCGTTTTTCTAAACGACAAAAGGGAATGTTTTTCTTTCCGTACTTATGCGGCGACAATGACTTCTCCGCCGTCGTGACCATTATTTGAGTTTCGGCTTCCTCTATAAGCCATCATTTTTTTTAATGAAAAATAAATACAAAGTTTTAACTTTCTTTTATTTTGGTATTGAAAATGGTTTTGAAAGCGTTTTTATTATATCAATGTGTTGTATTGATATCTTGTGATTGAAATGTGGAAATGTTATGTTTCCTTTATGCATGTTTTATGAGATACGATTATGTTATGGTTTATGATATGTTTAAACCTATTCATATGAGGAATGTATTGGACTTAATAAGTGACGGGTGGAGCCCGCAATAGCTCCTCGATGCATCGGTAGGTCTCATGAGACAACTAGACATGGAATTGGCCGAGGCCCTTTCCCAATTTGATTTATGGTTTTGGCCGAGGCCTTAATCATTTTAGACGTCTTGGCCGAGGCCTTGACAAAATGTTTCAGAATGTCCGGCATTATACATTCCCTCGTTATGAAAGTGGTTATTGATATTGCATGTGATTATTCGACCAGTAGAATATCCATGTGAAGAAGTGAATGGAATTATCTCATTTTACTTTTTCCATATTATGTTGATGTTCAAGTTTAAAAGGCTTTTGTTTTAGTTATTCATTGCCTTAAATTTTTATGTTTATTTATGAAGGCTTCCGCAATATTGTAATCCTTACTGAGCATCTGAGCTCACCCCTTTCAATGTTTTAATATTTTCCAGGATGTGAAGAAGTATTTTATGAATGACCTGTAGGGATAGTCAGAAGAGGATATGAGTGTTCACTATGAAGACTTTGTTATTAGTTTTTCACTTTATGATGTAATGTAAGACTTATGAATGTATCTAGTATTTCCAAGGCTACTAAACTAATCGGTATTTCGAGACTTGATCTTTTGTGATCATGCCAATGTTACGAAGTAATGCACCGGCTCTGGGTAGCTGGGGTCGGGGCGTTACAGTTGGTATCAGAGGCAGTTTAGTACTGACCTTGGAAGCTAGATTTAGACAAACTCTGATTAGATCACGTAGACCTAAGATGAACTTTGAGGATTATTATAGAAGAAATTCCTAAAATTTTGTTATTGTAGAGATGTTGTGAGTTTTCCGAGAAATACATCTCTATCTGGATACGAGCAGGTAGAGGCGGTTCTGGCACAGATGTACCTAGGGGTAAAACTCGAAAACACCGCTTTGAGCTAGACTCGAACGAGAACTGGTGCACGACAACGGGCCTTGCTGCACTCTTGGTTATGACACTCCCGAGGGATATGCTTAGGATAATTCTCATTTTATTTACAAACCACTATGAAGGGTTATGTGTACATACTTCCTCAAAGAAAACATTTCTTTTTATGATTATGGATTATATCCATAAATAGTTCAATTTATGTAAAGTGTTTAACAAGTATGGAATTATGTATTTTGATTCATAAACTAATCTAGTTTATGCCATTGTTTAGAAATGGAGCCTAGTGGAAGGAATGGAAACCGTATCAATGCACGAACTCCGTGTAGGGATTTCCCTCCTGCTCAAGATAATTATTATGGATCTAGAGATACAACTGGTGCTGATCAGCTTCTCACCGTACTGGGACAACTCACGCAGGTTATGAATAATAACCTTACTCGTATGGAGCACCCTGATCCGAAACGTGGAGGATCAATTCTAGACCGTTTCATGAGGCAACAACCACCAACCTTCAATGGGAGTACAAATCCTACAGTAGCTGAGCAATGGATAAATTCCTTAGAGAAAATATTCCATGCCTTGGGGAGTAGTGAAAGGGAGAAGGTTGTCATGGCAGTTTACCGCCTCACTGGAGATGCCGATCAGTGGTGGTCGCTGATTCAAAACACAAAGGAAGATGATGACGTATCGAATATGGAATGGAGGGAGTTCAAAGAGATTTTCTTAGAAAAATATTTTCCTCGTGACCATCGTGCAGATATGGAAAGGCAATTTTTGAGTTTGAGGCAGAAGGAGGATGAGAATGTCGCAAAGTATGAGGCTAACTTTACAAGGTTAGCGAGGCATGATGCCGATTATATACGTAACCCAAGGAGTAAGATTGATCATTTCTTTGATGGGTTAAAACCATTTCTCCGTCGAGCTTTAGTATCACAATCCTTCTCATCATACGAAGATATTGTCTCGTGTTCTATCAAGACAAAAAAGGAATTATCTAAGACTTATGACAACAAAGTAAAGCAAGAGAAGAAGAGAACGGGGGAACAAGAGACAGATAAAGGGAAAAAGGGAAAGAAGGATTTTCCATTATGTGATAATTATGGGAAGAATCACCCTGGTACGGGCCTAAAAGGAATGGGAGTTTGTTATAAATGCGGAGAAAAGGGTCACCCGGCTCGTGATTGTAAGGGAAAGAAAGAGGCTGTCAAAGTTGAATGCTACAATTGTAGAGAAATGGGTCATTATGCAAATGAATTTCCTAAGCTTCAAGGAAACTTACCTCTGAAAAGGCCAAGGGATCAAGGCCAATCTTATGCTGTGACTACAATTGAAGCAGAATAATTATTTTATTTGTGTTTTTGGACTCAAGAACTAGATTATGGTTATAAGAATAATGTGATATATAAGGATTGTACTGCAGTACATGTTGTTTTCATTAAGGATTTAATATGATGAAGGTAATCATATTTTTAGTATGTGACAATAAGAGAAGCATTTCTCTGTTTGGGGAATCTGATGTTACAATTGATTTTGGAATTTAGAGACCTTTAAGAGAAAGTCTGGACGGAGGTATTTTGGATAACTATTAAGGTTGGAATGGATTAAGTTGAACCATGGATAGTATTGTTTAAGGTTAAAAAATTTCTGAAGATTATTTTTGGAATATTATAATACTATAGTTTTAGGAAAAAGGACAACCTGCAGGGTGGGGAATAACTCGTCGCGTCGGACAAAGCTGCAGGAATCGAACCCACAACCATAGTGCGACAAGCCTTTATTTCCTACCACTAGCCTACAGGAAGTCCCTGGTTATTACAAAATAGTTTTACTAATCTAAATGGTATGTGTTAACATTTAGAACCTTATACAATTAGGATAAATAGAATATTTTTGAGTTCCGTTACCATTTAAAGTAAAAGTTGGGTTTGTGGTAAAAATATATTAACGAATGAATGTATACATAACGAGTATGTATATTCCCTTACGTTCTTATTAAATCTCCTAAATAAATTCCTCAACATTATAAAAGGTAACTTAAAACAAAAATGTTGTCGGTTAACTTTTCCAACTGGGGATTCAATGACCGTTTAACCAATCACAAGTTTGTGATTTTCTTGTGGTTAAACTTTCTCCTAATCCTGTTTTCTATAACTCTCCATCAGACCTTGAGGGTTTGTTTTTCTTCCATATCCATATTTTCATAGAATCCTAGAAAGGGCTATATCGGGTGGCCTTTGTACTTATCCTGACTTCTTTTAATGTTATATATTTATTAACCTTATTTCCAATGTGGGTTTTCCTCAAAGGTATTTTCTCTTTTCAACCTTTTATTTTCAAAGAAAAATATCAAATTGCGAGGACGCAATTTATTGAAGGAGGGGAGAATGTAACACCCCTAGCTTCCACGATACACCTCTCTTTCAATAATGCAATAGCTTGTATTGTACGCAAGTTCGAGTTCTAAAACACCGTGACTAATCAATGTAGCCGTTATGAATAGTAATAACCAATTTTTAAAATTATATAAATCTTATATTTAAAAATGGACTTCATTTTTGTATTCGTAATATCGAAATTAGCCTATGTTGAATTTTTGGTATTTTTCTGAGAACTTCTAATTTTTTATGAATAGTGAAAAATACTTAAAAACAACTTTTTAATCAAAATAATTTATAGTGATAAATTATACTATTTAGTGGTTTTAAAGTATAATTAGAATATATTTTTACAATTTTATCCAATGGTGGTCATTAGAATTAATTTAACATTGAAATTGGACATAAACAATTGCCAATCTTTTGATATAAATTGATTCTTAAAAACACACTATTTGTTGTAACAGCGGGAATTAATAATAAAATTAATTAATGCAACTTATATGTTTGGAATTTTGTAAAATAGACAACATTTTTGAATTCGGAATATCAATTATAGCTTAGGGTGAAATTTTGGCTTTGTTCTGAAAAACTTCAATTTTTGATGAATAGTGAAACCACTAAGTGGTAGTTAAATAACTGATTTTCATTTTAATGAAATATTACCACTTCTGTGATTTGATTTTAAAAAATCCGACATACATGGTTGTCATTAAGAAGTAAAATTTGGTTCAATAAGATTAAAATAATTTTTGGTGAATAGTAACTTTTAAGTTCTTAATCGCGATTAGAGGTAATTAGTGTAGTTTAAGGTAAAAATAATGTTTTAATAATATGATATGAGCATGAAACTTGTCCTACACCTATTGGATGAGTCATGGCCGACCAAGACAACCCATGGGTCAACTTGGGGACCCCATGGAGCCACTTTAGTTAGAAAATGACATAAACACCTTTTATTTAATGTTAAAGTAAAAAATGACACAAACATAAAATGTTTTACTAAAACAATTTTTACGTGGGGTTACACAAGTCCAAATTTTGATTATAAATATTCATTAGAAAGCTAAAAAGATTTCCTATATCATAGTATTTTTATTATAATTTTTAGACATTAAATAAATTAAATTATTTATGACATCATTATGATGCAGCGATGACCTCATTATTTAACGATTTAAATAAAATGAGAAGATAATGCAAAATCCAAGGCTTACACTTGTCCAAAGCCTATTGGATGAAGATATTTCGAAACATTATCACCTTAGACTCTAATTATATATGTTTGGGACCTTTAGAATCCGAAAAGCATTGTGTAATAATGTAACATTTCAATCTTTCCAAAAGTGCCCCTCCTCTCCACTTATAAAAGGCCCCCACCTCTCCCACCTCATTTACACATTCAAGTCATTTGGCTCGGCCAACCTTGGCCCAAATACTCTCCAAACATCCCCCTATTACTCCTAGAAGCCTCACTTTGGGCATAACCCTTCTCAAGGAAGCCTTTGGCTCAAATCAAAAAGAGTTACCCGATTTTGAGGTAATGTCTTCTCTAATGTTGTTTTGTTTTATTTTTCTTCTCCAACCCCCTAAACTCTTTTTATTCATTTCTTTTGTAACAACAACAGTATCATAAATATACTAGGATTTTGTTATAATAAGTATTCGAGCTAAACTTACACACACCTACATCTAATGGTTAAAGAACATACGGTTTCTGTGGATGGCGAATTTCTGCCTCACGAAACGATGATTGTTCAACACTCATATAACACCTTCAAAGGTGGCCATTAAGATGTCACTATATTTATATATGATATAAAATATTTTTATGTTTTACTTATGCTTCTGTATTTCTCATTTATGGTATACTTTATGATTTCCATTATGGGTAAAATGCGATAATTTCATTTTAGGAAGTGCGGACTACCGCCCCCTCAAAGTGATTTGAATCGTTAATGCCATATGTGGGATGTATAAAGGATGGAGTAAATGGTATTATACACTATATTATACTGGAATTATATTATACACTTATACATTATTATTTCGTTCCATTAAATATGAAATAGAAATGAAAGTAGCGTTCATGCGTACGTACGACTTACCGTCTCCATGAACGGTGCATTTCATTTCTTACCTCTAAATGTTACGTAATATTATAAATGAATGTATATAATGGATATATATGATATATATTACATCTAAATCATGAGTTTAATTCTGGAGATAATGGATATTCTACCACATAAACAACTTGTAATTATAAGAAATTTATTGTTGACTCAAGTAACAAAGATCGACAAAACGACCGTTATTAACTTAAATAATTACATAATGTTCATAACATTGTAATAAGTGATATAAAAAGGATAATGAAATTAAAAATGGTTCTTAATAAGTTATATATTAACTCTAGTTTATTATCCAGGAGTTTAAAGAACGGTTGAGTCAAGTCGGACACGAGGTAAGGGAATTTCTTAACCCAACTTCCATTCTTTGGGTTAATCTCCTACATTCAAATTATGTCATGATATTATTATGTCCTATATTGTATTTTTACATTATTTATGTGTACTTATAGTGAATACACATTATAGATGTACTTTATTTAAAAAAATGATCTTTTTAAGGACTTAGTCTCAATCCCCTTTCATTGAGGCATATTTGGTTTTATACACAACTTTCTTTTATATGGTGTATAAACCCCTTTGACTTTTACGTTTATTCAAAAGGAATCTTTTTATACGAAGCGTTTTGCTAAACGACAAAAGGGAATGTTTTTATTTCTGTACTTATGCAGCGACAATGACTTCTCCGCCGCCATGACCATTATTTGAGTTTCGGCTTCCTCTACAAGCCATCATTTTTTTTAATGAAAAATAAATACAAAGTTTTAACTTTCTTTTATTTTGGTATTGAAAATGGTTTTGAAAGCATTTTTATTATATCAATGTGTTGTATTGATATCTTGTGATTGAAATGTGGAAATGTTATGTTTCCTTTATGCATGTTTTATGAGATACAATTATGTTATGGTTTATGATATGTTTAAACCTATTCATATGAGGAATGTATTGGACTTAATAAGTGACGGGTGGAGCCCGCAATAGCTCCTCGATGCATCGGTAGGTCTCATGAGACAACTAGACGTGGAATTGGCCGAGGCCCTTTCCCAATTTGATTTATGGTTTTGGTCGAGGCCTTAATCATTTTAGACGTCTTGGCCGAGGCCTTGACAAAATGTTTCAGAATGTCTGGAATTATACATTCCCTCGTTATGAAAGTGGTTATTGATATTGCATGTGATTATTCGACCAGTAGAATATCCCTGTGAAGAAGTGAATGGCATTATCTCATTTTACTTTTTCCATATTATGTTGATGTTCAAGTTTAAAAGGCTTTTGTTTTAGTTTACATTGCCTTAAATTTTTATGTTTATTTATGAAAGCTTCCGCAATATTGTTATCCTTACTGAGCATCTGAGCTCACCCCTTTCAATGTTTTAATATTTTCCAGGATGTGAAGAAGTATTTTATGAATGACCTGCAGGGATAGTCAGAAGAGGATATGAGTGTGGACTATGAAGACTTTGTTATTAGTTTTTCACTTTATGATGTAATGTAAGACTTATGAATGTATCTATTATTTCCAAGGCTACTAAACTAATCGGTCTTTCGAGACTTGATCTTTTGTGATCATGCCAATGTTACGAAGTAATGCACCGACTCTGGGTAGCTGGGGTTGGGGCGTTACATTATTCCCAAGAAAATACATGTCACGTATTGTGTACATACTATTTATTCCAAATAAACAACATGTATATGCCATCCAACCTTTTTATTACATAAATATCTATTACATGGTACAAAAAATAGGACATTTTCAAGTATACTTTATTTTAAATAAGGTATATAATATATGAAATCTTAAAACATTATTATAATACCACTTGAATACACCCTTATAGGTTCATTCCAAGTTACATTAAATTCTCATGATATCCTTTCAATATACATCAAATTAATGGGGTGAGCATGAGGCCTAGTAAGGGAAAGCAAGAGAGACATATAACATGTGATCCTGGGATATATCAAGAAGAATAAGAGGCATAATGATAAGAAAAGATTAATAGACATAAAATAATAATAATAACATGAATCATAACATGGAAATATGGCTACAAAATTTAAATGAGACATTTATTAGACTATCACTAAGGTTTATCACCAAGGTGTCATAAATAAAAATTACTGAGGTTATTCACCAAGGTATCATAAAATATTGAATCTATAGAGATTAACTTATTTATCTACTGCATTGGAGTGATATTAGGTTTCACTCTTAATATATATCAATTAATGTGATCCACATAGATAATAATAAATCATGTTATAAATAACCTATGTTGAATAAAGAACCACTTTCATATCAAAATCATATCGTACTATAGAGTTTAAATACATGATCATTAAAACATTTTTAAATAATTATTGGATGTTTTAGTTTCATATATGTATATTCTTGAATAAAAAATAATTTTTTTATATATATTTGAATACCCATTTAAAAGAAAAGTGTTTTTAGTAATGATATAAAAATGAAAAGGGAATTTATCATTTAAAAGAGTGAAATTTGAGAAGAAAAATTGGCAGCATGACAGGTATGATGAATGGTTTTAGATAAGGTTAAAATGAGAGGGGAAAAGTGTATCCCATTAATAAAATATTTTTATTACAGTATGTGGATTAAATAAATGGGACAGGAAAAATAGTTTTAATTTTGAAGACATTCCACATAAATAGTTAACTTGAATAAAAAAGAGAGTGAGGATTTCCCTTATCATGAAGGGTTGTTCCTAAAACATGGGGATGGAACATTGGGGGATTGAGGAAGAATTGGGGGGGACTTCATGAGAAGTAAAAAACCATAAAATAATGGGTTTTGGTTTGGGAGTTAAGGGGAGAGGTGAAATGGGTGGGTATTTATTGGAGAAGTAGATGATTTGGTTAACAATTTCTAAATATAGGCCTTAGAAATCTAGGTTGTGGAAATAAAAATGATTAGTTTAGCCATGGTCCTTGCTCATTGATTTGGAATTTAAGGCCCAATTTTATTATACCTTAATCATATATAACCTAAAACCATCATTTAACACTTATATTGGCATGGAAAAATAAATATTCCACAAATTAATATATGAAAAAAAATCAAATTTTACTTTTTGGACTTCGGATAGTAACATATGGATAAACAATTAAATAAAATCTATAAAAATACTTAATATTAAAAAAATAACATTTTTTAAGTCATGTATTTTTTTAATTAATTATTACATCATTATGAAATAAATATGATGTCATTAAATATACGAAAACCCTAAAACTATATTTTTTACTATTCAAAAAAAAGAAATTTTATAAAATTATCATAAATTCACCTTAACGAAATTTCAATGTTATGATTTCAGAAATGTTTTTTTTACTTTATCAAAAAATCTATTTAAATATTAGAACTTATAATTTTTAAAATAAAAATAATTATTTATTTAATAATAGAAAAATTAAAAGATCAGTAAATTTTATCAAACATATAAATAATTTTATAGGCCATTATAAAATTGGTTTATAATTTAATATTTAAACAAAATTGTTTTAAAAAGAATATTTAATTATAAAAAATACTATTCAAAATACATTTTTTTTATTAGTCAAAATTTTATATATTTTCTGGGAAAATATAATTACTTTTTATTAGCATCCAAAAATCAAATTATTGAATTCTTCTCAAATATTAAATATTTTATTATGGAAATTGATTTTTAAGAGAATTGATGGAATAAAAATTTATTTAAACAATGGAATTTACACTAAGGTCTTGACATGTGACCCCTTATTATAAATGAATAAGACCTTAGGTTAAGGGTTGTGATTGTTTTTGTTTAATGGGGATCCTCAACTAACATTTGCCAAGTGGTAATCTCCACTAACTTGAACTTATTTAATAGGTGATTTCATTGAAGATTCAGCTGTTGCAGATTGGAATGGACATGGTCAACGGTGAACCCACCGATGATACCTCTCTCCATAACTCTAAAAAATCAGATTCAAATGGAAATACTCTACTAGTTGAGGCCATAAATTCTCCTTTTTGTATCAATTATATTATGTCATTACCACTTATAAACACAAATTGTGGTAGTAGAATTATCATCCATGGTTATAGATTCCAATAGTCATTTTTTCCAATGGTCATATTCATCAACGGTCATAAAATAGTGGTGTATTAGTGTTCACATTTCCCTTTATAACCTAGAATTACCACTTTATTCATTCATTCAGAATCCTCTAAAAAATATCTTATGTCTATATTTTCATTTTCATAATATGTTGATTGGTCTAATGATAATTTGTATTATTTCAATATAAATTGTAGTCGGAGTGACGATTCCAGTAGATTAAGATGATCCTCATATTACCAGTTTAGTTAATCTAATATATTTTTTCCTTAACTTGTAATGTTTTACAATTTACTTTTCTTCATAACTAAATAATATATAGATCTTTTTATGATATAATTTTTTTGGTTTATATTTATTTTTTATATATAAAAAATATAAAATTTAATAAAAATTTATTTAAGAAAAAATATCATTTATAATGTTGGGGTCATTATATTCCTTCCCCCTTAATATATTTCATCCCCAAAATTTCAATTCATTTTCTCAGTTGATAAATGGAGAGGGTACATTAGTATAAATTTCTCCTCAAGTTCCCAATTCATATTTTCCTATTTTTGGATCCTCAACTACATATGTACATGGTAGGTAGTCTTTTTATATAGAGACTTGTCTATATGGTCCAAGATCTCCATCGTCTTCTCCTCATATGAGAGGTCATGTTCTAGTTATACCATTTCCAAATTAAATATATGTGAGAGATCAGGTGTGTAATTCCTCAAGAGAGATACATGTAATACATCATGACCTTGAGATAGGTTCGTTGGAAGTAAAATCTAATATTTCACTACTTCTATGTGATCAAGGATTTCATAGGGGCCAATGTACATTAGACTAAGATTCCATTTCTTTCCAAACCGCAAGACTCTCTTCCATGTCGATATCAAAAGGAAAACTTTTTCCCCAACATCAAACTCCAAGTCCCTTCATTGTTTTTTTAGCATTAATCTTATACTAAATATGAGAAGCCTTTATATGTTATTGGATGGGATAAACCTTTTCTGTCATTTCTTTCACAAGATTAGGACCAAGCAATTTCTTCTCACCAAATTTATCCCAATAATATAGAGTTCTACATAACTTTCAATATAGAGCATCATTTGGTCCCATTTGAATCCCCGAGTGGAAGATTGTACTCTATGAGAACTTAACAAATGGGAGTTGTTGATCCTGTCGACCTCTAAATTAAATTGATCATGTTTTCAACATTTTATTATGTTTCTGAATAGTCCTTTTATATTTGAAATTAGTTTAGGGATGTTAGGATGTGATAAACTATAATTCAATATTCAAAGCATGCTGCTGTCTTCTACATAAATAACATGTAAAACGTGGATCACAAAAAAATGATTTAATGTGGAAACCTGTGAAATTTCACCAATTACATTTCATATATATTTGTAAGTTCTTCAAGGGAGAAATGTTACCGAATAACGAGGAAATGGGAATTCTTGGTGAGATGATCCACTATAATCCATATCACATTGATTCCTTTGGATGTTCTTAAGAGACTAGTAATGAAGTACATAATGATATTGTCCTACTTATATATTGGTATCGTTAGTGGTTACAATAACCCTTTAGGATTTTTTTACTCTACCTTCACTTGTGGACAAAATAAACACCTTGTAGTGCAGTTGGGAATATCCATTTTCATATTATCCCACCAATAATGATCATGAAGGTCCTTATAGATTTTTGTGATTTAGATATTTATAGAGAATGTAGATCTATGAGATTTATCCATCACTTCCTTATTAATATATAGGATATATGGTGCACATATCGTTTTAATAAATTTTAGTACACCTTCTTCATCAATAATGAACTCAGGAAACTACCCATTCTTTATGACCCCAATCATCCTTTGTAACAAAGGATCTTATATTACAGATTTCATGATACTATATAGTAATGGTGGTTGATAAATTATTTGGGATAGGGTTGAAGTTTTCCCTTCCCTTTCAATTCCAATATATAGTTTTACTATGTCCTTGATAAAAGGATCTCCTTGACTCCTCATCATTTCTAGCACATCATACACTTTCCTAATTAATGAATCTGCAACATTGTTTTGTATATTGAGGTGATAATGAATTTAACAATCAATGTATTTATGAAGTTCCAAATGTATCCTTTACCTCATCTTCAACTCCTTTTGTGTAAAAATATACTTCACACTTTGGTGGTCTATTTATATATCACATTTATCCCCATAAAGATAATGAATCTATATTTTCCTAGAAGAAATAATGACCTCTAGATCCTGGTTATTCAGAAGATATTTTTTATCATGATGATTCAACTATTGAGATTCATAAGCAATCACCTTGTCATTTTTTATGAGGATAAAACCAAGACCTTTTAGATATACAATTCCATAGATAATAAATCCTTCTACAATAGAGGGTAGATTAAACACTAGTGTAGTAGCCAATAATTTATTTACTTCTTGGAAAAAATATTCATAAATATTTCTCCATATGAACTTATATCATTTCGAGTTAACTTGGTTAGTGGATTATAATGTTATGAAATGTTTTTCAAAAACCACATATAATATCCAACTGGACCTAGTAAACTCTGAATCTCTATCACCATTGTATGATGTGGCCACTCCACTAGAACCTTTGTCTTTACAAGGTCAACTAATATTCCTTTATTGGTTATAATGTTCCATATGAATTAAACTTTTTGTAAACAGACTTAACATTTGTTGAATTTTACCGAAAGATTATCCTTCCTCAGAGTTCCCAAAATAATCCTTAGATGTTCCTCATTCTCCATGTGACTTTTGTAATATATCAAAATATCATCAATAAAAACTAAAATGAATTTATCAAGGTAGTACTTAAATACCATATTCATCAAATCCCTAAATATTATATCATCATTATTCAAGACAAAGTGAATAATAAAAAAAATAGTAATACCCATATCTTGTTCAGAATGTGGTATTTGAAATATCATATTTCGTCACCTTCTATTAATGAAAACCAGATTGAAGATCAGTTTGGGAGAATAATTGATCCCCAAGAAGCTGATCAAATTAATCATCAATCCTTGGAAGATGGTACTTGATCTTCAATGTGATCCTATTAGGTTCTCAATAATCATTGCATATCGGCAATGATCCATCCATCTTCTTCACAAAGAGAATAGGTGGTCCCCAAAGAGACACACTTGGTCAGATAAATCCCTTCTCCAAAAGATCTTAAAGTTGTTTCATTTATTCCTATAAATCCATATTTTCCATTCTATATGGGGTCATTCATAATGGCTTGGATCCATGTATGATTTAAATGGAGAAATCTATCAACATTTCTTGGGGAAGTTTGGGTAACTCATCAGGAAATACCTCAATGTATTATTTAATGATGGAATCATTCTCTATATTTTTACATTCATTTCTTTCTCCATCTTCTCTAATAATTTCCATAAAAAAGGATATACAGTATTCTTATAGAGAAAGATTTTGTTGGGATATCTACACTTTGTAAATTACTATAGGTTGTGCATTAAATAATACTAAAATTTCCTTTCTTCTATATTTGATCATATCATTAAACATTGAGAGCAATTCCATGCCTAGAATAGTGTTTAATTCCACCATGGGGATGAATAATAGATTTGTGATGAGGTTTAACTCCGCAAAGTTAATACTACAATTTCGATACAAAGTTTATGTTAAGAAAATTCCTCTAGGAGTCTTGATGAATAAATATACATCTATAAATTTAGGGATTATTCTATATTATTTACAAATATGGATTTAATAAATGAATGCATAGAATCAGAAAAAAAAAGTAATTGTTGGATTTGAGAAAACAACGAGTGTACCTTCCACCAAATCATTCAAAACCTCCAATTCAGCCATCATGATTGAAATGTACCAAACCTTCTACTTTACCATATGTTAAGGTTGATGGTGGTTCCCCTTCATTATCATAATATTTTTAAATTTATTGGAAATGTGAAATGGTTTTCAAAACATGATGCATTGAACATTCGATTAGGCCTACACCATCTTCCCTTTATTGTTATTGTTGAGAAGTTGAGGCTTCAACTTACCATGAATGTATTGAGATATATGGGCATCTTTTCTTCACATGTATCACTTTCCACTTCCATGTAATAAGTTCCCTAAATTCTTATTCCAATATTTTTTTCATATGGGATGTTTCACTTTTTGTCCTCCTCTTACATGATCAAAGTTCCTCCCTGAGTTATGCTCTATTTATCTATTTTTTAATTCAAATTATTTGACAACTACATCCCTCAAAACACCAATTCAGCCTTCATAGAACTCCAATGTATCTCATTGTAGATTTAATAGTCATGGTTTTCTATATTCCCCCATATATTGGGTCTCAATCCACTAAATAATCAATAAATCTTTCCCTTAATATCCATAAGTAAGTTAGTGGTGTATCAAGAATGTATTGTTGTGTTTATTTCATACACTCACATTGATTCATTTTCTTTATACATAAGTTTGAATAATTCCTTCTCTATTTTTTGTTTTCAACTAATGTGGGAAATATTTATTTAGAAATATTCCCTCTAACTCTTCCCACTCTATACCATTAACCTAACTTATTGGATTCATGTTTTTAATCAGTTTACACCACTAATTATATTCACCTTCTAAGTGGTATAAATCAAAGTTAACTTTATATTGTTTTTAAAAATGGTTTACAAAAAAGATTTTTTTTGCAGATATTATCAATTGTTCAAAAATCAATGGGTCAGTAGATACACTCCAAAAAGGTGGTGGTTGACACATAACAGACTCCATTAAAGGTTATTCTCTTTAAGGTGATTCTGGTCTAGCGACTTGATTCATGTTATTTTTCAAAACTCGAGATAGTTGATTCATTATCCTCATTATGTTTTCCATTCTATCTTCTATTGGAACATCATCCGTTCATCATCTACTGTACTAATAATTTACACACTTCCATTTATTTAGCAACATTTTTATAAAATAATTAAACCTTGTGGGAAACATGTTAAATTTATGAATATTTAAATTATAATGGTATTCTATTCATTAAAACATCATGCATAAATATGTTACTGATCTATAATAATAACAATTAAATTTTCTATATATCATTCATAATGGTTAATAAAAATCTTGTGATTATGAAAATATATCCCCTTGGAGTGTAAAACAAGGAGAGTAACATTGCTCATTGTCAAGAACTTTTAACCATTAATGTCTAGATCAAAGTTATGTTTTATGGTGTTACCCTTTGATACATTTTTTCTATAGCCAAATCCATCTTTTCATATCCATAAATGGATTTATTTTCATGGAAACCACTTACATAATATTTCACCAAAACACCCATATGTATTCCTATTTTTAGAATTTTTCTATAAGGTTACTCCTAAAATTTTAATGTCTTAATTTAAAAAAATAATTAACCATTCATTAGATACCAACAATGGAATTCCACCTTTTTATTACATAACATTTCATTACAAGGTATAAAACACGGGATATTTTCATGTTTAGTTTCTTGGAATGATGATAGATATTACTGAAAAACAAAAAACATTCTTCTAATTCAACTTAATGACACATTCATGGGTTCAGAATAATTTACATTTACTAAAACTCATATAATAATGGCATACATCAAATAAAAGGGGTGATTTTGATTACTAGTAAAGAAATGAAATAAATAAAAATAGAATGAGATCTTGAGATATATCAATAAGAACACGATGCATAAATATTAAACATAAAGGAGATAAATAAAATAACAACAAGAACATGATTTATAGCATGGAAATGTGTCTGAAAATTGTAAATGAGATATTTATAAGCTTATCAGTAAGGTTTATCACTAGGGTTTATCACCAAGGAGTCATAAAAAATTACCAAGGTTACTCAACAAGGTATAATAAAACATTTCATCTCTAGAGAATAAATTATATGCCCAATAAATTAGAGAACTATAAGGGTGAAATGTTCATATGTATTAATTAATGTTATCCACCTAGATCATAATAAATAATTTTATAAATAACATGTAGTGAATATAGAACATGTTTCTTATCAAAATCATGGAATATGTGAGAGTTCAAAGACAAGATCATTACATCATTTTTAACCCATGAAAGGAAATGTGAGTTTCATATATGTAAATCTCTGAATAAATAAGTAATTTTTAAGTATAGTAGAATAAAAATTGAAAATAAATTTTTTTGGGTATTAATATTAAAAATAAAAGTGAATTTTTCAGGTAAAAGAGAGTAATTTTAGAAGAAAATTTAGCAGCAAGATGGGTATAAATCTTGGTTTAAGAAAAATGGAAAAATGAGAGGGGAAAAGGTGTATCATTTATAAAAATTGTATTTTTATAGTAAGGGGATTAAATAATGTTATCAATGAACCTTGTTTTGAATATAGAAGACATACCAGAGAAAAACTAAACTTGAATAAAGAAGAGAATTGAAAACTTCCCTTGCCTTGAAGAGTGGTTCCAAAAACATGAGTATGGAACCGTGGGGGCATGTGGAAACCTTGTGGAGAATTATTAGGTGTTAAAAATACCATAAATTCATTGATTATGGATTGGTAGTGAAGGTGGGAGGTTAATGGGTGGTTATTTATAGAAGAAGTTGATGATGTGTATAATAATTTAAAAATATAGGCCTTAGAAATTTATATTTTGGAAAGTTAAAATCCCTTGGATTACCCAGGGTTTAATGAATTTGGGTTACATTTTCTGATAATTTAATCCTCCAGAACAAAACACTATTATTTAACTCTTCTTTTGGAATGTAAAAGTAAATATTTTACAAACCAATGTTTTTAAAAATAAAATATTCCTTTTTAGACATTTGAAAGTAACTTATAGTTTTAAAAATTGAATAAATTCTACTAAAATATATTATATTACTAAAATAAAATATTTTATGTCTTTTATTGTGATTAATTATTTATTAACTCATTTTCAAATAAATTTTATTTCATAAAATATACGAAAACCCTAATACTGAATTTTTTACTATTCACGAAAAAATATATTATTTTAAAAAATTTCCATAAATTCACCCAAACATAATTTCAATGTGATAATTTCAAAAATGATGTTTATTTTATCAGAAAAAATGTCTAAATATGAAATTTTTTACTTTAACATATGAATATCCTTACTTAATTTATAAAAAATGTTTGTAAGGAATAAAATTTTTTTGGACACATATAAATAATTTCCTAGGCCATTATAAAATTTTTAGAATTTAAATAAAAGTGTTTTGATAATATTTCATTAAAACAAATATTATTAAAAATACATTGGTTTTATATAAAATATTGAATATATATTCTGGAGAAATAAAATTATGTTTTATTTGCATCCTAAGACCAAATTAATGAATTTATCTCAATTAAACATATATTTTATAAAGAAAAAATATTCTTAAGTATAATTGATGTAATAAATATTTTATTTATACAAAAGAATTTAAAATATGTTCTGGACAAGAATGTTTTTGTTACACCCCCACACACCCTAAGGGTAAGGTGTGCAATGATGGTAGTTTCATGGGGTGTCTCAGATAACATCGATCGAGTTGTAATATCCACTAAAATTATCATCTCCCATAGGAAATTTAATTCGATCTTTAAATATTGAATCTTGGATTGGGATTGGTCAAGGGAGAACCCTAGTGACAATAATTCCCTTATAATATCGGTCAACTGGGATTTTAATGGCATGACTCTTCTGGTTGAGGCCATTAATTCAATTTTATATATCAATTATCATATGTGATTACCACTTAGAAATAATAATTATAATTGTAAAATTATCAAATAAGGGTATAGTTTCCAACTATCATATTGTCCAATGTTCATATTAACCAATGTTCATATTAACCAATGTTAATATAACAGTCAAATCCCAACAGTGACATTTCCCTTTATACGATATAATTTCAACTTCATTATTTCAATCCAAATTAATTACAAAATATATTGAGGTTATATTTTTATTTTCATAAGATGTTGATTGTTTGATAAATAATTTTTTCATATCATTTTTAGTGGGGGTGATGATTTATGTAGATTGGGATGATACAATTTTTCCCATTTTTGTTTTTGTATTTTATATTTTTCTGTTCATTAGTAATATTCAGAATTTTTATTGATTTCATAATTGACTAATCTAATGATCATTGTTAATGCGATAAAATTTTTATGGTTTCTATTTATTTTTTACATGTATAAAATATAATATGTGACAAATGTTTATTTAGGAAATAAATATAATTTAGAAATTCTGGTCTTTTATAATTTACTTTCCATAAATCATACCTCCAACCACATACCCACTTTTCTCCAAAAAAAACAACACAATCAGCCCACCATCCCATATTTAGGGTCTAAACCAAAAACAATTACTTAAACAAGTGATCTACATGAAAAAAAGTTCATTACCTCATCGAAAAACTTGGGCTCTAACAAACTAAATTGAGTATAATGGAAACACTTGGGTCCATCGAATATGGTGGTAGTAACAATGTGCATTGTGATATATATTTTCTTGGGTCTTAATTATTTTGTATAAATATATCTATATTAAAACTAGTTAGAATATATTGATTGTTTAATAAAATAGTAAACATAAAATAATTATAAAATAAAAAATAATAAAATAAAATAATTTGAAGTTGGAAATTTAATAATCTAGTAAATGTAGAATAAAGTTATAAAAAATTCTCTATGGTCAGTATAATCTGGAACTAAATAGAGAATAATTATAATAAACATGAAAACTATATATTTATAATGAAGTAATATATACAAAATTCCATGATATAATAATTTATCTCATCATATTTTCTCACCACATGAATACATTAAAATAAGTTAATATATATATATATATATATATAATATTATAAGTAATACATTTAGACATTAAAAAATACTTAATTCGATAAAAGTATAATATAATGATATTACCCTTTTGTAAATTTAGTTATCTTAATCTTTATTTATTATATTGTTATCAAACTATATTTATAAAATTAGTTAAATATGAACAAGTTCCTCATATCGGTCGGTGAGGACTTGACAAGTACATCTAAGAGAACTGAGATCAAATCTGAGAGGAGACATATTTTCGGGATACTGTAGCACTACTTTAATAGGTACTGTAGTAGGAACCATAATAGGTACAATGGTAGGCACTATTATGTACTATAGTATCAGGAATAATTCATTTCTTTAGTCTTTTAGGAAAACGGTTTGGTCCTCAAGTCATTCATGGCCTTCAGGCTACCAAAGGCCTATTGGCCTGTAAGGTTTCTAGGCCACCTCAAGGCCTTCGGTCCACCTTAAGGCCTTTAAGATGCTTCAGGGGATTTAGGACACCTCAAGGCCTTCCAGCAACCTCACGTCCTTTAGGAAACACGAATATTATGCTTAAATGGTCTTGTAGGACTCTATAAGGATAAAGCTCCACATGAGGATTCTGAGAATGATACATTCAGCAGATCAGAGAAAATAAATTGGAGGAATGAGAGGAAATGGAAAATGCCATTAGGAATAGCATTTGTATGTACAATAATCCTAGCTAAATAGCCATGCAACGGTGGATAGCTAACATCATGATATAAATGTATGGGATGAGCAGTTCCAAGTAGTTATAGTCTGGATGACTACGTATAAGATCTTCGGGTCATGTAATGTCATGAAGTGTACATGTCTTGTAAGGGTTACCCTTTAACCCTTAAATGGGGGATTATAAAAAATGAGTAAAAATAGAAGGCCTTTAGGGCATTTAGAGTAATTAAATTAATTAGACATTCTCACCATTAATTGAATGTTTTACCGTTTAGAAATTTTTAGATAAAAATGTTTAATGTTTCATTGTTGATAATGTTCATTATCCAAAAAAATAATTTCATCTTCATTACACATAGCATACAAGTATATCTATTTTATATTTACAAAAGAACTTTATCCTTCATATACTTTATCATCCACATAATGTTTCATTTCCTCTTATGTATCCATGATATATGTATGATTATAGTCACACTCACCAGTTTGTATCAACTGAGATAAGTTAACAAAATTAAAATGAAATTAATTTTTTTATATCCTTGTTAATGTTGACTCTATTTTATTTCCAAAAAATTAAATTTTACCATGAAATTAAATTCATTAATAATAATAAAATTTACATTTTATTTCACCTTTACAAGTGTAAATATACTTATATTTTGGATTTTTTATCCTCTTTCATGTTTAATTATATGAAAATCAAATCCATTAATATTATGACCATCAAATATCTTGGTTGACCTTAGAGGACCTCATGAAAAAAAACATAAAATCAATCTTTTAATAATATTCATGATCTATGAAAATTTTTATAAAATATTATTATTTATATAAATTAAATAATAAAACATTAATAATAGTATATACTAATGTGATGTGCAAACCCTCTATCAATATCATCATTAACAACTTTTCTTATCTCATTTTTATCAATAAACTTTTTTCCTATATTTTTATGAGTTATCAATTATTCAATAAATGGATATGCGTTATGAATTTTGATTAGTAAAAATATATGTGCTTGTAGTAACTCTAAATCGATCATTGTAAAATCTAGGCCCTTTCTAGCAAGAAAACCTTTTGTTGGAAAGATTGATGATTGTTTTCCAAAATAATAATTAATTTATATTTCATCAATACATCTATGATGATTTAATTGTGTCTCAGTTGAAACAAAATTTATAAAAAAATGGCATCCTAATTGTCTAGGTTACGATTAGTAATAATGCCTTGTGATTGAGCATTATTTCTCATATATAACATCAAACTGCCACATTAGATGATAGAAATAAAATATTTGAAAAAAATTAATATAAAAACTTAAAAAATATTAATTAATTAATAATAATAAATAATGCCAACTCACTTTAAAATTGGATAAATCATTCTATAATATTAAAATCCTCCATGATTAGCTTCTTCGAATAAATGAATAGTCAAATTTATCATCATAATAAAAAACGAAAGGGGAAATTACATATCCAAATAAAAAATTATTTAAACTGTTATTTATTCAAGTTTTTAAAGCATAGTTGGATTTTCTGTTTATCATAATGTTGTATAAATGTGGATCATAGCTCAATTATTGAAGTAGTTAATTTTCCTAGAAATAATAAATGTAATGAAAAGGGTAATAACTTCATTACAAAAATATATGATTTATTGATTTTAAATCCATTATAATTTCAATACATTAGATTAGTGAGCCCAGGAATTTTAAAAAAAATCTATAAAGCACTTTAATATTATTTAATGACATTATTAATACATCTATTTATTGAATTTTCATTGTGAAAGTTATTTCAAGATACTTTCAAATCTAATTTGTCCATAGACCACACTTTATATTCATTTTTTACATGTATCTTCAAGAAATAATATGATCCTTTGATTTATAATACTAATTAAAAACACTAAAAAACATATTGTTGCAAATTATTTTCTTAGTACACAATAAATTAAGATTAGGGCATATAAAGTATAACTCTTAATAGGGAAAATTTAAAATTATACTCATTTTCTTGCACTCTTGGTTCCTAATAGATTTAGATGATTTACTATGAATCTTTTTCCCTTCTTATTTCGGATAATGATTTTTTTTGAATTTTAAAACAACATTTACTAATTTTCTAAATATTTTTGAACCATATAAAACATTTTCCAAATTTATCAATACGATTTTTTGAGCTTGTTAATGTTGAATTTGTGATATGCATCAACAAATAATTAAAGAAACATGAAACACTATATTTTATATGACATCATTAATAGGATTAAACATAATAATAATAATGTAATTGATCTAATTACGAGTTATTTTTTCAGTTGAATCAGTTTCTTAGTCCATGGAAGTAAATAACGGACCACCTTTGAGAAATAATCATTTAAGACATTATTTCATTAATGCATCAAATTTTTCAATGCCATTATTTCATAATTCAAGTATTTATTTAACTAGAGTCTAAATTTAAACGTAAATATCATTTAAATAAATTATTTTTCTTGGATTAATCATTGAAATAATAAAATAAGTTTCATTCATATAAATTTTGGGAGGTATATGATAAGGGATCAGAACAACTAATCATATGCTATATTTGGTACTTAAGGTCATGAATGGTTTAAAACAATTAGAATATAATCGAAAATTCATATTATTAGGCTTTGAGATAAATATGGATTTAATTAATCAATAAAATTCAATGATTCTAAATGTTTTGTAAATCTAATGAATCCATTATTTTTAATTACCAAAGCATACCACTTCATGCCATTTGTAGTTTTATAGAACTGTAATAATAATTTCATTCATTATTTTAAAGGATAATAATGTATCACCTTTATACCAGTTTCATTTTTAAATTCTTCATATTTTTTAGTTCATTGATATTCTTAATTCTAATCATTAATTTCAATATACTTGAAAGTCACATTTGGATTTATTCACTAAAATAATATTCTACCTGATAAAGTATATAATCATTAATACATGATTTCATTTGTTATAATCAATTCCATGTTTATTGATAATTTGTTTCATCTCATATTATGATACATGGATCATAGCTTAAATAAATGAATTATAATTTAAATTCAATATAAAATATATTTATCTATTCATAATTCCATAGAGACACGAGATATGGTATGAATTGACAAGAAAATATAACTTTGAATATGTGGACCATATTTTGTATAATTATTTTTTTTCCACATTCAAATAACTCATAAATCTCCTTCCATAGATATGAGATACATTAACCTAAGAGTCAATTATAGGTTTGTCTGATCAATTAATATTTTTTAACTATGTCATGAAAATCAAAATACATAATTTTTTATGTTTCAAATTATCATATGTAAGGGAACTATATGGTTTTTAGATAGGATAATCACTACTTTTAATCTTTTTAAAATTATATTATCCATTATAAATACAATATAAATATTGAGTAGGAAATTATTTCATTCTAATGTGAAAATATTTCCTATTTCGATTCAATTTTTTGAAAATTTATAAATATGGTATACACAATTTTTTCAACCATTAATTGATTAATTTTCAATTTTAAATTTTTTCTTTCTGAACCCTTAACATACCAAGGAGTGTACTCGGGTAAATTAATAAAATATTTATCTATGTGTAATGAATTACAACTCTAAACCTTATATATAAAAAACAAAAATTTAAATTTTTAACTTGGAAAAAACTATATCTAAATAATATCATTACAGAAAATAACTAGAATTAATCATGATAATATATATATATATATATATTACACTCATAATGAAATTTATTAAATATATATCATAAATGAATCAAATATATATAAAACATAAAAATAGTGTTCTGTGAAAATTAAAATACTTCTTACATAATGATATTTGAACATAATGTCTCTTAAGACCTAAACAACATGAAGTTCACTCTTTTCTTGACTAAAGTTTACATTGAAATCAAAATTTAACATACATTAGCCTAAAATTTTGTTCAATTTATTATATTAAAAATAACTAGTAAATATTTCACAAGAATAATTTTCAATCTTTTATACTAAAACTTCTATTTATGAAATAGAGATTACTTAAATTATATTCACTTTTTTATTTTCCCTTTATTCAAAAAAATGAGAAAAATTTAAAAATGTATTTCATATGAAATGAATTTTACCCATAAAAACCTATTTTAAAATGATTTCTTTAAATAAAAATAACTTTAATAAAGAATAAAAATAATCTAATAAAAATAATCAAAACCAGGACCTTTAGTTTAATAACAAACATTAATCAAAACTACTATAAAAAATTTATTATTATTTCTTATTCAAACATATAATTTTATTCAAAATGATTAATTTATAAAAAAATTAGACCATTAGAATTATATTAACCCAATACACTCTGAGAGGCGAGTGAATTAGGGTGTTAATTTATTTAAAATATTTATCTCCTTTCTTTGTCATCATATCTGGTTCCTTCATTAAAAGGAACACTATTCAACCATTGATTCTTTTTTTCTTTAGTAAATACATCCACATTAGTTATTATGAATATATGTAGAATGAGAATCAGTAAAGAATAACAAGATATTACACTTTCCCTCCCCACTAAGCTAAATCCAAGTATAACCAATCATTAATGCATTGATACAAAATAAATCACTAATTTAATACTTGTGATTAAAATTATTAAGATAAGATCACTACATATCAGAGATGCAAAACATCTTCCTCTATTCCACTCAAAATTTTCAATAGGGATATAAATATTATTTTATATAATTTAGGAATACACTTAGTTTATTAAAATATATCAACTTTAGGATAAATATAAAGAATTAATATTCCTTGAACCCTCATATCCATATATATGCTCTGATGTATTCAAATTTCAACATTCAAATTCTCTTCACGATATGATCAACTCGTTGTTACAAGATTTTAATCATTGATCTTGAAAAAAATATCAACACAACTAAAATATATATTCTATAGATAGAATAATTACTTCATGGAAATTATCTTCATTGTACTCTTCCTTACCTTATCAAACCAAATGATTTTATATTAATCTATAAAAATGAATCTTTTTTCGTACATCAATTTAGATACGATTAGTATAAATTTTAATATTCTCTTCTCTTCGTAATAATTTGTCACAA
This sequence comes from Viscum album, assembly GCA_963277665.1. NCBI lineage: Eukaryota > Viridiplantae > Streptophyta > Magnoliopsida > Santalales > Viscaceae > Viscum > Viscum album. Next base: position 1,323,476,896 of record OY728138.1, read on the forward strand.
AACCCTTCCTCCTTGAAAATACATATTTAGTATAATCTTGTTAAACAACAACACAAACTCTCTAATTTAGATATACAATAATGCCCATGTTTTTAACTCTTCCTTATTATACTCTTAGAATACACAGTTCCTTCTCCTATTATATTATTTTTTCTCTATATCAGGTATATATCATATTATACACATGGTCTCTAATATATCTTGGGATTTTGATATATCTCATATTAAGTAACCACCTTTAACGATCTATCTTTATATTCTTCAAATATGACCATAGACTCATATTAATGTTCATCTAATACACTAATCTTTATTTAGGCTATTGAGATTCGTTCTAAAAATTTAAAAGATGTTAAAAAATAACTAAATCAATAAAATTAGTCATAACCTCTAGTTTATCGAACACCAACGCATGGTCTTTGGTGAAAATGACCTTATAAGGAAAATTATTTGTCCAAACATGGTATGTTAGGACAAATATGATATTATAGCTCATCTCTAAGTCAAAATAACCTTTAATACAACGGAAACCAGTATCACCTTCCCATATTATCTTTGAATCTAGAAAAAATGGGGTATACATGAATTTCTCCACAACATGGTTCTTTTTAGGTTACTATTTCAATCAAACTTATGAGGGTCCTTGATGAATTTAATATATTGACCCATTACCCCCACAAAAGTTCCCCAAATAACTTCCAAAGGACCGTTATGGGCCTCCTTGTGTTGCAAATAAATTCTTAATACAAATTACATCTTCATGACATGGAACTAATATTATTCCCATTTAAAAATCTACATGGATAATCTAGTTTCACCATGGAATGGGAATCCCCATTTTGACTTCCTATAAATACTTCTACAACCCCTAAAAGATATTTTTTATCCATTTTTTTCTTCCATTTTATTTATTCTTGATTACTCTTCTTATAACAACAACCTTACATATAAAAAAAATATTTTTTCCATTGACATATTTTAAAAACTCCAAAAACTGTACATATGTATAAAATAAACATACTATTGAAGGGAATTTAATATTTTTACTCTTGAATCAACATGTAATTGAAAAGCCACATATATGAAATGGAAAAACATATACATCTATTTTTTTCAATTATTCGAGATAAAGAAAGACTTCAAAATACTTATGTATACTAGGGGAAGAAAAAAATTATCCAATTTGTAGTATTCTTATAGAATTTTAACATTGGGACTTCAATCTTATAAACATCAAGAATAATCTCAAATATCAAAAATAGACCATTATCAGAATTTTTTGTTGTTAAATAATTTCATGATTTTTATAATATACAACTTTCATAATAACTTCTCCCACTATCCTTTATTTATTTAGAAAAATAGAAACCACTAATATATTTAAAACAAACATCAATGATTTTTGTTAATAACATATCCATCAATATCATCCTCCTTCAATGATTCATTCAGTGATTGTAGAAAAAATTTGACATACAACCTCATGATTGTAGAAATATCTCCCTTTATATTTATATTGTTAAAATTTCAATAAAATTTATCTAACTTCAACATCAAATAATCTTTCCACCTTTCTCCTAAATTAAAAATAATTAAATCAAATGGATTTTATAGACCTCATATTCTAGGGTATCATTAATAGCATTATTTTTCCTTTATAAATATACTTTATGAACCATATTTTTTATGGAGGATCAATGTTTTTTAAACATCTAAAAATTATATATTTAGAGTGACACTTTTTTTCCAATTATCTTCAAATATAATTTCTATATGATTATAAATCATTGTGCCTCGTATTATTTTTACTACTAGAATAGAAATTAAAAATACTGGGAGATATAACTATTTTATTTGATAATTTATTCATTCTAATATTTCATCCACTAATTTACACATTGAAAATAGTAATTCTGTTCCACAAATAGTTGAATATCCTCAAAACCGTTGGGCATATTTCAATTATCATTCACAGTAACCTGTTTTAAATCACACTCACTGATAGTTGTATTCATATCATAAAATTATAGTGAGTGACTTTACCACTTGTAAATGACCCATCAATAAAACCTCTAATCCAACGGGGTTATAAATTTGAATTAGAAGAATGATTTTTAAAAATAAAATCAATGTTATCCATATCGATCACTAATTTTTATTAAACACATACTAAAAATAAATTTACTTTATTTAAACATAAAAAATCTATGATCTTAATAGCATAGACTAAAAACTGTCATTGAATATTCAATACATAATATGGTTGTGTGAGTTATGCCACGTGTTGAACCAATTTGTATCACTGTTTATGATAAACTAGTGATACTACATGATATATATATATCCTTTTCTTAACATGGTTTCTTCATTAATAGATAATGTTAATATGATTTTTAAAACTCATCATTAATTCCCCTTGAATTATTCATGCTTTTTCATCAATGAATTTATAATATTTATCTTGTGTGAACCACTTGTTGATCAAAATAGTTTATTATAAGAAAAATTAAATATCTTAGAAAGAATCTAGTTGATACCACATGGTTAGTTCATAAAAAAATATAATAATTTTTCCTATATTGATTTAGATACTAAAAAAAGATATCCATCCACTTCTTATGGTCCTATTACCATTAGATAAATTCATGATACTATGTCTTTAATTCCATAATTAGTATGACACAATTTGTGTAACACCCGAGAATTTAAAAATATTAATATCATATTTGATAGCATGTATGACACAAAAAAACAAGAATAGAATGTAATATAACATCTTGATACTATAAAATATATTTAATATTTTAAGAAATATTATCTATGATATATCTTGCAATTCACAGAACACTAATTGAGCATGTATTACATGCAACCACGACTTTTTCGATAGCTTGTGTAACAGGCGTGATTGGGTTTTACCGAATAATATTTATATGATTATTTAAAATTGAAATTTTCTCCAGGTTGTTAAATTAGATTTTATGGATATTATAAAAATTATGAGAATATATGTCTGAATTCATTTGTAAAAAATTAATTTTAAATTAATATAAACACTAATTGAATATAAAAGAAATGTTTTTTTATAAAAAACTCTTATTATCTACTAAAGGTTTTTTATATTAATAAGTTAAATTAATTAATTTTTGTGGAGTATTTTAATGAAATTTATATATTACAAATTTTTTACATTCAACTAATATATCTAATATATATAATATAAGAAAAAATCCAATTTTACATTTAAAAATCTATATTTTTTCTCGAGGCCGATTTGTCTTCTTTTAATGGTGCACTTATTTAAAAACAAATTCATGACAATTTTATAAATTTTATATGAAAAAATAAACATCATTTTTGAAATTATAATGTAAAAATGATCTTGGGGTTATTTTTTGGGATCTTTTTGTGAAGTTTCATTTTTAGACGAATAGTGAAAATACTGAATTTTAATTGAAATCTAACATTTCATCTAAATAATTGATAATGTTAAATTATATTTTTAATTATTTTAAAATTAAAATTAGATAAATTTTTAATATATTAATAAAATTTAGGTTATTATAATAATTATTATATTGATTTTAGGTATTAAAAATTAGTAAAATTTTAAACATTTTCACATTAAATGCTTTCGTTGTCGTCATGCATGAATGATTAAATTTAAATTAAATTATTCCACTAATGTGATGTTAATTTGGAAAATTTTATTAAATATTTTTAATCATAATAATTTCCAGTTTATAATTATCTCAACTTAATTTTTGTCAAAAATTATTAGTGAAAATATTTAAAATTAATTATAGTGATAAAAATAAAAATGAGTTTATCAATGGACTAAACATTAAACATAAGAGTAAAATGACATATAAAATTTATTAATGCAAATTATCTATAAATATTTCTACATTATCCACTATTTTATAAAAAATTAATTATTGGAGAAACATGTGGTAATGGTGACCTACCAATAGTGTTTTTTGGTATTTACAAAAATTCTAATACTCCTCCAATATACATGGGTAGTCACCCCCCTAAATTATTAAAAACCTCCCAAGACATTTGTATAGTCCCAAAACAATCCAATTAACTTCCAAATTTTCCTACCTTAATCTTAGAATCATTAAATTTTAAATAAATTCCAATTTGGAAGGCATTAGTGAAAACTGAGGAGGATAGCTGAAGAAGAGGTAATGTTTTTCAAAAAGTGTTTTTATTTTATTTTCTTCTCTAAATACCAATATTATTTTTATAAAATGATTATATAATAACTTTATTATATTAAATATACTAAAATTTCGTTTTATTAATGGTACAAACTAAAATGAAACAAACTTCTATCAAAAGGGATACAAAATCATCGTTCATGTACACATCGGACTACCGCCTCGCGAACCGATGTCATTTGTTATTCTATTTACACCATTGAAGTTTGGGAAAAATTAGGGAATTATCATTTATATATAATATTTATGATATTTATAATTTATTTATTCTTTAGGAATTATTATATAACACATACCTCATGCTTTCCATTTTTTTGAAATACAATAACATCGTTCATGTGTACGGCAGACTACCACGTCACGAAGAGATGTGATTCATTCACATGACCCATGGAAAGTATTAAGGATGGATTTATTAAACATATGTGATATATATAATATAAATATTATACTATAATGATAATATACATATATATCAATTACTTTTTTTAATATGAAAAGAAAATAGATTCCACGTTCATGCATACGTATGACCTACCATCACCATGAATGGTGATTTTCATTTACTATCACTATCTTTTAAGGATTAATCAAAATATATTGAATCATTCATTTTTATTACATAAATTGTCCTTACATGGTACCAATGAAGGATTTTTTAATGTTTACTTTCATGGAAATATCTTATAAAATACATGAAAAAAGAAAACATTCTACTAAATATAATTGAAATAAATATTCATGGGATCACATTCAATTACTTTTACTATATATCATATCATAGGGACGTACATTAATGGAAATAAGTGATCTTAAAGACCAATAAGGGAATAATCTAAAGTGACATATAACATGTGATCTTGAGGCATATCAATAGTAATAAGAAGTATGACGATAAGGCATGAGCAAGAGGAATATCATAAAAATAATATCATGAATTAAAACATATTAATCCAGATACAAAATTTAAATGAGACATTAATAGTAATATCATCACGTTTTTTCACCAAGGTTTCATAAATGGAATTTACTAAGGTTATTCACTATGGTATTGTTAAATCTGTCAAATTAATAGATTAAATTATTTACCCTTTGCATTGGAGTGCTATCAAGGCGCACCCTTCATATATATTAATTAATATGAGACACTTATATTATAACAAATAATTTCATTAATAACCCATGTAGAATAAATAATGGGGTTCTTATCAAAATTATGGTGTATAAAAGTGCTCAAATACATGATCATTAGATCATTTTTCCCCGAAAAAGGGGAATGTAGGTTTATTATGTATAAATACCTTAATCAAATAAATTATTTTTACCTCTTAGTGAATAAAAAAATAATATAATATAATTTGGGTATCCACGTAAACAATATAAACGAGAATTAATTAACAATAAAGAAAACTACTGATAGGTAAATTTGGCAGCATGATAGGCATAAAACATGGTTTTTGAGAAGGGTAAAATTATAGGGTGCAAGGATATCCCATTCATAAAAGACTATTCTTATAGTAATGGGATAATATAATTTCTAATTACCCAATAATTATGTACATATATATTAAATTTTTTTTGTGGAATACACAATAAAATACACAAATAGTTTCCCAAATATTGTATTAGTTTAGGGTCTCAGGAAACTTAGAATGCATTCCTCTAGCTTGGTGAATGATCCAAAAAATCCCCCTAATTATCTTCTCCTTTAGTTTTCCTACTTAAAACCATTATATATACCTTGGGGGAAAGAAAACATAAAACTAATGAGCTAAAATTCTCAATAAGGGTAAACATGTAGACAATCAAACAAAACATAAACATAAGAATTTAAAAACATGAACATATATTTTGAATATCAAAATATTGAGTCTTAAAATAAATCTTGGAAGTACATAAGCAATTATTCATAAAGTAAAAATAACAATTATAAAATATAATTTTCATAAAACATGGAATTATGGAAAATACATAAGCATATAAAATCATTTCTATATTATCCAAGGCTCATTGTGAAGACAATCATAGTGAACAAAGTCCATTACTGAACTGAGTTCACTCATCGTTCCAGCCCTGTATTACTAAACCGAATTTACTTTCCATTTAGTCATGTCTATCTTAGGTGAAATAAATATTTACCCAATGCATTGGAGGGATATATTGGTCCCACCTTATATATAATGAAAACCATACATATGTGTTCCACAAAACATAAATCATTCATCACAACATAACCCAATGAATATAATTGGTTGCATTAAAATAATTCTATCATAATACATGTAAAACAAATGGATTTCCAAAAATAGTACTCCATCATAAAATCAAAAAAATAAAAAAAAATTGGCGATATAAATATAACCCCTTTTAGTAAATGTCATCATAGAGGGAAAATAAATTTTAATAAAACACTTGAAATTATTTCTTGAGGAAAATATCATTTCTTCTTAAAATGAATTTATTTATAAAAATTACCATGAAATTTAAAAAGAAAAAATTTAATTGAAAATTCACATGAAATATTGTAATGAAATATTCATGGGAAAATGGAATTTTGAAGACATAAAAATACGATCATGCCGTATAAGTTACAAACATTCAACTCATTCTTTTATTGAAAAACTAAAAAAGTACCTCGTATGTAAAATAAATGAAAGATTAATTCCATAAAGTATAATAAAAATACATCAACGGGTAAATTGACTTTAAGATATTGTATAAAAATTGAAATATTACTTTATATTTACGAAACACAGACATGGATGATAAATGTACCCCAGTAAATACTTACATATAAACAATCTCGGATAACAATGAGATTTCAAAATTATCCCTTATCTTAGGTCCAATATGCTTTGTATGTATACTATCCTACTATATAACAATTTAAATAATGTTATTGACTTATTCCAGAATCATAGTCATTTTTACGGTATCATATATTATCATATTATCATCTTCTTGTTAGTAACATTTCATTATCACTTGTTATTCAGATATTAACTACATGATGTTCATATGCATGTTTTTTAAGATGTGTTAATATTACACATCATATATTATAGTTATATAATCTATGAAATGATATTAGTATAATATATACCATATTTATTCATTCCATTCATGTATAGAATCTTGATTTTATGAATATCATGTAGAATATATCGCATCGCATTGTAGAGATGGTATGCCATTTGTACGCACGAGCAACGATGTCATTAACTTAATGGTTAAATGATATGGAATTGGATGGTATAATAATTATAAAAAAATTATCATTTTATATTAATTATTTACATCATTTATAGTCACTATTATTCCCACCCAAATTAAGTGTTGTTGAATAAAAACTTTCATCACGACATAGAGACGGTAAGCCGTAGGTATGCACTCATGGGGATATTATTATTCCTAGGATGGATAAAAAGAGGTATAAAATTGACCAATTATTATAATAAAATATCATAATTTAGAAGATATTTTATTTATTACTTCAGTATGGAAACAACATAAAAAGAGGAAGTATAAGATTTTTTTTTAAAGAGGTGATAAACCATTTACCACTTTTTTCGAGTATCTCCTTTAGATTTGAACAAAATTTCTCCTTTGTATGACATTTTTTACAACGAGTGGCCTATATGATGAAGGTAGGTATCATGGGAGATTAATTTAGAATAATTTTAATGATAAAAGGGGCTTGAGAGGTGTTAGTATGTGGATAGATGTGGTGGCCTTGTATTAGAGGGAGGAGGGACACTTTAGGAAAGACTTGAAATATTTTTTTTATAAATTGATTTAAAAATAATAATAGCTCAAAATTAAAATATTTATAGGATAATATATGGATAGCTACAAATAATATAATATAATAATTTTTTGACTAATATTTATTTTATTTTAAACCTTATCATTTTAGTTTACCCTTAATTACTCTCTTTTAATTTTAATTTACGTAAGATAATTTAAATTATTAAAAGGATACTTTGTTTACTTATATGGGGTAAATTTCAAATAATTGGACAATTAATTAACTTTTAGGCCTTATAAAATCCAATTTTTAATTTTAAAATATTTATATTTTCTTAAAATAATTCAATAAAATATTAGTCTAATAAAATATTAATAGTGTCAATTTTTATACTATTCATGTCATTGAATTTAAATAAAATCCACGCAGAGATATAACTTTAAAAAAATAATTGAACAGTTTTATAACATGTCTTATTCACCTATAAAAATTATGGATTAGTTAAATTACGTCATATAATATTTAGTTTACTTTTTATAATATCATTTATTGGATATTTCTCTTAACAAAATAATTATTGTATCACTATTCTGTCAACATTTATGGTAATTATTTAATATCTAAAAATTATAAACAAATTAAAATTTTGTATATAATTTCTTTATATTTATGGATAATATTTATATTCGATTTTTTATCATGTTTATCACTATAGTAAAATTAATAGACATAGAAGAGAAAAGAGAGTGACATGTTTCACTTTCTTTTGTTTTAATTATAATTACATCACATTCATAGATAAAATCTATTAAATAAATAAATTAATACACTTAGGTGATATTTTTATACATTCATTCATACAATATGTTTTTTATGTTTTATAGAAATTTTATTTTCCTTATGATATTGTTTGTTACAATAATTTACCCAATTTACCATTAACTATGGTAAATAAAAATTATTGTAGTTAATATTCAAAATATGTGAAAAAAATAAAAGTAACATATTAAAATAATTTGAATCTACTTATTCAAAATAAGTAATCCATTTTTCCAAATTAAAAACATTTAATTTTCTATTATTAATTTATAATTAATTCACATTGTAAAATGGAGAAAATGATTTTTTATATAAAACCCATCAAATGATTAATGTGTGTTGATATATAATTTCAATGTGAAATTACTTATAATGAACAAAATTGGATTAAATGATAAAAACATAACATAATTATGATTAAAAAAATAAAAGGTTATCATTTATATATAAATAAATCAGATGAAAAATTAGTTTTAAATAAAAATGCTGTGTTTTACACTATTCATTAAAAAAGAGAATATTTTCCGAAACATACCAAAAACTAAAAAAAGTGCATTTTTATGTTCTTATTCTAAATAATAAGTTTATTTTATTGAAAATAACTTATAAAAGTGTAAAAATATAGATTTAAAATGGGTTCTTCATCAAACAGCGGTAAATCTGCATGTTTTGAAAAATACTAATTTTATTCATAAAATTGAATTTGTTCTTATATAATTTATAAGAAACATATAAGATTAATTTTAATCATTAAAATGAATATATTACATATATATTTCCCTAATAAAATATATAGATAGTGATTTTATTATTTTACAAACTCAGTTATTTTCATTTAAATGGTTTTTTAGAAAACAAACATCATTTTAATTAAAAAGGGTTTTATTTTCATTTATAAATAATTTTTAACATAATAATTATTTAAATGAATGTATATAAATTATTTTCATAAATAAATTAATACTATTCATTCCCACAATTTTAAGAGCTTTGTTATAAGGAAACATGATAATATTTATTTGTTTACCTATACTCGGTCTTGCATGAAATGCATTATTACAATAGAATATGAAATTTTGTGTAACATAACCAAGCATAGTGTTTCATATACCACAAGCTAATAGAGTCTTGCGTAAAGATTAAACTAATATTGGTATATCTTATAACACAATGCATATAAGAAATTACAATTATTCCATCTCATAAAATCTCAATATGTTACAAAACATGGAAATAATAAATTAGTTTAGAAATTAGAATACATACCACTTGAAAAATGATACTTAAATGGAAAAGTGAAGTGAATATTTTCCCTTACCTAGAATAGTTACTCCCAAATAATGATGAATGGGACCTTGGGGATTAATAGAACCTTGGGATGAACTCCTTGGTAGGAAAAATCAAAAAAAACTTTGTGGGGGTGGATTAGGAATGAAGGGGAGTGGTGAAATGGGTGAGTATTTATATAAAAAGTGTAGTTTTTTTTAACAATTTTGAAATATATACCTTTTAAATCAAAGTTGTATAAATTGAAAAACAATTTTCTTTTCCATGCTTATTGCCAATGGTTTTGAGAATTTGGGACAAAATTTATGTTATTTTAATCCATAATAATTGAAAATCATTTTTATTACTTATTTTGGCATGGAAAAGTAATGTTTCAACAAAAAAAGGTTTTATAAAACCAATTTTTGCATTTTAGACTTTGGAAATTTTCTTATAGTTTTAAAAATTAATTAAATATTTTAAATTACTTATTACTAATAATATAATATATTTTAATTTATATATTTGGATTAATTAATTATAACATAATTATGAAACATATATGATGTCGTAAAATATATTTACAATCGAAAATTATATTTTTACAATTCCTGAAAAAATATTTTATTTTTATCAAATTTTCATTAATTTACTATAAAATAATTTCTATGTGATGATTCCAACGATAAGTCTATTTTCATGAATAATTATTCAAATAAGAAAATTTTAACAGTTAAATATAAAAATAATTATTTGATTAAAAATAGTAGTTTTTCAGGCATAGTCAAATTTCTCATATATATAAAAAATTTCCTAAGCCATTATATAATTATTGTATCATTTTTATTTTGGTGAGTGTGCTTTAAAAGGATATTTATTAAAACAAATATTATTCAGAATACTTGAGTTTATTATAAAATGATATATATTTTCTATAAAAATACATTTATGTTTTATTTGTGTCCAAAAACCAATGTATCAAATTAATCTCAATTAAACATATATTTTATTAAAAAAAACTACTATTTAAATTAATTCAGAGAATAAACATTTGATTTATAGTATTGAAAACAAACTTTCTATAACTAAGGCCTCTTCATGTAACCCCTTACTACACCCACATAAACCCTATGGTGGAGGTGTGGGAAGTTCATAGTTTCATAGGGTGGCTTGGATAACATCAAAAAATTTGTAATATCCACTAACTTGAACACCTCCTTTAGTTGATTTAATTAAGTCTTCACATGTTGAATCTCGGGTTGGGCTTGGTCGAGGGAGAACCCAGTGACACTTCTTCCCTCCCATGTTCATACAAATGGGCTTCCAACAACATGACTATACAGGTTGAGACCATTAATTATCATTTTTTTTACCAATTATCCTTTTTATTAATACATATAAACACTAGTTATAATGGAAAAGTTATCAACCAAGGGTAGAGTTTACAAAGTTCATATTGGTCAATGGTCATATAATAGTTGAATCCCAATGGTCACATATCCCTTTTTAACTTATAAATACCACTACATTCTTTCACATAAAATTCAATAAAATCCACCTTAAGGTTATATTTTTTATTTTTATAGGATGTTGATTGGTTTACAAATATTTTATTTTTTATATAGAATTTACATTAGGGGAGGTGATTTTAGCAGATTAGAGTTATCATTTTTTTCCATTTTAGCTATTATTTTTTATATTCATTATTAATTTGTAATGTTTGGAATTTTAATTGGTTTCATAGATGAATATTGTAATGATATTTATTAACGAAATATCATTCATGGTTTCTACTTATTTTGTATGTGTATAATATTATATAAAATATTAAAAAATTATTCAGGGAACAAATATCACTGAGAAATATGGGTCATTGCATTCTTACACCTTAATAAATTTTGTCCTCGAAATTTCAAATCATTATCCCAGTTGAGAAAAGTGGGGGGTACTTCTATCTCATTCTCTCCTTTGGTTACCATATTGCTTCTTCATATTTATGGTTCCTCTATAACACAGTGATAAGGTGGTTAATCTTGTTTCATAGAACCTTGTCTCTATGGTGCAAAATCTCTACCAGCTACTCCTCATAAGATATGTCATGTCCCAGTTGTACCACCTCCGGATTCAGAAAATGTGAGGGATCAGGTATGTACTTCCTCAATAAATATTCTTGGAATACAACATGAACATGATCTATATTTTTTGGAAGTTCTAACAGATGGGCCACTTCACATATGAGATAAAGGATTTCATAGGGGCTAAAGTACATTTGGAAAATATTCCCATTCTTACCATATTGCATGAATCTCTTCCATGTTGATATCAGAAGTAAAAAATTGTCTCTGTAATTAAAATCCAATAACATTAGATTTTTTTCAGAATATATATTTTCCGTCTTTGAAAAGACTTTAAATTTTATCAGAAGGCATGAACATTTTGTGTCATCTCATTCCCAAAATCTATCCCTAGTAGCTTTCTCTAACAAACTTCCTCGCAACATGTAGGTGTTTTACATCACTTCCCATATACAAATTTTATATGATTCCATTTGAATACATGATTAGAAGATATTATTGTATGAGAACTCAACTAATGGGGGGTGTTTATCCCATCCAACATTAAATTCCATTGAGCATGTTCGAAGCTTTCCCTTAAGTGTCTAAATAGTCTTTTCAGATTGAAAATCCATTTGGGGGTTATAAGGTATACTGAAATTAAATTTATATCATGTGTAATAATTATCCAAAATTTATATTTGAATCTTGGATCAATATCTATAATGATAGAAACTAGAACCCCATACAACCTCACCACTTTATTTTCATGTATCTTAGCTAGTTTGTCAAGAGAGAAATATTCCTAAATAGTGATGAAATGGGTAGTCTTGGTGAGTCAATCCATTATAACCTTTAATGCATTATTTCCATTGGATGTCTTTGCGATACCTATTAGGAAGTTTATAGTGATATTTTATCACATACAAATTGGTATGGGTAGTGTTTAAAATACCCCAGTAGGAATTTTTCACTCTTCCTTCACTTGCTGACACCCCAAGAATCATTCAGTGCAGTCAAAAATCAAAAATTTCATATTATCCCACAGATAATGATTTTGAAGGTCCCTATATAATTTAATACTACCAAGATGTATAGAAAATGTAGATATATGGGCATAATCAATCATATCCTTCTTTATCTATAAGATATATAACACACATATCCTTGTACAAAATTTTAGTACACTTTCATGATAAATAATGAACTTAACAAACATCCCATTATTTACAACCCCAATATTATATTATATCAATGGATATTCTCTATGAGCTCTATTGATTTACTCTAGTAATGATGGTTGAGATATCATTTAATATGGGGTTGATAATGTCCTTTACATTATGATTCTCATGTTCAACTTTACTGGGTCTTTGATAAGTGGATCTCCTTGAATACTCACCATTTCTTGTGCAATAGGGTCTTTCCTACTTAATGAATCTTTGGATTTATTTTCTATTATATGGTGACATTGAATTGAGAAGTTGTAGTCATTAATATGTTCCAACCATCTCATTTGTCTCATGTTCAATTCATTTTTGGAGAAAATATATGTCAAAATTTGGTGTTCTGGGTCTATATCACGTTTCTACCCACAAAGATAGTTCCTCTATACTTTCATAGAAAAAATAACTGTAGCTTGCTCCGGGTCATGTGTAAGATAATTATACTCATGCGTCTTAAAACTGACAAGATGCATAAGCAATCACCCTATCATTATTCATGAGGTTGAACCCAATTTCTTTAATAGATGTGTCAATATATATAAATAATCCTTCTTTGATAGAGGGTAGAGTTAATATAGGTGTAATAATCAATCTCTTATTTAGTTCATAGAAACATTATTCACAATATTTTGTCTACTTGAACTTAGCCCCTTTTTAATTAACCTGGTTAGTGGAATAGAAGGTCATGAAAAGTTTTTTATAAACCACATATAATATCTAAATAAACTAGGGAAACTACATATTTAAGTTACTGTTGTTGATTGAGGAAAATCCTCTATATATTTTGTCTTCAGAGGGGAAACTTAGATTCCCTCATTAGATAAAATGTTCCCCAATAATGTTACTATTTGTAACCAAAATTTTCATTTATTGAATTTTAAAAAGATCTTATCATTCCATAGTGTTTTCAATATAACCCTTAGATAATCATCATGCTCCTATAAAATTTTGGAATATATCTGAATATCAACAATAAAAAACCAGGAATTTGTCAAGGTTGTAATTAACGACACTATTCATAAAATCAATAAATATAGAAGTTGCATTAGTCAAGACGATGTGAATAAAAACAAACTCATAATGACCATATATTTTTTGGTGGAAGTCTTGGGAATGTCATTTTTCTTCACCATCAATTGATGATACCCATATTGGAGGTCAGTCTTGGAGCTAAATTGATCCCGAAAGAGATAGTAAAATAAATCATAAATCATTCTGAGATGGTAATTATTCCTCACTACCATCCAATTAAGTTCCCCATAATAAATACCTAGCCACATTGATCCGTTTTTCTACACCAAAAAGAGAGTAGGTTATCCCCAAGGAGTCACACACGGTCAGATAAATCCCTTATCCAAAAGATCTTGAGGCTGTTTCATTAATTCCTCTAACTCCATATTTTCCATTCAACATGGGGTCCTTGATAACAGATTGGATTCAGGTATGAGTTAAATTGATAAATCTGCCTCTCCATCTAGGGGAGGTCCATATAACTCTTTAGGAAATGAATCAATGTATTCTTGAATGACCGGGACATTATCCATCTTTATACTTTCATTTTCTTCTCTCTATTCATAGATAATATCCATAAATAATGTTATGGGATGTGCTTCTAGATAAATCTCAGGTCGGGATATATGTCCTTTGAAAATGGTTGTAGGTTTTCCATTCAAGACTAATAAAATTTCCTTTCTCCTATAGTTGATCTTAAATTATAATTTGAGATAATTTCCATCCCTAGTATAGTTTCATATTCCACCATGGGAATGAATACTATATTTTTTCTGAGATTTTAATCTTCAATGTTAATACTATTTTTTTTACACTTTTGATGTTAGGATAATCCTTCCAGGTGTTTTGAATGATAAATCTACTTATATAAGTTCTTGGAATGATTCTGTATTCTTTGAAAAAGTGAATTAAATAAAGAGATATATAGAACTAGAACCAAACAAATTACTTTCTATCTTTGATAATTTAATGATAATACCTTCCACCACGTAATTTGGAAACTCAACTTCAGTTATCGTGACAAAAAATGCCTGAACTTTCTCCCTTGGATTAATCTAATGTTGATGGGGGTTCCTCTCCATTTTCTTGTGATTTGAGCATTGATTGAAAAAGTTACCAAGCTATCCAAACCATAAGAATTGAATATCTTGTCAAACCTACAACATATTCCCTTTTTATTTAGTGTTCATAAGTTGAGGATTCACCTCAAAACATTTTTTCTAAGCTATATTATTATATCATCCACATTTTTACCACATTCCACTCATAATAAAGTTGTTCCATGAATTATTCTTCCCACATTTGATTCATGTGGGAAGTTTTACTTTCTTTCCTCCACTTTTGGGATCAATGTTTCTCCCTAATATTGGTTCCATTTATATTTTATTTAAATTAAATCTATGATCCCACATTGTCTCTCCAAACTCTAATTAAACCTTCATTTAACTTTGCATTATCTCCTCATATCATTCATAGTCTCGAGTTGCTAGATTCCTCAATAGACGAGGTGTCAGTCCATTAATGAATCTATCAACATTTTTATTATGATCCATAAAAATCTATAAGCATATCAAACAAGTCATGTAATGTTCATCACATAGCTTCCCAATGATTCATTTTTCGTTTCCTTCTTCTCTAAGAATTGTTTCTCGTTTTTTTCACATATAATTGTTGAAATATTTATTGAAAATGATTCCCATAAACTTCTCCCACTACATAACATCAATATTCCTTCATGGATTTGTGTTTATAATTATTTTCCTCTACTGATCAGCTTCTCCTTCTAAGCGGTATACTACTAGGGTGACATTCTATTCCTCTAAACAATGGAGTTTAGAAATGATATTTTCTATAGATCTTACCCATTGTTCATAAATCCAAGGGTTAGTAGATCCACTAAAATAAGATGGACTTTAATGCATAAATAACACAATATAATGTTTTTCCATTTGAGTTGAATATGATATCTTGACCTAATAGAAGTTATTGTTTATAAAATTAGTTAGTTGATTCATGATCCTCATGAAGTTTTCCATTCCATATTCCATCAGAACAACATCAGTGAATTGTCCATTACTTTCATCATTTATGCAATTAATCATATTTCCACCCTTTTTCTAAAACAATAAAACCTTAGTGAGAAACATGTTTCTTTGAATAATATTATAGTTATAAATAAATTTTATTTCTTAAAACCCCATAATTAAATATTTTATTCTTTAACAACAATTATATTTTCTATATAACTGTCAAATTACTTTATAAAAATTTTGTGATTAACCAAACATATTCTATAAAAGTGTTAAACTAGGTGTGTAGAAAAGAATTTTTTCCTAAACCTGTAAACATTTGATTCTATCTCGAAGACATTTCTTTGGGTCTTTCCCCATTGTACATCAGTGCCAGAGCCACATTAATTTTTAGTATCCAGAAAGGGATGTAGTTTTTTGGAATCCACTTCCCTAATACATACCAAAATACTAGGATGTTTTCTTATATTTAGAATTTTCCCTAGGGTTCTTCCTAATATTTTCAAATCCTAATTTCCCAAAATAACTAAACCTCCCCTTAATAGAAACTATTGAGTCCCCCCTATTTATTATGCATTTTTTGATTTCATTATACAAACATAAAATATTTTAATGTTTAGTTTCTTAGAAATAAGGTACATAATACATGAAAACATAAAACATTATTCTAAATCCACTTGGAATACATCTTCTTCAGTTCACCCTATGTTAATTTTAAAATATCTCAAATCATGGGGATATACATCAAAGGAAATCGGTGAGCATGAATCACAGAAAGGGAATAAGTAAGAGAGAAATATAGCATGTGATTTCGAGGTATATCAATAAGAATATAAATAAAAATTATAAGGAGTGATAAAGAGTCATATCTTAAAACTAGATACATGAATCATATCATGTAAATATCTCTAAAATATTTAAATGATACATTCATAATAATATCACGATGGTTTTTAAATAAGCTTTCCTAAAAGAAAATTTCCATGTTTATTCACCAATGTAACATAAAACATATCATATCTTGAGATTAATTTCATTACCCAATACAATGGAGTGATATCAGGGATCACCCTTAATATGTATTAATTAATATGATCCAAATATATCATAATTAGTCATTTCAATAATAACATGTGGGGAATAATTAATTGGATTATTATCAAAATAATGGCATACAAAAGTGCTCAATGACATGATCCTTACGTCATTTTTAGCTAAAGAATATGGAATGTGGGTTTATTATGTGTAAATAACCGAATAAAATAAATAATATTTCCATATAGGCTAATAACCATAAAAATTAAAATGGTTTTGGAATCCACACAAAGAAAATAAAATATAATTTCTTAAGGAGAAGAGAGAAATTTTGAGAGGTAAATATAGCCTCATAATATGTATGAAAATAATTTTACACAATGGAAAAATGATAGAGGATATGGGTGTAAAATTAATAAAATATCTGATTAAAATAATGAGATAAAATATAGTTTAAAAAAGAGCATAGATCGGAATTTAGAAGACATACCACATTAAAAATAAATTGGAATGGAAAAGAGAAGTGAAGATTTTCCCTTCCCATGAAGAGTTGCTCCAAAATCTTGAGGATTGGGACAATGGGTGATTAAGGGAACCTTAAGAGTACTAATTGGGAGGTAAAATAACCAAAACATCATAGGGGTGGATTGGGGGTGGAGGGTAGAGGTGAAATGGGTGGATATTTATAGAAAAAGTGGAGGATTGTTTTTTAATAATTTTCAAATATATGCCTTGGAAATCGAGGTTGTGGAAAATTTAAAATTATTGGCATAACCATGGTTTTTTCAAATTATTTTGGGTATTTGGGACAAATGTTATGTTATTTTAATTCTTAAAAACCGAATGCAATTTTTTATTACTTTTTTTTTGGCTTAGAAAAGAAAATATTTTAACAAGTAAAGTTTTTAAAAACCAATTTTTCTATTTTAGAATATGGAAAGTCACTTATAGTTTTATAAATTGATAAAAAATATATAAAAATTAATAATTTTAACAAAATAAAATATTTTAGGATTTTAATGGGTCTTAATTAGTTATCACATCATTATGACATGAATATGAAGTCATAAAATTTATTAAAAACCCAAAACTATATTTTTATTATTAATGAAAAAATAATGTATTTTAGAACATTCTCATAAATTAACCCTAAACTATTTTATAAATGAATACTCAAAATATAATGTTTATTTTTTTTATAGAATAATTGTCTAAATACGAGAATTTTAAATTTTAAATATAAAAACCATTTTTTTAAACAGTATTTTTTAAGGCATAATCCAATATCAAACACTTATAAAAATTTCTAGGAAATTAAAAAATTATTTTATCATTTATATTTAGGTGAGAGTTTTTAAAAGGATATTTGAATAAATAAAATACTATTCAGAATACTTGATTTTATTCTAAAATTGTATATATTTTCCCAAAAAAATAAATTTATGTCTAATTTGTGTTGAAAAACGAATTTATCAAATTCATCTCAATTAAAAAAATATTTAATTATGAAAAACTATACATAAAAGAAATATATGGAATAAAAATATTCATTATAAAAAGTAAAATAAAATTTAATTAACTAATTCCTAGACACTTAACCCCTTATTACACCCGCATATACCCTAAGGGTGAGGTGTACAATGGTCATAGTTTCATGGGGTGGCTTTGATTACATCAACTGAGTGGTAATATCCACTAACATAAACATCTCTTATAGGTGATTTTATTCAAGGTTCACATGTTCAATCTTAGTATAGGCTTGGATGAGGGAGAACCTCAGTGACACTCTCTCCCACCCAAGTTCAGAAAAATGGGCCCCGAACAACATTACTCAAATGGTTGAGGCCATCAATTAATAATTATATACCAATTAGCATTTTTTATTACTAATTATAAATGATAATTATAATTGAAAAATTATTAACCTAGGGTATAGTTTCAAAAGGTCATATTATCCAACAGTCATATAATGGTCAAATCCAAATGGTCACATATTTCAATATACCTTATAAAACCAACTTCATTCTTAACTTAAAATTCAATAAAATTACATTTATGGTCATATTTACATTTTTATAATATTTTTATTATTTTATTAAGAATTTATTTTCTTTCTATAGCATTTGCAGTGGTGGCGTTGATTCTAAAAGATTAGGTTGATCATTATTCTCCCACTTTATCTATTATAATTTATATTATTTTACTAATTGTAATGTTTTGAATTTTAATTAGTTTCATAGATGAAAAATTTAATGATCTTTATTAATACAAATAAATTATTACTTTCTCTTTATTTGGTACATGTATAATATTATATAATAATTAACAAGAATATTTCAGGGAATAAATAACATTTAGAAAGTATGGGTCATTAAAAATTAAATATATAATAAATATATATGATATTTACATCATGGTTAACATTATATTGATGATAAAATAATTTCATAAGAAAGAGGAAAAAAAGTCAAAAAGATACTAAAAACAAGGCAATTAACAAGTGAAACGATGAAAATAACGGGGGATTGTTTATAATGGGTGATACGATGTTATAAAAGGATAATATATGATATCATAAATATTAATATGGTTAATTTATAAGTTAATAACCTGTTTAAAACCACTATATTGGTGGTTAAAGTATGTATGGCCAAAATTAAAGCTCAAGGTAAGTCATTTCATCTTAATTTCTTTTCGCTGAGGCATATTGGAATGTAATGCACATAATTAACTTTATATTTTTTACATAATTTCACTAGACATGTAATATCACAAATAATTATTTTTTAATGATATTTTATGTTTCAATTTTAATTATTTCTTTAAATTGTATCATAATTAAAAGATAGAAAGTGGTAAATAATTTCATAACATAATTCTATTTTATTAGGGTTTATTACTTTATTATTGTCATTATTATTCTATGATAATGTGTATAAATAATTTTGAATATCTATTTTTGTATTTCCAAATGTTTTATATCTATTTATAGTTGATTCACATAATCAATTCAATGATTTATTATCACATCAATAATATAATAATTTTAAGGGGTTATTTCAAAATATCATTCTTATCTAGTTATTTATATTTAAATTTCCTTTAAAGAAAATTATATAATAATTTTTTAATAATCCCTTCCATTTCATCCAAATAATTTACTCATGATTTTTTTCAATTTAGAGTACCATTTTTTCACTCCTTGGTACTTAAAATTATTGGGAATATCTATATTAAAATATGACATCATTTATCTATTTGGTCAAAAATACATATTCTTACAAAACCATATTTTCTAAAAAAAATCAATTTATGTATTTATCCTTTTAATATATTTTTTCAAAATACATTTTGATACATTTATTTATTTTTACAAAACAATTTCTACGGAATATTATTATGACTTTCTGAACAAATCAATTTTATAACCTTCTTACCATGAAAAGTAATGTTCTTTATGGAATGTACAAAATTACCTGCTTACATGTAAATATTCTCTTTGAATATTACATTACAATTTTATGAAATTATTTTTAAATTAAATTTTTTTAAAAGTCATTTGAAAAGAAAATTTATTTAAAAAAATTAAAATGATATTTTCCATTAGAATTTTTTTAAAAATATTTTATATTAATTCTATTTATCAATGAAAACAACTCTGTATTCTTACTATAATGTGTATATGTTAATGCGGACGTTATTCATCTTATGGATGGTTTATGATTACTTTGAAAAAGGAAAGTATTTAAATTCACTACCTTAATTAATTTTTGTTGTCAATAACATTAACTATATATGTTAGATTTCATATGATCATTGGATGCAAAATTTCCTCTAAATATCCACATTATTTATTATGGATATGTTTATTTCATATACCATATACCTTTTTATATACTATGTCTTCCTTGACCGTTATTTGATTTTCTAAGGAAACATTGATAAATATATATTCTTTACTCAATATGAATATTTGACCAGACATGTTATTAATAAATTAAATGAGTCATTTGATATATGAGTAATTATTTGGACCTGTAGATATGGGTTAGTCCTGATGAATGATATCCCCTCGATGCATTGGTTGTGTCATGGGACAAATTAGTTGGATAGAATTAGTTAAATGGTTTTCTTTTAAAGACTCCAACCCCTTTTTCCCGGATCTAGTTCCTTACTTTATTACATTGAAATATATACAAGAATCAAATACCAAATTAATGATTGGTTATGTAGTTTCAGAATCCATAATATGAACATAAATTTTTCAATAAAACTTGAAAGGAAAAATGACATTGAAAATTCAATAGAAACTCCCATAACTCATAGATTATACATACAAGTCATTCATAATATACATCCTTTCAGACTAGGGAGAAATAACACCTAAGAAATGGGTAACCATTGATGCTCAGTAAGGGTCATAAATAAAGTAGATTCTATAATAAACATAAATAATAAGGCATCACGAATAGATAAAAACACATGTCACTAAAATATAATCTTGAGCATAAAATGCGAGGAATAAAAGTTGATTAAATAATTCCATAATAAAAAATAACCATTGATATTATAGTAGTTCAATAATAACATGGAATATCAATTACTAGTTTCATAATTGGGGAACGCATAATTTCGAACATCATAAAAATACCATCAAGGCCTCGACCAAGAAACCATATATAATGGGTGAAACCCCAGTCTAGTTTGTCTCATGAGACCCACCGATGCACGAAGGGGATATAGTGTGCCCCACTCATAACTTATTAAGTCAAATGAATTCCTCATATGAATTGGGATAAATTTAGACAACATATTCATTTGAAATGTAAATAACTATTCCCAGTCCTTAAATATAATCACTAACCATTTGGAGTAGTATGGTGATTGGTATCAAGATAGAAAATCCCCAGTAAAAGTAGTCATAAACCATTAAATAAAATATGGTATAAGAAAAACAATGGAGATAAAAATTAATAAAGAATCAAATTCAACATAGGTTTTGAAATAGATGAAAATACTCTAATCATTGAGTAATTCTTGAGAGAAATTCCCTTTTTACTTTTCTAAGAAGAGTTATTTTGGAAATATCATTTGTATTTGTTTTGATAGTTTTTAGAAAACTATAAATGGAAAAATATTAATTTTCATGAAAAAACAGTTATATTAGAAAAATAATGGATTCTTAAAATAGATTATGGTTGGTACTTGAAAATGGGAAATAAATCGAGACATTCCCTTTAATCGGGCTTGCGTATTAGGAAGAAATGAGAAAGGAGCCGTGTAAAACATTTATTTAGCCAAAATTTCTAGATTATGGTCATCCAGTACTGAGAAAATATTATATAAAAAAGATCAAGGAAGGAAAATAATTACAAGGGGTTATTAAAATGCCGGGTATGTAGAGAACCACAGATTCTTGCATCCACTAAGGAAATAAAAAATATTGGGGCTCTAAAAGACCACATCATACCCATATCCAAGACCTCCTTCTTCGATATAGCATTATAAACATGATTTCCTTCTCCATTAGAATGTGAGATAACAGAATTGAGTTGGTCAATATTACTAAGTCAACCAATCTAATATAGCATAATTTTCCCGGGCACATTATATTTTATTATTTTTAAAGCTTTGACAACAACATCATAATCAAATTCAATCCATAAGAAGTTCCACTTCTATTGAATGTAATAATTGACTGCGTCCACAATAACCCATAATTATACTTCACATGCCACTCTAATTTCAGTGTAAAGATAAAAGAATCCTTGGACAAGTCTATGATAATCATAGAAAACACCGCCACAAACTGAGGGTTCTAGAATTCTAGAGGCATCTCCATCAATGTTAACCTTGACCCCTGAAGTGATAGGTGGAATCCATATTTTAAAATTAAGCACTTTGTGTTTTCTAAGCCTATATACAATACCCAACCACTAAAGGGTGTCAAGGTCTTCAAGGATATTTGGCATACTTCTGGATTCCAGAACCGATGAAGCATACACCTCTATATGAATCGCCATCTTTCCCACACAGATGGATGGTTCTTGATCATCAAAGGTCCTGGTATTCCATGCAATCTAGACTACTCATAAAATGGATACAACGACTATAAAAATACCGAGCTAAATCTAGTCAGTTCAAGAAACATTGGTAAGTAGCTCTATGAAATCATTCACCTACAGTTTTGTGTTGAAATGAATTCCAAAAAGATAGCCAACATATTCCAACAACTACTACACAAAACATTAAGTAATTAAATTATGGTAGGAATCTTACTCATACTTGAAACATAGGATACATACTAATACCATGTGTTATCCAATATTCCTAATATGGTCATGAGTATGGAGCATATTCTTCCTTATTCCCCAAATGAGAAGAAATTGGGAAGGTTGTATTAAGGGTCCCCTGAATTTCATAATCCAAGGTGGAAATCTATTGAAATACCTAATATAAAAGCTATTATAATCCTTGGTGTTCAGGTGACCAAACCTATTTTGTCTCTATATATGGCTATCCCAATTTAAGAAGAAGTAATTCTAAATGTCTTACAGAACTTGAGTTGGTAGAATGTGACTATGGTTCGGGTAATGTTTGATAAAATTGTTAATTTTCATGTTTATAAGGCCAAGAGGTATGCAGAAAAGGTTATCTAGTGTGATGTTAACACAATTTTT
Organism: Viscum album; assembly: GCA_963277665.1. Lineage (NCBI taxonomy): Eukaryota > Viridiplantae > Streptophyta > Magnoliopsida > Santalales > Viscaceae > Viscum > Viscum album. The sequence continues at coordinate 1,323,500,991 of OY728138.1, forward strand.
GGTCCAACTATTGAGAGTAGAGTTTCTGCTCACCAACTATTGAATATAATGAGTGATATAAGTGAAGGACTGCTTAAGAGTTGGCCAGATAAAATATTGGTGATAAAGTTTATATTTGTACAACAATTTCTCTCTAAACCTTCCGAAAAAAATCATAAGGCACATAATTAGTAAGTATATTCCATTTAAATTTTCCAATGTGGCCATCACTGAGTATTCTTTGATATATAATCTTAAGACCTCCCATTCCAATGGGCTTAATGTACTTTCTACAAGCAATAGTTATCAATTTCCACACTTGATCATAATGTCTTGTATAATCAAACTAAATCTATTAATAAATTAATTAACAACTTTTTATACATGTATTTTATTAATTATAATTTTATTATGTTTTTTTATATCCTTTTTAATGATTTATAGAGTTTAATTTCATCGTTTTGGTGTTTTTATTTTCTCGATTTTCATGATCAATTCGGTTGTTTATAAGTAACGAAGTTAAAGTAAAATGGTTATAATTATCCAGAATTTGAATTATATTTTATTAATTAACATAAATAATTTTAATTGGTCATTAATATATTTTTTCCTATATATGATTATGAATCATTATATATCATGTTAACGATTTTCATTTAGATTAATTTAAGTGGTTTTAGAGCACAACAAACTTGTTTGGTTTTATCATTTATTATTATGTAAATATGTTACTTATAGAAAATAAAAAATGTTCTAATATAAATATTAAAATATTATTCAACCATTAAAATGTTTTCATGAATATCCTTGACGATGGTTATGGAAAATAAAAACTTTTTGTCCTTAAAGGTGATGAAACAACGCATCATGGACAATGTTTCTGTTTTTCGAATAAAAAGGAGAGAAGAAGGGGATTAAGGAAGGATAATTCAATTATAATAAAAATATTATTTATATTTAGGATTTGGGATTTATCATGTTATTTTTATGTGGATAGGTTAGGAGAGAATAATAAAACAAGAAAACATGAAAAGAAATTCAATGGAAAAGGAAAAGGATTTTATGTCTTGAATTCTCCTCCTTGAAAACATCCTAAGGAAAATGGATTTGGTATTTTGATGAGACAGAGAGAAAAAATATGTGGGGTAGGGACTTGGGAAGAGTTTTGGTTAGAAATTTGAAAAGGATCAAAGTTTATAAGGTGTGAGGAGAAGAGAAGGTTATGGGTGGTATTTATATTGGTGGAGAGGGTTGTTTTTTAAATACATAATTCATTTGTTAATTGTTTAGGCTCAAGAATAGGAATAGTATGAGAATTATCACAAAATATTACAAAATAATGTATTATAGCTCGAGATTATGGTATTACATCAACCATAAATATTCTATGACTTAATAATCCATGTATTTAACATTTTTCCAAAAATATCATATTTTATTATATACCAAAAAATCAAGTATTTTAGAAAAATCATAAAAATTAAACCTAACCATTTTTCGATGTGTAGAATTAAAAAACGAACTCCAATTTATGAAATTAATTTTACTAATATGATAAATTTAATTTTTAATTAAAATTATCATTAACTTGAAAAATACAAATTTGAAAATTATAACTAATTTTAAATCACTTTGAAAAATTAATTATGGTCTTATAAAATTATCCTAAAATCATAACACAACAAAATATTAATTTATGAATAAATTTTTAGAGAAAACATAAATCATTTTATTAATTATAAACTTAAAATTAAATATTTATGACATTCAAAAATACCAAAACTTAATTATTAATTTTTAAAATATTCACTTTCTTAGACTATGATATAATTATATCATACATTCAAATATAAGATTCGTAAATATTATTTATATATTAATGAATGAGGTTACTATTCATTTGACTGATTTACTATTCATAAAGTTAATATTACTATTCATAAGGTCAAATTAATATTTCATCAGTATAGGTTCTTTTACTTCTAGAAATACATCCGATTTCATTTATTATTCATTTATAAAGATTGTAGTGTATTATATAAGTGATTTTCTATGATCTATACTATTTTAAGTAAACATAACAAGGGAAATATCATTGATTGAATTATGGGTCGTTACATTTCTTCCCATTAGTTTTAAACTAACTTGAGAATAGATTTTAATGGTAAAGGTATCATGTTCATAAGAAATAAGAAATCCAATAATTAAGCGTTTATTTATTTATATTTAGTTATTAATATGCATGATATTTATATTATAAAAAAAACCTAGGAATGTATTTCATTCTCATTTTATGGATTAAATATAATGGTTTTCAGTTATTCACATTGTCATATTGATTTCTCCTTAGCTAGTAATTTAAATGACATGTGTTTTTAGTTATTTACCTTCAATATTTATTATACTATATCCAGTTATTTAAATAGTATGTGTGTTCAGTTATTTACCTTCCCATATTGATTTTTCATTACTTATTCATGATATCAATTATTGTACATAACCTTTACAGATAATTTTTTCTGAACCTTATTTTGTTTCCTTTCCCTATGATTCCATGAAGTTTACTAAGACTAATATTCAGGGATATTCTAGATGGAATAATGTTACCAACAAAAAAATATAAAGTAATTTTTTGTATTCACTTTTAATGAAATACTTATATATTTATCGGGTTTACAAAAAATATTAAACTATTTATTACTCTGAGACATTATTTCATTATATCATATGCTAATTTAATTATAGAAGGCACTAGATCCAGGAATCTGGGGTAGGAGTCACTGCAATTTGGAAAAACCATATATTGTTTTGATACTTATTTCACTTTAAGTTAGGTGATGAATCATTTTCACTTAATTATCCCTGGAAGTATAATTATATTTGATTGGATCCTTTAGGTTGGATACTTTATATCACATTCTTATCATGTTTGTCCTTTACACCATATATAATTCTTCATTAATATTTTTATTGGTAGATTAGACAGATTTATTCTTTTGATCTCTAAACTCACTTGTTGTTTAAACCTTTGACTCTTTTACCACAATTGATAAAACTTTTTGGAATGAATTCATTCCTTTTCATCCATAATGACGGCCTCCAATACATATTGTTTCATTTTATTTACACAAAATTCTTTCAATTAATCTAAATACAAAACCACTCTTTTATTCTCTAATCATAACCTCCGAATGACTATACACACCCAATGGATCATGTCTCAAACTTAATCCTACATCACTCCAACAATCAGATGTATAAATTAAATCCAATGGGAAAGGGGACCCACTAATATCTTCAAGTAGATGAATGTGGATTTCTATGAAAAATAAATGACTTTATTCTAATATAATCCCATACCTTTCTCTGAATTACACTATTGTGAAAATTTATATATTAAATTTTTATCATAAATTATTTTTCTTACATAGCATAGTATTTATTTCATTGGTGAAAATCATCCCAATAGTATATGTATCCTTATTTAATGAATCATATATGCATTATTTGGGATTTTCTTTATGTATGAAATGGAAAATCCACATGTCTTATACTAATTCATAGTAATATTGATAATGCATACTGAGGATGGATGTATCACTGAGAAGCGGAGGGTGAATCATTGTTACCATTTTCCTTTATGTTTCCTTTATTTTGAAACAACCTTCACCCACTGTTAAAGAGTTATCGCTTTTCTCAACAACAAAAAACAGTCACACATCAAAGAGAACACAAGTTTTTATATGTTCAATACTCAAAAAGAGTAGCTACGCCATTGGAATGGTTGGAAAGTAATCCAATACCACAAAATTCATAAGAAAACAGTGCTTCTATGTGGATATAACTAGTAGTATATACCCATACAATTGTGTCGCACTATGTCCAATATAATAGTGCATGTGATTTATCTATCAAGAATGAAGTAATAATAGTTTTTGTAATATGTAATGAAAAATTAACCCATTGGTTCAAAAAAAGATATTGTTCTCCCCTATAATCTTTCTTAAGAATACATTCAAAACACAATTATTCACATTCCTACAATGAATAAGGTAGAAACATAACTTCTGCACTTTATTATGAAAAGTCAGTCTGATGGATCAGTCTGATTCCCTAGTCTGATTTATCTATCCAAAAAAACAATGTATATAATAAAACCTTAGAAAAAATTCTTAACCACGTCTTATTTATCTAGGAACTTGTGTTTTATTTTCTCAGTATGATCTAGTAACTCTTTCCATTTTTCTCATTTTCTTCATCTTCATTCTGGAATCTTCATCTCACTAAAAATTTATTACATCTATCTCTTTTTCTACACATGAACAGTGTTTTGATTAGTTTAGAATGTACAATATAAAGTACAATTTTTATAGGTGATCCAAAAGTGGAATATGGGGGAAAATAATTTCACATTCCAACCTAACAAAATTTACTTAACATAAAATTTCATTTCCATTTCAACTACATATTTGACTTCTTCACTGCCTTTAAACAATTCATGATTCTTCATGAAACTTAACTAATCATTTCAAAATTTCAACCAGCTTCAGTATGTGTTAAAATTATTAATTCTGATAATAATTGTTTTTCATATTTCATCATTACAATGAAAAAATATTATAACAACATATATATCATTACGATGAAAAAAATGCATTACATCAGACTTTTAATTATGTTTCTTTGTACTAAATATAATAAAAAAACATTATGATGTTTCTTAACAACTGAAAAAAATAAATATTTGTAAAAATTATGACATAAACATTTTCTTAACTTTGGTAGACATCTATTGATTTTATTTTTTCTGTAAAATACATTGTAAATTCTAAAAATATGATAAACCTTTGAAAACTCTTCAAAAATATATTCAAAAACATATTTGATAAATGTTTTTTTTGCAAAACTCATAAAAAAACATCATGATCTCGCTTGAAAACAATTTTTCGACTACTTCAAAACATTTTAATTTTTTCTACAATTTTTCAAGAACTTCCTCAGACTGATGATCCCATATCAGGTGAACTATCAGTGTTATCATGAATTTGATGGATCAGTATCTATCTTACTATGACATATCATAATGACTCCAGTCCAATGATCCATGAACTATCAGTGTTATCATGAATTTGATGGATCAGTATCTATATTACTTTGAAATATCATTATGACCCCAGTCCAATAATCCGTGAACCACTAGACCAAAATAATGAACACATTTCTTCTTTTTCTCTTTAATAAATTGAACAAAAACAATTCAACCTGATTAAAATGGTTGAAAAAATTAATGATCTTGTTATAATTGATTAGTCCCAAAAAAATCCAAATTATATTATTCAAAAGTTCAAACAATATCCACATACACATTGAAATCCAACTTCTCTTCCTCTGATGAATTGGTGGCATACCTCATTCAGTGAACCAATACTATTAGTGACTTATATCCTTTCTCGATTACTATACAAAAACTAAAAATAACCCCCATAATATTTCTCCAAATATTTGTATCTTTGGGATTATTTTATAACAAAAAACTAGAAACATTATATTTCAATATTTCAAAAATAACATTCCAACCTTTAGATAATTCTGGATCTGGTGATCTCACACCGATAGACTAATATTGGAAAAAATTAACTTTAAAGACATTCTTATTCCACAAAAACTATCTTATAGTCATGAATTATACATGACTATGAGAACAATTATGATAAACATAGAATAATATAACATACATTGGAATGTATTATATCATTTTATCCTTCCATAACTTCTTTCTTTCCAATAAAACCTCAAACGAATTAGTATCACTTTTTCTCCCCTATCTTTCATAAGGATTGTATAATTAGTTTCTCAAATAAAATATGATGTTTGGGAACATGCCAAACTATATAGAATCATGAAATTTTTTAGGGATACATTAAAACACTAGTACACTATATTATAGTGATCAAAACATTCTTTTCAGACATAAGGTCGGTAAAAAAACTACATTCCCAAAACTTCTCTGGAACAGAAAAATAAAAAATGACGAACTTTATTTTCAAATATGTGTTTAATTTTTTGATTACATTAAAACCATTTTTTATTATATAATATTTTAAACCATTCATTATTTTCAAATAAACATAAAATGTAATGTGATTTAATTTTCATGAAAACAAAAAGAAAAAAATACAAAACGATCAAAAAAACATCTTTTACTATCTGAAAACATCCATTAGAAAACTTGGTCCTAATAATCTCCCACTGTGAATTTTGTTATCAACCAAGGGTCAGAAATATCTAAACATTGTAACCTCAATAAATGGAATATATATTAATAATTCTAATCCAATGTGGTATAACTCATTATAAGAAATAATAATGATTGATAGAAAAACCATTTGGTTCAAAGGTTGTTACTCATGAAACATTACCATGTTTTCTTCACATATTTTTTCACTTCTTCCACTTACCTATAAAAAAATGTTTTCTATAAACACTCCAAAAAAATTATAAAATATTTCAAACACTAACATGTTGAGTTTACAGCTCACCCACAAATCCCTATACATACATGCTTCCTTAAAAGGTTTAGTGAAAATTAATGGATTGATTTATGAAAAAATCTCCCCCATTGACAATACATTCATAATATAAGATGATGGGGGGGGGGGAGAAAAAAAATTCCTCACCCTTTAATATAAAAGGAATGGACTCCCATGTTAAACCATAGTTTATAAAATGATTCCTTAGATAAAGGTTTTACGAATATGTCAGCAACTTGTTCTGATGAAGGACATACCCCAACTTCAATTCATTCATATCCATATGCTATTTTATGAAGTGGTATATGATATAAATATGTTTTTAATAATAATACTGTTCTGGGTTTCTTGAAGGATTTATTTCACTCTAATTATCACAACCCAAGAGCAAGGGTAACTTTACATCAACAAGTTTGTATTTTAACTGAGACTTCATCACCAGAAGTCATTTGGAGACTTGAGTGGTAGAAACATATTCAGATTTAGTCAGTCAAAGAGTTATTAGAAAAAAATTCTTAATACTATAGCTTAATCAAATATTTCCAAAAAACACCACTAGATATGGATCTTTTATCATCAATACATCCAACCCAATCAACATTTAAACTCCCCGACTAGTTAATTCATTCTAAGTTGTCATATATAATTATGAAATATGTTGTGCCTTTAATATATCTAAGGATTATTTTCCCAGACAATATATGTGATTATTTTATAGAGATTTGGAATGTTGCACATAAGGTAACAACATAAACAACGTATTGTCTTGGGGAAGTCAAATAAAAAAATAAACCCAATTAGATTATAAAATTTTCTAGAGTCAAATTATTTACCTTTTCCATCTTTATTCAACTTGGATCTCTCGAATATTGGTGTAGAAATATGTTTCAAATTTTACATTCTAAGCTTCGAAAAAAGTTCCTTATAATACTTTTATTGGGAAATATTTATATGTTACTTATTTTATGATATTGTTAACCTAATAAGTATTTCATTTCACCCAGCATGGACATCTCAAACAAATTTTTAATCTCCTTACCAAAAATATCATAGATTCTTTCATCATTACTACAAAATGTAATTTCATAAAAAAAAACAATTTCAATAAAGTATGAATCCTAAATTTCATTAATGTATAGATTACTATCAACCATTCCCTTTTTAAAACACATATTATTATGTAGGTATCCGATTTATTATACTATTCCCTTGTAGATTTCTTTATCCCATGCATGGATTTTTTTTCAGCTTATACAGATAACATTCATCCTTCCCAACAACATTACCATATAGTTTTTCAGTGTAAACTTCTTCATCATATTCACCATTCAAAAATATGGACTTCACAGCCATCTGAAAAATTTCGTATCTTCATAATGTTGAAATAGAAAAAAAAAGTTTTTATTGTGTATAACCTTGAAACTAGTGAAAATTTATCCTCAAAATCAATGTTGTCAATTTTTGATTAACCTTTTCACACTAACCTTGATTTGTTTCTTATCACATCACCATATACATTCAATATGTTATTAAACAACAAATATTTACCAATATTTTTTTTGTTATTTAGATTAGGTGTGAGTTCCCATGTTTCATTCTTCCCAATTTTTTTCAACACTTCATTAATAGATGGAATCCATTATGGATGCTCAAAATATTTTCTATCATCTCTTGGGTTAACTTTTGAATACGATTAACTATGTGTAATAACTTTTGATGTTCTTGTTTTTTTTACCTTTTGATTTTGATCACAAATAATGTTTTCAGCTTCCACTTTATTCCTCATCCTAGGATGAGTTGTTTGAGATTCTTCCTCATCACTAGAAACTGCTGAGTCTAATTCTTCTTATTGTGTTGGATAAATTATTTTTTCATTCTTAACGAATATTTCATATCCTTCATCTAACATATCTCTACGTGTTTGTGAAAAATATTCCACATATTTTTCGATAACATTAACATCAATATAGTAAAAAAATATTAATGTCTCTTTGATGAAACAACTATATCTTCTCCCTTCTAAAGCATAGCCTAAAAAATTCCATCTACACTTCTCTGATCAATCTTTCCAAGGTTTCCACCTTTGTTCCTTATGATATAACGACTTTTAAAGACTCCTAATTGTATCAATTTGAGAGTTTTTTATAGATACATTCATAGAGACTCATATCCTAAAATGTCATATTGAAACATTAGTTTAGAATATGAAAAATTTTGCTCATAACATGCCTCTAAAAGTAATGATAAAGACCATGTTCAAGTACCATAGTACGTTCCATTTCAACTAAAATTATATTATTACTTTCAAAAAAACCATTTTGTTTTAGTGTGTATAGTGTACTGAAATAAAAATGAATTCCATGGTTTTCAAGATAACTTTTAAACTCCTCATTCATATACTCACAACCATTATTAGTTCTTAACTTCATCACATAATACACATATTCATTCCCAACACTTATCCGGAATATTTTAATCATCTTCATGTCATATGACATATGTTTCAAATATATAACATAAGTAATGTGAGTAAAATAATCAGTGAAAGAAATGATATACTTATTTTTATGAGTTTATTGTTTTCTCATTAACCCAAAAATATTAGAATGAATAAGTTCAAGGGGTCTTGTAGAAATATAATCATCTTTTTTATTCACAGAGTTTGTAATATTCCCTTTATGAATAATTGTGCAACACCAATATATTTTTCTTGATATATCATGATTAGCATGGACATTATCTCATTTTTAAAACTCTCTATTTTTCTCTTACCCATATGTCCCAAACATTTATGTCATGAATAATTTTCATCCACCACATTTAAGTAAATATATTTATGAACATCACTATCATCAAACATGTTACATTTTTTACATTGAATTATTTTAATTACTTTTCCATCTCCCATTATTTTCACAAAAATTGTATTTTTTTGATAAGAACAGTATTTTCCACATAACAAAGATATATAACACTTGACAGGTTTTGTTCCAAACCATCTAAAACAGGTCATTCAGGGATTTCAACTATTCTTCTCCAATAATAGTGGATCCAACACCTTTGATTCTGAGGGATTCATTTCTACCAAATGTCAATGTTCCATCTTTAAATATTTCACAATCTTCCAAAATTTAAAATATCATATCATGTTAGAATAACACACACTATCCAAGATCCAAGGTCTTCATCATTTTTTGGCATTGATGTTATTTTCTTCAATAAGATATTTTTCATTCCCTTTTTTCATTCATCTCTAGCTTTGTACAACCATTATAATTATTTTATGGGCCATTAACAAAACAAAAGAACATTTTTCAAGATTTATAGGTTGTTCACATCTTTTGAAACTATTTTCCATAAGTCGGAATCTGTTTCAACATTAAAAATATGTTTCTTATTTTTCATCAAAACATAGTTCTTAGATTTCATCCATTTAAGGGATTAAATCCCCCTTAAATCTTACAATAATTAATTTGGGGATTATGTGTAATGTTATTGGTGAAATCAATACATAATTTTCATATGATAACATCCACCAAAACACCATTAGTACCTAGAGAAGGAATACTTTCCACTATAACTTCAATACTATCGGGAGTTGTGAACATGTTTCACAACAAGATTCTTATATTTCAAAATAGAAAATTTTTTTACTACCAAACTATCTATTATCACCAAGTGGATTAGTTTTCCACATATATTTCTTTTTAGCTTTATCAGAATAAAAAATGTATAAATTTTTTCAAACTCATTATTTTTTGAAACATCCGACTTCTCCATTTTGTCAATTTTTAAACATAAATGACTTTCCAAGATTTATTATACTCAAATAAAATTTCAAAATTCATTTTAACAATTTACGGGAACTTTTGATCCTTTTTAGGTTCAGACTTTCGGGACAATTTTTAAACATTAGTGATAAAATTGTTGAAGCATGTAACTATTTTCTCAATTTTAGAATGTTTCATTGAAAAAATTATAACTACTACTATTTTTTCCTTCAATTTCAATTAAAGTAGTTCAATCCAATTATTTTATTTCTCAGGAGACATTTTTAGACAATCAAATTCTTCTAGTAACTTAACTTTATCTCCAAGAGAACATTTTTGGATGATTATGTTGGAAGAATTTCCTTCTTCAACATCATGATTTCATTTCCATGTCCTAGAATCTTTCGATGAGATTATTTGAATTATTTATTTAGATGAAATTCATTCCCATTATCTTATTCTTCTTCCGAACTACTATTTCTAAACACATTATCATTAGCTGTTGTAATAAAAGTATTTCCTCCAGTCAATTAAATAATTTTGTTGGATTCATATTCATTTTCTTTATCTTCATCGTCTTGAAAAAAAAATCTTCTCCTTTCGTATTTAGAGAACATTTTATCCATTCAATTTGAAAGGGTTTTAAACTTATAATAATGTTTCTTTAAAGAGATTATTTTCTTTCTATCATCTACATCAGTATTGTCTTTATTCGTTGTTTGGGGTAATTCACAAAAAAGTTCCCAACAACACCACATTCAAAACATTTCAAAGGAATATTGATTTTAAAATTTTCTATAGATCCTTTCATATTTTTATAAAACAAGAATTAAAATTCATCAAGACTGTTACATACAAAAATATTGTATTTAGAGTCAGCAACTTCTTCTTCTTCAGTAACCTTATTAGATATTCATTTCATGGATGCCTTGATGGAAATTTCTCAATCAACTTTTGTTTTTTCCTTTCATAACATTCTCCCTTATAATTAAATAAGTAATGAGAGTACTATAAATACCATCAATAGATAGAGATTCATGATATCTGTCTTCCGAATATGAAACTTTAGAAACAAACTTATTAGGAATAATTATAAATATATTTTCAATAACTTTTTAGTATTCCAACATTACCCCAAGGCATCTTATAGTTCTTATAATATCATTCACCCTTGTAAAGAAGTCACAAATAGATTCGTACTCGCCCATTTTCAGAATATCATACATTCGACTCTAGATTTGTAACATATATTTCAACACCTCTATATTTCCTTTGTATATACTCTTATAGTTTTACAAAAATCCTTTGTTAGTAGAAACTACGATCACTCTTAGAAACTCATGTAAAGAATGTGATGAGAGTAAATCATTCTTATCTTTTCCATAATTCTCAATATTCTTATTATACATAGATTTGAGAGGAACTTGTTCATCAATTGGAGGAAATACATATATAGATTCATTCATAAAATCATACCCAAGAGACGTGAGATAAGTAAATATTATACCCTTCCAAATATGATAGTTCTTACCATTTAAGATAGGAATCCCATTACTATTCACTTAATTCGGATTCTACATAATAGCTTCTATTCAAAATCATCAGCAAATAGTAAATTAATGGAACCTTCACTCAGATACCGATTTATAATTTCCACCCATTATGGATTTATCACCAAGAGGGGGATGGGAGAATTTGAGATACCTTTTTCTATTTAGCCTCGTTTATTCCGAAAAAACATTCACCCCCAGTTAAATATTCATCACTTTTCTAAAAAACTCACATGTCTATAGGAAAACATGTATTTATGAGGTTCACTAGTCAAAAAGATTAGTTATGACCTTGCCATTGTTTGGAAACAATATAATACCACAACATCCATAGGAAAACAATCCTTTTATGTGGATACAGCAGGTAGGATATAACCTTACACTTGTGTCATAGAATGAAAAATATAATAGTGCTTGTGCATAATCTAACATGAATAATGTCATAAATATTTGTGTAAAAATTAATGAAATATTCACTAGTTGGTTCAAAACCAGTTACTATTTTTCCTTATAATAATTTATAAGAATACCTTTAAAACACAATTATTCACTTCCCTACCCAGTAGGGGAATTTATTTTGAAAACTCAGTCTGATGGCTCAGTCCAATTCCCCAATCTTCTTAGTCCAGAAATAGAAGGATATATGATATCATCATAAACAATTCTAAACCACTTCTTCTTTCCCCAAAAACTAGCGTCCAAATTTCTTGGTCCAATTTGAAAACATTGTCCACTATTTTTATTTATTCTTCCACTATCTAGAAACATCTGATCTAAAAAACATTATAACTTATCTCTCTTTATCCACACATGAATAGTGTTTTAATCTGTCATAATGTACAATGTACTCTCTTCCTTTTAAAGGTGTGCCAAAATTAGAATATGTGGGAACCAAATTTCACTTCTTCAGTCAACCAAATTTACATAACATAGAATTTTATTTCAATTTCAAAAATATTTATCCTCTTTTTCACTTATTAACTCTTCTCAATTGTTCTCAAAACATCTTGTGTCTCCTCAAAGCTTCAGTCATTTTCAGTTTTTATGAAAATTCATCAGTCTGATAACAATTTTCATTATGATTTGTTCATTATGATGCAATCATATTAGAACTGAAGTGTTTTGATTATGATGAAAAAATATGTAAGTCAATAGAATGATCATTAATTTTCCCCAAATTAACATTAACAAATAAAACATTCTAAAGATCCATACCAACTGAAAAGCATAAAAGATTAAAAAAATAAATGATAAATATTTTTTAATTTTTTTTAACTTCTATTGCTTTCCTTTTTCCATGAACAACACAACAACTTCTAAATATATCAATACACCTTGTAAAATCATAAATAATAGTTTAAAAAACATATGAAATAAACCTCTAAAAAATTTTCAAAAAAACTTCAACACCCCCCTTGACAAAAATTCTGAAACTGCTTCAAAGAATTTCATATTTTCTTCAAATTTTCAAGAACTAACTCCAAAATACGTCTAATGAAGTGCTGGTGTCATCATTAATTAGATGGATTAGTCTCTATATTAATCTAATGGATTGGTGTTGACATTATTTTTAGGAGTATCGACCCACATAATAAAATAAATCAAGAATATTTTTATTTTTTCTATTGACTCAATTGAAGATAAACAATTCAACCTAATGAAAATGACTGGGAACATTGTTGATATTGTTATTATCATTTGTCCCAACAAATAAAAAAATCATTTATTCAAATGTCCCAAAAATATTAACATACACATTTATATTAAACTTATCTGCCTCTGATGAATCAGCGGCATGTTGTGTCTAATGAACTAACACTAATGGAAACTTCATTACATTCTGGATAAAAGTAAAAACAAACTAAATAACATTAACCATTAAATTTATCCAAATATCTTTATATTTTGTATTATTGGTCTAAATGAAAACAAGAATCTCAATATTCTCCCATTTTAAAGAAAACTTCATATACTTCAAAAATTATACATTTGGTGATCTCACTCTAATAGACTATGACCAGAAAACATTGACTACAAAGACTTATTCTTCAACAAACTTTTTCTTTTATTCTTGAATTTATCTTGAACATGAGATAATTTAGGATTAGAATAGAATTTTATAACATAAATTGGAGATTATTATTGCTTCCCATTCTTCCATTACAAAAAGTTTTCCAATCAGTCCTCAATTTGATTGGCAAAACACTTATTCTCCCCCTTTCTTTCATAAGGCTTAAATCACAATTTCCTCAGATAACATGTAATATTTGGGAAATTAATGAATAGTAAATCATTTTATTATTTAGTATGGATACATATAGACTCTGATAAACTTTCTCATAGTGATCAAAACATTCTTTTGGGACACAAGGTGAATCTGGAAAACAACTTCTTCCACAAAACCTCTCCAGGATTGAAATACAGAAAATGATGAACTTTGATTTCAAATGTGCATCTTATTTTCTGATTACATTGTAACCTTTCATTATTTTCATATTAATTTTAAAATTTTCATTATTTTCACTAAAACATACAAAATAATTTATATATTTTTCGTGAAAATAAAATAAAACATAATGTAAAGTAATCGACAAAAACCTATTTCAGAATATGAAAACCTCATTTAGCAAACATGGTCTTAAAATCTATGAATGAAACCACATAAATGTGAATCTTAATTTTATTACATTATTTATAGGATAAAACCCTATTATTTTTTTCTCTCTCAATAATTGATTATTTTATTTCTTTAAATTATGAGTTGATTAACTAATATTTGGTGTTTGATCCACTCTTTTGTCTATTACTTCATCATGATCTCCCCATAGCATGAATTTCTTCATGAGCGAGATGGATAGTAATATATTATATGATATTCATTGATTTTTTTCTTCATAGTGTTTACATTTATGTATATCTTTTTTCCAATCCTTCCACAACATCTGCATTTTTTTCTCTTCATAATGGCTTTTGTAGATATGGAATCAGTGACACTTGAGGAATTTTCTATGTTCCTTCTAACTTCATTATCATCCAGTTAAATAAATCTATTTCTGAGTGGAATAGATTTCTCATTCCTATATTCTTGTCTCATTCCAATTATACGAGTGGGACTTATCATCTTAATATCTTAATTTATTTTATTAGACCATTACTTTTCTTTAAGACAAACGTTAGCAGAAATATAACATCTCAACATGAAATCATACCTCATATAATGTTTTCATAGTTGAGATTTGTTTTTAAAATAATCTTCATCATTTTTTGAACATTATAACTTCTATACGCACACTCATAGTGTTTCCCAGTAATTCTATAAAAATAGTAGTGTAATAAAATTGTTCTCTAAAATCTATTTCCAAAAAATTTAATACGACTTTTCTTTTCTTTGATTCTAGATTTTTGATCTTCATAATACCAACTACAATTTCCATTTCTAACACTTTAGTGATTCTATTATTTTTCACAATATAAATGTAGAGACTCAAATCTTGACTTACATAGACATTACATTACTTTTGGGGAATACTTAATACATAAAAAAACAAACACACAAGGACTGTAATAGTTTAGTGTGTTTGGAAACTTGGAACGTCAACTTCTAATCGTGGCGAAAGATCTTCAACATCTCCCATAAAGATATTCCCCTTTTGGTTTTCTTACCTAAAACCTTTCTTTAAATCCTGGAGAAATGAAAACATATAAAGGGTGATCTCAAATGCTCAGTAAGGGTAAGCATAGAGAAAATAAAACAAAAAGTATACATTTGAACATAAAAAGATGAACACAATGTTTAAACATCAAAATATTGAGCAATGACATAAAACAAGGAAATACGTAAGGAATAGATCATAAAGAAACATTAATCTTGATAAAATAGCATGGGAATAAAACTTGTAATTGTGGAAACCATTAAGCACATGTTATGATTTCCATAGTAGCCAAGGCATTTCTTCCAAGACCATATTAGTAGACAAAGTCCCTTAATGAACCGGGTTTACTTGCCATTCCAGTACTGTACTACTGAACCGGATTTACTTGTCATTCCAGCCATGTCTATATCATGAGATTTAAATCTTTACCCAATGCATTCGAGGGAGATATAGGTCCCAGCCATCTAATAATGAAATCATTCTTACTCGTGCCACAAAATAAACATACATCATTCATAAAAACCCAACAAATAAAATGGGTGTCATTAACATCATCTCATCATCCCGTAATCCACATAAATGAAATGGATATCATTTCATAATAAGAAAAGCGAAACCATGTAAATAATAGAGACACATATGAATTAATTTCATCTAAGATGGAAAATGGTTTTGATAAAACACTTTAAATGAATTCTTGAGGAAAATATCCTTTCGTCTTCAAAATCATTTTCTATTCACAAAATGACATGAAATTCTAAAAGAAAATGATTTTTTTTTGAAAATAGTAGTGAAATATTTTGGAGGGAGCGTAATTAAAATAAGTCTTTATAAAACCGTAAATATCCTTTCATGTCGTATAAGTTTAAAAAACATTCTTCTCGTACTTCTAACGAAAAAGTAAAAAAGTACCTCGTAAAAGAAATATTATTTACACATCATGTAGTAAAAGTGAAAAATGGGTAAAAAGGACTTTAAACATACATGATTTTGTTGTAAAACTTGGACATGGATGATAAATATAACCCCAGTAAATACTTATGTATAGGAATTCTCGGATAAAAAACAATTGAGATTGCAACATTATCCCTTACAACGATATTTTGGTAAATAGATCACTTATGTTTATTCACTATAAGGTCAAATAATGAATGTATAAATACATGATAATATATAAAAATTCCTTTCTCACATAATTAAAGAATGACATAAATAAGAAAGAGAAGATCAACCGAAATAATGGAAATTTGGTTAAGATATTCCCTTACCTCGTGTCCGACTTGACTCGATCGTTCTTTAATCTCTTGAAAAATAACCCAAAGTTAATTTCTACTGGCTTAAGAACCTTTTTCAAATTTATAATTCAATTTATATCACTTATTACCATTATATAAACTTTATGTAACCATTTAAGTTAATAATGTTCGTTTTGTCGATATTTGGTACTTGAGTCAAAAAATGGACTTATTATAATTACATGTTGTTCATGGTGTCAAAGGTTCATTATATCCAGAATTGTATTCATGATTTATCTATCATTTATATCATATATATCTAGCATATATATGTATTTATAATATTACTTAACATATAGAGGTAAGAAATGAAATGCACCGTTCATAGAGACGGTAAGCCGTACATACACATGAACACTACTTTCATTTATATTTTTTATTTTAATGGAATTAAAACATAATGATACATAGTTATATTATAATTCTAGTATAATATCATATATAATATCATTAACTACATCCTTTATACTTCCCACATAAGGCATTAACGAGTCATATCACTTTGAGGGGGTGGTAGTCCGCACTTCCTCAAATGAGATTATCGTATTTACCCACTATGGAAACCATAAAGGATTGATATAATTTGTAAGTAAAGAAGCATAAGTAAATAATAAACATAATATATATCATAAATAAATACAGTTAAATCATAATGTTAACCATGAGATGTGGTAGGAGAAAATCGAACAATCATCGTTTCGTGAGGCGCTAGTTTTCCATCCACAGAAACATTATGTTTTTCATCCATTAGATGGAGGTGTGCGTAAGTGTAGTTAGAATCATTCTAATAAAAACATCCTAGTATATATTGGATACTGGTATTGTTACATAATAATTTATTAAAGAGAGTTTAGGGGTTGGAGAAGTAGAATAAAAAAACAACTTAAGAGAAACGGTTACCTTTAATTTGGGTAACGTCCTTTGGTTTTAACCAAAAGGAATTCTTGAAGTGCCTTATACCTAATTTAAGGCTTCTAGAGGGAGGATAGGGATTTATAGAGCTTAATTGGGTGGAGGTTGGACGAGCCAAATTGCTTGAGAGGTGTGAGGAATTGGATAGAAATGGTCTCCTTTTATAAGGGGGAGGAGGGGCTCTTTTGGAAGGAGTGAAAATATTATTTTATTATAAACCTATCATCGGTTTCAAAAGGTCCAAAAATCATTAAATAAGATTTTAGTATTACTCATTTCGAAATAAAATCATCCCATCAGAATTGTACATGTTTTGAATAATATTGTAATCATTATAATCTTATTTATTTAAATCATTTATTAATGAGGTAAATAATGCATCATTAATGTGTCATAAATAATTTAATTAATTTGATGTATAAAAATTATGAAAAAAATACCATGATTTATGAAATTATTTTAGATTTCTAATGAAAATTTATAGTCTAAAATATGACTTATATAACACCATATAAAAATTAATTTACTAAATTATTTTTCTTAATGTCAATTTTGTCTTTACATTAAATTAATTAATCCAAATTGTCATTATCACTACCAAGTGGCTCAATGGGGTCCCAAAATAGACCCAAGGATTCCCATGGTCTGGCACTAGTCATCCAACAAGGTTAGGAGAAGTGTTATGATAATTGTTAACTATTATTATATTTTTTTAACCTTGAATTACCCTATTTACTTTTAACCACGGTAAATAAAAGTAAAAAGTTACTATTCAAAAAAATTATTTTTATTTAATTGACCCACATTTTACTCCTTGATATTAACTGTGTCTCTCAGATTTTCGAAATTCAACTCACAGAAGTGGTAAAATTATGTTTTATGAACAATTGCAAAAACTCCAAAGAGGTGAGTTAAAGACGATAAAAAGTTCAATAAAATTTTTATAAATCTAAAATTATTATAAAATGACTCCAAGGAATTTAATTGAAATTATATAATTATTATGTATCAATTTTGATCTAAAATATATTTAAATCAAATAAATGATTATTTAAATAAAAAGTTGGTTTTAACCAAAAACTTAGTGTTTTCACTATTCATCAAAAATTGTAGTTTTTCAGAAAAATACCAAAAAATCAGCCTAAGCTATATTTGATATTATGAATTCAAAAATGATTTCTATTTTTTCAAATTCAAAACATATAAGTGGAATTAGTTAATTTTAAATGTAATTCCCATTATCAAAACAAATAGCATGTTTTTAAGAAACAATAACTATCAAAAGATTGACATTTTTTTATGTCCAAATTTGAAGTGAAATTAATTCCAATGACCAAAATAGGATTAAATGATAAAAATATATTATAAAGTCACTTTAATAAAAATTTAAAATATAATCTAACCATATAAATTATTGCGATGAAAAAATTTGTTTTTAATTAAAATATAGCGTGTTTTTACTATTCATCAAAATATGAAAGTTATCAGAATAATATGAAAAATTTATCCAAATTAAATTTTTATATCCTGATTAAAAGGAAGAATTTTATTTTTTCAAATTGAACTTATAAACATTTCAAAAACAATATGTAATGTGTGTGCGCCATCAAAAGGCAGAAAAACTGCATTTTTTTTTAAAATTCTTAATTTACCCGAAAAATTTATTTTATTTTCATACCATGTTCTAGAAAATATGTAAGATGAATAATAATGTAATAAAATTCAAAATGTAGTCAATACTATTCATAACGGCTAGTCCATAATAATATTATAACAATATATCGTTGTTTAGTGAAACCCGATATTGCGTACTACACACGCTATCGAGGAAGGTCGTGATTGCGTGTAATGCAAGCCAAGTCAGGGTTGCGTGTAGTGCAAGACTCCTTTGTTGTTTTATATAACATAATCCAACCATATTTCATTTAAACATTGAATATATATATATATACACTCAATGTTGTGTAGAATAAATACTTATCAAACGAACATGAAATTGTGTGTAACACGATCCAAGAATAGTGTTGCATATACTGGAAGTTAATACAGTGTTCTATATAGAACAAGATAATCATGGTGTAGAGTACAACAAAAGACATCAAAGAAATTAAAAACAATAATTCTCATAAAATCTCGGGTTGTTACATTCTACCCCCTTAAAATGAATTTCGCCCTCGAAATTCGTCAGGGTTATAAATGGTTTTCTACTTGAAAGCCTTTTTAATTTAAATACACATAGTAAAATGGTATACTAAAACATAACATTAAAAACTAAAGAATGAAACATAATAGTTACCAAAATTAACTAATCACTGGGTTTCCACATAGGAGAACATAGGTGAAAATATGGATATAGAAGAGAAATCTAACCATCACGTTTTGATGGAGAGTGGTAGAGAAAATGGCTATGAAAAAGCCAACAATCACAAAGCCATAAATTTGTGATGATCTAAGGTACTATCTGATTCATCAGGTATGATAGTACTAGAAAAAAAATTTTGGTTTCCAAGAACGTTTCCCTAACGTTGATGAAGTTTTACATAAAGAAAAATAATTTCTTGATTCTAGTGTAATATCATTGTTGGTCATTCCATGAACAATTTCCACTTCATCTATATTTAAATAAATGAAGCTGAATTTTTCATTCATTAAGTGTTAGCAGATCATGCGATAGAATGATAAGTCATCCCATCCGTTTTTATCACAAAAAGGTTAGCATAAGTTATTAAATATACATAAGTCCATCTATGGTGAGATTAATTGTATATGATTCCAATAATGGACTCATACTACATCTATCATACTGATTAATAAAATAAATCTAGTTTCTACTAACCAGGGACTTCCTGTAGGCCAGTGGTATGAAATAAAGGCATGTCACACTCCAGTTGTGGGTTTGATTCTCACAACCTTGTCCAATGTGATGGGTTTTCGCCCGTCCTGCTGGTTTTCCTTTTTCTAAAACTACATTATTATAACAATCAATAAATAATATCGAAAAAAGTTATAGCCTTAAACAATTATATATGATGTCCAACATAATCCATTCCAACCTTTAAGCATATCGAAAATACTTATGTCAAATCTTATAGCATATAGAAAATGATTACTAGAAAGTTCACATAATAAGAACGTGAATACCATCATTTATCATACGATATATCTTGTTGGTCACATTCCAAACATGTCAATTCCTTAAATATGTATTCTCTTGAAAAATGAATACACATTCATCCTTTTTTAAAACATTAATGTATTTAAAAGTTAACTCTTTCCACATACCAAAATCCCTAAAATTCTATATACTGAAACTATGATATAACATTATCCTTATATCATTCATGAGCTCATGATTACTATGATATTATTTTCTCCTTATCCCTTCATTATGCGCATTTCATCTGCTTTCCAAAAATATTTCAATCACTTTTTCATGGGTACCAGTATCATATAATTATTGAAAACCAATACATAGATATTCCAAATTTCCACAATACCATAAATGAGATTCTATGATACTATTTTGAAATCCCATTACATAAACACTTAATCATTACACAACATCATTGTCATACTCAACATCACAAATAGTGATCCCATGTGACTTCCCTTTATCCTTTTCCTTAAGAGGTTGCTCACATTGATCATCATTAACCATTGTATTAGGTCATTGATTAGCATAATGCCCCATTTCATTGCACTTGAAGCATTGAAGTGTTGGTGGAGAGTTCTCTATAGTCTTTTCTCTATTCACATAATTAGCTACCTTTTTCCCATTACTTCGACACTCAACTGCTTGGTGACCTTCTTTTCCACACATAAAACATTTTTTAGTCCCTTAAAGACAATATCCACCATTCTTCTTTCCCCACTTTGAGCATAAAGAAACATTCATCTTCTTTTCACCATTGTTCTGAGATCTCTCCTTGAACTCCATCTTTCATTTCTTGTCAACACCATGAGATGGATATATAACACCAACATCCATTTCTACCCTGATATCACAACACACAATTTCTTCATAGCTACTGAAGTCTCTTATAGTTAATGACCTTATAAGACTTGGTTTTAAGCCACTGAAGAATCGATCAACATTACTTTAAGGTTGGATGATCAATCCAAATTAATACCTTGCAAGCCTTGTAAAATTTGCTTCATATATACCAACAGATTCATCATCCTTTTTCTTAAGCTCAAGGAAATAATTTTCCATCTTCATTCTAAGAATAAGAGGGAAGTACTTATTGAAAAATAAGTTCTTGAACTCATCCCATTCCATGGATTCAATTTCATCTCGGGGCCTCATATTCTTAATTAGAGTCCACCATTGATCTACTTCACCTTCTAAACGATAAATATCCAGAATGAATTTTTCATGTTCTGAACAACGAAGTATGGAAAATATCTTCTCAATGGTACTGATCCATTGTTCAACAACAAGTGGATCAGAAGACCCACTGAAAGAAGGTGGAAGTTTCCTCATGAAGGACTCAATAGAATATTGTCCCTTCTCTGCTCATTCGGAAGTCCAGAATAATTCATAGCATGAGTAAGTATAGAAATAATATTTTTGACTCCATCTCCCATAACATTGGTTTGTTCAGAAGGATAATCATTGCATTGTCCATTACATTGTTCAACATGGATCCTTCTGGTTACATCCATCATCTAAAACCCAAAAAGAATAGTGTGAGAGGAAAAAATCAGGATAGGTAAAACAACATAAAAAGGGGGGGTAACTTCAATATCTAACATCTTAGGTTTAATTCTATGATTGTTACCGTAATTCAAGGACTATAACCTATACTTATACTTAACCTTAGGGACATCCCTAGACATACCTTAGAAATATCTCTAGGGATCTCAATAAAGTTTTCGCATCCTAGTTTCCAAAGGTTAACTAAACCTTTCCTCTGATACCAACTGTAGAGACCTAAAGGTTGATGTACATAGACATTACATTAATTTTTCGGAATACTTAATACATAACAAAAACAGACACACAAGGACCATAATATTTTAGTGACTTTGGAAACTAGGAACGTAAACTTCTAATCGTGGTGAAAGATCTTCAACATCTCCCATAAAGATCTTCCCATTTTGGTTTTCTTGCCTAAAACCTTTCTTTAAATTCTGGGGAAATGAAAACATATAAAGGGTGAGCTCAAATTCTAAGTAAGTATAAGCATGGATAAAATAAAACAAACCATATACATTTGAACTTAAAAACATGAACACAATGTTTAAACATCAAGATCTTGAGAAATGACATAAAACATGGAAATACGTAAGGCATAGATCATAATGAAACATTAATCCTGACAAAATAGCATGGGAATAAAACATGTAATTGTGGAAACCATTAAGCACATATTATGACTTCCACAGTAGTCAAGGCATTGCTGCCAAGACCAACTTAGTGGACAAAGTCCCTTACTGAACTGAGTTTACTTGTCGTTCCAGCCCTGTATTACTGATTCGGATTTACTTGCCATTCTAGCCATGACTATCTCATGAGATATAAATCATTATCCAATACTTTGTAGGGAGATATAGGTCCCACCCATATCATAATGAAATCATTCTTACTTATGCCACAAAATAAACATACATCATTCATAATAACTCAACGAATAAAATGGGTGTCATAAACATCATACCATCATCACATAATCCATATAAAATAAATGGATATCATTTCATAACAATAAAAGTGAAACCATTCAAATCATAGATACACATATGAAATAATGTCATCTTAGATGGAAAATGGTTTTGATAAAACACTTGAAATGAATTCTTGAATAAAATATCCTTTCTTCTTCAAAATCATTTTCTTTTCACAAAATGTCCTGAAATTATAAAAGAAAAAGGATTTAGTTGAATATAGTAATGAAATATTTTTGAGGGAGCTTCATGAAAATAAGGCTTTATAAAACTCTAAAAATTCTTTCATGCCATATAAGTTAAAAAAACATTATTCTTGTACTTTTGCTGAAAAACTCAAAAAGTAACTCGTAAAAGAAATATTCTCTACACACCATGTAGTAAAATTAAAAAATGGGTAAAAAGGACTTTAAAAGTACCTGAATTTTTTTATAAATCTTGGACATGGATGATAAATATAACCCCAGTAAATACTTATGTATAAGCAATCTAGGATAGAAAACAATTGAGACTGTAACATTATAACTTACAAATATCTTTTTGTAAATAGATCACTTATGTGTATTAACTATAAGGTTACATAAAGAAAGTATAAATACATGATAACATATAAAAATTCATTTCTCACATAATCAAATAATGACATAAACAAGAAAGAGATGATCAACCCAATGAATGGAAATTGGGTTAAGATGCTCCCTTACCTCATGTCCGACTTGACTCAATCATTCATTAATCTCCTGAATAATAAACCAAATTTAATTTCTACATGCTTAAGAACCTTATTAAAATTTATTATTCCACTTATATCACTTATTACCAGGTTATAAAAATTATGTAACTATCTAAGTTAATAAGGTTTGTTTTGTCGATATTTGGTACTTGAGTAAAAATGGACTTCTTATAATTACATGTTGTTTATGTGGTCAAAGGTTAATTATATACATAATGATAGTCATTATATATATATAATATATATCATATATATCCATAATATACATGTATTTATAATATTACATAACATATGGAGGTAAGAAATGAAATGCACCGTTCATGGAGACGGTAAGCCGTACGTACACATGAATGCTACTTTCAGTTATATTTTTTATTTTAATGGAATTAAAACATAATTATAAATAGGTATATTATAATTCCAGTATAATATCATATATAATATCATTAAATACATCTTTTATACATCCCATATAAGGCATTAACAAATCACATCACTTTGAGGGGGCGGTAGTCTGCACTTCCTCAAATGAGATTGTCGTATTTACCCACTATGGAAACCATAAAGGCTTGATATAATTGGGAAGTAAAGAAGAATAAGGAAATAATAAACATAATATATATCATATATAAATACAGTTCCATCATAATGGACACCAAGAGAGGCGGTAAGAGAAAATTGAACAATCTTCGTTTTGTGAGGCGTTAGTTTTCCATCCACAGAAACATTATGTTCTTCATCCATTAGATAGAGGTGTGTGTAGGTGTAGTTTGAATCCTTCTAAAAAACATCCTAGTATATTTAGGATACTGGTGTTTTTAGAAAAGAAAGGATTAAAAAGATTTTAGGGGTTGGAGAAGTAGAATAAAAGAGAACAACTTAAGAGAAACTGTTACCCTTAATTTGGGTAACTTCCTTTGGTTTGAACCAAAAGGACTTTTTGAAGTGTCTTATCCGAAATGTAAGGCTTCTATAGGTAGGATAGGGATGTATAGAGCTTAATTGGTAAGAGGTTGGATGAGCCAAATGGCTTGAGAGGTGTGAGGAATTGGATAGAAAAGGTCTCCTTTTATAAGGGGGAGGAGGGGCTCTTTTGGAAAGAGTGAAAATATTATTTTATTATAAATTTATCTTCAGTTTAAAAAGGTAAAAAAATCATTAAATATGATTATAATATTACTAATGGTCGAAATAAAATCATCCAATCACAATTGGACATATTTTGGATAATATTTTAATCATTATAATTTTATTTATTTAAATCGTTTATTAATGAGGTAAATACTACATCATTATTGTGTCATAAATAATTTATTTCATTTGATGTCTAAAAATTATGAAAAAAATGCCATGATGTAGGAAATCTGTTTATATTTATAATTAATAATTATATTCGAAAATATGACTTATATAACACCATATAAAAATAAATTTACTAACGATTTTTGTTAATGTCAATTTTGTCTTTACATTAAATTAATTAATCCAAATTGTCATTATCAATTCCAAGTGGCTCAATGGGGTCCCCATATCGACCCAAGTATGCCCATGGTCTTCAAATACTCATTAAATAAGGTTAGGACAAATGTTAAGGTAATTTTTAACTATTATAGTATTATTTTAACGTTGAATTACCCTATTTACTTTTAACCATGGTAAATAAAAGCAAAAAGTTACTATTCACAAAAATTATTTTTATCTAATTGAAGCACATTTTACTCCTTGATATTAACTGTGTCTCTCATATTTTCAAAATTCAACTCACAGAAGCGGTAATATTATGTTTTATGAACAATTGCAAAAGCTCTTAAGAGGTGGGTAAAAGACGGTGAAAAGTTCAATACAATTTTTATGAATCTAAAATTATTATAAAATGACTCCAATTAATTTCATTGAAATTATATAAGTATTATGTATATATTTTTACCTAAAATAAATTTAAATAAAATAAATTATTATTTAAATAAAAAATCGGTTTTAACCAAAAACTCAGTGTTTTCACTATTCATCAAAAATTGAAGTTTTTCAGAAAAATACAAAAAATTCAGCCTAAGCTATATTTGATATTACGAATTCAAAAATGATATCTGTTTTTCCAAATTCAAAACATTGAAGTGGAATTAATTAATTTTAAATGTAATTCCCATTATCAAAACAAATAGTGTATTTTCAAAAAACAATAACTATCAAAAGATCAACACTTGTTTATGTCCAAATTCAAAGTGAAATTAATTCCAATGAACAACATTGGATTAAATGGTAAAAATATATTCTAATTAAAATTTAAAACCAATTAAAAAGTTAATATTACCATATAAATTATTGCAATGGAAAAAGTCGTTTTTAATTAAAATATAGTGTCTTTTTACTATTCATCAAAATATGAAAGTTATCAGAATAATATTAAAATTTTATCCAAATTAAATTCTTATATCTTGATTCCAAGGAAGAATTTTATTTTGTCAAATTGAACTTATAAACATGTCAAAAACTAGATTTAATGCGGGTGTGCCATCAAAAGGTGGAAAAACTGCATTTTTTTTAAAATACTTATTTTACCCTAAAAGTTTATTTTGTTCTCATACCATGTTATGGAAAGTATGTAAGATGAATAATAATGTTATAAAATTCCAAATATAGTTAATACAATTCATAACGACTAGTCCATAATAATATTATAACATTATATCGTTGTTTAGTGAAACCTGGTATTGCGTACTACAAACGCTATCGAGGAAGGTCGCGATTACATTTAATGCAAGCCAAGTCAGGGTTGCGTGTAGTGCACGACTCCTTTTTTGTTGCGTATAATAGAATCCAAGCATATTTCATTTATACATTGAATATATATATATATATATATACACTCAATGTTGCGTAGAATAACTACTTATCAAACGAACTTGAAATTTTGTGTAACACGATCCAAGAATAGTGTTGCATATACTGCAAGATAATACGGTGTTGCATATAGCGCAAGATAATATTGTTGTAGCGTACAACAAAAGACATCAAAGAAATTAAAAATAATAATTCCCATAAAATCTTGGGTTGTTACAATAAATCTCTCCATTAATATTATTAGCCATCATATAGTTTTCTATTAGTTGTCATTCTAAACTAAAAAAGTGAAAAATCATTTCATTGTGTATAATATGAACTTTCTCATTACCCTTGTATCTTAATGAAGACATATATGCTTCATGGAGTTTCTTTTTTCCAATGTTTATCTTTAAATCATGAAAAATTTCTTTAATTAGGTCACATTGTTACATTGTGTTATTATTAATTGACACAGAGGATACCTTTGAATATACTAATTTTTTCATTAACTATTCAATATATTCTTCCAAATTTTCTATGTGAGTACAGTTATTTTCACCTTCAGTATTCAGTAATTTTACTTCACTCTTAAAGGATTGAACTGTATAATATTTTGTGCACAAAAAAACACTTATTTAGCATCTGATGTTTTTAGTCTATTACACAATCTTAATTTAAGTATTCAAGGGATATATAAACTAAATATTTGGATTTAAATGTAACATATACTATAGGATTTTATTTAGATATATACAAGGAATCTATTTTGTTGACCTCCATAGAAATACTCTCTTTCTTGGTTTCCTTATTATTGATCCTCTTCTTTCTTTCTTCTTGATATATGGAATTTTTATTCCATGGAAATCACTCCCAAATAATAAATTGATTCATGTACATCACTAGAATCTACTTGGTTCTCCTCTTTCAATATATATTCTTTACCATACAACTCTTCCACATTTAACCACACCTCATTTAATGTCAAGTAGTGAGCAATATTTTTTTATAAACCTTTTTAAAAATCATTCCATAAAGACTATTTAGTATAATAATCAATATTCATAATTATTTGATCCATATCAAATACATTTTTATGTCATATATGAATAAAAAATAATAAACAAGTAGTTTTGGGTGATTCAAACATGTACATTCAAATATGTTATAAAATTAATCTTTGAGTAACAAGAGTCACTTCCTTTTAAATAAACTAATTTTCACATTGTAATCCATCTCATAAATAATATTTAATTAATCATCAGCCATATATTTTATGTTATATCTACAATAAAACCTATTTACATTGATACAACTTGTAGTAACCCAAGAAACCCTATGTAGGGGGGTTAATCAGGGTGTTAAGAGATTTAAACATTTTATCTCTACTCTTTGTCTTTGAATCTTGTTCACATATTATATGTTACACTATTCAAACTTTGAATAAATTTTTTTAAAAGATAAATCTATAAAATAAAAATGAAAATGTGATGAATGTAAAGAATACATGAACACAACAATTTTACTTGTTTCACCTGCATTGGGATACCTGAAAGAATCATATGTGAGCAATGTATTGATATGAAAAAATATATACTTTATTAATTGTAATTAAAAACATTTGGATAAGAGCATAATATATCCAAGGTCCATGAAATCTTCCTATCTTTCACTCACTTATTCTCAAGAGGATTTAAATTATATGTTCATAGAATTATAGCTATCGTGTAAGATTATTTACAAACAAAATCACTTCATGGTTAGTATATAGAACTGTTATGACTTATATCCTCAAATCCAAAAATAAGCTCTAATATATTCCAGGTTTTTATTTAAAATCCTCAGTCAGATATGATCAACTCTTTGGTATAATATTTTTACATTTTATCTTCCAGAAATTTTAACATGGAAATAATCCACATTCTATAGATAGAATAATTCCAATATAGGAATTATATTCAATGTATTATTCCTTTATTCATCTAACCAGATGTATCCATGATCATCCTTAGATCTGTGTCTTCATCTTTTCATTAATTTAGATATTATCAATAGATCTTATGATATATTATTTCCCTTCAAATTCATTTTTTCACAACACAAATCATCCTAAAAAATTGATATTTCATATATTATTGTTCAACAATAACAATTCTACTATAATTTGAATATAAAATCAATCCAATATTTTTTACCCTTCCATTATATCCTCATGAAAAATAGAGTTCCCTCTTGTTTATAGTTTGTGATCTCTCAATATTGTATATCCCATTATGTACACATAATACCTAATATATCCTGGGAATTCGAAAATAAATTTCATGTTGAGTTAGTAACTTTCAACTTCTATATTTCTCTTCTTAAAATGTTAACTTATATTTATAATTATACAGATCTCAACCATAGAACTTTATCTAGGTAGTAGATATTAGTTCAAAAAATATATATGTTGATGAAAAAGCACTAAATCAACATAACTGGAATAACCTATATGTATTGAAACACCAAAATAAGGTATATAAGTCAAATAGTCATTTAAGACACAACATTGGGACAACTACAAAATGTATGTCCAAATAACATTGAATAGATTTTATCTAAGTTAAAACACCCTTCCATATTGTGGACTCCATGCTCATCTTACCATTTTCTCTTTGACTCAAAAAACCTGATTTGCAACACACCTTCCTTTAGGGAAAATTTATTTTGTTATCCCTATTTTAATCAAATATATGATATTCCTTTATAAATATAATGTATAAATAAAATACTCTCACGTGAGTGCTACCAAAATTTCCACAAGACCCATTGTGGGCCTTCCCATGTTACACATGGATTCTTATAAAGAAAAGTTCCATGTTCCATGGAATGAAACTTATATTAACCCCATTTGAAAATTAACCTAGGTAATCTAGATTCACTGTGGAATGAGGCTCTATATTTTTACTTCTAGAAAAACCAATACAATACCCAAAATAATATTACATATCCAAGGTTTTGTCTTCTCTTACTATATTTTTTATTCATCGACTCTGAATAATAAATTTTCATATAGAAGGATATTTTTCCATTTCCATATATTAACAACTCTAAAAACCTTACATAAGTATAAAGAAACTTGTGTGTCATGGAAATATACCATTTTTAGTTTTAAACCAACATTAAATTCCAAAACCACTTATATGAAATGGAAAAAATTATTCATATGAGGACTTGTCCATTTTTAGGCCAACATATCCTTTAAAATACTTGTGTATACTAGATAAATACCAATAGTCCTATAATATTTTACTTTTCAATAAAAATAATAACTATGGGAGATCCAGATTCTGAAAATCTAGAATAATCTTAACTTCCCAAAAGCACAGATTCTCAATATTTCAGTGGTTTTCAATTGACTTATTGACTAAAAAATGAAGGACTCTAGAACATCCTGGGAAGGGAGGGGTGAATCAGGGTGGTAAATATTTCTTAAAAAGTAAAAAATTGCGTTCCATTGTTGGTAAGAACTAATTATTTCTTTTTAAAGAAATTGTTTTGAAAAGAAACAACCACATGAAAAGAGATCACATATAAATTTTACTTAGTTCACCACTAAGGGCTAGTCCACAGAGCATAATCCGTTTTTTCTGATGGACATATATAAATCTACTAATATTCACAAGTTATAGAATACACTAGTTCATTCATATTCACCCAATTCTAGGAACACTATATTTACAATATTTTTGGTATAGCAAAATGTGTCCCTCAGAACACTTTTGTCGACTCCCCCAAGATCACTATATAAAGAGAAGTCTAACACAGTCTATCGACCTGAAGGTAGCTTTAATGGATTCACATTAAAGTATTCTTTCCTATCTAGCATGAGAAACTTCATTCACCATATACCAGAGTTTATGCACTTGGAAATCATTATTCACTAA
Source organism: Viscum album (assembly GCA_963277665.1). Taxonomy (NCBI): domain Eukaryota; kingdom Viridiplantae; phylum Streptophyta; class Magnoliopsida; order Santalales; family Viscaceae; genus Viscum; species Viscum album. The sequence continues at coordinate 1,323,531,826 of OY728138.1, forward strand.
AAATTATTTTCAAAACATCCATTTGTGAAGAACCTTCTTGATGCTCACAAGCTTCACAAAGCTAACTACCTTCATGGGAAAATATACCTTAAAAAATCTCACCGAGTAAATGAAGAATACCCCATAATCATGAATCAATCATTAATCAAAATCAGAAGAATCATTTATGAACCAGAAAGTTCTTTCATGATGCTCAATATTGGATCGTATGCCAGTTTTGCAGAGCTCCCCTAGCTTCTCTTAACTATATAGATTCTGAATTTTCTTTGAAAAATTTTATTTGAAATGTATAGGGGTAGAAATATATTTATAGCATCATGAATTCAAGATGATACATATCCTCTTAGTGTATTTATAGGGTTTTTCATAGAATATCTTAATGTTGTTCCTGCTGTCATGAAGCTCCACAGAAATTCACCTTTCATGATGCTAAACATAATCACATTACATTCCTTAAAAACCTTCATGACATCACGACGATAAACCAAAATTGTCTTCATGGAGATGTTTCATTGAATTTTGACAATATCATGAAGACTTCTATCAAACCATTGTATGCTCAAGATGCTCCAATTATCGTAATCATAGAGATCACTGACATTGTTTATGATGGTTCAATTATTCATCATTCGTAATGATCGTAATTGTAATGTAGATCACCATAAACGTTCTTTGATCCTTTATTAAACACCAATCATGAATATCATATTCACAATACTCATGAATTTTTCATATTTTCATAAGGTCTTTAAAGAAATCTACTTTTCATGACGCAAGCCTTCACTCAAATTATGGACCCCAAAAATTTTTCAAACATGAGAACAATGCCTACTTTAATACAAATTTATTCTTAAACAATAATATTCCATTACTTGAAAACTCCAAGATATTCATTGTGAGGACTGAAAACAAACACAAACAATAGTATATTTCTAGTAAATAATATCCTTGGTTCAACATAAGATTATAAAACCATTGGAATAAATTCTCACTCAATAAATTCCAAATTATGGTCCTTTATTGCCAAAGCACAACAAGAAATCCGACCTCTCTCACATGACCTTAAAAATTCTCTTAATAAAATATTCATCATATTAATAAAACATCAATTATTTTACTTAACTAATTGTAAAAAAGTCTAACAAACAACCTCTTGATTATAACAAGAATGAATTTAAAAACAACATCATGAATTTAAGAGGAACCAGAACATTTTTGAACCTATATATATATAATAATGATAATTTTTTCACATTTGTATAAATAATGTTAAAAAATAACATTTATATGTTTAATGAAAAAACAATTTAAAATTTATACATATAATGTATAAAAAATCATATAATGATCCAAAATAAAGAAATATGTAACAAAATATTCATATATAATTCATATAAATACAATGTGATATATAATATATCTATTAAATTCATTTATATGAGATCATTCTAAAACAAAGTAAAATATTATAACTCAAATTCAATTTTTTAAATATTAAGGGATATATATAATTTAATAAAATCCAAAATACCATAATTGAAGAAGGGGTTTCCATAAGTAAAACTATAAAAATATTTTTAAATGAGTAATAATCAAAAAAATACTTCCCTAAATCCAAACACAATTCAACTAAAAAAATTATCAATATATATATCAATAATTTATTCATCAAAAAATCATAAACATAATTTCAAATATTTCCATAATATAAATAATAGTTAAAAACTATACTCAAGGTTTGTTTTTGAGAATTATACGGTTGGTGAAATAAAGGAATAGGGGGGATAAAATCGAGAAGGATAGCGGTTTAAGGCGACATCACTTTGAGGGGATATTCTTAGAGGTCATTATCTCATAGAGGAGTTGTGGGAATAGAATCACATAGAGAGGATAGGGGTCCACTTTTGTGATAATGGGAGATAGTGGTTGGTTTAAGGTGTATGTAGTGGAGGAGAAGGCGGTGACCGATGGTAGGAATATGTAGTGGTGTATGTAGGGAAGTTGGGAGGAAAATTTCAAGCAGATGGGATTAAGGATGAGTGAGACTGATAGGGGTAAGGGTTTAGGGATTTTTTATATGTAGTGATTATTTTTTAATAACCATCCCTAAATGTGATATTCAGAATAATTTTGAATAAAAATTATGAAATATTTAAATATGAATATATAACCATTTAGTTTTGGTTTTTTTATCACCACTAAAAATCATCACTAATTAGCGCTAGTGTCACTTGATGTTCCCAATGAATCATGCAGGAACACAATGTGTGGGGGTGACTTAGTGTAACTAACATTTTCTAAATCTAAATATTCTCTTTAATTATCCCCTCTTATAATCAAACATTACCTATATTAAGAGACATAGATCGAATCATATACACTCAACCCTCACTATAGTTTGAAATGATTAATTAATAAGTATAACAACACATAAGGATTTTTACATGGACGGTTCCCTTCACAAAAAATGAATACATATTACCATTTTACGGTTTCTTCGAGTCATTTATTTTATTAACATGATTTTATATTGATGATTAAAAGTTACTATAAATATTAAAAATTGTGGGAAATTGTCATCAACTTTATGAAGGTTTGAATCATCCACTTCCATAGCCTTCATTATATGATCAAAGTGAAGAGATCTTTATATTTCATCACTTGTTTTTATCCTTTCATTATAACAGCCTCATCTCAATGATTAAAGCCCAACATATTCATTGAATGGATCCTTCCTTAAACATACAAGTAGTTATTCAATAGATTATACCCTATTAATTTAAAATCTCATAAAATTTTCCTTATTTCTTAATATAATTCGATATATTCCTCTGGGGATTGGTCTTAAAACACCAATAATAGGATCATGAATACTACATTTCAGTTGGCCTTATTCTACACCTCAATCTCATTATGATATTCAGTCACAGTGGTTCCCCAATATTTATGAGTATTGAAACAATAGATATGAACCAAGAGATGTCAATACCATCCTTTTAATTGTTAATTACAATAGTAATGTATCATATAACACAATTTTTATTAATCTTCATCAATTAAAAAAATATCTTGGATATAGTATGCCTCATTTCCTTTGATATATATATGATATTTCATGGAAATAAAATTACTGAATTCTCAATAACTTTATCTTTTTTATCCTCTTATTTTATATTCACATCATTTTTGGTGAATATTATTTTGAATATTATTTCCATATTTGAAATATGGAATCTCCTTGAATAGTGGTGGAGTATTATCTTTTCATTCAACAAATTTTTAATCTGTGTCAAGGTTTTAATTATATCTTCAATGGAACTGAGATATTTTACATTCTAAAAAACCCAAGAATATACATTATTTAAATTTTGTTTTCATGTCTTTATGTCTTTATTGCATGGAAAACTTCTTTACAATTTGTACAGCTTCATAAAATCATAATTTTATTGATTCCTCTTCCTCAACATGAATCAAAATTTATTCTGAGTAATTATGATATTTATGTTCTTAAAGAATTTCCTCATGCTTTTCCAGAATTATTTTCTCAAAATAGATTTATTCATGAATATTTATAAATATATATTTTAGTGTTGTCACATTTCATTGAAATTTCACATGTATTGATTCTTACATAATCCTATACTATCCTTATGAAATCATTACCATTAATAATTTCTTATGGATATATGATCATTATGTAATTCAAAATCAAACATCGAATCATATATCCTTTAGAAATCATTTAGGATGCCTTATGAAGATGAAACTTATGGAGCCCACAAATAATCTCTCTTAAATATTGCATGCTCATCCTTATAAAGTGTTTAATAATCCTTACAATGTTATAATATTCCATTTATTTTTGAAATATGATCCTTATAGAATCTCTAATCACCCTTAAAGATACTCAATACCTTTTCCACGATTCAAATTATGAGTTAGACTCTTACTATCATAGGTAATTCTCTATTCCCTTACCTATTTTCTCATTTAAAGAGTGAAATGACTCTAGAAAATAAGGCAGTTGTCCTTATAAAATTTCAATATCCTTGTGTAACCCATTATCCTTATAAATTCTAACATGATCCTTATAATATCCAATATAAGGTCCAATACTTAGAATTTTTCCCACCTCTGTACTACAATTAAATTTTTATTTTAGTTATATCATATAATCTTACACTATTTAATGTTATTTATTAAATCAATTTAAATAAACTCCAAACATTATCCAATGGGTTTTCATCACCTAATGTATAATCTTACATATTTAGCATTTAATGGATGAATTCTCTATACTTTTGTTCTCTTTTCTTCTTTAATAGCCATTCTTCAGCCTCCCATTTATCTAGCATTGCAAAAAACTATTTCATACTGTTGTTTTAATTGCATTAAACTTTCATTATCACATGACATAGAATCATTCCAAAATATCTCATCAATCATTACAGTTAAAATAGATGCTGTATTGAATTTGTTTGTCAAAATATTCCATGTATAATTTTTCTACTTTGTGATAAATCATCAAATTTTAACTTTATTTTAAACTAAATGAAAAATGAAATATGTTCCAACCAACTTTTACAAATATTAATATAGGAAATACCTTTATATCAACTCATTTTTCTCTTTTTCTCAATTATGTGTAACCAGCAACTCTCAGTCTTCTAGTTTTTTCAAACACATATTTACATATTCTCGTCATTATAGAAATACATAATATTGAAAACATATAAGATCCACATTTTATCTCTTAAATTAATAATAATAATCACTAACTTTAACTTAATGATATTTAACCAATAATTTCATTCTTTAGAGAACATAGATTTTGGTTTACTTCTCTTAAAGTGATAAATAGAGTATTATAAGTCTCTCTAACAGACTAAAAAAATATTTTTCAATATTTGAATGAAAAAATATTGATGTTTATCACAAAATACATCTAAACTTATAACATAGGATATCATAGGATTGTGTTCCCACTTCATTGGCATAAATAATAATCTAAAAAAGTAAATACTGAACTTTCTATCTTCTTGTTCTTCATATTCTTTATCGCACAAGTTCAATCCATCATGTTAGCATTGGATATCTCTATAATTAAAATAAAGAATCTATAGTATGAACATTAGTTTAGTTATATCTTTTTTATACAAAAGATGAAAAATAGGATGTAATGTAGTCTAATTATTTTCTTTGAATATAAGAGTTTCATATAATGAAAATAGTGTTGAGAATCTCATTTTTCTCTTGTTTCTCTATATGTTTTATATTCTGTGTCATGTGATAATATTTTTATAATCTAATATAGAAATATTTCTTGATAGGAGAATGTGATTCTCTTTAATTATTCTCACCTTAATCCTAGTAATATATTTCACTAAATTCTTTCAAATGAAATGGGATTATCTTTTTACCAATATTCTTTAATTATTCCATTATATTTTCTTATCATTTAATTATATACCAAATATCATTCATCATAATCCACATCTATATGAGAACATATGTAGCATCAAATTCATGTTCATGAAATCACATGTTGTTTTGAAAATATTTCTAACATCATTCTAGTCATCTTTCACTTGTTTCACGGTTCCCTTATTAACTATATGAATGTCCTCTCATATAATATCTCTAACATTAATTAATTAAATATTCTCAATCAACATAATAGTGAGAAAATATTCACATAATAGAACTTAATTAAATATTATATATACTTTATCATCTAATATTGTAGCATAAATTGATATTATAATAATAATCATGATATTTAGATCATTTGGGAACATCACGACATTGACAGAATTTATTTTTTCGAAAATATTTAACAATATAAAACTCAGAATTTTGGAAAATATGTCGATCCTAAAAAAGTGTATAAATTAGTCTTATAGAATTCAAAATGAATCTAATAATGTATTTCATTTCCTGTTATAAATCACTTAAAAAACTACTATACAGTAATCCCATTGAAAAATTTATAGCCTATATCTCCTAAATGACTCTTACAATAACTAAAATGATTTTTATATAATTTTAAAATTATTCTTATAAAATATAAAATGAATCTTATGAATTATTTATTTTTTCATTATTTATATATTAGAAGACTCCAATTAGATTTAAAATTTTTCTTATAGAATTCTTGAGTTTCGTATTTTTTTTTCTATCACCCATAATGGCTCTTATAAAGTCTTCAGAACACATCCATTTTGTAGCTTCATTATATAATTCTATAAATAAATAAAAGTCATGAAATTTCTATATAGTCTCTTCAAACTAAATTTGATCAACAAAAAGTAACTCAAAAACATAATGTAGAAAATAAAAATTCCATAGAATATTCTAATTAATATTTCATTACCTCAACAATCCTAACAACTTATTTAAACATTATAAAATTGTAAACTATCTTTCATCATCGATTTTATTTATTTATAAACACTAAGATACAAATCAGTAGCTGAAAATAAATATTATTCAGAGGGATAAAATATTTATCAATAATTAAAGTACTTGTAACATTCTTCCTCTATTTAAAATATTTTAAAAACTAATATGTATGTGGTAGTGTTTTATCCTTATGATCTAATAAATGGTATGTCCATGTGCTCTTTTTCATACTTACCTAGTCCCTAACATAAAATTTCATGAATCCATCATCACTTAACATTTTTTAATTACATCCTAGGTGATATGAGAAAACTGACTGGTTCTAGAATTATGATTTTTAGGAAGAGGATTTTCTATCCTTTACCCCCTCTAGTTAAAGCATTTTCTCCTCAGGTTCTTGTATAAAAATAAATTATATTCCATAAGACTCTAACACATGGTCCATGTTTCTATAGAGTTATAGTTTCCCATCCATTCTCATTTTTCTTTTTTAGATGATTTGTCATGGTGTCATACCTATTGATGATAAAATTTAATTGGAAGAAGTGTATCTTCTGTCAAGATTTTATTGTTGTAGTTATGATAATATGATGTTTTGTGATTACATTCTTATAAAAGTATATTTATAAAACTTAATATACTATTTATTTTGAGAAAACATGGGAATTCAAGTTTATTTCAGCAACTACGAGCATCTTATTTTGAGTTGGTTTGGTGAAGTGCAGTATACCTCCCTAGTGATATTTTATTGGATTATGTATTTTGCAAAAAAAAATGGGGTATCAAGGTATCATAAAATGATTTATGTTTCTCCGAATCATTGTTGATCATAACATTATTTCAATGTAAACAACTCTATATTAGTAGATTTATTGATATAAAAAGGTGGGATTCTATCTCTCCTTCTATTTCTGGGGTCTATTCCAACATTCCATGTAGGGATTCTCATCATACTAGATGATCACACATGGTTATTGAGTGGTATTGAGGAATCTTTCAGATGGTTTAAAATTTCATACTAATAAAGGATTCACTAATGTTATTATGTGTGGATTTGGTATCATTCTAGATTGTCTAGGATATGTCAAACTTTATTTAAATAGTTTTTAGTGTGATGCTTCTTCAATCATCTAAGAATTTCATGTGATTATTAATAGGGTGTTATTATGTACGATAAATAACAATAGCCTCTATGAATTAGAATTGGACTCAAATTTTCATATTTAATCATTGAAAGTTGGTTCCCATACTTATTGGTCGACTACTTACTATATCATGGAATGTAGGATCCTCCCTATCCTATGTGAGAATATTTCTCTTACTTTGAATTGGAGAAACAATGTAGTGGACCTTCTATCCTCTAAAGGTATCATGAATAACCCTCTTTAAGTTTTCATTATCTTTGGTTCCCTTAACCTAATTTTAATTTTATTTTACTTGGATATTATCTAACTCTCCTCCATTTTATGCAACCATAATCACATTATCAAAATGTCTTAATAAATATATGATTGATGAATTATGTGTAATAAAAATCAATGGTATCATTTACTTCAGCTAATTAAATCAGTTACAACAAATTCTGTACATAAACACTAAGTATTTTCCATATCCTTTTCCATGATAATGAAGGAAAAAATATATCATTCCATTACTTTTCCTCATAATTTTTTGTTTCAATAACTAACCTAAAATCATCAAGGTGAATTGAAAATCCTCATTTATTGTTTACAACTTAGCATATAATAGAACCTAGAATTTGGAGCTTCATACTTCTTCTTAATATGATTGGTAACTCCAAATTTCTTATAAGATATTCTTCATCCACACATATTAATATCATAAAACCTTATTTTTCATTGAGAAAAAATACAAAAAACATTATTGGGATCAAAAATCTATACCATTGGATTATTTTCAAAACCAATAATTAAAATTCATACCAATATGTTCTTATATTCTTCTATACATTCCTATTATTTAAAATAAATACACGGAACTTGAGATAAGATTGAATAAATTGAATTAAAGAAATGTTACATCAATACCTCCACTCTATGTATACTTGATCCATGCAACTATCTATACTCCAAAAGAATATGATACCAACATTAAAATTCTTTTACATGTGTTATTTAAATTTTTTCAGGCTACTACCAAAATATTGAATGTATTAACATGAAAATAATTATTAAATAAATCAACATGGTATTTTTCATCCTGAAGTTATTATAATCAACTTAATAGACATATTAAAAATATCTAAAAGATAGTATGTAGGTTAGTTTTAGAAATTAACCCTTGATTTTTTAATTTTTAATGTCATTGATCAATTCAACTTTTCACCCTTAATACCAGAATTAATTTTTTTAAAACATGGATAAATTAATATGAATACATACTATTGTTGAGTCAAAATTTCTCTTTGGACTTTTATGTCTTGTTTTGGAAATCACAAATATTTTCATATATACTTATCGTACTGACTCTATCAATCGTACTCACTTTATCATTCATACTGACTTTTTCAATCATACTAATTAAATCCCACAGACTCTATCAATCAAACAAACTCTGTCAATCATACTGAATTTTTTTCATCATACTCACTTTGTATCATATCAATACATTACACTAAGTATTACTTACAGTACTCATATTGTTATCACACGCTTGTATTTATCCTTTATTAACACATGTCAAGCATACCTATGTTTATCATCTTCATATATCTTTTGTTTTAACCAAAACAATGTCATGGAGTTAGTTATAAACTAATCAAAACGATGTCAAGTTTTCTATTTCAATATGACCATTCTAATGTTAGGTTTCCATGTCCCTCCGAGTTTTCTAGAGAAATATGACCTTTGGAGGAAATTTGACCATTGGAAACTGAGGCCTATAAATAGGAGGTCATTTGAAGCTGAGAAGAACACCTAAGAAACTTTGATCATTCATTGCTACTATCATGTTCTAGAGAGAGACGCTGTGACTTATCTTTTGCTTCGTGTGAAAGCCTTGAAATTACAAAATGTGAATGGATCGTTCTTAGTTTTTGTATTTCTATAAGTGCTTTGTTTTTCTTTGTGTGACTGAACATGTGATAATGATCAAGGGCTGCTAAGGATAGGTAGACATTTCTACCGATCATTGTAGCGAGGGATTTCAAGTGTTTGAAAGACAATGGTGCCGATTACCTGTAAAATTGAGGGATTGTGGGGATACCAAGACAGACATACCGATCATCGTATCAAGGGCTTGTGAGGATAGAAAGATAGATGTGCCGATCATTGTATCTAGTGCTTACTAAGGTGGTGGTAAGACGGACCTCTTATCCTAGGTGAAAGGATACCCTTCTCTTTGGGATAAATTAATTGTTATACTTTTACATTTCCGCTACAGTTTGTTTTATAAAGGGAATTGTATTGTTTCCTTTCTTCATTTTATATTGATTTTTAATTGTTTCAATTATAATTATACTGTTACATGTTGTAACGATATTTTCGATATGCTTTATGGTAATAACATCCTATGGTAATGACTTTGCTTTCCATCAGCCTGACAACCTAGGGTAATGAATTTGTTTTCCATTGGCTTGAAAACCTACGGTAATGACTTTTTTTCCATCAGCTTGACAACCTATGGTAATGACATTGTTTTCCATTAGCTTGAGAACCTAGATTAATGACTTTGTTTTCCATCAGCTTGACATCCTATGATAATGAATTTGTGTTCCATTGGCTTGACGACCTATGGTAATTACATTGTCTTCCATAGGCTTGACAACCAATGGTAATGAATTTATTTTCCATCGGTCTCACAACCGATCATATTCTTTCTCCTAGTACACTTATATTTTCTTTCACTATGTTAATACTATTAAACCAACAATTTCCTTACAATCTCCGACAGGTACATTCTTTGCTTACTTTGTATTGTTTTTCTTACTTTTTATTGTTTCTCGTTTTTTTAAAAAAACCCTTTAAATCCAATCCGTTGATTTTTTTCTCTTCCAATCTCAACTGTAGAAGATCAACAGTCATCCTTTTTTAACCTATAAATAGAACCCCCCTTCCCAAACCCACACCATATTTTCAGATCTTGTGGCAAAGCTCTTCTTCTTTGCATTAAGACTTCGTATGATCTTCTCTTTTCCGCATCTATTTGTCTCAGTACTCTGCCAACACTCCTGTTGAAATTTCTTCAAAAACATTTTCAGAGAAAGACTTATTTAGAGAAAAGTTAGTTTCTCGGGACTTCTTTGACACATATGATTCAACAATCAGGAGGATTATTTTTTTTCAAGGCTGGGAACATATTTGTGTTAAAAAACTGGTATCTCAAGATCTGATTCTTGTTGAAGAATATAGTCAGTTCTATAAAACCGTTTATTTTGAAAAAAAATATGATGATCAACTTTACTGTCTATGATAGAAAAATCTCAATGTCTGTGAAAAAAGCAGCCCAGTTTCTAAATGTCTCAATAGAAGGTGATTCTTTTTTTCCATCTCATAAACATTCAGAGGAAGTTGGTATGTTTAATAAAGAAAGTGCTGAAAAGTTGTTATTTATTATAAATGAAGAGATGTGAAAAGTAGCTCATTTATCTCCAGATAACAGGTTTATGGTGCTTTGGATGCAAGGTTTTCTTATCCCAAGGAAAGGGGATAGATAAACTCTTAAAGTCTCTAATAATTTTATGCTAGACTATCTTGTAAACATTATAAAGGTAAATATAATGGGATACATTTTTGAAACAGTCAAGAATGTAAAGTCAGGAGCGATCAACTCCCTTTTGATTATGTATTTCTCTATTCTTACAAAGTTCGTTCTTGAGAGCTTGAATTTTTTTAATATTTATTTCAAATGGAAATTGAAAGAGTTGAATCCTTCTTGGATAAGTAAGAATAAGTTGAATAAGTTGTATGTTTGTTTCAATGAAAACTCTTTTATTTTTTTCAAATATGTAGAAGCTGAATCGGCACTAAATCAATTGGCACCAAATCAATCAACACCTTTTCCAATTGAAGATAATCCAACTGTTGTTCCTCCTTAAAATTTAGATCCGCAAACCAGTTCTATGCCAATGAAGAAACCTAAATACAAAAAAGGCGGTTGTGTCCAAGTGGAGGAAAGATAGAGAACAATGAAAAGAACATGATCCTATGTTCGGTCTTTATCTATCTGAAGATTTTTCTAAGAGGATAAGGGTAGAGGATAACATTCATGATGAAAAGAAAAAAAGACTCTTTTGAAAAGGAAAGATCAAGATTTTGATGTTTCTAAAATTATGAAAATGGTTGAGAAAGCTAATGCTCAACTAATGGAAGAAGTGCATCAAGAACCTATCGTACAGATTATTCTAGAGAAAGTGAAAGGGATTTTTTTTTTAAAATAAGTACAGGATGTTGAAGAAGAGGACGAAGATTTTCTTTTGGAATTCATTCAGAGTTCAAAAAAGAGTAGATAAGAAGATTTTCAAAAGCAAAGTGAAGTTATTAAACAGGTTCCTCATGCTCACCAAGCACCAGCTAAATCTCTTGAAACTCTAGATATAATTCCTTCCCAGGTAAAGCAAGGATCTAAATCTTCTCATACCGAAAAAGTAATCGTTATTTGTGAAAAATTAGAAGAAGAATTAATGGAGAAAAAAGCAAAAGGAAAATATCTAGTTGAAGACTCAAGTCGATCAAATGAATTGGATTTTTATGATGAGGACAATGATTCAGAGCACACAATTTCTTTCTAGAATGGTGATTACATTGTTCATGTTTAGAGAAGGATATATAAGAACATTACTTATTTTCATAGAGTTAAAGGGAAATTTTATTTCATCACTATCAATCAAAGGAAGAAGTTTGGTTCTATATGAGAACTAAGAAAGTGAGTATTGTAAATTGAAGGCAATTTAAAAATAATATCTAAAACTTATGCTGCACATAAGAAGGCTTGCAATAGAATGACCAAGTGGTCATACAAAATATAAAGTTAAGTGAATGATCATGAAATATCAATTGAATACTTAAGGAGGCTTTCAAATGATATTTCTATTTCATTCAATATGCTTAATAAAGAAACCATTGAAAGGCTAAATCAGATGTCAACTACTCATGAAGCTGATATTCCTTCAAAAAAAGAGCTGAAAGAGAGAATGAATGCTTTCCAGACTGAGTTTTTGAAGGTTTCATCTTTCAAATAAGAAATAGTTTTGTTGAAGAAGAAAAATTCCGAATTATCTAAATAAAAGAAGAATTTTCATGATAGAATTGATACTCTTCAAGAAGTTATCAGAGTTCATGAAGAGACTATCAAGAATCAGGATCATCTTTTTGCCGATCAACAAGAGCTTCTCAAGTCTCAGGGTGATTCTATCTCTGAAGACAATAATGAAATCAAAAAGATGAAAGTTGTTCTTCATGAGATGATCAACAAAGAAAAGGAAAGAGAAAACAAATGAGTGTTGTTGTATCTTTCCTTGTTAATTTATATAATTCTATAGACTTTTATTATCTCAATGGGATTTATGTTAACTTTCCCATTACCTTGAATTTATTTTCTCTAACTCTTTCAGGAAACTCAAGATTACCCCATTATTTTTGTAAATCACAAAGGGGGAGAATGTTTTATAAGGGGATAATGTTTTAATCAAATACTTTTAAATTAAGGAAAATTTAGGAATACAATCTTTATGAAAGTACATACCTAAGGGGGAGCTAGTTGTATTCAATTTTTTATTCAGAAGAGTTTCCAATATCTCAGGGGGAGATAAGTATTTATTTTTGTTTTTAATTTATGTTTTGTGCTTTCCAAAAAGGGGGAGATTGTTGAGTCAAATGTTCTCTTTTGCCTTTTATGTCTTGTTTTGGAAACCAAAAATGTATTCATATAAACATATTGTACTAACTCAATAAATCGTACTGACTATATCATTCATACTAACTCTGTCAATCATACTAACTAAATCGTATAGACTATTTCAATCGTACAGACTTTGGCAATCATACGGACTTTTGTGCATCATACTCACTTTGTATCATATCAATACATTACACTAAGTACTACTTATATTACTAATATTTTTATCACATGCTTGTTTTTATTCATTATCAACACATGTTAATTGTACCTATGTTTACATCTTCATATATCCTTTGTTTTAACAAAAACGATGTCGTGGAGTTAGTTATAAAGTATTCAAAAAAATTTCATGTTTTCTATTTCAATATGACCATTATAATGCCATGAGTCCAAGTCCCTCTTAGTTTTCTAGGGAAATATTACCATTAGAAGAAATGTGACCTTTGGAACTTAAGGCCTATAAATAAGAGGTCATTTGAAGTTGAGAAGAACAACTGAGATACTTTGATCATTTTTTCTACTATCAAGTACTAGAGAGAGATGATGTGACTTCTCTCTTGCTTCATGTGAAAGCCTTGATATTAAAAAATGTGAACGGATCGTTCATAGTTTTTGTATTTCAATAAGTGAATTGTTTTGCTTTGTGTGACCAATCATGTGATAACGATCAAGGGATGCTGAGGATAGGCAGACGATGCTAACGATCTTCATATCGAATGATTTCAAGTGTTTTTAAGAGAGAGGTGCTGATTACCTGCAAAATTGAGGGCTTGCAGGGACAGTAAGACAGACGTACCGATAATTATATCAAGGGATTGTGGGGATAGCAAGACAGATGTGCCAGTCATCTTATCGAGGGCTTACCATGTCGGTGGTAAGATAAACCTCTTATCCTAGGTGAAAGGATACCCTTCTGTTTGGGTGAAAAGAATTGTAATACTTTTACATTTTTGCTGCTGTTTGTTTTAGAAAGGGAATTGTATTGTTTACTTTCTTTATTTCATATTAATTTGTAATTGTTTCAATTACAATTATACTATTACAAATTGTATCGATAGATTCTATACACTTTATGGTAGAATCTTTCACTATTGTGTTACTCTGATTATTGTATTCATTTGGAATACAATTTATTTACTTTTCTTATAGTATTACATCATATCATACCTTTATATCCAAGTCAATTGTGTTCAATTGTATTTGTTGTGAATTTTATTCATTTAAGATCATTTAAACTAATTTTCTTAACTGTTTAAACACAATGTTTTTAAACCTACAATTCCCCCCTCTCTTGTATTATTCCATCTAATATACATATACATCTATATATGGATCCAACACATACCTCTTCAATGATAGACAATTATAATTTTCTATAAATTTTATATTTTCATAAAATTATTACTTATGGATGATTCCTGAAATTCTCTCCCTTAATGGATAAAATTCATATTCACTTTATAAAAAGTTATATATTTATAAAATATGATTCTTAATACAAATTATTGATAATAAACAATTATAATAACTTCCAATTTGTTATTTAGTCTTGATAGCATGATCATATCTATCTGTTCCCCACCATAATACATGGATCACCAATAATTCTCTACATATAATGAACAAATAATATATATGGGAATAAGGTGGAATCTCTTTAATCCTTATTGAGAGAAATGATTTTGAGAATTTATTCTCTACTAAGATAGTTCTTTCTTTCCAGCTACATGTTTGGGTGATATATTAATGATTTCACTCCACATTTTCTAATTAATACTCTTGGAAAACATG
Organism: Viscum album; assembly: GCA_963277665.1. Lineage (NCBI taxonomy): Eukaryota > Viridiplantae > Streptophyta > Magnoliopsida > Santalales > Viscaceae > Viscum > Viscum album. The sequence continues at coordinate 1,323,546,877 of OY728138.1, forward strand.
GTTTCCTTTATATTATTAGTGGATTTTTTTATTGGACTATCCTCTTTACAATATCCAAAAAAGAAGATGCATCTTATAATTCTTGTTGTATCTTCTTCAAAATATCCATTTGAGCTGGCAGGATGGAAAAATAATTCTTTCATATATAACTAGATATCGTTCACCATTCACACAACACTTTTGAAATTCTTGGGTTTTCATTTATTGAAAACATATCAGGAAATTTTAATTCTTCATTTGGACTTACTCATTTTCATTTATCACTATCACTCACTTATTATTCTTCTACTTTTTATGATCCTTATAATTGATATGATTATATAATAATATATTCTTTATAAATGTGGTTATCTTGTTTCCACGTGGCTTATAAGATATGCTTTTCACCCAAAATGACCTCTTTTTATTATTTTGGATTGTTCTTACATTAATCTCTTATTTGATTCCTTTTATAAAAACACGCATAGATTATTTTTAGAAGTCCATATTTTTTCATATTCATCCACAAAATAAGTGGACCTTCCATTTCAGGGAAACATTATTATTAGATTTATTAGGTTTAATTTTTTCAACTGAATACTTTTTCTCAGGAACCAAATAAGAGTCTACTTTATTAGTGATCGTTTTTTTGGAATTTTTTAGCTTCTATAAAATTTCATTAATATCTAAAATATGTTATAAATACACATATTATTTTTATTCTTTTTTATTATTTTTCTCAAATCATCATTTCCCCCATTTGACATAGTATTCCTTTATCTTCCATGAGATTTTATTTTTTTCTAACAAGAAATATACATTTTTCCAAACCTTCCACATCTCCAATCGAATCCAACCATCCTTTTCCTTTTTTTTAAAATAAAATTCTGAGTATATTTGATAAGTTGTTTTTATTATATCCTTGTATCAATTATTTTGAATATTTAGTAGGAATTACTCCTCTTACAATTTCATTCATCCAACCTAGATATAGTGGTTGGTTTATAATTAATATTATCAACATATGTAAACTAATATCTGGAATATAATAATTCCAAAATCAAAGGGTACCCTGATTGGATCTTGAAATAGTTTTATCATCAAATGTTCACAATCGCTTATTTCTAATGAATAGAGCTGTTTTAAAAATATACTACTTAGAAACATATATAGTTGAAGATCTAATCATAGTTTGTTGTGGAGACCCAACATAGGTTATTTCATGATTTTTCAAACTGAATCCAAATTAATGAGATTTCCAATATGGATATTTTTCTCATCCTCCTATGATTTTATTTGGTCATAAAACTCTTTTTGATCTTCTAAACCAAGTTCTAAATATATTCATACATTTTAATATTCACTTATAATATATTTTTAAGATATTTTTTCATTTAATCCTTGAATTCAAACTGTTCATTCATGATATTAATAATATTTACATAACCCACCTAACTAGGGCCCCGCCTAAGCTAAAAGTAAGGTTATAGTCCCCCCTCCCAAACAAGAAACTAATAGGTCGTGGGATGGGGACTGGCACTGAGTAGAAATATAATAGATAATATGGGAAGCCAAAACTATATCCACTTGTAATGAATATATAATTTACATGCATAATATAAATAGTATCATGAGATATATATTTAAATATTCAAATGAAATAAGAAAGAAAATTATATATGAGACCTTAAGTACAAACACATACATATGTGTCATTAGGTCTCATCATCACTATGAATACTCTTGTATTGATATCAAGATACAATGACCACTACCACATCATGAATAAATATGATTTACCAAGAATCACTATGCGTCATTAGGTCTCAACTTCAAACAACCTGCATAATTTAAAGACCCGTAAAAATCAAGGAAATTTCTTTATTAATTTTTTTTTGGAATTTTACAAGAACTCAATTTTTGACAGCACCTGATTCTGAGGCCCGGTGTGCCCGGAATCATTTTCCAAAGTTTGGCTCGGGTACGTTCAGTGAACGAACGAGCGGGTTTTTCTAACTTTTGAATCGGTGCTCAGAATCGGATTCTGAGGGCACCGATGGAATCACAACGCCGGTATTTGCTTAAAAACGCCTTTTCCGGAGTTGTATTTGCTCGGGTGTGGTGTTTAATTTTTGGGGTTAAGTTAAGAAATAAAATGAAAGTGGTGCGACACTTTATTTTATTTCACTTAAAGCCATTTAAATCCACTTAAGCTAGGTTAAGAGGATAAGGTGGGACCCACGATATCCTACCCACATGGTAGGATATTTGTGGGGAGGGGCCCGCATGACCCCCACCGTTTCTTCCCCTCTATGTAACGCACCTGCAAAAACCTCTTTTAAATAAAGTCAACTGGTGCATTTTTTTAATTTCTTAACGCCCCTATTAATTGGGCAGTTAAGTCATTACCATTAATTCATCAAATTAATGGTTCGTTTCTTAACTTTGAATTTCTAATCGTTGGCATGGGAATAAAATAAGACCAACGCTTTTTTTAGGGGATTCTTGTTGAGAGGATTTGGAGAAACTCTAAAGCTTGAAGATCTTCATCCTCCTTCGCGAAGAATGCGAAGAACATGAAGAATGCATCATCGCTGACGAAGAATGCCAGCCTCCGACGAAGGGCGACAAAGAGCGCAGAACCCTCGGAGATCAACGACACGACGCCGTGTACCGTGACACTAACGATTCTTCTTCCGCGACGTTCCTTCCTTGCGACAATCTTCGATCAACAACCGATTGAGGTAGGGGGTTGCGGCTCTTTTAATTATTTGTGAATTATATCCTCAACATGGGATTAAATGGTGAAATTAAATCAGTGTGATTTTAATCCTCGGAGTTTGTCTATGCAACGCCGTGTACCGCGACAACAGTGATACCCCTTCCGCAACGCGACGATCCTCTTCTTCCATGACGGTTAATTCCGCGACGAACTCACGTTCGACGACAACGTTGAGGAAGGGGTTTTTGTTCATTTTAATTTATGTGATTATATCTGCGGTTTGTTTAAATATTTGTCGGATAACCTTTTAAAACCGCTAATATGGAGGGTTTGGACCAACAAACATGTCTGAACCCACCATCTCTTCGTTCTTGGTGAGCGGATTGGTGGGAGATGACAAAGTAAGATTCACGGGCGATGTGAGGTCCTCGTAGTGAAGGACGAACCCCGGGAGGGCCATTGGCGGAGACGACTCGCAATTCCGACCACCGAAACTCGTCCGGTGGTCCGCGGAGTAGCCCGCCGGCGTGCCGCGGCTCATGCCGCGGCGGCAGGATGCGGTCACGCGACTGCGCAGGACCGGAGGGGGATGGGACGCGGCAGCCGGCCATGCCCGCTGGAAGGGCGGCCCCATGCGGGGCCGTGACTCCTTCACGCTGGGGCAGCGCGCCCCCTACTTCGCTCGGCCATAACGGCCGAGCCGACCCGTTGGCCACCCGGCCAGTGCCAGCCGGGTCACGCCCAGGCCAGGCCGGGCCACGACGGCCGGGCCGGGTCACGCCATTCGGGTCGGTCCAGGCCCAGACCCCCCGTTTTCGGATCTCTTTCTGTCTTTTGCCTATATCTTGGGCTACAGACCTTTGATCGATGCACCGTCAGTGGCGATGTGATCCTTGGATCAAGAAGGTTGTTTTGACATATTACACTCAAGGTTTTAGAATACTTTTCGTTCGGACGGGTTGGTTCGTACACAAAACCAACCGGGCCCTCGGAGCGGAAACGCTTATAACTTGAGCTCTGGACGTCCGATTGTCGTGACATCGACTTCGATGGATTACACATAGTGAGACAGATATCTTGGATTACTCTGCCCGAGGTTTGGATGCAGGTGGAGTATGGTCGGGTTGGTTTTGACTTAAAACCCAACCGGACCCCCGGGATGAAAAATCCAATAACTCTCAGACCGGGCGTCCGATTGACGTGCCGTCTGCGACGTTGAGTTCCTGTTGACGATATGGAACTTTTGGATACATCAACTCCGGACTGTGTGTCAGTTGATGTATCAGCCTCTTGGCTCGTGGAGCTGACCCTCCTGAATGAGATTGCTGTGTGTGGAAACCCTAGAGCTGGTTGCGACTACGACGACGACGACGACTGTACAAAGATCCTCAGTGGATTCGACGGTGACGACTACAACACTCAGAAATCCTACGTGGATCAGTGCTACCGATCCTATGTGGGTCCAATCCTATGTGAGACAGCGCTCAGCGGTCCTGTGTGGGCCAGCGCCTATAGATCCTGTGTGGGTCTGATCCTGTGTGGGTCTTTGCGGGGGTTAGTTACCTATCGATCCTTTGTGGGTCAAATCCTTTGTGGGTCATTGCGGGGGTTCGTTACCTATCTATCCTATGTAGTTCAGATCCATTGTGGGTCATTTCGAGGGTTAGTACCTTTTAATCCTTTGTGGGTCCAACGGCTTAGATGAATCAGTGGATATATCTGATCATCTCTACCATCATACGAAGAAGTATACCTATGTAAGCTGAATCTTGTTGTGCATTCCATTGTGGATTGTGTTGTGCTATCCTGTGTGGATTATGTTTTGCTTTCCTGTGTGGACTGGGTTGTGTTTTCCAATGTGTACTGGGTTGTACTTGGGCTCGGAAGTTGGAGCGTACTAGAATGGATGACATAGGTATATGTATGGGCAAATACCTAAGCAGTGTCGAATGTTACTTCGTGATTGTATCATTCCTTTTTGGATTCTGGGAGACCTTCGGGGGTCTCAGGGTCCCTACTGATTAGCTTATACCCACCCCTGCACGGGCTATGCCCGCACTATGTTGTGTTGGTTGCAGACGAAGGACATCGCTGATCGCGGTTGAGGCATGTGAAGCAGGTCGGTACCCGGAGGTGGACCACTAGGCAGGACATACTCGGAGCGGACGGCTGGACCCGAGGAGCTGTGGAGGATATCTGTACTCACCCTTCAGGTGGGACTTCTAGTGGACGACTCGACGTTGCGGCTTTACTTTCAGTTGCTGTTTTCCCTTTCCAGTTGTACTTTATTTTCAGTTTGGGTTTGTATACTGGCCCACTTACTTTTCCACACTTACTATTGTACTTAGTGTGTTTAATGTTTACATCTACTGATTGCTTGCTCTGTGGTGTTTGTTTACTTTACAAAGGCAATGCCTTCCCTTTTTTTTACTGGGAATTATGCCTTGGTGCAAGTCTCCAGCCCCTAGCCTATGGAAGGTGGGCTTGGGGTAGTCACGGAACGGGCCCCGAGGACAGGTCCTGACACATAACCTCTACTTCAATCAAGACATTATTCAAACTCTATGTAGAATGCACACACACAACATTTTCGGGAATAAATACCATATAGCGGTGAGTATATACATATTCTATATGGAAACATGAGAACAAAAAGGAAAACACAAAATACCATGTTGAATCAAATATCCCAATTTAAGAGAGAGTCTACTTGGAAGAAAAAAAGAAACCATATATGATCAATAACTAGAAGTCTTAGGGACACAATTAAGTCGTATTCTTATTATCTCTAATACATGGCCCGAAGGCCTTTATTTTTATTGATTTTAAATAACCCCCCATTTAAGTGATGAGGGGGAACCCTTACAAGGCCTGTACCCTGAAAGAGTACAAGGCTCGTAGGATTAGGAGATTACATGACTCGTAGGTCTTTGGGAATTCAACCAGACTATCTACAAGGAACAAACCCGCCCCAACATCAGTATCATGATAGTAGCTATCCACCTTCGCATGGTCGTTTAGCTAGGCTTACTTTACAAATGCAGGCTAGTCCTGATGGCATAGTCATACCCTATCATTCTAAAAAATCCATTTGGCTCTGCTCATATGACTTCACCTCCTCAGAATCACCTTCTAGGGCTGCTTATTTTTTTGTAGTGTGTCTGGGGAAACTACATGTGGCCCGAAGGCCTTGAGGAGGCCTGAAGGCCTTAAATATGGCTTGGAAACCATGCTGACCTAATGTCCTGACTATCCCAAAAGCCTTAAGTATTCCAATCCAAAACCGGTGGCCCAAGGTGAATAGTTCCAGCTACTACAGTACCCAAAAATACCTGCTACAGTTCCTTCTATAGTGGCGCATAGTGTATAGTTCTACTACAATACCAGTATAGTGTAAATTTTTTTTAGGAAGGTTACATTGACTGGTTTCCCAATCCATGCTGGAAGAAATTATTTAAATAAAAATCTTACAATGAGTTCACGAGGGGAAATGAGCTCACACCATCTGAAAACAAGAAGGCAGCCAAATAGAAATACATCTTTAAAGAACCTCGTATATAAAATCAAAAGCCTCTTGGAAATTAAAACTGCACATTTATCCAGCAGCTTCTAGGTGAATACAAACAAAGAGGTGCATGAAAACATAGAAGATATGGATCTGCAATCTATTTTCAACATATGAATCTCATAGAAGATTGATTATTAGAGCAGCTGAGAGTTAAAGTGTTAGAAAACCAGAAAAGTAACGGCTCAAAGGGGGCCGAATGAAAGAAACACATTGCAGCATATAAGTGGATCAGACTAAAACAGCCAAATTGCATCATCTTGCTGAAATGAAAATCACTACAAAAACCCAAAATCTGAATTCAAACAGGCAGCATAGCTCTATCATGGAGGCAAAACTAGTGTTGTAGTAGCAAGATATTAGAAAGAAGCACCAAAACCCAGAAAATTTCATGTTGCATATTCAGAATCTCGCACCAATGTAGATTATGAGTTAGAAAATGATCAAGCATATTAAGGAGAATGCATATACATCTTCATCCTCTAGTTAAATATGAAATGTTTTACTCTAAGGTGTTGATCAGCAGATATAACACCTTGTTGAAGTTTTTGGTCGGCCAATTCTTGTTGTATTTACAAATGTGTATTCCAGTCCTTAATATCATCCTCTGTGAAGTGGTGTGAAAAGTAGTATAAAACAAGATTTGGGTTATCAGTTAGAGAATTTTCCTGAGGTGGTTCAACAGTATTTTCTTGGGAAGGTTCAGTAAGAACCTTCCTGGAAGCATCAATCGACTGAGTAACAATAGTTCTTTCCGTCTGAGAATAATCCCTACATTTTCTAGTTTTTTTTGGATTCAGAGTGATGAATCCATCATCATCCACCATGGCCTTTTTTCCTTTCCTAGCCATAGTTTTCAAATAGGACTCCTCAATTTGGCCTGAATGATCATCTTCCTCAATTGAGGAGTCACCCGAGTCTGAAACCTCAACTTATTTCTTGCTTCCATCCTCTAGAGTCTGAATTTGATTTCCCTATTCCTCAAAAATGGGTGGATCGGGGCAATTTCCCTCCATTTGGGTTGAGTGAGAGGACACAAGTTGGTTAGAATTTTCTTCCTTGAGAGAAGGAATATTGGCAGTGATTTCAAGGACAACATTAACATAATATGAGATTTGATTATCAGGTTCTTTGGTATTATCCAATCCTAAGATATTTTCAGAGCATTCCTTTTTAGAGGATCTAGAGGATCTAGCAATGTCTTTGTGTCTAACATTACCCTTTTCAATCCAAGTGGGTTTCCAGCTTTTAGCATAATCCTAACTTTTACCACAATTATTTGTAATATGACCAAGTCTAAAGCAATTGTGACAATAATCAGGTAGTTTTTCATATAAGACCTCTTGATAGAAGCCAAACACACCTCTTTGAATCCATAAGTGTTAAGGAAACTATTGTGAGACTTCAATTTCGATGTAAATTATTTCTATTGAGGGTTTGGAAAGAATTCTTGTATATGAATACAACTTCAAAGGGGAGCCAATGATGTTGGAAATAGGAAACAATGCAGCCTGATTGAATAGGTGAAGGGGTAGCTCAAGAAAACCTACCCATATAGGTACAACGGGTGATTCTGAATGAGGATCGAACTCTGGATTCCATTTATGAACTTTCGTAAGGAAACCACCAAAATACCATGAGCGCTTAACCCACAACCTGTAATAATCATCTGCAGTGTCGAATCTAATCAAGAAATGGGAGGGGTTTAGGAGACCAATGTGGAATCCTGAAAATCCTATAGCTTCAAGCGAAGATCTAAATAACTTCATTGAAGGGCGACGATTCAAGAACTTCCCTACAAGCACAAATCGTAGACCCGATGCAAGAAAATTTACCTCTTCTATTAAAAAGGATACGACTGATTGCCCGTAGTGAGGAATGAATTTAGGTTTGATCTGGATTTCATGCACCGTGGTGGTCTTCGAAGATACAACGTCAACTTCTCTCCCCACCACCACATCTGCAAAAGATCGAAGATCTGCATTAGGGTTTTCTTTTCGAGTCAGGTTTTGCCCTTGCGCGCACCGAGTCTCCATCCCTATTTATTATGATGATAAGCACACAAAAATCCATGTACAATGTACAATGCTACTACATATTTAGGGAAACCCTATGGTTTGATGACAAGTAACAGGTATTAATATTGATCACAAAGATTATTGTATCCATCTACCGTACATATTTTAGAAACCATTAAATGTATCCAGTTTATTTTATAGTATTTATTATCATATGAGTGGGAACTATACCCACTAGTCCATCAATACTCTACCATTGATCTGTACACAAAACAACACATGCTAAAAAATTGTATAATATGACATGAATTATAGTGGAGTACCCACACATTATTGTAAGACACCTCATTTGAGGGATTACTAACCCGAGTGGAAGACCCTTACCATTTTTGAGCTGTTAGAAAAGGGAGTATTGAATCAACATATAAAGGACCCACACCCTAGGGGTATACGGGGGATTACTGAACCTATCTATAAAAAGTAATGGGGGACCAATGCCTTGATGAATGAAATTTTCTATGGGAGAACCAACCCCAATATCACTTTAATGTTCACACTTGAATTCCATCCTTAGTCCTATAGTGCTATATCATATATCTACCTATACCACCTCACAAATGGCCTTATATAGATTTATAAACCACACCATAACAATCTACATAAATAAATACTTTGTATTGGATATTCATTTACTAAAATAGATAATCATGTGAAAATAATTCTGTTTATCATATCAAACAAATGAGATGTTATATGGTAAGACCCATGGGTCATGACATGATTTGGATATAGGTACTTTATATTTCACTAGAGTCATTTGCCTCAATGCCATGATCACTGTGCTGAAGATAGATCAGCAATATGACACCATGGTAAGAACATATAACTGAGAAAATGATATTTAGTAATAATGATATTATTATTATTATTATTATTATTATGAAACAGTTTTATATATAATAATGGGGGGGGGGACTTAAACATATCTCCCACCACGAAGCACACCACTTCCCTATCTCCAATCAATTTAGACCATTTTTAATTGTATTTATTTTTTCATTTTATTATTATTATATATTTCATATTTTTGTGGATTCTATTTTTTATTTTAAATTAATTAATAAATATTATGGGTTCATACACTCACTTTCATTTGTTCCACCATTCAATTTAGAGACCGAAATTTTCCTGATGTTTTTGTTTACTTCTCCTGCACCTATATGCTACACCGCCATGAGCCCTCCTACCCTTTAACTGATCACCTACCTCACGTTAAGCACATGTTTTTACCTTCTCATCACACCATCTCACCATGCAGCCTCACCTAAGCTGACACATATCGCATCATTGGGTCACCACATAGCCTTTGCTACTGGCTCGAGTTAACATCACCTCCACCCACCCACCACTATCACTCACTTCTAGGGTGAGAGGCCCTTCATTAGAATGTCGAAGATATAGAGTGATAGATATATGAGAGATTAATATAATAGAAGAGAGTAAGGTAACAGGTTGAGAAAAACAGAATATTAAGAGAGATATAAAGTGAGGCTAATATCAAGTCTTCAATCATTTCTATTTATTAAAATAAATCACACCATCACTAGGAATAATATTTTTGAGTTTATCCATCAAACCAAAATAATAGCAAAAAAACATGGTTAGGGAATTAAATGTGGGGATTGATAATCCCAATAGTGTGATATAATTTAATAGAGGTATAAACCATGAAGAAATCATCTATAAAGAAGGGGTTCCAATTCATCAATTCCAATAATAATTCATAATGAATAGAGCATGAAAATGTTATAGACCTACCTCATGGTGAATCATTGATAATTTAATCTATCATTGGTTTCATGATTCTTTTCTTCAGTGTCACATGATCTGATCATTGAGGTCATCACATTTCCATCCACACTATCTATATACTCTATACTTTCCAGCAATAAAATCATCTCATTTCTGTAGATATCCCATAGATATCAAATTATATTGTGACTCCCATAGAGGAGAAACATACTGAAATATTTATAGTACAAGGATATAGGGTTATTAAAAAACTCACCAATTAATTAAATAAATAAAATAAATTCGCTAAAAATAATAATTAATTTACCCATAGTGGAAAACATCTAAGAGACCTAATATGTGCTAATGTTATACTCCCCCAATAGTAAATTCTCCATACTAAATAAAAACACAATCTCAGTCTTCTAATCCAATACCATATTTGAGAAATATAAAAATTTACTCATAATTATGCATGTTCAGAAGTTATATAAATTTTTATGCTTAATAAATTTTTATCAAGGCCCACCACAATCACAATTCTACTTTGGCACAACCTGGGGTTAAACACAACCACCTAGAAATAATGAAATCATCAGGCAATTTTTGGTGTTTTTCATCTTGGGTAAATTTATAATTGTATCCTAGGTTGGGTCCTATAATCCAAACTCAAAATTGAGATAAGTATCACTCAGAAAAAACCCATATCTGTACATCCTCCCCACCTTAATACCATTCCCATATGAAAGAGTAAGAAAGTGTAGTTGTTAAAAATTGATGTTCATGAAATAACCTCATTTGGAAAACATGTGTCTATTTCTCTAACATCATTCACCTCTGAATGATCAAGCTCTATAGAAGAATTAGAACAAAATTTCCTAGTAAAGGAACTATCATCATTCATTCAAAAGGATGTCGGGTATATAAACATCAAAGTAATAACTAAATGGATACCTAAATTCACTTGAAGTTTGTATTTCCATGACTCATCACTAAAACAAATCCTCATATAATGACTTCATATCATATAAAATGTAAAAACCCATGAACTATTAACAATCATTCCAAAACATTGTTCAGAATCAAGGTTATGATTTGTGGGAGTGATTCATTCCCCACCTTTAAATATAATTCTAGATATTTTTAATGGAGGTGAAACCATTAATGAGACATGAATCCTTGAAAATTTTATGAAAAATCTATACTTCCAATATAAGTTATACAATTAAATAAGCTCATTTGGTCCCATGTCATCTCCTTCGATATCTTTTCCTAGTAAGGAACATGCAAAAGTATTATAGATAGCAACCCCAAATGCATTATAGGATTTATTCTCAACATCCATAGTAATAGGAATACTTCATCCACATATCTATCTAAAATAGGTTCTATATTCAACATGGAAGATAGTCTAGTTATGTTTTCATCACCATTCCATGAAATCTAATGATAAGCACCACATACTCTACACAAACGTAATTTAACTGCCCAATATTACACCACTTCCCATTTGGTGGTGCAACCACTATTACAAATCATCCCATTAACATCACTAGTAAATGGGATTTATTAGAGCTATGGAAGCATTGATAATTTGAGCGATGTTAGCGGTTTGAATTAAACACTTCTCATAAAAATTGTTGATAAATTTCCCCTTTAACTGTGATAAAAAACCAATGATAAAGGGGGCCTTTATATGTGGTTTTTTAGTATGGATAAAGAGGGTGTTTATCATCATTTTTGAGTACTATAAAAAGACCCATTTTTTAGCTCCCTTTCTGGAACTATTAAAGACCCCCATTATCAGGGGATAAAGATGTGATATATGACCCAATGATAAAGGGGGTATTTTCTTCATTCTCCAATATTATATTTGGGCCTCACACCCCCACCTCTATTGGTGTCCCCCTACAAGCACTTTAGATAAACCCACCATCCCACACTCACCCATTATTTATGTGATTTTTGAACCTGAGACCTCTAGCTTATACACCAATTCCTTTTCTACTCCCCTATATTTTTTTGTTTTACATTTTATGATATATCAATATATTCATATATATATTTCATTATATTTTGTAGCCATATATATATATATATATTCATATATATGGTTATATATATGTTTATATATATATATTCTACAATACATATATAAAATATGTTTTTTCTGTATATGTGTATTTATAAATACATAAAAACATGTGCAAAAACACACAATCACATATAAATATATATTTCTCTCTCTGTGTGTGAATCTATAAATATAATTATGCATGTATATATTTATCTACACATATTATATATTAGTATATATATATATATGTTATAATATATTGATATATATATGATTTTAAATACACACACACACATATATATATATATATACATTATATATACCATAGTTTAATAGGTATATAAATATTCATACATATTTTTTTCAGTAAAATGGATATTAGTTTTTATTTTAATAATATTAATATATTTAGAAATGTATTTTATATTTAAATTTGTTTACGTATTAATTTATAAAATTAATTTTTTTTGAATATATAAAAAATGTGTACATATTGTTATATATTTGATTATAAATAAGAGTTAAATATGAAAAATTAAAAAAAATCAAATAATAATACCAATATAAATCTAATTCCCAAAAATAAATTCATTCCCCACTGAAAAAGGGAATAAACCCCCCCTTAAACAATATAGAAATTCCATCGAATGTTAACAAATTGGGGTACCCCGACTAAAAACACGTTTTTGGAGAAATTATGGGTCTTTTTTTCTTTGAAAATAAGTGATTGGGTCCACATGGTTTCTTGGGAATAGATCCTGTTGCGAGATTTGATTTAATGTGTGGTAGATCCCAAACATATATTCAGATTAAAAGTAATGAGTGTTTGAGGTTTGAGTTAGGTTTTCAAAATATTTTTCATTCTTATTGATTTATTTAATTTTTTAATCTTAAAATTTAATTAAATGACTATTAATCAATAATAAAAATATAATTATTAATTAAATAAATAAAAAATATATATAATTCATTTTCACTAAATATATTATATATTATGTGAAAATACATTTTTATCCTTATCTAAAACTTTTTTAAAAATATATATTATATTTATGTCAATATAAATATATTTATATATTTATATATTATTTATAAAGAAATATAATTTATTAAATATACCCATTATCAGATCTATTAGAAAATCACTAAAAAAAGGGGTCTTTATCAACATCCTCTAATAAAGTGATGACAAAGACGCCCTATTAGTGGTTTTTACAAGAAATGATAAAACCCCCCTTTTATCAGCATTTTTTAGCACTGTTAATGACCCAAATTAATTGCACTATAAAAAATCATTCTAAAATTCCCTCCTTAAAAATGCATTTTCAAGAGCTTCAAAATGGGGTTTTTAACAGTGCATTTATATAGCATTTTTAAATTCGTTTCCATCGATAAAACCCGTTTTTAGTAGTCTCTCGACTACAATCTAAAGCAAAAAATATTGATTATTTAAAATTTCCTTCTCTGTTAGTTTCAAAACCCAAGATAAAACATTCCCAAGAGACCAAAATCCATAACCTCTTGTTAAATCATCTTCTTACAATGCATAGAAAGAGATACTATAAAAATGGGAAAACCTTTAAAAATCCATAAAATGTGCCACAATAAGGATCATGTTTCACAAGGGATGTCCACAAAAGGGATTTATATCTCAATATTCACAATGAAAATAAATGTAGAACCATTATATACTTGGGAAAGGGTGTGATGTTATCCCCATCATCATGAAAACCTATCAATTTCATCACCTAATAACTCTCACTCACACAAATACATCACATTTTCACCACTACCATAGTCCTCTCACACATGGGGAGAGTGTGGGGCCTCCTATATTAATCAAAGATGAGCGACTTCTCCCACTACATGATACAATATATATCCCCAAAACCAACTAAGCAAATGCATCCTCCTTCATTGGGATAAATATTCCTCTATTATAATAGTCAACCATCACACTGATGTTGCACTACTCTGATCTCATCAACCACTAGGGATTCAATATCATTTTGACCAAATATACCCCCAATGAATCAAGATTCTATGTAATGAAAATTCATTAAAAATGTGGTACTCTGATGGTATGAACTAGGAATATCCCTTCTTTTCTCAACATTCTCCCCCATAATTCAATTCCTAGAAGGGTTCAGTCCACATACCCAAAAATATCACATGGTCACTCATCATCCCTCTATAAATAACGTGAACATAAACCATGGAATTCAATCCATTATAAAAAAAATAAATTTGATAAGGCTCAACAATGGGTTACCCTTTGAAATAAGATATTTATTCCTCTATACATATAGGAATAAAATTCTTATCCCCACAAAAAGCAAACTAAAACATCAATATCATCCCCTAACATCCATTAAAGGATAATTTTCACACCCACGCACAATGTTCTCAAACACATGGTATCCATATGTTGATAATTTTATCATAATGACTAGTGGATTTTCATTTATTGGACCTACTATAGGGTATCTCATTTACTACTAAATAATGTCCCACTTCATAAAAATAATTTATAATCTTCTTATTCCATAAGAAAATGATAACCATTTCTTGTTTAGGTGGGTACCAATATACGCTTTCTTTGCAACATGTAAATTTATAAAATGAATTTTGTCTCCATCATAGATAGAAATACGTCACTAGAAAGTTTGATTGAATGAAGTTTACAATTATATTAAACTATCAAGTCGACCATGTTCTAGCTGGGGGTTCCATAGGAAAATTTAAAACTCAATCATATTGTTCTTGATGATTATCCTTTATTGACATCGACCAGTGTGAGGGTTCATGAAGAACATGAATAAGTAAGACTCTAACATGTACTCCTTGATTCTAGCCTATATTTATCCCTCACAAGAATCATCCCACAGATCTAACTTTTAGAACGTCAGGCTAAAAAAGAACATGAGAAAGTTAGTGTTCATGGGAGTGAATTGATTAATTGTCTATCTATGACTAGTCGCACACTATGGGTTCATCCCCCAAAAAAATTCAGAATTCAAAAATAAAACTTTTTTGGAATATTCCATTAAAAATAAGATGTTAGATTTCACAGTTACATTCCATATGGATGTTCATCAACGGAACCACTCAAGCCATATTTGGGTGAAATAATCAGTCACTCATATAGTAGGGGTGCATCTCGCACAAGAATATTATTCTATAAATGATCGATCAGGGGTCTAGAATGATGTTTTCAGAAACAAAAAAAAAATAAAACATATTTTAGATCCCTAAACTAAACTAATGAGATCAAAAAACTCTACTGTGAAATATATCCCAGTAACACCTCACAAGTTATTTGGTCCTCAACCCGCACTCAGACATAGATATGTTTCCATGAATAGAGTTCAACATCCTTGTATAAATATTTCATTATTGAATAGAGGTTAAACTCTAGATATGGTAAAGAAGTATCTTCATGATTTTGAGAAAAGAGACTTTAACTGTTAAGGGTTCATTGTGCCACAAGGGGTGTTCAAGAAATTAACAAAACCTAGTTACTGGAAGTCAACTTTAGATGGAAAAAAGATAGACTCAATCTCTAGATAATATTCTATTGGACATGGATCGAGATCAACTCACTTTACCAAGGGGAATATAAAATCAAAACACAAGCACCACAACAGGCCTACAAGTAGTCCCATTTTATCTTATAGAAAACTATCACATGCTCTATAATAATGGTATATATTAAGCACAATATGGAGAGAGAAACTACCTTAGATCACTAAGAAAGTGGATCACTCAATAGAGTCCTAGAAATGAAAACCAATCACTCAATAACCAGTAGTAAGAGGCATAACTACCATAATAGGATCATTGTCACCCCACCTTGGTATACATGTTGGATATTTATGGGTATCACCCTACAATTAATAGGATGAACCCACATGGGTAAGAGAATATCTGGATGAAATAACATAAGGTAGGACATTAAGGGTCATATATAAATAATATATGCTTAATATTTAAACTTACTTATACAATAAATTTAAATTCAGGGACATAACTAACAGGTGATCAGAGTCCTATAAAAAGTATACTTTGTTTGTTGCACCTACAATGGTCTCCCTGGTCTGATAGCTAAACTCAAGAAGCTTTTCACATTATTTCACTAAATTATTAACCCATTACTCACATGATAACTAAATCCAAAATCTATACCTTGGAAAAAACCACTATGATACGACTCTTACATGACCAGACCCCCTGAGTACATTCACATACCAATGATAAGTCATGAGTTCCTCCCCAAACCAACCTCCTATAGTTAAGGGACTGGTGACTAGCAATAATTAATAATATCACAAAATATGGAAGTCATTTTCCTATATAAAAATAAAAATAATATATATATATATACAATACATAGTATGATGAAAACAAACAACGTGATATATAAATATGAAACTAAGCTAAAAACGATTCATACATGAGACATATAGTACAATGTCATTGAAAAATTTGAATGTATAATGGAAATATACATCCTAGAGACATAATACACAGGGAATATATTCCTTTCATTAAATACTCATAGATAGATCTCTAGATACAACAGTAAATGCCAAACCAAAACTCCCTATGCTCTACCAAGTTTCACTATGAGTCATCAGGATCCAACTCCAAATAAGTGACACCAGATCCATGTCCACCAAGATGATCTCTGAGTTGTGTGTTAACTACAAAGGGATGACATGATTGGAATAAATACCATTAAGGAGTTAGTATATAAATACTTAGTAGGATGACACAAAAACTAGAATGAACATACATAACAACATGTTAGCTCAATGCTCCCAATACTAGTGAGTCTCTCAGTGGAAGACAAAAAAGAAACCAAATATGATCAATCACTAAAGTCTTTGGGACAGAAATAAGTCTCGATCATCTATACTCCAATCCTCAATTGTCATATAATATGAGTAAATAGGGGAGATTAAAACAAAAAATAGTACATGAATCCTAAAGTCAAAAGCCTTGTGTATACCATATATATCAAGGAAAATCATATGGGATGCTCTTGAGTGGAAAGTCTCAATGAATCCAACACATATCATCCTCTCCATCTACCATAAAATTATCAAAAACCATGAAGGGAAGTGAGTTCATTGATAAATCCTTTTCATTTGACTAGGGATCATTATACCCTATATTCCATTTGTACTGTACCATTGATCTGTCCTATGAACTATACATGAAAAAATTATCCACGTAATTTCACAATATCTATAGTGGTGGACTCATGACTCATTGAAATACATAATATTCAAGGGAGTATGGACCCTAATGGAGGAAATGAACATGAACTATGATCTTAAAAGACAGATTAATAACTTCACGCATAGAGGCCCTCCACCCCATCTACGAATAATGAAATATTAATCCTACCATTATAAAAGAAGTGGGGGATACATTACTTAATGTATACAAGTCACTAGGGGAGTACCAATACCAATATCACACTGACGATCACACTTGAATACCCTAAAATAAAAAAAGTATTTAGAATTTTTTGGGTTTAGCAATGGTTTTTCAAAACCATCATGAAAAATGGTGTTGTGAAACATTTCATGGATGATTTCAAGAAGTTTTAGAAAATGATTTCATGGTTGTTTTTAAAATGTGTTGTGAAATGATTTACCCATAGTTTTGAAAAATTTAACAAAATTTTTAGCATTGATATTTTATTATTTTTTATTTCATTAATATTTAGATATATTTGTATTGATAAATTGTATATTATATATTGTTTCCAACATTTAATTTATATTTCATGTATTCCACAAATAAATTCAATATATATAAATGTGTGAGTGTGTGTGTAGGATGAGATTTAAACCATTTACATCTCAGTTATTCTGCAAAGAAATTACCCCACAAATAATTTCATTATGTGGTGAGTGAAAATAATTTAATCTGATTATCCTTATACATATGAATACATTTAAACCGTTTACCTCTAAGAGTACCCCATGGAAAGACAAACTACTCAAGGAAATCATTGGAATCACTCCAAACAGAAATCAAATGTCTATTGTGGACCTCATACTTCATGGAAGTATAATTATTGGAATTGTTCCATCAAATATTGAGTAGAAAAATAAGTGATACTCCTTCATGGATAGAGACACTCTTTTTTGGATGTCGCATAGGAATGGCCAGTTCAACATAAAATATTTCTATATAATGAAATGTGATGGGTCAACAGCGAATAATTCATCTATTTTAAAGTACATGGTAAGTTTCATTAAGCCTTCAAGATTTATACATATCTGGAGAATATATAAAAACATGTTGCCAACTCATGATATGATCAAAAATGATATACAACAACATTCTTCATCCTTCCTTCTATGTATGAGAATTGAGTAGGATATTAAAAACCACTTTATGTGCTGCATGTTTTCACATGATCTCTGAAACTATGAATGATGAATTTTTGGAAAGAAATTCTAAACTTTTCAACAGTTGGAATATTTTTTAAAGGTCATTTGTCTGGTTAAAGAGAGTGAGAAAATTAAGAACCTCCTCATGGTGGTTGTTGTGGAGGTGATCGTCTATGTTTGTAATATAAGAATCTTAATCCTTTTGGGCATCCTGAACCCCCCCTTCTATATAGGTATTATTTCCATTCATAGGGAAGTGTATACAACATCCAGGGTGAGAAAAGTTTCCATGCATAAAACCATTACTAACCTCAATATTCACATGACTCTAAATGTACATGGAAGACCCATGCATCCTTTTCGGGTCAAATATATCTGAAGGATTCAATCAGTCTTTTCATGAATCAAAATTAATGTCGATGGTGTGGAATTTAGTGCCGAAAGTCCTTCAATATGTGGTGGTATTTTCCATAACCACATAGGTTTTTTAAATGATTATTTTATCATTATATTAGGATTCAAATTGCCTATGAGTTTGAGTTATGTGACATTCTTTTTTCCATCAGACATTCTTTTCACCATAAATAGAATCCTTTATGGATTGACTGTAATTCGGAACTGGACATTAATTCCTTTAAGGGTAGATATATAAATTTACCTTGTAAGATCCCACCAAATTGGATTTAATGCCTCAAGATAGAGATTCATCTCAAGTTGATTATTTTATATTTTAATAGGGAAGAAAATCCAGTTGTAGATACTTTTTCAAAGAGAGCTATAATTGAAACGAGTACGATGTGGACCTTTAGGGCTCTTGATTATTGTGATTTATTAGTATATGTTGATATGATTGGTGAGGTACATTTTCATTGCTATAAAACCTATTCTAATGCCTAAACTACTTGTTTAATTATGATTTAATAGTTTTTAGGATCAGGCTTGCTCGGGTCTTGAGCCTTTTCAAGTATAATAAATAAGAAATTATAAATAAGAAAAAATAAAAAGGAAGTATTAAATAGTAAATAGTAAATTGTAAATAATGAGTAATAAGTAGTAAATAATGAATACAAAATAGAAAATATATATATATATATATATAAATTTATAGAAATATAGTTTTATATATCCTATATAAATATATAAATGTACATAAATGTACATAAATGTACATAAAATGTATATAAGTACAAGCACAAAGAAAGACCCACATCCAAAAAAATATATAACCATTAATATATATATATATATATAAATATATATACATATAAATAAATTTATATAAGTATATATAAAACCACATATATATAATTTTATATTAATGTAAATATATATATAACCAAAAGTAAGTGTATATATATATATATATAGTAACATAATATATTAAAATATATAGACATAAATACATATTAATATTTGTAAATATAAATAAATATTGACTAATATACATAAATACATATAAATATCAATTTATTGATGCTATTATATAAAATTTTATATAAATATTCACAAATATATATATATATTAAATAAATATACATGAATTTATTGAAATACATACTTGTATATATATATACTATATACTAAATAACTCAGATAGAATAAACCACAACAATTGAAACACCATCAAATCAGTTGGTATGTAAATCCATGGATTAAAATCATAAAATACCCTACAAGAATATAAAGACACGCTTCAAAGAAGATATAATCACTTTGAATGTTAAAAAACTTGGTATATGAACAAAAAAACTCATATTTAGAGGCCTTTAGAGCCTTTTGACTTTGAAAAAATAGACACTCCCACCTATCAACAAAGCATTGATCTCTTTACAGGGTTTGATTTGATCAATATTAGACCCCAAATAGACACTCAGATCAAATGTTATGTTCATTTAAAGTGGAAATTCAATTTTCAACCTCTCTTAAAATAATTATAAAATTTTATAGTATTAATTAATTGGAAATTATTGTCTAGTTTCATTTAAGTTAAATTAATAATATTCAATTTTACTATTTGTGGAGCTAAAAAAGACACTCGGGTCAAAAATTATGGTTATTTGATGTTAATGTTTGATTATCAACTTATTATAGAAATAATTTAAGTCCAAAATCATTATATAATATTTATTAAAAATAATTTATAATTAAAAAATAATAATTAATTGAAATGGTAAATAATAAATGATAATTTATTATAAAAAAATTATTAATAAAAAATAAAAAATAAAAAATAAAAAATAAAAAATAAAAAAAATATATTAATTATTTAATATATTGTTCTATTATTTGTAATTTTAGTTTAAAAAAATCATGCAGCTAAAAATAAATTGAATTAAAAAAACATAGATTTATGGAATTTTTTGGAAAACCCACCACAAAATAAGAATAAAGAAATAAAAAAACATATTTATCGATGTTTTTTAAAAAACATTGTTAAAAACATAAAAGTGGTTTTTAAAACCACTGTGGATTTCAATTTCTTCTGTAGTGATTATTTCATCATTCCTCCAGTGCCAAATCATGTATATACATATCTTGTCTCACAAATAGCCTTATATGGCCAAATAAACCACTCCACAACGATCTTCTTGGAAAACTTATTAGGATAGGTTACTTATTTGTTGAAAATGGCCATTATATGAACATATTTCATTTCATCATATCAAACAAATGAGACATTATATGATGGTAACTAGGGTTCTTGCATTAGTCTG
This sequence comes from Viscum album, assembly GCA_963277665.1. NCBI lineage: Eukaryota > Viridiplantae > Streptophyta > Magnoliopsida > Santalales > Viscaceae > Viscum > Viscum album. The sequence goes on from OY728138.1 coordinate 1,323,568,153, forward strand.
ATTTAGGTTCCAAAATTGGGTCTTGAATCAGTCATTATGATAAAATTATCATGATGTTGATGAAAGATCATAAATATGACACCATGATAAAATGATATAATTAAGATAAGATTCTTTAATAATAATAATAATAATTTTAATATATTAAAACAAACAATGGATGTGCAAAATTAAAGATACTAGGCTATGTACTTGACTCCATGATGACCGCCCGATACCCTAACCCCTGCGACCCCAGCTACTTTCGAGGGGTCATGATGATAATAATATTACTATTATTATTATTATAAAAATATTGTTTATATATATATAGACTCATGCGGCTATCCTATCACGCATCAATTCATTTTGTAATCGGTTTTATTATTTAAAAAAAATTGGATATGGTTTTATATGTTTCGAAAAATGGGTCGAAAGAGGCATGAACCCAATTCTCACTTCCCTCATTCACAAAGAAGCATGAACATGGTTCACATTTCCATTATAGGGTAGAATGATTCATGAACACCATTCATTCTTATATAGGGCATGAAAAAAAGTGTGCACCTCATTTACACATCCACTCTAATGAATACATAGAAGGCATGAACATGGTTATTTCCTAATGCTGCAAAAAACTCTAAATGGTGGTCGCCCTACATTTACATTATTATAGAAAAATATTTTCCAGTGAAACTCTATCAAATATATTTCTCGATATATTAATTTTTGGATTTCAAGAAGGTAAATTCCTATTTAAAAATTATTGTTGTTTAATTCCTTTATTTATTTTGGTTAAAGGATGTATTTTTTAAAATTGTATTTTTTGTATAAATGTTTCAATTAATGTTCTTTTTATTGATTAATTTATGTTTGAATTATTTTCCTTTTTGAGTTTTAATTTATATTTAATGATTTAGTTAATTTAAATATGGTGTTTTCAAAATTTAAATTTTTTATATAAATATTATAATTAATATTTAGGAAAATATTTTTTTAGAAATAATGTATATATTTATAAATTAAATTTTAAATATTTATATTTTAATATTTTTATATGTATAAATTATATTTTATAGTATATTAAAATTAAAATAAATATAAAATATAATATTCGATACAAAGATAAATAAAGTGAATCTGACTAAATATTTTATAAAAATTAAATTATTAATAATTAGTAACAAAAAACTATTATTAGATTTATTTTAATATAACAATACATATGTTATATTTTTTTATCATATTTCAATTTATTTAAATATACAATATATATTTTGATATAAAGATATAAATAATATTATTTTTGTTAATTAAACAAAAAAAATCTGTTAATAATAATTTTAAATTATATTAACTATAAATAATTAATATTATGAGTAATTGTAACACCTGAGATTTTTTGAAATATTTTTATTGAATTAATTTAAACTATTCAATATTTTTAATTTCACGCCACACTAGATATACCTTATGTTATAAAAAACCATCAAATTATTATTTCATTGGACGCAACACCATATCGATCCTACACTACAAACAACACTTAGAGTATCTAGCTGTACACACAATACTATTTTTGGCTTGTGTTACACATAATGATGAGTTCCTTTGATAGCTTTTGCTACAGGCTAGACCTAGTTTAACCAAACTACAATGCACTATTGATATTATTATTAAAATATTTTTATAGATACCACCATACTATTGGAATGGTGGTTGTGAAGAAGATTAACTAAAATTGGAAAATATTGTTTAAAAATGTATATAAAAATAATAATATGGTTATAAATTAGTTATAAATTCAATTAAAAACTATTTGAAAATAAAAAAAATCCTTTTCTAGAAAAACTATTTCTCTATGTACAAACACCACTTTATCTCAATAAATTAAAAAAACCACTTTTTATGAATGTTTTTAATAAAATTTATATACAATATATTAAATAAATATTTTTTATATTCATCCAATATATTTTATAGGTATATGATAAAAATAAATCCAATTTCTAAAATAAAAAGACCTATATTTCTAAAAGATAATTTTACTTCATTTTAATGGTACACAAATTTTAAATATAAATTTTGAAAATTTTCTAATTCTTATTTGAAAAAATAAACAACCTTTTTAAAATAAAATTTTCAAAATTTATTCTGTGTGATTTTTTAGTATTTTTCTAGGAAGTTTAATTTTTCTAATGAATGGAGAAAAACACCGCATTTTAATTGAAATATTTCTGTTTATATAACTATTTATATAGTTAGGTTATATTTTAAATGGAATTTAATGTATATTTAGATCAATTTTACATAAATTATTCCAATTTAGGTCATTGGAATAAATTTCACCTTGAAATTGGATATAAAATCAATTCTAACTTTTTAACATTTTCAATTTAAAAACTTGTTGTTTCGTCCCATCTGTGTGATTATTTTTAAATTAATTTCTACCAATTTATGTGATTAAAATTTTAAAATATTGATTCCATAATTTAAATAAAAATAAATTATAATTTCAAATAATTTTATCTTAGTTTTTTCCATAAATATTAGTGAAAGAATAAAAATTAATTACAGTATTGAAGTTAAAATTGAGTTTACATAGTGGTTAAACATTAACATAAGGCGCCAAATAACCTAGAAACCTATCCAAAACCCATTTAATATTCATATTTATACCATATAATCCATTTTATATAATAATTATCATTATTGGATGCACAGGATTTTAGTGAGACCTCTCAATAGTTTTTCATTTTATATTTATAAAAATGTCACTACTCCTCTACAATAAAAAGGAACTACCTCCCAACATCTTCACAAAAATAAATCTCGTTGGATCATCCAAAACCAGTCCAAACAATATACCAATTTTCATATTATCATTTAATAATCCTTCCATTTGTCATAAATCCAACCAAAGAATCTATTTGGTGCAAACCAAAATGAGTTGCCCAAAAAAGTTGTAATGTTCTTCAATGTGAATTTCTATTTTATTTATTTCCCCAACCATTAATTTCTTATTATTAAATTATTATATAATAAAATAAATATCTTAAATATATTGATATGTATTTATTAAAATGTTTTAACATACACCAACATATGCTTCCATCAAATGCGTAAAGAAATTACTGTGATCTACTACCTCGCGATATAATGTCATTCATTTTTCCTTTATCACCTCTCAGGGTTGGGAATTATAAAGTACATGATATTTTTATATGATAAATAAAATATTTATGATTTATTTATTCTTCTATAATTAATATATAAAACATCAATTCATTTTTTTTCATTTTGTGTAAATAGGATAACTTTGTCTATGTTTGTGTGGACCACCGCCTCCTCAAAGTGAAGTGATTCATTCACACTTTACATGGAATGTATTGAAAATGGGTTTAGTAAAATTATATGATAAATATTAAATAATAATTATAATTTGATTAATATATATATATATATATACACATATAATTCATTTACTTTTCTTCTTTTAATACAATAATAAAACGAAAACAACGTTCATTCGTACATACGACATACCTTATCTATAAACAATGTATTCCATTTATTATTTATATATTATTATAAATATTTATATAATTAATATATAGGATAATTACTTCATTTTTTACTTTCTTTCAAAAAGTAAATAATGATCTAATTAATTGGATAAATAATTACAAGTCAAAACATATACGAAAAACAATGTAGATAATACCCGAAACGTAACATTTACATGAAATTGTTAATAAATATGAAATATAAAGTCATAATAAAATAATATATGTCATGGTATATAGTAATATGGTTCTATGATAGATTTATAATAAACTTATAATTATTATACAAGTGGTTTTAACGTGTGCAAATAAATTCAATACTGAAGGTAATGGTTTTTTCATCTGACTTATATTTATGTGAGATATATGTTATATTCGACACTTATTCTTGATTTTTGGTTTCTATAATATCATATTACAAGTTATATCATGAATTTATTTTATTTTATGATATCAAATGCTTCAATTTATATTATTCATTCATGTATATCATTATTCAAATTTTACTCAAATAGTAATAGGATTTCTAGTCTCACTTTTATTTCTACGAGACTAATATTATATTGACCACTTGTTTTTTTGTGTACTGTGTATAATTCCCAAGAATTTATTATAATATTATTATACTTAAATTTATGGGTATTTACATATCCATTTATGATCTATCTTTTATGGGTTTTGTTGCTCAATAGTTACCAATTCAACAATGTAATTTTGTCTCAATATTCCTTCTTTGAAACACATGTTATTTTATACACCTACATTATTTTTTGATATATATATACTTAACTTTTACATGTTTTATTATTAATATTCTTATTTTCAGGATATTTTAATCTTAATTTATTTTTATAATTTCATTGGGATTATGATTTAATGTTAATAAAAGGTAACAATTTATTACTAAAATATCATCGTTTATCAGTACTGTTTATGATTAGTCTTACATTGATGAAATCATATAATAAATATATCAATAAATATCATGAATATTATTATCCTCAGGTTATTCATGATAAATTTATGTAAAGTTACATTTTTTCTCCACATTTTTATTAAATATAATTAAGAATTTTTTTTAATAAAATATAACTTTATGTCCTTATTTAGTTGGAAATCTGTTTTCTCCCAAAACATTGTTTTCTAAAAAAAATTCAAAAAAGTTTTTAAATATATTTTATGATCATTTTTTTTTGAGATTGTTCTATTTTTTTAAAAAAATCAAATTATTTTTAAATTGTTCTACATAATATTTCAAGGTTATTTTCAATGATAAAGGTTATAAAAATCATATATGATTTAAAAGAAAATAAAATTTCAAAGAAGAAAGGATATTTTCCAAAATAAAGGTTTAAAAGTATTTCTAAATCTTAATTCAGGTTTTTTCAAAGTGTTTTTCAATGAAAGGAATTTTGAACATGATTTTTTTTAAAGAAATTGATTTCTAAAGAAATTTTATTTTCATTAAGAAATTCTCCATTTGATCATTCTAATTAATTATCCATCAAAGATGATATCCTTTAATATAGTTAATTATTTACTATGGATATTATACAAGGTTTCATTTATTATGCTTTCATTGAATGGTTTATGATTAATATGAAAAGTTTTTTATATAAAATGTGTTCTCTTTTATGGGTTAGGTCATATTAAAATGCTTATAAATCTCTCTTCCTTTCACTGGTTATTCTATTATTAAATTATTACGAAATGGTTCTATTTTCCACAGGTTATGATATGATGAATGTTTTATGATACCCATTTATTTTCATGGGTTAGGATATGATGGTTAGGAATCCCGTTTCTTTTTATGGGTCACGATTTGATGAATGTTTTATTCTGTTTTGGTATACTTTTGTATGATTTCATTATGTGATGGGTGGGACTTGTACCTCCCTATAATGCATTGCGTAAATATTCACATCTCAGGAAATAATTATGGGAAACATGTCTTTGGGCTTGATCCATAATAAGAAATAGGTTTATCCTAATCCATAATAGGAAACATGTTTCTTGATCCACAATATTTATAGTCTTAGTAGTTAACTGAGACACATGATTTTTTTTTCTATATTTATGATAGTTACAAACATATATGACATAAGCATATGGTTCCTGATTTATTTTTGATGATTTATCAACCTTATGCTTCATGTCTCGGGAACATCCAATATTTAAACCATGACACATTCTTATGATCTTTGATATGTGGATATGAACTTAAAATGTTATTATCATTTTCCCATATTCTTATTCCCATTTTATTCGTCTGTATATCCTTTATTTAACCTAATTTTAAATATTATAGTACCCTTTCTATGTTTCCTTTTCACATGTTATGAAGATATATTTTATGTAGAATTACTAAAGGGTAATATCTTTATGGAAAAACTTAAAGATCATTCAGAAATTTATAATATTTTTCCAATTCTCCAAATTCATTAAAATATTATAACCATCATGCTTGTAATTTTATAATATGTAGATTATTCATCTAAATTGATGTAAAATCCATCTATGTTAATCCTGGGTCACTATAGGTAAAATCAAAGGAATGATTTAGTAAAATTTGGGAAACTATAGGATGAGAAAAATTAATGAGATCCCTATACATATTCCTAAGGATATGTATTGGAATTTATCTAAGGATAACCCTAAATTGATATTAATTTAAAATAAGGTTTCATAATATAGGAATCTAATAAGTAATTTTTAATGCTTATATGGTTTTTTTCAAGGATAAGATCTTCTAACACTATGATTCTCATTCTTAGTCAAAAGAGGGAACTAGAAAGAGTTGGGTTGACATTGAATATTTCAGATGTGGAAATTATGGGGATTATTAAAATCTATGTCCTAAGTGGAAATCCAATTAAGGGAATCTTAAAGGTATCATGGATATTTGTTATGCTATTATAGATAAATAGACCGTAAATTACATGTGAAATGTATGAGATGTTCTAATAGTATTACTTATATGATTAAATTGATGTTCAGGAACCTTAAGAAATGATTTATAATATATATTCTAGGAAAGGGGTATTATGAAATAAGATGATGAATCCCAATTAATGGTTTAAGAATAAAGTTGGATAATTGAAGTGTATATGAATAGAAATTAAAGAATTTTGTTATATGAATCATGAATTATATGTTTCCCATTTAGGATTTGAAAAATTATATTGAATTGTGTTGAGGAAAATGAAAATTGATTTAATGGAAGTGAGATATTTTGAGTAAGGTAAGGTAACCCTTAATATGTTCATGATATTGAGAAAATTATTTTTAGCATGGATAAATAGATGATTATGGATAATTTAAATTGGATAGTACTGATTACCATGATAATGATAATTAATTTATTATAAAAGTGTTTTATGATATAACATATGGAGTTTAGAATCATTTTTTTATTTATGGAATATATCTAATAAACTTGGGAATAAGAAAATATGTATATCTTCAATAAGGACTTTTGGCAAATCGGGTTATCACTAGGTTTCAAGAGAATATACAGTGAGGGTAATCACATATTTGAAATGTGGAAACCAAGAGGAACTTTATGATATAAAGGGGGTCAATGTTTATATGATTTAGGGACTTCTTTTTAAATGTATTGTATTTTCATCTTTTGAGAGGGTTACAAGGTAAACCATTTATGGAAAGGTTTATGTTAATCCTTGGATGTGGTTTTACATATTAAAATATCATCCCACCATATGATGATTTATACATATCAGATAATTTTTACTAACCATTCAACTGTGACGATAACTATTGATAGGTATAATTCTACATCCTGATCTATTAGTACTTTAGCAATGAAAAATAAATCTCCATTTCATGGAATAAGAGATGAAGTGGAAACAAATCAAGGTACAACCAAAGGGTGTGATTGTGCATATGGAAGGGGATAAAATCAATTAATTATATTTCCATATTCCATTAGATAGTAAAAGAATTCCTCAACTCAAGGAAAAGGATATTGACAAATATTTATTTTTATACCATCAATTCTGTTGAACTGATTGTCTTATAAATGCTAAAAAATTTATGGTTTTGAGGCCCTTAACGTTCCATTTATTATTCATGTATTAGTGATCAATGATCTTTATCACTCTTTAAAATTAAGTAAATTGTACTTCAATGTCCAATATTTAATCCCAATATATGTTCTCCCTTGCGTACACCATCTTATAAATTACTTTTGATAACCATTATGGTTCCAAAATTCACTTTTTAAAAGAAGATTTAGTATTCATTTTTTATGTGGATTTCTATGAAAGGAAATTTCATGTATTAGAACATTAACAACCCATATCAATTTTGTAGAGGAAATTCACTTTACGTGGGGAAGAATGTAACACCTCTATATTTTGTGAAATATATATATATATATATATAATTAATTTAAACTATTAAATTTTTTTCATTTCACGCAACACTGAATATAAATTGTGTTATATAAAAGTAACAAGTAATTATTTCTTTTTATGCAACAAAATTTTGAGCATGCACTACTAGAAATATATATATCTGATTTATGTACACGTAAAACTTTTTTCGGATTTTTTTATACACAATGTTGTGTTCCTTCGATAGCTTGAACTATAGGTCAAACCTAGTTTTACCAAACTACAATATAAAATTGATATTATTATTAACATATTATTTTAGTTACCACCTAGACATTGGATTGGAAGTTTGGAATAAGATTAAATACATTGTGAAAATATTATTTACATGTGTATATAGAATGAATCATTTGATTTTCAATTAGTTATAAATGAAATTATGAACTATTTGAATATAAAGAAATTTCATCTCTAAGAAAACTATTTCCCTATGTGCAAACAAAATTTTATATCAATAAATCAAAAATAACATTTGATTTATTCTTAAAAAAATATACAATATAATCAATAAATATTTTTAATACTTGTCCAATAGATTTCGTAGGTATAATATAAGAATAAATCCAATTTTACGAATAATAATATGTATTTCTTAAAAGGTTATTTTACAACATTTTAATAGCACACATATTTTAAATATATTATTTGAAATATGTATAAATTTTTTCTGAAATATAAATTTTATTTTTTTAATAAAAATATCCAAATTTAATTTAGGTTATATTTTCTGTATTTTTATGAGAACATTCATTTTTTAATGAATAGTGAAAACCCCTGAATATTAGTTGAAAAATGATTTTTCATCTAATTTATTTTTATTGATAAATTATAAATTTTAAATTGGCTTAATGTTATATTTAGATAAATTATATATATATTAATCTAATTTAGGTCATTTTAATCAATTTCACATTGAAATTGGGTATAAAAACAATTTGAAGTTTGGAACACTTTCACTTTAAAACCCCATTGTTTAGTTCTATCTGTAGGATTATTTCTAAAATAATTTATTCAATTTATGTGATAAGAATTTGAAAAAAAATATTAAATATTTTTAATAATCATAATTTCAAATATCTAATAATTTTAACTTAGTTTTCGACCAAAAATATTAGGGAATATGATTAAAATTAATTAAAGTGATAAAGTTAAAAAATAATTTTCTTACTAGTCAAACATTATCATAAGATGCCAAATAACCTATAAAATTTTCCAAAATTGATTTTAATGCCATATTTAGACCATATACTAACTTTTATCTACAATTTAAAATTATTGGAAGCAGATGATGTAAGAATGAGCTATCTAAACTGTTTACATTTTTATATTTACATGAATGTCACTCCTCCTCCACTATAAAAGTGCACTCACCCCCCCCCCCACCCCACCCCAAATTATTGACACATTTAACGACCATTGGATCATCAAAAACCTTCCAAATATAATATCCTAGCTTCCATCATCTCATCGTAGAATACTCACTTTGGGAATAAAGCAATCCAAGGAAACCCTTTGGAGAAAACCAAAAGGAGATACCCGAAAAGATGTAACATTATTCAATGTGCATTTCAATTTTGTTTCTTTCTCCACCAGTTCAGTTCTTCTTGTTCAATTATAATATAATAAAATAATTACCCCCAATATATTTATACTTATTTATTCTAATGTTTATACCTACACCTACACACACTTTCATCAAATGGATAAGGAACACACTGCTCATGTGTACGACAATCTCCTGTCTCACAAAATGATGTTGTTTGTATGTACTTTACCACATCTCATGGTAGGGAAGTGTGTTAGACATTTTATTTTTATATGATATATATGATATTTGTTAATTATTTAATCTTATGTGATTATTATATAAAATATACATTCATGTTTACCATGTTTTCTTGGTATTATATCCTTGTTTGTGGATGTGGGGACTATCCCCTCCTCAATGCGATGTGATCCATTCACACTTTAAATGGAATGTATTATGGATGGTCTCAGTAAAATTGTATGATATATATGAAATAATAAATATAATGTAATTATAATATATATATATATATATATATTCATATATTTAATTTACTTACTTTCCTTCAATGCGATATTAAAACTAAAATAGTGTTCATGCGTACATACAACCCAACGTCTCCATAAATAGTGTATGCCATTTCATATTTCTATATTCTATAGATGATTATATATATTTATATACTTAATATATTTTATATTTACATCATTTTTCACATTTTTTTAATAATTAAACAGTGATCTAAGTTAGATGATCAAGAATAACGACTCAAAAACTAATACAATAAGAACTAAGCAGATATTACCCTAAACGTAACATTGATAATAAATTATGAATAAATGGTTAATATAAAGTCATAATTGAATCATATATGGTATTATATATATAATAATATGGTTATTTTTAATATTTATAATAAACTTATACTTATTATATAGAAGGTTTGAACGTGTACAAATAAAGTCAAGACTTTAGTTAAGGGTTTTCATTTCTCACTTTTATTTCATTTAGATATATGCTATATTAAACACTTATTATTGTTGTGTGGAGTATATATTGACCTATGACATGTTTTATCACTAAATTATTTATTTCATAATATTAAAATATTTAATTCATGTCATTCTCTCATGAATATCATGAATCGAATGTTACTTCAGTATTAAGGGGATTTCTAGTGTAACTTTTATTTCTACAAGGCTAATATCATATTCACCTCTCCTTTGTTTTGTGTGGTGTATATACTTAACATTAATTTATTATATTATTAATATATATAAATTCATGGGTATGTACATATCCATTTATGATCTCTCTTTCATGGTGTTTGTGAATCAGTAGTTACCTAATCCGTAGAGTAATTTTGTCTTAATTTTACTTCATTGAGACAGATGCTATGTTATGAACATACATTGTTTTAAGAGGAGTATATAATTACCATTAAAATGTTATATCTTTAAAATAATTATTTTAATTATATTTTAGTCATCTTGTATGATATTATTTCGTGGATATTATGATCAAATGTTACTAAAGTGGTAATAGTTTATTGCTTCAATCTCATTGTTTATTGGTATTGTTAACAATTATGATTCCATTTATGAAATATTAAGATCCCAAACTTAATAACAATTATAAATTTTATTTATCATATGGATATTCATGATATCTTCAAGTAATGGTAAAATTTTTATACTCTTTTTTGTTTAATATAATTAATAAAGGTTTTAAAGAAAATATGTCTTTATGTCTCTCTTTGGTCGGAAACAAGTTTCCTTCAAAAACCATGTCTTCTAAAAATGTTTTAAAACTTTGTTTTAAATTATATTTCATGATAATTTTCATGGAAAAAGTATTTTTAATTTTTTATGTATTAAAAATGTGTTTAAAATGGTTTTCAAATGTCCATATATAATTTTCAAGGTTATTTTCAAATAAAAATGTTTTCAAAATGTTTTATGATTTAAAATTATTTTTTTCAAAGAAGAAAGGATTTTTCCCTAAATAATTGATCTAAATTAATTATAATTATTAATAGAAATGTTTTAAAAGTTTCTTTCAATGAATATGATTTTAAATATGATTTATGAATTAATGAAAATTATTTTTAAAGAAATGTTATTTTCTTTATTAAATGCTCCTAGTGTTATTTGAAAATAATTCTCCATATAAGAGGATATAATTTGATATATTTTATTATTTACTATGTATTTAATCAAAGTAAATTATTATTATACGTTATTTGAATAGATTATTAATAAGATGAATTTTTTTAATGAATGATGTTTCTACTATATAGGTTATACAAGGATAAAATGATTAAGAATCACATTTTCTTTCATAGGATATTCTATTATGAAATGATTATGAAGCCTATCTCTTTTACACATGTTATGATATGATGAAATTTTATGAAACCTATTACATTTCATTGGTTATGATATGATATTTATGAAACCCATCTCTTTTTATGGGTCATGATATTATTAGTGCTTTGTTGTCTTGTAAACTCGTATCAATGATTTCATTATGTGATAGGTGTGACCAATATATCTTTCCAATTCAATGGGTAATGATTTATATCTCATAAGATAATGATGGGAAACAAGTTGATGAGATTAATCCTTAATGGTAAATAGGTGTGTCCTAAACCACAATTAGAAACAGGTGTGTCCTGATCCACAATGAGAAATAGGTGTGTCTGAATCCACAATGGGAAACATGTGTTTCCTGATGCACAATGGGAACATGTGAATCCAGATCCACTATAGAAAATAGTTGTGTCCTGATCCACAATGTTGATGGTCCTAGAAGTTAACATTTAAACATGAGATGGGTTTCTATATTTATGATGGTTCCACACTTATATGACACGAGGTTATTGTTCATGATTGATTTATGATTATTCATCACCCTTATGATTCAGGTATTATGAACATCCAATATTTATACCATGAGAAATGGGTATGAACTTTAATATGTAAGGAATGATCTAAAAATTTTATTCTCATATTCTCTAACTATTATTGTCATTCTATACTTACGTATCTCATTTATTAACCATTACTAAGCATCTGAGCCCACCCTTTCTTATGTTTTCTCTCCTTTTTCTATGAAGAAAGGTTTTAAGTTGAAGTACTAAAGGAGAAGTTCTTTGTAGATAATATTGAAGATATTTCACTATGTTAGAATATTTTGTTCCATGTTTCCAAAGACACTAAACAATTACGGTCCTTTGGCATGTAATTTTTTAATATACTGAATATTATTCTAAATAGATGTAATATTCATGTATGTTAAGCCCATGTCACTATAGTAATTATGTATAGAATATAATTATTTAAAATAAGAAAAGTTTATTTACTTTAAAAAAATTATATCTACTTACTTAATTTTATTGTATTGAATGAAAAATGAGTTTAAAATATTTTATTGGTTATTTAAGTATAAATTATATTACTTTATATAATTAAATTTAAAAATTTTGACTTTTAATAATAGTTTGAGTAGTTTTGTATAAAATAATATTAATTTTATATCACAGTATAAGGTTTCTTACAAAAATATATAATTCTTTTTTAAAATATTAATAAAAACAATTAAATATATTTAAATTTATATATATAGTATATTGAAAATTTAATAAATGTACAATATATTATTGGATACATAGATAAATAGAAGCATTCTTGTTAATTTTTTTTTAATTATTAGTAATAATCATTACATACAATCATGTATATCAAAATTAAATTAAAAAATAAAAATCATTACATATATAAATATATGTTATATTATTTTAATATAATATTTGAATGAAATATTTGGAACATAATATTTTTTAAATTTAAAATAAATTATTAAATAAAAAACTTCACATATATATTTTTATTTATGTAATGTACTAGAATTTCCGTATAATTTTTTTATTATATAGAATTATTTCGAGACTGAGAAATATAGCGGCGTGTGATTCTAAGGCCTGGAGTGCCCGAAATGATCCGTAGAAGTTTTGTTAAGGTTTAATTAGCTCAGGTAAGCAGATTTCCTGAAAAAGTAGAATTACTCTTAAACAGTTTACCGGATCAAAATTTTGAGGGCACTGTTGTGTTCAGGATAGCGGGTTTACCCTAGGTGCGACTTAATTTTAGCTGGCGCATGCCTCCTTTGAGAAAACATGAAAATGGAATAATCATAAATAAAATAATAAAATAATGTTATTTTATTTTTCAGATGCTTATAACTCTCGAATGGTAACTCAGATTAAAAATCTGAGACCACTACTGAGTTTGTGAAGGCTTGCTCTTTTTAGGCAGATACTAACATCGGATGGTGTGAGCCACTAGTGAAAGTTAGTTTTTGGCTGTAAATAAAATAATTAAATGACTATTATTTTATTTTAAAATACATAACTTCTAAATGGTAACTCAGATTGAAAATCCAAAATTACCGTTGATCTTGTGCGGGCATGTTTTCCTTAGGAAGAGCCTAACCTCAACCGGCGTGATTCCTGGGTGACTGTTAATAATTTTCTGAACATTTTTTCAGGTATTTTTAGTAAACGTGAAAGCAACGTTTTTTATCTTTTAACCGGTTCTCGGATTAAAAATTTTATGGCACCGTTTAATCCATAACACCGAGATTTGGTTAAGTGAGACTTTACATTGACCGTATTAGGTCTGGAGAAAAAGATAAATTTTTTGACTTTTTAAAAGAAATGAAATGAAATAATTTTATTATTTTATTTTCTTTCATAACCTGCAACGAATAAGGAGTGTGTGGGTCCAATGGTGTGTCAAGACATTAAATGGCTTGACCCTACAATCTAAGTGACAACAAAGTTAGGAAAATTATTAAGCTTCTTAATTAATTGTCACGAACCAGCCTGGGGCGCCATCCGACCCGGCGCCCTAGCTGGCCCGCGACATGGCCCGAAGGGCGTTCCTGATCCCCACGGGCTGGCAACTAGTGTCGGGCATCAAAACAAACCAGTTGGGAACAGTTTGGCCCATGAGAAAGATAAATAAAAATAAACTGAACAAGCAGATAAATAAAGGAAAATAACCTGAACAACGTGGTAGCAGAAAAAGGAATAAACAAAGAAACGTGAGATACCTCAGGTGACCCTGTGGATCACCACGGTACGACAACCACACACACTCCCAAAAGCGATCCAAGACTAAAACCTACTACTGAAAAGTGAAGTAGGCGTGAGAACCAAGTTGCTCAGTAGGAAAGCCAAAAATAAACACGTCCTATGCCTCCGCCTTTATTAAGAAATCCAACTTTGCCAGTTTGAAAATAATATATAATAAAATAATGTTTTCCCTTCTTTTCAAATTCAAGTAATGAGTTTCCATTTTCAAATAAAGCATTTCACTCTTACTACATTTTCAAAATAGGTTCCAAGCGTGCACTAACATTTCAAAATGAAAAGAAACCAGGTTGGAATAAAATGTGATTTTTACAAACAAGACATCATGTATGAAACAACTGAAAAGGAAGTTACATCACAAGCAGCATGTCACAAATGAGCACTATGGGTAATCCCTATAGGTAGCTAGAACATGTAGGAACCTAGAGACCTCGTACCTCGGTGAAACGTGGCTTAGAAGACCACGAACCTCAGAAAACGTGGCTTAGAAGGCCACGACCCTCAGAAAACGTGGCTTAGAAGACCACGTCCCTCAGAAATTCATATGTTTAGTTAGGGTTGTTGCGTCAATCCTGCTAGACAAACCGGGACGAACCCCTGTCGTGTCATCTAGCATACTTGTCCTGGTCACCCACCTAGATACCTGGGTTTCCCATTGTGATCTATTTCAAATGGTGGTGAGTTTTCTTTATCAAGCAATCAAACATGTACATTACACTTTCTTTATCTAAAACTCATTCAACCATTCACAAACGCACTCCCTAGTTAAGTGAATTCCCCCTCTTTACATCACACAATCACGCACAAGCCTTTACCCTAGGCACATATCACAAACCACTCATTAACACTTGCATCACATTTTATTTTTCAAATTTATGGGAATGACTCAAAAGGGGTTTTCTATTTTCGCAAAACAAATCTTAATGTTCCAAACGGTCCTCAAGAGATGTTTTTCTATTTCATAAAACATTCTTAATATTCCAAACATGCGTAATTGCATAAAGGTAACACTTTTTACAATCAACCAGCCAAAAGGCCAAACACCTTTGGAAGTGCACCTTACCAATTCAAAACCACTTAAGAAATTAATTTTTCAAGAAAAGTCACTTAAGACCAATAGCTTTGAAATACATTTCAATTTTCCCAATACAAGGAAAAATAGTTTCTAGAAACCGTAATCAGATTCCATAGCATGTGTATATAGCATAGTGTAAAACATATTTTTAAAACAATCAAGCAATTATGAATTTCAAATTAAAATCTTAGGCATAGGGGAACTACCTCAACATGTCACTGCTTGAAGACGAACATTCAAACTAATCATTGGCATATACACGCACATGAATTTATACATATATATATATATATACACACCTAGGTGCATTACAGATATTCCCTACGCCATGAGGGAATATGCACAATGAGGGAATATCCATATATATGTCTTACCGTATGCATGTACATGCAGGGATCCTCGATACCCGCCACCCAAAATCATCGCAGCGAGGTACAACACACTACACATATAATTTAATGAAACAATTCAAACATATAATCAAACATTTGAGCAATTTATAAAACATTTCAGCATGCTAAAATTTGTACATTTTCCATCAAAAATTCTTTTCTAGCACACACGCACCTCAAGTACCCACAATAACACATTTTGTACTACTCAAACGATTAATTGAGCACTTCCAATGATTGTCACAACAAGGCGCACACACATACACCCCTATATGCATACTCAAACCCACTTTTGAAAACACTCACACCAAAAAAATATACAAACATGTTTCACACACTTTACAAGATTTTATAAACCACTTAAAATTTTTATAAAACAACTCCAAGTGGTATTACAAGACATTGAACACAAAAGCCTACCCCAAAACCTCTTATAAGGCCAAACACACACCACTCACTGGTCAAAACAGAAAACTCCGCCCGTGAAAAACATAATAAACCAACTGCACAATTAAAAAAACACTTTTAAAACTCAAAAAACTATTAAGAAAATTTATTAAAGAGTTTCAAAAAATTTCACTTAACTTTGAATACCAAAAGTTCACCCAAAATCTCTTTTATGATAAAATCCATTTTAACATCGCATCAAAACACAATCAACATCCCTTTCAAATCTTAACAAACTATCAAAACAATTAATTAAACACTAATAAATAGTTCATCATAGGGTTTTCACACATTAACACACTCATATTTCACAAACAGACTACTAACAAAATAAATGCACATCAAAAATCAAATACAACCAATTTCACCCCTTTCGCATGGTATAAAATTAACTACAATATTTATAAAATAATTATAAATAACAGTATGAGAGTTTTGCATCAAGAACACACCCAAAACCAACTTCAGCAACTAAACAAGCGTTGAAACCACACCAAAACACTAACTGCATCCTTTACACAGTTTGATAAACCAACAATACATTTAATAAAATAGTGATAAGAATCATGACATAGGTTTTTGAAATAAAACACACTTATATCAGAAAAGTATGCTACTAACCATGACAATATACATTAAAAGTCGAAAAAATAGGAATTCCAGCATGCAAAATAAACATACTAAATCAATTAAATTCACAAATCAATTTATCAAACTAATTTTATGAGAAACCTCCTACCTCGATGTAGGCCAACTTCACCAATTTGGTCCGCAAAATCCATTGCATGCCAACTGCACCTCAATCGACATAATTAAACCCTAAAAACAGGGTAACATGTCAATTGCATCAGAATCGGACAAACCATAACCAAAAAACCTAAGCGCAAATCTACCAATGGAAGAAATCAACCAAATGAGGAGGAACACACGTGCGGTAAGGGTTGCGGGAGTTCAACCAAGTGAGATGGGGGCATCAAAGGTGATCTGCACTGGAAAAATTCGACTGGAGAAAGGGAGATCGGAGCGTGGGTGGTTAGCCGGAGAAAACCAAATCGCCGGCAGGGGCGCTGGTCGGAGCAGGACCAAAGGGCGGTGCGAGCGGGAGAGGGAGGAGGAGGTGGTGCGATAGGCTGGATGGGTAAGAGGCGGTGGCACGGAGTGAAGAGAGGAGGGAAAGGGAGGAGTCGACGGCAGCTGCACGACAGAAGGCCGGGAGGCAGGGAGGGGGAAGCGTGGCGATGGCGGCAGCTGGAGAGGGAGGAGGGGGCGGTCCGATGAGGAGAAGGGGGTGGGGCGTAGGGTTAGGGGGAAAAAGGGGTAGTGCGACGAGGGGGGGGGGGGGTGGAGAGGCATGGAAGTGGGGAAGGGTGGAAGAGTGGAGAGAAAGAAAAGAAAGAAAGAAAGAAAAAAATGAATAAAATAAAAGAAAATAACAAAAACATAAATAAAACAACAAATCTATTTCAAATAATAAAACCAAAATAATAAAAAAATGAAATATTATTATTATTATTATTATTATAATCCTTGAGACCGGGAAACACATGTGGTCACGGGAATGGTCACGCACGCGGTCACGCGTGCGATCACGCACATGGTTGCGCGTCTCAATAATAACACATTAAATAACAAACATTCCATTAATAAGATTAGGAACTGCGTAGGGCGTGCATACGCATGCGCGCCCATCTCAGAACCCAATTTATTTTAAATTAAAACTGGTTCAAAACATAGTTAAAAAACGAGACCGAAAAGATTAAAACAAAATAAGGCGTCGGGTCGGGGTGTGACAATTCTCCCCACCATGACACTTTCTGCCCCCAGAAATTCACCCAGCCAAACAAGGAAACAAACTCGAGTTCGAAACTAAATGAGGCCAACAAAATCACAACTCAGTGTGAATTTTCACTCCATCAGTCACACCCAACCAACTATGAGGGAAAATTAAAAGATAGGAACCATCAGGAAATGAGGAGGGTTCTCCATACCACAAGAACCTGACTAGCACAACCGACATTGAGACTCTTAGTATGGGCTAACTCCGGAACTACTAACTTGATCCAAGAGGAACCGCTGCATAGACTAAACCTCAAAGAAGGGACGATAAGATTCATGGTGGGTCTCCCCACCATTTAAGAACTGACCAGCTTAAACCAACCAGTATAAACTGACACAAGAACTTCCAACCCAAACCAGAAACGACTAACACATGAGAAAACCCACAGAATAATTCTACCAAAAGACAAACTTAACCATGAATCATCATTTCCACAAGAGGGGAGCATCTCCAATACGATCATGTACTAAAACAAAAAGGGTCACATTTGAGGAGGTGCAACTACCAGAATTACAAAAGGACGATATCACCATGCCTTCTTACAACCACATTGAGGTGATTAAAGAACAAAGACTACAATGATGAAAAGAGACTATTACACCTCTTACAGCAAAATAGAACCTTCAAAGATGGGAGAGCTACAACAGGGAAATCCAGACCATCCCCATTTCAGCATTGGAGACAAAAAAAATTAGACCAAGGTGCCCCACACCCAACAATTCCTGACTGCATGAAAGGCTTCACTCTAAGACCTGTGGCTGGAGTTCAGATGTCTTGAAGCATCTGTTGCCCTGTAGTCAAGAGCTGACATTCTCCTGTTGAGACTCCTCCTGATGAAGATGCTATCAGAACCTCTCTATGTTTCCCAAATAACCACACCGACAGCAAGTCTTCAAAGGATGTTGATGAGGCGACTTAAAGTACCCAAACCGGCCACAAAAGAAGAAAACAAGAGAGTAGCCCGACTAATAGAAGATGGAATTGATGAGAAAACTTGTCTGAGATGGGTTCCTCCAGCTCGCTCTCACAGAATGGGGAACCATCCCAAACACCAAAGGGAATCGGTCCTTGAACAATAGACGAAGACCCCACACAAGAGAAACTTTAACTGATTCCGCAACATTATCTTAAGAGAAAAGGAAACCAACATCTTGAGATGCCCAACACAGGCCTTCACTATTCGTTGGCCTTTCTGGAAACTCCCGAGCCTGGTCACTTCCCTTACCTCCACTTCCACAAATATAAACTATCAAATGAGAGTGGTCCTAAACACCTTCCAAGTCATACCATCATGAAACGACACTAGGATTAACTCCTCCACCAATGCCAAGTTTCACCTTCAAACGAACCTGAACCAAAACAGACTCTCTTAATTTTGGGAGTTTCCGATAAAATGAATACACCAACGATTTCACAAATCCAGTATGCTACCTTCTATAGATCATGATCACCATAGGATATGAACAACAACCGAAAATAATTCAATTCCACCACCCCGCTAAGAGTCTCGGTAGAACCAACAACTAGAAGAGGCCCACTAGAAACTTCTGGGACTTTTCTGGGCAGCATACTCAAAAACAAGAGGCACAAATCCGAATCAAAACTCATCATAAATCAAAATTCCACACCTCAATCACAAACGAAATCTCAAACTCAAATCACTATTCCAACCACAATTCAATATGTCAAAACCAAGAACCACCGAAAGAATACCCAACATGAAAAGAGAACGCTAAACAATTTCTCACTCACTTCTCTAAGAATATAAAAAACCCTTTTTGAAAACCATTTTTCAGCAACCAAAACCACTTAAATATCCACCATTGATATCCCATGAAGTCTCACACATACATATCCCTCTGCTAGCTCAAGCACACATCCACTCACATCACCAATCTCCCCACTTTCCAAATGTGCACCTCAATGTATGTGATCACTCATAGGAATACCAAGGGTCAATTCAAGACACTTATCATTTCCAAAACAGACCATTAAGCACAAAGCAAAAATTCCCAACCAATTGAGAAAGTCACTTATCCTTAAAGAAACACATTTCAAAATTCCAAAACATCTTCCATTTCAAAAACCATTTTCCACTCCAACAACAATATTCCCTTTTGAAAACACCTTCACAAAAATCCATTTTCATTTTTGAGATCTACTCACAACAACTAAAATGAAGGTCAAACATAACACACATTATAATTACCAAAAAATAAGGGACTAGTGGTTAGGCCAACTCGGTAACATGGCTTAGCAGACCATGCTCCGAGCGGGCATCCACCACAGGAAGTATCTTAAACAGTGCACTCGAGCTGTACATGGGGTTCTACACCATGCAGGCTCGTTGTGTAACACCAGATCACTTCCCTTGTCGTCCCTCATCCACACAGACCAAGAAAAAGAAAAACTCAAATCCCATACTACCCTTGGTAACTCGAGTCTCAGGAAGGGTAAGGGTTCATGACGTCCTTCCCGCACCTACCTCTCGAGTCCCGACACACCTAATCACCAAGCTACTTGACACCCGAAATAACAAGGGAAACCTCCCCCTAATTCCATTTTGTCACGAACCAGCCCGGGGCGCCATCCGACCTGGCGCCCGAGCCGGCCCGCGACATGGCCCGAAGGGCGTTCCCGATCCCCACGGGCTGGAAACTAGTGCCATGAATCAAAAAAAAATGTTGGGAATGTTTTGGACCATGACAAAGGTAAATAAACATAAACTGAACAAGAATATAAATAAAGGAAAATAACATGAACAACGTGGCAGCAGAAAAAAGAATAAACAATGAAAAGTGACATACCTCAGGTGACCCCGTGGATCACCATGGTACGACAACCACACTCGCTCCCAAAAGCGATCCAAGACTGAAACCTGCAACTAAAAAGTAAAGTAGGCGTGAGCACCGAGGTGCTCAGTAGGAAAGCCAAAAATAACCACGTCCTATGCCTCTGCCTTTATTAAGAAATCCAACTATACCAGTTTGAAAATAAGATATAATAAAATTATGTTTTCCCTTATTTTCAAATTCAAGTAATGAGTTTTCATTTTCAAATAAATCATTTCTCTCTTACTACATTTTCAAAATAGGTTCCAAGCTTGCACTAACATTTCAAAATGAAAAGAAACCAGTTTGGAATAAAATGTGATTGTTTCAAACAAGACATCAGGTATGAAACAACTGAAAAGGAAGTTAAATCACAAGCATCATATCACAAATGAGCATTATGGGTAATCCCTATAGGTATCTAGAACAAGTGGGAACCTAGAGACTTCATACCTCAGTGAAACGTGGCTTAGAAGACCACAACCCTCAGAAAATGTGGCTTAGAAGGCCATGACCCTCAGAAAACGTGGCTTAAAAGACCACGACCCTTAGAAATTCATATGTTTAGTTAGTGTTGTTGCGTCAATCCTGCTAGAAAAACCGGGACGAACCCCTGCCATGTCATCTAGCGTACTAGTCCTGGTCACCCACCTAGATACCCAAGTTTCCCATTATGCTCTATTTCCAATGGTGGTGAGTTTTCTTTATCAAGCAATCAAACAAGTACATTACACTTTATTTATCCGAAACTCATTCAACCTTTCACCACCGAACTCCCTACTTAAGTTCATTCCCCCTCTTTATATCACACAATCATGCACAAGACTTTACACTAGGCACCTATCCCAAACCACTCATTAACACCTGCATCACATTTTCTTTTCAAATTTAGGGGAATGACTCAAAAGTGGTTTTCTATTTTCGCAAACCAAATCTTAAAGTGCCAAACGGGCCTCAATAGAGGTTTTTCTATTTCATAAAATATTCTTAAGATGCCAAACATGCATAATTACATAAAGGGAACACTTTTTACAATCAATCGGCCAAAAGAAAAAACACCATTGGAAGTGCACCTTACCAATTCCAAACCACTTAAGAAATAAATTTTTCAAGAAAAGTCACTTATGACCAACGGCTTTGAAATACATTTCAATTTTCCAAATACAAGGGATAATAGTTTCTAGCAACTATAATCAGATTCCATATCATGTGTATATAGCATAGTGTAAAACATATTTTTAAAACAATCAAGCAATTATGAATTTCAAATTAAAAGATTAGGAATAGGGGACCTACCTCAACATGTCGCTGCTTGAAGACGAACATTCAAACTGATCCTTGGAACATACACACACATGCATTTATACATATATATATACACCCCTAGGTGCATTGCACATATTCCCTATGCCATGAGGGAATATTCACAATGAGGTAATATCTATATATATGTCTTACCGTATGCATGTATATGCACGGATCCTCGATACCCGCGACCCAAAATCATCGCAGCGAGGTACAACACACTACACATATAATTTAATGAAACAATTCAAACATATAATCAAAAATTTGACCAATTTATAAAACATTTCATCATGCACAAAGTGGTACATTTTCCATCAAAAATTCATTTCCAGCACACACGCACCTCAAGTACCCACAATAACACATTTCGCACTACTCAAACGATTAATTGAACACTTCCAATGATTGTCACAACAAGGTGCACACACATACACCCCTATATGCATACTCAAACCCACTTTTGAAAACACTCACACCAAGACAATATACAAACATGTTTCACACACTTTACAAGATTTTATAAGCCACTTAAAAATTTTATAAAACAACTCCTAGTGGTATTACAAGACATTGTACACAAAATCCTACCCCAAAACCTCTTATAAGGACAAACACACACCACTCACTTGTCAAAACAGAAAACGCAGCACATGAAAACCTAATAAACCAACTGAACAATTAAAAAAACACTTTTAAAACTCAAAAAACTATTATGAAATTTTATTAAAAAGTTTCAAAACATTTCGCTTAACTTTGAATACCAAAAGTTCAACCAAAATCTCTTTTATGATAAAATTAATTTTAACGTCGCATCAAAACACAAACCACATCCCTTGCACGTCTTAAAAAACTATCAAAACAATTAATTAAACACTAATAAATAGTTCATCAGAGGTTTTTCACACATTAACACACTCATATTCCACAAACAGACTACTAACAAAATAAATGCACATCAAAAATCAAATACAACCAATTTCCCCCTTTGCGCATGGTATAAAATTAACTACACAATTTATAAAATAATTATAAATAACAGTATGAGAGTTTTGCATCAATAACACACCCAAAACCAACTGCAGCAACTAAACACGTGTTGAAACCACACCAAAACACTAACTGCATCATTTACACAGTTTGATAAACCAATAATACATTTTATAAAATTGTGATAAGAATATTTACATAGGTTTTTCAAATAAATCACACTTATATCAAAAAATTATGCTACTAACCAAGCCAATATACACTAAAACTCGAAAAAATAGGATTTCCAGCATGCAAAATAATCATACTAAATCAATTAAATTCACGAATCAATTTATCAAACTAATTTTATGAGAAAATTCCTACCTCGATGTAGGCCAACTTCACCAATTTGGTGCACAAAATCCATTGCACGCCAACCGCACCTCAATCGACACAATTAAACCCTAAAAACAAGGTAAAATGTCAATTGCATCAGAATCGGAGAAACCATAACCTAAAAACCTAAGCGCAAATCTACCAATGGAAGAAATCAACCAAATGAGGAGGAATGAACGTGCGGTAAGGGTTTCAGGAGTTCAACCAAGCGAGATGGGGGCACCAAAGGTTATCCGCACAGGAAAAATCTGACAGGAGAAAGGGAGATCGGAGCGAGGGTGGTTAGCCAGAGAAAACCAAATCGCCGGCAGGGGCGCTGGCCGGAGCAGGATCAAAGGGCGGCGCGAGGGGGAAAGGGAGGAGGTGGTGGCGCGACAGGCTGGATGAGTAAGAGGCGGCGGCATGGCGTGAATAGAGGAGGGAAAGGGTGGAGTCGACAACAGCTGCACGACGGAAGGCCGGGAGACAGGGAGGAGGAGGCGCGGCGAGGGCGGCGACCGGAGAGGGAGGAGGGGGCGGTCCGATGAGGAGAAGGGGGGTGCGGGCTTATGGTTAGGGGGAAAAAGGGGTAGCGCGACAGGGGGGGAGGTGTGGAAGAGGGGAAGGGGGAAGAGTAGAGATAAAGAAAAGAAATAAAGAAAGAAAAAATGAATAAAATAATATAAAATAACAAAAACATAAATAAAACAACAAATCTAATTCAAATAATAAAAACAAAATAATAAAACAAACAAATTATTATTATTATTATTATTATTATTATTATTATTATAATCATTGAGACCAGGAAACAAACGTGGTCATGGGCATGGTCTCGCGCACGGTCACACGTGCGGTCGCACGTATGGTTGCGCATCTCAATAATAACACATTAAATAACAGACATTCCATTAATAAGATTAGGAACTGCGCATGGCATGCATACGCCTGCGCGCCCATCTAAGAAACCAATTTCTTTTAAATTAAAACCGGTTCAAAAGGTAGTTCAAAAAAGAGAACCAAAAGATTAAAATAAAATAAGGAGTCAGGTCGGGGTGTGACATTAATGATCCCTATTAATACCAATTTTGTTACTTACCATCCCCGTCTATTATATATAGAGAGATTTGGGAAGGTATCGACATAGCTTCACCAAGAAACAAAGTGTTGAAGCAGTGCCACGAAA
Organism: Viscum album; assembly: GCA_963277665.1. Taxonomy (NCBI): domain Eukaryota; kingdom Viridiplantae; phylum Streptophyta; class Magnoliopsida; order Santalales; family Viscaceae; genus Viscum; species Viscum album. The sequence continues at coordinate 1,323,593,216 of OY728138.1, forward strand.
CCAAAACCTTGGAGGATGGAGCCGGTTCTAGAAAGCGGTGATAAGAGACACTGAAACCCCGAGTCGGAGATCGATGATCGATCAACATCATTGGAAGCTTGTTGCAGGAATGAAGAACAACGACCCACCTTCAACTGTGGGTGTTTCTCCAACGATTCGAGGTAGGGGGTTTATTCATTTACGCATTTTAAAGTTTTTCTCTTCCATGTTATTAAATAATACGAAGAACACAGACCAAACAACTAACAGGTTGATCCGCAATTTATTTGTTTTTGTAGGTTGTTATTGTGGGGTATCTTTGTAGGGTTTTGATTGTTGTTTAATTCAATGGATTATTAAACTCATAATCCCCTTCATGTTTACGAGCTAATTTAGAGGGCGCAGGTGTAACATGCCCAGCCCGAACACTCCATAATCTTTATATCCTTGTGCCTCCATGGAAGACCACTAGTGCGGCGACACCGACCGACTACGTTGGGGATAGTATGTCGATGCACACTGCAAGAGGTGGTCGTGGCACAAATCCGCAACGGTCATTGGAGCTGTCGACACATGCTGGCAGTGGAGGAGGCACGACGCACCGTCGCGGGCCACCGGTGTGCAATGGGGGCCACGACTCATCAGCCGCAGTGATTGGAGGAAGGAGGCTGACACACTGGCTGGTCGTGGGTGGCGAAGCAGCGTGCTGTCGCGCGCCGCTTGAGAAGTCGGCCTACACATCGATCGATCTCATCTGAATCGACAGGACCTGCTCCAGTGTGTCCCGCATGCCACATTGTGGCACCATGTGGTGCTGCCACTACATAGAAGACCGAACGGCCTTCGGCCCTTTGGGAGAATTGGGGATCTCTCCCCCGGTGGTGGCTAGGGAGGACCCCCATTACGATTTGCGCTGCATGCGGTAGGGTTTCATGTCCATCTTGTTGTCGCCCAGCGGGACACCCCTATGTGGGTCGCGCCCTACACGGGTAAGGCATCCCCATTGTGGGCTGCCCAAATTGTGGACCACCCTTCACGGTCCCCCCATTGCGGGTCGGGCTTCCCTTGTGGGCCACCCTTGTGGGTCACCTTTGTGGGCCTCCACCTTATAGGTTAGGCTGGACCTCGGCCCTGTGGATAGAGCCCTCCACCGCCCAACCCAGACTGGGTCGGACCGAACACGGGCCAACCAGGCCCAAAAACACATAAATGGTCATATCTTGAGAACCAGACGTCTGTTGGACAACCCATCTATGATTTTGGGATCCTTGAATTGAGACGGTCCTTTTTGATATACTCCTCTTGAGTTTTGGATATTGTTGGAGTATGGACGGGTTGGATCGAACCCGAATCCAATTGGGCCCCCGGAACTAAAATTCATATAACCCACAGACTGGTCATCCGATTGATGCGTAGTCTATCATTTTAGAACCCTTAAGACATGTAAATTCATTGGGTTAATCCTTTTCGGAGCTTAGTGGCATTAGAGGTATGACCGATATCTCGAGGGATGGTTCTACAGAACTCGAGCACACCGGTGCGAGGAATCCAGTGGTTGGCAGTGAGGTGGAGGTTGGAGACATATCATATGGAGGTTAGTGTGCGATGATCCTATATGGGTAAAATTATACCGATCTTGTGTGGGTTAGATCCTATGTGGGATAGTGCTCATTGATCCTATCTGGGTTAGTGCGTACTGATCCGGTGTGGGTTAGATCTTCTGTGGTTCAGCGCTCATTGATCCTCTGTGGATCAACGCATACCGATCTTGTGTCAGTCAGATCCCGTGTGGGTCAGTGGGGGTTAGTTATCTATCAACTCTGGGCGGTTCATATCCTATGTAGATCATTGCGGGGGTTAGTTCCTATCGATCATGTGTATGTAAGACTCTGTATGGTCCGAAGTAGTGCCTCTATACAAAATAAGATGATATAGCTCCATGAATAATCATCTATACTTCTATAATTCATTAAAAAATCTGGTTTGAGTAGAGACTCTAATTTACATAAGACTCTAATTGTGCACAGACTCTAATTGAGTTGTGTATATTGCTTGTGTTTTGTGATTGATATCATGCTTTTGGGTTTCCCTTTATGAAATTCTATGAGACCTTCAGGGTTCTTGGGGTCCCTAATTGGTATTATTATAATCACCTCCACACAGGCTTCGGCCACACTTTGTTGTGACTTGTGTAGATGACGAGTTGTTGGGATGAGGTTTGAGGGAGCCAGGACTAGTGGGTATAAAGAGTATACGAGCAGAAGTGGAGTGCTAAAGAGGTGATCTGTACCTACCATTCAGGGAGGCTCCTCAGAGGATGACCCAGGAGTTGTTTCCCTTTTTCCATTTGTATTATACTTTTCAGTTGTACATGTACTTTTCCAGTGGATCTTGTATTCCAACCCCTTTTTACATTCAATACACTTTTACTATAGTGGATCACTTAGTGGTTACTTCTCATTACATTATAGTCTGTGTGTTTTTACAGTCTTAAATGAAATGCCTTCCCGTTATAAGGATACTCCTTTTCGGTTCTAGTCGCTAGCCCCAGTGTAACACCCCGACCCTAGTTACGTAGAGTTGGTGCATTATTACGTAACATTGGAATCATCACCAAAGATCATGTTTCGAAAGACTAATTAGTTTAGTAGCCACGGAAACACTAGATAAATTCCTAAATGTTACATTACATCATAAAGTGAAAAACTACAATAACATAGCCTCCATAGTCCACACTCATATCCCCTTTAGACTATCCCTCCAGGTCAGTCATAAAATATTTCTTCACATCCTCGAAAAATAAAACATAGAAAGGGGTGAGCTGAGATTCTCAGTAAGGATAAAAATATAGCTGAAATTTTCATAAATAAACATAAACATTTAGGAAATGTATAACTAAAACAAAAGCCTTTTAAACTTGAACTTCAGCATAATATGGAAAAAATAAAATGAAATAATTCCATTTACATATTCACATGGATATTCTACTAGTCGAATAATCACATGCAATATCAACAACCACTTTCATAATGATGGAATGCATAATGCCAGACTATCATAACCACATAGTCAAGGCCTTGTGCCAAGACTACAAATAAGATTTTTTCGAGGCCTTGTGCCAAGACAATAGTTAATCTCATGAGACCTACCGATGCATCGAGGAGCTATAGTGGGCTCCACCTGTCACTTATTAATTCCAAATCATTCCTTATATAAAAAGGCTTAAACATATCATAAACCATAACATAATCGTATCACATAAAACATGCATAACGGAAACCTAAATTTTCCACATTTCAATCACAAGATATCAATACAACACATTGATATAATAAAAACATTATCAAAACCATTTTCGATACCAAAATAAAATAAATGTAAAACATGGTATTTATTTTTCATTTAAAAAAGATATGGCTTGTAGAGGAAGCTAAATCTCAAGTAATGGTCACGATGACAGAGAAGTCATTGTCGCCACATACATAAGACAAAACATTCCATTTGTTTTTTAGTAAACACGCTTCGTATAAAAATATTCATTTTGAAAAAAAGTAAAAGTCAAAGCGGTTTATACACTATATAAAAGAAAGTTTTGTATAAAACAAAATATGCCTCAATGAAAGGAGTTTGAGACGAAGTCCCTTACCTCGTGTCCAACTTGAATCGATCGTTCTTTAACCACTTGAATAATAAACTAGATTTAATTTATACTTGATTAAGAACATCTTTCAAGTTAATTATTCATTTTATATCACTTATTACCATGTTATGAACATTATGTAATTATTTAAGTTAATAACAGTCGTTTTGTCGATCTTTGGTACTTGAGTCAAAAATAAACTTCTTATAATTTAAAGTTGTTCATGTGGTAAAATATCCATTATATCCATAATTATATTCATGATGTAGACATCATATATTTCATATATATTATATATATCTTTTATATATATTCATTTATAATATTACATAACATTTAGAGGTAAGAAATGAAATGCACCGTTCATGGAGACGGTAAGCCGTACGTATGCATGAATGCTACTTTCATTTATATTTCATATTTAATTGAATTAAATCATAATTATATAAAGGAATATTATAATTCCAGTATAATATGATATATAATATCATTTATTCCATCCTTTATACATCCCACATATGGCATTAACGATTTAAATCACTTTGAGGGGGCGGTAGTCCACATTTCCTAAAATGAAATTATCACGTTTACCCATAATGGAAATTATAAAGGTATACTATAAATGAAAAATAAAGAAGCATAAATAAAGCATAAACATAATATATATCATATATAGAAATAGTGTCATCATAATGGCCACCATGAGAGGTGTTAAAAGAATATTGAACAATCATCGTTTCGTGAGATAGTAATTCACCACCCACATAAACTGTATGTTCTTTAACCATTAGACGAAGGTGTGTGTAAGTGTAAATCAAATCCTTATCATAAAAAAATCCTAGTATATTTAAGATACTGGTGTTGTTACAAAATATAGTAATAAAAATATTTTAAGGTGTTGGAGAAGCAAAATATAACAAAAGAACATACAAGAAGACATTACCTTAAAATTGGGTAACTCTTTTCTGATTTGAGCCAAAGGATTCCTTGGGAAGACTTCTGCCCAAAGTGATTCTTCTAGGAGTAATAGAGGGAAGTTGAGAGAGTATTTGGGTAGATTTTGGACGAGCCAAATGGCTTTGAAGGTGTGAATAAGGTGGTTGAAGTGGAGGCCTTTTATAAGAGGGAGGAGGGGTACTCTTGGAAAGTTATGAAATGTTACATTATTATGAAATGATTTTAGGATTTTAAAGGTCCAAAAATGATATATTTCTAGGATAAGGTGATAAGGGTTAGAAATACCCCCATTCAATAGTCTTTTTACAAGTTTAAGTCTTAGATTTTACCTTATCTTTTCATTTTATTTAAATCGTTCATTAATGACGTAATCGCTACATAATCATGGTGTGATAAATAAATTTATTTATTTAATTCGTAAAAATTATAAAACAATTACCATGATGTAGGAAATCTTTTTATCTTTCCAATGGATATTTATAGTCGAAAGGATAACTTGTATAACCCCTTGTAAAAATTGTTTTAGTAAAACAATACAAGTTTGTGACTTTTTTATTTTTTACTTTAAATAAAAGGTATTAATGTCATTATCTTACACAAGTGGCTCCATGGGGTCCCACAAATTGATCCATGGATTATCTTGGTCGGCCATGAGTCATCCAATAAGAGTAGGATATTATTCAAGGTAATTTCATATAATTATAACATTATTTTTTACCTTAAATCACTCTAATTACCTCTAATCGCAGTTAATAATATTCAAAAGTTACTATTCAACACAAATTATTTTCATCCCATTGAAAAAAAATTAATTATTAATTATAACCATGTATGTTTGATTTCTGAAATTAAATTCACTGAAGCGGTAAAAGTTCATTTAAATGAAAAATCAGTTTTTTAACTACCACTTTGTGGTTTCACTATTCATCAAAAATTGACGTTTTTTCGAAATATACCAAAAATTCACCCTAAGATATATTTTATATTAAAAATTCAAATATTATGTATATTTTATCAAATTCAAAACATATATGTTTCATCAATTAATTTTATAATTATTTCCTGTTGTCAAAACAAATAGCGTGTTTTAAGAAAGAATATCAATCAAAAGATTGACAATTGTTTATGTCCAATTTCAAAGTGAAATTAATTCTAATGACAAACATTGGATAAAATAGCAATTGTATATTATAATTATACTTTCAAACCACTAAATATTATAATTTATCACTATAAATTATTTATATTAAAAAAGTTGTTTTTAAGTATTTTTCACTATTCATCGAAAATTGGAATTTCTCGGAAAAATACCAAAAAATCAACATTGGCTAATTCCGATATTCTGAATCCAAAAATAAAGTCCATTATGAAATATAAAATTTATATAATTTCAAAACATGGGTATTACTATTGATAACAGCTACTTTGATTGGTCGCGGTGTGTTAGAACTCAAGGTTACATACAACACACGCTGCTCTATTATTCAATGAGAAGCGTACCATAGAAGCTTGGGGTGTTACATTCTACCCTCCTTCAATAAATTGTTTCCTATCAATTTAAAATTGTTCTTCAAAAATATAAGGTTGAAAATAGAAAATTCCTTTGTGGAAAACCCACATCGGAAATAAGATTAATAAAATTTACCCTTAATAAGAGGGAAATGGAAATGAAAAAGTCACCACCAAATTATGATCTCGATTAGGTGAACATTGGTGGAAATTATAGACATATAATTGGAGGAAAAACATAAATATTTGTAGGGAGTGATTGAGGTCCACAATCACAAACAACTGTAAAATTAAGGGCCTTAAAGCCTTCAATCTATGTTGATTTAAAATATCATCAGTTCAACAAAACATACGGTATTAGAATAACACATTTTTTTGTTTTAATATCCCTTTTTTAAAGTTTAAGAATTAATTTATTCATAGAATAAGAGATAGGTATATATATATATACTTGACATGTAGAGTTTGAACATTCAACTAATTTCTACCACAAACTCATCTTTCACTCAAAAGATAATAGAACTCAAAAATATTATATTTATCCTAATCGTACAAGGTTCTAAATGTTAACACATACTATTTAGATTAGGAAAACTATTTTTTAATCACCAGGGACTTCTTGTAGGATAGTGGTAGGTAATAAAGGCTTGTCACTCAATGGTTGTGGGTTCTATTCATGCAGCTTTGTCCGACCCGACGGGTTATCCCCCGACCCACAGGTTGTACTTTTCCTAAAACTATAGTATTATAATATTCCAAAAATAATATTCAGAAATGTTTTAACCTTAAACAACACTATCCAAAGTTCAACATAATCCATTCCAACTTTATATTTATCCAAAATACCTCTGTCCAGACTTTCTCTAAAAGGTCTCTAAATTCCAAAATCAATTATAACATCAGATTCCCCAAACAAAGTAAATGTTCTCTTATTGTCACATATTAAAAATATTATTACCTTCATCATATTAAAACCTTAATGAAAACAAAAAGTACTGTAGTAAAATCACATTATTATTATAACCAGAATATAATCCTTGAGTCCAAAAGTACCAATACATTAATTATTCCACATCAACTGTAGTAACAACATATGATTGGCCTTGATTCCTTGGACTTTTCTGAGGTAAGTTTCCCTGATGCTTAGGAAATTCATTTTCATAATGCCCCATTTCCCTACATTTGTAGAATTAAACATTGAAAACCTCTTTCCTTCCCTTATAATCATGAGCCTGCTGACCTTTTTCTCCACATTTATAAAAATACTCTCATTCCTTTTAGGCATGTACCGATGTGATTCTTCCCATAACTATCGCATAATAGAAAATCCTTATTTCCCTTTTTCCCTTTATCTGTCACTTGTTCCACAGTTCTATTCTTTTCTTGATTTACTTTATTTTCATAAGATTTAGAGAATTCCTTTTCTGTCTTGATATCACATGAGACAATATCTTTGTATGATGAGAAACATTGTGAGACAAAGGCTCGATAGAGAAATGGTTTTAACCCATCAAAGAAACGATCAATATTACTTCTTGGGTTACATATATAATCAGCAACATACCTTGCTAACCTTGTAAAGTTGTCCTCATACTTTGCTACATTCTCATCCTCCTTTTGTCTCAGACTCAGAAATTACCTTTCCATATCTTCTCTATGGTCACAAGGAAAGTATTTGTCTAAGAAAATATCTTTGAACTCCCTCCATTTCATATTTGATACTTCATCATCTTAATTTTTTTTGAATCAATGACCACCATTGATCATCATCTCTAGTGAGGCGGTAAACTGCCATTATTACCTTTTCCCTTTCACTACTCTCCAAGGCAAGAATATTTTCTCAAAGGAATTTATCCATTGCTCAGCTACTATGGGATTTGTACTCCCATTGAATGTTGGTGGTTGTTGCCTCACGAAGTGATCTAACATTTATCCTCCACGTTGCGGATCAGGTTGATCCATATGAGTAAGGTTATTATTCATAACCTGAGTGAGTGTCCCAGTATGGTGATAAGCTGCAGCACCAGTTGTATCACCATCTTCACTATAATTATCTTGAGTAGGAGGGAAATCCCTACATGGAGTTCAAGTATTGATACGGTTTCCATTCCTTCCACTAGGCACCATTTCTAAACAATGGCATAAAATAGATTAGTTTATGAATCAAAATACAAAATAACAATCTTGCAAAACACCTAACATAAATTGGATAGTTTATAGATATAATCCATAATCATAAAAATGCTTCCTTTGAGGAATTATATACTCATAAACCCATCATAATGGTTTGTAAAGAAAATTATATTTATCCTAATCATATCCCCCAGGAGTGTCGTAACCAAGAGTGCAGCAAGGCCTGTTGTCATGGACTAGTTCCCATTCGAGTCTAGCTCAAAGAGGTGTTTTCGGGTTTTACCCCTAGGTGCATATGTGCTAGAGCCGCCTCTACCTGCTCATATCCATATAGGGATGTATTGTTCAGAAAACTCACAAAATCTCTATAATACCAAAATTTTAGTAAGTTCTTCTATACTAATCCTCAAATTATATCTTAGGGCTATGTGCTCTAATCAGAGTTTATCTAAATCTAGCTTCAAAGGTTAGTACTAAACTGCCCCTGATACCAACTGTAACGCCCCGACCCCAGTTACCTAGAGTCGGTGCATTATTACGTAACATTGGCATGATCATAAAAGATCATGTCTCGAAAGACCATTTAGTTTAGTAGCCTTGGAAATTGTTGATACATTCGTAAATGTTACATTACATCATAAAGTGAAAAAACTACAATAACATAGTCTTAATAGTCCACACTCATATCCCCTTCAGACTATCCCTGCAGGTTAGTCATAAAATATTTCATCACATCATGGGAAAATAAAACATAGAAAGGGGTGAGCTCAGATGCTCTGTAAGGATAACAATATATAGGAAACTTTCATAAATAAACATAATCATTTAAGGAAATGTATAACTAAAACAAAAGCCTTTTAAACATGAACTTGAACATAATATGGAAAAAATAAAATGAAATAATTCCATTTACTTATTCACTTGGATATTATACTAGTTGAATAATCACATGAAATATCAATAACCACTTTCATAATGATGGAATTCATAATTCCAGACTATCATAACCACATAGTCAAGGCCTTATACAAAGACTACAAATAACATTTTGCCAAGGCCTTGTGATAAGACACTATTTTGTCTCATGAGACCTACTGATTTATCGAGGAGATATAGCGGGCTCCACTCGTCACTTATTAAGTCCAATGCATTTTTTATATGAAAAGATTTAAACATATCATAAACAATAACATAATCGTATCACCTAAAACATGCATAAAGGAAACATAACATTTCCGCATTTCAATCACAAGATATCAATACAACACAATGATATAATAAAAAAATTATCAAAACTATTTTAAATACCAAAATAAAAGAAAAGTAAAACATGGTATTTATTTTTCATTTAAAAAAAGTTATGGCTTGTAGAGGAAGCCGAAACTCAAATAATGGTCACGGCGACCGAGATGTCATTGTCGTCGCATAAGTAAGACAAAACATTCCTTTTTTCATTTAGTAAAAACACTTCATATAAAAAGATTCCTTTTTAATTAAAGTAAAATTCAATGGGGTATATACACCGTATAAATGAATGTTGTGTATAAAAAAAATATGTTTCAATGAAAGGAGATTGAGACGGAGTCCCTTACCTCGTGTCCGACATGACTCGATCATTCTTTAAACTCCTCAATAATAAAGTATAGTTAATTTCTACTTGCTTAAGAACCTTTTACAAGTTAATTATTTCTTTTATATCACTTGTTACCATGTTATGAGCATTATGTAATTATTTAAGTTAATAATGGTTGTTTTGTCGATCATTGGTACTTGAGTCAAAAATAAACTTCTTATAATTACAAGTTGGTCATGTGGTAAAATATCCATTATATCTAGAATTATATTCATGATGTAGATATCATATATATCATATATATCCAGTATATATATGAATTTATAATATTACATAACATTTAGAAGTAAGAATTGAAATGCACCGTTCATGGAGACGGTAAGTCGTACGTACGCATGAATGCTACATTCATTTCTATTTAGTATTTAATGGAATGAAATCATAAAGATATAAAGGTATGTTATAATTCCAGTATAATATCATATATAATATCATTTTCTCCATCCTTTATATTTCCCACATATGGAATTAATGATTCAAATCACATTGAGGGGGCGGTAGTCCGCACTTCCTAAAATGAAATTATCACGTTTACCCATAATGGAAATCATAAAGTTATGATATAAATGTAAAATACAGAAGCATAAAGAAAAAATAAACAAAATATATATCATATATAGATGTAGTGTCATCATAATGGAAACCATTATAGGTGTTAAAATAATATTGAACAATCATCGTTTCGTGAGGCAATAATTCACCACCAACAGAAACAGTATGTTCTTTAACAATTAGACGAAGGTGTGTGTAAGTGTAAATCAAATACTTCTCAAAAAAACATCCTAGTATATTTATGATACAGTTATTGTTATAAAAGAAAGTAATAAAAAGATTTTAAGGGGACGGAGAAGCAAAATAAAACAAAAGAACATAAGAGAATACATTACCTTAAAATCGGGTAACTCCTTTTTATTTGAGCCAAAGGATTCCTTGGGAAGTCTTATGCCCAATTTGAGGCTTATAAGAGTAAGATAAGGAAGTTGATAGAGTATTTCGGTAGAGTTTGGACCAGCCAAATGGCATTGAAGGTGTGAATAAGGTGGTATAAGTGGGGGCCTTTTATAAGAGGGAGGAGGGGAACTCTTGGAAATTTACACAATGTTACATTATTATGAAATGATTTTAGGTTTTTAAAGGTCCCACAATTATATATTTATAGGATAAGGTGATAAGTATTCGAAATACACCAATCCAATAGGCTTTTGACAAGTGTAAGTATTATATTTTACCTTATCTTTTCATTTTATTTAGATCGTTCTTTAATGATGTAATCGATGCGTCATCATGGTGTGATAAATAAATTTATTTATTTAATGCCTAAAAATTATAAAAAAATTACCATGATGTATGGAATATTTTTATCTTTCTAATGGATATTTGTAGTCGAAACGATAACTTGTACAACCCCTTGTAAAAATTGTTTTAGTAAAACAATACATGTTTGTGACATTTTTATTTTTACTTTAAATAAAATTTATTAATGTCATTATCTTACCAAATTGGATCTATGTGGTCCCAAAAATTGACCCATGGATTGTCACGGTCGGCCATGAGTCAACCAATAAGAGTAAGACATGTGTCGAGGCAATTGCATATTATTATAATATTATGTTTTACCTTAAATTACTATAATTACCTCTAATCGCAGTTAATAAAACTCAAAAGATACTATTCACCATAAATTATTTTCATCTCATTGAACCACATTTTACTTCATAATTATAACCATGTATGTCGTATTTTTGAAATTAAATTCACAAAATTGGTAAAATTTAATTTAAACGAAAAATCAGTTTTTTAACTACCACTTAGTGGTTTCACTATTCATCAAAAATTGAAGTTTTTCAGAAAAATACCAAAAAAAATCACCCTAAGATATATTTGATATTTGAAGTTCAAAAATGATGTCTATTTTATCAAATTTATAGAATATAAGTTTCGTTAATTAATTTTATAATTAATTCTCATTCTCAAAACAAATAGCGCGTTTTTAAGAAAAACTATCAATCAAAAGATTGACAATTGTTTTTGTCCAATTTCAGAGTGAAATTAATTATAATGACCACCACAGATAATATGGTAAAAATTATATTATATTTATATTTTAAACCACTCAATAGTGTAATTTATCACTATAAATTATTTTTATTAAAAAATTTGTTTTTAAGTATTTTTCAATATTCATCGAAAATTGGAAGTTCTCGGAAAAATACAAAAAATTCAACATAGGATAATTCTGATATTCCGAATCCAAAAATGAAGTCCATTATGAAATATAAAATTTATATAATTTCAAACAGTGGGTATTACTATTCATAATGGCTACTTGTATTGGTCGCGGTGTGTTAGAACTCGAGGTTGCGTACGACACACACTGCTTTATTATTAACAGAGAAGCGTAACATGGAAGCTTGGGGTGTTACACCTAGGCCTTTGAAAGGCAGGCTTGTGGTAGTTCTGACATGGGCCCTTGGGGACGAGTCATGCCAAAGTGGTATCAGAGGATTTGGTTATACTGAAGAACTAGGAAATTGATCTTCTCAGTGTAGAAATAGTTTTATGTGATATGAGTATGGTTTTCAGTTCAGGGAGTCCAGTGTTGGTGTGGTGGCTGATGTATCCATACACCAGGACCCTGAATTCTGATATCTGACTCATCGCACAAAAACACTAATTGTGTGTGTTTTGAAAAGTATTTCTTATGATTTCTTAGAGATAGCTCACCAGGTATAACTTAATGACTCTGGAGCACCTATTCCTTATCTGGATGTTTTCACGTAGATAGCTAGCTAGGTTCCCAAAAGAGTACATGATGACGACCCACCGAGTAACGAGGCACTGGTGCATGGCCCTCTTACTATGTTGGAACCTTCGGGTGGTGTGCCAGCATCACCCCCACCCCTTGGGTTTCAATTACCTTTAGCTGCACTGGTGGACGGTGCACACCGACTGAGAATGCTGCACGAGTTATAGAGGAAATGACCTAGGAGGTTTTGAGTTGAGACATATTCCCAGGTAGCTGAGGACTAGCGGGAGGCTCTGGCCAGAGTTTTTCACCTAGTTGGGACACCATCAGATCATATGGTGATCCAAGCTGCTAGTCTTTATCAGTGAGTGATTGTAAGAATGGTCTACCTAGGGATTAGGCTTCGGTACATGGAGCTTTGCTTTAGATGGTACCTTCATATAGTGTTCCAGCACTATCAATGCTCGTTAGTCAGCAGCTATAACCAGTGGAAATGGTAGTCGACACATGTAGTCTTAGTGCCTTACATGTGTTTTGATCAAATGGTGGTCCTGGTAGAGAGCCTTCTACATGGCTTAGTAGGACGATGAAAAGGTTTAGATTACCCTGATCTTGTGAAGAGGTGACTTTTTCTGGGGAAATTTTTGAGAACCATCCTCAAATAAGGGGGTCTCTTTCCATGAAGAGCTAAGGGATGAGGTTTCCCTAGAGATTCTACAGCTTCAACCAGAAGACATGTAGGTAGCAGGGTATTCATCGAGGCATACGAACCATTCCAGGTACTCGATGAATACAGTACAGTCAGTGCTTCAGGTCTCAGACTTCCGACCGAGGTCTATTTAGGGACATCCAACACATCACGTTTCCACTAAGAATTTCTACTTATGTTAGGGTGCTAGAGAGAACCATTGTGGTTGAATATTCTTTGGCTATGCAGATTCAACTACTGAATGTTAATAGTGTGAAAGCAGGAAACCGATGTCAGTCTTAGAGACATTGGTGTGTGAAATGTTTCGGGAAGAGGAAGTGATAGGATAGATGAATCTGTAGGACAAAAGATGTAGAAGTGGATTTAGGAGAGAAACATGATGTGGTTTACATTTTGACATGTTTCAACCACCACCTCAATGTAGTCCAAACCTGGCTTAGGGAGCTGGAGGATAGGGTAAGAGAGTAGCTGCATGCAGTCAATGGGTGTGACCCAAGGGCTCTAGGAATGATTAGAGGTACAGTCTATGTCTAATTCGATCTACCATATTAATGGATGTGAAAACTAGTCATTCCTTCTATACATGAATATTGTTCAAGACCTAGAGTTTCTAGTAAATTTTTTTACATGACCCTTACATATGGAGATATATTTGGGAGGAGACTTGAAATCACACTTATGATGATGGTGTGATCCGACCGTTGAGGTGAGAGTTTTAGTTGGAGCCTCTTGGTGGCAGAGTTGAGGCCTTATGACGTTAGTTTGGTTATGGACTGTACATCCACATTTCATAATCAAATTGACTGTATTAGGCAAAAAGGTTGTGGTTTATCTACATTGTTTGAATGGGGTTTTCCTTGGTCAGTGAAAATGGAAACCAATGCAGCATTGGGTAAGCTCATGCATAGTAGGGTGCAACCAATCAATAATCAGTCGGTCATCCTTACCCTCATGGTAGCGGGAGTTTTGGGTTTTCAGTTCCCATCAAGAGTGGCTGAGTGTGGAGACATTTTTTCAAAAAATGTTTCCAAAATTACCTCCTTGACGGGAGAGGGACTACTTCTTTGGTTGGGTACTACCGGAGTTTGGAATCGGACTTCCCTAGGGTAGCGACATCCTTATAAACATTAAAAAAGAAAATAGAGCATTTCTTGTGGATGTAGAAGTGTCAGTTGAGCTTCCAAAAGGACCTTAACATGAGACAATGACGATAGATAGAGTTACTCATGGATAATGAATTTGAGATAGTCTATACTCCTAGGAAGGGAAGCGTGGTAGCAAACATACTCAGTAGGAGGTATGGTCTCCAACTACTGAGTGAGGCGATAGAGAAGCAATCCGTGTTGCAGATATTCTTCATGGATAGAGATGGAGCTACATACCTCCAGTCTATGACAGTCACACCCGCACTCCTTCAGCGAGTCAAGGAGGCGTAGCTTGGGGACATTTACTGTCAGGATCAAAGTGCACATATATCCTCAGGATATGCACCTGATGGATTTTCTGAAGGTGGTGAGAATATAATCCTTTTCATAGGACGTACCATGGTATAGGTGGCTCTACCAGAGGAGGTGTTGAGGGAGTTCCATAAGTCCTCTTAGGTGGTACATCCTAGTGTGGAAAATATGTTCCAGGACCTTCGGCATCAGCACTGGTGGCTTGGGATGAAGAAAGTAGTGGTAGATTTTGTTTCTCGATGCCGCACCTGTCATCAAGTGAAGGTCGAGCATCAGGTTTTCACAAGATTAGAATAGATTCTAGAGGTTCCGGAGGGGAAGTGGGATGGAATCTCGATGTAATTTGTTACAAGGATTCAGCGTACATCCAGGGGACATGATTCTATCTGGGTGATCGTTGACCAACTCACAATGTCATCCAACTTCCTATCCATCTGAGAGCAGGGATTAGTAGAGGTCTTGGGATGTCTCTACATGAAAGAGATAGTGAGACTTCATGGGGTGCCGTTGGTGATCATATCTATATGTGAAGCACATTTTACATCTTATTGGTGGAAGGGATTACATGAGGCGTTCGAGACTCTACTACGTTTGAGCACATCCTTTCATCCTCAGCCGGATTTTTAAATGGAGCGACCATTCAGATGCTGGAGGACATGCTTCGTTCATGCATCCTAGATTTTGGCTGCATTTGGGGGGGATCACATGCCCTTGATGGAGTTCTCATTCAACAACAGTTATCACTCCACCATCGATATGGCTCCATTTGAGGTGTCGTACGGTCAACCTTGCAGATCACCTCTCTGCTGGACAGACCCAGGGGAGTAAGAACTTATGGGTCCATAGTTGGTACGAGCTACCACTGAGAAGGTATAGGTCATCCAGGAGTGGGTAAAGACTTACAATAGTAGTTATAAGTCTCATGCTTATAGAAAACATAGACGTTTGGATTTCAAGAGGGGGACCACGTATTCTTGCAAGTCTCCCCTCAGCGGGACTATAAAGATTTGGCCGAGGAAGAAAGTTTTCATGGAGGTTTATCAAACCAATTCTGATAATTCATAGGATAGGTGAGGTGGCATACCACTTGGAAAATCCATCATAGTTGGAGGGGGTGCATGAAATCTCCCACTAATCCTAGCTGAGGAGACACATGAATCACCCATCTCACATCATCCACCATAACAAGTATGGCTTTGATGATGGGGTGACATCTATGGAGGTTACAGTAGAGATTGAGGATCGATAGGATTGAGTCTTTCATTGGTTGTTGATACCTCTTTTTCATGTTTGCTAGAAGAACGGGAACCTCTAAGAGAGCACATGGGAGCAGGAGGCTCGGATTCATGTACCCCCACTTGTTTCCTTTGCCTTTGTTTTGGATTCCAGTGACATACACACCTAAGGTGGGGAAAATGTAATGTTCCAGAATTTCTGTATAATTTTTTTTTAAATTGAATTATTTCGAGACTATGAAATCTGATAGAGCATGATTTCGAGGCCCGGAGTTACCGGAATGATCCGTTGATGTTTTGTTAATCATAAATTAGAGTCTGTAAGCATTTTTCCAAAAAAGGGGGAAGAAATCTTAAATTATTGCCTGGATCAGAATTCTATTGGCACTGTTTCATTCAAGATGGTGGGTTTGCACTAGGTGGGACTTCAGTTTAGTCAGTGCATGCCTGCTATTAGAAAACCTAAAAATGGCATAACTGCATATAAAATAATTAAATAATGTTATTTTATCTTTCAAATTATTATATCTCACAAATGATAACATGGATTAAATATCTAATACCACCGCTGAGCTCTTGAGGGTATGCTCTCTTTAGGAAGATATTAACATTTTCCTGTGCGAGCCACCAATGAATGTTAGTTTTTGGCCGTAAATGAAATAATTAAGTGACAATTATTTTATTGTCAAATCCATAACTTCTAAATGGTAACATCGATTAAAAATCAGAGTGTACCATTGAGAAAGTGAGGGAGTTTTCTCCTTAGACAGATCGTAACCTCGACCAGTACTAGTCGAGGGCGACTGTAAATAATTTTCAGAATTTTTTTTGGGTACGTTCAGTAAACGCACGAGTGGAATTTTTTAACTTTTGAACAGGTGCTCAGATTAAAAATATGAGGGCACCATTCAATCTGCATTGTCGAGATTCACTGAAGGGAGACATTACATTGACCGTAGTAGGTATGGATAAATGGAATGTTTTGTGACTTTTTAAAAGAAATGATATGAAATAATTTAATTTTATTATTTTATTTTCTTTCATAACCTTCAATGAATAAGCAGTGTGTGGGGCTAGTGGTATGTCAAGCCATTAAATTCCATGACCCTACAATATAAGTAACAAAAATGTTGGGGAAATTAGGAAGCTTCCTAATTGATGAGACTCATTAATTCCCAACATCGTTACTTACCCTCCCCCTCTCCTATATAAATGGATCTTGGGAGAAGGTACCGGCAAAGCTTCTCCAAGAAACTAAGTGTTGAAGGAGTGCCACAATGCCCAAACCATGGAGGATGGATCCAGTTTTGGAAATCAGTGACAAGAGACACTGAAACCCCAAATTGGATATCGATGATCGAGTGACGTTGTTGGAAGACTGTTGTGTGAATGAATAACACTGACCCACCTTCAACCGTAGGAGCTTCTCCAACGATTCGAGGTAGGTGGATTATTCGTTCAATCCTTTTAAATTGTTTCCTCTTCCCATTCTTGAATAACACGAAGAAAACGTACCAACAAACTAACGAGTTGATCTATGATTCATTTGTTTTTGTGGGAGGTAGTTCCATGGTATCATTGTAGGGTTTTGATTTTTGTTTAATTCAATTTATTATTCAACCCATAATCCCCTCATGTTTACGAGCTAACGCGGAGGGTGTGGGCCTAACGATCTTAGACCGAATCCTCTGGTATCTGGATATATTTTCTCTTCCATGGAAGACCGCCGGCATGACAACACCGACCGACTATGTTGTGGATAGCACATTGATGCACGCCGTAAGAAGAGGTTGTGGCACAAAGCCGCGATGGTCATCGGAGCGGCCTACGCCGGGCAACTATGGAGGAGGTGCAGGGCGTCGCCGCGTGCCGCCGGTGAGCAAAGGGGGTTGTGGCTCAGTAGCAGCAGTGACCAGAGGAAGGCGGTCGACACATTAGATGGCCATGGGTGGCGGACCAGTGTTGTATCATGCTGCTCGAGAAGTTGGTCGGCACACCGGATGATCCGATGGAATCTGCTCGAAATGCTCCAACCGGTCCAACGTGCCTCCCAGCGGTGCCACATGGCACCACCACTGTGAAGAAGATAGTACAGCCCTCATCCGTTCAGGAAAATACAGGGTTCACTCCACTGGTGGCGGCTAGGGTGGACCCCCCTTGCTGGTCGCGCTGCACGCGGTCAGGCCGCCACCCAGCGGGCCACCCCCTATGCAGGTCGGGCCTCCCCCTTGAGGGTCGCACCCTACGCGGGCCGGTCTGCCCTCTTACAGGATGCCCCCTTGTGGGCCGCACTTCGAGGGCCACCCCATTTTAGGATGGGCCGCCCTTACGGGCCGCCTTTACGGGCCACCCCCATGTAGGCCGAGACAGACCTCGACCAAGCTGACCGAGCCCACCGCAGCCTTTCCCAAACCGGGTCGGACCGGACCGAGGCCCACCAGGCCCAAAAACACTTAAAGGGCCATATCATGATAACAAGAAATTTTTTTGATGAACCGTCTATAGTATTGGTATCCTTGTATCGAGACAGTCCTTATTGGTATACTCCTCTTGAGTTTTGGATACAGTTGGAGTAAGGCCGGGTTGGATCGAACCCAAATCCAATCGGGGCCCCAGAACTAAAACACTTATAACTCACAGAACAGACGTCCAATTGACGCACCGTCTATCATGTTCGAACCCTTATGACATGGAAGTTCTTTGGGTTACTCTTTTGTAGAGATTAGTAGTGGTCATGGTACGACCGATATCTCAAGGGTAGATTTTATGGAACTCAAGCACATCGGGTGTGATGAATCCAATGGTTAGTAGTGAGGTGGGGGTTAGAGAGATATCATTCGGAGGTCAGCACTCATCGATCCTCTGTGGTTCAACGGATACCAATCCAGTGAGGGTCAGATCCGGTGTGGGTCAGCGCTTAGTGATTTTGTGTGGATCAGCGCATACCGATCCTGTGTGGATCAGCGCACAATGGTCCTGTGTGGGTCAGTGAATACTGATCCTATATTGGTCATATCCTGTGTGGGTCCATGGGGGTTAGATACCTATCAAATCTTGGTGGGTCGGATCATGTGTGGATCATTGCAGGGGTTAGTACCTATCTATCATGTGTGGGTCAGACTCCATATGGTGAGAAGCAGTTCCTCTTGATAGAATAAGATGATCAAGCTTTGCGACTAATCTTCTGTACTTCAATACTTCACTGAAAAACCTCATTTGAGCTAAGACTCTAATTGAGATGTGTCAATTTATTTTGTTTTGTCATTGATATCATGCTTTGTGGTTTTCATTAGTGGAATGCTGAGAGACATTCAGGGGTCTCAGGGACCCTATTGGGTATTGTTATACTAACCCATGCACGGGCTTCACCTGCCCCTTATTGTCTCATGTGCAGATGAAGAGCAGCTGGGCTACGGTTTGAGGGAGCCATGACTAGATGGTACACAGAGCATACGGGAAAACATGAAGTGGTGAGTAGGAGATCTATACCTACCCTTCAGGTAGGATCCTCAGAGGATGACCAAGGAGTTGTTTCCCATTTTCTATTTGTATTATACTTTTCAGTTGTACATGTAATTTTCCATTTGGGCGTGTATTCCGACCCCTTTTTACATTCATCACTCTTTTACCACAACATTACACATTGTGGATTCTTCTTGTTGCATTCTATTCTGTGTGTTTGTACACGTTTAATGGAAATGATTTCCTGTTATAGGGATACACCATTCCGATGCTAGTCTCCAGCCCCTGGCATTTTTAATGTGTGTTTGGGGTAGTCACGACACATGCCTTGGGGGACCGGTCAAGACAATTTAAAAATATGTAACAAAAATATAAGTATATATATAACTATTTATTATTTTTTTATACAGTAATAGTTAAAGTTACAACATATTGAACATAATAATTATCATAGAAAAAACATGTTAAACGTATTGTGTGATGAATGATCTTGAGATGACCGGCCAATGTATGATTGAAATTGTATGCCATATTATTTTTTAGGGTTATATAATTTGTAATAATTTAAAATTATTTTCCTTATTGAAAACTTTCATTTCATCCCTCTCTATAAGTATGTATGGACCTATGTGTCCATGTAAAATGATATATATCCAAAACACCTAGAGCCCCTCACTTGCATATGACTAACATTGTAATAAATGTTTGTTTGACAAGAGGAATTGATTTTAATTACTAGATTTTTACACCATGACTAGAAATATACTGGTGGTTATAGAAATATGAGATAGTAGATGCTCTATAAATTCATCCCCATATTTTGATTTGTTTATGAAACAATAATCCTCCAATCTATAGAAAAATTATTAAGATCAAGTGTAACACCCCAGGTAAATAAAGAATATGACATTTTAATATTTATCCTTATTTGTGAATATATTATTAATATGACTTTAAAGGGGATGCTATACTCGATGGCGTACCAAACACGCAACAACGAGTTTCTTGGGAATCTTACGTTACACTCTAATAATAAAATAATATTATTTTAAATGGTAGTTAACATGTAGCCGTTGTAATGGCGGGAATGGATATAAATAACTAAAATATGATTATATATGTTTTTAAATGTTTTTACATTTATCCAATAAAAGATAATGGCTTAAAATACGGAAAGAATTCAAATTTAGGCGTATATGCCCTAGCTTTCACTAAAGGTTCACTTATCACCTTTTGATGGAGAACCGTCATTAAATATAGTTTTGATCACTCTTATACATTATTTTGGACCAAATAAAACTCTTATTAAGAATCGGGACATCAAAATTTACTTTGTGTAAATTTTTGGTATCTTTCCGATAATGTTCATTTTTTTAATGAATCGTGTAAAATGTTGTATTTTAATTCAAAACCACTTTTTAATCTAATTTATTTATATGATTAGATTATATTTTGAATTGGATTTAAAGTGAAATTAGAAAATATTTTTACCATTAAATCCAATAGAGTTCGTTGGAATCAATTTCACTTTGAAATCAGACTTAAACTAGTGTCAATCTTTTGATACTTATTGTTTCATAAAACACGCTATTTGTCATGACAGCGGGAATTAATTATTAAATTAATTAATGTGACTTATATGTTTTGAATTTTGTAAAACAGACTTCATTTTTGAATTCAGAATATTAAATATAGCTTAGGCTGAATTATTTGGATTTTTCTGAAAAACATCAATTTTTGATGAATAGTGAAACCACTAAGTGGTACTTATAAAAACTGATTTTCCGTTTAAATGAAATTTTGCCATCATTGTGTTTTGATTTTCAAAAAATCCGACATACATGGTTTTCATTTAGAAGTAAAATGTGGTTCAATGAGAATAAAATAATTTTTTGGTGAATAGTAACTTATTAAGTTTTTAATCGCGATTAGTGGTAATTAGTGTAGTTTAAGGTAAAAATAATGCTTTAATAAAATGAGATGAGCTTGAAACATGTCTTACCCTAATTGGTTGTATCATGGCCGACCAAGAAGAGCCATGGGTCAACTTGGGGACCCCATGGATCCACTTTGGTTGGGAAATGACATAAATAACATTTTATTTAATGTAAAAGTAAATTTGACACAAATATGATATGTTTTACTAAAACAATTTTTAAGTGGGGTAATACAAGTCATATTTTTGATTATAAATATTCATTGGAAAGAGAAAAAGATTTCCTACATAATAGTATTTTTTTTATAATTTTTAGACATCAAATAAATTAAATTATTTATGACATAATAATGATGCAGCGATGACATCATTATTTGACGATTTAAATAAAACGGAAAGATAATGTAAAATCTATGAACTACACATGTCCAAAACTTATTGGATGAGTGGATTTATAATAATTATCAACTTATCCACGAATTATATCAATGTGGGTCCTTTTGAAACCGAAACACATTTTCAAATAAAGTAATATTGCTTTACTTTCCAAAAGTACCCCTCCTCTCCTCTTATAAAAGGCCCCCACCTCTACCTCATTTAACACACTCCTCAAGCCTTTGGCTCGGCCAACCCATGCCCATTTCCTCTCTCCACATCCCTCTCCTCATCCTAGAGGATTCCTTTTGGGCATAAGCCTTTCAATGGAAGCCTTTAGGCTCAAATCAAAAGGAGTTACACTTTTAAAGGTAATTCATTCTCTCATGTTCATTTGTTTTATTTTGCTTCTCCAACCCCCTAAACTCTTTTTATTTACTTCTTTTGTAACAAAACCAGTATCTTAAATATACTAGGATGTTGTTATAAGATTTATTCGAGCTACACTCTCACACAACTACATCAAATGGTTAATGAACATACGGTTTCCGTGGATGGTGAAATTCTGCCTCCCAAAACGATGATTGTTCAATACTAATTTAACACCTTCAAAGGTGGCCATTATGATGTCACAAATTTTATATATGATATATAATATGTTTATGTTTTAATTATGCTTCTGTATTTTTCATTTTTTTCTTAACTTTATGGCTTCCATTATGGGTATACGCGATATCTTCATTTAAGGAAGTGCGGACTACCGCCCCCTCAAAGTGATTTGATTCGTTAAATACCATATGTGGGATGTATAAAGGATGGAAATATGATATTATATATGATATTATACTGGAATTTTAATATACCTTTATATCATTATTATTCCATTCTATAAAATACGAAATAGAAATGAAATTAGCGTTCATGCGTACGTACGGCTTACCGTCTCCATGAACGGTGCATTTCATTTCTTACCTCTAAATGATTATGTAATGTTATAAATGCATGCATGTACTGGATATATATGAAATATATGATATCTACATAATGAATACAATTCTGGATATAATAAACATTTGGCCACAAGAACAACATGTAATTGTAAGAAGTCCACTTTCGACTTAAGAACCAAATATCGGCAAAACAAATATTATTAACTTAAATGATTACATAATGTTTATGACATGGTAATAAGTGGTATAAAAGTAATAATGAACTTGAAAAATGTTCTTAAGGAATTAGAAATTAACTCAAGTTTGTTATTCAGGAGATTAAAGAACGATCGAGTCAAGTCGGACCCGAGGTAAGGGATCCTACTCCTCTCCTTCTTTTTAATTACACACTTTTATGTCATTCCTTTTAAAGTTCATCTTTCTTGTTATTGGGATGATCTATTATATTACGCTTACTGTAATTTTTATGTTCATGTGATGAGAGACCCTATTCTCTATCATCAATCTATTTTGGAAGTTTTGAGTGGCGCTGTTAGGCTGCCGAATTTTCGTAAGAGATCTAACCTCTCTCTTTCTTTTAAAGTACTCTCCTTTATGTCACTTCTTTTAAGCTCCTCTTTGTAATTATGGGGGATGTTATTTTATATTAATCTTGCTGTACATTTTATTTTAATGTGATGAGATACCCTATTTGATATCATCAATCCATATTCGGAAGTTTTATGTGGCGCCGTTAGGCTGCCGAGTTTTCGTAAGGGATTTTTCATCTCACTTTTATTCCCGTGAGATTTATGCTACATTTGCCACAAATTCCCTTGAGTGGTGTATGTACTGCCCATTATTCTACTATTTGTGTAGTATACTTTCGTTTATGAGTATTTACATCAATTATCTTTTGTCCTT
Source organism: Viscum album (assembly GCA_963277665.1). Lineage (NCBI taxonomy): Eukaryota > Viridiplantae > Streptophyta > Magnoliopsida > Santalales > Viscaceae > Viscum > Viscum album. Next base: position 1,323,616,840 of record OY728138.1, read on the forward strand.
CTTTCATGGGGTGTATTTTTTGAAAGATACCCAAGTCGGTAAGGGAACCTTTCACCCTCCTCTTTTTTAAAAGACTTATTTTGTTGGGTCTTTTAATTTACATATCGTTATGTTGGGATATGTTCTAATATATCCTTATTGATGTAAAGTTTATGTCCAAGTGATGAGATACTATTTTTATCTCTCATCAACTCTTTTTGATGTGATGTCGTTAGGCTGTCAAGGGAACTTTTTAACCCAATTTCGATTTCTTTGGGTTCAACATGTAGTCATTGAATATATCGTCCATTTAATATGTGTGAATGACCTTTTATTGTTTTACACTTAATATCCACTTATATTGGGTGTATTTATATTTTTCACACATATTTTTGAGATTGATTTGTCCTTAATTTAAGGATACCTTCTTTATAAGGGATTTCATCACATTTGACATTTCTATTGAGGGTTCATTGTTGTTATGCACCAATTCACTCTTATATGGTGTATATAATTTACTTTGGAGTATTATATCATGAATCCATTTATTCTCATGATATTATAAAGTTTTGACTAAATGTTATTCCTCAACTATTGTATTCAAGTGTCTCTAATTTTGGTAAAACCCCTTTAACCAAAATATCGTTTTAAATGTTTTAATTATTTGTTCTTATTAATATCCATGTTTTCAAAATGGTTTTAAGGATTTATTTATATGGATATTAATGGTTTAAAATTTTAAGCTTCAAGGTGGTATGGGACACTTTGATTCAAAAATCTCTTTATTAAGTGTTTTAAATGGTTTTGGAAATGGTTTCTTTTTGAATGGATTCAATATTTCAATATACTAAAATGTTATATTGTGATTGAAATGTGGAAATGTTATGTTTCCTTTATGCATGTTTTATGTAACACATTTATGTTATGGTTCTTGGGCATTGTTATGAAAACGGGTGGTTCCGTGATAAACTAAGGGCGGGTGAGCCCGTTATAGCTCTCCAATGCATTGGGCAACGCGAAGGAGTGAAACGTTAAGGTTTCTCCGAAGAGATTTAGGGAATATACTGTGATGGGTATTCCAAACGTAACCAAGAGGGTTACTCCCCACGTAAGAATGTTATGAATGCCTCAAGTTACCTTTATGTATTATGTTTTCTATGATTTATTCATGGTTTGATGAGGTATGTTAAAGTGCCTATGTTTTATGGGTAAAGTATGATTTCATTCTTATGTATATATGAACTCATGTTTCCTTTCCATATTTTTATAACCCTTACTGAGCTTTTTATGCTCATCCCAAGTTTTTGAAATGTTTTTCACAGGTCAAGGGAAAGGTACATGATGTGATGATAGTGTCAAGGATGTGTCAAGAAAGAATCCGTGTTATATTTTAAATATGTTTTCGTGATGGGAAGAATGAATACTGTCTTTTATGTAACCACTTTGTTTAAATGTGGAATGTAATGCATGTTTCATGATCTAATTCTCTAAAACTCTAATCCTGAAAAGATCCTCAATGTGTAATCTTGTAATAACTCAAGATTAAGTAAGGTTTAAGGCTGGGGCCTTATAGTTGGTATCAAAGGCTGGTTTAGATAACTTTAGAGGTTAGGGTATTCTTTAATCATAAATGACATTACCATAATGGTTAGGATTTCAGAAAGAGTCCTAGTTTTAGATAAAGTGAATGAGTAAGTATATCTTAGTGTTAACCTTCCTCGTTAGTAAATGATGGTTTTGTTGATATACTCACACTGAACTTTTCGGTTTTAGTAAATGGCTGGATCTAGCAGGCACCAAAGTGACAATGGGTTTGAAGGAAACTGTGGTGGTTCTCTGATTAAGATACTGGATGAGATGGGGGATTCAATGAGGAATCTCATGGTTTTTCTAAACCAACTATCAAGGAGTCATGATCAACCACTTGAACTTTGGTGAGTTCTCTAATTCATCATGTACGAGATGGCCAACTCGATGTGGAAATTCAGGTAATAATTATTAAGGTAACCATTAGGGTTTATATGATCCTTACTCTTGATGTAATTACGGGTTATTATATGATATGATGGAAAATGAAGGGCATGAGATAAACTTGAGGTTAAACTATTTTATGATTATTCATGAAGATTTTATCTCATTTTGGGGAATGTTTTAAGAATTATATAGTTTTGGAAAAAGGACAACACGCAGACCGTGTGACAACCCGTCGCGTCGGACAAAGCTGCGGGAATCGAACCCACAACCAAAGTGCGACTGGTATTTATCGCCTACCACTGGACTACGTGAAGTCCCTGGTTAGTTTGACCGATTCTTTTTAGTTATATGATTTTATGAATTAAGAGTATGTTGATTTTGGAGGATATGTGATTAGGATAATTACTTTTCAATGTGAGACTTTAGGAGCAACTGATGTTGTTTGGAGATAAATGTTACGATTTAACTTGGTAGACTATGTGACTAAATCCTTCAAATATTTGGGTTTCAATCTTAGTTTGGTTTACTTTGAAGAATTTTATGGACAAATGGTTCTCGTTGAACTTTGGGTTTTGTTGGACAAATTTTGGAGATTAAGAATAGATTTTCTTTTTATAAAGGGTTATCCTTTTCTGGATTATCTGATCTTGTACTAGACTTTTTGGTTTTGGTTTTGGTTAAAGACATGGAAAGTATATAGTTCTATTTTGTGGATTAGGTGATTCTCTAGAAGTTGATTATAGTACTCTTAATGTGAACAAGTCTTCCTAAATACTCGTCTTTTGGAGAAAATATGAGTTTGTGTAAGGAATCTAATAAAAGTTGAAAGTCAATATGATAAGTGATTATGTTTCCTTATGAATAAATTCCTCAATAAAAAGTAACTTAAAACAAAAATGTTTTCTATTATCTTTTCCTACCGGGGAATCGAATACCGTTTAACCCATCACAAGTTTGTGATTTTCTCGTGGTTAACTTTCTCCTAAACATGTTTTCTATCACTCTCCATCAGAACATGACCCTTTGTTTTTTCCTCCATGTCCATATTTTCATACTTGGAATCCTAGTATGGGTTAACTCGGGTGACCTTTGTACTTATCTATCTTTATTTTAAAGTGTTTGTTTTACCGACTTTTGTTCCGATGTGGGACTTTCAAGGATGTTTCCAAGCGCAATTTTAAAATTGCGAGGACGCAATTCCCAAAAGGGGGGAAGGATGTAACACCCCAGGTAAATAAAGAATATGACATTTTCATATTTATCCATATTTGTGAATAAAATATTAATATGACTTTAAAGGGGACGCTATGCTCGATGGCGTACCCAACACGCAACAACGAGTTTCTTGGGAATCTTACGTTACACTCTAATAATAAAATAATATTATTTTAAATGGTAGTTAACATGTAACCGTTGTAATGGCGGGAATGGATAGAAATAACTAAAATATGATTATATATGTTTTTAAATGTTTTTACATTTATCCAATAAAAGATAATGGGTTAAAATATGGAAAGAATTCAATTTTAGGCGTATATGCCCTAGCTTTCACTAAAGGTTCACTTATCACCTTTTGATGGTGAACCGTCATTAAATATAGTTTTGATCACTCTTATACATTTTTTTGGACCAAATAAAACTCTTATTAAGAATCGGGATATCAAAATTTACTTTGTGTAAATTTTTGGTATCTTTCCGATAAAGTTCATTTTTTTAATGTATAGTGTAAAATGTTGTATTTTAATTCAAAACCACTTTTTAATCTATTTATTTATATGATTAGATTATATTTTGAATTGGTTTTGAAGTGAAATTAGAAAATATTTTTACCATTAAATCCAATAGTGTTCGTTGGAATCAATTTCACTTTGAAATCAGACTTAAACTAGTGTCAATCTTTTGATACTTATTGTTTCATAAAACATGCTATTTGTCATGACAGTGGGAATTAATTATTAAATTAATTAATGTGACTTATATGTTTTGAATTTTGTAAACCGGAATTCATTTTTGAATTCAGAATATTAAATATAGCTTAGGGTGAATTTTTGGGATTTTTCTGAAAAACTTCAATTTTTGATGAATAGTGAAACCACTAAGTGGTACTTATAAAAACTGATTTTCTGTTTAAATGAAATTTTGCCATCATTGTGTTTTGATTTTCAAAAATCCGACATACCTGGTTGTCATTAATTTGTAAAATGTGGTTCAATGAGATTAAAATAATTTTTTGGTGAATAGTAACTTATTAAGTTTTTAATCGCGATTAGTGGTAATTAGTGTAGTTTAAGGTAAGAATAATGCTTTAATAAAATGAGATGAGCTTGACACATGTCTTACCCTCATTTGTTGTATCATGGCCGACCAAGACAAGCCATGGGTCAACTTGGGGACCCCATGGATCCACTTTGGTTGGGAAATGACATAAATAACATTTTATTTAATGTAAAAGTAAAATTGACACAAACATGATATGTTTTACTAAAACAATTTTTATGTGGGGTTATACAAGTCATATTTTTGATTATAAATATTAATTGGAAAGATAAAAAGATTTCCTACATCATAGTATTTTTTTTATAATTTTTAGACATTAAATAAATTAAATAATTTATGACATAATAATGATGCAGCGATGACATCATTATTTGACGATTTAAATAAAACGGAAAGATAATGTAAAATATATGAACTACACATGTCCAAAACTTATTGGATGAGTGTATTTAAGAGCCTTATCACCTTATCCACGAATTATATTAATGTGGGACCTTTTGAAACAGAAACACATTTTCAAATAAAGTAATATTTCTTTACTTTCCAAAAGTACCCCTCCTCTCCTCTTATAAAAGGCCCCCACCTCTACCTCATTTAACACACTCCTCAAGCCTTTGGCTCGGCCAAACCCTGACCATTTACTCTCTCCACATCCCTCTCCTCATCCTAGAGGATTCCCTTTGGGCATAATCCTTTCAAAGGAAGCCTTTAGGCTCAAATCAAAAGGAGTTACACTTTTAAAGGTAATTCATTCTCTCATGTTCATTTGTTTTATTTTGCTTCTCCAACCCCCTAAACTCTTTTTATTTACTTCTTTTGTAACAACACCAGTATCTTCAATATAATAGGATGTTGTTATATGATGTATTCGAGCTACAATCTCACACAACTACATCAAATGGTTAAAGAACATACGGTTTCCGTGGATGGTGAAATTCTGCCTCCCGAAAAGATGATTGTTCAATACTCATTTAACACCTTCAAAGGTGGCCATTATGATGTCACTATTATTATATATGATATATAATATGTTTATGTTATATTTATTCTTCTGTATTTTTCATTTTTGTCTTACCTTTATGGCTTCCATTATGGGTATACGCGATATCTTCATTTAAGGAAGTGCGGACTACCGCCCCCTCAAAGTGATTTGATTCGTTAAATACCATATGTGGGATGTATAAAGGATGGAAATATGATATTATATATGATATTATACTGGAATTATAATATACCTTTATATCATTATTATTCCATTCTATAAAATACGAAATAGAAATAAAAGTAGCGTTCATGCGTACGTACGACTTACTGTCTCAATGAACGGTGCATTTCATTTCTTACCTCTAAATGATTATGTAATGTTACAAATGCATGCATGTACTGGATATATATGAAATATATGATATATACATAATTAATACAATTCTGGATATAATAAACATTTGGCCACAAGAACAACATGTAATTGTAAGAAGTCCACTTTCGACTTAAGAACCAAATATCGGCAAAACAAATATTATTAACTTAAATGATTACATAATGTTTATGACATGGTAATAAGTGGTATAAAAGTAATAATGAACTTGAAAAAGGTTCTTAAGGAATTAGAAATTAACTCAAGTTTATTATTCAGGAGATTAAAGAACGATCGAGTCATGTCGGACCCGAGGTAAGGGATCCTACTCCTCTCTTTCTTTTTAAGTACGCACTTTTATGTCATTCCTTTTAAAGTTCATCTTTCTTGTTATTGGGATGATCTATTATATTACGCTTACTTTAATTTTTATGTTCATGTGATGAGATACCCTATTCTCTCTCATCAATCCATTTTGGAAGTTTTGAGTGGCGCTGTTAGGCTGCCGAATTTTCGTAAGAGATCTAACCTCTCTCTTTCTTTTAAAGTACTGTCCTTTATGTCACTTCTTTTAAGCTCCTCTTTGTAATGTTGGGGGATGTTATTTTATATTAATCTTGCTGTACATTTTATTTTAATGTGATGAGATACCCTATTTGATCTCATCAATCCATATTCTGAAGTTTTATGTGGCGCCGTTAGGCTGCCGAGTTTTCGTAAGGGATTTTTCATCTCACTTTTATTCCCATGAGATTTATGCTACATTTGCCACAAATTCCCTTGAGTGGTGTATGTACTACCCATTATTCTACTCTTTGTGTAATATACTTTCGTTTATGATTATTTACATCAATGAACTTTTGTCCTTCTTTCATGGGGTGTATGTTTTGAAAGATACCCAAGTCGGTAAGGGAACCTTTCACCCTCCTCTTTTTTAAAAGACTTCTTTTGTTTGGTCTTTTAATTTACATATCGTTATGTTGGGATATGTTCTCATATATCCTTATTGATGTAAATTTTATGTCCAACTGATGAGATACTCTTTTTATCTCTCATCAACTCTTTTTGATGTGATGCTTTTAGGCTGTCAAGGGAACTTTTTAACCCAATTTCGATTTCTTTGGGTTCAACATGTAGTCATTGAATATGTCGTCCATTGAATATGTGTGAATGACCTTTTATTGTTTTACACTTAATATCCACTTATATTGGGTGTATTTATATTTGTCACACATATTTTTGAGATTGATTTGTCCTTAATTTAAGGATACCTTCTTTATAAGGGATTTCACCACATTTGACATTTCTATTGAGGGTTGATTGTTGTTATGAACCAATTCACTCTTATATGGTGTATATACTGTCCTTTGGAGTATTATATCTTGAATTCATTTATTCTCATGATATTATAAAGTTTTGACTAAATGTTATTCCTCAACTATTGTATCCAAGTGTCTCTAATTTTGGTAAAATCCCTTTAACCAAAATATCGTTTTAATTGTTTTAATTATTTGTTCTTATTAATATCCATGTTTTCAAAATGGTTTTAAGGATTTATTTATATGGATATTAATGGTTTAAAATTTTATGCTTCAAGGTGGTATGGGACACTTTGATTCAAAAATCTCTTTATTATGTGTTTTAAATGGTTTTGGAAATGGTTTCTTTTTGAATGGATTCAATATTTCAATATACTAAAATGTTATATTGTGATTGAAATGTGGAAATGTTATGTTTCCTTTATGCATGTTTTATGTGACACATTTATGTTATGGTTCTTGGGAATTGTTATGAAAACGGGCGGTTCCGTGATAAACTAAGGGCGGGTGAGCCCGTTATAGCTCTCCAATGCATTGGGTAACGCGAAGGAGTGAAACGTTAAGGTTTCTCCGAAGAGATTTAGGGAATATACTGTGATGGGTATTCCAAACGTAACCAAGAGGGTTACTCGCCACGTAAGAATGTTATGAATGCCTCAAGTTACCTTTATGACTTATGTTTTCTATGATTTATTCATGGTTTGATGAGGTATGTTAAAGTGCCTATGTTTTATGGGTAAAGTATGATTTCATTCTTATTTATATATGAACTCATGTTTCCTTTCCATATTTTTATAACCCTTACTGAGCTTTTTATGCTCATCCCAAGTTTTTGAAATGTTTTTCACAGGTCAATGGAAATGTACTTGATGTGATGATAGTGTCAAGGATGTGTCAAGAAAGAATCTGTGTTATATTTTAAATATGTTTCCGTGATGGGAAGAATGAATAATGTCTTTTATGTAACCACTTTGTTTAAATGTGGAATGTAATGCATGTTTCATCATCTAATTCTCTAAAACTCTAAACCTAAAAAGATCCTCAATGTGTAATCTTGTAATAACTCAAGATTAAGTAAGGTTTAAGGCTGGGGCCTTATATCAAGTCATAGTTATTTAATAATAAATAATTAATCATGTTAAACATTTTATGATGTAGTATAAATATATATAACATTTTTTATAAAAAAAATCTATGTAATCATGTCTACAACAATATACATCAAGGGTGAGGTTATATATATTGATCACGATTTTAGCTATAGTTTTTTACCTACAAGAGTGTAAAATATTTATGGTTGTCTTAATATATATATATATATATATATATTTCATTATATATTGTTATAGGAAATTTCAAAAAAATTTATAACATAATAAGTATCCAAAAATCATATCAAGTGTATTGTGTGATGACTGGACTTGATATGATCAACTGATGTCTGATTGAAATTTCTTGTCATATTTTTTTATATATGGATATGTAATTTATAATAATTAAATTTTAATTTTATCCTTTATAACTGGCTTGTCACCCCTCTCTCTAATTTTGTATGTAACTATGTTTCCATGTTGAAATGTTATATATCCCCAAACCCTAGATCCCCTCCCTAGCATGTGGGTAACATTGTAATAAAAGGGAATTCGAAAAGAGGCATTACTGTAAAATGATAGATTTCTACACAATGATTAAAAGTAGACCGGTGGGTACTAAACTCTAATATACTATAGGCTCCAAAAGTTCCACCATATATATTGGTTGGTTTATTAAATAATCATCAACTAATACAAAGAAATATTATCAAGATCATGTCAGAGTTACTTAATCAATACTAATTAAAACATGTTAAACATTTTATGATGTAATATAAGTATATATAATTGTTTATTAAACAATACATGTAATCATTTTTGTGTCAATATAAAGTAGTGGTAAGTTAATTCATATCAATCAGGGTTTTAGTTAATGTTTTCTACCTGTAACAGTGTAAAATCGTCATGAATGTGTGACATTAGATGATGTTTTTAGGAATATTCATAGTCACATTAATTACACAATGACACCTTAAATATGTGGATAATATATTTCACATTGATTATCCTCCAGGTAATGATGAGTATTTTGTGGAGGCACAACCATTGTTCAAGAAATAGTGTAGTACTAATTTAATGGAATTATATGTGGCTATTTTGGTTATTGGTGTTGTCAGATCCACTAAATTAGAACCATGTTATTGATGATCTATTGAATTCAGTCCATCAAAAAATTCTCATTTGTTTTCTTCCCATGTGAATCCAGTAACAGAAATGAATTACAAAAAAGGTTATTATAAAATTAAAATAAGTTTAAGGGATATCCCAATTGATACATATGATTTAATGAATAAGAATTTATCTGATAATATAGTATTTGATGATGCAATAAGAGATGATTTTGGCGAGGATGATGTGGTGAATGAACCATTTGATTTTCATTTTATAGATAAGAAATATCTAGTTAGTGGTAATCATCCAACATAATTGGCATTCTTAATTGATATAATTTCGCATTCATAATATTTCTATTGGAGCGTCCTTACACTAACTATGAAATTCCAAATAATTATATGTAACAGATTTACATAAATTGAAAAAACCATATATATTGGATGGGTGTATTAAACAAAATGTGATTTGAAAAATGTAATAAAGCAATACCATATAATGTGATATTTTTCTTATATGGTTGATGATTCCAAGAAGGAAAAATACCTCATTCGGTATGTAAAATACTAGCAATAATTTAAATTTTAAATGGATGAAATATATGATAATTTTTCAGTGTTGTTAGAGAACTAATTTAGATGGACCATATACTTGTATAAATCCAAGATTATCATATGATCACTCTTCACTTGATGTAGAGTTTATATCAAAATATATTTTCAAGATAATATGAATATGTCAGTATGTTCCTGTATCACTTTTCTAGGAATAAATACAACTATTGTTCAAATACATGATATCCTAGAGAGATGCATGGAAGACAAAAAGGGTAATTGTGAAAGGATATATTGATTTTTATGTATCTTATGTAGTTTTTACAAAGCTAATGTGATTTTTCCCTCTCAATAATAAGGTTATTTGTTATCTATAAACCATTGAGTATGTCTCCCCAGATCATCATGTTGATAAAAAAGGTGATGTTCAATATATTGTTTTGGGAATTCAATTCATTCATATATACTCTCCATTATTAAAATCAATTCATTCCAGTCAAAGGGAATCTTTCTATATAGAAATTATACCGTTGTTCAAAATATTATTTCCAAATAGTATGGTAGTAGTTCTCATATCCCAATTGGATTTTCTTTTAATTGAAAGGATAATTTTGAATCTTGTATTTGGTTTTTGGACTATATAAGAATTCATGTTACACAAAGACATGGATTATGTCTAATATCTGATCATCATAGAGAGATTATAGAGTTAATTAAATGTGATGGATTTTCATTGAAAGAACCATATTATTATAATCCATATTAAATCAAATATATTTTCAGTAATGTGCATATGTTTTTTAGATATAAGGCAGTAAAAAAGGCAATTTTCTAGTTGGGTATGTTTTCTAAAACATATATTTTATTAGGAAATATTTAATATCCTTTTAAACACATTTTTGTCCTCTAGTTTCAACATATGATCTCCAACAAGGGAAGTTTTCTCATTGATTTAAATTAATTTAAATTGATAATAAAGATATATATGATAATATGTTGTGGATTTCAAATAAGAAATAGTTATTAGTATATTATGGTGGCCATAGATATGGCCATATGACTGCTAATATTATTGTCTGAATAAATTAAGTCTTAAAAGGTGTTGTTAAAGTACTAATCATATAGGTTTTGCAGGATATGTTATATATATGTGTGAAGTGTTTTATTGAATATTTCCAATATGCCTATCGATGTATAATACATGGAATGAGTTTTGTCTATAACATCCAAAGGGACATTGATAAGATACTTTATGTTGCATCATTAGTTAATGTTGGAACCTTTGACTAGATAGAGAAGTGCTTTGAGGTAACAATGTTCCACAACCCACCAACTAGAAACAATGGTCGAGTGATAGTTTCCTTTCGTGAAATTATTTGTTGTGATAGTGGTTATTTTTATGAAATGAGATATCCTTATCCACACGATATTTTAGAATCTGCATCGGGGAACATAACATGGGAACCCTATGATGAACTGGTGTATTTCATGATCACTTTGGTTGACTTTAATAGCATACCTAAGATTCGTGTTAGTGATTTTCATACTATTACCCTGCCTAGTGATCATCAAACTATAGTCCCTTATTTTACCAGGTCGCACCCTCAAGGATGAACAAAGTTTACACATATAAGAAATAAGAAGGATTGAACTCGACAATGGGGATTGAGAGTATAATGCAGCATTTGTCAAATATAAGGGAATAATTATAAAAATATACTCCAAGGTGGCAGGAAGGGGCTTTACTGCATAACTTCTTTGATCGAGTTTATATATATTATGATTACTATGTAATTGTTTTTCATATTCTAGATGTTTCATTTTTGGATTCCATTATTTTTGACTTTTAAAATTTATTTATTGATTCATTTCATGTTTGAATCAGAAATAATTATGTGAAATTCGAACTATTAAGAAATTAAATATAAACTGGAAATGAATTAAAAGAGGTTTATCTTTTAAATGGGTTTATTTAAATCATTCTTTTAAATAACACGAAGTGCCTATAGAAATATTATTAGAAGGCTATGATTTGTGGGGGGAAAAATTATCATTGATACTACAAGGCAAAGTGTTACTATAGAAAATATCCACTTCCCTTATAACAAAGTAGGTTGGATATATCATGTGATCAGTTATACTATGAATTATTTTCATCAGAGTTGATATATCAATCATATGTTTTCATCAAGACATAATATAATTTTCACAATTCTCTAGAAAATAACATACTTCCATATATACACAATATTATTTAGAAATGAATTAAAAATGAATAGAGATTATTAAAATAATAAATTGTTGGAATAAGGCAATAACATCAATGAAATTTATTTCTATACAAACATTTTCAACATAATGCATAATTATGAATAAAAATTATCTAAATCATTTTTATTCTAATAGTTTTTTAAAATATATTTTTTAAATTGTGTTAAAATAACTATACAAATGGAATTTTCTTAGGATCCTGATAGCCAATAAGAAGGTAGAGTTTAATTATTAGTGATTTTCACTAAGTGATTATCCATGAATTAACACCTACAACTTTTCAGATTTTTTATCCCTATCAACTATATAAAATATACCCAGAATAATGAAAATATAGGAAACTAATGCAAGGAACGCAGAATTTCTAGGGATCTACCATAGTGTGGGTGACAACATCCTTATCATGGATACTCTCGTCGATCCATTGAAATCCACTATTATAGAAAGTGAATACAACTGAGGTAGCTCTCAATAAGATTATTCTATCTACTGATATAAAATTATTCTGACTCCCATTAGTTAGAGAGTTTTATTATTCTCTAGAAAAAATAGGATAATAAAAATTTCATAAAATCTCACTAAAATTTCATCCATAAATTCTTGGTATGATGTACTACATCTAGTAAAACTTCATCCAGTGCTCCTTTTCCTTCATCCAGTATAACTCTATTTGATTCTCCTCACAAATTTATGCCTATAATCTATGTACTATCACGTGAACAAAACAATGTGCTTCTAACTATTATCAATACCTCTATCAACTATAACTTCTCACTACACACCCTTCCTGTGTACTTCTTCAACCAAATCTTAACCTGGTTAGAAACTCACACCGCATTCAAAAATTTAACACATCAGTTATTTGTTCATGTATAAATAATGTATTCTTCTTACATTCATAATGTACATGTACCCCTATTTATAATTTAAATCAGTGGATAAAACTAATAAATTAAAATACATTTTCCTACCCAATAAAAACTCAACTTTCAAAACATTGGCTCCACTCAATATTAATGGATGCTTATGAAGATGTATAGAATATTCTTAAAGTATAATGAAAACTCAGTGCTATTAGAATTTCATTGAACATCATAATGACTTGAACAAACTTCTTCAAAAACACTTAAACTAATTGTTAAGAATATTCTTCAAACTATATTATCCTCTTTTGATAAGAAAACAACGATTGAAGGACATAACATCATCATTATTATAGAATTTACATAAACATTTTAAAGCATTTAAGAACTATTTAGAGTGAATTTTTGTTTTATTTACAATTAATTTCATCAAGTGTATAATCCTCTATCCAGTGAAAGCCTATCTCCGATATTTTTTCATTATTTTAGGTGTATATATCCTCTCTTTGGTCAAATTTTGTCAGATGTATTGTTCATTATATATGGTGTATTATTCCTCCATTTAGTGAAAGTCAATCAGATGTACTATTCATTCAATTTTATGTATTATTCCAATGTCCATTTTACTATTCATATTTAAATTTTATGGTTTGTCAACTTTTTACTACTATAACTTTATCTATGTTACTTTAACATTTTATAAATTGTAAAAAAAACATCAGTATAAAAGGTAGAGTTTATATTTGTTTTTCTAGAGAAACAATATACATGACCATCTAGTAGCCTTTAGATTTTCCTTCTTCTACTTGATCATATAAATAATATATTTAATCATACTTTTTCCAATAAAAAAAGCAAAAAATATCCTTCATTAATCATTAGAATCATACTATATTATCATCAAACTTCATATATCTTAAAACATGATATTTGAACTAAATGATATTTAATCTTGATAACATCAACATTCTTTAGTATCCATTGCATGAAATCTATAATAAATCCATCCTATGATACTAAAAAATATCCTATATAAATTCATCCTTTGAAACTATTTTTTTTAAATATATCTATCCTATGAAATTGTAAACATTCTTATAGACATCTACCATATGAAACTAAATGCCTTATAATATAACTTCGTCCATTGAAACTAGAAACTTTAATATAAAATGTTTAAAAAAAACAAATATTAAAAAAACTCATCATGAATCACGAGTATATTTATGATGAAAGAAGCTTGAAGATTAATAAATAATCATATGAATTGGTGAGGAAACATTATTATCCTCCTTATTTAAATCATAAGAGATGTTTCTTAACCATCTTAAGTAAAGTTTCATAACCTTTTCAGTTAATGTTTCTTAATATTCTTAAGAAAAACATTCATATCATTATTTAAAAAATCATTTTTCATGAAACAAAAACAATCATAAAACAATGTTGATAAAATATAAAACATTAAAACACCAAAAAAATATATTAAATCTCCCCATTTTAATTTTTTAGAATCATTTTAAACAACTCTTCTCTTAAAACTCATAGAATATTTTTCTTTCAAAGTTTACCATACCCTAGCCTTTCTCAGAGAGAGTTTCCTAAAACCACACTATTTTATAAGGAATTTTTTTTAGGGAATTACATCCCTTGGTGAAAAGAAAAATTTTCACCATGATAAGATAAAATACACCTTAATCTTTTACATCTCCCTCATTTTATTATAAACTAGCACCATGTTCATATAAAAAGAGTACATTGTTGTATTGTTTCTCACCCTTTGACAATATAACCCAAATAAATTTCAGTGGTTTTCTTTATAGTATTAGAAAGTCATTAGTGTATGATTAAAATGTATTTTCATTATAAATTAAGAAAACATTTTCCTTGGTATATCTTTGGTGAAAACATTAGAAAGTTAATATTTTATAGGAAGATATTCATGTATAAGATATCCACCAAAAACTTTATCCTTAATAAAATTATATTTAATATCAATTTTCGTGGATATGGAATATTGTCAAGTATTTATATATATTTCAATGGAAAATTTATTATCAAAATAAATATTCAATGGTTTTGAAATATTTATTCTCAAATATTATTGCTGAACATTCATCTACAAGATTTGTGTGCAGTAGTGGGTAGTAGAAACATATACTCCTTCCATTGTATGTAAGGTAATTGAACTCAATTTCATACTGTGATAGATATAAAAAATTTATACCAAGAAGAAATTTCCTCTAGATATTGATTTACATTATTTATAATTTGTATCCTAAAAAGAATCATTAAACACATGGAAATAAATCTCATTAAATTATGTATGTCAACCTGTAGTTTTCTGTTCCTATAACATACCTAAGTACTCTCTATTCTTCTAGCTTGTGTGATTCCCAAGTATAACTCCAATATCATTCAAATAATGTAAAAATATAAATAATTTATAGTTATAAGGTAGTCAAATTGAGTAAAATCCATACCAACCTTTAGAAGTGTTACTCATTTACACTTTTCCCTACATTATCCTTACTAATCATTATGCAAATCGAAATGGGAGTAGAATCTTCTTTGTAATCCTCCTTTCAAAACTTCTATAAAAAATAATTTTGATATTTTTCCTCTAATAAAAATATATAAGTATTGTTTTTTAAAACATATATGCCCATAAAGAATATTTACTCTATGACCATTGACATTTCACTATTTTTTATCATTTATCCAGTAACTTTTTCACATGTTTTATTCCATTCAGCTTAAAAAATTATATCATTAATGTAAACAATAACATTAAGGGTACATTTACTCATATATATAACATATGTGTTATAATAATATTTTCATTTAGAAGAGTTCAACTTCATTAGGAAACTGTCACATTTTGATTACCACACACAAGGAGCCTATTTTAAACCATACAATGATTTCTTCAGCTTGCACACCATGGTTTCATCTGTAATATTAAAAACCCACTAGGTTAATCAATATAGACTCATTATGTAATTTTAATATCTTAGAAAAATGGATTAATGTACTTATTATATTTCATGTAATAATGATTTTTAGCAACTTCCATGATCATTCTTATAGTTCCAAGTCTCACAACAAGGGAAAACGTTTCTTCAAAGTCAACGCCTTCCACCTATGATTAACCTTTACAAACAAGTCATACTTTTTTTTAAAATTCACCATTTTCATTAAGTTTGTTTCTAAGACCGATTTTTTCTTATAACATTATATCCTACTATTCATGATATATGATCTCAAGTTTCATTTTTCTCAATATGATCAAATAATTCATTCATTACATTTTCCCTGTATTTATGATCAAATACCTTTCAAACTAAAAATGGTTACACCTATCAGAATTGTGATGTATGATTCTCCAATCTCAATATTATTCATATCTTAACTAGAGATTCTATATTTCCAATGATGTTATTGATTTCAGCATTTTTTTAATGTTCAAAACTTTATAGATTTTATTACAAAAATTCTTTCCTCGTCACTATAATGATTTTACTTGTTTTTTAGTAGAATAGGAATTCAATAATCTACCATAAAATAATATTATTTGGATTTAAACATTCCATATTTAGAATTAAATTCCTTATATTGTTCACTAAATTTTGTAAGGGAATTATAATTTTCAAAAACATTGACTTCAATGGAGTCAACTAACTTATGTGGTTATTTATTCCAAAACATGAAACTTCTTCAATAATTTGTATATCCTGGGAAGATACTTACTTCGACATTCTCATCAAGCATTCCAAGATATGGTTTTTTAATCATTATTATGAAATGGTTCCCAAAGACCATAAATTATTCCACTATTGTTTATTTCTTATACCAGATATCAGAAGGTGGCATTCTAGATAATGGATACAAAAAACTTCTATTTTTTACATGAACAACATTTTTAATATCTTCTCCCTAGAAAAAAAGGAATGTTTATATTCAACTTGCATAGTTATTCTCTTTTTTAATAAAATTTTGTTTTCTATTTAACCACCCCATTTTATTGAAGAGTTTTTGGAGCACTACATTGGCGTTTGATTTAATGTTTCTCTATATATGTTTTGAAATAATTTCTTGTGTACCCTTTTCCATTTTCAATTCTCATATATACTATATAAATATCAATCATAATTTAACCATTCCTTTGCAAACATCTGAATATATCTATAGTCTCTGACTTTAGTTTCATATACATTATATTTTTCATATTATTAAAATCATCCTTGAAAGTAATAAAGTATAAATTACTTTTTTTTTGAAGTCTCGTTGGACCATAAATATATGATTGAATGAGCTCAAGTTGTCTGTTGATTTGATTTCAAATTTCTATTGTCTTCCCCTGACCATCTTCCCTATTTGACTTATTGTGCAAACAATATATTCTTTTCTTTTCATTAGTGGTAATTTTCATACAAAATCTACTTTATAAACTTGTATCATAATTTTTTGGCCAATATTCTTAGGTCTTTGGTGCCACATTTTATTTTAATCTTCTATACTGATGTAACTAAAGTTACAGAGGTCCCCAATCCAAAATAAATTGTGACTAATTCTTTCTCCCTTGGAATTGTTTTTCCAAATTTAAATGTTATAATGATACAAAAATATTTTTTAAATATAACATCATTATAATCATCACAATATTGGAAAACAATTAGTTGTTATTGATCCCATCAACAAATAAAATTTACTTTAAATTTAATTTCTATGATTTAATACTAGTTATTGTAATTCCTATAATTTTTTAAGAAAATTCATTATCCAAGTTGATTTCCCCTCCCTCATGTTTTTTATTATTTTTGAATATAATTATATAACATAACATTTTTGATTAAAAACCACTATCTGGATCCATGATTGGTTCCTTTTACTAGCTTTTAGAGTATTCTCAATAATATAATATCATTCCACTACATTATTCTTCACAATTTATTTTTCATTAATATCATAATAAATCTACAATTGAAGGGTTTTCATACATTCTCCAGTATATGTAAATGTTTAGTCACAACTTTCCTAAACATACTTTAGGAAACAAAAATGATTTTTAGGAATATTAATTCTTCTAATTATCTTTCTTTTGATTCCTTATGTATTGTAGGAATGTGACACTCTTTCTTCCACTATTTCTCCCCATAATTTCATTATTATATTAAATAAGAGACATATTGTGACATCAATTATATGTCATATTCCATAATTTCCACAACACCAACAAAATACATTGAATATAATTCTTCGATAGAAAAGTAGATTTTCTATAGGTTTATTTTTTTCGGTTTAATATAACCTCAATCCCCTGATCTCCCTGGTTATTGGGAAGTAGTATTAATATGATAATTTTCAATATTTATTAATTTGATGTGTTTCACACATCCATTTGCATCCCAAATTTCCCACATTTTTCCAACACATGCATAGTTAGAACATTCATATGAACTTATATTCTTAGAAAGTGTAGATATCACCAGATTCATGTGAAAAGTATAGCCACCATCTAAAGATGTTTGTTACATTAATTTTAAACCATTTTTTGAAATTCTCATTCATTTTTTTGTTGATTTTTAAACTTCAATGAATCTTGATTTTCTTTTACATAGTTCATCTTCCTTAGCTACATGTTTCTTACATAGATTATCAGCTTTCTCTCCACAATTTTCCTTATGGTTTTTAATAATCTCAATGTACAAATATTATCTTTTAAGGATATTCCCAATTGGATTATTTTTCATCTCAATTTATTTCTTAATATTTTTATTTTATTTGATGAGTTTTGTTTTTTTCTCAATATATACCATATGTTATGATCTGATCTAATATTCTCTGTAGGTTTCTTTACCTTTTTCTTCTTCATTGTTGTATATATCTTAATATATTTTGACATTAGAAGATAAGGTTAGTATCTTTTATAGTGCTTCATTTTTGCATGAACTATTATCAATGTAATAATACTCAACATTCTTACTCAACTAACTTCATTTAATTCTAGTGAAATTATTTTCATGGTCTGTTATCTTTCTTATATTACATGGAATTTTTATTTAACTTCTTCCAGTTTTGATTTTTTCAAACTCATCTTCATACTATCAATGTTTCTATTTTTGCAATTCATAGTGGTCTTTCTAATTCCTTGATAATAAATATAGTTAAGAATGATTTTTTCATTTTACTTTCATCAGCCTCTTTGGTAATTTTTGAAGAAATAATACATAATTTTATCATTCATTTCATCAAAATCATACTTATATTCCAAACCACTGAGTCCAATCATCTTAATATAATTGTTTTTTATTTTTTATTATCCACATTGATTTATAATTAATTTATTTTTTGATCTTTTTTTTGAAATCTAGAGTTTTCTTTATCTCATATACAACGTGAAATTTATGAAATTTATTAAGAGATAAATAATATTTATCTCCTAATGATGATATAATCAGATCAATCCTATTAGGAAAGTTTGTCATCAATTTCTTAACAATTGTAGAATATTCAAAGAAAATTTTGAATCCATTGATATTTCTGAAAAATTATTTAAATTGTGGTAAATTATATATTAATAGTTTCTTCCTCACCTATTCTAAAATCATTAAACCTAATTCTACATATTTTAAGTTTTTCATCCCTTACATTAAGATTTCCATTAATGATTCCTTCAGGTTTCTACTAAGTTTCCTTAGTTGTCCTGAGTCTCATCACTTTTCTATAAAATTATCTGATATGGATATATGAATAGAATTCAGAACATTCCAATTAATCTCAATATTTCATTTATCAAAAATTATCGAAGGTACATCTTTCTTAGTCGATGGAAACAAAATTATAGAAGCATCTATTACCTCAAGGGTAAGAGAAATTAGATATGGAATCATTATATTTTTTTAACCTTGATAATTTTCTCTCTTAAAGGTTGGGATACCTATGATGTTCACCATGTTTATATTTTACCTGAAAATGATATAATAGGGGAACCTTCCTTTGATTAAACTTAAATTTCCTTAAGATCGTGAGAACTAATGAGAAAGGGAGGGTATTGAATTAGTAGTGATATTTTAAAATTTTAAGTCTATTGAAATTAACCTTGTAAACTTGTTATATATTTTATCTCTATCAACTATATATTACAACCACACAATCATGAAAATATGTAAAATTAATGTATGGAACACAAGATATAAAATGTTCTCCCCCATTGGGGGTTACTATATGCATTCTATGGCATCTCTCATCATTCCATGGATATATACTATGATATAAAGTTAATAAAACTAAGTTAACTCTCATTAAGATCATTTGATAAATTGATAAGAAATTATAATAAATAAAATCCACTAATTTTTTATTATGGTATAGATCCAATGAGTATAATAAAAGTTTATTAAGATATCATTGAATGTTCATCGATAAATTAATTATCTGATTTACTCTGTTTGATATGACTTTTTTTGTGTGAATATTCCTTCATCTAGAATGACTATGTCTGATGTACCTCATAATGCTATCCCTCTAATCAATGATTTTTTTGGTGAAAAATATTACACCTCTTACTTTTCCAAGTACCTATATCTGGTACAACTTCTTACTACACCACTATCTATTTTACTTAATTAATCAAATCAAAACCTAGTTGTAATCTTACACTACTTAGAAACATTCACAACATCACCTCTTTACGAGTATATAAATAGTATATCTTTATTACACTTATATAGTACTTTAACCCATTTTTTATAAGTGTTATCAAATGAGAAAAGGTGGGAACTAATGTTCATTTTCCTGCTCAATAAAAATATAAATTTTAAAACTCCCAATCAAATCAATTTTTCTATATTCTTCTCAAGACATCTAGAATATAGTTTTTGTTTCATGAAAACATGATTTTAGCAGTATTTATTTAAACATACATAAAAATTTAAGCAAATTATTCCAACATTCTTAAACTTATCATTGTGAAATTTATTCAACCTTCCATTGCCTTTCCAGACAACAAAAATTTGATTTAACAACATAGAATTTTCATGTTAATGAATTTACATAAACATTAAAAAATCACAAAAGAAATAAGTCTAGAGAAAATTTTTCCTAATGTACTTTTCATTATTTATGATGTACTATTACTCTATATGCTGAAATAATGACTGATATATTGTTCATTTTGTCTATTGTACTTTTCATGCATCTGATGAAAGTATGTTTGATGTACTATTCATTATGTTTTCTACAAGGTTCCTTTATCTAGTGAATGTCTATCTGATGTGTTTTTCATTCTGTATAGTGTATTGTTACTTGATCTATTTTACTATTCATTCATCTATTATATAGTTCATCAAATTTCTAAAACTACAACGTCAACATCATTAATTGAACTATTTAACATATTTTAATAGAAACTATACTCTAACTGGTAGAATTAATAAATGATTTTTAATGAACCCTTTTACATATCCATTTGGTATCCTCTAGAGTTTATTTCTTTTTCTGGGTAATACTACATGTCTTTCCAATATAACTTTTTATGATGGTAACCTTAGATATAGACATTTTTTAAAAGGAACTTCAGGACATCATATCAATAAACATGGAACATTTTGAAACATAAACTCTGTACTACATGTAACTTCAACTATATAAAAACAACTTGATATAGTCTTCATATGCTGAAATATGTATGAAATAAATCCTATAAAACTAGAAATATTCTAATCTAACTCCCTACCATGAAATAGAAAACATTATTATAGAGCATAATCCTATAAAATTAAAAACCTTACTATTGAACACCATCCTATAAAATAGAAAACATTTCTATATAACTCTATCCTATGAAAATGTAAATGTTCATATCGATTGTTTTCACCCAAAATACTTTAGAGAAAACTAGTAGAATTCATTAGTATCTTCATGATGTTATAAATTTGATTATCAATAAAACATCTTCACAATTGGTAAGGAAATAATAGTATCCTTCTTCAGTAACTCATAAAAAATGTTTCTTATCATACTTAAGGAATGGTTTATAACATTCTGAAGGAATGATTCTTATCCAACTCAAGGAAAATGATCATAACATTCTTCAATAACTCATTTTTACTAGAATAAAAAAAAATCAAAAACATGATGTTGAAAACAAATAAATAACATAAAAACATCATAAAGTATCTTCAAATTAATGATGATATCAACTATGGAGTTATTGGGCCTTACATTTCTCACATTCAAGGATAGAAATGTTTCACATCTTGTTATAGAGTGATGTCAGGTTACTAATCTAATATTATGGAGGTCACATTATTTCCATCATTTTACTTCACTTCCTACCATCATATCTCATCTTTATTATATTGGGTTCAACATTGTAGTGATGTGTGACTTCATCTTTATTGATTATCAAGTCATTGATAACCTAGTAGTGTTTTGGAGGGTATTGATACATATATTTCATTTTCTATTGGATGAGATGACTATAACGCTAGATGATGTGGCCATTATATTGGGCCTCCGCATATATCATTTGACTGTGACATGCTATTTTGGTGTAGATTGTTTGGATTTAGTTTACATACTACTCTCAATTGAGGTCTACGATGATGGAAGGTTCATCATCGAGGGTCGATTCCACATACCATGGATAGAAGATATCTTCACCAATCTAGTCGATGATGCTGATGAAATCACTATGCTGATATTTGATCATTCATACATTCTGATACATATTGCTGATATGATATTCATCGGTCATTCTAATATATTTGTCCACTTGATGTATTTTTTTTACACGATGACTTAGTCATGGAAATATGATATAGTATGGGGTCTGCATGTCTTGATTATAAAAATAGAGAACTATACAAAAATTGTCTCATTGATAATATGAATGTTACAAGTTGTATTATTCTTTTCCAAAAGTTGATATGGGAGCACATCCCTAACATAGCTCCACATGCCCATGCATCATTACTGGATGATATTTTATAGGAGTTACAACATGGATTGTGGTATGTTTCTTCTTCCGAATTATGTAAAAATAAAATGTACAAATTTATATTATGTAATATATGTATAAAACTAAAATCTACATGTGTATTCAACCACATCTATAATCTGATACTACAAGCCATGGTGTCCATGCTTATAGACTTATGCTAGACAGTCTTCAACCGGATGATAAAAACTAATATCAATTATATAGATATATTGTAATTATGTATTATTAATGAATTTATTTATTAATTACTTATTCATTTTTTGAGATTTTAGTTTTCATTGATGACATATATTAATCCTATCATCTAAAATCTCACACCTTACAGTATTGTGATGGTTAATACCAGCTCATGCGTTGTACCTATGATTCATTTTCATATTATTGAGTTGAATTATATTTAATGAGTTATGAGGCATCTCAAATTATATCATCCCATTCCCACATCGCCAAACGACATTCTTTGAATCCATTCCATGAGGATATTAGGGAATCAAGACATTGAATGGAGTCAATATAATACATGTTATATTGAGATGTAGGATAGACATGATGAGTCTCAGTTGTGAGGGGAGGGCTCAACATACATACATCTATAAGATAAATTGAATTATGGGCCTTCATTCTACATTTCCACATTGGTATATATTTTACATCTTGAATGACGCTATTATAAGTTGGTAAAAATTCTTCCTTCCACTTTTGAATGTTTTTTTAACATAGTTAACAACATAATTTTTTTATAAGATGTTAATATCACACACCTTATTAAAATGTATGATATCATAGGGGGAGGTTCATTTGACATGACCTATTTTTACAGAACAATGATAAGGTTTCTTCTTCCCTTGGATGAGATTTAACAAGGAATTTTCTTTTGTATTCCAAGAGTTTTTGAGGGTTATGAGTCTGATATAGAGGTTTTATAGGGTGAAAGAACCATTATAGATACAAAACATAAGGATGTGGCACATGAGGTGGATATTTATCCTAATCATATATATACTCCTCCACTTACTATTGCACAAAACCCAAAACCACAACTAATGGCCCAAGCAGTGGCACAACCACAATTGTAGTCATAACTAGAGGTTATTCCTCCAAAGTGCCCCAACACACCAGCTACTGATTCTACTAAAAATTGTGTAGTGTATCAAATTTTTGTACAGTGATAGTGGTTTTCTAGTCTATGTTGTAGTATTTATTTTCTTCTATTCTGTATATAACCACTACAAAATTATCACATTATTCACATTTTAGAGAGGCTGACAATTAGAATCCACTTTACCTTCCTATTCAGCTTGACAAAACAGCTCTTCAAGAATAACCTACTATTGAGACTATTGTGGGTTCTCATCGACAAAACATGGTGCTATGTTAAGAGATAATGGGGGTTGTTTCTTCATATCTGAGAACTGTATGAGAGTCAAAGGCATTGTAGGTCCATAATGAAACACATATTCATTTTATGATTCCACCAAGTCATCCTCAAAGGAAAGGAGATGGGGATGTTGTAGATGAGGGATGGTTTTTCCCCCTTATTTCTCTAACTTAATGAAAGATTATTATGATAGAATTTAAAAAGATATATCTAAAAAATGTGATTATGATAGGATAAAAAATTATAGCACTAAATTCCTTTGGGCGGACTGTGCAAGAGAGATTTACTGAGGCCCCTAGTGATGACATCACCATTTGTTTTGACTAAAAAGTTGAGAATTTATATGTGAATATGGTAAATACATTGTTTAGAAATAAATAATACCATACCATTATTTGATTTATATCATCCAATATTAGAGATAACGTGCAATCCAACTCAGTGACGGACGTAAGGGGCATAACATGGAAACACGGTTCCCCATACAACGTAGGATATATCAACTCAACATTTTCATGTGATGATGATTAAGATTGTTGTAAACCGAATTAGTGTGATAGAGTTCGACATTCTCATTGAAGAAGATGACATCCTCAGGACTTGGGTGCTAGAGGAAAAATCCAAGAATTTAAATTTTTTTCTTTCACTAGTACAGATCTAACCTTTTACAACATGAAAAAGGGTTATATCAGTTCTAAAAATTCAAAGATATTCTAAGCATCCTTAAAAGACTATTTATTTTATCATCACTAAACATGTGCTAATAAAATCCATGTTGTTTCTATGTGTTGCTAAAATTATAGCACACTGCAATAGTAAATAAATAATTTAAATAAAATTTAATTTTAATCACAAATAGAAGAAATGAAATATAATTTTGACATTAAAAACATAATGGTTCGTACAATTACATTCATAAGTACAATCTATCATAAACATTAAAAACATATATATTTCATTGTCTTTGGTCCTCGACCCCCTCTTAGAAAAATAATGTTCATCCTACTAGTCACCGAACAAAACAATAAATCTAATCCAAAAGCGTGAACCTATGTAAAAAAAATTATTTATTAGTAATACTATAAAATAATAAATTAAAAATAAATATCGAACAATACATTAAATAAATTTCATTTTTATACTAAAATCACATATTTTGAGTCTTTCTATTCACACCGTATATTAGATTGGGAAATGGTTGCTTCCTACACATCACAAATGACTTATTGATCATTTTCATAATGTATTAAAAAATTATGAATGTGTTTTAGCAGTTTTGAGTATGTGATGTGTGTTTTGAACTAAAGTGCCAATATTAAACTATATTTGGACACATTAATTCATACCGGGAACCCCATGTATAATATTGAGGTGAGGTTGAATCCTAAGCATCAGAAATTTCATATGAATCATTATCCTGAAATATCAAAACAATCATAATTTGTTTCTTCGATTAGAGTATGTTATGTATGTGTTGAACTAAAATATGAATTCTAAACCGATGACATATGATTTGAGCTATACTAAAAACAAAATTTATTGGATTATTGTGATATTTTTTTCTAAATAGCAAAAATGAATTGTAGATAATTTTCATGAAGTATCAAAACAATATGAATTTGTTTTCTCATTTTTGGGGTATGTAATCTGTGTTTTGAACTAAAATGAAAATTTTAAATAAAAACACACACATGGATTCATACATTTCACGCCATGTTTCATATAGATTTTTGGTTGATTTCTACCAGTCAAAAATGACTTAAGGGTCATTTTCCTAATGTATCAAAAAAATATGAATTTGTTTGTTTAATTTTTATTATGTCACATATATGTTTTAATAAAATGTCAATATAAATTGAAAACATGCACTTTAAGTCATACTAATCACATCATATGTTGGTTTACATTATACAAATTCATACTAGTAAAAATGACTTATGAATCATTAGACTAAATTATTAATAAAATCTATGTTTTTTTTGTGTTTTTTAGTGAGTGACACATATTATGAACTACTATATGAATTTTTAACTAATAACATACACTTCGATTCATATCGAAAACATTTTGTATCATATTGTGGTGAAACTGAATCCTAAACATCAAAATTCAGTTATGGAAATTTTTTATAAAGTATCAAAAAATGTGAATGTGTTTGCTAGTATTTGAGTACATGACCTGACTTTTGAACTAAAATATCAATTTTAAATAATACGCACTTAGATTCATACAAATCAGAATGTATGTTTGATTAACATGAATTCGATTCCTACACATCGAAAATGAGGAGTTTATAATTTTTCAAAGGTATCAAAACAATATGAACGTGTTTTCACAGTTTTGAGTTTTTCATGAGTCTTTTTTACGTAATTGTCAATTTAAAATAAAAAAATTCACATTGAGTTATAATTGTAATGTCATGTGTCTGTTTAAAATGAGATAGATTCCCATAAGTTAAAAATTTATAGAAAATAATTTTTCTACAACATCAAGAGAATACAAGCTTATGGTTCTTTCATCTTTCATAGTATTGTTGTTGAAGGCGGTTCGCTATGGAATCCTATAATGCTCTATCCTAATCTAATATCATGTTCAAATGTTCCTCTCTAGGTCATATTTGGAGCGATGGTTCATCTTGGTTTTGGGATTTTTGTTTTAGAGGTCGATTCTCTTTAGGTGAGCTCATGTGTCAAATTGTTCACCTCTTTTCCTCTGGTTTTAGTCTCACTAGGATGTAATCTATCAAAGCCCTCTATTGTTAACAAATCAAACCTGACATTAAGTCCATTGGATCACCTCCTAGTGGGATATAGAGTGGTGGCTTCTTAATGGTTTTGGGATTTGAGTATTGATGGCCAATGAGCCCCTCACATGACCTTATCAGTTCTTCATCCTTGATTTTCAGGTTTCATCATAGTCACTAGTTTGTTTCAGTTTATTTTGGATTTTTTCCACAAGTCATCTGGGAAGTTTTGGTACTTCTTGTACACAAGCTGATATTATTGATTTTTGTTCTTTTAAGAACCCATTTTTCATTTATGTAGTGGGTTTTGTTAATTTTGGGTTTTCATGGTCGATAGAACTGTGTTGATTCTAGTTTTCTGTGGGACGACTAACTCTCTTCTGTGTTTTGTTGTGGCATTTGGATGTTGTTGATGATTGATGTTGTTATGCTTTTATAGTGTTTAATGGTGGTAATGTTCTTCAGAGATGGGTGAATTGAAATTTTCAACAATGTGGATAGGAAGGCATGATGAAGATGGGTATGGATGGTGGTATGACCAGATCTTGGCATTTGGCATTCTTGAGGCTTGAGGTTTCCTTAAATGCTATGAATTTTTTGAATTTTTAATTTCATTTTTGATGAATTAAATCATTATACCTTGCATAAATTTTTGGTTACCTATCATCTCTAAAGATGACTATTTTAAAATATATTGAAATATAATTTTCAATCAGTATGTGACATGTGTTTTGAACTAAAATGTCAATTTTGAACTGATAACATGCACATTGAGTCATACCCAGTACACCTGGTAACATATTGAGGTGCGTCTAATTTCTACACACACAAAATTTCTTAAGTATTTATTTCATAATGTATCAAAACAGTATGATTTCATATACATAGTTTTGCAGATATAATGTGTCTTTTTTTACTAAAATGATAATTTAAACTGAGAATAAGAAATTTGAACCATAACAGTCACATCATGTGTTTGATTGACATACAACTATTTCTTACACATCATAAATGAATTATGAATAATTTTCATAAATTATCAATACAATACGAGTGTGTTTTCTTATGTTTTAGTGGGGGATAAATTTTTAAACTAAAATATCAATTTTAAACTAATAACATACACTTTGAGTTATGTCGAGCACACAATGAACCAAATCGAGTTGTGGATGATTCCTTCACATCATAAGTGATGTATATATCATTGTACTAAAATACTAAAAAATGAAAATGTGTTTTATAATTTTTTATTATACGATGTGTTTTTTGAAATAAAATATCAGTTTTTAATAAAAATAGACACTTGAAGTCACACATGTCACAACATGCATCAGATTAATGTGTCGTTGATTCCTACATGTCACAAATCAAATATGGATAGTTTTACTAAAGTATCAAAACAATATGAATGTGTTTGATCAGTTTTTCATATTTCATAGTTCTTTTACTAAAATTTTAATTTAAACTAAAAATACACCATTTGAGCCATATCAGTCACATCATATATTGGTTTGAAGTGTGAATGATTCCTACACATAAAAAATGACTTAAGAATCATTTTCCGAAATTATCAAGATAATTTGTTCATTGTTCCTTAGTTTTCAGTGAGTGATAAAAGTTTTGAAGTAAAATGTCCATTTTAAACTGGAAACATACACATTGATTCTTACCGAGTACACCATATATGTGATTAAGGTATGACTAATTTCTACACATCACAAATGATTTGTGGATCATTTTCTTAATGTATCAAAATAATCAGAATTTTTTCTCCAATTTGATTATCTGATATGTATTCTAAACTAAAATATCAATTATAAATAAAAATCACACATGTATTAATACTATTCAAACCGGGAATGAGAATAACATTTGGTTTATTCTTACTTTCCAAAAACACGTAAGGATTATTTTCATATTGTATCAAAAATCTGACTGTGTTTTCTCAGTTTTGATAATGTCCCCTGTGTTTTGATAAGGGAATTAACTAAAATAATAATAAAATAAAAATGATAAGGGAATCGACTAAACAATTGGATTAAATGATGATTAAATTAACTACATAAGTTGTATAAATACACTACATAAGGATGTATGTACACATTATGATACCATGTATTCTTATCATTTGTTTCTAGATAATGTATTTCTATTTTTAGTTAGTGGACTATTTATAGTCTTGGTAGTACAAGAAAAATATAAATAAAAAGTTATAATAATATTTTTAAATTAGATTTTAACTATCATCAGAAATACCTCTTCGGGGGTAAAAATTTGTTGATGGAATATTATATCTTTCATAAATTTTCAATATTAATAACCATAATTGTTGTCATTAGAATTTTTTTCAATCATGGTAGGAACATTTATAAAAATATGGAATTTCGTTTGATATATGTTTTAACATTGAAATATTACTACATTTAACCAAATAATTATCCACTAGTAGAATTTGATATATGATTTTTATGCACATGGATAATCCTTATGCCACGATTTTTATAATATTTATATACTACCCTATTATAATATAATTCTAATTAAAACATAATATAAAATAAATAACATGATTATTATTTGTAAAAAATTTCATATATTGTGCTAGAAATCGATAAATGTCATCACATGTGGTCAATTTATTTGGTTTCCATGCATTGAATCCAAAAAATAAATCTTTATAGTTTGGAAATTGATTGCAATGACAAACAAATGATTCCTAATAAAGGAATATGTAATGAAAGGAATGAAAATATATTTGATATGATTAAATTATACAGTTTTAGATATGCATCATGGGAATTAATAAAAGTGTATAATCTGTAATTTTTTTAGACATTATATCAGTTTTTCAACTTTTACTAAATATTCATTAGTTTCTAAGGATAATTATTATCATGATGCGATGTGTGAAATAATGAGTCTAATTTTTTTTCAATGATTTTTCCATTGAAATTGTACATAAATGTATTCTTTAAAAAAATATGAATAGTATTTATCTTTAATTAAATTATTTGATTAGATATTACAAAAAAATATTATGAAAACACATATAATGCATAAAATTACAATTGAGAATCATATCCATGAATTATTGGTTATTTAATCTACATTCTCAAGAGAAATATAGTCTATAATTGACACTTTATAAATTTGTTCCCCAAAATCAATTATAGAAGTATGGGAACTTTATAACAATGTATCCACATGAAATTATAATGTTAGTAAATGAAAATGTTGAATTAGCGGTGTAATGGAAATTTTTTATTGATTTTCTATTGATTGGTTTATCCTCTAGATAATTTTCATTTGACTTTCCATTCCACCACTTCCCTATCACTGTCAGAAAGAACATTCATCTATTCAATCCTTTTTCATTTATTTTTAATGGATTTTCAAAAACAAATTGCAAAATAATAAGTCCATGTCAACATGTATTTATACAATACCAATCAAACATGATATGAATATTCTAATAACAACATTGACATTATAAAGATTTATATCATGATGTGGAACACATAGCTCGACAATAAAGTCATGAGCTATGTTAATCTCTAGTCTAACATTAACTTTTGGATATTTTTTGTTTAAAAAAAATACTTAGATATTCTATATTGAACCACTCATAACAAGGTGATGGGTGAGTGTTGATAGATATAAATTGAAATCATTTTGACCTAATAGAAAATCAATATAGTAAAGGTATTAGTGTCTTCATGATTCAAATTTCATATGAATAGTTTAGACAAAATTTATTACCTCCATTATATAATCCCTTTGAGGGGAATGGATTCCCTCAATGATGGTGGGGTGAGGGATTCATGTAGTGGTTATTTGTGTTTTTTCTCATATCTTTGACTACTTCCCATAATATTTTATATACACTCAGAATTATAATTAAGTCTTTCTTTTGGATAAGATAATCGTTCTTGCATCTCATCTATTTTCAAATCGGTATCCACTTTTTCATTTTGTTTCTGAATATATGTTTAAGGTGACACCCCAAAACTGACACCTCAAATGTAGTTATATTTCTCGTTCCTCTTCAAGGACACTGATAGTAATAATTCATCGGGTTTAACTGAGGATGTTTCTTATATCTAATCTAGATATAAAATATAGGAAAATAAGTAATAGTTGTTATGTATTATAGATTAAAATAAAAAAATAATTATGGCATACTTACACATGTTTCCATTTTTTTTTGTGTTTTCACCTATTATTATCTTTTCAATATTTCCATGACCCTCCTTATATAGCACATAATGTGGGATGAACGTGTATTTGAAAATATATTCATCGGTCTTAATATAAACAATAGAATATAATTTTGTTTTTGTTTCATTTTAGCTAAAATTATTACTGTAGATTTAAAATACATTCTATTTTTTCCAAGTGGAGTTCACCTCATCAATGTTTTATTGTAGGTATTCATTGGTTTTGTTTCACACTTATTATTTTCAGAACTCTGTTACTATTTCATAAATTTCAAATTTTCAATCAAATTTATTAATATATGTATTTTCATGAAATGCATTATTGATCACAATGTAGGTGAAAAAGTGTCTCCTAAGGATGACTAACAAACACATTCCACATTTGTTTGTTTTTCAGGTGTCCATAGATTTGTAGTGGTTTTGAGTTTATATTTCCTTCTGTATCCCTAATATGATAATTTATAGTAATTTTATAAAATCCACTATGATCCTTTCCATTAAGCATTAAAACAAATTTCATTCCGCATTCATGTAGTATAAATGCTCTCTGTAAGGGATAATAATGACTAAATCAATGTTTCATTATTTTATTAGTAAAACAAAAAAATAATATCATAGCGTTACACTAATCTCTTCCCAAATTAGTTCCTTAATCATGGGCACAACATTATTTCTTATATCTACATCAACTAGAATTAATTTGAGTGGTGAGCCCAATGTTACAACTGAAAATGGCCTTGTTGGGGTTAAAAAGATGGCCACATGAATTTTCCTAACCTCAAATTGGATGCCTTTAATTCTAACCTTAATAATATTATTTAACATCCCCACAATAAAATGATTCTATTTTTTCTAGGACACAAGTTTCACACCACCTATCATTTTCTGAGATGAAACATTTCTTATATGTTATTTTTCATGTGTAGAAAATTATTGTTCCAATACAATGGGAGCATCACCATGTTGATAAAACTATTATTCCTTAGAATCGAGAGCATCAACATATTTATAAGTAATTATTTAAAGAAGTGTTTGAAGAAATAATTTATATTACATAAATGCATCAGTGATTAGATAATAATATAAGGTAATAATATATGTATTTCAAAAAATATATAACCTAGTTATTTAAATTTAATTTTTAATGTGTAAAGTTATTTTACCCCTCTATCTACTATAAAAATATCCTCATTATTGTATCCTCTAATATAAAATACACCATCTATATTGGGACCACTTCTGAATGATTGCAACAACCCAAAGAAAGGGTTATCCTTGGTTGAATTGACATCTATCCCTTGAGTTCCTTTAATCAACAACATAATAATTGACCACTTTTTTTTTAAAGTATCTTGAACATAAAATACTTATACTGTTTATGAATCCCTTATAATTTGTTATTTTTTGTACCCTTCCTTACCAAAAACCACTTAAATGAATCTTAATTTATATATTTTAACAATATTTTTATCAACCGACTTGTATTGAAGAATAATCACAAAGAATGTTGTATAATCCAACTCCTATATTTGTTTGATTATGATAAAAGAATGACATATTCTCATAAATTGGATTTTTTTCCTTGGTACCAAATACATGCATCACTTCATCCAAAAATTTTACTCTACTATTTTGCATGTAAATTCATTTATTATATTCATTTATATAGAACATTTATCTATTAATTGCATAACCATTATAAGATAATAAATGAACACTTATTCCTATGGTTATCCATTGAAGGAATTCTGAAATTGAATATGGATTTTTAGTACATAACATGAAAACATGATCTTGAAACCATCCAAGAAATTCATGATTATGTGTATATAATATCCATATTTAATCCCTTAATGGATTAAAATTACTATGAATTACTTTATGGGTTTCACCATAGGTTGAAACCTCTAAACTATTATAAAAAATAGAAATGTGAACATACTATTTCATTGTGATATTAATTGTGACATCATATATTTCAAAAATTCTTTCACCCATAGTCATCTAGTGTAACTAGTTTTTGGTAGACCTATGTTTTCCATATCAGATAAGTAATTGGAATAGAATCCAATAGTTTCCTTAACAATATAACCCTGCATAATACAACCTTAGGCATGACTTAAATTTTTTACATACCCTTTAAAAATAATTATATACTATTTAATGAGATACATCAATCTATAATGTACATGACCAAATAGTCAGATCCATCTAAACTTGTAAGCCCTCAAGTGAACCATCATATCAAAGAATGATAGTTGTAAGAACCTATAAGGCCCCATCCTTAAACCTTACTTAATCTTGAGTTATTACAAGATTACACATTGAGGATCTTTTCGGGTTTAGAGCTTTAGAGACTTAGATCATAAAACTTGCATTACATTCCACATATAAACAAAGTGGTTACATAAAGATAGTATTCTTAATTCCCATCAATGGAAACACATATAAAATAAAACATGGATTATTTCTTGACACTTCCTTGACACTATCATCATATCATGTACCTTTCCCTTGACCTGTGAAAAACATTTCAAAAAAAACTTTGGATGAGCATAAAAAGCTCAGTATGGGTTATAAAAACATGGAAAGGAAACATGAGTTCATATATACATAAGAATGAAATCATACTTTACCCATAAAACATAGGCACTTTAACATACCTCATAAAATCATGAATAAATCATAGAAATCATAAGACATAATGGTAACTTGAGGCATTCATAACATTCTTACGTAGGGAGTAACCCTCTTGGTTACGTTTGGAATACCCATCACAGTATATTCCCTAAAATCTCTTCGTAGAAACCTTAACGTTTCACTCTTTCGCGTTACCCAATGCATTGGAGATCTATATTGGGCTCACCCGCCCTTAGTTTATCATGGAGCCACCCGTCTTCATAATAATTCCCAAGAACCATAACATAATCGTATCACATAAAACATGCATAAAGGAAACATAAAATTTCGACATTTCAATCACAAGATATCAATACAACACAAAAAACATTGTGAAAACCATTTTCAATACCAAAATAAAATAAAATTAAAACATGGTATTTATTTTTCTTTTAAAAAGAAGGTATGGCTTGTAGAGGAAGCCGAAACTCAAATAACGGTCATGACGGCGGAGAAGTCGTTGTCGCCGCATACGTACGACAAAAACATTCGCTTTTGTCATTTAGTAAACGCTTCGTATAAAAAAGATTCCTTTTGAATAAACATAAAAGTCAAAGGGGTTTATACACCGTATAAAAGAAAGTTGTGTATAAAATAAAATATGCCTCAATGAAAGGAGATTGAGACTAAGTCCCATACCTCGCATCCGACTGGACCCGACCGTTCTTTAATCTCCTGAATAATAAGCTTGAGTTAATATCTACTTGCTTATGAACCTTTTTCAAGTTCATTATTCCATATATACCATGTTATGAACATCATGTAATCATTTAAGTTAATAGTGTTCATTTTGTCGGTATTTGGTTCTTAAGTCAAAAATAGACTTCTTACACTTACATGTTGTTAATTTGGTCAAAGGTTCATTATATCCAGAATGATATTAATGATTTGGATAACATAAATATCATATATATTCAGCATATACATGTATTTATAATATTACATCACATTTAGAGGTAAGAAATGAAATGCACCGTTCATGGAGACGGTAAGCCGTACGTACGCATGAACGCTACTTCCATTTCTATTTCGTATTTATGGAATGGAATAATAATTATATAAGAGTATATTATAAATCCAGTATAATGACATATATAATATCATTAACTTTATCCTTTACACATCCCACATATGGTATTAATGAATCAAATCACTTTCAGGGGGCGGTAGTCCGCACTTCCTAAAATGATGATATCGTGTTTACCTATAATGGAAACCATAAAGGTATGCCCAAAATGAAAAAAACAGAAGCTTAAGGAAAACATAAAGATATTATATATCATATATAAAAATAGTGACATCATAATGGCCACCTTTGATGGTGTTAAATGTGTATTGAACAATCATCATTTCGGGAGGCAGAATTTCGCCATCCACAGAAACCGTATGTTCATTAACCATTTGATGTAGTTGTGTGAGAGTGTAGCTCAAATAAATCTTATAAAAAAATCCTAGTTTATTTAAGATACTGGTGTTGTTACAAAAGAAGTAAATAAAAAGAGTTTAGGGGGTTGGAGAAGCAAAATAAAACAAATGAACATGAGAAAATGAATTATCTTTAAAAGTGTAACTCCTTTTGATTTGAGCCTAAAGGATTCCTTTGAAAGGATTCTTCCCAAAGGAAATCCTCTAGTATGATGAGAGGGATGTGGAGAGAGTAAATGGGCAGGGGTTGTCCGAGCCAAAGGCTTTAGGAGTGTGTGAAATGAGGTAGAGGAGGGGGCCTTTTATAAGGGGAGAGGAGGGGCACTTTTGTAAAGTAAAGAAATATTAATTTATTTGAAAATATGTTTCGGTTTAAAAAGGTCCCACATTGATATAATTCGTGGATAAGGTTATAAGGGTTTAAATTCCACTCATCCAATTGGTTTTGGACATGTGTAGTTCATAGATGTTACATTATCTTTCCATTTTATTTAAATCATCAAATAATGATGTCATCGCTACAACATTATTATGTCATAAATAATTTAATTTATTTAATGTCTAAAAATTATTAAAAAAAATACTATGATGTAGGAAATCGTTTTAGCTTTCCAGTGACTATTTATAATAAAAAATATGATCTTTATTACCCCATGTAAAAATTGTTTTCGTAAAACATATTATGTTTGTATCATTTTTACTTTTACATTAAATAAAACGTTATTTATGTCATTTCCCAACCAAAGTGTCTCCATGGGGTCCCCAAGTTGACCCATGGCTTGTCTCGGTCGTCTATGACACAACCAATGAGGGTAGGACATGTGTCAAACTCATCTTATTTTATAAAAGCATTATTTTTACCTTAAATTACACTAATTACCACTAATCGCGATTAAGAACTTAATAAGTTACTATTCACCAAAAAAATTATTATAATCTCATTGAACCACATTTTACTTCTTAATGACAACCATGTATGTCGGATTTTTGAAATTTAAAACACAATTATGCCAAAATTTCATTTAAACGGAAAATCAGTCTTTATAATTACCACTTAGCGGTTTCACTATTCATCAAAAATTGATGTTTTTCAGAAAATTACCAAAAATTCACCCTAAGCTATATTTGATATTACAAATTCAAAAATGAAGTCTATTTTACAAAATTCAAAACATATAAGTCACATTAATTAATTTATTAATTAATTCCCGCTGTCAGAGCAAATAGCGTGTTTTTATGAAACAATAAGTATCACAAGATTGACACTAGTTTGAGTCCAATTTCAAAGTGAAATTGATTCCAATGACCACCATTGTATTAAATGGTAAAAATATATTCATATTACACATTAATCTCAATTCAAAAGATAATCAAATCGTATTAATAAATTAGATTAAAAAGCAGTTTTGATGTAAAAAGCAGTATTTTTCACTATTCATTAAAAAATGAACATTGTCAGAAAAATACCCAAAATTCACACAAAGTAAATTTTGATGTCCCAATCATAAAGAATAAGTTTATTTTGACAAACATAGTTTATAAAATTGTCAAAAGATAGATTTAAAAAGGGTTTTCCATCAGAAGGCAGTAAAACAATCTTTTAAAAATATTAGTGTATTCCTTGCTTCAGATTGGATTTATTTTCATTTTAAGCCTCTAAAACACTATCTTTATCATTAAAAGACATAGATAAAAATATATATAATTCATTACTTACTTGGGATGTTACATCCTTCCCCCTTTATCAAATTGCATCCCCACAATTTATTTACTTATCGAATAAATGTGGGTACTTATCCCTCATTGCATTTTCAGATTCCCATGTTGCCTCTTCAATCATGTGGTTTTTCCACAAAACCTTTACCTGATTAATCACCTTATTCCGTAACACCTGCTCCCTGTGGTCAAGAATGTGAACCGGTTGTTCCTCATAAGATAGGTTCTCTTCCAGCTGAACTACCTCTGGACTCAAAACATGAGATGGATCTAGCATATACTTTCTCAACATTGAAACATGAAAAACATTGTGTACCTGAGATAAACTCGGAGGTAAAGCCACCCGGTATGCAACTGATCCATCTCTCTCCAGAATTTCATATGGTCCAATAAACCTTGGACTCGTCTTTCCTTTCTTACCAAATCTCATCACACTTTTCCAAGGAGAAACCTTGAGAAAAACATGATCACCTACCTCGAAAGATAGATCCTTCCTCCGGTTATCCGCGTAACTCTTCTGCCTGCTCTGAGCTATTCTCATGTGCTTCTGAATCAACTGAACTTTTTCTGCCATCTCTTCTACCAAATCTGGTTCCATTAGCTTCCTTTCACCCACTTCATTCCAAAATGCTGGAGTTCGACACCGCTTCCCATATAATGCCTCAAATGGTGCCATCTGTATACTTGAATGAAAACTGTTATTATAAGAAAACTCAACCAAAGAAAGATGTTGGTCCCAACTTCCCTGATAATCCACAGAACAAGCTCGTAGCATATCCGCCAATGTCTGGATTGTTCGTTCTGACTGCCCATCTGATTGAGGATGAAAAGCTGTACTGAAATTTAATTTAGTACCCAATGACTTCTGAAGGCCTTTCCAAAAGTTATAAGTAAACCTGGGATCACGATCCGATACAATGGAGAGAGGAACTCCATGTAACCTGACTATCTCTTTAAGATACAAACGGGAAAGTTGATAAAGAGAGAAAGTATCTCATATAGTAAGGAAATGAGCAGATTTGGTCAAGCGATCAACAATAACCCAGATTGCATTATTACCTTGAGATGTCTTCGGTAATCCCACAAAAAAGTCCATGGATATGTTCTCCCATTTCCACTCTGGCACTGGTAAAGGCTGAAGCATTCCTTTCGGTAACTTCCACTCTGCTTTAACCTGTTGACATGTCAAACACTTCACAGTAGAATCAGAAATGTCTTTTTTCATTCCATCCCACCAGTAATACTCCCGCAGATCTCTATACATCTTAGTACTTCCCGGATGAACTGAAAATGGGGAACTATGAGCCTCACATAACAACTCATTCTTCAACTGTGGATCACAAGGCACACATAACCTCTTCCCAAACCTCAAAACACAAACACAAACTTATCCAAGAACTCATGGAAAATTTTATTCATAAGGTCCATGAATATAGCAGGTGCATTGGTTAACCCAAAAGGCATAACTACAAATTCATAATGGCCATATCTCGTACGGAACGCGGTCTTCGGAATATCTGCCTTTTTTACCTTCAGCTGATTGTACCCCGATCTCAGGTCAATCTTTGAAAAAAACTGAGCTCCCTGGAGCTGATCAAACAAATCATCGATATGAGGCAAAGGATATTTGTTCTTAACAGTGATATTATTCAAGGCTCTATAATCAATGAAAAGTCTCATAGAACCATCTTTCTTTTTAACAAATAAAACAGGAGCACCCCATGGTGATGTGCTAGGTCTAATGAAACCTTTCTCTAATAAATATTGCAATTTCTCCTTAAACTCTAAAAGTTCAATTTGTGCCATTCGATAAGGGGGTTTTGAAATTGTCTTAGCATCAGGAACTAAGTCACCAGTAATCTCAACTTCCCGATTTGGTATTATTATAGGAAACTCATCAGGAAAAACATCAGGATACTCATTTACCACTGGCACATCATTAATCTGAACATTTCCTTTATTTTCAACGACGTGTGCAAGGTAACATTCATTTCCATCTTTTACATGTTTCTCGGCCTCTTGATATGTTATCAAAAGTAAGGGTTCATTCCTGTAAACAAACTGAAAGTATTTCTGAAAAGAAACTTCATTAGCTCTACAGTCAATCATAGTATGGTAAATAGAGAGCCAATCCATACCCAGGATAACATCAAACTCTAAAAGAGGTAGAACAATATGGTTTGCAAGTAGGTTCTTCCCACAGATAAGGATAGGAAGATTCTTATAAATTCTTTTTGCCTCAACATTTCCCCTAGGTGTTTTTACCAAAAGTTCTGGAGTCATTTCTTGA
Organism: Viscum album; assembly: GCA_963277665.1. NCBI lineage: Eukaryota > Viridiplantae > Streptophyta > Magnoliopsida > Santalales > Viscaceae > Viscum > Viscum album. Next base: position 1,323,656,089 of record OY728138.1, read on the forward strand.
GATGGTATTCCGATTTTACTAGAAAAGGTTTCAGAGATGAAAGAATGTGTAGACCCCGAATCAAACAACACACTGGCACAATCGGAAAAAACAAACAAAGTACCTAATACAACTTCATTTGATGGCCCGACATCTGCTGAAGTAGTTTCAAAGGATTTCACCACCCCTTTCTACTTGTAGTCTAACTGCTTCCCATCACTCAAGCTCTTTTCCGGACACTCATTTTCATAGTGACCCATCTCATTGCACTTATAACATTTCACTAACTGTAAATCAAATTTGTTCTTACCTTCACCTTGATCCTTTTCAGTGAAATCACGAGCCTTATGTCCCATCTTACCACATAGGTAGCACTTTCCAGAATTCAGAAGACATTCCCCAGCATGCCTTTTGCCACATTTATCACAAACTGGAAACTTAGTTCTCTTACCATCAGACTTTTTTGAAGAATTCTTACCTTTCTCCTGCCACCTCGGTCTCTTATTCTGCTGGTTTTTATAGAACACTTGGTCATCGGAAAACTCCATTTCCACCTTCACAGCACATCGAACAAGCTTTTCATAACTTTTAAACTCACGAGAAGCTAATGCCCTTTGATATTTTGGCTTTAATCCTGAGTGAAAACGATTGATTTTACTATCAAGGTCTCGGATAAAAGTTGGAGCATACCATGCCAATCGAGTGAACCTTTCTTCATAGGCAGCCACTGAGTCTTCTTCTTGCCTCAATTCCAATAATTGCTTTTCCATCCTAAGTCGAACAGCCTTAGGAAAATACTTCTCAACAAATATACCTTTGAATTCATCCCAGTCGAGAGCATCAATCTCATCAGCGTCCCTGATATTTTTAACCATAGACCACCACTAATCTGCTTCGCCCTCCAAACGGTAAATAGCAAGACTAACATTTTGATTTTCTGAACACCCCATGACATCAAAAATCTTCTCCAGTACTTTAATCCACCGTTCAGCTAGCACAGGGTCAGATGATCCTCTGAATGATGGGGGATGTTGCCTCATGAAATGTTCCACCACTGACATGTTCCTCTGCGGTTGATCTGGCTGATCTCATGCATGGATACCACCACCATTTATAGCCTGAGTCAACTGTTCCATCACTATAACAAACTGTTCAGTTCCGATTCCGACCATCTTAGGTTGCAGATTTGGAAGGTTATCTTCCTCCTGATGTCTTCCCAACATAGCTTCTTTGTTTCCTCTGCGGAAAACCATTCTGAACACAGAAATATCTTAGGCGAAGCAACATGGTAATCCGTAAATGCTATATCATTTCAATCATATTATAATTTAACACTTTTCTAACTCCTAAAGTTGTCTAAACCGACCTTTGATACCAACTATAAGGCCCCAGCCTTAAACCTTACTTAATCTTGAGTTATTACAAGATTACACATTGACGATCTTTTCGGGTATAGAGTTTTAGAGAATTAGATCATAAAACATGAATTACATTCCACATATAAACAAAGTGGTTACATAAAGATAGTATTCTTCATTCCCATCAATGGAAACACATTTAAAATAAAACATGGATTATTTCTTGACACTTCCTTGACACTATCATCATATCATGTACCTTTCCCTTGACCTGTGAAAAACATTTCAAAAAAAACATGGGATGAGCATAAAAAGCTCAGTATGGGTTATAAAAACATGGAAAGGAAACATGAGTTCATATATACATAAGAATGAAATCATACTTTACCCATAAAACATAGGCACTTTAACATACCTCATAAAATCATGAATAAATCATAGAAATCATAAGACATAAAGGTAACTTGAGGCATTCATAACATTATTACATAGGGAGTAACCCTGTTGGTTACGTTTGGAATACCCATCACAGTATATTCACTAAAATCTCTTCGGAGAAACCTTAATGTTTCACTCCTTCGCGTTACAAAATGCATTGAAGAGCTATATCGGGCTCACCCGCCCTTAGTTTATCACGGAACCACCCGTCTTCATAATAATGCCCAAGAACAATAACATAATTTATCACATATAACATGCATAAAGGAAACATAAAATTTCCAAATTTCAATCACAAGATATCAATACAACACAAAAAACATTGTGAAAACCATTTTCAATACCAAAATTAATGAAAAGTAAAACATGGTATTTATTTTTCTTTTAAAAAGAATGTATGGCTTGTAGAGGAAGTCGAAAGTCAAATAACGGTCACGACGGCGGAGAAGTCGTTGTCGCCGCATACGTACGACAAAAACATTCCCTTTTGTCGTTTAGTAAATGCTTCGTATAAAAAATATTCCTTTTGAATAAACGTAAAAGTCAAAGGGGTTTATACACCGTATAAAAGAAAGTTATGTATAACATAAAATATGCCTCAATGAAAGGAGATTGAGACGAAGTCCCATACCTCGTATCTGACTTGACCCGGCCATTCTTTAATCTCCTGAATAATAAAATTGAGTTAATATCTACATTCTTATGAACCTTTTTCAAGTTCATTATTCCTTTTATACCATGTTATGAACATCATGTAATCATTTAAGTTAATAGTGTTCATTTTGTCGGTATTTGGTATTTAAGTCAAAAATAGACTTCTTACACTTACATGTTGTTAATTTGGTCAAAGGATCGTTATATACAGAATGATATTAATTATTTGGATAACCTATATATCATATATATTCAGAATATACATGTATTTATAATATTACATCACATTTAGAGGTAATAAATGAAATGCATCGTTCATGGAGACGGTAAGCCGTACGTACGCATGAACACTACTTCCATTTCTATTTCGTATTTCTGGAATGGAATAATAATTATATAAGAGTATATTATAATTACAGTATAATAACATATATAATATCATTATATTTATCCTTTACACATCCCACATATGGTATTAACGAATCAAATCACTTTCAGGGGGCGGTTGTCCGCACTTCCTAAAATGATGATATCGTGTTTACCCATAATGGAAACCATAAAGGTATGCCCAAAATGAAAAAAACAGAATCTTGAGGAAAACATAAACATATTATATATCATATATAAAAATAGTGACATAATAATGGCCACCTTTGAAGGTGTTAAATGAGTATTTAACAATCATCGTTTCGGGAGGCAGAATTTCGCCATCCACAGAAACCGTATGATTTTTAACCATTTGATGTAGTTGTGTGAGAGTGTAGCTCAAATAAATCATATAACAACATCCTAGTTTATTGAAGATACTGGTGTTGTTTCAAAAGAAGTAAATAAAAAGAGTTTAGGGGGTTGCAGAAGCAAAATAAAACAAATGAACATGAGAGAATGAATTACCTTTAAAAGTGTAACTCCTTTTGATTTGAGCCTAAAGGCTTCCTTTGAAAGGCTTCTACCCAAAGGGAATCCTCTAGGATGAGAAGAGGGATGTGGAGAGAGTAAATGGACAGGGGTTGGCCGAGCCAAAGGCTTGAGGAGTGTGTGAAATGAGGTAGAGGTGGGGGCCTTTTATAAGAGGAGAGGAGGGGCACTTTTGGAAAGTAAATAAATATTACATTATTTGAAAATGTGTTTCGGGATAAAAAGGTCCCACATTGATATAATTCGTGGATAAGGTGATAAGGGTTCGAAATCCACTCATCCAATTGGTTTTGGACATGTGAAGTTCATAGATTTTACATTATGTTTCCATTTTATTTAAATCATCAAATAAGGATGTCATCGCTGCATCATTATTATGTCATAAATAATTTTATTTATTTAATGTCTAAAAATTATTAAAAAAATACTATGATGTAGGAAATCTTTTTATATTTCCAATTACTATTTATAATCAAAAATCTGATCTTTATAACCCCATGTAAAAATTATTTTCGTAAAACATATTATGTTTGTGTCATTTTTACTTTTACATTAAATAAAAAGTTATTTATGTCATTTCCCAACCAATGTGTCTCCATGGGGTCCCCAAGTTGACCCATGGCTTGTATTGGTCGTCCATGACACAACCAATGAGGGTAGGACATGTTTCAAGCTCATCTTATTTTATTAAAGCATTATTTTTACCTTAAACTACACTAATTACCACTAATCGCGATTAAGAACTTAATAAGTTACTATTCACCTAAAAAATTATTATAATCTCATTGAACCAAATTTTACTTCTTAATGACAACCATGTATGTCGGATTTTTTAAATTTAAAACACAATTATGGAAAATTTTCATTTAAACGGAAAATCAGTCTTTATAAGTACCACTTAGTGGTTTTCACTATTCATCAAAAATTGATGTTTTTCAGAAAATTACCAAAAATTCACCCTAAGCTATATTTGATATTACGAATTCAAAAATGAAGTCTATTTTACAAAATTCAAAACATATAAGTCACATTAATTAATTTAATAATTAATTCCCGCTGTCAGAGCAAATAGCGTGTTTTTATGAAACAATAAGTATCAAAAGATTGACACTAGTTTGAGTCCAATTTCAAAGTGAAATTGATTACAATGACCACCATTGGATTAAATGGTAATAATATATTCATATTACACATCAAGACCAATTCAAAATATAATCTAATCATATAAACAAATTAGATTAAAAAGCAGTTTTGATGTAAAATGCAGTATTTTTCACTATTTATTAAAAAAATGAACATTGTCAGAAAAATACCCAAAATTCACACAAAGTAAATTTTGATGTCCCAATCATAAAGAATAAGTTTATTTTGACAAACATAGTTTATAAAATTGTCAAAAGATATATTTTAAAAGGGTTTTCCATCATAAGGTAGTAAAACAATCTTTTATGAATATTAGTATATTCCATGCTTAAGATTGGATTTATTTTCATTTTAAGCCTCTAAAACACTGTCTTAATCATTAATAGACATAGATAAAAATATATATTATTCATTACTTACTTGGGATGTTACAGAACCTATCCAATTCACATGATATGATAGTAAGTTCATTTTAAATGGTTGGAAATTTCTCGGGGTCTATAACATTACTTCATATAGGATTAAAAATTAAATAAATCTTGGTTAATGTATGATGAAAATTCTTATGAAAAAATCAACATATATCTACAAGCATTAGATCTTGCATCAAAACAAGAAAGTCAGGTGATTTCAAGATCATTAACTAGAAATCAGTCATGGAAATGATATTATTGATAACTAATGAAAACCCCTCTTGAAACTTAGAATAATTAAAAACGTTTCAAAACTAGTATCTAGATTTTTTGGAATGAGTGTAATCATCTAGAGGAAGAGATGTATCTATTTCACCCTTCACTGGTAACAAATCTTCCTGTATCCCCATTTCAATCATGTATAATATAGAATTAATTACATCCTTTGTTATTTTGGGAACATTTAGTAATGTTCCAATGAAACTATCACATACATTTTTTCTATATACATGACACCGTGAAATTTAAAGAAGTACAAAAAATTATATTATGGTAATTTAAAAGAAACAGATCTATATTTACAGTTGGTACTCATATGGTTTTTTGAAGAATGTTTACCAAATGTGATGTCTATATCATTTATTTTCTCAAATTTTTGATCACCTAATAGTGGAGTCAGTGTTACACATTCTTATAAACAGAAAAAATCATATAACCAAATATTTTTATTTACATCATCATGGTAGAAATTTGTGATATTCTAGAAAAACATACCTCATTGAATATTTCATCCTAACTAACTATCTACCTTTTTCACAAATGGTACACCATTGAGTCTCTTTAATTTTGTATCCTAAAAGATTTCCATAATCCAGAAATTCATTTATTGTCATGTACAATATGGATCTCAATGAAAAATCTTAATTTATGTTATCATCATACATTGTAACACTTGAATCCCACAATAATTGCATATATTCAATCATTGGATCGAAATGACTATCAATATCATTACCCAATAGTTTTGGTTCTGATATAATCATAGATAACATTACATATATTCATTCCATTCAAAACCACAATGGTATGTTATAATTTACCAATATAGTCAACCATGTATTGGGAGTGATTCCATAAAAACAAAAAAGATCCACTCCATCTGTAGATAGAATAAGACGAACATTTCTTGGATTGTTTCCAAATAAAATTTACACATGATCAATTTTCTTCCACTGAGGAAAGTCTGTCGAGTGACAAAGTTTCCCATATTTTTTCTTATATATGTGTTCCACATAAATTTATTTGTTTTATCCTCACTTCCATATAGGTTCATAATCCTTGTAATGATTTTAATGGACCGTAAAAAATTAAAAGGAGTTGATTTATCATTCTTTTTTCAGACGCACCACACCGTTCATTTTTTAAGTGATTTGTAGTCTATATGAAATAGTATATAGTCCTTTGGACATGTATGTATTCTTTTAGAGACCGTATCCATTGAATGTAGCATTTTTTTAGCATCATATTTTCAACAATTAAGCTCAATATCTTCTAGGAGAATATAATTCAAGAGAGAAAGTAGTCTAGTAAATCTGGTGTCACTCTATACATTTCCATATTTTTCATTACGTAATTTATGTATCACTGAGAATGATGCATATTTTGTACAATCTGCATACAATGGTGTTTTTATACAACGGTTCAATATCTAATATAATTTGGGACAATCATGATGTTCATCTTCAACTATAATTTTAATTTCTTCGATATGATCATCATCACCATTCACACTTAAAATCATACCCATCAAACAGTCTACATTATTGGCTACACTTGTAATAATATCTATTGATCCATGAAATGTATTTTTATCCCAATGAATAGTTACATTCAGTTTTTCCCATATTTTATCCAACATTTATAACTCTGATTTATTCTACGATGTATAAATTGTTATTCTAACTCCTCTAGAATAATTAGTCTTGAATAAAAATATTGTAAACATGGAAATAAGATTTTAAAAGGGTCATATGCATGATCCTTTTCAAACATGATGAACTATTTCACCGCATCCTCTTAATCTTTTTTCCTAATATTGGAATCCGTTCATTTTTTATTCATATCCATCATATTTGATTAATTAATATTAATATTTAAATAAATACACAAAAAGTATGATGTTAGAACCAAATTAATGGCATTATTAATTAATAATTTATGCTACATGAAGTCATTATTATATGATAATAAGAGATGGATGATGCATATTGAGGTTGTTCTATAGTGGTGGAAATCATTGAATACAAAAAATGTTTTCTATTTATTTATTTTAAAAAAATCTAATTAAGTTTTTATCTATTTCAAAACACAGAGATCAAGGATGGTTTCTATAACTTTTTCCTGTAGGAGTGTTACAAGAAGGATGTGTTAATGGTTATTACTTTCTTCGCATACTATGTGGTCGTCCAGGTGGTTTTTCATTCATAGGAATATCTTTATATGATATTAACATTTTTTAGATGATGAAAAAATTGATAATTTCCCATAACATGATCTTCATAACCCACCATTTGAAGAAACTCTTGAATATAAATCCAATGAACTAGAATTCTTAGGTTGCGGTTCTTAATATACTGTAAAAACTAAAGAATAATATAATTGGGGTTTCATGTATTCTAAATATTTATAAAATTCACATGGATTATTTGTGGCCTCAAAGAATGGTAATGAAAATTATTATTGGGTTTAGAAGGAACAATCAGGTTTAACACAAGTTGAAAATGGTTCACGATGAGATCAATATAAATCCTTATTTGAAACTAATGATTGGGGTATAATCCCTACTATATGGGGTAAACTGAAAAAAATCAGTCTCAATGGAACCGAAAAAGAGAATCAGCTATGAAAAAAATGATAGTGTGGAAACCAAGATCGAGGTTTAAAGAAGATGGATGTTAATACAGATGTTTTTAATATTCATCATGATTCCAATTTATGTATTAAAAGGAATCCTGAGTGGATTTTAAATAATGTTCCAGGAGCCCAATAATTGGGACCATGGATTAAATAAAACTATGGGTATTTCTCAACATGCTGAACTGATAATGTCAACTGGAAAAAAGGCCAAAATATTGATGATGTAAAAAAATCAAGTGTTGGTCGGAATAAATGCAAGTGGGGAAAAGAGATAGAATGTAATGAAAAGAAAGAGCCACTTATTAATTAGAACTGAGGTTTAAATGAATGTGAATGAAATCTTAATTGGGGTTAGTTGGGGGGAAAACTATTATGAATGACAGTTTACATAACAGGGGCACTACTAATGAAAAATCGGGTGAATTAACCTACTTAATAATGAACATGCAGTTTTTGGTTTGTGTTAAAAAATACAAATTGTAGATGTTCACATCAATGAAAAATTAAAATGATTGGGGTAATTATTCCTATTAATTGAATCAAATAGGTCGAATTTTTTGATTTTAAACCATGGGGGAAATATAGATACATAAAACATTGAGCATATTTCCATATATAGATAACACAAACTCTTCCTTCTTATCATTCTAAATTACCACATTATTAGAACCATTTTATAGAAAACAATTTCTTGGTGATGATTTCCATTAAATGGGTGAAAACTCATTTGGGTTATTTACCCTAAACAAGGAACTGTTGTTTCGTGATAAGTGGGAAGAGTTTTTACAGTGCACGGTCGGTCCTCTCATCGATGAAAGATTCTATATCTCTTCCACAACCTCATTTAATTGGGAGCACCATGAAATCCGAGTGAAAAATTGTAATATAAGATGTCACATATTATTAATTTGAAGACATCTCAGATGATTAAATAGATAGACAGGATCCTAAAAAAATCATGAAGTTCAAAAAAAAAACAGTGAAGCATAGAAGAATCAAGTTGAATATGTTTAACACTGATAAAGGATATAATTAGATATGTCATATAAATAGGATTACAAATTATCAAATACATTATGTAATGACAGTGTCAATTACTCGGAGAAGTTTTGGGGCGGGATCAGCGAGGAAGGTTCAGTTCCACAAGAGCATTAATGGCGTGATTGATAAGGATCTTTGTTAGGGTTCTATTTAAAATATTGGAATGGTTTTATTGGTGCTTTTTTAAAGCACTAATAAAGATGATTTAATATAAAATGAAAAAAATATTAAACAGATATATATTAAAAATGAATAAATTATTAAAATGGTAAAAACATAATTAATATTATTAATGAATATATAATCTTGAATGCATGATTTTTTACTATGATTGAAATTGAATAATTAAAAATTAAGAGTCTTCAAAAATATTACAAAATGGATAATTATTATAATAAAAATATATTATTTAAAATAATAAAAACTATTTATATTAAAATGAATATGATTGAAAGTATTAAAACATAGTAAAAAATTATTTTAAAAAGATTAAATTATAAAACATATAAAAATTAATTAATAATATTAATTTAAATCATATTAAAATGAATAAATAGAATTTAATAAATATAAATACTATTTCAAAAATAAATTTGTATGATTAATTACATAAATTATAAACATATAAAAATTAAAATTATGAAAAAAAACCAGTCAAAAGAATTAATTATATAGATTTCAAACATTTTAAAAATATTACAACATAATAAATACATTTTAATGAAAATTTATCATATAAATTAAAAAACACAGTAAGAGTACAAAAAGCATAATAAATGATTATGTATAGTTCAGAAGTCTAACCACATTATTTAGTAAACACATACACAAATGATGAAAATGATAAAAAATGCATTTAAATAACTAAATTATATATATCAAAAATATTTCAAAAAATATTACAGTTTAACAAATACAATTGAAAAAATATTAATCATATAAATTAATAACATATGAATAATATAAAAACATAGTACATAATTATCTATAAATAAATAATTAAAAAAATCAATGAATCCTAGAAATCATTAAAATTAATAAATATTCAAAATGAATAAATAATATTAAATCAAAGAATATTAAATTTGAAAAAAAATGAAAAAATATTAAAAAAAGTGAATTTGTGACAATAACTACATGACTTACCGACATATAAAAATGAATATAAATAAATAAATAAATATTATTAATTATATAAATAAAAAATATTGAGAATAAATTATATTGAGTTCCAAAATATTAAAATTAAAATACATTCATAGGAATCAATTATATAAATTTCAAACATATGAAATATATTAAAACATAATATATAAAAATGAATAAATATTATTAATATAAATTAGAAACATATTGAAACTATTAAAACATATTAAATAAATATGTATAAATTTTAAAAAATGAATAAATTCAAAAAGTATTAAATATTAATCAATCGAAAAAAATAAATCAAATGAAATAATATAAAAAATGAATAAATAAAATTAAATAAACTAAAAAAATTAGCTGTTTTAATTAAAAAATAAATATAAAATGCAATTATATAAATTAATTATATAAATTTCGATCAAATTTAAAATGTTGAAACTTACTAAAAAAGAAATGAATATATATTATTCATAAAACTTAAAAACATATTTAAAATATTACATTGTAAATAAATATATGTTTAACTAAATATTAGAAATTGATTAAATTTTGAAAAATATAAAATTAATAAATATTAAAAAATAAAAAATAATATTTAATATGAATAATTAAAATTTAATAGACTATAAAATTTGAAAAATTAATTTATATAATATTAACTCAATGAATTTTAAACATGTAAAAAGTGAACAAACTATTAAAAATAATTTAAATAACTTAATTATATTAATTTAAAATATTTTCAAATTATTACAACATAATAAATAATATGGAATAAGTACTAATAGTATAAAATAAAATCATATTATAAATAATATATACAAAAAATATTTATAAATGCTAATAAATGAATTTAAATTCCAAAAATATTATGAAAAATAAAAAAAATATATAATGTGAAATTATATTAAAAATGAATAGAGAATTCAATACATACAGATATTCAGATGTCATATACATACACATACACATATATACTCATGCATATATGTACATCCCTAATATTCATGTACACATACACATAAATATGCATACACATACATGCATATACACACAAACAATATATACAGACACATTCACAAAACACACACAATATTATGCATTAACATATACACACATAGACCAAGAAATAAAAATATAAAATCAAAAATAACTTAAAAGTAATAATAAAAATTTGTTCATATATATATATATAATTGTATGAATAATTAAAATATTTATCAAAATATGATATTTATATTAATTATATATATTCATAATTAATGTACATAATTAAACATTAAATTTTGAATATAAATATGATAATTTTACAAATATTAATAGTATTTTTCTATAAAAAGTTATTCAAATAATTTTGTATTTTACAAATGATAGAAAAATCACTGATAATGTGACACCTTTATCAGTACAAAAAAATGCACTGACAAATGGTCCACATTTATCAACGCGTTTTTAGTGTTGATAAAAGTTCAATTTATCAGTGACTTAACCTAGAACTGATAATGGTTATGATTTTATCAGTGCTTCCAGTTGAGCATGGATAAAATTTAGCACTAAATATCAAGTGATTTGTGGTAGTGTTTGTTTATGGAAAATTGGATTCTGAGTTATGTCCAACATTTTGATTTAGGGGAGAAATGCATTGTTTGACCCCACCCTATTTTCTCTCTCTATCTTCTTTTTATTTAATAAAAAGGTCTAGACCCCAAAGTTTTTTATTAATTACGAGACTATTAATAATAATTTGTTTTTATTAATTATATTAATATTTATTATAATTATCTATATTATTCTTAATTAATAATCATATTAAATATATTACTAAATATTAAGAATCATATTAATTTTCATTTTTCCCATTATATTAATAACATAATAGTTTGTTATTAATTAATAATAAAAAATAAAAATTATAATTGATAAATATATTACCAATTACTAAATTATAAATAATTAAATAAACAAAAATTTAACAAAAAAATTCAACATTAGTTATATTAATAATTCAGAATGATAATACTCTGTAATAATATTAATGAATAATTAGAACATATTAATATCAAAAAAAATATAAATAATAATAATAAAAGTTAATATATATTAATTATATGAATACTTCTTAATATAAATATAAATATTATGTTTAAAAAATAATCATATTGAAGCTGTTATTAAATACTAAGAATATTATTACCAAGACGACTCAATCATGGATTTTCAAACCAACCCCACGACCCCGAATTTATTAACAAAAGGAAAACGTACAAGGAAGTGGTTCAAATAAGCTATAAATTTCCCACATTGAGTAAGTCAATCCCTACAAGTCACTCTAGATCCAAAATATCATAGATATCTTCCTATGCTCTTTGGAATTTGATCACTCTACCATGTCTTGGCCTATAGTGGGGGACTATATTCTTTGTCCGATGATGATTTGGAGAAGCCCTCTAGATTGGATAAGATCTTGAATTTCCATGATAGATCCTAAAACCAAATCTCTAGATTATATGAGAATACATCTTCAATGTTTATCAATAACAATGTTTGAACTGTTAAATAGTCATTGAAACTGAATACATCTGGCTCCATCATTGAAAAAAGACTTCAAGTTGTGAAAAAATCATTCTGATGCTTCCTTACTGAGGTGTTTAGTGGGACTTTCACCTTTTTAGGGCTTAGTAGGTATGATGGCTTTCTTCCATGAAATATCACATTCCTTAACTGAGGCATTTCCAAAGGAGACATATAAAGTTTTTACAAGGTCAGTAAAGTGGGGTGTATAAGACCAGACCACATTCTCAGAACATTCATCACTCTAGTTTAATCGATTATTAATTGGATGCTCAATATTTAAGGGAAAAACCTAAATAGTCATGAAACCTAGAAGGTCATCCTGTGTTTGGACAAGTGTCCTTGAAACCTATAATGTCTAATATTGCGGCTCATATGTTATGGATTTCTGAGGGATGACCAATTAGAAGCCCTCTTTATCTTCTAATATTTTTCCCTTTATTAATAAAGAATTTTATTAATTATATTAAGAACATAATAATATATTATTAATTTATAATAAATAATAAAATAAATAATTAATAAACATATTACTAATTAATTGATTACAAAAAATTATTAGAAAAAAAATCAAAAAAATTCTAAATATATTAATTACTCTGATAAAATAATTAGTGAAAAAATTATATTTTATACAAATTATGACATTTTAATTGGGTTATTTTATTATTAATAAATTATTAATAATTAATTACATTAAAATTATTATTTATATGTTATTTATTAATAAATTTAAAATTTAAAATTATCAACTATTTATTATTAATCCAAAATATATAAAAAATATTTTCAAAATAAAAAAAAACTCTAGAATCATGTTCATGATTCATTTATAAATTTCACATAGGATCCATGAACTTAGTCCACACCTCTTTCTAGGCCCCCATGCTACATGAAAGTCATGCACACTTTTCCGTACCCTTTTTAAATATTATATAAAACCCTATCCCATTTTTTTCTACCCAAAAAAAATATTCTCACGCACTAAAACCATCCCCTCTATCCAATCAACTCGTATGACTTTTCATTTTATTTATTTGAATTTTATTATTATTATATTTTTTATCTTCACATGGAATTATTTAAAAATTCAGTTCAACCGTGAAAGTGGCACACATGCAAGGGTGAAAAATACACGTAAATCGTTGGCCTGAGGACTTGACCCCGCAACCACGCCCCAATCCCCACACCACCCATTCCACCCCATCAGAGCTTGAGGGGAATGAGTTTTTTATGGGATTTATTATTTAAGAAACCTAATTAAGGGATATGGCTTGATGTATTTTAAAAACTGGGTATATAGATGCATGGACACCACTCACGCTTCACAGTTTTGAAAAGATGATTGAAATGGGGTTCATGCTTCTCAATGTGGAACCAAGGAAGCATGGACACATTCTTCTCAATATGCCAACAAGGAAGCGTGGACCCTATTCACACTTCCTTGGGCCATAGTAGGAATAGTGGACATGGTTCAAGCCTCCTCTCGATTAAAAAATATAAAAGAAGTCCCACCCTCTAATTTAATTGATCACATCAATATTTTGGTGTGACATTATGAAGTATTTAATTCTCAATATAAAATTTCTTATTTTAATAAGGTAAAATTTATATTTAACTTTTTTAATATTTAAATTTTTTTCTATTTATATTAATGATTTATTTATTTATTTTTTATGGACGTATGAATATATTGATGTGTGAGTGTTTTAATTATTAATATTTGCAAGATTTATTTAGTTTTTATATATTTTTTTGCATTATTTAATTTATATTAAATTTTTTTGGAAATTTAAATATGGTGTTTACATAATTTAAATTTTATGTATAAAATAAAATTTATATCTAGGGTTATATTTTTTAAAAAAAATTCTAAATATTTTTAATTTTAAAGGGTAAATAATTATATTTTAATATATTTATATGTTTATATTATTATATATTATATTTAAATTAACCTAAATTTAAATTATAATATTCCATACACATAGTTTTTTTTAAAAATTTATGGTTGAAGCCTCTTTTTATTTTGAATGAAATGGCCACTTTATACTTTGTTAAAGGGAGACCCATTACATAGCCTATAGGCCCCAGTAAAAGTGGCCAATAAACATGGATAAAAGGTCCAGTGCAGTGTCATGCCTTCATCATCCTACCAGCGTCACTAGAAACGCGTCATGCATGTGTCACCGCCTACCCGCATCATGCATTAGTCACTGCTTGCCTGCGTCTTTCATGTATCACTACATGCATCAAAAATCCCCCGATGGACTATCCAGTATTCGAACATTAATCATATAAATGTAGGATTATCAGGTTTACCACTAAGGCACCACCCCAAGTGCATTCCATACACATAGGTAAATATAGTGAATCAAGTTAAATATTTTATAAAAAATACATTATGAATAATTATTTAGATGAAAGTCGAGTTATATTATGTATCATAATTAAATTTATTTAAATATAGTTTATTTCATTTGATATATATATATATCATTATTTTAGTTTTGTTAAATAAATTAAACAAAATGGACGATTAATAACATTTTTACTAGTTATGTATAAAATAATAAGACTTTAATTTAGTAAACTATAGTGGTTTACAAAAATATGTATACTTATATATTAAAATTTTAATAAATAAATGTGAATATATTTTAATGTGTATATTTATGTTTTATTTATTTTGGAAGGTCTGAGATCAAGTACAAAGACCTAATCTCTTTTATTAAAGATATGTATGTTTTATTATTTGAATATAGTATTTGAGAATGCATATATTTGTAATTTAAATTGCGAATAATTATAATTGAATATATATCTAGGTATTTATTAATATATATTATATCTAAATTCAAATAAGTTTAAATTATTATATTAATATCTACATTGATAATAAAAATAATGATGATTTTTTATTTATATTAATACATCTTAATATTATTATGCAAAATATGTATAGTAATTAATCACCATAAATTTAATATCGAATATTATTATTATTATTATTTTAAATTTTATAATAATTACTCAAATTAATAATAAATATTATTTCATTTATAATAAAATTCATTTATTAATAATACAACATAATATATTAAGAATAATATAATTAGCTACTGTGTATTTTTTAAAATGAAAAATATTTTATTTATATTATTATACAATAAATAATAAGTATAATACTATTTATTATATTAATAGAATAGTAATATATTATTAATTAATAATAAATAATAAAATTAAAAATTAATAGATATATTATCTATTAATAAATTACTGATCATTATATCAAAAAAATTTAAAAAATATCTATAACTAAAAATTTAAAAGTATTAATTATTATAATGTTAATTTTTTTAAAATCTAATGACAAAACCCATTTAATTGAAAAGGCGAGGATAAAACGCTTTCCCCTTATTAAAATAATTATAATAATTCATATGATCAAAAATATTCACATATACCTATAAATAATAATTCTATAATTATTTTTAATATTAATAATAAATATGATATTTTTATTGTATAAATAAATAATTAATAATAAGCCAAAATATTTTAAAAATAATATAATCGTTAACTAGTAAATAAAATTTTCATTAAAAATTAATTTTTATATTCTTAAATGTAATAACCATTATAGTGATATAAGTTAAATAATAACATATAATATATTATTAATTAATTTTAAATAATAAAATTTTTAATAAATTAATATATTAATTATTAGAAAATTAAAAATAATAATATTATAAAATGAACATTAAGATTTATAAAAAAAATTATAAATATAACATATTACCTAATATTTTGAAAAAATAATATATATATATATATATATATATAAAGATTAGTAAATGAGGTTCACATCTTCCTGGTCGTGGCTAGAAAGAGTGAACCTCGTTCAGGCTTCTTTTCTATATAAAGAATCATGAACAATGTTCAAACCTCCCTGGACCAAAATTTTAAAATACGCCATACCCTATCCCTTTATTCATTTTTTTTAATTTTAAAACCATTTACCAAATCCCCCTAAAATGAAATCACCAATGTAGATTAGAAACTCCAATTTTACTAGAGTTATTATTAACTTCATTGGTCTCTTCATGGTTTACTACCATAAGGCACCCTCCCCTTACACCAATCAGGTTCTCTCAAATAAAACACCAAGCCACACCTCTTTGATGTGCCGTCTCACCGCACCACCTTTCCGAAGCCACCATCTGTCACATCACCGAGCCACCATCCATCCTTCACTGGCTTCAGTTAACACCACTACCACCTACCAGCATCCTCGTACACCACTATATGGTTGGCAACACTTCATCCACATGCATAAGAGTGAGAGATATAGAGAGAAATGTGAGAGTGAAAGAGAAATAGAATAGAAAAGATAATAATTAGAGAGTTGATAATCTTTCTTTTCTATTCATAGTAATTCCATAAAAGAAATATTAGTAATACAAATAATTTTATTATACAATTTATCCAAAATAACTAAAGAATCAAATGGTATATGTTTGGGGAATTTTCGGATAGGGAATGATAATCACTAAAAAGTACTGTAACATAATAGATAGATAATTGTCTATTGGGGCGGTGTTTGAGGCAACATTGATACGAGGATGGTGCTGAGGCGACATGATGGAGGGTTTGCGACCTGAGGTTTCTCAGTAACCAATGAGTTGATAGAAGAAACTTGGCTTGATGCTGGATCATTCTATCTGTAATTTAAAATTTGAAAATGAAATTACATGATGAAGGATTTCTATGGTTTTCATGTTTAATTTCATGTATGGTTTTGTTTTATGGTTTCCATTCCCTAAAAATGGAATATTTAAATATTAGAAAAAAAATATTTTGAGGGAATACAGGGATAATCATGAATAAATAATCTATAAAGAATAGGTTTAAATTCATCAATTCAAATAAATTATATATAGATAATGGAGTATAAAAAATAAAAAACCTTTACATTAAAATTAATCAATGATTCCTTAATCAAACTTTGGAACCATGATTACATTCATCATTATCATACAGTCTTATCATTGATGTCATATTGATTCCACCCTATATTCACCTTAATTTGCCCTAGTCATTATTTTTGTGAATTTTGATTTTTGGAAGTTCTTAAACTACCCAAGGGTAGTGAATTTAGCATTGATAATGGTATCAAAAAAGTGTTCTAATTACTTATTTGATATCACTAATTAATATTTTTTCATTGGTAGAGATTTGATGAATTTTTAAACATTTTGAGTTTAAAGGATATTTCTATATAAATAATTATCCTATGATCGTGAGCGTGATGTGATAAGCTTGGTTTTTTATGTCCGAACATTGGAGATATTTCTAATTTGAATTTCATGATGAATAATAGAGTCTTTGTAGTAATGAGAGCTCTATGGAACCCCGAGAATGATATAATAAATATATTATGTTATTTTTAGATTGTGAACATGTTTTTTATGAAATTATTATATATCCATATAATGTCATTAAAGGATAAAATTGAGATAATGGCTAAGTCTAAAATATAGGATTAACCCTAGGAACGATATAAGTTCCATTCACATTGGATCTTTATATAGTTTAAAAAATGGTTTGAGTTAGATGAAAATGTTATATAATAATTAAATTGTTTAATTAATTCATTTACACAATTTTCACTCAATATAACCCCTCCTAAACAAATATTTATGGTTATAAATAAAATAAAGAATGATTTAAAGGGAAACTATGAGAGAATTATATTGGTGATGATCTTAGAGAATCTATTAGCGATGAAAAAATTAAAGGGATGTTTCTAATGACATTAGTATAAACACATTCACCGCCAATGAACAAATTATTGATGATATTGGGGTTCATGATTTTTTTGTGATATTTTGAATAAAAATTAGTATTCTTGAATAAATTCATAAAATGGAATGATCCCACTATTTTAATGTATTTTATTATTTAATTCAAACCCACTTTTACGAAATCATTTTGGAGGACCCATTCTTGATAATAAAAATTTGAAATTTTTTGCTTATGGTTACATTTTTTGTTGAATTTGAGAGTGTTTTATAGATAATACTGAATAGTGTGAGAATTATCCATTCTCTCTCCTTTTTATTTTCTCCCCTCTTTCTCTATCCTCTATTCTTTTCCCTATCTCCCTCACTCTAATAATAATATTAGTTGTAGTAGTAATAAAAACAGCAGTAGTACCCTTATGTTTGGAGGGAGGTGGCATGGAATATTTTCCCAAAAATTTATAATTATATATTAATAATATTAATAGATTTTAAAAAAATGTTGACTATTTTTTACTAGAGGGATGCAGAGGGGTGATGTGATTAAAGAGAAAGGGGAGCCAACTAGCATGAGTATTTATCCACATATATATATATATATAAGAATGATATATTAATAATACTAAAAATTATCTCGGTCTTTATTTGGGGGGTATAAGTTACAAGGAACACATGCATGATTGCACACAACCACAATCTTTTGGTGGTCTAGACCCACATCCCCCTCCTCCCAAAAGGGGTGATCTATATCCATTTACTGGATGCATTTGGAGACCCAAATACTAATCCCCAACTAGTTAAAATCCTTCATAATCACTTCTACGACATCCCATAGTGTCCCACTGTAGTGTATCACCGTATCATCTTCCATAGTGTGTATTTAAATGACTTATATTATCCCCCACCATAGTCATATAAATAGTGCACTAGCTAAAATACTGCTGGTAGTTCCAAACTATTGTATCTTCATAGTTACTTGAAAAATAATCCCTGGTCAAGATTCAATATTAGGTTTTCGGGATGTGGAGTTAGTATATGAGTCCCACTCACAAGCAACATAGGCAACAAAATATTAATAATTACAACAACAAAAATAATAATAATTACAATTTTATAAAATTATTTCTTCGATCATCACTCCTTCTAATATTTTCACATTGATTTACCTTCAAGGACATGTAATTCGAGATATTGAGATGAACACTTTAGGACCTATATTTGACATGTAAATCCAATATGTGTTTCCGGCCTCAGGTCCCATCACATATCATCTCTCATATTTGATATGATGAAATGCATAATTTTTATCTAAATTACATTTTCATTATGAAAATAGTATATTATGATTATTTTTCCTTGTGGATATTTTTGAATGGGTTTTTCAACAATATAAGGTCATTTTTTATGTAAAATATTAATATTTTCATATTTTTTGGGTAGAGTCAACCGAGGTATTTGTATGTGACCTTCACAGTGATATTTTGATCATCAATCCCTTGAATGCTATGATTATATAAGAAAATAGGTCCCACACAACCATTATAAATATAGTTAAGGTGATCCCCAATATACCTCAAAACAATGGGTACTCTATTTACAGAGTTAGAACTCCATTATCTCAGAAATCATGTGCAGTAAAGGTCCTCCATTTATGTTGGTACTCCTCTGAGTATTGAATTCTCTATCGCATGGCATGATTTCCCAAATATACTTCCTGAGATGATACATGGAATTTTTCTTATAGGTATTTCATATAATTGTTTAATTCTATGATATTGATGAATCGTAGGGTTCAGTGCTCCCAAGTCAATGGGAAAGCTTTAGTGATTATTGTGATCTACTTCCTAGATTCTGGAGTCCACATGGTTTTTGTATTTATTTATAGAATAAACTTATGTATGACTTGTGATTCCTAGTCCCCCTGAGGGTTTTATTTGATATTTTTTTCACAGTTATTGATCAATGTCATGTTTTATGGTCTCCTCAGCAGTCCAAGATTATTAGTTTTCATGTGTGGTATGATTTCGAGGGTTAGAGGAGTAATGAATGAGACCATTCCTTCTTCCTTGAGAATTATATCTGTATGAAATATCTATATTATTATTCCTTAACATTCATTTGGTCACTATTTAAGAATGGTATCATGACATGACTTGTAATTGTGGTCTTACCACTTTTTCTTCCTCCTGTCACCT
Organism: Viscum album; assembly: GCA_963277665.1. Classification (NCBI taxonomy): domain Eukaryota; kingdom Viridiplantae; phylum Streptophyta; class Magnoliopsida; order Santalales; family Viscaceae; genus Viscum; species Viscum album. The sequence goes on from OY728138.1 coordinate 1,323,676,674, forward strand.
CCCATACCAGGAGTTGAGTCAACATGTTGCTTTGTGTTTCATTTTTGGATTTGGGGAATCATTCTAAAAAATTTATATTCACCTCTTAATGGTCTATAGGCCAACATGTGTTGTATCTGTGTATGTGATTCATAGGTTTAGAGATGATCTATGTAGATATGAAGATATTGTGTCTTGTTCGGAGCATATGCCTGATAATTCTTGTAGAGGAATAATGAATCATAGTGATTCTAGATGATAGTTATGAACATTGTGGATAGAGAGTAACTCAGGAGTAAACGCAGTATAGGGAAGTTTCAATGTACATTATGTTTGGGATACTTATTAGTTGTACTATTTCCCTTATACATTCCATGTGGGATATATTTGTATTCATTTTATCATACATGCATTTTATAAAATTTGGTGGAATATATATACACACATTTCATGTTGGTATTTTAGGTTATATTATACATTAAATATGTGTTTAATATAGGTTTTTATATGTTAAGGCCTCCCAAATTATGATATATACCAACTCAGTGCTAGTCACCACCCCTTACCCTATTGAATAAAAGCATAGTGTAGCCCAATTAACATACCACTAACCATGGTGGGGACTCATTGGTTTTGGTCATATCAAAGTTTTATCAGAGTGGTTTTATCCTAGTTATGGAGTTTGGAGTTAATAATCATGTGTGTGTTCGGTTTCTGAACTTTAGGTGATGATGTTAAGGTGGTTTTGAGTTCAGTTATTTGATCAAGGAGACTAGAATAGGTGTAACGACCAATATATCCTTTCATCAAGACTCTGATAATTTATTATCTAACTTATAACTTTATGATATCATTGAGGTGTACTATATAGTTGGTACATACATCATATAGTCTTTATTTATGATCTTTCATTTCCTTCCTATTTCATCTCATCTAGATAATCTCTAACCATTGTAGGTTCATCCTATAAATTGATGGTGATACCCACTGAAAGATAGCTTACATATGGAGGTGGGTTTGTGATGATCCCGTTCCCATGGTTGGGAATCTCTCCATAAATTAGCTAGAAATGAGGTAATGTTTTTGAGATTATGTTAAGAAACATTCTTGACCTATGATTAGATACTGTTTCTATCCTCCTATTTCATACTAAAGATCCTTCATTTAGAGAAGATGGTTGTCCCCAATGAGTTATAAAAGACAACATGTAGGTTGTACATGTATTTTGGGTTACAACAGCGGTGTATTAATGAGTTTCCAAGGGGTACTAATGTCAAGCGACATAGATTTCATAGGATTCTAAGACTTGTGTTTCCTTATATATCGATTTTTTACTAAGAATATGTCTATTATTGAGTCAATATTCCTATAGAGTGTGGTGGGTCATTAGAAGATTATGTTTTCTTTAACTCACCATGATATATTTATAGTGTGATTAGAGTTTTATATTTGTTCTGGGATTAAAGTTTCATATAATGGTGTTGAAATCCATGAACGACGGAGTGATCATGACAAAGTCTACATCGATTATTGTAAAACTCATGAGGTGTTCCTCAAACATGTTTTATATTGAAATTGTTTAATATCAATGGAACATATGGAGACTCCATTAGAGATTTATCAAGTTGTGGTTGTGTTTCCATGAACACCACATTTGGCTAGTTTCTATTATGAATATAGTGTTTCTAGTTATATCTATTAGATAATGTGTGTGATGGGTAGATATGATCATGCTTTAATGGTTTCATTTCATGGTATGATTCTGTTCCATTTTTCATGTACCCTCTGATGGTTAACTTTATTCACTAACCCCTTTATGGTGAAGTGAATCTATCCTCAACTAATAAAGATATATTTTCAAATAATTCCCTATGAGAGAGAATATGTGAAATAGTACCCACCTCCACAAGGATTTTTTATCTTTTACCAGTTTCTTAGAGTTTTTGGAGACTGAGTTGATGAGGTGGGTCCTTTTTTAGTTGGGAGTGAGACCCCCTAGAGTGGAGCGAGAAGATCCTACCCCATGGTAGTTAATATCATCTACCTAGATAGTGGTAAGTGTGGATTCGTTCACTTTGTGGATAGATTAAAATTATATTTCTACTCATATGGAGAAACACATAGATTATTTCAAAGGGAAACCTATGATAGAACCTCATTGAATGCATGATACATTAATTTTCATGTATTATGAAGATGATGTTTGAGGGATTCATAGTTTGATTATGGGCACCCTTATGGCGTTTTTTGGCATGTGGATTGAACACTTCTAGTTATTATATTGTGGAGGAGCATATTAGGTTCCAAATATATTTTACCTTTTCGATCGATGAGAGTGTAAGTTTGGAATTAAATTCTCATGGTATAGAATCCTGATTTGTGGGGTAATGTTATAATTTGGGCTGTTGAATCCATGCATATTAGTGAGATTAGAGCAGCACAAAAATGGTGTGGTGTTCCACACGTCTAGTAGTGAAATATATTTCCATCTAATGGAAGAGATTCTTGATTATCTAGTTTGGAAGAAAAAGTTTCCAGCATTGAGAGGGAGACATGTGTCACAATTGATTTAAGATTGGTAGCCCCACAATATTCCGTTGAGTGAGAAGGCTATAGTGGTAGTGTTGACTTAGTGGTCATGTGTGACAGGGCATTCTCAGGTGATATAACTAAATAGATTTCCAAATTTTGGGGAGAACATTACTGACATTCTCAAGTGGATGGATGGTTTTCCGTTTGTTTTCATAGTGAATATTGAGATAGAAATATTGATTGGGGACCAACCAAGTTAAATATGACCCATAATGTGATATGTTTGATGAATCGTTATGGGTGTACCCATTACATATAAATACTTTTTTATATAGTGGAGGATGGTTTTTTCAAAAGGATGTTGATTTTTGTCACATGGGTAGGTGTTATCATTGGTTCTAGAGAATAAAAAGCACTATCATCTTAATGGTTAGGACTGACCACATTGGATTTTAGAGGATTGAGTCACTTTATAGTCTACGATATGATGTTGAGTTTCTTAATGAGTTGGATGTTGGGACTGTGGTTCTTAGTGGTAGATTTTGTGAAAGATTAATGTTAACATAACTAGACAATCGTTAATAGTGATTGAGAAATTTATAGTGGATCAGCAAGTGGATGGAGGAATCCCATGAATGTTGAGATCAACAAAGAATCAATACATCACCTTATATTCGTGATCTAGAAACTCCAATACATATGCCTTGATGGAAGGAGAAATCCAAGAGTTTGATATGGGACTTATGGAGCATGCTGATTTACAAACCTTCCAATGTCAGTGTGGAATTTCGTGGAGTGCACAATGATATGTGGGACATTGATGGTTTGTACTAAAAAAATGACCATCTATAACATTGGTTACGCCCTTTTGCGATATCCTTGTAATGAAATAATTTTTTGAATGAGTGTCGATGGATCATGTTTTCATTTTATTCCATGAGGCAGGATGACCTTCAATTGAGAATGGTTTTGATTGCTATATTATAAAAACACACACAAAGAGTGGATTAATGTTTTATCTTTGTTTTTTCTATGATAAGTATAGAGAATGTATCTTAATGAATATAAGTGGCTGATTTATTCCTAGATATTTATGTATCATGTTTTCATAGAGCTCATGCCTTTATAAATGGGGGAAGTACATAGGAGGTTGTTTTTTGTTCCACACAAGTCTATTTATGAGATTCATTTTTTATAACTCCAAAAAATTCATTTTCACTGGTGGAATGGGATATAGGTGGGGAGAATGCAGTGAATTGTATTTTTTTTATAGTCGAGTCTTAGATCAATTTTGTGATTTCGGAGTCTTAAAACCTCTTTATGGGTAAATTTGTGAATTTACCATATCGGCTAATCTCTTCTAATTTATTTTATGATTACGTTAATCTTAGGTTGTGGATTTTCGCCCAAGTATAGATTTGGTGAATTTCTAATCATTTTGAGTTCATAGGATTTTTTATATTTATTAATAATATAAATATCGATGGTGATGTGACAAGATTTTTTCAATGTTTTAACCTTGTTTTTATTTGTATGTTTTATTTCATGAGGAATCATTGTGTTGGTGTAGGAATATGAGAATTTTGGATCCTCTAATTGAAGTCCAATTTTATTAATCCTTCATTGGCTAACCGACATTAGATAAAGAGAGTGAAATTTTTAGCTTCCCACTAAAAAAAACTAATTCATCTAGCACTTTCATTAATGACATAAAAATTTCCAGTCATCTAGAACATTATCCACCAATTTACCACAATAAATCAAACCAAACTCTTTTTAATTATATCTAAAACTAATCAACCACCTCAAAAAAAATTCCATGATTGGAGGGAGACTGCGTATTTAGAAGGATATGGCCTGAAATCAGTCCTTCAATGCATTTATCATTATACAATAATAATAGTAATAAATAATTAAATTTTAAAAAAAGTTGAATGTGTTTTATTGGAGAGAGATATAGGAGAGGTTTAGTTAGGTTGAAAGGGTAGGTGGCTAGTATGGGTATTTCTCACTATAAATAAGAATGACATAATAATAATAATAATAATAATAATAATAATAATAATAATAATAATAATTCTATTATTATAGAATCCTTGTTTTGATCATAGATCCTTCTAGTGATTTCATATTGAAAAATAGTCAGTGGATTCATGATTGAGATATATAGATGATTGAATTGAGAACAATATTTGATACCTAAATCCAACACATTATGTGGGCCTCGGGTCCATTCATATATCATATCCCATGTTTGATACAATGAAATGCATATTATTCATCAGAATCTCAGTTTTAGTAAGTAAATAGTATATCCTACATATTTTTCAAGGTGGATTATTGTTGTAAGACAAATTCATCCATTTTAGTTCAATTCTGATGTGAGATTACTGTATTTTTATATTTATCACTATAGGGTTGATGACATGATTAGTGTGTGATATTCTAAGAGATATAAGGGTCAGTACTCCCCTAATCATCATGATTATGTTAGGATGAATTTCCCACACTTCTTTGATAAAATTGGGTAGGTACCCCCCCCCCCCCCAAATACAAACCTTGGAGCTATGGAATGTTTACTTTATCTGTGGAGTAGGTACTCCACCATCTAAGAAATTAGGTGGGTACAAATCCTCTAACCGGGTCAGTAATACCTTGAACATTACATGACCGATGATAAGGAAAAACTTCCCCACTAAATATCATGATATGTTACATGTATTTCGTTTCATTATTTGTTCAGATACTTGTTTGATGATATAGTATTGAGGATAGAAGGGTGCAATTCTCCCCCATATGGTGAGCATACAATAACTATGAGTGGGATCCACTTCATGATTCTAACAGTGACAGGTTGATAGAAATCTTTGAGGTACAGACTTCTGTAGGACTTTGGATTTCTCATCACAGTCGGGGTTCCCTTTTTTATTCAATACAATGATTGAAATCAAATTTAGGCTTTGTGGTCTCCTCAGTATTCCTACCTTCTTAATTTTCACACGTGGTTTGACTATCTATAGTTGGAGTGGTGATGATTATGACCTTTATTGCAACATTGAGAATTATTATTATATGACATATCTATATTATTATTCTTTGAAATTCATCTGGTCACTCATTAGAACTGACAACTTGATATGACTTTATGTTCGATTATTTCCTCTTCATCGTACTCTTAGTCACCTCTCAAACATGGAGTTAAGATGAATTGTTTCTTGGTGTTTTCTTTCTGGTTTCAGGGCATCCTACTAGGTACATTTATCCTCACCCATGTATGGTGCTTGTGTCCATAGATTTCTTACTATTGAAAGTGATGGAAAGGTTCATTGATGAGTAGGGTAGGAATGGAGTTAATGCAACTTAATTAGAGCGAACTCCCAGTGATACTTGGTTGTGTATTATAGAGAACCATGATTGAGGATGGTTGGTAAGATAAATTTATGTCAAATTCTTTGATGAATTTACTTATGTTTTTTTTCATGTTTATAAAATAATTAAATGGTTTTCAGATTGCTTTCATAGGAATTAGGAAATATATATTGAAAGGAATAAATTCAGAAAATTGTAAAAATAGGCTCTACATGTTATGTATAACATAAAAAACGTGTAGTCCTCATTCAATGCATAACTACAGATCCACATACGAAACCAGGAAGACCTTACATGACATTAACATAGTACACAAAATGTACATACATTACACATCATGGAGAATTCAAAATCAAAATCCAACTAAAATTGAATAAAATATATATATTTTATAGTTTTCACAACATGTAATGTATGAGATCCTAATGATTCAAAGATACAATCCAATTTTCCATAGGAGATTTTGGATCTCAAATAAACTATGTGAATCCTTCTTACGCAACATGAATATGTTAGTAAAAATCAACCTAAAGGAACTACACCATGTAAAGGCTTTTCATGTCATATAAATTTTGAGCCTATATATTTTCCAATGCCTCCACCGCACACTAGAGCTTCAAAACCCTACATTTTCACTGATTTTTCTTTCTTAGTTTTCATTTTTACCATCCAAACATAGTTTTAATTCATTCCTTTAATTATTTTTTCTAATACTTTTAATTTTTCATCTTTTCATCATTTGATCTTCAATCATTGTGATTCCATTATTGATTTGATGCTTGTTCTCAATATTAATATCCATTCTTCATCGATGATTTCAATTTATTGATTGTTTATTCATTTTGAGTATGTTTTTTATTGGATTTACATTACATTCTAATTTTTATCTTTATTTTTTTATTTAAAATTGTTGGTTTCTTATTTCTGAAATAATTCATGATTATTCTAGGCATCTCTTATAATCCTTTTCATTAGATCAATACAAACAAAAAAAGATAATCCGTTTTGTGTTAGGGGTTGAGAGTTGGGGTGCTTCAGAACATAAAGAATCCATTAATTAAACCATTGTAACCCTATGTCTAGTAATTAGGTTAATTTTTTTTTCATAAAACTCTCTTGAATAGCCTGGACCATGGGAGGTTCAATTAAACAAACATGACTGAATTGGTGTTGAGATAACTATGACCAAAAGAATGTGAGGATTTCAATATAGTAGCTATGATTATACATATAGATTGTTACTTATACCTAGACCAAGGTATGATTGCAGAATATGTAGATCAAATTGGTTTGAACAAAATGAATTGGTGACCCTTACACCACTTTTCATCCTAAACTATAGGACTTTTCCATGATATATTTATGATTAACTTTTTACTAAATCCCAAAAATAGTCCATGATCCCTTATTATTTATATAAATTAAAAATTAACTACCTAGTTAATGAAAAATCAAATCTAATGAGTGAATCTGAGTAATAATTTTAAATGGTTTTCTTTGAATGGTTTCTTTCTTTAGAGTGATCCTTATAGTTTTGACCCCACACTTCCAGTTTACTACACTGTTTTAGTACATTTTTTTGAACTATACATTTCTAATCTAATCAATTCCCATGTTTACTCAATGATAAATGTGGGAACATCAAACATTTTCATAGTTTCAAAGGATTACTATTTAATAGGAACAATAATCTTTTGATAGAACCTGGGATTACCTCCCCCACTTCTTTTTTAGATTTTTCTCCTTTGGGTACACATTCAACCCCTCTCTCTTTTTCTATTTTCGTTCTTGTATCAAGGGTATCTGAATCTTTCATAGATCCTTGAACGTCATGAACTGTGTCTGTTCGATCCTCATATCAATCCATATTTAATTTCACATCACATCTTTGCAATGGATGATCATAAAAATCATTTACATTATAAGTCCCCAACCTTAAACCTTACTTAATCTTGAGTTATTACAATATTACACATTGAGGACCTTTTCAGTATTAGAGTTTTAGAGAATTAGATCATGAAACTTGCATAACATTCCACATTTAAACATAGTGGTTACATAAAAGACATTATTCATTATTCCCATCAACGGAAACATATTTAAAATAAATCATGGATTCTTTCTTGACACATCCTTGACACTATCATCACATCATGTACCCTTCCCTTGACCTGTGAGAAACATTTCAAAAACTTGGGATTAGCATAAAAAGATCAATAAGGGATATAAAAATAAGGAAAGGAAACATGAGTACATGTATACATAAGAATGAAATCATACTTTACCCATAAAACATAGGCATATCAAATCTTGAATAAATCATAGAAATCATAAGACATAAAAGGTAACTTGAGGCATTCATAACATTCTTACGTTGGGAGTAACCCTCTTGGTTACATTTTGGAATACCCATCACAGTATATTCCCTAAATCTCTTCGGAGAAACCTCAATGTTTCACTCCTTCACGTTACCCAATGCATTGGAGAGCTATATCGGGCTCAACTGCCCTTAGTTTATCACGGAACCACCCGTTTTCATAACAATTCCCAAGAACCATAACATAAATGTATCACATAAAACATGCATAAATGAAACATAACATTTCCACATTTCAATCACAATATAACATTTTAGCATATTGAAATAATGAATCCATTCAAAAAGAAACCATTTCCAAAACCTGTTAAAACATTTAATAAAGAGATTTTTGAATCAAAGTGTCCCATACCACCTTGAAGCTTAAAATTTTAAACCATTAATATCCATATAAATAAATCCTTAAAACCATTTTGAAAACATGGATATTAATAAGAACAAATAATTAAAACATTTAAAATGATATTTTGGTTAAAGGGGTTTTACCAAAATTAGAGACACTTGAATACAATAATTGAGGAATAACATTTAGTCAGAACTTTATAATATCATGAGAATAAATGGATTCACAATATAATACTCCAAAGTACAGTATATACACCATATACGAGTGAATTGGTGCATAACAACAATGAACCCTCAATAGAAATGTCAAATGTGATGAAATCCCTTATAAAGAAGGTATCCTTAAATTAAGGACTAATCAATCTCAAAAATATTTGTGACAAATATAAATAAACCCAATATAAGTGGATATTAAGTGTAAAACAATAAAAGGTCATTCACACATATTCAATGGATGACATATTCAATGACTACATGTTGAACCCAAAGAAATCGAAATTGGGTTAAAAAGTTCCCTTGACAGCCTAACGACATCACATCAAAATGAGTTGATGAGAGATAAAATGTGTTGGACATAAAATTTACATTAATAAGGATATATGAGAACATATAACAATATGTAATTTAAAAGACCGAACAAAAGAAGTCTTTTAAAAAAGAGAAGGGTGAGAGGTTCCCTTGCCGACTTGGGTCTCTTTCAAAACATACACCCCATGAAAGAAGGACAATAGATCATTGATGTAAATACTCATAAACGAAATTATATTACACAAGGAGTAGAATAATGGGTAGTACATACACCACTCAATGTAATTTGTGTCAAATGTAGCATAAATCTCATGGGAATAAAAGTGAGATGAAAAATCTCTTACAAAAACTCGGCAGCCGAACGACGCCACTCTAAACTTCCAAAATGGTTTGATGAGAGAGAATAAGGTCTCTCATCACATGAACATAAAAATTACTGTAAGTGTAATATAAAATAACATCCCAATAACAAGAAATATGAGCTTTAGAAGGAATGACATAAAAGAGTGTAATTAAAAAGAAAGAGTGGAGTAGGATCCCTTACCTCGGGTCCGACTTGACTCGATCGTTCTTTAATCTCCTGAATAATAAACTTGAGTTAATTTCTACTTACTTAAGAACCTTTTTAAAGTTCATTATTCCTTTTATATCACTTATTACCATGTCATAAACATTATGTAATCATTAAGTTAATAATGATTGTTTGGTCGATATTTGGTTCTTAAGTCGAAAGTGGACTTCTTACAATTACATGTTGTTCGTGTGGAAAAATGTTTATTATATACAGAATTGTATTCATGATGTAGATATCATATATGTCATATATATCCATTATATTCACGCATTCATAACATTACATAATCATTTAGAGGTAAGAAATGAAATGCACCGTTCATGGAGACGGTAAGCTGTACGTACGCATGAATGCTACTTTCATTTCTATTTCATATTTTATAGAATGGAATAATAATGATATAAAGGTATATTATAATTTCAGTATAATATCATATATAATATCATTAAATCCATCCTTTATATGTCCCACGTATGGCATTAACGAATCACATCACTTTGAGGGGGCGGTAGTCCGCACTTCCTAAAATGAAGATATCGCGTATACCCATAATGGATTCCATAAAGGTAAGACACAAATGAAAAACACAGAAGCATAAGTAAAACATAAACATATTATATATCATATATAAAAATAGTTACATCATAATGGCCACCTTTGAAGGTGTTAAATGAGTATTTAACAATCATCGTTTCGGGAGGCAGAATTTCGTCATCCACGGAAACAGAATGTTCTTTAACCATTTGATGTAGTTGTGTGAGAGTTTAGCTCGAATAAATCTTATAACAACATCCTAGTATATTTATGATACTTGTGTTGTTACAAAAGAATTAAATAAAAAGAGTGTAGGGGGTTGGAGAAGCAAAATAAAACAAATGAACATGAGAGAATGAATTACCTTTAAAAGTGTAACTCATTTTGATTTGAGCCTAAAGGCTACCATTGAAAGGATTCTGCCCAAAGGGAATCCTCTAGGATGAGTAGAGGGATGTGCAGAGAGTAAATGGGCAGGTTTTGGCCGAGCCAAAGGCTTGAGGAGTGTGTGAAATGAGGTAGAGGTGGGGGCCTTTTATAAGAGGAGAGGAGGGGCACTTTTGGAAAATAAGAAATATTACTTTATTTGAAAATGTGTTTCGGTTTTAAAAGGTCCCACATTGATATAATTAGTAGATAAGGTGATAAGGGTTCTAAATCCACCCATCCAATAAGTTTTTGACATGTGTAGGTCATAGAGTTTACATTATCTTTTCATTTTATTTAAATCGTCAGATAATGATGTCATCGCTGCATCATTATGATGTCATAAATAAATTAATTTATTTAATGTATAAAAAATATAAAAAAATTACTATGATGTAGAAAATATTTTTAGATTTCCAATGACTATTTATAATAAAAAATATGACTTGTATAACCCCACTTAAAAATTGTTTTAGTAAAACATATCATGTTTGTGTCATTTTTACTTTTACATTAAATAAAAAGTTATTTATGTCATTTCCCAACCAAAGTGGCTCCATGGGGTCCCCAAGTTGACCCATGGCTTTTCTTGGTCTTCCATTACACATACAATGAGGTTAGGACATGTGTCAAGTTCATCTCATATTATTAAAACATTATTTTTACCTTAAACTACACTAATTACCTCTAATCGCGAATAAAAACTTAATAAGTTACTATTCACCAAAAAATTATTTTTATCCCATTGAACCACATTTTACTTTTTAATGAAAACCATGTATGTCGGATTTTTGAAATTCAAAACACAAAGATGGAAAATTTTCATTTAAACGGAAAAATCAGTTTTTATAAGTACCACTTAGTGGTGTCACTATTCATAAAAAATTGATGTTTTTCAGAAAATCCCAAAAATTCCCCCTAAGCTATATTTGATATTCCGAATTCAAAAATGAAGTCTATTTTAAAAAATTCAAAACATATAAATCACATTAGTTAATTTAATAATTAATTTCCGCTGTCAGAGCAAATAGCGTGTTTTTATGAAACAATAAGTATCAAAAGATTGACACTGGTTTAAGTCTGTTTTCAAAGTGAAATTAATTCCAACGCCCACTATTGGATTTAATGGTAAAAATATATTCTAATTTAACTTTAAAATCAATTAAAAAGATAATCTAATCATATAAATAAATTAGATTAAAAAGAGGTTTTGAATTAAAATACAACGTTTTACACTATTCATTAAAAAAATGAACTTTATCGGAAAGATACCAAAAATTTACACAAAGTAAATTTTGATGTCCCAATTCTTAATAAGAGTTTTATTTGGTCCAAAAAAAAATTTAAGAGTGAACAAAACTATATTTAATGATGGTTCAACATCAAAAGGTGATAAGTGAACCTTTAGTGAAAACTAGGTCATATACGCCTACAATTGAATTCTTTCCGTATTTTAAGCCTCTATCCTTTATTTGATAAATGTAAAAACATTTAAAAACATATATAATCATATTTTAGTTATTTATATCCATTCCCGCCATTACAACGGATACATGTTAACCACCATTTAAAATAATATTATTTTATTATTAGAGTGCAACGTAAGATTCCCAAGAAACTCGTTGTTGCGTGTTGGGTACGCCATCGAGCATAGCATCTCCTTTAAAGTCATATTAATATTTTATTCAAAAATATGGATAAATATGAAAATTTCATATTCTTTATTTACCTGGGGTGTTACATCCTTCCCCCCTTTTGGGAATTGCATCCTCGCAATTTTTAAAATTGAGCTTGGAAACATCCTTGAACGTCCCACATAGGAACAAGAGTCGGTAAAACAATCACTTTAAAATAAAAGAAGATAAGTATAGAGGTCACCCGAGTTAACCCATACTAGGATTACATGTAGAAAAACATGGACATGGAAGAAAAAGCAAAGGTTCATGTTCTTGAGGGAGAGTGATAGTAAACATGTCTAGGAGAAAGTTAACAATGAGATAATCACAAATTTGTGATGGGTTAAACGGTATTCGATTCCCCAGAAGGAAAAGCTAATAGACAACATTTTTGTTTTAAGTTACTTTTTATTGAGAAATTTATTCATAAGGAAACATAATCACTTATCATGTTGACTTTCAACTTTTACCAGATTCCTTAATCAAACTCATATTTTTTTTCCAAAAGACGAGTATTTAGGAAGACTTGTTCGCATTAAGAGTACTATAATCAACTTCTAGAGAATCACCTAATCCACAATAGAGAACTATATACATCACATGTCTTTAGGCTTTAACCAAAACCATAAACAAAAAGGTTAGTACAAGTTCAGATAATCCAGAAAAGGATAACCCATTAAAAAGAAAATCTATGCTTAATCTCCAAAATTTGTCCAACAAAACCCAAAGTTCAACGAGGACCATTCTATAATCAAATTTTCCATAAAATTCTTCAAAGTAAACCAAACTATGATTGAAACCCAAATATTTGAAGGATTTATTCACATATTCTTCCAAGTTAAATCGTAACATTTATCTCCAAACAACATCAGTTGCTCCTAAAGTCTCGTATTGAAAAGTAATTAACCTAATAAAATATCCTCCATGATAGGTTAATCATTTTCATAAATAACCGAAAATAAACTTAATCTTAATTGATAAAATAATATAACTAGAAAGATCCAGTCAAACTAACCAGGGACTTCACGTAGTCCAGTGGTAGGTGATAAATACCAGTCGCACTTTGGTTGTGGGTTCGATTCCCGCAGCTTTGTCCGACGCGACGGGTAGTCACACGGTCTGCATGTTGTCCTTTTTCCAAAACTATATAATTCTTAAAACATTCCCCAAAATGAGGTAAAATCTTCAAATATGATCATAACATATTTTAACCTCAAGTTTATCTCATGCCATTCATTTTCCATCATAACATATAATAACCCATAATTACCACAAAAGTAAGGATCATATAAACCCAAATGGTTCTTTATAACTATGTCCACAAAAGAAAAGATAACTATTCCTTGAATAAAATTTCCCTATATTAAACATCAGGGTTACACATAATATAAAAAGTCTTCTAATGTAACCACATAATCAAAAGAGACTTAATACTCTTAAGAATTTCACCATAACTCTTGAAGCCCTTATATGTTGACATCTTACTCATTCAACATTCTTCATGATCCATTAACCATTCCTTTCCAACTTATTCCTAAATACCTCTTTCTTACAAACAAAATCATGAATCATACCCTAAGATTCCAAAATAGGAAACCAATAGTCATGAAATAGTACATACCTTTGATTGGTCATTGTCAGTTTCTTCATCCTCAATCGGAATGGCATTAGGTATTGGTAAATGAATATTGGTACGCTCTTGGTGACCACATTCACGAAACTTCTTCATAGGACATGTGTTTGCATAATGACCATGCAGACCACATTTAAAACATTCAATTGATCCCTTAGAAAGAACTTCTTTCCCTTTCCTCGAGTAAACTGGATGCTTCCTTTTTCCATGGCAGGTTCTTGCTTTATGACCGTCATTTCCACATCTATAGCATATTTCTGTCCCTTTGAAACATTTTCCTAGGTGTTTCTTTCCACATCTTTGACACATAGGTTTTTGAACACACTTACCTTTATGATTTTTACATGTACATCCGTAGGGATTAGTTTCTTTCATATATGATGCCTTAGAGAAATCTCCAAGGTTTAGGTGGTCAATCATGACTCCAGATAGTTGGTTGAGGATAATCACAAGAGTTCTCATTGCAGCTCCCATATCATTCAGTTGCTTCCTCAAAAAACTGTCACAGTTTACTTCACATCCACTGTTACTTTGGTGCCTGCTAGATCCAGCCATTTACTAAAACCAAAAAGGTCAGTGTGAGTATATCAACAAAACCATTATGTACTAATGAGTAAGATAAACACTAAGATATACTTAATCATTCACTTTATCTAAAACTATGACTCTTTTTGAAATCCTAACCATTATGGTAATGTCACTTATGCTTAAAGAATACCCTAACCTCTAAAGTTATCTAAACCGACCTTTGATACCAACTATAAGGACCCAGCCTTAAACCTTACTTAATATTGAGTTATTACAAGATTACACATTGAGGACCTTTTCAGGTTTAGAGTTTTAGAGAATTAGATCATGAAACTTGCATTACATTCCACATTTAAACATAGTGGTTACATAAAAGACAGTATTCATTCTTCCCATCAACGGAAACATATTTAAAATAAAACACGGATTATTTCTTGACACATCCTTGACACTATCATCACATCATGTACCCTTCCTTTGACCTGTGAAAAACATTTCAAAAACTTGGGAGGATCATAAAAAGCTCAGTAAGGGATATAAAAATATGGAAAGTAAACATGAGTACATGTATACATAAGAATGAAATCATACTTTACCCATAAAACATAGGCATATCAAATCATGAATAAATCATAAAAATAATAAGACATAAAAGGTATCTTGAGGCATTCATAACATTCTTACGTAGGGAGTAACCCTCTTGGTTATGTTTTGGAATACCCATAACAGTATATTCCCAAAATCTCTTCGGAGAAACCTCAATGTTTCACTCCTTCGCGTTACCCAATGCATTGGAGAGCTATATCGGGCTCACCCGCCCTTAGTTTATAACAGAACCACCCGTTTTCATAACAACACCCAAGAACCATAACAGAAATGTATCACATAAAACATGCATAAAAGAAAACATAACATTTCCACATTTCAATCACAATATAACATTTTAGTATATTGAAATAATGAATCCATTCAAAAAGAAAACATTTCCAAAACCAGTTAAAGCATTTAATAAAGAGACTTTTGAATCAAAGTGTCCCATACCACCTTGAAGCTTAAAATTTTAAACCATTAATATCTATATAAATAAATCCTTAAAACCATTTTGAAGACATGGATATTAATAAGAACAAATAATTAAAACATTTAAAATGATATTTTAGTTAAAGGGGTTTTACCAAAATTAGAGACACTTGAATAAAATAATTGAGGAATAACATTTAGTCAGAACCTTATAATATCATGAGAATAAATGGATTCATGATATAATACTCCAAAGGATAGTATATACACCATATAAGAGTGAATTGGTGCATAACAATAATGAACCATCAAGAGAAATGTCAAATGTGATGAAATCCCTTATAAAGAAGGTATCCTTAAATTAAGGACAAATCAATCTCAAAAATATATGTGACAAATATAAATACACCCAATATAAGTGTATATTAAGTGTAAAACAATAAATGGTCATTCACACATATTCAATGGATGACATATTCAATGACTACATGTTGAACCCTAAGAAATCGAAATTGGGTTAAAAAGTTCCCTTGACAGCCTAACGGCATCACATCAAAATGAGTTGATGAGAGATAAAATTTGTTGGACATAAAATTTACATTAATAAGGATATGTGAGAACATATAACAATATGTAAATTAAAAGACCCAAAAAAATAAGTCTTTTAAAAAAGAGAAGGGTGAGAGGTTCCCTTACCGACTTGGGTATCTTTCAAAACATACACCCCATGAAAGAAGGACAATAGATCATTGATGTAAATACTCATAAACGAAAGTATATTACACAAGGAGTAGAATAATGGGCAGTAAATACACCAATCAATGGAATTTGTGGTAAATGTAGCATAAATCTCACGGGAATAAAAGTGAGATGAAAAATCTCATACGAAAACTCGGCAGCCTAACGGCACCACTCTAAACTTCCAAAATGGTTTGATGAGATAGAATAAGGTCTCTCATCACATGAACAAAAAAATTACAGTATGTGTAATATAAAATAACATCCCAATAACAAGAAAGATGAGCTTTAGAAGGAATGACATAAAAGAGTGTACTTAAAAAGAAAGAGTGGAGTAGGATCCCTTACCTCGGGTCCGACTTGACTCGATCCTTCTTTAATCTCCTGAATAATAAACTTGAGTTAATTTATACTTCCTTAAGATCCTTTTTAAAGTTCATTATTCCTTTTATATCACTTATTACCATGTCATAAACATTATGTAATCATTATGTTAATAATGATTGTTTTGTCGATATTTGGTTCTTAAGTCGAAAGTGGACTTCTTACAATTACATGTTGTTCGTGTGGCAAAATGTTTATTATATACAGAATTGTATTCATGATGTAGATATCATATATGTCATATATATCCAGTATATGCACGCATTCATAACATTACATAATCATTTATAGGTAAGAAACGAAATGCACCGTTCATGGAGACGGTAAGCCGTACGTACGCATGAACGCTACTTTCATTTCTATTTCATATTTTATAGAATGGAATAATAATGATATAAAGGTATATTATAATTCCAGTATAATATCATATATAATATCATTAAATCCATCCTTTATACGTCCCACATATGGCATTAACGAATCACATCACTTTGAGCGGGCGGTAGTACGCACTTCCTAAAATGAAGATGTCGCGTATACCCATAATGGATGCCATAAAGGTAAGACAAAAATGAAAAATACAGAAGCATAAGTAAAACATAAAAATATTATATATCATATATAAAAATAGTTACATCATAATGGCCACCTTTGAAGGTGTTAAATGAGTATTGAACAATCATCGTTTCGGGAGGCAGAATTTCGCCATCCACGGAAACCGTATGTTCTTTAACAATTTGATGTAGTTGTGTGAGAGTGTAGCTCGAATAAATCTTATAATAAAATCCTATTATATTTAAGATACTGGTTTTGTTACAAAAGAAGTAAATAAAATGAGTTTAGGGGGTTGGAGGAGCAAAATAAAACAAATGAACATGAGAGAATGAATTACCTTTAAAAGTGTAACACCTTTTGATTTGAGCCTAAAGGCTTCCTTTGAAAGTATTATTCCCAAAGGGAATCCTCTAGGATGAGGAGAGGGATGTGGAGAGAGTAAATGGTCAGGGGTTGGCCGAGCCAAAGGCTTGAGGAGTGTGTGAAATGAGGTAGAGGTGGGGCGTTTTATAAGAGGAGAGGAGGGGCACTTTGGGAAAGTAAGAAATATTACTTTATTTGAAAATGTGTTTCGGTTTTAAAAGGTCCCACATTGATATAATTCGTATATAAGGTGATAAAGGTTCGAAATCCACCCATCCAATAAGTTTTTGACATGTTTAGGTCATAGAGTTTACATTATCTTCTCATTTTATTTAAATCGTCAGATAATGATGTCATCGCTGAATCATTATGATGTCATAAATAATTTAATTTATTTAATGTCTAAAAATTATAAAAAATTACTATGATGTAGGAAATCATTTTAACTTTCCAATTAATATTTATAATAAAACATTTGACTTGTATAACCCCACTTAAAAATTGTTTTAGTAAAACATATCATGTTTGTGTCATTTTTACTTTTACATTAAATAAAACGTTATTTATGTCATTTCCCAACCAAAGTGGCTCAATGGGGTCCCCAAGTTGACCCATGGCTTGTCTTGGTCCGCCATTACACATCCAATGAGGTTAGGACATGTGTAAAGTTCATTTCATATTATTGAAACATTATTTTTACCTTAAACTACACAAATTACCTCTAATCGCGATTAAAAACTTAATAAGTTACTATTCACCAAAAAAATATTTTTATCCCATTGAACCACATTTTACTTCTTAATGAAAACCATGTATGTCAGATTTTTGAAATTCAAAACACAAAGATGGAAAAATTTCATTTAAACGGAAAAATCAGTTTTTACAAGTACCACTTAGTGGTGTCACTATTCATCAAAAATTGATGTTTTTTCAGAAAAATCCCAAAAATTCACCCTAAGCTATATTTGATATTCCGAATTCAAAAATAAAGTCTATTTTACAAAATTAAAAACATATAAGTCACATTAATTAATTTAATAATTAATTCCCGCTGCCAGAGCAAATAGCGTGTTTTTATTAAACAATAAGTATCAAAAGATTGACACTGGTTTAAGTCTGTTTTCAAAGTGAAATTAATTCCAACGACAACAATTGTATTTAATGGTAAAAATATATTCTAATTTCACTTTAAAACAAATTCAAAAGATAATCTAATCATATAAATAAATTAGATTAAAAAGAGGTTTTGAATTAAAATACAACATTTTACACTATTCATTAAAAAAATCAACTTTATCGGAAAGATACCAAAAATTTACACAAAGTAAATTTTGATGTCCCCATTCTTAATAAGAGTTTTATTTGGTCCAAAAGAATTTTTAAGAGTGAAAAAAACTATATTTAATGATGGTTCAACATCAAAAGGTGATAAGTGAACCTTTAGTGAAAACTAGGGCATATACGCCTACAATTTAATTCTTTCTGTATTTTAAGCCTATATCCTTTATTGGATAAATGTAAAAACATTTAAAAACATATATAATCATATTTTAGTTATTTCTATACATTCCCGTCATTACAACGGCTACATGTTAACTACCATTTAAAATAATATTATTTTATTATTAGAGTGCAACGTAAGATTCCCAAGAAACTCGTTGTTGCGTGTTGGGTACACCATCGAGCATAGCATCCCCTTTAAAGTCATATTAATATTTTATTCACAAATATGGATAAATATGAAAATGTCATATTCTTTATTTACCTGGGGTGTTACATACATACCCACAAAATAATATTAAATATGTATCACTTGTCAATCAGGGAGATAATCCAACACTACATGAGAACTCCATTGCAGATTTTGTCCTTCTTTCCATAAGTGGTATTGCACCAAGCATTGTGTGCCCTCTTATCTAGACACACACTTTTGAAATAAAACCTAGACTAATCCAAATGATTGAGAATAAGGGTAACTTCAATGGGGTTCAAAGTGAAGACCCACAATAGTACATATATATACTTTTTAGAGGTTTTCATTTCCTTTTATGGCTAGGATTCTCATATGATGGAATTAGACTATGTATCTTCCCATTCTCCTCAAGAGACTGAGCTATGCATTGGATGAAAATCCAAGAACCTAAGCTGATGGAGACTTGGGACCATCTAGACAAGAAATTTAATGATAAATATTTCCCTCCAATCTGAAAATGGAAGTTAAGGCACCAAATTTGGACATATGTCCAAACTGAAGGAGAGTTATCCTTAGAGGCATGGGATTGATTCAAGTATCTAAATCATAAGTTCCCTATCAAAAACTAGATGTGTGGATTCAATTTCAATATTTCTACCAGGGACAAAAACATTCCACACTTAATATTGTAGATTTTGTTGTTGATGGTGGACTAATGCTTAATATTATTGATGTGGGATGACCCATTCATGATGAATTTTCCCACAATGATAGCTTACAGTAATGAGATAGGGGACTACCTCATTGTAGAATACACCAAGTGGGAGAGATTACCCACCTCACAACCCATGTGGAGGCTCTTACAAAGAAGATTGAGTCATTTCTAGTACCTACTATACCCCACCCCTCCTACTCCAGTGATTCAGATTCAATCCTATGTGATGTGCGGAGGTACCCACCCGTACAAAGAGTATATGGAATGTATATATGAACCCCAATAATAGTATTTTAATTATGTCCATTATAATCAACCAAATTAGCAGTACCAGCAGCCCCAACAATTTCAATAGAAAATATATCAGCAGATACTATCTCAGCATATGCTGTAATAAAATCTAGTTTATTATTAATTTATTTGTGGAAATATGCTATCAACGAATATGGGACCACCTAGGTACACACCACATGTTCTATATACTCGATCATAGAAATTATTGAAACAACGTTTTCCTATAACTCAGTAGTAGAAATTCAAACAGGATCCACTAATACCACGAAAACAAGACCAAAATCTCAAATTTAATATTTAAACCTTCTCACTACCTTGTTATAGAAATAAAAAAAAGATTAAAACCCAATAGACCTAAATTAAAAAAAATTCCCTATGAAACCTGGAGCAACACATGTGGAAGATCACTGGGAATCTATCTGATCGGATTTTGTGTAATTGTATTTGTAATATCAAAGAAAATCTGATGAGATGAGGTTAAATATATATTTATTAGAATTGTAATGATATTGGACTTTCACCATCAATTTAGAGATGAGAAAAGTTAGAAAAATATGAAAATGATGATCAGGACAGAAGTTAGTTGATGGATTCAACTAAAAACGGTCCAACAAAAGAGTAGCCTAAAAAGGAAGAAGTTCTTTTGGGCCCATTGGTGTACAAATTACCTCTTATATTCACATAAATAATTATGTCAGGAAATGTTGAATGGAAATATTAGAAGTTTCTAATGAGGTTCAAATAATTTCACATCAATATTCCTTTCACTGAATCCATCACTCAGATGAAGAAACATGATAAATTCTTAAAATAAATTCTATCTAATAAAATGAATATTAAGGACTTATGTGTAATCTCCCTAAATGAATAATGATCGATGGTTTTCAAGTATAATGTTACTTCAGAAATGAGAGACCTCAGAAGTATACCAATTCCTTTCATCCTAGTAAAATGAATTTTTTTGAGAGACTTATGTGATCTAGTTGAATGTATAAATTTAAATCTATTAGTGTCTTCACAAAGTTAGGGATCATAGAATTGAAACCAAAAAGAGTGGAAACCAAACTTTCTGACCACTTTATCATGAGTCCTCAATTATTTGTCAAGTAAATTTTAGTAAAAGTTGAAAAATTCACATTCCCTAGTGATTTTCTCATCCTGTACATAAAAGAAGATGGAGGTATTCTACTTATTTTTGGAAGACCATTTTTTCCATAGGGAATACATTAATAGATTTAAATCAATGATGAATGATATTTTTAGTTGGTGAAAAACATGGTGTGTTATATTTAGTGAAGGCCACTAATAAAAGTGATGAGTTTTTTAATTGTCAAGCCAGATTGCTTACTGATAAGAATGATGAACATGTGGCCATTATGGGTTGAAATAAGAAAATATATTCTACAAAAAATGGATCTAGTGCTCAAGAAAACATGAATTATACTACACCTGTTAGAAGGAATGTTGTCCAACTGTTTTTCTGTATATTTTGAAGAACTATTAGATGAAAAGTTTTTAATTTTTACAAAAGTCATCTTCATCAAATTATGTCTAGATCTATAAAATAAAAAAATCACTCAATAGAAGTAAACCTAAGGTAGGTTAAATAGGTTTTAATATGTTAGTTTACAATTTAGTAATTTTTAGTGCTTCCAGAGGCTTTTTAAGAGGACTTCGCTCAAAAAAGCACACAAAAGGCCTAATATACACATTGTATCCCTTAAAATAAATTTAAACTTTGAAGGTCTGAAAAAAAATAAAAACTGATCATCACAAGTCTTGTATCTAATAAAATAAATGTATGTCTCAAGAATTTTTAAATCCTGTGAACCATAATTTCATGACCATAGCCCACCATCCTACTCCACTGTGTGTATGGCCCCTCTACTCCCACACCTCATCTCCTCCCGTTCAGTCAACCACTGATTCCTCCTCTACCATCCAACTCTTAGTCCATTATCACCTGCTATATAGCCTTCCTGTTCTCCACATCCATCCGATATGAACCAAATCAAAAGTATCTTCACCCTACTGGAAAATGCAAGACTAAGGATTATGATATGACTCCACCTCTCAATCATTAGATGAACCATCCCCCACCACATAATAATCCATCATCCTCCTGTTCCACCTCCTCTTATGCCTCTACGTATTCCTCTTAGGACTCAAAAAATTATACATTCAGTCACAGGGTACTTCACACATGTACTTCCATCCATGCTTACACTTCTCCACACCTGATAACTAGATCATGTTGGTCCATATATAGGTTAAGAATTTAAGGACTAACAAGTTGATGTACATCGAAGTGCTAAATCAGATCTAGTTTTACTAGGAGGTCCTTGAAATTATCGAACAATTTCACTTATAGCCTATTACATAGGTACGAGAAGAGATGTTCAAGGATCTTTTCCTTGAGTACTTAACCACCTTCAAGATGTCCATCGAATTTGTCTAATTCAAACTCAGAGGTTTTCCTTGGGAGGTCGCCCTTGGAGTTTTTTGTTCAGCCTCAACATATATTGTGAAAACTTTGTCAACTCCCAATCATAACAATACTACATCTCAATCCTAATAAGGCTAAGGATTCATGGATTTGGGTGAGGGTAAATAGAGACCCACATAGACTTAGCTTTCCTTATACTATGAAGAGAAATAAAATCCATTGTTCTTCCCTAAGGATCTTTCATTGAGCCTTAGCTCATTCCTTGCTAGTTTGAGGAGGTTCCCATGGGAGTTTGATCCAAATTGAGGTGATTAATCTTCCCTCGTCAATGGGTTGCCCAGCCATCAACATGTCCAGGTAGTTTGGGGACTAATACTGGACATAGGATAGAAATAAATGAGGTATGTTGATGTGATGCTCTTTAATTTATCATCTAGTAGGGCATCATAGTTCCTTTGATATAGCTCAGCCCCAGACTACCCTTGGCTCAATGGAGAGCATCAGTAAAATTTTTCTCCACAAGATGAGGATTTTGATGAATAATGATAATATATACCAGTGGGTATTGGATTATGTCGGGAATATTGATGAGGCACCATATTAGAATGTATCTGACCCAACCTCCCCTACCCATATTTCTGCTACCATCACTGCTAGAAACACTATAAACTCTACCATAGCCTCTTACCCTATTGATTCAATAATGTAGGAACATTCAACCACTCCCCCTTCCCCTATATTTACCATTTAAAACACTTCTCCTATAGTGTCCACACACCAACCACCCATTCCCATTGACCTCTTCGCATTTGTCCATGCCATATTGGAGAACCAATGATAGTTCTGTCTCTGTCTATATGTTCCATACAACGACCCATCTCACTTCAACACCCCTCATCCTCCACAATCCATATGCTTCATCTTCCATCTCACACCCACATAATTCCCATTCTACTCCATCCTTTCCCACACCGCCTCTCACCAGGTCCAAACATCCTCTAGGGCTTACCAACTTGCCTCTAATCAAGAATAATATTTGGAGTAGTCAAGGAAGGGAAAGGGACCTAATATTCTATCTCAATATGTGATTACTTTCATCAATCCAATTTCCAAACAAGAAAATCCTCTATAAGGATCAACACCTCATATTTTACATGCACAACAGATCATGTTTCCAACTCCATGAAACCCACCATGGTCGTCGATCCCCCATCCCCTTCTACCATTGATGGCATCCATAGGGAGAGCTAGCTACATGAACCCACTATTCATGAGGGCTTGTATGATGTGGATATCCACCACATTTATTTTATTATTTAGTTATATCTCAATACCCTCCCATTTTTATACTTTATTTGGGTGTCTATTTTTTTACTACATTTATTCCATTTATTATGACATATCATTGCTTTCAAGTGGATAAAAATACCAATTTTGACTTCACTACTTTAGATCTTATTTTCTTCTCACACCTACATTAAATTATCCATGTGTTTCTATTATACCTCTTTTTTAGTCATTGAGTAACCTTTCCCACTACTATCTTCCCTCCTATGTCAGAAATATTAGTATCAGGATAACATCAAGCACCAATTTGGGGAGCTCTCACCACAGATCTGTGCTCAACAAGAGACACCTCCATGAAGTTCATGGATTCTCTTCCTAATACAAAAGGTTCATGATTAGTACTATTATGAGGCGAATAATCCCACAAAGAACCCCCCCATGAACTCGATAACATTGGTACTAGTAACTATAATAGGTTCTAGACCTCTGAGCATAAGGAAAACAATGAATGATCACTTTGTCTATCAATTTAGATGACGACGTCATTATTATCCATTTATGGGTGGAAGAACATATTCTTGTTTCTTATATTTAATTCATGTTATTAGGATAATTTTATTCATTTTCATTCATTTCTAAATATAGGTAATCCCAAAAATCACTTTACTCACCTTCTAACATTTATATTAGTATATTTTACTTACATTCATCTTTATGAACCTACACTTTTTCTGCCTACATCTTGTTTTAACCTAGTGGACTACTATTTTATCTAGTGTATGTATTTTCTCCTAACAATTTTTACAGGTATCCCAAATTCCATTCAACATCCATAAAGATCCCCATGGAAATAAATTCACTATAGGGATATCACGATGCCCTAATTTTAAATTCCCAATTTCCATTTCATTTTTCTCTATGCATTATATGTTATCTCTACCCTGATTCTTTCATGAATAGAAAGAATACTATTTTATTTTATGTGTAGTGATTATTTCTTGATCATTATTTTCAATACACTTAGATTATTTCTTATTTTCACTTATCTAGGAGACATTTTTCATTGAAATCATGCTTTAGAAATGAAATATCATTGTGCCCCCTTAAATAAAAGGAATGGTTAGTTTTTAGATTATTCAAACCCATTCTCATTCATATTTATAATTTTTATCATGGTTGTTGAGTTCAATAATTTAATTCAATATCTAGATTATTATAATTTATTCTGATTAACTTATGAACAGATTTTATACCCTGAGTTATTGTATATATTTTTTATAATCTCATTACTAAGAGGATTCTAAAATTATACTATCATATTATTTTCTGAGAATATTTATTAAGAGACACTGTTGGCATGTAAACCTATCAGAACATTCATTGAGATATTATTCAGGATAAGATTGATCCAATACATTTTTGAAATGATTGAGGAAATATTTATGATCCCATTTTTCTTGAGATCCACTTATACACATTTCCATATTTATCCCATAGATTCCATGAATAATCTTCTTAGGATGGAGTTGTTTCAAGAAGATTATTCCTTCCTACCCTACTCTTGGTATGATGCATGATTATCCTTTAAACAAGTGTTGGGGATTTCTAATCTCTACCATACATGAGATATTGATACTGAGGATATGTATGAATCCCCATTAGCCATATTGATATGATATGGTTCATTATTACGTTTTCATCTGATATGATTAATTTATTCCATTAAAAATATATATATAAAAAAACGAAAAACAACAACATTGGGTCTTGTATTACAAAGGTCAAAAATCACTTTTACAAGAATAATAAATCCTGTGTTGGATCATATATGGTAAGTTGATGGATGTAAGACCTATCGTAGAAATTATTTTTGAAAAATAATTAAAAACAAAAAGAAATAATTAGGGGAAAATTCTTTATACTTACTTGATGTACTCATGGACCAACTTTGAGTTGTTTTTAAATAGAGACATTTTTTCAAATATGATTAAATTTATTCCATTGTTCACAATTTTCATGTATTTTACTTTTGTTTTTACATTGATTTTGAGATTTATTTTTATTTTTCACCCACCTTCCCTCAGCCTCAGAGACATTTGAACCCTGTTTCTATACCCCTCATGATTTATTTTGTATTTGTCATTCCAAAGAGGAGATGATATAACCAATGAAATTTTATGGTTAGGAATATGTATTTAGTGTTTGATCAAAACTATAGTTACATTTTACCTTTAGTGATATGAGAAAATATTTTATGAGGTAAATTGAAATATGAGTATATAAATTATGGAATAGTATTGAAATTATAATTAATGGAAGGAAGAATATTAAAAAGAACTAAACTATAAGGAATGGATTATTTTATATTCATAATTGATTATAGAATAATTACTTTATCTATGTACATATAGTTGTATTTTCTTGGTTAAAATAAATGTTTCTTTTTTTAAAAATTATTACTTTTAGAATCCCTATGGAGATGTTTTTTTCCCAGAATAAGCAATTGATCAATTGTGGGAGAATTTGATAAGATTGATTTATATATAAATATTGGATCTATTTTATTAAGGTTTATTCTGGTTTTCTTTTACAATTCAATGAGGTTTGTTTTTCATAGGAATTAGGAATTTTGGACTCAAAGGAATAAATTATGAAATGTTGGAAAATAGGATTTACACGCCATGTATAATATATATGACTTATAATCTTTATTCACAGAATACCAACAAAGCCACAAATCAACCCATAATGACCAGACAAGGCATGAACATACAACATGATGTGTACATACATTACACATAATTCCTATTTCAAAATCCAAATCCCTGTAAATGTGAATCTCATACACAGTAAGCATAGATAACATAGTGTGTAATTAGAGGTCCAATCCATTCAAATATACGGGCTAATTCTCCTGAAGAGATAGCGGATATCAAACACCCAACATGCATCTTTCTTACATGACATGCTAATTTCATAAAAAAACCACTTAATTATAGTACACGATGTGAATGATTTACACATCATATACTTTTTGAGCCCATATATTTTATAGCGCCTCTTCGATGCAACTGATTTTCACACCCCTAAATTTTTCTATCATTGTTATTTCCCCTTTTAAATTTTTTTCTTTCCTAAAATTTGTTTTAATTCATTACTTTCAATTTTTCATTGAATCCTTTTGGGTTTTTATCTGTTCTATATTAATCATTATTCATTTCAATTCATCTCCCATTTACAATAGTGTTTTCAATATTGATTGCTTTTCTTCATAAATTCTTGTTATTTAATCATTTTTTATAAAAGTCGACTGAGTGTTTGATTGGATTTACATTTATTTCAAATTGTTTATCTTTATTATTTATATTTACAAATTTTGGACTGATTATTTCTAAACTGTTTCATGATTATGAAAATCATGTATTATATTCCATTAATTTTGATCAATGTCATCATGTGTGGATAACCCGGTTATAGTTTGGGGTCAAGAGTAGCGGCGTTTTGGAACATAATTAAGCAATGAGTTAATCCTTTTTCACCCTATGGAAAGTAATTAGGTTAAAAAAATAGTCATCACACTCACTTTCACATCCTTCACCATGGGAGGTGTGAGTGAGTGAACCGAACCTAATTAGAGTTGAGTAAGCTATGACCATTATCCTATGATTTTTTCTAAATAGAATTTAAGTGTAATGAATCTATACATAGAATAAGATTTTTCTTCATTATGGGTTGATATAATTGGTTTGACCCAAACAAATTATTGACCCCAAAAAAACATTGCATCTTAGGACATAACACATTTCTAAGATAGATTTATGACTATATTTTTCTTAAATCCCTAAAATTAACACTATACCTTTTTAGTTATCCAAATTAGATCTAAAATTCCTAGTTCTAGAAACTCTAAACCTAAAGCGTGAATGTGAGAAATCCATTTAAAGGGGTTTGTTCAAATATTTTCTTTTTTCCAAGGATCCATGTAGGTTTGATCCCACACTACCTCTTTAATACGCCCCAGTAGTAAGTGTAGTTCATGATAATAAATTTATATTTTGATCGACACCCACATGTATTCAACGACATGTGTAGGAGCGTCAGTGGTGGTAGTGACCATCATGGATCGAGGGTGACCTAGGAGTTCATGCAACATGGAGGATATTCTGATTAATTCATGCTTTAGAGACTGATCAGATATACTATTTCCCATATATATTACTTTTGGGAAGTCATGATCTAGGCTAGGTCACCATCAAACTCATCACTCAACCCGATCTGTGTCATTTCCAAAGTGGCATTCCCAATCCCCACGGGATGGCACAAGCACCTAGGTAACAAAAATGATAGATGGGAACGATTTTCTAGAAATAGTAAACACAAAACAAACTACAAAATAAATTAACTAAAAATTGAAAATGGAAAACTAAACTAGACCTTAATGCACTTCATACATAAATATTTATAACATGAACCCACATAAAAAAACAACAATAATGGATAACTTAAATTCTAATTCAAACTTCCAGGTAATAAGATAGTCCACCAACACCATCCTGCACAATAAGACCATTAGCAACCCAAACCACCCTCACTAAGCCTGATAACACAACCTAGAATACACAAGGAACATGGTCTAGATACATAAAAAAGTTTATGTAGGGTGTAAGACAAGATCCATGTAGGATACAACCCAATAAAAAGGTTCCATAACACAATATCTAAGATGTAATTTAATATGCTAATTCAAAAAAACATGCATTTAAAAATACTGTTACAGAAAAAATTTACAAGATAAAAGTAAAAGGGAAAAATATTTGATGAAAAACCATTTCATAAATACTACATTAAAGGGGATGCGAAAATACATAATGAATACTCACACTCTCAAGTGGTCCACCGTATTCCACTAGAGGGCACCATGTTAGGAATATTAGAGAACTGCGGGTGAATCACCTAAGGTAGCCCGTATGCGTGGGATGCTAGAGACATCATACCTTGTTGTAAACATTGAATTAGAACCACAATAATCTACATTGTTCTGAATGAGCCACTAGTAGGGAAACAAATCCATAGCCAAGTCATCTCCAAACATCACAAAATTTTAATTAGTATTGTAACATCAATCCTGCTAGACGAAACTAGGATGAACCACTTACGTGTTATCTAGCCTACTAGTCTTAATCCACCCACCAAGGTACCCATGGGTTTCCCTTGTGCTCAATCATGTTTCACATTCACATAGTATATTTCATTCACATATCAAAAACCAAACAATACATTACACACAAAATCCATAACTTGCATACCCAAACACCATTTTTAAAACACGAGCACACCCAGACCATTTCACACCATAATTCATATCAGTTGCATGATTTGATAAATTATTTAAACAATTTAGTTAACATTTTTAAATAGCACAAGTAGGGTTATCAAATGAAAAGTTCCCAATTTCATATATAACAGTTCAATTATAATCTTAAAATACATTTAATCCTATAAAATACACCTCCTACACTCCATATATAGTTTAATAAAATAAGTTAAACAATTTATGGAACACGTAAAATTTTAAGGATAATGTTTACACAAGAAAACCACACCCTATTTTTATTTTAGAAAACCCATTTTTAAGCCATAAACATAAAAAAACAATTTAAAAATGGGTTTCTCCCCACCAAAAAATTTTATCACATACATTAAAGTCATAAAACACAAAGACACGCAGGCGAAAATCGATGAATATAACCCATTTTCTCAAGGAGTCCACTTCTCAACACTGAAGCACTTTAAAACTATTCTGTACTCAACTCACACCTCAAAACCTACTCACATAATCCATTTTTAAGAAACAACAATTTAAAACACAAACCCACAACATAGCCACATTCCATTAAAAATCCAAAACCAACACATAAGAAAACCAATCCTTTAAAAACATATTATTTCACCATTCAAAATAATTTAATAATCCGTTATAATAGTTTATAAAACAAAGCCACTAAAAACACCAATGTTTTACACAAAAGTTGCTCCAAAAACCCTCTTTAATATTTGACTTAATGTCCTCACCATATAAAAATGTTTTTTTCACCATCAATAAAATTTAAATAAACCATTTTATATTTAATAAAACACCCCAAAAACCATTTACATAATTAAATAAACCATGTTCATAAAAAGGAACTAGTTTCAAACTAAATTCACATCACATATTTTTTAAAACATTATTTGCACCACTCAAGAAATTCATTAAACACATTAAAGAATTTATACAACAACACACATATAAATGATTAGATTATATTATTCAGGAAATCCAATTTCATCAAACGAGTACACCAAAACATTCGAGAATATAGTTCTCACCATGTAATTAAATCATAGAACATATTAATATTAAGTAAACAAACAAATTAAATTATCTTAGAAATGTATGGGCATTGAACCACATACCGGTGTGTTCCAATACATGAAACAATATGCAACCATCCAACTCACGCCACACACACCATAATAAAGCAAAAAAGGACCTTAAAACAAAGATTCAAACTAAACACAAATTCGAAAATGACTCTTAAAATGGACCCATATCAGATGAAAAAAAAAACAAAACTCAAAGATAAAAGTGTAGAAACTTATCTAGAGGGGTGAAGTGAATGTATAAGGAGATAAAGGCACTGGTGGGGGAGCTGGAGCGGCACCTGATAGTGAGGGTGGATGCACCATACCAGGTCGTGACCAACAGAGGAGGCGTGCCGGGAAGCCGTGCCAGGAAATGGAATGCCAAAAGGGGATTCACACCAAATCAGGTTTCCCTGGAGGCGGGGGGGGGGGGGGGGGTGGGGGTTAGTCGACGCCGTTGATGGGGGTAAAGGGGAAAAGAGGCCACCTACCATGGGGATATGCGGGATGAATGAAGCTGGATTGGGAGTAGCAGTGCAACGTGAGTCTAGTTCTAGGGGGATGTGGTGAGTCGTCACGATGGGAGGCGGGTGAGTGGGCTAAAGATGAGGCTGGCATAGGGTTATAGTCGGACGGGAGGAGAGGGAGTAAGGAACGAAACTAGATGTGGGAGGGTTCAAGGGGGAGGCGGAAAATCCAGCTAGCAGGGGTTCTAGGGTTAGAGTGGTTCTATGTGAGAGGGAGTGGGGAGGAAGAGGAAGGGAAGGAAAAAAAGAGAAGAGAGATAAGGAAACAGAAGAAAAGAAGAAAAGAAAAGTAAAAAAATAAAAATAAAATTGAACATAAAAAAGAGTTTTGTCCACTTAAAATATATATGTATATATAAACTATTACAATAATGATAAGTTAATAATTTTATAATTATTGCCATAATATGATAATATCAACCAAATTAAAATATTAACCGAAATAATAAAAATAATAATAAATTGATATTAATAAAATGAAATAAAAATTTTGGGACAATTATTATAATAATAATGATAATGATAATAATAATAACTTCCTCAAATAATAATATTATTATTAACATTAAAACAATTCATTAAATTTTGTCACACACTTTCGATTTTATTTTATTATTCATTAAATTTTATTCATCTTCCTTGAACATTGGGCAGTCCATGCGGTGAACTGGTTGAGGCCATGTGATGACCAATGTGAAGCTACACAGCTTCTAACATGGGGTGTTGAACGCTGTTAAGGGAAAACATTTGTTTTTTGAAAATATCTCAAAACATTTTATATCGGGATTCATCCCGAACTACCTAATTCCCAGTAAAATTAAAATATAAAAAAATTAAAAATGGTCGGTGTGACATGGGATGTATTGGTGTTGATTGTATAATGTATTCATTGTATATCACTTAATTGATATATAAATATATATATATATATATCCTGCTTGTATTTTTTGGTTATATTTTGCATTGAAGATGTGTTTTTTCTGGTTGTTATAAGCTATGGCCACCCATATTGTGAGATATTCTTACTTAGTTCTTGTCACCAATACCTGGACTATTTGATGTAGGATTGTAACTCATGACATACCACTAACGTGGGCGAAGCCTCATTAGGTTGAGTTGTGCCGTGACCATGATTCCTTGATCAGCCATCATTTCAACCAAGAATTTTATCTGAGTCCTCTACCTATATCTATGGTTTTTAGTGAAAATGTTCTCCACTATCAGATCAACGTAAAGAAATATATATAAGAGAAATATATAGTGTTTTCAATAACTCACTAATTAATTAAATCAACTAAATTAATTAATTAATTCACCTACGATGATAAACACCTAAGGGTCCCAATGTGAACCAAATTTATTCCACCCTTAGTGTAAAATCACTATCTTAGATGAAACCATAGTCTTGATTTTCCTATAATTTTTTTATGATACTAAATAATTTTATAAATATTCTTCTTACACAAACTAAAAAATGTATTTTTATACTTAATATGTTTTTATCAAAACATATTTGGATTGAAATTCTACACCGACTCAACCCATGGGTAATCACCATGCCACAAAATCTATGG
This sequence comes from Viscum album, assembly GCA_963277665.1. Taxonomy (NCBI): domain Eukaryota; kingdom Viridiplantae; phylum Streptophyta; class Magnoliopsida; order Santalales; family Viscaceae; genus Viscum; species Viscum album. Next base: position 1,323,709,176 of record OY728138.1, read on the forward strand.
AACTATCATATAATTTTTCCTATGAAGTCTGTTTGGTAAAATTTACCATTCAACCAATGGATAAGTCTTAGACACTGAAACATAAAATTGAGGTAATCCTCACTTAAGAAAGTCCTGGGCCTTTATAAGTATCTTTTTTTCTCAACCTATGAATACAATTTTTTATCATGAATGCTTAAAAATCATTCATTTTATTGAGTTTCATTGAGAAAATCTTTAATATATTTAGAACATTTTTCCTCAATCTTTAAATTCCTTCTAATTTTGGCTTCAAAGTGTTTAGTGATATTTTTTCACACCAATTAACTTCTTTTAAAGGACTTTTCCTTTTTCATTAATTATTTTTAAAGGTGGGTGATATCAACATAAATGTATTTTACGGAACCCAATATAAGTCATATAACATATTGGGGAATATCATGTAGGGTTTCCTCTATGTAGGCGCATGATTCATTATATTCTCTATAGAGTTGTTCTTTGGAAATGTTATCTTTCCCACTTGTGATTAGTTCATGAAAGGAACTATCATTTAATGAATTATAAGTTTCCTCATTTTCATGCAAGGTTTGTGATGTATGTGAGGTAGAATAATTTTCCATCATATTTCTAGTGTATTTTGATCAATTTTTCCACATTTAGGATTGGTTTGAAATAATATTGATAGTTTCATATAGAAGCTAAATTCTCTTTCAATTTTCATGAAAGGGATATCTTAATCACATTTTTCAAATCATTATTCCTTTTATTGTTTAGATACTTATACCAAATAGAATACTCATTATCAATTGATATATCTTCTTTAAGTCTTGTCTTCTTATTTTTTTCTAGAAAGTGAAACTAAAAATTCAAATATTAAAATCTAATGATTATTTAAAGTCCAATCAGAGGTGAAAAAATTTATATGACATCAATTTTTAGGATCAAATAGGATATGAGAAATAATATCTAACTAAAAAATACCCTATTATCATGGATTGGAACTATGGTAATAGGAAAAAAACAATGGAAATAGTGTATATCCATGTTTAAGGAAACTGTGGCTATTAAATCTGTAACCATAGGTCTTTTAAACATCCATTATTTAAACCATAAAGTAGTCTGTTAATATCCATGGATGAAACTATAGAATTATCTCCCTATAACCATAATTTAACTATGGAAATTAACACATAACACCATGTTTTAAGCAATGGAAATTAGAAGCTATTTCAATAGTTTAAATCATGGTAACTAATAGTTACATCCATGGTTTAATCCTAAAAACGTGATAATAACACCATCATATGAACCAGGGAAAATTGAAGATGCAACTAGAGTGAAAACCATGGTAATTGGATGCACCACATCCCATCTACCATATGCACCATAAGCATCATCCACAGACCAAATGAAACTATGTAAATTGGATTCACCATATCCAGCCTACCATGTGCAGTACATCCATCACCAATAGACCAAATACATATACCAATTCACTACTATAGAACAAATGTAACTCAGGAAATATATAATTTACACTAAAATACAAAAAAAATACCAAAAAAAATTATACAACACATTAAATAGTCATTTTATAATAAATAAAAACAAACTAGATGATATGTAAATAAGTAAAATGTTAGTAATGTTGCTTTCTAGTTTAATTTGAATCCTCATCATAATGGGTGTCGATATCAACTACATCGACAAATGTTACACTAACACCAGTATCACGGTCATCACCACCATCATCCTCACCACCACTAGAATCATCATCATCATCCTCTCTACTAGAATCATAATCAATAACTACACAATCATTTCCATCCTCAAACATTGAGGAAAAAAATGATAAACATATATCCACTATTGATGCACCCTTTGGATAAAGCAAAGAGTATATATCTAATATCACATTGAATTATTGGACATTTCTATGTTTTTTTATTATATTAGGTCTCTTGTGGAAATTTTTTCTTCTTTTGTCTCAATAACATCATTTAACTATTCTTGGGTAACTATTCCTGCAATATTCTTAGAATAATCAATACTCAAAGTACAATATTTCCACGACATGATTTTGATTCCATGTTTACAATGAATTTTATCACTATTATCATCACTTAAGTTAAGAAATAAATAATAAATTTTTCAAAATATACCTAGTTCCATCTCTTCTAGATCTTGTATATAATCCTATAAAAGGGGTTTCTATTTGATTAGATAATCTAAAAAATAAATAACATAAATCATGAATGAAACTTATAAAATTCCAGCAAACTAAAAATTCAAAATTAATATTATTATGAGATCTCCCACTATGTTGATTACTTACATAAAAAGTTAAATTTCAAATAAAAGATATGTACCCTTTCTAATAATGCACATAAATTTTCTATATAGTATACAAATTAAAATAATTATATCGTAACAAATAATACATACAATTAACCCAAACGAGGAAATTATAAAATATATGACAATATTATCTAAAAGATAAAGTGAATATAATTTGACATGTTATAAGGCATATATGTTTGGTACATGTATATCAAAATAAGAATTCCAAATACATAAATGTGCACCATCAAAAACATGGTGTAAATTATGAAGTACCATTATTTTTATATTATTTTAGATAAAGTTTAAAAAACTCCAACATATTTTTGGTGGTTAACTCAAGGTCCACAATAACCTATCCAGAAAAGGATCAAACACATAATTTGGAATCTAATGGTATATATAAGAGGATTAATATGTGATAGACTAATTATAGTATATCTCATAACCAATGAATACCCATATAATTCCACCTAAAGAGTAAAAGGTTGTGTAAATTCTATATTTTGGTTATTCATTTAAATGTAAAAATCCTTTCAAAATAGGTTTTCTTAACTGAAATTTACTTTAATGATATTTTATGTTTTATTTTAAATGTTATAATGATTTTTTTCTTTAATCCCAATAAATTATAAAAATGTATTATAATAAATAATTTATAAATTAATCGGTTTTATGAAATCAAGTTGTAGTGATTTTATTTTGAAAATAGGAAAGACTCTATGACATTATAGAAATGTCAATTACTCTTTAATATTTTTACCATTAAACCTAGAAAAAGTATATTATACACACATCTAGATATATAGGGTATTCTTCCAAACTCAATAAGGTGATTTCAATGTATACAACATCTCAGAAAAAAATTGAATTACAGTACTATATTATCACATTACTAGTCCTATTTATGATCAAGTTTACCTTTAGTTATATTTCATAAATCAACTAATTAAATTATATAACATGTTTTCCATTAATAATTTCTGTTTTAATATAGAAAGGTGAAATAAAATGTGGGAAAAAATATTATTCATGGTTGATAGATATATGAGAAATAAAATAAGAGTAACTATGTGTTCGTAGAAGGAAGGTTACAAAAACATGTTATTAATTCCATATATTTCATAGAAGAGAATTAAATTACTAATGTCATGAAACATAGTGAATAATATTATTGAAATATATATTGGGGTATACTATATTGAACATCTGATTTTATAGAGATTATCATTGAAGATTAAGAAGAAGATTGTTCTAGTTTTATAATTTTCTTATATAAATTATTACAATTTCTCGAATTCATATTGAAGATTAAAGAAGAAACACTCACTATAAGTAGTTATTTGCTTCATGTAGTATAATTCAGGGACCCATGTGAAGAAATAACATCAAATGGGTCATTCCCAACTATGTTTTGTCATGATCAATTATTAATCTGACATTTACATGTTGACAAATTCCATGATCAACAAAATTGAATCAAAATTATAGAAAATGTATAAACATAGAAACCAAATCTTATGAACATCACAAATTATTTACCACTAATTTAATAAATTAAATAATTACCATCAATGAAATTATTTCTTTATTATCAGATCTGAAAATGACTCTATGTCATACCATCATTGCGTTGTAGGAATCCAGAATAGATTCCATCTAGTGGTGATCCACATGTGTTCCAGGATCCTATGAACATCACCATTATTGTCTAAAAGTAATAGCATGGAAGATCCTAATGCTTTTTTAATTCTCCCTTGATCACCCTAAGAACTGCTTTAAGTAAGGGTTCTATTTTATCTCCCTTTACTTGAGTGTGGTGGTAGAGGAGGATCACTCATTATTCTTGATATAGTTCCTATAGAGGGGCGCCTCAAGGGGTTTAAGATAATTATCTCTAGATCTTGTAGTTCAACATAACATATTAATTGTCATGGTAATGAAAATAATATAATTGGGTTTTTATAATGATAGGATTATAAAATAATAGTTTCACATGTTCTCTTATAATTTATGAAATCCCTACAGAACCTCATGTCTATAATAATAGTAATATTATTATTATTTATTGACATGTGATAAAATAATTAATTAAAAGAAATATTATATATTCAAATTGTATTCATTATATATTATTTCTCTACAAATCATTAAACTCAGTATTCCATTCCAACATTATATTTATCGGTCCTTGAATAATGAATATTTTTTTAATAAATAAATATCACTACATTATTTTCCAATAAATAAATAAATATTATATTGACTTATTAACATCTAAATATTCCTTAAATATTTTGTTCACATAATATTTTCTCGAATAATTTGTGATAGAATATATGGCACCAGGAAAACATGAATAATTATTAAACCATGTGTGCCAATAATATTTATTCAAATTGTTAAATAATAAATAATAGTATGTTATTTTACGAATATTCTAGATACACATAGTATGTGACCCTCTAGGACACCTTGTCAGTGGTATTAGGTGAAGCATCCAAAAGTCCAAGGATAGAATCTAACAACATGATAAGACACCCATAGAGATGGAAGTTAATGCCAAAATATATATTACCTAATATAAAATCATACTATGTAATATAATAACTTTTATTCCAATATCTCTAATAAAAAAGGTTGGATTCAAGTGCCACTGACCAATGTTATTGATAAATATTCCTTTGAATTTATAGAAATTGAAACTTCTCATAAAACACAATGGACATGAATTTATTTAGGATATATCGCTTCTATCAAATGGACTATGATATCAACTTTATTTAAAGAATGGACTGAAAAAAATACTTTCTTGCATTAATCATTAATGATATATTACATGTGACAAAATCAATGTATCCTACCGCACCATGAATTCATGTCATCACATTTATCATTAATATATAAAATTACACAACTTATAATACTCTTTAATAAAAATATTATATTCTACGGATCAAAAAACATATATAAAAATAAGAACATCTAATTACACATATAAATGTGGATTTCCTTCTAGTGGGTCTCATTCTCATTATATCCTACACTGCATATTACCAAGGTAATACATGATGATAAGGTGTCTCAAAGTACTAATCCCCATCCCCTGATAAGCAATATCATTTGTGTCCCTAAAATTATTTCATATGGCTATAAAAAATTTATGTCAGAATACTGTTGTGGGACTTCTGGGTTTTCATCATAGTGGGAGTTGAAATAACCTTTTAGTGTGAAAAAAATATTAGTACATTATCAAATACTCTATTATATAGAAGAACAAACATGATGTGATAAAGAGTTTGTTAATGTTCAAATAAATGAATACATGTTATCATAAAGTACATAGAAGTTGGTTCTAGGGTTTTTACTCAAAACAATCCCGCTTACAGAAGTGCCAACCGCTAACAATCATCAGTCTTCTAGCTATAAATGATACCCATTATTTTTCTAATATATTCCTTTAGATATTGTGTCTACCATTTTTTCTTCTATGGTATCTATGATTAGTATAACTATACCCCAATAAGAAAAATCCCTCTAGTGCTGATACTTTCAGAGTTTGTTTTTTGTATGGTGTTGTGACCCTAGTTATTTTTCCTTATCCAATGCCATAGTATTATAACAATATAATGTGATATAGTATTTACTACTAGGTACCACATCAATTTCATGGGAAATTTTTTGAATCCAAACAGATTTCTTGGATACATTGGAATCTAATATATACTCAGACTCCTCTATCGAATCAGTTAGAAACTCCCTACTATGAACTCTTCTATCTAAAAAATAATCTTTTGAGACAAAATAAATATATTTACTATGAAATTAGATCATTCTGATCTATTTTAAAGATATCATTAGTAAAACCCTTGAGGAATAGGCCCTCATATCCTCCACACAATAGGAACATATCCTTATTTCTTCTCAAAAACTAAATGATGACCATGATATTACACCAATGTCATTCTCCTAGATCATCTTTATATCTACCTACCATCATAAATACATAGGAAACATCAATAATAGTACACAACATGGCACATAAGATTTATTATATCAAAAAATCATATGGGATCTTACTTATTCCATATTAATCTTGTTTTTTTAGAATTCTTTTTTCATAGAATAATGTGTACCATATGTAATTGGAAAAAATATTATCTTGGATTGATCCATACTAAATCTCTTTAGTATCGGTTCAATGTATATACTTTGACTTAATTCAATAATCCTATTGGAAGCATTACTAATGATCTTGATCCCTAGAATATATTATGCCTCACCTAATTCCTTTATAGGGAAACACTTGTTTTACTGGTCATTAAAAGACTGTATGACTGGTATTTCATTTCAAATAAGTCATATGACAAAAACTTGAACTAAAAAGATAATTTAAAAATTCCCACTAAACCAATTTTAAACACATGGTCCAAATATATTCTTAATGAATCCCAATTATTTTATAGCTATATAGAATGGAATTTTCCTTGACCTCTATGATTTCGTGAATCCATTAATGGATAGATTCAATATTTGTATCTTTTTGGAATCATTTAATGTCAAAAACCCTTTTTTTGGGTCATAAAGACATCTTCATGAGGGTTCCCATTAAGGAATGATGACTTTACATCCATCTGTCAAATTTCATTGTCATGTTAAGCTATTATAACAAGTAGAATTTTGTTGGATTTTAACATGGAAACATGTAAAAAGGTTTCATCATAATCAATTAATTAACTTTTTTAAACCATTTAAATACTACAATATCATTATATGTATTTACTTTACCCTCCATGTCAACTTTTCTCTTGAATACCTTTATTCACCCTACATTCTTTACACCAACTGGAACAACAATTAGAACCCAAAATTGGTTTTCATACATGAAATACATTTCAAAATTCAAGGACAATTTTCATATTATGTATTCTGATCTCTCTACTACCTCTTTGTAAGAGAGATGTTTATCATTGTTAACTAGTAATGAGTCACCACATTCGATGACTACAAAACCATGTCTCTCTAGTTCTCTTACCTCTCTAATGATCCTATGCACTAGTTGTGTTTCAGAAATTACTTCTTCTTTAGGTACCTATGGAATATGTTCATATACTAACCCTTTTGTATCTTGAGTATCAAATTCATTGATGTAAAACATTCTCCCACTATCCTTTTAAGGATGTCATCTCTCTTAAGAAAGATGAATTGTCTAGTCAATGTAACGTTATTTTCAACTTGGTTGTATAGGTAGTTTCCCATTTTCCCATTGGATACCCTATAATGATATAGTATTCACCCCAAGTTTCAAGTTTGTTTCTTTAAAAGGCCTTAAAAAATGTCTCATAACCCCATACATATGTATGAAACAAAATGGGTTTAATTTAACTCCATAACTCTAAGGTAAATATATTTTCTACTTTAGTTGATACTTGGTTTATAGTGTATTCCACTATTTGTAATATATACCCAAAATGAAAATGGAAAATATGCATGAATAATCATCAAAATTACCATTTCTAATAAGGTATTGATCCTCCCTTCACTAACACTATTCCACTGTGGTGTATATGTTAAAATGAGTTGAGATAGAATCCCAAAATCCTATAAACGTTTGATAAATTATTGGTTAATATATTAAAAACCATTATCTAATTGAAACATATTTTTCTCATTTCTATGTAATTTCTATACTCCATTCATTAATTATTTTAATTTCTCAAAGCACTCAGACTTATACCAGATTAAGTATACATTGACATATCTACCAAAGTTATTAGTAAAAGTTATGAAGTAATAATTACCACCTCTGGTTTCTACTAGAAATTGTCTACATGAATGAGTGTGTACCAATCCTAAAATCTAGGTGGCCCTTTTACTCGATCCACCAAATGGATGTTTGGTCATTTTCCTTGTAAACATGCATGACATATTTCAAGTGGTTTTAGATTAGAATAGTCAAAATATCCATCTTGATAGAGCACTTTCATATTATTCTCATTTACATTACCAAGATGGTGATTCTATGGCTGGGTGTTATTTGAGTCATGTGAACACGATTCATTATCAATTTCCCATACTTAGTTTTCATTATTTAATATATATATATATATACTATTATTTAAATGATTCATACTGAATCATATGATATCATTATAAAATAAAACAAATTTTTTCCAAATTTTAAAATAAAACCATGTGTATCATGGAATGATACAGAAATTATGTACTTGGTAGTGGTTAGTACATATTAAAAATACCTTAAAACCAAAATCATTACTTTTGTTGGTGAAAGGTGTTAGTCCCCAAAAGATAGAGTAGATGGACTCACACCATTGGCATCTCACAAATCCACCTCTATAGTAAAATTTCCAAATATAATTCTTCCTCATATTTTCATATAGATGTGATAATTACAAGATCTATCTAATAATCAATGTGTAGATATTGAATGATTGCACTTGAAAAAGAATTCACCTTTAGATTACCCATGTTTTTGGGTGAAGTTCCCCCTTCAATTTCCTTTCTTGACACTAGAAAAACATACTGACACATTTTCCATGCCCTACCTCTGTATCTTCCACCTCTGGGTAGGATGGTGGCTGGAAGATTTAGATTTTTTATGTGTCTTTGTCCCCTTCACCTTGATATTAATTTTCTTTTTCACCATAAAGACTATAGTTTTGTCATGCCTGATTTCCAATTCCCTAGGGAGAATAGGAATAAGAAGATCCCATTGATTCTTCTCATTATTACTCATATTATAATTAATATTAAAACTGGGGAATGCCTTGGGTAGGGATTAATGTATAAGACCTATGTATAACTCATCTATGAATTTAATCCCTATTTTTTATAATCATTCAATGTAGACAATAATCTTGGCTACATGAGGCCCATCTAGTGCCGAATCTTTAAACTTAGCTATAAATATTGTAATAGAGGTATATTATGTCTCTTATATCACCTTCTCTTAATAGATATCCTGAAGGTGTGAAATCATGCTATACACATCTATATCCTTGGGTTGCATTAATAGATCATTGGCTGTGGATGATAGTATAAAACACTAAAATCTATGGGATTATTCAAATATTTCTCAAATAGAGATAATTATTCATCAGTTACATCACTACCACATGTACCAGGAGTAGGTTCTTCCATCACATATAATTTCCTTTCAAGGAATATTAAGATAATTCATAAGAAGTTTTTCAATTCTAGTAAATTTATGTCGGTAAGAATGTTTTTGTTATAAATTATGTATTATAGTGATATGTTTGAATTAATTTTTATTGTTGTTTCTACAAATAATATTAAAAGAGTTTTAGTACTTTCTTTGATAAAATTTATACAAATAAATAAATATAATATTTATTAATCTCCAATTATTTTATCAAATTCTAGTAGCTATCACCATTGGAATTGAAATATCATGTTTCTTGTACATTAAAGTGAAAAAGATCTATATTCCCCTTCTCGTCACCCGTACATTTATTTTTCAAGAAATTTGAATGGTTTTAGGTTGGAATTCCAAATGACAACATCATTAACTCAGAAATATATGATCTCTTGAGTGGACTCCCCTATCCTGAAATCCGTAAATTGGATTCCTTAAACTGTTTTTCCCAGTTACACCAAATCCTTAATTTTCAGTAAACCCTTGATGTGAACTATGTTATTTAACCTAAAATGCCATGGTAGAATTCATTAATAATGTAAAGCACCAAAACATTGGCTGGTGAAGCGCTTTGAACTATGGTTCAATTTTAACTAAAGTAGTAGAAGAATATACAAACTATATATATATAGTTGTGGGATTTATCTTTTATACATAAATTTATAATTATTATATTTAGTACATTATTGTAAATATTAAGTGAATTACTTAAGTGATTAACTATTTATTAGATCATATCTATGAACAATAAAATTTATTATAGTTACATATTGTATGCTTGTTAATTTGTTAATTGATGTGATCACGAGAAAACATCAATAATTAGATAACCTTGAATCTGGATAAAAATATAATAATAAAGTGGTCCGATCATGATATTTTACTAATGGTTTGTTTATCTAAGAGATGATAAACTAACCATCAACCAATGGTAAAAACACCTTGAACCATTTATTGTTCATGTTGTCACTTTCCAACAATCTACCAATTTATCTCTCTTGGATTGGATTCTCCTCGAAACCAAACATGACCCGAATGCCCTGGCTTTGGGGTTTTATTCAATAAATATTCTTTTACCTACATATAGATGATGGAACCAATGGATTTAGTGGGGATTCAAATAAAAGAAAACATGAGTTCACATTCCCTTATATAATAAGATGACCGACAAAACATACTCCAAATATTTTATTTAATAATAAATTTAAAAAACTAATCACATACAATGGTCCGGTCTAAACTCATGATCATACATGTACATGCATCAAATTACCCATTTAATATAACTGGAATTCCAATATAATTGTTCATATTTATGATAAACCGTCCTCAAAAAAATTAATTATCTTCTATAATAAATTAATTATTTTAAATTAATTATGATCCTAATATTTCTTGAGATCAACATCTATCGTAATTTTAAATAAAATAAAATCATTTAAAATTAATTGTGTAAAAAATGTTCCTTAGAGAAAAAATGGTGAGTACCCATTCGAACTACCTATTATGTATTATAATCAAATACTATTTACTCTTCTGACATGTGGAATACATGAATTATCATTTAATTTCATGGTGTCTACTTTCAATTTAATTAACAAATGAAACACAAGGTATTTATGTAGCCAGTTATTCTTCATTGCACATTGAGTAGTAACTATAATATGAATTATACAAGATATGTAGATCTGAACATTATACATAAATTAATTTGAAATATATATATATATATATATATATATATAACTCAACACTTGGGATGTAATAAAAGCTTAATAACCACAGAGAACACATGTTGATATTGTTTTTATTGTTTAATAAATTAATTTTTAAGTATGTATAATTTGGTAAAAGTGAACAACATATATATTACAGTTTACAAGGCATGTATTCTTGTCATATTCTATCATCAACATATGCCTATGGAATCAGCTTGTAATTGTGGCATGGAAAATTTAAAGTACACAACTTGTAAATGGGATACACGACATGTGGTATCCAATTTACATGAACTCCATTAGTAAAGGTTGTGTAAGAGGATACTTGAACCATCTTTGAATTAATGACTATACGACGTGTAATCCATCTTACTGTGTTCTAGGTTGGCCTAGTCAACATGTTCTGTATAATTAAATTCACTAAATATAATAAATGTGAGTGACTTGAATTGATTAAGGGGACGTTAAACAATTGTATATGGTTCATACCTATGGGTTACATGGTGTGTAATCTTGGGTTATTAGGTTAAGATTCTTACCACCTCTAGATGAGATATTTTAATTTATTTCATTAATAAATTTAAGGAGTTTGATTATACTTATGAGAAACTAAAAAAGAATAAGATCGCACAATATGGATTAAAGAATTATTAAAATAAAATATAAATCTAATGAATAATAAATAAATCAATCAAAATTATTAAAATAATTATAAATAATTATATGACCCCTATGATACCACATGACTGTTGAATGTGTCATTCCCAACATTTATTTTTTTCATGATCGATGATTATTCCAAGATTTACATAATGATAGGAACCATTATCAATATAATTGAATCAAAGAATATAAACAATGGATAAACACTGAAACCAAAGCACAATATCATCATATATTATATATAATTTTTTTAAGAAATTAAATAATGACTTTTTATGACATTATTTCTTCATTCATGGATTTAACCATGTATATACATCGTTCCATTATTGTGTTATATGAATCAATAATATATTCCCTATATCAGTGATCCACACATGTTCCACGAACATCGGATTGTCACTGATGGAATCTCTAGGTGCTAGCATGACAGATCCTAATACATGCATCATTCAACATTGATCACCCTGAGAACTACTTCAAGGAAGTATTCTCTTTAATCTCTCTTGATTTTGGAGTCGTGGTGGATGAGGATTTCTCTCCATTATTAAGAGAGTTTTGGATATTGAGATCTCTAGGGGTTTTAGAGGAATCTCTTAAGATCTCATTGTGCATAACATAAAATGGATTAGATGAATTAAGAAAATAATATAATTGGTTTTTTATAATTATAGGGCTCTAAAATAATAATTATACATAAACCCTTATTATTTTTTATAATCCATGTGGAACCCCATGTTAGTAATAATAATAATAATAATATTTATTTACATGCACTAAACTTGTGAATTAAATTAAATATTATTCTTTAAAATAATATTTAGAATATACTATTTTTTATTATACCATTAAACTCGGTATGTCATTCCTCTATAATATTTATTGCATATTGAATAATCAATATTAGTTTATAAAATAAACAACACTTTATTATTAACTAATAAAAAATAAATATTATATTCACTAAAAAGAAAAAAAATATTCACTAAATGTTCTACTCTCTTTATATTTTCTCAAATTTCTAGTGATGGGATATATGTGATCATGAAAAAATGAATAATTATTAAACCATATTTGGGAATAATATTTTTTCAACATTGTAAAAAATAGAAAAATAATATATTATTTAACTGATATCCTTTTTACACTAAAGTTGTGACCCTTTAGGCATATTCATCAGTGGCATTAGGAGAGGTATCCCAAATTCCATGGCTAGCATCTAGAAACATACCCAAGAATCCATAGATAAAGAAGTTAATTCCAAGATGAGAACTATGTCCTCATATTAACATATTTAATCAATTTTTTAAAAATATAAACATCATCATTATGATAATTACATGTATACTATGTTCACATATTCATTTATTCTTCCACTACTCTACATGAAGTGATTTCTTGAGAAAAAATGGTAACAGTTCGGAATTCAAATTTTCCATCCTGATACTTTCAGATAAATAAATTTCATTATCTTCTTGAACTTTTTCTCTAGTTTGATACCAAACATGATTTTCATTATCAAAAAAATAGTTATATGGTAACTGACTTCCATATGAGTTAATCATGGCCTTACAATGAAATCAAACCATTGGAATATAATTATACCTTCATCCAAAACATTATTTAATGAAAAATCCAAAAATATAATAACTCCTTCTAAAAATCATTGGCGAACTGATCAACAAGGTAAATCCAACTTAAATCCATTATAATATGAATAAAAAATTGTTAGTAAATTTATTTATTATTAATAACAACATTTCATCTCATTCAGGCTTAAGATAATTACTATAGAGACTCATTAATTTATTATTCAATTTATTTTTGAATTATTAAGTATGACACATTCATTATATTATAGATAAATGTTCTTTCATTTCCTTCTATATAAATTTATAATAATTTTAATTCTTTAAAATATTAGAAAAACCATTATAAAATAATAAGTATTTTTAACCAATTTCATGGAACAAAATAATATTTTTCTCTAAAACCCATTTTAAACAATCTCATATAAATTGAATCAATATCATGGGTTTTAAAAACTCCATAAACATTAACCATTCATTTATAAAATATAAATCATTAAAAATAAATTCTAAAATTCTCCTACTGATTTGAATTTAGTTCTACGAAAAAAGTAAAAAAGAAACTCAAACCAAACACACTTATATTTTTCTTTTGAAAACAATTATGAGAATAAAATACTATAAAAATATTTTTAAAGTAAATTTAATAAAACATTCACAAATAAAAGACATTCAAACAAAAAAATACCTATAAAGTGTATTTAAAATTCTCAAATGAAAAAAGGGGTTTAGATACCATATGAAATTCTGATGGCATGCCATACCAACCAGTGGTCAATAAATAGATAACAATTATATTTAAGTAATATCATGGAAAATAAGTCATTAAACATTGCATGGATGATAACTAATATTCACTGGAGTAATATATAAGAAGATTATGTATGGTATTGTCCAAAACCAATTAATACATCTTATAACCAAAATAGAGACTAATATGTGGAGCACAAATTAATTAAAACACAATGTTAAAATAAAAGCTTATTTATAAATAAGTTTCTCATATAAAAAATTTACTTTATTGAAAACAACCATTTAATTATAATTGTTTATTGTTATGGAATAATATTCATTTCTCTCATTGAAAATAAAAAAAGAATAATATTAGGTTTAGATTGAAACAAATACATTGATTATACATAGCATATTCTTGAAGGATTTCTTGGAATAGAGTCAATCACATATAACATGATATTCTGTGCTTTCAAAGTCATATTGACGTGTACTCCCTGGAAAGAGGCACTATAAGGGGCACCTGGATTGCCTCTCTTCTGGTACGGTGAGACAACATCACATAGGTATGCCCATATACCCCACCAAGAAACCATTGCACATTATTTTGTTGCTTTTCTTTGCTAACTATGATTCTATATTAACCTCTATTATTTAATTTTTGAATAATTATGCATAAATATTTAAAGAAAAATAATATCTAAATTTCCAACAAATGATAGACACAAAATATTTATATAAAAAGAATTATTGTATATAATATGAAAACTGTGATTTTATATCCAACAAAACAATGGATTATACAATCAACATATTTAGGGATGGATAATTATTAATTAGGGATTCTAATAAAATAATTTTCATTACCACTCTAAAATCATGAATAAATAAATTTATTTAAATTTTGAAGAGCTTGGGTGAAAAAAGGATGCATGGGTTGGTCGACTATAAGCAGAATAAGGAACAATACCTCTTCTGGTGCCACCGAGTTGGGGCATTATGCAATGTGAGGTTACATGGGAAAAACTCTATCCAAGAGTAGATCTATGGAGGATACAAGTCTCAATCATGAATATTAGAAGTTGTAGTTGGGAGAAGATCAGTGTAGGATAGGGTGACTAATCATAAGTGCTAGCTAGGAATGATCTACAGAGGATGGGGGACTCGATTGTGAGTGCTAAATGAGAGATTTCTATAGAGTAAGAGGGTCACTATCATGAAAACTATTCAAGAGAGATATATGGGAAATGAGGGGTATGTTCGTGAGTAAATTCTAGTTAGAAGATATATGTGGAGGATGTGGGATCAATAGTTATAACTGCATGATAGAGATATGCGGAGGCCTAGGGGGGGTGGTGGGGGTTACCATGAAATAGGAATAAGGTTCTCGATCTCACAACAGGAAATGGAATGGGGTGATTGATCTTAAAAGGGGGTGGGGGGTCAGTTGTGAAAGGGTAGGGGTGGGTGGCATAAAATATTACCATGGTTTTAATTAAACATGGAATTATATTAATTATTTATATGGTTTTATGAAACCCTGTAAATAGGTGTGTGGAAATAGATCCATTTCATAGTAGTGTAGTGGGAGGGTGAGTTAGTGTTGTATGCCTTTTTACTAATAAATTCATTGTCCTTTATTTTCCTATATACTTATCGAGTGAATTAATCTCTCACTATTTATAACCTTTAGGTTTTCATGCATAGAATGATAAATAAAAAATTACCCAACTACGTAAACTACTGTTTGTTGAAAAAGTTTTCGTCTAGTGTGAATTACTACATCCCCAGTGTACAATGGTTGTTGGGCCACTCAAATAAAACATAACATTTATTATCAATTGAAATCTTGGGAAAAGGTGTATTCATAGACCTGTGATCCAAGAACCAACCATGTACAATAAAATGCCCCGACATGTTGTTTAGGCTCTATCATCAAAAAATCCTTTCTTTTTAAAAAATATATTTTGGTCTTATTCTCTTGAAGTGATCAATAGTGTAACACAATTATCTCTAATAGAATTTAATATTTTTTATCTTCATTATTTTAAGATAAAAATTTTGAAGGAAGATTGAAACATTGTAAGACCTTTTTATTTAGGACATTATAGACTAGTCATCTCACTTTGTAGGCCTAAATGATAATCAGTATAATTTTAGGCCATACTTTCTCTCTTATCCCCATTTATCTTCATCATTCATGTTTAATCCCTCATAGTAGTTTTGGATCTCTCAAGATTTGACACATAGAATCTTCAATAGGAACACTTATTTGGTTTTCTCTCCTATATGCACATTATCAATAAAAAGTATTAATATTAGATCATTTTATTTCAACACAAAATATTCCTCTGATGATATTATTTCCATGCATATTACTTTTATCCTTTTCCAATACATATTTTTTATTTTGAGTTGGAGGATACTATTTCCATATTTTAATATGGAAATCTATCCACACTAATTGTATGGTATCTCCACCTTGATTCTCATCTTAATCATGGTCGAATATTTCACATAAACCATCCAAAATACACATGATTTTCTTCACATTGATCGTCCATAATTATCAGAGTATCTTTCATTCTCATTTAAATAACCCTAAAAATGTTTCTTCATAATCTGCATCTTTATGAGAACATATTCAACTTCAAAAAAATTAGCATGGAATCACACATTGTGGTGAAAATCATTCCTGTAATATTTTATTCATCACACACTAGATGTGTTATTCTTCCATTTTCAAAGTTAAATTCCTCTTATATGATTGAACTATCCTCAATTAATTCTATATTATAATGTATCTTCATAGTGATAAAATCATTATATAATAGAAACACATTCTCTATTCTTTATCCTACATCACTTATTTCCATAGATTGAATCATGATCATTTGAATAATCATGATATTTAGATCATTTAGGAATAAAATGACATATTCTGAATTATTTTTATATATATTTCATTCTATTAAATGTAGAATTTTGGAAAATATTTTCATCGTTATGAAGAGGGAAAATGAATCTTATGGAATTTGAAATGAATCGTATGTCTAAATTACACTAATGGAGTGTCCAGAAGACACTTATGGAGTAATCCATTTGAGAAATTTCAGATCTACATGATGTGAATGACTCTTACTGGGACATTAATGATTAATATAGAATAGTCAAATATCTATTATGAAATATCAAATTACTATTATGTAATGGTATAATGATTCTTATACAAATTAAATGAATCTTCCAAATTTTAACAATTAAAAATCCCCTACATCCGATAAATCTTACAAGATTTCCAAAGAATATTAAAGAATCCATGTATTTTATATATTTTGGTCTTCCACTTAGAATGAATATTATGATGTATTTAGAAATCATCAAATTTTCAGCTTCATGAATGATTTCTAAAACCCAACACCAAGTCTTCAAATTTATTGGGAGTCTCTTGAAATAAATCACAATCAATATAAGTGTAAATCTAAAACATAATAAAACATATACGTATTCATTATAATACTTAAATGGATCATACAAATCCTCTTTAAAAATAGAATCTTCTTTAAAATTTATCTAATTGTATACTAACTGTCATCATCAGTTTTATTTATTTTTAAACAATATACTAGATCTCTATAGTTGACTTTCCAACATTTTCATAGAGATATAATGGTTATAAAGCTTTACACACCATGGAACATTTTTCATCTATTTAAAATACACTTGAACTAAATTTTTATGTGAAATATCAAATAGAAAATTATTCAATAATATTTTCCATGTGAATATATCTCCAATAGAAACAAATAGATGAATCTACTCGAGTTGATTAAATTTACTATAACATATTCTACACATAAACTCCAAGAAGGTTTCTTATCCTTTTAGTTGCGAATGATTGTAGAAACTATTCATTATACTTATTTTCTATATGAAGAATGGGGTTGGTGACTATATTTTAAGCTTCACGGTCAGTCACCAATACTTATTTATTATTCATAGCTCAACACAAATCAGCACCAATAATTGGGAATAACATGATTCCTCTCAAAGTTCTTACAAAATCCAAATTCCTTACATGATATTCTAATCCAACACTTATTGACATCATCCAAGATTTTTCTTTATTGAAAAAAATAAAACAAACTCAAGTGAGTCCAATAGTTTGACTCTGATATTGAAAATACTCTTTATAATAGAGTTTGGACATCCAAGATAGAGAGAGTTTCAATTCTATTATAATTGTGTTTTTTGGCTAAAAATATTAAACGAAATACTGATGTATTTACAAATAGTAATTAAATATTAGAAACACACAAAATGTAGTCTCTAAAATATTAACAAAACCAATATAAATGAAGAACAAAAAAGTAATTAGCTACACCAATCATATATAATCACCAAAAAAATTCAATATTTTGAATTTCAGGATGGTTTTGTACATAAAACACTATTAGTTCATAACTTACCAAAGTTTCATGGACATATTGGAGAAAAACCTCATAAATAACTCAAATAGTTACACAGATTGTGTGATATATTGAAACTAAAAAGGGTCTATAGTGATCAAAATAAGATGATAACATTCCAATTTTTCTTCTATTGAGTTGGTAAAGAGTGGTTTGACTACTATCAATTAGAACCTATATAAAATTGGTGTGAGTTTAAAAAAGGTGTCTTATAATTTTTTTTATGTCTATAGGTTATAAAATATAATAAAATAAAATTTTAGGGTGAGAGAACTTTTACATTAGAGTTTTTATAATCATTAGAAAATATTTAATAGGTTATTATCAAGATCTTCCCATCACTAAAAAATAACAAACAACTCGTTCAATAATTATAAGAACGAATATACCATATAGATAGAAGTATGATTTACGTAGATTTTATTGTGAGATTTAATGGAAAAAATCCAATTAATTCTGATAATATAAAAATAAATATGGGTAAAATCTCTTAGTTATTTGGTACTAGCGACATAATCATTTTCATTTTTACTGAAGAATTTATTACTTCTATTTCTAAAAACAATAAATTAACCAACTAGTTTTATTACCACACAATGTTGGTAAGGTAATTAATTCATACAAATACCTTACCTATTAACACCTAGACATACCTAAAATGAAATTTCATCTTAGGTATCACAATGGAATTTTTCATTCCTTAGATCACTTTACCAATCAATGCCTACAGCTTCATGGTTTGCATGAATATTTCCCAAAACTATCTCTATGTTTTCCATTTTATCTTAACTCATACAACAAACCCTTTTAAATAGGTGATATTTGAAATAAAAACATTAATTTACAATAAAAAACAAGGTTTAGGTTAAATGGAAAATATGGTATTTTATTCCATGGTTAAAAAGAAAACCAATAGGTTATTATTTTATTAAAAAATCAAATAATAATATTTTTAGGAACATCTATCCCAAATAAAACTCATAAAAAGTAAAATCAATCCTTGAAGAAATTATTAAATAGAAAATATTTATTCAAACCCAATTAACCCAAATAGTTTAATTGGAAACTTGTTCTAGTATTTTTAAAAAACATGGTAGTGGAGGTTTACAACCTCAATCTAAGGTTAAATCCAAGCAGAAAAATTATTTGTGTTATTCTATGAAGTGGTACTGAAACTAATGGATCAATGGTTATTGAAATAACCTATTAAGGATAATTCCCCATATTCAATTTTTTAAAAAATATATTGAAATGATGTTTCTTAATAATAACTTATTGATAAAGAATCTTTCAATGATGAAAATTCAAAAAAATGAAAATTAAATTGAACATGAAACCCACTGTTAATTAAAAATTACATTTAAATGTGGAATTATAACAAGAAAGGATTTATTGAAAGTATATAAAACTTTAAAACCCCTGATATATAACCAATAACATAGTTAGAGACCCAAATGTACCAAAAACACTATTAAAATACAACTCATATCCAACCTCAACTGAAAATTTCAGTTTATAATACTCTGGAAAGAGAAATCCATGAAATTTTTATAAAAGAAAATATTAATATATATCACATAGATATAATGAAAGAATGTCCAAAATAAAAAATTGTATATTAATATAAGAAAATTTAATGGGGAGATCAGTTATTCTTAGAATAAATTATTCTTATATGATAAAATATGCTCTTTATATTAAATGAAAAGATTCGACCAAATTTTGTATTCCTTACATAATATGGGGAACCAAATTCAACGATGAAATTGTGAAAATTGGTTCTTCCATAATTATAATTCCATATTTGTACTCTTCTTTTTATGTAGGGAAACTAAAACCCATGAGAATAGTGATTCTATATGTAAATAAGATCACTTTTAGTGTCTCTAGATTTTAGAGGATGTTTTTATAGGGGTAAAATACTACTATTTATTGCTAATTTATAAGTATTATTCATGTATGGTGATAGTTATATCCTTAATGAGCCATTAATTTAATTTATACCAATCCTAAACACTATTAAGATTATAATTAATATTTATAAGTGTAAACAATCAATGGAAATTGGTAGAAATGCGGACAATTTTTTATACACTAGTTCATAACTAATTTTTATTTAGAAATTTTCGTATTTCCAAAATTTGTGAGTTTTGTGTTAAAATAATTTGTATATTCTTGTCTATAAATTCATGAATAATATATATTTGAACCACATTGAATTTTAATTGATCCATAAAACTGAATTTTTTAAACCCACTATTGAGTTTCATGAACTTTTTGAGGAATATAGAAACAATCATACTGCTATTTGTTTTTAAAAATCTAAAAACGATTCTTGAGAGAATCTTGAAAAATTATCTAGAAATTTTTTTAGTGTTTTAAAATTGAATCCACTATTTAAAAAGTTAATATATTATTAGAAAATGTTTTTAAAGCTGGTGAAAATGATGATTGCACATATGAATTTACAAAAAATCACTTTGAAAGCATTATTGAAAGTGCAAAATGTTTTCCCAAAACTAATTTTTACAGTAAATATTTTTGTGAGACAATAAAGTTTTCTAAAAATATTTATAATTATTTTTTCTTTCTCTATAAAATCCTTCTTTGAACATTTATTTTCAAACACATCTGCATGTTGAAAATCAACTACCACACGGAATAATAAGTGTTTCTTGAATTCTATGAGTTTATTAAATTTGATTATGATGAGAATTAAGATAGATATGAATTATATGTCATCCAGTCTAGGAATATCATGATATACATTTTATATAGTATCCTAAATTATGAACAGAAAACATTATCTAAAGATATGAAATATTATCTCTTATAAGAGAATGAATAGATCCTCATGATCATTGCAATGAGAGTGAATTTTTAATAGTTTAACTAACTTTTACAAGTTATTATAGAGAATAATAAAACCATTTTACAGACCTTAACCATTCAACTAAGAATAAATCGTTCTTCATTCATGAATTAAATCCTTTTATAATAAAATAAAAAATCGATTATGAAAGGCTAAAGAAAACTTTACACAAATATAATAGAAGTTGTTAAAAATTAAGTTACAATAATTTTAGCTTATAGAATCGTCCCTCTAATTTGTGATAGTCAATGGGTTGGTCTAGTTCAAATTTTTCCTAGGAAAAGTGGGTTCATAGTTGTCAAAAACGAGTTAAGGTAGCTTATTCCCACTTGACTACCAAATAAATAGTGTGTAGGCATTAACATTATGAGGCTAAACATAGTGGCTAGAAAATAAAATTTTATGTCACCTTTCTTGACTAAATCATTGATTGGTTTGCTAGAAATAACATTATTATTTTCTAAATTTTTAATTTAGTTTACATACAGGTACATATTTCACCTGAGTTCCAAGAAAAATCCATTTTTATATGCCCTTTAGGTAACTTTTCTTATAGAATGATGTTATTTGTTTTATTAAATTCTCTTATCATCTTAAAAAGTTTTATGATGGATATATTTTCTATGTTATTAAAAGAGTTCATGAAATCCTTCATATAAGAAAAAAATGTTTATATAAGTTAGTTTACAACAAATCTAAATAGGATATGGGTTTTCTTCAAGACTTATAGTGATAAATAATTAAATAATAGCTTTTAAAAGTGTCACTTTAAAGTGGATAAAGGGATTTTATTAAGAATGTTAAATTCTAAAGTGATAATTAAAATTGAAAAATCCAAAATTTATGTCATTTACTCACCACCTTATCATAACAAAATTAAGGATGTGAGATCCTTCTTCAGTAATATTTTTCATTATAGACGGTTTATTAATATTTTTAGAAAAAATATCCATTCCCTTATTTAGATTAATTCAATAGGACACACTATTTATATTTGTCAAAAAAAAATTAATAATATTTTGAAAAAATTAAACAAAGAACTAATGTCACTACAAATTATTTATGCACCATGGTTGTAATTTCCTTTTGAATATACTGTTTTTGTACTAGGCTATTATTTATGATATTTTTTTAGGTATAAAATTTATAAAAAAATCACTTGTAATAATCAATGCTTGTAGGAATTTAGACTATTCCTATGATAATGACACCACCATTGAAAAATTAATGATTTCTATGGTTTTTTCCATTAAAAATACATATTTTACCTTTTTGGATGAAAAGTATCAATATTCATTAATCAATCATCCATTAGATACATCCTGAAGAATAAATAAATGAAATTGAAAATTTTTAGAAATATTTTTCTGCATTAAAATTTATATTTAGAGATTTATGATGTGAATGGTTTTGAAAATTCAGTGACTTGTCACTTAAGAAGATAAAATATCTTAAAAGATAAAAATTCATCCCTCCCACTCATTAATGAGGCCTTTAAACACGAATTACCATATTTTGTAGTTTGTAGAAAAAAATAGTAATCTGACCTTGTAAACTATCTAAAATACCAAGAAATACCTCACTTTTTCAATAAGCAAGAGGCTTCCTAATATAAAATATTTTGGATGACACTTAAATATGGAACATAGGGAGTTTCCAAATAATTTTTACATGTATCTTAAATCATGAATTCAACTATGTGCTAAATTACAATCAAACATTGAGTTGTGATGGTGATTTCATAACATATAGGACAATAAGAAAAGGAATTAATTATAGGTTTTTTCACATTAATATTCAAGGGCCCTAATAAGTTATAATAAACTTTTTCAAAGAATAAATTATAAGAAAAAAATCTCTAAGAGAATTGAAATTACATAATAGAATTTTCCCTTTTATAATGTTTTTTATGTATCAAGAATGGGATACATTGTCAATTTCTCAATACTTTTGATTAGTTATAAATTTATCTTATTGTGGAATTTGTGTATAATTGGTTGAAATTCATTCAATATAGGATAGATGATTCTATAGTTTTATTTAATTTGTTTTGGATAAATCTATTTAGTAAATTTTGGATTCCCAGATACATTGTAACCACCCATAGATGTTATATTTGTAATAGAATTATTCCGGCTATTTCAGTGAAATAATTAGTTCACCATAATGTTCTCTAAACTTCCTATCCTCAAACCAATGGAATGGTTAAAGTTTAAAACAAATACATTAAACACATTTGTTGTAAAAATTTTCACCTATATATGAAAAATTAGATTATGTGATTAAGTGATGCACTTCAGGTATATATGAAACTATATAAAACACTAATAGGTATATCCCCTTTTAGGATAGTGTGTGGGAGATATTTTCATTTTGTTATTGAGTTAGAACAATGAGATTACTGGGATTTCAATCGATATAACATGGACTTGTTTAAAGTTTAGAAAGAGAGGAAAATTGTTTGCATGATTTGGAATATACTATAAAAAATAACTATGAAAACTTTTATCTTTAAAAGAAGAAACCAAAAAATTTCCTAATGATTTGATACTGAATAATGAGATTAATGAAAGATAAAGGGTGTTTTTATTTTATTACTTACTAAATCTTTTTCCAAGTAAATTTCATTCCAAATTTTCTGGAACTTTTATTGTAACTAATTTTCTATAATATAATTTTATATATTAAATGCGTAGATAACAATACTCTCTTTATAGTTAATGGACATAGGTTTAATATATTTATAGATATTTAAAAGACCCTATTAGAGGGAGTAACTTATTTACGATATTGAGTACACATTATGCTATGTTTTGTATTACTTATTTATTTTGTTACATCCAATTTAATTTCTACTTTTCATAACCATATATAACTATTGTACAATTAGGAGATTTCATAAAATAATAATTCAGGAAGGTACATCCTATATTAGATTATGTTTTTCAGTTTTTTTAATCTATATACATTTTTAGAATATAATTTAAATTTATTGCTAGAATAATTATACAGGAAATTATGTTCACTGTTTAATGCTACGTTAATGTCATTTACATGTTGTAATTGAGTTTTATGTTCACTATTTTTAGGTAAAAACATTATTTTTAAAATTTTATTTCACCTTTTTTAATGTATTTTACTAATAAAATTTAATATTCCTTTGGAAATGATTGTTTATATGAAATATTCTACCTTATCCGCTCAAGTGTGGGTGTTGGGTATTTTATTTATGTTTGGTTGAAATTATCTAAAATACACATCAAAATTTCCTTGATTTTTTTAAAAAATTATATTCATAAAGTGATGGGTTTTATGGTGAAATGAGTGGTAGTTTTCATCAAAATTAAATTATATATTTTTTTCTTTTAAGTATTTAATTAATTCATTTTAAACATGGAATTATTCTAAACACATCTAATTTTTCACTCACTTGAAAACACATTATCAGTTTAAATTTAGGTTTAAAATTTACATTTATAACTTAATTTGACACTTATTATTTAGATTAAAATTCTAAATTTCATATTAAATTTAATATTAAAAAACCACTTCTAATCCATGGTTTAGGTGTGATTATGTGAATTTAATGGGAGAGTTTTTTAGTTGTATTGATCTACTAATTATGATTAATTGTCCAGTTTTCTATGCTTAATATATGTAGAAAAAGTGAATGTTTGAAGGATTTATTGAATATAGAATGAATTTAGTGTAATGTAAATCATGAATTCCAAAATTTACCATAAATTTAAAAACTAGAATCTATATTGGATCCCAAATTTTTCATTTTGAGGGAGTGAAAATATTTTTCCATTAGTTTATTTCAAAAAGGGAAACACATTTTTATTACTTAAATGTATGCATAATATCGAATTAATTTTGATATTAATTATCATGATACTTGGTATGTTGGACTTTTTTATAGTGGACATGCAAGGATTTAGTGTGGGTAAATTTGATGTAGTATAATCCTTGATTTTTTTCCACATAAAATTGATTCCATTTTCAGATAATCATATGGTTAAAATGATATTTTAATTATTAATTATACATAATTGGATATTTCTTGTGAAATTTTATATTCATTTTATAATTATCTTGATAACATGATTTTCGGTGTTAAATGATTCAATGTTAAAAAATTTAACTCATCAATTTTTTGTGAACAACAAATTGGAATTGATATTTTATTTGATGTAATATTCTATGAATTCACACAATTTTGATTTTTTGAATACTTTAAAAAAAATAATACAGTGAGATGGTATTTGGTTGACTAAATTCAATATTAAATAAAAATGTGTTTTTCATAATTTCATGGAGTTGAAAATTAAATACATATTTTGTCAAGTTTGGTCAATATTGAAAAATATCATATTTTATGTAATTTCAAATTCGTTTTTGGAATGGATCATAAGAGTAAATGGATTCATATATAAGAATACAATTTTAGTTCCTAAAGGATACATAAGATATTACCCATAATAATATATGTGTTGGTGATGAGTAAAAATAATTTTCATGAAAGGGATTCATACATTGGAAAAACATTTAACTCCTAATGGATACATAATATTTTTTCCTTTTTTGTGGAAGGATAACTCATGATAATTGAGAATAAAAATCGATGGGTATCATGGTATATAATAATAATATATCTTATCAATTTTATTATATAATATTAATAATTTAATTTAATAATAATTTATTAATGTAATATAGGTTATGTAAGAATAATAAATCCTCATATATGAATAAATTTTATATCCAACTAGCTCTAGTATTATTTACAAATCAAGATGAGATAATGAGGGAATTATAGGATATTTGATAGAGAGAGGTATACTAGTTATGGTAAACCATCAGATGAAAATATCTGAACAGAGGTTAGGATATAATTTGAACTCTCAATTAACTCATATAGTATACTGATTTGTGTTAATGAAAACGTTTTTAGAATAGTTTTTTCATCCACTGGGATATGATACATATTTAATGAAATTTTTAAAGTGGGACCACTTCTTAGTGCAATTTTGTATTTGTATAAGCAGATATTTAAATGTTTTAGATCTAGTTTTCCCCATCAGCAAATAAATGGAATGTTACTCATTAAATACTTCTGTGAAGGGAAAACCCATATGAATATTAGTATGATACATGTATCTTATAAGGGAGATTCAATAGGTAAAAAGACATTTACTAATAGGAATATAATAATGAATATGTATCAAAATGATCTATAGTTTTTCAATATTCATAATCCATATCAAATATTCCAAAGAAGTGACAGTGAATAGTATTAAAAATAATCAATTATCAAGTTAGTTTGATGATCTTAAAGACGTTGTAAGGAATCTAATTCATTGTAATAGCCACATGTTAATACCCAAAAAATACCTAAACCATAATTTCTACATAGGGATAATTGAGGCATTTTTTATTCACAAGATCAATTTAGAGATCAATGTACATAGCTTAAAGGTTCACCTAAATCTTATTATGTAATGTTTTAATACAGCCCATTTCATCCCAACTCAGAGACCAACCTTATTCATACAAGTGATTTTTTATAATGAAAAGTATAATAACCTAAAGAAAACAAGGTTTAGATTATATGATAAATATGTTAGTATATTTTAATTTTAAATCGATAACTAATAGCTTAGGTATTGTTAGGAAAAACCAAACAATCAAGTTAGTAATTTCTAGTCCACACAAAAATCATAAAATTATGAATAAAACCATGAAGAAATTTTTTATAAAATATAAAATAATTATTCAAAACCTATTAAATAAAGTAGTTTAATTATAAAATGATTTAAATATTTTTAAAATCAAGGTAGTGGAGGTTTTACATTTCAAATTGAATTTAACACCAGGAGAAGAGAAAGTGATTGTGTTATTAATAATAGTGGGACTGAAACCATTTATTCAATGGTTTTTAAAATAAAAACATTAAAATTAATCACCCGATATACATAAAATATTGATTAAAAAAGTAAAAAATAAGTTATTTAATAATAAACTACTAAAAAATACATTTCCCCTATTGAAACTTTTGAGAAATTTCACAATTTGGGAACTTAGAAACCACTATTAATTAGAATACAGATATAAAAGTGTATGAAAATGTGGAAAGTATTACTTGGTATTGCAAAAAACTTTTTTAACCATGAGATAGATCCAATAACCTAGATGATGAAAAAAATTTACCAAAATCACCATTTACATACCCCTAAATATAACATCAAGTGAAAACTATAGTTGAGAGTGCACTAGATAAGGAAATCTGTGAAACTTTTAGAAATGTTTATATTCATATAACTCTCATAGATGCATTGGAAGGGACTATAATATATGAAAAAATTCTCAAATACTTGTGTATATATAAAAGAAAATTTAAAGTGGTAGAAAAGTTTAATCTTGGAAGAAATGTATCTTCAGTGACATACCATACTCTAATCATTAAATTAAAAGATCCAACCACATTTTCTTTTATTTATGAAATAGTATAATATCAATTCAAAGATAAAATTTTGAATTTTGGTGCTTCCAAAAATTTCATTGCACGTTTTTTACTATTCTTTTCATATTAGTGAACTAAAACCATTAAAAATAGCGATTCAACATGAAAATATAATCAATTCTTGGATTTCATAAATTTTCTTGGATATTTATATAGGAGTAAGATATTTAGTATTATATGATTATTTATATGTATTAAGCATGGAATATGCAAGGTTTAACACTCATGTATTATTAATTTAAGGTATATCATTCCTTAAAACTGAAAAACTATCATTATTGTTCATAAGGGTACACTATAAATGTAATTTCGTAAAAAAGGGACATTATGACACATTTCATGTCAATAGTATGATTTATTTTGAATTTAATTTATTCATTTATTCATTAATGAAGTTTCTAGGGGGTTAGTAGTGAAACCCATTATTTAACAAAATAGGCTTCGATGCATGATTATTGCATGGTTTTCATAACTATGTGGATAACTGTGGAATGTTTATGATGGGGGGACAAAAAGGATTTTATAGATTGAGAACAATTTTTTAGCCATGTGATATTCTTTAAAAATTGTGCATCATTGGTTCTGGGTAGATAGTAACTCTCACATGGTTGGATAATGATTTTTCTAACCATGCAACAAAACCATGTGGGGTTTTCCAGTCATTAAAAATTTAAGACAAAACTTTTCATTCCTGATCAAATTCATATTTTACTCACTTAATGATTATCCTACATAATGCACAACCCTCTCCCACACGGATTTGGATCTTCCTTCCTTGGATTTCGGTGTAAATCTTACCTTCTTTGGTGATTTCTTTCAATGTAATATTTATTTCTTCTTTCTCGACTTTCCCTCTTATCATACTTTTTTTCCCATTTACATAGTTCATGAAAAAACTAGCATAAATGATGGACAAATATAGTGTAGTTAATGGGGTTTTTGGATTGTTTTAATTATGTTTTTGGTGTATGAGGACCAATTTTTCTTGATTCAAGGTGTTTTTATTCAAGTATATTTCTATTGATACTGGATGGCTCCTGCCAAGTTAAACAAGTTAAAGGTTTTATTGGAGGATCTTAAAATCAAGGTATTTATCTATAATATCATGTCACAATGGTAATTACTAGTGTAATTCTAAATGAATTTAGATGTGAGTATTTGAATTTTCATAGGATATTGTAAACTAAATCAGGTAATTCTTAAGAGAAAATACTCATTTAATCAAATTGATTATATTTTTAATCAAATTAGGGGATACCTGTAGTTTTTAAAGATAAACATAAGGCCAGAGTACCATTATAGGAGGTTCGTGTAAGAGGATGTTCCTAACACCGCCTTTAGGATTTAGTGTAGGAACACTGAGTATCTAGTTATGCCATTTTTCTTTACCAATCCTCCTTCAGTCTTTTATAAATCGATGTGCTGTAATTTTCATTGACATTTTTACTCCATAATATTCATGTTTTTTTTGAAATATTGGTTTATTCATATATGGATGAGGACCATAAGTACCATCCAAGTTTTGTTTTGGGAATCATGAGAGAAAATCATCTATATTCCACGTTTTCAAATATTATATTTGAATCTAGGAGGTAAATTTCATAGACCATGTGATATCTGAGAAAGGGGTATCTATATACTCAATGAATATCTAAGTGACTATACCTTCGGACCATCCCATGAACAAGGTTTAGATCAAGATATTTCTAGGATATTTTATGTATTAGATATTATTTTTTAAAACTTTTATTGGATAAATTATCTCTTGATAGAATTGACATTTTAAGGGGAGAATATTGAGTAGTGTGAGATATGAAAATACTATTTTGAGTAATTTCAAGTTCACTTGTAATAATCCATTATATTGATTCTTCTTAAACCTTGGAGGTGATATATCGTGTATTGTGATTTTGAGGCTATGGGGTTGTGGTGTGTGTTTATGTAGGAGTGTCATTTTGTGGCTTAAGGTTAACATTAGTTATTCCCACATGAGAGAAATTACCCCACACATGAAATGTATTTGGTAGCCATAATGCATGCATTGAAAACATGGAGTCATTATCTATTCGAGGAAAAATATATACTTTAAGTGGTTCATATGGGGCTGATGTATATCCTCACCTAAAGGGACTTAAACATAATATAGTGATGTTGGGGGGGAGTACCATAAGACCCTCAATATTGATATCATTTATACACCTGGGAAGGGGAATGTTCGCATCGATGCCTTGAGGTGAATATTACTAATCAAGAAATTCAAATAATTAGTGGATGAGTTATGTTAAATGGGTTTGTTTGTTGATTTTCATCTTGAGATGATGGAGGATGGAGAGCAGATGTCTTTGACCAGTTTTGTAGTCACTCCCTCTCTTTTTTATCAGGTTTAGCGTGATCAAGGTTCTCACTATAACTATTAGAAGATTAGTAGAGTTATAAATATTTGGGAATAAATGGGTGATAGGTCTCGGTATTTTGATGGAAAACTCTTCTTTAGGAAGAAGTCGATTTTTAACATGACCGTAAGACACACGGGGATGACTGAGGGGCATTATTATTATTTGTTAGATTATTTAGGGAATACCGAAATGTTTTATACCCATAAGAGTTAGTTCCCATGTCCAAAGATGCGATGATTAGTTTTAGATTTTTTATCCTAATGTTTTACCTATTAGGGGATCAAAGATTCCTTCATATATTGTTTAGGTTGCATTATCCTCTAGTAAAAAAGTGAGACACAGTCTCCTTGGAATTTTTTTGCTGGTCTACCTCCTACCCCTATTGGGAAAGATGCTATGTGGGTATAATTTATTAGTTGACTAATCCATCCCACTTTTTTCCTATTAGGGAGTTGACAAAGATACATGATCTTAGGAAAATTTATGTCTGAGAGATCATTAGGATTTAAGGGATTCCTTCAATAATTGTTTTTGACTAGGATACTCATTTTACTTCTCAATTTTCTATGATTATCCAAGAATACATAGATTCATAGTGAATGTTAAGAAAGCGTTATTGTCCATATATATTTTAACACTTAGTAGGAAATCTAGATTTTTGAGGGAATTCTTTTTTCATATGTGATTGAATTCTAGGGTTCGTGGGACAGGAATCTATATTTGGTATTGTGTACATATAACAATAGTTACCAATCCTCAATCAGGATGGTCCTTTTGAGGCATTATATGGACATCTGTTCCATCCCCTATCTTATTTGGATGATTCGGGTGAGAATTGATTATTGGGATTGAGTCTCATCCTAGGGATTATAGAGAAAATTAAATTGATCTCGAGGAGATTAGTGACAACTCATATTCACTAAAAATAAATTTCAATCATCTAAATCACTTGTTGGAGTTTGAGATTGGTGATTAAGTGTTCCTATAGGTATCCATTTGACTGGGACATCATCTTTTTTGAATAAAAGTAAAGTTAGTTCCACATTATATCAAGATATTTTAGATTATGGAACATCTTGGTAAGGAATCATGCCAACTTGACTATCCACCATAGATGACATCGAGTCATTATATCTTTCTTGTATCATAGTTACAAAAGTATCATACATGACTATAATATGTGATAGAGTGGGGGGGATTTGATATAGATCATGATACCACTGTGGTGAAGTAGCCTCATGGTATTCTAGATTATCAACCAACAGTCTCCGTGGTATGTCAACATCGTTGTTCATTGTACATTGTTAGTGTGGGGTAAATATCTAAAAGACTTAGGAGTGATATGTTTAGGTGAGGGTACAATTGTCTAACCTATTTGTTTTGCAGATCCTTGAGGAATTTTTGGTGGTAGAATGTGGTATCATGGGGAGAACTGTGACATCTGTTGGGTAACTAGTATGATTTATTTTGAGTTTTATTTATTTATTAGTTATTAATTGGAGTTTTGTGGGTCGGTGGCTGCAACCCCCAATATTTTAGGAAACAAGCCCTGGAACACGGTCATCACATAGTTTTCATAGGCAAGTCTCTAAATGTCTAATGGTGAAATTGGGGGATATAAGAGTTTTTCATAAAATGAATGTTGTTTTTTTACCATACATGATTCTATAGAAACCAGGAATCTTTGGTTTTAGAGAGACTGTTTCTCCATCATGGTTGGCATTATGTTTTCCAAACCTTGCTGCCAAACCATGTGAACTATCTATGTGATTAAAAATGTAATAAAATACATTTCCCCTATTTAATTTGTCTTCCATTGGCCCTATTTTTCTTTCCAATCATACATATCTTTACCCCCATGGATTTGGATCTTCAACAGTTATATTTTGGTATATATCTTTCTTCCTTTGATGTTTAATTTCCATGAAATCTTTATTTCCTCTTGTTTTCTCCTCCTTTCACCATTATCTTTCTTTATTATTCAAAATTAATAAAATATGGAAACCCAATATTGGGTTTAGAAAAATATAGGGTTGTTAAAGGGTGTTTTGGATTGTCTATTTTTGGTTTAGGTGTGTGAGGACCACGTTTTCTTGATTCAAGTGGTTTTCATCAATGGTGGAATTATTTTGTTCAATTTCCTAGTAGATGTCACTATATAATGGAATTTTTCCATTAATGTTCATCGAATCTTTATTTTACCTTTGTTTTTTAATAAATATCCACCTAAATTTTTAATTATTAAGGGTTTATCCAAACATAATAATTTCATGGTTTTAGTGGTTTAAATTGTATTTTTCAAAGGGAATTGTTTTTTATGAACTCCATATATTTATTAAAATATATCAAAGTGACCTTTTGTTTTAAAAATAGTTTATGGAATGGGATTTAAAAATTATGGCATGGTATATGATACGTAACTTGAAATATTGATTTTAGTCTATTAAATTGGTTTTCCTAGAATTAATAACATGATTAAGAATTTTTAATGTTTATGTGATTGGAATTGAGTGGAACATGAGAATCCTAGGGTGTGGGTAACTGAATGTCTTAGGAAATAAGAGTTTGGTTCAAAGGATTGAGAGAGACTTTATGAGGATGACTGAGGTAGCTTCCAAATGTATCCATGTGAACTACAATTACCATGGAATTATTTTTGGGCTCATGGAAGATTGATAGAGCTACTAGACTTATTATACTTTCTTATCTATCTAGAATAAATTGTTATATCCTGAATAAAAATTGACCATTATGGTTAGAGCCTATGGTGCGAGTCACTTATACTCAATTTTTTTATATTCTATGTGCATGATGATAGTTCCTTGGTTGATTGAGATATTTTATACCTATCCAAAAATCCTTTATTTAGTTATATGATGGAATTTATCCTTACGATCACATTGATTCCAAGTGTGTGTGTGTTTAGCATGTTTTGTTTGGTGGATTCATTTATTTATTTGATCCTTTTACCATGTTTGAGTAACTTTTTTATTTGATAAAACTAAAGGGAATTATAAATTAGTTTTTTCAATAAAACATGTTTTAAAAAGGGAAATTGTTTTTGAGAAAAGATTCTCCAAACTATACATAATGGTTTTCATGGGTAAAGTCCTTAAACATATTCACAGTGGTATCCTATTGGGTTCTCTACTACACATCCTATATATTCACTTCGGTGTATGAAAACCTTGTTTTCTAAAACACAGGTACGGTAAAAGGTATATTTTAGTTTAGTGGCCCTTATTGATTATCAATGTCCAGGTCTGTTTTCAGATGCAGGAGATATGGTCTCATGGATTTATCTTATCTAAAGTAGTTTTTTGTATTTTTTTATTGATTGGATAATGTATTGGACATTTTGGTCATTATTCCATGTTTTAAACATTGAATTTGGATATCATACGTTTATTTATCGTATATGACATGTGATGTGATGATTCTATGATATCTACTTTTTGGTAATTTTTGTTTTTTCTCTATTTTATATTTATATCTATTATGTCTATTGATCTTATTTATTGGTTTGTGTGTCCATACAATTCATTAATGGGTCATACTGGTTTTATAAGGGTGAAATCATTCTCAAATAGTTACATGAGATTCCCTGGCTCTTATCACCATCATGTGGTGATTGGGAAAGAACTACAAGTCTTGCAACATGTCAGATTATGTGATGGGTTAGTTTAACCTGAGTTGGTTTGTTACCAGACTATTTTGACATTTTTTAATACATGAAATATCTAGTAGAAGATCATTTAGTTTATGATTTCTATATTATTTTCTAGTTCTTTAGATAAATTTTTTATAATTCTTCATATTGTGAACATTCATTAAGTGTGAGTGAATATTTTTTGATTTATGTTACTTACGAATTCTTAAAGAATGAATATATGAACCCATTTGAATTTTAATTGAGTTCGTAATCTAAATTCATTAAACCCACTACTATGTTTCATGAATTTTGGAAGAATATTGAAATAATATTTCTATTGTTAGTTTGAAAAAATATGAGAATATTTCTTGTAAGAAACCTAAAATGTGATCTATAAATATTTTAAACTGTGTTGAAATTAAAATCTCTATTTTGAATGTTAATATTTTTCCTAGAAAAATTTTTGAAATTTTTGAACTTGGTGATTTTTATTATGAATTTATTGAAAATCAATTTGAAAAAATTACAAAAATGTAAAAAAAATTTTCCAAAACTATTGTGGGAACAAAATATTTTGGTGAGTACGTCGAATTTTCTGGAAAATATTTCAAAATTTTATTGTGTTTCTTTAGAAATTACTTCTTTAAACTATTGTTTTGTAACACCTCATTATGTTAATAATTACACTAGAACATATAATAATTTCTTTTCTCTTAAATCAAATAATTTTCTAAAATTTACATATTATGGGATTTTAGAGATAGCTAAATTTTATCTAGTCAAATCCTTCAATCCCATGCTACTAAGTGTAGAAAATCCACCCGCTTTAGAACTAATTCCCTTACCTGAAAATATAAAAAAAAATTCTTCGAAAAACCTGAAAATCATGTTCTGATCATTGCAAAGGGGATAAATTTAGAAAAAAATAACTTTTATAGGTTCCTAGAGAGAGTAAGAAGCTTAACTAATCATCTTGGAATAACTCATTTTCCTTACATGCATCAAATAATTTTAGAGTAAAATAAAAATCGAATCAAGAAAGTATAAAGAATACATATCCTAACTATCTTAGAAGTGTATATAAATAAGGTTATAAAACTTTTAGCTACTGGAATTACCTTTTAAAATTTTTATAGTTAATGGGTGAGTCTAGTTCAAATTGTTCCTAAGAAAAGTTGATTCATAGTTTTCAAAAATGTGTTTATAGAGATTATTCCCAATATGAATCCTAATAAATAGAGATTATGCATTGATTTTAGGAGGAGGAAATTAATTACCAAAAAAGGACACTTTAAAATCCCTTTTATTGAACAATCCTTATAAAGGATAGATGGAAAAACAAATTATTATTTTCTTAATGGGTTTTTAAGTAACATACAAATATATATTACTCTCAAGGGACAATAAAAGAGTATCTTAACATTCCCTATTAGTACATTTACTTATATTTTGGTTTCTTTTAGATTATTAGTTTTTCATAGCACCTTCTAATGGTGAGTAATGAGTTTCATTTCTGAATTCCTAGAAGAGTGTGTGGAAGTCTTCATCGATGAATTCACAATTTATGGATGCTTTTTAAGAGCATTTTAAATTTTCTTGGGTCATCCCTCAAGACACGTATTGAGAAAAAAGATATAAACTTTTAAAAGTGTATGATTATAGTGGATAAAAGTATTATCTTAATACACTTAGTTTCTTAAATATTAATTTGAATTAAAAAATCGAAAATTGATCATATTTCCTCGCTAATTTATCATAAGATAGTAAATGATTTTATTTCTATATAAGGATATATATTATTTTATTGAAGGTTTATTTCGGATTTTAACAAAAATTCATTCTCATATTTTTAATATTCCAATAATATTAATTGTTTACCATTTATGAAAATTTCTAAAAAAGAATTCGTAAATAGGAAATGAAACATCATTTCTATACCCATTATTACTCTACATTGACAAGATTTGTCTTTTTTTATTACAAATGCATCAAAATATTTTTTTAATTTGTATTAGGGAATACAAATTATGAGAAAATAACATTTCATTTTCAATGCCTCTAGGACTTTGTAATCTTCCAAGGATAATTACATGACCATAGAAAAAAATGAATTGTTTTTTCTATTAAATAATTCAAATATTAAATTTTAGGACCCAATGTACTGGTATTCAATAATAAAATAACTATTATATTAATTATTAGTAAGAAAAAAATCAAAACCAAAACACTTGATATGTATTTTATTTATTTAAAAGATTTATCTAGAGATTTAAGATAATAACGGTTTGCATAATTCAGTGGTTGATCACTTGATATTTTTTTACTATTTTAGTATATGAAAATTTTTTACCCTCACCCATTAAAGAGTTCATTTCACATGATAAAGAATATATTTCATTATCTATCAAAAAATCAAGGTAATATGACATTGTAAACTACCTAAAATTCCAAGAAATACCTCATTGGTTATATTAATAGTAAGCTTACAATTTAGTAAATGATGTTAGAATTTATATTTGAGATAAACCTTACCATTGGAACTTAGGGAGTGGCCAAATCATTATGAGATTTTTCATAAATAATGAATTCAAATATGTGATAAATTTTTACCATATATTGATTTGTGGTTTCTATTTTGGAATACGAAGAAAAATAATAAATTCCTTGATTACATGATATCTTTTGACATGATCTAACACTAATAAGTACTATAATACTTAAATAAATCATCATCTATAAGGAAAAAAACATTGATAAATGGAATTTCATAGAAAAAACTTGTCATTAATGATTTTTTTCATGTATGGGGAATGGATTTCATGGGTCTATTTGTAAATTCATCTGGTTACTTATACATTTTATTATTTTAGACTATGTGTCCCAGTGGTTAAAATTCATCCCAATTATAACCCATGATGTAAAGGATGTGGATAAATTCTTATGGAGTTTTATATTTAGTAAATTATTCTTCCAATATTTATTATAACTTTCTAAGGTATTTATTTTTTTAATAAAATTCTTGAGGTTGTGTTTAGGAAATATAGAGTTCATTATAAGTTTTATAAACCTTACCATCCTCAAAACAAAGTCATGGTTGATGTTTCAAACAAAGAGATAAAAAAATTCTTCAGAAAAATATCCACACAAAAAGAAAACATTGGATTCTGAGATTATATTATTCTATTTAAGAATATATTATATCTTATAAAACTTTAAATGTAAATTCACTTTTTAGGCTAGTGTGTGGGAGAACATTCCAATTTCCTATTATGTTAGAACATAAATCTTATTAGGTGGTGAAGAATAGTTTTTTTCATAGAAATTGGAATCAATTAAAAAAAATTACTATGAATTTTATTAACATAAATATAGATAACCAATAAAATATTTGATGAGTTACATCTAAACAGTGAGTTTCAAGGAGACAAAGTGTTTCTATTTGATTCCAAATTGAATCCTTTTCTAGGTAAATTTCATTACAAATGATTCAGTACTTTTGATGTTACTAATGTGTTTCATTTTGGTGTTATATAGATTAAATATCCAAATAAAAGACTCCATTTATAGTTAGTGGTCATGGGGTGTGACACCGAGATCTTTTAATGAAAAATTTTATTTAAATAATTTTTATTGTTTAGTAGATTGAATTGAAAATAATTGCGAGTTTAAATAAACCATGATATTCCCTTAGTATAAAATTACCATTACACCCTATTTGTAATTTTATTGTGAATAAATATAACAAATTTATGAAAATGCATTGTGAAATCATTGGTTATCAATTATTTATGAAAAATATTAATCAATTGGAAATTTTTATTTTTTGTGAATAACTATTGGTAATAATATTATATATATATATATATGTTATATAATTAATAAAATATATTTTATATTCACCCAATGGATATTTTACTCATAGGGTATTAATGAACCCTATTTCTTGTATGAAACCTAATAATTTTTAAAAGGCTAATTTTACGCCTTTGAATGAAGAACCCCTTTTAAATTAATATTTTGAAACATTCATAATTTTTATATGAAAAAATAAAATTTTATTTTGAAGCGGTATATAAAAGTTTACTTTTGATGAATTTTAGATATTTTTATGATAATTTCACGTTTTGATAAATAGTAAAAATACACTAAATTTTATGTGAAAAAACGTTTTTTCATCAAAATAATTTATATGGTTTAATTATAATTTTGAATTTTTATAATGTATAAATATAATATATTTTTATCATTCAATATAATGTATGTCATTATCATTAATTTTACATTTAATCCAAATGTAAAACATTTCAATCTTTTGCAATGTTTTAGCTTTTAAAACTCATTCACTCCTTCCGAAAATGGGATTAATATTAATTTAATTACCAAAACTTATTTGTTTAAAATTTTGAAAAATGGATTCCATATTTTTAATTAGTGGGTTCCAATTATTTTAATAGGATAATTTTTTTGGACAATATAAATAGAAACGTTAGTAATTTTTTTTATTACCGTGGTTAAGGGTAATCGTGTAATTAAAGGTAAAAACACTATTATAAAATTACCTTAACAGCTGTAAAAACACTATTGGATGATTAAATTCGACCCTTATTATCTATGGTTTGAAATAAGATCACTTAATGGCCTCTTTTCCATGAATATGACATTAATATTATTAAAATCAATGAATGTGACAAAATATCACACTCTATTTTTATATATGTATATTAATTCTGATATATGAATAAGAAAGAGATAAAATCGACTATAGGTAGTCTCTAGAAATCTAAAACTATTAAATACATAATTTATATTTATTTATAATTTTTAGAAATAAAATAATTATCATTAAGGATTACAAAATAGTGATGTAAACAGTATTGTATTAATACAAATATTAAATAAATAATTTTATAAATATTAAATGAAATATAATTTTAATTAATAAAGGTTATACATGAATGTTTTGGGTTATTGTGAAATTTTTTAGTATATTAATGTTTTTTTGTGGTTATCTTCTTTTTAATTTTATTTTAAATCAATGAAATGAATAGTGTCAAAATTGACACTACTGATATTTTATAAAAATAACATTTGGTTAGATTTTTTAAAAATCATAAAAATATTTAAATATTACATAGTGTTAAATAAAATTTCTAAAAAGTTATAAATTATCTATTTATAGTCAATTAACACTATATAAGTAAATATTTATTACCATTAAATATTTAGAATGTTATTACCACAATAAAAAATTAAACACATTCAATAATGACAAATCAAAATTATATTGTTTAAAATAAAAGAAAAAAATATATAAATTTTATTTGTTGGGAATATCATGACCCATAATCATTTTATATTTTAAATAATTGAGTTTTTATCCATACTAATTTTAAAATTAATTTCTATAAATTTAATTGTTTTGGTATTTCCAGAGGTGCCCCTCACCTCTCTTATAAAAGGGAACCTCTACTTGTCTTTTAATCACACCTCTGAAGCACTTATTCTCATAAAAAACCATACCTTATCCTCTCTAAACATCCCTAACATTATCTTAGTGGCCACACTTTTGGCAGAAAGCTATCCTAATGATCCCTTTTGGGCAATTCAAAAAAAGAAACTCAAAAAGAGATGATTGTTTTGTAACTCTTTCAAAAAACATCTTCTTCTACTTCCTATTATTATGATATTTCCTTTATTTGTTAATAAATTCCCTATATTCTACAAGTTGTGATGTTAATATAATAATGTAAATATTTATACCTCGTTTTATCAATCCTATTGAATAAAAATATCACCAGGTGTGCATGCGTACAACTTACCATCTCCACAGCGTAGTGTAATTTATTATTCAACAATACTTAATTTCGATGGGTATAATAATGTGTATAATGGATGGAAATAATGAATATAACATGATAATTATTCTATATAATTTATATACCATCCAATTATATACCATAAAACCAATTAGTGAATGATAGCATCGCTCTTTTGTACGTACGGCCTACTGTCTCCATGATGCGAAGTGATTCATTCTACATGATCTTCATTAAACCATGATTATATACCTGAATAGATAAAATAAACATGATATATATTATACTAATATTATTCTATAAATGATTCATCTATAACCTACGAAGTGGAACATGAACTTATCTAAAAAACATTCATAAGAACATAAAGCAGTTAATATCTGAATTACTAATGACAATGAAATGTTACAAAAAATGGATGATAATACAATAATATATGATAAAAATTTTTAAGAATCTTGAATAAGTCAATAACATTATTTAAATCATTATATGGGAGGTTACGGTACATATGAAGGATATCAGACCTAACATAAGAGTTAATTTTGTAATCTTTTCATTATCTGAGAATGTTTAATGCAATTATTTACTAGGGTCTATTTGCCATCTGCATCCCTATTCCTTAAATATGTAATTCTATTTCTATTCTTATTAATGATTTCTAAATTAAAATTTTCCCATTGGTGAATTTTTTCTAAATGGTATAAAAGAAATATTTTGTTGTTATTTTGATATGAGGTATATTTCATAACATTTCCAAAAAATAATAGGAGAATGTTTTTTATACTTATACTGCGTTAATGAATAATTACACTTTAATAATTCCTTATTTTCTTGAATCATACAATAAAATATTTATTTTTTATTTTTAATTAAATTTATTCCTTTTAAAAATGCGTGGCATTTTGAGAAAAAACATTTTTAAAGAAGAAAGGATTTTTCCTCGAGAATTAATTTCTAGAACTTTTTCAAAATTACATTCCATATAAGATGACATATGGTTATGTTTATATAGTTATTATTACATTTATTTTATTTGGTTTATGATGGATAATTATTATGAAATATATTTTTATATATATATTATGATGGAATGATGTTTAAAGAACCCTTTTTTGTTCCTTCGGTTATGCTATGATGAATGGTTTATGTTTTTGTGGAACATGTAAGAGTGATAACATTATGAGATTAGTGATACCTATATCTACCTCCAATTAATTGGGTAAATATTTATACATCATGATATAGACATGACTAGAACAGAAAATAAATCTAGTTCAGTAATATAGGGCTAATGAGTATGTAAACCCAGTTCAGTAACAGACTTTTTCCATAATGTTGGTCTTGTCCATGAGTCTTGACTAATATGAAATGATTTTCTATGATTATGTGTATAAAAAAAGATCATGTATTATGTATTCACTTTTGGGATTATTTCCATTCATTCTTTTGAACTTTTATCTCATGACATGATATAATGATCTTTCATATTTAGGAGATGACCTCAAAATGTTATGTTATTATATGTTTTGATTATAATATGAATGGTATTTCCCTTTTTTACCCTTATTGAGAATTTGAGATCACATGTTAATATTTTACTTTTTCCCAGGTCATCAATAACGGTATTAAATAATATGTGTCAAAAAGGATTCTAGTTGTGAAGAAATAAGTTGGAGAAAATTTATATGTTTTATGAACTAGTTATTTATTTTTCTTAGATTATAAATAAACTATACATATATAGTCATGTGATTCCTTTATTATATTTTACAATTAATATACAAATTTTTTTTAAGTAATATCAATGAATGTATAGTATGAGTCAATATAGTTGGAATGAGATGAAATATATAATTAACCATCAGAAACGAAGATAAAATAACATAGTATTAACAATAAAGATAAGTATTGGTATAATATACAATATTAGTGTTTTTAAAATGACCTTGAATAACCTAGGATAAAACCTAACCTGCCCTAAATTGATATTTTATTCTTGATTATGTGGTTTTTACCAATATGATTAGTGTTTCTCACAATATGCTTCTTGGTTTTAGTCAATGGAAAGAACCTGATGGAACCACATTAATGATAAATGTGATGGTCTATTTAATTAATGTCCCCATGAGAATCCAAATTTCATGGTAGATAGAATGAAAAATCTTGTAGCTATTCTCACAAAATTTTTCAAGCTATGAATCTTGTAGGAAATCCAAACAAGAAAAGGAAGGAGAAACATTTTGTTATATACATCATAATACAGTGTCCACCTACTTTCAACATGTCTTCTAATCCATTAGTTTTTAAACAATAGATCAATACCACTTAAAAGATATTTTATGTTCTAAAATGTTCTGAACATGATAAGCTCAACTTATCAATCTGTCATATGGATGATGAAGCTGATCAAATGAGGAATCATAAAATGATTATGAGGAAAAAAGATGAAATTGAATCCATGGAATGGGATGAGTTCATGATGTTTTTCTAATAAGTAATTTCCTCATATTCTTTGAACAAATATGGAGTAGTTCTTTGAACTTAAGAAAATGAATGATGAATCAATTGGTACCTATGAAGCAAATTCTATAAGACTTGCAAGGTATGATTTTGGAATTATTATCTAACCAGAGAGTAAAATATTTCTATAATTTAGTGGTTTAAAACCATTTCTTTGAAGGTAACTAGACATAAAGGACTTTAACATATATTAAAAAATCGTTCAATTTTCTCTCAAGTTTCATATAAAGATTAAAGTAACCCATCATTCCTATGGATTTTCAAAGAAGAGAAAAATGGAATTCAAAGGAAAATATAAAGATCACACTGAAAATAAAATGAGTTTCCCCATATTCTCAAAGTGTGCTAATAAGCATGGACAAGATTTTATTAAAGGGGCTAATAAATGTTTTATGTGTGGAAAAGAAGGTCATAAAATAGCTGAATTCCGATGTGATGGAAAAAATATGTTTAATGATGTGAATATAGAAAAGGCTATACAGAATGAACCTCCTACACATCAATTCTATAAGATCATGGAATTGGAAAATTATGCCAATCAATGCCCTAATACAAGGGTTATTTATGATGATATACATCAACAAACTCTTAATTCCAAACATAAGGTATCATTACAAGAAATCACCATAAAAAATGTGATGTATGATAATGAAGTGGTGAAAGGTATACATACCATCCACTCTAAAGTAGAAAATGTTTTATATGATTTTATATACTCAGACTCATTTTATTTCTAATGGTATCACTATATTACCTCAACAATTATATATTGAGTCAGTGGTGAAACCTCTTTATTGAACAACAGTCGTATCAAAAGTTTATAATTCTTCTTCGGTTGATGTTTTTGGGAAAGTGATTTCTAAAAATCCTGTGATCATCCCTATAGTGGAATTTGATCTGATACGTGGTGTAAATTGGATTTCTCTATATTAATCTCATATCATTTTCTAAGGAACTAATTTCATTTTTCATATTCTAGATCAATCTATGACCATATATCAATGGAAGGATGAATATAAACTTATATTGGAAGTTTCATCCGTCTTATGGGTCTTGATTCATACAATTGATGATTTTTTATCTCAAATTGTTGGGGAGAAACTCACTATTAAGAATACACCCATTGTATGGGAGTTTGATGATGTCTTTCGGAAGTAATTTCCAGGTATTCCACCAAATCATGATGTTGAGTTTTCATTAGAACTCATACCGAGTTATATGCCTATTTCAATGACACCTTATAGAATAGCCCCAATTGAGTTGAAGGATATGAAGAAAAAACTCCAAGATAATCTTGATATGAGATTCATATTCCCTAGTGCATCGCCTTGGGGAGAAACTTTTCTATTTTTAAGAAGAAAATAGATCAATGAGAATCTTTATAGATTATTGAGAACTTAACAATATCAATATGAAGAAAAAATATCCTCTTCCTCACATTTATGACTTATTCGACCATCTATGTGGAGCTCAAAACTATATGAAGATTAATCTTCATTTTGGATATCATCAATTAAGGTTCATGAATGAGGATATACCAAATAACACATTTTGTACAAATTATTGACAATATAAATTATAGTGATTAATTTTGGTGTTACTAATGCCACACTATCTTCATGAATCTAATTAATATAGTCTTTTGTGATTATGTTTATCAATTTTAGGTAGTCGTTATTGATGATATTCTTGTCTATTAGAAGATCAGGGAATAACATGAAGACCAATTGAGAATTTTACTAAAGAACGTGACAAAGGATATGATTTATGAAAATTATTCCAAGATTTAATTTTGGATTCAGAATGTTTCATTTTTGGATCACATAATCTCAAGAGAAGGTATATCTGTGGATCCATTAAAAACATAAGTTTTTTAATGTTGTCCAAGACCCAAAATGGAAACATAGATTAAATATTGTTTTGGATTGGCTGGATATTATCGACGTTTTGTGAAATATTTTTCATGATTGTCTAATCCACCCACC
Source organism: Viscum album (assembly GCA_963277665.1). Classification (NCBI taxonomy): domain Eukaryota; kingdom Viridiplantae; phylum Streptophyta; class Magnoliopsida; order Santalales; family Viscaceae; genus Viscum; species Viscum album. Next base: position 1,323,753,610 of record OY728138.1, read on the forward strand.
ACGTTGACTCGGAAATTAGTTAAGTTCACATGGATGGAGGAATGTGAGGAGAATTTCAAAGATCTAAAAAGAATTTTTGCTAGTGCACCTATGCTCACACAGCCTTGTAGTGGAGAAAGGTTTGTGATATATAGTGGTGAATCTGAGAAGCATCATGGATGTGTTCTCATGAAAAATGATATGTTGATATCTTAAACCTCATGGAAGTTGAAAATCTAGGAGCAAAACTATGAAAACTCATGATTTGAGTTTTCTGGGGTAATCATTTCATTAAAAATACCGAGGAATTATCTTTATGGTGAAAGGTGTGATATTAATATTGATCAAAATTTTTTATAGTAAATGTTCACACAAATGGAGTGGAATAAGCACCAAAGAATATGGTTTTATCTAATTAATGATTATGATTGCCCAATACATTACCACCCTAGGAAAGAGAAAAATGTGGCAGATTCTTTGAGTTGACAAGACCATGCTATCTTATTCATGATGAGGATCACAAAAGATCAAATATTTATATATTTTCAAAGGATGGATCATGAAATTTTAAAAGAAAGGGAGAAATCATATCTTTAGAAAATGAATGTTCAACCATATATACACATGAAAATTAAGAAGGTATATATGAGATTTAGATCAACCAGAAGATGGTGAGAAATGTTCTTGATTTTAACATTGATTGGGATGAAGTAATATGGTTTTGGAATAAGATTTGTATTCCTCCTATACTAGAATTAAAGAATAAGCTATTGGATAAGGCTCATAGTTCATCATTCTCTATTCACGCTGGAAGCACAAATATGTGGAGGGACCTGAAAGAGTATTTCTAGTTGGATGATATAAAATGATATGTTTTTAAATTTTTCTCTTGATGCTTGGTTTTTCAACAAGTTAAGGCTGATAGAATGAAGCCTAAGAAAATGTCACAACCATTACCCATAACGAAATGGAAATGGGAAAACATCACTATGGACTTTGTCATCGGATGTCCCAAAACATCCAAATGAAATAATGTTATCTTGGTTATAGTTGATTACCATACGAAGTCAGAAGACTTAATTTCTATTAGATAGGATTTCTATTTTGATCATCTTCCTAGGATATATGTTTTAGAGGTGGTAAGATTTCATGGAGTTCCACTTTCTATTTTATCTGGATGGGATTCAAGATTTTTCTCAAAGTTCTGGAAAAGTCTTCATCATGATCTAGATACAATGTTATGTTTCAATGCTGCTTATCATCCTTAGACAAATGGTTAGGCTAAGAGAATAATTCAATCTCTAGAAGACATGTTGAGATATTCCTCTATGGATTTCAAAGGTTGTTTGGAACAAAACCTACCTTTGGTGGAATTTTCTTACAATAATATCATTCACAACAATATTTAGATGGATCTTTATTAAGACCTCTATAAAAAAAGTGCAGAACTTCAACTTTCTAGGATAATGTTTTGGAAATAAATCTATTAGGACCTAATATTGTTTTTTGATGTGGCAGAAAAGTTCCAATCTATTCAACAACACATAAGAGCGTCTCAGAGTAGACCAAATGGTTATGATGACAACCCAAAAATTACCAAGAGTTTGAATGGGGTGATATGGTGTTTCTATGAATATCTCCCTAAAGAGAGTAATGATATATGGAAAGAAGGGAAAGCTGATCTCTAATAATATCGGTCCTTTGAAAATTCTGGATCCTTTTGGGACGGTTGCTTACCGATTGGTGCTTCTACTGAATCTATCTCAACTTTATGACCTGTTCCATCTATCCCTCCTGAGAAAGTACACACTTGATCCTTTACGTGTACTAATATCTTAAGTTTTACCACTGGAGAAAGACCCTTTTTATGAAGAACAACCAATATAGATTCCAGATCGTAGAGAAAAAGGACTATGAAACAAGACAATCGTCTTGGCTAATTTTTATGGTGGAACCACCAATTTGACGAAGCTATTTAGGAACATGAAGATATTAAGAGGTAGAGTTATCTTCACTTGTTTGTTTCAATGTATCAAATTATGAGGGAAAATTTGATTTTAAGGGGGTAGAATTTAACACATGGATGTTTTTATGAAATATGTTCTTTAAATTTTTTAATTATTCAGTAACTTACATTATATGAAATCGGGAGTTTAAACGAACCATGATACGCCCTAAAGATAAAATTTATAATATATCCTAGTCTTTATGTTATTGGGAATAAGTGTAACTAAATTATAAAAATTCATGCCAACGAGCCTGTACCCTAGTGGTATAGGCTTCTGCTTGGCATCCAAAAGACCCAGGATCAAATCCGGGCAGGGGCGAATTTCTTAGGTACTGTAGCAGTTCTGTAGCAGGTACTGTAGCAGCGGTGGCACTGTATTAGCGACAACACTATATTAGTGGAGGGACTGTAGTAGATACTGTAGTGGTGGTGGTACTATAGTAGGTACTATAGCAACGCAGGTACTATAGCAATACTGTTCACCGAGGGGCCCTTTGGGCCATTTAAATGGGCTTTCAAGCCTTGTATTCAGGCCATTTGGCCTTGGACCTTCGAGCTATGTAATGGGTCTCCCTCTACCCAGTTTAAAAGAGGTATTTGATTTCAAATAATAATTTGAGGCTTCGGCCCCAACCTTTGAAAAAAAACTTATAAAAATGCATTGTGAATTCATTTGCTATCAATTATTTATGAAAAATATAAATAAATTATATATTTTTCCTTTTTGAGTGAGTTACCGTTGGTAATGATATTAATGAGATATATATATGTGATAAACATAATAAATTTTTTTTATATTCATCCTATGGATATTTTAGTCTTCAGGTATGAATAAAGGAAATTTCATATATAAAACACTATATTTTTTAAAACAGAACTTTTACAACTTTGAATGGTGTTCCAATTTTAAATTATGATTTCGACACATTAATACATTTTATATGACAACACAAACATGTTCTCTTTATATAGGATATAAAAAATTACTTTTGATGGATTTTTGATATTTTTCTGATAACATTCAAGTTTCGAGGAATAGTAAAAATACACTAAATTTTATGAGAAAATAACTGTATGAATAAAAATAATATATTTTTAAATTATATAATTGAATGTTTTAATGTATTAATATAATATATTATTATCATTTCCAAATATTTTTTTTCATTTTCGGAATACAGAAAAACTTTTTCGGCTAATTGGGATCCTTACAACTTCATGAATTCCATACATTACACCATACGAAAAGCAGGAGGTGCCAAACCCAAGAGAATATCACATAGACAAATTCAGAAATCAAACCAGCACACGTCAGGATCATCGCTGTGAGACCCTTGAGCAGTACACCCAACACACTGGTCACCATCTTGGTCATCCCAAACCCTGTCACATGCGAAAACCTGAGCAACATCAATGGCATCACTAAAAGGATTCACAAACCAAAATTCCCTTCTTCAACTGTGCCTTTAACTTCTCAACTCAAAATAAAAATTCATCTTCAACCACTGGATCAGAAAAATCCAGTCCAAAATCTTCTTAATATCTACCATATCACCTCCTATCACTGCAAGAACACACATCAGAGCCAATCCTCCTTTTCGAATAATTGGTCTCCCATCTGGAAAAAAAAACTTATAAAAACACAAATTCACAAGTACAAGACCATCGCTGAGGAACCACACCCCAACTGAAATCAAATCCTCAACCCAACCACGGAAGCAACAAGATACGGACCATCCCATCTCCAAAATCACGATCTCAACATCACAACAACAAACCCACATCCAAAATAAAAAAACAGGAAAGATCAAATACAAAAAACCATCACCAGAACACCAGAAGGTATCCCTATAGAAAATCCCATCGCCGCCATCTAAGACACCTGCCATGACGAGACTCTCAGCCTCAGAACGTCATCTCACCACCATGGAACCCAATCTGGAGATGAGGGAACAATAAACTGTGGTTGATAAGGCCGAGTGTGAGTGAGGGATGTTGCATCAACCCAAGGTGAAGGAAGTGGCAGCGACGAGGTGAAACCTAGTTCACAGAGCCCCTTACAGACGTATCCTAGATCCTATTATATTATTATCATTAAATATAACATATTTCATTATCATAAATATTAAATTGAATCATGATGTAAAAACATTTCAATCTTTTGTAATGTTTTATCTTTTAAAACTCATTCTATCTTTCTGACAACGAGGTTATTTTTAATTTAATTACTACAACATATGTTTTTAAATTTTTTAAAAATTTATTCCATATTTGGAATTTGTGGGTCCAAATTATGTTAATATGTTTATTTTATTTTTTAGAAATTATGATTATTAACTTTACTAATTTTTTTATTTCTGGGGTTAAAGGGAAAATCGGGTAATTAAAAGTAAAAATAATGTTATCAAATTACCTTAATACCATTAAAAATCCAATTCGATGATTTTATTTGACCATTATTATCTGTGGTTTGAAATGGAATCACTTAATGGCCACTTTCCCATGAATATGACATTAATATTATTAAAATCAATGAATGAGATAAAATATCACACTCTCTTTTTATATTTGTATATTAATTCTAATATATTGATAAACAAGAGATAACATAGTCTATAGGTAGTATACAGAAAGATATAATAATTACCTATATAATAGAAATTTATTTCTAAATTTTATAAATTAAATAATTACCATTAAGGGTGACACAATAGTGATGCATAATTTATTTTATTAATAGAAATATCAAATAATTGATTTTAAAAATATTAAAAATATATAATTTTAGTTAATAAATGTTATAAACGAATTTTATATGTTATTATGGAACTTTTGGGGTATATAAAATGTTTTTTTCAAAGTTATCTTCTGTGTGGATTTTATTTAAAATGAATGAAATGAATAGTGTTGAAATTGAAACTATTGATATTTAATAAAAATAACATCTGAATAAATTATTTAAAAATTATAAAGTATTTAAAAATAAAAAAGTGATAATTTTAAGGTCAAATATGTCAGTAAATATCCATTTATGGTAAATTTACACCATATAATTAAATATTTATAAACATTAAATATTTTGAATGTTATTACCGTAATTAAAATTAAATAGATAAGATAAGAATAAATCAAAATTATAAGGTTTAAAAATAAATCCAAACATATCAAAAGAATATTGATTTAGAGTATTTCTACCAATCCTCATATTATATTTTAAATAATCCACTTTGGAGTAATTTTAATTAATAAAATAATTTATATTAATTTAATAGTTTTGTTATATCCGAAGGTGCCCCTCCCCTCTCTTATAAAAGGGAACATATCCTTCTCTTTTAATCACACCCATAAACCCCTATTACTCCACCAAAACCTAACAATTTCCTCTCCCAAATTCCTTCACTTCATCCTAGAGGCCACAAATTTGGAATAAATTCATAATATAGAGTCCTTTTTTTTCAAATCAAAAAGATATTCTTGAAAAATATGTAATTGTTTTATAACATCTTTCGAAATTATTATCTTCTCCTACATTCTATTATTATGTTGTTTCCATAATGAAGTAAAAAAATACATTATATTATATATTCTGATATGTTATTATAATTATGAGACAACTCTATACCTCCTTTTATCATTCCTACGGATAACAATATCACTATGGGTGTGTACGTATGGCTTTGTGTCTCCACATTGTGGTGTAATATTTTATTCCACAATACATATTTTGGATGGGTATAATTATGAGTATAATGGATTTAAATAACTAAAATTACATGATAATTATTCTTTATAATTAATATATTGTTCAATTCTATAGTATTTAACCCTTAAGTTAATGATATCTTCGCTTGTGCGTACGTATGCCCCACCATATCCGCGATTCAATGTGATTCATTGTATATGATCCTCATTAAACCATGATTATATACATGAATTTAATGAATAAATATGATATATATTATATTAATTTCATTTTTTAAATGATATAACTAAATCATAAGAAGTGGAACAAGATCTTACTTGAAAAAACTAGCAAAATAACATAAAGCGGTTAATATCAGAATAACGAGTGACAACGAAATTTTTCTATCAAAAGGAATGTAATATAATCATATAATATAAAAAGTAATATTATTATATATTATATCTATAACATTATTTAAGTCTTTATACAAGAGTTTCAGATACATACGAAGGATATCAGACATAAGGTATGGGATACGTTTGAAATCTCAACATTATATGTGATTCCGAATACATAATTATTTACAGGGGCATAATTATCATCCAAATCCATGTTCCCTAAATATTTAATACTATTTATATTCTTCTAAAATTTTCCAAACTCAATTTTACCAATTGGTGAATTTTTACTAAATGGTATGAAATGATTATTTTTTCGTTATTTCGATACTAGGTATTTTTTTTGACTTTTCCAGCCAAATTTAAAGGGAAATGATTTTTTAACATATATGAAATGAATGGATTATTATTATTTCATAACTCCATATTTACAATAATCATACTTTATAATATTTCTATTTTATTTTAAATTAAATTATTTTCTTTTAAAATTTTGTGAAATTTTGAGAAAAGAAAACGTTTTGGAAGAAGAATGGATATTTTCCTCGAGAATTAATTTCATGCATTTTATAAAAATTCTTTTCAATCTAGGATAAAATATGGTTATGTTTCTATACCTATTGTTAATTTTATTTTTTTGTGTTTATGATGAAATTATTTTTATGAAATCCATTTATTTTATATGGATTATGATGGAATGATGTTTAAGGAAGCATTTTTTTGTTCGTTGGGTTATGCTTTGGTGAATTGTTTATGTTTTTGTGGAACATGTAAAAATTATTTAATTGTGAGATGTGTGGGACCTATATCTCCATCCAATTAATTGGGTTAATATTTATATCTCTTGAGATAAGCATTATTGGAATGGAAAATAAATATGGTTTAGTAATATAGGGATGGAATAACAAGTAAACCCAACTCATTAATAGAATTTGTCCACTATGATAGACTAAGAAATGATCTTAGAATAATATTAAATTAATTTATATACTTATATGTATGAAAAAAAAATCATGCCTTATGTGTCAAATTTTGGTATTATTTCCATTAATTCTTATGAACTTTTATCCCATTACATGATATCACAATCTTCCATATGCAGGATAAGACGTCCAATTGTTATGTTCCATGTATTAGGATTATAATATGATTGATATTTCCATTTTTACACTTAATGAAAATTTGAGATCACTCTTTCTTATGTTTCTCTTCCCCACGTCATGAATAAGGGTATTAAGTATGATATGTCAAAATGAGTCTAGTTTTGAAGAATTATACAGGAGACAATGTAGATGTTTTATGAACCAATAGTTTATGTTTCTCATTTTCTAAAGAAAATATACCAATATAGTCCTATAATGGATTTATTATATGTTTTAATGAATATAAATCAATCATGATGTAATATTAATGAATATAAATAATGGATCTTTATATGGGTTGGAGTTGTCGAGTGATACTTTGAAGGATCCTCTAAGGGAGGTGGTTCTTCATCAAGGATTTCGGTACACTTGATGATTGGTTGTGTATATCATTATTTTTTGGTTCATTCAATTTAATTTCATGTTTATTTTATCATATATAATTTTTTATAATAGATACATTTCAAGGAGTTAGTGTGGTGTATGGATATAATGTATAAGATTAAGGTTTTTCTTGTTTTTTAGTGTTTTTGTTTATTTCAATACTTTTTATAGAGAATAATTGAAATCAATTTCTTAAATAGTTATAATACAAATGAATTTTCTCTAATTAATAATACTTGAAAATATTTTACATGTTTTGATTAATTTGTTTGGTTATTATTTGGCGGTAAACACATCTGTTTTCAACCGTTATATAACCCTTTTGAATGTTCGTAACTACTAAAATTGAATATTCATTGATGATTGTTTTTTCAAATAAAATCTCCTACCATAAATTATATAGTGTTCATGATAGGTTTTTTATTTAATTTTTATTGGAAATATCTGAAATACACATCAAACCATCCATGAATTTTTTAACAATTTATAGTCCTAAAGTGATAGTTTTCATTCTCAACTAAGTGGATATTTTTCTAAAAAATGAATGAGATTTTACTTTCAATTAAGTGGTTAATTAATTAATTTTCTCCTTCAATTTATTTTGATGAGATATTATCTTCTACTAACTTTAAAATCCATTCTTAGTGAATATTTAGTATTACATTTTCTGTTATTCTCATGGATTTTTTATTTTTTTCATTGGATTAAACATTTAAATTCTACACTCAATGTGAAATAAAAAATTCACTTTTAATACATGGCTGAGTAGTGTGATTATGTGATGTTTTTGGATGAGTTTTCTTATTTGTGTTGAACTACTAATTATGATTAATTATTGAGTTTTGTGAGTCTAATCCATGGATAAAAAAGAATGTTTGAAAGGATAATGGAATTTACAATAAATATGGTTTACTGAAATTCCAGAATAATAAATTTAATAATAAATTTTTTTACTAGAAACTCAATTAGTGATAGAATTTTTCATTTTAGGGGAGGGATAATAATTTTTATTAGTTGATTTAAAATATGTAAACAGTTTTTATTACTACATCACTATATTCAAAATTTCCAATCAATTTTATGATTTTTTATCAAGATGTTGGGTATTTTGGATTTATAGATAGCGGACAAGAAAGATTTTAGTGTGAGAGAATTTGATGTAGAAATATATTTCAGTGTTTGTCACAGAAAATAGATATCATTTTTTAATGATCGTATGATTAAAATGAGATTTTCAGGACGAATTCATGGTAAATGGATAATTTGTCTGAAATATTATATTAATCAAATAAATATATTGATAACATGATTTTTGGTGTTAAAATATTAAATAGTCTAAATATTAAGCCAATAATATTTTTCTAACTTCATTAAAGAAGTGAGATTTTAATTGATGTATTATTTAGGAAATTCTTATGATTTTTACATTTTTTTTAATGTTTGAATTTTTTTTTCTTAAGTTCAAATGATATATGACTGATTGAATTTTATATTGCTTAAAATTTTGGTTTTTGATAATTTTTTGGAATAGATGATTAAAAAAATATTGTTATGTCTACTCAAGGAAAAAATTATCTTCTATTATATCATATTAAATCAATTATTTTGAATGAATCATAAGAGAAAAAAAAATTCATATAAGAATACAATATGACTTCTTAAAGGATACATATGATCTTACCACAAATATCATGTCGTGTTTGTTCAATGTTATCATTTATCAGTAATAAGAACAATTCTAATAAAGTCCCTTTTTATTAGCATTGATAAATGTTCCCCCATTATCACCACTGATAAAAAAACATTTATGAGAGCTTTTTTAGCACTGATAAAAGGTGTCTTTATCGTCATTTTTAGCACAATAAAGGTGTATTTCCTAAATTTATACATATATATTTTTAAAATCATATTTTAATATCTAAATATATTAATATTGATATATATAAAATATATTTTCATAATTATTATTTTTATAATACTAAATATATATGTACAATTATGATATAATATGTTTAATAAAAATGTTAACATAAAATTTAATTTTAATTTTGACTAATAATTTTTTAATTAGTATTGAGTTATAAACATTTAATAAAAATTTGGTGATAATAAAATTATATGAATTAAATAATATATTATGATATGTTGAAAACATGGCTTCAACATCAAATGGTCATAAAATTTCATTTTTATGTCTGCTTGAGATTCACGAGATATCAAATTGATATCTGGGAAGATACATAAGCCATATTGTCTTAGGGAAACCATAATCATAGACTTTTAGAGGTCAAAATGGTATAGAATTCCTCCAAAACTGTGTTTTTTTGTTAGGGCACCAAATTTTTAAATTTTTATGAGATTTCAGCATCGTCTAAGATGGAATTCTTGTCTTTTTTCAGTGGAGACTGAATTAATTCTTAGGGATTACTCTATGGATATTATAGTGTTAATTTTTATTATTATTTTTTCATTTTTTAGTGTTATTTATAATTAAATATATGTATATATATACATATTTGTATATATTGATATAAAAATATTAAATTATATAAATAAAATATTAAACATATTTAGATATAAAATATCTTTTAAAATATAGAAACCATATGAAAATAATTTTTTTATAATACATTTTCTTTAAACTATAAAATATATGAATGTGTACATACCTTTATATATATAATTTTTATATATAAAAATATGTGTGAGTATTAACAAAAAAAATATATTTATGTTTATATTCTAATATATATAAATAATTATTAATATATAATGTACATAACTAAATATAAAATATATATAGATGAAAATAACATTGGGAAATAGTAAGACACATGCATGTAGTACTAGAGGTCACAAGTTCAAATCGATGTAGGAGTACGCAGGGTCCCATGGGATGGGAGCACTGATAGAGGGAGGTGACGATCACTAATAATGGTGGCATGGTAGGTGCTGAGCATTGGAAAAAAATTATCATTGATAAAAAATAGTTTTGTTAATATTTTTTAGCATTGATAAAAGGTTTATTTATCAACACTAAGAAAAGATGTTATAGAATTTGTGCGGATAAAGACATCTTTATCAGCAATAAAAAGAATGATAAATGGATCATTTATTAGTATTGATAAAATGTGTCTTTATGAGCACTGATAAAAGAGACTACATTTTAATGATGTTTACAAAATCAGAAATCACTGATAAACCATTTTTCATGATGTTGAAGGGCATATTTGTAGTAGTATAATCATAGCTATAGAAGTGTAGGTAATGTGTAAAAATAATTTTTAAGAAGGGGATTATACATAAGAATAAATTTTAAGCTCTTAAGGATGTATATTGTTTTTTCATGTGGAAGTAGAACTCATTATATACAATAGTGGGGAGAGGGGATACAATAGGGACATAATCACTAAACTTCCCCTATTGGGATGAAACACATTTTATATGAGAATAAAAATAAAAGGGGCCATGGTACGTAATAATAATACATTTTAACAAGTGGATCACTTAAGATTAAAATTAAATTCTAATTGAATCCCCTATTATTTAATAACATAACCTAGATGATGATAAAGTCACTTGGTATCACAAAGAGAGAGGAAAACAGGTGCTGTTAAACAAGTGGATGATGAGAATCTAAGGTAGATCTAGACATGCTTTGAGAATTATAAAAGGGTGGTGGTGAAATTAACATAGTCTAATGGTCTATCTAAGGGTCCTGAAGTGTGTGGTTCTAGGTAATATCGATGATGAAGAATTAAGCTTCCTCGTGCAGTAGGGGTTTCAATTTAAATATGAACTGGAGTACATATATATTCAGTCGATGGTTGTTTACTTTTTTTAAAAGTTTGAAGTATAAATGAATGATGATATTTTTGTTGCCAATTGTTGCAGTTCTAAGGATAAGATTAGTGCACACCTACTGCTTGATGAATTACCTTTTTGGAACTATGAATTTTAATATTCTTTTTTAGTTAATTAAAATGGTTTATTTTGATATGACCCTTTTTTGAGATTATGTTTCCCATTTGGCTCAGTGGTTTTAGTTGTACATCTTCCACAATCAGCCTATCCCATTCTTTTCGCTTCTTTCATCTCTTTAATCTTTTCGTACGATCTCTTCCTAGAGGATGAATCTACTCTACACCGCTTCTCAATTTGGGTATCTAATTTTCATTTAGAATAAAGAGGATATTATTTGACCATTCACCCTATGTGTACAACATACCATACTGATTATGGGAGGCTCTGGTGTTAGGCATTAAGGTTTATAGTTAAAGAACAGAGAAGGAGGAGGGATCATAATTGGGGTTCAATAGTTTCATAAGGAGGATATTTGTTTACCATTATCACTCCATGTGAATCACACCCTACCAATTATGCAAGGCACTACTATTAATAATTCTATATCGTCATTGAAGAAGAGAAAAGAGAGGGATCACAACAGTAATTACTTGGTTAGGTGATCTAGTTTCAGAAGGATAGAGAGTTTTTTGAAGATTCATCTTTGTTTAATAAAACTTTATAGAAATGATGAGAGGGATCTTAGAGGGGTCACATAGTCTTGTCCCCTATCATAGTCAAGAGTTAGAACCAACACTGACTGATTTATGAGAGACCCTGAAGGTGGGTTTCTTATTCATTGGAGGGGAAGTAACAATAGCAAGATTAGCTTTAGAGTGGAAGACTCAGGATGTGGTGATGTACTGAAATTTTACAACTACTACAATCATGGAATACAACATAGATCATGGAGGATCATATTTTAGGTACTTGGAAATTGACATTTATACACTCTACCACAAGATTCTTCTTTTACAAGGTGAAACTAAAACCTATTAAGGGGGTTGCAATTCTATTATAGTTTTTCCTGGTCATTTTTTTGTAATATTGTGTAAGATTCTTGTTTATTTTTCATGAATAATTTCTATTTCCTTTCAAATGCATCTCATTTGTTCAATGCTTCCATGTACTTATTTTAATATATTTCCTTTGATGTTTTTATTACAATATGAACATGTTTCTTTTTTGTTTATATTTATCAATTTTTTTGAGAGACCTTGAAGGGAGATTCTTGTTCACTAAAGTGGGGGGGGGGTGACAACATAAAGATAGGCTTCATAGAGCAGACTCAGACTATGGAGATGTCGTGCATTTGGATAGCTACTATGAACCTGGACATCAATATCGATCATGGAGGATCAGATTTTCTAATCTTAGCGATGAATATTTCAGCATTCCTCCCCAATCACATTCACTAATAAGGTAAAAAAAACTAGTAAGGGGGTTGTAGTTCTATTAATGGTTTACTTGTCATTTTTTGTTTTCTTTTGTATGATGCTTGTTTATTTTTCATTTCTTCTTTCTATTTCATGTTTATTTCATGCGATGTGTTCACTGCATCCTTTTATTCATTTTAATATATTTCATTTGATGTTTTGATTTCAATTTTAGCATATGTAATTTAATTTATTTTTATCAGTTTTTTTTGTATTAAACCTAAAATAAACATCTGTTTCATATTTCATATTGTATCGAACCAAAACTCCCAATAAATCTGGGAATATTACATGAGGATTGTCTCTCATGTATGGTAATCCACTACAAAAAATGTGTTATCTTCATCTAATTGGGTTTCATTTTTTCTTTGTTAATATTATAAATTTCTTGTTCACTGATTTTAAATTTTTCCGAAGTGTATTTTTACATGTTTTTGTATGCTTTGATTTGTTTTTTCATCTAGTTTGTTAGCTCTCTTTGGCTGTAATTTCATTTTGTTTTAGATATATTGTTTCATTGTATTTTTTCAATTTTCTTTTCCTATATGATCCTTAAATATTATTCATGGTAGTTCACAACTATGTGTGTCTATGGTTTTGGGGTCTACATGATTTATATGTGTGGCTGGCCTATGTTCAATAGCTGGTTAGTAGTAAATTCTTACCAGGATCTCTTATCTCTAGTGTCTCCCTTTTTCCTGGGGGGGTAAGGGTATGTTAGATCAATTGTGTTCCTTTGAATCTTTGAAGACATTTTTCTACATGTATGGACATGTAGAGAGTTTTGTGTTTAGGATTGGGTATTTTATGGGTGTAGTTCTCTTGTTAGCTGTTTGGCTGGTCACAAAGCTTCATTGATTCTATTTGACCATATTTAGCAACATTGTTTGGTTCTATTGGTACTGTGTGCTATTTGAATGCCTAGACTACAATGTCTTTCCCTTTAGTGGCTTATTTCCCATTAGTTTATAGCTGGCTTCTAGCCTTTTTTCTCGCATCTTGTTGTTATCCTAGGATGTTGGGACTACTTTCACGTGTCTTTATAGTTTCTATTTGGTTTGAGGATATCGACTTTTATCTATTTTTTAGGTGTTCATCTTCTTGGGTGGAGATTATGAATCCATAGTTTAAGTATATTTTGGTTACTTGCATTAACAATATTCTTGTTAGAGTTTTTAGTTGGCATGTCTCAATTCGAAAGCTGATGGATCTTTGTGCTCTGTTCCTCTTATGTTTTGCGAGTTCAGGTGGAAACATTTCATATTAGTTATTTTTCTATTCAATGCCTGATATCCATTTTTATCTCTATATTCTACTTATTTTTATCTTATATTTCATGATTGTTCTATTTTAAATTTAGTTACATTCTTTGTGAATTCTCAGAGTATTGTTTTCCCATGTTTTCTGTGAGTGCAGATACTTCTTTGTTTTGTTGGTGTTTTACAGGCACTGGTGAGCTGTTATAAAGAACCATAGTATCCTGTGATTTGTTGGTCCTATTATCATCATTGACATTTTCTCAGACATTGACTCAAGAAAGTGTATGTATGGCCTTTATCATGTAGTTGTTTAAAATAGTTTGATTTTTGACCTGGTTTATCAGCTTTAAAATATCATTCCACTTTGGGAAACACGTCTCACAGTTTATACATGATATATAGACTATTTGGGTCATACATCATATGTTTTTTTCTATTTAGGATATTCCAATCATTAAAATGTTAGGTGGTGAAAAATCATTATGTGGTTAATGTTTTAATTTCCAAGGTGGCCAGTGTGATGTTGTTTCACATTAACATTGCTCCTGGATTTTAATTTCCAAGGTGGAGATTTTTGACTTTGGATATTCAATTTTTCCATTAATTAAAATGATATTATTTTAATCTTCCCATTTTTCTAAGTTTATGTTTTTTTAGTGGGTTTAGTAGGGCCATCTTCCACCATCCACATGTCCCAAGTGCTCTACTTATTCCTGATCTATAATCCATCCACATGGGATTCTTCTATATAGGGAACAACTTATGCACCACCACTCAATTTTGGGATCTCATTTTCATAGAGGGGAAGGAGGATATTCTTCGACCCTTCACCCTCTGTGTACAATGCACCCGACCAATTGTGAGAGGCTCTCTTATTCCGTATTCTGGTTCACTATCAGAGATCGAAGGAGAGGGATTGCAACCATGTTTTATTTCTTTGAAAAGGAGGAGCTTCTTTGACCCATCACACTCAATGTGTAGCACACCCTACAAATTAGGTGAGTCTCTCCTATTCATATTTTCAGTTTAATATTAAGGATATGAGAGGGGAGGGATCACACTGATGGTTACCTAGTTTTATGAACTGTTTTGACAAGAAGTGAGAGAGTTCTAGTGGATTTTTCTCTGGTTCATCAGATTGGAGAGAAAATATGAGAGGGAGCTTAGAGGGGTGACCCATTCTTGGCCTCTTTCTTGGTCGAGAGTTCAAAATAATGGTGACTCATTTATGATATTCTCTGAAGGCGGGTTTCTTGTTCACTGAAGGGGATTAACAGTGGTAAGATCAGTTTTATAGAGGTAGATATGGATGACAGTGATGCTATACACTTGGACAAATACTAGGATCCTATAAAATGACATCGATCATGGAGGATCGTATTTTATTGGCACGGTGATGAAGATTTCATCACTCCACCAAAAGATTCTTCATTGATAATGTGAGACCAAAACCCTGTAAGGGGGTTTTAGTTCAATTATAGTTTTTCATCATCATTGTTCAATAAAATTATATTTGCAACATATATATTCATTTCATCTTATTTCTTTTTTTTGTCGAGTGAATGCTATTTTTTCACTGATTCCATGTATTAATTTGAATATATTTCATTTATTTATTTGATTGAGATTTTTACATGTTTCTTTTGTTTTATTTTTATCAGTTATTATGTATTAAAGAGAAAATAAACATGATTATTATATTTTGGATTTTGGCTTATGAAAACAATCCATATATCATAGAATATTGCATGGGGATTATATGTCATGTAGGGGAATCTCCAACAATATGATCAATTTAATGTAGATAATTCATCTATGGAATCATACTCGAACTGAGGATTAGTCGATTGAATAAGATATTAACACAAATAACCCCATGATGATATTGATTGAAGAAGGCATTAAATGAAGGATTTGGGATTATTGTTGATACATTTTCAAGAGATAGGGGTATGAAACATGAGTGTGCAGTTGAGATACCAGGTTGTGGATCTCGATCGAACCATTATTTGAAGCCAGCTAAAGTCCATTGATGAACCATTTGAAGGTGGTTGGGTCGACTATTTTTAGTCAAGGACAAGAAAGAAGGATGATCTCCCTATTTAATAAATTCAAATACCAAGGTCAATAAATGATGCTTGAGGTATTCCAATAATAAATATAACATGTTGGGAAGTTGGAGGGGTTCAGATCGAACATCACAGACCAAAACTGATGTGGAAATAAGAATTGAGACCGAGAAACCCAAAAAATATTGAAAAGTAGAATTGAACAAGAAACAGAACTAACCTGATAGAAAAAAATCATAAAACAAAGGTAAATACAGAAAAATAAAGAACACAATATATTTATGTGCTTCATATTTTGGTGATCTTGCGTTCACAACATGAATACTATCACCATATTTATTATTATGAAAAAAATTGTAGAAAAGTAATAGAGAGGATGAAAGAATAGAGGCAACACATGTAGATCATAAAAGTTAGAGAGACAACGCTATTCCAAGATCCAACGGTGAATCCTAGCTTGAAGATGGTAATGTAAATCATCAAACTAGATAAAATTAGACACCCCAACTATAACAACCCAAAGTTTTTCAATAGAAATTCCCTTCTTATAATTATTTCATAAAATCACATTAAAACACAACATAATGAACTAATAAGTGCTAAGTGACCCTTAAACATAAGTTTGTCACTTCTGTATTGGGAATTTTGAAAATCAAACATACACAGTTGTGTTCAAGATGATTTTTGGATTCTAATAAAACAAAAACAAATTTTGATGAATAGTAACCTACCCTTATGAATAGTAGCATATCCTTATGAATATTTATATATCCTAATTAATAGTAACCTTACCTATGATAGTATAAAAATAATATTCAACTGGAAGTATGATGTACATATATTTTAGAATGAGTAAATGAATGTTTTAAAACTGGTTTTTTAATAAAAAAATATGATTTTAATTAAATATTAAATTAATCATATTTAGAAAATTATTTTTGAAAAAATGACTTTATTTTTGGATTCTATATGTTGAAAAATGGTTAGGGTAAATTTTTGGGATTTTTATGATATACATGAATTTTTGGTGAATAATAAAATACATTAATTTACTGTATAAATACATTATATTTTAAACTCACTATTCCTGACATCACAAGTGATGTAAGCAACCAAATCTCAAACTCACATTCTCTATTTACTATTATTTGTCATTTAATACTCACTATTCCTTGTCTTAGGTGAAATTAATAAACTAATGAATTTTATATTTAGGAAACCCCTCTCCCCTAAACTTTAAATACCACCCTTCACACCCTAATTTCATCACACCACTCAAGCTTGAAGCCTTGCCTATGAATGTGTCCAAAAATCGTCCCAATCCCCTCCCCCATGTCCAAGAGATTCTGGTCTCATCAAAAGACCATGCTTAGGCCCCTTATAGAGGATCTCAAGAGGAGGATTCAAGAGGTATTTTCTCTCCCTCTTCTCCTTTAATTCTCTTTCAATTTCAAGTTATTTTCTTATTCTCACCCCACATATATTTTTCAAAATGATACGGTAACTCTAGTAAAATCAATATACTGGACATTTATGATACTAATGGTATATTAAATCATCCAACCTGCTTTCTCCTCTTCCTTTTATTTTATTAAAGAGAATGTTGTTTGTGAGGTGTTAAGTTATCACCTTCAAGAACGACATGTCTTCTTCTTCCATTTATACCTTTACATCTGGTCATGAAACCATTTTTATGGTTGAAACTGAATAGTTTATATTTATTATGTAATATTTAATGTTCTGGAACTAACTTATGTACATATTACTAAGTGATAAATTAAAACGAGTTCTTTGTGATCGAAAAACTGCCCAAATTAACCCAAACAATCATCATATAATTTTTATCTAATGATTCATCCATGTGGTATATAATATAATTCATAATATGATAATTTTAAATTCTTTAATTTCATTAAAAACATGTAATATCAGTTCTATATTTTTACAGATGTTCTACCCGAACATTATTTTAAGAATACAAGTTAACCACTCAAGACCATAAAAATGATCATTCCCGTACAATGTTTTTAAACACTATAACTCATCAAAAGGCCCATAAATTACACAATGAATCAAAAATGAACCCTATTCACATATAAAAGGTTCTGTAATTTCTAATTAATGAATATAATTTCATTATAAATGACATTAAAGAGAAGGAAGCATTCAGATACATGGTGTGGGGAAATCCTCCAACCCAAATATCATCCTTTAGTTTCACCCTATTTCACTCCATTTTTGATATGGTTACTCCTAAAAATTATTTTTTCATAATTTTCACTCTTTTTATGAGATATACATGTTTACCAATATTGTTTATTTCAAACAAATTTTTTCCAAAAGAACTCTTCTTTTACGAACTCACCTTTTACTTCTCATTCAAGGTTGATGGTTCTTGTATCAGGTATGTTATTCCCTATTTGTTTTGGGAACCCAATGTTTATGAATATTTTATTAGGAGATGAAACCTATTTTTTCCATGGTATTGTTGTGTTAATTATTGATATATGTTCTATGTGGAATGCATGATAGTGATTATATTATGATGCGATAGGTGCACCCGGAATTATATAGCATAATATGAATGTTTGAATGTGACGGGTGCGTCTAGAATTATACGGTGCTCTAATTCATTTGGTAAAGTGATGAATCTCATGAGTAAATGTGAAATTATTTGTAGAAGGTTCTACATTTGTACACAATTATGTGTGGTAGTTAAACACTAAGACATGATGTTTCATTTTTTATACATTCCCACACTTCCAGTCTTTTATTTATGCTTCCTCTCATGTTTATGATCTTTTTCCCATGTTCTGATTATGATAAACCCATGCTATATTTTTTTTATCTACCCTATTATTGGGCTTTTATCCCACCCCTTTTTATGTATATCCTCAGGTGGCTACATTTACTAAGGAGAGGTTAAGTTCCAATATGAAGCTAGAGAAGAAGAAATTAAATAAATGTTTACGCTTGATGATGTAATTTCTATGTATGGTCCAAGTTTTCCCAGGACACTAATCCTTTAGATTCTCTATTTGTTAAAATATTTTGTTTTTATCTTAAAATAATGTAATAGTTTTTTAAGAAAAGGTTGTGTCACTATAGTTTGTTTTATAGGAAAGGTTTAGTTAATTTGAAAATTATGATTAATGAACCCTAGAGAAAACCTCTAACATGAGACTAAGTATGAATATGCACAGAAGAATCACTACATAGGGATACCATATGTCATGCTTCTATTATAAATTGTGAAAATGAATAATATTTTTATTCATGACTTGTTGAATCATGTTTTGTTCTAACCTTTTCTATATTAGAAAATTGTGGGAACTAGGAGAGACCGGGCCAACAACTCGTGCGAGGGCCAATGCAACGATTGCCCGAATGACATCCCTAATGACTTGGGAGGTAGAGTTCAGAAATTCATGGTGATTCTTACCCAATTATCTCAGGTTATGAAAAATATCCATTATAATGGAGAACTTCCTCCTTCACCAATGAGAGAGAAAATGGCTATCGAATGTTTTATGCGACAACGGCCACCAGCGTTTAGTGGATCTTCTAATCCTCTAGTTGCATAATAGTGGGTCAACTCCATGGAGAAGATATTTTCTATGCTTCACTGTTCATCGATGGAGAAGGTGAATCTATATATTTATTATCTAGATGGATAGGCTGATCAATGGTGGGATTTTATTAAGAACGCCAATCCAAGGGAGGAAATTGAAGCGCTAGAATTGGATGATTTTAAGATCAGGTTTCTTATTAAGTATTTCTCACAAACTCTTCACAAAAATATGGGGAGAGAATTCATATAGCTCAAGAATAAAAGTAGGAGAATCTGTCACAACCAAAAAAGAGAATTTAAAAAGGCTTTCAAGGTACGCTTCAGGTTTTGTTATCAATAATGATAGAAAAATTGATATATTCTTTAGTGGATTAAGAACATACGTTCAAAAGGATCATTCAATTCGTGACTTCAGGAGTTATGAAATAGTTGTTCAGTGTGCTCTCAATGTGGATATGGAGAATGGATAATGGTCCCATGGATATGGTGATAAGAAATGAATGATGGAGTTTCAAGCTGGTCGATCTAATGATAAAGGTGGGAAGAAAACTCAATGACCCACATGCCAAAAATGTGGGAAGTTCCACCATGGGAACTGCCTTAAAGGGACGGGGAAATGCTTCATTTTTAGGAAAGGATGTCATTCTCAAGAGTGTTAAAAAGACATGAAAATAAATGATAATGTAGTGGAAGAATGGGGAGAACCACCCATGGTTCAATGCTAAAACTGTAGGGAGCTAGGGCACTTTTCAAGTCAATGCACTAATCCTTGAGTTACTAAGGGTAATCATAGTCAGAAACCACCAAATCCAAAGGAACAAGGGAAGGATTATGCGATCACTACTACAGAAGTGGAGCAAGATAATGAAATCATACAAGGTACTCTTCCTATTAACTCAATAATGGAAAAAGTATTATTTGATTCTGGTTCAATGCATTCCTTTATATCTTGTAAGTTCGCTAGAAAAATATAATAAAAGTCCCGAAACCTAGAAGTAGAGATATCTGTAAAAACACCAAGTGTTGAAATCATTGCAACCCAAGTATTTGACTCTTCTCCTATCGGTGTATGTGGGAAGAATCTTTCAGAAAATCCTGTAATACTTCCCTTCGTGGAATTTTATGCTATAAATGGAATGGATTGGCTCTTGTTATATAGAGGACATATCAACTGTCAGGAAAAGGAAATATATTTTCATATATTGAACCATCCCAAGATCATCTACAAATGCAAGGAAGATCATGAATCTCCATTGAAAAAACGTCCATCTATGTGGATGTTGATTACTTACGAAGAAGAATACCTCTCCCAAATGGTTGACTCAATGGAAGGTTCCAACCCTGCAGAAATTCCCATCGTGGGGGAATATGGTAATGTATTTCCGGATGAGTTACCTAGATTTCCCTCGGATCGTGAGTTAGAGTTCTCAATTTAACTCATACCCAGAGCTACTCCTATCTCAAAGTTTCCTCGAAGGATGGATATTGCCGAATAGGAGGAGTTAAAGAATTAGCTGCAAGAGAATTTGGACAAAGGGTTCATATGCCCTAGTGCGTCACCTTGGGGTGCGCCAGTGCTCTTTGTGAAGAAGAAGAATGGAACAATGCAGATGTGTATTGATTATCAGGAACTCAACAAGATACCAAAAAGAACAAGTATCCTCTTCCCAGTATTTACAACTTTTTCGATCAGTTAAGAGGAGCTCAATACTTATCAAAGCTGGATCATCATTTTGGATATCATCAGTTAATGGTGAAGAAGGAAGATATTCAGAAGACTGCCTTCCATACAAGGAATATGAACTATGAGTTTCTGGTGATGCCCTTCGGACATACTAATGCCCCTGGAATCTTCATGGATTTGATGAATAGAGTCTTTAGACATTACTTCAAAAAATTTGTGGCTGTGTTTATTGATTATATTCTCATCACTCCAAGAGAAATGAGGAACATGAAGAACATCTAAGACTTGTGTTTTCAACATTGAGAAATGAGAATTTGTATGCCATGTTCATCAAATGTGACTTTTGAATGAAGTAAGTCACGTTATTAGGACATGTGATCACAAGTGATTGAATTTCTATGAATCCTTCAAATAAAAAGGCGATTGAGGAATGACTCGGGCCCTCTAGTGTCACAGAAAATTGCTGTATTCTTGGATTAGTGGGGTACTACCGAAATTTTGTGACAAACTTCTCACGATTGTCAAGCCCACTAATAATGTTAACAACGAAATGGGTAATGTATTTATGGATGAATGAATGTGAAGGAAGCTTCATGGAGCTAAAGAGATGGTTGATCACTACACCAGTACTCACACTACCGAAAAGTGGAGAAAGTTATGTGATTTACAGTGATTCTTTAAAGAAAGGCTTGGGTTGTGTACTCATGCCAAATGACAATATGATATCATATACCTCACGACAGTTGAAGATACATGAGAAGAACTACCCGACACATGATCTAGAGATGGAAGACATGATTTTTTCCTTGAAAATTAGGAGGCACTACATTTATGGTGAGAAGTGTGACATATACACCGACCACAAGAGCCTGAAGTATATATTCACACAAAAAGATATCAACATGCATCAAAGGAGATGGTTAAATCTAATCAAGGATTACAATTTCTTTATTCACTACCATCTTGGAAAGGAGAACAAAGTAGTTGATGCTCTAAGTTGAAAAAACCCAGTACTCTATCCATGTTATTATTTGAGAAAGACTCTATCTTCTTAGATATTCAAAGGATAGATTTGGAAATCATAAGGGAAGGGGATAAATCCTACCATTCCCAAATGATTTCATAACCATCAATCCAAGAGAAGATTAAGGAAGAACAATGGGATGATGTGGATATACAAAAGATGGTGAAATCATTAAAGGAAGGGAAGCTTCAAGAGTTCCACATCGACGATTATTGTGTGATTACGTTTGGAACACGGTTTTGTGTGCGTTCATCACTCGAGATAAAGAAGGAGCTATTGGACAATCCACAGAGCTCAACATTCTCTATCAATCCTTGGAGTACCAAGATGTATCGTGATCTATGCAAACACTTCTAGTGGGATAACATGAAGAAGGAGATTGAGGAATATATATCAAGGTGCTGGGTATGTTAGCAAGTAAAAGCAGAGTGACAAAAGTCCAAAGGGATGATGCATCCATTACCTATACCCATGTGAAAATGAGAAAATGTTACTATGGACATTTTCATGGGTCTCTCGAAGACTTCGATGGGAAATAATGTGATATTGGTTATCGTTGACCGACTCACCAAGACTTCCCATTTTATCACTATTCAGGAAGATCGCTCACTTGAACAACTTGAAATGATTTATGTGAAGGAAGTGACGAGACAACATGGTGTTCCACTCTCAATTTTCTCTAACCGTGATCCGAGGTTCACATCTAAATTCTAGAGGATCCTTCAACATGCTTGGAGTACTGAATTAAATTTCTGCAAAGCCTATCACCCCGAAACTGATGGCCAATCTGAAAGGACCATTCAGAAGCATGAAGATATGATAAGAGCCTACTCTCTAGAATTAAAAGGTGGATGGGATCATCATCTACCATTGGTTGAATTTTCATAAAACAATAGCTTCCACTCGAGTATTCTGATGGTTCCATATGATGCTCTGTATGGAAAGCGATGTAGAACTCCAACATGTTGGGATGAATTTGGAGAAACAATTTTACATGGAGGCCATCTTGTGCGAGAGATTATAGAGAAGGTTCAAGTCATCCAGAAACATATCAAAACTTCTTAGAGTCAGCAAAAGTGTTATGCTGACATCCGTCGAAGGGACTTGGATTTCGACGTTGGAGATAAAATCTTCCTTTAAATATCACCATTAAAGAGATTCATGTAGTTTGGATAGAAAGGAAATCTATTCCCAAGCTACAATTTCCCCTTTGAGATATTTGAATGCATAGGATCCATGGCCTATTAGCTTGGACTTCCACTAAATAGGGCCCAAGTTCATTATGTGTTTCTCGTATCATCCCTATGGAAGTACATACCAGACCTCTCACATACTAAACTCATAGATGGTATATTTGGAAGATGATCTCTCTTATGAGGAGCAACCAATAGAGATTTTGGACCAGAGAGATAGGTTGTACACAACAAGACAACCCACCTTATAAAAGTGTTGTGTAAGAACCATAAGTTTGAATAAGCTACTTGGGAACTGGAAGAGGCGATGAAGTATAAGTACCCTTACCCGTTTGTGTAAATTGAAATTTTAAGGGGAAAACTTCATAAGGGGGAAGAATCTAATGAACCAAAGATTTTCAATAGAAATACCCTTATTATAAATATATCATAAAATCACATGAAAACACAACATATTGAACTACTAAGTGCTAAGTGACCTTTAAAAAAAAGTTTGTCACTTTTGTATTGGGAATTTTTAAATTCTGACATACACGGTTTCATTCAAGATGATTTTGGGAGTCTAAAAAAACAAAAATAATTTTTTGTTAATAGTAACCTACCCTTATGAATAGTAATACACCCTTATGAATAGTGAAATACTATAATGAATACTTACCTTACCTATGATAGTATAAATATAATATTCAAGTGAAAGTATGATGTACCTATATTTTAAAATATGTAAATGAATGTTTTAAAACTGGTTTTTAATAATAAATTTGGATTTAAATTAAATATTAAATTAGTAATATTTGGAAAATTTTATTTGAAAAATGGACTTAATTTATGGATTCTACACATTAAAAAATGGTTGGGGTAATGTTTTTGGATTTTACAGAAAAACATAATTTTTTTGTGAATAGTAAAATACATTAATTTACCGTATAAATACTTTATAATTTAAAATCCCTATTCTTGACATCACAACTGATATAAGCACCCAAATATCAAACTCACATGCCCTATTTACTATTATTTATCATTTAAGACTCACTATTATTTGTCTTAGGGGAAATTAATAAACTATTGAATTTTATATTAAGGAAACTCCTCTCCCCTCCACTATAAATACCACCCAATCACACCATCATTTCCTCACACCTCTCAAGATTGAATCCTTGCCTAAACTCTTCCCAAACATCTTTCCTATACCCTCCCCCACGTCCAAGATCTTCTGGTCTAATCAAAATACCATTTTTAGTCCTTTTAAGAGGGATCTTCAGAGGAGGATTCAAGAGGTAATTTCTCCCCCTATTTTCCTTTAATTCCCTTTCAATTTCAAGTTCTTTTTTTATTATCTCCCCAACTTTCTTTGTCCAAATTGTATGGTAACTCCAGTAACCTAAATTTACTGGAATTTTATGATAATAATGGGATATTATATCATCCAAACCTTTTTTCTGCTTCTTTTTATTTTATTAGAGAGAATGTTGTTCGTGAGGTGTTAATGTATCACCTTCAAGAACGACATATCTTCTTCTTCCATTTCTACCTTCCGATATGGTCATGAAAACATTTTTATGGTCCAAAATGAATATGTTATATGTATTATGTCCAATTTAATTTTATGTAACTAACATATGTTCATATTACTATGTGATAAATTAAAACATGTTCATTGTGATCAAAAAACCACTCAAATTAACAAAAACAATCATCATTTAATTTTTATCTTATGATTCATCCACATGGTATATACTATAATTCATTATAAGATAATTTTAAATTCTGAAATGTAATTAATAAAATGTAATATTAGTTCTGGATGTTTACCCATGTTCTACCCAAACATTCATTTAAGAATATGTGTTAACCACTCAAGATGACCATAAAAACTAACATTTCGGAACAAAGTTTTTAAACCCTATAACTCATCAAAAGGCCCATAAAATGACATAATGTAACCAAAATTTACCCTATTAATGTATAAAAGGTTCTATAATTTCTAATTAATTAATATAATGTCGTTATACATGACATTAAATAGAATGAAGCATTCAGATACAAGGTAAGGGGAAATTCTCGAAGCCAAATTTCATCCTTCGGGTTCTCCCTCTTTCACTCCATTTTTTATATGGTTACTCCTAAAAACTCATTTATTAATCATTTTCTTTCCTTTTCTGGTATATAAATTTTTACCTCTATTTTTATGTCAAAAAAGAATGTTTTCCAAAATAACTCTTCTGTTAAGAACTCACCATTTACTTCGCATTCAAGGTAGATGGTTCTTGTATCATGTATGTTATTCCCTCTTTGTTTTGGGAACCCAATGTTAATGAATATGTTTTTATGAGATGAAACCCATTCCTTTACATGGTTTATTTATGTTCATTATTGACATATGTTCTATGTGGAATGCATGATAATGATAATATTATGATGTGACGTACACCCTGAATTATATAGCACAATATGAATGTTTGAATGTGACAGGTGCGCACGGAATTATACAGCGCTCCAATACATTGGGTAATGTGATGAATGTCATGAGTAAATATGAAATTATGTGGAAAAGATTCTATATTTGTACAAAATTATGTGTGTTAGTTAACCACTAAGACATAATGTTTCATTTTTATGCATTACCACACTTGTAGTCTTTTATTTATGCTTCCTCTACTGTTCATGATCTTTTTCCCATGTTATGATTATGCTCATCCGATGCTATATTGTTCTTATCTAACCTATTACTGGGCTTTTAGATCACCCCTTTTGATGTATATCCTCAGGTGGGTACATGTACTAAAGAGAGGTCAAGTTCCAATAAGAAGGTAGAGAAGAAGAAATTAAATAAAAGTTTATGATTGATGATGTAATTGCTATGTACAATCATAGTTTTCCTAAGAAACTAAACGTTTGGATTCTATATTTGTAATAATATTATGTTGTTTATCTTAAAATAATGTAATATTAATTTAAGAAATGTTTGGGTCTCTATTCCAACCTAACACAAATTGTAAAAAAAAATATATAATGTAGAGCCAAAACATTAAAGAAACATGCCCCATGAGGCCGAAAAAAAAAGATCTAGGATCTACTATAGGATAAGAGACACTGCTAAGGTTTTAAAATCATACAGAAAATGTGATCTAGATCAACCTCTCAAGTAACAATCTCTCTAACAAAGATGATGATTGAAATAGGTGTTGTACATGCGTAATGGGGGAGCACCAAAATAGCTCCCTCTCCCAAAAATCCTATCTTTAAATATATGTTGAAGTAACCAATCCCTACGAAGAGAAATAAACTATCCGAAAATTAGTGAAATGAGGGTACAAAACAATAATACTAATGCAACTATGTGGAGATGATTTTTCATCTACAATAGATAAGGGAGGACACATGGATGTCTGATAGAGCCCAGATGGTTCTAGATGATCACGTGAGAGAAAAATATTGCACAAATATTGGGCCATTTGGCAGTAAAGAAAGGTGAAAGAGGTAATTGGCATGGATTTCAAGAAAAATTTGAAGAAATAAATATGCATTCTATTGTCACAAGATAAAGGATAGTCGATGGAAAAAATCACAATGAGGGAGAGTTGAGGATCAGGCCAGTATACAAGGAAACACCCCCATGACCAATGAAATGTGAAACACTAAGCCCTAATAAACAATATTAAATTGAAAATACTAGCATCATCACTTTCCCATATAGACTCCAGTAAATAAATTAAAAATTTTATAATTATAATAAGTTTATTTTTTAATGATAAAAAAAATAGAACCAACATTTTCAATTTTGAAAACTAATTTTCAACAAATCTTAACATTTTCAAAATAAAAATGAAAAAACATACAGAGTATATTATTACAATATATGTGATCTATAATACCAGTTATTTAGGATATATTTTCTTAAACAAAAACACTAGAGTCTACAAAATATTCACCCAGCAAGAATACCACATACCACATGTGGAAAATGGAACATATTCTACTCATACTACTCATCTACTTCCATCATACAAATTAATCATTCTCTTAAATTACAGGACTAAAAATAAAAATTAACACCAGATCTTACCACTAATACCCAAGTCTCCACCAAGGATAAAAATCATCTAAATCATGAAGATACATAAAAACACACAACCATCCCTGGGGAAAAAATACTACGAACTGAAGAACTCCAAAAATCTCAAAAAATAATATCATCAGCAAAAGATAGTAGAAACACGCAATGACTAAAACATGGAATCTGATAGGATAAAGATCTCTACTTAAGACCAAACAAGTTATATTATCCCTAAAAAATCCTCTCTTCTAACCAATTTCCCCTACAAACACAATCAGAGTGGGTCCTAGTATCAAAAAAGAGAGTCTACCAAGAATCTACACCTAATTCTAACTAAAGGGATGATAAGAAAAAAACTTCAGAACATCCATAGTGGATAACCCAGGGCATACATATTAGTCTAGCATGTACGACCCTTATATTCTAAGCAGGGATAATATATTTTAATATTTTCTATCATACAACACTCAAAACACTAATATTTCTTAAATTATTTCATATATTTCCTTTCGTTATTATTATTTTTCATTAGACCCCTAAAATCCTTTAATTTCGTATCAGATTTTGATCAACTAAAATCATCCTTCAAACCTTGTGTTTGAAGTTCTCAGGACCGAACATTTGAATTATCCTCTTCCAGTTTGATCGATTCTCTACCACAAATCATATTATCTTTTAAGGAATTAAAATAATCATCCAGGGAAGTCAACAAGATAATGTCATGAACTTCATCATTTTTTTGACATCTATGTTATCAAAGTAATGAATCATTTTATTAAAACCATAATGATGAATGTGAATACAAGAACTAGGGTTAATCTAAAAAGAATAAATTCACATTTTCTTGTATAAAAGACTAAAAAGATACATATACATATAAAAATGTTTAATTTTAATCTATATATCCTTATTAGTGGTCTAATGCAAGACATCACATAAGTCCTTATCACCCATGGTTAAGAAAAACATACTCTGGGATTTCTCAATAATATTGGGGTCAACCTCTATATAGGTGGTAGATTACTATCTATTTGTTGAAATAGTGACATCATGATTCGTAGGACTTAATAGAGAATTTATGAGTCCATTTTGGGAAAGTAATTCAGTTATTTTAACTCTCTATAAGTTATAATTTTTTTCTATATTAAAAGTATAAACTTCTAGCTTAACATAAGACATGGTCCTCTCGAAATAAAGGCTCTTATATCAATTGTTGGGAGGGGTGGAGGGATTCTTACCCAACATCATAGACCAGAACCAACATAAAAACATAAACTAAAATAAGAAAACTAAAAATGTTTGAAAATTATAAGTAAACAATAAATAAGAGAAAAGGAATAGAAATGAGCATAAAATAATAGGAAATGTGGAAAAGTAAATAACATAAGGGATTTACATACCTCAAATCTCATTGATCTTATATGAACAACAAGAACCCCACCTCTAAATATATTACTATAAAAAGAATGTAGACAAAGAACAAAGAATAGGAAATTAAATAAGAAATGCTTGTGGACCACAAAAGTTATCCGGGGATGGGGATCTCTTCACTCTTGGAGCCAATGGTGAACCCTAGCCTAAGGATGGTAACATATGACCTCGAATTGGATGGAATCTTGCACACCAACCCAACACACAACCTATAATAGAAAATGTAAATACATGGTATAGCGAAGACCTCAAAGAAACATGTTTAGAAGGCCATAAACAAGGTACTATCCAAGATATACTTAAGGAGAAATGAAACTACCAGGGATTTATAATCTTGAAGAGGATGTGGTCCAAAAAAGTATCACAAGTATTAATCTCTCCATTTGCGATGATGACCATAATCTCAAAAATGAAAGAGGTGCACTCAAACTCCTCCCTCTATTGAATGATATTGTCTCTGAATGAAATTTGAAGGAGTCAATTCTATCTAAGAGTAACAAACTAACTACATGTCAAGAAAATTATTCGACACAACAATAATAGCAAGGAAGTGGTGAGGTGATGCAATGTATGGAACAACAAGAGAGGGTGAGAATGTTGAAGGTTGAGGGAGATATACTGGTTCAAGAAGATTAGGGGAGCATAGAATATTTCAAAAATATCATCACACATAATAGTATAGGAATGGGAAAGAGGTAGTGAACATGAATTTTTGAGAAATCAGAAAGCAAATAATCCATATTCTAGAGCCTCACAATAAAGGATTTTTTATAGGTAGAAGCACACTAATAAATATTTTAGGATCAAGACATCAAACAAGGCCATGCCCCCATGGCCAATGATAGCTGAAACATAGATAACCAACAAGAATGGCCACATAGAAAATCCATATAACACTACAAGACCACATAGAGTCCCACAGATAATATATTATTTTCATAATAATAATTCAAAAAAAATTCAAGAAAAAAGTAATAAATTTTAAATTTTTAAAACCAATACTCAAAACTAAGTAATCCCCATAGAATGAAAAAATTATAAAAGGATATTTTTATAGAATTCATGGAATGATTCTAGTTAATTAACTAGAGGAATTCTAATGTCTATAAATAATTTAATTATATGGAAAATCAATAACTAAAATACATAAAAGGTCTTGAAGAATTATTTTCAAAATATACAGGTTTTGGGAAGAGTTTCTTTAAAAAAAGGCATTATTAGAAGAACTAGAATTGAATAATGTTGATTCTGCCTAAAACGTGTTCAGAAACTATATAGATTTTATTTAGTTAGTGAAGATATATAATCACATGTAGGGAAACCCATGGTTGTGGGGCTTCTATTGATTCATGATTTTGGATTAGATAATAATTTGGAGATACTATATGGAATTTTTTAGTGAGAAGATGGGAGGAGGATTCTTTGAAGTAAATCTGGGAGAAATATTTCATTGTGTTTCTACTTTATTCGATAGGCAACCTCATTCTAGTGAAAGAATTTGGAAAGATAATAGTCAAGAGTAGTGAGTGGAGTTAGAGATTGTGGCCTATTTAGCCTTATATGGCTAAACAGATTGTGATGATGAGTTAATAAAGAATTAAGGTGACATATTCAGAGTCAAATTTATATTTTACTTCTTCCATATAATTTCTTCATTGATTTTATCTCATTAATGGTGCTTCTGATAATATTTTTGGATGATATGATCCTATAGTTATAATATATTGAGTTCTTAATTATTTGATACGTGCAGTTTCTTGGATTAAATCATTAGACGTTTTGTGACTTCTTTCTTAAAATTGAATCATGAATTGTGGTATTAACTTCACAATCTAGGTTTTAAATTAATAGAACAATGAGTTTTATTATATCTTTTTATCTTTTGGTTATTGGATTATTTGATCAATTTATTTAAAATAATTTGGCACACACACACACGCTAAGGACTTAGTGTGATCACTTATAACAGAATTAGGTGCACATCTTAGGGTTATAATTTATACATTGAAGGATTATAAGTACGAAAAACAATTTTTATAATGAATAAGATATAAAACCATTGGTTGAATCTAGTTTGTAACACTTAGGTATCTATTGTTCACACATTTTCATTTTCCCCACTTATTTTTAGTATTTTTCATATTTTTCATACAAAATCCCCACTCAACATCAGAAAATGAAAATAATTTAAAAAAGTGATAATTGTGACTAAATTAAAAATCTCTATGTCTGACAGCATTAAGAATTTATATATTGAATTTTGTAGGAGATAAAATTTTGAAGAAAGAGACACATGTTAAATCCATACTTTCTGCTACGTTATTCAAGAAAGTTTCATGCCATCTTTAAACTACCTTTAAAATAATTAGAGTTGTTGAAATATAGTATTTTCATATTTTATTTTGTGAAAATGATGTATAGGTATTCTTGGGAGAGTTTATTAAATCAATGACTCTCTTCTTTCTTTATTTCAAAAATCACAATACACTTCATATGAAAATGATCTAACTTAAGATTCTGTTTAATTAAATTTAAGTTCATATATTTCTACATAATGACTTTTTTTGTAAAATGAAATAATAGAACTATGAATAAATTCATGAATATCTAGTGATGTGAAGTTTCAGTATCATATTACTTACATTTTATTTATAAACATTGTACTGGGGTTGATATAGCTCATTGGTAGATGCAAAAACATGTTGAGTTCTTCTGAAGATGGTAAATTTTCTACCATTTTAGTTTCATATGATCATATTGTTTTGCAGAATTTGACCATTGGATATTTTTTATCATTTCCTACAAATAAAGTTACTCCTTATGCATTAGAAGTAAGAATTTTATAAGAATTGATTATTCTAAAAAAATTTAATTGCAGATTTTAAATTTCTTATTTCTTAATAGCATAAAGAATGTAATTTTACTTGCTGATTATCTCTACATACAGGTACCATTTTGTGAGTCTCATATTATAAAGATCATAGTATTTACTTTTAAATTATTTTATAAAAATCTTATATGATTGAGGCATTATGGGGATAAAATGACTGAATATATGACCTTGTGATTAAGTACTTCTATGTCAAGGATAATAATGTCTAGGCACATATAATACATGGAAGTGAGTTTCTACCAACAAGTATAGTCGATGTATTTTTTGGATAGGAATAAAAAAATTAAAATTGATATAAAATTAGGAATACCTTACAACACGTTAAAATTTATCAGTACATCAGATCAAGTCTACAGATCGACATTTCACATTGTTTTATAAGTAATTTTTTTGAAAAACATTATTTTAAATGCGTTTCTATTTTTCTAACCAATACATCGTGTTTTTTTACTAAATTAAAGTATTATTATTTTATAAATTTATGTTATGAAAATTCCTTGTTTTTTTCATTGGTTTATTTATTTTATGGCTCCACTATTTTAACCCTTTCATTAGTAGTGTAAAATTCCGACCACTCTATTCTAGTTGTTCTAAAAATATTTTTATATATTTTATAATATTTTAACATTGATATATTACATAAACAATATTTTGAAAATTATTTTAATATTTTATCTCATTAGTATTTTTAAAAACTCATAAACATAATAGTTGATGTGGATGAAAAATGTTTGTTTTTTTAAACTACATTTCCCCTTCTGTTGTATTTTATTTTCCGTCACATCCTAGAACAATATCTAGTATCAAAGAATATCTCTAACCTAATTTTTATATAATATTACTTTAGTTTTAATTTTTTTTAGTTTATTATAATTTTAAATTATTTTCCTTACACTAGCAACGTTGTTAGAGAAAAGATATTTTGGGATGTAAGGTGTACCAGTTGGAACATTTAAATATTGAAATCTGACTAGACCACCTTGTTTATAGGGCATGTTATGATTAATATAAGGATCATATGAAATACTATATCATTAATACCAATGTTGCAAATTTTATCATCCAAATTGGAAATTATAATATTCAGTAGAAGGTTGTCATTCGATTTTCTCATGAAGAAAAACATTATTACGAGGTAATACATACAGTTCATAATACATTACATTGTTCTGTGACCTAAAAAATCTGTCACCACAAATTAGTATTGGAAGAGGAAAAATTAATATATAATAAGATAGTAATAACACATTTTTTAACATCTAATGTTTTATAAACTCATAAATATATGTTTATTGACAACTGTCAATATTTTTATTTTCTTCTCAGAAAAGTGTAACAAAAATGCATCAACTACTTATGAAAATATTAACAAGTTTATAATATGTTGGTGAAAAGGATATATATTAAGATAAAATCATTGAAAATATTATTTATATTATCCCAAAATAACCGGAGTCTGTGAGGAAAACAATTGATAATAACAGAAACATAAAAAATTGAAGTCTAGAAGAGATAATTAGAAAATTAAAGTAATATAAGATAAGGGTAAAATGACATTCTTAAAAAGTGAAAAGGAGAATGGAGTATCCTTTACAAATACTTTTGGTAATCATAATTCAATTACTTTTAATGTTTTTATTAATAATTCTAAATCTCTTGTTTCAAAGTGAAAATGTAAGAATTTAGATGCAAGTGATTCATAAGACAAAAAACATGGAATCTCTCAAACTAAAAAAATAATGAATAATCGTGATAAAATTAAAACATCTAAAATGTTCATTAGAAAGACAATAAATGAAATAAAAGAATAAATATGGGAAATACAAGAACGATTATTTAGAATTTATATTCTATGAATGTAATAAAGAATGTCATATCAGACCTAATTTTCATAAGATAGAGAAGAAATATAAAAATCTAAGAACATATTCTAAAGAAAAATTAATGATGAGCTTAAAAGATTTGTATAATTGGAGGGATAGTGAATGTGAAACAATTTAATATAGTTAATCTAAATAAAGAGGAATGGAATGATAGAAAATAGTTTGTTTCTATTGAAATATTCTATGTAATAAAAAATGATCCCAAAAAAAGGTAATGAGTCCTTAAAATATATGATCCTTGATTAGAAATTTACTTATTGTATAGAAGGTGATTGCTCAAATTATTTATAACATGATAAACATGATCCATCAAAATTAGGTGACGTTAATTTATTGGATGATGAAGAAACATTCCCTTCAATAGCTGAAATAACTAGATATGTAACTCTTGGGAATCATGGAAAAAATTGAAAAATACATATGATTTTGTTGAATAATAATTTATTAAATCTAATAAAAAAATAAATATTAACTACCTAAATTTCAAAAATTTGAACTAAATTAGATTAAAAATATATTTTTTATATGAATACTATTTAATGTAATTTCTTTGGTTAGAATTTATATAATCCAAAATCCAATGAACATAATCAGAATTTGGTAGCTTAACTTAAATCTAAATCTATTTATTTAATGAAAGTTTTTCTTAATTTTAATCCTCAAAAATGAAATTTTGGTAAAAAGTATAAAAAAAATAAGACCCTATAGAAATTCAATTGGAATTATTTTTTTTCTTATTATAAACCTTTTTTCAATTAAAACATTTTTTAGCTAAAATTAAAATTTTTTGTACAAATGTCCAAACAGAGTTCACCAAAGTAAATATTTTTCTTTTAATAATGTTCAATATTTTGTCTTTCACATTGATTTTATTTCATAATAACTAACACCTATACAAAACAAGATGGTTGACAAAATCCAGGGTCTTAAAATTTTATTTGCTAACACAATTGTACCCAATCATGTGTGGGTACTAATATGTAATTTTATCTGGTTAAAGAAATGTTATTGAGTACTAAATTAGAAAAAAATGGTACATGGAAAAGAGTAATTATCACCATATGAATAGATAAAATATAAACTTCTAAAATTTCAATAAACCGTGGGGAGGAAAAGTTACTTTTGGCGACAATACACATATGGAATCATTGAAATCAGTGATATTTATTTCCTTGAAAATATATTATATAAATTTTTTATTTGTTTTATGAATTAAGAAAAAACATATCAAAATAAGTTATTTATGAGATGATAGATATCTTTTTGACTTTAGGAGTAAAAAATTTATTGTTCAACGATCAGATCGTAATTTCATTTTATAATTAGTAAGGAATAAAAATATTTACTATAACGACCCAAAATTTTATCAATGTGAATTCCATTCTTATAATTATGTAATATATTGTAAACCACATTAAACAAAATTATTAACACAATACATACTTTTTAAAATATGAATAAATAAGTATGAAAAATTTCTTGAAGTTAAGGAATCTTTAACAATGGAATAGTAACTTAACCATTGGAATAGTAATGTGACTATTAAGAAAAGTAAATCGCGTAATATTATAGTAACATCATTTATGAATGTATAAATAACTTTTATGAATCTTATAAATGATAATATTATACAATTGTATCATAGTATATGTAATTAAATATTGTAAAAATTATAAATTAAGTGTTGATTTGTATAAAACAAAATGTTTATATTTAATATTATAATTAATATAAATATTTAAAATTAATTTAATTTTCATAAAATATATTTATAAACTAATTTTTTTATGAATATAATATAATTTTATGAGACCTTAATTAATTATTCAACATGTTATAAAATCACTTATAATTATAAAATCTGTATTTTCCAAGAAAATGGTGATTTTAATTTAGTATTAAATGTATCAGTATTATAAAATTATTTTCACGAAATTGAGTTCATTTTGGAATTATCCACATAAAAAATGGTTATATTGGGTTTTTGATATTTTTCAAAAATACTATATTGTTTTGTGAATAGTAAAATACGGTAAATTACAGTATATATAAATTTAAAGTTAAATACATTATTCATTGAGTCATCTCTATTTCAAGAACCATAATCTCAAACTATACTTACCTCTTTCAATATATTTAGTGACAATGTTAAAAATATTCATAGTCTTGTGCCAAATAATAAACTAATGAACAATATTTTGAGATAATATCCCTCTCCTCCCCTATAAATACCTACCCTCGCCACCTATTCTCCTCACATATTACATGATTTTAGATATGTTAAAATTATTCCCAATACACTTACCAATATCCAACCCCATTTCTAGGATCCCATGGTCTCATCAAAATACAAAACCTTGTTCCCTAAGTGTGTTATCAAGGAGGAAAAATTCAAGAGGTAAAACACCTCTTTCGTTTTCTTTTATTATCTTTTCAATTTCATTTCATTTCATATCGTCTCCTCACATACACTTAACCAAGTTGCATAATAAATCTAATATATTATATATATTTTAATTTTATTATGTTAATGGGTTCATTAATCGTAAAATCTCTTTCATTTTCCATTTATTATAAAAATAAAAATATATTTTGTGGTATGTCGATTTACTACCACCATGGACGATGCATTTTCATTCTTCAGTACCGCCTTCAAGGCTGGTAATAATACAATTATAATGGTTGATAAATATTTTAAAATATATTTTATAACCTTTTTTATGTTATGTAAGTGACATATATACGTAATACTAAATGATGATACAAAACAAGTACATTATGATTGAATGCTACAAAATTAAAACAAAACGATTATCATTAACATTTTATCTAATGTTTCATCCACATACCATACAAACAAATGATACATAATTTGATTTAATCTATTTAATTTTCATTAATTAAATATAATTTCAATTGTAGATAACTGTTCCAATTTTACATGAACTTCAATGTTCATATACATGCAAACGGATCATGAGAACCAATAAAAAAAACACTATCGAAAGATGAAATTAATTTATTTAACTCATCAAAAAGACCATAAATGAACTTAATAAAAATATAATGAATCAAATTCATGTATAAAAGGTTATGGAATTATTAATTACTTTTATTTTATTATCTAGTATATTAAAGTAAATAAATCATTGATACATAAGGTAAGGGGATTCTTGAACCCAACCCTGTTTCTTAAGGTTTTCCCTATTTCACACCTTTTAAGTATGTATATTCCATAAATTTTCCTAGAATATCATTTACTTTTTCTTCCCTTAACTTTTATGGGATATAAATCATTCCAATATGATTTTATGACAAATGAATATATATTTTTAAAATAACTCATCTTTATAAAAACACGCATTTTATTTCCCTTGAGATTGATTATTCTTCACTAATGACTGAAGATTATTACACCCAGAATTGTGTTCTATTTTTCTTTTAGGATCCATAAGGTTTATTCCTAAAATTAATCTTTATGAAATTTTCATGAAACCCATTTCATTTCTAGGTGATATTTTATGTCTAGGATTGATATATGTTCCATGTGGTATGTATGATTAATTAAATGTTATGATGTGATGGGCACACATGGAATTATATAAATCTACAATGTGTTGGGTAATATGATATATCTCATGATAAAATGGTAAATATGTGTTAACATTATTATAGATTTGGTCAAAACTATGTTTGATATTTTATTACTAAGACATGATGTTTCATTTTTTTCATTTCCACATTATATGCCTTGATCTAATGTTACTATCAAGATTATTATTTTATTATGAGGATGATTATAGCCCCACATGATTCATGTATATTATTAATCCTCTTAATATGATTTTAGATCCACCATTATTTTTTGTATATCTTCAGGTGAATAGTTTTACTAAGGAGAACATGAAGGACAACAATAAGATTGAGAAGAATTAATTAAATAAATGTTTATGTTTTATTATGTAAAAGTTATATATGTTCCTAATTTTCCAAGAACACTAAACCTTTGGATCCTATTTTTGTAACACAATTCTATTGTTTATATTTAAAATAATGTAATGGTTATGTAACCAAATATAGGGTCCTTATATTTACACAATCGATGTAGAATAGATATTTATTTAAAATTATCCATTATTATGTGTAGCCAAATAAAAATATTGGTTATGGAATAGTATCCTAGGATACTATTGATTCCAGAAATTAACTAAACATTCTAGAAAAAGAGATGTTAGGGATCTACCAGAACATAAATGTAATTATACCAGATTATGTGATCCATGTAAAATTTTTAAGAATTAAAAGTCACGTTTTAAATCATAAATTAGTGTCTATACTATAAAATAAGTGTCATTTATGCACAGGGATATATTATGTCTTAAAAAAATGGAATTATTGAAGGGAAATATTATTTATATTCTTTAGTTAATGATTACACTATATTTTCTTTGGTTTATTTTCTCACTTAAAAATATGAGGCTTTTATTGATTTTAAGTTTTTTCACTATTCTGCTAAAAATGAGAAATAAAAAATTTTCATAACTATCCAAGATGATAATGATGGTGATTTTTTAACTCATATTTTGTAAAAAATTATAATAAAAGGGTGTTAATCGCATCATTTCAACACCAAAACACTAAAAAATTATATAGTTTAATAAAAAAATAAAATTATTCAAGAAATTATTTTATTTTCCATAAATGAGTGTTGTAACTCTATATTTTTAAGGTATAAGGCTCTGAGTATTTCTTGTAATTCCATAAATTGATTTTTTCTTAGATATCTTCTAAAAAAATCTGTAGGAGTTTTAGAATAGATGAAATCCAAAAAAATCTTAATTTATTGTTTTGGATATAAAGTATTCATCTTGAATATATAAGATAATTTATATAAATTTTATTTTAAAACCAAAGAGGTAATTTTTATGGGTTATTTTATAAATAGTAAGGCTTATAGATTTTTCAATAAAGTAACTAATGTTATTGAGGGAACAGTTTCTATAATGTTTGATGAATCCTCTTCTTATTTTTATAACCATTGAAATTTCAAAATACATATGTTATTTTAAAAATCATTATATTTCATTATCAAAATATAATCTAAAACTACCAATTGTAAATAGTTCGAACATAATACCATAATATATTATATATTTAAAAGATTCTTTAGCAGAATATGTACATATGATAGTTAAAGGTCATATTTCTGTATTACCAAAAAATCAATTGATCTTAAAGAATCATCCTTCAGATAGTATTATTGGATATGTAATTCAACATGTTAAAATGAGATGTTCATTGAGAAATCATTATGAGCATCAAGATTTCATATATCATTTCAAACCTAAAATAAATAGATCATGTTTTAAGAGATGAAATTTAGACAAGGTCTATATAAGAAGAGCCCAATCGGTTTAAACATAACCAAGCATTGACCTTACTTTAACATCGTAATGATATAATAGTAATTTGAGTAAAATGAGTTTTTAGAAACAAAAGTGATGAAAATGTAATTATTATTATAAATAGAGAAACACATAATTATAAAGTCTATTTATAAAAAGATGACATAGAACACAATTCATCTTTTTCAACTGTAGCTTGATTAAAATCTATCATAATATTTTTAGCATTTGCAGCTCAGGTGAATTTTACGTTATATAAATTGGATGTGAAAAGTTATTTCATTAATGGATATGTTAAAGAATAATTTTATGTTGAAAAACGTCATGGTTTTTAAGATACTAAATTTCTAGACAAATAATTTAAACATTGTAAGCCTCTCTATGGATGTAATCAAGACCTAAGAGCTTTTTGAAAGTATTACCAGATATTTTCTGCAAAATGATTCTTTTAAATAGAGTGATGAACAAAGTATTTTTATAATGAAGTGATTAAAAAAACAATTATTATTCAAATTTTTATTGATGAAATTATTTTTCATTTAACTCAAAAACACTTTCTATTAATTTTTGTGAACATATGAAAAATGAGTTTGAAATCAAAATGATGGGGGGGAATTAATTTTTCCTCAGTTTATACATTTTTAAAAAACGAGAAGGTAGTATTTTAACAGAAAATAAATATATTAATGATTTAATCAAATGTTTAGTAATTGGCAGTGAACTAGAAATAAGAACTCATTTTGAAACATCTATCATACATTATCTAGATTAAACTATAAAATCGATAGATTAATAACTTTATAGAAGTATAATCATGAGTTTTCTATATCTTACTACAAGTCAACCAATCATAAATTTTTAGTATATTTATTTGTGGGATTACAATATAACCCAAAATAATATCATCTAAATGTGGTAAAACACATTTTAGTATAAATTAATGGTTCTTCCAAAATTGGATTATTTTATTCTTGTAAAAATGATTTAGTTTTAAAAATTTACTTAAGTGATGATTTTAGGGGGCATAGGTTTCATTGAAAATATACTTCTAGAATATTTCATTTCATAGTAGAATAATTTTTTTTAGACAATAAGAAACATACTATACCACTTATACTATAGAAAAAGATTATATAGAAACTGAAAATTGTTGTGCTCAGGTGTTGTAGGTGCAACACATACTCATAGATTTTGGTTTTAGTATCACTCAAACAACAATTATTTATGAAAATACTAGTGAAATTTCTTC
This sequence comes from Viscum album, assembly GCA_963277665.1. NCBI lineage: Eukaryota > Viridiplantae > Streptophyta > Magnoliopsida > Santalales > Viscaceae > Viscum > Viscum album. The sequence continues at coordinate 1,323,794,206 of OY728138.1, forward strand.
TTCTTGAAACCCAACACAAAAATCATAATAAAATTACATATAAGTAGGAAACCATTTCCTAAGGGACCAAACACCAAAAGGAGATATTTTTCATGAATTTATCATAATATAATATCAGATTGCTGATATTTTAAAATATTATATTACTTATAATATATTTAAATTCATTAAATAAAAGTTGGGAATGATCGAACATAACTAATATTCAATCCCCTTATTATTACATATATCTTCTTACATTAAAACGTCTCTAGAAATTAAGTGGAAATTTATTTAAAATGGATATAAATTTGAAATTTATATGTTTTTAAAACATAATTTTTTCAAAATTCATCTATTTTTGAAAACTTTTCTGAATTTTAGAACTTTTCTAGTTTGTCAAAATGATTCTAAATTTCAAAACATTTCTGAACATCAAAAAATTATCTGAATTTCAAAAAAATTATGAATTTAAAAACATTTATATATTTTTATATTGATTTTGATTTTCATGTTTATCTAATATTAAAATATACTAAATTCTGAAAATATAACTAATTTTCTAAAACAATTTTAACAATTTTTTTAATGTTAAATATTTTCAATTTCTGTTAATGTTTTCGTAGATCATCAATGAGAGAGGAAGAGTATCCATTATTTCTAGAAGTTTACTTCATAACGATTTAATAATTTTAAAATTAATATTTAATTTTCTGTTTCTCTTATTTTTTAATATTTTTTAGAGATATTTTATTCGAATAAAATTTTTTAATTGACTATTATTTGGGTAGTTGTTATTACTCTTCAAAAATATGACCTTTTCTTTTCTATTTAATGAATTATGAAATTTCATTCATAAAAGAATCTACATCAAATATTTTTTGGCCTTTTATTTTCTAAGAAATCTTTAAGAACCACTTGTACCTTAAATCAATTACTTTTGGAAAATAAAAATTAAAAAAAACAATATAAGGACTAAAATCTCCAAGATATTTCGTGTCCATTTTATCTGCCCTTTCGCTTCTCCTAAAATTCTTCTCATCAGAATTATATTTCTAAAATTTTTTATAAGAAGATCAAAATTAAATCAGACCTAGGATTTGGTTCATCAATGATCATTAGAAAAGATGGTGTTGTTTAATGTTTGATAATATAGAATTATATATTTTATTATGTGGTGATTATTGATATGCTTCAAAAGACATGTGGAGAAAGTGAAGTTCAACATGAACTCACATTTTAAGAATATATTGTTAGAAAGGAAAAAATGTTGGAAATGTAATTAAAATAGATAAATTAAATTATATCAACCATACTAAAAGGATTTTTCTTGAAGATATAAAGAGATGAAAATGTTCTAAAAAGGTAACCAAAACATCAGATCAGATAATTCTCAAACTGAATTAAAATTTTGATTTCTGATTATATTTTCTCTATCTATTTTATCTTCCATATGTCTTTTTTAATTCAAAAATATGGATAAATTTATGAAATTTTATAATTATTTTTTTTATTTGCTTATATCTTCATTCTATTGTTTTAATTGTTTATACTCCAAAACTATTGTTTTAATTTTTATCTTTCAGATCTATGATTATTTCAAAATGAGAGAAATTATAAATTATTGTTATTATTTGATTATTCTAAGTTAACATTTATTAAAAAAGGTATTTTATTGGGTGGATTAGTTTTTTTCATGAATAATTTTTTTAAAATATTTATATAAAAATGCAGATTCATTTCATATAATGTATGAAATAAGAATATTTCATTTTAATTTAATTTCATCTCTTTAAATTTTTATTCTTGTCTTGTGTTTTCAAAAATTCTAGAGATTGTTGGTGATTTTATTAAACCAATTATTAACTTATTTAATTATTTTTGAAATCAATATACACTTCATATGAAAATTATTTGACTTAAGTTTTTATTTATGTTCTTATGTTTTTTGCAGAATGAAATTTCGATAAAAAGAAATTACAGAACTCTAAAAAGATCTAAAAAATTTGGTGATCTGAAGTTCCAATATTAGATTACTTTCATCATAATTATAAGTGTTGTATCAATGTTTATTTCACTCATAGGTAGATAAAGAAATATATTGAGTTCATTTTAAAATGTAAAATTTTCCATTTCTGTAGTTATTAAACTACTCCAGATTTTTGTAGAATTTTACCATTGGAGTTTTTGACAACCTTACATTAAAATGAAACCACAAATTTAGAATAAAAAGTATTAATATTATTATAACCAATAATTTAGAAGGTTTATATTCATTTTTAATCATTTTAATTTACATTTGCATAAGAACACCCCAGATTAGTTTAATTTTTCATTATGATTATTTCTAATAAGATATACCATTATATAATGTTTTTTGAAATATCACTATATATTTTTGTAATACTTTTCTGACAATCCTATATTTTCTAAGGCTTCTAGGGATAAGAAGATATAAAAATTGATCATCTGATCCAGGGATTCTGTGTCTAGGAAAACAGTGCTTCGGTACTTTTAGTAGTGAGAAGTGAATTTCTACCAACAAGTATAGTTGAGGGATTCCATGGATAGAAATATATAAACCTTTTGATAGGTATAAAATCTGGTATACCTTGGGATAGGTATGAAATCTTGGATACCTTAGATTAGGTCTAAATATCTTCCTTTAACTTTGGTTTTAAAGTGAATATTTAACCAATATCATTTCAAAGGTGTATTTTCATTACTAACCACTACTCAATATTTTTTTATCAATAATTAGTTGAATTATTTTCTAAATGTTAGTTAAGTAAATTCCAACTTCAATTTCTATAATTTAGTTAGTGTAAGGTTCTTCTACATTAACTCTTCCCTCTGAATTTTAAAATCGAGATCAATTTTTTCTTCTATAGAGTGTATTTTAATATGATATATATTACCATAACTCTGATCATTGGATTAATCATTATTTTGAAAATAAGATACATATTAGATGTCATTATTGGTTTGAATACCCAAAAAAATAATTATTGAATTGGATGGAAATTTTATGTTTTTTATATACTATAATTCACCCCCTCTTATATTTTATTTACCATCAAACACTGTACCAATAGTGATGAAAAAAAAACATTTATTCCAATATATAGAAATATCTATCAGTGTCATTTATTGAAATAAATTTTATATTTTTATCATTATATGATATTTGTCTATATTTGTTTAGCAACATTTCATGAATTTAGTTAATAGTTGGTCATTAAAGACTATGACAATGAATAAAATTTAGGTTATATTCAATTAACCGTACATGAGCATGTAATATTTTGAGGTGGTTGTCTATGTTTGAGAAATATAATAAATCTCTTGAATGTAGTCTTCAAAAAAAGGTATAAGTATTAGTGATTTAAAATTCATATATTGGGTGGAATATTCACATCATATGTGGGGAATGGATTTGTTGTTTGTAGTTTCCCTAATATTTTTATATTTTATTTAAATGGGATGCATTATAAAGAAATTTGGATTGATCCTCTTAAAATTTTTTTTTCTTAGTGTTAGGTATGCATTTGTTGGTTAGTGGATAGTTAGAATAATCTTAGAGGAGATGGTATTTGAACATGTAGATCCTTGAGTAATCTCGTAAAATCAATTTTAACATCATAATTTATCTTTTATCATATAATATTAGTTTTTTGGACATATCATTCAATATTGATGTTAGAAACTCTAGAAAAAATATTTTCTTATGATGATAGGGTCGCCAAAGATATGATATTTTCCCTTCCAATAGTTGTTGGCATCACGGTTTTTATGAAGTATTTTTTGTAGTAAATTATGTTGGTAATTTATTTATTATATTTACTAAGATGTGTGATAACTGGATTATAAATGAAATCTTTTACTTGAAACAAAATGTGAAAAAATATTTGATAATACATCACTTCTTCATCTTGATCGTCACATCTTTGAATTTATGGAATTTTTTCAGTTTTGATTTTTTGTTCGAAAACAATAAAAATTAACATGCACCCCACAAAATTTTTTATTTTGAATTATCTAGACATTGGTTTTATCTAGGTCGTTCTAGTATTATATATGATCCTTTCACGTGATCCTATTTTGATGGGATATATTCAGTAGGTCAAGGTCAAAGCCCTTTCAATCTATTGATCGATTTTAACCACAATATCTATAGGTTGTCCCCGACCCTTCTGAGATCATTGTCATTAATGAAAAAGGTTGGTTGATGTTTTGGGAAATATAATTTGGGTAAAATAGTATATTTTATATATTCTTCTGACGTATTCATTTTGATTTTAGTTTTTCATGAATTTTTTATTCTATCATATTAGATATCTATGTAGAATTTGTTAATTCAATTTCTTAGGAATTGATTTATTTTTTCCTAGCACAAATTATTTTTTATATATGGTAATTTGATTATTACGGTTAGATAGTATTCAACTGATAGACTATTTATTTTTAGTTTATGAAATTACATGTTTGTAATAAAAAAATATTGGATAATCTAAAAACTTTTATTAGGAAGTTCTTATTTAAATTATTTTATAGTAATTGGTGTCTTTTTCAGATATATTTGGAACGTAAATCATATTAGGTTTTCTAAGATATATTTTTAACCATTGACAAAAAATAGAGAAAACTTTTCTCTAACTATTAATGTGGGGGAGTATTTAAAGGTTGTTCTATGAAAATTCCATGTTATATAAAGTATTTGTATTCAAATCTTGTGTCATGACCCCCTCCACTAGTACCCCTCCTCGGCCAGCAAAGAAGAGAGAGAATGGTCCCTGAGGCCCACATCTAATATACCCCTGGTTGGATACTATGACTGAGGGTATAAAACATACAATGGAAGGAATTGTCTATATATACGATGTCACAGATGAGAGATAAGATGAAAACCACTGATCAACACCATATAATATTAATATAAATTAACCATCATCTCAAAATTTATGTTAAGTGGTGAAAATAAAAACTCAAACAAAATCATTACCATGAAAAATACTAAGGTGACATGTCCAAACCCTAAGCCATCCTCTCGAGGAATCACCACTAACTAAGACATCATACCATTAAATCACAACCAATTGAGTTATTGTCTCTATAAATCACCACCAACTCAATTGTCATCTCTGTGTATTGGAACCAACTAAGCCATAATAACTACATACATAGAGAGAGTGGGTAAAAAACATAGAACCTACTAAACTTTTTGGGAATCAACATGAAATGATCAACATAGGTGGGGTATATTTATAAATCTTATATAAAAAAATAATATTTATATTATCACAAAATATTTAGCTTAAGAGCCATATAAATATATATTATCATAACCCACAATGCTTCTACATCACCTCACGACATCCACCACCAAAAAATTCCTCAAAAAAATTAATCTGATTACATTAAACTACTACACATATCCTCTAATTCCAATATTAACTTATAAACTCAAAAAAAATTCATATTCTATAATCTACCCACCATGTTTTATTTATTAACCTTTCAACACCAAATATAATTAAAAAATACTATTAATAACACCCCGTGTTTATGTTTCTATATTTAAAATTTTATTAAAACCTATTTATCTATTTTAAATTCATTAATAAATTACAATATATTTAATTCCAACTCATATTTATATAATTTCATACTATGTCATTACAATTTCACCATTAGAAACCTTATCCCACAACTATCAGGAAACTACATCACATTCCTCAACAATATAGCCCATCTATCATACAGTATGAATAGAATATGTCACTCTAAGTTCATCACATCAAGTCAACTATCACACCCCCATAACCTTCCACCATCCATCTGAATCCATCCCTTAAAATAACCCATGAAAATCCAACTGTAGCCCCACTTCCATAACATATTCTACATTTGAACTAGTCACCACCATCACTGTGAAACCCCATAAATAAACAAAAAAATTAATGGATAATTTAGAAATCAAATAGACAGAGATATAATTATATTTATCCTCCTCTAAATACTACAACATCAATTATAATATGTATTCCATAACATTACATCATCTCATTCTTGCGTGATTTCACCAAATTTCATAATTTACAGACAATTGGTTCATTACAATTTTTATGTGAATTTCATTTTATGAATGGTGAGTTTAAAAAATCAATCATACAAAGGGTTATAAATTTACAATAACCACGTAGTCCACAAGGCTCAACAATAATCGTGGTTTTCAACAATAGTTTAAAATAATTATAATCTCATAAGTAATATAAAAAATGAAAGTAAACACAATTAAATTAACTATTCCCTATCAATTTCATTAGTTTTTGTTGGTAATATTATTCAGTCCATCCTTGCCACCCATCCAAAGGAAAAAATCATGCTAATATCATAGATGCACTAACAAAGAGATAACAAGGATCCCTGATATCAATTAAAATATTTTTTTATTAGTTTTGATAGAACAAAACAATGAATGTAGAACACTAATAAAACCCCTAAAAATAACCCCACCCAATTAATCTAAAACTAAACTATCCCCATAAATATCCCTCAATAAGATCACTTGGATCAAACATCTCCCAAACCATATCATCACTGGATTGAATAATAATGGGAAAACTAGAGTTAAATAAATGGATCTCACCAATAAGAAATACCAAGGATAAATTTAAATAAGGGCTTTAAATGGTTCCAAAAATCACCTTTAAGCCTCCTGAAGGTAAGGGTAAACAAGGTAATAATGATGGAAAATATAGGGGATCCAAAAGATATACTATGTCTAGAAAACATGGGGGGACCATTTCAGAATATACTCAACACTGAGAGTTGGGGGTGAATTAGTATTGGAGAATTTTTTAAAAATTAGGACGTTTTATCCCTTTAAACATTATACATGTTAATATATTTTCCTAATATTTTCTTTTCCATATAGTATGAAACTATATGAAAGAAAGTAAAAGAAAGAACATGATATTTTTACAAGGTTCACTATGCAATAAGAGTTCATAGTTCTGGATGCATATGTTAAAGACCAATACATGAATTTACAACTATAATGTAATCTAAAATAATGTGGATTGTCTAGAAAATAATCCATATCCTAAGTGTGGTCACGTACACATTAGAAGTGGGAATTGAGGTAATCCCGAACCCCTAGGATGATGATGAACTGGTCCAACTTGTATCACATCACATATTATTTATAATACCAATGAACGTAGTCTCCACCGTATTATTAAGATACATTTGAACACCAATAATGTATACTACAAGATTTTTTTTTGTATTTTGGAGTGCTACCTTGTTCTTCTCTTCATTTTGTTTCCTAAAATTTCATGCAAAATAATAGATAAGAAACTCACCTTATTCTTTTTCATTATTTTAAAATAATTCCCTTTGATCATCTGTTTGATCATATTTGTATGATGTGGATTCATCTGGTGATAATTTGACCAACCCTTATTCTATAACTTTTTTTATCCTATCACCAATAAATTGAAAAAATATATCCACTATCTATAATATCCCTTCCTCTTATTCATTATCTTATAGTTCCACTAATTAGTCTAGTTCCATCAACATAGTCTGGTGCATGTATGCCTAATAACTTATTCTACCTCTTTTCCTATTTCTATATTACTCCATCCAATTATTTCTCTTCATCTGTTACCCCTAATTTATATGGTACATCTTCCTTAAAAACATCAAACCAAATAATAATTACTCCCATGCATCATGAATGAAACATTATTATGGCTGTTCAATTATTCCACATACCTCACAACTACATGACTATCAATCTCATCACAAATTCAAAATGTATAAGCACCCCCTTACATTGACTGTTTTTCTCTAAAAATTCACGGTGAGGTGAAAAAATCAAATTCAAACCTCCCGCTAATGTTTTTAGACACTTACTCAAAACTACTTCATTTGAACATCTTTAATCGTCATAAAATATTCAATTCTACTAGTATTCATATGAAAATTCCTTAGATATCCAAATCAATGAATTTTATATGTCCTCATAAAATCATGGTGAGTATCACAGACTTGCTTAATGATTATAGAAATACATATCTTTTAGTTCACGATCTCACCAATTAATGACTTTACAAAAAAATCCTAAATTCATTCCATCATCCCATATGATATAACTTTTTAGCATGCCCCCTATCTGATGAATCTTAATTTAATTTTCCTTGATCACATTAAAAGAAAATATCAAAATAAATCACAAGATACTTCCTATAAAGGATTAAATTCTTTACAATCCTTTCATATAATAAATTATTTGTTACGATGAATCTTTTTTATAATCCCTATGAAATTATTTTTAGCATTCTTTAATTTATATTTTCGTCCATATTATAGGTTCTTAGTCGTTTTTTAGTTTTCCTCTATATGATGAACCCTCAAATATCTAATCTGATCCTTCTATTCGACAAATTAATAGAACTATTTTATATGTCTTTATAATACTCAACCCAATGTAATAGTGTCGCTTAGTCTGATGACATCATTTGGAAAAAACTTCTCGATGTGACTGTTTGATAACATATAATTAATGATATTATATAAGAAACTTTAATATGATAAGTGTCGCTCAAAGAAATCTATGTAACGAATTCATACAAAAACATCAATATGATCAAACTGATCAGAAAAATCTAAACCTTATTTCCAATGATCTTTATATATTTCTTAAAACATTATTTGGAAATGATTTCCCAATAATTCAAAAACCATTACCTATTAACTTCAATACCATTGTTCACTCAAATAATTTTTTTTATAAAATTCATCTTCATCCTATGATTCATAATGTTCTGTATGATTATTTGTAAATATCTATATTCGATGATCATCATATGTTTCCTTTAATTCATGACCATGTTATAAAATATAATCTTGATCATTTGTGAATTTATATCATTCACATATCATTATTTTCACATGTCCATCTGAATGAAATCATACAACTCTTCTACCAATATAACTTCAATCATAACTTCCTAATTTTTAGCGACCATAATTCCACTATGTTTTTATAAGACTCTAATATATTTTTACTTTGAACATTATACAACCTCTCATCAATATCATTTGGAATTGAGATGATTGAACCCCATTTTAGAGGATTTTATCTTCTTATAAACATTATCTTGAATCATATCTCTAACGCATTAAGAATATTGATCAATGAACAATACATTAGGTATAAATATCTAATATCATTTTTCTGATCATTATCAATTTGATGTAATTTTGAATATAATCAGTCAACTATTATTTACACCTTTAATATGATCAACTCAACCCATTCACATCAGTCTGATTCCATTTTGATTACTTATTCAGTGGTGTATCATAATTTACATTGGTTGATTGGAGTTTATATCTTGGTACATCTGATGGACTATGTTATATGGATTAAAAAAGATTCATCTGATGGACTCTATAATTACTTTATAAAAGTACATCCATTTGGAACTATGTTTGATGGCACTAATCAGAAATATTCTTCTGATTTTACTTCATCAAAAACTTCCTCAGATTAACTCAATTCGATCGACTTCATCTGATCACCTAAAAATGCAACCCTCTATCTGATCGCCCTTTCTAGAATCATATATTCGACTAGAACTTCTCTGTATGGTAACATTTCGATCATCATCTTCTTAAGTAAGTTCCTTAAGTTAAAAATCATAATGTTGATATGAAAAGTTTTTATCCAAATATAATGAACATTTTTGAGATATTAAGAAAAACTCAGTAATCATCGTAAGTGAACTCAAATTATATGAAATATCTTTAACCTTTCTTATGATAATAATATATGATCACTTCATTTCTTCTTCAACATTCAACCATACAATATCTACTTTGTTACTAATACTAGATGCTTCAAATGAACATTCTAGTAGCATATTTTTTATAAATTCTCTAATATGTTGACATCAATGAAATATTTATTTAACCCAAAATAAAAACTATACACAAATTGGTCTCTTTAGTATCGCCTTTTGTATTCTTGGGAAGTATCTTCAAATTCCTTTCCAAATTAATATGTCTATATGTGAGTCTTTATCTTCTTTCTATCCCCGTCAGTTTTCTAAACTTTTATTCCACTTTCTATCCCCCTTATTGATAATAAATAAATAAAAATTGGGAAAAGGGTATTAGTTCATTATTAAGAGATGTGTCTCCATCATTTCCACTATGTATAAATTTTCCATGCTCGGTGTTGAAAATTAGAGTATTTTAATTAAACAACAATGTTTTCATTTTCCAAATGATCTTGATACCCCATAAAATGAGAACTCATAAAATTATCTTCAATGGTTATCCACTTTTATTAATTATTGGATATACTAATTGAGATATGAAGCACTTATAATATAGGTCAACATGTAACTCCTACACTCACTTCAACAAAAATATCAACAAATGTAGTGAAAAAATCATGATAAGGGGTCTTAGAGAACTTTCATTATTCGACATTTATTAAGTCATTTATTAACACCACCTTTATGTTATGATTTTTAATTTCTGTAACCAAGGTTAAGTGATAATGAAATTCATACCTTTATCGATGGAATTCCTTTAGACACATTCTAGAATAATTATATTTTCATGAGATAATTATTATGGATGAAACATTATCAAACTCAACTTGTACACCCCCAAGCATACATTCATATGATATTCATAATGATGAATTCATTCAATAAATAGTTTTAATAAATTTCATATCACTACTACAAAAATGGGCAAGGGAAGCGCTACCCCATTATCAACACTTAAAAAAGTGCCGGTAAAGGGGGCCTTTATCAGTGCTTTTTTGTAGCACTCATAAAGGGGACAACTTTATCAGCACTTCATTTAGTAGCGCTGATATAGGGGGGCTTTATCAGCATTGAAAAATTTATATTTCAAAAAAAATTATGAAAAATAAATTATTGTTATATAAGTATATCTATTCGTATATTAATATAATATATATTTTTTAAATAGGTTTTATATACGTTTAAATAGACTATTACATTTAATATATAAGAAATTTAGTGAAAATGGATTTAAAATATTATTAATTAATAATTTCTTAATTATTATCGATAAAAAATCATTTAATAAAAATTAGAAGACACAAAAAATCAAAACAATTAATAAAAGATCTAAAATAAGTTGAAAATGTAACTCAAACTTCAAACGGCCATCACTTTTGATCTCGGTGTCTGTTTGATCTCTACAACATATTAAATCGAAACCTGCGATGATCTCTACCTTCTTGTGACTGAAGTAATGCATCAGTCACATCTTTCATGCTCAAAAAAGGCCCATAAGGCCTCCAAAGCCGAGTTTTTAGTCGGGATACCAGGATTAGTTAACATTCAAACAATTATAACTTCAGATCCGGATGTTCGTTAGACCTGTATCACATATCATATCGATGATTGTTTCATTTTCATCGATTTTACTGGTTGTGGAGTTGAAACGGGCTTCTAGATTATATGTTATGGTTGTTTTAACATTCTATGTCTTTTCAAATACACATATATATGTATTTATTCGTAAATATGTGTGTGTGTGTGTGTGTTGTATATATGTATGAATGTATTTATTTATTTATTTATAAACAAACATAAAAAACATATTTCATTACTGTATTTAAAACTAATATTATAAGTATATATTAATATACAAATAAATATACGGATAACAGATTATAACTATATATATATATTAATATACAGTTGAATATATATATACTAATATATGAATAAATATATTTATATTAATATAAATCTATATAAATTTACAAATAAATATAACTATATATATAGAGTTATATAATCAAATAGAGAAAAAAATGAAATAGCTTAGTGGTAAAGGTGCAGCCGCGAAAGGGGGATGTTACAGGTTCGAGTTCGGGAGGAGGAAAAGGTGGTGCACACGTGTGAGGATGCATGAGAAGGGCATAGTATGGGAGACCTCATTGATAAAGCAGTGGTCAAGTGCTGATAAAAGCTCTCTGTACGCATTTTTTAATTTTTTAATTTTTTTACTTTTTTCAGTGCTTTTTAAAAAGTGCTGATAAAGGCCCCTTTTACAAGATTTAAAAAAATACTGATAAAGGGGTCTTTTATCAGTTATTTTTTAGCGCTGAGCTTTACAATGATTTTTTAGAGCTGTTAAATCCCATTTTGACCGTTGATATAGGCCTTTTTTGTCGTAGTTTATAGAGAATGAAACAAAATGGATCTCTTCTTATGTGGATTTCAAGTCCTGAAAATCCCCACATATTCACCATGGATTATCCTTTCATAAAATATTTAGTGAAACAATATAGGAAATATTCTAGGAAGGTATCTTCTATAGCTTGTCTATCCATATTTGGAAGCCATCAATTATCTCAGGGTTCTCCCCTTGAGATCATTCCTCACCTTTAATTGCCTATTTTGAAAGAACAATTAAAAAACACAAAGGTGAAATTTGTAAGGTAGCTATTCCTTGCTTCTCAATTTGAACATAAAGGTATGTTTATTTCTGTTTAAATCATTGCACCATTTCCTAAAATATTTCTTCTTGCACATATTAACATCAATACGGATTAGTACTATGTGTACTTTATCACTTCTTCAATTTCATATTCAATGATATTTGACTTATCAATAGGTTTTAATGTAATTGTATCACCTGGTGAAACGTTAATATTCTTTAATAACTCTTATTGTGTTATAATTATTATATAACAGTCCTTAGGAGGGTGTCCAGACATGTTCCACTACACACATAGAACTTATTTAACATTATGTGTAATATTTTATTTTCATATTTCACTAGTATTTTCCTGTTATTCATCCATTTTTCTTTTAATATCCTAATCTTTTGGCTAGATTACTAACATATCATTAGGTACAATGGAATTTGGTTGGGATTTTCCAGGTGGATTATTTTGAGTTAGATCCTTTTTATTAGTTCTTTTAGATGATGCACATTTCTTCAACTTCTCAGATTTGGAATCTAAGGTCTTATCACCTTTCCTTTTTGAAATCATCCTTGTAGAATATTTATAAAGAAATATTTTGCTTACATAAGAATGTTTCTTATTTATTATTAAACCAATTTTGTAGTCTTGTTTTTTTATCAAATTTTGATATAAGTCACGATAAGAATAAACCATTTTTGTGGCCACCATCTTTACTAACATTATAGGAATTTTGATAATTTTGAAATATTTTTAATTTTTTTAGATCTTTCTTACATAGTAGTTTTTACTTCTTTATCTCTATATTATTGCACCACGAAATGGGTATCATTTTTTCCCTTACATTTAATGGATTTAAAAAAATCTAATACCTAAATTCTTAATCTGTTGCAGCACCATCATTTACCCACAAACCTTGATCTTCACTGTTTTTTGTACGATTTTTTTGGTCTTCTTTATAACTTGTTGGGATATTCAAGGTGCACTAGCTTCTATACAATTTTTCATATCCACCCTAGTCCTGGTGGTAGTATTATCATCGCCTTTCATCATCTACACATTTATAAAAAAAAATTAACCAAAATTATTGGGGAAAATAGATTTAGAAGCATTATTTCCAGATGGTATGGATATTACCTCTTTCATCAAAGTTTCTTGATATTGATCATTGACTGAAGTTGTGATTTAATAATCACATATTGGAGGTATTTTAACCTATTATCCTATAATGAGAATTGAGTAGTTGCATCAAATTTGTACTTATTTTGCGAAGTCCCCATATGTGTATTCTCAATATTGGACAACTTAACATCCAATTCTAGTGATCTCATATTGAGAGGGTTTTTTATCTTGAATCATAATCTCCTTCTCTTCATAAACCTTATTCACTCTTTCTACTTCCTCTTCAGTCATATCATATTTTTTTGTAACAAAAACCCATGTTCCTTGATCTTCTTAGATTTTTTATCCAATTTAAAATCCTTGACCATAATGTTATTTTTCAACATTTCTTTAATTGAATTGATCTTTTCATCCCTAATATTCATGAATACATATTTTTCTTAAAAATCATCAATACATTTATATTCAAGCTATGAGAATCATATTTCGTTATCCAGCTTTCTTTATCTTGGAGATATAACTTATTTGGAGAGTGTTATACATTCTTGTATTTTTTCTTACAAATACTCCTCTATATTAACTCCATTTTCGTTAAACTAGGTTATATTGTCCTATGTAATTTTAATGATCCAATGAAAAGAGTGAAAATATATTTTAGAATTAAATAAAAAAATACATTAATACATCAATTGATATATCTGGATATGTTATAGATTGATCTTCATGACCACATATGGCCATTTTTTGTGATTAAGGATAGATTATCCAACAATTTTAGAATACCTAGTGATCAATTAACGTAATTGATTAACTTGAGGTATGAATTTCTTTCTTTCTCATTTGTGGAAACATGACCCTTCTACTCTTTAATTTACCAGGAATATTGATCTACTTTATAAAAATGGTATGGAGAAAGTTATACATTCTCTTCCTTTGGAAAGAGGTATTTATTCTTCATCATTATTTCATCTATTTCTCCTATTGATCATGGTATTTTTAGAAATAGAATTATCTTTAGAGATAACTAAATCATTACTAAAACAACACTCCATGTTAATAAGGGAATGGAACACAATTGTTTGGAAAAGAATAACATCAACATAGAGAATCCAATATAGGTGAACATGGGATCTAATTCTAAGTGATAGGACCACTCTAGAATATAAACAAAATTGAGGATGAGAGTGAATCTGTGTTGGGATATTTTAGACTAATTATAATTTTTTTCCTTTACCTCTTAGTATTTTTAGGATCTTGATTCTAGAATTATCATTTTCTTAATGTATGAAAGTATATAAAAGAAAGTAAAATATGGAAAAAAATATTTTTTCAAGATTAACTACTCAATAATAGTGTCTAGACCTACCCAATATGATGATAACAAGTACCTGATTTATATATTATAATGAAATACCAAATATAATGGCTTGGATAGAAAACAACCTATAGACTAAGTGTGGGTCCCTATAAATTAGAAGGGGGTGGGAAAATCCATAATCAATGTTGTGGTGATGAAATGTATAACTTGGAGGTCCTCACTTTTTTATTATACTACCACAATAGATAACCACCAACTTATTCATAATGTACATTATAACACCAATAATTTCTTCCACTAGATGATTCATCTGTAGATGTCATAGTGGTACTTTATTTCCCTTATTTTTTAAATGTTTCTTGCACAAAAGTTGAAAATTTACTCTCCTTATTCTTCTTACATCGTTTGAAACCTATCGTTGGATCATCCATCTGATCCAATTCATCTAATAAAAATTCATTTGGGGAAAATTAAAAACAAAATTATACATTCTTCAACCAATCACTAATAGATAGGACAACACTCTATTGTATCTAACTAATACCTTCTTCTTTTTCCTGATCATCCAATACCTCTTTGTTCGGTATTACTGCTTAATCTAATACTTATTACTCAGTCTAGTACCTTTACATCTAATAACTCTATATCGTTATTTATTTGGTTCTATATTACTCTAGATGATACTTTAGCTGCATCTGATACCACCTTCTCCATCTCTTACCTCTTCGCTCATAATGTAGTCCCAAATGAGAATTTCTTTTCCACGTTATAGTTGAAACTTTCTTACAGCTATTTGATTCTAAAACATAAGAAAAAATGACACAAATCTCAATATCATCACAGATTAATAATGTATCTTCACCCTTTTATATAGGCAGTGGTTCTCTATATTTTAAAGGTCAAGCACACACTTCAAATTCAAACCTCCCAAAACTGTTTCAAGACTCCCACTCCAAGCTATATTTGTTTAACCAACTTCAAACCTCATAAAAGATAGAAGATAATCAATCATTACAAAAACATTTCTCAGAAGTCACTGTAAAAAATCTTTTTTCATTCTAATGAAATATCATTAATTATCATAAAATTCCTTTGTGATTATTGAAATGGTGACAATGTATCTCAGTATAACCACAATTAATAACTTCAAAAACGTTATAAAGGCCATTCACCATTCCATTCGGTAAAACATATTAACATATCCTATAGTAAGGGAAACAACATTTAGAGTTACTTTATCACTTTATAGGATCATCTCAAAATCCTCTAAAAGGTACTTCTGATGACTGATGACATGTTTCAAAAACCTTTCATACAATAACTTCTTTATTTTGGTGAATTTTTTTAACCTTCCCTTTGAAGGTATATTCAGTATAATTAAATAGGGATCTCCCTCCATCTGATGGGTTCTGTGATGTTTATTAGTCCCACAACCTCTTGATGATCCCTTTGAGATATTCTCTACTCATATCTGATGACATTGTTGATTACCACCAGATGAACATGTAATATGTATCCTCATGCCTTTGTGCCACTTTGCCTGATGACAACATTAAGAAACTTCATCCTAGTGTAACTTTTTGACATTCTCTTTCCAAAATATTTTCATTGGAAACATCAATTTAATGAATTACAATTGAATGAATCTTTCTTTTATGATAATATAAAAACATCTATCTGATCAAATTGAGCGGAAGCGTTAAAAACCAATGTCGGAGGATCTTTATATTTTCCCTTTAACTTTGTTAAGAAATATATTTATAATCATTTTGAACTTTACAACCATTCTTCAGTCTAATGGCCAACATTAAAAAATTCTTCTTTTCCTGATGATTCAATAACTATTGTTAGATCATTAAGAAATGTATTCATTTTATAATCATTACGTTTTTCCTCTAATTGTGGATTGCATTAAAAATCCCTACTAATGGTAAAGTTAGATTTGGTGATGGGTTATTTGAGACGACCCCATCTTCCATTGCAAATAACCCATCGGAAATGACTATTTTCGACGGAAATCGATTCTTTTCACAAATAATCATTAAAAATTGTTTTTAAAATGAAAATATCTTCTCGTCACAAATACCTTTGGTGTCCACAGCACGTCAAACCCCAGGATAGGTATTTTCTATTGGAATATAGCCCTGTCACAAATATGTTCCATTATTTTTTTTCATTTTCAATGGGAATTAAATCTTTTTGCAAATTAACTATTAGAATTAGAGTATTTGCGATAGGTCTCGTCACAAAAACTCTTCATTACAACTACCAAAATTAATAATGACTATTACTATTTTCGATGGGTTTCTATCGCTAATACAACCCTTTGCAACGGGTTTCCCATCGCAAATTATCTATCTTATATATACTCCTATGTGATTTTTTTTTCATTCCATTCTCTTTCAAACTCCTCTTTCCTCTTATTTTCTCACAATTTTCTGCTTAAACATTTGGAAGTTTAATATATCAAACAACTTTCAGGATTTTCCTCGACTAGAGGATTCCGTTTTGAGGAATTTATTAAATGTTTTAAATTTTTAGTTAATTTATTTTATTTTATATTAGTTATAATCATTACTAATTAATAGTAATTAGATTTAATTACAATTAATGAGTTTTATTTTTGTAGTAATTAGTGTTAAGAAATAGTAATTATTTTTAATTTAAAATATTTAGTTTTAATATCTAATATTTTTTCAATCAAAATTATTTTGGTTTAAATAGTTGTTGTTGGTAAAAATTAATAATAGTTAATAAATAATAGTAATTATTAATAATAATTTGTAAAAATTAGTTATAATTTTTAAAAATTAGTGGTTATTAGTAACAATTAGTGGTAATTAGTAACAATTAGTGGTAATTAGTAATAATTAGTAATAATTTGTGGTAATTAGTTGTAATCAGTGATACTTAGTAATTATTAGTGGTAATTAATAATAATTAGTTGTAATTAGTAAAAATTTGGGGTAATAAGTAAAAAATAGTAATATGTAGTGGTAATTAGTAATAATTAGTAAAAATTAGTAAAAAACAGTAATAATGATTGAATAATAGTATTAATTAATGGTAACTAGTAACAATTAATGGAATTGGTAATAATTAGTGGTAATTTGCAAGAATTAGTGGTAATTGGTAATAATTTGATATAATTAGTGGAAATTAGTAATAATTAGTAATAATTATAGGTAATCGGTAATAAATAGTGGTAATCAGAAATAATTAGTGGTAATTATTAATAATTAGATATAATTAGGTGTAATTAGTAATTATTATTAGGAATCAGTAATAATTAGTGGTAATCAGTAATAATTAGTGTTAATTAGTAGTAATTTGTGATAATTAGTTATAATTCGTGGTAATTAGTGACAATTAGTAATAATTAGAAATAATTATTTATTAGTACTATTAATTTTTAATAATTATTAATAATTGGTAATATTTAGTAATATTTAGTAATCAATAGTAACAATTAGTGGTAATTAGAAATAATTATTAATAATTAGTAGTAAATAGTATTAATTACTAATAATTAGTAATAATTAGTATTAACTAGTAATAACTAGAAATACTCAAACGGTTCAGCAGGTAGTTAAAACTTCTCCTAAAAATATTATTTGAAAAATAAAAAAGACAAAGAAACAAAATGACGATGGATGAGGTCATACAAGGACATGCCCTCTTCCCAAAACAAAAATACTATTAAATAAAAAGATATTTCCCATAATCATGATTAGATTCATCGTCTTCGTCAGTTTTTTCCCAGTCTGACTATGAGTTCTTTTGATTGAAGATCATCGGGTACCTTTTTGTGATCCTTTCTGGCCCCGGATTGTGCTAAGTCTTAGTTTCCATGAAAGAAGACCTAGTAGATACATGTTGGTCATGCCCTCATGTTGTACACCTATTATATTGACCACACCCTCGACCAAGACATTTTGGATGCCTACCCCATCTCCAAGTTTTTTGATGCAATGTTCCTTATACACCTTCATTTTCAGTAACTAGGTTATACTTCTATGGGGAAAGATTTTCATTTTCATTAAGTTCATCACTGGTAGTGGATGGTCTAGTATAGCTCTTCATCAACATCATTTATTTAATCAAGCACACCAAACTTGTTTACAGCAGATACATGGTCAATATTGTGAAAAAAATAATTGATTTAGGATGAGAAATGGTTTTATTATATATAACCATATGAAAAACGTCACCATCAAAAAAACCTTTCTTTGAAATTTCCTTTTCACTTTAGATTCTATAGGGGAATTAACCCTCACTTCCTAATTGAATTTTCTTCTTCTGAAGGAAATCATTTTCTCAAATGATAACATGTTTATTAGCCGGAACATGCATATCAATTTCTATGATGTCATTCTCATTATGTGGTTTTATTTTGTCCAACATTTCATTTTGACGATCCGCATGATTTATTGAAGATGGTACAGTAACGCCTTGTTCTTCCACGGTAGTCTTTTCTGGCATGTGCTCCACGACACATTTCCCATTTTCATTTTGGGGTGATATTTCATCAGAAATAATATTTGTCAAACATTTATCCATAAATTCTCTCTATGGTGGGTCTTCAAATTAATTAATGTCTACTATATATAATGCCTTTTCATCAATGTGTATAGTGACATTATCATGTTGTTGAATGGATAATTTATTTGAATTCTCTACATCTACAGGCTTAGTGGAATTATTAGTTTTCTCTATATATTGAGCATCTCTAGGTCCATTAATTGCATGCTAAGAACCAGTCTCTATCTTCCCAGTATAACAACCTTGATGATAGGAACAACGTTCACAGACAAGAAACCTCCAACAACTAGCAAGATCGTGTCCAATTATGTAACATTCCGAACAGAATTTAGGAGTCCTCTCATAAATAATCGTGAATTAAAAATAATCTTCATCAGTGGATAAGAACACCCGATCAGTGTAGGTTTAACTCAGGTGAACCTCATCCATGAATAGATATATGTGGAAAAACCTTATAGCCTTAGTTTATTCATCTATTTTAATGGAGATACTAATGAACATGGAAATGTCATATAATATTTTTGGATGAAAAAGGATCCGATAAAGGCCATAAACATTTAACCATATTTGAGAAGAGAAATTACCTACATCTATTGGATTGAACATTTTTTCCCATTCCATAATGTGGATAAAACCGGGCTTAAGAAAGATAGAACTGAATCCCTATTCTCATGTATTCATCTCCTCAGAAGGAAATAAGATGTGATAAAATTCGCATCCTATTGAAACATATCTCCAGTTAAAGAAGCCCCAAATAACTAACAACTGAACAACCACATTTTAAAACATCATCAGATTCACACCCCTATGAAATAAAATTCAGGACATAATGGAGTGCTTAGCAGTTTCAAGATTCTCTAAAATTGCAGTCTGATCTACTTTGCGTGAGCAACAATTCACATACGACGAATGAAGAATGTGGAAAATCCATTCTAGAAGGAAGAGGATCTCTTAGTCGCACCTTCATCAATATCACATAGCTCCCCATGATTGTATTTCTTCAATTTAGATCTAGTGATGTAAAGCTTAAAAGAGATGAAATTCCCTTGTGTGAGAAAGTGTTTTACCATGGATTTGAAAGAAGAAGTAAAAGATCTTAAAAAACCCAAGTCGCAATTATTAGAAGAAGTGAGCTCTTGTTGCTGGAACATCGTTTCTCATAATAATTATTAATAATTCGTGGTAATCATTATTAATTAGTAATAATTAATAATAATTTGTATTAAAAGTACTAATTAGTGGAAATTAGCAACAATTAGTTGAAATTAATAATAATTAGTAATAATTAGTGGTAATTTGTAATAATTCATAATGATTAATAATAATTAGTAATAATTAGTTGTAATTAGTGGTAAGTAGTATTATTTAGTAGAAATTGGTAATAGTTAGTGCTAATTAGTAATAGTTAGTAGTAATTTGTTATAATTAGTTGTAACTAATGTTAATTAGTAAAAAATATAGGTAATTATTAATGATTAGTAATAATTAGTTGTAATTAGTAATAAATAGTGGTAATTAATAATATTTTTTTAATGATTATAAATTATTATTAATAATTACCATAATTAGTAATAATTAGTGATAATCAATTAAACTTAGTGGTGGTTAGTAATAATTAGTAATAATTAGTAATAATTAGTATAAATTAGTATTAATTAGTAATAATTAATAATAATTAGAAAAAATTATAATAATTAGTAATAAATAGAAATAATGAATGGTAATTAGTAATAATTATTTGTAATTGGTATTAATTTGTAATAATTAATAACAATTTGTAATAATGAGTATTAATTAATAATAATCAGTAAAAAATATCAGTACTAATAAATAATTAGTAATCAATACTTATAATTATTATTAATTAGTAATAATGAGTGGAAATTAAAAATAGTTAGTGGAAATTAATAATCATTAATTGAAATTAGTAATAATTAGTTTTAAATAAAAAAAATTTAAAAAAATTGTGTTTTTGGTAAAAAGTAGTATTAATTAGAATGAATTAGTTATAATTTGTAATAATTAGCGGTAATAATTAATAATTAGTAACAATTAATATTAATGAGTTTTAATTAGTGATAATTAGTAAAAATTTGTAATAATTAGTGACAATTAGTGGTAATTAGTAATAATTATTGGTAATTCATACTAATTAAAGGTAATTAGTAAAAATTTGAAGTAATCAGTAATAATATCTGGTAATTAGTATTAATTTTTGAAAATTATATATAACTAGTGTTATTTTTTAATAATTATAGGTAATTAGAAATAACTAGTAATTATTAGTAAAAACTGGTAATTATTATTCAACAAAAGTAATAATGAGTAAAAATTACTAATAATGAGTAAAAACTAGTTTTAATAAGTAATAATTAGTAATAATTTGAGGTAGTTAGTATTAATTTGTGGAAATTAGTAATAATTTGTGATAATTTGTGGTAAAAAACAATAGTTAGTAATAATTAATGGAAATTATCAATAATTAGTAATAAATTGTAATAATTAGTCTTAATTGGAATTAATTAGTAATAATTAAGAAAAATTTGTTCTAATTAATTGAAATTTCATATCATTATTAAAAATTAGTAAAAAATAGTATGAAATAGTAAAAACTAGTAATAATTAGTAAAAAAATTATAATTTTTTAAAATTACCTATAATTAGGGTTAATTATTCATTATTAGTATAAAACACCAATTAGTAAAAATCATCAGTAAATATATAAAATTGATAATATCTACAAGTAAATTATATTATTTTAACTTTCTAATTATTTTGAATCTTCTTTTACTTATATGAAAATAATAATAATTTTTTTATTCATTAGAGAAATATGGAATAAGGAAGTCAATAATGGTCTTTATGTCATAATCATGATTGGATAAATAATTGTGGGAATCCAAACATTTTTAGTATAAATCACATATTTTTTGTGGGTGTGGACGCTTTTTTACCATTTACTTCACCAAACCCATATTTTTTTCAGAATGGAAAATTATGTGACCTAGTAAGAAACATGATCTGAGGAGGTTTGTCATAAATTATAATGTTAATGGGTCATATATAAAGTTTTTGAATTTCAAAAGTGTTCTTTTTTGGTATTAACATGATGAATGTATATCCATGGAAAATATTAATAATTCTATTCTCGGTCCATCACTGTTTAAAAATTTCATACATGATGTTGTTAGTGTGTCTTTTCAGCAAACTAAAACCCATGATGATATTGATTTCACTCTCTATTTTGAACCATCTTGATTTTATGAGTTTCTAAATTCTACTAAGTATGGTTTATATCCTGGTTGTAAGTTAAGTAAATTAGAATCAGTGTCAAAACTTGTGGCTATTAAATCATACAATGGAATATTAAATAGCTATTTTGATCATATATTCTATTTCATTGAATCACTATTTCTTGATGAAAATTTATTATTTAAAAATTTCTATGAGATTAAGAGGTTAGTTCATAATTAGGGTATTAGTTATCAGAAGATTACTCCAAGTTCAAATGATATCATATTATAGAAAATTGAAAATTAATGGTTAGTTTTATGTCCTATATGTGGACAATCGAGATACAAAGAGGATTAACTAGGTAATTATGGATTGATTTGTGTTAAATAGTTTGTAGTATTTTTAACTTATACCCAAATTGTTGTGTTTATTTATGTATCAAAACAGGGTTTCATTGATGACATGGAACAAAACCAATATTTTAATCAGTAAAAGAATTAATCATCCTTGTGATATTGATTTAAGGAAACATTTTGACCAGGTGAATCCTTCTACGGTTTCAGAATCCCGAAACATGCGATTGGGTCTTTTTAATAAAGGTTTTTGTCCATTTTGTCCTTATGGTAGTCAATGTTCTTGTTTGACCATCATTATAAATCCATACAACTTACCTCCTTGGATGTTAATGAATGAACCATATATGTTTTTAACCTTATTAATTCCATGAAATCTAAAAAAGAATATTGATAATTATTTGAAGTTATTGATTTATGAGATAAATTTATTGTGGAGTGGGCTAAACACATACGATTTTGTTGCAAAACAAAATTTCCTAATGTAATATGCCTTAATGTGAAATATTATTGACATACATACATATTGAATGTTATCTGGAAGGATTACACATTTTCTAAAATCTATTCCCTACTATATGAGTGACAGAAATGTGTTTATTATCATCAATGGGAGAAACACCTATTATTTCAATTGTCATCATAGATTTATTCCTTTTAATCATCCTTTGCAAAGGAATAAAAATCAGTTCAGAAAATTTAAAATTAAAAAATATGAACCTCCAAAAATGATATCACGTATTTATTTAAAATTTATTGCCTCTTCATTAACCCCCATTATCATTAGGCAGACTATAAACCATAAAAATATATACGGATTTTAGAAATATGACAATTGTATTGCATAGAATATTTTTTGGGATCTTTCATATTGGTATGATGTATTGGTTTGTCGCATGTTGGATTTCATTCATATTTAGAATAACTATTTTGATAATAAATTTTATATAGTTTTGTACACACATAGTGAGAACAAATATCATGTAATACAATAATTAGAACCCTCCCAAATTTGCAGGCAACCAAAACATGAGTTGTTTGAAAATGATGGCTCGAAGAAGTTAATGAATCCAAAATTGGGTTATAAACATTCCAAAGAAATCCATTTATTATTTTGTTAGTGTATTGTGGATTTGTGACTACTGGATGGTTATGTCTCCAATTATTCTTGATGTGCTAGAAACATTCATATTACCGGATTGAAAATTCATGATTTTCATGTTATATTGGAAAGAATTCGTCCAATTGTATTTATATGTTTTTTGAATAATTGTATTTGGGATGTGATAATAGAAATATAGTATTTTTTGAGATATCTATATGTTGAAAACAAACTATGAAGCACTTAGTAGACTACAAGAAGATTTTTTTCTAATTTTTTGTAAAATGGTAAAAATCCCACTGACTATATTTTAATCAATTGAGCTTTTGATATTACATTTTCTATATGAATAAGAATGTGGAGGAAATGTATAGCTCTAATAGATATAGCCATATCTGAGATTTATGAAATAACTGAATAAAAGGGTATGTAGAAAAGAATTAGTTGAAGTTCATTTGAAGAATCTTATTTATAATAAGATATTTCTAATTTATGCTCGCATTATTTTTAACCTGAATATCATTTAAAACCTAATTGAATGGGATGTAATGAGGGAACAATTAATTATTCATTAAACATTCAATTATTTGTTTTTAATTATTATAAACATGGATTTGGTATAGTCTATGAATGGTGGCTTTTAGATGATGAACATCGTAGGGCTCATATATATGTTCTTCTCAATTATGAGAACATGAAATGATTTTTCTAGTGAGTTCTACTGTAACATATTATTTAGTTTTCATAACAAAATAAATTTATATTATTTAATTTATATATTATATGATGTTCATAACAATAAAAAGTTTCTATGAATTACAACAGATTCTCTTGAAGAACGTTGGTGAGATAATTTTTTCAACTAGTTTCAAAGTCTGGTATAACAAATTGGTTATGGATTAACATATGAAATCAAATCACTATTTTTTATATTGTTAATTATTTTTCAATTTTTCAGGTATCACAACATGATGATAAAATTGAAAATTTATTTTATGTATTGAGTAACCCACTCTCCAAAATGGTAAAATTTTATAATTCAAATGTCGTGAATGGTTTTTGACTTCCCACACATTCATATGGTGAATCAAAAAACAATGAATAGTTGTAATTTATGGAGAGAATATCACCATAGATATATTGAATTTGAATTTTATGGAATTTGGGATGAAATAATTGAGATGTGTATATAGGACAAAATTATTTAACAATTTTTTAATCTCATTGGTTTGATAAAGATATAGGATTTCATTTTTCACCGACACCATGAAATCTTTGATATTAAATATAATATATTTTTTGTAGTAAATGAACCATTTTTATTTGATTACCACGAAAAATAAATATAGTATTCCAATTATCATGCTGCTATAAGAGAGATAATAGATTCTTAGGGCATTCTAAAAATGAAATCTTGTGAATATAATTTATTGAAAAGTGGATTTTGTTCTATTGAATTGTAATGAATTAAAAAATTTCAAGATCAAATTCAAAATAAATATTTCCAATGAAGATACATGAATTTCGGTGAAGACACCCTTAGTTACATGAAAATGGTGGTAATGATTTTGCTGATGTAAAAAATGTATTTGAATTAAAAAGTGATGATGAAGCTGAAAAAACTATGGAAATTTATGATACTGATGAGGAATATGAATATATGTACATCGTCATATACAATGATGAAGAGGAATATAAATAACAAAAAAATTACTTTATAGTTATATTAAAAATTTATAAATATATAATACTCATTTGAATTATTTTCTAACAAAATTATTTTAATGTTTTAGTTGGGTGACGTGACTTATTATGGTATCTTATGTATCCTCAAAGAGGTTTTACTAACTAGTGATGACCTAGATTATTTATCATCTGAACCACAGGTTCCTAGCGTTTTGTCGTCGACTTGAAGGGGTTACTGCCTTGTGAGAATGATGATTCCCGACCCTATTCTCGAGCGACATCCACATGTTGACTTCGATCCATGCATGTGTAGGTATGTTTAGTTATGTATTTTAGTCAGTTTTAATAAATTTTCAATAATTTATTTATGTACTAATTGTTTTACTATTTTTACAATTTGTTCATATATTTTTCCCATATAGATATTGGGATGGGGAACACTGATTTTTGGAACTATTATTTTAGGCATGGCTGACATGGGATCAGGTTCCCATTTACATTCTTCAATGCATGTTCGATCCTTGGACAATACATAAATAAATAATAGTTATTTTTGAAATTTATTAATTATTAAAACTATATTATTAAAAAATGAATGGTTTAGGATATCTCATTGATGATAGCAAGTTGACTTCCACCAAGAAAGCATGTGAGGTGCGTATGTGGGAGCTTAGTCATCTGTTTTTGCACAGTTTGAAGAGGACATTTCTAAAGAAGGTGGGAGTCATGGATTTTGATTAGTTGTGCTACACCCATTTACCAGATTCCATATCATCTCAGTTTAGGGAGGGATTATGTTCATAATATATGGGAGCAAGTTTTAAAATGAGAGCATCATTAGGTCAGCAAAACCGAGGGAGGTCGGATGTGACACATCAAGATGGTAGTCATATATTCATTACGGTTCAACAATATATGGTAAGTAATTTTTTTAACAATTTATATAAATTTAAATTTAAACTATTTTTTTATACGCATATAGGAGGTTTAAAATGCTCATGTCACGGATATTGAAATTTATAATATGATGTACATCGATCATGTTAGTAGAGAGATTATAGGTGGTCGACTGTATCAGATTATGGTTAGTTTAATCTTTTAATTTTTTTTAAATTAAATAAAAATTTTATTTAAAAATTTTATTTTAAAATTTAAATTAAAGGAATCATATGATGTCGTGACTTCTCAAACATAGTATGAGAGTCAGAATAAGACTAAGATTTAGGCCACCCATGTTGTAATATTCAATGATGCAGCATTGATGAAGGCAACATAGTATGCTTTAGAAAAGTTCTGAGTGCCTAGTATTAGTTTTTAACTAACGCTTGGATGTTTTTGTAGTACTATTTTATGGTCGAAGTCCACCTTTAGGGGATCCATGGAGATTCATCATCATCTGTATCACAGTATGAAGAGTAGTTATGAGTTCATATTTAGGTTATTGAGGCCATTCATATGGAGTAGGATGATCACCAACTATAGCACCAGAAGAAGGATGAGGAGATGCGACGATGGAAGAGCACCAGAATAAATACTTATGACATATGGTTTAGGTTTTAATGATGGAGTTCCCTCCCCCAGCTCTTGTTGATGACCCTTCCCCTCCACAATTACTGATACATTATGGACATATTTATCATGTTAAATTTTAAATGAAAATAGTTGGTGTAATATTTTTTTAAATCCAGATGTTTGTAATTTCAGTTATTAAAATTTTTAAAATTATTTTTATATTTTGATAAGTTTTATTTTTTTTTGGAATTTTATTAAATTTAAATTTAAAATTTTAATTATTAAACTTATTTATAAAGGGTTTTAACCCATAACAAATAATTTATTATGACAGGTCTCTTATCCCATCATAGTTAATAACCCGTTGAAAAGTTTATATTCAATGGAAAATATCTCTATTGTAAAAAATACTTTTTGGGAAAGACCATCAAAATAAATGTCATTTCTGACACCATTTTCAATGATAAGGTCCCATAAATGACTCGTCATA
This sequence comes from Viscum album, assembly GCA_963277665.1. Classification (NCBI taxonomy): domain Eukaryota; kingdom Viridiplantae; phylum Streptophyta; class Magnoliopsida; order Santalales; family Viscaceae; genus Viscum; species Viscum album. The sequence goes on from OY728138.1 coordinate 1,323,822,040, forward strand.
AATAATTTATTTTTTAGTTAGGCCAATTCTTTATTATTTGAAAATTTCATGAGATCACATATCTATCATTAAATAAGTCCATCTATTAGTCTTTTTATAGATCTTCTACCCAAATAACTTCAATCTTCACTTTACAATGTTTATGAATCATAGTTATAATATGTTACTCTATAACTAAAAAATCTTCATACATCAAATATTTCAGAACAACTCCTTAACATCCTCTGGACATAAGTTTATTGAACTCTATTTTAGAGACTTTTCCATTATTCTAAACACTATCATGAATCACAAACATAAGGCATTATAAACCAAGATCAATGGAGAACGCATCACATAGAAATATATGATATAGATTGTATGATAATCATTTGTACAATGTAATTATGAATGTAAATGATCAATCAAATGTTTCCACCTTTCTTATGATCAACTTAGTCCACTCACATAACTTCGATGTAATTTTAAATGTTCCATTGGTGGTTTCTGATGCATTCCTTTTTTATTGGACTTTATATCTTGGTCAATCTAATGGAATATGTAAGATGAATTTGGAAAGTTCCATTTTATGGAATCTATATTGTCTTTTTAAAAGTATATGCATTGAAAACTCTATCTAATTATAATATTTAGACACCTTTGTCTGATGGAAATTCTTGGAAACCCTCATCTGATTACTAAAATTTGATCGACATCATCTGATCACCTTAGTATTTTGTCCCCCATCCAATCATAATCTCTATATCCATCCATTTAGATATGTCTTTTCTAGCCAGTAACATTCTTCTCAACAACTTCTAAAGTAAATTTATTTTTGGTAAACATTATAATGTTGATAAAAAAGTTGATACTTGAAACATAAACCACATATTTGAAACATTAATAACAACTCATAAATCATAATAACTCACCTAAAAGTCATCAAAATAACCTGTAACTTTATTGATATAATAATACATGTGGACTTCCTTTCCATTCTAAAAATTCATCAAAATAATGTCAACCTGTTACTCAGATTAGAGGATTTTTCCAAAATTTCCATAATATTTTTCTTTATAAATTCATAAATATATTAGCATCAATGAAATATTCCCATTTTATTGACCTCCATTTATTACAGATAGAACGTACACACAAAGTGGTATCTTAAGATCAACCATTCATGGTGCAACATACTAATCCACATTGGTAATGACCATGGGAACCAAAAATTCATAGTGTGAAAAGATTATTTTGACTATGAACATTTCTAGACAAAACTCTATAAAATATCATGTTTCTAGGTCCTATAAAACTGGAAATCATTCATGTCATGAACATGGAATCTCCTACCTTTATACAACCTAATAAAAAACCACCCAAAACATCTATATCAATCCCTAAAAACCAAAATCCATAAAACAACATCATTCCTTAAACCAAACCTAAATAAATTTCTAGGCTTCATTCACATTGTGAACTAAACATCCACACCATGAAATACTCTCACATTTGTGTATTCCAACTCTAAGCCACATATCCTTCCTTATACCTCCTACGAGCATCTTCATCACCCAAAGTATTCAATGTAACATCCTCTAATATCTGGGGAATCACATCCTAACCATAGTTATTTGTATAAAATTTAAATCCTCATTAGACCAAACCATTCCATATTGTCAACATATTTCTCCAAGAGAAGTTTAAATACTAAAAGGAGAGAAGGAACCACCAAAATTGAATACACAATGGCTCGAACACTAACACTCAATTTTAATAGAATGTATTATATGCACCCCAGATTTTGAATGATATTTAAAGATATATATATAACATTCAAATATAAATTTTGGGCTCATAAGGAGGTTACCTAGATATATTAAATAATCCATATATATTTTTATATAATTATGTCATTTTTATGAACTAATAATATATGTTAATTATTAATGAATTTTTTTTCAGAATGAAGTTGTATGATTGTAGGGTATACATTTGTCATTGTTATTTTATTTACTTATTTGTTTGTCATATTGTGAATTTTTTTATTATGTCTTTAGGATTGAAAAATATTTATCATGTCACTTATATTTGGATGGGTATTACTTTTTTCTATAGTAAAATCATATTGAAAATGGGTTTTTTTGGATTATTGGGATATTTTTGGGCCAAAAATATAATGCATTAACGGTTATATCTAGTAAAAATTTATGATACCAAGATGCTTCCACTGCTTATGTCATGACCACCCATTATTTTTAAATTATAAATATCTTTTTCTAGGAGTTTGTCGCAACCATTAATAATGGTTGGCCAATAAATCATGTCTATACAAAAAAAAAATCATGTTTCTTCATGAATATTATGGTCCACTTAGGGCTTGATTAATCACATATTTAGTAAATAAATTTATGAGATATATTATTCCACATTCACTACAGAAATTCATAAATTACCTAAATTTTGATGTAGAATCTTGTATCCATGATTATGACTAACATGATAATGACCATTCTTTTAAAATCATATCCTTACCATTAATCCATGTATATCTCTTATTTATAGCATTAACAATCATTTTTATATGAATTTCAATTGGTATGCATAACTATAATAACCTTATTCTTCAAAGAGTGATGTTTATAATATTTTCATGTCTTATTATATAATCCATTTACTGATTTTATATGAAATGTGCATAATTGGTGGGAAATATTCATGTTTTAATATTAAGTATAATTTTTGAGCATTTTTAGAAGTAGTCCAATTGAGTCAGTTTACTATTTTAACAATAAATATCACTATACTGATCCAAATTGTGTGGTTCTTCTTTTGTAGGATTCCCGATTTAATAAACAACATTTATTGAGAAGGTTCCATGATCCAATTCTTCCATTTCAAGGGTCATATGGTCCTCACAATCAAGACTAAAGAATCTGTGATGAAACTGGACTATTCATGAAGATTGATTTACTCGGCTAAATACAGAAGTCAAAATTCCATTATTCTCCTCCATAGTTCGGGGGAAAATATAAGGAGTCTTGGATAAAAATTTCAAGTCCCAAATGCAAACACAAGGGTCCAAACATATGCCTTGAATTCCAGCACACCATTCTGGCTGAGAAATAAAATCAGTACAGTATTCATGAAATATCTCATGATGTAAGCATCCAATAAAGCTGAGATTTTGCGGTGTGAAAGAGGAGATATAGGCGGACATCGTTTCTGAAGAAATAATTCGGTTTTGAAGGAATATTACTAATAAAAAACACTTTCACATTTAGGACTTCAAAAATACTTGATTGAAATGGACAGATTAAAATTGTTTAATCAACAGGCCATAACATTGGCTACATAGTTCCAAATGACTCCAAATTTTGAGATTAATCGGACAAAATTATTATATAAAACCTTTAAGAAGGAGATTTCTCACAATTTGATTGTCTGAATAGCCAACTTAGTGATGCAAGTGGAGGGACAGATTAGGAATGATAACAGTCCACACCTTGGGCTATAAATACTCTCCCCTTCTCTATTTGAGAGGGGTTGGAATATTAGAAGATATGAGAACATATTGGCATGAAAAAAGCCTTTACCAAGGCTTGGGAGGACATTCCATACTCAAGTTCTAACTTGAGATACATTTCCTCTTCTCTTTTTTTCACATACTTTCGTGTTCTTCATTTTTGTAATCTTGTAAGTCTCTTTCTTTATAATTCTGTTTTAATGAAATTTACTTCTTCAATATCTCTTATTCTCATACAACTGCTTTAGTTTCATATGAATGTTCTTAAAATAGCTTAAATTCAGTTGAATCCCTTCCATTATTTTTCTTCCTCATTCAATCAAAAATCCATTTTTAATTATCATCATTGTTCGTGTGTGTGTGTTCGACGTACCACTCTTTTCTAATCCCTTTATTTTTCTTCTTTTCATAATTTATCATTACAATTATTATAACCAGAATATTAAACACCCAAATAGATGAGTAAATGTATCATTGGGGTGAGTCAAAATTTAGGGACGTTATGTGATTGAGGGTATTTTCTCGACGAGTATTCGTTAATTTAACATTGTGTATGTTGGACTTAATATGTCATGGATTAATGACATTTTTTGTTTAACATGTGTTTTCCATGGGTTATTGGAACCATAAATACACTACCATAAACAAGTACAAATTGAGATTATAATCCTAGTTAATTTAAACCTTGGATTAAATTTTGAAAACATAGTAATTCTAATTAACCTCAACATGTGAAGTGTGTGTTAATTTAAATGCAATATAAAGCAAAGCTCACGGATATGACAAGATTAACTCTCTAATAATGAACTCACCCCAATATTTATCAAATTCTTAAATCAATTATAGTCAATAAATAATTTTAATTATGCACTGCAAACAAACCCCCTTAATCAAAATACAATCAACTTAAAACAAATAACTATTACAAAGTATCATCGCCGAGGATTCGACCAGAGTGCTGCTATACACATAAGCAGAGCACTGGAATATTGACTGGTCGATAGGTGAAAATTGGCTGCGCATTTCAAATGGCGTTGTTTCCGGGGATGGTGATTTATTTAGTCATTAGTTTCTGGTTATTGTAATAAAAAACAAAAAAAAAACAAAATTTAAAAAAAATTGAAAAAAAATCACAAAGAAAAACCCGTATTCTCATAAAAAACATAAATAGAAACAATAAAAAGAAAAACCCATCTTCCCCTTTCTTCCTAAATCTCTCGGAATGACACGTATCCTTCCAAACAATCCCTTGGATTTGTATGACCTTGAAATTGAGCGAACACTTCACCAACTTAGGGGGAACATAAGAGATAATCAAATAATTCAAGAACCAGTCCTTGTCCAACCAGTTGAATTAGATATGGCCAATCCTAGGGAAGAAACCCTTAATGAACTTACTACCCATGATATGAATTACCAAACTCTTGGTATTCAATATCAAAACATAGAAGCTGACTTGGAACTCAAATTGGGGTTGATTCATCTTCTTCCTCATTTCCACGGCTAGCCGGAGAGGATCCACATCTCCACCTTAAAGAGTTCCAAGTGGTGTTCTCTACCCTAAAGCATCGAGCGGTTTCTGAGGAACAAATCAAACTCCGAGCATTCCCTTTCTCCCTAGCCAACTCCGCCAAGTCATGTCTCTACTACCTTCCTCCTAGTTCCATAACCACGTGGAATGACATGAAGCAACTCTTCTCAGATAAATTCTTTCCTTCTTCTCGTACTGCTTCTATTCGAAAGGAAATAAGTGGTATCTGTCAGTTCCCAAGTGAATCACTCCATTAATACTGGGATAGGTTCAAAAAGCTTGTTTCAACCAACCCACACAACCAAATCCATGACCAACACTTGATCTAATACTTCTAGGAGGAGTTATTGGCTATGGAGATAACTCTCATTGATGCTGCAAGTGGCGGTGCTCTTGTTGATAAAACTCATGTAGCTGCAAGAGATCTCATAAGTAACATGGCTGAAAACACACAAAAATTACATACTTGAGCACATGCTCAAGTAAAACAAGCACAACATAATAAATCAATTGAGCATAACAAGATTACCAAGTGGATCAGTGAACTTACATGTCTTGTGCGACAACTAGATGTGGCTACCAAATCTCCAACCTCATCTTCTCCACAAACAATGTTTCCTGGACCTGTCAAAAACTGTGTAATTGGCAACTCTCCATCTCTTCCAACAGACACATGTCCACAACTTCAAGATGATTAATCTGATTCATCTGGACCAAAGGAGTTCAATGCAGAATATGCTCAGCGGAACAGCAATCCTCAAATATCATTTCAGTTTGTTATAAACTTCAACCAGCCTCACTCCGAGCCCTTATCTTCTTCCTATAACCAAGGAATTAGGTATGTTAATCCCATATCTCATCCTCCTCAATTCCCTCTTCAAAACCCAAACCAGTTTCAATATGGTCAAGGCATTGGTAACTTCCAACAACCCTATCCTTTTCTTCCTCATCCTCAAAGGAACAATCCTCCTCCCGGATTCCATTATCCTAGTGAGCCTTCCCAATTCCAAAACCAATACAATCTCTTTCACAAGAACCAAAATCAAGGTAATCCCAATTCGGGACAAGCCTCTTCTTCGGAGAAACCATGGGAAAGTGCAGTGGAAGATCTTGCCTCCTTCACCTCTTTAAGCCTTAAGAACATTGAAACCCAAATTGGTCAACTTGCATTCCACCTTAGTCACCAGCAACCACCCAATTCTTCCCAACATCCAGCTCAACCATTACCCAACCCCAAGGGTAATGTAAGTACAATTTCACTTAGATCGGGAGAGAAAATTTATATGCCTCAAGATAAGTCTTCCAACCCTCCTCTGAATGTTGACCTAGAAAATGAAAAGAAAATGAACATTGAAAAGTAATCTGAATCCATTCCATCACCTCCTTCCATGCCACCTAGGAATCCAATTCTATTTCCTCAAGTTGTTTCTAAGCCAAAGAAGTCCTTTGAACCCAATCCCGAAATGCTCGACATGTTTAGACGTGTTGAAGTCAACATTACTCTCTTAGATTCCATCAAAAAAATTCCTATGTATGCAAAGTTTCTCAAGAGGTTGTGTTCCCAAAAGAGGCAACTTAGGACCCTCGAAAATGTTTCCACCCAGCAGTCTATTCCCATAAAGTGCAAGGATCCAGGGATCATTACGGTCCCATGCCAAATTGGATGTTCCAACTTTGATGATGCACTCATAGACCTAGGAGCCTCAATTAATTTCATGACCAAGTATATCTTATCCAACCTTCATCTAGGTCCCTTATATCCAACAGGTATTTTCATTTAGTTAGCTAATTGAAGTACAGCCCGTCCTGAGGGAATAATTGAAGATGTCCTTGTTCATGTGAATGATCTTATCTTCCCTGTGGATTTCAATGTCCTTGACATGTAAGTTGAGAAAAACTCTTCTCAATATCCCTTAATGCTAGGAATACCATTCCTCATGACATCTAAAACCAAAATTGATTTCCATGTTGGCATCTTATCCATGGAATTTAGTGACCAACTAGTCAAGTTCAATATTTTTCAATCCATGCGATACCCATCAGAGAATGAATCTGCATTCTCCATCCATTCTTCTGAAACTCTCTCTGAGAGGGTATTGAATCCCAATCCATCATGTTCTTCATGTTCTACTAATATAGGATTTTGTGAATATTTTATCCACACTAACGAAGTAATAAATGGAGAAGTTGATGTTGAAATTACAAATGTAGACTCCATTGACCTAAAGGATCTTGGAAACTCTTTGGAATCTCATCTCACCCCTAACCTACAATGCTCCAACATGAATGGTAATAAAGAAAATGATCTTGAATTCTAATTTTCTTATTCAAATCTGATTATCCCAAATTCATCCTTTCTTATCCATGATTCTAAAAATTCCGTTATATGTGAAGTGAACCCTGATCCAATGTATTTATATTAACCCGATGGTTGTGATGTTTTTGATATCTGTACCCTAATTAATAAAGTGATCACTGGTGATGTTGAAATTGATCATTATTTGGTGAACAACATTGAAATAAAGGATATTGAAAAATTTATTCAGTCTTATGACTCCATTGAACCACATTACTCTACATCAGTAAGTGATGAAATAAATGAGTCAAAAACAATTGGGATCTCATACTGTGGTTTTGTGTTATTTAAACCTTACATAAATGAACCATCAAAATTGAGACATCTTACTGAATTTTCAAGCATAGAAAACCATCACATTGTGGATAAAATCAATACTCACGTTGAATACCTAAGGGAGGATACTCATGTTCTCTTTCCAAATATATTTAATTACAAGCACCACATTAAGGAAGGGGAGAAATTATCCAATGACCAATTAGGAAAACCAGAGGAGAAGTTTTTCTAGAAGAACACTGAAGTTGAGAAAATATGATGGCCACTGTAAGACTATGGGTAGTCCACTGCAACTGTCCAGCTGTAGACAAATAAATGCAGCGCTTCATGGGAGGCAACCCATGTTTTATTTTACTTTTGTTAAATTTCAATTTCGTTTAAGTTTTTCATTATATGAATAATGATTTTTCTTTTTCAGGTAACATCCCATAATCCTGGATCAACATCAACTTCCATTGGATCCCCAAATTCTATAATCAACTAACCACTGGATAGAGATGGAGACCCGCCAAATCCAATCCAGGGGGAACCTCTTTCCATTTAACTCTCTCTCTCTCTTCCTCCCTCTACCTCTTTCTTATTCTTCCTCTCTCTTTCATTTTTACCACTTTATTTATCAAAACCATTATTTTTCACTTTCTCTTTTGTGTCTGTGTATCTTTATTAAAGACAAAAAAAGACCTTAACAAAAATAAAACAAGAAAAAGAATCATAACGAAAAAAAAATATTGAAAAAAATACGAGTCATGATTACTCACCTTCAAATTTTCAAATTTTGTCCAACCATTTTGGGGAGTTAAAAGACATGTTTTCATGTAAAAAATTTTGTATTTTTATCATAAATTTGGATAAATAATTTTGTGTCAAAATTAAAAAATTTTGAATGCTCAATTTTTGATTTGGATAATGATTTTTCCAAACCATGAGGAACAAAATTTTCTTTCATGCCAAGGTCACCTATGGCCATCTTTTCAAAATGTTTATTTTCACCCCCATTTGTGAGTCTTGAGTTTTTGGACCTTCGAGCTGAATTTATTACATTAGTGTGCATTAATATGAAAGGGGAATTTTCTGAACCACATGAGAATCACAATATCCAAATAGCCTCCCATTTCCCTTACATTAATCCTGCTTTTGAAAGCCCCTTAGATCCTATGAAAACCTTTACTTTTTAGGAACATTAGAATTCCAATACCTTTTCCCACCCAATATCAACATGGATTTTCATTGCATATTTTTTTGAAATTTAAGTGTGGGGGTGAATGGATTTCATCGTTTGGGTACCCTATTATTGATTTTCAACGAGTTATCATCTTCTTTAGGGCAAGCATCCATTTATGTGTGGGAGAGAAATTGTCATTCAGTGTGTTTTGGGAAATTTAATTTACTTCTACTTATGTAATTTTGTTAATGTTATTGACAAGTGTTCAAAAAAATCAAAAATGATGAAAAAAAATTGATTTTGTCTTGGGTAGGTCATAAATCACTCTTCCTCAACCTATTATCTTGGTATAACAATTACAATTAGTTTCTTGAGGAGATAAAACATGGGTTGGGATATGAGTGTGAGATCTTTTTCAATGTCAACTTTCGAAAAAACAGAGAAAAAAATGAACTCTTGAATTATATTTTTATTGGGAGAAGTTTTTTGTTTTTTAAATATTCCATCTTCTGATTACCTTCATATTTTATTCCTCTATTGTGCCTTTCTTCACACAATCATTCCCTTGTAAATAATTTTTTCAATTTCATCCATGTTTCATTTCAAAAAAATGTGCATTGCTTTTTCTATGTTGGTGTTTTAACCCTCTTCTTCTCTCTGTTGAACATTATATTCCTACCATCACATAGCCATATAAAAACCCCTTAAAAAGACCTCTTGATTATTGAGCACTTTGTATAGGTATTGGAAGTTGAGAGCTCTTTCGAACTCTAAGATTTTATCTTTTGATTGGTGAAGGAGTGAACCTCCACAAATGCATTTTATCATCCCTAGAGGTGTGAGTTTTGAGTGTCCACATTTTCCATTTCTAAGTTTGATCTTGAAAAAATGAATTAGTTTTGGAACATTGTTTCTATAACAACTTGTGGTGGAATTCAAAATTGATGAGTGAAATAATCTAAACCTCCCCTGATTGAAGAAAAAAATATATTAATATTTGTTGGTGAGTGAAAATGATTGTCATTTTTTTATATTTATTGCACATTAGGGCATGCACAAGACTAAGTGTGGGAGATTTGTTGTTACTAATATTTTCTTATCTTATTATATACTCCCTTTACTAATTTTATAAGAAATGTGCATAATTTTTGGGAAATAATAATGTTTTAATATTAATTATAATTTTTGAGCATTTTTAGACGTAGTCCAATTGACTCAGTTTACTGCTTTAATAATAACTATAACTATACTGATCCAAATTGTGTGGTTTATGTTTTTTAGGATTCCCCTTTGAATATAAAACATTTATTTGGAATTTACCATGAGCCAATTTTTCCATTTGAAGAGTCATATGGTCCTCACAAAAAAGACTAATGAATCTGTGAAGAAACTGGACTATTCATGAATATTGATTTACTAGGCTAAATACAAAAGTCCAAATTCCATTATTCTTCACCATAGTTCGGGGGACAATGTACAGAGTCTTGGATAAACATTTCAGGTCCCAAATCCAAACACAAGGGGCCCAACATATGCCTTGAATTCCATCCCACCATTCCGGCTGAGAAATAAAATCAGTACAGTATTCATGATATATGTCACGATGTAAACATCCAATAAAGCTAATATTTTTTTGGTGTGAAAGAGAATATATATGTGTCCTAATTTTTTGAATAAATAATTCGGTTTTGAATTCATATTACTATTCACAAACCCTTTCACATTTTGGACTTCAAAAAGACTGGATTGAAATGGACAGATTAAAATTGTTTAATCAAACGACCATAACATTGGATACATTGTTCTAAATGACTCCAAATTTTGAGTGTAGTCTTCAAACTTTATAATCAACATATTTTAAGAAGGATATTTCTCAAGATTCGGCTGTCTGTATAGCGAACATGGAGATTCAAGTGGAGGGACAGATTGGGAATGCAAACAGTCCACTCCTTGGGCAATAAATACTCTCCCCTTCTCTCCTTGAGAGGGGTAGGAATTTCAGATGAGAGGAGAACATATTGGCTCGAAAAAATCCTTTCCAAAGGATTGGGAGGACCTACCATACTCAAGTTTTCACTTGAGAGAACTTTCCTCCTCTCTTGGTTTTCACATACTTTTGTGTTCTTCGTTTTTGTAATCTTGTAAGTCTCCTTCTTTGTAATTTGGTTTTAATGCATGTTACTTCTTAAATATATCTTATTGTCATACACCTTATTTAGTTTCATATTAATGTTCTTAAAATAGTTTAAATTCAGTTGAATCCCCTTTCCTTATTTTTCTTCCTCATTCAATCGAAAATCCGTTTTTAATTATCATCATTGTTCGTGTGTGTCTGTTCGACGTACCACTCTTTTCTAATCCCTTTATTTTTCTTCTATTATTAATTTTTCATCATAATTATTATAACCAGAATATTAAAAACCCAAATTTCTTTGTAAATATCTCATTTTGGTGAGTCAAAATTCAGGGATGTTAAGTGATTAAGAGTATTTGCTCGATGATTATTCGTTAATTTAACATTGTGTCTATTAGACTTAATATGTCATGGATTAATGACATTTTTTGTTTAGAATGTGGTTTCCATGGATTATTGGAACTATAAATACACTACCATAAACAAGTACTGATTGATATTATAATCCTATTTAAGTCAAGGTTTGGATTAAATCTTTAGCACTTAGGAATTCTAATCGACGTCAACTTGGGAAGTGGGTGTTAGTTTAAATGCAATATAAAGAAAAGCTCAAGGATATCACAATATTTACTCCCTAATAATGAATTCACCCCAATCATTATCAAATTATTAAATCAATTATACTCAATCAATCATTTCAATTATTCTCTACAAACAAACCCCCTAATCAAAATTCAATCAAATAAAAACAAATGACTATTACCAAGTATCATCACTGAGGATTCGACCTGAGTGATGCTATACACATTAGCAGAGCACCGAAACTTTGACCGGTCGATAGGCGAAAATCAGCTGCTCATTTCAAATGGTTCAATTTTTGGGAATGGTGCTTTATTTAGTCATTAGTTTCTGGTTATTGTAATAAAAGACAAAAAACAAAATTTTAAAAAACATTTAAAAAACACAATGAAAAACTCATCTTCTCATAAAAATCATAAACAGAAAAAATACAAAAAAAAACCCATATTCTTCTTTCTTCCTAAATTTCTCTGAATTCCCTGTAGCCTTCCAGAAAATCCTTCTGATTTTTTCGACCCGTAAATTGAGCGAACACTTCACCAACTTAGGATGAACATAAGAGATAATCAAATAATTCATGAACCAGTCCTTGTCCAACCAATTGAATTAGATATGGCCAATCCAAGGGAACAAACCCTTAAAGAACTTGCTACCCCTAATATGAATTACCAACCACTTAGTATTCAATATCCAAACATATAAGCTGACTTTGAACTCAAATCGGGTTTGATTCATCTTCTTCCTCATTTCCACGAGCTAGCCGGTGAGGATCCACATCTCCACCTTAAAGAGTTCTAAGTGGTGTGCTCTACCATGAAGGCTCAAGGGGTTTCTGAGTAACAAATAAAACACTGATCATTCCCTTTCTCCCTATCTGACTCAGCCAAGTCATGGATCTACTAACTTCTTCTTGGTTCCATAACCACATAGAATGACATGAAGCGACTCTTCTTAGAGAAATTATTTCCTGCATATCATACTGCTTTTATCTAAAAATAAAATAAGTGGTATCCGTCAGTTCCCAAGTGAATCACTCCATGAATACAGGGAGAGGTTCAAAAATATTTTTGCAACCTACCCACACCACCAAATCCCTAACCAACTCTTGATCAAATACTTCTTTGAGGGGTTATTGGCTAAGAATAGAACTCTCATTGATGCTACAAGTGGTGGTTCTCTTGTTGATAAAACTCCTGCAGCGGCAAGAGATCTCATAAGTAACATGGCTGAAAACACACAACAATTCCATACTCGATCACATTCTCAAGTCAAACAAGCCCAAGATAATAAATCAATTGAACTGAACAAGATTACCGAGTGGATGAGTGAACTTACAGGTTTTGTGCGACAACTTGTTGTGGCTACCAAATCTCCAACCTCATCTTCTCCACAATCAATGTTTCCTAGACCTGTCAAAAACTGTGTAATCTGCAACCCTCTATCTCATCCAACTAACACATGTCCACAAATTCAAGAGTATCAATCCAATTCATCTGGACCAATGGAGCTCAATACAGTATATGCTCACCGGAACACCAATCCTCAACTATCAGGTCAGTTTTTCAGAAACTTCATCCAACCTCACTCTGAGCCCTTATCTTCTTCCTATAACCAAAGCCTTAGGTATGGTAATCCCATATATCATCCCCCTCAATTCCATCTTAAAACCCCAAACCAGTTTCAATATGTTCAAGGTGTTGGTAGCTTCCAACAACCTTATCCTTTTATTCCTCAACCTCAAAGGAACAATCCTCCTCCTGGATTCTATTATCCTAGTGAGCCTCCCCAATTCCAAAACCAATACAATCACTTTCCCCTGAACCAAAATCAAGGTAATCCCAATTCAGGAAAATCCTCTTCATCTAAGAAACCATGGGAATGTGCAGTGGAAGATCTTGCCTCCTTCACCCGTTCAAGCCTCAAGAACACTGAAAACCAAAATTGTAAACTTGAATCCCACCTTAGTCAGCAGCGACCATCCAATTCTTCCCAACTTCCAGCTCAACCATTACCCAACCCCAAGGGTAATGTAATTGCAATTGCACTTAGATCGGGAAAGAAAATTTCTATGTCTCAAGATAATTCTTCCAACCTTCTTTTGAATGTTGGCCTAGAAAATGAAAATAAAACGAAAATTGAAAAGGAATCAGAATCCATTCCATCACCTCCTTACATTCCACATAGGAATCCAATTCCTTTTCCTCAAGTTGTTTCTAAGACAAAGAATTCCTTTGAACCCGATCCTGAAATGATCAACATTTGTACACGTGTTGAAGTCAATATTCCTCTCTTAGATGCCATAGAAAATTCCTAAGTATGTCAAGTTTCTCAAGGAGTTGTGTACCCACAAGAAGAAACTAAGGACCTTTGAAAATGATTCCACCCAGCAGTCTATTCCCATAAAGTGCAAGGATCCAGGGACCTTTATGATCCCATGCCAAATTGGAAGTTCCAACTTTGATGATGCACTCATTGACCTAGGAGCCCCAATTAATTTCATGCCCAAATCTATCTTATCCAACCTTGGTCTAGGTCCCTTACATCCAATAGGTATTGTCATTCATTTAGCCAATCGAAGCATAGCCAGTCCTGGGGGAATAATTGACGATGTCCTTATTCTTGTGAATGATCTTATCTTCCCTGTGGATTTCTATGTCCTTGACATGAATGGTGAGGAAAACTCTTCTCGATCTCCCATAATTCTAGGAAAACCTTTTCTCATGACATTTAAAACCAAATTTTATGTCCATGATGGCTTCTTATCCATTTAATTTGCTGACCAACTGGTCAAGTTCAATATTTTTCAATCCATGTGATACCCATCAGAGAATGAATCTGCATTCTCTATCCATTCTTATGAAACTCTCTTTGAGAGGGTATTGAATCCCAATCCCTCATGTTCTTCATGTTCTACTAATATTGAAGTTTGTGAATATTGTATCCTCATTAACCAAGTCATAAATGGAGAAGTTGATGTTGGCATTACAAATGTAGACTCCATTGAACTAAAGGATATTGAAAAGTCTTTGGAATCTCATCTCACCCATGACCTCCAATGCTCTGACATGAATGGTAATAAAGAAAATGAACATGAATGGTCATTTGTTGATACAAATCTTATTATCCCACATTAATCCTTTCTTATCCATGATTCTGAAAATTATGTTATATGTGAAGTGAACCCCGAAACAATGTGTTTATATTGTCTCGATGGTAGTGATGTTTGTGATATTTTTACCCTAATTAATAAAGTGATCACTGGTGAGGTTGAAATTGACCATTCTTTGGTGAAAAACATTAAAATAAAGGATATTACATATTTTATTCAGTATTATGACTCCATTGATCTTCATTATTCTACATCAGTAAGTGATGAAATAAATGAGTCAAAAACAATTGGGATCTCATACTGTGGTTTTGTTGTATCTGAACCTTACATAAATGAACCATCAAAATCAAGACATCTTACTGAATTTTCAATCATAGAAAACCATCACTTTGTGGATAAAATCATTACTCATGTTGAATACCTAAGGGAGGATAATACTATTCTCTTTCCACCTCTACTTAATTTCAAGAAACACATCAAGGAAGGGGAGAAATTATCAAATGACCAATCAGGAAACCTAGAGGAGAATTTTTCCTAGAATCACACTGTAGTTGTGAAAATATGATGGCCTCCATCAGACTATGGGTAGTCTACTCCAACTGTCGGACTATAGACAAATAATGCAGCGCTTCTTGGGAGGCATCCCATGTTTTCTTTTACTTTTGTTAAATTTCAATTTATATTAAGTTTTTCATTATATTAATAATTATTTTTCTTTTTCAAGTAACATCCCACAATCCTGGATCAACATCAACTTCCTTTGGATCCCCAACATCTGTAGTTGACATACCACTATATGGAGATGGCGACCTGCCAAATCCAAACCAGGAGCACGCCTTTCCCTTTAACTCTCTCTCTCTCTCTCTCTTCCTCTCTCTACCTCTTTCTTCTTCTTCCTCGCTCTTTAATTTTTTAACCACATTCTTTATCAAAACCTTTATTTTTTTACTTTCTCCTTTGTGTTTGTCTATCTTTATTAAAAACTAAAAAAAACCTAAACAAAAACAAAACAGGAAAAAGCATCATAACGAAAAAAATATATACAAAAAAATCAAGAGTCATGATTTCTCACCTTCCAATTTTCAAAAATGTTCCAAACATTTTCCGGAGTCAAATGACAAGTTTTCATCTAATTTTTTTTTAATTTTTTCATAATAAATTTGGATAAATAATTTTGTGTCAAAATTAACAAATTTTGAATGATCAATTTCTGATTTGGATAATGATTTTCCCAAATCGTGAGGAACAACATTTTCTTTCATGCCAATGCCACCTATGGACATCATTTAAAAATGTGTGTTTTCACCCCCATATGTGAGTTGTGAGTTTTTGTACATTCGAGCTGAATTTCCTACTTTAGTGTGCATTAATATGAAAGAGGAATTTTCTGAACCACTTGATAATTACAATAGCCAAATAGCCTCCTATTTCACTAACATTAATCCTTTTTTTGAAAGCCCCTTAGAGCCTTTGAAAACCTTTAATTTGAACGCCACATTACAATCCTGATACCTTTTCCCACCCAATATCATCATGGATTTTTATTGCATATTTGTTTTGAAATTTACGTGTGGGGGGGGGATAGATTTCATTGTTTGGGTACCCTATTATTGATTTTCTACAAGTTATCATCTACATGAGGGAAAGCATCCATTTCAGTGTGGTGGATAGGTTGTAATTCAGTGTGTTTTGGGGAATGTAATGTACTTCCATTTATGTAATTTTTTATGTTTTATTGACAAGTGTTCAAAGAAATAAAAAATGATGAAAAAAAATCAAAATAAAAAAAAATCAAAAAAATGGGTTGTGTCTTGGGTAGATCAAAAATGACCCTCTCTCAACCTTTTATATTGTTATAAGTATTACAATTATTGTTGTGAGTAGATGAAACATGGGTTGTGATATGAGTGTGAGATCTGTTTCAAGGTCAGCTTTTGAAAAAACAAAGAAAAAAAGGAACAGAAAAAAAAGAACAATTGCATTATATTCATATTGGGAGAAGTTTTGTGTTTTGTAAATATTCCATCTTCTCATTACCTTCATATTTTCTTCCTCTATCGTGTCTTTCTTCACAAAATCATTCCCTTGTAAATATGTGTTTTTATTTCCTTCCATGTTTCATTTCAAAAAAATGTGCATTGCTTTTTCTATGTTGGTGTTTTAACCCTCTTCTTATCTCTCTTGTATGTTATATTCCTACCATCCCATAGCCACAAAAAACCCCTTAAAAATACCTCTTGTTTCTTGAGCACTTTCGATAGGTATTGGAAGCTGAGAGCTCATTCAAACTCTATGATTTTCTCTTTTGGTTGGTGAAAGAGTTAACCTCCACAAATGTATTTTATTATCTCGAGAGGTGTGAGTTTTGAGTGTCCACATTTTCCATTTCTAAATTTGAGAATGAAAAAATGAATTAGTTTTGGAAAATTTTTTCTATAACAACTTGTGGGGGAATTCAAAATTGATGAGTGAAATAGTCTAAACCTCCCCTAATTGAAGAAAAAAATATTTTAATACTGGTGAGTGAAAATGATTTAGTCATGTTTTTATATTTGTTGCACATGAGGACATGCACAAGAATAAGTGTGGGGGAGTTGATGTTGCTAATATTTTAATGTCTTATTATATTCTCCCTTTACTAATTTTATATTAAATGTGCATAATTTGTGTGAAATATTAATGTTTTAATATTAAGTATAATTTTTGTGCATTTTTAGAAGTAGTCCAATTGAGTCAGTTTACTGTTTTAATAATAAATATCAATTAACTGATCGAAATTGTGTGGTTATTGTTTTTTACGATTCCCATTTAAATATATAAAATTTATATAGAAGGTACCATGAGCCAATTCCACCATTTTAAGGGTCATATGGTCCTCACAAACAAGACCAAAGAATTTTTGAATAAACTGGACTATTCATGAAGATTGATTTACTGGGCTAATTACAGAAGTCAAAATTCCATTATTCTCCAACATAGTTCGAGGGACAATGTAAGGAGTCTTGGATAAAAATTTCAAGTCCCAAGTCCAAACACAAGGGGCCCAACATATGCCTTGAATTCTTTCCTACCATTCAGGACGAGAAATAAAATCAGTATAGTATTCATGACATATCTCATGATGTAAGCATCCAATAAATCTAATATTTTTCAATGTGAAAGAGTAGATATAGGAGGCCGACTTTTTTGAATAAATAATTCGGTTTTGAAGGCATATTACTTTTTAAAAACCCTTTCACATTTCGGACATCAAAATGACGGGATTAAAATGGACAGATTAAAATTGTTTAATCAACCATCCATAACATTGATTACATAGGTCCAAATGACTCTGAATTTTGAGAGTAGTCGGAAAAAATAATTATATACAACTTTTAAGAAGGAGAGTTCTCGATATTTGGATTTAATAATATCTAACTTGGCGGTGAATGTGGAGGGAAAGATTGGGAATGCAAAAGGTCCACTCCTTGGGCAATAAATAATCTCCCCTTCTCTTATTGAGAGGGGTTGGCATTTCAGAAGAGATGAGAATATATTGGCATGAACAAATCCTTGAAAAAGGATTTTTAGGACCTTCCATACTCATTTTTTAATTGAGAGACCTTTCCTCCCCTCTTTTTTATCACTTACTTTCGTGTTCTTCCATTTTGTAATCTTGTAAGTCTCTTTCATTGTAATTCTGTTTTAATGCAAGTTACTTCATCAATATCTCTTATTCTCATACACCTTCTGTAGTTTCATATTAATGTTCTTAAAATATTTTAAATTCAGTTGAATCCCCTTCCCTTCTTTTGCTTCCTCATTCAATCGAAAATCCATTTTTAATTATCATCATTGTTTGTGTGTGTGTGTTCGATGTAAAACTCTTTTATAATCCCTTTCTCTTTCTTCTATTCTTAGTTTATCATTATAATTATTATAACTAGAATATTAATCACCCAGGGGTGAGTCAAAATTTAGGGATGTTAAGTGATTGAGAGTATTTTCTCAAGGAGTATTCGTAAATTTAACATCGTGTATGTTGGAAATAATATGTCATGGATTAATGACATTTTTTGTTTTCCATGTGGTTTCCATGGATTATTGGATCCATAAATACACTACCATAAACAAGTATAGATTGAGATTATAATCCTAGTTATGTTAAGGCTTGGATTAAATCTTTAACACTTATGAATTCTAATCGACGTTAACTTGTGAAGTGGGTGTTAATTTAAATGCAATATAAAGCAAATCACAAGGATATCACAAAAATAACTCCCTAATAAGGAACTTACCCAAATATTTATCAAATTGTTAAATCAATTATAGTGAATAAATAATTTTAATTAAGATCTGAAAGCAAAACCCCCTAATCAAAATACAATCAACTAAAAACAAATGACTATTATAAAGTATCATCGCCGAGGATTTGACCAAAGTGATGTTATACACATTAGCAGAGCACCGTAACATTGACCGGTCGATAGGAGAAAATCGACCCCGCATTTCAAAGAGGCACATTTCAAGATAGTATTTATTGTTAAGTTAAATTGATGAGATATTTCATCAAAATTTCTCAAATGGTCCTGATTTTCCATCATTGAATCGTGTTTATTTTTAAATTTCTGAGGATTCAAGAATTATTTATTGGTATTTTAAATATATGTATTCATCTAATTTCCAAGGATTCCATAGTTTTTTATAGTGAAATACCTAATTCGAGTGATGATGAATTAGTATATTTGAGTCATATATCATATTTTATTCATTTATGGTATCTTCAATTGTTAGTAAAGAATTTTTTATATGTTTAATGATAAAAACATAGTGAAATATATCCTAGGTTAATCTCTAACAAATGTACATCATGGAGCATTATGGATTTTTGGGTAATAGTATTGTTATTAATTAGATATCATCCTGAGATCTAAATCATGAATTATATGTACTCAAATACTCATCTTATATAATTCTTGAGTTTTAATCCATAAAGGGTTTTTAGGTACACCATGAACTATGTGGTGGAGACTACAAGAATCAATGTTATCTATTCATCTATACATCATGTTGATATTATAGACTAATAATAATGAAAAATTCAAACCCAGATAGTTATATAAGATGTGAAAATACATATTTTGTTAGTACACTCAAATTAATCTATATATATAATTAGTTTATCATTTTATGAGTAACACCTTATATTTCATTATAACACTTATTGTTGAGAACATGTAAACATCTGATCAATCTTACATAAACAATTGTTGAATAGATTGAACCAAACTATTTTATGTCTTAAGTGACATTAACATGTTTCTAAATAGTGCTTGGGGTCTATAGTATTTATAGACTACTTATAATTCTATGAATATCTCAAGGGGACAAAAAAAGAGTAATAAAAATCTGAATTCATACATAATGTGACGGAATTAAATTATACTGATTAATTATTTTCATAATATTTATTTTAATTTTACATGTAATTTTTTAACAACATATGATGCATTAAAAATTTTAATTATTCTAATATAATTTAAATAAACATGTTTGATGGAAATTCACAACCAAAATATTTAATATTTTTTGAGAATACTCTACATTATTTTATAGATGTTTGAATGAGTAAAATATGATATGTTTTTGTGAGATCATTTTTTAGAGATATTTCTTTTTCAATAGATAAAAAGGAGTGAAAATATTTCATTACTGTCAGGGATGAATGAATCAATTTGATCTTATCCTATGTTTATTTAAACCATTATAAATAGAGGTAACCTAATATTATTTCAATGGTCAATATTATTGTAGTTTATGTGAGTACTTAATTACAGTGACTTGAATGACTTTTATCTATAAATACTAGGGCCATTTATCTCACTTTTCATTCACTAAATGTCTTTATAAAACTATTTGACTCTATCACTAACACCACTAGGATAATTTTGAATCCACCCTCATTTAGTTATCCTAATATACTAATTGAAATACATAGAGATACTACTTCTAGATTAGTATTAATTCATAAGATAATTACAAGACATCTATTCACATCAATTAAAAGAAAGATATCCTCGAGAAATACTCTTATTTGAACATTGTTATTCAGTTTTATCAAGAATGTATGATCCTTTCTCTATTTTATCTAAATTTTATTGTATTATTATTATTATTATTATTATTATGGTTATGATAAGATTCCAAAATGAGTTTTTAAAATTATTTAATAAAAAATTTAAAAATATATTCAATATGACTGAAATTATTGAGATCACTGATCAAGGGGTTACTCCATATAAAATTACCCCATTGATAGAATATAAGAAAAAAAAGTTTCATGATTTATCTTTTAATATGATTTTAAAATAGTTTTATATTATTTTAGGATATTCGGTAGTCAAAAATCATATATAACATCACGTTTGATGATTTATGTCTTCATGAATCATATTAATTCAGGATACCTCATGTATATATAACATAAAATATTGTGTAAGTCCCTTAATATATATGATCATAATATTTCAATTAGATATTACTACAAAAAACAAATTAAGGCATACAAATCTTGATATTTATGGAATGATATGGTGTTGGGGATTCTCCCCAAGAAAATAATTTTAGGTTTTTGGGGTATCACTAGATTTCTATATCTTCATAAGAGAAATGTATATGTTCTTCTAACAATAAATTCCATGTTATTAATCAACCATGTCTACTAGGATTCTAGACCTCTTAATATATTTGGAAGTAAATTCAATCACATAGAATTGTTCCATGTCTGTTTATAAAAATAATTTCTTAAACATTATATGAGATAAAAATTTTATTGGTTTGAAAATAGAAGTAACAAACTTCAATGAGTTGAAACATATATATATATTTATAATACATTAATTTTGAATATTTAGTGAGTATTAATGAATTACTTCATATAATGGGTTCATAGGATGGATAAAATAAAATGGGGATCACTTTTCAAAATCACACATTAAAAAATGTATCCATTTAACAAATTCCATCAAGATTTGCATGTCAGAAAAATAATTTATCATATTGGTAGGTTATTCTTCCATGGATACCCATGATCTATCTTGTATAATATATGGTTAATATGATAAAATATTTATAAAATATTCATATAGGATCTTCTTCCATAGTTTATCATGGCCATTTAGGTTTTTGATCTATTCAAAGAAAACTTTTTGTATGACTTCATTAGGTAATCTAATAAGTTTAAAACTTAGTGACATGATTTTCTATTGAAATATATTTAGATAATAGTTATCTAGAAAGATATCCAAAATTATCAAGAATAGTATAAAGACAATACATCCTGATATAATAATATTGAATCACTATGAATTTAGTGGACTTTTTTAATGGTAAAATATTGTATTAAAAAATATTTTTAATATTATCCCAATATATGATACTAATACACATTTCATTGGTTTATAAATATCTAGTTTAATTTAAAAACCATCAATATATATTTTAGATATATCGTTAAGAAGTATAATTTTAATTAAATGTTCACATCTAATTACCATTGATTTCTAGGTTTTTTTATAATGCATGCTTAAATCTAATAATGATGAATTGGGATGATTGATTCATATGTCATTTTATTCATTTTAAGGTTTCATCAATTATAATTTAATAATTATTGTTTTTTATGTATAATTATAATAAATCATATGGAAACATATCTTACAGTCATCCACAATCAATGTACAAAATTAAGTTCTATTGGTTGTGTTGTAATGTTACATTTTATGTTAATTAGTTATGATATTGATATCTAAAACATGAAGGTTGTATAATTAGTCACCTATCTTATATTATTCTCATGTATAAATCAATTTAGGGTAATTGGTTACACCAATGACCATGTGGTGGGTGATTCATGAATCATGTAAAATTATTCATTTATACAACATGATGATATTATTTTCTAGGAAGAATGAAGTGTATTTATATACCAAGATATTCATATGACATGTGAATATATATATATTTTATAATTATTGCTTGATTAATCAACATATAAAATTAGTTTATCATTGTGATAGTAACTATTATGTCTGAAATTCTCACACTCAATCTAGTGAACATGTAAAATTTTATCAATCATGTGTACACAATTCATAAATGGATTAAACAAAAAATATATATCTTATATGTCAATGATATTTTTTCTAAACAATGACCTATATTCATAAAATTTATAAAAAAGTTTAACTACCATAAATATCTCAATTTACCACACACAGAGAAATAAAAATATGAATTCTTATTCAATTTTACCAAATAAAATCATTTTAATTAATTAGGTTGATTATTTAATTTACTTTTTTATAAATGTATCTAATGATATATGATTTTTAAATAATTTTTTTGAATTTAAATATAATTTAAATAAACATTATTAATGAAAATTAATATTATAAATCTTTCATATTGATGAATAAGGGTTGAGAATGAATCAAGGATCCCATAACCCTTTAAATTTATTAAAAAATAAAATAGAGAAAGGTTCACAGTACGGTGATTTACATGCCAACCATTAGCCATCCAAAATCAGAAATTATAAGACCAAAAAATATATAAAAAATCCAACAAACCAGTCATTAATTATCTATAACTATATAATAATCCTAAATCAAGTATAATTAGTAATCATAATAAATCATCAAAATTTCAAATTCTTCAACCCAGTCAGTACCACTAGAATCATTCCTTAATGAGTTGAACAGAAGAGACTGATCCTTACATCATTCTAATATTGACGTTGATATGGAGCTCATGGAAAGATATAAGATGGAATAATATTTTCTAAGACTAGTTTTTATCTTTGGATAAACTGAAAATCCTCCATCATCCCTCTCTTTCCCTTTAATATAAATAACATTATATGTTGTTTTAAGAAACTAAGTATCCTCACTCTCATCGAGATCATTTATGTTCCCCTATTTACCAATAATACCAAATGAATTCAAACAATTTTTAATATATTTATTAAAGTAAATTTATTACTAATTATATACATCTAAATATTGATGAACTTATTTATATATTACAATAACATGGTGGTTAGACTGTTTATATAATTAAAAATCTAGATCTGATTACTGAAACTCCCTACCACTGATATCTTGTAATGTAACATTACCAAAACCTAAAAATATGTAATCATCCTTCCTAGACTGATTAGCCACCTTCCTATTTTCTAGAAATGCAGAATCACCATTCACTAAATGAAAATTAGAGTAACAAATATATCCATGTTCCCACCTAGGCATAGTCAATAAAATCATTTTTCAATAAGGTCATTTAGCATGTCTAAGAGAGACTTTGTCATCCTTCTCTATCCACCATATTTTAGTTTCCCACTGTTTCATATTCCCCCCATTAGACCCTCTCCATCCAAAAGAGTAAACATATCTCACTCAAGTCATAAATGGACGACTCGGTTTGATATTATACTTTTTCTACCAATAACTATATAAATATAGGTCACGAAAGATTATTTTAGTGGCTCCTTTTATAGTGGTTCATGTAAGTTCTTAAAAATAGATATTTTGGATAATTCTATCTAGAAATAAAAATCATACATTTCACACTTTTCCACCTCTTCATATCTTGAAAAATATCTCTACTCTGACCCTAACACAACTAGTAGATCTTTAAAGAAAACTTTATTTGTTCATATTCATCCACTAATAGATACCATTAGAGATAACAAATAATATATATTCTATGTACTAATAGTATGTAGTCACTTAAATTTACATCAAATAAAATCAATAGTTCCTTGAGGCATACTCTTCTTATAAACTTTTTAGTTATTTTTATCAAACATGAATGATCCTATATTAATTTAATATAGATTTCATAGGAATTTTTAATAATTTACCTAAAAAAATAACATATTATTTCCCAATGTTGTATTAGATTTAAATTTGTTCATTTAATTACTTTTGTGATTAGCTAAATTTTAGAAACATTCTTATTTTCACATCAAATTTGTATAGAAAAATATCAAATGTAAAAAAATGTATAAAAATATTTTTATAAAACTTTCATAGTTAAATGGTTAATATTAATGATTAATTGATAATTTCAAATAAAAATTGGTTTGGGATGATATTTAAAAATGATTATTTTAAAATTATTTAATAATAAATTTTTAAAGATAACTAATATGATTAAAATTATCATGATAATCGATTAGGGGGTTACTCACTTGCCATACCCCCTTAATAAAATTTTAGGAAAACCAAATTCAAGATTATACTATTAATTTGATACTATAGTATTTTTATATTATTTCATTATATTCTACGTTCACATATAATATATAATTTCATGATTAGATATTTATATCAAAATTAATCATATTAATACAGAGACTTCATTTTTATCAATCATTAAATAAAGTGTATGTCCCTTGATATATATTATACCATAAATTCAATTAAATATAACAATAAAAACATAATTAAGTTTTATAAATATTGGCATCGATGGATTGATGTGGTGTTTGGGATGCTCTCCTTGAGAATAAGTTTTGGTTATTGTGGTGTCACTATATATTTATGTCTTATATTTGAGTCTTGGTTTTGTTTTGGTGTGAATTAATTTTGTGTTCTTAATCAACCAAACCCTCTAGGATAAAGGATCTCCTGAAATATTTTGATGCTAATTTAATCACATAGAACAGTTCCATGTGAGTTTATGAAACTAATGATTTGAATTTTAAATAAGATAAAAATATTATTGGATTGACCATATATGTAATCATATTACTTGAGATACTATATATATATATATGTGTGTGTGTGTGTGTGTGTGTGTGTGATACGTGTTTTTTGAATATTGTTGTTTATTAAGAGAATTATTTCCTATAATGATTTCATGTGGTTCAAAAAAGAATATGGTGGTAAATTTTCAAAATCCCATATTAAAATACGAAGTCATTAGATTCCCTCAGTCAAGTTTCACATGTTAATAATGTGATAGATCATATGAGATGGTTCTGCTTCCATGAATACTTATGATCTCTCTTATTTAAGATGTGTATAACATGATAAACTCATGATTTACTATTTTGGAAGTATTATTTTTTTTTTGTTTCCCATTGTATTTTTTGTTTTTGATCTATTTAAATAATTTATCTCGGTATGACTTGACTACGTAACCCTATAAGACTAATTCTTAGAGACATCATGTTTGGTTATAAGATAAAAAGATATCAGATGTCAACCAATCTATAAAAAAGTTTTTTGAAGAGTTTAGATTTAATAGATAATGATATATGGATTAAGATTCATTATAAATTTGGTGGAAAATTTAAATGGGAAAAAATCATTTAATAGTAATTATTTATATTATCACCATATATGATACTAATATTCATTTCATTAGTTTATAAATGTAAGGGTCTTGTTTTTTCTGATCCCTTTCTTATTTTTTTTGGTGATTTAAGGTATTAAGGAAGTGATGGAGGAGGAGAGGTTCTATTAGAGATATAATTTTAGTTCAAGGGAGGATGTTGTGGGGGGTTTGGTATGATTACAATGTGGTGTAAAATTGGGGAGTCTGTTTTAATTTTATTTAATATCCATTGTGATCTGGTTCTTGGGTTTCATTGTGGAGCCCTGATTGGTTGGCTCTAGTGCTTATATCATATTATGATTAAATAGGCATGGTTCTAGGGCTGCATCCTGTATCCATGAGTGGAATGTTTACTGGTTCTTTCATTTTAGGGGTCATTATGTCATGGTGTCTCAGATGTTTCATGGATTCTTGAATACGGAATTCTTTGGATCTTATATTTTGATTTCCATTATAGTGTGGCATCTCAGATATACAACAACATTTCAATGGTTACATTAGTTCAGGAGTTGACCAGTTATTAAATGGTGGTGATATGTTCAGATTCATGTTGTGATTTATAGAAGAATTTTTTACATAGATCCATTATAGTGTAGTCACTATGGCTATTCAGTGTTTTGAATTATATCTATTAGAGAGCCAATTTGTTGTGGACACACTCGTTGCAATGTGTTCTTATAAAATTTTAGCATGTATATATTCAAAAATCCTTCTAAATTGCTCTAATTTTATATATTTCTCATCAAACCCTAGATGACTATCTGTTCCCCTTTAGATACTCTTGAAACCATATTCTTGTATTTATTCATCATATTATAGATATTGGCTCATGGGTGATCCAAGGTGAGCTTCCTCCCTCCCCCTTTTGTTATTGTTGTCATTCATTACATAATACCATGTTAAGGAATCTCTATTTTCGATGTTTTTTTGTGCTTATCATTTATGGTTGATAGAGGATTCTTATAAAAATGATATCAATAGAAATTGTGGGTTCCTTATGGTAGAGGTAACTTGGAGATCTATATCTATTCTTTAATTCCATTTAGGGTGCATTGGAAGATTCATATTGAGGTAGGGGATTCAATTTAATTTTTATTTTAACGTGTCATATTATTATTCATTATATTATTTGATAAATGGATAAATTTGACCAAAGGAGATAATAAATTATAATAAATTAGTTTTAGGAATTAAAAAAGGGTTTTTTAATTCTCATGTGATTGTTTTTATATTTAAAATGGTTTCCACATATGATTTACTAGATAGTGTAGAGTTTTATTATAGTGATTGATGTTGTTCCATAGATAATTTATCATTCTGAAATTGGTTAAAAATGTAATTATGGTAAGAATAAGGATAAATAAAGTGGAATTCACTAAAAATTATAACACTTAGAAAATGTTAACATGAAGAAGATCCATTCTGAGTGTGTTTTATTTTATTATAGTTCTTGTCAGCTAATGATTATTAGGTTCTTATTGTTGAAACATAAAAATAATGAATATATTAATTCAACATGGTAAAGGGAAAACATTTTTTTCTAAAAATAAATGTTTTGGGGTTGATTTATTGATTTACCTAGTTTAAATAAAGCACGTATGCATGAAATGTTATGAAATTCTTTTCCCCTTAGGTTTTTGTGATAAAAATAAAATTGGTAGTAGTGTTTTGTTAGGATGTTACAGATCCATTTCCGTGATTTATTTGGTAATTGGGTGTGGTTAGATTGATTTTCATTGGGAGGGGGAGATGTATTACACTGGTTTTGGTAGTGGCTTCATTTCTGTGATGATTGGATGGTTAAAACAAGTTAAGAGATGGGATTTCCTTTTTCCCCTAATTACCTAGGGGTTATTTTAAATTACTTGGTTGATATGCTTATTTATTCTTGATGTAGTCTTCTTGATTCCTTTTAGTAAATACCTTCCTTGATATTGGTATGATTGAGTATTAAAATACCTATGATTATAAAATTTCCGAAAAACAATGATGAATTTATGGGGATGGTGTTGATAACAGTAATGATATATTAAATGAAAATTGAGAATTAGTTTTTCTAATGATATAAGAGAATAGGTGTAAATTTTTACATATGTTGTGTAATAATAATGAACTTTTGTTTTGATGAATTAATGTGAATGTTTAAAGTTGAATTTATGGTGATGTTCAATAATGATACTGGTAATTTTTAAACTATTAAAGGATTAATGATGATAAATACTGGTTCTTGTGAGATTAGAATGACAATAGATTTCTTATCATAATAGTGGTTTCTGGGTTTTCTTATGGGATATTGATTATAGTTTGAGTCTAGGTTCGGATACATTCCCATATAATGGATATGTGGTACACTATCATTATGTTTTATTATTTGTTACACTCCACCACCCAAGTTGGCTGGATAGTTGATGCCTATTATTGATTTGGGGTTTGGCTATTTTTCCCAACATCTTGGATGTCGAGAATACAATAGTTTTTATAATATCCCACCCCACTATCTCTTTTCTAAGTAGTATATTATATTGGAATATCTTGGGTACAATGCCTTTAGGTATAGGGTATTTTATCATATGGGATATGATGGCCCTCAGTTTGACTATACATATATGTGCGGGTTGTAGAGACTTATGGTTATAGTGAATACTTGTATTTGAATTGTAATGGTTATGGTTATTACAGGTTTATTTTTCATTATGTGTGATTGATTAATGTATAATTCATGATTATGTGGGTTTTAATCCAACAAAATTGTTATGGGATGTGTGGATGTTGTGGTTGTGATGAGGTACATAAGTCATTGGATGAGATGTTTATGTGGTTGTCGTATTGTCTTCTATATGGGTATGCTAACTTATGGAATAGAAGTGAGCACAACAATGTAAAATTTGTGGATGAGGGAAACTAGTTTAGTGGGAAAGTAGATGCATGAATCCCTTCTTATATATTTATATATATATTATTTTAATATTATGTTATGTATTTTTTAGTGTTACTTGGGGAATAGGACTTGTAATGGTAGGAATATAATCCACTTATTTAATGTAACAATTTTATTTCCTCTATTATTCATTAGGATTTAGCATTATTATTTCATATTTTCATGATACATTTCAAGGAGAAAATACTCAGTATACTTTTATTCTCACCCCAAAATATAAACCTATTATTCATTTTTGTATGAACTGGTTGGAGAATAACCTGGGGGTTACTTTCTTATTGCAATTTTTTAGAAGCTACTAATGTTCATAGTAACTTGAATAGACTATATCATTATATATTTAAAAAAAATTCACATTATTTGGAATTTCATACTTTGATATGGTTTTTTATTTATGAAATAGAGTTGATTGGGTGGGTCATGAATGATTGGTATTAATAATTTTTGTTAAGAGAAAAGGTAGAGCCTCGATATTGGCACTGTGGATTATTTCATGTGTTAACAGAGTAACCGTACCAATTTTACTTATCACATGATGTAATAAAGGGAGATCGACCAGAAAATAGGATTTTAGAGACCCCTGTGATCCAACATATGGACCATATGTTTTTTGAATGTACTAATCATAGCGATTTTTCATACAGGATAGAGAACTATGTAAAGAACAAGGATTATGATTATTTGCATATGTGATTAAATTTTGAAGATGATGGGAATACTTATGAACATTAACAAATGAATCATAAGTATTTCATATTATGACGTTAGAAAGTCCCTAACATTTTCTCTTTTATAGGTATAGAACATGATTGATGTCCCCATCAGGCTTGTGCCAATGATGTCTGATAGTATGTGTCAACATATTGTTGTTGATTTGAGGACAAAAATTATGTTCTATGGAATAATCATTAAGAGCTTTAGCACAAAATTTCTCATATGTATGAGGGCTCTATTTTATATCAAGAAAATGAGGCTTATTTTTATGAGGTAGATATCTCTTTTAGATTGATCTGTGCTTGGAGGGAGAACTAGATTTCATTCGTTCTTTGAAATTTTCATGGGGTTCTTGATAATGGTTTTTTTCTTTAGGGATTTTGAGGAGTTATCTATTTTAGGGTAAAAGTTTCATGATCAGTTTTAGGCAGAGAATATTTCTCCAAATGTGAAGGAAACATGTCAATAAAAGATTCTTACTCTCTTATAGGAGAGTTATAGAATATGGGAGTTTAATATTTCGTACAAGAAACTTATTCATTATTCATCAGAACTTTTTTCATATGAGAAGGTTACATCAAGGAATTTTTAGGAGTCATTTCATACAAAGAAACAACACCAAGTCAACCCATTCATGATTTTGATGTATCATCATGTTCTATAAAAGGAAGAGGTTATTCAGATAATTCTAGCTTTCACTAAACCATATTGGGAAGGGAGTTACCATGACTATATATGGAGAACATATAAGGAAATAGTTTCTCAGTTTCCTCGTGAAATGAAGTTTCTGATAATAAGGATTAAGTTTTATCCTTATTCATCTCATTTCACCATATCTAGTTGTTCTCAGACAAATTATGAGAGATTTTACAAATTTGTTTCCATACAGTTTTCACAACCCTCATTATATTGAGTTATCAACCTTGCTCACCAGTCAATGTCGGGATGGTGGCCATCTTTAGGCTAAACTCTTGTATATGTATCCTATGAGGTAGTAGCAGCATAAAGGTTCTCTATTATACGATCAATGGAAAGGGGATTTGGTTTGAATAGGATAACCACATTATTCCCTTCGTCTTAGGCATGTATAGAATCGAAAATCTATAAAGGTGGTCTCTATTAGGGGTTGAGATTATGTGTAATTAAACATGTTCATATTCATTCTTTAGATTTTTTAGTTCTTGGAGAGAAAAATATTGTCTGGGGTATCATCAAAATATAGTATATATTTATGTACAATTTGTTGGATTACAGAGATACACACTCCTTTATTGAACCCATTCTAGTCTATGTTACATGAGTTCAGGTGGAGAGGCTTCTAGATCCATTTTCATTGATTTTATTATTGGATGTTATGCTAACTTATATGATGTTGGTATAGATTGTGAGTTGATTGTATGGAAACATCGTTCTTCAAAATATCTCTTCTGTTTTCACATAAAAGAATATGACCTCATCCTAGGCTTGGATTTGATTTATTTTTTGTAGTAATTTTTTTACAACATTAAGATGAATGTTATGTTTTATTATGGTTATAGATAACATGTTGTTTTCATTGGACAGTTGAACTCCGTGTTCCATGAATTTATTGAACAATTCATGGTGGTGTTCATCAATGATATCATTTTTTATGCTGAGTTGTATGAGTAGTGCATATATAATCTATGGGTGGTTTTGGTAGTTCTTTGAAATCATTTTCTATTTTAAAATATATCAAATTGTATGTTTCAGTCCCATTAGGTTCTATTCCTGGTACCTATTATATATTTTCAAAATGTATCAATGGTTCCTTCAATGATTGAAGTATTTGTTTCTTGGGTATCCCAGAAGAATTTTAAAAAGTTTTGGAAATTCATTTTCCTTGTAGGCTATTTAATGAGGTTCATTACCTTATTATCTAATATTCCAAAAAAATTTGATTGTTTTTTCTTAGAATTATGAGTCATTTTTATGGACTGGTCAATTAGAAACTACTTTTCAGTTTTTTAAGGAGAAGCCGACCATTGATCCAGGTATTTGCATTCTAGGGGGATGTGTGTTTATGGTTTATTACAATGATTCATGTCCTATATTGGGTTTTATTTAAATGCAGTAATTGTTAATTATATTTTATGGGTCTCCGTATTTTTGGAAACATGAGCATAACTACATGAATCATGATCTTAATCTTAATATGGTTGTGTTTTAGATAAATTTGTGGCTTCATTACCTTATTGTTGAAGACTTTTTGATCCTCACATATCACAATATCATGAGGTATATCATCTCCCAGTATATTTTTAACTATTTTAATTGGTGGTGGATGAGATTATTGTAGGATTAAACATTTTCGATTTCCTATACATCAGGGAAATGATATATTGTTGTTGATGCACTATGAAGTAAATTGTGAATTGACATTTTGAATGATTTCAGAAGTGATTAAAGAGTTATAAGTAGTGATAAATGGTTAACCTTGGTATTGAAGAATTTAATTACAGAGGTTGTTCTTTCAAATTAAGGTGTGGTCATGTTTGGTATACTAGGGGGAGGAATCCCAACTAAGGGATTTTGATGTGGATGTTTCGAGAGATAGATCCATTTATTGTGATTCCCCTAATGAATGGTATGAGGGTGATCAATATTGTGTTTTGTGTATAGGGAGGCTATTGTTTTCCTTTATTAATGCATAAGATAATTCTCTATGTGTCATACAGTTTTACCATGTTAGAACATCCATGTGTGGCTAAGATGTTTCATTACATTAGAGGTTAGTTTTATTGTTTTGGGATGAATTTATTAGTTGATGATCTCATATCTTGATATTATGTTTATGAGAAGGTAAAAACTAAGCACTATATCCTAGTTGATTTTCTTCCACTGCTTGATGTTTCTCCAATGTAAGTGGTAGGACATATAGATGGACTTGATTAGTGTCTTACCTCATTCTCTCAGAGGATACGACTCTATATGGGTGATTTTAGACCATTTTATGAAGTTAAATCACTTATTTTTTATTAATTTATGGAGCATAGTGGTTGTTTTTTTCCAGTCACTATTTAGTGGAGGGGGTGAGACTACAAGGGGTTCCAAAGACGATCATCACCTATTTTGATGATTGTTTTAAATCCTTAGTATGGAGTGGTCTCTGACATAGTTTAGGATAATAGTTATTCCTTAGTAAAAATTTCCATCCATAGATACATGATCAGACTAAATAGACCATCCAACCTATAGAATACATGATATGAGAATGTATCCATGATTTTAGTGGTTCACGGGTGAGACACCTACCCATGGTCATGTTTAGTTATAATAACAGTTATCAATCATCCATTGGTATTAACACATTAAAATATTTGTATAGTAGAAATTATAGATATCCATTGTGTTTTTCTATGGTTGGATATTCATGTATTCTTAGACTAGATTAGTCTGGAGCACAATAGAGAAGGTGTAATGATTTGTAAGTTGACGAGGGCTAATCAAGATCATCATAAGTCATATATTGATCATAATACTATCCCTATAATGTATTACTTTAGAGATCATGTATTATTAAATGATTCTCATCATCATTAAAAGTGAAGGTTTTTTCTATAGAATAATATTTCGACCTAGTTTTTTGGACCTTTTGAGGTGTGGGGGAATGTTGGAGTTATTGCATATCAATTATCACTTCCCCCTCATATAAAACCGATCCCTGATGCCTTTTCTATTCTATAGCTTCAATGATGTCTTCATAATGATTCCTATTATACATAAAATGAAAAGTATAAATTTTAACATGAAATGATGTTCAATACATGA
The DNA here is from genome assembly GCA_963277665.1 of Viscum album. Classification (NCBI taxonomy): domain Eukaryota; kingdom Viridiplantae; phylum Streptophyta; class Magnoliopsida; order Santalales; family Viscaceae; genus Viscum; species Viscum album. The sequence continues at coordinate 1,323,855,515 of OY728138.1, forward strand.
TATGTAAGCATTCAAGACCATTGGGAGAAGGATTTGTATGATCATGTTATTCCTTTGGTTCATGTCCTATAGAAAAACGATGATTTAGATGTGTGTAATTGGTAATGTGAGTTGCAATTTAACACACAATATCTCAAAATATTTCCTAATTTTTTATTTTTAGATGATATATATGACCTTAATTGATTTATGAGATGGTTATTGTTGTTTTATTTTTTTACTCTACATATGATAAGCTTGTTGGGATGATTTTATTGAGATATCATTGAGGGTATTTATTGAACCAATATTTTTATATAATTCACATTGAATATTAATGAATTTAATCCCAAAAAATCATGTTTTGAGTGTACTTACCATATATTTAGAATTTCAAAATAAATTGGGTTTAATTATAAAAATGGATTAATTGTTTATTATTACTTTTTTTACAAAATTTTATAACAATTTAGAAAATTCATAAAATAATTTAATTCTCTATTGGATTATTTTAATGATATATTTCATGTTACAATGGAAAATATTTTATACCTTTGAGATATTTATGAGATCATTCTAAGAAAAAATGAATCATATAAGAGTAATTTAAACTATACATAATAATAATTAAAACTATGTGTAATAGTCATTTCAGCCTGGAATTAATAATTTTTGAAGGGACTTGGGTTTCATAAGAATTATTCATAGCCTCATAAGGATGGTTTGAGAACCTATGTCAGGATTTGTTTAATCTTAAAAAGTATAAATATAGATCTTCATAATGATTATTATAGTATATTGAAACTTTATATTTTTAATATTTCATAAGAGTCAAGGAATATTAAAAGGTAGATGTAGAAACATTATAAGAGTTCTTTCTACCTATTTATAAAAAAAATAATGAACAATTTTTATGATTCAATTACTCTTCTTATGTAGTTGAGTACCAGTCAGTATATTTATAATACATTAAATTTTTTAAAATGTTTTGATAAAAAAGAAGTCTCAACCCATCCTAGAACAATAGAAGGAAAATTGTCTACATTAAAGCATATAATTATTTACTACGATTACTAGTATGGGTGAGAATAGAGAATGAAAAAAATTGGTGAACACTATCTTTATGGGAGGATATAAAACCACCATGTGGGGAAAAATTTGGATTCTTGTATCATGATGGACCCAAGAGATTTTCATTGTGAAAGTATGAAGCATCTTGATTGATATAGTAGATAAATATCAAAGCCAAAACCAAAATGGGATGAAAAAAATATTTTTACTTTGAATTTATATAAATAGTTTCATTCATTTATAGTTATCCATGTGTGATGGTTTCTCTTAGTTCACTTGAATTATGGAAAAGATTCTTTATTTGAGATGTTCCTATTAGAGTCCCACTAGAGCTTGATCCATCTCATTTTAAACCCCCCAAACTACCATAGAGAAGCCTAATAATGTTGATGATGCCTACATGGTAACCAATTTCACTATAGAGTGACATGAATGTTGAAGGTGGAGCTGTACATTACCAGTTTATTCCTAGGATTCTAATCTCCCACAGTTAAGCTAGAACGATTATTCAATCTAGTATGGAGCTTGAGTTTCACTAATTTTATGATGACCAAATAATTATGTGAACCACCTGGGAAACTAAAAGGGATCTTAAGGCAATGGTGGATGTAGTGAAATAGGGATTTTATTGACATGGAATTATTCATGGACCGACATTTACAACAAATAAGAATAAACATACTGTGTCCATGCAATATAAGTTCAGAAGCATGTGTACAACATCATCTAAAGCTTCAATTAAGTGAAATATAGAATAAAATATTTTTGATATCATTAAAGTATAATTGTGGGGTTTTATTATTGAATATAAAACACCAATTTGGAAGGAAATTTTTTTAAAAAAAATTAAGTAAAAGGTTGGAGTAATTTACAATAAGTAACAGGATGTTATTTCTAGTTTGAGAATTTTCTAGATGTGTGTGTAGAGGTTCTACTAGTATTTTCATAATATTTTTCTTCTTTATTTTATTTTCATTTCACACTATATTCTCACTTGAAATAATTTTATTAAATTAGCTCTCTCTATATATCTCTCTCTATATATCTCTCTCTATCTCACTCATGATGGATAGTGACTAACCGGCAGCTTGGCCTTTGGTGAGGGTTTCTCAGTGTCCTCAAATTCGTACTGTATGATAATTCATGTTTTAATTCTAATTTTTGTGTATAAATATGAGTGTTATGGTTGTGTGTAGCAATTATCTACATTTCCATGGAATGAATCTAGAACACATTTATTCATTACCAATTATTCATTCCCACCCCTTTCATGGGAAAACTCATCATATGATGGAGTTCTGTTTGTTTCAGGGATGAAAACAATATATGATGGATCCATTTCATGAAATGTGTAACACTCTCGATTGATTTGTGTTTATAATTATTGACTATTGGATGGGGTGAGGTTTATTGTGATAAATAAACTTATAGTCATTCTATGTATCAAACTATAATTACAGGATATAGTACATGTATGATGGTATAGACAATCAAATATAATTTAGAGAATAAAATGGATATGAAAGAACTTGAATAGAGAACCCTAAGACCATGTTATTTTTTTCTAACCTCATTCATTATGTTTATATTTTTCATTTACATGTTTCATAACAATGTTTCATTATAATAATAAACCCCAATATCATTATTTACATTTCATAAATATAAAAACAACAAAAATATAATATAGTGTTTAAGAGTAGTGATTGATTTATTTTAAAATATCCTCATGATAAATGAACCAGGTCATCCACCTTTCTTTGTTTGGAAAATTGAAATAATAATTTCAACCACCCTATGGTGGGCATGTCAATATTTGAAACCATTTATGAGGAGATAATTAGTTTTCACTAATTATTTCTTCTGAAATTTTTTTAAATAATTTACCATATTTTTTTAAAAAAATGTATACAAATTTTTTTCCATGATCTATTCCAATTTAGATTATAATTTATTGACTAACCACACTTAGGTACAAGAAGGGAAATATTTTTTAATGGAATATAATAATAATATAAATATATTTGAGAACATGTTAAATAAGTGATAAATCACATAATTTGGTAGCTAAATATCATATTGCGTCCAATGAGTAGAAATGGGAGAAAGAACCAAAACCAGTGGAGAAAGATCTCTTCCCACATATATTTTTATATTGATGAAATTAAGGAGTTTGAGATGTAATTGTTATAAGATTTACTACCAAAAATTCTTAATGCAATATAACATGATATTATCTAAGTAAACATGCCAATTGATACACATGTGGGAGATCAACAGTTTTTTGAGAAACCATGGTATCACATTAAGGAAGGTAACCAACAGCATTATCCCCTCACCTTAATAGAATCACATTCATCACCTTTTTATATTTTATGGATTTGTAAGAAGAAACCAATCATGTGGTGGATTTTTAATAGATAATGGAGGATATTGACTACTTACTCTATATATGAAAATTTATTTCTAAGAGGTTTTAATAAATGAAAAATAATTGATTACTCCACATACTCAGGGTGATAACCCTTACATTAACAAATATTTATTTAATTTTATTTAAACTGAATAATAATTTATAGATGAAACTCATATTTTCAAACATTTAATTCTTTAATTCTGTGTTTTAATATACCCACTTTGATATTTGAATGAAAATTTTCTCATTTTTAATTTTTGGAATAATTAGATATTAATTGTGAAAATGTGTATTTTGGGATTTTTAGATTCTTTATATCATCTTGGTATTTCAGCATTGAAAATTTCTGAATTCATACATCCTTTTCATCAGATTGAAAACATTATTGGAATCATTTCATCCAACTAGACCCAGAGCTTATTCCAAACATAGATGGTCCAAAAGAAGAATGTCATTTAGGCCATGGAATCTATGAATATATTTGAATAATTTTTAGGAACTAATTCATTATCTAGAGATTCACAAGATTATGCCACATTCATGGCCATACATTCATGGGAAATCAAAGGAAGGAAATTTGAAAAGTTTTCTAGGGAAGAAAATGTTTATTTATTAAATAAGAGTTTATATTGTCTTAAACGTTCTAATGGAGCTCAAAGTTTGTGGGTACATGAAAAATACAAATTGTAATAAATTTATGGTTTATAATATTCTTATATTAGGAAATTTACTAGTCCTACAAGGAAAAAAATTAATATGATGGTTTTTTGAGCCACAATTTTCTACCCACACTCAAAAAATACACCTCTACTCATTCTGAAAGTGTTGGAAATTTTGAGGGCATTTTATTTATAATTTTTTATAGATTATCCGGGTTTTTATATATATTACTATTCTTAATATTACATATTAGTCTTTAATATATCTAATTTTCAGTTTTTTATATTTTGTTTTATCCCACTATTCCCATGTCAACTCTATGAAAATGGAGAACTAACCTCGTCACTTTAGATCAATGGATGTGTTAGTGGATAGTTGAGTTCATAAAGAAAAACATTTGTATTTATTTTATTCAAAGAATTTATATTGTGGAGAAATTTGTTTCGCGGTGAGTTAACACTAATTTTCGACTGTTTTTTTCTTCTTTGTATTCATTATTTTTTCATTCCTTCATCATTATAATTCTACATATAGGGTGGAGAAACATTTTTTTATGATGTGAGAGATATTATTTCACATGTATAGGGTCTGAATACAGTAATAACAATTCAATTTTAAGGGTTTTTATTGTAGTTTTGATCTAAAATCTCGATAGGATGTTGGGAATTAATAATATTTGTACATTGATTTCTTTACCATAAACTCGTTAGAATAACAATTTCTTCTTCACAAACATCATTGTGTCTTTTATTATTCTATGATTTTTTATTCATATATTTATGTAATTATATCATATTAATGTTAAACCACCCAACTATATTATATTATTATATTAGTTTATATTATATTATAAATAATGACAATAAGAGAGTGGTTTGCGTAAGTGGCCTCCATATTAGATTAACCTTGGTTGTGCCCTTTACTTCATTCCTAGTTAAACGAAAATTTATTTATTAGGGATTCACAAAAAAATACTTCTTATTAATTTTAAATTGTTTCCATGGTGTTCAAAATCATTCATAAACTTGTTTTCATAAAAAAATCGTAAATTTTATAAAACTAAAAAATAAATCTTCATTGTTCATATTTCACTTATTAGGTCAATATATATGTTTATAATGAATATTATTATGCTTGAAATGTTAACCATTTTTATGAGTATATTAGGTAATATTCATTGAATATTCAATTATAACAGACTTTTTGAAGAATGTTATAGAATTTCATAATGATGTATGTAATGGGGGAACAAATATAAATTCATTCCACATCCTTGAAGGAATTGGAAGCGTAGAAAAAATCTTAATAAAATGAAGAATACGATATTAATTTCCACTGATTTTAAATTGATGAAACTTTTGAGGTAGACATTTTTAAAATAAACTTACTTGAACTTATCCATGTCATTTCTAATGGAGGTTAAAGGAGAAGAATTTCTAGCGGATGTACATTTCGCAGATCTAGGTGAACTGGATGAATACTAGGAAGAATTCATAGCAGTTTAAAAGGTAAGTGACTATCCAAAATTTGAAAATAAAAAATCAGTACCTATCTACCTTTATATCAATATAAATTAATAAAATATTGAGATGGTTTAATTTGAAGAAAAGATATCAGATATTTACTGCATACCTCCGTTGACAATAACTGAAATCTAATAGGCACTAATAAAAGAGGAGGAATTTAAAGAATATCAAATCCATGGAGATCATGTTTTCTTAAACATATTTAATTATAGTTTTATTAAATATTAATTGATTACTTTATCCCAATCCAATTAGATTTTAAATTTATCTAAAATAAGGATTTCTATGGAGGAAGATAATGAAGTGACATATTTAGAGGAAATAAGGGAGTATCCAATTGAGTCGTATATTCATGAATATGACATTGATAGTAAAGAACTTATAATCATTGAATATTCAATTGATAAACCTAGAACAAAATATAATCCACGAGGTTTCTTAATATCTTCGACACTATTGGACACTATTCCATCAACTGAATGAAATAGGGAGAAACCCCTAAATCTTATTTCTCTATTAATTCATGGGGATGTGTTTCTTTTCATTTATCTTTGGGGTCTCCATTCCTTATGTACACTAAAGGAAACTACGAACATTTACATGTGGTGGGTTGCCTCAAAGTAACTATGTCGACATTTTTATTGTGCACAAAATTCTATAAATAGATGACTAAGGGTAGTAAAAACCTAAAACCTACTTGGGGTTCAAACCATGTTCTATCATCTTTCCCCTTTCAATTCCTCATTAATAATTTTTCTTATGAATTCTTTTCATTGTTTCTAGGAATAAGTGGTATCATCTACAGTATTAAATCAAGTCTACCATATGAAAATAAATTCATATTTTATCATTCCTTCTCTTTAGTTTTTCTAACCTTATCATTTTATTTTTTTAATATTAAATAAAGTGTAATAAAATTTATGTGTTTAGGAGTGTTAATATAGTTAAATGTTTTGGTGTGTTTTATATTTGTTTCTAATTTTTTGGAACTATTCAATTCAATGAATACCCATTTTTAATTTTCAAACTTAAATATAATTTGAGATATTTTTATTTATTTTTGATGAGATCGTTTTTAAAATGTTTCTATGGTGGAAATTTTTCAGTGAATTTGGTTTTCAATCATTTTCATGCATTTAACCAATTGCATAAATCCATTCCCATAAAACAATAACTCAAAATATTTCCCCCCAAATATGATGTCATTGGAACCCTTTTCACATATTCGTTATAATACAAAAACCTTCTAGAGAGAAACTTGTATTTTTTTTAAACAGAACATTTGATTCTTCTCTTTCAAAGTTGTCAAGTTCATGATATGTTTTTAATGTCACTATGGAATTTCATTGGCTGTCAATATTATAAATTGATATACAAATTTTCATTTACACTTATTTATTCCTTATACTAAATTAAATTCCTTATAGGTTAACCCATATTATAGGACATGTTTTACATACCTACCATCACTTAGAATATTTTTACATGGGAATTTCATGTTTGAGTTTGAGGGAAGGGATTTTAATATCTATTATTTAGTATGAACCTCATTTATAGGTTTGTGAGGTGTTTTTTCATTATTCTGAGTATTTTATTAATGGTAATATGTTAATTTAATCTATTCTTCTTCATTCATATCATATGGTTCTCCTATTAAAAAAAATTGAAAAAATTTAAAAATTAAAATATAGAGATGATATTGAATTTTTCATGGTGCCTATTTTTTTTGTCCCACGTACATCTCAAGAATAAAATGATTTAATTTTATTTCATTCATTGTAATTATTTTTTATCTCATCCACCATGATTGTTTTTAAAAAAATGAAAAAAGGGATATATAAGATGGTAATTTCATTTAAATTCATTATTTAACTCATATATCATGTAACAAGGGGGTTTTGGGTTTCAAATATAAGGGTAATTGAGTGAGTTATATTTCCCATTTTTTCAATTTAATATTCATGTATTGGTATTTAAGAGTATAACAACTTCATTTCATCCATTAATTTTTAAATATTTTACCCACCAATTAATAGGCACAAAATTCATCTTGAAAATGTACTCTTCATTGATTGTTTTATGTCTCATGGTGTGGTGGTATGATAATATTAACAATATTTTGTTGGAAAATACATTTTACAAGTAACAATATAACTCTAGATTGAATTTATCTTGAGTGAGGAGTGACATTAATTTCAATTATAGGTAGTTGTGATTGAGAAATTTATATATATTTGAGTTTCAATGAAGTTAAATGCGATAAATGGAAATTAAAGGGAATTATTTCCATATACTAAGCATGATGAAATTTTGTTTTGAAAAAAAAAAATTAAATTTCTCCACTTTTGATTTTTTTTGTGAATTTTGATTCAGATATTTGATAATTTCATAAGAGTTAAGTGTTTGAGTGTTGGGGATTTATGAAGCTCTTATTTACAAGCATTTAATTATTAAATTTAGTCTTTTATTCCCACTAATTTATAATTTTAGTGGAAATTGTAACATTTTTATGTCATTGTAATAATATGATAATTTTTTTATGAAAATGTCTTATTTTTTTGATTTCTTGGAATTTTTTATCATCTTGTTACATTATTCATAAAATTTTATACCCTCCTCCAAATTAGAAATTTCTTCCCTGGTAGGATTTAAAAAATAATGGGATAAATTTCATCCAACTAGACCCAAAGCTAAATACAATCATAGATGACCCAAAATAAGTATACAATTCGGGCAAAAGAATCTATGATCAAATTTTAATAGTTTTAAATATGGGCCTATATAAAAAAAATGAACAATACAAAAGGATCTATATATATAAATTTATATATACAAGAGTACATATAAAAATATAAATAACCTTGTAATCTATATATTAATCATCATTACTCGCCCTAAATTCATAAGAAATTAGAGGAATGAAATTTGATGATTATTCCTAGGAAAAAACTTTTCTTTAGTAATATTGTGTAATCATTGTCTACATATAAAAAATTGAGCTCTAATTTAGTTGTATCACATGAAAGATATAGGTGAAATACATTATAGTTTAGCACATTCCCATATTTGTCAATTTACTAATCCAACAAATCACCTAAATTTCAAGGATAATTGTGTCTCCCAAACCCTTCTACCCTCTTCCAATAAAAATGAACCTACACTCCCTCATAAAGGGTTTGATATTATGGTTGTCTATTTTAGATAGAATATTCAGTATATTTGTATTGTTTTTAATGTGTAATACTCTTCTATATACTATATATTATTCTTCTTGTCATTCTAATTTACTCTTTTGTTTATCTATTGTGTTATATAACTATTCACTTTTAAACTCTATAAAAATGAAAAATTAATTTACTTTACTTTGTTCATTGGGAGGATAAGTGGATACAAAAAAAATTTCACTTAAATATTTCAATTTATTTTATTCTAGGAATTTTTTTTGTAGAGAAACCAATTATGGTGTATTGTAACCTCACATTTTATACTATTATTTTAATCTTCTTATTTAACACTATTCCTCTCTTTCATCATCATAATGTGGTGTATGATGTTGATTATTATTATTGTTATTATTTGAGGGATATTATAAAATATGTGGAGGGTTGGTTTTGGGTAATTAAAATTCAATTAGAGGATTTTTAGTAATAGGTTTTATCTCAACATTGGATAGGATATTTAGAATTAATATTGTATGAACATTGATTTCTTAATCATGAAATACTATGAAAAGTAATTTTTTCATTAATAAAAATTTTTTGTTCTGTATTCATCTTTCGATTTTTCATTCATATATTTATTTAATTGTACCACATGTACTTTAAACACCCCAAATAAATTATTATATTTTGTATTATAAAAATTCATAATAGGAGAATGTTGTGACTATGAGTGACATCCTCATGAGATTGATCCAGGGTGAGAACATTACTACATTTCTAGGTAAATAAGAATTTTCTGATCAAGGAATGATCAAAAAATCACTCTTATCAATTACCACCACTTGTTTTGATTTTTCATATTGAACGAACAATTTTATCTCCTCAGATAGTGAATAATAAGATGGTGATGAATCCTATGGGGATTATAAGAAGCTCTTTGAACACATTGAACATCTTTGTAAGGGAGAAAATAAAGAATTTACTATGGATTTTCCAAAATAAGTTGAGTCACATGATATCCAGTTAAAGGGTATGATTTTGATATTGATTTATTTTATTTAAATTGTATACCAATAGATTTATTCAATAACATAACATTTTATAATTCTTTTCTTGTAGTAGAATATGTGATAAACTAGAAGTTGAAGAGCTGGATAAATAAGTTATACCCAAATAACATAACATTGATACATTATTTTTCATCCCCCCTCCATTAATTATGTACCATATTAAAAAGGGTATGGTTCTTCTATGATGTTTTCATGTGATCATATATATATATATAGTAAGATGAAGATAATAGTAAAAAAGAAGATTTGTCTTATGTTAATGAAACCCCACCCACCATAAAATTTTGGATAACCATTAGAAACTATATGGATAGGGGATGTAAAACCATAGTAACTACATGGGTGTCCAAACTACGAATTATTCCTTCGAATTTTATTCTTATTTTTTATTTATTTTACTTTTGATAAATTTATCATATTTTTTCCTTCTTTTACTTATAGGTTTTCAGTTTTTGGTAGTTTGTATAATACCTTAAGAATGCCCTTTCAAATAGGTTAGGCTATATTACTTGTTTATTCTTTATTTTTTTAGTACCTGATTCACTTCTATGTAAAATTTTTAATACCATTTTTAAAATAAAAATTATGTATTAGTGACTTATGTGTGGGGGATTAGTGTAGATATATTAAGGTTTTCATTATTTTTTTCTTTTGTTTTTTATTTTAGATTGTTTCTCGGATCTTTTGATCTTCATTGAATATTTTTGGGAAAATTCAGTAGCATCTAGTTGTTTTTGAAAAAAATCTTCATTTGAATCTCAAACATTCTAAATTATTTCCAAAATAGATTTTTTTCTTGATTTCCAATATACTCATTGAAATTATGATTTTGACACATTAATAATTTTTATAAGAAAACACAAACATTTTCTTTTCAAATGGAATATAAAAATTTTCTTTCGATGGATTTTTGATATTTTTCTGACAACATTCAAGTTTTGATGAATAGTAAAACTACACACAATTTTATGTAAAAATAAATTTATTAATAACAATAATATATTTTGAAATTATAATATTGAATGTTTTAATGTATAAATATAAAATATTATTATCATTAAATATAACATATTTCATTATCATTAATATAATAATGAATGAAGATGTAAAAACATTTCAATATTTTGTAATGTTTTATCTTTTAAAATTGATTCTCTCTTTCCGACAATGAAGTTAATTTTAATTTAATTACTAAAAAATATTTATTCATGTTTTTTAAAAATTGATTCCATATTTGGAATTACTGGGTCAAAATTATGTTAATATGTTTATTTTATTTTTACGACATTATGATTATTCACTTTAGTAATTTTTTTATTTCTGCGATTAAGGGTAAATCGGGTAATTAAAGGTAGAAATAATGTTATAAAATTACATTAATACCTTTAAAATCCAATTAGATGATTTAATTTGACCCTTATTATATATGGTTTGAAATTTAATCACTTAATGGCCACTTTCCAATGAATATGATATTAATATTATTAAAATCAGTGAATGCGACAAAATATCACACTCTCTTTTTATATAATTATATTATTTCTAATATATAGATAAACAAGAGATAACATATACGATAGGTAGTATATGAAAAAAATAAAAGAATTACCAATATCATAATTTTTTTAAAAAAATTTATAAATTAAATAATTACTATTAAGGATGACACAATAGTGACACATAATTTATTTTATTAATAGAAATATCAAATAATTCATTTTAAAAATATTAAAAAAAATATAATTTTAATTAATAAAGGTTCTAATCTAATTTTATATGTGATTATGTCACGTTTTTAGTACGTAAAATGTTTTTTAAAAGTTATCTTCTATGTGGATTTTATTTAAAATCAACAAAATGAATAGTGTTGAAATTGATACTATTGATATTTTATAAAAATAACATCTTAATAAATTATTTAAAAATAATAATGTATTACAAAATTAGAAAAAGATATTTATAATGTCAAATATGTCATTAAATATCCATTTAGGGTAAATTTACACCATATAATTAAATATTTATAAACATTAAATATTTTGAATGTTATTACCATAATTAAAATTAAATAGATTAGATAAGGAAAAATCAAAATTATAAGGTTTAAAATAAAATAAAAAAATGTCAAAAGAATATTGATTTAGAGTATTTGGGCCAATACTCATATGATATTCTAAATAATCCACTTTGGATCAATTTTAATTTAAAAAATAATTTATATTAATTTAATTGTTTTGGTATATCCAAAGGTGCCCCTCCGCTCTCTTATAAAAGGGAACATATCTTTCTCTTTTAATCACTCCTCTAAAACCCTATTACTCCACTAAACCCTGAAAATTTCCTCTACCAAATTCCTTCACTTTATCCTAGAGGCCACACCTTGGAAGAAAGTCATACTATAGCGACCTTTTGTGAAAATAAAAAAGATATACTTGAAAAAGATGTCATTGTTTTATAACATCTTTTGAAATTATTTTCTTCTCCTACTTTCTATTATTATGTTGTTTACATACTGAAGTAAAAAAATCCATTATATTATATATGTTGATATGTTATTGTAATTATGATACAACTCTATACCTCCTTTTATCCTTCATATGGATAAAATTATCACTAAGGGTGTGTACGTATGGCTTACTATATCCGAGTTGTGGTGTAATTTTTTATTCAACAAAACATAATTTGGATGGGTATAATGACGAGTATAATGGATTTAAATAATTAAAATTACATGATGATGATTATTTATAATTAATATACCATCCAATTCCATACAATTTAACTATTAAGTTAATGATATCGTCGCTCATGCGTACGTACACCCCACCATATCCATGATGGAATGCGATTCATTCAATATGATCCTCATTAAACCATGATTATATACATGAATTTAATGAATAAATGTGATATATATTATAGTAATTTTATTTTTTGAATGATATAACTAAATCATAAAAAGTGGAACATGATCTTACTTGAAAAAACTAGCAAAAGAACATAAAGGAGTAAATATCAAAATAACGAGTGACAATAAAATGTTTCTATCAAAAGGATTGTAATATAATAATATAATATAAAAAGTGATATGATTCTATATTATTTCAATAACATTATTAAAATCTTTATACAAGAGTTTCAGATACATACGAAGGATATTAGACCTAAGGTATGGGATACTTTTGAAATCTCAAAATTATATGTGATTCTTTACACATAATTATTTACAGGGGCATATTTATCATCCACATCCTTGTCCAAGAAATATTTAATACTATTTTTATTCTTCTAAAATTTTCTAAACTCAATTTTACCGATTGGTGAATTTTTACTAAACAGTATGAGAGGAATATTCTTTCGTTATTTCAATACTAGGATTTTTTTTGACTTTTCTGGAAAAAGTTCGAGGGAAATGTTTTTTTAGAATATATGAAATGAATGGATTATTATGATTTCATAACAACTTATTTAAAATAATTATACTTTATAATATTTCAATTATTTTTTCAATTAAATTATTTTCTTTTAAAATTTTGTGGCATTTTGAGAAAAGAAAATGTTTTTGAAGAAGAATGGATATTTTCCTCGAGAATTAATTTCATGCATTTTATCAAAATTCTTTTCAATCAAGGATAAAATAAGTTTATGATTATATAACTATTATTAATTTTATTTTTATGTGTTTATTATGAAATTATATTTATGAAATCCATTTATTTTATATGGATTATGATGGAATAATGTTTAAGGAAACATTTTTTTGTTCCTTGGGTTATTCCATGATGAATCATTTATGTTATTGCGGTACATTTTAGAATGATTTAATTATGAGATGGGTGGGACCTATATCTACCTCCAATTAATTGGGTAAAGATTTATATCTCTTGAGATAAGCATTATTGGAATGGAAAATAAATCTATTTTATTAATTCAGGGATGGAATGATAAGTAAACCCAATTCATTAATGGACTTTGTCCACTATGATGGACTAAGAAATGATATTAGACTAATATGAAATGATATTATGTGCTTATATGTATGAAAAAAATCCATTCCTTAAGTATCAAATTTTTGTATTACTTCCAATAATTTTTATGAACTTATATCCCATGACATGATATCACGATCTTCCATATGCAGGATAAGACATCCAATGGTTATGTTACATGTCTTATGATTATAATATGATTGATATTTCCTTTTTTTACCGTTAATGAAAATTTGAGATCACCCTTTCATATGTTTCATTTCCCCAAGTCTTGAATATGTTTATTAAGTAATATATGTCAAAAATGAGTCTAGTTATGAAGAAATATGCAGGAGACAACATAGATGTTTTATGAACAAGCTTTTTATGATTCCCAGTTTCTTAAGAAACTGTACCTATATGGTTTTATCGTGGATTTATTATATGGCTTAATGAATATAAATCAATCATGAAGTAATATCAATGAATTTAATGTATTGGTCTTTATATGGATTGGAGTTTTCGAGTGAGACTTTGAAGGATCCTCTATGGGAGGTGGTTCTTCTTCAAGGAGTTGGGTACACTTGATTATTGGTTGTGTATATCATTATTTTTTGGTTAATTCAATTTAATTTCATGTTTATTTTATCATATATAATTTTTTACAATAGATACATTTTAGATAATCGGTTTGGTGGAAGGATATAATGTATAAGATTTGGGTTTTTTCATATTTTTTGGTGTTTTTGTTTATTTCTATAGTTTTAAAGAGCATAATTTAAATACATTTCTTGAATAGTTATAATGTATATGAATGTTCTATAATGAATAATAATTGAAAATATTTTACATGTTATGATTGAGTTGTATGGTTATTATTTCGCGGTAAACACAATTGTTTTCTACCATTTTTTAACCCTTTTGAATGTTTGTAACTACTAAAATTGAATATTCATTGATGACTATTTATTCAAATAAAATATCCTACCATAAATGATAGATTGTGCATGATAGGTTTTTTATTTAATTTGTTTTGAAAATATCTTAAATACACATCAAACCATACATGAATTTTTCAATAATTTAAATTCTTAAAGTGATAGTTTTCATGATCAACTAAGTGCAAATTCTTCTCAAAATTGAATGAGATTTTACTTTGAATGAAGTGGTTAAACAATTAATTTTCTCCTTCAATATTTTTATGAAATATTATCTACTACACACTTGAAAACCCATTCTTAAGTATATTTTATGTTATTTTCATGGATATTTTATTTTATCATTGGATTAAACTTTAAAATTCTACACTCAATGTGAAATAAAAAATTAACTTTTAATACATGGTTGAGTTGTGTGAGTATGTGATGTTTTTGGATGAGTTGTCTTATTTTTGTTAAACTACTAATTTTGATTAATTATTGAGTTCTGTGTGTCTCATATATGGATAAAAAAGAATGTTTGAATGGATAATAGAATGTATAATGAAGATGGTTTGATGAAATTTCAGAATAATAAATTTAATAATCAATTTTAGTACTAGAAACTCAATTAGTGATAGCGTTTTTTATTTTAGGGGAGGGATAATACTTTTTATTAGTTGATTTCACAGATGTAAACATATTTTTATTACTACATCACTATATTCATAATTTCCAATCAATTTTGTGATTTTTTTGAAGATGTTGGGTATTTTGGATTTATAGATAGAGGACAAAGATGATTTTAGTGTGAGATAATTTGATGAAGCAAAATATTTGAGTGTTTTCCACATACAATTGATATATTTTTCTAATGATCGTATGATTAAAATGATATTTTCATCAAAAATTCATGGTAAATGGATAATTTGTTTGAAATATTATCTTCATCAAATAATTATATTCATAACATGATTTTTGGTGTCAAAATACTAAATAATATAAATATTAAGCCAATAATATTTTTTGAATTTCATTTGGGGAGTGAGATTTTAATTGATGTATTATTTAGGAAATTCTTATCATTTTGACATTTTTTTAATGTTTGAAAATTATTTATCTTTATTTCAAATGACATATGAGTGATTTAATTTTATATTTTTTAAAAGTTTTGTTTTTGATAATTTTTTTACTAGAAGAATAAAAAAATATATTGTTATATCTGGTCAAGGAAAAAAATTATCTTTTATTACATCATATTAAATCAGTTCTTTTGAATGAATCATAAGATAAAACAACATTGTATATAAGAATAAAATATGACTTTTTAAGTATAAATATGATCTTACAAATACTATTGTATCATTTTTATTCAATGTTACCATTTATCTATAATAATGAAAATGATAATAAAGTCCCTATTTATTAGCATTGATAAATGTTCCCCCATTATCAACAATGATAAAAAAACATTTATGAGAGCTTTTTAGCAGTGATAAAAGGTGTCCTTATCATCATTTTTTAGCACCAAAAAATGTGTATTTCGTAAATGTATAAATATATATTTTTAAAAACATATTTTAATATATAAATATATAAATATTGATATATATAAAATATATTTTTATAAATATGATTTATATAATACTAAATATATATGTACAATTAAGATATAATATGTTTAGTAAGAATGTTTAAAAAAATTAATTGTAATATTAATTAATAATTTTCGAATTATTATTGAGTTATAAACATTTAATAAAAATTTGGTGATAATAAAATTATATGAATTAATTAATATATTATGATAAGTTGAAAACATGGCTTCAACATCAAATGGTCATAAAATTTCATTTGGGTGTCTGTTTGAGCTTCACAAGATATCAAATTGATATCTGGGAAGATATATAAGCCATATTGTCTTAGGGGAACCTAAATCATTGACATTAAAGGTCAAAATGGTATGGAAGTCCTCCAAAACTGTGTTTTTAGTTTGGACACCATAAATTTTTAAATTTTTATGGGATTGCAGCATCGTCTAAGATGGACTTCTTGTCTTTTTTCAGTAGAGACTGAATTAATTCTTATAGATTACCCTATGGATATTAGAGTGTTAATTTTTATTTTTATTTTTTCATATTGTAGTGTAATTTATAAGTAAATAAATGTATATATATATACATATTTGTATATATTGATATAAAAATATATAATTTCATAAATAAAAATTTAAACATATTTATATATAAAATATCTCTTAAAATATAGAGACCATATGAATATAAATTTTTTATAATACATTTTATCTAAACTATAAAATATATGAATGTGTACATACCTTTAAATATATATAATGTTTATATATAAAAATGTTTGTCAGTATTAAAAAAAAAATACATATTTATGTGTATATTCTAATATATATAAATAAATATTAATATAAAATATCCGTAAATATATATAAAATATATATAGAAGAAAATAACATTGAGAAATGGTAAGACACATGCATATAGTGGTATAGGTTACAAGTTCAAATCGATGTAGGAGCACGCAGGGTCCCATGGGAGGGGAGCACTGGGAAAGGGAGGTGGCAAGCACTGATAAAGGTGGCATGGTAGGTGCTGAGCATTGCAAAAAAATTATCATTGATAAACTAAAGTATTGTTCGGATTTTGTTAGCATTAATAAAAGGGGTATTTATCAACACTAAGAAAAACTATGATAGAATTAGTACTGATATAGACTTCTTTATCAGTGCTAAAAGACATTGATAAATGGATCATTTATCATGATTTATTAGTATTGATAATATGTGTCTATGAGCACGGATTAAAGAGACTGTATTTTAAAGATGTTTAAAAAATCCAAAATCACATATAAACCATTTTTCATGAAGTTAAAGGGAATATTTTTAGTATTATATTCATAGCTAAAGAAGTGTTGGTAATGTGTAAGAATAATTTTCAAGAAGGGATTTAAACATAATAATAAACTTTATGCTCTTAATGATGCATATTGTTTTTTCATGTAGAAGTGGAACTCATTATATACAACAATTGGGGAGAGGGGATACAATAGGGACATAATCACTAAACTACCCTTACTGGGATGAAACACATTTTATATGAGAATAAAAATGAAAGGGGCCATGGTACGTTATAATAATCCATTTTAAAAAGTGGATCACTTAAGATTAAAATAAAATTCCAATTGGATCCCCTATTATTTAATACCTTAACCTAGATGAAGATAGAGTCACTGGGCATCTCAAAGGGATATGTATACTGGTGATGTTAAAAAAGTGGATGATTATACTCTAGCCTATATCGAGACATGATTTGAGAATTATTAAAGGGGGTGGTGAAATTGACATAGTCTAATACTCTATCTAAGGGTCCAGGTGTTTCTGGTGCTAGGTAATATTGATGATGAAGAATTGAGATTCCAAATGCAGGAGGGGTTTCAAGTTAAATATGAACTGTAGTACATATATATTCAATCTATGGTTGTTTAATTTGTTTTCAAGTTTTAATTATAGAAGAATGATGAAATTTTTGTTACCAATTTTTGTGGTTTCCAAGGATAACCTTAGTGCACACCTACTGCTTGATGAATTTCCTTTCTGGAACTATGAATTTTAATAGACTTTTTTAGTTAATTAAAATGGTATTATTTGGATGTGACCCATTTTTTGAGATTATTTTTCCCATTTGCCTCAGTGGTTATAGTGGGACATCTTCCACTATCCACCTATCCCATGCTTTTAGCTTCTTTCATCTCTTTAATCTTGTCTCATGAGCTCTTCCTCGAGGAGGAATTGACTCTACACTGCTACTCAATTTGGGTATCCCATTTTCATATAGAATAAGGAGGAGATTCGTTGACCATTCACCCTATGTGTACGACATACCATATCGATTATGGGTGGCTCTCGTGTTAGGAATTTAGATTTATAGTTGAAGAACAGTGAAGGAGAAGGGATCACAATTGCGGTTCTATGGTTTCAAGAGGATATTTTTTTTATCATTATATCTCCATATTAATCAAACCCTACAAATTTTTTAAGGCACTAATATTCATAATTATAGTTCATCATGTAAGATTAGAGAAGAGAGGGATCACAACAGTAATTACTTGGTTTGGTGATCTAGTTTGAGAATAAGAGATAGTTCTTGGAGCTTCATCTTCGTTTAATAAAAGTTGATAGAAAATATGAGAGGGATCTTATAGGGGTTCTAGGGTCATGTCCCAATTCATGGTCAAGAGTTAGAACAAACATCGACTCATTTATGAGAGACCCTGAAGGTGGGTTTCTTATTCATTAGAGGGGAAGTAATAACAGTAAGATTATCTTTAGAGAGGCAGACTCAGAATGTGGTGATGTAGTGAAATTTCACAACTACTACAAACATGGACCACAACATAGATCCTGGAGGATCATATTTAAGTTACTTATATGTAATGATTTATACACTCTAAAACAAGCTTCTTCATTAATAAGGTGAATCTGAAACCTAGTAAGGGGGTTACAATTCTATTATAGTTTTTCCTGGTCATTTTTTTGTAAGTTGTGTTAGATTCTTGTTTATTTTTCATGCGTTATTTCAATTTTTTATCCAATGCATCTCATTTTTTCAATTCTTCCATGTACTTATTTGAATATATTTCATTTGCTGTTTTGATTTTAATATGAACATGTGTCTTTTGTGTTTATATTTATCAGTTTTTATGAGATACCTCGAAGGGAGATTCTTGTTCACTAAAGAGATTGGGGGGTAAAAATAGAATGATATAATTCATAGAGGCAAACTCAGACTCTGGAGATGTTGTGCATTTGGATAGATACTATGAATTTGGAAATCAACATTGATCATGGAGGACCAGATTTTCTAAACTTGACGATGAATATTTTAGCATTCCTGCCGAATAATCTTCATTAATAAGGTGAAACCAAAACCTAGTAAGGGGGTTGTAGTTATATTAATGGTTTACTTGTCATATTGTGTTTTCTTGTGTATGATGCAAATTTATTTTTCATTTATGCTTTCTATTTCATTTCTATTTCAGGCGATGTGTTCAATACTTCCATGTATTCATTTGAATATATTTCATTTGATGTTTTGATTTCAAATTGATCATATGTAATTTAAATTATTTTTATCAGTGTTTATGTATTAAAACTAAAATAAACATCTATTTCATATTTCAGATTTTAACGAACCAAAACACCCAATAAATCTGGGAATATTATATGAGGATTGTCTCTCATATAGGCTAATCCACTACAAAAAAAGTGTTATCTTATTCTAATTGGGTTTTATTTTTTCATGGTTAAAATTATAAATTTCTTGTTCATTGATTTTAAATTTTTTTCCTAGTGTGTTTTTACCTATTTTAGTATGCTTTGATTTCTTTTGTCATCTAGTTTGATAGCTCTCTTTGGATATAATTTCATTCTGTTGTTGATAGTTTGTTTCATTGTATTTTTTCCAATTTTCTTTTCCATTATGATCCTTAAATATTCTTCTTGGTAGTTTCTACCTATCTGTATCTACGGTTTTGGGGTATGCATGTGTTATATGTGTGGCTGGCCTATGTTCAAGAGCTGGTTAGTAATAAATTCTAACCAGGATCTCTTGTCTCAAGTGTCTGCCTTTTTCCTAGGGGGTGAGGTTATGTTAGATCAATTGTGTTTCTTTACATATTTTAAGACATTTTTCTACATGTATGGATATGTAGAGAGTTTTGTGTTAGGGATTGGGTAGTTTGTGGGTGTAGTTATCTTGTTTGCTTCTTGGCTGGCCACAAAGCATCATTGATTCTATTTAACCATATTTATCAACACTGTTTGGTTCTATTGGTACTCTGTGATATATGTATGTCTATACTATGATGTGTGTCACTTTAGTTGCTTACTTTCCCTTAGTTTATAGCTTCCTTCTAGCCTCTTTTCACATATCTTGTAGTTGTCCTAGGATGTTGGGGCTGCTTTCACATGTCCTTATAGTTTTTATTTGGTTTGAGGATATCTCCTTTTAGCTATTTTTTAGGCGGTCATCTTCTTGGGTGGAGAATCTGAATCCATATTTTAAGTTTATTTTGGTTCCTTGCATTAAAAATCTTCTTGTTAGAGTTTTTAGTTGGCATGTATCGATTCGAAATATGATGGATATTAGTGCTTTGGTCTTCTTATGTTTTATGAGATCAGGATGAGACTTTTCATATTGGGTATTTTTCATTAATATGCATAATATCTATTTTTATCTCTCTATGATACTTATTTTTATCTTATATTTCATGATTGTTCTGTTTTAAATTCAGTTACATTCTTTCTGAATTCTCAGAGTATTGTTTTCCCATGTTTTCTCTTAGAATGGATACTGCATTGTTTTGTAGGTTTTTTTCAGGCACTGGTGAGCTGTTTTAAAGAACCATATTATCTTGTGAATTTTTTTTCCATTTATTTTTGTTGACATCATCTCATACATTGACTCATGTATGTGTATGTATGGACTTTATCATGAATTTATTTAGAATAGTTTAATTTTTGAACAGGTTTATTAGCTTTAAAATATCATTCAACTTTGGGAAACACGTGTCACAGTTGATACAAGATATAGGGACTATTTGGGTCATACCTCATATGTTTTTTTTATGTTTAGGATATTCCAATCATGATAATGTTAGGTGGTGAAAAATAATCATGTGGTTAATGTTATAATTTCCAAGGTGGACAATGTGATGTTGTTTCATATTAAAATTGTTCCTGCATTTTAATTTCCAAGGAGGATATTTTTGACTTTGGATATTCAATTTTTTTGTTAATTAAAATGATATTATTTTAATCTTCACATTTTTTTGAGTTTATGTTTTTCCTAGTGGTTTTAGTCGGTCCATCCTCCACCATCCACATGTCACAAGTGCTCCTCTTATTCCTCATATATAATCCTTCTGCATGGGATTCTACCATATGGGGAACCACCTCTACACCGCCACTAAATTTTGGGATCTCGTTTTCATAGAGGGGAGGGAGGATATTCTTTGACCCTTCACCCTTTGTGTACAATGCACCCTACCATTTGCGAGAGGCTCTCCTATTCTGTATTCGGGTTCACTGTCGGAGATCGAAGTAGAGGGATTGTAACCATGGATTATTGGTTTAAAATGGAGGAGCTTCTTTGACCCATCACCATCCATGTCTAGCACACCCTACCAATTAAGTGAGGCTATCCTATTAATAGTTTTGGTTCACTATCTATCATATAAGAGGAGAGGGATCGCAGTGATTGTTCCTTGGTTTCATGAACTAGCTTGACAAGAAGAGAGAGAGAGTTCTAGTGGATTTTTCTCTGGTTCATCAAAGTGGAGAGAAAATAGGAGAGGGATCCTAGAGGGGTGACCTATTCATGGCCCTTTTCTTGGTCGAAAGTTAGAAATGATGGTGGCTCATTTATGAGATTCTCCAAAGACGGGTTTCTTGTTCACTTAGAGGGAGTAATAGTGGAATGATCAGTTTTAGAGAGGCATACATGGACGGCAGTGATGCTATACACTTGGACAGAGATTAGGGACCTATAAAATTACATCGAACTTGGAGGATCATATTTTCTAGACACAGCAATGAAAATTTCATCACTCCACCAAAAGATTCTTCATTGATAATGTGAGACCAAAACCCAGTAAGGGGTTTGTAATTCAATTATAGTTTTTCATCATAGTTGTTTAAAAAAATTATTTTTGCAACTTGTATATTCATTTCATCTTATTTCTTTTTCTTCTCCATTTTATGTTATTTTTTCAGTGCTGCCATGTATTAATTTGAATATATTTCATTTTTTTATTGCAATTTTTAGATTTGTATTTTGTTTTATTTTTATCGGTTTTTATGTATTAAATAGAAAATAAATATGATTATCATATTTTGGATTTTAACTAACCAAAACAACCCATATATCGCGGGATATTTCTTGGAGATTATATGTCCTATAGGGGAATCTCCCACAATATGATCAATTTAATGTTCATAAGTAATCTATGGAATCATACTCAAACTGAATATTAGTCGATTGTAGAAGAGATTAACCAAAATTACCCCATGATGTGATTTATTGAAGAAGTCATTAAATGAAGGAGTTGGGATGATTATTGATACATTTTCAAGAGAAAGGGGTATGGAAGATGAGTGTGCAGTTGAGATACCAGGCCATGGATCTCGATCGAACCATTATTTGAAGCCAGCTAAAGACCATTGTTGAACCGTTTGAAGGAGGTTGGGTTGACTATTTTTAGG
Organism: Viscum album; assembly: GCA_963277665.1. Classification (NCBI taxonomy): domain Eukaryota; kingdom Viridiplantae; phylum Streptophyta; class Magnoliopsida; order Santalales; family Viscaceae; genus Viscum; species Viscum album. The sequence continues at coordinate 1,323,878,576 of OY728138.1, forward strand.
AATGGACAAGAAAGAAGGATGAGCTCCCAGTTGAGTAAATTAAAATACCAATGTCAATAAATGATTCTTGAGCTATTCCAATAATAAAGAGAACATGTGGTGAGAGTTGGAGGGGTTCAAATTGAACATCATAGACTAAAACTGATGTGGACACAAGAATTGAGACCGAGAAATCGAAAAAATATCAAAAATTGGAATTGAACAAGAAACAGAACTAAATTGATAGAAAAATCATAAAACAAAGGTAAATACAGAAAAATAAAGAACACAATATATTTATATGCTTCATATTTTTTTGATCCTACATTCACAACAACAATACTATAACCATATATATTATTATGAAAAAAATAATATACAATTAATGGATATGATGAAAGAATAGAGGAAACACACGTAGATCACAAAAGTTAGAGACACAACGCTATTCCAAGATCCAGCGGTGAAAGCTGGCTCAAGGATCGTAATGTAAATCATCGAACTAGATAAAATCAGACACCCCAACTGTAATGACCCGATGTTTTTCAATAGATATTCCCTTCTTATAAATATGTCATAAAATCACATTAAAACACAAAATAATGAAATACTAAGTGCTAAGTGAACTTTAAACATAATTTTGTCACTTATGTATTGGGAATTTTGAAAATCAGATATACATGATTGTGTTAAAATGATTTTTGAATCTAATAAAACAAAAACAATTTTTGATGAATAGTAACATACCCTTATGAATAGTAACATACCATTATGAATAGTGATATAAAATAATGAATAGTAACCTTACCTATGATAGTATAAAAATAATATTCAAGTGAATGTATGATTTACCTATATTTTAGAATAAGTAAATGAATGTTTTAAAACTGGTTTTTTAATAATAAATTATGATTTTAATTAAATATTAAATTAATCAAATTTATAAAAATAATTTTGAAAAATGGACTTTAATTTTGGATTTTAAATTGTTGGGATTTTTCTGAAATACTTGAATTTTTGGTGAATAGTAAAATGCATTAATTTACCGTATAAATACATTATATTTTAAACTCACTATTCTTGAAATCACAAGTGATGTAATCAACCAAATCTCAAATTCACATTCTCTATTTACTATTCAATGTCATTTAAGACTCACTATTACTTGTATTAAGGGAAATTAATAAACTAATTAATTTTATATTAAGGAAACCCCTCTCCCCTCCACTATAAATACCAGCCTTCACACTCTCATTTATTCACACATCTCAAGGTTGAAGCCTTGTCTAAACTCTACTCAAACATATTCCCTCTCCCCTCCCCCACTTCCAAGAGCTTCTAGTCTCATCAAAAGTCTAATCATAGGCCCCTTAAAAAGAATCTCAAGAGGAGGATTCAAGAGTTATTTTCTCTCCCTCTTCTCCTTTAATTCCCTTTCAATTTCAAGTTCTTTTCATATTCTCTCCCCAAATATCTTTTCCTAAATGGATGGTAACTATAGTAACATACATATACATTAATTTTATGATAACAATGGGATAATATATCATCCAACACACTTTCTCCTATTCTTTTTATTTTATTAAAAAGAATGATGTTCGTGAGGTGTTAAGTTATCACCTTCAATAATGACATGTCTTCTTCATCCATTTATACCTTTAGATCTGGTCATGAAACCATATTTATGATTGAAACTGAATATTTTATATTTATTATGTCCTATTTAATGTTCTGGAACTAACTTATGTACATATTACTAAGTGATAAATTGCAACAAGTTCGTTGTGATCAAAAACCGCCCAAATTAACCCAAACAATCATCATTTAATTTTTATCCAATGATTCATCCACATGGTATATAATATAATTCATTATTATATAATTTAATATCATGTAATATCATTTCTATATTTTTACCCACGTTCTACCCAAACTTTCATTTAAGAATACGAGTTAACCACTCAAGACCATAAAAACGAACATTCCCGAACAATGTTTTTAAATTTTATAACTCATTAAAAGGACCATAAATGACAAAATGAAACAAAAATGAACCCTATTAATGTATAAAAGGTTATGTAATTTCTAATTATTTAATATAATGTCATTATACAAGACATTAAAGAGAAGTAAGTGTTCAGATACCGGGTTATGGGAAATCCTCCAATCCAAATTTCATCCTTTGGGTTCTCCCTCATTCACTCCATTTTTGATATGGTTACTCCTAGAAACTCATTTGTTCATCATTTTCCATAATTTTAGAGGATATACATGTTTTCTACTATTGTTTATGTCAATCAAAATGTTTTCCAAAAGAACTCTTCTTTTACGAACTCACCTTTTACTTCTCATTCAATTTTGATGGTTCTTGTATCAAGTATGTTATTCCGTATTTGTTTTGGGAACCCAAAGTTTATGAATATGTTCTTATGATATGAATCCCATTCCATTCCATGGGTTATTTATGTACATTATTGATATATTTTCTATGTGGCATGCATGATAATGATAATATTATGATGTGATAGGTGCTGCCGGAATTATATAGCGTAATATGAATGTTAATGTGACGGGTGCGTCTGGAATTATACAGTGCTCCAATTCATTGGGTAAAGTGCTGAATCTCATAAGTAAATGAGAAATTAGGTGGAAAAGATTCTATCATTGTAAAAAATTATGTGGGGTATTTAACCACTAAGGCATCATGTTTCATTTTTATGCATTGCCACACTTCCAGTCTTTTATTTATGCTTCCTCTCATGTTCATGGTCTTTTTCCCATGTTATGATTATGCTCAACCAATGCTATATTGTTCTTATCTATACTCATACTGGGATTTTATCTCACCCCTTTTTATGTATATCCTCAAGTGGATAAATTTAGTAATGAGAGTTCAAGTGCCAATAAGAAGATAGAGAAGAAGAAATTAAATAAATATTTACGCTTGATGATGTAATTGTTATATATGTTCCTAGTTTTCCCATGACATTAAACCTCTAGATCTTTATCTGTAATACTATTATGTTTTTTATCATAAAAAATGTAATAGTTATGTAAGAAAATCTTGGGTATCTATAGTTGGTTTCATAGGAAAGGTTTAGTTAATTTGAAAATTAAGATTAGTGAACCCTTTAGAAAACCTCTAACATGAGACTAAGTACGAATATGCACTCAAGAATCAATATATTGGGATCCCACATGTTATGATTTTATTATAAATTGTGAAAATGAATATGTTATTTATTCGTGACTTGTTGACTCATGTTTTTTCTAACCTTTTCTATTTTAGAAACTGGTGGACACCAGGAGAGACCAGGACAACAACTCGTGCGAGGGCCAATGAAATGATTTCCTGAACAACATCCCCAATGACTTGGGAGGTGGAGTTCAGAACTTCATGGTGATTCTTACCAAATTATCTCAGGGCATGTACAATAAAAATAATAATGGGTAACGTCCTCCTTCACCAATGAGAGAGAAAATGGTTATCGAATGTTTTATTCGGCAACGACCACCGAAATTTAGTGGATCTTCTGATCCTCTAGTTGCAGAATAGTGGGTCAACTCCATGGAGAAGATCTTTTCTATGCTTCACTATTCTAGGATGAAGAAAGTGACTCTAGCCATTTATCATCTAGATGGATAGGCAGATCAAATGTGGGATTTGATTAAGAACACCAAGTGTAACACCCTGACCCCAGTTACCCAGAGTTGGTGCATTATTACATAACATTGGCATGATCATAACAGATCAAGTCTAGAAAGACAGATTAGTTTAGTAGCCTTGGAAACACAAGATACATTCATATGTCTTTAATTACACCATAAAGTGAAAAAAATACAACAACACAGTCTCCATAGTCCACACTCATATCCCCTCAGACTATCCCTATAGGTCAGTCATAAAATACTTCTTCACATCCTGGTAAAATAAAAACATAGAACGAGGTGAGCTCAGATGCTCAGTAAGGAAAACAATAGATCGGAAACATTCATAAAAAAGTATAAACATTTAAGGCAATGTATAACTAAAACAAAAGCCTTTTAAACATGAACTTCAGCATAATATGGTAGAAATTAAATGAAATAACGCCATTAACTTATTCACATGGATATTCTACTAGTCTAATAATCAATGAAATGTCAATAACCACTTCCACAATGATGGAATGAATAATGCTAGACTATCATAACCACATAGTTAAGGCCTTGTTCCATGACTAAAAATAATATTTTGTCAATGAATTGTTCCAAGACACTAGTTTGTCTCATCAGACCTACCGATGCATCGAGGAGCTATAGTGGGCTCCACCCGTCACTTACTAAGTCCAATTCATTCCTTATATGAAAATTTTGAAACATAACATAATGATTTGTATTGAAACTAGAAGACGAAATGTCAATACTTTATCCACAAACCTTGAATGGTATAAAAATAACACATCCATAGCCAAACATAACTCATTCAATACAATATGGAAGATTGTATTGTAACATATTAACGTCAATCGATAATAATGAATGATATTGACATAGATGAAAATAATCATCAAAACTATTTGAGAAAAATATCCCCTTTTTCTTGAAAACATTTAAAAGTCACACTATTTGTCATGAAGCCATTTTAAAATAGATTTTTGAATCAATGTGTCCCATACCAGTTTGAAATTTTAAAAGGAGTTTTAATATTAAAACTTTAATGTCCATATAAATAAATCATTAAAACTATTTTTAAAACATGGACATTAATGAGAATGATTTAGAATAATACAACATTAAAACATTTAAAATGATATTTTAGTTATAGTTACTAACCAAAAGAGAGACACTTGAATAAAAAAAATTGAGGTAATCAAAACTTTGTAATATCATGAGAATAAATGGATTCATGATATACTATGTCAAAGTACATTATATACACCATATAAAAGGGATTTGGTGTATTATAAAAAAAAGTCTCAATGGTATTTAAATTGAGATGAAATATTTTATAAAGACCATATCCTTAGGTTAAGGTAAATCAATGTCATACTTATGTGTGGAAAATATAAATACACTCAATATGATTGTATATTTAGTGTAAATAAATCTGAGTACATTCACACATATTCTTATAAAAACAACACCAATGAATTGAATATTTAACTCAACAAATGGAGATTGAGTTAAAATTACTCTTATCAAGTTCATATCGATGACATGAGATCTTATCAATGGATTTATAATGTGTATAAAAAGTATATCCACCGAAAGGGGAGTGGAAATTATGACATAAGCAAATGAATAGTGATTCCACACATAATCTTGTAGTGAAATAATCAATGAAGTATGCGTACAACCGAATGAGTGGAAATTGAAATTTCCAATTCCCTTATCGATTTGGTAACATAAGAAGCATAAACCCATGAAAGATGGACCATAAAATGATGATGTAAATATCCATAAATTAAAGTATATTACACAATGAATGCAATCATGGGAAATACATGCACCATATTCAGTAAATAAGTGGTGAACAATAGAAATCTCACGGAATTAATAGTGAGATAAGAAAACCCTTACTTTGTACTTTTTCCTTGGTCGAGGGTAGGTTAACCTCATATATAATGGTGAAATAATTGTTATTTAATTATAGAACAACCATATACATTAATATGATATCATATATGATGTTTTAACATTGATTTGTTAATAATATCTTAGTATTATCGTCGTTTCGGGTGTTAACAGATTCGTTTTCCTTTATATGCTTTGTTACGTAAGCCTTGTTTGTTTTGGATAGGATGTATCCTATTCATATACAGATTTATATTAAGTCTTTAAACATTATTTTTAACCATCATATGATAATTATTCTTGAATGGATACGATGGGGAATGAATCTCATCGCGTTCCTGGAGACGGTAGTCTGTACGTACGCACGAGTGACAATATCATTCTTTGGATATTAAAATAACATATAATTGGATGGTATATCACATATACAGAATCATAATCATGTTATATTTATTATTTTCCTGAATTAAACATCATTATTATAACCCTCAAATAATAATGAATCGAATAACAATTACACCACGACGTGTAGACAGTATGCCTTACATACGCATGTATGGTGAAATGTCATTCAAACGATGGATAGAATACTGAATATGGTTATACCATACTTATAAGAACATCATAGTATATAGAAAATACTGGAATAATTATTTTATAATGGAAATAACAAATAAATAATAAGTGGAAGAGAATGTAACTTGAAAGAGTGTGGTGAAATTATTACCTCTTCTTTGGGTTCTTCTATTTCATTTGATCAAACGAGCTCCTTATGTTGGATTTCTGATAAAATAAAGTCTATGTTGAGGTGAGGGAAGTTGTGAGGGTATTTGGTAAGGGGTTGGCTGAACCAAAAGTCTTTGAATATGTGAATTTGTGAGAAGGGGGAGTGCCCTTTTATAAGAGGGGTGAGGGGAACCTTAGAAAAAACTTAAAATATTATTTTATAATAAACTCATATTCGGTTAATAATGGAACCAAAGTGACTTATTTCGATGATAAGGTGGGGATGGGTCTACATCCTTTAAACCAATATATTTTAGACTGGTTTGGGACACTATATTAACCTTATCATTTATATTTAACTCTTAGTTGAATATTTTTACATTTACCATGTCTCATTGTATTTTTTTATTCTATGGTTAATAAACATACTATATACATTAAAGAGAACACCAAGATGTTCATTAGTGATACACCTATCATTAAATAAGTCCTTTGGCCTAACTTTTTATTTTTAGTAATAGAATATGCATTAATAATATAATACTTGTTTAAAATACTCCTTTATGACAATTTTGACAATATTTAATAATTGATTTTTTTAAAGTTCTATCAACTGTATTAATTAGAAATAAATTACTTTAATAAATCTTAACATTTAATATTAACCAATAAAAGTATTTGAATTCATAAAAAGTTTCAAATTACATTTATTTGGATATTTAAAATATTAATTATTGTAATATTTCATTAATTAGGTAATTACTCTATCACCATTGTGTCATAAATAAATTAAATTATTTAATGTATAAAAATTATAAATAAAATACTATTATGTAGGAAATCGTTTTATCTTTCTAATTAATATGTATAATCTAATTTATCTTATGTATAAACTTATACTAAAAATCTTTTAGTTATTAAACTTTGATTTTAACACTTTTAACTCTTCTTTGAATTAAACAATAATAAATGTCCTAATCTAATCCTAGTGGACCAAAGAGGTTGATATTTTATTCCTAAGGTTGGTTTTGGTCAAATTATACTTATCTAATAGAATTAGGACATGTTTTAGGGTAATAATAATATCATTTTTATCTTTAATTACACCCATTGACTTTTAACCGTGGTAAATAAAAGTAAAAAGTTACTATTCACCAAAAAAATATTTTTATCTTATTAAACCACATTTTACTCCTTAATATTAACCGTGTCTCTCATATTTTTTAAATTCCACTCACAGAAGTGGTAAAATTATGTTTTATGTGAATTTTCAAATTCTCTTAGGAGGTGGGTAAAAGAGGGTGAAAAGTTCAATAAAATTTTTATATATCTAAAATTATTCAAAACTAACTACAATGAATTAAATTGACATTATATAGGTATTATGTATCTATTTTGACCTTAATTAAATTTAAATAAAATAAATAATTATTTAAATAAAAATTCCATTTTAAACTATAACTAAGTGTTTTTTCACTATTCATGAAAAATTGAATGTTTTCACAAAAATACCAAACATTCCCCATAAGATAATTTTGATATTCAGCATCCAACAATGAAGTCCTTTTTGAAAGATAAAATTTATAAATTTCAAAAAATGAGTATTAATTTTTATAACTACTAGTTTGATTTGTTGTGTTGTGTGTTAGAACTCGAACTTGCATACAACACGCGTTATTGCATTCTATAAAGGGAAACACCATGGAAGATTGGGGTGTTACATTCTCCCCTCCTTCAATAAATTGTGTCCTCATAATTTTTTAAATTGGTCTTGGGAATATAATGGAAAGTCCCACATCGAAAAAAGAGTCAATAAAACTATCACTTTAAAAGAAAGGAAGAGAAATAAAAAGTTCACCTAAGATATCCCATACTAGGATTCCATATTGGAAAACATGTATATGGAAGATAAACTAAGTGTCAAGTTCTGATGGAGAGGGATAGAAAGCATGATTAGGAGAATTTAACAATAAGAAAATCACAAACATGTGATGGGACAAACGGTAATTAGTCTCCCAGTTGTAAAAGTAATCGGACAAAAAAATTTTTTGTTTTAAGTTACATTACATAAATATGAGGAATTTATTTATGAAATTGACTAAGAACATAAAGAGATATACTTACTTTTTATGTAGAGTTTCAATCTTTAATAAATTTCTACTACCAACTCATTTTTTTAAACGATAAGTATCCAAGAAGACTTAGTAATGCGGGAAGAGCTAGAATAAACTTCTACAGAAACACATGATCCATGAAGGATAAACTATATATTTACCTTGTCTTTATAGATTAATAAAAACCAAAACGGTTAGTATAAGATCTGATGATCCCCCAAAAGGATATTCCATTAGAGAAAGAAACATTAATCTTAATTTCTCAAATTAAACCAACAACACCCCAAAGATAAATAAATACCATTCAATAAACAATTGTCCTTAAAATCCTTCAATATAGTCCAAACTAATATTTAAACCCAAAACATAGAAGAATTTGGTTATGTAGTCTTCCACGTTAAATTTTATCTCCAAATGACATCAACTACTCTTAAAGTCACATATTTAAAAGTAATTAACCTAATCACATATTCTCTATTATCGGTTAATCATTTCCATAAATAAACCAAATCACTATAAATCCACAATAAAAACATATATAAAAATCCACCATTACTCCTCAAATGAAATCCCATAGTATTCTATTTTCCTTGGGAATATAGTGTTCCCAACAAAGCGAACATCTTCCAAAATAAAATTTATCACATAATCACTGAATCATTTTCCTATACTGAGGTTATTCATTTGATAAGACATAAGATCCCAAATCAACGTATTATTGATCAATAAAATCATTTAACTAAAAATAATTAGCCACAATAACTAGGGACTTCATGTAGTCAAGTGGTATGTGATAAATCCCAATCGCAGTTTGGTTGTGGGTTCGATTCCCACACCTTTGTCTGACACGACGGGTTTTCACACGGTCTGCGTGTTGTCCTTTTTCAAAAACTATATTTTATAACATTACCAAAATGAGATAAATTACTCAAAATAACCATAACATAATTTAACTACAAATTTTATCTCATTCCTTGCATTTTCATCCCAAAATATAATTACTTGTAATTTCCTCAAACCCAAAGATCATATAAAACCAAATGGTTATTTATAACTATATACACAAGAGAAAATATAAGTCTTCCTCAAATATCATTCTCACATGGAAAACTACAGGGTTACAAATACATGGGAAAATTATTCCAAAGTAATCCCATCGACAAGGATCACTAATAATTTTAAATATTTCTCCAACCATTTATTCCCACATAGCTTCTTCTTTGACCAAGGAAATATCCTATAGAATAGGGAACTCACTCGGGTAATGGCCAAGTCCCCTAAATTTACAGCAAATGACTGTAAATGGATTATTGGGACCATTTTTATTTTCTTCCATAGTACTCTCCATTTTTCCTCGGAAATTATTCACATTATGTCCTTCTTTCTCACATGTAAAGCATTTCTTTGTTCCATTGAGACACTTTACTGGGTGTCTCCTTCCACATTTCCTACATGATGGAAATTGAGGACTCTTTTCTCCATGGTCTTCACTTCTGGAGCTCTTATCATTCATCACCTTTCTCATCTTTTTTTAGTCTGGGTGTTGGTTAATATATATGTTCTTGATCATATTTTTGGAAAAATTATTTGGCATGAACATTATATCTTTTACACCTATCAACATTCCCTTTTGTTGCTCATTTCCACCATCATTCCCACCATGTTCATCATTCTCAAAGTAAATATGAATTCCTTGGAATCTAGCCATTGACTAAAACCAGAGAGCATTTTGTGAGTAACAGTAGGCATAAAATCATTTGTAGAATATCATGACACCATATTCTTAATTAGAACACCTTATAATTAACCAAGGTCATTTATTCTCATCATATATTAAAATACTTCAAATAGGTTTGTAAAGAAAAATTAAATTATTCTAAGCATATCCCCTGGGAGTGTCGTAACCAAGAGTGCAGCAAGGCCCATTGTCGTGCACCAGTTCCCATTCGAATCTATCTCAAAGTGGTGTTTTTGGGTTTTAACACTAGGTACATCTGTGCCAGAACCACCTCTACCTTCTCGTATCCAGATAGTGATATATTTCTTGGAATACTCACCAAATCTATACTATACCAAAATTCTATGATGTTCTTCTATACTAATCCTCAAAGTCTATCTTAGGGCTATGTTCTCTAATTAGATTTTACCTAAATACAGTTTCCATGGTTGGTACTAAACTTCCTATGATAACAACTATAACGCCCCGACCCCAGTTACCCAGAGTCAGTGCATTATTATATTACATTGGCATGATCATAAAAGATCAAGTCTAGAAAGACCGATTAGTTTAGTAGCACTGGAATCACTAGATACATTCATAAGTCTTTCATTACATCATAAAGTGGAAAAATACAACAACATAGTCTCCATAGTCCACACTCATATCTCCTCAGACTATCCCTAAAGGTCAGTCAAAAAATACTTCTTCACATCCTAGGAAAAATAAAACATAGAAAGGGGTGAGATCAGATTCTTAGTATGGATAACAGTAGAGCAGAAACATTCATAAATAAGAATAAACATTTAAGGAAATGTATAACTAAAACAAAAGCCTTTTAAACTTGAACTTCATCATAATATCGCAGAAATTAAATGAAATAATTCCATTAACTTATTCACGTGTATATTATACTAGTCGAATAATCACATGCAACATCAATAACAACTTTCATAATGATGGAATTCATAATTCTAGACTATCATAACCACATAGTCAAGGCCTTGTGCCAAGACTAAAAATAAGATTTTTTCAAAGCCTTGTGCTAAGACACTAGTTTGTCTCATGAGACCTACTGATGCATCGAGGAGCTATAGCAGGCTCCACCCGTCACATTCTATGTCCAACGCATTCCTCATATGAAAATTTTGAAACAAAACATAATCATTCGAATTGAAAGTATCATATGAAATGTCAATACTTTATCCAAAATCCGTGAATGGTATAAAAATAACACATCCACAGTCAAACATAACTCATTCAATACAATATAGATGATTTTTTTGTAATATATTAACGGAAATCGATAATAATAAATCATATTGACATAGATGAAACTAATCATAAAAAATATTTGAGAGAAATAACCCCTTTTTCTTGAATCCATTTAAAAGTCGCACTATTTGTCAAGAAACAATTTAAAAATATATTATTGAATCATTGTGTCCAATACCACTTTGAAAATTTTAAAAGGAGTTTAAATTTTAAAACAATAATGTAAATATAAATAAATCTTTAAAACTATTTTTAAAACATGGAAATTAATGAGAAAGATTTTGAATAATACATCTTTAAAACATTTAAAATGATATTTTAGTTAGAGTTCCTAAACAAAAGAGAGACACTTGAATACAAATAATTGAGGTAATAAAAACACTATAATATCATGAGAATAAAGGGATTCATGATATACTATGTCAAAGTACATTATATACACCATATAAAAGTGATTTGGTGTATAACAACAAAAAAGTCTCAGTGGAATGTAAATTGAGATGAAATCTCTTATAAAGACCATATATATAGGTTAAGGGTAAATCAATGATATAATTATTTGTTTAAAATATAAATACACTCAATATGATTGGATATTCATTGAAAATAAATTAGAGGACTTCCACACATATTCTTGTAAAAACAACACTAATAAATTGGATATTTAACTCAACAAATGGAGATTGAGTTAAAATTACTCTTATCAAGTTCATATCAATGACTTGAGAATTTATCAATGGAGTGATTATGTGTATCAAAAGTATATCCACTGAAAGGGAGTGTAAATTATGACATGAGAAAATTAATATTGATTCCACACATAATCTTGGAGTAAAATAATCAATGAAGTATGCGTAAAGCCTAATGAGTGGAAATTGAAATTTCAAATTCCCTTATTGATTTGGTAACATATGAAACATACACCCATGAAATAAGGATCATACAATGATGATGTAAATATACATAAATTAAATTATATTAAACTATGAATACAATCATGGTTAATACAAACACCACATTCAAAAAATAAGTTGTGAATAATAGAAATCTCACAGAATGAAAAGTGAGATAAGAAACCCCTTACTTTGTGATTTTTCCTTCGTCGAGGGTAGTTTAACCTCCTGAATAATGGTGTAATAATTTTTATTTAATTATAAAAGAATAATATATATTAATATGATATCATATATGATCTTTTAACATTGATTTGTTAATAATATCTTAGTATTATCGTCATTTCGGGTGATAACGGATTCGTTTTCCTTTATATGATTTGTTACATAAGCCGTGTTTTTTATGGATAGATTGTATTTTATTCATATACAAGTTGATATTAAGTCTTTAAAAATTAGTTTTAACCATAAAATGAATATTATTCTTGAATTTATACGATGGGGAATGAATCTCATCGTGTTCATGGAGACGGTAGCCCGTATGTACGCACGAGCGACAATATAATTCTTTTGATATTAAAATAACATATAATTGGATGGTATATCATATATACAGAATCATAATAATGTTATATTTATTATTTACATTAATTACACATCATTATTATACTCATCCAAATAATAATGTATCGAGTAACAATTAGACCACGACGTGGAGACGGTAGGCCGTATGTACGCACATATGGTGATATGTCATTCAAATGATGGATAGAATACTGAATATGGTTATACCATATTTATAATAACATCAATGTATATAGAAGATACTGAATTTATTATTTTATAATGGAAATAACAAATAAATATGAAGTAGAAGAAGAAAAGAACTTGAAAGAGGGTGGTGAAATCATTACCTCTTCTTTGGGTTCTTCCTTCTTATTTGATCAAAAGGGACCCTTATGTTGGATTTCTGATCAAACAAAGGCTAGGTTGAAGTGAGTAAAGTTGTAAGGGTATTTGGGTAGTGGTTTTCTGAACCAAAAGTCTTTGAATGAATGAATTTTAGAGAAGGGGGAGTGCCCTTTTATAAGAGGGTGAGGGGCACCTTGAAAAAACATAAAATATTATTTTATAATAAATTCATATTCGGTTTATAATGGCTCCAAAGTGACTTATTTAGAGGCTAAGGCTGGGATGGGTCTAAATCCATTTAACCAATAGATTTTAGATAGGTTTGGGACACTATATTAACATTATCATTTATATTTAACTCTTAGTTGAATAATTTGACATTTACCATGTCTCTTTGTATTTTTATATTATATGGTTAATAAACATACAATATACATACAAGAGATCCCCAAGTGGTTCATTAATGATGCAACTATAATTAAATAAGTCCTTTCTCCTATCATTAAATTTTTAGGAATATAATATCAATTAATAATATAATATTTGTTTTAAATACTCCTTTATGTCAATTTTGACACTATTTAATAATTGATTTTTGTTAAAGTTATAAAAACTTTATTGATTCCAAATAAATTCATTTAATCAATACTATCATGTCATATTAACCTATAAAATTATTGAAATTCATAAAAAGTCTCAAATTACATTAATTTGGATATTTATAAGATCCATTATTTTCATATTTCATTAATTAGGTAATTACTACATCACCATTTTGTCGTAAATAAATTAAATTATTTAATGTCTAAAAATTATAAATAAAATACCATTATGTATGAAATATTTTTAGATTTCTAATGAATATTTATAATAGAATTTATATTATGTATAACCTTATATTAAAAAATTTTTAGTTATTAAACATTAATTTTAAATCTTTTAACTCTTCTTTGAGTTAAATAATAGTAAATGTCCTAATCTAATCCATGTGGAACAAATAGGTTCATATTTTATTCCTAAGGTTGTTTTTGTTTGAATTGTAAATATCCAATAGAATTAGGACATGTGTTAGGGTAATAATAATATCATTTTTATTCTTAATTACCCTATTTACTTTTTTATATGGTAAATAAAATTAAAAAGTTACTATTCACCAAAAATTATTTTTATCTTATTGAACCACATTTTACTCCTTGATGTTAACTGTGTCTCTTAGATTTTCTAAATTTCACTTATAGAAGCAGTAAAATTATGTTTTTTGTGAATTTGCAAATTATCCTAGGAGGTGGGTAAAAGACGGTGAATAGTTCAATAAAATTTTTATATATCTAAAATTATTCAAAAATTAATCTCATTAATTAAATTGAACATATATAGGTATTATGTATCTATTTATTCCTTAATTAAATTTAAATAAAATAAATAATTATTTAAATAAAAATTTAGTTTTAAACTATAACTCAGTGTTTTTTCACTATTCATCAAAAATTGGATGTTTTCAGAAAAATACCAAAAATTCACCCTAAGCTAATTTAGATATTCCGAATCCAAAAATAAAGTCCATTTCAAAGATAAAATTTATAAAATTTCAAAAAGTGGGTATTAATTTTCCTAATGACTAGTTTAATTGGTTGTGGTGTGTGTTATAACTCGAAGTTGCGTACAACACATGCTATTGTATTATTCAAAGGGAAACGTATCGTGGAATCTTGTGGTGTTACCCCAATCCAAGGGATGAAATTGAAGAGATTGAATGGGAATACATTTACATCATGTTACATAATAATTATTTTCCAAAACTCTTCACACAAAGATGGGTAGAGAATTCATAGAGCTCAAGAAAAATGAAGGAGAATCTGGCACAACCTATGAAGCGAATTTCAGAAGTCTTTCAAGGTACACTTCGGGTTTTGTTATGAACAATGATATCAAAATTGATAGATTATTTAGTGGATTAGAAACATACCTTCCAAAGGCTCTTGCAATTTGAGACTTCGGGAGTTATAAAGAAGTTGTTCAGTGTGCTCTCAAAGTGGAGATGGAGTATGGAGACTGGTCCCATAGATATGGTGATAAGAAATGAAATATGGAGTTTCAAGCTGGTGGATCTAATGATAATGGTGGGAAGAAAACTCAATGACCCACATTCCAAAAATGTTTGAAGTTGCAAAATGGGAACTAACTTAAAGGGATGGGGAAATGCTTTAATTTTGGGAAAGGACCTCATGCTCAAAAGTATCAAAAATACATGAAAATAAAGGGTAATGTAGCGGAAGAATGGAGAAAACTACCCATGGTTCAATGCTAAAACTGTAGGGAGCTAGGGAACTATGCAAACCAGTGCACTAAACCTCTAGTTATCGAGGGTAATCAGCATTAGCAGCCACCAAATCCAAAGGAACAACGGAAGGCTTATTCCATCACTACTACAGAAGTGGAGAAAGATAATGAAGTCATACAAGGTACACTTCCTATTCACTCAAGAATGGAAAAAGTCTTATTTGATTCTGGTTCAATGAATTCCTTTATATCATGTACTTTTTCTAGAACAATATAATCAAAGCCCTGAAACTGTGAGGTAGAGTTATCTGTAAAAACACCAAGTGGTGCAATCATTGCAACACAAGTGTTTGACTCTTCTCCTATTGGTGTATGGGGGAATATTCTTACGAAAAATCCCGTAATACTTCCCTTGGTGGAATTCGACACTATAATGGGAATGGATTGGCTCTCATTATGTAGATCACATATCAACTTTCAGGAAAAGGAAATATCTTTTCATATTCCAAACCATCCCATGCTTTTTTAAAAATGCAAGGAAGATCATGAATCTCCATTAAAACATCATTCATCTATGTAGATGTTGATTACATACGAAGAATCATACCTATCCCAAATGGTTGACTCAAAGGAAGGTTCCAACCCTGTGGAAATACCCAACGTGAGAGAATATGTTGATGTATTTCCCAAAGAGTTACCTGGAATTCTACCAGATTGTGAGGTAGAGTTCTCAATTTAACTCATTCCCAGAGCTACTCCTATATCAAAGTGTCCTTAAAGGTTGGATCCTGTCGAACTGGAGGAGTTAAAGAAGCAGTTACAAGAGCATCTGGACAAAGGGTTCATACGCCCTAATGCATCACCTTGGGGTACGCTAGTGATCTTTGTGAAGAAAAAGGATGGAACAATGTGGCTGTGTAGAGATTATCAGGAACTCAACAAGATACCATAAAGAACAAGTATCCTCTTCCTAGGAATGATGACTTGTTTGATCAGTTAAGATGATCTCAATACATCTCAAAGCTGGATCTTCATTCTGGATATCATCAGTTAAAGGTGAAGAAGGAAGATATTTAGAATACTGCCTTCCGTACAAGGAATGGGAACTATGAGTTTCTTGTGATTCCCTTCAGACTTACTAATTCCCCATCAATCTTCATGGATTTGATAAATAGAGTCTTTAGACATTACCTCAAAAAATTGGTAGTGTTTATTGATGATATTCTCATTCACTCCAAGGGAAAGTAGGAACATGAAGAACATCTAAGACTTGTGTTGGCAACATTGAGGAATGAGAAGTTGTATGCCATGTTCATCAAATGTGACTTTTTGATGAAGAATGTCACGTTCCTGGGACATGTGATCACATGTTATAGAATTGCAATGGATCCTTCACAGAAAAAAGTGATTAAGGAATGGCCCATGCCCTCTAGTGTCACAGAAATCCGTAGTTTTCTTGGTTTAGCTGGGTACTGCCATCATTTTGTGAGAAACTTCTCACGATTTTCAAGCACTCTAACTATGTTAACAATGAAATGGGTAAAGTATGTATGGACTAAAGAATGTGAAGGAATATTCATGGAGCTAAAGAGAGGGCAGATCACTGCACTAGTACTCACACTACAGAAAAGTGGAGAAAGTTTTGTGATATACAACGATGATTCAAAGAAAGGCTTGGGTTGTGTACTCATGAAAAATGACAATGTGATAGCCTACTCCTCACAACATTAGAATATCCATGAGAAGAACTACCAGACGCATGATCTAGAGCTGGAATTCGTGATTTTTTCCTTAAAAATCTAGCAGAACTACCTTTATGGTAAGAAGTGTGACATAGACACCGATCACAATAGCCTAAAGTATATATTCACACAAAAAGAGATCTACATGTGTCAAAGGAGATAGTTAGATCTAATCAAAGATTACTATTGATATATTCACTACCATCTTGGAAATGAGAACAATGTAGTTGATGCTCTAAGCAGAAAAGAAACTGCTACAATATCCATGTTATGGATTGAGAAAGACCCTATCTTCATAGATATGCAAATGATGGATTTGGAAATCATATGTGAAGGGGATAAATCCTACCTTGCCCAAATGATTGCGCAACCATCCATCCAAGAGAAAATTCAAGAAGAACAAATGGATGATGTGGATATACAAAATAGGCTTAATGCAGTAAACGAAGGGAAGCTACAAGAGTTCCTTATCGATGATGATGGTGTGATTTGATTTGGAATGTGGCTTTGTGTGCCTTCATCACCTGGGATAACGAAGGAGTAGATGGACAATCCATAGAGCTCAACATTCTCTATCCATCTTTGGAGTACCAAGATGTAACGTGATCTATGGGAACACTTCTAGTGGGATAACATGAAGAAGGAGATTACAGAATATATATCAAGGTGCTTGGTATGTCAGCAAGCTAAAGCAGAGCGACAAAACTCCAAAGGGATGATTCAGCCATTCCCTATACCAATGTGAAAATGGGAAAATGTTACTATGGACCTTTCCATGGGTCACCCGAAGACATCGAAGGGAAATAATGTGATATGGGTTGTGGTTTACCGACTCACCAAGACTTCCCATTTTTATCGCTATTCAGGAAGATCTCTAATTTGAAAAAAAATGTAAGGATTTATGTGAAAGAAGTGGTGAGATTGCATGGTGTTCCACTCGCAATTGTCTATCACCGTGATCTGAGGTTCACATCTAAATTCTGGACGAGCTGTCAACATGCTTGGAGTACTGAATTATATTTCAGCATGGCTTATCACCCTGAAACTGATGGCCAGTCTGAAAGTACTATTCAGATGCATGAAGATATGATAAGATCATGCTCTCTAGAATTAAAATGTTTAAAAAATCATCATCTCCCATTAGTTGAGTTCTCATACAAAAATATCTTCCACTCGAGTATTCATATGGTTCCATATGAACCTCTGTATGGAAGGAGATGTAGAACTCCAACCTATTGGGATGAAGGTGGGGAAAGAAAGCTACTTGGACTAGATCTTGTGCAAGAGATGATAGAGAATGTTCATGTCATCTAGAAACGCATCAAAGATTATCAGATTCAGTAAAAGAGAAATTTTGACAACCGTCGTAGGGACTTGGAGTTCAACATTGGAGATAAAATCTTCCTTCAACTATCACCATGAAAGAGAGTCATGTGGTTTGGAATGAAAGGAAAGCTATTCCCAAGGTACATTTCCCCCTTTGAGATCCTTGAACGCATATGATCCATGGCCTATCAGCTTTCACTTCCACCAAATAGGGATCAAGTTCATTATGTGTTTCACGTATAATTCCTAATGAAGTACATAACGGACCCCTCACATGTACTAAACTCAATGGTGGTACAGTTGAATGATGATCTCTCTTTTGAGGAGCAGCCGGTAGAGATTTTGGACCGGAGAGATAAGGGTCTATGCAACAAGACAACCCACCTTATCAAAGTGTTGTGGAGGAACCATAAGTTTGAAGAAGCTACTTGGGAACCAGAATAGGTGATGAAGGAGAAGTACCCTTACCAGTTTGTGTAAATTTAAATTTCAAGGGAGAAATTTCATAAGGGGGGGAAGAATCTAAACACCAAATGTTTTTCTATAGAAATTCCATTCTTATAAATATTTCATAAAATCACATGAAAACACGACATAATAAACTATTATATGCTACGTGACCTTTAAACAAAAGTTTTTTACTTTCGTATTGAGAATTTTTAAAATTCAACATACACGGTTTCGTTTAAGATGATTTTTGGAGTCTAATAAAACAAAACAAATTCTGAATAGTAACATACCCTTATGAATAGTAACATACCCTTTTGAATAGTGATATACCCTAATGAATAGTGACCTTACCTATGATAGTATAATAATTATATTCAAGTGAAAGTATGATGTACCTATATTTTAGAATAAGTAAATGAATGTTTTAAAATTGTTTTTAATAATAATTTAAAATTTTAATAAAATATTTAATTAATCATATTTAGAAAATTATATTTGAAAAATGGACTTCATTTTTGGATTCTACACATCAAAAAATGGTTGTGGTAAATTTTTGGGATTTTTCAGAAAGACTTAAATTTTTGGTGTATAGTAAAATACATTAATTTACCATATAAATACATTATAATTCATACTCACTATTCCTGACATCACAAGTTATGTAACCACCAAAATATTGAACTCACATTCCCTCTTTACTATTCTTGGTCATTTAAGACTCACAATTATTTATCTTAGGGGAAATTAATAAACTAATGAATTTTACATTAAGGAAACCCCTCTCCCCTCCACTATAAATACCACCCATCACACCCTCATTTCCTCACACCTCTCAAGCTTGAAGCCTTGTATAAACTCTTCCCAAAAAATTTCCCCATCCTCTTCCCCATGTCCAAGAGATTTTGTTCTCATAAAAATACCAATATTAGGCCCCTTAAGGAGGATCTCAAGAGGAGGATTCAAGAGGTAATTTCTCTCCCTCTTCCCCTTTAATTCCCTTTCAATTTCATGTTATTTTTTTATTCTCTCCAAACCTATCTTTTTAAAAATGGTATGGTAACTTCACTAACATAAAAATACTAGAATTTTATGATAATAATGGGATATTATATCATCCAACCACCTTTCTCCTCTTCTTTTTATTTTATTAAATAGAACATTCTTCGTGAGGTGTTAATTTATCACCTTCAAGAACAACATTTCTCCTTCTTATTCCATTTTTACCTTAATATCTGGTCATTAAAAAAATTTTATGGTTTAACATGAATATGTTATATGTATTATTTCCTATTTAATGTTCTAGAACTAACTTATGTTCATATTACTAAGTTATAAATTCAAACAAGTTCTTTGTTATCGAAAAACCACCCAAATTAACCCAAATAATCATCATTTAATTTTTATCTAATGATTCATCCACATGGTATATAATATAATTAATTATAAGATAATTTTAAATTATGAAATATCATTAATAACATGTAATATTAGTTCTGGATGTTTACCCTTGTTCTACCCAAACATTCATTTAAGAATACGAGTTAACCACTCAAGAAGACCATAAAAATGAACATTCCCGAACAAAGTTTTTAAACACTATAACTCATCAAAAGGCCCATAAAATGACATAATGAAACAAAAAATAAACCTATTAATTTATAAAAGGTTCTTGAATTTCTAATTGATGAATATAATGTCATTATATAAGACATTAAATAGAAATATTCGTTTGGATAAAATGTAAGGGGAAATCCTCGAACCCAAATTTCATCATTCAGGTTCTCCCTCTTTCACTCTATTTTTTATATGGTTACTCCTAAAAATCATTTATTAATCATTGTCTTTCCATTTCTGGTAAATAAATATTTACCACTATTGTTTATGTCAAACAAAATGTTTTCCAAAATAACTCTTCTTTTAAGAACTCACCTTTTACTTCTCATTCAAGGTTGATGGTTCTTGTATCAAGTATGTTATTCCCTATTTGTTTTGGGAACCCAATTTTTATGAATATTTTTTTATGAGATGAAACCCATTCCTTTACATGGGTTAGTTATGTTCATCATTGATATATTTTCTATGTGGCATGCATGATAATGATAATATTATGATGTGACGTTCGCCCGGAATAATATAGCGCAATATGAATGTTTGAATGTGACAGGTGCGCCCAGAATTATATAGTGCTATAATGAATTGGGTAATGTGATGAATCTAATGAGTTAATGTGAAATTATGTGGAAAATATTCTCGATTTTTACACAATTATGTGTGGTAGTTATCCTCTAAGAAATGATGTTTCATTTTTATGCATTTCTACACTTGTAGTATTTTATTTATGCTTCCTCTCATGTTGATGATATTTTTCCCATATTATGATTATGATCAACACATGCTATATTTTTCTTATACATCCTCTTACTTGGATTTTTGATCACACATTTTTATGTATATCCTCATGTGGATACATGTATTAAGGAGAGGTTAACTTCCAATAAGAATGTAAAGAAGAAGAAATTAAATAAACGTTTTTGCTTGATAATGTAATTGCTATGTATGGTCCTAGTTTTCCCAAGATAGCAAACCATTGGATCCAATATATGTAATAATATTATGTATTTTATCTTAAATTAATGTAATTTTAATGTATGAAAAGTTTGGGTCACTATACCAACCTCGCACAAATTGTAAAAAAATTAAAATATAATGTAGAGACAAAACATTAAAGAAACATGCCCGTGAGGCCGAAAATAAAAAAAAGATCCAGGATCTACTGTAGGATAAGTGACACTGCTGGGGTTTTAAAATCATGAAGAAAATGTCATCTAGATCAACCTCGCACGTAACAAGCTCTCTAACAAAGACGATGGTCGAAATAGGTGTTGTACATGCATAAATGAAGAGCGCCAAAACAGCACCCTCTCCCAAAAATCCAATATTTGAATATAACTTTAAGTAACCACTCCCTATGAAGAGAAATAAATTATCCAAACATTAGTAAAATGAGGGGATAAAACAATAACACTGAGAAAACTATGTGGAGATGAGTTGTCATGTACAATAGACAAGGGAGGACACATGGAAGTCTGATAGAGCCCCAATGGTTCTAGATGATCAGGTGAGAGAAATGGATTTCACAAATATTTGGCCATGTGGCAGCAATGGAATGTGAAAGAGGTAATTGTCATGGATTATAGTAAAAATATGATGAAAAAATATGCATTCTATAGTCACATGCTCAAGGATAATGGATGGAAAAAACACATTGAGGGAGAGTTGAGGAGAAAGCCATTATACAAAGAAACACCCCCAGGCCCAAAGAAATATGAAACACTAATCCCTAAAAAAAAATCCCATGTTGAAAAACCAAATAGCATCACGATCCCACATAGACTCTGGTAAATAAATTTCAATTTTTATAATTATAATAAGTTAATTTTTCAATGATAAAAAAAATAGAACCAACATTTTCAATTTTGAAAAATAATTTTCAAAAAATATTAACCTTTTCAAAATAAAGATGACAAAACATAATGATTATATTCTTACAATATATCTAACCTATACTACTAGTTATTTCGGATAGATTTTCTTAAACAAAAATACTAGAGTCTAAAAAATATTCACCCAGCAAGAATAACACTTACCATATGAGGAAAATTGCACACATTCTACTCATACTACTCATCTACTTATATCATACAACTTAATCATGATAAGAAATTACAGGACTAAAAATAAAAATTAAAACCAGAGCTTACCACTAATACTCAACTCTTCACAAAAGATAAAAATTATCTAAAGCATGAACATAACTAAAAACACACAACCATCCTTGGGGGTAAAATACTGCGAACTGAAGAACTCAAAAAATCTCAAAAAATAATATTAAAATCAAAAGATAGTAGAAACACACAATGAATAAAACTTGGAAGCTAGTAGGAGAAAGATCACCACTTAAGACCGAACAAGTTAGTTTAGCCCAAAAAATCCTCTCTTCTAACCAATTTCCCCTACAAACACAATCAACGTAGGTCCTAGTATAACAAAAGAGTGTCTACCAAGAATCTACAACTAATTCTAACTAAAGGGGTGATAAGAAAAAAAACTAGAGAACTTCTGTAGTGGGAAACCCAAGGCATGCATATCAGTCTAGCCTGTACTACCCTTAAATTCTAAGTAGGGATAATATATTTTAATATTTTCTATCATACAACACTAAGAACACTAAAATTTCTTAAATTATTTCTTATATTTCTTTTCATTGGTATTATTTTTCGTTATACCCAAAAAATACATTAATTTAGTATTAGATTTTGCTCAACTAAAATCATCCATCAATCCTTGTGTTTGAAGTTCTCAGGACAGAACATTTGAATTGACCTCTTCCAGTTTGATCAATTCTCTACCACAAATCATATAATCTTATAAGGAATTAAAATAATCATCAAGGGAAGTCAACAAGATAATGTACTGAACATCATCATTCTTTTTGACATCGATATTATCAAAGTAATGAAACAGTTGATTAAAACCTTAATGATGAATGTGAATTGATGAACTAGGGTTCATCTAAAAAGAATAAATTCACATTTTCTTGTATAAATTACCAAAAAGAGACATATACATATAAAACTATTTAATTTCAATCAATATATCCTTATTAGTGGTCTAATGCAAGACATCACCTAAGTCTTTATCACCCATGGTTAAGAAAAACATACTACGGGATTTCTCAATAATATTGGGTTCAATATCTATATAGGTGGTAGATTACAATCTATTAGTTGAAATAGTGACATCATGATTCTTAGGACTTAATAGAGCATCTATGAGTCCATTTTGGAAAAGTAATTCTATTATCTTAACTCTCTATAAGTTACAATTTTTTTACATTAAAATTATAAACTTCTCACTTAACATAAGACATGGTAAACTCAAAATAAAGGCTCATATATAAATTTTGGGGAGGGGTGGAGGGATTCATACCCAACATCGTAGACCACAACCAACACAAAGACATAAACTAAAATAAGAAAACTAAAAATGTTTGAAATATATAAGTAAATAATAAATAATAGAAAAGGAATATAAATTAGCATAAAAAAATAGGAAATGTTGAAAAGTAAATAATGTAATGGATTTACATACCTCAAATCTCATTGATCCTATATGAACAACAAGAACCCCACCTCTAAATTTATTACTATAAAAATAATGTAGACAAAGAAAAAATAATAGGAAATTAAATAAGAAATGCATGTGGACCACATATGTTATCCACGGATAGGGACCTCCTTACTCTTGGAGCCAATGGTGAACCCTAGCCTGATGATGGTAGATATAACCTTGAATTGGATGGAATCTTGCACAACAACCCAAAGCACATCCTATAATAGAAAAAGAAAAAACATGGTATAGATAATACTTAAAAGAAACATGTATAGAAGGACATAACCAAGGTACTATATGAGATCCACTTAAAGAGAAACGAAACTACCAGGGTTTTACAATCTTGAAGAGGATGTGGTCCAAATAAAGATCGCAAGTACTATGCTATCCATTTGAGATGATGAAAAAATACTCAAACATGGAAGAGGACCACTCAAACTCCTCCCTCTCTTGAATGATATTGTCTTTGAATGGAATTTGAAGGAGTCAATTATTTTTAAGATAAAAAAACTAACTGCATGTTAGGAAAATTATTCGACACAACAATAATAGTGAGGCAGTGGTGTGGCAATGGGAATTATGGAACAACTATAGAGGGTGAGATTTTGGAAGGTTGGGGGAGATCTAATTGTTCAAGAAGATTAGGATAGAATAGAATATATCACAAATATCATGACACATAATAGTAGAGGAATGGGAAAGAGGTGTTCAATATGAATTTTTGAGAAACCAGAAAGAAAATAATCCATATTCTAGAGCCACACAATCAAGGATAATTGATAGGTAGAAGCACACTAAAAGAGATTTGAGGATCAAGACATCAAAAAAGGCCACACCCCCTTGGCCAATGATAGTTGAAACCTAGAGAACCAACAAGAAAGCCTACATAGAAAATCCATATAGCACTACGAGACCACATAGAGTCCTACAAATAAAATATTATTTACATAATAATAATTAAAAAAAATTCAAGAAAAAAGTAATAAACATTAAATTTTTAAAACCAATAATCAAAACTAAGTAATACCCGTAGAATAAAAAAAATTAAACAAAGAAGATTTTTTAGAATTCATGGAATGATTTTAGATAATTAACCAGTGGGATTCCAATGTCTCTAAACAAATTAATTATATGGAAAATCAATAACTGGAAAACATAAATGTTCTTGAAGAATTATTCTCAAAATATAATGGTTTTGGGAAGAGTTTCATTAGAAAAAAGGAATTCTAGGAGGAAATGGAATTGAATAATGTTGATTCTTCCTAAAACGAGTTCAAAAACTATATAGATTCTATTTAGTTAGAGTTGATATAGAATCACATATAGTGGAACCCATGGTTTAGTGGGTTATCATGAGTCATCATTTAGGATAAGATAAAAATTTTCAGATACTGTGTGGAATGTTTTAGTGAGAAGATGGGAGGAGGAGTCTTCGATATAAATCTGGGAGAAATATTTAATGGTCTTTTCTATATTATTCGACAAGAAACCTCCTTCTAGTACAAGAATTTGGAAAGATAGTAGTCGAGAGTAGTGGGTGGAGTTAGTGATTGTACCCTATTTAGCCATGTATGGCTAAACAGATTGTGATGATGAGTTAATAAAATATTATGGTGACATATTCAGAGTCAAATTAAATTTTTAATTCTTCCATAGAATTTATTCATTGATTTTATCTCATTAAAGGTTCTGGCAGAAATATTTTTGGATCATATAATCCTCTAGTTATAATAAATTGAGTTCTTAATTATTTGATATGGGCAGTTTCTTGGATTAAATCATTAGACGTTGTGTGACTTCTTTCTTAAAATTGAATTATGAATTGTGGTATTAACTTCACAATCTAGGTTTGAAATTAATAGAATAATGAGTTTTATCGTATATTTTTATCTTTTGGTTATTGGATTATTTGATCAATTTATTTAAAATAAGTTGGAACACACAAACACATGCTAAGGACTTGGAGTGATCACTTATAATAGAATTAGGTGCACATTTTATGGTTATAATTTACACATTGAAAGATAATAAGTAAAAAAATATTTTGACAATGAAGAAGATCTAAAATCATTGATTGAATCTAGTTCGTAACCATTATGTATCTATTTCTCACACATTTTCATTTTCCCCTATTATTTTTATAATTTTTAAAATTTTCATACAAAATCACCACTAAACATAAGAAAATGAAAATAATTAAAATAAGTGATAATTGTGACTAAATTCAAATCTCTATGTCTGACAGCATTAAGAATTTATATATTAAATTTTGTAAGAGTTTAAAATTTGAAGAAAGAGACAAATGTAAAATCTATACATTCTTTTTATCTATTACGTTATTCAAGAAAGTGTCATTCCTTCTTTAAACCACCATTAAAATAATTATAGTTATTGAAATATAGTATTTTCATATTTTATTTTCAGAAAATGTAGTATAGGGATTCTTGGGGAAGTTTACTAAATAAATGACTCACTTATTTATTTCTTTCGAAAATTAAAGTACACTTCATATGAAAATGATCTCACTTAAGTTTCTGTTTAATTCTGTTTAAGTTTATATATCTTTACATAATGAATTTTTTTGTTAAATGAAATAACATAAGTATAAATAAATTCATGAATATCTTGTGATATGATGTTTTAGTATCATATTACTTACAATATATTTATAAAAATTGTAATGGTGTTGATCTTTCTCATTGGTATATGCAAAAACATGATGAGTTCCTCTGAAGATGGGGAAGTTTCTACCGTTTTAGTTTCATATGATCATATGTTTTTCAGAATTTGACCATTGGAGATTTTTTTATCATTTCCCAAAAATTAAGTTACTCCTCGTGCATTAGAAGTATGAATTTTATGACTATTGATTATTCTAAATTTTTTTCACTTGAAGATTTGCAATTTCTTATTTCCTAAGAGAATAATAAATGTAATTTTTCTTGATGATTATTTCTAAATATAGGTACCATTTTGTGAGTCTCATCTTATAATGCTCATAGTATTTAATTTTTATTTTTTTATAGAAATCTTGTATGATTGAGGGATTATGGGGATAAAAAGACTGAAAATACTACCATGTGATCAAGTACTTCTGTGTCAAGGATAATAGATTTTATTCACTTCTAATATGTGGAAGTGAGTTTCTACAAAAAAGTATAGTAGATTTATTTTTTGGATAGGAATAAAAAAATTAAAATTGATATAAAATCAGGGATACTTTAAAACACATTAAAATTCATCAGTACATCAGATCAAGTCTACAGATCTACATCTCACATTGGTTTAAAAGTGATTTTAAAAAAAATATTTCAAATGGGATTCTATTTTTCTAACCAATACTTCATTTTTTTTTTAAATTAATGTTTTATTATTTAATAAATTTACGTTATGAAAAATCAAACTTTAGTTATTTTATGGTTCCACTACTTTAACTCTTTCATTAGTAGTTCAATATACCAACCACTCTATTCAGGTTATTCTAACAATATTTTTATATATTTTATAATACTTTAAAATTGATCTACGACTTAAACAATATTTTGAAAATTATTTGAATATTTTATCTCATTAGTATTTTTAAAAACTCATAAACATAATACTTAAGTGGATGAAAAGTGTTTGTTTTTTTAACTACATTTCACATTCTCTTGTATTTTATTTTCTGTCACACCCTAGAACAATATCTAGTATCAAAGAATATCTTTAACAAATTTTTTAGATAATATTAATTTAGTTTTTATTTTTTAATTTTATTTTACTTTTAAATTATTTTCCTTACACTATCTACGTTGGTAGAGAAAATATAATTTTTGATGGTAGCTCTACTAGTTGGAACATTCAAAAATTGAAATCTGACCTGAACACCTTCTTTTATAAAGAAGGTTATGATTAATAGAATGATAATATGAAATACTATGTCATAAATACCAATGTTGAAAATTTTATCGTCTATATTAGAAATTATAATAATCAGTATAAGGTTATCATTCGATTTTCTCATGAAGAAAAACACTAATATTCGGTAATCCATACTGTTCATAATATATTATTATGTTCTATGACCTCAAAAATTTGTAGCCACATATTAGCATATGAAGAGACAAAATGAATATAGAATAAGATAGTGATAACACATTTTGTAACATCTAATGTTTTATAAACACATAAATCTATGATTATTGATGACTATAAATATTTTTATTTTCTTCTTAGAGAAACTGTAATAAAAATGCATCAATTACATATGAAAATATTAAACAAATTATTATTTGTTGGTGAAAATGATATATCTTAAGAAACAATCTTTGAAAATATTATTTATATTATCCCAAAATAACCAGAGTCTTGGAGGAAAACTATTGATGATAATAGAAACATGGAAAAGTGAAGTCTAAATGACATAATTAGAACATTAAAGTAGTATATGATAAGACTAAAATTTCATTATTAAAAAGAGAAAAGGAGAATGAAGTATCCTTTACAAATACTTTTGGTAATCATAATTCAATTACATTAAATGTTTTTAATAAAAATTATAAATCTCTTATTTCAAAGTGAAAATGTAAGCATTCAGATCGAAGTGATTCATAAGACAAAAAACATGGAATTTCTCAAAATATAAGAAGAATGAATCATCGTGATGATAACTGATACATCTAAAGTGTTCATTTGAAAGAAAATAAATGAAATAAAGGGAATAAATATGGGAAATACAAGGAAGGTTATTTTGAATTTATATTCTATGAATGTAAAAAAAGAATGTCATATCAGACCTAATTTTCATAAGATAGAGAAGAAATATAAAAATATAAGAACATATTCTAAAACCAAAGTAATGAAGAGCCTAAAAGATTTATATACTTGGAGGGATAGTGAATGTGAAAAAATTTAAGATAGTTCATCTGAATAAAGTGGAATGGAATGATAGAAAATAGTTTGTTTCTATTGAAATATTCTAAGTAATAAAAATTGATCCCCAAAAAAGGTTACGTGTCCCTAAAAAATTTGTGTCTTGATTATAAATTTACTTATAGTATAGAAGTTGATTACTCAATTTCTTTATAACATGATAAATATGATCCATAAAAAGTAGGAAAAGATAATTTATTGGAAGATGAAGAAACATTCCTCTAAATAGATGAAATAACTATATATGTAACTCTTATAAATCATGAAAAAAAGTAAATTGAAAAATACTTATGATTTTTTTGAATAAAAATTTATTAAATATAATAAAAAATTCAATATTAAATACATAAATTTCAAAAAAAAAATTGAACTCAATTAGATTAAGAAGATATTTTCTTTATGAATTCTGTTGACTCTAATTTCTTTGGTTAGAATTTAGATGATCCAAAATCTAATTAACACAATCAGAATTTGGTTCCTTATCATAAATCCAAAGAAAGTTATTTAATGAAAGTTTTTCCTATTTTTAATCCTTGTAAATGAAATTTTGGTAAAAAGTGTAAAAAAATAAGACCCTATAGAAATTCAATTGGATTGTTTTTACTTCTGGTAATCCTTGTTTTCAATCAAACCATATTTGACATAAAATTAAACCTTTTTGTACAATAGTCCAAATGGAGTACACCAAAGTAAATAGTTTTCTTTAAATAAATATCAATATTTTGGATTTCAAAAATATTTTATTTCATAATAACTAACACCTATAGAAAACAAAATGGTTGACAAAATCCAGGGTCTTAAAATCCTATTTGCTAACATAATTGTACCCAAACATGTGTGGGTATTAAGAATGTAATTTTATATTGTTAAAGAAATTTTAGTGAGTACTAAATTAGAAACAAATTGCACATGGAAAATGGTCATTCTCTCTATATTAATAGAGAAAATATAAACTTCTAAAATTTTAATAAACCGAGAGGAGGAAAAGTTACTTTTGGAGACAATGCACACATGGAATCATTGAAATCTGGGAAATTTATTTCCTTGAAAAATATATTATATAATTTTTTTATATGTTTTAGGAATTAAGAAAAAACATATCGAAATAAGTTATTTATGTGATTATAGATATCTTTTGATATTTTGGAGTGACAAATGTATTGTTCAATGATGAGATGGTAATTTCATTTTATCTTTAGTAAGGCATATAAATATCTACTATAATGATGAAAAATTTCATCAATATAAATTCCATTCTTATAATTATTTAATATATTATAAACCATATTAAACAACCTTATGAACACAAAACATACTTTATAAAATATGAATAAATAAATAATAAATATTTCTTAATATTAAGGAATCTGTAACAATGGAATAGTAACTTGACCTTTTGAGTAGTAATGCGACTATTAAGAAAACTAATTCGCCAAATAGAATAGTAACCTCATTTATGAAATTATAAATAAAATTTAAGAATATTATAAATGATAATATTATATAATTATATCATAGTATGAGTAATTAAATATTATAAAAAATATTTATTAAGTGTTTATTTTTATAAAACAAAAATGTTTATATATAATATTATAATTAATATAAATATTTAAAATAAAATTTCTTTTCATAAAATATATTTATAAATTAAGATATTTTTCTTATGAATATAATATAATTTTATGGGCCCTTAATTAATAATTCAACGTGTTATAAAATAACTTATAATTATAAAATCAGTATTTTCCAAGTAAATGGTGATTTTAATTTAAAATTAAATATATCATTTTTATAAAATTATTTTCACAAAATAGAGTTAAATTTAAAATTATTTATATCAAAAAATTGTGATACTAGGTTTTTGATATTTTTCTAAAATACTAGATTGTTTGGTGAATAGTGAAATTTGATAAATTACAGTATATATAAATTAAAAGTTAAATACATTATTCATTGAGTCATCTCTAATTCATGAACCATAATCTCAAACTATACTTCACTATTTTAAAATATTTAGTGACAAGGTTTGAACTATTCATAGTCTTCTTCCAAATAATATACTAATGAATAATATATTTAGATAACACCCCTCTCCTCCCCTATAAATACCAACCCTCACCACCTATTCTCCTCACAGCTTACATGATTTTAGACTTGTTCAAATTCTTCCCAATCCTATTACCAAGATCAAACACCATATCTAGGATCCCATGGTCTCATAAATTTACAAAACCCTATTCCCTAAGTGTGTTATCAAGGAGGATAAATTCAAGAGGAAAAACACGTCTTTCTTTTTATTTTATTTTCTTTTCAATTTCATTTAATTTCTTTTCCTCTCCTCACACCCAATAAACCAAGTTTAAAGATAACTCTACTATATTATATATATTGTAATTTTACTATGTTAATGGAGTCATTAATCTTAAAATCTCTTTCATTTTTCATTTTTTTTAAAAATGAAAATATCTTTCATGGTATGTCGATTTACTGCCACCGTGGATGATGCATTTCCATTCTTCAGTACCACCTTCAAGGCTGGTCAAAATACAATTATAATGCTTCATAAATATTGTAAAATATATTTTATAATTTTTTTATGTTATAGAAGTGACATATATATGTAATACTAAATGATGATACAAAAAAAGTAAATTATGATCAAAAGCTGCCAAATTTAATATAAAATGATTATCATTAACATTTGATCTAATGTTTCATCCTCATACCATAAAACCAAATGATATGTAATATCATTTAATCTAATTAATTTTAATTAATTATATATAATTTCAATTGTAGATAACTATTCCAATTTTACATGAACTTCCATGTTCATATACATGCACACTGATCATGAGAACCAATGAAATAAACACTCTCGAAAGATGAAATTAATTTATTTAACTCATAAAAAAGACCATAAATGAACTTAGTAAAAATATATTGAATCAAATTCATGTATAAAAGGTTATGGATTTATTAATTAGTTTTATTTTATTATCTAGGATATTAAAGTGAATAAATCATTGAGATATAAGTTAAGGGGATTCTTGAACCCAACCTTGTTTCTTTAGGTTTTCCCAATTTCACAACTTTTAAGTATGTATATTCATTTAATGTTCCTAGAATATAATTTATTTTTTTCTTTTATTAATTTTTATGGGAGTTAAATATTTATAATGTGAATTTATGACAAATGGATATATTTTTCCAAAATAACTCATCTTTATAAAAACACATATTTTACTTCTCTTGAGATTGTTTATTCTTCACTAAAGATTGAAGATTATTACACAAAGTATTGTATTACATTTTTCTTTTTGGAACCATAAGGTTTATTCTTAAAATTACTCTTTATAAAATTTTCATGAAACCCATTTTCTTTCCAGGTGTTATTTTATGTCTATGATTGATATATGTTCAATGTGGCATGCATGATTAATTAAATGTTATGATGGGATGGGAACACATGGAATTATATATATCTCTAATTTTTTGGGTAATGTGATATATCTCATGATAAAATGGTAAATATATGTTAACATGATGATATATTTGTTCACAACTATGTTTCATACTTGACTACTAAGACATGATGTTCATTTTATTCATTGACACATTCTATGCCTTGATCTAATGTTTCTATCATGATTATTATTTTATTTTGAGGATGATTATGGCCCCACATGTTTCATATATATTATTCATCCTCTTAATATGATTTTAGATCAACCATTATTTTTTGTATATCCTCAAGTGAATAGTTTTACTAAGGAGAACATTAGGGCAAATAATAATCTTGAGAAGAAATAATTAAATAAACTTTTATGTTTTATTATGTAAAAGTTATGTATG
The DNA here is from genome assembly GCA_963277665.1 of Viscum album. Classification (NCBI taxonomy): domain Eukaryota; kingdom Viridiplantae; phylum Streptophyta; class Magnoliopsida; order Santalales; family Viscaceae; genus Viscum; species Viscum album. The sequence continues at coordinate 1,323,911,487 of OY728138.1, forward strand.
TTACTAGTTTTCCAAGATCAATAAACCGTTTGATCATATTTTTGAAACACAATTCTATTGTTTATATTTAAAATAATGTATTAGGTATGTAACAAAAAGTAGGGTCCTTATATTTACAAACACGAAGTAGAATTGTTATTTATTTAAAATTATCCTTTCTTTAGTTTATACAAATAAATATATTAGTTATGGATTAGTATACAAGGATACTATTGCGTCTAGAAATTAACTAAACATTCTATAAAATGAGATGTTAGGGGTCTTCCAGAACATAAGTTTAATTCTACCAGAGTATGTGATCCATGTAAAATTGTTAAGAATGAAAAGTCACGTTTTAAATCTTAAATTAGAGTCTATACAATAAAATAAGTATCATTACTACACATGGATATATTATGTCTTAAACAAAATGGAAGTATATAAAGGAAATATTACTTATATAACTTATTTAATGATTAGAATATATTTTCTTTGGTTTATTTTCTCACATGAAAATATGATGCTTTTAATAATTTTAAGGTGTTTTATTATTATGTTAAAAATGAAAAAAAATTAATTTTCATAACTATCCAAGATGATATTGATGGTGATTTTTTTAACTCTGATTTTGTAAAAATTTATAATAAAAGTGTAATAATTGTAATTTTCAACACCAAAACACTAAAAAAAATTACATAGTTGAATAAAGAAATAAAATTATTCAGGAAATTATTTTATTTTTCCTAAGTGAGTGTTGTAATTATATAATTTTAAGGTATAAGGCTCTGAGTATTTCTTGTCATACCATAAATTAATTTCTTTTTTTAGATATTTTCTAAATAATAATCTACGGGAGTTGTAGACTAGATGAAATCGAAAAAAATTCTAAATTTATAGTTTTGGATATAAATTATCCATCTTGAATATATAAGATAATTTATATAAATTTGGTTTTAAAACCAAAAGAGTAAATTTTATGGTTTATTTTATAAATATTAAGGCTTATAGAGTTTTCAATAAAAGGACTAATGTTATTGAGGTAACAGTTTCTATAATGTTTGACGAATCCTATCATTATTTTTTTAACCACTGGAATTTGAAAATACTGATATTATTTTCAAAATACTTATATTTCATTATCAAAAGATTTTCTAAAACTACCAATTGTAAATATTTCATAAGTAATACCATAATATTTTCAATATTTAAAATATTCTTTAGAAAAAGATGTAAATATGATTGTTAAAGGTCATATTTCCACATTACCAAAAAATTAATTGATCTTAAAGAATCATCATTTAGATAGTATTACTTGATATGTAATTCAGTATGATAAAACGATATGTTCCTTGAGAAATCATAATGTGTATCAAGATTTCATATAACATTCGAAACATAAAAAATAGATCATATTTTAGGAGATGAAATTTAGACAAGGTCCAAACAAGAACAACTCAATCAGTTTAAACATAACCAAGCTTTGACCACACTTTAACATACTAAAGATATAGCGATAATTTGAGTAAAATGAGTTTTTAGAAACAAAAGTGATGAAAATGGAATTATTATTATAAATATAGAAACACATATTTATAAAGTCTATTTCAAGGGAGATGACGTAGAATGCAGTTAAACGTTTTCAACTATACCTTGATTAGAATCTATCATAATATTATTAGCCTTTGCAGCTCAGGTGAATTTTACGTTATATAAAATGGATGGGAAAAGTTATTTAATTAATGGATATGTCAAAGAATAATTTTATGTTGAAAATAGTCAAGGGTTTTAAGATAATAAATTTCTAGACAAACTATTTAAACATTGTAAGGCACTCTATGGATGTAATAAATACCCAAGAGCTTTATGAAAGTCTTACTAGATATTTGATTCAAAATGATTATTTTAAATAGAGTGATGATCAAAGTATTTTTATAAAGAATAGATTAAAAAACAATTATTTTTCATGTTTATATTGATGAAATTATTCTTTGTTTAACTCAAAAACTCTTTCTCATAATTTTTGTGAACTTATGAAAAATGAGTTTGAAATGAGAATAATGGGGGAGGGTAATTAATTTTTCCTCAGTATTCAAATTTTTAAAAAACCAGAAGGTAATATTTTAACTCAAAAAAATATATTAATGATTTATTGAAATGTTTTATAACTGAAAATGAACTATAAATAAGAACTCATTTTGAAACATCTATCAAACATGATCATGATGAAACTGTAAAATCGATATATTAATAACTTTATAGAAGTATGTTCATGAGTTTTCTATATCTTAATACAAGTCAGCCAATCATAATTTTTTTATTATATTTAGTTGTGGGATTCCAATATAATCCAAAATAATATCATCTAAATGTGGTAAAACACATTTTAGTATACATTAATGGATCTTTTGAAATTGGATTATTTTATTCTTCAAAAAATGGTTTAGCATTAAAAAGTTACTCTGCTGATGATTTTAGGAGGAATATGTTTCACTGAAAATATACTTCTAGAACATTTAATTTCATGGTAGAATATTTAGTTTCTTGTTCTGACAATAAAAAACATTCTTTACCACTTATACAATAGAAACATATTATATAGAAACTGAAAATTATTGTGCTCAGGTGTTGTGGATGCATCACATACTCAGAGATTTTTGTTTTAGTATCATTGAAACAACAATTATTTATGAACATACTAGAGAAATTTATTTTTCTATAAACCAAACACAAAAATTAAAGTAAAATCACATATAAGTACGAAACCATTTCCAAATAGACCAAACACAAAAAGGATATATTTTTCATGAATTTACTAGAATATAATATTAGCATGCTGATATTTTAAAAAATAATATAACTTATAATAGATTTAAATTCATTAAACAAAAGTTGGGAATAATCAAACTTTAAAAATATTAAATCCCTTTCTTGTTATATATATATTCTTACATTAAAACTCTACTAGAAAATAAGTGCAGATTTTTTCAAATAGATAAAAATTTAAAATTTATATCTTTTTAAAACATCTTTTTTTCATAAATCAACTATTTTTGAAAACTTTTCTGAATTTTTCAACTATTTTAGTTTATCAAAATGATTATAAATTTGAAAACATTTCTAAATTTCAAAAAATATATTAATTTCAAAAAAATTCTGAATTTAAAAACTTTTCTATATTTTTATTTTTATGTTCATTTTAAGGTTTATCTAATATTAAAATATATTTAATTCTCAAATCTAACTATTTTTCAAAAACAATTTTTTCAATTTTTTTAATGTAAAATATTTTCAATTTCTTTTAAAATTTTCATAGATCATCAATGAGAGAGGGAGAGCATCCATTATTTATAGAAGTGGACATCATAATGACTTAATAGTTTTTAAATTTATCATTCAATTTTCTATTTCTATTATTTTTTAATATTTTGTAGAGATATTTTATCTAATGAAAATTTGTTAATTAACTTTTATATGGTTATTTGTTAGTACTCTTCAAAAAGATAACCTTTTCTTTTCAATTTAATGAATTAAGAAATTTCATTCATAAAAGAATCTATATCAAATACGTTTTTCCATTTTATTTCCAAATAAAGTTTTGAGAACCACTTGTACCTTAAATAAATTTTTTTTGGAAAATAACAATTTTAAAAAACAATATAAGGACAAAAATCTCTAAAATATTTCTTGTCCAGTTTATCTTCCGTTTCGCTTCTGGTGAAATGTTTCTCATCGGAATTATATTTCTAAAATTTTATTATAAGAAGATCAAAATTGCATCATCACTAGCATTAGGTTAATCTATGATCATTAGAGAAGATGGTGTAGTTTAATGTTTTATAATATAGAATTATATATTTTATTATGTGGTGATTATTGATGTGCTCAATAAGACATTTGGAGAAAGTGACGTTCAACATGAACTCACATTATAAGAAGATATTGCTAGAAAGGAAAACATGTTTGAAATATAAATAAAATAGATAAATTGGATTATATGAACCATGCTAAATGGTTTTTTCATGAAGATATAAATAGATGAAAATGTTCCAAAGGTAACCAAAACATCAAATCCGATAATTCATAAAATGAATTAAAATTTTAATTTTTTATTATATTTTATCTCCCTATTTTATCTTCCATATTCCTTTTTTAATTCAAATAGATAGATAAATTTAAGAAATTTTACTATTATTATTATTTTTTCTTATATCTTCATTCTATTGTTTTAATTGTTTATCCTTCAAATCTATTGTTCTAATTTTTATCTTTTAGTGACATGATTATTTAAAATTGGGAGAAATTATAAATTATTGTTATTATGTGATTATTCTAAGTTTCCATTTTTTTAAAAGGGTCTATTATTGGGTGGATTATTTTTTTTCATGAATAATTTTTTTTAAATATTTATATAAAAATGCATATTAATTTCATATAATATATGAAATAAGTATATTTATTTTTAATTTAAGTTCCTCTATTTAAATTTTTATTCTTTTCTTATGTTTTCCAAAATTATGGAGATTGTTGATGAGTTTATTAAATCAATTATTAACTTACTTATTTATTTTTGAAATAAAAATACACTTCATATGAAAATTATCTGACTTAAGTTTTTATTTGTGTTCTTATGTTTTTTATAGAATGAAATTTCGATAAAATGAAATTACAGAACTCTAAAAAGATCTAAAAAATTTGGTGATCTGACGTTCAAATGTCAAATTAATTTCATCATAATTAGAAGTGTTGAATAAATGTTGATTTTTCTCATTGGTAGATAAATAAATATATTGAGTTAGTTTGAAAATGGAAAATTTTCCATTTCTGTAGTTATTAAACTACTCCAAATATTTGTAGAATTTCACCATTGGAGTTTTTAACAACCTTACCATAAAATGAAACCACACATTTAGAATAAAAAGTATTAATATTATTATAACCAATAATATAGAGGGTTTATATTCATTTTTATTCTTTGTAATTTACTTTTTTATAAGAACACCCCATATTAGTGTAATTTTAATAAATATTATTTATAATAAGATATACCATTATATAATGTTTTTTAAAGATCACTGTATTTTTATATAATAATTTTTTCACAATCCTATATGATAGAAGGCTTTGGGGATAGGAAGATAGAAAAACTAATTATTTGATCCAGGGATTATATGTCAAGGAAAACAGTGCTTCGATACTTTCATTAGTGAGAAGTGAGTTTCTACCAACAAGTATAGTTGAAGGATTCCATGGATAGAAATATAATCCTTTTGATAGGTATAAAATACGGTATACCATGGGATAGTTTAGAAATCATGGATACCTTAGATTAGGTCTAAATATCATCCTTTCACTTTGGATTTAAAGTGAATATTTAATAAATATCAATTCAAAGGTGTATTTTAATTACAAACCACTACTCAATATTTTTATCAATCATCTGTTGAATTATTTTCTAAATGTTAGTTAAGTAAATTACAACTTCTATTTATATTATTTAGTTAGTCTAAGGTTCTCCTATATTAACTCTTCCCTCTGAAGTTTAAAATCGAGATAATTTTTTTCCTCTATTGAGTGTATTTTAATACGATATATAATACCATTACTCTGATAATTTGATTAATCGTTATTTTGAAAATAAGATCCATTTTAGATGTCATTAGTAGAATGAAAACTCAAAAAACATAATGATTGAAGTAGATGGAAAATGTAAGTTTATTTCTATACTACAACTCACCCCCTCTTATATTTTATTTACAATCACACACAGTAACAATAGTGATGAAAACAAAAAAAATTATTCCAATCTATAGAAATAACTATCGTTGTAATTTATTCAAATAAATTTTATATTTTTATCATTATATGATATTTTCATATATTTCTTTTATAACCATCTCATAAATTTAGTAAATATTTTGTCACTATAGACTATGACAATGAATAACATTTAGGTTCTATTCAATCAACAGTACACGAGCATGGAATATTTTGAGGTGGTTGTCTATGTTTGAGAATTACAATAAATCTCCTGAATGCTGTCTTTCAAAAAAAGGTATAAGTATTAGTGATTTTAAATTCATATATTGGATGAAATATTCACACCATATGTGGAAAATGGATTTCTGTTTTGTAGTTTCCCTAATATTTTTATATTTTATTTAAATGGGATTTATTATAATGATATTTGGATTGTTCCTCTTAACATTATTTTTTCATAGTGTTAGGCATGAAATTTTTGGTTAGTGGATAGTTATAAGAATCATATAGGAGATGGTATGTGAACATGTAGATCCTTGAGTAAGCTCGTAAAATGAATTTTAACATCTTAATTTAACTTTTATCATATAACCTTGCTTTTTTGGACATCTCATTCAATATTGATGTCAGAAACACTGAAAAAAATAGTTTCTTATAATGATAGGGTTACTAGAGATAGGATATTTTCCCATCCAATAGTTGTTGTCATCACGGTTTTCATGAATTATTTATTGCAGAAAATTATGTTTGTAATGTATTTATTATATTTACTAATATGTGTGATAAGTGGATTATAAATGAAATCTATTACTTAAAACAACTTGTGGAAAAATATTTTATAATACTTCAATTCTTCAGCTTGATCATCAAATCCTTGAATTTATGAAATATTTTCAGTTTTGATTTTTTGTTAAAAAATAATTAAAATTAACATGCACCCCACAAATTTTTTTATTGAAAATTATCTAGACATTTGTAGTATCTAGGTGGTTCTAGGATTATATATGATCCTTTCATGTTTTCCTATTTTGATTGGCTATATTCAGTAGGTCGAGGATGAAGCTCTTTCAATATATTGATCGATTTGAACAACCATATCTATAGGTTTCCCCCGACCCTTCATAGATCTTTGTCATTAATCACAAAGGCTGGTTGAAGTTTTGGGAAATATAATTTGTGTAAAATAGTATATTATATATATTTTTCTTATGTATTTTTTTGATTTTAGTTTTTAATGAATTTATTGTTGTAGCATATTAAATATCATTATAGAATTTGTTAATTAAATTTCCTAGGAATTAATTTATTTTCTCCCAGTACAAATTCATTTTTATATATGGTAATTTGATTATTAAGGTCAAATAGTATTCAAATGATGGACTATTTATTTTTAGTGTATGAAATTAATTATTTTTAATAAAAATTATTGGATAAGCTAACAAATTTATTAGGAAGTACTTATTTCAATTATTTTATAGTAATTAGTGTCTTTTTATGATATAATTGTAACGTAAATCATATTAGGTTTTCTAAGAAATATTTTTTAACTATTGACAAAAAATAGAGAAACTTTTTCCCTAACTATTAATGTGGGAGAATATTTAAATTTTTTCTATGAAAATACCATGTTATATAAATTATTTTTATTCAACTCATGTGTCACGACCCCCCTCCACTATTACCCATCCTCGGCCTACAAAGAAGAGAAAAAATGGTCTCTAAAGCCCACATGTAATATACCCCTGGTTGGATACTAAGACTAAGGGTATAAAGCATACAATAGAAGGAATTGTCTATATAAATGATGTAACAGATGATAGGTAAGATGAAATCCACTGATCAACACCATATCATATTAATATAAATTAACTATCATCTCACAATTCAGGATATGTGATGAAAATAAAAACTCAAACAAAATCAATACCAATAAAAATCCAAAGGTACCATGTCCAAACTCTAAGCCATCCTCTCTAGGAATCAACCCTAAGTAAGACAACATACCTTTAAATCAACACCAATTCAATTATTTTCTCTAGAAATCACCACCAACTCAACATTAATCTATGGGTATTTCCACCAACTAAGCCATCATAACTATTAACCTAGAGAGAGTGGGTAAAACACATGGAACCTAATACTCTTGTTGGGAATTGACATGAAATTCTCAACATAGGTGGGGTATATATAGATATCTTATCGAGAATAAAATAATATTTATATTATCACAAAATATCTAGCTTACGAGCCATATCAATATATATTAGCATATCCCACAATACTTCTACATCACCTCATGACATCCACCACCAAAAAATTCCTCCAAAAAAGTAATCTGATTAGATAAAATAACTACACATATCCCATAATTCCAATATTAACTTATAAATTCAAATTTGTTTCCATATTTTATAATATATCGACCATGTTTCATTTATTAACCTTTCAACACCAAATTTAATGATAAAATACTCTTAATAACACCCCATGATAAATTTTTTATATTTAACATTTTATTAAAACGTATTTATCAATTTTCAATTCATTAATCAATTACCATATATATAATTCCAACTCATATTTATATAATTTCATCTTATGTCAGTACAATTTCACCATTGGAATCCTAATCCCATAGATATCCGGAAACTACATCACATTCCTCAATAATATATCCCATCTATCTTACAGTATGAATAGATTCTCTCACTCTATGTTCATCCCATCAACTCATCTATCACACACCAATAACCTTCCACCATCCATGTGAAACCATCCCTTAACATAACCCATGAAAATCCAACTGTAGCCCCACTTCCGTAACATATTCTAAATTTGAACCTGTCACCATCATCACTGTGAAACCCCACAAATAAAAAAAATAATGTATAATTCAGAAATCAAATATACAGAGATATAATTATATTTCACCTCCTATAAATACTACAACATCAATCAAAATATGTATTTTAGAAAATTACGTCATCTCATTCTTGGGGGATTTCACCAAATTTCAAAATTTGCACAGAATCAGTTTATACCATTTTTATGTGAATAGACTTTTTTTAATGGTGAGTTTAATAAATCAATCATACAAAGGGTTATAAATTTAAAATAACCATATAATTCACAATTCTCAACAATAGTTGAAAATAATAATAATCTCATATGTAATATCAAAGATGAATGTAGTCACAATTAAATTAACTATTCCCAATAAATTTCATTAGTTTTTGTTGGTAATATTATTTAGTTCGTCCTTTCCATCCATCCAAAGGAAAAAAATGATTCTAATTTAATATATGCACCAAACAAGAGAGAACAAGGTCCCCTGATATCAATTGGAATATTTTTTATTAGTTTTTATAGAACAAAACCATTAATGATGAACACTAATAAAAACGCTAAAAATAACCCCCCAATTAATCTAAACCTAAACTATCTCCATCAATATCCCTCCATAACATCACTTGGATCAAACATCTCCAAAACCATAACATCACTGGATAGAATAATAATGGGAAAACTATAGTTAAATAAATGGATCTCACCAATAAGAAATTCCAAGGACAAATTCAAATAAGAAGGGTTTTAAATGGCTCCTAAAATCACCTTTAAGCCTCCTGAGGGTATAGGGAAAAAATATAATAATGATGGAAAATATAGGGGATCCAAAAGTTGTACTATGTCTAGACAATATGGGGGGACCATTTTAGAATATACTCAAAACTGAGAGTTGGGTGTTAATTAGTGTTGGAGATTTTTTTGAAAAAATAGGACTTTTTATCCCTTTACCCATTAGACATGTTAATATATTTTTCTAATATTTTCCTTTCTATATAGTCTGCAATTATATAAAATAAAGTAAAAGAAAATACATGATATTTTTACAGGGTTCACTATACAATAATAGTTAGTAGTTCTGGATGCATTTATTGAAGACCAATACATGAATTTACAACTATAATGTAATATAAAATAAAGTGGTTTGTCTAGAAAATAATCCATATCCTAAGTGTGTTCCCCAACACATTAGAAGTGGGAATGGAAGTAATCCCAAAACCTTAGGATGATGATGAACTAGTCCAACTTGTATCACATCACTGATTCTTTATAATACCATTGAATATAGTCTCCACCTTCTTCTTAAGATACTTTTAAACACCAATAATGTCTTCTACAAGCTTAATTTATTTTTGGAATTTGGAGTGCTACTTTATTCTTCCCTTCACTTTTTTCTAAAATTACTCGCAAAATAACAGATAAGAAACTCACCTTCATCTTCTTCATTTTTTTAAAAAAATTACATTTGATCATTCGTTTGACTATATTTGTATGATGTAGATTCATTTGGTGATAATTTTACCAACCCTTATTCTACAACGTTTTCATCCTATCACCAATAAATTGAAAAAATATATCCAGTATCTATATCATCCCTTCCTCTTCTTCTATATCTTATAGTTCTACTAATCAGTCTAGTTCCATCAACTCAGTCTGGTGCATGTATGTCTAATCACTTATTCTCCTTATTTTCCTATTTCTATATTACTCCATCCAATGATTTTTCTTCATCTGGTACCCCCTAATTCATAAGGTACATCAGCATCCAAAACATCAACCCAAATAAAAATTACTCCCACGCATCATGAATGAAACAATCTTATGGATTTTCTATTATTCCACATACCTCCCAACTGCATGACTATCAATCTCATCTCACTTTCAAAATTCATAAACACCCCCTTATATTGGTTGTTTTTCTTTAAAAATTCACAGTGAGGTGAATACATCAAATTCAAACCTCCCGCTAATGTTTTTAGACTCTTATTCAAAACTATCTTCATTTGAACATCTTTAATATTCCTAAAATATTGGATTCTACCAGTATTCATATGAAACTTCCTTAGATCTCCAAATCAATGAAAATTATATTTCCTCATAAAATCTTGGTGAGTATCACAAACTTTTTTTATGATTATTGAAATTTATATCTTTTAGTTCATGATCTCACCAATTAATGACTTTACACAAAATTCCAGAATTCCTACCAACATCCAATCTGATATAACTTCATAACATGCCCCCATCTGATGAATCTTCATTTAATTTTCCTTGATCATATTACAAGAAAATATCAAAATCATTCACAAGATACTTCCTATAAAGGATTAAATTCTTTACAATCCTTTCATCAAATAAATTATTTTTTATGATGACTCTTTTTGACTATCCCTATGAAATTATTTTTAGAATACTTTGATTTATATTTTCCTCCATCTGATAGGTTCTTAGTTGTTTTTTAGTTTTCCTCTATCTGATGAACCCTCAAATATATAATTTGATATTTCTATTTGATAAATTAATAAAACCCTTTCACATGAATTTATAATACTCAACCCAATGTATTTGTGCACTTAGTCTGATGACATCATTTGGAAAAAAAATTCATGATGTGACTGTTGATAACATATAATTGATGATATTACATGAGAAAATTTAATATGATAAGTTCCAATCATAGAAATATAGGTAACTAATTCATACGAAAACATCTATATGATCAAACTGATCAGAAAAATCAAAACCCTATTTCTAATTATCTTTATATATTGCCTAAACATTATTTGGAAATTTTTTCCCAATAATTCAAAAACCATTACCTATTAACTTCAATACCATTGTTCACTAAAATAAAAAATATAATAAAATTCATCTTCATCCTAGGATTAAGAAACTTATAGATGATAATTTTTAAGTCACTATATTCGATGATCATCACATGTTTCCTTTAATTCTTGACATTGTTATAAAACCTAATATTGATTATTTTTTAATTTATATCCTTCACATATCATTATTTTCACATGTCCATCTGAATGATATCATACAACTCTTCTACCAATATCACTTCAATCATAACTACCTAATGTTTAGGAACCATAATTCCACTATGTTCCTATGGGACTCTAATATCTTCATACCTTGAACATTAAACAACCAATCCTCAATATCATATGGAATTAAGATGATTGAACCCCATTTTAGAGTAATTTCTCTTCTTCTAAACATTATCTTGAATCTTATCTCTAAGGCATTGAGAACATTTATCAATGAACAATACATCGAGTATAAATATATAATATCATTTTTCTGATCATTATTTATATTATTTAACTGTGAATATAATCAGTCAAATATTATTTCCAACTTTCATTTGATCAACTCAGCCCATTCACATCAGTCTGATTCCATTGTGATCATTTTTTAGTGGTCTGTCATAATTTACATTGTTTGATTGGAGTTTATGTCTTAGATCATCTGATGGACTATGTTATATGGATTCGAAAAGTTTCATCTGATGAACTCTATAATTACTTTATAAAAGTACATCCATTGGGAACTAGGTTTGATGGCGCTACTCAAAAATCTTCTTCTGATTTTTCTTCATGGAAAACCTCCTCTGATTAACTCAATTCGATCGAATTCATCTGATCAGCTTAGAATGCTAACCTTCAACCGATTACCATTTCCATATTCATCTATTCGACTACACATTCTCTGTATGGTAACATTTCGATCATCATATTCTTAAGTAACTTCCTTAAGGTAAATAACATAATGTTGATAAAAAAAATTCTTATCCAAACATAAATAACATTTTTGAGATTTTAAGAAAAACTCATCAATCATCATAAGTGAACTCAAATTATCAGAAATAACTTTAACCTATCTTGAGATAATAATATATGAGAAGTTCATTTCTTCTTCAACATTCATTCATAAAATATAAACTTTGTTACTAATACTGGATTCTTCAAATGAAAATTCTAGTAGCAACATCTTTATAAATTCTTCAATATATTGACATCAATGAAATATTTGTTTGACATAAAATAAAAATTAAACACAAATTGGTATCTTTAGTATCCCCTTTTGTATTCATTTGAAATATCTTCAAACTACTTTCTAAATTAATATGTCTACATTTGATTCTTTATCTTCTTTCTATCCTCTTCACTTTTCCAAAATTTCATTCCAATTTCTATCCCCCTTATTGATAATAAATAAATAAAAATTTGGAAAAGGGTATTAGTTCATTCTTAAGAGATGTGTCTCCAGCATCTTACTCTATGTCTAAATTTCCCATTCTCGTTGAAAATTAGATTATTTTATTTAAACAACAATGTTTTCATTTTCCAATTGATCTTGATAGCCCATAAAATGAGAACTTATAAAATTACCTTCAATTGTTATCCACTTTTATTAGTTATTGGATATACTAATTCATATATGAATCACTTATAAGATAGGTCAACCTGTAACTCCTACACTCACTTCAACAAAAATATCAAAAAATCATGTGAAAAAATCTTGATAAGTGGTCTTAGAGAACTTGCATACATCGACATTTATTAAGTCATTTATTAATACCCCATTTTTGTTAGATTTTTTAATTTCTGCAGCCAAGGTTAAGAGATAATGAAATTCATACCTTTATCAAAGGAATTTCTTTAGCCACATTCCAAAATAATTAGATTTTCATGAGGTAATGATTATGGATGAAATGTTATCATACTCAACATGTACACACCCCAATCATACTTTCTTATGATATTCATAATGATGAATTCATTCAATTAATAGTTTTCATAAGTTTCATATCACTACTACAAAAATGGGCAATGGAAGCGCTACCCATTTTTCAACGAAACAAAAGTGCTGATAATGGGGACCCCTTTATCAGTGCTTCATTTAGTAGCACTGATAAAGGGGGCTTTATCATCACTGAAAAAATTTATATTTCAAAAAAAAAGTCATGAACAATAAATTATTGTTATATAAGAATATTTATTCGAATATAAATATAATATATATTTTTTAAAATATGTTTTATATACATATAAAAAGACTATTACATTTAATATATAAGAAATTTAGTGAAAATGGTGTTAAAATATTTTTAAAAAATATTATTAATTAATAATTTTCTAATTATTATCAATAAAAAATCATTTTATAACAATTGGAAGATACAAAAAATAAAAACATTTTGTAAAAGATCTAAAATAAGTCGAAAATGTAACTCAAACTTCAAATGGAAATAACTTTTAATCCGGGTGTCCGTTTGAGCTCTACAGCATATCAAATCGAAGTAATAATTTTGTTATGATATTTTAGGATTGATTTAATTAACTTCATTTGATGTAATAATTCTTTTAGGATTTTTACAAAAATCAATTATTTTATAGTGTCAAAATTGACAAAAAAGAGTTTTTAAAACAAATATTATATTATTAATTGATATTAAATTCCAAAAAATCTGAGGATCGGCCAAGAGACTTATATCATGATAGGTGTATCATTACTAGACCACTTAGGGATCTCTTTAATGTATATAGTAAGTTTACTAACCATATAACAAAAAAAATACAAAGAGACATTGTAAAAGTGAAACTAATTAACTAAGAGTTAATACTTAATGATATGGTTAATATAGTAAACAAAACCTGTATAAATCCTATTGGTTGGGTGATTTTCGACCTATACCCACCTTAACCTTTAAATAATCTACATTTGATCCATTAGAAACCGAATATGAATTTATTATAAAATAATATTTCTAGCTTTTCCAAAGGTTCCCCTCACCCCTCTTATAAAAGGGAACTTCCCCTTCTCATTAATTCACACCTTAATAGCCTTTTGGATCTTCTAACCTCTACCCAAATACTCTATAAACATTTCTAACTTCATCCTAGAGGCCTTACTTTAGTCAAAAATCAAACCTACGGAGCCCTTTTGATCCAATCAAAAGGAAGAACCTGAAGAAAAGGTAATGATTTCACCACCCTTTTTCAAGTTCCTTTCTTCTTCCACTTCCTCTTTATTTGTTATTAAAATTATAAAATAATAACTCCAGAATATTATATATAAATTGATTTTATTATAAATATGGTACAGCCATATTCAGTATTCTATCCATCCTTTGAATGACATGTCACCATACGTGCGTACGTATGGCTTACCGTCTCCACGTCATGGTGTAATTGTTATTCAATAAATTATTATTTGTATGGGTATAATAATTATTTTTAATTCATGTAAATAACAAATATAACATGATAATTAATCTGTATATATGATATAACATCCAATTATATATTATTTTAATATCAAAAGAATGATATTGTCTCTCCTGCGTACGTACGGACTACCGTCTCCATGAACGCGATGAGATTCATTCCTCGTCATATCCATTGAAGTATAATTATCATTTTATAATTAATAATAGTATATAAGGACTTGATATCATTATGGATATGAATATGATACAACCTATCCATGAAAAACATGGCTTACATAACAAAACATATAAAATAAAACGAGTAAGTTAACACCCGAAACAACGATAATACTAAGATATTATTAACAAATCAATGTTAAAAGATCATATATGATATCATATTAATGTATATGATTCTTGTATAATTTAATAACAATTATTTAAGCATTATAAAGGAGTCTAACCTACCCCCAACCAAGGAAAAGTACAAGGTAAGGGTTTATTTCGCAATCTCTTGATTATCCGAGGTTGTTTATACGTAATAATCTACTGGGACTTCTTTATCATCCACATAAATGTTTCATAAAAATGTTTTTCAAAACATTTTTACTATTTACTAGAATATGGTATAAAGTCATTTATACCCTTGTTGACTTTTATAAGTGGTTTATAAAGGAATCTTTCCGTCGTTTTCCAAACAAGGTCCTTTTTAACCTTTTCGACAAAATTAAGTTAAGAATGTTTTTTAACTAATATGGAGGGTGAATCTATTTTCCACCGTTATAAATTCTTCAAAGCTTCCCTTAAAATCTTATAAAAAATAATTTGAAGTAAATGTTTCATTTTATAATTATGTGACTTTTAAATGATTTCAAAAAAAGTGATATTTCTCTCAAATAGTTTTGATTTCATCTATGTCAACATCCTTTGACGGATTTTAAGCTTATTTAAAGTTAATTTATTATGATACAAATCTTCCATATAGTATTGAAGGTTATGTGATTTTTTTGACTGTGGATGTGTTATTTTTATAACATTCATGGTTTATGAAGAAATTATTGACATTTCGTATGCTTGTTTTAATACGAATGTTTATGTTATGTTTAAACCTATTCATATGAGGAATGCATTGGACTTAATATGTGACGAGTGGAACCCGCTATAGCTCCTCGATGCATCGGTAGGTCTCATGAGACAAACTAGTTTCTTGGAACAAGTCTTGATAAAATTTTATTTGTAGTCTTGGAACGAGGCCTTCTCTATGTGGTTATGATAGTCCGGAATTATGCATTCCATCATTATGAAAGTGGTTATTGATATTTCATGTGATTATTCGATTAGTAGAATATCCATGTGAATAAGTAAATGGCATTATATCATTTTATTTCTGCTATATTATGTTGATGTTCATGTTCAAAAGGTGTTTATTTTAGTTATACATTTCATTAAATGTTTATTCCTATTTATGAAAGTTTTCACTATATTGTTATCCTTACTGGGCATTTGAGCTCACCCCTTTCTAGGTTTTATTTTTCCTAGGATGTGAAGAATTATTTTATGAATGACATGCAGGGATAGTATGAGGGGATAAGAATGTGGACTACGGAGACTATATTGTTGTAGTATTCATATTATTATGTAATGTAAACTTTATGAATGTATCTAGTTATTCCAAGGAAACTAAATGAATCGGTCTTTCAAGACTTGATCTTTCTTGTAATCATGCCAATGTTATGTAATAATGCACTGACTCTGGGTTACTAGGGTCGGGGTGTTATAGTTGGTATTAGAGGAAGTTTAGTACAAACCTTGGAAGAAAGATTTAGATAAACTCTGATTAGAGCACATATACCTAAGATGGAATTTGAGTATTAGTATTGAAGAACTTCCTAGAATTTTGGTATTGTTGAGATTTTGTGAGTCATCCGAGCAATACATCCCTCTCTGGATATGAACAAGTAGAGACGACTATGGAACAGATGTACCTAGGGGTAAAACCCGAAAACACCATATTGTGCTGGACTCGAACAGGAACTGGTGCACGACAACGGGCCTTTCTGCACTCTTGGTTACGACACTCCTGGGGGATATACTTAGGATAACTCTCATTTTCATTACAAATAATTATGAAGGGTTTACGAGTATATACTTACTCAGAGAAAAACATTTTTATGATTATGGATTATATCCATAAATAGTTCAATTTATGTTAAGTGTTTTATAAGTATGAAATTATGTATTTTGATTAATAAACTGATCTAGTTTATGACATTGTTTAGATATGGCACCTAGTGGATGAAATGGAAACCGTATCAATGCACGCACTCCATTTAGAGATTTCCCACCTGCTCAAGATAATTATAGTGGAGATGGTGATGCAACTGGTGCCGATCAGCTAATCACCTTACAGGGACAACTCACTCATGTTATGAATAATAACCTCACCTGTATGGAGCACCCTGATCCGTAGTGTGGAGGATCAATGTTATATCTCTTAATGAGGCAATAACCACCAATATTCAATGGGAGTACAAATCCCTTAGTAGCTGAGTGATGGATAGATTCCCTAGAGAAAATATTTCAGGCTTTGGGGAGTAGTGAAAGGGAAAAAGTTATCATATCAGTTTACCACCTCACTGGAGATACTGATCAATGGTGGTCATTGATTCAAAACAAAAAGGAAGATGATGAAGTATCAAATATGGAATGGATGGAGTTAAAATATCTGTTTTTGGAAAAATACATTCCTCATGACCGTCGAGCAGATATGGAAAGACAATTTCTGAGTCTGAGACAAAAGGAGGATGATATTGTCGCAAAGTATGAGGCTAACTTTACAAGGTTAGCAAGGTATGTTGGTGATTATATATGTAACCTAAGAAGTAATATTGATCGTTTCTTTTATGGGTTAAAACCATTTCTCCCTTGAGCATTAGTCTCACAATCATTCTCGTCGTATGAAGAAATTGTCTCATGTGCTATAAAGACAGAGAAAGAATTCTCTAAGTCCTATGGCTTTAAAGAAAAGCAAGAGAAGAAGAGATCTGCTCATCAATATGGGAATGGAAATAAAGGGAAGAAGGGAAAAGTTGAATATCCATCCTATAGTAAATGTGAGAAGAAACACCCTGGTACTTTCTTAAAAGGAATGGGAATCTGTTACAAGTGTGGTGAAAAAGGCCACCAAGCTCGTGATTACAAGGGTAAGAAGGAAGATACAGATGTACAATGCTAAAATTGTAGGGAGATGGGACATTATGCAAATGAATGTCTTAAGCGTCAGGGGAACATACCCCAGAAAAGTTCAAGGGATAAAGGCCAAGCTTATGCTATCACTACTGCTGAGGTAGAAGCTCTAAAAGACATGGTGGCAAGTAATTTAATGGTTTACTCAAGTTTATAAAATACATTATTTGATTCTGGGTCATCGCATTGTTTCATATCTTCCTAGTTTTCTAAGAAAATTATACATTTCCAATTTTATTTAACAAGAGAGTTGTCAGTTAAAACTCTTAAGGGAAGTATCATTGCAACAATGTTTTCTGAATCAGTCCCCATTAAGGCACATAAATATTCTTTATCTGCTGATCTCATCAGCATGCCTATGATTTAATTTTATATAATCCTCGGTATGGATTGGCTATTGGACCATGATGCGAAGATTTATTCTAAGAATAAATAGGTTACAATTCTTGATGATGATGATAAGGAACACAATATCTTTAGAGAAAAATCTTTGCCACCTAATTCTTATATAGATCCACCCCCAGTAGCTCAACTAAATTCCATTATTGGGGAGGAAGAGAATGAAATGACTATGGGTGAGGAAAGGAATGTTCAAATAGAGGATGTACCTGTTGTGAAAGAATATGTAGATGTGTTTCCGGAAGATTTACCTAGACATCCTCCAGAATGAGAAGTTGATTTTTCCATTGATTTAATTCCTAGATCAAGGCCAATATCGAAGAACCCTTATAGAATGGACACTGTAGAAATAGTTGAACTAAAGAAACAACTATAGGAATTGAGTAATAAGGGATTTATTCACCCTAGTGTTTCTCAATGGGGATCCCCTGTTCTTTTTGTTAAATAGAAAGATAGATCTATGAGCTTATGTATCGACTACATGGAGATCAATGCTATAACAATAAAGAACAATTATCCCCTACCTCGCATTAATGATTTATTTGACCAACTACATGGAGCTCAATACGTTTCAAAGATTGACCTCTGATCTGGATACCGTCAGTTGTGTGTGAAGAAGGAAGACATTCTAAAGACATCATTTCGAACAAGTTACGGGCATTATGAGTTTACAATAATGCCTTTTGGATTGTCTAATTCACCCTATGTTTTTATGGATATAATGAACAGATTTTTCAAGGAATATCTTGATTACTTTGTAGTGATATTTATTGATGATATCTTGGTATATTCCAAAAGATACAAAGATCACGAAAATCACTTGCGCAATATATTGAAGTTTCTGAGAAGACATGAATTATATGGGAAGTTTAGAAAGTGTGAATTCTGGTTTCAAGAGACTTCTTTTCTTGGACATATTGTCTCCAAGGATGGAATTTATATTGATCCTTCTAAGACCAAGACAATCCAAGAATGGCCTACACCAACGAGTATAACTGAGGGACGTAGTTTTATTGGTTTAGCAGGTTATTATTGACATTTCATCCAGAATTTTTCACAGTTGGATAACCCATTAACAAAGATCACACTTAATGGGGTTAAATTTGTTTGGACAAAAGAGTGTGAAGAATTTTTTGAAGAACTGATGAGAAGATTAGTCAATGCTCTTATGTTGACTCTACCATCTGTGAATGATGGGTTCGTTATTTATAGTGATGTATCGAAGAAAGGACTTGGTTGTGTCCTTATGCAGAATGATAGGGTTATTGCCTATGCATCACGGCAGTTAAAAATTCATGAACAAAACTATCCTACTCATGATATCAAGTTAGAAACTATGATATTTGCTTTGAAGATATGGAGGCACTACCTCTATGGTGAAAAATGTGAGATTTATACTGATCACAAGAGTTTGAAGTATATTTTCTCACAAAAATAACTCAACAAGAGGCAAAGGAGATGGCTTGAATTTCTCAAGGATTATGATTGTATGATACACTACCACCCGGGGAAAGCCAAAAAGGAGGAAGATGCTTTGAGCAGAAAAGATCATGGAGTTTTGAACAATATGAGAATTGAAAGGGATCCAATTTTCATGGTTCTAGTGTAGATGGACATGGGAATAACCAGGGAAGGTGAAACATCAATGCTTTTTCAAATTATTTCCAAAACATCAATACTAGAAAGTATTAAGAGTTCCCAGACCGATGATGATGAATTTAGAAAGAATATTAAAGCTATGAATGATGGGAGATTGAGAGACATTGTGTAAAAAGATGGAATTTTGAAATTCGGGAAGAGACGTTATGTTCCCGATATACCTGATCTAAAAAGGGAATTGTTGGATGATGCTCATAGTTCCAATTTTTCTATACACCCTGGGAGCACCAAAATGTATAGAGATTTGAAGGAACATTTTTGGTGGTACAACATGAAGAGAGATATTGCTGATTTTGTGTCAAGATGTATGGTTTGTCAACAAGTGAAAGCTGGAAGGCAACAAACTAGTAGAGTATTACAACCTCTTCCCATACCTGAGTGGAAATTAGATAATATCACGATGGACTTTGTCATGGGACTACTAGAGACTCTTAGAAGGAACGATGCAATATGGGTTATTATTGATCGTCTTACCAAGTCAACACATTTTCTTACAATAAGAGAAGATCTACCACTGGAACGTCTAGAAAGACTATATATTGATGAAGTTGTGAGACTTCATGGAGTACCTTTATCGATTGTTTCTGATCGTGATCCCCGTTTTACATAAAGATTCTGGAAAAGTCTTTAGAAATCCTTGGATACTGAACTTCATTTGAGCACTGCCAACCAACCTCAAACAGATGGACAATCAGAACGAACTATTCAAACCTTAGAATGCATGTTGAGATCCTGATCACTTGACTTTCAGGGTATGTGGTATCAATATTTACCTCCGGTAGAATTTTCTGATAACAATAGCTTCCATTCGAGTAATCAGATGGCCCCATATAAAGCGTTATATGGAAAGCGATGTCCCACACCAACCTGTTGGGATGAGGTTGGTGAAAGAAAACCTGTAGTCCCAGAATTGGTGGAGGAAACGATGGAAAGTGTGAAGGTAATCCAAAATGACATCAAAGCAGCTCAAAGTAGGTAGAAGAGCTATGCCAATAATCGAAGGTAGGATTTGGAATTTCAAGTCGGTGATCATGTTTTTCTGAAGGTATCTCCATGGAATGGATTCATAGGGTTTGGTAAAAAAGGTAAATTGACACCCAAGTACATCGGACCTTTCAAAATTCTAGAACGAATTGGGGTTGTAGCTTACCGATTGGCAATGCCGCCAAGTCTCTCCAAAGTTCATGATGTGTTCCACGTATCTCTGTTGAGGAAATACATGCATGACCCAACGCATGTACTCACCTATGAGGAATTAGAAATGGAACCCGATCTGTCTTATTGCGAAGAGCCCATCAGGATTCTTGATATGAGAGAACAGGTGCTGAGAAACCGGACGACTCGTCTGGTGAATGTTCTATGGAGAAACCATAAGATGGAAGAGGAAATGTGGGAACCCGAGGAACTAATGATGAAGAACCACCCGAGTCTCTTCATGTGGTAGTATTCCAGAAATTTCGAGGATGAAATTATTTAAATTAGGGGAGAATGTACCACCCCAAGCTTCTACGGTACACTTCTCTTTGAATAATGCAATTGCATGTGTTGTACGCAACATCGAGTTCTAACACACACCACAACCAATCAAACTAGCCATTATGAATAGTAATACCTACTTATTAAAATTTTAGAAATTTTATATCGCAAAATGGACTCAATTTTTGGATTCAGAGTATCAAATTTAGCCTAAGATGAAATTTTGGTACTTTTCGGATAACTTTAATATTTTGATGAATAGTGAAAATTACTAAATTTTAATTAAATTTTTTTTAATCACAATAATTAATAGTGATAATTTATGAATTTGAGTGGTTTTAAAGTATATTTAGAATATATTTTTACCGTTTAATACAATTTTGATCATTGGAAATAATTTCACAATTTAACCAGACATAAACAAGTATCAATATTTTGATAGTTATTATATCTTAAGAACACATTTTTTGTTTTGACGGCGGGAATTAATTTTAAATTAATTTCTGCCACTTCTGTGTTTTGAATTTGGAAAAATTGATTCCATATTTGGAATCAAAATTTCCAAATTGTGTAAATAGGTAACTTTTATTTTTAGACATTTTGAATAATTACATCTGTAAATATTATATTTACCATGGTTAAAGGGTAAATCCAGGAAATAAGGGTTAAAAAATATTATAATAATACTAAATTACCCTAAAACATGTCCTAAACTTATTGGTGGATACATTCCCAAACATGGGCATCTTTGGGATGATTTTGGGATCCCATGGAGCCACTTTTAGGTGATAGGGACACTTTATTTTAATTAAGTTAAAATAAATACAAAAATGACATAAGCATATATATTTTAGAAAAAAAAATTTACATAGGGTTATATATGTTGGAATTTTGTCTATAAATATTCATTAGAAAGATAAAAATATTTCCTACATAATGGTATTTTATTTATAATTTTTATACATTATATAATTTAATTTATTTATGACACAATGGTGATGCAGTAATTACCTATTTAATGAAAAATTAGAATAATTGATATTATAAATACCCAAATAATTGTAATTTTAGACTTTTTATAAATACCAGTAATTTTCTAGGATAATATGACATGTAAGGATTTTATTAATTAACTTTTTTCAAAGTAATAATTCTGTTATAATTTTTAAAAAAATCAATTATTGAATAGTGTCAAAATTGACATAAAAGAGTTTTTAAAACAAATATTATATTATTAATTGATATTAAATTCCTAAAAATATAAGGTTCAGAAGAGATACTTATATCAAGATATTTGTATCATTAATGGACCACTTGGTGGTCTCTTGGATGTATATATTATGTTTATTAACAATATAATATTAAAATAAAAAGAGACATTGTAAAAGTAAAACTAATTAACTAAGAGTTAATACTTAAAGATAAGGTTAATATAGTAACCCAAACCTGTCTAAATCCTATTGGTTGAGTGATTTTAAACCTATAGTCACATTAACCTTTAAATAATCCACATTGGAGCCATTAGAAACCGAATATGAATTTATTATAAAATAATATTTATAGCTTTTCCAAAGGTGCCCCTCACCCCTCTTATAAAAGGCCACCCCCTTCTCATTATTTCACACCTTAAAAGCCTTTTTGTTTGCCCAAAACCTTCTCAAATAATATATCAACTTCCCTAACTTTATCTTATAGGCCTTAATTTAGTAATAAATACAACCTAAGGATCCCTTTTGATCAAATCAAAAGGAAGAACCCGAAGAAGAGGTAATGATTTCACCACCCTTTTTCAAGTTCCTTTCTTCTTCCACATCTTCATTCATTGTTATTACCATTATAAAATAAAAAATACTGTATATTATATATACTTTGATGTTATTATAAACATGGTACAACCATATTCTGTATTCTATCCATCCTTTGAATGACATGTCACTATACGTGCGTACGTACTGCTTACCGTCTCCACGTCGTGGTGTAATTGTTATTCAAAAAATTATTATTTGGATGGGTATAATAATGAAGTGTAATTCATGTAAATAATAAATATAACATGATATTGATTCTGTATATATGATATAACATCCAATTTTATATTATTTTAATATCAAAAGAATGATATTGTCGCTCGTGCGTACGTACGGACTACCATCTCCACGAACGCAATGAGATTTATTCCCCATCGTATGCATTAAAGTCTAATTATCATTTGATGATTAATAATAGTATCTATGGACTTTATATCATTCTGTATATGAATAAGATACAACCAATCCATGACAAACACGACTTATGTAACAAAACATATAAAATAAAACGTGTAAGTTAACACCCGAAACAATGATAATACTAAGATATTATTAACAAATCAATGTTGAAAGATCATATATGATATCATATTAATGTATATGACTCTTTTATAATTTAATAACAATTATTTCACCATTATAAAGGAGGTTAACCTACCCCCAACCAAGGAAAATTACAAGTTAAGGGTTTATTTCTTAATCTCTTCATTATCCGAGGTTGTTTATACGTAATAATCTACTAGGACTTGTTTATCATCCACATCCATGTTTCTTAAAAATATATTTCAAAACATTTTAAGTATTTACTATAATATGGGTTAAAGTCATTTATACTCTTGTTGAATTTTATAAGTGGTTTATAATGGAATCTTTCCGTCGTTTTCTAAACAAGGTCCTTTTTAACCTTTTCGACAGAATTAAGGTAATAATGTCTTTTTAACTTATACGTGGGGGAGCTGATATTTTCAGCCATTATAAAATCTTCGTATCTTCCCTTACAAGATTATAAGAAAATTTTCAAAGTAAATGTTTTATTTTATAATTATGTGACTTTTAAATGATTTAAAACAGGGTTATTTCTCTCAAATAGTTTTGATTTCATCTATGTCAACATCCTTTGATGGATTTTAAGCTTATATGAAGTTGATTTATTATGATACAAAACTTTCATATTGTATTGATGGTTTTGTGATTTTTTTGACTGTGGATGTGTTATTTTTATACCATTCATGGTTTATGGAGAAAGAAGTTACATTTTATATGCTAGTTTTAATAGGAATGTTTATGGTATGTTTAAACCTATATATATGAGGAATGCATTGGACTTAATATGTGACGGGTGGAGCCCGCTATAACTCCTTGATGCATAAGTAGGTCTCATGAGACAAACTAGTGTCTGGCACAAGGCCTTGACAAAATCTTATTTTTATTCTTGGCAAGAGGCTTTGGCTATGTGGTTATGATAGTCTGGCATTATGCATTCCATCATTATGAATGTGGTTATTGATATTGCATTTGATTATTTGATTGTTAGAATATCCATGTGAATAAATAAATGGAATTATTTCATTTTATTTCTTCTATATTATGTTGAAGTTCATATTTAAAAGGCTTTTTATAGTTATACATTGCCTTAAATATTTATTCTTATTTATGAAATTTTTCGCTATATTGTTATCATTACTGAGAATTTGAGCTCACCCCTTTATATGTTTTCTTTTTCCCAAGATGTAAAGAAGTATTTTATGAATGAGCTACAGGGATAGTATGAGGGGACAAGAGTGGGTACTATGGGGACTATATTGTTGTAGTTTTCTTTTTATGATGTAATGCAAACTTTATGAATGTATCTAGTTATTCCAAGGCTACTAAACGAATCGGTATTTCGAGACTTGATCTTTCTTGTGATCATGCCAATGTTATGTAATAATGTACCGACTCTGGGTAACAGGGGGGGCGTTACAGTTTCATTTTGAAAGATAAAATTTACATTGAAGTTTTATTTCAAGACATCCCTTACATATGATCTTTTATTGCCCCTGGAATCTATGGAATAATTTGTTAATAATCCATATTATAAGATACTAATACCATTAAAAACTTCTGAATAAGTAGTTTTATGAATATAGTTAAACTAATGTGTAGGGGATTTGATGAGGATAACTATATTACACTATTTTTATATTTTCTGAATTTTTTGTGGGTGTTGTGTTTTATTACTGTTGTTGTGTGGTAATAAAATACTTTCTATAAAAATGAATAGATAAAAAAAATTAATTCAAAGATGGTTTAGAAGTTCACCACTATTTCAATACTGAAATTGAACTCCCACTCTCTCTAAAATTCAAAGCTATAAAAAGACACAAATATGAAAACAACTATTTAAAACTATTAAATATGTTTTAAGAGGGAAGAAAATATTATTAATGATAAAATTTACAAATTGTGGAATTATAAATAAAAAAGAAATTTTTGTAGGTAAAATTTTTAAAAAAATGAGTGAGGAACACACTTCTCTTGAGTATAAAATATTTTCATGCATTTTACATCATTTTTGGGAAAAACCCTCCTCATTATCCTTCTATGTCTTTTACATTTAAATACTACCAAACTTTTAACCATAAAACATCCCAGGTGATGTCCCCTAGATTTATGAAAATTTATAACTCTATGATGTGTATATTATAGGATGATAACAAGACTACATAAATCTTTCATGCTCTTAATAATGATAAAATCTCTAATTCCAAATCCTTAAGGGAATAAATATACATATCTAGTTAGGTAAGTAAAAAATGAACATGATAATTAACATGAGATGGAATAAAAAAATTCTTGGTAAGGAAAGATATAATTTGGATCCATGTATGAGGAATGATATTCTTTTTTGGTTTTAATAGAAAGGTATTATCATTTATATCATGAGAAATCTATTTTAACCTGGGTATAATATAATTTCCCAAGAGTATAATTCTTAAGTGTGGCACAATTGATAGGGGACATATTTTCATATATTTCACTTTTCATGGTAATTAATTAATCCAACTACCTTCATGTTTTGAGAGTAATTATCAGATATTTTGAATTAAGTAATAAATTGGGTTCAATTGTAAAAATGGAATATTTTTTTATTATCAGTTATTTTTAATCAATAATTGAATTATTTAGAGAATACATAAATTTGTTTTATCATGCATTTATTTTTCATTTTATATATTTATTTGTATGTAATTTGAAAATTATTTTGTACTTTGGAGCTATTGTTGAGATTTGGATAAGTAAAATTGATGTGTGTAAGTGTGATTTAAATTTTCTGTAATAATTATTCAATATTTTTATAAGATTCATTTTACCTGAGAATGAATAATTTGAAAATGGAATATGATTGATTATGAATGGTTTTCATCATCCTAAGGATAGTTTCATGACATTTTTAAAGATCCTTTAAATATTCATAATGATCAATTCGATGCTTTGTATAAGAAAATATTGTGTTCTGCATCCTGATATTTTGAAGACATTATATGCATCATTGAATCTTATGAAGAAACTATTGAAAATTCATAAGTTCATATGCATCATGTTTATTGTAAAAGGATAAAAGACTTCGTTAAAGTCAAATACAATTATGAAATGTTTGAGTATAATTTTTTTTGTTATTCAAATATTTTAATAAAAAGGGCACTCAGCCGAGCCTATTCCAACTGGAGATCATGATAAACACCTATAGATATTCATAAGATCATCAACTGTCATTCTTAGCATAAGAAAATATAGAAGAAAGCTATTTTAGGAGGACACTAGACAATGGGGAGTGTAAAAATTCACTATGTAAGGAAACATGGAAGACAATTTAAGTGGGGTGGACCAAATAAGTATTCATGGTTGTAGTAGGGCGTATCTTGATTGATATATAAGAGAAATAAAAAATCCAAAAATAATGCGGGATATGGGAAAATAATAGAATTCTTAACTTCTAGAAATGTTGTTTTTCGAACATTATTCACTTTATATGAAGGTTTCTCTCATTTTTCATTTGTTTTTTTCATCAACTATGAATCCATCATTTAAGCACCACTAGAACTCAATTTATACCACTATAAATCCCTATACTACTATAAAGAAGCTAATCATCACTCATGGTGCTTTTATGGGAACCATTTGTGCCACAAAGTCCCATGAATTTCAAAAATGAAGTTGGACACTACCACTTTATACAAGGGTGATCAATCAAGGAATTTTTATTTGGGACTATAATAAAATCTAGTGAATAGCACAATTTTCACTAAATCTATGAGTTTGGTGCTTAATATTAATGGAGTGAAGCATGTAATTTGTTCATGTGTAATGAAACATGGACTTGAGTGCACAAAGTATAAGAATACACACACCCTTTCCATAAAAGAGGTTTTTAAAAGCATGTGTAAGGTATTTGTGATGTTTTTGTGAAGTGAAAGATAGAATAAAATATTTTTAAGATCATTAGATAAAAATCACATGGTTTGACAACATAGTTTAATATAATGATTTGAAAGGATATTTAGGGAAAAATTTTAAGCAAGACAAAGAAATATTTTCTTATTAGTAAGAGAAGGAAATGACTAGAAAGATAATTCATCTTTTGTGAGTTTTGTGGTTATATTTGTACATTTTATAATATTTATATTCATTTTTATACTATATTTTCCCTTGAAAAAATATTAATAAACTATTTTTTTCTCTCTATTGTTTTCTCTTTCGTAATACGGAGTTGGGTCATGGAAGGTTTTAAACTCTCGATTATGGTTTTTTCATTATTTTTTACTAATGGTCAAGTTGTTTTTTGGTGTTCCCAAGATATATCCTTTTCATTCTAAATCTCACTATCAATATATGGGATAGTAGTCCATATAAGATAGGACAAAACAAAAATTATAATTTATTAAATAAAAAAGTATATTTAATGAACATGAGTAACCAAACCTAAGACCATGTTTATTCCAATTATCCTCATTCATTTTGTCTCTATTATAAGAAAGCTTGTTTCTCTCCAGAATTTTATTCTAGTACTTAACCCTCATCCCTTCCCTTATATTTTATAAAATTTAAAACACAAATAATACAATGAAGTGTTTTTTATTAGTGATTAGTTTAATAAAAGATGACCTCAATAAATAAATCCTTGATAATCAAATATGTTGTATCGGGAAAATAGAAATAAAATTTTGTACCATCAATTGATAGGTGTATCAGGTATCTTGTGGGGTGGTTTCTCTTGTTCATCGCGGTACTTTTTCCTAATATCTGTTTTAGAATCATAAATATTTGAATAATTTTATAGATATTTAAATAAATTTCCTTGTTTTCTTTACCCCATTCTTTTTGTTTTCAAGTTCTAAGAGGTATTGAGGAAATTATGGAGGATCAGAGGTGTTTTTGGAGCTAGAATGTCTGCTGAAATGGTGATGTTATTGCATGGTTGGTTTAGTTTTAGTGTTGTGTAGGTTTGTGGATTTTGGTGTAATTTACTCAAATGGACTTTTTGAAGTGGTGCTTATATTTCAATATAGTTTAATAGGTGTCTTGTTTTGTTGGTTCTATAATTTTGGGGACCATTGTGGTGTTGTTCCTGGGAAATAATATGGAGCTTCATGTGGAAGGTTTAGTGGTTGTTTCATTTTATGGGTCTATACGACATTGTGTCTTGGTTTTTCCATGGATTCCTAGGGATTTAATTCCTTGGATTTATCATCTTTAGGACTGTTACATCATAGATACTTTGCTACATCGCATAATTTCCATAGTTATATCATATTAGGGGTGGAAAAAATATTAAATGGGGAAGATAACTGGATATTTTCAGCATGATATTTAACGGGTGGGTTAAATTGGATTTATTGTTGCATGGATTCCCAGGTTGTGCCATGTTTTTTGTATATAATTTAACCATTATGGCATGTGTATCCCTATTTCCCCATGGTCTTTTAAAATTACATTATGTATAAATTTAGAAGTTCCTCTAAAATCCTCTTATTTTATCCCTATTCATTACAACCCTTGGTGACCATAGGTTCTCATTTAGAGGATATTTGTGCCCCTTCCTCTCTTTACCCCCATTCTTATAAAGATAAAATCCTGGGTGATCTATGTTGAGTTTTATTTTTCCCCTTTCGGTTCTTTCTCTATTCTGTTCCCTCATACCATTCTATACCAACTCTATTTTCTTTTTTTTCTCATCAATGTTTGTTGGAGGATTCGTGGTTTAATGATATTATTATGAATCATGGGTTCCTTACAGGGGAGATGATATGGAGAACTATGTAAATTATTTTGTTCTTTTCTTAGGAACATTGGAATATTAGTATCGAGATAAAGGATTTGAGATATTTAATCTATTTATGTGTATGTATGGGATTATAATTTTTTATAATACGGATAAATGGTTGAATTGGACTAAAGAATATAATTAATCATAATAAAAAAATTGTAATAATTTAAAAGGTGTGTCGTAATTCACATGAGATTGTGTATATAATTCTGATGGTTACCTCATGTGATTTTATAGATATTGTGGAGGTTGATTATTGTGATTTGTATTGTTTTATATCTTATTTGAAATATTAATATTGGTTAAAAATGTAATGATGGTAAAAATAAGGAAAATAAATAGTGTTTTATTCAATGGATCTTAAAACACTTCCATGGAATTGTTTAGCATGATGAAGTGTTGTTCTAACTATGTTTGTTGATTAATAATAGTTATTTTTATCTACCAATTATTTGGTTCTTTTTTGTTTAAACCTAATAATGATTAATCAATTAATTAAATATGGTAAATGGAAAAGTTTTTTTGATGTAACTAAATGTTTGTGTCTATTTTAATGTTTCAACTGGTTCATTTAAAGAGTTTATGCTTTAAATGTTATGAAATTTATTTCCCCCTGATTTTTCTATGTTGAACATACATTTCAATTACATTTGATATATTGGGATATCATACATACCTTTTTATGATTTTATAAGTAATTCAGTAAGGTTGTATTTTTGGGAAAGGGGTGGAATATTTTTCTTTTATTATGGATGTTTCTTGATTTATGTGATGGAGGGATATTTAGAACATGTTAAGAGTTGGGGGGTTTTCTTACATTCTTGATGATTATTTTGGTATATTTATCTGCTGAGATTATTTATTCAACTTAATTTATTTACATTCATTCGTTTTAGTAAATCCTTTAGCTGAGATGGGTTTTATTGAGTCTAAGAATACAAAAAATTATGAAAGGGTAATAAATTAAAGGGTATGGTTGTTTATTATGGTAATGATATATTAAATGTAAATCTAGAATGATTTGGGATATTAATTTAAGAGAATGTATGTAAATATAGACTTTTGATGTGTAAAACTATATTATCTTCATTTTAATAAAATAATGAGAATGGATAAAAATAAATTTATGATGAGGTTTAATACAGATAGTGGTAATTGTGATATTACTAAAGTAATAATGATGATGATTTTTGGTGATTGTGGGATTAGAATGAGGATAACATTCTAATATTAGTGGTGCGGTTTGGTGTTTATGTGGGGGAATTAGATACAATTCATGTCTATGTTTTGATAGATTCCCTTATACTAGATATGTTCTATAATATCATTTTGTTATATTATTTCTTATGATCCTCTAGCTATTTTTTTTGGGTTTCTTACTCCCATTATGGAATTAGGTTATGGTTGTTTTCCCAAACATAAAGGATGTTTAAGATATATCGGGATCTCTATTTTTATCCTCATTCTCTATTACATAATTAGCATAGTATGTAGTAATATCTAGGCTATGATATCATAAGGTATAATGTATGTGCTCATACATGTTGTGATGACTATTAGTTTCACCATACATGTATGTGTGGGATTTAGCGTCTTAAGGTTGTAGGGTATATATGCTTCCCAACTATAATTAATATGGTTATTATAAGTATATTTTGAAGAGTATGTGATGGATTGAGGTACAGTTCATGATTTTATAGGTTGTGATGACTTTCACACATACTACAAGGTTATGGGGTTTAATGATGTTGTAGTTGTAATGAGCATCACAGATTGAAGGGTGATATATTTATGAGACTATTATATGGTTTCCCAGATAAGAAATATGACTTATTAAAGGTATGGGAGCACTAGGATTCATGATATTGGGGTGAGGGTGACTGTTGTAACACCCCAGATTTTGAGGAAGCATATTCTTCCCATAAAATATTTCTTTATAATTATAATTTTTTTCTATTTTATCAAAGGAATTGAAATAAATTAGTTAATAAATCATACAATGCATGAATTAAATTACAAAACAATTATTCAATAATAGTAAAACATTTTAACAAAGGCATATTAAAGAAAGTATTACACACTATTGATTATTAATTGCCATGAATTATTACATCCTTTAAAAGGTATAAATTAAAAGGGTACAATAAAGATAAAATAATAAAATCACCAATACTAAGAGATATCAAAGATCATCTTCACACTTAAGGATCACAAATAACCAAATAAACCTATAATGAGGAAGAAAACCATGAAAGGATAAAGAATTTTGTTAGATATAAAATGAAAACAATGGAAATGAGAGGTGTTGATTAAGAAGTTTGAATGGAATGAATGAGTTTAGTAAGGCTATATATAGGAACACAATTTGGACATTATAATTATTATCATTGGAAATATGGTTGTTACAAATATGGTTGATGTATATACATGTATCTAATAGGTATAATAATGTTATTTAGTTTTAGTTGTAAATAAAATAATATAATTCAAAAATAATAAAAAATGAAATAAAAGTATAACAATATAAATAAATAATTTCTATAGATTTATATTACATATTAAAATTATTATTATTAAAGTATGATATGATGAATTTATAAAAAAAAGATATTAATGGATAATTAAAATTAATTTTTATAATAATAAATACCAAATGGTATTTGGTAAGGATTATTTAATATAAAAGTAATATTTTTCAAAAAAATGTGATTTTTTAAAGTGTTATATATATTTTATCATAAAAAATTAAATTGATATTTTTAAAATATTATTATATATAAACTAATATATTAACATTATTTAAATTAAAAATTGATATCAAATAATATTAAGACTGGTTATTTTTTTAAAAAATTCCATTATCCTCATAAAATAAATTATTATTTATATTTTGAAATTTCATTTTAAAGATAAATATAAATGTTTTTTAATTTTAATTTTAAAAAATTATCTACTTCTTTAAATAAAATATTTCAAAATTAACATTTTATGTATTTTTTAGATTTTTTTGAAACATTTTTTGTGAGTAATACAAAATACACTTTTTATAAAAACCGTGAATTTTATGACATAACCATGATATAATAATAACATAGAAATTTTTGAATCATTATTATTGAAAAAATGTGTTTTTATGTAAAAATATATATATTAAATTATAATATTTATTTTGAAAACTTATATTCGGAATCTTAGAACGTATGTAATATTTTTCTCAAAAAAATATTGTAATATGTTATAAATTTATTATTTTGAAATTAATTTCCATCACTTTTTAAATGTCAATATAATAATGTATATTCAATATTTTTATTTATAAGGTCCAAATTATTTAATATGGACAATTTTAGTTTTAGTAATAAAAATTAATTACTTTGGTAAAAACTAATTATCATGGTAAAAGATCAAATGGTAAAAAAGGGTAAACTGAAGGGCTAGAAAAGGTTAACCAAATATGTAAAGGGGGGAAATGTTAAAAAAATGTTTTTAATTGAGTAGAAAAGGTTTTTCTCATCAAAAAATTATATTGAACCCTTATTTTATGTTTTGTATTCTTTTTGACATGTGAATCACATGATATCTTTATATTAAGATGAAATTTTTACAAAAAATGTCATTTTCAACACTTATAAAAGGGGTCTCTCACCACCACTTCAACATCACTCTAAATATCATTTTAATATGTTTAATATAGTCAATTTACATCCCATATGACCAAATTATAATTTTTTATGACTATAGAAATAGGATTCCATCCAAATTCTTTCATTTCCATGTAGTCATCTACGGGAAAACTCAGTGTCTCAATGTGAGTACTAATCTATCTACAATTTCTTTTCATTTCCAGGTTAATTTCCCAAACCTAATTATTTATTTACTATAAAATGAAATAAATATTTTTTTAAACTGAATTTTATTATTCTAATGTAAAAATAATTAACCATATTTACCCTTTTCCATTAAGAAAAATGAAAATGACATTCATGCATTTGAGCGGGCTACCGCCTCCACAGAAAAACATATATCATTTGTAATCTAGTTTCATTATTATTTATTACAATTTATTAAAATATAAGTTAATATATTTAAAATATCAAAATAATATTATTATTCTTATTTTATAATGACATTATTTCAAAATAACCCACCATCATAACCATATTTATATATTAATTATGGTATGTTCATGTTTGGGTCAATTTTAGCCCCAACTTGAACAATAATATAAAATAAATTAATGGATGAATATTATAAATTAGTTAATGAGAATATATGATATAAATAATTAAATAATTACTTTATTTTTGCTATTATATTGTAATATTAATATTAAACTCTTTAAATAAGATACCATCATATGTTCATTAAAAATCATCGAAGAATACTCATTGATGATTTTACCTTTATGTATAGTAACCAAAACCATCAAATAAAAACTTCATAGTTTATAAATAATTATAAAACACAAATTATCATACGTTATTTGATATAGTAATGATGAAATTTTGGTGAATATGAATAATAACTCATCTATTATAAAACTTGTTCAAAATGATCATGTTTACACACACCAAATATTAGAAAATGATAATAAATAATTATTATACATATATACAATATTTATAAATTAATTATATGGAAAATCTATAGATATTTAAAAGTTAATGACATACGTGATTAGGATATTTATTTACTTTGTACAGGATATTCAAGTCCTTTTGGGGAATACATGAATTATAGTAAGGCTTATCTTTTCTCAAATTTAATTTCATGAGACATATTTCATATTGTGAACCATGATATCTCTTATATGGTTTTATTAATGACTAGTTAATGAATTTGAAAATATTAATCTAATTCATGGGATTTAGTAAACCATATCTTTTTATTTCCTTAAATGAATTTTGATTGAAAGGATATCAAGTTTATAAGTGTTAATTATCCCTATTTTCAATTTTTTCAGACCTGTTTGATATTACACACCATCATTTATTTTATATTTTGTATTAACTTACATTATTTTTAAGTATAATTAATATATTCAATTTCGTGATATTTTTATTTTAACTTCAAATTATCCCTCTTATTTTCTTTTAATTCTCAAATTATCCTAACCGTAAGGGTTTATTCTTTAATCTCAACATCAAATCGTGATTTTTTAAATATAATCCCATTGAGGAATTTTTATTATCTTTTTTTATAACCCAATTAGTTTTCCCCTAATTTTTTTTTAGTATTTTGTATGTCGTATCACTCTGCCATTATCCCCCTTGGCTCGTTCTTTACCCCTTGTAGGGAAACCAACCCTGCAATGTTTTTAGTCAGGAAACCTTCTCCTCTATAACAATATACAAAATATTCACTTATGAATGTTCTCATATATGCCTTAATAATTTATTAATGTCATATTACCCTACTTTGAACATATGTAAATTTTTTAATGATTTTTTAACATTTTTTTTGTTTTTTTCCATTAGTATAGAAATTAGTGATTTTTCTTATACCCTATTTGAGCACATATTTCCACCATTATTACCTTTTTATATGAAAATTACAATCTATTTTTTCTTGATTTATAATATAAATATTTATTCTACTATTTCTATAAAATATTTCTATTTAAATAAATTTTTTAAAATGATAAATATTTTTTCTAATTTTTAATAATATTTTTCTAATGCTCTTGAAATTGTGTTTCAACCAACTAAATATCATTTTAAATATATTACCATTTATAAAGGGTATTATTAAAATGATAAGATACACATTATTTATTAATATTGATTATTAACTAATACTTTATATCATAGGAATGGTCCACCACTACTTTATATTGTCTAACAATCCACTGTTCATAAATATGCTTTTTCATCTAATGATTTTACTATATAAACACTCTATATTTCATTATAGTGATTTAATGGTTTTATCCTAGAAGTAATAAATTGATTTATTGGTGAAATTATCTACTAAATCATATAACTTTTATCTATATAGTGTAAATATCATATACCTCATCATCTTAATTAAAGGGTATTTACCTAGAATGTTGTTGGATATCTTTAGAAAACCCTTTATTTTCCATGGGTTTATCATTTTATGATTATTGATGAAATTTTGAATGCTTTCATTATGTGAATCTAGTTGAAGATGATATGAAACCCATTTTACTTTCATGGGTTATTTAGGTTATGATGAATGATTGGTTTCAAGTGGTACATGTAAGTATGGATGAATGATGGTTAAGGAATTATATCTCCTTACAATGCATTCACTAAAAGTTTATATCCCCTGAGGAATATATACATTGGAATAATTTAGTTACACACAGTAATAGGTGAAAGCATTTGACTCTAGAAGGTGATGTTTTCCTATGCTAATTCTTGTTCCATATTTATAAGGTATCATTATGCTACAATCTCATTTATCATGTTTATTAACTAATGTTTCCTTACACATTTGATTGATGTATTATGTTATTATAAATTTTATTTTATGATTCTAGATTTGTGATCTATTATTTTTTGGGTGTGATTCTATTATTTTATTTATACATTACACGACTACACTAATATGCTCATCTTATACTGATTTATCTTTTTTTATTATTATAGCTTATGTTTACCCTTACCGAGCATTTGATATCACCCCCTTTATTATGTTTCTATATATCTAGGTTATAAAGACAAATAATATTTATAATGTATTATAAGATTATTTCAGGTGGATGATTAATTTGGAGTTGTTGAATATGTGGTATAGACTAATTTTTTGATTATATAATGGAAAAAAAGTTTGTAGGTTGAAAAAAGTCCCAGGTTTTCTTGCTAATATTTTTCCCAAATTCTATAAAACTCTTAATTTGAAAGATCATGGTAATGTATTAAATTAAATATTTAACTTAGGTTATGTAATTATAAAATGGTCACATTCGTGGGATATTATTGTTGGTTTCATATAAGGGTTTAGATAACATTAGAGGAAGTTAATGGTTGAGGATGTAAATTTCATCAAGGGGTGATACGTTAAGGTTAATCAAAATTTCAAAGGTATTGATAATCTTTTAGATTAATTGAGGTAATATTGAATATTTTAGGGACTAGGAAAATTGAAATTTAGTGGAAACCCATAGGGATAAGTATAAGGGTTATTAACAAGTATATGATAACATCACAAATTTTTGGTAAAATAGAGATGGTGTAGTTCTCCATGAAATAAAATCACTTTATGAATATTGAAAAGTGGATATAAATGTGGCACAGATGAACCTAGTTCTAATGACCCTAATAAAGATTGGTTGAGTATCAAATCAATCATCACTCTGGTGCACGATGAGTGAGCCTAAGACTACACAAATTTCTTGACACTCTCTAGGGATATTTTAGGGACTAGGGAAATGAAATGTTATATAGTCTTTCTAAGAAAGAAAGGTTTGTCTCTCTTAGAATTTCCATATTATGTTCTGATTAAATTTAGATATCCATAAGTATTTTTTATTAGCAGGTTATAATTAAAATTGAGAAGACCTAATTTATTTAGGGGAGATCTAACACCATAGGTTTTCATGAATTATATTTTTTCCATAAACTATATTTTTATAATTATAAACTATATTTTTTTTATTTTTCAAAATGAATTGAAATACGTTATGTAATCAATCATACAAAATAGGAATTAAACTAACAACTCTTTATTCATTCATAGTAAAATACTATATCAAAATCAAGTTAAACTAATAAATATAAAACATAGAATAATAATAACTTTGGATTATTACATCCTTTAAAAGTGAATTAATTAAAAGGGGAGAAGAAATAGGAAATAATAAAATCATCAACATTAAGATATTTCCTGGCTAATCTTCATCCTTGAGGATTACCAATAGGAAAATAAAACACATAATGAAGAAGAAAATCATGTAAGGAGAAAAATATTGTGAGATATAAAATGAAAACTATTGAAATGAGAAGTGTGACTTTAGATCTGTGAGTGTAAT
The DNA here is from genome assembly GCA_963277665.1 of Viscum album. NCBI lineage: Eukaryota > Viridiplantae > Streptophyta > Magnoliopsida > Santalales > Viscaceae > Viscum > Viscum album. The sequence continues at coordinate 1,323,949,178 of OY728138.1, forward strand.
GAATGTGGTTAGTGAGGATATATATAGTAAAAAACCTAGTTTTTATAAATATGGTCATTAGAAATATGGTCACTAGAAATATAGTCATTGAAAATATGGTTGTTGGATATACATATATCTAATAGGTATACAAAATTGATTTATTGTTAGTAGAAAAACATAAATAATATATTTCATGAATAATAAATAATGAAATAAATAATATATTAAAAAATTATAAATATATATATGTGTGTGTGTTTATTTTGTGTCAAAAAATTTATTATTAAAGTTTTATATAATGAATTTATAAAATTTAAATAAATATATTAACGGATTAGTAAAATTAAATTTTTAGAATAGTAAATAGTTAATTGTAATTGTATAATATTATTTATTATAAATGTAATATATTCCAAAAAACTATTTCTATAGTGTTATATATTTTATCCTAATATTTTAAATTTATTTTTAAAAATATTATTATATATGAAATAATATATTGATATTATTTAAATTATAAATTGATATGAAATAATATTAAGAACATGTAATGTTCAAAAACATCATTTTTCAATAAAATACATTATTCTGTATATATTGAATTTTAACATAAAATATAAATTTTTAAATTTTCACATTTTACCTTTAATATATAAAATTTATTTTTTAATCCATCATTCCCAAATTATCTTTTTATGAATTTTTTGATATTTCTTTGAAACAATTGATTTTAGGTGAATAGTGGAAAATAAAATTTTCTAAAAATCAGGACTAATATCATATAATTAGGATATAACAATAACATATAAATTTTGGAATATGTTTTGTCAAAAATATAACATTATAAATTTTAAAATTTTAATTTTAATTTAAAAACATATATTTGGAATTGTAGAACTTAAGAAATATTTTTGTCAAAAAATTGTTTAAATGTGTTGTATATTTATTATTTTAAAATTAATATACATCAAATTTATAGAACTAATATAATAAAATAGAATTGATAATTTTAATTATAAGTTCCAAATTATGTAATAAGAACCATTTTAGTTTTATTCATAGAAAAATAATTACTTAGGAAAAAAATAGTAACCATGGTAAAATCCAAAATGTTAAAAATTTGGATAACTAGTGAGGAAAAACTATTAAATAGTTAAAAACCTTTTTATAATTTTTATTTTTAGTTTGGATCAAAAAAAATTATCTCCACTCCATTGTTTTTCATTTTGGAGTCTTCTTGATATGTAAAACATGTGCTCCATTTATACTAAGATGAAATATTTTCAAAAAAGACTATTCTCACCACTTATAAATTAGGAATATCACAACCCATTAAAGAAAACTCTGAATTTAGGTTTCCACTTGAAACATTTCCAGATTTCCTTCCCATATAATCCTATTTATCTTTTCTATGTTTATAGAATAAATATTTTGTCTTGAGACCTACATTTCCAAAGAGTCCTCGAAGGAAAAACTCTATTTCTTAAGGTGAGTACTAATCCCTTCCTAATTTATTTCCTTTTATATAATAATATTACTAAGCTAATTTTCTGATTTATATATAAATAAAAAATTATTTTTTATACTTAATTATTTTATGTTACATTAATTATTATTAATCACCATTCCCTTTTTTATTGATAAAAATTAAAACATCATTTGTGCGTCTGTGCAGACAACCATTTCTATGAAGTAATCTATCTCATTTTTCATTGATTTTATATATTATTTAATAAAATATCTTCAAATATGATTCATAACATTAAATATATAAAAATAATATTATTATAGTTATGTTATAATGATATTGTTATAAAATAAAAAACTTTCATAACCATAATCATCCAACAACTATGTTATGTTCAAGTTTGGGTTAGCCTAAAAAACTACATGAACAATGATATATAATAATATCAAAGATGAATATGAGAACATAATTATTAATAATATATCATATAAATAAGTAAATATGTAATTTATAGAAGTTTTTAGATGGTAACATTAATATTAAATTCATTAATTATGATACCAATATTCATTTGTTAAAAATTGCTAAAGCACACTCATCGTAGATTTAATATTTTTGGATCATAACAAAAACTAACATATATTTAAATAATAACATTAAAAATAATAATAAATAATAATTTATATCACCTTTTATGATTCATTATTGATTAAAATTGGAAGAATAATGAATAATAACACCATTATTACAAAAATCGTTCAAAACAATCAAGATTACTCACACAAAATATTAGTAAAAAACTAAAAACCTTATATAAATTTTGAGAATAATTATAAGTGAAGTATATAAAAGGTTATATATATTAATAAGTTTCATAAATTGGGGTTTATGATAATTATTTTCTTTACACATTAGATTCATGAACTTTTGTGATTTCAGGAATTAAGGTAAGGGTCTATTTTCTCAAATTTAATTTCAAGAGACACAGTTCATATTGTTCCCCATGATATATTTAATATTATGTTAATACATCCCAATAAATTTATTTTACAATATTCATGTAATTAAATGATATTTAAGATCTATATTGTTTTTTATATTTAAATGGATTATAATTTAGAGGATATCAATGTTTAAATTGATAATTGTCTTTGTTTTTAATTCTATTTGACATGTTCGATATTTTGAACCCTAATTTATTATATATGATATATTAAATTCCCTATTTCCAGTAATTATAATTAATATATTTAGTTTCATGATATTTGAGTTTCAATTTCATTATAACCCTCTTTTTTTCTTCTGATTTGTACATTACTATGAACATAAGTGTTTCTTCATCAATATAAATTTCAAATATGGATTTTTTTAAATTTAATCCATTTGGGGAATTTTTATGATATTTATTTATAAAACCCCACATCATTTTCCCCTTCTATGATTATTCATTTAGGTTTTATATGTCTTCTAAATATTTCATTTCCCATATTGGACCATTATTTATCCATTTTAAAGAAACTGATCATACATTTTCTTTTCATTTGGTAATCCTTATCATTTTTACTGTATTCATTATAAAATTTCTGGAATACCATAATATAGGACATAATTTTTTATTAATGTTAAACTATACTTCGTTAACTTTAATTTAAAAATTTCACATTTTCTATGAGGGTTGTTTTAATGAAAGTGAGAAAAGTATCTCTTTTTAAGGGTCTCTATTAAAACACATCATTCCACTATTTTCCATTTTATATGAAACATCATATCTATGTTTTCATGTTTCCTAAAATAAATTATTATTCTCCAAATACTATTATGTATTTATATTTAAATATATTTTTCAAAAATATCAAGAATGTTTCTTGTTTCAAATTAAAATTTTTAAACGCTCCTAAAAAATGTTTTCATCTACCTCAACATCCTTTGTGATTTTTTATAGTAAATCCATGATATTATTTAAATTATTCTATACACCTTCTTTCTTAGAATTTGTTATGAAATTTTCTTTTCTATAAGAGGAATGATTCATCATGGGTTTTTTCTTTCCAATCTATACACTATGCATAAATATGATTTTTCTTCCAATTATTTTCATTTGTGAACACTCTATATTTCTTTCTATTGATTAAATGGTGTTCACCTAGATTCCATACATCAATTTATTCGGGGAAATTATTTGACTATACCGTATAGCTTTTATCTATATAGTGTAAATAACATATAACTTATCAACTTAATTAAAGTGTATATACCTAGAAAGTTAATGAATATATTTAGATACCCATTTATTATCTATGGGTTTTAATTTTTTGATTATTAATGGTATAATGAATTATTTAAATGTGTGAATCCATTTGAATAGGATTTGAAACCCATTTTTTCCATTAGATCTTTATGTTATGATAAATGATTTATTTCAAGTATCACATGTATGTCTGGATGAATAAGAATTGGCATTATATATAAATCTAAAATAAATAGATAAAAAGTTTATATCTCATGATACATGTATATATAATCACAATTTAGTTGATCTCAAGGATGAGTGGAAGTGTGTGACTCTTGAAGTTGATGTTTCTCCATCATAATGTTTGTGAGAGAATGCTAGTGTACAATAAAGTTATTCTTTCAAGGATAATGTTTATTTCATAATATTTCCACACTTTTTTTATTCTTGCATTATGTTGAGACAATCATTATTCTATGAATCTTGATTTATAATTGTTTAATTGGAAAATACATGGATGGGTTTGGCTCGATGGTTTGATTATGGGGAAGTTCAATACATTTCTTAATCACTCGCATCAATTTTACCATTATAATATTTTTAGAAAATACAAATAGTTCCCACATACATGACTAAGTACAAACCTATATTCAAAATGTAGGCGGTACATTGGGTTTTAAGACCCAAAAAACACTTATGAACTCACATTGTTTAAGAGGATGAGATGTCCGGATCATCACACCCTTTTGGTGGAATTGTTTCCTACTCATAGAATCACTTATAGTTTGAATATATGTTCACAAAATCCTTACCATACCTCAATATAGGATTGGTTACCCATGTGTCAATAACTTCATTAAGACCATGTGTTGATAGGAACAATAATGTTCATTTCATGGGTTCTCTAAAGTTCAATTATTTATTTATGATGCATTAGTTTATAACCATGTTCGAGAACTCTGGACTTTATTTTTATCCATGGAGGTAGTTGGTGTCTTTTAAATTAGATTGAGCCCCTTTGAGTAATTTTATATATCTTGTTTAGAATAGTAATCAAAACCCATAAAGTTTATATTTCATGGTTTATGGTCATGTGACTGAACTGATCCATGAAATTTAACATTATACGGTAAGGAATTAAATATAATGATCGAACCTCAAAGAGGTGTCCTATATTTCCTGTTAAGGAACGAATCATCTTTTATGAATTTCTTGTGTGGGCTTCTACATCATGAGATATACAACAATAGAGACCTTGGGTATGACTTATGGATATAAGGATTCCCTATATTACCTAATTAAGAGTATGGTTCTTTGAGAAAAGATGATATGAAATCATACTTATTCCCCAATGAGGATCCTAAACTAAGGGGATTTCTGTCATTCCATTAGTACAATCATTTCAAGCCTCTAATCCCACGTGATTCCTTCTCGGTGTAAGAAAGAAGATATTGTGGAACATTGGAACCATTTCAGGAGATAATATCCATACTAGATATACACATTAATGTTTCCCTTTGAGATGTATGATTTCCCATCTCTTGATGGATGTGGTATGAAGATCAGGCCATAGGAATGATTCTGATGTATCTTTTTTATAATAGGAATTTGTGTCATCGTAGCTCAGTTCTTCCCCAACACACTAATGTGTTTGTGGAACCATGAGGTCATGGTCATGTCATACACTAAAAATGATTATCATATGTTATCCCACTTCTCATACACTATCAGATGAGGGAGGATGGTAGAATTATTTGAGATGGAGGCACTTACACCAATGAGGATTGATATTGAAGCTCATGCCTCAAAGAGGAATCCTACATATCTTGGTTATATTAGGAATCAGAGTTCTTATAGTTCATCCCTCCCTTATCCTACTAATTGGTTTGGGAGGTTGATCACAATCAGTGACATTAGGGTTATCCTTAATGTCTTATGAATTCTATGGTATTGAACCATGATGGATACCCTATTAGAGACCGGACCTTGGGAATACATCCTTCATATCCTATTCAGATAGGAATCAGAGCTCTCGTAGTTCAGTTACCCCCTAACCCACAAATGGGTTGGGGTAGGTGATCATGTTCAGAGACATTATTGTTATATTAGGGGTTTTAGGAATGATATGGGCTTACACCATTATATATTGCCTTTCACATATTAATTTATTAGTTTATGGAAAATTAATGATAGATAATGACCATGAAAGGATTTTTGGACATTTTTGATATGGCATAGAGGGAGGACCTAAGATCATATTAAAAATAGGGTTGAATGGGTGTGTATCCCTAACACAATATGGACACTACCCATAAAAGGGAGAGTGTAATTTAATATTTCGGGACATGGTCTACAAGGCATGAGTTTGAGTGTGCTTTCTAGATGATGTGTACATTTCTTAAGGGTTCTACCCATCATGTTTTGGTTTTCCAGCTAGGCATGTATTTATTTTCCAAATGAAATGTTCGGGTGTGTCATTATGACATGGAATACACATTCAAGGGTGTCATTTTGACATCCCCTTGAAATATCAAATTATTAATTTAATTTTCATGGATATATTCAAATAATAAAAGAGAACATATTCGAGATGATTCACATGATCAAATCATACTTGTATACATACTTTCACTTGATCTACCTGATGATCCCTCAAGTTGTCGCATGACAATGCTGACATGTCAATGGGAAATCACCTGAAAAAGTGGTCAAGTCTATATGTTATTTCTTTGTAATCCTGACTACACCTCAGGATTTCACATGACAATGTTGACAAGTCAATAGTAAATCACATGACAAAGAGGGAATGTTTTAATGCTGTTTTTTGATAAAAAAAGACTTGTCCACGGTCTCTCGCAAGATAATACAAACATGTCAATGAGAATTCACATGAAGAATACTACATGTCTATATGATATTCCTTTGTCAAACAAAATTTTCCTCTGACTATCATAGGACAATGATAAATTATCAATGTGGGATCACATTCCAATGTCGACATGATAATAAGTTTTCACGAGATCAACATAGCTTGTCCTCTAGTAGTCACATGAAAATGTAGAAATTTCAAGGTGTTTTCTTATAAAAATTATAGCATGTAAATAAGAAATTTCATGATCAACATGGATTATCCTTATTCAATCTCATTATAATGTTAATATTTCAATAAGCTATCATGAATTCAACCAGAATTTTCTTGGGGTCTGTCTTGCGGTCAAAGTGACATGTCAAAGGTCACCTAAGGACATCGTCAGACCAATAAAGAATTTTTTGATCATGTGAACATAATTTAATAATGTTGTGGGTCTCCTAAACATTCTTATGATCTTTATTTGTCCAAGTGTCGATGTTGTATGACCAAAGTGATCAAACCTCAAGGATATGTGGAAAAAATCGTCATAGTAGGGGAGTGCATTGCGAGAATATTCATTCCAAAGTCGAACGTCCTAGGTTTTTTAGGGACATTTGAGGTACAATAAATTGGATCTAATTTGTTTCAAGTACATATACATGTGTGAGGGATACCCTATATTCTTGAACCAAACTATTTTTATCTATTCATGCGATTGCAGGACCTCAAATGTTGTCTTGTGATTTACCATGTGGTCATGTGCACTTGATATGTATCAAAGCCTCCCTGTGCGTGGGTGAAGGGACAAACTATATGGTGAGGAAGAATACATTATAGGAGATCTATAGGGACAATGAACGTTTAGGAAACTATTCCCATGTTTTTGTGTACGAATTACAATACCATGAGTTTTCAGTATTCCACAAGGGCATACATGTTCATTGGTGCATGCCCATGGACACTAGCATGGGTATCCCCCATGTTTTAGGGCCTTAACTGGGTAGCCAAGCAGTGAAATTGAGGGATCAAGGGATTATCTTTGTCAACTTTACTTGGGAAATATATGATCATCTGAGCATTGGATGTGAACCACATAATAGAGTTACCATTTCCATTATGTGACTGCTTGAATCTAAAGCATCATAAGTGAGGCTCAGAAAACACATTCATGGGTTGTGTTTTGGTCCCCAAGTACGGATTCATGGAAGATGTTCCTTGATGAGGACATACCTCCTAATGTATGCTCAATAAAGGGGAGGGTGTGCTCATGAGTTTTCATGCATGCCAAAAAAGTGTCTGCAAGAAAATGTGAATACATGCAGTCATTATACTGAATACTTGGAATAAAATTGATCTTTTCATGATGTTTAACTCGTCATGCGGTCACATGATCCTAGAAGAATCATTCAAGGTAGTCTTGTGGTGAATCTCATGGTGGATCCTTTGATTACATGAATAATTTCTCTGAAGGGGATGGTTGATCCCCTCTTCTTTCCACCATCCTTCTCTGCTAATCCCCCTCATCTTTATTACATGTGTTTTTAGGGGAACAACGTTTATATAGGCTGATGCTGGTGTAACATTATATAGGTATTATGTTGTGTGTACTATCTTGAGGTAGTGAAATATATGTGTGAAGTTCATCATGCGATCATGAGATTGTTTCCCATGATGGTATATTCGAAATCCACTGGAAATTTGTGTGATCATTCTCATAGCCTCGCATGACCACTTGTATTCATGTTATTTATCCTGGATAATAATGTTGACATCTTGCACTACTACCCCTTATCTTTGGAACTGTATTTTGGACATATTTGATTGTAGATGGTTGATTCATCATTATGTCAATACTCAGCAAAAGAATTTCGTAGATATGGATAACTCCTAACGAGAAAAGAACGTATTTCATGCTAAAGTTGTTGAGCTTCACCATGTGATCTGATATGATAGAAATGAAATTCTTCACAATAATTTCTCACTCAAAAATTAATATAGGTCAAATATAGATCCTCATTTCTATTTTTGAATTTTTTTTGATTGATAATTGATACTATAACAATATAATGAAAGTATTTATGATTCTTAAGTATCTATGGGTTGATGGAAGTTTTCACTATCCATGATGCACTTTTTATGTTTTCTAGAAACCACCATTCATTGGCTGAATTAAAGTTAGTGTGGAAAATGCTTCTAATAGAAATTTGGGCCCTGTGGGATGTGGTTACCTCTTTAGGAATAATCTTGGTCATATCCTTGGGTGCTTATTTAGAACCTATTTTATTTCCTCATCTTTGGAGGCTAAAATGATAAGTGTGGTGCATGCTATTTATTTCTCTATGATCTAGTGTTTGAACAACATGTGGATTAAATGTGATTAGTCTACCATAGTGAAAGTGATTTGAAATATTTTGTTTCATCTAGCTTAGTCTATTACTACAAGTTGGATGGATTGTCTCGGTTCTCTCCCGGATATCCACCATATTAACACTCATATCTAATAAGAAGCAAATATGGATGTGGATGGCCTCAATAATGAAGAGTAAGTCAGGATATTACATGGATATATGATCTCCTTGATTATTTACTCCCCCTTTATGTGAAATATTTTAATATGATTTCATATTTTCAACTCAGGTATGCCCTTCTTATATAATAAATTGTGCTTTGGTCATTTGACCAAGGCACCACTTTCTTCAAAAAAAGGAACAATACCACTAACTATGTGTCCCACATGAAAAACAAGAAGTGTAATGTCTCTAGTATATCATAAAATCCATTATCACTAATCAGTCAAAATAGTAATGGGGTTTGACACCCGCACCACCTACACACACCATCCCCCTAGGTTGTGGCACAATGGGCTTCTGGTCCACCCTTTTCACACATGCTCCATAGGCCATACACATGGGCTTAATATCGGTGTGATCCATATGACCACTATGCTTCCTACAAGACACTAGCTATCTTATGTTGGCACCCACAAGGAGTGGTAAAAATTGGTCACACAAGAGCCAATGGTTATGTGTTGGCCTAACTAGTTTGTGGGTTGGCCATATTTTTTTGGACATGGTGTTCATAAATACAAAAAATATAAATCTATGTAAAATGAGTACAAAAAAGGTCCAAAATGTATTCCCTTGTATCAAATTATTCATGTATACTTATTCCATGTATTTCATGCGATAATAAATATATAATTATGTGGAATTCACACTTCAAAAACCATATATGTTAAAGTACATATCACACAATTATTGGTGTCAAAAAAATGCCGCAAGAATTGGATTCATTCGGAATGAAATGAATCTAATTATATGGTAAACATATATAAAATTTTCAAATATATGAACATCCAATGAGAGTGGATATTGATCCCCATGAGAGGGTATTCCAAGAGTGTGTTAATTGATGAATTGTAGGTCATCATCCAGAGGATACTTATAACCATGAGTTCTTGACTTTACTTTACATCACACGGATCATCAAAGACACTCCTCCTTCACATAATACTAATTAAACCTGACCATTTTGATTTTATTGTAGGAATTATAATATATTTACCTGGATATTTTCTAATAAATTCCACCAATAAGTGAATCCTTATTGGTACATTTTCTTTGATCATCTTTGGAAAACCTTGTCACAAAAGGGGAATTTGGATGGAAAGGAACTTATGGATAGATCCAAATTAAGTTACTTTGAAGTCACTATGTATCCCATGGGAAGGGAAATCAAGCAGTACATAGTTATGAGATATACCACTATTTTGATCAAACACATGAATAGGGAAAATAGGATCACAGACAAACAACTCTTTGATGAATCTCTTTATGTAGATCCAGCTCATATGTAGGATGGAGTAATATCACTATCTTGTGATGAAATCTCATGTAGAGATCCATATTTTGTTTTATTTTTCAGTGTTATCATCCACGATACCCATACTTTGTGTTTAATTCCAAATATATCGAATTTTATGGAATTTAGTGCATATCATAAAATTTATTTTTTTTAAAAACATTTCATGAATTAAAACAAAAAAGCCATTCATCATTGATTAACCCTCTCGTATGGCATTAGTATGCCCTAATTTACAAGGAAAATTCAGTTATGATATCCTTCCCAAAAGTATAATGCTCTGACCTATGCCTATGTCAAGGGGCTTAGTGTAAATATCGTGATATTTTTCTAAGGCATATGGTTGGACCCACAATATTTTATCTCTATATTTATTTTTCCCTAAATTTTTCCTAATCCTTATATGGAGGAAACTTTAGTGGCTATGGAATTTTATTTTACTCAGGATATCATCTTATGTGTTTTAACTTGAAACTTTTATTTCCCCTTCCATTATTTTGATGCACAATATATCTTGGACCACACAATGTGCGTGTCTGGTGATCTAAGACTTTAATTTTTTCATAGATTCCCCCATTGGGTTTTTTAGTTAGTGGGAATTATATATCTTTCATTTGGTTGTTTTAAGGTATTATGAGATAGACCATCAATGTGATATTTTTTAGGATTCTTTAGCATGGAACTTCAATTGATGTAGTTTATGGTCTTCTAGATCAGGCATTATATTTCTATAGTTTCGGGTCTTCTAGCTCAAACCTTCTGATTCTATAGATTTTAATGTCTTACTTCTATGACATGAATGATAATTATAGAATATGGGGAATACCTTCCAATGATGAACCAAAATACCCTAGCATGATGAGGTCCTCCATCGTGTTTCTAGGGCTTATAAGGATTATATTTCCTTTCATGCATTGATGAGATACCTCTAGTTGGTAAGTCAATGTCCTTATGCATTTCCAAAATGATCAAACAGAGGGGTCCCCATTCTTTTCCAAGGTTTAAGAAAAATTATGGAAGTGGTACTATTTATGGGAGAAATACTAGGAAAACCAAGTCCTCTTGGAAAGCTAGAATGTCGATGATGCAAATAACATAAAATCTTGAGTTAGTGAACTTGGGATGGGGAAGATGCATCAAGGAAGACCCATAACTACATAAGGTGTCAGGTTCTGCCATGGTTTCATCAGGGATCATAAGGATTGTATTTCCTTTCCTTCTTGGAGGATATATATCTATTTGGTAGGTTAAATCCATTATGTATCACTAGTATGGTTAAAAAATAGGTTTCCCCACTCTTTTCCAAGTGTCTTGAAATATTCATGACGCATAAAATGTATGGTCAATGTAGTGGAGTATGAGGAAAATGAATAACGAGGAATGGTTATTAAACCGAAGAAAAATATGACTTTTGGATTTGGAATCAAGGGCCCTATGCTTATGGCTTTCATGTCACAATGGGTTGGTCATCAGAAGGTTGAGGAATGGAGTGTCGCGTCCCTACATTGAGAAATGGTACAATACATGGTGGAATAAAATCAATGATATTGGATATTTTTGAATTTTCTAGATATATGGACTGTAAAACATGTTAAAAAGGTCTCAAGTCCTGAAGATGGTATGGGACAGCCTTTCCAAGGATGGCCCAAAATTACCTCGGGTGCTCAGTTTCTCTAGAGAGATGTTTGGCTCACAAGAATCACAAATCAATTCATATTAGACCAATATTCACCTTGTTGGTGGGTCTAATCCCATAAACATTAATAGAATGTCCAAAAAGAGAGTTATCATTACCATTACAATGGTTTTTAATGCTTTTTCACGACCCAATATGATGAAATCATGATGTGTGACATATGGAAAATGTAATATTCAATAAGGTTTTGAGCACCATATAAGTTATTTCCCTGCCTAGTGAACACGTTATCATGCTGAGGAGAAGGAGAAACCATTACTATTTCTTTTTCTAGACTAGTGGTCTAATGAGTGTAGTTTGGATTTTATTCAGGCTACAAAGTAGGATCTATGATATTTTTTCCTTATTTATTTTTAGTTTAATTTTTTCCAAATCACAAGAGATGAAGAGTACGATTAGCGGATACTTCACTTTTTCTCAGGTCGTGATTTAGGTGTTTTCATCATAAAATGTTTTGTGTCTATTTCACGATTAGTTTAGGTTTTTGTGATTTATACCATCATTGGATAATGTTTATGGGCACATAAATTTGAAAAGGCATTGTCATTTAAACATCGTGATGCACATGGACCTGATATGAGGGATATGTTACGTAGGATCCTAATTAGGATACCTAGGGTCAAGAGTACTCCCAAATATTTATGAGAGGGAGATGAAAATGTTGTCTATCATGGATTCAGTTTCTCTAATTATGAGTAACGATGTGGTAAAATCATGTTGAGGAGAGCCCAAACCACCCTCAAGTGTTGGGTTCTTCCACAGAGATGTCAAGATCCAAAGGATTAGAAATCCCTTTATACCAGGCAATGATGACTCTAATTAGTCAGTTTAAGCCCTTATTAATTAATAGAAATTCCAAAAATAGAGATCTATTTCCCTTCTAAGGTTAATAGATGGGCTTTTACATCCTAAGGCACTCAGAACATCAAGTTTGATTTATTAATAGAGATTCTTAAAAGATTATATAAGTACCCCATACTCTGGTTGATCAAGGTTAGTTTCTTGTTGTCCTTTGTTAAGGGATGATATTTCTTGGTGGCCTACAAATTTTAACTTCATGTAGAATGTACTAATTTGTTGTGATATTTTAATTTCGTGTAGCTAGGAATTTTTTCTGGTCATTTAACATCATACGGTGAAAATGTATTTGTCCCCTTGCAGTTTAACATTATGATATCACCACATATTTTTCCCATGAAATTTAATATAATCTAATAAGTATGTATTTGTACCCTTGTATTTTAAGATCATTCATTAAGTTTGTACTTGTCCCCTTATATTTTAACATCCTGTGGTAAGGATGTATTTTTTCCCTTGTAGTGTAACATCATGTAGTATGGATGTGGGAATTGATGTGAAATAAATCTCAGGGTGTATAATGTCCACAAGAAATCTGTACACATATCTGAATTGTAGATATGAAAAATTAATTTTTTCTACTCTACACTTATGTATATTGGAGTGAATTTTTAGTTGGTTTTTGTAGATTGACCCAAGATTCGAGATACATACATCGCTATATATCCATTGCTGAAAAGAATCAAAACACACATTGTTCTTAAATGGGAAACTCTCAAACATGGTCTAACCTATAAAAAAGGTGGAAATTGTCCCTATTGATTATTGTATCTAGGCCCGATTTTGGAAATCTGGGGGTCACTACATATCATATGAGGACAAGAATCAAGCCACACATAGTTCTGGAGAAACCATATGGTTTAATATCAGGTTGAAAGGACGTAACCTCCTAGATTTAAAAATGGGATTTGAGGACTGGGCCCAAGAATAGAGGTATTAGTTTCACTACATATCCTATAATGGAAGGAATCAAGTCACACATAGTTCTTGGATGAAATCTCCATGTGAATCTCTATGCCATACTCAGGGAGGGGGGATTTTTTGGTTTATTTATTTTTGTTGGGCCTAGTATTTGAGATCTATATGTCACTAAATATCATGTGGTGATTGGAATAAATCCACACATAGTTATGGTATGGGGGTGTGGTTGGAGATTAAAACTAAGGGTAGTGGTCCTCTCAGGAAAGGACCACTATAATGTGGAGTTTTATGTCATGTAAGGGATAATAATCATGTAGTTTAACATCATGCAGTCAGGTCGTGGGACCAGTATCGAATATTTTAACATCATGTGGTCAGGTCGTGGACAATATAGTTTGACATAATATGGGAATGATGTGTTCCATATAGTTTCTTGTCATGTGGCTAGGGCATGGCCCATGTATTTTAACATTATATGGCTAAGACATGTTCACTATAGTTTAGTATCATGTGATTAGGACATGCATTCCCTATCTTTAGAAATAATCATCTTGTAGAAATTCTCTAATCAGTTAGATATTTCTCATGATGTAGAGACCACATTCTATATGAATTTGTTAATATGATCTGATTTTGGTTATTAGACTATAGATTATGAAACTATGCCTTGATGAAAATAGAATTTATTCACAATTTGAAGGCGTCCCTAGTGTTCTTAAAAACAGAGGTCATATACACCAATAACTGACAATTTTCTTATATATTCTGGTGATTGTAATGTGTAAAATCCCTTCTTGACTAGTTTGGGATCTCATATCTGGATGTGGAAATATTTCTAGACCTTATTGGGAGGTTGTTTTTTTTAAAACTTTCTATATACCCAAGTCATCCTTTTCTCTATGAGATCTATATGTCTTTTCCAAGTCATACCAAAATTGTTGCCTCTTTATGTCACCCGCTGACCATGGTGAAGTGTTATTGATAATGGATGGGGAACTGTATATGGTTAACTGTGGTATTACGGGAAGATATCTTTATTGAGGTTTTTAACATTATTATCACCTATCTATATAAAAGTGTCTAGGAAAGGAGAGGATTTCCTTATCTGTGGGAGATATCACCATGAGGATCTTCCCTACAGTAGATATTATGAGTAGATCCCTTATGATACATCTCCACACTACCATGATGAGGACCACCATGGTAATGATCTTCTTCATAGTTGGTTGAAGTGTTGAATGACCCTTGGAATATTGATAATATATCTCAAACAACCTCATGGACACTTGGAATTGATAAATACAGGGGTATGAGCCTCATTTTTCATCATGGCTAGAGTATTCCCTCCAAAATTCTAGGGTTTATCAGGGATATAGTATTTCTCTAGCTGGTTTCTATAATATATTGATGTCCATCTAGTGATACAAGATTATAATCCCACTACTAATAAGATACCGGAGTATCCCAATGAACTTCTCTGATAGGGATCCTTCCCTAAGGCATGTTCCACTCTCAGTTGGTGGGCCTCATCTAGAATGAGGATATAAACCCAGTCTTCTGCCTTTGGAATATTCTTATAGTATTTTTTTTAAAGTATTATAAGCCAATCCTAACTCATGTGTCACTCCCACTTGGTGAGCACTGGTGGGAATGTGAAAATGAGATTGAACCAAATTTGTATTCCTCATCGGAATATTCCAGCGGACCTCCATAATGGGATATGAGATATGAGACTCCTATTATAATCTACTATGATATTTTGAGTTTCTTTGTTGACCTGAATATGAGCCTATCTTGAGTAATTATTCACTCTCACTTGGTGAGCCTCATTCCGAATAGGGGTATGAGCCTAATTCTGAGCCTTTGGAGTATGTCACATGTCAATTGTCGATAGATATGTGAGCTTGTCTTGTCACTCTCACTTAGTGACCTGTAGATTTAAAGGGGATAGAAACATAATCACAGGACATTGGAATATCCCTATGATATTTTGGGATAGCAATATGATCCCATTTCGAGGCATGTTCCACTGTCACTTGGTGAGGCCCGGTTGGAATGGGGATATGAGCCCTGTCCTTTTTCTGCTCCCTCTACCAGAAAATGCCAATAATACTTCATGATGGGAGAAAGGATACTTTCATTATACATAGTAGCCACTTTTTCATACTGATTAGAGTTTTGTAATAACTAGGATTTTAGGATAAGAATATATGCATATCCCTACATCATTAATAGAATATGTTCATAGAGCTCCTCCATTACTATCACAATGCACTATCAATTCAATAGGGTTGGTACATGAATATATTCATATATGCTCTCTACTTCTCAAATCTATTTGTCAATTTTTTTGATTGAAGTGTGTATATATTCCCACCATTTTCCACCTTGTGCCATCAAAATATTCTAATAGAATTTATTCACAGGAGAATGGATTTATACCTACCACATACCCAAAGCTCTGATATGATCAAAATTTTTTTTGAAGTTGTAGGGATATGAGCCTAATCCCTATGGTTTGTATCTTTCTTCATTGAACAAGTTGTCCTTGATTCCTAGAACTATGTGTTTTTGGTGGTGGCCTATCAGATAATTCCCACTACAGGCGAATGAGGAGTATTTGTTATCTTGTGATATAACTAGGATTGAGGTCATGCTGTATTGATGGTACTTCTAGAAACAACAATTTCCACTTCCTTGTGATGATGACTCTCAAATATTGAGATCCTGCATAGTTTACCATCCTATGATCAGGATGTGTTCTGTCCTACGTAGCATCATGTAGAAAGGACACTGTTGTACAGTTTGGAAATCATGCAACCTGGATGTATCATGCATCTTAACATCATGTGACTAGGACATGGTTATGAAATTTAACATATTGAGACTACGATGTTATCCATGTAGTTTAATTTTATGTGGTAAGAATGTAGGCCATGAATTTTAATGTTTTCTAGTAAGGACATCGTATATGATGTTTAACATCATGATGTAAGAACATCGTCCTTATAGTTTACAATCTCGCTGTAATGACTATTGACCTTGGAGTTTATCCTCTTACAATAAGGCCATCGGCCATGATGTTTATCTAATTCAAGTAAAAAAATCATCCATGTAGTTTAACATCTTGCAGGAAGCCCATGAAAAATAAAATTTTACTATAGTGACTCTTCTCATGGATCTTAGATGACTCTTATGCATTTTTCATAACTTTCTAGTTTGTTAACCTCTCTCAGGGCTTCAGTTACCTACCTCTCTAACCAATATTTGAAGAAAAATCAGCTATCTATTGTGTTTCCAAGAATTTTATGGTAGGGTAAATGGTTTTCATTCCCTACCAAACTTACCTTATTCGGCTTCCTTATTTTTGGATGTTTTATCAACCCATTTTCAATGGATTATTTAAAATACATGGGGACATGTTTTTTTTAAAGAATAAGTTTTCATAATATTTTATTTAAATACTGACACCAATCTATGGGATGTATGTGGCTCATGATCTGTTTCAAGTCTTCTGTGTTCTTTTCAGAGTGTTCAAAATATTGGAGTGTGGATTTAGGTTTTGGTTCTTCAAACATCCCAATGTCCATCTTCACCAGAAGTCAGTCTTAAAAGGAAAATGAACCTTCTATCGTGTGCATGAGATGTCTATGGTAGGGGGAATGGTGGTAATAGACTTCCATCCTTTCCTCACATGGCTTTATCATTTTTAAAAGATCTATAAAAAAAATTTGTGGAATAATTTTAGTTACTAGTACATGTTTCAATTGGATGGAATATACTTTTTTCTACCTATATTCAAGATATGGGTGATAATTTTTCTTCTCCCATGGGTTATTCATACCTTTATTGGTGTGGAAGCATTTTTGGGTTTAAAGTCTTTGGTACATAGTCCTAGACTTTGTTGGTCTGGGGGATGGTGCTGGTGTATTGAGGGTCCTATATTGCATAGACACTTCCCACTGATCAAAATATCTCGACTCTCATATAAACATTTTTGAAACAGTTGAAGTGAGTTCATTTATAGAATACTTTTTATGAGGAGGTGAGAAATATGACTATTCCCAAAAACATGTGGCATGCAGAGAGATGAAAAAATATCTACATTTTACCTTATAAGGGAATAAAAATTAGAAAATCCCCTCAGCCTTGTGGGTAGGGGAACATCACTATAAAGAGAGATTCTATATGAAGGTATCAATACAACATTCTGATGTATAGATCCCTGAAAAATTCCCACAATTATTTCCTAGATATCCCTATTCTCTCATTGGAGTTGATTTACCTATTCTTTTGAAGAAATTTTATTTCCATCCTCAAGGGTCTAGCTAGTAGGACCCATGACAACACTCTTACCTATGTTGATGGAAGGGTTAGTGGATGGTGGTGGGGTCTCATTGTAGACCCCAGAGACTGAATCCACTACTACTACTGGACATATGATACACTAAATTTATCCTATAAAATAACCACATGATTGGTTTTATCTTTTGTAGATTAATGAACTATACCGTTGATACCTTCTTTTTCTATTCTAGAGGATGAAGGTAGTCCAACCTATTGTGACTTAGATAACAACTTGAGGGTACACTTATACTCTTTATGAGTGTAGTCACCCATATCTGGTTAAAAGTGCTTAGATACAATCAATATCAAATTCAATTATACATGATAAGGATTATGCTCCTTCTCATTGAAGTATCTCATTTATTGGGTAGGTTCTTGATATTCCATTTGAGGGATCAGTGCCAATTGTACTGTTTGAGGGGTTGGTGCATGTGGTACCATTTGAGGGGTCAGTGCCTATGGTACCATTTGAGGGGTCAGTATCCATATTTAATATGATCCCACGGTAAGATATGATAAAAATTTCCCTAGACCTATAGGTTGGGGTGATCCTTGGGATTCCAGAGTCATCTTTTCTAGTTGTGATGTAGTTAGAGCCTCCCAGCAAATGATGACCTAATATTGATTCTGGGACAAAATCAAGTAACAAAATTCAACATAGAAATATTTGTGGTAATATTCATAAAATACTAATATGTATTTTCATTATTTTGATACACATAACATGATATACTTCTAGATTCACCAACATCGATAGTTGGTATATGCACAACCTCTTATTTAGCTCCTTGTGGAATCATGGTGTCATGTTGATGATGATGACCAGGATGGACGGGATCCTTCTTATGTATCAACTGAGTGACTTAGTTGATATGATTAATTTTTTCATCCACCTACATAAGGTTGGAAAGGAATGTGTTTCTTTTTATCTAGGGATACGTGCCCAAAGTAGTTGAATGTGGAAACAAGGGTCTCTTCCTCTTCTACAACTTGTCGTAGAAAAAATTCACTATGTCGATTAATCTTCATAAGGATATTATAAGATGATTCCAAGTTCATGATATATAAATTAATTTGTTACTCCCATAAAAATACATTCACCAACATGTACTAGTGGTTTTTCTATGGTGGCAACATACATTGGGGCCTCAGGGCCAAAGTGGCTTGTCAAGAGATCTCAAAATCCATTGGCACATTTAATGTTTTCATTTTAATTATAAGGAATATGGGTAGTTTTGAATAAGAAAAAATAATCCTTATTAGTGTAGTATAATATATAAGAGTATATGTTTGATCAATTACTTACACAGTTAAATGATAAAGAGTTAGTCCCTTATTTTTTAGTAAGGTTTAGTGTAGTATGAAAAATATGTACCTGGTTCACCATTTGATTTTGTGAAAATTGAGTAAAAAACTATCCGAATTGGAACTAGTAATTCTATTCATTTTAACCCATAAAAGGGATGAAACATTTAAAATATTTCACATTGAGTTCACCATTTTGTTTCATCAAAAAATATATGGGTGTGTTCAGGATGATGGTTCGATTGTGGGGGGTTCAATGCCTTGAAAAGTCACTCCTGTCAGGTTTAACATTAATTAATCATTCTTTCAAACTCCCAATGGTTCCCAATTTCCATAACTAAGTATAGACCTTCTTTTATGATGGTATGTGGGCCTTTGGGGTCTCAGACACAACAATGCTTAGGGAATCACATTGGTCGAGAGGATGGTAGGTTGATCTCATCACACCATTTTGGGGGGAATTATTTCCTACTTTGAGACTCTCCTATAAATGTAATATATGTTCTCAATATACAGCCAAGTTCCTAATATGGGACCAGTTACCCCTATGTAAATAAATATAATAATACCAAGTGTTGATGGGAACAACATTATTTATATCACATGTTCTCCATCATTCTCTTATTTATTTATGATACTTTAGTTTATAACCATGTTTAGTCACTTTGGTGTTCATTATCATCAATGACTGTGTTTGGTGTCTTTGATATGGGATTGATCCTCTATGAGGCTTCATAAGTATCTTGTTTATAATAGTAATCAAAAGACACATAGTTTGTCTGTCAGGTTTTAAGGTCATGTTACTGGACTGATCTGTGTAGCTTAATTATATATGGTAAGGACATAAATATAGGGATCAAGTTTCAAATCGGCATCCTACATATCTAATTAAGATAGGAATCAGATTCAACATAGTTATTTTTTGTGTGTCCACATCAAGAGAGTTGTGAAAATAGAGAGCTTATGTAGGACTTATACAAATAATACTTCCCTAGATTTCTTCATCTAGAGTATGGTCCTTTGTGTAAATATCTGATGCAATCTGAATTTCACCCAAATGAATATCCCACACTGGGTTAATTACCATCATGCTATTGTAAAATCATTTGTATCCTCTAATCTAATTCGATTCATGCTCAATGTGAGAAACAAAAGATTGGTGAAGATTAGACTTATTTTATAAGAGCATATCTGTACACGGAATGCACATTAAAGTTTCCATTTAAGAGGTATGATTTCATATCTCATGGAAGATGTGGTATGGATCTTCATCCTTTCAGAAGGAATCCCATGTATTCTTTTTTATAATAGGAATCAAAATCAAAATCATTTATTTCATCCCCCCCCCCCCGTGGATGGGTTTGAGGTACTTTGATGGAATGGTCGGGCATTACATTTAAAATGTTTCATGTGTACTATCCCACTTCTTATACACTTATGGATGAGGTATTATCTTAGAATTATGGGTGATGGAGGGACTTGCACCAAAGTGGGTTCTTGTTCGAGCTTTGGCCTTAGAGAGGCAACATATGTACCTTGGTTATATCATGAATCAATGTTCTCGTAGTTTAGTCCTCCCCTAACAAACTAATTTGTTGGGTTGAGTGATCACACTTGGAGAAATTATGATTGTCCAAATTTTATTAGGAATTATAGGGGATACACAAGTATGGATTCTCTATTGGATATCAATCCTTGAGAAGGAATCATGTGTATCATGTTTGGACATGAATCAGGTTTCTTGTAACTCAGTTACCTCCTTTCCTACTAATGGGTTGTGGTGGGTGATCATGCTCATAGAAATTATTTTCATACCTGATGTTTTATGAATGTAAGGGGCATACACCAGGATGGATTCCCTTTCACATATTCATTCATTATCTTCTAATATATTAAAGAGAAATGATGACCATGAATGGTCTGCTGAACATGTTTGGTACGACATGAAGGTATGTCCTGAGAGCCTGACACAATAAGGATGCATGACTGTATAACCATAACCCATTAAGGACAATTTCCTTAAAAGAGGAAGTGAGTAAAATGATTCCTAGCTAGGTTCCACATGGAATGAGTCAGAGTTTGCATGTCGGATGATGTGGAAATGTACTAGGCAATCTGCCCAACATGTTTTGGATGTCCTATCAGATATTTCTTGAGTGTCCACCCAACATGTTGGTGGTGTCATTCTGACATGAAAGAAAACATTCAAGGGTGTCTTCTTGACATGTACAAGATGCCTAACATGATCATTTGACTTGTCTTGGATATCTTCTAATAATTAAAGTGGATATGTACGAGATGCTTCACATGATCAAAGTGGACATGTCTACATGTTGTCACATAATCAACCTAAATTGTCCATCGGCTTTTTCATGACAATACAAACAAGTCAATTAAAAATATCATAACAAATAAAAAATATATATATGATTTTTCTTGATCAACCTGACTTTTCAAAAAGCTATAACATGACATTGCTGACATGTTAATTGTAAATCACAAGGCAAAGTGGACATGTCTATATGTTGTCACTTGATCAACCTGACTGGTCCATAGGATGTCTCATGAAAATGCTGAAATGTAAATGGGAAATCCCACGAAAAAGAGAAAATATCTATATTTAATCACTTTCTCAACCTAACATGTCCTCACAATGTCGCATGACACTACTAACATGTAAATGGGAAATCGTATGACAATACTGACATTTTAAAAAGTTGTCACAAGGTCAACATGTATTGTCCTCAGGCTATCACATGGTAATGAATACATGTCAAGGGGTTGTCGCATGACAATTTTGGCATGCCAATAAGATATTGAATGATCAAACTTTCTTATCATTATGAAAACACATGGCAATGTCTACATGTCAATAGGCTATCTTGAGTCTAGATTGAATTGTCCAAGGCCTATCTTGGGATCAAAGTGACACATCCAAGGTCACTTAAGGACTCTATGACACCAATTAATAATATTGAGACCATGTGACCTTACATTAATCATGTGGAAGGGTATCATGAACATTTTTATGATCTCGCATCTATCCCAATGTCAATGTTTTATGACCAATTGGATGAAACCTCAATGCCACATGGAAAAAACTTTATGGAAGGAGAGTTCATGGTTTGTAGGTTCATTCCATAGCCACACCTCCTAGGGTTTTTAAATCTATGTAAAGGCCTTCCAAGGATATATCATGTGATTCAAGGACACACACATATTTATGGTTCACCGTGTTTGATGGAAATACATGATGTTTAGACATTCATGTGATCACATGACCTAAAATGGGGTATTACGGTAGGCCCTTTTATCATGGATGGGTGATGTGTATCAAAGAATTTGTGTGCATGGGTGAAGGAACACACTTTTTGGCATGGAATAATGCATGGAAAAAGGTCTTGAGGGATTCTACTTATTGATGAAACCATTCCTGGGGTTGTCTTTGAGCATTGCAGGACCAAGGTTCTACGGTATCGCATGTGGGGTTTCATTTTCACTAGTGCATTCCCAATGAAACTAGCATGGGTGTCCTTCATATCTAAGGTCCTCCTCTGGGTAGTCGAGCAGTGACATCACTAGATCATGGGATCCTCTTAACCATCTATTCATGGACAAGATAGTTTCATTCGAGCTTTGTATGTACAACACATAATAGAGAATTCATGTCCATTATATGACTTATTGATATCTAAATGATCATATGAGGGGATTTTTAAACACATATAGGGGATTCAAGTTGGTATGAAAGGAAGGGTTCAAGGTTGGGTGTCCTTGTTGGGGCCACACATTCTAAGGATAACTCGGTAAAGAGGAGGGTGTGCTCATGAGTTCTCATGCATGCCAAGAATTGACTTCATGAAAATGATTATATCCAAGGCCATTATCCTAAATAGTTTATGTAACATCAATATTTATATGATTTTTAACTCATCATGAAGTCGCATGACCCAAGATCAATCATGTGAGGGATTCTCACAGTGAAAATCAAGGCGCATCTCATTGTTACGTGAAGAATTTCTCTGAAGGAGATGGTTGATCACCATATATTTCTAATGCCCTTCTCTATTTTCCATCCCCTATCTCATATGTGTGTTTTTCTATGAGGATAATTGGTTTTATATAGACCAAGGGTTGCTGAGGCTAGTTCCTCTTTTTTTGGGGTGATTTCACATATGCTAGGTTTTGGTGGTGGAAAATTTTCATGAAGATCATCATTCAATCTTGAGGTTGTTTCTCATGATGGTATATTGGACAGTCACTTGAACATCACATGATCACTCATAGGTCCTAACATGAACACATTTATTCCTGCAGTTATGCCTTGGTATGAATGGTATATTTTTGTGATGACCTCTTCCATGATCGGTGGATGTTCCCTAGATAATGTATATTTATTCGAATGATAATACATGAAAAATACTGACAGTTCACATGGTTTTAATCTTTTTATGATGAATTTTTTGGTTGTATCCACATGATTGTGTGATCAAAATATCATTACACGATGGATGTCTGCATTGGTGGAAGTTCAAGAGACCTTCTATTGGTTCTTATGATGGGATTCATGTGATATCTTCTTTCGTAGTGGAATCTATTCTATGAAACAAACTGATGCATGAAATACATAGATTTCATGCATGGTGTCTCAGTGGAGATGTGATCTTATGATATATGGTTATTCATGTGATCGAAAATCTTTACATGGAAACTTACCAAAAATATGGGTGGAAGATGTAGATCAAAGGTACATCTACACTGGTTGTCTTGTGATTATGTGGATATAGATGAATGACTTGTGTTGGTGACTATGTCACGCGAGCACTTGGCCTATCTCGGTATATCAAACTATCGTGTCATGAGTATGAAGATGATGTTTATGGGATCCAATTATTTTGAATAAGAACCACTTATGATCAAATTTTTTCAAACTGGAACTATAAGAGAATTCAATGGATGACCAAGATCACCTGATCGAGTGTCTCATGTTTTTCAAAGTTTAAATTGATGAAGGAAAATTACTACCACATCTATGTCCAGCATCAAAATCCTGAATTGGCCTCCCCATGGTATATCAATTTTTTTTACCTCTATTAATTTTAGAAGGAAATGCGGTTTGGAACACATACCACATACAGACACCATCCACCTGAGCTGCATGCCAACATGCTTTTGGCCCACCCTATGTGTGCACACACTGCATGTCTTACATACAAGCCCACTTAAGTTGCGATCCTTACATCCAATAGGATTTTTTTCACCCACTAACTAGCTTGGGATGGAACCCATAGGGTGTGGTCAACATTATTCCCATAAGAGCCTGTGATTGATCCCTAGACTTTCTTATTAGTTGTATGGCCATATTTTTTGGATAATGGGTTCACAAAAATGTAAAATAATTTTATATGTAAAATGAGTACAATAAAGGTTTAAAATGAATTCCCTTGTATCCCATTCATAAAGTATACATCATCCATTTATTTCATGAAAAAATACATCAATAATTTTCCTGGTCTTGAAAGTTCTAAAAAGTTGATTGTAAAAGTTCATATCACACAATTATGGGTGGTATTGCAAAAAGGTCAGATAAAAAAGACACTATTCTTCTCTCCATTATCTTATTTATAGGTTCTTCCACAGAATACCAAACATTACTTGGAAGACCAGGAGTCACACAAGACACTAATTAGTGACACATAGAAAGAATCAAGTAGCAATTTAATTTCATATAACTACACCCTTATCCCCGTGGATGTCACTTCAGAGGGGAGAATTTTTTAATTCCCTCCAAATGAGAATACAAAACCCATAAGGGAATAAATAACAAGAATATGGGAATTATTTTATCCTTAAATAAAAGGAAGGTAAGGTGGATAAAACATGTGGATCACATGATCATAGAAAAGATGTGTGATCAAATGACCTTTAGAAGGTCATGCGAATGGGCCATGCACATTTCATAACTAGCTTTAGATATATCATAGCCCCTTTGATAGTCCCATATATTCTAGTGAAGTTGTCTCAGAAATTATCTGGTCATACAATAACTACCAGATGAGTTCCTTTGGATCATGTGACTTGTTAGTCAGTAGATGCCTCATAAACCATCGAAAAATTATTTTACAAATGGAGAAAATTTGGCAAAAGATATGAACCTCTTATGGTCATAATCTTCATGTGACACACCCATATAGTTCACAATACACCATATAATCCCTGGTGACATGTCTATGTTTTCACACAAGAGCCCACTGGCATGTCTTCCTCATCACGCGAAGGGCCTCAGACATGTTTTAGAGGTCTTGTGCTCCCCTCTGGTGCTAAGGGAAAATAGAATATTTTTCCATGAAAAATTATCACACATCACCAATGGAACCTATGTTGGTCACATGATCCATCACTGATGGGTATAGTGATTTTATTCGACAACACTCATACAAATTTTAAAGACCCCCTCACATTGTGAATTAAATAAAAGAAGTAAAAAGGGAAATGAGTGGAAATTATTATGATGGGAAGATATAATGAAATCATGCATAAATGGTTGTGCACCTCGATTGACCACCATTTATCTTATGGAATACCCCTAGATGTATTAGCATGATCCCAAAAAATCTATCCTAACATGTTTGATTAAACACATGAAAACCCCAGACAAGACACCTTTTCTCTCATGGAAGGTTCTTCACGAAGAATTTCAGATCATAAGAGAGCCTTTAAATATTCATCCATATCTCATGAATGTATTTGAACATATCTGTGTAACTTTATAAAAGTCCCTTAAGAAGTACACATGAATAAGAAAGATCCATTTAAATAGCCAAAATTCAATAAATGATGTGTTGATAGGATTGTCTTATGGTTTTTGAAATCATTTTACACCCCCAAATACCCATGACATGATCATGAAAATCACATTAAAGCCCTAAAATAACTCCAACATATATCATAAAGGTAATTTCTATGCAAATTGGTGCATTACCTGGGTGGAGAGGCCTATAAACCCTTCGCTCCTTGCATAAAATGCAGTATTTGGATCCTTGCACCGACACAACCAGGTATCTGTGCGAGCTTCTCAGAGCATCCAATATCACGTTCACAAGGTCTTCCACTATGTAATAATCTGGGGAATGTACTAAGGTATCATTAGGAATGAATATTCATTTCTCATGATCACTTGAGATCATGTGAAGTATTTCTGGTCGATTATGTGAAGGGAGTCCAACATATCTATTGGGTCAGGCGAATCCTTAAAAGCTAAATCAGTGAAAAAATATAAGTCACATTTGATATAAAATCTTGATTAAAAGACTAATTATAGAAGACTCATGAAAAGAACATATAATATGATCCTCATTCCCATCTCATGAATCATCTAGATCATACGGCAACACTATGATAGGTCTATTAAATAACGAGAAATTCCTTTAACATTCCATTTGGATCATGATATGTCCCTCAAACATGAAATATTAAGTCACATGGAACCCCTTGAACATTCCACATGAGTCTCTTGAAGACCTAATAGCTCACCATAAAGATATTTCAATATCCTCATATAGGTCACCCAAATTATGTGAGAATGACAGTGTGTAACAGAAAGGTCTCATGAAGTCCTATAGACTCACTAGCTATGTTATGAGACACCCTCAATGACATTTCATCTAGATCATGTGATGACCTCTATGACATTTCATCTAGATCATGTGATGGACCCTATGAAATTTCATCTAGATCATGTGATGGCCTCTATGACATTTCATCTAGATCATGTGAGGGTCTCCAAGACAAGCCAGTCAGGTCTTGCATTATCCTTTGAAAAATTCAGCCTTGATCATGTAATGTTATTCATATATTCCATCTAGAATTTGTGATGTCCTTCATAAATAAAACTACATCATGTGATTTTATTTTAACAAGTTCATGAAAAATATATAAATTTCCATACATCCTTTCACAAGTCAGGTTTGAAAATCAAGACATTTCAGGTAGACAATCAAGCAAGTCAGGAAGACAACTAGGTCAGGTCAAACAGTCATCCTGGGACTTGATAACCCTTTCTAGTGTAAAAAATAGTGAAACCATAGTCTGTAATTACTAATTAGTAACATAATATGATATATCCCACATTCCATCGAATCCTCAATGTGTAATCCTTTATTAACTACATAATATGATTTATCCCACATGTTAGGGAATCCTCAGAGTGTTACACCTGATCAACCAAACTATGGGAACTGTGATTCATAGAATAACCAAGATACATAGGATACCTTATTAATTCCCCAGATCACATAGGAATCCACTTTGGTGTATGTTCCCCTTGTCTCAAACATTTCAACTATCATGAACTATTCAATACCATGGGCTGATCATTTTATCTCAAACATCAGTGGGCTGAGAATTCAACCAAACTATGAGAACTTTGATTCTTGAAATAACCAGGATATTTATGGGGCCTTAATAAGGACCAATATTAAAATGGATTTTACTTAACTATAAGTAATATGATTCCTATAATAATCAACATACATAGGACACCTTCCTAAGGCTCTATCTCCTTAGTAAACACAATAATGGATGTTTAAGAAAATAAGTTCTATATCCATACATGGTGAGACTGGTTACTTGTTGTCCATTGTTTCACACACTGATAATGGATCATGTGGGATTTGGGAGTTGAAAGTGTCATATAATTCACTTAATGAATCTAAAATAGTTAGGAAACCTTAGTGTGTAAGACCCGATGAGTGGCATGATATGACTACCCCATATAAGGGCATCCACCTTGGGGCACGTCCCAAGGGTGCGACTTAACATTGATGACACTGAATCCTACTTTAATTAGAATATGTTGGATATATCCCTGAGGCTCGAGCTCAAATACCTAGTTCTTATGTTCCATCTTATATGTTCCCTCTATGAGATATTAAAATTCAGGGTTTTAACGATCTATGTGAGTTTTTATTCCTGTTATAATGATGATATATAGGATGCCTCATAATTTCTCAATACTATCCTTGACATATTAATCTATTCAAGGCATGGAAAAAAATTCGAGGTTCTAATGATATGGATTAAATATATAGGTAGCTACCCATTAAGGGAAACAAATGGAGAACCTTTGATATATACATATAGACTCACTAAAACATTCTCAATCACATTTAAAAAAGATTTAGACTATGGTCATCATGTTAAGGTAATTGGTTCTCTATCAAGATTAAGAATAGATTCATAAACATATGTTAAAACTATAAGATTTTCCTGAAGTTGGAAAAAATTTCCCCAAAAAGGTATGACGATCTCAACCTAATATCATCTTGATAAATTTTTGTTTTTATGTGTCCTTAGGTATGAAACCCCACATGAAAATCTACCTTTGGATGAAAATCCTATACCTAGTTATGCATGTGGGGACAATTGGTAGTTTCTATTAAGAATAATAATAGTGAACCCAATGTAAATGATTGTGAAAGCCACTGACCCCCACCCACACCCACACACACACACACACAATAAACCACTAGGTCGATCAAAATTCACCAAAGTTGAATTATTCCAGAGAAAACAAAATTTTCCAACCTGAATTGAACTCATTTAACCATGACATATCCTTCACTTGATAAAATAGATATACTTCCCATATCTCATTAGAACATTGTGTTCTTGTCATGAGGGTGCCCTCGATGTCATGTACTTTTCTAATTAAATAGTGATATATTATTCTTTTTGCATAATTATCATATGTTTTTTCCAGGTGCCTTAATTATACCTATATGATCATCTTATTCTCATTTATTATCTTTACTTGTTTTCAATTATGTTCACCCATAATGATTTATTGGGATCATCGTCTTTATTATTTTTGGATTTCCCAGGGTTATGTAGAAAAATAATATGTATGATGTGTATAGAAGAGTATATTGTGTGGATAATTTTTTGGATACGTTAAATACTTGGTGTGGATTAAACAATTTATTTTATAATAGGAAAATATTTTTTAGTTTAAAAAGTCCCAAGTATTGTTAGTCAGTGTTTTTTCCTAATTATCTGAATCTCTAAACCTAAAATATCATTGGAATATATTGAAATAAAATATTTTCTTTATGTCGTGTAATTATGAGATGGTCATATTTGTTGGTTGTCATAACTGGTTTGGTGAGAAATTGTATGCATAGTAAATTTCATATATATTCATGATTCTGATATTTCATGCCTTGTTTCTATGCATTACTGATACATTTTGGAATGTAGTCCAATAGATTTAGGTAACGAGTTGATTTCATTTGTTTATTCCCTAGGATTTTTCATGTTTCATTCAAATCTTCTGGAGTGGTTTACGGGAGGGTCCTTCTAAGTGTACTTGTATGATCTCCCTTTAATATAAAAATATATTTTTCAGGTCCACAAGAGATGGTTTGTGATCAATAACGGTGTTAAAAGCTTAGAGTCAATGTTCAGGAGTTCATGGAGTTTGTGGGAACTTACATGGCCTATCCCATGGTATATTTCAACAGTTTTTCACTCTGTATAACATTTTATATTTTTCGATGGTATTATATTTATATGATGGAGTTTATTTATGGATGTTCATATTTCCTAGAATATATTAAATGTAATTACACACATTTGTATGCATTATATACCCTTGGTGAAATTAATGAAAATAAATATCCAAATGGATATTAATACATAATATATATATATATAAGATATATCACTTATAAGGATATGTTTAATGGAACAAATTTCATTAATTATTATAGAAATTCGAGAATTTTATAAATTCCTAAAAAGATGATAAATTTTTATTAAAAAGCCTTTTTATGTTAAACATGCTACTAATTATAGAATGATAAGAACAAGGATAATAAAAATAAATCTAAGGATACATTTGGAGTATCATTTATAATTCTATAATCCATTTAATCATCCATTATATTTTTATTTGAAACCATGAGTTTCATTGAAATGATTGACCATTTTATGTGTCTATAAAAATATATCCCATGGTGAAAGGATTGTAGTTTCATTAAAATTTTGGTTCAAATAGAATGATTGGATTCATGTGAGTAACCATTTTATTTAGAGTTTGAGGGATGATTTTTAGACTATGCTTTGTAAACCATGTTTCCAATTAAACCCACACAAACTCTGGTTTCAGATAGAGAATTTTAAAATTTTCCCCCTATATGACCGCTAATTTCTTACCTTCTATTATTACTCCATCCTCAATGGTTTATAATTATACCATCACTGATTCTGAGAAATTTATCAAAAAGATTGTACTATGAACACCAAATTTCTATTTTATTCTTATATATTAAATTTTCTGATGACTTTTTCAATGTTATTAGTGATTTTGAGTGGGGGTTTCTTGGATGTATGATCATTCTATAAAGACCCCAACCCTACTGTCCCAGAAATAGTTCTTACATTATTACATTTCTACTAGATACAAATAATCATATTCTAAAGGAAGGAATAGTTTATTAGTCCTGTTAAATAATATTCATACCTGAATCACACATTAATTTTAAAAACATAATATAAAAAACATAGAAAATTTAAATATTATGTATCATTTAAATCATTTAAATATTCCTACTATATATTCTAGTGAAATGAAACAAAATAATGGGGTGTTTATATACTCTGTAAGGGTTATGTACAATAGACTCTATCATGAATCAATAGTGTATAATCAATATGAAAAGTTAAATAGCTGAAAATACATACCATTTAGTTAATAACATGAGAAATAAATGCACCCATGGATAATATCAATGTAATAATATCATGAATAAAGATAACACAATTCTTAGTGAAGGAAATGGTTTATATTAGATGTCATGATATTAGAAGTCATCATATCTATACGGTAAAGACCATATTCCAAGAATGTTTTATCGATGGTTAGGTATACAACCAAAACCCATTTAATGATAGCTTAATGATTATTCTCATGAGAATTATTGATGAATCAAGGGGATATTTATGACCAAGACCCTCCAATCATTTCATTTCCACTGAATCACACATATATTGAATAACCAATTCAATTAATAAAAAATATTTCTTTGCAATAAATATACTTATTGTGTAATGAATACAGATTTATCAAAGTTTTACCGAGTCCATAAAATAAATTTCATAGTAAAGAACCATATATAGAAATTATATATGGTTTAATAAATAATAATTTCCCTAATAAATCATATATGTATATATTTAATGGAAATGTATTGTAAAATGATTGTAATAATGTTAATGATTCAAGGGAAAGTTAATGACTAGAAAATTAATCAAGAAATTGAATGCCAATACTTTCGCCAGTCAAACTAATCACAACCCATCCAGTGAAATAATGACGACGCTATCATTACAACATATCCCCAGTGGAATATATGTAAAATAATGTTTTTCATTGATAAATATAAACACAATAAAAATAACATTTAAAACATTCTTGTATAAAATACCCTTTTCACTTAGAAAGTCTTTTTAAAAAACTAAAACATTTAAGAATATTAGGAAAGATTATTCCTTGAAATTAAACCTGTAAACTTTTAAAGTATGCATCAAATAATTTATTTTTCATGATAGTTGAAAAAAGCTATTCATGAAAAGTATGTAAAAAATATTCCTTCCACATTTTCAGTAAAAAGTAAAAGTATACCATGCTTGGAAAAAAGAGATTTCCTTTAAAAATAATTTAAAAAGTAAATCATGGGTAAATATTACTTTAAAAATCACAGGAGAATATTATAACATTCTTGATTGTTTTATAAAATGTTGATATGGAATAAAAAATGTTTTCGATTAAAGACAGAAATAAAGTCTTTTTTTCTTAAAAACATTTTCTGAATCATTTTAAGTACTAAAGAGAGTAAAATGGTACCATTACCTCAAAATGTTATAAATTAACATAGGAGAAAACATATATTAGGTTTAAGATAGAAATATAAAATAATTACCCCAATAGATACATAAACGTAAACAATCTTGAATAGTGATGAGATTGTGAAGTAATGCATTATCGCTTTGGTATCTTTTTAATTATAACCCCCATTATTGAAATATTATAAAATGAAACATTAAATACCATTAATTTAAAGAGAAAATGATATAATATATAAATGTTATATTAGATACACATCATGAAATAGTTTTTGTGTATAACATAACATTTTACTCAGGTAAGATAATTTGGGATAAAGAACCCTTATAATGATCATAACGTTGAATTGATAATTAATCAATTAAGTGATTATGTATATCAAATTTAAATCAATATAGAAAAACTGGAATACAACATAATACAATTATAAAACATTACACACAAAATCCCAGGATATTAAAGACAATTAAGAGGTAATATATGCCAATGAAAAAATTGGGTTATGAAACCCCTTACCACTTATCAAATAACCTTGAATGAAACAATTCAAATTGAGATATAAAATATCATTACGCAAGAATTATTTTTGATATTACATGTAAATGGGGCATTATATAAACCATATAAAATAAATTTTCCGCATAGAAATAAAATATGCATCAATGAAGGATAATGTAACGCCCCGACCCTAGTTACCCAGAGTCGGTGCATTATTACATAACATTGGCATGATCATGAGAAAGATCAAGTCTCGAAAGACCGATTAGTTTAGTAGCCTTGGAATAACTAGATACATCCATAAATTTTTACATTACATCATTAAAAAAACATCTTGTCTTCATATCCCCTCATACTATCCCTGCAGGTCATTCATAAATTACTTCTTCATAATCCTGGAAAAAAAATAAAACATTGAAAGGGGTGAGCTCGGATGCTCAGTAAGGATAACGTTATAGCAGAAACTTTCATAAATAAGCATAAACACTTAAGGCAATTTTTAACTAAAACAAAAGCCTTTGAAACTTGAACTTCAGCATAAAATGGCAAAGGTAAAATGAAATAATTCCATTTACTTACTCACATGGATATTATACTAGTCGAATGATCACATGCAATATCAATAACCACTTTCATAATGATGGAATTCATAATGCCAGACTATCATAACCACATAGCCAAGGCCTCGTGCCAGGACTACAAATAAGATTTTGCCAAGGCCTTGTGCCAAGACACTAGTTTGTCTCATGAGACCTACTGATGCATCGAGGAGCTATAGAGGGCTCCACCCGTCACTTATTAAGTCCAATGCATTCCTCATATGAATAGGTTTAAGCATAAAATAAACATTCGTATTAAAACTAGCAGACGAAATGTCAATACTTTAACCACAAACCATGAATGGTATAAAAATAGAACATCCATAGTCAAATATAACTCATTTGATACAATATGGAAGATTGTATTGTATCATATTAACCTCAATCATGAATAATGAAGGATGTTGACATAGATGAAAATAATCATCAAAACTATTTGAGAGAAATATCCCCCTTTTCTTGAAAACATTTAAAAGTCACACTATTTGTCAAGAATCCATTTAAAAATAGATTTTTGAATCAAAGTGTCCCATACCACTTTGAAACCTTTTAAAAGGATTTTTAATTTCTAAACTTTAATGTCCATATAAATAAATCCTTAAAACCATTTTTAAAACATGGACATTAATGAGAAAGATTTAGATGAATAAGTCTTTAAAACATTTAAAAATGGTATTTCAGTTAGAGATTCTAACCAAAAGAGAGACACTTGAATGAAAATAATTGAGGTAATCAAAACATTGTAATATCATGAGAATAAAGGGAATTCATGATATACTATGTCAAAGTACAATATATACACCACATAAAAGTGATTTGGTGTATATCAACAAAGAAGTCTCAATGGATTGTAAGTTGAGATGAAATCTCTCATAAAGGCCATATCCTTAGGTTAAGGATAAATCAACAACATAATTATGTGTGAAAAATATAAATACACTAAATATGATTGGATATTCAGTGTAAAACAATCAAAGTATATTCACACATATTCCTGTAAAAACAACACCAACGAATTGGATGTTTAACTCAACAAATGGTGAAAGAGTTAAAATTACTCTTATCAAATTCATATCAATGACTTGAGAATTTTCAATGGAGTGATTATGTGTATCAAAAGTATATCCACAGGAAGGGGAGTGGAAATTATGACATAATCAAATGAATAGTGATTCCACACATAATCTTGGGGTAATATAATCAATGAAATATGTGTAAAGCCAAATGAGTGGAAATTGAAATCTCAAATTCCCTTATTGATTAGGTAACTTAAGAAACAAACACCCATGAAAGAAAGATCATACCATGATGATGTAAATACCCATAAAATAAGGTATATTACACAATGAATACAATCATGGGTAGTACACATACACCACATGCAATAATTAAGTGGTGATCAATGGAATTCTCACAGAATTAAAAGTGAGACAAGAAACCCCTTACCACGTTAATCAACTGAGTCGCATGGCCAAAAGTTAATAACCACCAAATGATTTACAGAATAACATGAATATAAAGTGAATCGTGATAATATATATCAAATGGAAGTACACAATACACCACTTTCAATAATTTAGTAGCGAACAACGGAAATTTCACGGAATTGAAAGTGAGATAAGAGAATCCCTTACTTTGTACTTTTTCCTTGGTCGATGGTAGGTTTACCTCCTGTATAATGGTGAAATAATTGTTATTGAATAATACAAGAATCATTTACTTTAATATGATATCATATATGATCTTTTAACATTGATTTGTTAATAATATCTTAGAATTATCGTCATTTCAGGTGTTAACGGGTTCATTTTACTTTATATTCTTTGTTATGTGAGCCATATTCGTTATTAATGGGATGTATATTATTCATATCCATAATGGTATCAAGTCCATAAACATCATTTTTAAATCATCAAATGATAATTATACTTGAATGGATACGATGGAGAATGAATCTCATCGCGTTCGTGGAGACGGTAGTCCGTACGTACGCATGAATGCTACTTCCATTTAATTTATATTTTAAAAGAATCGAATCCAAATGATACATAGGTATATTACTATTCCAGTAAAATATAATATTCTATATATGTTACTTAAGTTCATTAACACCATCCTTTATACGTTCCATGTGTGGTATGAACGAGTCATATCATTTTAAGGGGGCGGTAGTCCGCACTTCCTCAAATGAAATTATCGTATGTATATACAACATGAAACGAATAATTGTATGAAATAAAATGGAATTACAGAAGCTTATATATAAAATATATATCATTAATATCATATCTAATTACAGTGCCATCCTAGTGGCCACCATGAGAGGCGGTAAGATGTATTTGAACAATCATCGTTTCGTGAGGTGTTAGTTTGCCATCCACAGAAACATTATGTTCATCATCCATTAGATGGAGTTGTGTGAATGTATAGTTTGAATACTTATTATAACAACATCCTAGTATATTTTGGATACTGGTTTTGTTACAAAAGAAAGGAAATAAAAAGAGTTTGGGGGTTGGAGAAGCAAAATAATTGAAAATAATTTAAGAGAAAAATGTTACCTTTAATTTAGGTAACTCACTTTGGTTGAAACCAAAGGACTTCTTGAAATGCTTTATGCCTAAGGGGAAGCTTCAAGGAGGAGGAGAGGGATGTGGGGAGCTTAGTTGGGCAGATTTTGGACGAGCCAAGTGGCTTGAGAGGTGTGAGGAATGAGTAGAAGTGGTCTCCTTTTATAAGGGAGAGGAGGGGCTCTTTAGGAAAGAGTGAAAGTATTACTTTATAATATAATTATATTCGGTTTATAATGGTCCAAAAATCATTGAGGTCGAAGATGAGATGACTCATATTCTAAATAACATCAACCAATAAGAATTGGACAGGTTTTAGATAATATTTTAATCATTATAATCTTATTTATTTAAATGATTTATTAATGAGGTAAACATTGCATCATTATTGTGTCATTAATAATTTAAATTATTTGATGTCTAAAAATTATAAAAAAAATAGCATTATGTAGGAAAATCTTTTTAGCTTTCTAATGAATATTTATAATCGAAAAGACAACATGTATAACCCTATGTAAAAATTGTTCTTTTAAAAGATGTAAGCTTATGCCATTTTTGTATTCATTTTAACTTAATTAAAATAAAGTGTCATTATCACTTACAAGTGGATCAATGGGGTCCCAAAATTGACCCAAAGATGCCCCTGGTCGACCATGTATCAACCAATAGGGTTAAGACACGTTTTAGGATAATTTAGTATTATTATAATATTATTTTTTAACCCTTATTTACCGGATTTACCCTTAACCATGGTAAATAAAATATTTACCGCAGTAATTATTCAAAATGTCTAAAAATAAAAGTTACCTATTTACACAATTTGAACATCCTGATTCCAAATATGGAATCCATTTTTCTAAATTCAAAACACAGAAGTGGCAGAAATTAATTTAAAATTAATTCCCGCTGTCAAAACAAAAAGCATGTTTTTAAGAGATAATAACTATCAAAAGATTGACATTTGTTTATGTTCGGTTTAATTGTAAAATTATGTCCAATAACCAAAATTATATTAAATGGTAAAAATAAATTCTAAATATACTTTAAAAACACTCAAATTCATAATTTATCACTATTAATTATTTTTATTAAAAAAGTTGTTTTTAATTAAAATTTAGTAATTTTTACTATTCATCAAAATATGAAGGTTATCCGAAAAGTACCAAAATTTCACCTTAGGCTAAATTTGATATTCCGAATCCAAAAATGAAGTCCATTTTGAAATATCAAATATATATAATTTCAAAAAATTAAGTATTACTATTCATAACGGCTAGTTTGATCGGTTGTGGTGTGTGTTAAAACTCGAAGTTGCGTATAACACACGCTACTGTTTTATTCAAAGGAAAGCGTACCGTGGAAGCTTGGGATGTTTTATTTTAAATTTTTTTGATGTCCCCATTTAGTCAAAAAGTTTAAAATATTTTACTATTAAAAGTTGGTAAAACTACAATACTGAAGATAAATTTGTTCTTACATTATGTCTAAGAAACTCATAATATGGATTCTAAAATTATAAGGATTATATAAAGTTTAAAATTTAGTTAATACTATTCATAACATTTTTTGAACGGCTTGTTTGGTAAGTCATGGTGCGCTTGAACTCGGTGTTGCGTGTAGTGCAAGTTATTGAATTATTTTGAAGAAATAACACACTATGAAATCTTGGGGTGTTACATTCTCCCCTCCTTCAATAAATTGCGTCCTCGCAATTTGAAATTGTTCTTCGAAAATAAAAGGTTGAAAATAGAAAATATATTTGTGGGAAAACCCACATCGGAAATTGGTTTACTAAAATTTAGTCTTAATATAAGGAAAAGAGAAATGAAAGGGTCACCACCAAATTATGATCTCGATTAGGAGAACATTGGTGGCAATTAGAGACATATAATTGGGGGAAAAACGTAAATATTTATAGGTAGTGGTTGAGGTCATAAATCACAAACAAGTATAAAATTGAGGTCCTTAAACTCATCAATCTATGATGATTTGAAGTACCATCGGTTCAACAAAATATAGGGTATTGGGATCACACATTTTTGACATTTCAAAATATCTTAGTTGAAATCCCACATCGAAAAATGAATTAATGAGGCCTATATTTAAAATAAAGAGTGGAAAGTATGTAGATCACCGAAAATAACACATACTAGGGTTCCATGTAGGAAAATATGGATATGGAGGAGAAATCTAACCATCAATTATCTGATGGAGAGTGGTAGAGAACATGGCTATGAAAAGGCCAACAATCCCAAAGCCATAAATTAGTGATGATTTAAGGTACCATCTAGGACAACATTTTTTTTAAAGTTACATTACATAAGGAAGAGGAATTCATTTATGATATTGAATAAGAACATTATGAGATATACTTAAATTTTAAGTATATTTTCATTCTTTAATAAATTTCCACCACTAACTAAATTTTTTTTTAAACGATGAGTATTCAAGAAGACTTGGTCACACTGGAAGAGCTAGAATAAACTTCTATAGAATCACATGATCCATGCAGGATAAACCATATATTTACATTGTCTTTGAAGATTAATCAAAACCAAAATGGTTAGTGAATGATCTAATGATCCCCCAAAAGGATATTCATTGAGATAAATATGCACTAATCTTAATTTCTAAAATTAAACCAACAATACCCCAAAGTTAAATAGATACCATTCAATAACCAATTGTCCTTAAAATCCTTTAATATAATCCAAACTAATATTGAAACCCAAAACATAGAAGAATTTGATTATATAGTCTCCCATGTTACATTGTATCTCCAAATGACATCAAATACTCTTAAAGTCACATACTTAAAAGTAATTAACATCATCACATATTCTCTGTTATAGGTTAATCATTTCCATAAATAACCCAAATCACTATAAATCAACAATAAAAATGTAGATAAAAATCCACCATTACTCTACAAATGAAACCTCATTGTATTCTATTTTCCTTGGGCATATAGTGTTCCTAACAAAACGAACATCTTCCAAAATAACATTTATCACTTAATCACCAAATCATTTTCCTATACCAAGGGTATTCATTTGATAAGACATAAGAACCCAAATCATCTTATTATTGATCAATAAAATCATTTAACAAAAAAAATAGTCATACTAACCAGGGACTTCACGTAGTCCAGTGGTAGGCGATAAATCCCAATCGCACTTTGGTTGTGGGTTCGATTCCCACAGCTTTGTCCGACGCGACGGGTTGTCACACGGTCTACATGTTGTCCTTTTCCAAAAACAATATTCTATAATATTACCAAAATGAGATAAATTTTTCAAAAAAATTTAACCACAAATGTTATATCATACTTTGCATTTTCATCCCAAATTATAATAACTTATCATTTTCTCAAACCCCAATGATCATATAAAACCAAATGGTTATTTATACCTATATCCACAAGAGAAGAGACAATTATTCCTCAAATATCATTCTCACATGGCAAACTGAGGGGTTACAAATACAAGAGAAAATTATTCCAAAGTAAACCCATCAACAAGGAGTGCTAATACTTTTTAAATTTTTCTCCAACCATTTATTTCTGCATAGCTTCTTCTTTGAGCAAGAAAATATCCTATAAAATAGGACATTCACTCGGGTAATGGCCAGGTCCCCTACATTTACGGCAAATGACTGTAAATGGACTCTTGGGACCATTTTTATCTTCTTCCATAGTACTCTTCATTTTTCTCCGGTAATTCTTCACTTTATGTCCTTCCTTCCCGCACGTAAAACATTTCGTTGTCCCATTGAGACACTTTCCTGGGTGTCTCTTTCCACAATTCCTGCATGATGAAAATTGGGGTTTCTTTTCTCCATGGTCTCCATTGCTGGAGATCTTATCATTTATCACCTTTCTCTTCCTTGTTGAGTCTGGGAGTTGGTTAATATATATGTTGTTGATCATATTTTTGGAAAACTGATTTGGAATAAAGACGATATCTTTTACGCCTATCAACATTCCATTTTGTTGCTCATTTCCACCACCGTTCCCACCTTGTACATCATTCTCAAAGTCACTATGACTTCCTTGGAATCCAGCCATTGACTAAAACCAGAAAGCATTGTGTGAGTAATAGTATTCGTAAAATCATTTAGAGATTAGAATGTCACCATATTCTCAATTTGAGACATATAAGGATTAACCAAGGTCATTTACTCTCATCTTATGTATATATTACTTAAATCGGTTTGTAAAGAAAATGTAAATTATCCTAAGCATATCCCCCGGGAGTGTCGTAACCAAGAGTGCAGCAAGGCCCGTTGTCGTGCACCAGTTCCCGTTCGAGTCTAGCTCAAAGCGGTGTTTTCGGGTTTTACCCCTAGGTACATCTGTGCCAGAGCCGCCTCTACCTGCTCGTATCCAGACAGGGATGTATTGCTCGGAAAACTCACAAAATCTATACAATACCAAAATTCTAGGATGTTCTTTTATACTAATCCTCAAAGTTCATCTTAGGTCTACGTTCTCTAATCAGAGTTTATCTAAATCTTGCTACCAAGGTTTGTACTAAACTTCCTCTGATACCAACTGTAACGCCCCGACCCTAGTTACCCAGAGTCGGTGCATTATTACATAACATTGGCATGATCATGAGAAAGATCAAGTCTCGAAATACTGATTAGTTTAGTAGCCTTGGAATAACTAGATACATCTATAAATTTTTACATTACATCATAAAAAACATCTTGTCTTCATATCCCCTCATACTATCCCTGCAGGTCATTCATAAATTACTTCTTCATAATCCTGGAAAAAAAATAAAACATTGAAAGGGGTGAGCTCGGATGCTCAGTAAGGATAACGTTATAGCAGAAACTTTCATAAATAAGCATAAACACTTAAGGCAATTTTTAACTAAAACAAAAGCCTTTGAAACTTGAACTTCAGCATAAAATGGCAAAGGTAAAATGAAATAATGCCATTTACTTACTCACATGGATATTCTACTAGTCGAATGATCACATGCAATATCAATAACCACTTTCATAATGATGGAATGCATAATTCCAGACTATCATAACCACATATCCAAGGCCTCGTGCCAGGACTACAAATAAGATTTTGCCAAGGCCTTGTGCCAAGACACTAGTTTGTCTCATGAGACCTACCGATGCATCGAGGAGCAATAGCGGGCTCCACCCATCACTTATTAAGTCCAATGCATTCCTCATATGAATAGGTTTAAGCATAAAATAAACATTCGTATTAAAACTAGCATATGAAATGTCAATACTTTAACCACAAACCATGAATGGTATAAAAATAGAACATCCACAGTCAAATATAACTCATTTGATACAATATGGAAGATTGTATTGTATCATATTAACCTCAATCATGAATAATGAAGGATGTTGTCATAGATGAAAATAATCATCAAAACTATTTGAGAGAAATATCCCCCTTTTCTTGAAAACATTTAAAAGTCACACTATTTGTCAAGAATCCATTTAAAAATAGATTTTTGAATCAAAGTGTCCCATACCACTTTGAAACCTTTTAAAAGGATTTTTAATTTCTAAACTTTAATGTCCATATAAATAAATCCTTAAAACCATTTTTAAAACATGGACATTAATGAGAAAGATTTAGATGAATAAGTCTTTAAAACATTTAAAAATGGTATTTCAGTTAGAGATTCTAACCAAAAGAGAGACACTTGAATGAAAATAATTGAGGTAATCAAAACATTTTAATATCATGAGAATAAAGGGAATTCATGATATACTATGTCAAAGTACATTATATACACCACATAAAAGTGATTTGGTGTATATCAACAAAGAAGTCTCAATGGATTGTAAGTTGAGATGAAATCTCTCATAAAGGCCATATCCTTAGGTTAAGGATAAATCAACAACATAATTATGTGTGAAAAATATAAATACACTAAATATGATT
This sequence comes from Viscum album, assembly GCA_963277665.1. Classification (NCBI taxonomy): domain Eukaryota; kingdom Viridiplantae; phylum Streptophyta; class Magnoliopsida; order Santalales; family Viscaceae; genus Viscum; species Viscum album. The sequence continues at coordinate 1,323,991,194 of OY728138.1, forward strand.
GGATATTCAGTGTAAAACAATCAAAGTATATTCACACATATTCCTGTAAAAACAACACCAACGAATTGGATGTTTAACTCAACAAATGGTGAAAGAGTTAAAATTACTCTTATCAAATTCATATCAATGAATTGAGAATTTTCAATGGAGTGATTATGTGTATCAAAAGTATATCCACAGGAAGGGGAGTGGAAATTATGACATAATCAAATGAATAGTGATTCCACACATAATCTTGGGGTAATATAATCAATGAAATATGTGTAAAGCCAAATGAGTGGAAATTGAAATCTCAAATTCCCTTATTGATTAGGTAACTTAAGAAACAAACACCCATGAAAGAAAGATCATACCATGATGATGTAAATACCCATAAAATAAGCTATATTACACAATGAATACAATCATGGGTAGTACACATACACCACATGCAATAATTAAGTGGTGATCAATGGAATTCTCACGGAATTAAAAGTGAGAAAAGAAACCCCTTACCACGTTAATCAACTGAGTCGCATGGCCAAAAGTTAATAACCACCAAATGATTTACAGAATAACATGAATATAAAGTGAATCGTGATAATATATATCAAATGGAAGTACACAATACACCACTTTCAATAATTTAGTAGCGAACAATGGAAATCTCACGGAATTGAAAGTGAGATAAGAGAATCCCTTACTTTGTACTTTTTCCTTGGTCGATGGTAGGTTTACCTCCTGTATAATGGTGAAATAATTGTTATTGAATAATACAAGAATCAGTTACTTTAATATGATATCATATATGATCTTTTAACATTGATTTGTTAATAATATCTTAGAATTATCGTCATTTCAGGTGTTAACGGGTTCATTTTACTTTATATTCTTTGTTATGTGAGCCATATTCGTTATTAATGGGATGTATATTATTCATATCCAGAATGGTATCAAGTCCATAAACATCATTTTTAAATCATCAAATGATAATTATACTTGAATGGATACGATGGAGAATGAATCTCATCGCGTTCGTGGAGACGGTAGTCCGTACGTACGCACGAATGCTACTTCCATTTAATTTATATTTTAAAAGAATCGAATCCAAATGATACATAGGTATATTACTATTCCAGTAAAATATAGTATTCTATATATGTTACTTATGTTCATTAACACCATCCTTTATACGTTCCATGTGTGGTATGAACGAGTCATATCATTTTAAGGGGGCGGTAGTCCGCACTTCCTCAAATGAAATTATTGTATGTATATACAACATGAAACGAATAATTGTATGAAATAAAATGGAATTACAGAAGCTTATATATAAAATATATATCATTAATATCATATTTAATTACAGTGCCATCCTAATGGCCACCATGAGAGGCGGTAAGATGTATTTGAACAATCATCGTTTCGTGAGGCGTTAGTTTGCCATCCACAGAAACATTATGTTAATCATCCATTAGATGGAGTTGTGTGAATGTGTAGTTTGAATCCTTCTTATAAAAACATCCTAGTATATTGTGGATACTGGTTTTGTTACAAAAGAAACGAAATAAAAAGAGTTTGGGGGTTGGAGAAGCAAAATAATTGAAAATAATTTAAGAGAAAAATGTTACCTTTAATTTAGGTAACTCACTTTGGTTGGAACCAAAGGACTTCTTGAAATGCTTTCTGCCTAAGGGGAAGCTTCAAGGAGGAGGAGAGGGATGTGGGGAGCTTAGTTGGGCAGAGTGTGGACGAGCCAAGTGGCTTGAGAGGTGTGAGGAATGAGTAGAAGTGGTCTCCTTTTATAAGGGAGAGGAGGGGCTCTTTAGGAAAGAGTGAAAGTATTACTTTATAATATAATTATATTCGGTTTATAATGGTCCAAAAATCATTGAGGTCGAAGATAAGATGACTCATATTATAAATAACATCAACCAATAAGAATTGGACAGGTTTTAGATAATATTTTAATCATTATAATCTTATTTATTTAAATGATTTATTAATGAGATAAACATTGCATCATTATTGTGTCATTAATAATTTAAATTATTTGATGTCTAAAAATTATAAATAAAATATCATTATGTAGGAAATCTTTTTATCTTTATAATGAATATTTATAATCGAAAATACAACATGTATAACCCTATGTAAAAATTGTTCTTTTAAAAGATGTAAGCTTATGCCATTTTTGTATTCATTTTAACTTAATTAAAATAAAGTGTCATTATCACTTACAAGTGGATCAATGGGGTCCCAAAATTGACCCAAAGATGCCCATGGTCGACCATGTATCAACCAATAGGGTTAAGACATGTTTTAGGGTAATTTAGTATTATTATAATATTATTTTTTAACCCTTATTTACCGGATTTACCCTTAACCATGGTAAATAAAATATTTACCGCAGTAATTATTCAAAATGTATAAAAATAAAAGTTACCTATTTACACAATTTGAAAATCCTGATTCCAAATATGGAATCCATTTTTCTAAATTCAAAACACAGAAGTGGCAGAAATTAATTTAAAATTAATTCCCGCTGTCAAAACAAAAAGCGTGTTTTTAAGAGATAATAACTATCAAAAGATTGACATTTGTTTATGTTCGGTTTAATTGTAAAATTATGTCCAATGACCAAAATTATATTAAATGGTAAAAATATATTCTAAATATACTTTAAAACCACTCAAATTCATAATTTATCACTATTAATTATTTTGATTAAAAAAGTTGTTTTTAATTAAAATTTAGTAATTTTTACTATTCATCAAAATATTAAGGTTATCCGAAAAGTACCAAAATTTCACCTTAGGATAAATTTGATATTCCGAATCCAAAAATGAAGTCCATTTTGAAATATAAAATATATATAATTTCAAAAAATTATGTATTACTATTCATAACGGCTAGTTTGATCGGTTGTGGTGTGTGTTAAAACTCGAAGTTGCGTATAACACACACTACTGTTTTATTCAAAGGAAAGCGTACCGTGGAAGCTTGGGATGTTTTATTTTAAATTTTTTTGATGTCCCCATTTAGTCAAAAAGTTTAAAATATTTTACTATTAAAAGTTGGTAAAACTACTATACTGAAGATGAATTTGTTCTTACATTATGTCTAAGAAACTCATAATATGGATTCTAAAATTATAAGGATTATATAACGTTTAAAATTTAGTTAATACTATTCATAACATTTTTTGAACGGCTTGTTTGGTAAGTCATGGTGCGCTTGAACTCGGAGTTGCATGTAGTGCAAGTTATTTAATTATTTTGAAGAAATAACACACTATGAAATCTTGGGGTGTTACAGATAATTGAGAGGAAATCACTTACATCGTGTCTAACTCTTCATGTATATTATTTATCTTCAAAAATATTAATATTTTTTTAATTATATACTTCATTAAGAACATTTTTATAGTTTATTATTTATTTTATTTTATTTAGTACTATGTTTTATTTAATTACTTAATCAATTGAGTTCAATAAAAATACTTTGTCAATATCCATTTCATATATCCAAAATTACTTTTGTTGTTTGATTATGGTAAAAGTGATCATTGTCTCATAATATACAAGAAAATAATGATGAAATAATTCTATTTTTATACGTCAATAATAATTTTTAAACCAACAATGATTTATGGTTATAAAAAAAGCCATACTTTATAATTAGGGGGACGGTAAGTTGTACTTATGGATAAGTAACATTTCCATTTCTCAAAGATCATGATGTAAAGAACATAAGAATTATTTTATCTTTCTATAATGATCAACATAACATAAATATAATATTATTTTCTTAAATACACTTATACATAGAATTAATGATATGTGTTTTTGAAAAATTAATAACATCTCTTCGTAGAGGTGGTAATCCACACGTACGCACAAACGACATTATATTTTTTAGATGAATATAAATTTAAGAAATTATATGATATATTAACTTTATATAATGATAAATATTTTATTTATATTATATGTATATTAACTTCATCATTTAAACCATCCATGAGTGGTGGTGATGGAAAATGAATTACATTGGTTTGTAAGGCAGTGGTTTGTCGTGCATATGAATAAAAATTTCATTTACAATTTAATTAAAGAGGGGATGTATATAGGGTATAAAGGTAACAAAAATTAATTTATATATATGAAATATTCCGATTTTATTATATCATCATAGCTGAAAAATATTTCATGTAGGTGGAAAATGAAATAAAAATAAAATGCTCGGTTAGGAATGATACCTCTTGCTCAAAAAAACTATAAAGGTTTTCAAAAACTGTATTCTAGTGAGGGTTTTCTAATAAAACTAATGCTTATAAGATGTGGAAACAAAATTAAGGAATAAATTTTTTTTAGGGATTGTCTGAACCTAAATGTTTTTTATGTGTGAAAAGAATAGAAGATGATGTTCACTTTAACAATTGTGGGGGGATACTTTTGGAATTTTATAATGTATTAAATTAATATAGATTATTGTTCGTGTAAAAAATAATCAAAAATGAAATATTTCAAATACAATATGTGCATGGAAAAAATAATATCATAAAAAAAGTTTAACATGTTTATATTTGGTTTTTAGACATATTTTTCTGTTTTAACCCACATTAATCCTTTTTGACAATTACCATGATAACAAAAAATTTAGCTTTTAGGGGTCAAGATAGTTAATATAAAAGGTAAATTTAAAAATAAATATATAATGGTTGATATTTTTATTCATATCCCAATAAATTTGTTTAATATAGGATTTTTATGAACTTAAATCATTTAATAAAATATTATTTATTATAAAATACCCTTAGTGTCATTTTTAAATCTATTCATTTAATTTTACATTGAAAACTACGTGATAGACGTGGGATTAGAATATATATACATAAAAATATCATAAAAATGATATGTTTATCTAGAAAATTTTGGGATTACAATTATTCATTCAATTTAAAATACTTGTAATATTTTAAAAATTATTTATTTTATTTTTCTATTAATTGAATAAATATTGTGCTACTGTTTGATAAGAATTTAAGGTACATATATATTTTAAAAATTTCTAAATAAATAAATATCTTTAAATTTTTTAATTATTTTAAAATTAACCATTAATATTAATTAACAACTTCATTTTTTCCCTATGTGAACACAGAATATATATTTTAAAGCAGGAGAGTGAGGTTTTTATCTTTTTCTTTATATAATATATTATATTGATCATTTTCAAGGACAGTGGTATGGTAAAAAATTAAATATAAAAAAATACTAATATATTGTTAAAAATAGATTTATAAAAAAATAATTAATACGAAAATGGTTGACTTATAACTTAGTTTTAACATATGTTTAACTGATTTAATCTTTTACCATTGGGAAAATATTATACTATTTTTATTGTTCATTATAACCAAAAGATAAGTTAGGATAATTAAATAATATAAATTTTTATGAATTAAAATATGGAATAAATTTTATCAAATTAAATCTTTATGACTTTCAATAAATCATTTTGTTATAAGCTAGTAAAGCATGACGAAAAATGGTTTTCTGGAAAATGCATTTTTCATGAAAAATATGACATTACTTTAACACCATAACTCATAATATTTCTTATATGAATTTAAATTCATAATATATATATATATATGTTTCTCTGTGTATATTAAATACTTACTCATTATCTATTTTGTTGAATTAATTAAAATGGAAAAAAATAATGTACTTAAAATAATTTTCATAAAAAATGTGTTTTAAATATAAAAATAGATTTGTTCCAAAATCATGAAAATTAACGATTTAAATGAAATGAATTATATTATTATAATTAAAAATTAATCACATATCACATTAATTCCAAACAAAATATATAATCTCACTTCAAATTAGTTTACTTAATGGATCAAAAAGATAGTTTTACTAAAATCATTATTTTTCACTTTTCCCAAAAAACATATTCATACATATCATAAAATTTAACACTAAAATAATTTTGATATGTTTATTTACAAAATTATTTCATTTTTATAAAATTAAATTACTATAAGTGATAAAATAGTAATTATACTATCCATGTGTAAAAATAAAGAAAAATCATTTTTGAAGAAAATGTATTTTTGTATCATAACAAGATTTTTTTGAAAAATGTATTCTTATTTCCTAATAATTAATAATTAATTTATTTGAAATGAAAACCTTATATATATTATAATGAGTTTATTCCTTTTTTTACCCACCAAATCAATGTCTAGGTTAGAATAGTTATATTTAAATAATATATTTTACAGGACATTTATGATCACTATTATGTGTTGTATATGCCATAGAAAATAGTGTTATTTTAAAATCCATTGATGTTATAGAAACCCAATGGAATGATTTTTATTTTAAATTTATATTATCTGGAAGATATATATATATAATATTTACATGTAATTGGAAAAAATATTAACATCATATAACTATTGTAAAATTTTATTTTTAATTTAAATCTATTTTAGATATTTTCTATAAAATATGTTAAATTTGATTTGGGGGATGTGGATAGGTTAAAATTTTCAAAATCACTATTTAATGGATTTTTAATATTTCATGAGAAAATAATCAATGCCAATTGATAAAAAAAATATGGATTTGAACTTATTAAGAAATAGGGTTTATTTTTAATAAATTAGTATTTTCATAATAAATCAACGAAATTTATTATTCCAGTATTTTTATAAAATATTTTATATTTATCCTTGAATAAAATTATTTTCCTTGTATTAATTAAAATTCCTAGAATGACTGTTTAACTTGGAATTAAATGATTAATATGATAGAAAATTAATTGAATTGGATGATTTCGTAGTGTGCTAGACATGGTTTATGTCTCGTTGGATAAGTATTTTTTTAATAGGATGGGTATATATTCATTTATGTGGTTTATAATTTTATAATTTATGATTTATGGTTTTTAAAATAGATAAATAGGATCATTTAAATTTTCTTGAAGATATTTTGGAAGTTTTATGGACAAATGACACTGATTTGGGATGGGTTTAAAGATATAAGCCATAAATTGGTGTTTAGTTGGGGTATATCCTGGTTATAACTAAGTAATAACTTTATAAGGTCGTCAATATGAATATACAGTAATTTTTATAATTTTTTACTTATTTAGGGAGTAATAATGAGGGGTTATAAGTTACTATTTTTTAGGCTTACATCGGATTGGGATGAGATAAAAGCTTACATTTCATTTATAAAATAATTGAGTTATATGGAAATGATATTGGAATGTTGGACAACTTGGGGTGATCATAAAACAATTGTTCATTTGGAATGTCATTATATTGTGAGTTTGGGAGAGCGATATAACATTGTGACCTTGGGGGTTCATGTTGTAACACCTGATATTTTTATGAGAAATATTTTGTTTTTATGTTATATACATCATCAAAGTAATCTTTTACTACATACAACACTATCTTGGCTTTCTTTACACACAATCGTGACATTCCTCGATAGCTTGTGTTGTACGCAATACCGAGTTTCACTATACAACGATATGATATTAAAATATTATTAAAACTAGCCATTATGAATATTAATACCCACTTTTTGAAATTTTATAAATTTTATCATTTAAAATGGACTTCATATTTGGATTCGGAATATCGAAATTAGCCTAGGGTGAGATTTTGGTATTTTTCTGAAAACATTCAATTTTTGATGAATAGTGAAAACATTGGGTTACTATTTAAAAACCGACTTTTTATTTAAATAATTATTTATTTTATTTAAATTTATTTTGGGTCAAAATTGATACATAATTCCTATATAAGTTCAATTTAATTCATTGGAGTCATTTTATAAAAATTTTAGATATATAAAAATTTTATTGAACTTTTCACCATCTTTTACCCACCTCCTAGGACAATTTAAAAATTCACATAAAACATAATTTTACCACTTATATGAGTGGAATTTATAAAATCCGAGAGACACAGCTAATATAAAGTTTCAAAATGTGGTTCAATAAGATTAAAATAATATTTGGTGAATAGTAACTTTTTACTTTTTTTACCATGGTTAAAAGTAAAATCGTGTAATTAAGGATAAAAATGATATTATTATTACCCTACCACATGTCCTAATTCTATTGGATAAGTTTAATTCGACCAAAATCATCCTTAGGAATATAATATGACCATTTAGGTCCACTTGGATTAGATTAGGACATTTAATATTATTTTATTTAAAGAAGATGTAAAATAGTTAAAGTCAATGTTTAATAACTAAAACATTTTTAATATAGGGTTATAAATAAGAAAAATTAGACTATAACTATTCATCAGAAATCTAAAAAGATTTACTACATAATGGTATTTTATTTATAATTTTTAGACTTTACATAATTTAATTTATTTATGACACAACGATGATGCAGTAATTACCTTATTAAAGAAATATTAACATAATTGATGTTATGAATACCTAAATAAATGCAATTTTATAATTTTTATGAATTCAACCAATTTTCTAGGTTAATAAGAAATGTTAGTATTTATTTAATTAACTTTTTTAGAACTAATCCTACTGTTATGATTTTCAAAAAAATCAAGTACCAAATAGTGTCAAAATTGACATAAAATAGTTTTTAAAATAAATATTATATTATGAATTGTTATTTTATTTCAAAAAATCTATGGTTCGAACAAATGACTTAGATAATGATATATATATTAATAATGAACCACTTGGGGTTAGTTTGTCTTGTTATAGTATGTTTATTAACCATATATTGTAAGAAAACAAAGAGACACGGTAAAAGATAAATTATTTAACATAGAGTTAAATCTAAATGATAAGGATAAAATAGTAACCAAAACTTGTCTAAACCCTATTGGTCGAGAGGATTCCGACCCATACCCACCTTAGCTTCGAAATAAATCAATTTTGAGCTATTAAAAACCGAATATGACTTTATTATAAAATAATATTTTATGTTTTCCTAAGGTGCCCCTCTCCTCCCTTGTAAAAGGGCACCTCCTCCCTCTCCTCCTTACACCACACTGAGCCTTCAATCTCGGCCAAACCCTTCCAATTTCACTTCTCCACTTCCTTAGAAACATCCTAGAGTTCTTGGTCTTCTTCAAAGACCATCTTTATCTCCCTAAGAGGAGGTTAAGAAGAGGCGCTTAAAAGAAGAGGTAATGTCCGTTACCGATTCTTTCAACTTTATTTATTCTTATACTTCTTCTTCTTTAGTTGTTTCATTATGAAGTAATAAAATCAGTATCACTCATATACTTATATTTTATTATAAATATTAAACAAACCTATTTCACCTTCTATCCATCCTATGGAAAACAAAATCATCGCGCGTGCGTTCGTACGGAATACCGTCTCCACGCCGTGGTGTAATCTATTTTCCACCACCACCTTACTTGGATGGGTATAATGGTGTAAATAATAACTATATATGATTATTGTAAAGTGATATTTATTCTGAAATAGTATACATACACTTCAATACAATTCCACGATCATGGGAATCATATCATCGCTCGTGCGTACGTACGGCCTACCGTCTCCACGATGTGATGCGACTCGTTCTACATGATCTTCATTGAATAATGATTATATAAATGAATTGAATGAATAAATATGATATATATTACTCTAATACCATTTTTGAAATGAGGTATCTATAACCTAAAAAATAAGAATAATAATTTATTCGCCAAAACACGCATATGAACAAGAAGCAATAAACACCCGAATAAAAAGTAACAATGAAATATTACTAATAAGAAGCTAAGAATATGATCATATATTATATCATAACAATGAGTATGATTCTGTAATAAGTAAATGACATTATTTAAATCATTATATAGGAGGTTCGGACATGTATGAAGAAAATCAGACCTAAGGTAAGGGAAAATCTTGCAATCTCATTTTTATCCGAGAATGTTTATACTTCAGAATTTACTGGAGAATATTTATCATTCACATCCATGTTTCATCAATATGAAATATTATTTATACCCTCCTATAATTTTTTAAATACAATTTTACTCTTCGGTGAGTTTTTAGTAGAAGATATGAAAGGAATCTATTATCGTTTCTAGTACGAGGTACTTTTTTGACTTTTCCGGCCAAAGTACTAGACAAATGTTTTTTTAACTTATACGGCATGAATGGATTTATAGAACATTATTTCCATGAAGCTTCCTTTACAAGTTTTCAAGTTTATTTTTAATCGACTTCTTTTAGTTTAAAATTTTATGACATTTTAAGAAAGGAGAAATGTTTTTGAAGTAGAAATGATATTTTACTCAAGAATGGAGTTCAAGTGTTTTATCAAAATTATTTTCCATCTAAGATAATATAGGGTTCTATTTCTATCCCTATTTTTACATTGATTTTATTATGTTATTATGGAATTATTTTTATTATGTCCTTTTATCTTATATGGATTTTGTTATGATGGAATTATGTTTAAGATTCCCATTTTTATTACATGGGTTATGCTATGATGTATGGTTTATGATTTTGTGGAACATATAAGAATGGTTTCATTATGAGATGGGTGGGACATATATCTCCCTCCAATGAATTGGGTAATTATTTATATCTCATGAGATAGACAAGGCTGGAACAGTAGGTTAATCCAGTTCAGTGATACAGGACTGAAACGAGGAGTGAAATCGGTTCATAAATGGACTTTGTCCACTAAGACAGTTTTGGAAATGAGTCTTCACTACTAAGAAATGATTCTCTATGATTATGTGTGTATTACACAAAGTTTCAAGTTATCATTATTTGGATTACATTTCAATACTATGATTCATCCCATGATATGAAATTATGATCTCTTTTGCAGGTTAAGATTTCCAAAATGTTATGTTCTTATGAATATGATGTGATTGATATTTCTTTTATTTAACCCAACTGAGCATTTGAGCTCAAACTATTTTATGTTTTCTTTTTCCCAGGTCAGGAAGAAAGTTATTAAGTAGGATATGCCAAAAGGGACTCAAGATATGATGAAATAAATTGGAGATAATGTAGATTCTCTATGAACCAGTTGTTTATGTTTCCTAGTTTCTAAAGATACCATACATATACAGTCTTACCATGGTTTTGTTATAGGTTATAATAAGTATGCTTCCATTATGAAGTAATAACAATGTATGTAAATTTTTGGTCGTTATAGTTGGTATCAGAGAAAAAGTATTGTCAACCTTTGGAAACTAGGATGTGAAAGCCTTACTAAGAACCCAAAGGATATATCTAAGAATAGGACAATATTAGTGTTTTAGAAATGGCCATGAACAACCTATGATAAGACCGTAAGTGTGAAATTTTATTCTTGATTATATGGTTTTCCTATTAAAATTAGTGTTTCTCACAGTATTCTTCTTGGTTTTAGTTAATGTCTTGAACCAGAAGGAACTGTGTTAATGAGGAATGCAACGGGCAATGCAATGATTTTCCACCTGAGCAACCAAATGTTATAGGAGCTAGAATGAAAAATACTGAAGCCATTCTCACACAACTTTCTCAAGCTATGAATCATGCAGGACTTCCAAACAAGCAAAGGAAGGAGAAACATTCTATTGAATCCATCATGAGGCAGAATCCACCCTCATTCAGTAGGTCTACTGATCCATTAGTGGCTGAACAATGGATTAGTACCAATGAAAAGATATTTTCAGTTCTTCAATGTTCTGAACATGTTAAATTCATCTTAGAGGTATATCTTTTGGAAGGTGAAGCTGATCAATGGTGGAATATTATTAAGAATACGATGCCAAGAGATGAAATAGAGTCCATGGAATGGGATGAGTTCAAGAACATATTTTTCAATATGTACTTCCCTCGTATTCTTTGAACAAATATAGAGAATGAGTTTCTTGAACTGAAGCAAAAGGATAATGAATCTATTGGAACCTATGAAGAAAATTTTACCAGACTTTCAAGGTACGCTTCAAGGATTATTATCTAACCTAAGAGTAAGATATATAGATTCTTTACTGGCTTAAAACCAAGTCTTCGAAGGGTGTTATCCATAAGGGACTTCAATAGATATGGGGAAATTGTTCAATGTGCTCTCAATGTTGAGATGGAGATTGGAGTAACCCATCAGTAATATGCATTTGATAAGAAAAGGAAAATGGAGTTTAAATGAAAATATAAAGAGCACACTGAAAAGAAGATTAGTTTTCCCTTATGCTCAATGTGTGGAAAGAAACATGGAGGGAGTTTTCTTAAAGGGACAAGTAAATGTTTCAAATGTGGAAAAGAAGGTCATTGGGCATTTTAATGTCGTAATGATGGGAAGAACATGTTTAGTGATGCGAACAATGAAAAGGCTACATAGAGTGCACCTTCTACACTTCAATGTTATAAGTGCAGGGAAATGGGGAATTATGCTAATCAATGCCCTAATCCAAGGGTTTTTGATGATGATCGACGTCAAAAAACTCTTAAATATAAAGACAAAGGAAAGTCACATGCAATTTCTATCAGCGATGTGGAGTACGATAACGAAGTGGTGAAAGGTACACTTACCATCCACTCTAAAGTTTCAAATTTTTTATTTGATTTTGGATCCACCCAGTCTTTTATTTCTGAAGAATTTTCTAAGGGTATCTTTGTATTACCTCAATAATTAGATGTTGAGTTAGCTGTGACAACCCCTAATGGCACGACAGTCGCATCAAATGTTTATAATTCTTCTCTGATTGATGTTTGTGGGAAAGTGCTTCCTGCAAATCTTGTGATCCTTCCTATAGTGGAATTTGATGTGATTATTGGCATGGATTGACTTTCGTTATATGGAGATCATATAAATTTCTAAAGAAAGGAAGTCACATTTCATATTCCAGATCAATCTATGATCGTCTATCAATGCAAGGATGAACATAACCTTCTAATGGATATTTCATCCATCTTATGGGTCTTGATTCCACTAAATGAAGGTTATTTATCTCAAATGGTTGGAAAGAAACTCATGATTAAGAATATTCCCATTGTATGGGAGTTTGATGATGTCTTTCCTGATGAATTACTGGGTCTTCCACCAAATCAGGATGTTGAGTTTTCAAAAGAACTTGTACCGGGTGTTTTACCTATTTCAAAGACACCTTATAGAATGGTCCTAATTGAGTTGCAGGAATTGAAGAAGAAACTCCAAGTGAATCTTGATAAGGGATTCATATTCCCTAGTGCATCACCTTTGGGAGAACCTGTTCTGTTTTTTAATAAGAAAGATGGATCTATGAGACTCTACATTGATTATCAAGAACATAACAAGATCACTATGAAGAAAAAATATCCTCTCCCATGCATTGATGATTTATTTGACCTACTATGCGGAGCTCAATAATTCTCCATGATTGATCTTCGTTTAGGGTATCATCAATTAAGGGTCAAAAGGGAGGATATACCAAAGACGGCTTTCTGTACAAGGTATCGAAACTATGAATTTATAGTGATTTCATTTTTTATAACTAATGCCCCTACTATCTTCATGGATCTGATGAATAGAGTCTTTAGAGACTATCTTGATCAGTTTGTGGTAGTCTTTATAGACGATATTCTTGTCTATTCAAAGAGAAAGGAAGAACATGAAGATCACTTGAGAATTGTATTGAAGACACTGATAAAGGAGAATCTTTATGCCAAATTTACCAAGTGTGAATTTTGGCTTCAAAAAGTTTCATTTTTGGGTCACATAACCTCAAAAGAGGGGATTTCTGTGGATCTAGAAAAAACAGAGGTTATCGAAAGATGGTCGAGACCAGAAATAGTAACTGAGATCTGACGTTTTCTTGGTTTGGCTGGATATTATCGAAATTTTGTGAAATATTTTTCACGATTATAAAATCCACTCACCAGGTTGACTCGAAAAGGGGTTAATTTCGCTTGGACATAGGAGTGTGAAGAGAATTTGAAGGAGTTAAAAAAAGGTTATCCAGTGCACCTGTGCTCACACTACCTTGTAGTGGGGAAAGGTTTGTGATCTATAGTGATGCATCCAACAAGGGATTGAGGTGTGTTCTCATGAAAAATGATATAGTGATAGCTTATGCCTCGTGACAGTTGAAAATCAATGAGCAAAATTACCCAAAACATGATTTGAAGTTATCTGTGGTAATCATTGCATTAAAAATATGGAGGCATTATCATTATGGTGAAAGGTGTGATATTTATACTGATCATAAAAGTTTAAAGCATATTTTCACACAAAAGGAGCTGAATATGCGCCAAAGAAGATAGTTGGAGCTGATTAAGGATTACGACTGCTCAATTCATTATCACCCTGGGAAAGTAAACAATGTGGAAGATTCTTTAAGTCAACAAGACCATGCTAGCGTATCCATGATGAGGATCACAAAGGATCTAATATTTATGGATTTACAAAGGATGGATCTTGGAATTATAATGGAAGGGGAAAAATATTATCTTTCTCAAATGAATTTTCAACCATCTATACATGTGATGATTAAAGAGGCACAGAAAGAAGACGTAGTGTTACAAAAGAATGTAAGAAATGTTCCTGAGTTCAACCTTGATTGTGATGGGATAATAAGGTAGAGGAATCATGTTTGTGTTCTTCCCATCCCATAATTAAATATGGAGTTGATGGATGAGGCTCATAGTTCTTCATTCTTTATTCATCCTGGAAGAACGAAGATGTATAGGGACCTGAAAGAGTACTTTTTGCGGGATGGCATGAAAAGAGATGTTTCTGAATATGTCTCTCGATGCTTGGTTTGTCAGCAAGTTAAAGTTGAGAGACAGAAGTCTAAGGGGATGTTACAACCATTTTCCATACCTGAATGGAAGTGGGAAAAACTCACTATGGACATTGTCACTGGACTTCTTAAAAAATCCAAAGGCAATAATGCTATCTGGGTCAGAGTTGATTGTGTTACAATGTCAGCACACCTCATTGCTATTAGAGAGTATTTCACTCTTCATTAGCTTGCTAGGATATATGTAAAGGAAGTGGTAAGATTACATGAAGTACCACTTTCCATTATATCTGATCGGGATCCGGGGTTTACATCAATGTTTTGGCGAAGTCTTCATCATACTCTAGATACTGAGTTGAGTTTCAGCACTGCTTATCATCCTCAGAAAGACGGTCAGTCTGAGAGAACAATTCAAACTCTAGAAGATATGTTAAGAGCTTACTCTGTGGATTTAAAAGGTGGTTGGGATCAACACCTACCATTGGTGGAATTTTCTTATAATAATATCTTTCACTCCAGTATTCAGATGGATCCTTATTAAGCTCTCTATGGAAAGAAATGAAGAACTCCAACTTTCTGGGATGAAGTTGGGGAAAGAAAGATATTAGGACCTGATCTTATTGAAGAGATGGTTGAAAAGGTCTGATCTATTCAACAACACAGAAGAGCATCTCAGAGTCGACAAAAAATTTATTCTAAAAACTGAAGAAAAGACCTAGAGTTTGAAGTGGGTGATAAAGTGTTCTTACGAATATCTTCTTGGAAGAGAGTATTGAGTTTGGAAAAAAGGGAAAGCTGAGACCTAGGTATATCGGTCCTTTCAAAATACAAGATCATGTTGGGAAGGAAGCTTACATATTGGTGCTTCCACTGAATTTCTCTCAAGTTCATGATGTGTTCCATGTATCGCTCCTGAGAAAGTACATACCCGATCATTCACATGTACTCAGCTCAGAAGTTGTACCGCTGGAGCAAGATCTTTCTTATGAAGAATAGCCGATAGAGATTATGGATCATAGTGAAAAAGTCCTACCAAACAAGACCACTCTCTTGGAGAAAGTTTTATGGAGGAAACACCAATTAGAAGAAGCTACATGGTAGCTTGAGGATATGATGAGAAAGAGGTATCTTGATCTGTTTGTTACAAAGTGACGAATTTCGAGGGTGAAATTCATTTTAAGGGGGGTCGAATGTAACACCCGAGATTTTTACTAGAAATATTTTGTTTTTATGTTATATACATCATTAAATTAATCTTTCACTACACACAACACTACCATGCCATTCTTTACACGCAATCGCGACCTTCCTCGATAGCTTGCATTGTACGCAATACCGAGTTTCACTAAACAACGATATGATATTAAAATATTATTAAAACTAGCCGTTATGAATAGTAATACACACTTTTTGAAATTTTATAAATTTTATCTGTCAAAATAGACTTAATTTTTGGATTCTGAATATCGAAATTATCCTAGGGTGAAATTTTGGTATTTTTTTTTAAACTTTCAATTTTTTATGAATAGTGAAAACACTAGGTTACTATTTAAAAACCAAATTTTTATTTAAATAATTATTTATTTTATTTAAATTTATTTTAGGTCAAAATTGATAAATAATTCCTATATAATTTCAACGTGATTCATTGGAGTCATTTTATAATAATTTAAGATATATAAAAATTTTATTGAACTTTTCATCGACTTTTACACACCTCCTAGGATAATTTGAAAATTTATATAAAACATAATTTTACTACTTTTGTGAGTGGAATTTCGAAAATATGAGAGACACGGTTAATATCAAGGAGTAAATTGTGGTTTAATAAGAAAAAAATCATTTTTGGTGAATAGTAACTTTTTACTTTTTTTACCACGGTTAAAAGTTAAATAGGGTAATTAAGGGTAAAAATGATATTATTATTAACCTAAAACATGTAATAATTCTATTGGATAAGTTTAATTCGACCAAAAAAAACCTTAGGAATAAACTATTACCATTTAGGTCCACTTGAATTAGATTAGGACATTTAATATTATTTTATTTAAAGAAGAGTTAAAATAGTTAAAATCAATGTTTAATAACTAAAACATTTTTAATATAGGGATATAAATAAGATAAATTAGACTATAAATATTAATCAGAAAGATAAAAATATTTCCCACATAATGGTATTTTATTTATAATTTTTAGACTTTAAATAATATAATTTATTTATGACACAACGATGATGCAGTAATTACATTATTAAGGAAATATTAACAGAATTGATGTTATTAATACCCAAAGCAATGTAATTTAAGACTTTTTATGAATTACAATAATTTTCTAGGTTCATATGACATGTTAGTATTTATTTAATTAACTTTTTTTGAACTAATCATTCTGTTATGATTTTCACAAAAATCAAGTACGAAATAGTGTCGAAATAGACATAAAATAGTTTTTAAAACAAATATTATATTATTAATTGTTATTTTATTCCTAAAAATCTCAAGTTCGTCCAAATGGCTTAGATAAGGATATATATATTAATAATTAACCACATGGAATTATTTTGGCTTGTTATAGTATGTTTATTAACCATATAGTTGAAGAAACAAAAGACACGGTAAAAGTTAAATTATTTAACATAGAGTTATATCTAAATGATAAGGACAGAATTGTACATAAACTTGTCTAAAACCTATTGGTTGAAAGGATTTTGAACCATCCCTACCTTAGCATCTAAATAAATCAATTTGGAGCAATTAAAAGCTGAATATGACTTTATTATAAAAAAATATTTTAAGTTTTCCTATGTTGCACCTCTCCTCCCTTATAAAAGGGCACCTCCTCCCTCTCCTCCTCACACCACATTGAGCCTTCAAGCTCAGCTAGACCCTGCCAATTTATCTTCTCCACTTCCCTAGAAACATCCTAGAGGTCATGTTCTTCTTTAAAGTCCATATTTAGTGCCATAAGAAGAGGTTAAGAAGAGGTGCTTCAAAGAAGAGGTAATGTCCCTTACTGATTCTTTCCACTTTATTTCTTCTTCTAATTTTTATTATTTAGTTGTTTCACTATTAAGTAAAAACATATGTATCACTCATATATTGAAATGTTATTATAAATATGAAACAACCCTATTTCCCATTCTATCCATCCTACAGAAAATGAAATCACTGTGCGTGCGTATGTATGGAATACCGTCTCCACGTCGTGGTGTAATCTGTTTTCCACCACCACCTTACTTGGATGGTTATAATGTTGTAAAGAATAACTATATAGGATTATTTTAAATTTATATTGATTATTAATTAGTATACATACACTTCAATACAATTCCACGATCATGGGAACAATATCATCACTCATGCGTACGTACGGCCTACCGTCTCCACGATGTGATGCGACTCGATCTACATGATCTTCATTGCATAATGATTATATAAATGAATTTAATGAATAAATATGATATATATTACACTAATACTATTCTATAAATGAGGTATCTATAACCTAAAAAATAACAATAAGAATTTATTCAGCAAAACACACATAAGAACAAAAACCAATAAACACCCAAATAACACGTAACAATGAAATATTACTAATAAGAAGCTAAGAATATGACCATATATGATATCATAACAATGAGTACGATTCTGTAATAAGTCAATAACAATATTTAAATCATTATACAGGAGGTTCGGACACGTACGATGAAAATCGGACCTAAGGTAAAGGAAAATCTTGTAATCTCATTTTTATCTGAGATTGTTTATACTTCAAAATTTACTGGGGAATATTTATCATCCAAATCCATGTTTCCTCAATATGTAATATTATTTATATCCTCCTACAATTTTTAAAATCCAATTTTACCCTTCGGTGAGTTTTTAGTAAAAGATATGAAAGGAATCTTTTGTCATTTTTAGTACGAGGTACTTTTTGACTTTTCTAGCCATAATACGAGAAGAATGTTTTTAAACTTATACGGAATGAATGGATTCATAGAAAATTATTTCCATGAAGCTTCCTTTACAAGTTTTCAAGTTAATTTTTAATCAAATTATTTTAGTATAAAATTGTAATACATGTTAAGAAAGGAAAAAAATTTAAGTAGAAAGGATATTTTCCTCAAGAATGGAGTTCAAGTGTTTTATCAAAATTATTTTCCATCTAAGATAATATATAGTTCTGTTTCTATCCCTATTTTTACATTTATTTGAATATGTTATGATGGAATTATTTTTATGATGTCCTTTTATCTTATATGGATTATGTTATGATGGCATGATGTTTAAGATTCCCATTTTTATTACATAGGTTATGATATGATATATGATTTATGATTTTGTGGCACACATAATAATGCTTTCATTATGAGATGTGTGGGACCTATATATACCTCGAATTAATTGGGTAATGCTTTATATCTCTTGAGATAGATATGGCTGGAATGGCAGGTTAATCTGGTTCAGTGATACAGGACTGAAACGAGGAGTGAACTCAGTTCAGAAATGGACTTTGTCTGCTAAAATAGTCTTGGCAATGAGTCTTTACTACTAAGAAGTGATTCTATATGATTATGTGTGTATGGAGCAAAGTTTCAAGTTATGATTATTGGGATTACATTTCACTACTATGATTTAATACATGTTATGAAATTATGATCTCTTTTGCAGGTTAAGATTTCCTAAATGTTATGTTCTTATGAATATGATGTGATTAATATTTCTTTTTTTCCCTTACTGAGCATTTGAGCTCACCCTTTTATATGTTTTCTTTTCCCCAGGTTGGGAATAAGGTTATTAAGTAGGATATGCCAAAAGGGACTACAGATATGATGATATAAATGGGAGAAAATGTAGATGCTTTATGAACCAGTTGTTTATGTTTCCCAGTTTCTAAAGACACTATACCTATACAGTCCTACCATGGTTTTGTTGTATATTGTAATAAATATGCTTCAATTCTGAATTAATAACAATGTATGTAAAGTTTGGGTCATTATACATGTCTTGTACCAATCTATCATGATATATTAAATTATATCCTCAGGTCCACCTTCAAAATATCAACAGTTAGAAACTAGTTCTAATATAGCGACACACATAATAGAAGACATTTCCCTAAACTATTTTATAACAACTACCCATACTATCCCATCCACAATGAATCATTTAAAAATTCCCCCAACTATATGAATTATAATCATTCCTAAATTTCATAAATTAGTAACATGTATAAAAATTATTTAGTACATAAATCCTCCAAGTAAATATCATCTTCTTAAATAAGGAGAAAAAAATAAAGCTCGTCCTTAAAGATACTAAGATTACACTTGATTGTCACATGGAAACACGTACCAGAAAGCTAACTTTACCCCAATAGACCACCTTAATACACATATTTCATCACACAAACAAAATAGAAATGGATGATAGGTGAACATAAAAGGGTGAATAATAATACATTGTATGGTCATCCCACAGAATGAGCTGACCCTCATATAAATATAGTAACAATGCAGATATTAAAAATCGAATGTCTAAACAAAATTAACATCTCAATTCAATAATGATGACATTATAATGTTGTTTCATCTGATATAGAGATACCAATATCTCACCACAAGCATACTTTCTAAAAAAATTTGGTTGTGTATAATACAAGATACATAATATCACAAAAATGATATTGTAAATAATATGTTTTACAAGAAACATATATAATTTGATGCACTCAGTTCCATTCCTATACCTGGACCTTGGTTACACTCAGAGTGGTAATAGTAATAATATTTTTTCTATCTAAATATATATCATTTCATGACTCCCTTAATGGATATTTGATTTCGTCATCTTTATATGGGAATAGAAATTATTTAATGTAATGTGACTGAATCAGTCTCCATTAATAACACCCAAAGAAAACGTTTTGATCAACCAAAAATCATCACAAATAAAATAAAATATTCGTATATCATATTGTATCCCAAAAATTACTATTTTTATTGGTTAAACTATGAAACGTATCAATGATATCATACTAGAGAAACACCTCTATGACTAGTTTAAATCAATCCCATAGAAGTGGGTGAGAGAAATAAATAAACATCCATATATAACATCATCAATAGTCAATCCATTATGAATTTATATCTTATAGATGGATCACAATGCCTCTCCACATCAGAACATGAAACCCTACCTGAACAATTTCCCGTTAGGATTATAAATTTTCCACATAAAATCAAAGATCCATCAATAATTCAATTCTATAATCATGATTTGTTTACATCACCATCATAAAAGTCTGCACATTAGCACCATTATACCACAACATTAGCATGAGGATCTCCCAACATGATCACATGAAATCTACATAATCACTAAAAAAGAATACATCATAATTATAAAAAGTTTTTAAATGTTACCACTTATTTGTGTCTCAATTATCATATAAAATGTTTATGAAGTAAACATATTAAATTAGACCACTAAATTTAATCCTAATGTTCCAAACATGGATTCATTAGTCCCTAATGATCAAGGTGATCATAAGTTATAATTTCATCCATGGAGTAATGTGTGACATCATACGAATGTCAAAGAGGATGCTTTATAGACCTCCTTACATCATCCATTAAATAAAGCAGATGGTCCCTTTCCTTCCACCACACCATCTTCAAGTCAATGCTACCGTCATCCTTGACATAAAAACTAATTTGGAATACTTTATTACCCATAAATTTATATAATAGAATAATATCAAAAAAATATCCAAAAAATATATCTTATATAACATGAATAAAATAACAATCCCTCTAAAATCAAGGAATATACTATAATTATCATGAAATACTCTATAAGATATATTTCCATTGATAATATAGATCATAAAACACATAGTATTGTTAAATTATTCTAATTTATGAATTCAATTTGATATATAGTAGAATTTGGGATTTGGTATGAGGATAATTTTATCCCAATTTAAATATAATTGATAATACAACTTCTTTATAGAATATATCTTGAACCATATGTTTTATAATTAAAATTCATACATCCATGGGTTAATTTAATTGAATTTTTTATTAATATATGTTATAAGGAATAAATAACATAATAGATAAAATTCACTAATTATAAACATATATAATATAGAACACACAAAAAACTATAAAAATAGGGTTGAAATTACATAACCATTCCTCTTAATGAGTTTTATGCATGTTCCAGTACAATCTCCTATAATCATCTCTTCATTGGTAGCTTCCAACTGTAGATAATGATAAAACAACCAGGTATTGTTTTTCAAAAACATCTATTATATGGTCTTTATAATGTTTATAATATGATTTGTATTCTTAAATTTTTATATGATAGGAAAATTATAACTATTTTGAATCAACACCAAATAGTCAATATAAAAGTAACTCCATGAACTTGTTCAAATGGTGAAGCCTATTTCTCAATATGAAACTCTTTTCAAGATAATCATATAGTTTTACACTGACTAATATTAATATAAATTAATTATTTCTTTTTCAAAACTTATCATAGTTCTCAGATAAACCTTTAATGTATTCCATTAAATGAATAAGGAAAAAAATAATATAATTAAATCAAAATGAAACCGAAACTAAGACTACAATCTAATTATACCTCAAAATGAACATGTCATACAATATAATCTCTACAATTAAAACTTTTTAATTAATAAAAATATTCATATGGTTAATTAACAATATTCTCCCCACATTTTAATACCTTTCTCCCCTAAAAAAATAATTATTCTAAAATTGGAAGAAGTGCATATATTCACCTTATATGGAGAGATTTTGATTTTGAGATAACAACCTGTCCTCCTACTCCCAGGTTCACTCCTTTATGCTTCAATTCCTATATATCATTCACAAATGATTGAATATTTTTACTTTAAGTACATACTCTTGAAGATCTGTTCTCAATATAAATTTCTTTAAGAATTTTTCATCCTCTTCTACATCCATGTGACATTAAAATATCACATGAAAATGATTATTTAAATATTTATCTCAACAATGATAATAAAATATTCTATTCACTCTCTCTAACTAGGGTAGTATTTCTATGTGGTGATTAACCTCACGAAAACCGCTCTACGACATAAAAAGGTACTAAAACCTGATATTTTTTTAACCACTTTCAAAAACATTATATTCTTCTCCATAGTAAGAAAATTTATAAATAGTGATAATTTATATAAAAATATTATTCCATGATTACATGGGTGACATATGGGTTCTATCGACTTTGAATAGTCAATATATTCTCTTGAATCCCCTGAACCTTATCATCCACACTCTAAGTTAATTCTTTCCACAACATGGTGAACTTTAGGAACTTAACCCAACATAATAGAGATCTAATAGGTATCTTATATGATTTTCTAATAGTATCCATGTTGATAGTACATTGATCACTATTTGTTTCAAAATCTACCGAGGGTATGTTATCTAAACCAGAACTGAAAAAATACAAATTGCATACTTTAAACATGTCTTTTAGAATAGTAATCATCTTATTTATCTATATATATATATATCTATAGATGAAAATAAAAATCCATGAACATTAATGTGATAAAATATTTTTTTAACATTAACCATAATCTTAAATTAAGATAGTCATTTCAATTTGAAATGTTTATCATTAAAACACTATATAGCCTCAGAACCTCAACTATCTATAGTATCTCCTTGACATCCATTAAAATTTTATCCATAATTGATAAGAATTGAGAATATTCATTCAATATAAGAACAATGATACATGATATTTCATGACCTCTAGACATACAGGGCAGAAGGGTTACAAAATTCAATAATATATCATTTCACTTTCATTTTGGAATACTAAAATACTACTTAAATCCCATTGGAACTTGATGTTCTTCCTTCATCATATAACAAGTGAGCCATCTCGCTATGAACACAATCACACCGCATTTTATACAGAACCTTCATAACTAGATCTTAAATCATGTTATATCTTCTATACTCTATGATGAAATACTACATGAGAATATATAAAAACTCATTTCTCAAAGATTAGGGAATAAAAAACATTTCTTTAAATAAAATCTCACCCACTCTAATTTCATACCAACTATTTGGTGATTCTCAAAATATAACAAGGGGATACTAAAAATCACAGTAAGGATCTCCAAACTATAAATTAAAAACACATTACACTAAATTGGAATTCACCATCATTTAAATCAAACATGATCGTCCCTCCACCTCTCCATGATCAATATGTATATCTATTAATCTCTAGATCACATTCTACTCATCTCAAGACTTTTATCCTAACTCTAAATATTAATTTTGGATCAACACAATCAATAATTCATTACCCTTACCTAGGGCATATGATATCATACAATCATAGTCATATAAAAACTCCACCAAATATTGTTCTTAATAGTTTTGATATCCCAAATATAATATGTTTCATAATTTTTTTTGTTCATGAAAACTATGAAAACTTTCCCTACAAAAATTATTTTGCTGCAAATTAAAAATTGATAACCATTTTTACTTACTTGAAGTTTTGGGTAGTTTAATTTTTCTAATAACTTCCCAAATGCATTAATCTATATGAGATAACTACTTGAATATAAATTAATATGAAACCATGAACTAATAAATAAGAATCACAATACACCTAATGTGGTTTAAGCCCCTCTAATAATTTTATAATCAATGTATTGGTAAAATTTCCCTTTAAAAACTCAAAAGACTCTTGACACTACTCTGGTCAAGTTAAATATTTCCATTTATTAATTTATATTTAATAATGAGTTTCTTATATAGAGAAATATTCCATAAAACACAGGAAACAACTAGCTAATACTAAGAGAATTTTGACCTTAAAGACACTCTTGAGTGGATCCCAAACCACCACCTTCATTCAGTCATCATTTATTACATCCTAAATCATAACATAACCTAATTATTTGTCCTTTTAAATCAAAAATATTTAAACTTTTATAGCTTTTATAAGACTCTATGTTTTCCAAAAAATCTTCAATGCAACCAATAAATGATTACTGAAACCTCCATCATTTATGAGGTAACCAAGATATCATCGATGAATACCCTAATGAGCCTATAAAAGTATGACCAAATACTCATTTCCCAAAACTCATACACAATTTTTAGTTGTTTATCAGTTTTAAAGAATTAATATGAACTCACACTGACCATACTTATATGAAGAAACTGACTTTTGAATATCACATTCCTAAATTCACAAATGGTGATAACCTAACCTAAGGTAAATCATAGAGAACATTGGATCTCTACTAAGACAATATAAAAATATTAAATATGAAGTAACAAATTTTTATTCATTAATTTTACCTAATTAATCAGAAATAGTTAATAAAAATTCAAAATCTCGTATCATATATCCATTTGAACATAATTATTTCACCCCATAGAGATCCAGACAATTTAATAAATCTGGCCTATATAAAAAACTGTAAATAAACTGTTAACTATTATATCATAGTTGGTGTTATCTTTTAAGGTTTTATAATTATAGTAACTACCCCAAAATGAGATAAATATTAAACTCTACCTCTCATTGATGTGGTAGTTAAATGACCACTTTAGTGAAATGTTTTTGAAAATTCACTCATTATAATTATAATCTCATTACAGTTTTTATCTACAATTAACAATTCCAAAATATCCAACTAAAAATGATCTATCATTCACTAATGAATAATTCTAAGCTGATAATATCTTTCTCCAATAAACACTATCAATTTACCGCTAAAAATAATGTAAATGAACATTAACCTAAGAAAATTAACATATAATCAAACTAATGTAAATCGGAAAATTACAACGATGAAATCATAGGGAGACATCTCTAACTATATGATATTTCACATTAGCATATCACTATCAAAATAAAAAACACATTCCCAAAAATTATTTAAGAAAAATGACTTCAAATGAATGGAATCAATTTCTGTAGTGGCCTTCATATTCCCAACATAGTAAGATCAATATGCCTCATAAGACTCTTGGTAATAAATTAATATAAATATTATCAAGCTATTATACCTATAAATAATGTATAGAATTTGATAATTGTACCTCTGATTATGTTGGATCCAATTTCCTACTCCACCATTACAACCTCTATTAAATGGTTCCATCCTCACCCTACCTAAAAATACACATATCCACCCTGATAATTTCTTTAATAACCCTAGGATCTACCATAAAATTGATGTTATCCTCCTTGATAACCGGTTGGTGAGGAGTTCCAAATCATGTACTTCTTCTAACAAAACCTAAAATCTCCTACCTCTAAAAATTATGACTACCACTAGTCCAACCAATATTTTGTTGTTTCTCAATGTGTTAACTCCATCTTAGTAAAATATTTATCGATGTAATATAAGAATCTATTTTTTATTTAAACAAATTTATAGTACACTCAACATATCCCTTTACTATACCAGAATTCAAATAATGTTTCATTTTGTTCTCTACCATGATCCCCTTGAAAAATGAAAAATACCTTCTCTTAAAATATGTGAATGAATCTGATAAGAATTCATCCATGACTGAGAGAATTTTTTATCCTTCTAGTTCATTAGTCCTAAAAAAATAATTCACTCTATGTTTAAGTTGATCCTTGATCATTCCCACTATTTATGATCCTCTCTACGCTATCCTAATGTCTATCCATCCCCATGAAAAATTAGACATCCACTATTTCACTCTCCATAACCAATGTTAAACTCCCACTTATCTCCATATGTTAGGATATCTGGTCATATGATAGTTTTTCTCCTTAATATTTATGTTCAAGATCATTTCAAGAGAGAATCACAATGATTTAGAGAATAGCATAAGACTTCAATAACAATAAATTTAAAAATCTACAATACAACATAGTGGTTGACTTGGGTTGTCTCCCAATGAGGCTTAGTTCCAAATTCATTGAGATTTTATTTTATTATTATTTTTGTTTTCTTCTTTAATATAATGTTTAATACATATAGAGTGGATTTTTGAG
Organism: Viscum album; assembly: GCA_963277665.1. Taxonomy (NCBI): domain Eukaryota; kingdom Viridiplantae; phylum Streptophyta; class Magnoliopsida; order Santalales; family Viscaceae; genus Viscum; species Viscum album. Next base: position 1,324,018,020 of record OY728138.1, read on the forward strand.
GTGGTGTGTAGAATATAAAAATACAATCCTTGTGAACTACAATAATACATGTTGGTAGAAAGTGGTATAATTTTAGATTTTATAATATGAAATCCTTTATTTCTTAACATTGTTTGAATTAAGTTTGTTCATTGATTAAATAAATATCAATCACTAGTCAACATCCTCTTCTATTGTTTATGAAAACCTATTTTACCATGGAGATCTTCTTTTCATACAAGATTCCACTTCCATAATTTTTATAAGTTAATAGAAAACCACAACTATAGTATGCCATCTAAAAAATCCCAAATATATCATATAATGTTTGTAATGAAGCTTCTATAATACCATAATATGTTGGAGTATCTAATTGAAGGGAGGTAAAATTACATTTCATATAAATAAATAAAGGAGTATACATGGGTAAAGGATTTATGATTATTGAACCAAACTACCAAGATTCTAAAACCATTACTATAAATAAAATGAAGACACATATATGGAGAAATAATATTGGGACACCAATACGTCTAATGGTATTGGGACCCTATGATTTTTATCTACTGCCTTCGAGCTTGGAGATCAAGGTGATGAAATAGAATAAATGTGTAGAAGAATCACGAACACAAAATAATTCAGAATAGAATGGTATTAGAATTACTATAAAATAAAACAATGTACAAGAATTCAAAATCCATATACTATTCATATGATTTGGAATCTCTTCTATAACAGTATTCCACCTCCATTTACAATCAATAAGAAAAAATATTGATTTATTCTATAAAACTTATGATGAATTCCAAGTGTCATGTTTCATTTATAAGCATGAGGGATTTGGTGAGCACAATCCATAATATAATTTATTCCTATATGGGTTCTATGTTGTATGTTTTTAGTGAAATTATTAATTTGGTTGTACTATAGTTAGTATATTTTACTCTTCTCATACATAGATGACATGTAAAATTTTTGTGCGATAAAGGTATGGGCTTGGATCAAGTTTCTTATTCCTTGATAATGTATCATAGAACCTATTAGAGGTAGTAATTGTGTAGCATCATTAAATCGTCAGCATAATCATTATTTGGATTATGAGAATATGTTTCTTGTATAACAGAAATTATATAAAAAAATTGAGTGCATTGAGGTATTAACATAATGTTATGGTGAAGGTTAGAGATCTATTGGCCAGTAGATTTAGTGTCATGGTTTATCTTGAGGATCCATTGGACTGGTGAAATATCCATTGATGTGTCACTCAAAATTCTTAAAGATATATTATAATAATAGATATTTTGTTTCATTGAGTTCATAGTATACATTATTAATTGAAATTACATTAGATCTTGGATAAATAATACATTTGGTATTTAGATAACATTAGTCATGTGACTCAGTTCATGTTAGATGGTGAGAGTCTATTGGAGTGGTGATATTTTATATGATATTTCCCAAGATTGTGTTGAATGGTGGAAATTATTTGGATTAGTTGACACATAATTTTTAGGATATTGGTGTACTATAAGATATATGCGTGGGGTATCATTGACAAGCTTATGCCTTGTCAAGGGCTTCTCGAAGGTTATATTGGCATAGAATCTCCAACTCAAGATTTATCATGGAATTACACTAGTTGAAGGATATAGGCCTGTAGGATGAAATAATATACATTATCTTGTCATAGTATTTATAATTTATTAGTATAACTCATAATATCCATTTTTCATATTTTATCTCATTGTAGTTTGTTTCATTTTTATTTACCGTTAATTCATCCAACAACTAAAATTGTTATACAAGAATTGTGCAATAAATTACAACAAAAAAACAAATTTTGGAACAATGTATATGATTTTAGGCCATATATTAATTAATCTAAAAAATGTATTAATATATTTTAAATGTTATATTTACACAATTATTTTGAAAATGATAGAGATATAATCAATCAATTGTAGAATAAAAATATTAAATTTTGGTTGAATCACTACAACACACTTATCCTTTTACTCTCCTGGGAATCATCTACACCACAACTAAGTCTAATTATTAAAATAAATAGTGTTCATGAATTTTCATCATTTTGGATATTTCACTGGGACCCTTATATAATTTATTCCTCTTTCTATTATTTATCATTCTATTCATTTTTATATCTTGTTATACTAATGAGTATTCCAGACCAATGTTTCGATAAATGATTTCCAAACACTAAAATAAAATTATATTTGAAATTCCTTTCACATTATTTAAATAATGTGATATTTTATTAGTCCCATTAAATATATCATTCCATTTCAAATATTACAATATAAGAGTAATGATATAAAGGTATTTTAAATGTGTTGTTATAGAGATAAATTTGGCTGTACATTGTTTAAAAACATAAGTTTATAATAAGAAGATAAAATCTAAAATAAAAATACAAGATATACTAGTTTTATCTCACAAACGTTGTTCTTATATCTTTCCAAAGATGTCACCATTTTAGTGACTCTTTTATTGTGTGTTAGTACATACACCAGTCATGGATTAAAAATTGAATTATTTTCAAAGTCCCTTTCACTTATTTTCATTAGTTTGTATTTAGAGACTTGGGTTAATAAATTATTTCATCATTTAGTGTGAATCTACTACACATGGAAAAATTTTCAAATTGAAATTCTTCCTAGCAATGTGTTTCTTTCAAATATTCCATGAAATTTTATTTTCACATATACACCTAGATTTCAATATTTTCATGAATTTTACAAAATATATAGGTGGGGTATGATTTATTTTTTAACATATCTCTTATAAAGGAAATTCAGGGACTCTAATCCTTAAAAGTATAAAATATTTCAATATGTACAATAATTGTTTTGAAAGGTATTTTGAGAAAAAAATATATTTATCATTTTAAAATGTCTTATATTATATGAGTTTTGGAGAATAAATTGAAGTAAGGTGTATATTGTAATAATTTTCAATTATTCCCTCAAGAAGAATTTATTTGAAAATAAGATGTCAAGATTAGTAAAAAATCTCTTCTGTTTGTGATTAATTATTAGACAGTCCTCAAAAACATATGATTCACATTCGACCAAAATTAAATTCTTTCTAAATTTAATAATTTTGAAATTAAATCATATAACCTATCACATGAAAGTTACAATAATAATTTAATTTACTTTCACTACATATTTATGTTTAAACAAAGAATGAGTGATCAGTTCTGTTAAATTCTATAATAAAAAAGGAATAAAATTAAAAAGAAGACCAAGATTAATAGTAGGAAACACCCCAAAACATTTATTATAAACATTATTATTTTAATTTAAATCATGTTTTATATTTATAGTAGTTTATGATGGATAGAATATAAGAGATACAAAAAGAGATAAAACATAATTTATTATTAACATAAACTTTTTCCAATTGTCTTCATTATATCTTATACTACTACCTTCTCTAGAATACTATAGAATAAAATAAATTAAAAAATAAAAAATTTATTAAAAGAAATAAAATAAAAAGTATGGGATAAGTGTAACACCCATGACTTTTATGTTATATAAATCATCAAAGGAATCTTTTTCTACACAACACTTTCTTGGCTTGCTTTACACGAAATCACGACCTTCCTCGATAGCTTGCGTCGTACGCAATATCGAGTTTCACTAAACAACGATATGCTATTAAAATATTATTAAAACAAGCCGTTATGAATTGTAATAACCACTTTTTGAAATTTTATAAATTTTATTTTTCAAAATGGACTTCATTTTTCGATTTGGAATATCGAAATTATCCTAGGGTGAAATTTTCTGTATTTTTCTGAAAACTTTAAATTTTTGATGAATAGTGAAACCACTAAGTGGTAGTTAAAAAACTGAATTTTTCATAAATCATAATTTTACCGCTTCTGTGAGTGGAATTTCAAAAATCCGAGAGACACAGTTGATGTCAGTATGTAAAATTTGGTTCAATGAGATGAAAATAATTTTTTGGTGAATAGTAACTTTTTACTTTTCTTACCACGGTTGAAAGTAAATAGGGTAATTAAGGGTAAAAATGATATTATTATTACCCTAACACATGTCCTAATTCTATTGGACAAGTGTAATTAGACCAAAAACAATCTTAGGAATAAAATATGACCATTTAGGCCCACTTGGATTAGATTAGGAATTTATTATTAATTTATTTAAAGAAGGGTTAAAATAGTTAAAATCAAAGATTAATAACTAAATAATTTTTAATATGGGGTTATACATAAGATAAATCTGACTATAAATATTCATTAGAAATCTAAAATGATTTCCTATATAATAGAATTTTATTTGTAATTTTTAGACATTAAATAATTTAATTTATTTATGACACAAAGATGATGCAGTAATTAACTTATTAATGAAATATTTACATAATTGATGTTATAAACACCAAAATAAATGTACATTGACTCTTTTAATGAATTAAACTAATTTTATAGGATAATATTACATGTTAGTGTTGATTTAATTAAATTTTTTAGAAATAATAATTCTGTTATGATTTTCACAAAAATCAATTACTAAATAATGTCAAAATTGACATAAAATAGTTTTTAAAACAAATATTATATTAGTAATTGTTATTTTATTCTTAAAAATCTAAGGTTTGGCCAAAGGACTTAGATAAGGTTATATATTTTAATAATAAACAACTTGGGGTTCGTTTGGCTGCTTATAGTAAGTTTATTAACCTTATAGTATAATAACACAAGAAGACACGGTAAAAGTAAAATTATTTAACTTAATGAAAAATCTAAATGATAAGGATAAAATTGGAACTCAAACTTTTCTAAATTCTAATGGATGATAGGCTTTCGACCCATCCCCACCTTAGCTTCGAAATAAATCAATTTGGAGCTATTTAAAACTGAACTTGACTTTATAATAAAATAATATTTTTAGTTATTCCAAAGGTGCCCCTCTCCTCCCTTATAAAAGGGAACCTCCTCCCCCTCTTCCTCACACCACTTTGAGCCTTCAAGCTCGGCCAAAACCTGCCAATTCCTCCTATCCACTTCCCTAGAGACATCCTAGAGGTCCTGGTCTACTTTAAAGACCAATTGTAGTGCCCTAAAAGAAGGTCTGAAAGAAGCACTTCAGAGAAGAGGTAATGTCCGCTACCGATTCTTTCATCTTTATTTCTTCTTACACTTCTACTTATTTAGTTGTTTAATTATGAATTAATAACATCAATGTCACTCATATACTTATATGTTATTATATGTATGAAACAACCCTATTTCACCATCTATCCATCATACGGAAAAAGAAATCACCGCGCGTGCGTACGTACGGAATACCGTCTCCACGCCGTGGTGTAATCTATTTTCCACCACCACCTTACTTGGATGGGTATAATGGTGTAAATAATGACTATATATGAATATTATAAAGTAATACTAATTCTGAAATAGTATACATACACTCAAATACAATTCCACGATCATAGGAACGATATCATCACTCGTGCATACGTACGGAATACCGTCTCCACGATATGATGTGACTCGTTCTACATGATCTTCATTTCATAATGATTATATAAATTAATTGAATGAATTAATATGATATATATTAAACTAATACCATTCTGGAAATGAGGTATCTATAACCTAAAGAAAATAATAATAATTTATTCTACAAAACACGCATAAGAACAAAACGTTATAAACACCCGAATAACATGTAGCAATGAAATATTACTACCAAGAAACTAAGAATATGATCATATATGATATCATAACAATAATTATGATTCTGTACTAAGTAAATAACATTATTTAAATCATTATACAGAAGGTTCAGACACTTACGAGGAAAATCGGACCTAAGGTAAGGGAAATATCACAATCTCATTTTTATTCGAGATTGTATATAATTTAGTATTTAATGGGGTGTATTTTATCATCCACATCCATGTTTCCTCAATATGTAATATTATTTCCATCCACATACAAATTTTTAAATCCAATTTTACCCTTTGTTGAGTTTTTAGTAAACGATATGAAAAGAATCTTTTGTCATTTTTCGTACGAGGTACTTTTTGACTTTTCCGAAAAAAGTAAGAGAATAATGTTTTTTTAACATATACGGCATGAATGGATTTTTAAAACATTATTTTCAAGAATCATCCTTTACAAGTTTTCAAGTCTATTTTTAATCAACTTCCTTTATTTTAGAATTCTATGACATGTTAAGAAAGGAAAAGTGTTTTTGAAGTAGAGAGGATATTTTCCTCAAGAATGGAGTTCAAGTGTTTTATCAATATTATTTTCCATCTAAGATAACAAAGGGTTATGTTTCTATCCCTATTATTACATTGATTTGATTATGTTGTGATGGAATTATTTTTATGAATTTCTTTATCTTATATAAATTGTTTTATGATGTCACGATGTTTATGATTCCCATTTTTTATTACATGGGTTATGCTATGATGTATGGTTTATAATTTTGTGGCACATATAAGAATGGTATCATTATGAGATGGGTGGGACCTATATCTCCCTCCAATGCATTGGGTAAAGATTTTATATCTCATGAGATAGACATGGCTGGAACGGTAGGTTACACCGGTTCAGTGAAACAGGACTGAAACGAGGGTGACTCAGTTCAGAAATGGACTTTGTCCACTAAGATAGTCTTGGCAATGAGTCTTGACTAATAAGATATGATTCTCTAAGATTATGTGTGTATCCCACAAAGATTAATGTTTTATGTTATGATTATTGGGATTACATTTCACTACTATGATTTATCCCATGTTATGAAATTATGATCTCTTTTTCAGGTTAAGATTTTCAAAAGTTATGTGCTTATGTATATGATGTGATGGATATTTCTTTTGTTTACCCTCACTGAGAATTTGAGCTCACCCTTTTGTATGTTTTATTTCCCCAGGTCAGGAAGAAGGTTATTAAGTAGAATATGCCAAAAAGTGACTCTAGATATGATGAAATAAATGGGAGGCAAAGTAGATGCTTTATGAACCAGTTGTTTATGATTTCCAATTTCTAAAGACACTATACCTATACGGTCCTTTCATGGTTTTGTTATATGTTGTAATAAGTGTGCTTCAATTCTGAAGTAATAATAATGTATGTAATGTATGGGTCGTTATAGTTGGTATCAGAGGAAAGGTATAGTCAACCTTTGGAAACTAGGATGTGAAAGCCTTAGTAAGAACCCTAGGGATAAGTATAAGCATAGAACACAATATAAGTGTTTTAGAAATGGCCATGAATAACCTAGTATAAGACCTTAAGTGTGAAATTTTATTCTTAATTATGTGGTTTTCCTATTATAATTAGTGTTGCTCACACTATTCTTATTGGTTTTAGTCAATGGCGGGAACCCGAAGGAACCGTGTTAATGCGGAATGCGATAGTAAATGCAATGATTGTCCCCCTGTGCAACCAAACGTTATGGGAGATGGAATGCAAAATCTTTTATCCATGCTCACACAACTTTCTCAAGCTATGAATCATGCAGGACTTCCAATCGAGCAAAGGAAGGAGCAACATTCTGTTGATTCCTTCATGGGACAGAGTCCACCTTCATTCAGCGGGTCTACTAATCCATTAGTTGCTGAACAGTGGATTAGTACTACTGAAAAAATATTTTCCGTTCTTCAATGTTCTGAGCATGATAAAGTCATCTTAGCAATGTATCGTTTAGAAGGTGATGCTTATCAATGGTAGAATCTTATTAAGAATACGAGGCGAAGGGATGAAATTGAGTCCATAGAATGGGACGATTTCACAAACTTATTTTTCAATAAGTACTTCCCTCGTATTCTCCGAACAATGATGGAGAAAGAGTTTCTTGAACTAAAGCAAAAGTATGATGAATCTATTGGTACCTATGAAGAAAATTTTACAAGAATTGCAAGGTATGCTTCTGGTATTATTATCCAACCTGAGAGTAAGATCTATGGATTCTTTAGTGGCTTAAAACCAAGTCTTCGAAGGGCCTTAGCCATAAGGGACTTCAATAGAGACGAGGAAATCGTTCGATGTGCTCTCAAAGTTGAGATGGATATTGGAGTAACCCATCAGTCATATGGGTTTGATAAGAAGAGGAAAATGGAATTCAAAGGGAAATCTAAAGATCACACTGAAAAGAAGATGAGATTTCCCTTATGCTCAAAGTTTGGAAAGAAACATGGAGGGAGTTGTCTTAAAGGGACAAGTAAATGTTTCAAATGTGGAAAGGAAGGTCATCGGGCATTTGAATGCCACGATGATGGGAATAAGATGTCTAATGATGCAAAAAAAGGAAGGGATACACAGAATGAACCTTCTACACTTCAATGTTTCAAGTGAAAGGAGATGGGACATTATGCCAATAAATTCCTTAATCCAAGGGTTAATGATGATGGTCGACGTCAACAAACTCTTAAGGCTAAAGACAAAGGAAAGTCACATGCAATTTCTATCAGCGATGTGGAGTACGATAACGATGTGGTGAAAGGTACACTTACCATCCACTCTAAAGTAGCAAATGTTTTATTTGATTCTAGATCCACCCACTCCTTTATTTCTGAAAAATTTTCTAAGAATATCACCGTATTACCTCAACAGTTAGATGTTGAGTTAGCTGTGACAACACCTAATGTCACAATAGTCGCATTAAAAGTTTATAATTCTTCCCTGATCGAAGTTTGTGGGAAAGTGCTTCCTGTAAATCTTGTGATCCTTCCTATAGTGGAATTTGATGTGATTCATGGCATGGATTGGCTTTCTTTATATGGATCTCATATCAATTTCCAAAGAAGGGAAGTCACATTTCATATTCTAGATCAATCTATGATCGTCTATCGATGCAAGGATGAACATAACCTTCCAGTGGAAATTTCTTCCATCTTATGGGTCTTGATTCCACTAAATGAAGGTTATTTATCTCAAATGGTTGGTGAGAAACTCATGATTAATAATATTCCCATTGTAAGGGAGTTTGATGATGTCTTTCCGGAGTAATTACTGGGTCTTCCACCATATCGTGAAGTTGAGATCTCAATAGAACTCGTACCGGGTGCTTTTCCTATTTCAAATACACCTTATAGAATGGCCCTAATTGAGTTGCAGGAATTAAAGAAACAACTCCAAGAGAATATTGATAAGGGATTCATACGCCCTAGTGTGTCACCTTGGGAAGCACCTGTTCTATTTGTTAAGAAGAAATATGGATCAATGAGACTCTGCATTGATTATCGAGGACTTAACAAGATCACTATCAAGAACAAATATCCTCTCCCGCGCATTGATGACCTATTTGACCAACTACACGGAGCTCAATACTTTTCCAAGATTTATCTTCGTTCAGGGTATCATCAATTAAGGGTCAAAAGGGAGGATATACCAAAGACGGCTTTCCGTACAAGGTATGGACACTATGAATTTATAGTGATGCCATTTGGTCTTACTAATGCCCCTGCTATCTTCATGGATCTGATGAATAGAGTCTTTAGAAACTATCTTGATCAATTTTTGGTAGTCTTTATAGACGATATTCTTGTCTATTCAAAGAGAAAGTAAGAACATGAAGATCACTTGAGAATTATATTGAAGACCCTGAGAAAGGAGAATCTTTATGCCAAATTTTCCAAGTGTGAATTTTGGCTTCAAAAAGTTGCATTTTTGGGTCACATAATCTCAAAAGAGGGGATATCTGTGGATCTAGAAAAAACAGAGGTTATCGAAAGATGGTCGAGACCAACAATAGTGACTGAGATCTGAAATTTTCTTGGTTTGTCTGGATATTATCGATGTTTTTTGAAATATTTTTCACGATTATCTAATCCACTCACCAAGTTGACTCGGAAAGGAGTTAAGTTTGTTTGGATGGAGGAATGTGAAGAGAATTTCAAGGAGTTGAAAAGAAGGTTATCTAGTGCACCTATGCTCACACTGCCTTGTAGTGGAGAAAGGTTTGTGATCAATAGTGATGCATCCAAGAAGGGGCTGGGGTGTGTTCTTATGCAAAATGATATGGTGATAGCTTATGCCTCACGACAGTTGAAAATACATGAGCAAAATTACCCAACTTATGATTTGGAGTTAGCTGCTGTAATCTTTGCATTAAAGATTTGGATTCATTACCTTTATGGAGAAAGGTGTGATATTTATACTGATCATAAAATTTTAAAGTATATTTTCACACAAAAGGAACTGAATATGCGCCAAAGAAGATGGTTGGAGATTATTAAGGATTACGACTGCTCAATTCATTACCACCCTGGGAAAGCAAACAAGGTGGAAGATGCATTAAGTCGACAAGGCCATGCTAGTTTATCCATTATGAGGATCACAAAAGATCCAATATTTATGGATTTACAAAGGATAGATCTTGGAATTATAATGAAAGGGGAAAAATCGTATCTTTCTCAAATGAATGTTCAACCATCTATACATGTGAAGATTAAAGAGGCATAGAAAGAAGACGTCGAGTTACAAAAGAAGGTGAGAAATGTTCCTGAATTCAATCTTGATTGTGATGGGATAATAATGTTCAGGAATCGGGTTTGTGTTCCTCCCATCCCCGAATTAAAGAAGGAGCTGCTGGATGAGGCTCATAGTTCTTCATTCTCTATTCATCCTGGAAGCACGAAGATGTATAGGGACATGAAAGAGTACTTCTGGTGGGATGGCATGAAAAGAGATGTTGCTGAATATGTCTCTTGATGCTTGGTTTGTCAACAAGATAAAGCTGAGAGACAGAAGTCTAACGGGATGTTACAACCATTACCCATACCCGAATGGAAATTGGAAAAAATCACTATGGACTTTGTCACAGGACATCCTAAAACATCAAAAGGCAATAATGCTATCTGGGTCATAGTTGATCGTCTTACAAAGTCTGCACACTTCATTGCTATTAGAGAGGATTTCTCTCTGGATCAGCTTGCCAGGATATATGTAAAGGAAGTGGTAAGATTGCTTGGAGTACCACTTTCTATTATATCTGATCGGGATCCGAGGTTTACCTCAAAGTTCTGACGAAGTCTTCAGCATACTCTGGATACAGAGTTGAGTTTCAGCACTGCTTATCATCCTCAGATAGACGGTCAGTCTGAGAGAACAATTCAAACCCTAGAAGATATGTTGAGAGCTTGCTCTATGGATTTCAAAGGTGGTTGGGATCAACACCTACCTTTGGTGGAATTTTCTTATAATAATAGCTTTCACTCTAGTATTCAGATGGCTCCTTATGAAGCTCTCTATGGAATGAAATGAAGGACTTCAACTTGCTGGGATGAAGTTGGGGAAAGAAAGCTATTAGGACCCAATCTCGTTGATGAAATGGCAGAAAAGGTCAGATCTATTCAACAACACATAAGAGCAGCACAGAGTCGACAGAAAATTTATGCCGACAACCGAAGAAAAGACCTAGAGTTTGAAGTGGGTGATAAAGTGTTCTTACAAATATCTGCCTGGAAGAGAGTCATGAGATTTGGATAGAAGGGGAAGTTGAGCCCTAGATATATCGGTCCTTTCGAAATACTGGATCGTGTTGGGAAGGTAGCATACCGATTGGTGCTTCCACCGAATCTCTCTCAAGTTCACAATGTGTTCCATGTATCTCTCCTGAGAAAGTACATAGTTGATCCTTCACATGTATTTAGATCAGAAGTTGTACCTCTGGGGCAAGATCTTTCTTATGAAGAACAGCCAATAGAGGTTCTGGATCGTAGCGAAATAGTCCAACGAAACAAGACCACTCGATTGGTGAAAGTTTTATGGAGGAACCACCAATTAGAAGAAGCTACATGAGAGCTTGAGTATATGATGAGGGAGAGGTATCCTCATCTGTTTGTTACAAAGTGACGAATTTCGAGGGTGAAATTCATTTTAAGGGGGGTAGAATGTAACACCCGAGACATTTATGTTATATAAATCATAAAAGGAATCTTTTTCTACACAACACTTGTTTGGCATGCTTTACATGAAATCGTGACCTTCCTCGATAGCTTGCGTCGTACGCAATACCGAGTTTCACTAAACAATGATATGCTATTAAAATGTCGTTAAAACTAGCCGTTATGAATAGTAATAACCACTTTTTGAATTTTTATAAATTTTATTTTTCAAAATGGACTTCATTTTTGGATTCGTAATATCGAAATTATCCTAGGGTGAAATTTTGGTACTTTTCTGAAAACATTCAATTTTTGATGAATAGTGAAACCACTAAGTGGTAGTTAAAAAACTGAATTTTTAATAAAACATAATTTTACCGCTTCTGTGAGTGGAATTTCAAAAATCCATGAGACACGGTTGATGTCAGTAAGTAAAATGTGGTTCAATGAGATGAATTTTTTTTTGGTGAATAGTAACTATTACTTTTTTTACCACGGTTAAAAGTAAATAGGGTAATTAAGGATAAAAATTATATTATTATTACCCTAACACATTTCCTAATTATATTGGAAAAGTGTAATTCGAACAAAAACAAACTTAGGAATAAAATATGACCATTTAGGCCCACTTGGATAAGATTATGGCATTTATTATTAATTTATTTAAAGAAGGGTTAAAATAGTTAAAATCAAAGTTTAATAACTAAATCTTTTTTAATATGGGGTTATACATAAGATAAATTCGACTATAAATATTAATTAGAAATCTAAAAATATTTCCTACATAATGGAATTTTATTTTTAATTTTTAGATATTAAATAATTTAATTTATTTATGATACAGAGATGATGCAGTAATTAACTTATTAATGAAATATTGACATAATTGATGTTATAAACACCAAAATAAATGTAATTTGACACTTTTTATGAATTCATCTACTTTTCTAGGATAATATGACATGTTATTGTTGATTTAATTAACTTTTTTTGAACTAATCATTCTGTTATGATTTTCACAAAAATCAATTACTAAATAGTGTCAAAATTGACATAAAATAGTTTTTAAAAAAATATTATATTAGTAATTGTTATTTTCTTCCTAAAAATATATGGTTCGGAAAAATGACTTAGATAAGGTTATATATATTAATAATAAACTGCTTGGGGTTCGTTTGGCTGCTTATAGTAAGTTTATTAACCTTATAGTATAAGAACACAAGAAGACACGGTAAAAGTAAAATTATTTAACTTAATGTTAAATCTAAATGATAAGGTTAAAATAGAAACCTAAACCTATCTAAATTCTATTGGATGAGAGGATTTAGACCCATCCCCAACTTAACTTTGAAATAAATCAATTTGAAGATATTTAAAACCGAACTTGACTTTATAATAAAATAATATTTTTAGTTATTCCAAAGGTGCCCCTCTCCTCCCTTAAAAAATGGCACCTCCTCCCCCTCTTCCTCACACGACTTTGAGCCTTCAAGCTCGGCCAACCCCTGCCAAATACCTCTCTCCACTTCCCTAGAGACATACTAGAGGTCCTGGTCTTCTTCAATGACCAATTTTAGTGCTCTAAAAGAAGGTCTCAAAGAAGCACTTCAAAGAAGAGGTAATGTCTGTTACCGATTCTTTCATCATTATTTCTTCATCCACTTCTTCTTATTTAGTTGTTTCATTATGAAGTAATAACATTAGTGTCAATAATATACTGATATGTTATTATAAGTATGAAACTACCCTATTTCACCATCTATCCATCCTACGGAAAAAGAAATCACTGCGCGTGCGTACGTATGGAATACCGTCTCCACGCCGTGGTGTAATCTATTTTCCACCACCACCTTACTTGGATGGGTATAATGGTGTTAATAATGACTATGTATGACTATTATAATGTAATACGGATTCTGAAATAGTATACATACACTCCAATACAATTCCACGATCCTAAGAATGATATCATCACTCGTGCGTACGTACGGAATACCGTCTCCACGATGTGATGCGACTCGTTCTACATGATCTTCATTTCATAATGATTATATAAATGAATTGAATGAATTAATATGATATATATTAAAGTAATACGATTATGGAAATGAGTTATCTATAACCTAAAGAGAAGAATAAGAATTTATTCGACAAAACACGCATAAGAACAAAAAGTTATAAACACCTGAAAAACAAGTAGCAATGAAATATTACTACCAAGAAACTATGAATATGACCATATATGATATCATAACAATAATTATGATTCTGTAATAAGTCAATAACATTATTTAAATCATTATAAAGGAGTTTATGACACTTACGAGGCAAATCGTACCGAAGGTAAGGGAAATATCACAATCTCATTTTTATCCGAGATTGTATATACTTTAGTATTTACTGGGGTGTATTTTATCATCCAAATCCATGTTTCCTCAATATTTAATATTATTTCCATCCACGTACAATTTTTTAAATCCAATTTTACCCGTCCGTGAGTTTTTAGTAAAAGATATGAAAGGAATCTTTTGTCATTTTTCATACGAGGTACTTTTTGACTTTTTCGACAAAAGTACGAGAAGAATGTTTTTTTAACATATACGGCATGAATGGATTTTTAAAACATTATTTCCAATAATTTTCCTTTACATGTTTTCAAGTCTATTTTTAATCAAATTCCTTTATTTTAGAATTTTATGACATGACAAGAAAGGAAAAGTGTTTTTGAAGTAGAAAGGATATTTTCCTCATGAATGAAGTTCATGTGTTTTATCAAGATTATTTTCCATCTAAGATAATAAAGGGTTCTGTTTCTATCCCTATTATTACATTGATTTGATTATGTTGTGATGGAATTATTTTTATGAATTCCTTAATCTTATATAAACTTTTGTATGATGTCACGATGTTTAAGATTCCAATTTTTTTTACATGGCTAATGCTATGATGTATGGTTTATGATTTTGTGGCACACATAATAATGGTATCATTATGAGATGGGTGGAACATATATCTCCCTCCAATGCATTGGGTAAATATTTTATATCTCATGAGATAGACTTGGCTGGAATGGTAGGTTTTACCAGTTTAGTGAAACAGGACTGAAACGAGGGTGACTCGGTTCAGAAATAGACTTTTTCCACTAAGATAGTCTTGGCAATGAGTCTTGACTAATAAGATATGATTCTCTAAGATTATGTGTGTATGCCACAAAGATTCATGTTTTATGTTATGATTATTGGGATTACATTTCACTACTATGATTTATCCCATGTTACGAGATTATAATCTCTTTTCCAGGTTAATATTTTCATAAGTTATGTGCTTATGTATATGATGTGGTGGATATTTCTTTTGTTTACCCTCACTGAGCATTTGAGCTCACCCTTTTGTAAGTTTTATTTCCCCAGGTCAGGAAGAAGGTTATTAAGTAGAATATGCCAAAAAGGGACTCTAGATATGATGAAATAAATGGGAGGCAAAGTAGATGCTTTAGGAACCAGTTGTTTATGCTTTCCAATTTCTAAAGACACTATACCTATACGGTCCTTTCATGGTTTTGTTATATGTTGTAATAAGTGTGCTTCAATTTTTAAGTAATAACAATGTATGTAAAGTATGGGTCGTTATAATAAGAGGCTTGGATCATCCACCTAAAAGGTGATGTGTTTTGACATCTTACATTCAGATACTTTTAGAATCTTATCCATGTCATAAAGTGGGATGAGGATTGTGTGGTAGGAACCCCCAAATTATATTTTTTATATTTTTTATCCATATTAAATATATGAAGCATCTCTCTACGATATATTACTATTTTTTCAACCAATATATAATATAAAATAACTTTTATTTGGGAGTGGGATATGGTACAAGTTCTCTACTTATGCCACCTCTATTGAACAATAATCTTTCACATACAAGGCATGCTTCATGGATACTATATAAAAATATTCATTAGTAGGATATATAGTTAATAAATCCAAATTAATATAATTAATATAATGTGAGTTTGAATTTTCTTCTCCCCCATTATTGTGGGCATCATGTGGATCTACTTCCTTATGCAAAGTAGTTAGGTATTCCCCTCTAATAAAACCCTTTAATAAATGTTCATTGTGTTTTAGGAGATTTTTATGCTCTTATATGAGTGATTGTTTCTTTTCGTCATCAATATATAGGTTAATATAGTGGTTGGATTAATCCATAGATTAGAAACATTATAATTTATTTTTCAATTTACTTTTAACGAAATCAAATAAAAATGGGTTCATGAACATATAATATTCTAGAATTAGATTATTTATCAACTATTATTATTTTCATAGTTCCTAATAATGGATTTTGGTACAATTATGTTGGAAATAGGGGTGAATTTCCTTTTAAAAATTAAAACAAATACAGTTACAATATTATTTGATAAATAAAACATAATAGTGAGCACAACTTAAATTAAAAGGGAAATGAAATATTATAAAAGATTTCAACTAATAATATATTTTAATGCATCAATATCCTAGAAAATGGATTGAGGGTAATATTTCCCATTTTATTTAATAGTATACATTATACTCAATTTCAAATAAAAATACATACTTTTAAATGGAGAAATCAAGAAACCCAAACACACTTCCTCTTAGATGGAGAAAAAAGAAACAAAAAAACTCTCAATTTATTTGTTGTTATATCCCAAGAATAAAATGGGGTTGGATAGTTTTGTTAATAAAAATCCATTAAAAACACTATCAATTAACATATTCCAATTGGAATATAATATAATATAAATAGAGTTAAGTAATGAGGGAGAAGATTTATAAAATAAGGAAAGTATAAATGGATCTCAAGTGAAGGAACAACAGTAATTGATAGGTAAAAAACTATTATATAATCGTTTTGGGGGATTATTTATATCCTCTATAGGTCTAATGGTAGTTTTGGAGGTGTTGGGAGTCTTAAATAGTCATTTTGAGGTGATAGAGGCTAGAGAGGGCAAGTTATAACGATTATTTTTACTTTTTTAGAAATATTTAACCATCCAGTGGTTATGATCCACCTGCTAGGCAGTGGACCAAATTTCCTTCATTAACTAGATGGTGAAGTAGGGTATTGACAAGATTCCACAACCTTTTCCACTAATGGGACAATAAATCTACACCTGATAGAATGTGTGCTTAGTAGTGTTCAGTTGATTCTTTTTTCCCACTAATTGGGTGATGGAATTAATCTAGATAGTCGGTGTGTCTTCCTAGTGAGGGAATTCAAAATATCCCTCCAAAATCATCCTGAACTCATCGATTAATCGGTTTCCTTCCTAACATGATATCCAATAAATATAACTAAAATATAGTCAAATGAAATGGTTAGAACAATAAATAGTATTAATGATCATTAAAACATCTAAGAGCGTGAGAGGTACCACCATATCCCCCATTTTGATGATTATAAATAGTTTAAATAAAAGGTAAATGTGAAATTTAAACAAAAAATAAAATATTCATTTTAAATAAATTTTTCCAATGTAGATTCTAAATAAATTTCAATATTTTATAATAAATTTAAAACACAATCTAAAATTATTTATGATACCAAAAATAATACAAAATCAATTTTGAAGGGAATTTATTGTAATTTAAATAAAATAATATATATTAAAACAAATTTATGATTAAAGTAATTTCATTTTTTAAATTATTTAAATAATTATTTGTCTTATAAATCCCACTAGAAAAAGTATAAATCAAATAAAATCTTTTTAAAGGATTAAAAGGTGTTAAACTATTCTCCCCTTGTGATTATCAAAAACTCCTAAAAAGGTTATATAGAAAAAGTATAAATCATACATAAAAGAGATAAATGCATAAATGTTAATCAAAAGGATACTATGAGAGTAATTATTTAATATATTTTAATTGTTCATAATGAAATTTAAAAGATATTTATTAATATATTTAAAAATAATACTCAAAAAAACATTAGAAAACAAAATATTTTAGCATTATACCATTTAATATTATAATAAACAAATAAAAAGGTTAAATAAATTATATATATGTAATAAAATTTTATCTATGGATAATATATAACTTATCCACATATATCCAAGAAAGAATATAATAATTTCAATATCTAATCATAATGATAATAATAAAAATATATTCCACGATGTGTGGATGGGGACGAAGACCACTCTAGGAGACATGAAGATGGATATATTGAGAAAGGGTTCATCCTAGGCTTATATCTCCACATCATCTAGAGGATAATTTTGAAGAGGAAAAAAAGAAATGAAATTAGGGGAATATACTGATTATTGAGATTCATATAGAGGGATATAAAGGCTTAGGGAATAAATAACCAAGAGAGAGGGAGAGAGAAGTGAAGATCAAGTAGGGGATTAAGTGATTAAAACAAGAAATACCCATCCCCTACGTCTTTTAAATAGGGCTACCCTCACTCCACCTTCTAGATAGCAAGGGCCACTAGTTAGCTATGGGGATAATTTCCGAACATGGGTTCTATAACTCCCATCTACTACCTAGTGATGTACCACTGACTAGAAGATGATTACCTACATAGTAAAAATAGTGAATCTATAATAAATCCCAAAATTAAAAAAAATACACTAATGAATTAGAGTTCGCTATAACAATGGATTTAATAAACAAATATTAAATGATATTTATAAATAACCTTCATAAAATGAAAATTAATAAGGTTTGAATTCAAATCTAATTTAAATAATAAAATAAAATTACATAATTAAAAAAATTATCAAATTGTATCTAGATAGATTTTGGAAAAATTAAGGAATGAATAAAATTAATTCTTTCCCATTTCAAAAGTAAGTATCCTAAAATATCCATACCTAACCCTCCTTAATAATATTAAAACGTTCTAAGGGAGGTGGTTATGTGAAAATATTAGCCAATTAAATATCTATTCTAATAAATTCTAAAAACATGTCTTCCTTTTTTAATGTGATATCTCAAAAAGTAGTTCTTAAGGTCAATGTTCTTATTACATGAGTGTTGAATGGGATTCCTAGAACTGCTAACTAAATTTGTGTCATCACGCTTAAAAGGAAGATGATCATATGTTATCCCATAATCTAATATGAGTTTTCTATCATCCATATAATTTGGGTGAAACTACTCCCTATAACTATATATTCTATTTCAATCATTGAAATAAAAAATTGTGTTTTTCATCTTACTACACCAAAAAAACAACGGATTTTCCAAGAAGGTGAAAAATCACAATTGTATGTTTCCTATCTAATTAGAATCCTTTAAAATAGGAATATGAAAACATTTATGATAAAATTAAATATATTTTGTATAAAATAAACCAATGTTTTAGAAATATTAAAATATTTGAAAATTATTTCATGAGATTTTAAATAAGACACTTTAGGATTGGCTTGAAAAAGATCACAAAGAAAAAAACTGAAAAAAATGTATAGATGGGTCATAGTAAGGTAAATAAGGTTCCTAATCATGCATTTATAATGTTTTTAATTAACTAATTTTCATGGTTTATCCAACGTAAGCTTCAAATAATTACCCAACGTAAGCTTCAAATAATTACCCAAAGTTGTAATGTTATTTACCAGATCCAAGTCAAAATTATTTTATAGTTTATTTTTTATTTTCCTTGTATTAGAAAAAAGCCATCATTATTTTGTTAAATTTTATAATAAATAAAAATGTTTAATTATCCTCTAAAACACATTTCAAATTTTTTTCTCATTAAATTTTAAAATTATTTATGAAGATATTATTTTTTCAACATTATATAATATCACTAAAATATATTTACAAAATTAATAAATCTATTGAAAATGATTTAAAAACAATGTATAATCAACTTTTATTATTTTAAAATCATTTGAACAGATATTTAATTTACCACTCATACTAAGAAATATTGAATTTTTTATACCCAAAAGATGACTAATTGTACTAAAAACATTATTTGGGTGTTTTTAATCATAAAAACTATGTATTTTTTAAACTATAACCTTTTAAGAGATAAAAATATTCAGAAAATCTCTTTTAACATCCATTTAAAAATTTACATGGGTGGTGAATTACAATATGATTCTTATTGACTAAAGTCGTGTGATGGGTGAAAAGTTATCAATATAAAAAATGATATCGTTTTATTATATCCATTTATTATTATTATATATTTGTTATAAGTGATGTAACTTTGATCATCTAACTTTTTTTCTAGAAACCGATTTGATAAAAATAATGGGATGATCATTGGGCCTTTCAACAAGAGTCCAAAAATCATTTCTTGAAAATTTGTTCAACACTTTATAAATTTAAATTAATTAATATTCATTGTTAATGGAATCTTAAATGTTTATGGATAATATGTGTGATGAAAAATCATGATGTTATACTTAATTTAAAATAGACTTCTAGTACGAGTACCATCTTGAAAATCATAGATATATTTTTCTAAAGGATGGTATTTAGACTTCATCCCTGACCTGGGAATTGGTCTAGATCGTAGTTATTTTTCAACTTCAATTTCTTATGATGTTAGTGGTCCTTTCAAGTTTAAATTTTATAATTCAACCACAACATCATTAACTTTCAGATGATTTATTGGTTAATTCTCATAAAAGTTGATGTGAATTGATTCATTTATTGTTTGAGTCCTTTTATTAAAGATCTAGTATTCATTTCTTAAGATATATTAACAATGAAAAATATCTTCGAAATAAGTGTGGTTACTTTTTCATAACTTCTATATAGTGTTAAGAATAAAGTATTTACACCCAAACACCTTAGAATACCAAAATTTTGGGTTTTTCCCTTTTCTAAGATCATAGTGGGTATTCTTATGGAAGAGTCGTATAAAAACATGATACAAGGTATAATGAGCGGTATTGGCTACCTAAACCCAAAAATACTGATATAGTTTAAATTAATCCCAGATAGATATTTAAATATCTCATAGAGTTTGATTACAGCTTTCAGAAAAACCATTTTATTGGGAAACCCAAAGAGAAGAAAAAGAAGGATGATAACATTCAGAATTACAATGTTCATCAAAGTCCTTATTTTCGAACTATCCACCATTATCAGTATAAAGTGATATTATCTTATATAATTTTTCATTTTTTACATTTTTTAAAAAAAAAATAAATCACAAGACCCATTTTTAATGATCTAAGAGATAAAACCAAGTAAATTTTTTATAATCATAGACAATTAAAAATGTGTAAGTATTACTTGATATACTTATCACATCGGTTGTTCCAAATAAATTAATATGTATAAGATCGTAGTGCTTTAAGTTGGACACTTTCTTTTTAATTTTTTTAAAAAAAATTCCTTACCATGTTGGAAATGCTCGCACACAATGTTATTTTTGAAAATAAATTTTGGGTAATCTTGTGCTCGTCGATTTCAATTGAGGATGGAATCTTTGTGTGTTATAATGAACTCGGAATATATTACATATCCATTACTCACTATCATGTGTACCTATAAATTTAACATTTTTTCTGTAAAGAAATTTTAAATCAATAGTATAAACATTTTTAAATAAAGACGATTAAAATAAAAGTATTCCATTGGAGTCAAAAACATACAAACCATGTTTTAAAAGATACATTAAAACTGCTATTATACAATTAGATAATACTAAGAAAATTTTGTTCTAAACCATCAATATATAAAATATATTTTATAATGGTATATGTAGCGACCCTAACACTGGTATTCTGGAGTAGTTTGTTACTTTATTACATTCGTACTATATAGAAGAAATCACATCCCAAAAGACCGAATAGTTTAGTAGTATTGTTAAACTGGATACATACATTAAATTTAATATAAATTTTAAAATATAAAATAAACTAATAAATTTATTTGAGATCACCATTATTCCCCTTAGTGTATCTCGTCCTATCGATCCCAAAACACTTTGTAGTATGTAGGGAAAAAATAAAACCGAAGAAAGGGGTGATCCTAGATACTCAGTAAGGGAATGCATAAAGCAAAAGATATGAATATATAATGAATAATAAATATGGAAAGTTAAATAAATTAAACACATTACATTTAATAAATTTGTTTATCATTATATTGAATGAATAAATTATGATAAAATAATGCCATATGAATAAACACATGAGCATGAATCTTAGCCACAGATATTCTAACTAATCAAATAATTACATGAAATATAAATGAATGAATTCATAATGATGTAATTCATAATTCTAGACATATTAGACACACTATAATGGCCTCTGTCTAATAATTCATTCTGTAAAGGCCCCATTCCACTACGGAAAAAAATGCATTTAGCGGTGGTTTTTTAAGTTTCGCGGCGGTTTAAATCGCCGCTAAATCGATTGGCGGCGGTTTTGAAAACCCGCCGCTAAATCGTGCGTCGGGAAACTATTTCGTGGTGGTTTTTTTATTTCTTTATTTTTTTTTTTTTTAAATTTTATATATTTATTTATATATATATTTATTTATTTATATATTTATTTTTATATTTATTTATATATTTATTTATCTATTTATTTTTCGTATTTATTTATATATTTATTTTATGTATTTATTTATTTATTTTATTTTATTTATTTATTTATTTATTTATTTATTTATTTATTTATTTTTCGTATTTATTTATTTATTTATTTATTTATTTATTTATTTTTCTTATTTATTTATTTATTTATTTATTTATTTATTTTTTGTATTTATTTATTTATTTATTTATTTTTCGTATTTATTTATTTATTTTATTTTATTTTATTTTATATTATTTTATTTTATTTCGTATTTATTTTATTTATTTATTTTCTTT
Source organism: Viscum album (assembly GCA_963277665.1). Lineage (NCBI taxonomy): Eukaryota > Viridiplantae > Streptophyta > Magnoliopsida > Santalales > Viscaceae > Viscum > Viscum album. The sequence goes on from OY728138.1 coordinate 1,324,040,736, forward strand.
TATTTATTTATTTATTTTAATTAATTTATTTATTTATTTATTTTATTTATTTCGTATTATTTTATTTATTTATTTCATATTATTTTATTTACTTTATTTATCCATGCATGTCCATCCCATGCCTATGCCCATGCCCATGCCCATGCCCATGCCCATGCCCATGCCCATGCCCATGCTCATGCACATGCCCATGCCCATGCCCAAGCGCATGCGCATGCACATGCCCATGCCCATGCCCATGCATAGCCATGCAATATAAAGAAATTCTACGTTTGGTGGGAGTTGAACCCCTAACCTCTTGCATAGTTTCCAAAGACTTTACCACTCTTGGAAGCTCGCCATGTGGTTAATAAACAGAATTTAATATACTTCTATATATTAATTGAAAAAACAAATAATACATAAATAATAGATATAAACTCAATAATAATAAATAATAAATAATAAATAATAAATAAAAAATAATAAAAAATAAATAAGGAATAAGGAATAATAAATATAAATAATAAATAATAAATAATAAATAATAAATAATAAATAATAAATAATAAATAATAAATAATAAATAATAAATAATAAATAATAAAAAATAAAAAATAAATAATAAATAATAAATAATAAATAATAAATAATAAATAATAGATAATAAATAAATATAAATAATAAATAATAAATAATAAATAATAAATAAATATAAATAATAAATAATAAATAAATATAAATAATAAATAATAAATAAATATAAATAATAAATAATAAATAAATATAAATAATAAATATAAATAATAAATAAATATAAATAATAAATAATAAATAATAAATAATAAATAATAACTAATAAATAATAACTAATAAATAATAAATAATAAATAAATATAAATAATAAATAATAAATAATAACTAATAAATAATAAATAATAAATAATTATAAATAATAAATAATAAATAAATATAAATAATAAATAATAAATAATAAATATATTTAAATAATAAATAATAAATAATAAATAATAAATAAATATAAATAATAAATAAATATTTGTAATAAATAATAAATAAATATAAATCATAAATAATAAATAAATATAAATAAATATAAATAATAAATAAATATAAATGATAAATAAATATAAATATTAAATATTAAATAAATATAAATAATAAATAAATATAAATAATAAATAATAAATAATAAATATTAATAAAAAATAATAAATAAATATAAATATTAAATATTAAATATTAAATATTAAATAAATATAAATAGAAAATAATAAATAGAAAATAATAAATAATAAATAAATATAAATAATAAATAATAAAAAATAAATAATAACTAATAAATAATAACTAATAAATAAATATAAATAATGAATAATAAATAATGAATAATAAGTAATAAATAATAAATAATAAATAAATATAAATAATAAATAATAAATAGAAAATAATAAATAATGAATAAATATAAATAATAAATAATAAATAATAAATAAATATAAATAATAAATAATAAATAAATATAAATAATAAATAATAAATAAATATAAATAATAAATAATAAATAATAAATAATAAATAATAAATAATAAATAATTATAAATAATAAATAATAAATAATTATAAATAATAAATAATAAATAATAAATAATTATAAATAATAAATAATAAATAATAACAAATAACTAATAAATAATAAATAATAAATAAATATAAATAATAAATAATAAATATAAATAATAAATAAATAATAAATAAATATAAATAATAAATAATAAATAACAAATAATAAATAAAAATAAATAAAAATAAATAATAAATAATAAATAAAAATAAATAATAAATAATAGATAATAAATATATATAAATAATAAATAAAAATAAATAAAAATAAATAATAAATAATAAATAAATATAAATAATAAATAATAAATAAATATAAATAATAAATAATAAATAAAAATAAATAATAAATAATTATAAATAATAAATAATAAATAATAAATAATAACTAATAATTAATAAATAATAACTAATAAATAAATATAAATAATAAATAATAAATAACAAATAACCAGTTACAAATAATAGATAATAAATAAATTAAAGTATATTATAAATAATAAATAATAAATAATAAATGATAAAGGAAACACATGAAAAAGTATGAAAAGACGTGATAAGGGATGGAAAATCATGAAAACGCATGAAAAAGGATGGAGAAACATATGAAGAATGAGGCACTAGAAAAAATGAGAACGCATGAAAACTCATGACAACTCTGGAAAACTCTTTAATAATTCAACATAATCATCATAATAACCCATAAAAACCCATTTATAAAGATAAAAAGTTATGGAAACCCAATTAAACAGTAATAAATGGAGCTACTATTAAAACCCGTCAAAACGGTCATAAAGAGAAAAAAACATTGGACTCACATTAACGGAGATAACATATGATCCGAGAGTCCGTTTTAGATCCGCGACCTGTCAAATCAAAGATCACGAAACTCTCTTCAACCTGAAAGGTGAAAGAGTCCGAATGGACAAGCGGATCGGAAGTTACGACCATTTAAAAAAAAGCTGGCGGGGAACGGGTGCTAGAAACGAGGCATTGAAAAACATAACAAACCTGATACCCACTAAAAAGGCCATAACATATGATCTATGAGTGCATGTGGGCACCGCGACCAGTCAAACTGAAGCTCATGGAACGAGATATGATTTGGCATGTGGAGGAGGCCGAAATGACATGCGGATTGAATGTTAGGTCTATTTGAAGACATGTTCGACGGGACACCAGTGACGGAAAAGGGGTTTTGGAGGCCTTTCGAGGGGTTTTTGGGGTCGAAAAACACGACATAAGCTTTCTTTTGTTGACTTAGTGTGTAGCTCTCATCGCTGGCTTCGATTTGATATGTGGTAGAGCCCAAACAGACACCCGGAGCGAAAGTTATGGCCATTTGAAGTTGGACAACTTTTTTCAACTTTTTTATAACTCTAATATCTTCCACACCTTAGACCGTCTCACGGTTTTGATTATATGTGCCTCTAGATCTCTTCATGGGCTTTGATTTGACTGGTCGTGGCGCTTCAACGGACGCCCGGATCAAAAGTTATCGTCGTTTTAGTGATTTTGGGGTTTCTCGTGTTTTTTTATTTTTTTCATTTCATTTCGCGGCGGTTTTACCGAAACCGCCGCAAATCCTCAAATAAAATAAAAAAAAATTAAAAAAAAATTTAAAAATAAATAAATTTTTTTGGCCTTTTAGTGGCAGTTTTTTCGCGACGGTTCTTAAAACCGCCGCAAAATGGCGGTCCGAAAACACGTTTCGAGGTGGTTTTAAAAACCTCCGCGAAGAAACCGCCGCTAAACGGCAGTTTTCTTGTAGTGTTCCAAGATATTTTACAAAAATTAGTAAGGAATTATCCAAATACCCAAGAAAATTTGACTCATGAGACCTATTGATGCATCGAGGGGCTATATAATTAAGAACATCACCCATCACATAATAAGTCAAATTAATTCCTAATATAAAATGTGTGAATTTTAATCAACATAAAAATTTATATTTTAACTCTATGTTATGAAATTCTAATACTCTCCCTAATCAATAAATAAAGTCACAAACCATCTAGTGTAATATGGTGAATTGACATAAAATTGTACATCCCCATCCAAAATAAACATAAACCATCCAAATAAATCATAATGATGGTATAAATACAATATATACCCAATGTATCATATGTATATTAAAATTTTGATTACTTTTATGGATAGAAATACCATATAAATTCTATTAAAACAATTTTTGAGGAAAATATACTTTTCACTTTGAAAATATTTTTAGAACTAAAATTTCACAAAATATTCTGAAAATAATATCCTTTGAAAATAACTACTTCTACACTTATAAAATAATCTTTAAAAAATTTATTGTCCATGATGATAGAAAATTCTACTCATTTAATAATTATTGAAATAAAGATTCCAATCAAATTTTCATTAAACTCCAAAAAAATGTTTTGAAAATGACATTAACATTCCTTTCAAAAGAAAATAAATTGTAAAAATGTGTAACAATTCCTTAAATAATTTTTTTTTAATATGATAAATACATTTTTTAAAACATTTTTTGAAAAAAATAATTTTTTGAAAAGGTATTTTCGATCATAAAGAGAAATAAAGACAGATATTCTTGAAAACATTCTCTCTATCAGTTTACTTACCCAAGAGTGGTAAAATGGTAATATTACATGAAAAAGATAATTATTAATAATTGGATAGTAAAATATATTGATTTTAAAATATAATTATCAGAAAATTCCCCCAATGGATACTTAAAATAAAACAATCCTGAATAATGATGAAATTTGGAAATAAACCTTCACCACTTGTGTAACTTTTGAATCAAAATCCACATAAAAGATATGACTACAAATTAAACATTAAATACCATTAATATAAATATATTAATTATATAATATTTCAAGAGGGGTATTATATATAATACATAATGTAATATGTTGTGAATTTGGTGTGTGTCTCACAAAATTAAATGTTATACGAGAAACTTGTACCGCTTGTTCGACTAGCTCCGAATGTGCCCAAAAAATACTCTATAATAAATATCGGTCTATTAACAATTCATTAAATAATTATTATAATATATACATAAATTATATTATTTAATTATATTCTTTTATCACTTGTTTATAACTTGTTTATTTTCTATTTTTTCTCTACAATCCTTCTTTTCTTTTCCTTCCTTTCGAAGTTATATGTCTTGTAAAATTATTTCTCTCTCTCGATAGAACCTGATATTAGGTCCTAGTATGATTTTATATTTATGGATAATAGTTTCATTCAAATTGTTATCTTAATCTCATCAAATAAATGGTCAATATTTCTCTTTGCATTATGTATATAGTATTCAATATTCCTTGCTAGCCTTATAATGTTTTATTTATACTTATCAACATTTTCAACTTCTTTATATCTTAGTCTAAAGAATGTTCTTTCCACATATTCTCTTTTCTAATGAATAAAATATTTTTCCAAGAATAGTACATTGAAATCCTTAAAATCCATTTTTTCTATTTCTTCTCCATCTATGTTGTTTTGAATCAATGACCACCATTAATCTGCATCTCCTGAAAGAGGATAACCCATGGAAATTTTTTTCTGTTTCACGACGTACTAGAGTGAGATATATATTATATGAGGAACTTTAAAATTTATTTGATAAAAATATATTTCGTTTTTCCATTGAATTATGGAGGTTACTAACACCTAATTTTGTCTAACAATGTTACACTGTTTGGTGGATCAATAGGCGTCTACATATAGAAATGTTTATTACTCATTATCTGAGTAATCTTACCCAATATGGATATAATTTGATTATTTATAGATACATTTACAACTCTAGTTTCATTATATTTCTCAGTATTGAAAACCATATATGTATTATGTTCATTGTTGCAGTTCTCATTGCTTCCATTAGAATCTATTTCTGAATAATAAAATACACTAGATAATACTGTAAAGTTATGAAATGTAAAATACAATCTGAAAAAGAGTGGAACACTTAACATAAATTGGTAAATTTAGGAATATCTAATCTCATAATCATAAAAAAAATTATTTGGGAATATATTTATTTTAAAAACCTTTATAATTGTATGGAAAGAAAAATTATATCACCCTAAAAATATCCCCAAAGAGTGTAAAAATTGGTTCATAGAACGGAATTTTTCATGAACTAGGTGACAATCGATTCAATCCCAAAATGACTTTGTATATATATTACCATTAAGTATATCTATTCTAGAACCATGACCACTTGTAGTATAAAAGGAGGGATGAATTTATAGAAAAAATTAAATAATATCTTCCTTACCAAAACAATAAGATGTTCTTATATAAATATCCCCAATGTATATCATAGGGTTATATTACCTAATATATGTCTTCCAAAATATATTTACCATGATTTCTACTCACATTCCTCTGATACCAACTATAGCGACCCCAACCCCAATATTCTGAAGACAGTGGTCACATTATTACATTATCACTAGATAGAATAAATCACATCCCAAAGTACCTAATTGTTTTGTAGTATTAGTAAATTATATAAAAATTTTAAATTCACATTACATTTTAGAAAATAAAATATACAAATAATTTAATTTACAATCACAATTTTTCGTATTAGTGTATCCCTGCATATCAATCACAAAACAAGTCCTAACATCCTAAGTAAAAGAAAATATAAGAATGGGATGATCTTAGATGCCCAGTAAGGGTATGAATATAACATAATCTATTAATAAACAAGGCATAATCAATATAGAAAGGTTGGTAACTAAAAAAATTCCATTTAATATATATCTTGAGCATAATATTGTCAGAATAAATGATGATGAAATAATTTCATATTAATAATATTATTATCTCGAAACATAACCACAAATATTCTTACTAATCAATTAATCTTATGGAATATCAATTACTAAATTTATAATGATGGAATGAAAATTTAAGGACATATTAAACATACAGTTAAGGAAGCATGAGAAGAATTATTACTATCATGGACTCATGTTGAAACATATTACATAAATGGGTAAGGCATCATCCAAATAACAAAGCGGATTTGTTTCATTAGATCTACCAAGTCATTAAGGGGATATGAAATTCTGGTCCCCACCTATCACTTAATATTCCCAATTCATTCCTCGTATTAAAGGGGTGAAATATAATAATCATAAATAGTCATAGTTAAATACTAACATGTGAAATTTTAATACATACCCCAATCAATACTCATAATCTTAAACCATGCATAGTAATATTGTGAATGGTAATAAATTTTTACATCCCCATTCAAACAGATCATAAACCATCTAGATAAATATTAAAAATTCTATCTAAATATAGGCTCTTTTGTTTTTTGATGATGTACAGATCCTTTATTTCTATCTAAATTCTTGATTATGTTCTCTTTTTGGCTTAGACCCTGGACTCGGGATCATATTCCAATTTGATTGTTTTGGGAAAAGAAGTAATAGGTGATGAAGGCTACCTATAGAAAAAATACACAACATGTATCTAGAATACATGGATTGTAGTCAATAGATGATGTGTAATCACCTGGGTAGTCCAGTTCGTGATTTGTAAATGTTTTTTCCCAAGGGAAGACCCCAAGCATCAAATGACATGTATATCATTTACATGTCATGTAAATAACCAAGTTTGGTTCTTAAAATAAGAGGTAGGGCCTCTATTTTAAACAGAATTACCCTCCCACATTTATTTTCATTTCACGCATAAAATAGCCACCAAATGAGATTCCCCTTTGAGACAATACTAGTATTTGGTGATGTTTAATGATATGGACTTTGTTTCTTCTACCATTGGTCTCGTTGGATCTGATCTGGTGAGTTCTTCATTCAACATTATCCACTATCAATTTGCTTATCCTCTATAGAGTTATTTTGGTGTAGGCTCATATGCCCTATTTTTAGTTCATTCATCAATTCTTCCTTTTTCTTTTAATCTGGCCCTAGTTAAAAGTCAATTTTAGATTATTGTTCTACTATATGTATATTTTAGGTACTCTATGCCTTTTCCCGTATGATTTGGTTATCTTATAGCTTGTCAAATGTTTTCTGCATTTAGGACCATCTGGTGTTGCCCCAAAAATTAATTGAACACCGTGATTAAAATTTTTTTGGAACCTATTATGGTTTCCCACTTAGCACCATATGATGGTTGGAGGTCAATAACCCTAACTAAAGCCACTAATGGGGTGTTACCTTGTATCTGACCTATGTTGTACCACCCTATTGGGTGCGTGTGAGCTGGAAAATTTTAGTGGGATCCTTAATGATAATTTAATAATCTTATTATTTTTGTGAGAACCTTATTTTACCAGTTCATTTATAAATGAAAGGAATGAATTGAATTTAAATGATAGGAGATAGATGTGTCCACCATTTTATGTTATAGAATATGATTAAAATGGTTAAATGGTTTATATAGAAAATGTTGAATGTTTTGGAGTAAAACATTGGTTGTGAATGATTAATGAACTGATTTGGGAATTGATAATGGTAGTGGATTCCTTGGAAGAGATCCTTAGATCTTAATTCAATTGGAATCCAAATACATTTCTACTACATTGATCGTGATTATGGTAGTGGATTCCTTGGAAAAGATCCTTAGATCCTAACTCCATACGATTCCAAGAGAATTTCTATCCTTAGACCCAGGTTTCTTGCACTCACATTAGACATGCTCAATTCACATGATCCCTAGACTCCAACCAAAACATTACTGAGTCTCCATCAAGATTCTCCTTGGAATCGACAAGGATGCATTGGTATTCTATTCCATGGATCTGACCCTTTGTGGTCTAAAACTGGATTATACATCAAGCTCTATTGGGGAATTTATATACCTGATTATACCGCATGGCCGATGTGGATATTTTTCTATTCTTGCATAGGTCCTTGGTATGGTTTTTTTATTACAGTTGTTATACTAGCAAGTATCACATTTTATTTTGTATGATTTAAAATTATCCATGTTTATTGTTCTTTGATATTATTCATAGGGATCCGTGTTTTCCTAGATAGGATCATTTATTATTTGAATCTTTACCTTTATTATTGTTAAACTATGATATACCGCACAATGATTCTGTTTATATTATAGGAATTGGACATGTTATAAACACCATTGGTTTGGGCCTACTAAATGTTATCTCACACCCCATTCGAGCACCCATTGGAAACATAGACAAACTTCATGGATATAGGTAGGGATTGAGGCAATTGTCCACATTTTGATGCTTGATTTGATCATTCCATAAGAGTAAGGAAGAATAGGACCAAGCTAGTCTTTTGATTCTATCTGATGATGGTTTTTTATCTTTTTTTATTTAATACATATATTTTATGGGATTCATATTTTCATGTAGTTCCATTCATTTTATAAACATACATGACCTGATCATTATATTTTATATGAAACTACTTTTGGATTTATAATTATTGTATTCCTATGGATGATTATCTTCTCTTAGTGGTCTATATTATTTTTCCAATATTGATTATTGTGATTACACCACTATGTTACAGTCTAATATGATGTCATATTCATGCCATAGACACACCCTAGGACCTCTATACTAGTTAGTGTCCTCTAGTTTATGGGGAGTCGTGCTTGAGGCCATGTGAACCACCAACTCTGGGCACTATTTAGTGGAACCTGGGCCGGGACATTAAAATGTTATATGAGAGAAATATTCATTTTATATTATTTCACTATTTTTAGATAATATATAAGATATTGTAATGGTAGAAGAATTTTGTAATGAGCTACAGAAGGGAGTAGTTATCCCTTCTACAGGGAAAAGTCAAATTGCCTACAATATGACCTATTTTTTTAAAAGTTTCCTATTACAATTGATTAGATTCTACTGTTGGGTGATACATTTGAGGTTTGATGTTTACTATGATTATATTTTTTTCATTTTTGGTTCAATGAGATGATTTCATTCCATCTCATGCATAATTTTAAGAAACTGTTATAATTTACATGTCATGCATTATTCCATGCCATGTAGTAAGCATTGGTTGACTGCAGGACATTGTAATATGCATCTTGAGTGATATACCTATTATTTGATAAAATATTTGGGTAGGTAATTAAGAAACATGGTTGGTACTTATAGTTTCTTCTATAAAATCAATACATTTTCCTTCATAAGCTACAAAAACACCCAAATAAGTCAATTGTGGAATGTTGAGTCACGAACCATTGGACTCATGCCACAGAACATGTAATGGTATTGATTAAGTGGAAACCACACATCAGTTCATGAGGTGTTTGGGACCTTATGGATTGGATGTGTTAAACAATTCGGTTCAACCATTTGAAGAGAATGTTAATATAAATTAACATTTAAATGAAATAGAAAATGTTGAATATAGAACATGACCTTGACACCGATTTAGAGTGATCATTATTTAGTATCTCTTAACTATTTTATGATTGTGTATATTACCCAATACAAGTTTTAGGTGTTGGCAGAGGGGTGTGTCTTTTTTATAGGAAGGATTAAGCCAGCCCTATGTTTTAATTTGTGATATTTTTATTATCAATATCTTATGAGGTGTGTTCTTATCATTGTAGAGATATGCCACCACGAAGATCTCTTGTCATGATCTTGGAGGGTGTTGAATGTCATGCTTCTAGGGTGGTGGTACCTAGGATTTTGGTTGTACCTCCAGATGTTCCAGATAAAACACCAGTGATTATAATGGATGTGGGCGACATTCACAGTTCTATGAGGGTTTCAAAAGCATCATGACAACTATTTAGGGATCCCCACGACTTGCATCATCTATGATAGAGTTAACACATATGTTCTAGTAGCAGCATCCTCCCACTTCTTAAGGGGATATTGATCCATAGGATGTCGAGCTATGGATTGAGACTACCTTGTCAATTTTCAATCATCAATATAAATCTCATGAGAGGAGAGTGTAGATAGAAATATATATTCTTTGAGGAGAATCTAAGAACTAGTGGGATCATTTGAATATGGATGATTTGGTTTGAGATTTTGTTTGGAGGGATTTGTAATCCATTTTTCAGGATTACTTTTTACATGATACCGTAAGAGCTTAAACTCATAGTGAGTTTATGACTCTAGAGTAGGGAAAAATTACCGTTATGGAATATTCATCACTGATCATAGAGATTCAGTGATATGTATCGATTTATCTTCATGATGGTTTATCAAGGGTGGGATGATTCTAGAAAGGTCTCAATAATATTGTTTGATCATTGTTAAATGTCTTTCAATTAACTACTATAACTGAGAGAGTAAATAAGGACATGATTACTGAATAGAACTTGAGGGAGGATGGGGGCCCATACCATGGTTGTTTGACCTCTCAACACAGTAGTTCAGTGATATCAAGTAGGAAGCATTGTTTGGAAGCTTCTAATTAAGTGGTTATCATCAAATATAGTAGTAATGGTATTTTTGTCTTCTTTCATGATTGTGGGAGGAAAAAATGTGGGGAATTGGTGAGATATATACCTAGTTGAGTTCTGAGATTCTAGAAGGATGGGCTATATACAACATTTCTATAGGACCATCCATACAATAGTTTATGGAAGGGGATCAACTCCAACTCTAGGTTCAAGAGTGTGATTCACATCCCTATGTCATGATTGTATCAGGAGTAGTAAAATTTGTTTATGCCATGGTGATGGATTTGGTGGAGGAATCCTGGCCCCAATTGTACGTTGAAAATAGACTGGGCCTACTTTGGGTAGTGAGGTTGCTTCATAGGGAAATAGTTCAGGCCTAATATATTTTGTACAACCTACACTTTAGGAGAAAATAATAGGGACACCTTTAGTGGGCGTAGAGATATTAGTAGCCTTTGATATAGTATCTTCTCTTTTTGATACAAGTACTTCACATAGTTTCATATATTCACCTCTTGTGAAGATCCTTAGTGTTCTTGTTCAATTTTTTGATGGCATTATGACTTTTGATACTTTATTGGGGTTCAGAACGAATGGTATACTCATGTTCAGGGAGAGCTCCGTTGAGATGGGAGAGTGTCACTTCATATGGTATCTTTTTTCCCAGAGATGATAGGGTTTTACGTCATTTTTGAAATTAACTAGGTAGTTTTTTATCATGATAATGTCAACTATTACCCTTGGATGGTGACTTTCACATCACCCTAGGGTGGAGTACTTATTCACATGGATGAATGGGATGTCCAAGCGAGTATAGATGGACTTGATCATCATGGGATGAGCGGGATGATAACCGAGATTACTAGATTATATCTAGATGATTAACAAACATGTCATAAAAAATTTCTTCGAGTGGTTTATCATTTCAGGGTTGTTTTAGTGGATGGATTCATCAGTTTACCTTTAAAGAGAGAGGTATAGTTTTTATTGAGCTAGTTATTAGAGATGAATTAGTATCAATTTCTCTATATTGGATGGATAATATAGAGTTGTAGAAGATCATGAGGAAACTAGAGGATTTGGAAGTAAAGGTGTTTATATGAACAAGTACTTCTCTATGGGGTTCACCATTTCTTTTTTCAAAAAAGAAAGGTAGAACTCTTTATTTATGTGTGGATGACAAAAAATTGAATCATTTGATGGTTAAGAACCATTATCCCTTACTATAGATTGATGATGTATTTTAGTATCTCTATGGAGCTAGAGTGTCCTCAATGGAATATCAAAGACTAGGTTATCACCAGGTTTCAATTCAACCAGCATACATAACATAAATAGATTTTCATAATAGTTTTTGTCTATTTGAGTATCTGTTTATTCTTTTTAGTATCACAAACATGTCAGTAGTTTTCATGCATCTGATAAAATAAATTTTCTATCTATTTTTGGATTCTTTTGTCATAGTATTCATGGTTTATATTTATGTGTATTTCCAAAATCAAAACATCCATGGAAAATTAATTGGATTTATTTAAGATACACTATGATATAATTAGTTATATGATAGTTTCACAAAGTTCCACTTATTGATGTAAAAAATTATCTTCATGTGTCATATTATCCTAGAAAAAAGTGTAGTAGTTGACCCAAAAAAGGATAGAACTTTAGTTTCCAGTGATAAGACCATTAATGACATTGAAATGTGAATTTCTTGGGGCTAGATGGATATTAATGGAATTTCATATAGAACTGTTCCTTCTTAGAGGAACATTTTATGAGATTGACTAAGAATAGTGTGGATTTCTTATGGATAGATACCCAAAAGAAAGTCTTTCAGGATTTGAAATGGATACTAACTTCAGTGCAAGTATTGATTCTGCCAAAGTTTGGAAGAAGATATACAATTTATTCTGATGTTCCAAGAATTGTGTTGGGAGATGTTCTGATGTAGGCGATAGAGTCGTGTTGTAAAGGTATCATTAGTTGAGGTCATGAGAGAGTAACTTCTTGATGCATGTTATTGATTTAACTATTTTTTTACATGCCTAATTATATTGGAGGAATTATTTACATGGAATATGTGTTGTGGTGTCCTTGGATCACAAAATCCTCAAGTACATATATACATAGTGTGACCTGAATTTGAGAAAATGAAGGTGGGTTGAATACCTAATGTATTTTAACTTTGATCTTTCATACGCACTCAGAAAGGGAAATGCAATGGTCAATGCACTGACTAAGTGGACTCAGATGTAGATATTTCAGGATGCCAATATTGAGTGGAATATTAAATAATTATCCTTTGATTTGCAGATAGAGTTAAAGGAAAGTCTTGGGATGACTTTTTGTTCTTCCTTGTTAGTGACTTACAGTCTTCTGGAAAGAGTGAGGAAGTGACAGTTGCCTGATTCTGAGGGCATAATCATATGGGAGATTATGGAAGTTGAGAACTCACCTCTATGTTATACTATTGGTGATGATAAAAATTTTTGTATTCTTTGTCTTGTTTGGGTTCAAATAGAAATACATTAGGATCTGAAGTCATTGATTCATACCTCAACTTGGGATGTACAACCTCTAGTTACCAAGTTGTACTGAGACTTGCATCGCTAGTATTGGTGGCTGGAGATGAAGCTTGAGGTAGTTGGTTTTTTCTAAAGTTGTTTCACCTATTAGTAGGTGAAGGAAGAACCCTAGTGATTATAAGGGATTTTATAGAATTTATCTATACCTGAGTGGAAATGGGATGGTTTTCGAGATATTTTAGGACTAGTTTTCCAAGGTTTCCTCAAGGTAGTGATGTTGTTTGTCTTGTAGTGGAAAAGATCATTAAGGTCACTCATTTCCTTCCTATCAGGGATACCTTCTCAGTAGATGATATTAAGAGTATCTATATCCATGATATATTACGCCATTATAGGGTTAATCGTAGAATGGTATCTGATAGGGATCCCTGATTTACATATCAATTTTGGAAAATATTATAGAGGGTGTTGGGTATATAGGTGATTCTGAGCCTGAAATACCACTCTATGAACTATGACTATTCATAGCACACAATACAAGTTCTTAAGGAAATTCTTAGAGCATGAATCATTGATCTTTGGGGTTCATAGTATTGTTATGTACCCCTTAATGAGATCACCAACAAAAATATCTATTATAAAAATATAAATATGGAACCCTATGAGTATTTTTATGTTAGATCATATTGGTCGCCTCTATTCTAGTTAGACATAGGGGAGGTATCATTTCTTATACCTATCCTCATGTAGGAGACTTCATATTAGGTTCAACTAGAAATACAAAAGATAGCTACTGCATAGTTTCGATATACATCTTATACCAATGTTCATAAAAAAACTCTGGAGTTCAATGTTGGGGATCATGTATTTTTACAAATCTCATCAAGGCTAGGACACAAACAGATTAGGAGAAAGAGTATTATTTCACCATGATATGTCAGTCCATTCAAGATTCTAGAGAGTTTCGGGAGGGTGTGGCCCATTATATACAGTTACCTTAGAGGTACTAATAAATGCATGATGTTTTCCATGTATCTCATCTATGCTATTATCACTCAGACCCATCTCATACTCTATAGACATGTGAGTTTGAGTTATAGGTAGATGTGTCCTTCGAGTAGAATCTCATTCGTATCATTAACAAGAGAATGAAGGCTCTCTGAGGTAGGTCAGTAACTCTAGTGTAGTTGTTATGGAATAATGGTTGTTTACTGGATGAGACTTGGCATTGGGAGGCCGACGTACATGATTAATGACCAGAGTTATTCTAAGACGTTTCTTGACAAACCTTGGAAGGGATATTTAGGGATAAATCACTTCATGGGTTATGATTTTAATATCCTAGGGTTCTCAAATGAGGTATGAATTTATTTATTTTTGGATAAAATCCTGATTAATATCTCCTTTTGGATTAGACCCTAGAGTTGGGCCTATGGGATGATTTGGTTATTTTGGTAATATAAGAAAGCAGGGAGATGAAGGATACGTGTAGGTTAAATACATGATGTGTAATGGGATGGGAAGGATAATTTATGTAGGTTAACGAGCTTTCCCCAGGGTAATACCCTAATATTTATATGATGTGTAAAGAATTTACATGTTGTGTAAATTCCAACATTAGTTATTAAAATAAGAGGTAGGGACTATATTTTTGACAGAATCCACTCCCTCTTTTATATTCCCATCATGCATGGGATATCCACCAAAGAAGATTCCCCTTTAATCCCAACCTAGTATTTGGTTCTTTTTCATGATCTATAATCCATATCTTCAACCTCTATTCTTATTGGATCCACACTCGTGAGTATTTCGTTAATATGTCACATTTATCCATTTTTATTCTCCTGGATGAAGAATTTTTAGTTTTGGATATTATGCCATATTTTAAGGAATTAATCCTATCTTTCATTTTATTCCAATATAGTATAAATTAATATTTGATAATGTAAAAGTTCTCTACCACATGTACGATTGGTTGTCCATAAATTTTCACTTATAATTTGGTTGTTTTATGGATTATCATAGTTTTTACACACCTCATACCTTCCAGTGCTACCCCTAATATTAATTAAACACCTTGATTAAATTTTTTGTAACCTATTTAGGCTTCCCTCATATTACAATGTGATTTTTGGAGGTCACCAACCCCAATCTAGGAAACTTTTGGGGTGTTCTCTTGAATATTATCTATGTTATTCCATACCGTTGGGTGTGTGTGAGATTGATAATTTTGTAGGGATCCTTAGTTATAATTAAATAATTTTCATAAGTTTATGATCAACTAGTTTTACCTGTAAATTTTTAAATGAATGGAATTAATATAATTGAAATGATAGGATAAGCTTTTTTACTCCTTTTTATGTAATATGATGTGATAAAAATTGTTAAATGTTTTTTATGGAACCTGTTAAATGGGTTTTAATAACTCATTGGTTGTGAATGATTAGTTAATAGATTAGTGAATTGAAAATGGTATTGGATTCATTGGAATAGATACTTGGATTCTTATTTAATTGGATTACATTTACATTTTTACTCTATGAATATTTTTTCTTGTAGTGCATGAATAAGATAAGCTCTTTGGATATTGATTCCATAGGATTCCATTGTAATTTCTACCCCTTAGACCTAAATTTCATGGAATCTCATTGGACATGCACTATTTATATACTCCTTAGACTCCACCCATGTCTTTACCAAGCTTCCATAAATATTATCCATTGAGTAGAGGAGGATTCCTCAATGTTCTATACCATTGATATAGCCCTTCATGGTCTAACACTAGATTACATGGAATAGGCCATTGTGGATGTTATATACTTGATTTTACGGTGTGTTATATGTGTGTATTTATCTATGCATACATGAATAATTTGTATGGGTATTCGATTAAAATTTTTAGATTGGGAAGCCTAACATTTTATTATATATTTTTTACTGTTAGCCCATGTTTATTGTGATTGGTTATTATTAACAGGGATCCATGTTTGGATACACCGAATCACAAAAAAAATTTACTATTTACTTATATTACTACTATACATGTGATATACAATACCCTTATTCTATTTATATTGCACAAACTATACATGTTTTAGACACCTTTGTTGGTGGCCTACTGACTGTTATCTCACACCATGTTCGGGTCACCATTGGGTACTCAGAAAAACTTCAGGGATGTAGTTAGGGTTCAGGGAAAGCACTCAGTATCTGATACATGATTTTATAATTGCTTAATATAAGTATAGAAAAAGATATAAATAGGCTCATGATTCTATCTAGAGATAATTTTTTTTGATCTTTTTATTCTTTGATATATGTGATGTGTGGGATTTTTTTCTTGTATTTCCTACCGTTTTGTATAAATACCTTACTTGATCATCATATTTTATATTTCTCTACATTGGGATTTATTATTATTATAATACTATAGATTATTATATTCTTTTAGTGGTTTATATTATTCTCCCTCAATTGATCATTTTGATTAAACCATTGTATTACACACTAACATGAGGGCATAGTCTCCCAAAAATCACACCCTAGTCCCACACTATATATCGAAAGCCTCTAGTGTACAGGGAGGCATGATTAAGGCCATGTGACACACCATATTAGGGTAGTGTTTAGTGGAACCCAGGTCAGGTTGATACACAATAAAACATATCCCCAATGTATCATCAATACTGTAAATGGTTAATGTCATTGATGAATATAAATACCGTAAAATGTTTTTAAAAATTAAGATGAGAATAATCTTTTATCTTGGAAAATATTTATAAAACTAAATGTTACAAAAATTGAAAATTATTTTCATTGAAAATGACCTTGGATATTTTCAAAATAATCATTAAAACATTTATTTTTCATGACATCACAA
This sequence comes from Viscum album, assembly GCA_963277665.1. Taxonomy (NCBI): domain Eukaryota; kingdom Viridiplantae; phylum Streptophyta; class Magnoliopsida; order Santalales; family Viscaceae; genus Viscum; species Viscum album. The sequence goes on from OY728138.1 coordinate 1,324,058,163, forward strand.
AATTCTCCTCATTCCATACACTTTAAAACAAATATTCCTTTCACATTTTATGTAAAATCCAAGTGGGTATTGTTTTGGGAATGAAATATATATCCATTAAAAATGATTTTAAATACTAAAAATGGGTAATAATGTATTTAATAAATCATTTTTTAGAAGTAATTTTTTTTGAAAACATGATTTCTTTTTTGAAAATTGATTTTCGATCGAAGAGAGTAATAAGGTCTGATTATTTTAAAAACATTTTTCTCAATAATTTTAAATACCAAAGTGCAGAAAAATTGTAATATTATATGAAAATTTTCATGATTAACCAGAATAGAAGAAAACTTATTTATTTAAATATATAAATATCAATTAATTCTTCCAAGGTAGACTCAACCAAAAACAACCTTGAATGATGATGAGCTTGTTACATATACTCTTACCACTTTTGTAACTTTTGAATCACATGCCGCATGAAAGAACGTACATCAATTGAAACATTAAATAACCTGAATAAAAATATATTACTGATATAAAATATCAAACATGTTATTATATAGACCACATATAGGAATAAGTAGTGAATATGGTTTATGTCTCACAGATTTAAAAGTGAGATGATAAAACCTTACCACTTTTTTGGCATCCATCGTATGTGTCAGAACCACTATTATATTAAATATAGTTATATTAAAAATATATTAAAAAGCATAATCATTTATATCTTACCATATAATATTTACTTATGGTATTTTATCACTCGTTTATTAGAAATTATTTGTTTAAATAACTTTTTCAGGTGGTAACTACTTCATTTTTCATATAACATTTGGTTAGTAATTTTGGTCCTCTTAATTTGATTATAGTTAAATAATATCCATAATTTTTACCATGATATAAATATAATATAAATTCATTATATATATATATATATATATTTTTTAATCTATAAATTTATATATAGTAAATGGATTACACCATTCATCGAGACAATAAACTTTACCTAAGTGTTAATGTTATTTCCATGTTTCATGATGTATGTAACAAATGGAAAATAAAAATTTATTAATATTTTTATAATAATTATTTGGTTATATATAATTTATGTTAATAAAACCCATCTTTATTACCATCCATATAAAAATAAAATAAAATAAATTCATATCGCTCTGTGGAGGCGGTATCCCCCACATACACACAAGTGACTTTATTGTTTTCTGGCTGACAGATTAATAAGATGTTATATGTGATATTATATTTATAAAAGTATCTTTAGATAATAAATATCACATATTTTCATTAAATGTTATCCTTACTACCTTTTATGTAAATTACCAGGGAAAAATGAATAACATTTATTCGCAAGGCTTTAGTATGTCAAACACATGACAGACATTATTATATCTTCCATGGAATAAATATTAATAAGGAATATGTGAAATTATAATTAAATAATTATAATAATATAATAATTATCAGATATATATCTTAAATCTATTATTACATTTATACTTTAAATTTGATTATTGAAAACAAACTACATCAGTTTGTGAGGTGGTAGTCCACCGTACACCCGACTGATGCTTTTGAATTCCATTCGATGGAAGTGGATATAGAAATAGGTTATAAAATTAACATAATAAAATGTCATTATATATTATTTATTTTTGTTTTTTTGTAATGGTTGGAAAATATTATAAAAATTTATATTCATAAGTAAAATGAAAGCTCAAAGTTAAAAACATGAATTATTCTTAGAGAAATTTCTTTAGGTTTAACCTAAATCCTTACTAGATTAGATTTATGAACTAATAAATGCATCTAAGTTGTGGTAAGGGATGTAAGTAAAATATTTTGGCCATTATTTCATGAATCAAATTTATTTTGGAGTGTTGATAAGAGAGGAGAGGGTGTGTCCTTTTAAAAGTGGGGGAAAGGGTACACTTGGTATTTTTGAAAATAATCAATTACACCCTCATTTTTATCATAAAAGATGCTTTAAAATGTTTAATTATATAACTATAGGTATTATAGGTTCTATATATTTCCATAAAATTGGTGTTGTACATTTTGGTAGGTTATTTAAACCCTTATCTCATTAGTTTTACCCCTCAGTAAACCCATTTATATCTTTATCGCAAAAATTATTTTTTACTTTTTTACTATTTATAATCATAAAAAATTATTTTTAACTTAGTATATAATATAAATTATTATTATTACAAAAATGGAATAAATTTTAACAAATTAAATTAATATAAGTTGTAGAATTTAAATCAAAATTATACTCACACACGTGATGAAAAAGAGAGTTTCCAAAGAGAAATATCATATAATTATAGAATGTTTTAATGTCAAAATTTAATAGAAAACAAATTAAAATTCCCCAAATTAGTTAAATAGAAATATAATTTATCTAATATTACTTTATAACTAATTTTAAATATATCTTAACTATATAAATAATTTAAACTAAAAGACAATTTTCAAATAAAATTTTCTATCTTCACTATTCATCAAAAAATTATTCTTTTTAGGAAATTATTAAAAAAAATCATAAAAGAAAATTTTGAATCTAGATTTAAAAAAATAAGTAAAAAATTTAAAATAAATTAACTCGATTATTAATGGTTAATTTTAATTTATGTTTCCAAATTTTGACTAATCCGCTATTCAATAAGCTACATTTTTTTAGAAAACACTTCCCTCCTTCAAATGGTACATAATTTATTTATAATTAATATATTACCAATTAATTTATTTCATTCAATTTTAAACCATATAATTTACAAAATTTATTTATTCCAATTTATACAAAACAACTTAATGACTATGTTATAATGGCCATATTTAAAGGATAATATTTTAATAGAGTTTCACATTAAAATAATCCTAGTATTACGTGCATAGTAAGATATCGAAGATATTGAATTTATTTAAAAATAAATATATCATAAATTCAAAGGGTTAAATATTTGCTTCTAATAATTATGTTTTGTGTCATATATATAATTTAAATTCATGTTTCTATTTTAAAATCTTAGGGTATTTTAGTAGATTTTAAAAAACCAAAATTATTTATGATGAAGATCTTACTCATTAAGTTATCACTAAAGGTATCATGGCCTCCATATATCATTTCAATATAGTTAAACTTGAATTATTCACTAAAAATGTGTCTCTATAACTAATTATTCATGTATTATATTTCTCCTTGGGATTTTCTCTTAAGACGTTTCTCATATAAAGTAATCAAGATACTAATACCTTTGGTACCCAAATAAATTTGGGACCACTAATGTTATTTAAAATAGAATTCATAACCCATATTTTTTTGTATCATTTTCCAAAAGAAATATTATAAGAGATATGTAACCTTTTGGGAATACTATATAAATCATTATTAGAATAAAATTCATAAATAAGATGCCAGGTTTTTTTGAAATAATTGAATAATTTATTTAGAGAGAATCCTTTTACAAAAGTAGTAGTTTTAGAGGTTGTATATTTATATTAAAATACATTAAAAAAATAAATTTTCCCATGATGTTGTGAACCCAATTTTTTTTAAAATTCTATCCACTTTGGTAGAACGTTAAAAGAAAATATTTAATATCCTAAATAGTGAATTATAATTTATATACATTTGGTTTCTCCTTTAATTTTACAGATAATAAATCCTTTTCTTTGGATATTTTACCCTTCTCATTAAGTAATTGATTATTTTTATTTTTATTCTCTTTCAATATTGTATTAATTTTATAAAATCCTTCCCCAAGATTATCTCAAGTATATTTAACTTCTTTATAATATGAATGACTTGAATAAAAATATGAAAGAGGAGAATTTAAATCATCATTGACCTATATTTTGGCTGGGATACATTTGGGATTATCATATAAAGATTCAGTTAAGGGGATGGATTCATTAGTTGCACTCCATATAAAATATTTTATGTATTTCATACTTTTTTTTTCATTCATCTTATATTTTAATAATGGTAACTCTAGTTTGATGTGTCTCTTTTTATTTTATTCAAATCAAGTTACCTATGCTTCTCTATATTGATTCTCATTTTTATCATGATGAATCTACATGTTAGGTACTAGTGTTATATAATTAAATTCTGTGATTTTGATATATATATGATACCAAATGTATATTTTAAAAGTGTTTTAAATTTCATAGAGTACAAAATAAAATAAATAATTGATTGTGGTTATAGTTTACATTCATGTTATAAAAAAATAGTTGTGACATAAATGATTTTAATATAATTGTATGTGTCATCATTGAATGAATCTAATTGATGTATGTGTATCTTAATCCCATTTACTTTATTTCATAAGAGAGGATTTTAGTAAATAAATTGTTGTTATAAACAACATGAGGTGATTGATTACATATACATGGATTATAATTCATTAGGATTCTATAACTTGTATTATGGATGAGATATGGATAAATATGATTTATATGAGATAATTTGTTTATCAAAATATTTTTTTAAATATAAGGGAATGTGTTCCGACCTCCCATTAGTTATATATTTTAAAAGAGTATTATTTTAAAAATAAAAGAGTTCAAAATATATAGAATACCATATAGAATATGAAAATATAGTATATTTGTTAATTATTCATACTAAAAATGAATCAATGTTATTTTCTAAAAAAAAATTAGTTTTGGTATCATAGAAATATTTTCTAAATGGAATATAATAACTAAGAGGCCAGTGATAGTATGTTTATACTAATATATTCTCAATGCTAAAAAATAAAAAAAATATCGTTCAATGAATAATTTGATGTTTCAATTAATATCATAATTTTTTACATGCTTTATGGTAAATAAAAATGAAAAAAGTCAAATTTAGTTACCATTACAAGTTAATATCACTATTTCTTAATGGATTGCACTAGTCAAATTTTGAATGTAAATTGCACTTGATATCTTAAAAGAGTTTATGGTATGGAGGTAAGGATAAATGTTAAGTGTTACATTAATTAACAAAAAAATTCATTCCATGTTTTATAAAAATATATAAGTATGTACTGATAAACAATAACTTAATTAGTTATAATAATTAAAGGAAAAAATTTAACACCCTGAGATTTTAAAATATCAACATCATATTTGATAGAATGTATGAAAAATAACACCAGGATTAGTATAAAATAAAAATAACCGGATAAAAATTAAAATATTTATTTTTTAATAAATATGTTCATTTTAATAACATAAATGACATGCAATAATGTGTTTCTTCCGCAACATGCATTACATGCAAGATAGAGTTTTACCAAACAATAATATACTATTAAAATTATTATTTAACATATCGCCTAACCATTGGAATGGTGGGTATGAATATTATTAACCACATTAGGATAATATATTATTTACACACATTTATTATTTATTTATTTATTAGTAATAAAATAATATTCATTTAAAAAAAGAAATATTTTCATAAAAACCTTATTATTTGAAAAGACATATTAGTCATGCTTTCTACACATTATTTAAAATAAATTTTTACCACTTCTAAAAATATTATTGTTAAAAATAAACTTAATTATTAAAATATCAATTCAAAAATTATCTTATGTAGAGTTTTTGGTATTTTTATGAAAAGTTTCATTTTTTGATGAATAGTGAAAAATACTGAATTTTAATTTGAAACCACATTTTAAATTAAATAATTTATAGTGTTAAATTATATTTCAAATTATTTATAAAATAAAAAAAGGTTAAATTTTAAAAATAAAACCTAATTTAGTTCATTTTAATCATTTTCATATTAAATTTACATATAAAATATTTGTAAACTTTTGAACATTTTTACCTTAAAAACATACTTTCTTATCACATCTGGAAGATTAATTTTAATTTAATATTTTCCACATCAATAAATATAATTTTGAAAAATGGATTCTATATTTCTAATCATAGTAATTTATAATTCATAATTATTTCAACTTAATGTTTGACAAAAATGAATAGTGAATAGTGAAAATTATTTATCATGGTTAGGGTAAAAATTAATTTATCAGGGGTTAAGCAATGAATATTAGGGTTAACAATTATCCACCAACTTGTAAAACACCATTTTGTGGAAATATTTCGACCTTATACCTTCTAGGTTCTATAGTGGCCCATTTTGGAGGATTTTAGTACTATAAAAACGTGGGTATTATTGAATATTTTGAAATAATTACAAGTGTTCCACTCACCTCACTTATAAAATTCAATACACTATCCTATCCACTTCACACCATAAAATAAATTTGATTCACCTAATACCTATCCAAATCATTTCCCCAAATACCTTGTTTCATTATGGAAGCGTTATCTTTTGAATAAATCTAGTATATGATGGATTTAGTGCTAACCTAATGATGATACCTAAAGAAGTGGAAATGTTCTTCAACTAACACCATTATTTTATTTCTTTATCCACCTCCACCAATTATTATTAAAAAATAATGATATAATAACCTCAGAATAATAAATATAATAATATGTTTTTATAATAAGGGCGTGATCTAAAACCATTTAATCTTCCATCAAATGTGTTTCCAAATCATCATTCGTGTATATGGAGGACTACTGCCTTGTGAATCGATGTCATTTGTTCGTCCATTACCACCATTCTTGGTTGGGTATAATGATGGTTATAAATTATATATAAGATATTTGTAATATATTTATACCTTTTTATTCATTATATCATATATATATATATATATGTATGTATGTATATATATATTTAACTTACATTCCATAGGACATGTAATAGTGTCAATTCTGTGTATGGAGGACTACCACCTCGCGGAGCTATCTAATTCATTTTTCACTAACACATTACATTGAATGTAATAAGGTTAATGTAATGGATTAAATGTGATATTAATGGAATAGTTTTGATATTAATGACATATTTTTCATCATGGAAATATAATATATATCATTTTATTTCTTACCTTTTCACTTACTTAAAGATGATATCATCGTTCATGTAAGTGTGCACTACTACCTTCATAAAGGGATGTGACACTCTTTTCATCACTACATCTCATGGAAGAAATATATAACTATATTTAAAGAAATAATATTATTTTTATTATATTATTATCAATATATAAATATGAAATATTACTTACTTTCATTCAATGACGACAATTGAAAAATGGAAATGTTACTCATGTTTACGTATGACTTATAATCTCCATGATTGTAATGAACGTAATTTCAAAAAACGATCATTAATTATTGGTAATAAGATTGTAATTTATGTATAAAAATGAGAACTATTTCATGTTGATTATTCTATATATTATATAAATATATACAATAGTAACATGACTTAGAACACTCATGATAAAGAAAACATCATAAAATAATGAATTTAACACCTGAAACAATGAAAATAAAGAAATATTATTAACAAAATAGTGATAAGATTTCTTTAAAGGATTATGTATGATATTATAAACATTGACATGGTTCAAGTATAAGTTAATAAAATATTTAATACCACTTTACATGGGGTTAAACTTTGTTCAACCAAATAAAAACATAAGGTTAGGGACTTCCTCTCAATTTCCTTTCATTGAGTCATATTGTAATGTTATCCACATAGTTTATTTTATAGGGTGTATATAATGACCCTTTTTACAAGTAATATCATGAATAAATCATTATTCATGGTATTTTAAGTTCCAATTTTAATTATTTTATAGAAGGGGAATTGAAATAAAAGTTACCAAGTGGTAATGAATTTCATAACTCAATTTCATATAATTGGGTTATATTACTCCTTCGTTTTCTATAATATCATATGATTATGTTTGTAATGAATTCTGACAATATACTTTTGTATTTCCACTTGTTTCATGTATATTTATAGATGATACACATAATCTACTAATTAATTAATTAACAATTCAATGTTATGATCATTGAAAGGGTTATCTTATGGTTATTCATTATATTTTCAAGTAATATAACTATTTTCCACTCATTAGTAAGTATATTAGTTGATAAACTATTTTATGAAAACCAGACAACATTTCCCCTTTTAGTCAGAAATCCGTAATCTTCCAAAACCATGTTGTCTAAACATATTTTCAAAAATGGTTTTAATCTTTTCAAACTGATTTTAAGGGAATTATTACCCATATATACTTTTAACAAAACACTTCTAAGTAATATTATGTCATTTTCAAAATAATTACTATTTTTCTTTTATGAAAATGTGAAAGAAACATTCTTATTTTTTTCAACCAAGGAACATTCCTGATATTTTTATAGTGAAAATGGAACGATCTTATTAACATGGAAGGAATTACCTTCCTTCATGACCATCATTTGATTGAATCTTACTTTTAAAATTTTCAATAATAATTTTTTATGAAATGTTTTAAAAAAGTTCTTTTCAATGAAAATGATTTATAGAATATTTTATGTTTTAAAAAGATATTTTAAAAATTTAAAGAAATTTTTTCTCAAGAATGTTAAAATGATATTTTTATGGTATTTCTATCCATTAATGATTAAAACATATTATGCAAGATCAAATGGGTAGATATTGTATTTATATGATCATTATTCTTTATAAGCATGGTTTATGATCATTTTAAAAAATGGATTTATTGAAATTAACTTTCTTGATCCGTTTTTGTATTCATTAATTTTTTCTTGAAACAATCTCTTTCTTGTGATCATTTTCATTGGTCATTACATTTATCTTTAATGTCAATAATCTTGTGTGATGGATATAATTAATTCCAAAATCATATTCTATTTTTATATATTGTGTTTAACTTCAGTGTTATTTTTTTTATTGCTGAAACATTCTTAAATCCATATCCTTTAATCTATATGGATATTTGATGATAAAAGACTTTTTTATAAATTAAATAGTTTATTTAATATATGAGGAATTCCTTAGAAATGGGATAAGCATGATGATGGCCATTTATAGAAAAACCCTTGATTCCTAAATAGTCTTATGGGAAAAAATAATTTCAAAAAACCCTATTTATCTGTAACTGGTATGTTTTAAACTATATGGATTGTATATCATGGGATTAAGTGTTTTAGGAAGTGTCTTGACACAAATGATTTTCCCAAACCAGATTGATTTCTACCTAGTATGTTTTAAAATATATTGTGAAAGGTATTGATGGTAAATGTATCATGTTCTTAAAAAACAACTGGTCCAATAATTAATAATTTCCTTCATTTAGGTATTTTTTTCCATGATATATTATACATGTTTTAATTTCATTATCTTTTTATTAATTAAATGGAATTTCTTTTAGTTATTTTCCTTTATATATTTATTCTTCTTTATCCCTTCAGGTGGTCATTTTTTTAAAATGGAATGTTTGTTTAGTTATTTACATTAACAAGTTGTTTATTATTATTGATTCATGATAGATTCCAATTTACTTAACCCTTACCTATCTATTGATATTATCCTAATTAAATTTAATTTATATAGGATTCCATGAAGTGTAATATATTTGATATGAAAGGTTATGATAAAGGGAATAATTTTATTATCAAAAAATTTATGTTGTAAATTTTGTTTTAAAACAGAATTAAAGTCTCAAGTATGTATCTAACTTAACAATACTAATAAACTATTCATTCATTTGGAATTAAATTTCTTGGATCTAATTCCAATGTAATAAAGTATACAAAAACTCTGGGATTCTATGGTTGGGGTCACTATAGTTAGTATTAGAGAAAGATTTGTAGAAACCTTGGGAACTATAATTAAGAATAAAATAGATTTGGGAACCTAAATCTATTTTATAATATGAGGACAAGTATATAACAACATTATGATGTTTTAGAAAGTAAGATATTATGTCGTTTTCACTAGAAATACATCCCTGTGTGGATTCTACAAGTGGATGTTCTGCTAGAAAAGAGGTATCTTGGGGTAATAAATATGAAAAGTGTGCATTGGGATAGACCATATAATCACCCAGTACATGAAAACGGGCCTTACTACACAACTTGTTTGACACTCTTGGTGTGTATGCTTAGGATAATTCACATTTTGTTTAAAAACCATAATGAATGATTTTAAAAAAAATATCCCCTAAGAAAGAATGTTGATGATTATTATATTAGCTATATATATTTGTATATATATGTTATATATTTCAATGTTTTTTAGATTATATATTATGTTTCATAATGATATGATCTAATCAAGCTTATGAATTGTTCAAAAATATAACATTAGAGGAAGAAGAGTATTAATACTAGTGGATAATTGAGATATTTTACTACTAAGTAATCCAATACAGCTGGTATTGGAACTAAATCCATTGTGGATATATTATGGAATCATAATCATGTTATAAAAAATAATCTCTTCTAGATGGAAAAACCTATTCCATAGTGATAATCTCTTATGATTTAGTTCTTTATGTGATGAAATCCCCAATAATTTAGTAGTACTAAAAATTGAAAGGTAGTTGTGTGATGGATTAAGTCTTAAAAGAATATATTTATGTATTTGGTATGTGGTGAAAAGGAAAATTATACACTTGAATTGTATTGTTTCAAAGGTTATGTTGATCAATTTTGTTTATTTATTTATAATACTGTGAAGGAAGAGGAAATATAAATATTTGAATGGAATATTGTTAAAGAGACATTCATTAAAAATATGTGCACTATGAGAAACACATTCAAATTAAGAGAAAGTTCGTTAGTTTGAACTAAAAGTAGTTAGAATGTGTTCAGTATTATGAATATTAATTTTAAAGGTTATAAAGGTACATTATGGATTATATATGTAACATAGAGTTCATCATTTACAATTTCTTTGATATGTATAAACCAAGTATCCAAAGGGTGATAGACACCTAAAATTATTCTTCTTATAATGGAATAGTTATATGTGAAATCAATTTAGATATATAATTATATAATAATTATTGGTTAGAAGGGAGGAAAGAGAATATGAGAATAACATATCAAGAAATGGATAATGGGAAAATTGGGAAGAAAGATTTTCTTACATGTGATATTTGTGAAATAAAACACCTTGTTACTTTCTTTAAGGGAATGATGGTTTTCTATAAGTGTAGAGATGAAGGACAATATGATCATGATTGAAAAGGTAAGAATGATATATCCAAATTTAAAAAATTTCAACTATAAGAATATGGGTCACTGTATAAATTATTTCTCCAAGCATCAATGGAATATACATTATTAAAAGCTAAAAGATAATTTTCATGCTTATTCGATTGATACAAACGAATTTTAATTATTAAATTTCATGTGTTTGGATTAATGAATCAAGTAATTTGAGTATTTAGTCAATTATATCATTGTAATAAAAATTATGAAATATATAAAGATTTTACTAAAATACATTTGTTTAAGGATTTTAAACAGTATGTTGAACGATACCAATGAACAAGAAAAATAATTCAGTGAAATGATAAAATTCTTGCAAAACATAAGATTGAGTAAAAGACAACCCATAATATATACCTAATTATGAATTAATTATTCTTGGATAAAGAGATGATTTATTTACATAAATAAAATAATATAATACTAACTACATTGGAATAGATTCATTATTTTTTGAAAAAGTTATTTATGATATCATTGATCGAGTTAAAAAAAATTGGATTAAGGGAATGTATTATATAATATTTTTTTATTTAAGGAACAAAAAAGCAAGCATGTTTCAACAATATTTTTTTAGTAATTTAGGTTATTACAGTATTTTATGACAATAGATTATGAAGGAATTTGCATGTTTGGTAGGGGATTATTTAGATATACTTCATATTTCTTGTGGGGTATTTGATATGTTAATTTTTGAAATTTAATTGGTTTCTTTCCATATTTTGGATCTTAATATTTTGTAAGGTTCATAATGTTAACCATTTCCGAAATGGTTTAAAATTAACTTTGGATGAGCTTTTAGAGAATAACGTATTAAATCACCAAATAAAGATTTATATATATTGGATAGAATATAATAACCATTTTCTTATAATTGTAATAATATAATTATAGATTTATTTTTAATTCATTTGTGGATATTATGATCCATTAGAATTTAATTTTTATGATTCAGGCATAAAAATTATTCAATCTTGGATATTCATTTCATATAGAAAAAAATAAAGTCTAAAATGATCAAAGAACAACCAAAATATAGTATTTTTCATATTAAATAGAGATATTTAAAGTAAGTAAATTTTTATATGTTCTCATTATAGATGAAAAATAAATCACCCAACTTTAGGAAAAGGATATTGAAATTAAATTTTATCTTTTTATCATCATTATTTATGATTTAAATTAACTTTTTCACACCTATTTTTTTATGGGTTTTTAGTCATTAACCTTATTTGGATAACCCACTTTATTACTATCAATGACCTCTGTCACTCTACAAATATATGGGAATTATTATTTCCTTTCATGTCCATGTTTTAATTTTCGGCCTATGTTATCCTAGTAGGAAACCTATTTTTGTGATTAATCCAAATAACCTTCATACTTCACATTCTCTATTATTAAGAGGATAATTAACTAGAATTTTCACTATTTGAGATTTTCAACAAAATAATTTTCAAATATAAAACCCTTTATTACTAAGATCTATATTATATTTCTATGAAACAAAATATTTAAGGGTGGTCGAATGTAACACCCTGAGATTCTAAAAAAATGAAAATCACATTCGATATCATGTATGACATGCAAAAACATGCTTCGAAGGAAAATATAACGCCCCTATAAATTTTTATATAATTATATCTAAATAAATAAAATCTATTCAATAGAATTAATTACACACAAAAACAATCTTCTTCAAAATATTACGTTATAATCCATCCAAGATTTACTGAACAAGAATATACTATTAACATTCTTATTCAATATATCATATGACAATTGGAATGGATTGTATGAATATGATTATAAAAATATAAAAATATATAGGTTATAAATTATTATTATTTATCTACTTATTATTAATAATATAATAGTCATTTAAAATAAATGTAAATATATTCTGAAAACTATATTTTTCTAAAAGACAGTTTAGTCACGCTTTACGCACATGATTTAAAATTATTTTTTAACCACATTAATAAAATTTATATTAAAAAATAAATATAATTGTTGAAATTTTAATACCATAATTATCTTAGGGTTAATTTTTTATATTTTATTCAAAAGTTTCATTTTTCGATGAATATTGAAAAATAATAAATTTTAATTGAAATATTTATTTTTTAAAATTATTTATAATTTAAAATTATTTTATTAATGTGTCTCAAAATAAATTTACTTTAATTTTATATCATTTAATTCAATTTGGGTAATTTTAATCATTATCATATTTAATTTAGATATAAAACATTGTAAACTTTTGAACATTTTCATTTTAAAACCCGCACTTCTCATCACGCCCGAGGGATTAATTTTAAAATAAATTTCTCCAATTAAATGAATTCAATTTGAAAAAAATAGAATCCATATTTTGAATAATAATAATTTATAATTTATAATAAGGTCAACTTAATTTTTGACCAAAATTCATAGTGAAAAATTGAAAATTATTTTCTATAGTTAAGTTAAAAACTAATTTACCAGGTGTTTAAAAGGAATATTTGGGTTAAATGGCCTAAAAACAAACCCAAATCTATTTTATGGAAATAATTTGATATTATACAATATATTTTTCAGAATGGTCCATTTTGGAGGATTTTTTCATGATAAAAACATGGGTATGATTGAATCTTTTGGATCAATTACAAGTGTGCCACTCACCTCACTTATAAAGGGCCACCCCATCTCCTCCCCACTTAACACCTTAAAACCACATTGGATTATAAAATACCTACCCAAAAAAATTCATAATTTTCATCCTATAATCCTAGAAGCCTTATTATGGGAATAAATGTATCCTAGGATGGATTTAGTTCTAGCCTAAAGAGGATACCCAAAGAAGAGGTAATTTTTTTCAATGAAAATCTTTATTTTATTTCTTCCAAAACATCCTTCAATTATTATTAAAACATTTTAAAATAAAAATATCAGTATATTAAATATTATGTTCTGTATTTATAATAAATTAATTACCTAAAAAAATCTCCACTTCTATCAAATGGTTTATGAAATCGTCATTCGTGTGTATAGCGGACTACCGTCTCACGAACTGAGGTCATTCATCCTTCCATTACCACTATTCTCAGTTGGGTGTGATGATTGGTCAATTATATATATAATATTTTTAACATATTTATACATATTGGGTTTTTATATAATATATATCTATTTACATACCATTCTATAGATTACAAGATAATGTCTCTCATGTGTACGGTGGACTACCGCCTCGCGAAACGATGTGATTCATTTTTTACTCATGCTTTACATGGAAGGTAATAAGGTTACATTTAATGATAATATGTTATATAAATGAATTAATTATGAAACTTATGAAATTTTTATAATTATATAAATATAATATATATCTTTTTGTCTTACCTTTTGACTCGTTTAAATATGGTGACATCGTTCGTGTACTGGTGGACTACCTTTTTCACGAAGCGATGTGGCTCTCATTTTGTCACCAAACCTCATGGAAGATATATATAAATATATTTAAATAAATAATATTCTATTTATTATATTATTATAACTATTTAATTATAAAATATTAATTACATCCTTTATATAATGATCATTGAAAAATTGAAACTTTGATCATGTGTATATATGACCTATCGTCTACATGTTCATAACATTCTTCATTTATAAAAACTATCATTACAGATTGGTCATAAAAATAAAAAGGATGTATAAATATGATAAATATTTTCTTTTTATTATTATATATATGATATAAAAATATAATATGAAAATTAATCGGAACATTCATGACAAATAATTCATAAGAAAACAGGGCAATTAACACATAAAACCATGAAAATAATGAAATATTATCACAGAACGGGATATAAGATATAAAAAAAAAGATAATATATGATGTTATTAATATTAATGTGGTTCTGTAATAATTTAATAACATGTTTAAAACCACTATAAATAAATCTTAATCATGTTCAACCAAAATGAAGCATAATGTAAGGGATTTCATCTCAATAACATTTCATGGAGGCTTATTGTAATGTTATGAACCTAGTTTGTTTTATATGGTGTATATAATTCCACATTGAGAAGTAATATCATGAAAAATTAATTATTTATGGTATTTCATGTATTTAATTTAATTATTTCATCTAATATGATCTATTGTATAAGTTATCATGTTATAATAAATTTACTAACTCAATTTCATTTCATTGGGTTATATAACTCCTTCGTTGCCTATAATATCCTAAGATTATGTGTGTAATGAATTTTTAATATCTATTATTATATTTTAACATGAGTTATGTCAATTTATATCTTATACATATAATATTTTCATTGATTAATTCTCACTTCTAGGTTATGATCATTAATATGGGTTTATTTCAATATCTCATTCAAAAAATGATTATTTATTCTTTAATTCCAATTGAAGGAAATTATTTGACTATGTCTTAATAAATCAATTAAATTTTCTTATCCTATATAAATTCATGATATTATTACATAATTGTTACATTTTCCCCACTTTTTTAATTAAATGAGTCGATAATTTTTTTTATGAAAACTCGACATCATTTCCCCATTCGGTCAGAAATCTTTTTTTTCAGAACAATGTTTTCTAAAAATGTTTTACAAAAAGTTTTTAACTATTAAAAAATGATTTATTATTTGAATCATAACACATATTTACTTTTTAATTTTTTTTAAAATAATCTTATGTTTGTTTTAAAACAATTCACATTTTGATTTTAGAAAAAAAGTGAAAGGAATGTCTTTGTCATTTTCCAGATAATGTATTTTACTAGAATTTTTATAGTGATAAAGGAATGGTCCTTTTCACTTGTATATAATTACCTTCCATCAATACTATAATTTATTTGAAAATTACTTTTAAATTTTAGATGTATATTTTTCAGAAAATTTATTTTGAAATTGTTTTATGTTTTCCAAAAGTGATTTTCAAAATTAAATTGGTATTTTTCTCAAGATTGTTTTAAAGATAATTTTTTGAAAATTCTATAAATTAATGGAAATAACACCTTACTATTTCTACAATGTTTATATTTTGTATTGATATCAACCTTATTAATTATATGGATTATTAATGACCATTATGAACAATGAATAAAATTGAAATTCACTTTCTTGATTCATTTTTGCAGTCAATTACTTTATCATGAAAAAATCACTTGTTTGTGATCATTATTATTGTTCATTACATTTATCATAAATGTTTATATTATTTTTTTATGGTTATAATTATTTCATAAACCATATAACATTTTTATATATGGTTTTTACTTGTAAATTTATTTGATTTACAGGTGAAATATTGATAAATCAATATCCTTTACTCAGTATGTATAATTTAAGATAAGACACTTTTTAGGAATTAAATATATTATTAGATATATAAATAATTAATTAGACATGAAAGACATGGTTTGGGTACTTTTTATAGAAATACCATTGATACATTGGTAGTCTCATGATACGAACCCGATTGGAAAACCCATATGTGTTTTTAGCAAATGTGTTTTAAATTGTCTGAATGACAAATCTCGATAGTAAGTGTCTTGTGAAATGTCTTGAAACAAATAAGTTTGACTAAATGGATCAGTTTGTACTCTTAATGTTTCAAACATTATTTGGAAAGGTCTAATGGTAATTTTATCATGTTAATGAAAAACATAACATCCAATAATTAAACATTTTATTTATTTCAGTTAATATTATTATCCATTATATTTTCTCTATGATATTTTCAATAGATGCATTTCATTTTAAGTTTATTTATTAAATGTCATGTTTTTTTAGTTATTTACATTTTTATATGGATTATATATTTTCTATTCATGTATTCTAGATAAATAAATGGAATTTTTTTCATTCATTTACCTTTCTATATTATTTATGATCATTGATTCCTGATTGCTTCCGCTGTACAAAACCTTTTCTAGGCATTTGAGATCACACTTATTTTTTCCATTTCCCTGAGATTCCATAATGAGTAATATGATTTATATATAAGGATATTCTATATTTAATAATTATATTCTAAATTAAATTATTTTAAAATATTTGTTTTCAAATGTAATAAAATTACCAGGTTTGTATCTAGTTGACCAAATTTACTAAACTATTTGGTATTTTGGGAAGGGATTCCTTTTATCTTATGACAATGTAATAAATAATTCACTGTCTCCACACTACTGAGTTTGGGGTCACTATAAAAAATGTTTATGGAAAGTGTTTTAATGATTATTATTTACTTATAAATAATTATTAGTAGACCAAAAAAGTTAACATCATACCATTTTTAATTGGGAAGTTGAGGAGTTTGAAAATGTTCAAAGAGTAGAACACTAGGAACGTTATTCTCAAATCTCATCATTATTCAAAGTTATTTTAATAATTTATTTTACTCTCTAAATATATTGTGGAAGGATTTTATTATATGGTAATATAAAGATGCTATTAGAATTACATATGATTTAATATGTTAAAAAACCTTCGAAAAGTGAAGCATACAAAAGGATGTTATACAAATTTATCATATATTATATGATAGATAGGTTGTAATTTTAAATTTATTTAATACACTTAAATGTTCATAAGTATATAAAATGTATCATGTTACTATTATAAAGTCAATAACCAATTATCATTCATTCATGTTTGATAAACTTTATATTACTTGAATAGTTGAATGATAATATACCCTCAAAGTGAGACTTTGAATAATACATAACTGATGATTATCACAAACTATTATGGGTTGTGATGATATGTTAAGATTAGTATTAATGTAATACCACACTCATTTTGAAGAGTTTTATATGAGATATGAAATGTAGATTCATTGGGTAATAAGTAGAAACATATTACATGGAATAAACCACTAAAAATATATCTCATGGAATGTCTTATGGTCATTGATATACTTATAGGGTATTCTAATTATCAATAATTCTGACCTAATAATGTAATTAGTTAGAGAACAACCAAATGTTTTTTTCACTTATATAATAAGAAAAGTCATTTAGACCTTGATTGAATTAGGAAAAGGAATTACATGGCCATGCTTATTTGAGTTACATGTGATGGTTTAAACTACATAGATGAGTGGTATTTTATGTTTTCATCTATTAGTTGGATGAACTATAATATATTTATTTAATTGGTCATCATTTTTTAGGGAATCAACTAAAATATTATACTGGTGTACTATATTGAAAAGTTTAATGTCTAATGGTCACATGTAGTCATGGGAAAATGGATTATATAGGTATACCTATGTGGTTTATGATATATATTATGGTAGATAAGTTCATATTGATATATGAGTATGTTTTATGGATATCACACTAGACCCCTTAGTATCTTGAGTGTCTCTCATGCATTTCTAGAGGCCTCTCTTTTATTATTACAATGAAATATAAATTTCATATTTATTTTCCATATTAATATGACTTGTATGTTCACACTATTATGTTCATGTATATGGATAATTTTTTTGTACAAAATATCTATTAAAAATAAATATATTTTGATTAAACTATATCCAAAAAAAGTTGGATGGACTCACAAAATGTTAGGGAGTTTTTTATAATATCCATATGGTATTTTACAACAAGTGAGTGATTATGGGATTTGAAAAAAAATTTATATGCATGAGATACATTGTAACACCCCAAGCTTCTACGGTACGCTTCTCTTTGATTAATGTGATAGCGTGTGTTTTACGCAACACCGAGTTCTAACAACCAATCAAACTAGTCGTTATGAATAGTAATACCTACTTTTTAAAATTATATATATTTTATATTTCAAAATGGACTTCATTTTTGGATTCGGAATATCTAATTTATCCTAAGGTGAAATTTTGGTACTTTTCGGATAACTTTCATATTTTGATGAATAGTGAAAATTACTAAATTTTAATTAAAAACAACTTTTTTTAATCAAAATAATTAATAGTGATAAATTATGAATTTTAGTAGTTTTAAAGTATATTTAGAATATATTTTTACCATTTAATATAATTTTGGTCATTGGACATAATTTTACAATTAAACCGAACACAAACAAGTGTCAATCTTTTGATAGTTATTATCTCTTAAAAACACGCTTTTTGTTTTGACATCGGGAATTAATTTTAAATTAATTTCTTCCACTTATGTGTTTTAAATTTAGGAAAATGGATTCCATATTTGGAATCAGGATGTTCAAATTGTGTAAATAGGTAACTTTTATTTTTAGACATTTTGAATAATTACTGCAGTAAATATTTTATTTACCATGGTTAAGGGTAAATCCGGTAAATAAGGGTTAAAAAATAATATTATAATAATACTAAATTACCCTAAAACGAGTCTTAACCCTATTGGTTGATACACGGTCGACCATGGGCATCTTTGGGTCGATTCTGGGACCCCATGGATCCACTTGTAAGTGATAATGACACTTTATTTTAATTAAGTTAAAATGAATACAAAAATGACAGAAGCATATATCTTTTAGAAAAACAATTGTTACATAGGGTTATATATGTTGGATTTTAGATTATAAATATTAATTAGAAATATAAAACGATTTCCTACATAATGATATTTTATTTATAATTTTTAGACATTAAATAATTTATTTTATTTATGACACAATGATGATGTAGTAATTACTATAATAGTGAAACATTAAAATAATTGATATTATAAATACCCAAATAAATATAATATGAAACTTTTAATGAATTAAACTAATTTTATATGATACTATGATATATTAGGATTTATTTAATTGGCTTTTTTCGATGTAATCAATCTTTTATGAGTTTCACAAAAATCAACTATTGAATAGTGTCAAAATTGACATAAAAGAGTTCTTAAAACAAATATTATATTATTAATTGATATTAAAATCCTAAAAATCTAAGGTTCGGCCAAGAGACTTATATCATGATAGGTTCATCATTAAGGGACCACTTGGGGGTCTCTTGGATGTATATAGTAAGTTTATTAACCATATTATATAAAAATACAAAGAGACATTGTAAAAGTGAAACTAATTAACTTAACGTTAATACTTAAAGATAAGGTTAATATAAGTACCCAAACCTGTCTAAATTCTATTGGTTGAGTTGTTTTCGACCCATCCCCACCTTAAACATTGAATAGTCAACTTTGGAGCCATTGGAAACCGATTATGAATTTATTATAAATTAATATCTCTAGCTTTTCCAAAGGTGCCCCTCACCCCTCTTATAAAAGGGCACTCCTCCTTCCCATTTCTTCACACCTTAAAAGCCTTTTGGTTCGGCCAAACTCTGTCCAAATACTCTACCAACATCCCTCAATACAACCTAGAGGCCTTAGTTTGATCAGAAAGCCAACCTAAGGAGCCCTTTTGATCAAATCAAAAGGAAGAACCCGAAGAAGAGGTAATGATTTCACCACCCTTTTCTAAGTTCATTTCTTCTTCCACTTCTTCTTCCTTTGTTGTTACCAATCTAAAATAATAAATCCAGTATCATATATATACTGTGATGTTATTAGAAATATGGTACAACCATATTCAGTATTCTATCCACCCTTTGAATAACATGTCACCATACGTGCGTACGTACGGCTTACCGTCTCCACGTCGTGGTGTAATTGTTATTCAATATAATATTATTTGGATGGGTATAATAATGATGTGTAACTCATGTAAATAATAAATATAACATGTTAAGGATTCTGTATATATGATATACCATCCATTATATATTATTTTAATATCAAAAGAATGATATTGTCGCTCGTGCGTACGTACGGACTACCGTCTCCACGAACGCGATTAGATTCATTCTCCATTGTATCCATTCAAGTATAATTATCATTTGATGATTTAAATGATGATGTTTAAGGACTTGATATCATTCTGGATATGAATAATATAAAACCTATCCTTTACAAACATGTCTTACGTAACAAAACATATAAAAGAAAACAAGTAAGTTAACACCCGAAACAACGATAATTCTAAGATATTATTAACAAATCAATGTTAAAAGATCATATATGATATCATATTAATATATATGATTCTTGTATAATTTAATAACAATTATTTCACCATTATACAGGAGGTTAACCTACCCCAACCAAGGAAAATTACAAGGTAAAGGTTATTTCACAATCTCTTCATTATCCGAGGTTGTTTATATGTAATAATCTACTGGGATCTCTTTATCATCCACATCCATGTTTCTTAAAAATGTATTTCAAAACATTTTTACTATTTAATAGAATATGAGTTAAAGTCATTTATACCCTTTTTGACTTTTATAAGTGGTTTATAAAGGAATCTTTCCATCGTTTTCAAAACAAGATCCTTTTTAACCTTTTCGACAGAATTAAGGTAAGAATGTTTTTTTAACTTATACGGCGGGTGCGGCTATTTTCCGCAATTATAAAATCTTCAAAGCTTCCCTTACAAGCTTATAAGAATATTTTAAATGAAAATGTTTTATTTTATATGGATCTTAAATGATTTCAAAATAAAAGGAGATATTTCTTTAAAAAGAATTTTGATTTCATCTATGTCAACATCCTTTGATGGATTTTAAGATTATTTGAAGTTGATTTATTATGATACAAAACTTCTATATTGTATTGAAGGTTTTGTGATATGTTTGACTGTGGATGTGCTATTTTTATACCATTCATAGTTTATAGTGAAAGTATTGACATTTCGTATGCTAGTTTTAATACGAATGTTTATGTTATGTTTAAACCTTTTCATATGGGAATGCATTGGACTTAATATGTGACGGGTGGAGCCCGCTATAGCTCCTCGATGCATCGGTAGGTCTCATGAGACAATGTAGTGTCTTGGAACAAGGCCTTGACAAAATCTTATTTGTAGTCTTGGCACGAGGCCTTGACTATGTGGTTATGATAGTCTGGCATTATGCATTCCAACATTATGAAAGTGGTTATTGATTTTTGCATGTGATTATTCGATTAGTAGAATATCCATGTGAATAAGTAAATGGCATTATTTCATTTTATTTATGCCATACCATGTTGAAAGTTCATGTTTGAAAGGCTTTTGTTTTAGTTATACATTTCCTTAAATGTTTATTCTTATTTATGAAAGTTTCCGATATATTGTTATCCTTACTGGGCATTTGAGCTCACCCCTTTTTTATGTTTTATTTTTCCCAGGATGTGAAGAAGTAAGTTATGAATGACCTGCAGGGATATTATGAGGGGATAATAGTGTGGACTGTAGAGACATTATGTGGTTGTAGTAGTTTTTCAATTTATGATGTAATGTAAAACTTATGAATATATCTAGTGTTTCCAAGGCTACTAAACCAATCGGTCATTCGAGATTTGATCTTTCTTATGATCATGCCAATGTTATGTAATAATGCACCGACTCTGGGTAACTAGGGTCGGGGCGTTACAGTTGGTATCAGAGGATGTTTAGTACAAACCTTGGAAGCTATATTTAGATAAACTCTGATTAGAGCATGTAAACCTAAGATGAACTTTGAGGATTAGTATAGAATAACTTCCTAGAATTTTGGTATTGTAGAGATTTTGTGAGTTTTCCGAGCAATACATCCCTGTCTGGATACGAGCAGGTAGAGGGGACTCTGGCACAGATGTACCTAGGGGTAAAACCCGAAAACACCGCTTTGAGCTAGACTCGAACATGAACTGGTGCACGACAACGGGCCTTGCTGCACTCTTGGTTACGACACTCCCGGGGGATATGCTTAGGATAACTCTGATTTTCTTTACAAATCATTATAAAGGGATTATGAGTATATACTTCCTCAAAGAAAACATTTTTATGATTATGGATTATATCCATAAATAGTTCAAATTATGTTAAGTGTTTTATAAGTATGGGATTATGTATTTTGATTCATAAAATGATCTAGTTTATGCCATTGTTTAGAAATGGCGCCTAGTGGAAGAAATGGAAACCGTATCAATGCATGCACTCCATGTAGGGATTGCCCTCCTGCTCAAGATAATTATAGTGGTGCTGGTGATGCAACTGGTTCCGATCAGCTAATCACCATACTGGGACAACTTACTCAGGTTATGAATAATAACCTTACCCGTATGGAGCACCCTGATCCGCAGCGTGGAGGATCAATGTTAGATCGATTCATGAGGCAACAACCACCAACATTCAATGGGAGTACAAATCCCTTAGTAGCTGAGCAATGGATAAATTCCCTAGTGAAAATATTTCAGGCTTTGGGGAGTAGTGAAAGGGAAAAAGTTATCATGGCAGTTTACCGCCTCCCTGGAGATGCTGATCAATGGTGGTCATTGATTCAAAACATGAAGGAAGATGATGAAGTATCAAATATGGAATGGAGGGAGTTCAAAGATCTGTTTTTAGAAAAATACTTTCCTCGAGACCATCGAGCGGATATGGAAAGGCAATTTCTGAGTCTGAGACAAAAGGAAGATGAGAATGTCACAAAGTATGAGGCTAACTTTACAAGGTTAGCGAGGTATGCTGGAGATTATATTCGCAACCCAAGAAGTAAGATTGATCGTTTCTTTGATGGGTTAAAACCATTTCTTCGTCGAGCATTAGTCTCACAATCCTTTTCATCGTACGAAGACATTGTCTCATGTGCTATCAAGACCGAAAAGGAATTCTCTAAGTCTTATGACTTTAAAGCAAAGCAAGAGAAGAAGAGACCGGCTGATCAATCTGGGAATGGAAATAAGGGGAAGAAGGGAAAGGTTGAATATCCATCTTGTGCTAAATGCAGGAAGAAACATCCTGGTACTTGCTTGAAGGGAATGGGAGTCTGTTACAAGTGTGGTGAAAAAGGCCACCAAGCTCGTGATTTCAAGGGGAAGAAGGAAGCTACCAACGTTCAGTGCTACAATTGCAGGGAGATGGGGCATTATGAAAATGCATGTCCTAAGCGTCAGGAGAACTTACCTCAGAAAAGGCCAAGGGATCAAGGCCAGGCTTATGCTATCACTACTGCAGAGGTAGAAGCTCCAAAAGACGTGGTGGCAGGTAATTTAATGGTTTCCTCAAGTTTAAAAAATGCATTATTTGACTATGGATCGTCGCATTATTTCATATCTTCCCAGTTTGCTAAGAAAATTAGATATTTCCAATTTGATTTAATAAGGGAGTTGTCAGTTGAAACTCCTAAGGGAAGTATCATTGCAACAATGTTTTGTGAATCAGTCCCCATTAGAGCACATAAATTTTCTTTATCTGCTGATCTCATCGTCATACCTATGATTGAGTTTGATATAATCCTCGGTATGGACTGGCTTTCGGACTATGATGCGAAGATTTATTGTAAGAAGAAAGAGGTTACGATTCATGATGATAATGATAAGGAACACCTTATCTTTAGAGCAGAATCGTCACCACCTAATTCTTATTTAGATCCACCCCCAGTAGCTCAACTTAATTCAATTATTGGGGAGGAAGAGAATGAAATAACTGTCGGTGAGGAAAGGAATGTTCAAATAGAGGATGTACCTGTTGTGAAAGAATTTGTAGATGTATTTCCGGAATATTTACCTGGATATCCTCCAGAACGAGAAGTTGAGTTTTCTATTGATTTGATTCCTGGATCAAGGCCTATATCGAAGACCCCTTATAGAATGGCCACTGTAGAGTTAGTCGAACTAAAGAAACAACTAGAGGAATTGAGTAATAAGGGATTTATTCACCCTAGTGTTTCTCCATGGGGAGCCCCTATTCTTTTTGTTAAAAAGAAAGATGGATCTATGAGGTTATGTATCGACTACAGGGAGATCAATGCTATAACGATAAAGAACAAGTATCCCCTGCCTCGTATTGATGATTTATTTGACCAACTGCATGGAGGTCAATACTTTTCAAAGATTGACCTTCGATCTGGATACCATCAGTTGTGTGTAAATAAGGAAGACATTCCGAAGACAACATTTCGAACCAGGTACGGGCATTACGAGTTTACTGTAATGCCTTTTGGATTTACTAATGCACCCTCTGTATTCATGGATATGATGAATAGAGTTTTCAAAGAGTATCTTGATGAATTTGTGGTGGTATTTATTGATGATATCTTGGTATACTCCAAAACCTACGAAGATCATGAAAATCACTTGCGCATTATCTTGAAGACTCTGAGGAGGCATGAATTATATGGGAAGTTTAGCAAGTGTGAATTCTGGCTTCAGGAGATTTCTTTTATTGGCCATATTGTCTCTAAAGATGGAATCTCTGTTGATCCTTCTAAGACCAAGGCAATCCAAGAATGGCCAGCACCTACGAGTATAACTGAGGTACGTAGTTTTATTGGTTTGGCAGGTTATTATCGACGTTTCGTCCGGAATTTTGCCCGATTGGCTAACCCATTAACGAAGATCACACGTAAAGGGGTTAAATTTGTTTGGACAAAAGAGTGTGAAGAATGTTTTGAATAACTGAAGAAAAGATTAGTCAATGCTCCTATATTGACTCTACCATCGGGGAATGATGGGTTCGTTATTTATAGTGATGCATCAAAGAAAGGACTTGGCTGTGTCCTTATGCAGAATGATAGAGTTATTGCCTATGCATCACGACAGTTGAAAATTCATGAACAAAACTATCCTACTCATGATCTCGAGTTAGCAGCTGTGATCTTTTCTTTGAAGATATGGAGGCACTACCTCTATGGTGAAAAATGTGAGAATTATATTGATCACAAGAGTTTGAAGTATATTTTCTCACAAAAAGAACTCAACATGAGGCAAAGGAGATGGCTTGAATTACTCAAGGATTATTATTGCACGATACACTACCACCCGGGGAAAGAAAACAAGGTGGCAGATGCTTTGAGTAGAAAAGACCATGGAGTTTTGAACAATATGAGAATTGAAAGGGATCCAATCTTCATGGATCTAGTGAAGATGGACATGGGAATAACCAGGGAAGGCGAAACATCATTTCTTTTTCAAATGGTTGCCAAACCATCTTTAATAGAAAGGATTAAGAGTACTCAGACCGATGATGAAGAATTTCAAAAGAAGATTAAAGCTGTGAATGATGGGAGATTGATAGACTTTGTGTATGAAGATGGAATTTTGAAATTCGGGAAGAGGCTTTGTGTTCCCGATTTACCTGATCTGAAAAGGGAATTGCTGGATGATGCTCATAGTTCCAATTTCTCTATACACCCTGGGAGAACCAAAATGTATAGAGATTTGAAGGAACATTTTTGGTGGGACAACATGAAGAGGGAGATTGCTGATTTTGTGTCAAGATGTATGGTTTGTCAACAAGTGAAAGCTGGAAGGCAACAGCCTGGAGGAGTCATGAAACCTCTTCCCATACCAGAGTGGAAATGGAACAATATTACGATGGACTTTGTCATGGGGCTACCAAAGACTCCTAGAAGGAACAATGCAATATGGGTTATTGTTGATCGTCTTACAAAGTCAGCACATTTTCTTGCTATAAGAGAAGATCTACCCCTGGAACGTCTAGCAAGACTATACATTAATGAAGTTGTGAGACTTCATGGAGTACCCCTATCGATTGTTTCTGACCGTGATCCTCGTTTTACTTCAAGATTTTGGAAAAGTCTTCAGAAATCCCTGGATACTGAACTTCATTTGAGCACTGCTTACCACCCTCAGACAGATGGACAATCAGAACGGACTATTCAAACCCTAGAAGACATGTTGAGATCTTGCTCACTTGACTTTCAGGGTATGTGGGATCAATATTTACCACTGGTAGAATTTTCCTATAACAATAGATTCCATTCGAGTATTCAGATGGCACCATATAAAGCGTTATACGGAAAGAGATGTTGTACACCAACCTGTTGGGATGAGGTTGGTGAAAGAAAACTTCTAGGCCCAGAACTGGTGGAGGAAACGGTGGAAAAGGTGAAGGTAATCCAAAATCAAATCAAAGCAGCCCAAAGTAGGCAGAAGAGATATGCCGATAATCGAAGGAAGGATTTGGAATTTCAAGTCGGTGATCATGTTTTCCTAAAGGTATCTCCATGGAAGGGAGTCATACGTTTTGGTAAGAAAGGTAAATTGGGTCCCAGGTACATCGGACCCTTCGAAATTCTAGAACGAATTGGGGTTGTAGCTTACCAATTGGCAATGCCGCCAAGTCTCTCCAAAGTTCACGATGTGTTCCACATATCTCTGTTGAGAAAATACATGCCTGACCCAACGCATGTACTCACCTATGAGTAATTAGAACTGGAACCCGATCTGTCTTATTGTGAAGAGCCTGTCAGGATTCTTGATACAAGAGAACAAGTACTGAGAAACCGGACGACGTGTCTGGTAAAAGTTTTGTGGAGAAATCATAAGATGGAAGAGGCAACGTGGGAACCCGAGTAACTTATGATGAAGAACCACCCGAGTCTTTTTATGCAGTAATACCCTAGAAATTGCGAGGACGCAATTATTTGAAGTAGGGGAGAATGTAACACCCCAAGCTTCTACGGTACGCTTCTCTTTGATTAATGCGATAGCGTGTGTTGTACGCAACACCGAGTTCTAACAACCAATCAAACTAGCCGTTATGAATAGTAATACCTACTTTTTAAAATTATATATATTTTATATTTCAAAATGGACTTCATTTTTGGATTCGGAATATCTAATTTAGCCTAAGGTGAAATTTTGGTACTTTTCGGATAACTTTCATATTTTGATGAATATTGAAAATTACTAAATTTTAATTAAAAACAACTTTTTTAATCAAAATAATTAATAGTGATAAATTATGAATTTTAGTAGTTTTAAAGTATATTTAGAATATATTTTTACCATTTAATATAATGTTGGTCATTGGACATAATTTTACAATTAAACCGAACATAAACAAGTGTCAATCTTTTGATAGTTATTATCTCTTAAAAACACGCTTTTTGTTTTGACAGCGGGAATTAATTTTAAATTAATTTCTGCCAATTCTGTGTTTTGAATTTAGGAAAATGGATTCCATATTTGGAATCAGGATGTTCAAATTGTGTAAATAGGTAACTTTTATTTTTAGACATTTTGAATAATTACTGCGGTAAATATTGTATTTACCATGGTTAAGGGTAAATCCGGTAAATAAGGGTTAACAAATAATATTATAATAATACTAAATTACCCTAAAACGTGTCTTAACCCTATTGGTTGATACGTGGTCGACCATGGACATCTTTGGGTCGATTTTGGGACCCCATGGATCCACTTGTAAGTGATAATGACACTTTATTTTAATTAAGTTAAAATGAATACAAAAATGACTGAAGCATATATCTTTTAGAAAAACAATTGATACATAGGGTTATATATGTTGGATTTTAGATTCTAAATATTCATTAGAAAGATAAAAAGATTTCCTACATAATGATATTTTATTTATAATTTTTAGACATTAAATAAGTTATTTTATTTATGACACAATGATGATGCAGTAATTACTATAATAGTGAAACATTAAAATAATTGATATTATAAATACCCAAATAAATATAATATGAAACTTTTAATGAATTAAACTAATTTTCTAGGATACTATGATATATTAGGATTGATTTAATTGACTTTTGGCGAAGTAATCAATCTGTTATGAGTTTCACAAAAATCAACTATTGAATAGTGTCAAAATTGACATAAAAGAGTTCTTAAAACGAATATTATATTATTAATTGATATTAAAATCATAAAAATCTAAGGTTCGGCAAAGATACTTATATCATGATATTTTCATCATTAATGGACATCTTGGGGGTCTTTTGGATGTATATAGTAAGTTTATTAACCATATTATATAAAAATACAATGAGACATTGTAAAAGTGAAACTAATTAACTTAAATTTAATACTTAAAGATAAGGTTAATATAAGTACACAAACCTGTCTAAATTCTATTGGTTGAGTTGTTTTCGACCCATACGCACCTTAAACTTTGAATAGTAAACTTTGGAGCCATTGGAAACCGATTGTGAATTTATTATAAACTAATATCACTAGCTTTTCCAAAGTTGCCCCTCACCCCTCTTATAAAAGGGCACTCCTCCTTCCCATTTCTTCACACCTTCAAAGCCTTTTGGTTCGGCCAAAATATGTCCAAATACTCTTCCAACATCCCTCACTACAACCTAGAGGCCTTAGTTTGATCATAAAGCCAACCTAAGGAGCCCTTTTGATCAAATC
The DNA here is from genome assembly GCA_963277665.1 of Viscum album. Taxonomy (NCBI): domain Eukaryota; kingdom Viridiplantae; phylum Streptophyta; class Magnoliopsida; order Santalales; family Viscaceae; genus Viscum; species Viscum album. The sequence continues at coordinate 1,324,087,517 of OY728138.1, forward strand.
AAAAGGAAGAACCCGAAGAAGAGGTAATGATTTCACCACCCTTTTCTAAGTTCATTTCTTCTTCCACTTCTTCTTCCTTTGTTGTTACCAATCTAAAATAATAAATACAGTATCATATATATACTGTGATGTTATTATAAATATGGTACAACCATATTCAGTATTCTATCCACCCTTTGAATAACATGTCACCATACGTGCGTACGTACGGCTTACCGTCTCCACGTCGTGGTGTAATTGTTATTCAATATAATATTATTTGGATGGGTATAATAATGATGTGTAACTCATGTAAATAATAAATATAACATGTTAAGGATTCTTTATATATGATATAACATCCATTATATATTATTTTAATATCAAAAGAATGATATTGTCGCTCGTGCGTACGTACGGACTACCGTCTCCACGAACGCGATGAGATTCATTCTTCATTGTATCCATTCAAGTATAATTATCATTTGATGATTTAAAAGATGATGTTTAAGGACTTGATATCATTATGGATATGAATAATATAAAACCTATCCTTTACAAACATGTCTTACATAACAAAACATATAAAAGAAAACAAGTAAGTTAACACCCGAAACAACGATAATTCTAAGATATTATTAACAAATCAATGTTAAAAGATCATATATGATATCATATTAATATATATGATTCTTGTATAATTTAATTACAATTATTTCACCATTATACATGAGGTTAACCTACCCCAACCAAGGAAAATTACAAGGTAAGGGTTATTTCACAATCTCTTCATTATCCGAGGTTGTTTATATGTAATAATCTACTGGGATCTCTTTATCATCCACATCCATGTTTCTTAAAAATGTATTTCGAAACATTTTTACTATTTACTAGAATATGAGTTAAAGTCATTTATACCCTTTTTGACTTTTATAAGTGTTTTATAAAGGAATCATTCCATCGTTTTCAAAACAAGGTCATTTTTAAACTTTTCGACAGAATTAAGGTAAGAATGTTTTTTTTTACTTATACGGCGGGTGCGGCTATTTTCCACCGTTATAAAATCTTCAAAGCTTCCCTTACAAGCTTATAAGAATATTTTCAAAGAAATTTTTTTATTTTATATGGATCTTAAATGATTTCAAAATAAAAGGAGATATTTCTTTAAAAAGAATTTTGATTTCATCTATGTCAACATCCTTGGATGGATTTTAAGATTATTTGAAGTTGATTTATTATGATACAAAACTTCTATATTGTATTGAAGGTTTTTTGATATGTTTGACTATGGATGTGCTATTTTTATACCATTCATAGTTTATAGTGAAAGTATTGACATTTCGTATGCTAGTTTTAATACGAATGTTTATGTTATGTTTAAACCTTTTCATATGGGAATGCATTGGACTTAATATGTGACGGGTGGAGCCCGCTATAGCTCCTCGATGCATCGTTAGGTCTCATGAGACAAACTAGTGTCTTGGCACAAGGCCTTGAAAAAATCTTATTTGTAGTCTTGGCACGAGGCCTTGACTATGTGGTTATGATAGTCTGGCATTATGCATTCCAACATTATGAATGTGGTTATTGATTTTTGCATGTGATTATTCGATTAGTAGAATATCCATGTGAATAAGTAAATGGAATTATTTCATTTTATTTATGCCATACCATGTTGAAAGTTCATGTTTGAAAGGCTTTTGTTTTAGTTATACATTTCCTTAAATGTTTATTCTTATTTATGAAAGTTTCCGCTATATTGTTTTCCTTACTGGGCATTTGAGCTCACCCCTTTTTTATGTTTTATTTTTCCCAGGATGTGAAGAAGAAAGTTATGAATGACCTGCAGGGATATTATGAGGGGATAATAGTGTGGACTGTAGAGACATTATGTTGTTGTAGTAGTTTTTCAATTTATGATGTAATGTAAATCTTATGAATATATCTTGTGTTTCCAAGGCTACTAAACCAATCGGTCATTCGAGATTTGATCCTTCTTATGATCATGCCAATGTTATGTAATAATGCACCGACTCTGGGTAACTAGGGTCGGGGCGTTACATACATGTGCACACACAGATGATGCATGAATTATATATATAATATATGATATTGTATATATATAGTGTACATTATATACATGAATATGTTTCATGTAAACTCTAATTCAAATAATGAATTTATTGAAATATATATATATATATATGATATATATATCAATGATATTAAATAATAAATAAATGAAAATATATAAGTTTTCATGTAATAAAAAACATAACTATCTCCTAAAAGGTTTCATAAGTTTTGATCCAAATTTTGTATCATAAAGTCTTGGTATTTATTCCTTAAAATGAGTTTAATAAATTACACCCAATAGTAGTAACACATGTGATGAATTATGAAGGAGGAATGGTGAGATTTTCCAATATTAAGAAAAGAGTTTTCTTCTTTTGGTGTGTTTGTGTGTGTGCAGATTTTGTTTGGATAGTGATGTGATCACCAGTTTCATTGAAATATTTCGATAAAAGACAATCTTCCTCCTGAGATCCATTTATCACTCATGATAATGTGTTGACACAGCTTCAAAAATTCATGTATCCTCATGATATGATCCTTTATCCTTTTTAAAATATATCACCTTGGAGGTATGGTGCCTTTGTTTACTGCTCCTTGTGATCTAACTCAAATATTCTCTTAATGAAAAATAAGATGGCTACTAGAACTTATATTTTTTAGGTACTATGTTTTTATATGTTTTTATATTACTCTTACACATTATTTATATAATATAGATATTCTTATTTTTAGAGTTTACCACTTCTAATGATAAATATATGATCAAATGAAACCCAATAGTTTTGACTACCTACACCTTCGTAGTTTTAGTAAGTTATCCCCAATCTAAAGGGGTATGAGGTTTCTATGCTAGATAACATTATATTGTATTTATTGTTGTGATCATCAATATGTAATTGATTTAGAGGCTCCCCTGGATAGATTAATTTTGTTTATAATCCCTTCATATTATATGATAGAATGTGTTGTTACAGCTGGAGGAGACATGGGTCCTTTAATTATATCAACTATATTGTGGATCCCTCTTCCATATAAAGGGTCTGATTTTATGGAGTTTCATAAATATTTTCATTTTATGGGTATTCAGGTAACAAATAAAATTTAATACAATTAAAATAACATGATTTTATAATATAATATTCCCTACTAATGTGGTCATCATGTGACCCTAACTCCTTATGAAAATCCACTTGGAATTCCTCTTCATCCCATTAAAAAATGTTCAATGTTTTCTGGGAGCATCATAGTATCCTCTATGAGTGCATATTCTTTTTCATCATCAACATCCAAGTAAATTTAGTTTTTGAAAAAAAAATTCAAATTCAATACATTAATAGTTAATAAGAATTTCACTTTAAATAAATTTTGATAGAATTAATCTAAAAACATATTATACCCCTGAATTGGATTGGTTTTCAAATATTCTTCTTTTGGTAGAATTTCTAGAATGCATTTTGTCGAATATATAGGTAGGTTGTCAATATACCCAATCATTTTTTCAAATATCACCACTTTAGTGGTGTCATCTTCTTCCATGGATTCATATTAGTATTGCGGTCTTAAATATATATTTTGAAAGATAGGGTATCACTTGGTAATTTATTTCTTACAAAATTACTCAATAATGAATCCAAATCATATTGATCACCCATTATAATATAAACTAGAATATTTAGTTTAGTTATATCTTCTAGAAGTGGTAGAAATATTTCATATAGCATATATTTATGTTTTTCCTTTTCAAACTCCACAGGTTATTCTACTAAAAATATTAGTGGGGAAACTTCTTACACCACTTGTTTAGGTACTTACTTCTTTATATGTTCATTACACGATTATATGTACTCAGTGTTAATTTTCATTTGTCTCTTTATCTCATGAATGTATTATCTTAAAAAATGCAATTGAGATTTCTTTTCATCATATAAAGTTTTTTCATGAACTTTGGAGAAGTTAGTTTATGTATACAAGTAATCTTATTGAAAATTTTCAATGGATAATGTGCTTTAAAATAAGTAAAATTAAATCCAAATTAGATAAAATAATTTGAAACAAACTAACCCCAACATTAATTTTCTCCCTACAAATTTCATTAAACTAATTTAGGTTTTATAGTGAGCCTCAAATAACAACTAATATATAAAAATGGAATAAAACATAATGGCTTACTGGAGTTGTATCTCAAATAGGTTTAATGACAAACATTATAATATAATCATTAATTATTATACTTTTATATGTTTTTTACTTAATTTTTTGAAAGAATTAGACAAGTGGATTGGTGTGTGTAGTGGTATAAAAAATATGAAAATTAAATTCATGCGAACTACACTAACATAGGTTAGGAAGAAAGGGGTATAATTCATGGTTCTTCTTTAAAAAATCATTCATTATGTAAATTTGTTTCTATTAAGTCCATTCACTAATTTTCTCAATATCATTAATTAATCCACCTCATATACAAATTTTTTTTAAAACATTGTATACCTTAGATATCATCTTAGAACACAAAATTCTACACCCACTATAGGGTAAAGGTAATAGAAAACCACAATTTTAGTGTTACATCTCCTCAACAACCAACACCATCTTATATTGTTTATCGATCAAATCCAATGATACCATCACACATTGTAGTAATTGAGTGAAGGGAGAAAAAATTGATTTTCACTAATGAAAAATGAGGGTGTAGATTTGTGTAGATGATTGATGATGACCAAATAAAACTCCCCACATCCCATTTTATCACCATGGAATGAAGAAAAACATTATATATAAAAAAATAATACTAGGACCCAACTATGCCGACCACAAAGATCAACTCCTCCAGTCAGTTAGCCCACATCATAGAGCTTTGACATCATGGTGAAAAAATATAAAATATATTATGAAGAAGCACAAACATATAATACATATGAATAGAATTGTGTTCGAATTACGATAAATGTAAACTATGTATAAGACTTTTAAATCACTATGATAATACTATGATCTAGAATATCCTATGGAATGGGATTAAACATCTATTTATAGGTTATAAGGAAAACTATGGGATTATTATACAAACCTTTTGATAGATTCTACATAGATAAATTTATCATTATGCTTGAATTTTTCCAAAACTATGATCTCAAAGATTATTTAATCCATGATGGATTCCATGTAAAAAAATTTAAATAAACATACCAATTTGTTTATAAAATAGAGAGTATGGGTTTCTATTCTCAAGAATATATGAAATTTAGAATTTCGATGTGATAAATGGATGAGGTTGGATCTGGTTTGTTCTCCCTTGAGAATTCATCTTAGAATCTCTTAGATGTTTAAATTTATTAGAAACATTAGATTACCAATGTAATATCATTTTGGATAGTGTAAGTACATTTCATAGCCAGGGGATATTAATTTAAATATTGAGTGTACTTTAAGGTTCCTACAAAAAAAAATCAATAAAGGCCCAAAATCCATGAACATGTGAATATAGTGTCACGGTGGATCTTGAGACTCTGTCGACATTATGAAACATCAATAAATGTTGTGTTAAAAATTCATAGAATATAGAGTACCACAACATGGAGTTAATTTCCATGAGTTCATAGTCCATGTTGGTCTGAAGATAACATTGGATCGTGGATTCATTATGAATTGGGTTTCGAGGTTATGTTTGTTTGGTGATGTGGGCTGCATTGGATGGCAAGACTCTGTTAGAGTGTTGAAGCTATTCACACTGGATCCATAGATTTCATTATATTTTGTAACTTATCCCAATTGGTTTATGGAACAAATATTAGATGCTAGAATACTATAAGGTGTGAATGTGGGGAATTTTGGTTTGTGGATTCCTTTTCATGGGATTTGATGAGGTTTCATTGACATAGTAACTCATTAATAAGATCTTCCATAGGATTACACCATATGTGGGTAATATGCTTAGGATTTTATGTAGCATTCATTTATAATAGATATAAACATTTTTGACAATAATAATTCATCACATCTAGTTTTATCCTTAATCTAATCATTTCCTCTTTCACTATTCTTTAACATAAGATAAAAAATCATATGAACAAATGTTTTAACAATATAGTAAAATATGTAAAAATAATTTTTTCAATAAATTCATGGTTTTAAGCTATATTTTAATTAAATTCCAAAATACCCATAAATAATACAAATGTGATACTTACCCATATATGGAGAGAATTATGTGTATATAATCATTAATTTATAGCCTTAAAATAGTGAGATTAGTTTTTGAATCACATACAAATCAAATAAAACAAGATAAAATATTCCTCACATTACAGTCACTCTATTGTATTTATGGTAATTATATAATAAATCATAAACCAAATCACAGAGAGTGTTACTAAATAATGGTTTTTGTTTGATCATGGTTCTTGAAAAACATCATTGTGTATTTTAGTAATGATATGGGGTAAAATTTTGTTGAATTTTCTATAATGATTATCATATATTTTGGCTCATTCATAATTCATGTGATGATGTGTTGATAGATTACTATTTTAAAGGGTTTTAAAAATTACTTAATTAATTAGTATGATATTAAAATAATTAAAACATTTAATTGAAAAAAAAATCATTTAATCTGATTGAAACATCGTGAATCAAATAGACTCCTTCATTCAATGATGGAAGCCTATAAATTAGAGTATATTGACATTATTTGATAGAATTAATGATTTTTCAAATAGTCAATGAACCTTAATTGATTTATCTTAATTTAATTTTGAGTAGAATGTGTTAGAACAAATTTTAAGGAGAATATATATTACCAAATAATTTAGTAATTCTAATGGTTGGTGGATACCTTTCGAGATAAAAACACATTTCTTATTTCTTTGGGAACTCAATAAAACTCATTTTTAGTGAAGTTCAAAGCAATAATTGTATGTAATGTATGTTATGAAAAACCCCAAACATTATTACGATGTGTTTCCTATTTAAATTTAAGCACATAGATGTATATTTAATTAGTTAATATGTTATTAATGTATTAATATGGTGTTGGCGAGGCTCCTAGATCATTTAAGTGGTAAGAGACCTGAAAATATAAAAAAATATAGTTGCATCCATGGGTACATGGTTAGAAAAAAATTAAGGATAACCATATACCCCAACCATATAGAATGAATGTACAACACATGGACTTAAATACCATGAAAACCCCCAATGAAAACCATAAAAAACCTATAGTACATTTAAAATCCATTTTGAATGGTTGGAACATAGTTTGTCCAACTATGTGGCCAAAATGTATGAAAGAGAGTGTCCTGGATAGTCGGATCCACATGGTTAGCGTACAAATTTTCAAAAAATGTATAAAAACCATATAATCGATTGAATAGTGGAAAATTAAAACATTCCCTTAGGATTTTATAACCCAAATAACTCTTATACTCCCAATGTTTTGGTTGATAACTCCTCATACATGCGACTATCCCTTCCTTATTCAATACTTCTAGATTTATATTCAATTTATCTTCTGATTTTTAGGTATTATATGGAATTAGTGATCCATTGGTAGATCTATGAGTTAGTTCCCATTCTTTTTTTCATTTATTTACTATCTCGAGAGCTCTCATCATTATGCCCAATTCTAGAGATTTTTTTATGCATTTCTGATTCAATTTTTTATCCCAAAAAAATATCCAATACTCAATGGGTGGGCACAAATGAACATAAATTAGGTGTATTATATGACATATGTCATGTATTTCACTATTTATGAGTAGGGTTTTTTATGATCAGACTGAAATTATCTAACATTTGTCATAATTTTATAAATTAAATTTATTCAATCCTAAATCAAGATATTGAAGATCTCTAGAGGATAAAAATAGTATTTTAGTGGTAAAAACATAATTTTATCCACCCATGAGGTGTTACTCACATGGGAGACTAGTTGGGTAATGAGCGGGGTTACCCGAGGGATACCTAAAAATGTATAATTGATTATGAGACTATGGTTGGGATGCCTAGAGCATCACCCAGGATTCATGGTAAGTGTTTATATGTGATAAATATTTAAAAATAATTTATATCAAGGGTTAAATGAATTTCTAAAACACTTATTTATTTTTATTAATGGTTTTAATGCCTTAGAAAAATATCCCCCCTTAGATTCCTTGGGATGAATACATGGGTTTGGAATTCCATGGGGAAATACCCCATGGATTCCTTATGATTCATGATTGGAATGAATTATAGAAATTACCTTTTTATTTGTGATGATTCTATTTTTGAATAAATTCATGAAATACCCATTATATTTTTTATTATTCTAGTTTGGACATCCCTGGAAAAAACCCCCTTAGAATCATGATAATTAATAACTAAAATTACTTGCGGGACTGCCATTGGATTCATGATTATTACTAATTTTTAATTTCTTAGATTTTATCCTCATATTAATTTGGGACTATATTTGTTATACTTTAAAGAGGAAATTTTCAAAGGATTAACTAGGAATGGAGGACTCAGGGTGTCACCTTTGACCTCAGTGCCCGACATTTTTTTCTTTTTTTATTTATTATGCACATCTTCAGAGTCTCAAATATCATAATGTATATTATTTTATATATTTTTGGTAGTGGATTATTGATTCATACTTGCACCCTAACCATTCCACCATTTGGTACCCCAATAATACATCATGATTTAATGTAAGGAATAGGGAAATCACTCTATGAATTTTGCTTGATACAGACTACTAGGATGGGGCATGGGAGTCAAAAAATGGGTTGGGACTTAGAACTATTGTTGGTGGAGTTTTTAGTTTTTCCCTTTTATTGTTTTGGGAAATTGAATTATATAAACTATTTTTATGTATGACTTCTTATCATTGAATATATATCATTTTTATATATCATGGTTTTTTATTTTTTATTGAATCTTTTTCAGATGTATATTTACTTATTTATCTGTATGGTGTATGTGATTTCCTTTATTTATGTTATTTTATAACAATTATTTTTGAGAATATTTTCCCAAATATACAACTATTGAACCACATTTCTAGTCAAAATCCTATGGAATATAGGGAGGCATACTAGAGGACCCAGTATCCCTTTATTATGGACACTTAAGTGTGGTCTCTAGCTGGGGACGTTACATGTAATATAGTATTTCACTTCCATATTTTTGGAACCTAACTCAATTGAGCATATATCATGGTTTTATACTTTCCTTTATTATGTAAATACATATATTGTAGAAAATACTTTAGTTTAATTAGATCCATTACAAGTTATGAATTGATAATATGAGGATCAAAAATGAAAAACCTGTTTTCGTATTTTTTTTAAAACCACAACCATGGTTATAAAATCATATCGTGGCTTATAAAATTTTACTAAAAATGGAATGGTTTATGAAAACCTGTCATGGTTTGTATAATTATTTACAAAAGAGACAAGTTTTGTGGAAATTTATTAGGTTTTCATATCATAAAATGAATACCCTCTATTTTACATTAACATATAGGGGTTTCTTAACCAAAACATCATAATTTTTTGAAATTTTATTTCCATGATAAAAATAATATTGTGGTGAATTTCAGCTAGATAAGGTTTATATTTTAACTATAATAAAATTTATTAATCTTATAAAACATCATCGTTCTAGGATTCACCTTTGGAAAATTCACTATTCAAAATTTCTTGGTCATTGAAACCATATCATGATTATTGGTTGTAAAAATTCATTTTCCAAAAATGTATTTTTTTTAAATCCATGTATTGCTAAATCACAATATGATCATTATTAATATCATTCTATTTTTTTATTAAAAAAATTATATAAATCATATTCAGATTCTCCCCCATTTTTGAATCTTGATCTATTATAAATTACAATGATATCCATCCAGACTGGGAACAAACAAAATTTACTATATGATCTATCCAAAGATTTTGTGGTGACATTAGGAATCCCAAATATCCTATAAAGTTAGTTATAACTAGAATCATTAAATATATGTTATGGGCTAGGGTACAATAATATATTTAAGAAAAATGTAACTATGACCTTTGTGATTAAGATAAGTTATCTTTTTTTAGAGTATACTTAGTGCTTCTCTTTAGAGATATTTTAATATAAAATAACTATATTCTATTGAAATTATTTTTCTAACACTAACTTATGATCAAATAATTATTTGGGATAATTATTATATTATTATAATACATAATCAATGAATGTTAAGGAAAATTTCATAGTGGTTCTGATCTTCTAGAATGAAGGTGTTCCATTTTGGAATATGGGGTATTTGAATCATGGATTTATCATCCTTCCAGTTTAGGTAAAAAGTGAAGAGTTTTTTGGATATGAAATGTTATATTATTTTATTAATAATATTTTTATAAGTTTACATATTTTCATCTATAATTCCATTTTATTATTTTTACATTATTACTTTTATATTTTACAATCTCTTTATTTCATTATATTTTTCTTATTCTAGATAGTGTTTCATATTATCTTTATTATTTTATTTCCACTATGTTATTTATATAGGTTACTTTGATAATTTCATATCGGGGAAATTTAATTCCCACTAAAATATATGTTGGTCAAATATCTAAATATTTTTAAGATTACAAAATCTTCAAATCACCCCCTCTTTATGATTCCATACTAGGATAACACTTGGTTATAGAGAAATTATCTAAATTGTTCCCTTATACTAACATATAAGAACCTAAATGATTTACCATGGAAGTAAAATTAACTATTAAATATTTAGAAAATATTAATCCTAGTTGAACACAAATCATTGTTTGTGTAGCATGTGAGTACTATAAAGAACAAATTAAAACTTATATTATTGACATTGGTGTTGATATCCATCTAATGATGACATGTGATTATAAGATTCCAGAAAAAAAAAAAATTTTATTTAAGAAGAGAGAGTTGAATTAGTGTTGATATGAAAATTATAAAACACACATTTATTCTGTTAATAATGAAATATTAATTATCATGTTTCTTTCTGGAAAACGGCTAATGAAATTTGGAATAATCTAGAAGGAAATCGTTTGGAAAAAATAAAAGTTTCATTAAACTAAAAGGGATATGCATTTATTTCATTATCCATATTTTAATTACATTATTGGAGAGTCTATTGTATTGATGAATCAAAGATTCATAACTACTCTGAATAGTTTATAATCTCTTAGTGAAACTTATATTATTGATAAACAGATAGAGGATAAAATCTTAGACATCCTTTAAAAAGTAAGAGATTATAGAACACATATTACTAGATTATGTCTTGATGATCAAATTGAAATATTAATACAGTATGATAGTTGGTTGAGGAGAGATCAATGGAAAGAAAATTTGATGAATAAATTTACATTTTATTTTATTTCTACCTATATAGCTACTACTTCAAATTTAACTTCTAATAATACTTTAATGAATTCTCCTAATCTTTAATTAGATGATAGTGATTTTGAGTTAAGTGAAGGTGAATTTTATCATATTATAAAGAACATGGGAATGATTTTAAAGGAAATTTCATTCCAAAACATTAACTAGAATGATATAAGGGACTTATGTAAAAGATTTGGAGGGAAGACAGTAACCATTATAATTATATCATTTAAAATGACTGTACAAAATTTGGTACAAATTTATTCAGATTATCGATTATAAAATTAATAAAATGAGTAAAAATATAATATATATATATAAAGGTAAGGATAGTATTGGGATTACTAATACATAGAGTGATAATGAATAATCTCTATCAAAAAGTGATTTACAGTGTGATGATAACATAAATATTTCTAGATCCATTGCCAAATTACCTCAGAATGAAATATTTATTATAGATAAGGCTAGTGAATCTCGATCAAGTAATTCATTAGATTCATCTTATTATTCGAATGGTGAATGAGGTGTCTCTATATAATTTGAAAAAATATATGAATATAAGAAAAAAATATCAAAAATATATAACTAGTTACTAAATAAATTTTTTCAACCTAAGGAAAATCTTTCCAAGTCTAGTAAACATATTTCAAAACATACATCAAAGTTGAATGTGAAAACAATTTTTATTTCTTTAACTACAAAAAATAATGTTGAATATGTAAAAATAGAAAAATGAAATTGATTTTCTGAAGAAGTTACCTTCGAATTTTTCTTGTATAATGGAGAATCTGTGTAATCTTATAAATTAATGAAACCAATTAATGATTTATCTAGAATTGGTTATTTATCATTATGAAAAAAACATTTTCAAACCATTTATTTTATATCTGAAATTCCCATATTATGTGATATATTTAACATATGAGGTAATTAGAAGAAAATATACTCTTTATATAAGAATAAATCTTTTAGAATGGACAAATATTACATTTCGATGGAATTTAAATCTTTTAAACAAAGAATATATTGATGGATATGGGGGACTAGTGTTATATTTGATAATGATACCAAACTCAAAAAAGGTAGGGGGTCAAAATTTGGGTTCGAAACTTTTTCTGATAATGTGTTGGGTTCCAGTGTTTGAATGATTTTTTACTTAGATAAAAGTTTCTCTCAACAAATGAACAGTAAAATGTTCAAAATTTTCAAAATAAAAAAATAATGGTTTACATATTATTTTTAGTGACCTCATGAATGGTTGTATCATGTGTATATTTTAGGTGTCTGTCTATGGGGAGACTTAAATCTGTAATTATCTTTATTTTTTAAGACTTAAGAATAAATTCATTATTATTTTCTTATTACTAGTTGGGGGAAACACTCGGAACATTGTGAATGATAAATGTACCATCGCATGTTTGGAAGGAGTTCACATATTATATATGATTATCATGATAATGATTACAACATAGAAATAAGGTTTATTGAATACACCACCACAGAACATAATGAATGTAAATAAAACTACACTAAACACAGTTTCTCAGGGACTTGACCCCAAGACCTACCCCTCACCCCCACCCTAACCACCCACCCCCATTAGTGGGTATTTAACCATATATCTCTAAGACATTACCAACAATAAATTTCCATTATTTCTATAAATAGAGGACATGTAATGGATTTATTAAAGAATATTACTATATTGAATGTTCATACCTTGAATAAAAATTCCATGAAGAAACTTATAAGGGACCTTCGAGGACATAAGTTTAATTTTTCAAAGATATATAATCCTTGTAAATATGTTAATTAATTTAAGACTATATTTACACGTATTTGTAAAATATTAGCCATAATACAACCATGGTTAGTTCATGTGGGTCTTTTGAGACCATCCAAATTTTACTATATTGGATGTGGTCACATTGGGTATGAACATATTGATAACTACCTAAGATTTATTTGGGTTTTATTTATATCACATAAGACTAAATCAAATTGTATACTTAATAAGTTTTCTTCTTTTAATAAAAATAATAATAATAATACAAACATTATTAGACTGATTACAGAGGAGAGTTTGAGAATCATTATTTTGAAAACATTTTTAGTGAGAAAGGTATTATGCATATGTTTTTGTTAAGAAAACTCCATAAAAAATGGTGTAGTTGAAAGTAGAAATAAAAAACTATAATAAATTACCCACTATATATTTTGTGAATATCAAATTTCAAAATAGTTTTTCCCAATTTAGTTAATACATCTCATTACATTATAAATTTCATTATACATTGACATATTTTACGGAAAACACCATATGAATTATAGAACAATCAAAACAAAAAAAGTCAATTAATTTAGAGTTTTTTGAAAATAATGTATATATTTTAAATAATAAATGTAATATTTGTAAATCTGATCTTAATACCAATGAGGAAATTTTTCATTTTTATTCCACTGTATAGAATATCATGTTTGCAACTGATAGAAATATATTGTTTATGAAACAGTTAATGTGACGCTTGTTGAAACTTATCTATTTATGAATTCAAAACATATAAATCAAAAATACGGGATGGATTTTTTTTAACCCCTTAAATTTTAGATCTCATAGTTGAACTACATAAACCATTTACAATGTCATTAGTGATGTTTGAGAATAAGTTAAAATGAGAATCTCTTTATGGAATGAGTAGGAACATATTTCATTTGTATCCCAATTTAAATAAAAATATTAGATGATTCTTTAAATGATAAGAGTCGGATAATGGGTTTATAGGATGAACTCAATCAATTCGACATGAAAAAGTTTTGGAATTTAGTTTAACATCTTGAAAATCATCTGGTTATCAAATTTAAGATATTATCATGAAATTAGTGATAAGAAAATAGAACCATTTTCTGGAATGATGAAAAGGTTTTTAATAAATTTTATAACCAAGAAGAGGGTATAGAATATATAGAAAGTTTTAGTCTATTTTAAATATTAGAATGTATTTGAATTCTATTAGACTTAATTTCACATAATACTTTTAAATCATTCTAAATAGAGTTAAATTATTACTTATTTTATGGTTATGTTTATGAGGTATTTTATGTTCAAGAGTCCCCTCATTATGAAAGTCCTAATTTTTCCAAAACTTGTTTATAAGCACACTAAGGAAATCTATAGACTAAAACAAGCTCGGAGCACCTTGTTGGATAAAATATTTAGTTTCTTACATCAAAATGATTTTTAATGGAATGAGAAATCTAAATATTTATATCAAGAATGTATTTAAAGAAATAATAATCATATAAATATATTCTAATGATATAAATTTTGAATGATCCAAAAATAACATAGAGATGGTTTTTAAAAACTTATGCAAAGTGAATTTTTGATGAGTATGATTGATGATATAAATATCTTTCATGGATTCCAATTAGATCAAAAATCAGAAGGAATAATTTTAAATTAAAATAATCATGTCACATATTAAATCAAATATTTTATCTATGAAAATTATTTATGAATTAATAGTCTTTTTGGAACATCATGTAAAATTGATATTGATTAATTTTGGAAAATAAAAGATCAAAAAATTTATAAATGTATAATTGGATGTTTTCTTTATCTAAAATATAGTCAACTTGATATTATGTACTCTATTTTAACATATCTAAGATTCCAGGTAAATATAAAAGAAACCCATATTAAGGTCATATATTAAATCTTCTATTATCTTATCAGATCATTAGAAATTATATTTTTATATCAATCTACATATGAGTTAATTATTAAAATTTATTTGGAAAAATATGTCATGGTTTTTAGCATGTATAGAAAAATTATGTTTATTACATTTCACATTCATGAATAATATTTAATTTAATGGTTTAGTAACAAATAAATATTGATAAAACATTCCATAATTAAAGTAGAATATATAATATCTGGATATTTTTGTGGAAAATATTTGTGGATGTGGAACATATTAAATTATTTTGAAATGAGTTTCACTCATATTATTATCTTAAGTGATAATGAATGTGCAATTAATATATCTACGAATCTAGAACATCATCCATCTGAAAAATCCATAGTAATATTAAACCACGTCCTTAGAGATCATGCATAAAAAAGATATTGTTCTTGAATTTATTGAAATAGAAAATTTGGTTGTTGGTCATTTACCAAACCATTACATTAAAAAAATTAATATATAAAATTAAGTATGGGTATGATCAAATTTGAGGGATCATCCTTTGTATTCTAAATATAATCTTATTATTTTAAAAAATTCTTCAAGAAAAAGGATTAGAATTTTCTCTATAAACCCAATTATAGTTTTTTGAAATGATATGTATTTTCTAAAAGAATAAAAATATTTATTTGAATCATTAATGTTAATATTTCTTTCAAAAAAAATTGGATGATATAATATTTTGTCATATCTAAAAATTTCTACTAGAAAAAATTAAATTCCCACAAATCTATATTCCTATAATGATTATTATCATAATATATTTTAATATTATATATTTTTTAAAATTTAAATCACTAAAGGTAATAAAATTGCATATAAAAATTAGAATTATGATTTTAATAGAATAGATATTTTATATTATCAAGATATTTGGACTAATTTTGATAATATTAATGGTTCATATTCATTAGGTCCTACCTATATATATATAGTCTCTTGATCTTATTTTAGATTCCACTCAATGGTTTTTGAGGTGATGTTTTTGAAAAACTATGACACTCATTTAATTTCCTGATTGAGATAGATTAATTCTTTAAAATTTCAATGGTCCTAGTAGATCCTTCTATTTTTATATTCTTCTTCTTAATTTCAGTACTGTGATTCAATAATCTATGTCTAATTTCTTCATTAGATATTATATTCAAAATACTAATTGATCCTGATTGGTTCAATAAATATAAATTGATTCAAAAATTCATATTCTAGTATTAAAAGTGTGGGTATATTATTATAGTATGGAACAATGTATATTAATACTAATATATTTTGTTTATCAGTTTTTTCATACACTTTTTAATGAGAATATTCAAGGTAAGAAGGCATTAATGTTTATGAAATAAGGTTATGAATTCCTAATGACTCTTTTCACATATGAGGAATCTAAATAATTACGATCATATAAACTATATAAGATTTTTTTCTCACAAAAATTCTTTGAGAGTATTGATCCTTCAAAAGGAATCCAACAATTTTAATTTTTTTGCTTCAAAGATGGTATATAAGTTTATATGTATATGAGGGTAAAAAAATTATATTTCAAAAAATAAAATATTTAGTTCTACTAAAAAACCATGATAAGGATATTTTAATGGTTCAATATATTTATATTCATTATTTTCTTCACAATGTTTGATCTTTCACCTTTTCCCAATTTATGTGGGATTATGTTTTCTAAATAGGAACTCAAACCATTAAGCGAAATAGATTTACTTATGGTAGAATAATGAACAAAATTATTCATAATAAGATAAATTTTTCTAGAGGAGTATATCTTTGATAACCAAATAATGTTAAAGATAATCCTTTCATAAGTGATACTATAAAAAAATTAATATGGATTAAAATAAGAGTGGAAAATATTTTTTGATTTGAATGATGAACTCCAACTTCATGGTGAACTATGGAAATTACCATAAGATCATAAATATAGTGGGTTTCCAATGGAACCAAATTATACAAGGTCTATTCAATTTGGGATATCCGATGATGAGGAAATGGAGGTTACCTCATTAACTAAAAAGGTTGAGAAAATGAAAATTCCAGTTGAATATTAAAGTAATAAGAAAAAACATGATAGGAGAATACATATGATCATATGAAAACAATTCCCCAAAAGTTAAGAAGCTAATAAAAAGAAATGAATTATAAAAATCCAATGAAGTATATAAATGTAAAAATTAGAAAATCAAAATTAAAATAGTAGATCTGCATTCTTCTCTCGAAAATATTATGAAATTTTTATTAATATTCAATAAAAAATATGATTAAATCAAGAAAAAACATGAATAACAACACAATATTATGAAAATAGAAATTGAGAATAAAAAGGATGATCTTATGAATTTTGAAATAGAATATGAGTGGTTAATGGTGGAGGATATGTGTGGAATATTTGAGATGGAATAAAAAAAGATAGAGTAACATGATAAATTTCTTAAGAAATTTAGAAAATAGAAGGAGAACTGAAAGTATTATAAAAATATGAACTAATGAAATCTACTACCAACAATCCATATCATAGAAGCATGATAATATATGGTTGATTATATAAGAATGTAGGATACTTATAACCTATCTCCATATGTTAAAGGAAAATATTATTCTAAAAAAAACCAAGTTTTAACCATCTTTTGATTATTCATCTCCATTATCCATAGATAAAGGTGACAAAGTCAAGAATTAAAATGGTAAATAAAAATCCACCACTAAATTACTTTTTCTGATGATCACTACCTTGTTATCTTTTACTTCATCTTTGAACTCATCATATTGAGAATATTTAAAGGTGAAAAAGAATAATTCTTATTCCACCAAAAAAGAGGAGTTAGCTTATAAAATTGAAAAAAAATAAATCTTTTTAGATTTCGAATCATAATTAAATTGTTGATAACCACAAGTATATTAATGATTTTGTTAAAGTATAAGGTAGTGTTGATGAATCTAATAATGAAATATCTGTTATAGAAAATATTATTTTAGGAAATATAAAGAGGATACAACTATAGAAATAATTGATGTTTCTAAGAAAAATTTAGATAAAAAAGTCTAAAAAGTTAAAAATGGGAGTTTAGGGCATGAAATAAAGGAAACTGATGAAGAATATGATAAAGTTTATAAAATATATCCAGTATTTATAGAAAAAAATTGGAGTTATGAAAGATAATTCTATGAAAATTAAGTGCTTTTAGATATATCTATTTTCATGATAGACATAATGGAATGAAATCATTTGTCTCAAATGAGAAAGGCTTATCATATTATGGAAATAGTACAAAATAATGTAGATTTAAAAACTCATATAAACATATTATAGAATCATAGAGCCTTTATAATGAATATAAGAATATAAAATAAGCATTATAAACTTAAGTTAGAAAATATCTAAGTAAAAAAACGAACTTTTAGGATATTGAATAAGATTTGTATCAAGAATATTAACTATTAAATAATTTGTTGAAGTATTTTGAAAACAATATTGATTGACTCAAGGTATTCTTAAATCCATGTTAAAAATGTGAACATAAAAAATGAAATTATGAATGATGAAATTTATATGTTCAATAATAAAGATCAAAAATAGGATAAAGAAATTACAAGTTTACTTAAATATTTTAAAGACTCTATTAAGAAAACATAAATCTCAAATCTGAGTTATATATTTATTTTTTAACTCTAAATTAATTTTTATATATTTATTTGAATTTTCATTCATCTATTTCGTAATTTTTTTAACATTATCTTATTTATCATTAAAAATAAATAAGGGGGAGAAAAGTACGGAAGGGAAAGTTTCTTTCTTTTAGAGAGAAAACAAATTTTGAAATATGATATATAATTTCTGGGGGAGGAATTTCCAAAAAAAACTAGTAGTATAATATTAACATAAACTATTATTTATTTCATTTTAACATAGTTTTTATCATGTATTATGATTTTAAATAAGGGATATTATTGATTAATTATTCTAAAATTAATTTTTTCATACCATTGTTTGGATAAATCATAATACAATCATTACTACTATTTTTAATGTTTCTTTATGGAGTTGTTTTATAGGAAATATTTTTCTTATTTTCCCTCATTCTAAATCATAAAAATTAAAAAACTATATAGATATCCATATAGACTATTCATAAATAAAAGATCCAATTGGGGTCAATCCAATGCTGTTATAGGGAAAACTAGTATCCCAAATCTCCAGAAAATTTAGTTATTATGGAGTCTATAAATACAGTTCAAGAGAAATTGGCGAAGTAACTGATTAAAGAACATTCAAAAGCTAATCCTCACATATTTGATTTAGGGTGCTTCCATTTTCCTAAGAGTGTACTTAGTGATTCCATTTTTTTATGTTTCATTATAAAATCACAAAGTTTTCATTTGAAATTTGTTAATTGATTTCATGTGATCCATAAATTCCTTGTGATAAGGAATTTCTTATTTCGACCATTGATCAATGAATCTCATAAGAAAATGGTTGTTCTAATCTCCTATATTAAAGAGGATCCATATAGAAACCTGATTTATCCTGATTTGGGATTTATCCTTATACCAATTGAGGTTAAAATATAAGAATTTTAGTGGCATAAATTGTAATATCATTTTATAAATAAAGTTATTTTAGAGATACATGATTTTTAATCTTGAATTTCACTAAATTTTTTGGACGTTGTGACTTAATAATTGTTATTATCTTTATTTCTTTTTATTTTGTTATATTCAAGCAGTGTTTCACATTTTCAAAATTTACTTATTTCTACTGCACTATTTACTTAGTTTACTTTGATAAGGTTAGGACAACCATAATTATGTTCAGAGAAACTATACATTTCTAAAATAGGTAAATTTTTATAAGAAAATAAAATTAGAAATTCAACATATTCTGGGAGCTTCTATATTGTGACAACATGTCATCATTTTCACAAAAAATATTAAAATATTTTTTCATAAAAATATTCTTTAGAGGGGACCATATATGGTATAAAAATTGGTTTTTATTATTATGATTCTCTATAGTTTTCAAGTTTTTAAAACCTAAATGTTTAATTCTTCTCTTAAATCATTAATAATATTTATATATTTATTATATTATGTATTTGGTATAATTTATTTTAGATTATTTAAGTAGATTCTCCTAAATTTCCTTCCTTTCATATACAATTTATATGTTTGGCACTAAATAAAATGATTAATTTTCAATAAAACCTGACTATGGTTTGTTATTTTAGTTATAAATTCAATGATAAGAATGTGATATTATTTATCTATATTAAGTGTTTTAGTTTTATTAAAATTATGGTCACCAATGTGTTTTTGTCGATGGATTTTGAGTCTTTAGGTTGGAATTCTCACTATGTTAGGGGATTAGGCCTTATATAAGAAAAGTGGAGGTGGACTAATAATCATGGTATGTTTCTATAATGATGGATCTAGTTTTATATAACATTGAGAATTTACATAAAATGGATTCATATGCCTCATTCATGAGAAACATTTGGATAATGTAGATATAATTGTATTTTTTATTTAGTGAGTAAAATAAGTTATGAATTGTATAAGGTGTTATACATTAATATGTTTAGATAATATTTATTTGGTTGATAAAATATGATTAAAATAATAAATCACCAGGATAATGCATATATATATAGGAGAAAATGAGATGAAAATATAGTATGTGATGTAATAGAAGCATATTGTTTGGATATGATGAATTTTGAATTGGTGAGACAAATAATACCCTATAAATATTTTGTGTGATATCCCTTCCAAAGAAAAACACATTTCAAAACCTTGATTGTCATATCAGGTAGGTTCATGCTAAATCTAGGTTCCAATAAATTATATTTTATGAGATATAGTGGTTATAGATTACGCTAGTAATTATGTAACTACGTACCATTGAAATATTTGGGTGACGCTTAGATATGAAATCCTAAAAGTTAGGTTACCAAAGGAACAATGTTTTGTTTTTTAATCAAATGGATTTGGGTAAAGGGTTTTCTACTCAAAGATCCAAAAAATATATGTGATTTGTCTATAATGAGAACATATATAAATAACTAATTTTCTATTCTCTATGATAGATATAAAAGATACAACATAAGAGGGGTGAATTTTATTTTATAACAACATAAGATTTTCTTCCTCCATAAGTAAAAATATTACTTGAAGATATAATGTTTTGATTAGCTGAAAAAAGAAGAGTAAACATAATAAAATGGTGTGAAATGTATCTATCAGTAATACAAATTTGTGTAGATTGAAAATACAATAAATAACAAATAAAATAAAAAAAACTACATGTTCTTTTTAATAAAACAGAACTCATTGAAATGATATTATAAAATCAAACTTTTTACTCTATAAAAAGGATGGTCATAAACTAGATCCATGGTATCCTAAATTTATATAAATACATTAAATTAACCTATCAAATGGTACCTATATTTTAAACCCAAGAATACCTTGAATTTAATCACTTTGTTTTCAATCCCTATATTTATATCATCAGACACTATCAAATTTAAGTTTTTAGTTGGTATCTGTGTCTGAACCCCAAATAATGTTTCTTTCAGCCTAAAATCCCAAGATTATGAAGGATCAATAACAACCCACTTCCAATACCTAGAAGATCATGTTCTAAATATATCATTATAATCTCTTTATTCCTCCTAGAATCCCTTTATTACAGACGATTTATAATAATGAATATGACAAAATAATTCAAAAGATATTTATGAAGATAAACCTCACATAATTGTATCTCTTGTAAAAACACTCAAAAATATAAAAATACATTTATCAAAATTACTCAATGAAATAAGCCATTAAAAACATCAATCAATCAATGACCTCTATTGATCTCAAGTGTAATATTTATATCTTATGATTTTAAATATTGTGTCCCTTTTATATAAGAAGTTGTAAAAAAACTAAAATTTTTTTTTTATCTCTGAAGTTAGTTAAAACTACCAAAATTCCTCTTCACCTTCTTTTGATAATCTACAAATAGCTCCTCATATTCATATGAAGTCATACCTACACCTCTATAATTATTTTATATTCATTAAATTTAATTTTATATAAATGCTTCAAATCTATAGATTTTCATACACTTCATTTCAAACATAAACCCCCTGTATTAATGTTAACTAGGTTTCATCATGCATAGAATAAGTAACTAAAAAATTAAAGATAAAAAAAAATTACAACAAGAGGTGACTATGATTTTCAAAACAAAAGATAAAGTGAGACTTTATCTCAAAAAATCTCTCCCTTTTTGAAAAGCACAAACATGAATGAAAAATTTTGATTCTGTAAAATTTTGAAAGTAAAAGTCTAGGAATGTTCTAATGAAACAAATCATATTGGGTTATATAAGGTAATGAATAATGGTCTATATGGGATTGAATGGACTAGATTAAAAAAATTAACAATATATAATTATTAAAAATGTTAATTAGAAAAGTTAATTTCAATTGGAAAAATGAAATAAAGAATGCCTAGAATTTTTATAATGCTTTAGTAAAAATTAGACCAATTCCACTCTTATATATACTCTGTAATAGATACATTTTTCACTATAATTTTTTTTGAATAATTATGAAATCCTTATTAAAAACTAATTTTTCTAGTGGGATTATATCCCTATAAAATAAATTTTGTATGGGAATTCATAACCTAATTACAATATAGACTATATAATATTGGAGACAAAACCTGAATGGTATTGAGTTTAGAATTTTAGAGTCACAACATAAGCATAGAAATATTTATTTTTAATGTAAATTCATATTTAAAAAGAATGAGAATGTGTGGGATATTAGATGTAGTGTTACAAAATAAAATGTGATGGAGTAGAAGATAAATGATGGAATCATATATACTAGTTATTGAATATTGTATCAGAAAAACTCTTTAGGGAAATATTTGAAGTTGTACAAGTTTTCATCTAACACATAAAACTCTTTCCATTAGCTGAAAACATTATCACACAGAATTTAGTTTTCACATCACTTCCAAAGTTATAGTAAATAAGCATCCATCATAAATAAATTATGTTCTCATAACTGAATATGTTGAATACATCTCAAAGCCATTAAATAGGAACTTTAATATCTAACAATCCAATTTCCAATAGGGAAAAGTAATTCAAATTCATACTACATAGTTATCTAGAAGAGATAAAAATATCATAAAAAAATATTCATAACATAAAAAATTTGAATTCTAACTTAAATTCAACTTAAAATTAATTTTAATTTCCCATTAAATACTTCAAATATTATTTATAATAATATGTCAAATAAGTTCTACAAAAATAATAATATGATTTGACTACTAAAATAAATTTTCATAAATTCATTCAAATTTTCTAGATTTTATAATTGTTCAAAATTAAATTGTACAAAATAAAATAAATAAATAAAAGTTTAATAATTTTGATGCCACTAGATAATAATTTAAAAATATATATATACCAAGAAATCACCTCAAAATAAAAAAACTAAATAATTTAAATATATATTTTATGTAAATAAATGAATTATGAATTAGCTAAAATGGATTAAATAAATTTAAAATATAATTAATATTTATTTTTAGGGATTCTATATAATGTATCTATATTTTAGAAATCAGTAAAATAATTAAAATAATTAATAAAATAATTTACTAAATCATATTATAAAAAATAATGAATAACAAAGCATTATAAAATTTTATATCTTAGAAAAAATAAATAAAGTATTTATTTTACCATGAATTTCAAGTGACCATGAGGTATACACCTTGCAGTAAGCTAACTTAGTGAGTCAATATAATGTGTTGTTAGTTCAAGTAGTCGTGCGGTTGATATTCTGATCATGTGAAAATTTTATTATATAGTCACTTGAGATATCTATATATTTCCACTTGAGATTTCAACATATGGTCAACTAAAAAAATAAAATTTATAAAATTTCAATTAATACTCATGGGTTAGTCTTTAAAAAATTACCAATTCTGTAGGTCTAAAAATAAGAAAAACTGAAAAATATCGATGGTTGAGTTTGAGTGAATACTAAATTCACATAGCCAGATTTTTTAAGTTTAAATTCAAATAAAAAATTCAGAAAATTGTTTCTTATATATATATAATTCATATATTCAATTCACATATTTTTATGCTTCTATGCATTCAAATGATTATGTAACCATTTTTAGGTATGTAACTGCATTAAGTAACCTAAAAAATGATCCATGTATCCAAATGATCGACATATACAAATTTAAATCAATTTAATATTTATTATAACCACTTAAATACTGAATTTTTATTTTTTTCATATTGTAATTAATATTATGCAACTTCTTATCTTTCATTTGAAATTGAATTTATAAAATTCAATGCACTATAATTCAGGATATAAAAAAATCGTTTGAGAAATTTCAAAATATATTTATAGGAATCTATGATTAAAATAAAATGAATAAAACACTTTTTGTAATTATAATATATATAACATGAAATATAAATAAACAAAAAACTGCAAACAAACTACCCATTTTTGAAAATTTAAAAACTGGCACAATATTTTCTAAAATTCTACCCATTTTGTATTTTTCTGAAATATTATATTAAGAAAAAATAAAATTATCTATTTGAATATATAATTGAAAAAAAACAAATTAATATATAAAATTCCTTAATAAAATATTATTATGTTATTTTAAAAACAAATTGTTATTAAAATCTTATGCCAAATTTCTATTATACCAAACTCGATTTTAATGTTCTATGACTTTATAAAATCTAATGTATTGGTTCAAATGTTCACCATTTGATTTTTAGTGTGAATATATTTCGGAATAATAACACCTTTATTAATAGAAAATTAGATAAAATGAATGTTTAGGTATGTATGCTTAGATCTATAATGCATTAAAGGGTTCATTGACATATAAATATGTGAATAATATCAAAATATATATGTATGTTTTCAAAATTAGAACCATAATAAGAAAAAAAAATTATTTAATCTATAATGATTGAAAGAAATATGATACAAAAGAAGAATAATCACTCTCAAAGAGTAGAATAATTAATAGAGTTCTGTTTTCTTGAACTCCAAGAAACTAAATTCATACTGAGAAAGTAAAATATACCTGAACTTCTTTCTCTATCATTTTTGGATCCTCTAAAATCGGATTTAGAGTAACTAATAAAATCAATTCAATTTTTTCTTGAATGAACTGTTAAGTTAAATTCAATAGGATATAATTGGAATATAGCACAAAAATAATAAATAAACATTATATTTGGTCATAAAGATGTTAAATAAAATAAATTCCAATCATTCCTCTAAATAAATTAGAATAAATAGATTTTTTATAAGTATCAAAATCTAATTTTAAACTCTTACACATTGGGCTTTAAAATATGTACAATAATCAAGACCAAAAGGATTGATCATATCCTTTTCATATTTGTATTTATTCTAAAAATATTTCATCATTTCCTGGAAAATTTTGATTTCTAAAAAATAATTTCAATTCTCCCTTAATACACATGTCAAAAACACTTTAGATAAGATTTTAAAACTCTTTAAAAATAAAATCATTTGAATATGAAAAAACATTTTTATCATCATAAATTTGAATAATTGGAATAACATTTGACATGACTTTAATAAGAAATTGTAGTATTGAATTTACCTTTTAAAAAATAAATTTTCAATAAAATAAGTAATTCTATCATATCAGGAATGAGGTTATTTCTTAATACCATCTAAATATTTTGATAACTTAAAAAACATGGTTTGTAAATTTATCATTTTAAGAACTAGTGCGATGAGAAACATAAAATTCATCAGAAATAAAACAATTTATTATTGTACTATTCACACCCATTTGTAATAATATAAAACCTTGATAAGTGAAAAAATATAAAAAAATTAAAACAGATTAAATTCTAACAAGAGGTGAAAAAGATTCATCAAAACCAATACATTCATCTTGACGATAACCTTGAGCCACAGGTCAATAATTTTTCTTAAAAACCTATCCAGATTCATCTATCTTATTTTTAAATATCCATTTAGATCCAAAAACATGATTATCTTAAGTAGGTTAAACTAAAGGGAAAACATTATTATGAGAAAATTGATTAAGTTCACCATGCATAATAATTATCCAATTATAATAATTCAAAGCACTATTAACAATATCATAATGGAAATGTGAAATAAAGAAGAATTGGAACAAAAAATCTAACTAGAATTTCTAGTATTGATAATATAATTAATATTTTAAACAAAAAATTAAACATGATGATATCCATGAATATTCCCTGATCATGGATCAGATCAAGGATTATGCTCCCCTTGAATTGATTCATCCTTTCCATAATTTTTTTTTCTTCTCTAATGTTAAAATATATAAACTCATCATAAAAAACATTAGAATCAGAATATAATTTCATATTATTTTCATCAAACATAACATGAAAAGAATATTTTATAACCATTTTCATTTTATTATAAAATCTATAAAACTTACTATTATTTTAATAACTAATAAAAACACCATAATAACTTTTAGTTTAAAATTTATCAAAATTTTCCATTGAATTTAAAACAATAAATGTATAACCAAAAACTATAAAATAACCAACCTTTTAATTTTTACCCATAAAATATTCATATAGATTCTTCATCAATAGGCATATAAATATAATTATTTTTAAAATATAAAAAATAAGAAAATGGATTCATCCCAAATAATATCTTTGAAAATTATATTCACTTAACATAGTTCTAATAATTTCAATATGAGTTTTTTTTATTCAGAAAATTTTTTTGGGGTGTTCTAGGCATAGAAAAATTATAAAAATAATCATTCTGTTTACAAATGTTTCTATATTCTATATTATGAAACTTACCTCCTTTTTCACTACAAATTGAAATAATCATACAAACATTTTCAATTGTTTCAGTCTGTTAATCTTATCTACTTTGTTGGAGGCGATTTTAACATATTCATGGATGTTTCTGAGAAAAGAGGTGGCATTAAAACTTCTACACATGCCTGTAATGATTTTCATAATTTTTTTGCAACCTGTGGTCTTATGGATATGGGATTCTTGGAATGAAAATTCTTGTGGTGTATTAATCGCATAGGCACTAGCAAAATTTGGAGCAGGATCGACCATTGCTTCTCTAATCTCCAAGTGCTTGAATCCTTTCCCCAAGCCTCTGTCACACTACTATCCAGGTCGGTGTCCAATCATGCTCCCCTTCTTGTGTTTCTAAGACACAAAGACTCAGGTCCAAGGTGATTCTTCTACTCTACCAATTGGCATCAACATGAAGGTTTCTTGTAGATGATCTAGCATTCTTGGGATCAGACTATGAGGGAATCAGCTTGGTCTTGGCTTATGAACCGAATCCATCGTATTATGAAGGATATTTATATTTGGATATCTCTATTCAATGATGATGATAATAGCTTGGATTTTATCAAAATGGACATCCATAAAATGGAGGAAACCCTTATGGGAGCATGGGACGTTAATTGTTTTTCTCAGCTAGTTTAAAAGAAAATTATTCTTGCGGAGTGGCTACTGGATATCAGAAGGTCCCACAGGAAATGTTCTCGAGCATTATTCCTTAAAAGGGGGATACAAATTCTTCTTATTTTCAGGCCTGCCTCAAAGAGAAAAGTGTGATAGAATGGATCAACCATAAACTTGATGACGAATCTTTCACTTCAAATATAGAAGTGGTTGGGCAGCTGGCGCTGGAAAATTTTGAAAACCTTTTAGCTGGGCCGAATTCCCCCAATGTTGGTTGCCCTAACAGACTAACTAAGGAGTTTTCCATCATTAATTGTATCCCCAAATTGATTAATGATAGTGACAAAGATATGTTGAAAAGGCTACCTGATGAGGCTGAGATCAAAAATTGTGTTTTTAGTATGTATAAAGAAAGTTCACATAGTCCAGACGGCTTCCTGGGATCCTTTTACATTGAGTCTTGGACAATTATTAAGTCTCACGTTATGGAGGCCATTATTGACTTCTACAGAGGTTTCCCCCTTACCCAGGCTAATTGTTCCTCTAAAGTTATCCTCATTCCCAAAGTACAGGACCCTTCAGCCCTCAATCAATTTAGACCAATATGTTTATGCAAATTTTCATATAAAAGTTTGACTAATCTTATTAACGGGAGGCTCTACAATGTTATTACAAGAATTATATAGGATGAGAAACAAGGGTTTTTTACGGGAATAAATATTCAGGGTGTTATTAGTATTTCCCAAAAGATGGTAGTGATTTAAATAAGAGATATCTTGTGTCTAATATCATGATAAAGATTGATATTGATAAGGCCTATGATAAATTACATTGGAGCATTATTTTGAAGGTTATGAAGGCCCTGGGCTTTCATGATTGGTTCGAGAGCTTTGCTTCCATTTCTATGATTTTCTCTAGATATCTATTTCTCTCAAGGGTTAGGCCTTTGGCTTCTTTAAATCAGTCCTTGGAGTTAGGCAAGGTGACCCCCTTTCTCCTACCCTATTCATCTTATCTCAAGAAGCTCTTTCATGAAACATCCATAGAGGTATTTTTTATGGGGTTTTCCTCCCCGTTAGCAACATATTTGGAAATGGATGCATCTCCCACCTCATTTTCACCGATGATATGCTGTTTTTCATTAATGTAAGGAAGAGTTCAATTAATGGATTCTCTAATATCAAGTCTTCAAATGGTGAGCTGAGTGGTTAGATTATCAACTCCTGAAAAAGCAATGACTTCTTTTGAAAAAAGTGACTAGATCGTCACTCCAATGTTATTCAATCCAAGATTTTCATTCAATGACATCACCTTCCTATGGTTTATTTTGAAGATCCAATTTATAATGGAAGGGTTAAAAAAATTCTGTTCGATGACATCACTAACTGAATCACGTGGGGAATTTTCAATTAAAAAAACAAATTTCTCTCATTTAGATGTTGTATCACTCTTATCAATAGTGTCCTCCCATGTATTATAATGCATGTTCTATCCATCATCAAAGTCCAGAAATTCGCTCTCCGGAGACTGGAAAAGGTCATGACTGGTTTTCGTTGGAATTCCAATCAAAACGGGTGTTGTCAGTGGACCTCTTAGCATCGGATGGAAAACCCTGTCGTGGAAGGGGGTATTAGCTTATTAGATTTGGATGACCACATATGCTCTATGTAAGAAAAGTTTTCTTGGGATATTCTTGAAGGGGCGTCCCTCTAGGACAAATTTATTAATAAATGATGTGGAAATTGTCAAATCTAGATTTCTTAACCCCGAAGATTGTCAGGCCTGGCTCACTACATGCTTAAACACCTGGAGGATCTAGAAGACCACCATCGCTAGATCATTGGTCATGGTGACATCAACCTCTAGACATCAAAATGGTTGGGTTTGCAACTTAACTATATAGGCTTCCCGGTCCCTTAAATTTCCTTCAAAGAGGCTGGTCATTACCCACTATTACTGGATTAGATCATACATCATGATTAGAAGCTCATTTATGACAGTATAATACTTTCTGATGAGTCTGATAGATGTTCCTTCATGGGATCCAGTTCTAGAAGATTCTCTAGTCAGGATTTCATGAATACGCTTCATTCTTTTAGTGTGAGGTGTTGAATCAATAAGGTTCTCCTTGTGAATTTTACATTACTTCATATTTGGGGATATTTTTAAGACAATAAGGTTTCCTTATGATTTTACCATTCCTTCTTGTTTCAAAAATCAGAAAAACCTTATCTCAAGGAAAATTTCTTTTCACCATGTGTTTTACTTCTGTAAGGAAAATTTTCTTTCCCCATGGAAATTAATCCTTACCATGTTTTTCATTGTTCATTATATTGTCTAAGTGTAAAATTAGGTTTCATATCTAATACCTTGGAATCATATAATACTTAGATAAAGATAATTTTGTTTCCAGAATCCTAATTCTTACTCCGAGTTCTCTGAATTCAGACTTCGAACTCTTCTGAGTTCTGACTCTGAGTTCTCTAAATTCAGACTCCAAACTCTTATGGGTTCTGACTCTGAATTCTAATTAATTCGTACTCTGAACATTGTATGTTCTGACTCTAAATTCTAATGAATTCAGATTCCGAACATTTTATGTTCAGACTCCAAATTCTCATAAATCGTGACTTCAAACATTGTATGTTCTGACTCAGAATTCTCATGAACTCTGACTCTGAACATTATAAGTTCAGGTTCCGAATTCTTGTGAATCCAGATTATGAATTTCCTTGAAATTCAGACTCCGAAATTCTATAGAGTTCAGGGTCCAAATTACATATATAATAGAATCTGAATATCCTTGTATTGTAAACACCGAATGTTTTTTTGGTAAGACTCCAAACTTTTATTTTCTTATATTCCGAATATTTGATTTTGGTTATGTAACCACATTTTTTTGTTACATGTGTTTTTTTATTAAACGATGTTGTGCATTCGGTTATTAACTTACCGTTGTTTGAGTGACACGTATATAGATCCCTCCGAAATTCATGAAAAAATATGAATGCTGGAGGAGGGAGCCAACAGATGGTGTTGTGCCTATAAGTACGATCTCATTTTAAAGAGCTCACAACTTTTGAATAGAACTTTTTAACTTTTGGAAAACTTTTGATCTGAAGTGATTTATAGAGAGAGACACTCTCATGCTTAGTGTGTACTGAACATCTTGTTCATATTTTCTTTGTGAGACTCTGATTATTTCTGTGTACAATCAAGGGCTTCTGGGGATAGGAAGATAGAGGTGACGAATACCTTGAAGTTGAGGTCTTCCATACTGAGGAAGACAGAGGTGCCGACTACCTTGAATTTGAGGGCATGTGGGAATAGAAAAACAGAATATGATCTTCATATCGAGGGATTACCCTAGTGTGGGTAAGAGAGACTTTCTTGAAAGTATAAATAAAGGGACCTTTATCCAAGGTTGTTGTATACCCTTCTCTTTGGGTTAAAAAAATTACTACTTGTTACTTGTTTATTTCAATTTTCCACTGCATTTTATTTTTTGAGGAAAGTATAACTATCTTATACTTCCTTATACTTTTACACTGATTTAGTAAGATTCTACATGCTTTAAAGTAGAATATTTATCTTTTTAAAAATTCATTAAGTTTCATTTTCTGGAACCATCTTTTCAGAATCACTTTCTCGAAATTATTTTTCCAGAATCAAGAAAGAGTGTAGAACTAGAGGTTTTGTGAATTACCTTGTTTAACCTTGTTAAACATAACCATCTTTAAATGTTACAAATAAAATTTTTAAAGTATACAATTCACCCCCCTCCTATTTTATATTGAGAATCATTTGATACTACATACAGTATCTATATTATTTCGATCCTACATTTGGTATTATAGAGTATATCATACTTTATACCATCTTCACAATTGGTATTAGAACAGGTATATGATATACTTATATTCACATATAAGTTTTCCTTGCTCAAGTTTTCATTGTTCTATATTTTCCTTTCTTAGGAATATTCTCCTTGTTTACAAATTTTTGTTACTAAAAAGTTTGTGTGGAATGATGGTTTTTCATTAAGATGTCACGAATCATTGTTGGTTCCATAGACAATCTCAATCCAACAAGACAACCTATTTTTGATGGAAATGATTATGAATATTGGAGAGATCGAATGAATAGATTTGTTATCAATACTGTAGTAGATAACTTCTTTATGCTTATTGGAGGATATAAAATCCCTAAAAAGGAAGTTAGTACCTTCACCAATCAAGAAAATCATGAATAGAAACTGAATTATAAGGTACTCAATACATAACTTTGTTCTATGACTAGAAATATATATAGCCAAATTTCATATTGTGAAGCATAAAATTGTATATGGAAGAATCTTGAAGTTACTCACTTTAGAACTTCCAAAGTTATTGAAACATGAAGAGTCATGCTCAGAGATGAATTTTATGGTTTCTGCTTTTATTATAGAGAACCCATATGTAAGGTGAAACAAATATTCATGAATATTTCAAATATTTTATAGTACATGGGTGTGAAAGGATTAGATAATGATGCTCTTGATGATAAGATCATAGACATTATTCCCAATGAGTGGGTATCCAAGAGAACTGCTATTGATGAGAATAGGAAGGTTACTAAGATTTCTCTTGATGGAATTTTTGGATCTCTTCTTTAACATGAGATTATAATGAAGAGAGATGTTGATAATGTAAATAAGAAGAATGGGAATGGTAGTGTAGATTTTACTACAACTTTAAATCATATGAAATCCAAGACTCTTAAGAGAGTTACTATATCCAAATCTAAGAAGATTTTTATTCAATCTGAATCTAGTGGAAGTGAATCTTCTATAAATGAGTTAGCAAATCTTGCTCGAAGGGTGAACATGATTATTGGATAGAAGAACTTTAAATCCAGATATAAGAAGAAAGAAAGGAAAGATAAGAAATATTCAGAAGTCACTTGTTATGAATGAAAGAGATATGGACACCTAAGACCTGATTGTCCTATTCTCAAAAGAAAAGAAAGGAAGGAAAATAATTCTCAGATAAATAGAAAGAATTACTACAAAGCTAAATATAAGAAAGTCTTGAAAGAAAATGACACCTGGAGTGCCTATGGTGGAGAATCTTCAGATGAATAATCAGATTATGAAACTTCTGGATATAATAATCTCGGTTTAATAGCCATACTACCTATTGAAAATCATTGTTTGATGGCTAAGATACACAATGTTAAATCTATGACCAATGTATCATTGAATGCTAATAATAGTCATAGTAAATAATATAACTCTTCTGATTAAGAATCTTTTTCTAATGAAGATAATACTTTACCTACCTATGAAAAAATTTCTGATTTTTCCAAACTCATTTAGATTGAGAATTAAAAACACATGAAAAAACATGATAATGAAAATTCTAGAAATACTGTTCTCACGAAGGAAATATCATATCATTCTAAAGATCTTGATAAGAATATTTTTCATTTTGAAAGTATTTCAAAAAATCATGAGGAAGTAAATTCTAAAAAGAACAAACATTCTAAGGATCTAGAAAATGTAATTTCTAAAAAAAATTTGATCCTAACACTTTTTCAAAATCAAATATTTTGGAAAACATAAACATAATTATCAAACAGAAGTATGAAATTCTTTCCTTAACAAAGTGTTAATCAAATTTTACCTTAGGTAAGGAAAAATTTGATAATATGTATTCTCACATTCAACCTATAAAGAATACTTCTGGTTTTGGTTATACTAGTTCTAAACCAATTTTTAGTAACAATTATTTTTTCCTCAAAGTGCTCCATTCTGCACTAAGTGTTAGTGTAGTGGGCATTGGGAAAACAATTTTTCCCTAAACAAAAATTATTCTATAGGATTCCATAAATCCTATTTTTTTATGAAAATGTGGGTGCCTAAGATTTTTCTTTCTAAAGTTTCCAGGTCCATGATAGTTCGGATTCTAAAAATTGAACTCTTTTAGTTTCAAGAAAGTATAGAGAATACCAACATAAATACATGGTACATGGATAGTGGATGTTCCCGAAATATGACTGGTAATGGATACTACTTGAAAAGATTATCAAGAAGAAAGGGGGAAAAGTAACTTTCGGAGATAATGCTCATAGAGAAATTATTGGTATGGTGAGATTGTTCTTCTTTGAAAAACTTTGATATCAAATGTTATATTTGTTAAGGGTCTTATGCACAACCTCATTAGCATAATTCAATTATGTGATGAAGGTTACCTTGTGAATTTTAGGAATGATAAGTACTTTGTACACAATTCCAAGTAACAGTTTATTCTTTATGCCCATATGCAAGAGAATGTATACACAGTAAACATAGAAGACCTTGGTAGCCAAGATCTACCTTTCCATAGTGCAATGGAAGATCATTCTTGGATGTGGAATAGAAGGTTAGGACACTGTAACCTTAGGAACCTATGAAAACATTCTAAGAAAAGATTAGTTAAGGATTTACTAGAGCTTAGATTTGATTATTCAAAAGTTTGTGATCCTTGTCAATATGGAAAGAAACATAAATCTAGTTTTAAATCAATCAGTGAATTATAAACTACTGATGCATTACAGTTAGTGCATATGGATCTTTTTGGCCAAACACAAACTGGAAGAATTACTGGAAAATATTATGTGTATTTCATAGTTGATGACTACACTAGATTTATGTAGGTATATTTTATAGCAATGAAGTCTGAAGATTTTTCATATTTTAAATGTTTTAGAGCCCAAGTTAAAAATGAGAAAAACCTTCCATTTATAACTATTCATATTGATCATGGAGGAGAATTTCAAAATTATTATTTCGAATCTTTTTGTAGTAGAAAAGGCATTACTCACAATTTCTCATCACCTAGAACACCTCAACAAAATGGTGTTGTTGAAAGAATAAATAGAATTATTCAAGATATAACAAGAACCATGTTGAGTGAGTATTCTGTAGCCAAACATTTTTGGGATGAAGCTGTAAGTACTACTTGTTATACTATAAATAGAGTATTAATTAGACATTTTCTTCATAAAATACCGTATGATTTATGCAATGGTAGAAAACCTAGACTTTCCTACTTCAATGTATTTGGTTTCAAGGTATTCATTTTGAATAATAAAGATAATCTGCATAAATTCTCACCAAAATCTGATAAAGGAATTTTCTTAGGTGACTCCACAACTTATAAGGCTTATAGAGTTTTCAATAAAAACACATGTACTATTAAAGAAACAATACATGTGAAATTTGAGGAAATTGATCCCTTTTCTTTTAAACAACCCCAGCCTACATCTTAGGATATGTTTTCAAAAACTAATTATCAACCGTTGATAGAATATCCTTCGGATAAGGAAAATTTTCATGAAGATATTTCTGAAACATTAACCCCATATGATTTCCTACCCTATGTTGATGAACATGTTTTACAAAACCCAAATCAGTTGTTTCTTAAGAATCATCCCAGTGATAGTATCATTGGTGATGTCAATCAACCTCTAAGGACTATAAGTTCATTATGAAATAAAGTAGAACATCTAGCATTCCGTTCCCAATTAGAACCAAAAAAGAACTGATTAAGCCTTAGGTGATGACGATTGGATTAAAGCCATGCAAGATGAACTAAATGAATTCGAAAGGAATAAATTTTGGACCATGGTTGAAAGACCTAAGGAAACTTCTTTTATTGGAGTAAAATGGGTTTTCAGAAATAAGTTTGATGAAAATGGAATCATACTAAGAAATAAATCCATATTAGTTGTTAGAGGCTATAATCAACAAGAAGGAATGGACTATAAAGAAATATATGCTCCAGTATCAAGACTTGATTCTATTTGTATTTTAGTTTCCTTTGAAGCATTCTTCAACTTCAAAATTTTTCAAATTGATGTGAAATGTGCTTTCTTTAATGGTTTTGTTCAAGAAGAAGTTTTTGTTAAACAAACTCCTGGTTTTTAAGATACAAAACATCATAAACATATTTTTAGACTTACCAGAGCTTTGTATGGATTTAAGAAAGCCCCTCAAGCCTGGTATGATAGACTTACTGGATTTTTGCTTTAAAATGATTACGTTAAGGTAAATGGAGATCCAGCCATTTTATAAAGAAAGATAAGTAAATGTGTTGATTGTTCAAATTTATGTTGAGGACATTATATTAGGTTCAACTGAGTAATCTTTAACTGATTCCTTTGCGGATCTAATGAAATCCGAGTTAGAAATGAGTATGATGGGTGAGTTAAAATTTTTCCTTGGTTTTCAATTTTCTAAAAAACCAAAAGGAATATATATATCCCAACATAATAATATTAAAGGTCTTCTTAAAAAGTATGGATATGACAACACTAAGAGTATTATTACTCCCATCAGTACCTCAAATACACTTGATCTTGACGAATCTAGGAAACCCGTAGATCAAACATCTTTTATAGGTATGATAGGAAGTCTACTTTACTTAATATCTAGTCATCCAGACTTAATGTTTTCAGTATACTTATGTGCAAGATATCAACCAAATCCTAAGGAATCTTATTTAAAGGCTGGGAAAATATTTTTTTTCTACATAAAGGGAACCATGGATTTAGGACTCTTCTATACTTATAAAAATGATTTTGTTTTAAATAGTTTTTCAGAATCTGACTTTGGTGGATGTAGAATGGATAGAAAAAGTACATACGGAACATTCCATTTCTTAGGAGATTCTTTAGTCTCTTAGTCTTGCAATAAGAAACACTCTGTAGCACTTTCCACTACTGAAGCTGAATATATAATAGTTGAATGTTGTTGTGATCAAGTGTTGTGGATTCAACACAAACTCACAGACTGTGGTATCAGTTTTACCCAAATACAAATTTTGTGTGATAATACAAGTGTCATTTCCCTTAGTAAAAACCCTACACGTCACTCTTGTACAAAACACATAGATATTAGGCATCACTTTCTTAGCGATCACAAAAAAAAAAGAGATATTGTTCTTCAGTTTATCGGAATGCAAGATCAACTTGCTAAAATTTTCATAGAATCATTACCCTCCAATAGATTTGAATACATTAACAGAAGTTAGGAATGATAACTGTAAGGTAATTCTCTATATTAACTTCATGTTGAAATCAATCTCCTTACAGTAATAAACACTTTTCCATAGGGGGAGTACATTTTATTTCTAGCTTTTCATGTTTTTCTAAAAAAATTGTAGTCAGTTTTTCTAAAAAAATTGGTAGTCATTTTTTCTAAAAAAATTCTTTAGCCAATTTTTCTAAAAAAACATCATAGTAAGTTTTTCAAAAAACTTTTTATAGTCAGTTTTTCTATAAAAAATTAATAGTCAATTTTTCTAAAAAATTGCGTAGCCAGTTTTTCTATAAATTTTGTAGTCTAGATGTTTCGTACATGAAAATTTTCATAATGAATATTTTCATACTCAAATCATTATAATGAATATTTTCGTACTCAAAATTTTCATAATGAAGTATTCGTAATTGAGTTTCTTTGCAATTTTTCCCACAATATGAATTATATTCCTCAAAATCTGAAAGGTATGTTTTCTTTATTAAGTTCTCATAATCATCATTTACTTGCTGGTATTTTAATTTGTTTTTTTTAATTTTATGATTCTCTTTTCCTTAAATATGAATTTTTTTCTTAAAAACCTCAAAAGATCGGATTCTATCAAGTTTTAATTTTAGCTATCATATCAACCGTCAGATCTGATCAGAAGGATATTCAGCCATTGGATTGAATTTGGTAGTTGAATAGTTGCTTTTAACACCTATATAAAGGACCCTCGAAGGGTTGTCCCACATCGATTTCAAGTTCTCGCGTGCTGAATTTCTGACTCTCTTCTTAATCCTGTTCCGAACTTCTCAGAGTTTTCTCAATTCTGAATGTCTACAGAAGAATCATCTCAAAAAGATATGTCTATTTTCAGGCCAATTTCGGAATGGAAGGTAAATAGAGAAAGGCTGGTGCATCCGATTTTCTTAAACAAGTATAATTCTATTATTTTGAATAATATCTAACTGAATGGATCTGAGAGTTTCTGCATATCAAATCCTGGTGCTCAAGATTTGGTGTATCCGGATCTGCTTATTGAGTTTTTTGAATCTATTAGTTTCTTCATGGAAGAAGGTATAGTGTAGTTTTCTTTTAAAATCTATGATATGACTTATTCTCTTTCTCATACAAAGGCAGCTGGCATGTAACGCCCCGACCCCAGTTACCCAGAGTCGGTGCATTATCTTAATACATTGGCATGATTACAGGGAATCAAGTCCTGAAGGACAGATCGGTTTAGCAGTCTTGGAAAATAGATTACATACATGAATGTTACATTACACTTCATAATATACAAGACAACATAAATAATCCTTTATGAACGCTAGTATTCCCTTTGGCTTAACCCTGCATATCAATCACAATACACTTCTTGGAATCCTGGGAAAAATAAAACATAGAAAGGGGTCCGCCCAGATGCTCATTAAGGATAATAATATAGCGGAAACTTTCATAAATAAAAAAAACATTAAAGCTAATGTATAACTAAAACAAAATCCTTTTAAACATGAACATCACCATAATATGGCAAAGAAAAAATGAAATAACGCAATTTACTTATTCACATGTATATTATACTAGTCGAATAATCACATGAAATATAAATAACCACTTTCATAATGATAGAATGCATAATTCCAAACTTCAATTTCTGTGTCAAGGCCTCGTGCCAATACTTACGGGCTAACTGTAACCGGAATCCAACCCGGAGAGCCTCTATAACTACACTCTATCAAGGAGTGCCTCTAATAACCAGACACAATCCCAGAGTGACACTAATAACCAGACACCAACCCGGAGTGCCTCTAATAACCGGGAACCAACTCGGAGTGCCTCTACTAACCGGACACCAACCCGGAGGGTTTTCTCTAACCGGACCCCAACCCGGAACATACAAGTCCAACACATTCATCTTAATAAGAGGATGAAATATAACATAAACATTCATATTAAAACTACCATACAAATTTTCAAAACATTAACCATAAACCATTAATGGCATAAAAATAACTCATCCATATTCAAACATATCACAAAACCTTCAACACAATATAGAAGATTTGTATCATGATAAATAAATTTCAAAACAATTTTAAAACCCATTAATGGATTTTGACATTGATTAAAATGATTTGTAAAACTCTTTGAGATAAATACCCCTTTTTCATGAAAACATTTAAATGTCACACAATTTGGAAAATAAGTCATTTAAATATATTTTTTAATCAATGTGTCTCATACCACTTTGAAACTTTTGAAAGTAATTAACATTTTAAAAACATTCTTGCCCATATAAATAATTACTTAATAACCATTTTGAAGACATGGACATTAATGAGAAAGATTTAGAAGAATAAATATTTAAAACATTTAAATTGATGCTTTAGTAAAAAAGTCCCTTACAAGAATCCCTTTGAAAACTCTTTCATAAAACATGTACATGGATAATAAATATGTCCTAGTAGATACTTACGTAAAAACAACCTTGGATAATAATGATATTGTGTAATTAACCCTTACCAATTTGGTAACTTACGAAACATACAGCCCGTGAAAGAGGTATAAAACAATGAGTATGAAAATACACATTAATTAAATTGGATTACATAAAGAATACAATTATGGGAAATACATACACCACACAAAAGGTAATAGTGTCAATATGGTATGAATCTCACGGGAATAAGGAGTGAGATGAAAACCCCTTACCTTGCAGTTTCCTTTAGTCGATGGTACGTTTAACCTTCCTGTATGAAGACTATAGTATGTTATTAAATTATACCAGAACCATATTAATATTTATCATATCATACATTATTAATTTATGACTTTATACTACCCATTTAATAATAATTTCCATGTTATATTAATATTTCGGGTAATAATCGCTTTCA
The DNA here is from genome assembly GCA_963277665.1 of Viscum album. Taxonomy (NCBI): domain Eukaryota; kingdom Viridiplantae; phylum Streptophyta; class Magnoliopsida; order Santalales; family Viscaceae; genus Viscum; species Viscum album. Next base: position 1,324,127,219 of record OY728138.1, read on the forward strand.
TTATCGTACGTGTTTTAACTTGTTACTCTTGATTGTATCACTTAGATCATGATTTAAATACTTCAAGAATATAAAACATAATTTATTTATCATATATATTTAGAATATAAAAATTTATAATACACATACATATGAAATGGAGAAAACCGTTTATGGAGATGGTAGTCCGTACGTACGCATAAACGTTGTTTCCGTTTTCATATAGTATTGAACGGAAGTATGTGAATAAGATATATGTAAGTACATAAATACTTATATATATATATATATATCTAGTAGAATTATTATTTCACATATTAAATACTTTTTAGTAATATATATTCTTTATAATTGTTGATGAATGGTGAACTTGGAAATGAATCTCATCGCGTCGTGGAGACGGTAATCCATACGTACGCACGAACGCTACTTCCATTTCATTTTTCATTTTAAAAGGAATCAAAACCAAATAATAAAAAGGTATATTATTATTCTAGTATTGTATAATATCTTATATGTGTTAGTTAAGTTCATTAATACCATCCTTTATACATTCCATGTATGGTATCAACGAGTCATATCACTTTGAGGGGGAGATAGTCCCCACTTCCTCAAATTAAATTATCGTATATGTACAACATGAAAAGAATAATGGTATGATATAAAATATAATTACAGAATCTTATATATATAATAAATATAATTAATATCATATTTAATTATAGTTCCATCATAATGGCCACCATGAGAGGCGGTAGGAGATAATTGAACAATCATCGTTTCGTGAGGCGTTTTGTTGCTATCCACAGAAACATTATGTTCTTCAACCATTAGATGGAGGTGTGTGTAAGTGTAGTAATAATAATTATCATAATAGTATCCTAATATATTTAGGATACTGGTTTTGTTACAAAAGAAAAGAATAAGAAGAGTTTAGGGGTTGGAGAAGTAAAATAAGATAAAAGAAGCTAAGAGAAATTGTTACCTTTAATTTGGGTAACTCCTTTTGGTTTGAACCACAAAGGACTCTTGAAGTGCCTTATTCCTAAATTGAGGATTCTAGGAGGAGGAGAGGGGTGTAGGGAGCTTAATTGGGTAGATTGTGGTGGATCCAAAAGGCTTTAAGGGTGTGATTAATTGGTTATAAGTGGTTTCCTTTTATAAGGGGGAGGAGGGGATCTTTAGGAATAACTTAAAGTATTAATTTATAATAAATTAATATTACGTTTCTAATGGATAAAAAGTGGATTATTCAAATCCTAAGGTGGTTATGGGTCTAAATATTTTCAACCAATAGATTTTATACAGGTTTGGTCATTATATTAACCTTATCTTTTAGTTTTAACTCTTGGTTAATTAGTTTGACACTTACCATGTCACATGGTATTTTTATATTGTATAGTTAATAAACTTACCATATACTTCCAATGGAGCCCCAAGAGGTACATTAATGATACACCTATCATGATACAAGTCCTTTTTCTGAACCATAGATTTTTAGGAATTCAATATCAATTAATAATATAATATTTGTTTTAAAAACTCTTTTATGTCAATTTTGACACTATTTGGTATTTGATTTTTGTAAAAATTATAACAGCATGATTACTTCTAAAAAAGTTAATTAAATAAATTATAACATGTCATATTATCCTATAAAAGTCTTGGAATTCATTAAAAGTCTCAAATTATATTTATTTGGGTATTTATAATATCCATTATTTTAATATTTCACTAATAAGGTAATTACTGCATCATCATTGTGTCATAAATAAATTAAATTATTTAATGTCTGAAAATTATAATTAAAATAAAATTATGTAGGAAATATTTTTAGAATTGTATTGAATATTTATAATCTAATTTATCTTATGTATAAGCCTATATTAAAAAAAGTTTAGTTATTAAACGTTGATTTAAACTCTTTTAACACTTCTTTGAATTAAATAATAATAAATGTCCTCGTCTAATCCAAGTGGACCTAAAGGGTCATATTTTATTCCTAAGGTTTTTTTTGGTTGAATTAAACTTATCCAATAGAATTAGGACATTTGTTAGGGTAATAATAATATCATTTTACCCTTAATTACCCTATTTACTTTTTACCGTGGTAAATAAAAGTAAATAGTTACTATTCAAAAAAAATTATTTTTATCTTATTGAACCAAATTTTAATACTTTTTATTAATCATGTCTCTCAGATTTTCGAAATTCCACTCAGAGAAGCTATAAAATTATGTTTTATGGGAATTTACAAATTTTCCTAGTAGGTGGGTAAAAAACGGTGAAAAAGTTCAATAAAACTTTTATATATCTAAAATTATTATAAACTGACTCCAATGAATTAAATTGAATTTATATAGGTATTATGTATCTATTTTTACCTAAAATAAATTTAAATAATATAAATAATTATTTAAATAAAAAACCGGTTTTAAACAGTAACTCAGTGTTTTTTGCTATTCATCAAAAATTGAAAGTTTTCAGAAAAATATCAACAATTTACCCTAAGATAATTTTGATATTACGAATTCAATAATGAAGTCTATTTTACCAAATTCAAAACATTCAATTTTCATTTATTAGTTTAAAATTAATTCTCGATGTTAAAACAAAAAGTGTGTTTTTAAGAAACAATAACTATCAAAAGATTGACACTTGTTTATGTTCGGTTTAAATGTGAAATTATGTACAATGACCAACATTAGATTAAATGTTTAAAATATATTATAAATATAATTTAAAACCACTCAAATTCATAATTTATCACTATTAATTATTTCGACTAAAAAAGTTGTTTTTAATTAAAATTTAGTAATTTTCACTATTCATCAAAATATGAGAGTTATCCTAAAAGTACCAAAATTTCAACCTTGGATAATTTTGATATTCCAAATCCTAAAATGAAGTCCATTTTGAGAGATAAAATTTATAAAATTTTAAAAAGTGGGCATTACTATTCATAATGGCTACTTCGATTGGTCGTGGTTTGTGTTAGAACTCGAAGTTGCGTACAACACACGCTACTGTATTAGTCAAAGAGAAGCGTACTGAGGAAGCTTGCGGTGTTACATTCTCCCCTACTTCAATAAATTCTATCCTAGCAATTTATGCTCGTTATTGGAAACTTAGGGTTGACATTTCAAAATATCTTAGTTGAAATCCCACATCGAAAAATGGATTAATGAGGCCTCTATTTAAAATAAAGAGTGGTAAGTATGAAGGTTACCGAAAATATCCAGGTAGGAAAATATGGATATGGAAGAGAAATCTAACCATCAATATCTGATGGAGAGTGGTAGAGAACATGGCTATGAAAAGGCCAACAATCCCAAAGCCATAAATTTGTGATGATCTAAGGTACCATCTAGGACAACATTTTTTGTTCTAAGTTACTTTTCTTAATGTTGAGGAATTTATTTATGAGATTTAGTAAGATCATAAGAAGATATACTTACTTTATAATTAGAGTTTTATCCATTAATAAATTTCTACCAGAAACTCATCTTTCACCCCAAAACATAATACAACTCAAAAATAATCTGTTTATCTTAATCGTATAGGGTTCCAAATAAAATGAATGTATAATTCAAATATCAGACCCTTTAAAAACTACATTATACCATCCAGGAACATCACGAAGTCCATTGGTAGGCAATAAATACCAATTGCACTATGGTTGTGGGTTCGATTCCCACAGATTTGTCCAACGCGACAGGTCATCACACGGTCTGCGTGTTTTCCTTTTATAAAAATCCAAAAATAACCTTTCAAACTTAATCCCTTCCAGCCTTTAGACTTATCCAAAATACTTCTATAAAATCTCAGTCCAAAATTTATTTGAATGATAAAAATAATGTAGATCATTTTTACCCCGTAATACCATGTGAATACCTTCATCGTGAATTCTTTTAAAACACTAAAACATTTTGAATTACCATAAAACCTTATTGATTACATTCATCCTCCCTTATTCCTTATAGAATACTGGATATACTTCATCTATCGAAAAATGTTTTAAACCCCAACAATAATGGAATATATAAATCTTTAATCAGTTTCAAGGCAGTCAATAATATCCAATATAATTTACCCAAATCAACCATATCTTATTCAAAAATCAGTACCTCAAAATTTGGACCATATTATGGTTTATCTTTCCTTCAACCATTTAATTTACAAAAATTTTAAGTCACTGTAGAGTCACATTTCTTAGTATCATAAAATCTCAAATCCTCAATGAAATAGTACTGCAGTACAATCCTTATTTATTTCTAGTACATCATTGATACGACATTTCAATGAAATAATTCCAAAATAACAACATAAGAACACTAGTCATTCCTCTTCATTTGTGGTTGTATCATAACTTGATTATTATGCAATAGCATCATTTTCAGCATAGTTTGATGACTGGGACATTGGTTCGTGTAGTGTCCAAACTCCTTGCAGATGAAGCATTGTATATTTGAAACCATTTTCTTACCCTTGAAGTCACGTACTTGGTGTCCATTTTCTCCACACTTATAACATACCCCCATTCCTTTCAATCATTTTCCAAGGTGATTTTTTCTACAGTTATAACATATGGGAAAATCCTTCTTCACCTTCTTCCCTTTATCTGTCCTTCTCTCTACCATCCTTTTCTTCTCTGGCTTCCCTTTAAAGCCATATGACTCTGAGAATTATTTACTTATCTTATCAACACATGATACTATATCTTCATATGAAGATAATACATTGGAGACTATTTCCCTTCTAAATTCTGGCTTAGGACCATGAAATATATGACCCTTCTTTCTCTTTGGATCATGTGTATTGCTGGAGTTCTCATTCCTTCTACTAGGTGCCATTTCTAAACAATCGCATACACTAGATTAGTTTGTGAATAGAAATACCTAATCCCAAACATTTAAAACACTTAACATAAAATAAACATTTTATGGATATAATCCATAATCATAAAAATGTCTTCTTTGAGGAAGTATATAGTCATAAACACTTCATAATTCTTTGTATAGAAAATGAGAATTATACAAAGAATATCCCCCAAGAGTGTCGTAACCAAGAGTGCAGCAAGGCCCGTTGTCGTGCACCAGTTCTCGTTCGAGTCTAGCTTAAGCGGTGTTTTCCAGTTTTAACCCTAGATACATTTGTTCTAGAGCCGCCTATACCTGTTTGTATCTAGACAGGGATGTATATGCTTAGAAAACTCACAAAATCTCTACATTACCAAAATTCTAGGAAGTTCTTCTATACTAATCCTCAAAGTCTATCTTAGGGTAATGTGCTCTAATCAGAGTTTATGTAAATCTAGTTTCCAAGGTTATTTCTAAACATCCTATGATACCAACTGTAACGCCATGACCCTAGTTAACCAGAGTCGGTGCATTATCTTAATATATTTACATGATTACAAGTAATCATGTCCCGAAGGACCGATCGTTTTAGCAGTCTTGGAAAATAGATTACATACATGAATGTTACATTACACTTCATAACATACAAGACAACATAAATAATCATTTATGAACGCCATTATTCCCTTTTTCTTAACCCTGCATATCAATCACAATACACATCTTGGAATCCTGGGAAAAATAAAACATAGAAAGGGATGAGCTCAGACGTTCAGTAAGGATAATAAAATAGCCGAAACTTTCATAAATAAAAATAAACATTTAAGGAAATGTATTACTAAAACAAAAGCATTTTAAACATGATCTTAAGCATAATATGGTAAAGATAAAATGAAATAATTCCATTTAATTGTTCACATGGATATTATACTAGTCGAATAATAACATGCAATATCAATAACCACTTTCATAATGATGGAATGAATAATGACAAACTTCAATTTCTGTGTCAAGGCCTCATGCTAAGACCTAAGGGATAACTGTAACCGGAACCCAACCCAGAGAGACTCTATAACCGGACTCCATCCAGGAGTGCCTCTATTAACCAGAGACCATCCCAGAGTGCCTCTAATAACCAGACACCAACCCGGAGTGCCTCTAATAACCGGACACCAACCCGAAGTGCCTCTAATAACCAGACACCACCCTAGATGGTCTGCTGTAACCAGACCCCAACCCGAAACATACTAGTCCAACACATTCATCATAATAAGAGGATGGAATATAACATAATTTTTTTATTAAAACTACCATAAAATTTTTCAAAACTTTAACCATAAACCATTAATGGCATAAAAATAACTCATCCATAGTCAAACATATCACAAAACCTTCAACACAATATAAAAGATTTGTATCATGATAAATCAACTTCATAACAAGTTTAAACCCCATTAATGGATTTTGAAGTTGATGAAAATGATTTGTAAAACTCTTTGATAGAAATACCCCTTTTCATGAAAACATTTAAAATTAAAACAATTTGGAAGAGAAGTCATTTAAAGACATTTTTGAATCAAAGTGTCTCATACCAGTTTGAAACTTTTGAAAGTAATTAACATATCAAAAACATTCATTTCCATAAAAATAAATCCTTAAAAACCATTTTGAAGACATGGACATTAATGAGAAAGATTTAGAAGAATAAATATTTAAAACATTTGAAATGATGTTTTAGTAAAAAATTCCATTAAAAGAATCCCTTTTAAAACAATTTCATAAAACATGTACATGGATAAAAAATATTTACTATTAGATACTTACATAAAAACATCCTCGGATAATAAATAGATTCTGAAATTAACCCTTACCAATTTGGTAACTTACGAAACATACACCCCATGAAAGAGGTATCATACAATGAGTATGTAAATACACATAAATTAAACAGTATTACATAACGAATACAATTATGGGCAGTACATAAACCACACAAAAGGTAACAGTGGTAATATGGCATGAATCTCATGGGAATAAGGAGTGAGATGAAAACCCCTTACAATGCACTTTCCTTTAGTCGATGGTACGTTTAGCCTCCTGTATGAAGACTATAGTATGTTATTAAATTATACCAGCACCATATTAATATTTATGATATCATACATTATTAATTTATGACTTTATACTGCCCATTTAATAATAATTTGAATGTTATATTAATATTTCGGGTAATAATCGCTTTCTTTATCGTACGTGTTCTAACTTGTTACTCTTGATTGTATCACTTAGATCGTGATTTAAATACATCCAGAATATAAAACATGATTTATTTATCATATATATTTAGAATATAAAAACTTATAATAGACGAATATATGAAATGGAAAACACCGTTTATGGAGACGGTAGTCCGTACGTACGCATAAATGTTGTTTCTGTATTCATATAGTATTGAACTGAAGTAATTGAATAAGATATATGTAAGTACATAAATACTTATATATATTTATATATATATATATCTAGTAGCATTATTATTTCATATATTACATACTTATTAGTAATATATATATATTTTATAATCGTCGATGAATGGTGAACTTGGAAATGAATCTCATCGCGTCGTGGAGACGGTAATCCGTACGTACGCACGAACGCTACTTCCATTTCATTTTTCATTTTAAAAGGAATCAAAACCAAATAATAAATAGGTATATTATTATTCTAGTATAATATAATATCTTATATTTGTTACTTATGTTCATTAACACCATCATTTATACGTTCCATTTATGGTATCAACGAGTCATATCACTTTGAGGGGGTGGTAGTCCCCACTTCCTCAAATGAAATTATCATATATGTACAACATGAAACAAATAATGGTATGATATAAAATGGAATTACAGAAGCTTATATATAAAATAAATATAATTAATATCATATTTAATTATAGTTCCATCATAATGGCCACCATGATATGCGGTATGAGATAATTGAACAATCATCGTTTCGTGAGGCGTTTGGTTGCCATCCACAGAAACATTATATTTTTCACCCATTAGATGGAGGTGTGTGTAAGTGTAGTTAGAATACTTATCATAAAGGTATATTAATATATTTAGGATACTGTTTTTTTTACAAAAGAAAATAATAAAAGAGTTTAGGGGTTGGAGAAGTAAAATAAAATAAAAGACTCTAAGATAAATCGTTACCTTTAATTTGGGTAACTCCTTTTGGTTTGAACAAAAAAGGACTCTTGAAGTGCCTTCTGCCTAAATTGAGGCTTTTAGTAGGAGTATAGGTATGTAGGGAGATTAATTGGGCTTATTTTGGAGGATCCAAAAGGCTTGAATGGTGTGAGGAATTTCTTTGAAGTTGTCTCCTTTTATAAGGGGGAGGAGGGGCTCTTTAAGAATATCTTAAAGTATTAATTTATAATAAATTCTTATTCAGTTTCTAATGGCTCCAAAGTATATTATTCAAAGACTAAGGTGGTTATGAGTTGAAATAATTTCATCCAATAGATTTTATATGGGTTTGGGACATTATATTAACCTTATCTTTTAGTTTTAACTCTTGGTTAATTAGTTTGACACTTACCATGTCACTTGGTATATTTATATTATATATTTAATAAACTTACTATATACTTCCAAGAGAACCCAAAGTGGTCTATTAATGATACACCTATCATTAAAAAAGTACTTTTTCTGAACATTAGATTTTTAGGAATTTAATATCAATTAATAATATAATATTTGTTTTAAAACCCCTTTTATGTCAATTTTGACACTATTTGGTATTTGATTTTTTTGAAAATCATTACATCATGATTAATTCTAGAAAATTAATTAAATCAATTATTACATGTCATATTTACCTATAAAATTCTTTTAATTCATTAAAAGTCTCAAATTATATTTATTTGGGTATTTATAATATAAATTATTTTAATATTTCACTTATAAGGTAATTACTACATCAGCATTGTGTCATAAATAATTTAAATTATTTAATTTCTAAAAATTATAATTAAAATTCCATTATGTAGGAAATCTTTTTATATTTCTAATTAATATTTATAATCGAATTTATCTTATGTATAACCCTATATTAAAAATGTTTTAGTTATTAAACATCGATTTTAACTCGTTTAACTCTTCTTTAAATTAAATAATAATAAATGTCCTAATCTAATCCAATTGGATATAAAGGGTCATATCTTATTCATAATATTGTTTTTCGTCGAATTAAACTTATCCAATATAATTAGGACATGTGTTAGGGTAATAATAATATCATTTTTACCCTTAATTACCCTATTTACTTTTTACCGTGGTAAATAAAAGTAAAAAGTTACTATTCACAAAAAAATTATTTTTATCATATTGAGCAAAATTTTACTCCTTGATATTAACCGTGTATCTTGGATTTTATAAATTCCACTCACATAAGCTATAAAATTAAATTTTATGTGTATTTATAAACTCTCCTAGGAGGTGGGTAAAAGACGGTGAAAAAGTTCAATAAAACTTTTATATATCTAAAATTATTATAAACTGACTCCAATGAAATAAATTGAATTTATATAGGTATTATGTATCTATTTTGACGTAAAATAAATTTAAATAATATAAATAATTATTTAAATAAAAATCCGGTTTTAAACAGTAACTCTGTGTTTTTCACTATTCATCAAAAATTTAATGTTTTCAGAAAAATACCAAAAATTTACCCTAAGATAATGTTGATATTAAGAATTCAATAATGAATCCTATTTTACCAAATCAACACATATAATCTTCATTTACAAATTTAAAATTAATTCTCGTTGTTAAAACAAAAAGCATGTTTTTAAGAAATAATAACTATCAAAAGATTGACACTTGTTTATGTTCGATTTAATGTGAAATTATGTCCAATGACCAACATTAGATTGAATGGGAAAAATATATTATAAATATAATTTAAAAACACTCAAATTCATAATTTATCACTATTAATTATTTCGATTAAAAAAAATTTTAATTAAAATTTAGTAATTCTCACTATTCATCAAAATATGAGTCATATCAGAAAAGTACCAAAACTTCACCCTTGGATAATTTCAATATTCCAAATCCAAAAAAGAAGTCCATTTTGAGTGGTAAAATTTATAAAATTTCAAAAAGTGGGTATTACTATTCATAACGGCTACTTAGATAGGTCGTGGTGTGTGTTTGAACTCGATGTTGCGTACAACACACGCTACTGTATTATTCAAAGAGATGCATACCAAGGAATATTGGGGTGTTACATAGCAAGGATGGAATTCCATATGAAGGGGAAGCCGAGTTCTGTTCCCACAAGTTGCCGGATGTTCAAGGAAGTTTTGTCAAGGTGAAAGCTATGGAGTGTCTCAGTCATACTGATGTCAAGACTCTAAAAATTTATCACCTCCCTAGAAATAATCGGATCCTTGAATTGTAGGGTCATGGTTTTATCATTCCGAGAAAAGGTGATAAGGACACCTTGAAGAAGAGAGACATGTACATCCTAGATTTTCTGGTGAAACTGAGGAAGATAAACTTGATGAAGCATATTCTCATTAAGATAGATAATATTAAGAATGGGAACTTGAAAGCTCAGATAATCACGTATCCAGCCATCCTGTCTTAGCTAATTGTTCTGTGTCTAGAATCTTTCAAAATCCCTTGCAGTTCAAAGACAAGTAATTTTAAAGGCGTGCTGATTAGTGATGATACCCTCAAAAGGATGAAAGTTGGTTTTCCTAAGGAATCATGAGAATGATATGATCTACCAGTAGAAGAGGCTGAAGCTGTTCTGAAAGAACAAGAAGTGGCTGAACCATCGAAAAAGGATGGAAATAAGAGAAATTTGAAAGATGTTGAAGAGGAAGAAAAAACACCAAAAGCCAGGGAAGCTCAATCTGCACCTCTAAAACCTAAGAAACATAATTCCTATCCACATGAGGTTTTATCCAAGGGGAGGGATGAAAAGAAAAATCAGATGGAAGGAGAGGCACAATTTGTCTTGGATCCTGAAAAAGATAAGGCTTAAAAATAAAAGAAGAAAAAGAAGAATAAGTCGGAGGCAGAAATTTTTCAATCCCTTCTGAGGGATACTGAGAAAGAATCCGAGAATATCCCCATACCGAAATACTTCATGGAAGAAGCCTTACCTGAGACACCGGGGAAGAAATTTCTCACTCTGGAAATAGCCCAAGAAAATCATGGTGAATAAAAAGAAGTAGAAAACGTTGAGGAAGAAGTGGAAAGAGAAGAATGAATTGGTGAAACCGAAGACCTCAAAAAGAAAGTTGGAGACTTTCATGAGAAGTAAAGTGCATCCGAGAAATTTTTAATCTGGACCTCTAAAGCTGGATCTTCAAATCTTGATACTCATAGGTTATATGAGAAAGATGAAGATGAATTGAATAATATCTTTGAGGAAGAAAGTTATAATCATCATTTTATTCACCCTGAAGAAGATAATGCAGGAGCTGAAAAGCATAAGATAGTTGAAGATAGAATTTTTCAGCAGTCTGACAGTGAACATGAATCATCGGATGAGGAAATTGTTTTGAGAATTGATAAGGGGAAATATGTGTTTGTGGATACACCTACTATAGTTGTTTTAAAGAATAAGGAAGCTGGTGGATCTTCTAAGAGAAAACTTGGTGAGCTTGATAAAGAGACATGACCAAGAAAAGTCTCAGATTCGGAATCATCATCCCTAGGACATGATTTCGTTTTCCAATCACGGAAGAAGCTTTTTGAAACCATTCCAATCTTTCCAAGTACTAATTCCAGATTCCAAATGCTTCACCACACACTAAATCAGCAATTGGATTGAGTGTCCATGGTGATGGACAAGTGTGTAATGTTTGACGCTGATCTCAAGAATTTATTCATTAACTATGATTTCCACAAAAGATCTTGTAATAAAGTGGTTAGATGGTCAAAGAAGATATTTGGAGATTTGATAGTTCTTGATGAGTTTCAAGATGGTGTTACAGAAGCTTTTGATATTAAAGATGGTAAAATCAAGGATCTCTCGAGTATCTTTGAGAATTAGCTAACTCTCGAGAAAAATTCTCAGATTCAAGAGGTCAAGATCTGAATGGGAAATTTTATTCTATTGTCCAAAGCTGGAAGAGATAAAGGGATCTTTGGATCATGATCAAAGAGAATCTAGTTATGAAAAATGAACTAAAAAAGGATCAGGCAGAATCTCTCAAGGATTTGGAAGAAAAGATCAAAGCGTTTGAGAAGAAATCAGAGGATCAGGATCAACTCCTAAAACAAGTAGAGGAAGACCAAAAGGAACACAAAAATCTGAAAACTGTAGTGAAAAAATTGATACCCATGGAGAAGGAAGGAAAATATATCCAATATGATCTTTTTTTGGTATTTTACTTATTATAAAAATTCATCCTATCTTAATGAACTTTTGGTTTCTCGTTATTGTTTGGATTCTTTGTACTAATATTTAGGGTAATATAATTTCTTTTCCATTCCCTCAAACACTTTTTGAAAATCAAAAATATGGAAAAGGAAAAAATAATACTAAGAAATGAAGAAATATCCCTAAGTAAGGGGGAGTTTATCTAAAGGGAAGTTTATCTAAGGGGGAGTTTTCATTACAGAGATTTCCATACACAAGATAATGGAAAATATCATTCTAAGAAACTAGAATACAATCGTTATTATTCCAAAGACTAAGGGGGAGTTAGTCATATTCCTCATTTCCCATATGATAAGGGAGAAAAGTTTTATATTCAAATTCCAGAAAAATATTTTCTATGTCCTTTTATTCTTTTTCGTAAGGATGTTTGTGATTTCTAAAAAGGGGGAGATTGTTGAGTCAATAAGTTTCACCTTATGAATTTTCCATTCCTTTATGTTAATATATATTGTTAAGACAATAAGTTTTCCTTATGACTGTACCATTCCTTCTTATTTTGAAAATCACAAACACCTTATCTGAAGGCAAATTTCTTTTAACCATGTGTTTTACTTCTATAAGGAATATTTTACATCCCCAAGGAAATTTATCCTTACAATGTTTTTCATTGTCTATTATCTTGTCTAAGTGTAAAATTCAGTTTCGTATCTAAAACATTAGAATCATATTATAATTAGATAAAGAGCATTATATTTTTAGAATATGAATTCTGACTCCGAGTTCTCTAAATTCATACTTCAAACTCTTCTAAGTTCTGACTCTGAGTACTCTGAATTCAAACTCCGAACTCTTATAAGTTCTGACACCAAATTATAATAAATTCTGTCTCTGATATTTATAAGTTCGGACTCCGAATACTAATGAATTCAGACTCCAAACCTTGTAATTTCAGACTACGAATTCACATGAATTCTGACTCCGAACTTTTTAGGTTCTAACTCCGAATTCTCATGAACACTAACTCTGAACTTTGTATGTTCAGGTTCCAAATTCATTTGAATCCAGATTCTGAATTTCCTTGAAATTCAGACTCCGAAATTCTATAGAGTTCAGGTTCTGAATTCCATAGAGAATAGAGTCCAAATATCCTTGAATTGTAGACACCAAATGTTTTTTTGTTAGACTCTGAACATTTATTTTCTTACATTCCAAATATTTGATTTTGGTTATGTAACCATATTTTTTATTACATATGTTTTGGTTATAAAATAATGTCGTGCATTTTGATGTTAACTAACCATTGTTTGAGGGACACATTTACAAATCCCTCAAAAATTCAAGGAAAAATATGACCATTGGAGGAGGAGCCGACCGTTGGTGTTGTGCCTATAAATAAGAGCTCATTTGCAAGAGATCACAACATTTGAACTGAAATTTTGAACTTTTGGACAACTTTTGATTTGAAGTGATTTCTAGAGAGTGATACTCTCATTCTTAGTGTGTAGTGAACTTCTTGTTTATATTTGCCTTGTGTGACTCCGATTTTTGCTATGTATAATCGAGGGCTTCTAGGGATAGGAAGACAGAGGTGCCGACTACCTTGAAGTTGAGGGGTTCCTTACTGAGGATGACAGAGGTTCCGACTACCTTGATGTTAAGTGTTTGCATGGATAGAAAGACAGAATCCGATCTTCATATCAAGGTCTTACCTTATTGTGGGTAAAACAGACTTTATTGAAATTATAAATCAAAGGACATTTATCCAAGGTTGTGGATACCCCTCTCTTTGGATTAAAATATTTAATATATGTTACTTGGTTATTTATTGTTTTCCACTTCATTTTTTGTTGAGTAATGTATAACTATCTTATACTACCTTATACTTGTACTCTGATTTAGTAAGATTCTATACACTTTAATGTAGAAACTTTATCCTTGTAAACTTTTATTAAGTTTCATTTTCCAGAACCATCTTTTCAGAATCACTTTCTCTGAATCATATTTCCATAATCAAGAAAAAATTTAGAACTAGAGGTCTTGTGAATTACCTTGTTGAACCTTGTTAATTATAACCATCTTTAAAAGTTCCAAATGAATTTTGAAAGTATACAATTAACCCCCCCCCCTCTGTTATATTGAGCATCATTAGATGCTACATACATTATCTATATTATTTAGATCTTACATTTGGTATTATAGAGTATATCATCCTCCATACCATCTTAACACGATGGATTCTTGGGTTGCAATGTTGTGGTGTAAGTAAATTCCAGTTAAGAAAAATTTATTAGTCTGACATATTAGAAATCATGCTATCACTACTGATGATATTATCCAAAAAATAGGTGTACACACGGTTTCTAGATGTTACTATTAATCTAGACCCCAATAAGAGACAACATATCATCACATCCTTCATAGTGATTAGGATTTGGGATTCTGGAATAATCTACAGCTTGGTTTGAAAATCCATTTTCTGTTGAGTCTTTTCAACTCTTTACAGAGTCCTAGTTCATGGGTGTTAGTCATCATGGGTTGGAAACTAAATTTTGGGGCATGATCTTTGCTACTTCTTGTTGGTATCTCTGGGAAGCGAGGAAGAACTCCTGTTTTGGGGTGTCCCAGTCACTGCACAACCTTCGAATACAAAACAAAATTTATGTTATAGAATTCGGTGTCCTTCAAAAAAACACGTGGACTTATGCTACTCTCAGGATATTTCTTCTGAATGTCTCCATGTCTTCTTCTACCATATCTTACATCCATCGTAAATGGGTCAAATTGAGGCCACCTCACACTGGTGTGAAACTCAATATTGATTCATCTTGTGTCAACAAGATCATGAGGAGAGGTGGTTTGATCAGTGATGGAAGAGGTTCAATGCTGTTGGGCTTCAGTGCTTTCTTTGGTTCTGGTAACTCTCTGGGATCCAAGACCGCTATTATGGCTTTGGTTATTTCTTTGTGCATGTGATACAATATTTTAATCATAGAAGTGGAATCTTATTTGGCAGTTTTGGTCAACATTCTCTAATATAATGTTGATTTCCCCTAGAATATGGTGTATTATGTTCGGTACTAGATAATTTTTATTAATCATAATGTTTTTGCCTTTCACACTTGGCGTGAAGTGAACTTCACATCGGACTCACTCGCAAGACAAGGCGCACCTAGAGAATCCTTGAATCTCGTCTCATGCTTGGGGTCTCTTCCTAATGAGTGAAAACCTTTTGTTAAAAATGACATTTTAGGTTTTCGTTATTTTCTCCCCCTTGATGTTGATTGGCCTTATGTAGTAATCTTTTCTTTCTTCCCTAAAAAAATTATACTATTTATGAGTGAATAAAATCAATAGAAATAACTAAATTATATTGGATTAGGACTAAATATAAAAAAAATATTAACTATAAAGTTCTACTAGTACTTATTTGATTGATATTACTGAATGAAACTTTATGTTGTCTCCCTTACATGAAAGTATCACAATAATGAGATATTTTTTATTCATAGAAGGTAACAGTCAAACATTACCAAGTTTATAGAGAATATGTAACTATATGAAGTTAACATGACTTAATAATAAATTCCCAATAACACTTTATATATCATTCAACAGCATAATATATTGAAATATTTGTTTTCAAAAATCAATAGTATAAATATGTTCCTTTCAAATACAATAAAATAATTAAGAATCATCCATATAAACTAAGAACTTATTGTTTTGAAATTTAACTTCCATTATATCATCACATAATTTACTTATACTAATTAAATTAATTTTTAAAACATTAATATATAAAACATTTTAAATAAAATTAGAATTTGATATACCAACTTTAAGAAAACCTTTTACTTTTCCTTTGTAATTATATCTAAATATAGTGGTTCCTCTATCACATTTATTGTAAGTGATAAAATTTGATGGGTTCTAGTAATTTTATAAGAGAATCCAATTTCCATGAACCATTTTTCTTTATTGATTCATATAAGGAATTTGACATACATAAATTAATTTCTTCATAATTTTGTTACTCAAACTACTTTGAGTCCAATATGATTAGTAAAAACAATTCAGGTACCCACACATAATCTAAAAAATTATAGTATGCTATATTAGATAAAAAATTAGAAATAAGAGTTTTTGTAAATTTCAAAGACGATTTTAATATATAATAACAATTATTTTCATAGACTCACTTCATAAAAAATGAAAACATGTAATAGTAAAATTACAACAATTTTTACTTTTCATAAAATGAATTTGATAAATTTGATGCAATCTTATATCATAGAACATAATATCTTTTTTTATTATTTTATTCCAAGACATTAACTTATTATTCATTTCATGATCTTGAATAAATAAAAATAAAAATTGTTATCATTTTTTAATTCTTTTTCAATTTTTTATTCATTTTCTAAAAATATTTCAAATCATCGTAAACTTTAGAATGAGATGCATAACTAGTATTCATTTTTTTCATTCTATTGTAAAATGAATTTATTTTTGAAACAAAATTCACATTATTTTATTTATGGTTATTATATAAATCTGTATCTTTAAAAAAAAATCTCATCCTTTCAATTTCTTCATTTAACTCAGAAACATTCAAATTTACATAATCATATATAGAATTAGAACACCCAAAATAAAAAACAGAATCACTGACCTCATTTAGAGAATCCATGAAGTGAAAGTTATTAAATTATTTATCATTTCTATATTATTCATTATAATATTATTCTTCGATAAAAATATATCTAGTTGTGATGGCATTTTCTCTATTTTTTTAGTCTTTTACACTTAGACTTGATATTCCATTTTATTCTAATGTAAAAATGTGTCACCTTTAGTATCATAATTAATTATTAAATTTTTATATTCCTTAGGTTCTTACTTTTGAGAGTTTCATCTTAATCGATTCTTAAATCCTTTCCCTTTCACTAATTTTTATACTCCAGTCAAAATATGAGCTGTATCTTCTTGTCCACTTTCCTATAGTTCATAATTGAAATATTTTGTAGAAAAAACATTTTCATAATTTAAATATATTCCTTTTATTTTCATTTTCTCATCTTCATCTAAGTTCATTAATTCTAATTCATACTAGAGCAACAATCCAATCAATTCATTAGGAATGTACTATTTTAGGTTCTTTTTTTCATAAATGGAGGCCTTATTTTCATTCCATTTCTTTGGTAGTACTCATAGTACATGATAAAAATGTAATATATTATACAAATTTTATCCAAGAAAATTCGTTCCATTCACAATTATTTTTAATCCATGCAACATCTAGTTTATGGTTTCATCTTCACCTGTCTTGAAGAATTGTTAATTAGCTTGAATCATTCCAAGAATAGTTTGAATAATTTTTTTGATCCAAGATGAGTAACATGTTGAATTTTCAATATATCATGAGCTTTATTACATGGAGATACAAGACTAAACACACTTATATTAATTTCACAATATTAAATATTTATTACAATGTAATTTAAAATATATTTAGAAGCATCATTTACTATATTAATATATAGGTCAACTTTTTGTAGTTTTTATGGATTTATTGTAATCAACTATTATTTTATTCTAAATTGATTTTGATATGCCTCTATTTTTATTAGAAGTAATCATCATAATTTCCATCAATGTGAGGTGGATTCTAATGAATCGATGAATCATTTAAATTCATTCTTACCATCTCAAAGATCACCACCCTAGACTGTGAGGTCTTAGAATGAGTTAATGCACTGAAGTATGAAAAAAAATCCAATACTATCCTTTACAAGTTAATTTTTTTATAATAATATTTTTTATCATTAAAAATACAATAAATCTAAATAATAAGTTCTAACAGGTTCAACCATTGATGCTAATTATTGGGTCCTACAAAGTGATGATAGATGGTGCTGAGTGTTGTGAAACGACCAATTTCAAATTTTTAACCATATAAAATTATTTAGAAAGTTAATTAAAATAATTAATTTGTAGTGGAAACATAAAATAAATAATGTAGTGAATTTTTATAGTGGATTATTCCAACCTTGAGTTAGTCTAATATTATTCCTCTCTAGTCATGGAGAGATATATTGTTAACTATAACGATATTTAAATGGGAATCATAACCTGATTAAAACGTAATTTGTCTAGTTTAAGTATAACTAAAACATCTTCACTTTATATAGATATTCACAAAACAACTACAATAGTGTATTTAGACTAACAAAGCCACAACATGAATAATACTGACTTTAGAATTTGGGATTCACAACCTAAGGAAGGAAAGAATGAATGAATGATTTTGAAATTAAAATCATAAGAAAAACATGAGAGAACTTGTGATACATGATAAGTTGTGTTAGTACACAAGACAACAAGATAATGTAGTAGATAAATTAAAGAATAAAATATACTAGTTCTTGAATAATGTACTAGAATGTCTCTTTATAGAAGTATTATAAGTTGTAAGAGTTTTCATTCAACACTTGAAAGTCTTTCCAATAGATGAAAACATGATCACAGAAATCTTAGGTTGTACAACGCTTAAAAATTTAGAGTAAGAATCTTGTGATTCTAAAAATATAGTGTTCTAGTAACTATATATTTTGAATACATCCTGAATCCTTTAAATAATATTTTTAAAAACTAATAGACCAATATATAATAGGGTAATTTAATTCAAATTCAAACTACATTATTATCCAAGAGATAGCGAAAAAGTATTCTGGTATAATTGTAAAAATAATAATTTTAATTCAAATATAAATAATTATTGATCAACATTTTAAAAACACATTGAATAATTAACATAGTCTCTAAAAAATAGATGAAATAAATCCCATAAAAATTCTAATTTGATTTGACTATTAAAATAAAATTTCAAAAAGATTTTCACATTTCATACAAAGCATAATTATTAAAATATCATTATTCTGTAATTATTAAAAAAATAAAAAATAATTATTATTATGTTAATAAATATTAATTTAGAAAATAATAAGACCATGAAAGAACATCATAATATAAAAATTCAAATAATTGAAATATGTACTCAATATAATTATGTGAACAAAGAATAAACTAAACCCAAATTAAACAAAATTATAATATAATATAACCATATTATCATCGATTCTATATAATATAAATTTGTTTAAGAAATCAATAAAATACATAAAATGATTAATAATAGAATTTAGTAAATCAAATTATAAATAATAATTAAAAACACAACGTTCTTCAAATTTTTTATTTTAGAAAAAAATAAATAAAGTATCAAATTGATAATGAGAGCCAAGTGACTTTGAGGTATACACATTGTAGTAAGATTTATTTCTATGTCGACAGTACATGAATTTGGTTTAAGTAGTCTAGTGGTTGATTTAATGCTAGTGTGAACATTTTATCATGGGGTCACTTGAGATATGAACATGTGGATACTTCAGATATCAACTTGCGGTCATTTGGAAAAACACTTATAAGGTAACTTGGATAAATAATCATGTAGTGGATTTTAAAAATAACACTTTTGGTAGGATTAAAATAACAATATTGAAAACTACACATGTTTGTGTTTGAATGAATACTAGATTCACATATCCAAATGTCTCATGTGAAATTCATTTAGCTAATTCACGTAGCTATTTCTACTATGTAGACAATTCATATAGCTAATTCATGTATATGTATGCATTTATGTATCTAAATGATTGATGTATCAATTTTTAGTGATGTGTATATTCTCAACAATATATCTGACTGAGTCACATAAAAAATTCACAACATAGCCGAATTGATCTAAAACAACTATCTCTGATAAACACTTAGAGAAAAAATTTATATTTTTTTGTAGTGGAATACAAATTAGATAATTTATTTTCATTTATATTAAACTTGAGTTATCAAATTCCAAGAACTATAAATCATTATTTAATAAAATGATAGTGAGGAATTTCAAATAAAATTTCTAATAAACAATGATTATCATAATATAAACAAAATTTTGTTATGAATTTTAATATTTAAAACATGGACCATAAAAAAAGAACAAAAAACTCCCAAAAAATTTATCTCTTTATATTAAAATGTGAAAAATAAGATGGTTAGAATAATGAAAATTAGAATTCCCCATTTATTAACGAATTTTTTGTTCAATTCAAAACTTATACAATTTTTTAAAATTTTCCCCTTCTCTAGAATGAAAATAAAACTATACAAAAATTCTCAAAATTCCCCATTCTATGATTTACAAAAAATATGTAAAAATAAGAAACTAATTTAATAGATAAACTCTTCATATTTTAGAATAAACTCCCCTTTGACAAAATAAATTTACAAAAAAAATAGTTTTCTATAAGATATAAATATTTATAATAATATAATAAAAAATTCCCAAACATTTTCATGGAAATACAAGTTCATGTAAGATTATTCCCCATTTAAAAGCATCTCCCACTTTCACTTTTGAATAAATTTCCTCAAAATAATAGAAAACTCTTTTCCTTTTGTATATAAGAAAATTAATTAAGCATAAAAACATATTATAAAATGTTTAAAACCATTCAAGAAAACATTAAAGAACTCATGAAAAAATATAAACAATGGATATGTTTTAATATAATCTACAACTTTTTATTAATTATATCCCTCGGAAATTTTTGAAATAAAAAATTAGTTATTTAATCCTTTTTTGAGTTTTTATGATCAAGTGTTTCATATTCGTAATCAAACACTATTGTTTTGACTCTTTTACACCTTGATATTCAATCACCTTTTACTTCTCTTCCATATTTTGATTCTCAATCATGGTAATACTACTAAATCCCTTTATGGATTTATTATAATCATATGACTTTCCTCCTTCATTTTTGAAAAACACATAAAAATATTATAACTTCTTGTATAAAAACTCAAAATTTCCAATAAAATGATCAACCAGCTCAACAAGGGTCTAAGTATATTTATTTATAGTTCAATAAAACATAGAAAATCTTTTCAACATTAATAAATTACTATATAAATCCTTAATATGAATTTTCAAATTGACTCTCCTCCCTGAAAATGAGTCAATTAACTATTTTTACCATATTGTATATTGAAAAAGAGTTATATGATAATGATTAATGGTAACTCTAGTATTAAGTTCCTAAAATAAAGTGATTAGATTATCAAAAATTATTATCAAATTAGAAAGATAATTATCTTTTTCCTCAATTCATTGAGATAGAGTATTGGAAAATAAATTTAATAAACTACCATAAATTTTTTTTCTTTCGTAAAATATTTTTAGTTCATATTCTAGAGAAATATTTTTATTATGAGTGTTATTGGTTCTTCCATCAAAAAATTTACCAACACCCTATTCAACAAATAAGAATATAAAAAATCTTTAGCTTCACCATCCTACTGAAAAAAATTAATATAAATCTTTGTGAATTTTACTAGATTTAACTTCCTCAGCTTTTTAGAAATTACGAGAGATAAAAATATTATATTTTAATAGTGTGCTTTTAAAACTTTTTTTTGGAAAAAAAATACAATTAAACAAATTGAAAAAAATTTCTTTATTTTGGTGAAATGTGACTGGTTTTATGAACACATTACCTTAAAAAAATTATATCTATTCATTCCTTACTTTTGAGAAAGATCCAATTATAGCTAGAAACTAATAGGATATAAAAATTACCCTCATAAAAAACATTAGTAAATCAACAAACGACTTCAATGAAAATGAAAAATTATGATTAAAGGCATTAAAATATACTATATTTTATCATCCTAGTTTGTCAAACATTGTAGATCAGTACAAATTAAAAATGAGAAAAGGGGAAAACACGTAATAATACTCCATTGGTTGTGTAGTATACTAACAATATTTTATCTTAATTACCACTTTTAGTAAAAATTCATATATAAAATATTACTGAGGATCTGTCGGCCTCTCATAAATAATTTATTTAGAATAAATTTCTCTAGATGATGCCATTGAAAAAATGAAAAAATAATAGTGAACCAAAAATTCCTACATCTCTCGAGAAACACTCTAACATGATATTCATACAACCAAATATAATCCACAATCTTTATATTGGTGACCAAAAAAACCATTCATCCTCTTTGATTAGATAATTCAAAATGGATCCCACTAAAATAAATGATGTAATAAACTATTAGAGAGAATTAATTTCAAATTATTTAAAACAAAATTTTAATTAACAAATAATAAATCAATCATAAATAAATTTTTATGAATATCCATTCAATAAAAAGACATAACATAAAAATATATACATTTTAAAAAAATGGAAATATAAAATCAATTGTATGTTATCTTCTGATAAATCGACATGATCTTCTTCTTTTGAAGATGATTCCAGAAAAAACAATATCTTAGAAATTAGATTCCCAATAAATTTAATGTTATATTATTAAATAGTTATCTAAAAACATACAATAAACCCCCAAGTAAAATTAAATAAAGTATGTATAAAAAGAAAAACATATTATAAACATAATATAAATAAAGAAAATGGTGTCCATGTACCAGATATAAGTATTCAACTATCAGTATGTAGAGGCTTAAAATAATAATAATTAGGGCTATATAAGTTTTAAAATTTTAGATATATATGTGTTTTCTAATATGATTTTTGTAACCCAATTTGTTTTATACTTGTAGTGATAATGGGGAAAAAGTTATACTTAAATGATTTCTATTTTGGTTCCACAATATTTAACTCTATTCATTGAACAATGATTCCTCTAGTGTTTACCTATTTTTCTTTTATTGTAGATGGTAAATATTATAGGTCAAAAAAATCAACTAATAATTGAATTATATTTCAAAGGTTTCACATACATGTACAATATTAGACTTTTTATCTCTTAATTATCCATAATGTTTATCAATATAATTTCTACTACTTGTTAAATTTGTCAGAAACTTCTTCAAGATTTTAACATCAGACATTAGCTTGATAAACTCATCCTTATCATTAAAAAGTAACAATATAAATTTTATTTTAACTCCTAATTTTTTGATCATATGACTTAAGATGTAATTCTAATGAATTTATAACGCCATTACCTTTCCCATTAGTAGTAAACTTTTAAAATTGTCAATTATACACCTCCAATTCAAAATTAAACATTTCATTTCTATTATTAAATTTAACTATCTTGTATTTATAATTTTGTAAATATTGTTTTTATATAGCTAATTAATTTCTAAAACAATTATACTATTTAGAATGATTATAAAAACCTTTATTACCCTTATCACATTCTTATTTTCTTATCTCCTCGATTCTCAAGTTTTATTATATAGAATGAGATTTCTTCTATAATTAGAGCCTCATCCCCACTATCAATTTCATATTTTGATGATTAATGATAATTTGAATATAATTTCAAATTCTAAATATCCTTAGTAGTAATCATTCAAATGAAAAATTTCTCATTTTATAGAACATTAGTATAAAAATACAATATTTTATAACTATTATCACTTTATTTTGAAGAATTTTCAGAAGTAAAACATAAACCACTAGCACTCCAATTGTAAATCACTTTTAAAATTTTCTTATATTTTTTCATATAATATTTATATGATGAATTCCATTCCCTTATTTTGAACATAGGGAATTCAATTCATGTATTTTTAAGATTTGTACATTTATAGAAAATGGTCTTTGATAAATCACTGCATTCTTAATTTTCTCTTCTATGATTTTGATTATCTCTATGTAATTTCATTTAACCCTTGTATCTATTCATTATTCTAGAAAACAGATCTATTTCATCTTCACTTACCTATAGATAACTATTTCCTCTAGATGTTCTCCATTTTTTATGACACGCTTTATAATTTAAACCCCAGAAGTAAATGTGACTGCAACACAATTTTTCTTCTTTGTTTGTTCAATATATCATTTTAACATGATGTTATAGTATATTATTTTTATAATATGATGCTCAAGTCTTAGCATCATGTTATATTTAGTGTCATCAAAGATAGTTCTATTTTAGTCCCACTATTATTCTAAAATATCAATAAATTTATTAACTAATTGAACATTTAACAATTTTATATCACTGAGATATTATAAGCTATTAAAAATATTAAATAGATATTGATTCATATGAGAAACACTTTCCATGAGTTGAAAATAAAAGGCTTGATATACTTTTCTAAGCATATCACACTTCATTTCAAGAAAAATTAATTTTTAGAAATGTATAACCTCTTAATTATTTCATATAACAAAAAAGTTTTTTCATAAAGAATCATAACCATAAATATTAAATTAAATAGAAAAAAACAAAGTATTCCTCAAATAGAAAATTATTTGATATGTAAATTTTCACCGTTGGTAAATATCGAAATTTCATTCACTATAATTTCATTTCTTATGGTTTGTATATGAAATTTTTCAATCTAGTATTTATAACGTAAAATTCCATTTTATCATTTTAGTATTCATAATAACAATAATAAAATATTTATGATTTATTGGATTCATATTAACTATAGATCAAATAAATATTCATTCCATTATGAAAACAACATATTTTCTATATTATATTGTTAGATAAAGGAAACTGAGATATATAAAATTTTCATAACCCAATTAAAACTAAAATAATTATCAATGGACTAGTATAAAACATAGTTTCATTATATGATATGAAATATTTTACCAAATAGATATGGTAGATATACTAAAATATGGGGGATGAACTATAGTTTACAAAACATTACAATTTTCATCCTATTATAGTAAAAATATTACTATAAGAAACAATCTTTCAATCAACCAAAAATTTATACTAAATAAAGTTAAATTCCATTAAAAAATATCAATTGGTAATAATGACATATGTATAGTGGAAATGAAATAAATAGTATATAAAATAGAAATAATAAAACATGATGTTCTAGTTAATAAACAAAATCACTTCAACATGATATTATAAAGACACAGTTAACCAAACGTGAAAGGAAGATCTAAAACTAGATCCAAGGCATCGTAAGTTAAAATAAATTATATGATCCATCCAACCAAATGGTATATATATTAAAAACCATATAATCCCCCAAATGTAATTTCATCAGTCAGTATATATGTCTTCTTATCATTTAAATCTATTTAATTTAATCTATCAAAATGTATCAACATCTGTACCCTAGATGCACTATAATTTTACCTGGAATCCCTTAATGTCCAAGGATCACCAACAATCTGCTTCCACAACCAAAAACCTCATGATATTCAAGGATAAGAACACCCTCTATCTTCTTTTTTAAACCACTCAATCAAATATTAATAGAAATTAAAAATATAAACATAAAATTTAAATAACATTATAATTATAATCCTAACATAGATATATCACTTAGAAAAACACTAAGAAAGTAAATATACATTGATTAGAATCACTCAAAGAAACTAGATGTTTAAAAACGTCTAGTTAACAATGAAATATATTAATCTTATGTTTATGATTTTGATTTTATGATATTCATGTTTGTGGTAATTATATATAAAATGTTGGAACAAACTCAAAAATTGGAATTCTATAGTCATTAGAGTCATTTGTAAAAACATCAAAAGCTTCTTTGTCTGTTGATGAAGTCAACAATACACAGCTACTGTGATCCTACATTCAGTAAATTTAATATGATAGGAAATATTCATATATTGAGATTTTTGTATACTTTGAAATTTTAAATCATGTGTATTTATGTTAATGTGATTTCATCTAGCGTGAAAAAAAACTAAAAAAACATCAACTTAAATCAAATGACAATTTGATTCTACTATTATTTTAAAAAATAAATATAAAATTATTATTTGAATCAACATATTTTAAAAGAAATCTAAAGTGATATATAAATTTAATGTAATATATACCTTATAGAACTAAATAGATATTATATATGAGGACATTTTTTAGCATGAGTAATTTCGATAAAATTCAATATTAAAATGATATAAAACATTATACCCAAGAAAAAAATGTCGTGTTATAGATACGAGAATATTTAATGAACTATATTTTTAGATTTTTTATAGGTTTAAATTATAGTATCAGTGACTAATATATATGGTTTACAAGTGTTCTCAAAGATAAAAATTCTATGATTAAGGATTTAAATCATGGGTGTTGGATTTTAGGTATCTAAAATACCCATTAACACTGGTGCAGACACCTGGGAGAGAGGTCAATCAATATTTTCCTATTTTTACTAAATTTCAAATTATCCTAAAAAAATTTGTAATGTTACATTTATTATGGATTATATAAATTATATCTATTAATGTTTTACTTAGAAAAAATCAATAGTATGCATAAATATAAGGAAATAAAGAGGAACAAAATATTTTTATATGGTTCGCTAAAAAGACATACTCCTTACCTTGATTGTTTTCTCACCCCAATCAAGAATTATATACTATAATATTTTGTTCATCACAATGGGTTATGTTTACCACACCTTCATTAAGTCTCATAATGTTTACAAAGGCTAAGTCTCATATGAATTCCCTTACCAGAAGCGCATTGTACATATCTCAGCATCTTCACACCATTGTCACTAGGAATTCAAAATAGGCTATGAGCCCATGGGCTAAGAGGGTTTAGGGCAGGTTTGGGGTCGGGTGGGTTTATTAAAAATAACCCACATTTTAAGCGGGCTTATACGGATAGCCCGCATGGGCAGCCAACCCGTGCTGGTTTACCTGCACGGTTACGGGCTGACCCACGGGTTCTTTTAATTATTTTTACAATATTAATTATAAAATTAAATTTTAAAATATAATTTCATTTATGAAGTGATATAGAATTCATTAAGGACTTCTCCTTTTCCAAACACACACTCAACCTGATGCTGCCTCGGAACCCGGCTGCCTCTTACACATTAATTTAATTATCCAACCCAACTTCGCCGCCCCCTGATCCTATGCCACCCTTGACCCCCACCCGGCCTCTTATTTGACCCCCAACCGGCCTCCTCCTGTGACCCCCATCACCCTTGACTAGCCTCCTCACATCCTCTGCCTGTGACCCCCATCACCCTCGCCAGACCTCCTCACCTCATTCGCCTATGAACCCCGTCACCCTCATCCCCTCCATCCATGACCCTCATCACCACCTCTCGGCCTCCTCAACTCCTTTTCCGTTGACCCCCATCACCCTCGCCTCCTCTCCCAGCAACCCCTGTAACCCTCACCTCCTCCCTAGCGACCCTTATAACCCCCCCTACTCGGCCTCCTAGCCTACTCCTTCTGTGACCACTGTCACCCTCACCTCCACCGCCCGTGACCCCCCGTCCCCCCCCCCCCCCGCTCGGCCTCTTCTGCGACCCCCTCTGAACCTACTCCATGGCCCCCACATTTTCCGCCCTCGGCTCCCACGCCACCCCCCCCCCTGCCCGGCCTCCTCCACGACCTCGCCTTCACCACCTCCTCTCGCAACCCTCGCCTTCGTCGGCTCCTCTATGACCCCCCCCCCCCGGCCCGACCACCAGCTCCTCTGGTATTGCAACTACTACTCTAGGTAGGTATTATTTTCAAATTTTTTGATTTCTATTATTTCATAAAAGGTTTCATTTTTAGATTTAATTTTTATTATTTTTCATTTTATTATTTTGTATCTCAAAATTTTTTAATGTAATTTAAATAAATCTTAATACATCAATAAATATTATATTACACCATTATTTGTTAATTTAAAATGAATTTTTTTTACAATATATCTATAATAAATGTGGGTTGACCGCGGGCTTGACCGCATCCGCTGTGGGGCGGGGTGGGATTCAAAAATCGACCGGTTTTTTATGTGGGCTTTTGCGGGTCTTGCCAGCATGGGCTTAAGCCCGCGTGGTCTTGGACTACCCTGCCTCGCCCTGCTCGGTTTGCATTGCTAATTATCACATATTCGAACTATGTTCATATTTTTCACCCTTATTCCCATATGTTTGATGGTTTTTCACCATGTATAAAAAAATATCTTCTTTCAATCCCCGTCGTGGATTTTGATCACCAAATCTGTATAGTATTTTTTATGCTAAAAATAGATCACCTTCAACACACCAGAAGTTATTTGAATTCTAATAAATCATCATGATAAAATACATGAAACTCAATCCCTAAAATTGATCAAAATTTTTGACCTTCAAGAGATACTATTCATATGGATTTCTAAATCTCTTCTAAAAGGCTTAAAATTAGATATAAATATAACCAGTTCTCTCAAGATCTCCTCAAATATTTCTTCTCAATATTCTCAAAATTTGGTTTTCACAAGTTCTTATTCTTCTTACTTATTCTTCAATACCTAGATAATCCAAACTTCTTAGGATAATATCAGCTTCCTCATTATTTCACATCAAGAGTTATTTTTTTGTATCAATAATTCCAAACTCTTGGAATATCACTTTATATAAAGACATAACATTAGTGATTCCTACAACTTTTATAATTTCTTCGTCTTGATCTTCATATCCACTCATTTGCATGATATGGTCATTAAATTCATTATTTGTTATCTAAATCCCATAAATATAATTTTTTATTGGGGAAAGAAGCTATTGGTATAAAATAATTAACATATAATACTCATTTTAGGTTCCTATAATTCTATATGGGAAACATCCTCAACTCAGGAAGTATTCTAGGAATACACACCATTAACTATTTCTTATTTTCTAAAAACATAATGTTATTTAATCAGAAAATATATATAATAGGGACAATTATTCGTTTCCCAATAACAATCCAAAATATTTTTACTATTAATATTAACAATTTTATAATAATTTATATAAAAAATGTCGGCAATGTCAAACTCTCTTTTACAGCTTGAGAACTTCTCCTGGGAATTTTATAGTCTTTAATTTCATACCCATGAACAACAAAAATATAGCATCTCATATTCATTATATCCAAGGGAGTCTTGAATCATTAATTTAATATGATTCATGATGTTTTGATCTTGAATTCATATCATGAGTGTTAACTTATTTGATTTTAGCCTTCATAATCGAAAATTCAAGAAACTCACTTTCTCATTTAGATTTGATCATCAATTTCCATGGATAAATATCTTCTTCCATTTTAATTAATGCTTATATAAAACACCTTTCAAGATGTTTGTGATATTTGAACTATAAATCAATATAGCTTGAATCATCTAAAGTCAATTCATCTTCATAATAATCAACTATGTAAATATAAACAATTTCACCAAATAGATATGAAAAATTCCCTTACATATACTTCTATTTGCATACATGGGTTCATCTATGTAGAATTTAGATAAATATTTGGATTTAGCTATAGGGAATTTCATACATGTAGCTTCATATATATTGATGTTCAAAATCATATATGTTATCAGATTATAATACATCATCATAGTTACTTACATGAATCATGTGTGTAACTGAACCACTTGTGTGAGACACATTTTCTCACGTTGATTATCATATGTGGATAAATTACCTTTTGTTTATATTTTTATATAATAATTTTTTCATACACTGGCCTAATATTTTTGAATTCTCTTATATGAAGCAATTCACATATAAGAATATGTATATATGGAGATTCACATATGTAAAGACTTATACATTTTTTATATAATTTCAGACTCTAATCATTTTGAAATAGGTCTCCCCCAAATCATATGTATCCATTATCATAAACACACAATCACTTAAAGAATTTGGTAATTCATGAATCCTTGTCAAACATTCATAAAAATTCCCTATAACTGACACCATATAAACTCATGTTATAGTATCTTCAAGATTCCACTACATTTAAAACTTTAGTCAACCCGAAACTGCATCCAGGTTTGTTATGTGATTAATATTAGTAGACATAGACAAAAACACACTATGATGGAATTTTTATAATTCCTTGGATCTTCAAAACCCAGCCATCTATCCTTTTTTAACACTAATTATAACAAATCATAATGTTTTTTCACTTTATCCAACACTCTAGGTATTCCAAACTGATGTAGACAATACTTCATCTAGTAGTATATGTCATCCAAATGAGTACTAGGTCTTTCAATTGACTCATATACATGTATTGTAGAAATTAATCCAACCATGTATTCAATGTATCCTCCTCTTCAATAATCTTCTCATGTATCCTTGATGGGTAAATCTAATATAACCTCTATCCAAACGAATGGGTGAAATATCATCTTGTTTTTTCAGTGGGAAACTCAATCCATATCATGTTTCATCACTTTTGAATCACGACATTGATAGTGCAAAAAAGACCAAGTTAAATAAAATAAAATCATCAAACTAATGGAACATCAATCAATTCTGTTGGATTTGTTTTCAATTATAAATTAACTTCAATAGTTATTGTCATTCATATTCCATAATTGAAAAAGAATTAAAAGGTGGGAAACATATATTTTTATCACTCTTTTTTATGCAATGTGAAGGATCTAGTCAAATAATCATACTATATTCATATGGATCCTAAAATGTTCTACATGAGAAAAGGGTGAAATTTTCTAACTATCAATAGAAACTTGTAACTCATGACACTAGTTGTGCATAAAATAGCCATCTCAGAACATGGTATAAAATTGCTCAATTGTCCAACATCTCTATAAATTCTATGAAATACAGAATTCATCATGTGTCACAACATATCAGTTGCAAGTGACTTTGAAAAATGAATATCATCATAAAAATCATCACAATTAATAGAGTATTACATCTTCCTTAGTAGTGTATCATCGATTAACTAGCTCAAATTCCACATTGGAAAACTATTTCATAAAACATAAGTGATTAATTTAGTCAAAAAACTTTTCCATTATAAAACCACTATTTGATACCAAAAAATTAAAACAATTATCATTACATATAATATCAGATAATTCAACATATTTTCAATAATTTTCTATAATCCCACACACATCTTAACAAAACAAATCATAATATTCAAGTGAAAGTAAATTACATAACCCTTTGTATAAACCAACACTCATCCATGATAATTATAATAATAAAAAATAATAACAGGATAATGTGTGTAAATTTCATTTCTTCGTGATCAAAATTTTATTGGGAAATTTTACAATTTATGAATATATGAAATATTCAGTATCCTTTACTTCTTCAGTTCCTCCCCCTCTAGTGATATATACTATACATCATGTAGATTCAATGTGGAACTAGTTTTTATGATTTGGATAAATAAGTATCACATCCTTAATGGATTTTTATTTTTTATCACCATCAATTAACTTACAAAAAATTTATTTTCCTAGGATGTGGGAATAATGTATATCTTATATTACTTCTCAGATATAGCTATAGGGATAAAACTTATTTATCAATCAATTTTCATTTTTTATTGAAGTTATGAAATTCATATTTTTCATCATGCACATATATTCTTTATTTTTTTATAATTTTACACCTTATTGTAGATTTAATATCATCATAGGTGTGGACTTCATCTTAACATCATATTTGATACTATGTATCAATGGTGATTTACCATTTTTCTTCAATAGATCCATCTATTTTGGTAGGGTATTCATACACTTATTTTGAGTGTGTCAAAGTTTATTTTAACTACCACACACTATGTATTACTTATTTTAGTTACTAAAATTTACAAATTCATCAACCATTTATTTTATCTTCTTTGTAATTTTATTCTTAGAATATTTATTTGTTTCTTGACTACACACAGTTGACTTCTTTACCTATTTCTGTGTTTTTGGTATTCCTTTATTTTTTAAACATGTAATTAATAACTGGAATGTTTTTTCTATAATTTATCTTAATAATAACCACTAAACTTTACATACCATATAAAATTTCTAGATAATTAAATTATTTTTTATGATATAGATTTTCCTTTTTATGTGATTCTTGATATTGACCAACTGGTTTTCCCTTTCATTCAAAATTGCTCCCCCTTTCTTCTAGGA
The DNA here is from genome assembly GCA_963277665.1 of Viscum album. Classification (NCBI taxonomy): domain Eukaryota; kingdom Viridiplantae; phylum Streptophyta; class Magnoliopsida; order Santalales; family Viscaceae; genus Viscum; species Viscum album. Next base: position 1,324,159,453 of record OY728138.1, read on the forward strand.
ATATATCAATAAAAAAATGGCCTATTATACGATTATTCTATATAATTATTTCCAATTTTCCATAAATACTAAATGTTTCCTAAAATCCTTCTTCTTTTATATTTTATCGTAGGCTATACCAATTTTAAAGAATACAATTATCAATGATCTTGTGAAAATTAATTATTTTTACATAAACATTTTGGGGGCTAGTATTTATATGTCTTCTCATATCCATCCTTAAGGTTGTGGTGGATTTCTTCTAATTTTTTACCACCAAATTTTATACATTATTTAATTTATATCCTATACATAAAGAAAAAATAGATTAATCTTGAATCAAATGACCTATGTTGTTAGTTACCTTTCTCAATGATAAATTAATAGATGAATCTCAATAGCATTTCAAGATTTTATTATAAAAAATATGAGTCTTATTCAAAGCCAATATTTTCTAAGATGTTTGTGTGGAATCACATTTCTTCTAAGTTCTTTGGGAAGGACTATCTTTGTTTTCTTGCAGATTTTTCCTGTTGACTTCCATCTAAAGTCAATTTATACTAAATGTATTATTTTCATTGATAACTATTTCCAATTTCCCGTCATATTGTTTCTTAAAATTTTAAATCTAAAATCCATTACACCTTATTATTTCTTTCAATATACATTCAATATACTTTACCCTTTTTTATTTTACCTCTAACCAAGCATTCATGTCACTAATAGCTTCTTAATGTGACTCTCCTTATGAATGTGCCTTCTTCAGAAAATATATATTAATATTTAATTTCTCATAGAGATAGTATTTCATTTTTATTAATCTATTGATAATTTTTCTACAATAATTTGTAAGTAATTATCCTTTGCTTTACATTCATTGACGAGTGAATTTTATTTTTACAACAGCCTAGCTAACTCCTTTTTCATTGCATTAGTATCTTCTTTTTTGCTTTGGGTTTTTATCATTTTCTCCTGATTTAAATCAAAAAAATTATCAAAAAATATAGTGTCAACATTATTTAAATAACTACAAACCACATAATATATTTTATCAATATATTTAATTCCACAAGTCTCATCACAACTAGAACTAAAATAGCCACATTGAATACCTTTATCTTTTTGTGATTCTTCTTTCTTTCTAGAGGTTCTTCTCAACTTCTTGGTATGTTTCATTTTCACAAATTCTATATTCAAGGGTGAGAATTATACAACTATAAAAAATGAGAATATTATGATATTTTCTTATGATGATCTTAAAAAAATTTCAAATCGTTACATCATAAGAATTAATGGAATCATGTGGATATCCAAAAATATATCCAATTGGAGGAAATAATTTATCTAATAACAGTTGAAATTCCCAGTAGGAAGGGTTCAAATACCTGGGGGCAAATCTGGTGTTTCGAATTTTTACCAAATTCTAAATTATCCCAAAACTAATTTTTAATTTATCTCTTTTTTTTATTAGTAAAATTGGTTATCTTAATGTTTTACCTAGAAACAATCAACTATATGCATGATTGTAAAGAAATAAAGAGGAACATGACATTTTTACAAGGTTTGATATAATTAAATAATACTTTTCTTTATTATTATTTCACAATTTAGGATTATTTACTATAATATAATGTTAATTTTAATTGGTGGTGTTTCATACACATCAAAAATGTCTCACAATATTTATGGTGCATGAGTATCACAGGGAATCTCTTTCTATAATTTCACTATACTTATCTCAAAAGATTTCAACAATTTTCACTGCTTCACACCATGGTCTTATTTCATAACTTCATTTCCATTGGTCTGAAGGAAATTCACCATTCATACACATAAATTTATTTAAATATCTTTATTATATTTTCCCAATCTATTAATGATACATTTCTAATAGAAAAAATATATCACTTTAAAATCAAAAAAAGGTCTCGAAAATCAAGTGGATTTTCAAGATAAAGTACTTGAAAATCAATCCAAAAAATAGAATCATTTTAGACCTTAAATAGTTACTTATCATTTGTCTTATAAACTCTCTTCTAAAAGGATAAACATAAAATAAATGAATATAATCAGTAGTGTCATGTCATTCTCAAATATTTCTTCTCAATCTTCTGAGACCAAGGTTATCATGGGATCATCATATTTTTATTTTTATTTTGTTTGATACCTAGAAAATCACAATTTGTTTATAATAATATTGTATTCCACTTTGTTTATCTTCAATATTTCTTTCGATGTCGCACTACTGCTCAGTTCTCTGAACTACAATCTATGTACACACATAACAGTGATGCTTCTTATTACCCTTCTGCAATTCCCCTTGATCTTTACACCCACTGACATGCATGAGAGACACATTAAAATATTTAATTCTAATTTAGATACTATAAAATTTATTTTGAGGTGAAAAGTGGATATCGTTACAAAAACACTATTATATAATACTTGTTTTGGGTTCTTATAATTTCATATGCATTAGTTTTTCAACACCTAGTTTATTACTAGTGAACCCTCCATTAAATGGTTCTTATTATAAAAACTTGTCCAAATATTCAGAAAATATATATATCTAGTATAACCTTATAATTGTAAATAATCTTCTATAAAATTTTCACTTTTAATATTCAAAATTGTGAGAGAATGAAAAACACATATGTATGTGGCATAGAACTCTCCCTTATAGCGTGATATCTTCTCATGGAAATTAAACAATCTTGTATCTCATAATTTTACATAAAAGAATCTGCTAAAATCTTCTTCATTATCTAAAAAAATTTAAAATAAACTCTCTAATTATCTAAATGATGTTCTTATATTGAATGATCAACATTAGAATTGAATGATATAATTTTATTCATAAGAATTTACAATTCTGGAAATTATTTTATTAATTTAACATTTTTCATCCCTGTTATGGATGAAAAACAAATACACTTTTTTTAAATTCTTAGATCACACCCCATTTATGAATTTTTGATTTTTTAACAATGAATTAATAATTCTTTCATCACCCAAATTGGTTTTATCTTTATAATAAACAATTCATGAAATCTAAAAAGTGTAAATACCAAAAATTCTATCACATGATTTTCTATTTTTATAAATGGGTTCTATACTGTAAAATTAGGTTATGTCTCAATATTTAGCTACATGTAATTGTTAAATATATCTTTATATATGTGGTTACTAAAATTGAAATTATTTCCAAATTCTCATACGTTAACCTAGTCGCTTCTGTGAATCTTATATATAGTTTTATCTCTTACATGATATTCATTTTCTTAAATATATTATCATATGGGGATGAATCCCCTTACATCCAATCTTCATATATGAAAACATTTTCACACGTGGTTCCAAATAGTTCTAAATTCACAAACTTGAAGTAGTTCACATAGGTGAATCTGTAGACATGGAAAATCAGATACGTGAAGACCTATCCATTTTTAAAGAATCTAAAAATTCAATAATTTTGAACCATGACTTCTCCAAATAGTATTCTTTGATTATCATAAACTCATAGACACATCAAAAACACAATTTTCAATTTATGATTCCATCTCCAACCTTTATAACAATTCCCAAGAACTTACATTATATATACTCATGTGAGAGAATCTTCTTGACTATGTGGTAGTTTAAATATAAATGAAACCAAAATAACATCCAAGTGTATTCATAAATTATTTATGAATTCATATGTTGCACCAAAATAGTATGTACTTCTTTCAAAACCTTGTATCTTAAAACATCAATCGGTTGGTATTTTTAATAGTGATTATAAAAAATATTTTAGTTTTTCACTATTTCCATCACTCTTAGTATTCAAAACTAATGTAGACATTACTACCACCTATAGTATATGTATTCACATGATGACCATCGATTTCAAAAGACAAATATACATGGATTTTAGTAATCTACCTAGCCAGGAATTCTAAAAAATCACCTCTTTAATCATATTTTCCCATGTATCCATTATAGGAGAGCTAAAACATATATAACCAAACTCATGGGAATCATTACATATTGTTTAGTTGGTTGATAATCAATCCATCACCCTATTTGTAACACCCCGAGATTTTATGAAAAATATTATTTTTAATGTCTTGTGATGTACGCTACACCAAAATTAGTTTGTGATATAGGCAACACCGTATTTGCTTGCAGTATACACAACACTATTCTTGGCTCGCGTTACACACAATTTGAAGTTCGTTTTGTAGAAACTATTCTACGCAACATTATATATAGATTTTGTTTAATGTATAAATGAAATAAGTTTTGATTATGTTATACTAAACACCAAACAGAGATTTCACTACACGCAACACTGACTTAGCTTGCATTACACGCAATAAAGACCTTCCTCGATAGAGTGTGTAATAGGCAATACCGAGTTTCACTAAACAAGGTATTATTATAATATTATTATGAACTAGACGTTATGAATAGTAATAACCACTTTTTGAAATTTTATATATTTTATCTTTCAAAATGGACTTCATTTTTGGATTCGGAATTCCGAAATTATCTTAGGGTGAAATTTTGGTACTTTTCGGATAACTTTCATATTCTGCTGAATAGTAAGAATTACTAAATTTTAATTAAAAACAACTTTTTTAATCCAAATAATTAATATTGATAAATTATTAATTTGAGTGGTTTTAAAGTATATTTAGAATATATTTTTACCATTTAATACAATTTTGGTCACTGGATATAATTTCACATTTAAACCGGACATAAACAAATGTCAATCTTTTGAAAGTTATTATCTCTTAAAAACACGCTATGTGTTTTGATGACGGGAATAATTTTTTACATTAATTAATGAAACTGATATGTTTTGAATTTGGTAAAATAGAAATCATTTTTGAATTCATAATATCAAATAGATCTTATGCCTAATTTTTGGTATTTTTCTGGAAACATTCATTTTTTGATGAATAGTGAAACCACAAAGTGGTAGTTAAAAAACTGAATTTTTCATAAAACATAATTTTACCGCTTCTGTTAGTGTAAATTGGAAAATCCGAGAGACACGGTTAATATCAAGGACAAAAATGTGGTTCAATGAGATGAAAATATTTTTTGGTGAATAGTAACTTTTTACTTTTTCTTACCACTGTTAAAAGTAAATAGGATAATTAAGTGTCAAAATGATATTATTATTACCCTAACACATGTCCTAATTATATTGGATAAGTTTAAGTAGACCAAAAACAACCTTAGGAATAAAATATGACCATTTAGGCCCACATGTATTAGATTAGGACATTTAATATTAATTTAATTAAAGAAGGTTTAAAATAGTTAAAATCAATGTTTAATAAGTAAATCATTTTTAATATAGGGTTATACATAAGATAAATTCAACTTTAAATATTCATTAGAAATATAAAAAGATTTTCCACATTATGGTATTTTATTTATAATTTTTAGACATTATATAATTTAATTTATTTATGACACAAAGATGATGCAGTAATTATCTTATTAATGAAATATTGACATAATTGATGTTATAAATACCCAAATAAATGTAATTTGAGCCTTTTTATAAATTCAACTAATTTTATAGGTTAATATGACATGTTATTATTGATTTTGTTTACTGTTTTCGAACTAATCATTCTGTTATGATTTTTAAAAAAATAAATTACCAAATAGTATCAAAATTGACATAAAATAGTTTTTAAAATAAATATTATATTATTAATTGTTATTTTATTCATGAAAATCTAAGGTTCGACCAAATAACTTATATAAGGTTATATATATTAATTATAAACAACTTGGGGTTCGTTTGGCTTGTTATTGTATGTTTATTAACCTTATAGTGTACGAAAACAAGAAGACACGGTAAAAGTTAAATTATCTAACTTAAAGTTAAATCTAAATGATAAGGTTAAAATAGAAAATTAAACTTTTATTAATTCTATTTAATTAGAGGATTTCGACCCATCCCCACCTTAGCTTATAAATAACTCAATTTGGAGCTATTAAAAACCAAATATGACTTTATAATAAAATAATATTTTTAGTTATTGCAAAGGTGCCCCTTTCCTCCCTTATAAAAGGGCACCTCCTCCCTCTATTCCTCACACCACATTGAGCCTTCAAGCTCGGCTAAACCCTTCAAAATTCACTTCTACACTTCCTTAGAAACATCCTAGAGGTCCTGGTCTTCTTCAAAGACCAATTTTAGTTCCCTAAGAGGAGGTCTCAAAGAGGCGCTTCAAAGAAGAGGTAATGTCCGTTACCGATTCATTCAACTTTATTTCTTCTTCCACTTATTCATCTTTTGTAGTTTCATTATGAAGTAATAACATCAGTATCACTCATATACTGATATTTTATTATAATTATGAAACAACCATATTTCACAATCTATCCATCCTACGGAAAACAAAATCACCGCACGTGCGTACGTACGGAATATCGTCTCCACGTCGTGGTGTAATCTATTTTCCACCACCACCTTACATGGATGGGTATAATGGTGAAAGTAATAAATATATATGATTATTGTAAAGTGATATTGATTTTTTAATATTATACATACACTTTAATACAATTCCACGATCATGGGAATGATATCATCGCTCGTGCGTATGTACGGACTACCGTCTCCTCAAACGCGATGAGATTCATTTTCCATGATTAACCATTCAAGAATGATTATAAAGTATATTTAATGAATAATAATTAAATATATGACATAATAATGATATTTTATTTATGAATATATATATATATATGTGTGTCATCTATTTATGTTCATTCAATTAAATTAGGAAACGAAAACAGCGTTCATGCGTACGTACGGCCTACCGTCTCCCTGAAGGGTGTATTTCCTTTCTTTTTATAAATCTATAATATATATGTATATGATGAATATATATTATATATAAATCATGTTTTACACTCTGGAATTATGTAAATCAGGATATAAGTCATAATATCAAGAACGACAAGTCGAAACACATACGATAAATGAAATGATTTTACCCAAAACACTACTTTAACATGGAATTTACAAAAGAATGGGTAATATAAAGTCATACTTGAAAAATATATGATATCATAACAATAAATAAGATTATTTAATAAGTCTATGACATTATTTAAATCATTATACAGGAGGTTCAGATCCATACGAATCATATCAGACCTAAGGTAAGGGATAACTATTCCAATCTCGTTCCTATCTGAGATTGTTGATTCATAAGTATTTACTGGGGTTATTGTTATAATCCATGTCCATGTTTCCTAAAAATTATTTCATGTAAGTTTAAAGTTATTTTTACAAATTTTGACTTTTACCCAATGGTATGGAATGAATCTTTCTTTTATTTACCCTATAAGGTACTTTTTTACTTTTCCGACAAAAGTACGAGAAGAATTTTTTTTTAACGTATACGGCATGAAAGGATTTTTATGGTTTTATAAAACCTTATTTTCATGAATCTTCCTCTAAAATATTTCATGACTATTTCCAAAAAAAAAATCATTTAAAATTGCACAACATTTTTTAAAAATTAAATGATTTTGAAGAAAAAATGATATTTTCCTCAAGAATTCATTTCAAGTGTTTTATCAAAACCATTTTTCATCTAAGATGAACTTTTTTCATATGTGTATGTTTCATGTATAATGTGTAACACCCCAAGAATTCATAGTGTGTTATTTCTTCAAAATAATTCAATAACTTGCACTACACGCAACACCAAGTTCAATTTCACCATGACTTACCAAAAATCCATTCAAAAGAGGTTATGAATAGTATTAACTAAATTTTAAACTTTATATAATCCTTATAATTTTAGAATCCATATTATGAGTATCTTAGTCATAATGCAAGAACAAATTCATTTTCAGTATTGCACTTTTATCAACCTTTAATAGTGAACCCTTTTTAAATACAATATTTTAAACTTTTTGACTAAATGGGGACATCAAAAATTTAAAATGAAACATCCCAAGCTTCCACGATACGATTTCTTTGAATAATACAGTAGACTGTGTTGTACGCAACTTTGAGTTTTAACACACACCACAACCAATCAAACTAGCCCTTATGAATAGTAATACCTAATTTCTGAAATTATATATATTTTATATTTCAAAATGGACTTCATTTTTGGATTCAGAATATCGAATATAGCCTAAGATGAAATTTTGGTACTTTTCGAATAACTTTCATATTTTGATGAATAGTGAAAATTACTAAATTTTAATTAAAAACAACTTTTTTAATCAAATAATTAATAGTGATAAATTATGAATTTGAGTGGTTTTAAAGTATATTTATAATTTATTTTTACCATTTAATATAATGTTGTTCATTGGACATAATTTTAAAATTAAACCGAACATAAACAAGTGTCAATCTTTTGATAGTTATTATCTCTTAAAAACACGCTTTTTGTTTTGACAGCGGGAATTAATTTAAAATTAATTTCTTCCACTTCTTTGTTTTGAATTTAGAAAAACGGATTCCATATTTTGAATCAGGATGTTCAAATTGTGTAAATAGGTTACTTTTATTTCTAGACATTTTGAATAATTACTGCGGTAAATATTTTATTTACCATGGTTAAGGGTAAATCCGGTAAATAAGGGTTAAAAAATAATATTATAATAATACTAAATTACCTTAAAACGTGTCATAGACTTATTGGTTGATAAAGTTTCGGACATATGCATATTTGGGTCGATTTTGGGACCCCATGGTGCCACTTGTAGGTGATATGGACACTTTATTTTAATTAAGTTAAAATGAATACAAAAATGACACAGGCATATATCTTTTAGAAAAACAATTTTTACATAGGGTTAGGTATGGTTTCTTTTAGATTATAAATATTCATTAGAAAGATAACAAGATTTCCTACATAATGATATTTTATTTATAATTTTTAGACATTAAATAATATAATTTATTTATGACACAATGATGATGCAGTAATTACTATAATAGTGAAAAATCAAAATAATTGATATTATAAATACCCAAATAAATATAATATGAAACTTTTAATAAATTAAACTAATTTTATAGGATAATATGATATATTAGGATTTCTTTAATTGACTTTTTCTGAAAAATCAATCTGTTATGAGTTTCACAAAAATCAACTATTGAATAGTGTCAAAATTGACATAAAATAGTTCTTAAAACAAATATTATATTATTAATTGATATTAAATTCCTAAAAATCTATTGTTCGGCCAAGAGACTTATATCATGATAGGTTAATCATTAATGGACCACTTGGGGGTCTCTTGGATTTATATAGTATGTTTATTAACCATATTATATAAAAATACAAAGAGACATTGTAAAAGTGAAACTAATTAACTTAGAGTTAATACATAAAGATAAGGTTAATATAAGTACCCATACCTGTCTAAATTCTATTGGTTGAGTTGTTTTCGACCCATCCCCACCTTAGCATTTAAATAATTAACTTTTGAGCCATTATAAACCGAATATGAATTTATTATTAACTAATATTTCTAGCTTTTCCAAAGGCGCCCCTCACCCCTCTTATAAAAGGGCACTCCTCCTTCTCATTTCATCACACCTTCAAAACCTTTTGGTTCGGAAAAACTCTGCCTCAATACTCTCCCAACTTCCCTAACTACAACCTAGAGGCCTTATTTTGATCAGAAATCCAACCTAAGGATCCCTTTTGATCAAAACAAAAGGAAGAACCCGAAGAAGATGAAATGATTTCACCACCCTTTTCCAAGTTCATTTCTTCTTCCACTTCTTCTTCCTTTGTTATTAACATTCTAAAATAATAACTCCAGTATCATATATATACTGTGATGTTATTATAAATATGGTACAACCATATTCCGTATTCTATCCACCCTTTGAATAACATGTCAACATACGTGCGTACGTACGGCTTACCGTCTCCACGTCGTGGTGTAATTGTTATTCAATATATTATTATTTGGATGGGTATAATAATGATATGTAACTCATGTAAATAATAAATATAACATGTTAGTAATTCTGTATATATGATATAACAACCATTTATATATTATTTCAAAAGAATGATATTGTCGCTCGTGCGTACGTACAGACTACCGTCTCCACGAACGCGATGAGATTCATTCTCCATCGTATCCATTCAAGTATAATTATCATTTGATGATTTAAAAATGATGTTTAAGGACTTGATATCATTCTGGATATGAATAATATACAACCTATCCATTAAAACATGGCTTACGTAACAAAACATATAAAAGAAAACAAGTAAGTTAACACCTGAAACAACGATAATACTAAGTTATTATTATCAAATCAATATTAAAAGATCATATATGATATCATATTAATGTATATGATTCTTGTATAATTTAATAACAATTATTTCACCATTATACAGGAGGTTAACCTACCCCAACCAAGGAAAAGTACAAGGTAAGGGGTTTTCATCTCACTCCTTATTCCCGTGAGATTCATGCCATATTGCCACCATTACCTTTTGTGTGGTGTATGTACTACCCATAATTATATTCTTTCTATAATACACTCTAATTTATGTGTATTTACATATTCATTGTATGGTACCTATTTCATGGGTTGTATTTTTCATAAGATACCAAATTGGTAAGGGTTATTTCATAATCTCTTCATTATCCGAGGTTGTTTATACGTAATAATCTACTGGGATCTCTTTATCATCCACATCCATGTTTATTAATAATGTATTTCAAAACATTTTTACTACTTACAAGAATATGGGTTAATGTAATTTATACCCTTACGTTTTTCGAAAGGAATCTTTTCGTCATTTTCCAAACAAGTCACTTTTATCCTTTTCGACAAATTTAAGGTAAGAATGTTTTTTTTAACTTATACGGCGGGTGCGGCTATTTACCACCGTAATAAAATCATCAAAGCTTCCCTTAAAAGCTTATAATAATATTTTCAAATTGAATGTATTATTTTATAATTATGTTACTTTTAAAATGATTTAAAAAAAAGAGATATTTCTCTAAAATAGTCTTTATTTTATCTATGTCAACATCCTTTGATGGATTTTAAGCTTATTTGAAGTTGATTTATTATGATACAAAACATCCATATTTTATTGAAGGTTTTGTGATATTTTTGACTATGGATAAGTTATTCTTATGTCACTCATGGTTTTTGTTTAGAGTATTGAAATTTCATATGTTATTTGTAATCCAAATGTCTATGTTATATTTCAACCTTTCATTCAGATGAATGTGTTAGACAAGTATGTTACGGGATGGGGACCGGTAAAATTAAGCCCTCCGGTTTGGTCTCTGGTTATTAGAGGAACTCCAGTTTGGTCTCCGGTTATTAGAGGAACTCCGATTTGGTCTCCGGTTATTAGAGGAACTCCGGTTTGGTCTCCGGTTATTAGAGAAACTCCGGGTTGGTGTCCGGTTTTTAGAGGCCCTCCGGGTTGGTGTCTGGTTATTAGAGGCACCCTGGGTTGGGTTCTGGTTATAGTTAGCCCCTAGGTCTTGGGATGAGGCCTTGACAAAGAAATTAAAGTTCAGCATTATGCATTCCTACATTATGAAAGTGGTTATTGATTTTGCATGTGATTATTCGATTAGTAGAATATCCATGTGAATAAGTAAATGGAATTATTTCATTTTATTTATGTCATACTATGTTGAAAGTTCAAGTTTGAAAGGCTTTTGTTTTAGTTATACATTGCCTTAAATGTTTATGCTTATTTTTTGAATGTTCCGGTATATTGCTATCCTTACTGGGCATTTGAGCTCACCCCTTTTCTATGTTTTATTTTTCCCAGGATGTGAAGTAGTAAGTTATGAATGACCTGCAGGGATATTATGAAGGGATAATAGTGTGGACTATGGATACATTATGTTGTCGTAGTAGTTTTTCACTTTATGATGTAATTTAAAAGTTATGAATATAAGTAGTGTTTCCTAGGCTACTAAACCAATCGGTCATTAGAGATTTGATCTTTCTTGTGATCATGCCAATGTTATGTAATAATACACCGACTCTGTGTAACTAGGGTCAGGGCGTTACTGTTGGTATCAGAGGAAGTTTAGTACAAACCTTGGAAGCTAAATTTAGATTAACTCTGATTAGAGAACATAGATTTAAGATGAATTTTCAGGATTAGTATAGAAGAACTTCCTAGAATTTTGGTATTGTTGAGATTTTGTGAGTTTTCTGAGCAATACATCCCCGTCTGGATACGAGCAGGTAGAGGCAGCTCTGGCATAGATGTACCTAGGGGTAAAACCTGAAAACACCGCTTTGAGCTAGACTTGAACGGGAACTGGTGCACGACAACGGGCCTTGCTGCACTCTTGGTAACGACACTCCCGGGGTATATGCTTAGGATAACTCTCATTTTCATTACAAGTCATTATAAAGGGTTTATGAGTATATACTTCCTCAAAGGAGACATTTTTATGATTATAGATTATATCCATAAACTATTTAATTTATGTTATGTGTTTTATAAGTTTGGGATTAGGTATTGTTATTCATAAACTAATCTAATATATGTCATTGTTTAGAAATGGCGCCCAGTAGAATGAATGAGAACTCTAGAAATGCACATGATACAAAGAGAAAGAAGGATCATATATTTTATGGTCTTAAGCCAGAATTTACAAGAGAAATAGTCTCTCATGTATTATCATCATATGAAGAAATAATATCATGTGTTGATAAGATAAGTAAAGAGTTTACTGAGTCTTATGGCTTTGAAGGGAAGCAAGAGAATAAAAGGATGGAAGAGAGAAAGATGGATAAAGGGAAGAGGGAAAAGAAGAATTTTCCCATATGTGATAACTGTGGAAAGAAACACCCTGGAACTTGCCTGAAAGGAATGGGAGTTTGTTATAAGTGTGGAGGAAAAGGGCACAAAGTACGTGACTGCAAGGGTAAGAAAATGGTTTCAAATGTACAATGCTTCATTTCCAAGGAGTTTGCACACTACGCATACCTATGTCCCAGTCATCAGACTATGCCGCAAATGATGCTATGGGATAATAATCAAGTTATGATACTACCACAGATGAAGAGGAATGATTATAGTTCTTATGTTGATTATGTCAATTGAGTGTTGTATCAACAATGTACTTGTTATAATAATTATGGAGTATATAAGGATTGTACTGTAGTACTATTTCATTATGTACTTGAGATTGTGTGGAACAAAGAATAGTGACTCAATAGAAGGATAAATTTTTGGAAAATATATGGTTGAGATAATGATAAACCATAATATAGTTCTGATACCGAGGTAGTGATTTTGGAATAATACATTATTGTTTTGGATAAATTATATTGGATATTCTTGACTACCTTGGAAATGATTAATGATTTGTATATTCCATCATTGTTGGGGTTTAAAACATTTTTTGATTGATTAAGTATATCCAGTATTCTATATGGAATAAGGGAGCATGAATGTAATCGATAAGGAATATGGTAATTCAGGATGTTTCAGTGTATTAAAATAATACATGATGAAGGTATTCATATGCTATTATGGGGTAAAAAGGATATACATTATGTTTACCTTCCTTATAAATGTTGGACTGTGAGTTTGGACAGAATTATTTTGGATAGTTCTAGATTGGATTATTTTGGATTTCCATAAAAGGACAACCTGGAAGTCGAGCGGCAACCCGTCGTGTCCAGCAATGCTGCGAGACTTGAACCCGCAACCGAAGGGGGACAAGGGTGTATCACCTACCACTGGCCCACGAGATGTCTTGGAATAAATAATGTAGTTTTTTTTAAAGATCTGGTAGATGAATTATAAATTCATTTATTTTGGAACCCTGTATGAATAGTATAAATAGAATTTTGTTTACGTTCTATTATCTTTTAGAGTGAAAGATGAGTTTATGGTAGAAATTTATTAATGGATAAAACTTTAATTATAAAGTAAGTATATCTCCTTATGATCTTAGCCAATCTCATAAATAAATTCCTCAACATTAATAAAAGGAACTTAGAACAAAAATGTTGTCCTAGATGGTACCTTAAATCATCACTAATTTATGTCTTTGGGATTGTTGGCCTTTTCATAGCCATGTTCTCTACCACTCTCCATCAGATAATTGATGATTAGATTTTTCTTCCATATCCATATTTTCCTACATGGAACCCTAGTATGTGTTATTTTTGGTAATCTTCATACTTTCCACTCTTTATTTTAAATATAGGCCTCATTAATTCATTTTTCAATGTGGGATTTCAACTAAGATATTTTGAAACGTCAAAAATGTGTTATCCTAATACCCTATGTTTTGTTGAACCGATGGTATTTCAAATCGTCATAGATTGATGAATTTAAGGATCTCAATTTTACACTTGTTTGTGATTTATGACCTCAATCACTACCTATAAATATTTACGTTTTTCCACCAATTATTTGTCTCTAATTGCCACCAATGTTCTCCTAATCGAGATAATAATTTGTGACCCTTTGATTTCTCTTTTCCTCAGATTATGACTAAATTTTAGTAACCCAATTTCCGATGTGGGTTTTCCCACAAATATATTTTCTATTTTCAACCTTTTATTTTCGAAGAACAATTTCAAATTGCGAGGACGCAATTTATTGAATTAGGGGAGAATGTAACACCCCAAGAATTCATAGTGTGTTATTTCTTCAAAATAATTCAATAACTTGCACTACACGCAACACCGAGTTCAATTGAACCATGACTTACCAAAAAGCCATAAAAAAGAGGTTATGAATAGTATTAACTAAATTTTAAACTTTATATAATCCTTATAATTTTAGAATCCATATTATGAGTATCTTATACATAATGCAAGAACAAATTCATTTTCAGTATTGCACTTTTATCAACTTTTAATAGTGAACCATTTTTAAATACAATATTTTAAACTTTTTGACTAAATGGGGACATCAAAAATTTAAAATGAAACATCCCAAGCTCCCACGATACACTTTCTTTGAATAATACAGTAGCATGTGTTGTACGCAACTTTGAGTTTTAACACACTCCACAACCAATCAAACTAGCCGTTATGAATAGTAATACCTACTTTTTGAAATTATATATTTTTTATATTTCAAAATGGACTTCATTTTTGGATTCATAATATCGAATTTATCCTAAAGTGAAATTTTGGTACTTTTCGAATAACTTTCATATTTTGATGAATAGTGAAAATTACTAAATTTTAATTAAAAACAACTTTTTTAATCAAATAATTAATAGTGATAAATTATGAATTTGAGTGGTTTTAAAGTATATTTAGAATTTATTTTTACCATTTAATATAATGTTGGTCATTGGACATAATTTTACAATTAAACCGAACATAAACAAGTGTCAATCTTTTGATAGTTATTATCTCTTAAAAACACGCTTTTTGTTTTCACAGCGGGAATTAATTTAAAATTAATTTCTGCCACCTCTGTGTTTTGAATTTAGAAAAATGGATTCCATATTTTGAATCATGATGTTCAAATTGTGTAAATAGGTAACTTTTATTTTTAGACATTTTGAATAATTTCTGTGGTAAATATTTTATTTACCATGGTTAAGGGTATATCCGGTAAATAAGGGTTAAAAAATAATATTATAATAATACTAAATTACCCTAAAACGTGTCCTAGACTTATTGGTTGATACATGTTCGGAAATAGGCATATTTGGGTCGATTTTGGGACCCCATGGTGCCACTTGTAGGTGATAGGGACACTTTATTTTAATTAAGTTAAAATGAATACAAAAATGACACAAGCATATATCTTTTAGAAAAACAATTTTTACATAGGGTTATATATGTTGGATTTCAGATTATAAATATTCATTAGAAAGATAAAAAGATTTCCTACATAATGATATTTTATTTATAATTTTTAAACATTAAATAATTTAATTTATTTATGACACAATGATGATGTAGTAATTACTATAATGGTGAAAAATCAAAATAATTGATATTATAAATACCCAAATAAATATAATATGAAACTTTTAATGAATTAAACTAATTTTCTAGGATAATATGATATATTAGGACTGATTTAATTGACTTTTTTCTAAGTAATCACTCTGTTATGAGTTTCACAATAATCAACTATTGAATAGTGTCAAAATTGACATAAAAGAGTTCTTAAAACAAATATTATATTATTAATTGATATTAAATTCATAAAAATCTAATTTCCAGCCAAGAGAAATATATCATGATAGGTTCATCATTAATGGACCACTTGGGGGTCTCTTGGATGTATATAGTAAGTTTATTAACCATATTATATAAAAATACAAAGAGACATTGTAAAAGTGAAACTAATTAACTTAGAGTTAATACTTAAAGATAAGGTTAATATAAGTACCCAAACCTATCTAAATTCTATTGTTTGAGTTTTTTTATACCCATCCCCACCTTAAAATTTAAATAATCAACTTTGGAGCCATTAGAAACCGAATATGAATTTATTATAAACTAATATTTCTATCTTTTCCAAAGGCGCCCCTCACCCCTCTTATAAAAGGGAACTCCTCCTTCTTATTTTTCACACCTTCAAAACCTTTGGGTTGGGAAAAAATCTGCCCAAATACTCTCCCAACTTCCCTCACTACAACCTAGAGGCCTTAGTTTGATCATAAAGCCAACCTAAGGAGCCCTTTTGATCAAATCAAAAGAAAGAACCCGAAGAAGAGGTAATGATTTCACCACCCTTTTCAAAGTTCCTTTCTTCTTCCACTTCTTCTTCCTTTGTTATTACCATTCTAAAATAATAACTCCAGTATCATATATATACTGTGATGTTATTATAAATATGGTACAACCATATTCAGTATTCTATCCACCCTTTGAATAACATTTCACCATACGTGCGTACGTACGGCTTACCGTCTCCACGTCGTGGTGTAATTGTTATTCTATATATTATTATTTGGATGGGTACAATAATGATATGTAACTCATGTAAATAATAAATATAACATGTTAATGATTATTTATATATGATATAACAACCATTTATATATTATTTCAAGGGAATGATATTGTCGCTCGTGCGTACATACGGACTACCGTCTCCACGAATGCGATGAGATTCATTCTCCATCGTATCCATTCAAGTATAATTATCATTTGATGATTTAAAAATGATGTTTAAAGACTTGATATCATTATGGATATGAATAATATAAAACCAATCCCTTAAAAACCTGGATTACGTAACAAAACATATAAAAGAAAAAAAGTAAGTTAACGCCCAAAACAACGATAATACTAAGTTATTATTATCAAATCAATATTAAAAGATCATATATGATATCATATTAATGTATATGTTTCTTTTATAATTTAATAACAATTATTTCACCATTATACAAGAGGTTAACCTACCCCAACCAAGGAAAAGTACAAGGTAAGGGGTTTTCATCTCACTCCTTATTCCCGTGAGATTCATGCCATATTGCCACCATTACCTTTTGTGTGGTGTATGTACTGACAATAATTATATTCATTGTGTAATACACTCTAATTTATGTGTATTTAGATATTCATTGTATGGTACCTCTTTCATGGGTTGTATGTTTCATAAGTTACCAAATTGGTAAGGGTTATTTCACAATCTCTTCATTATCCGAGGTTGTTTATACGTAATAATCTACTGGGATCTCTTTATCATCCACAACCATGTTTCTTAATAATGTATTTCAAAACATTTTTACTATTTACAAGAATATGGGTTAAATTCATTTATACCCTTATGTGTTTCGAAAGGAATCTTTCCGTCGTTTTCCAAACAAGGCACTTTTAACCTTTTCGACAAATTTAAGGTAAGAATGTTTTTTTTAACTTATACGGCGGGTGTGGCTATTTAACGACATAATAAAATCATCAAAGCTTACCTTAAAATCTTATAAGAATATTTTCAAATTGAATGTATTATTTTATAATTATGTTACTTTTAAAATGATTTAAAAAAAAGAGATATTTCTATAAAATAGTCTTTATTTCATCTATGTCAACATCCATTGATGGATTTTAAGCTTATTTGAAGTTGATTTATTACGATACAAAACATCCATATTTTATTGAAGTTTTTGTGATATTCTTGAATGTGGATAAGTTATTCTTATGTCACTCATGGTTTTTGTTTACAGTATTGACATTTCATAAGTTATTTGTAATCCGAATGTCTATGTTATATTTCAACCTTTCATTCAGATGAATGTGTTAGACACGTATGTTCCAGGTTGGGGACCGGTAAAAGTAAGCCCTCAGGTTTGGTCTCCGGTTATTAGAGTAACTACGGTTTGGTCTCCGGTTATTAGAGGAACTCCGGTTTGGTCTCCGGTTATTAGAGGAACTCCGGTTTGGTTCCGGTTATTAGAGGAACTCTGGGTTGGTGTCTGGTTATTAGAGGCACTCTGGGTTGGTGTCCGGTTATTAGAGGCACTCCGGGTTGGGTTCCGGTTATAGTTATCCCCTAGGTCTTGGGACGAGGCCTTGACAAAGAAATTAAAGTTCAGCATTATGCTTTCCGACATTATGAAAGTGGTTATTGATTTGGCATGTGATTATTCGATTAGTAGAATATCCATGTGAATAAGTAAATGGAATTATTTCATTTTATTTATGCCATACTATGTTGAAAGTTCAAGTTTGAAAGGCTTTTGTTTTAGTTATACATTGCCTTAAATGTTTATGCTTATTTTTGAATGTTCCTCTATATTGTTTTCCTTACTGGGCATTTGAGCTCATCCCTTTTCTATGTTTTATTTTTCCCAGGATGTGAAGAAGTAAGTTATGAATGACCTGCAGGGATATTATGAGGGGATAATAGTGTGGACTATGGAGACATTATGTTGCCATAGTAGTTTTTCACTTTATGATGTAATGTAAAACTTATGAATATATCTAGTGTTTCCAAGGCTACTAAACCAATTGGTCTTTCGAGATTTGATCTTTCTTGTGATCATTACAATGTTATGTAATAATGCACCGACTCTTGGTAACTAGGGTCGAGGTGTTACATAATGTCTCTATGATTTACATGGTTTCACTTTTCTTATTATGAAATGATATCCATTTCTTTTATATGGATTATGTGATGATGGGATGATGTTTATAAAACCCATTTTATTTATTGGGTTTTTATGAATAATGTATGTTTATTTTGTGGCACAAGTAAAAATGATTTCATTATGATATGGGTGGGATATATATCTCCCTCCAATTCATTGGGTAAAGATTTATATCTCATGAGAGAGACATGGATGGAACGGTAAGTTAATCCGGTTTAGTATTACAGGACTGGAACGAGTAGTGAACTCTATTCAGAAAGGGACTTTGTCCACTAAGATGGTCTTGGAAGTAATGCCTTGGATACTATGGAAATCATTACATGTGTTTAATGGTTTCCACAATTACATGTTTTATTCCCATGCTATTTTATCATGATTTATGTTCCATTATGATCTATGCCTTATGTACTTCCATGTTTTATGTCGTTGCTCAAGATTTTGATGTTTAAACATTATGTTCATGTTTTTAAGTTCAAATGTATATGGTGTGTTTTATTTTATCCATTCCTACCCTTATTGAGCATTTGAGCTCACCATTTTTAGTTTTTATTTTCCCCCCGGATTAAAAGAAAGGTTTTAGGTAAGGAAACAAAAAGTGGAAGATCTTTATGGGATATTTTGAAGATCTTTCACCATGATTAGAAGATTGTGTTCCATGTTTCCAAAGACACTAAACTATTACGGTCCTTGTGTGTCTGTTTTTGTTATGTATTAAGTATTCTGAAAAAGTAATGTAATATCTATGTACGTCAAGCTTTGGGTCTCTACAATTGGTATCATAGGAATGGTTTAGTTAACCTTTGGAAACTAGGATGCGAAAACTTTAGTGAGATCCCTAGAGATATTTCTAAAGTATGTCTAGAGATGTCCCTAAGGTTAAGTATAAGTATAGGTTATTGTCCTAGAATTGCGCTAATGATCTTAGAATTAAACCTAATATGATAGATATTGATGGTACTCCCCCTTTATTATGTTGTTTTCCCAAGCATGGTATTTGCCTCTCACACTATTGTTTTTGGGTTTTAGACGATGGATGGAACCCAAAGTAACCGTGATGATCAATGAAATGGAAAATGAAATGACTGTCTTCCTGACCAAACCAATATAATGGGAGATGGAGTGCACAATATTATTTCTATACTTACATAATCTATGAATCATTCTGGATTTCAAAATGAGCAGAGAATGGGGCAACATTCTGTTGAATCCTTCATGAGGCAGCGTCCACCTTCATTCAGCGGGTCTTCTGATCCCTTAGTGGCTGAACAATGGATCAGAACTACTGAAATATTTTTTCAGTTCCACAATGTTCTGAGAATGATAAAGTGATCTTAGTAGTATATTGTTTTGAAGGTGATGCTGATAAATGGTGGAATCTTATCAAGAATAAGAGGCAAAGAGATGAAATTGAGTCCGTGGAATGGGACGAGTTCAAGAACTTGTTTTTCAGTAAGTACTTCCCTCGTATTCTTTGATCAAAGATCGAAAAAGAGTTTCTTGAGCTTAAGTAGAAGGATGAAGAATCTGTTGGTATATATGAAGCGAATTTTACAAGACTTTCAAGGTATGGATCTGGCTTTATCATCCAACCTGAAAGTACAGTTGATCGATTTTTCAGTGGATTAAAACCAAGTCTTCGAATGGAATTAACTATAAGAGACTTTAGTAGCTATGAATAAATTGTGCGTTTTACTATCAAGGTAGAACTGGAAGTTGGTGTAACATATCCATCTCATGGTTTTGACAAGAAATGAAAGATTTAGTTCAAGGAGAAATCTCATAACAATGGTGAAAAGAAGATGAATGTTTCTTTATGCTCAATGTGTGGAAAGAAGCCTGGTGGAGATTGCATAAAAGGTACTAGAAAATGTTTTAGGTATAGAAAAGAAGGTCATAGAGCAGTTGATTGTCTATATAATGGGAAAAAGGTTTCTAATGATGTAAATAGATAATAGACTACAGAGAACTCTCCACCAACACTTCAATGCTTCAAGTGCAAGGAAATGGGGAATTATGCTAATAAATGCCCTAATCCACTGGTTAATGATGATCAACGTGAGCAACATCTTAAGGAAAAGGATAAAGTGAAGTCTCATGTGATCACTATTAGTGATGTTGAGTATGAAAATGATGTTGTGTAATGATTAAGTGTTTATGTAATGAGATTTCAAAATAGTATCATGGAATCTCATTTATGGTATTATGGAATTTTGGAATATCTATGTATCGGTTTTCAATAATTATATGGTACTGGTGACCATGAAAAGGTGATTGAAATATTTTTAAAAAGCAGATGAAATGCGCATAATGAAGGGATAAGGATAAAATAATATGATAGTAATCATGAGATCATGACTGATACAAGGACTAAGTGATATTATGGTTTGAGTATATAGAATTTTTGGGATTTTGGTGTGTGGAAAGTGTTAAAATTCAACAACATTCATGTTTTCACTAAGGTTCAATGGGTATTCATTTTTCAAGATAATACATGATTAAGGTATTCACATGTTTGTAATTTGACCAACAAGATATATCTTATGATATATGTGCGATAACTGATGGCATTCACATGATTGTTATGTGACATTTCAAGTAATCATTTTCTTTATACTATGAGCTTGGACCAAAGTATTTTTGATAATCCTAATGATTGGAATGGATTATGTTGGACATAATCTAGTTTGATATTATTTATGGGATGTTATAGTAATGTAGTTTTAGAAAAAGGACAACCTCTAGGACAGGTGACAACCCATCGCGTTAGACAAGGCTCTGGGAATCGAACCCACAACCGAAGTGTGACTGGCCATTATCGCCTACCACTGGCCTACAGGTAGTCCCTGGTTAGCAGAAACTAGTTTTATTTTATTAATAGGTATGATATATGAAGTATAAGTTCATTTTTGGTATCATATATGATTAACCTCACCATTGATGGACTTATGTATATTTGATAACTTTTGCTAAACTTTTGTTTGAAACAGATGGAATGACCCATCATTCTATCACATGATCTGTTAACACTTCACAAATAACAAATTCAACTTCATTTCTTTCAGAGATGAATTGGAAATTGTTCAAAGCATGAACAATTGTAAGATTGTACCAAAATCAAGCAAGTATTTTTTCTAATTAAAAATTTTCAACTTTAGGGAAATGATATTGAAAACCAAAAATGTTGTCTTAGTGCTCTTATATCCGATGAATCAAATGGTAACTTAGATCATCACAAATTTATGGCTTTTTGATTGATGGATTTTTCATAGCCATGTTCTCTACCACTCTCCATCAGAACATGATGGTTAGATTTTTCCTCCATATCCATATTTTCACCTATGTTCTCCTATGTGGAAACCCAGTGATGAGTTATTTGGGTCTCCGTTGTGTTTCTAACGTTCCTTTTTTAAATGAAGTTTTAGTATTCCTTTTTACGATGTGGGTTTCTATGAAATAAACTCTCGTGTAATAAACCATTCATAACCCCAACGAATTTCGAGGGCAAAATTCATTTTAAGGGGGGTAGAATGTAACACCTTGAGATTTTATGAAAAATATTCTCTTTAATGTCTTATGTTGTACACTACACCAAAATTAGATTGTGATATACACAACACCTTATTTTATTGTAGTATACGCAACACTATTCTTGGCTCGCGTTACACAGAATTTCAGTTCGTTTTGTAGAAACTATTCTATGCAACATTTTGTATAGATTTTGTTTAATATATAAATGAAATAAGTTTTGATTATGTTATATGCAACACCAAATAGAGCTTTCACTATAGGAAGCACTGAATTTACTTGCATTACACGCAATAAAGACCTTCCTCGATAGCGTGTGTAGTACGCAATACCGAGTTTCATTAAACGAGATATTATTATAATATTATTATGAACTAGCTGTTATGAATAGTAGTACCCACTTTTTGAAATTTTATAAATTTTATCTTTCAAAATGGACTTAATTTTTGGATTCGTAATATCGAAATTAGCTTAGGGTGAAATTTTGGTACTTTTCGGATAACTTTCATATTCTGATGAATAGTGAAATTTACTAAATTTTAATTAAAAACAACTTTTTTAATCGAAATAATTAGTAGTGATAAATTATTATTTTCAGTGGTTTTAAATTATATTTTGAATATATTTTTAACATTTAATAAAATTTTGTCATTGGATGTAATTTCACATTTAAACTGGACATAAACAAGTGTCAATCTTTTGATAGTTATTATCTCTTAAAAACACGCTATTTGTTTTGATGACCGGAATAATTTTTTAAAAAAATTAATGCAACTGATCTGTTTTTAATTTGTTAAAAGAGACATCATTTTTGAATTCATAATATCAAATATAGCTTAGGCATAATTTTTGGTATTTTTCTGGAAACTTTCATTTTTTGAGGAATAGTGAAACCACTAAGTGGTAGTTAAAAAACTAAATTTTTCATAAAACGTAATTTTACCGCTTCTATGAGTGGAATTTCGAAAATCCGGGAAACATGGTTAATATCGAGGACTAAAATCTGGTTCAATGAGATGAAAATATTTTTTGGTGAATAGTAACTTTTTTTTTATTTACCACATTTAAAAGTAAATAAGATAATTAAGGGTAAAAATGATATTATTATTACCCTAACACATGTCTTAATTATATTGGATATTTTTAATTCGGCCAAAATAACCATAGGAATAAAATATGACCATTTAGGCCAACTTGGATTACATTAGGACATTTAATATTAATTTATTTAAAGAAGGTTTAAAATAGTTAAAATCAATGTTTAATAAGAAAATAATTTTTAATATAGGGTTATACAAAAGATAAATTCGACTCTAAATATTAATTAGAAATATAAAAATATTTCCTACATTATGGTATTTTATTTATAATTTTTAGACATTATATAATTTAATTTATTTGTGACACAAAGATGATGCAGTAATTATCTTATTAATGAAATATTGACATAATTGATGTTATAAATACCCAAATAAATGTAATTTGAGCCTTTTTATAAATTACACTAATTTTATAGGTTAATATGACATGTTATTATTGATTTAGTTAACTCTTTTCGAACTAATCATTCTGTTATGATTTTTAAAAAAATCAATTACCAAATAGTGTCAACATTTACATAAAATAGTTTTTAAAACAAATATTATATTATTAATTGTTATTTTATTCCTAAAAATATAAGGATCGGCTAAATGACTTAGACAAGGTTATATATATTAATAATAAACAACTTGGG
Organism: Viscum album; assembly: GCA_963277665.1. Taxonomy (NCBI): domain Eukaryota; kingdom Viridiplantae; phylum Streptophyta; class Magnoliopsida; order Santalales; family Viscaceae; genus Viscum; species Viscum album. The sequence continues at coordinate 1,324,183,790 of OY728138.1, forward strand.
GTTCTTTTGTCTTTTTATAGTAAGTTTATTAACCTTATAGTATAAGAAAACAAGAAGACACGGTAAAAGTTAAATTATCTAACTTAAAGTTAAATCTAAATGATAAGGTTAAAATAGAAACCTAAACTTATCTTAATTCTATTGGATTAGAGGATTTCGACCCATCCCCACCTTAGCTTAGAAATAACTCAATTTGGAGCTATTAAAAACCGAATATGACTTTATAATAAAATAATGTTTTTAGTTATTCCAAAGGTGCCCCTCTCCTCCCTTATAAAAGGACACCTCATCCCTCTCTTCCTCACACCACATTGAGCCTTCAAGCTCGGCCAACCCCTACCAAATTATCTTATCCACATCCCTAGAAACATCCTAGATGTCCTGGTATTCTTCAAAGACCAATTTTAGTTCCCTAAGAGGAGGTCTCAAAGAGGCGCTTCAAAGAAGAGGTAATGTCCGTTACCGATTCTGTCAACTTTATTTTTTCTTCCACTTATTCTTATTTAGTTGTTTAATTATGAAGTAATAACATCAGTATCACTAATATACTGATAATTTATTATAATTATGAAACAACCATATTTCACCATATATCCATCCTACTGAAAACCAAATCACCGCGCGTGTGTACGTATAGAATATCATCTCCACGCCGTGGTGTAATCTATTTTCCACCACCACCTTACTTGGATTGGTATAATGGTGAAAGTAATGAATATATATGATTATTATAAAGTGATATTGATTCTGTAATATTATACATACACTTTAATACAATTCCACGATCATGGGAATGATATCATCGCTCGTGCGTACGTACGGACTACCGTCTCGACGAATGTGATGAGATTCATTTTCCATGATTAACCATTCAATAATGATAATAAAGTATATATAATGAATAGTAATTAAATATATGACATAATAATGATACTGGATTTATGTATATATATATATATATATGTATGTCATATATTTAATTTCATTCAATTCAATAAGGAAACGAAAACAGCGTTCATGCGTACGTACGGCCTACCGTCTCCATAAATGGAGTATTTCCTTTCTTTTTATAGATCTATAATATATATGTATATGATGACTATTTATTATATATAAATCATTTTTTACAAACTGTAATTATGTAAATCAGGATATAAGTAATAATATCATGAATGACAAGTCGAAACACCTACGATAAATGAAATGATTTTACCCAAAACACTAGTTTAACATGGAATTTACAAAAGAATGGGTAATATAAAGTCATAAGTGAAACATATATGATATCATAACAATGAAAATGATTATTTAATAAGTCTATGACATTATTTAAATCATTATACAGGAGTTTTGGATCCATACGAAGCATATCGGACCTAAGGTAAGGGATAACTATTCCAATCTCGTTCTTATCCGAGATTGTTGATTCGTAAGTATTTACTAGGGTTATTGTTATCATCAACGTCCATGTTTCCTAAAAATGGTTTCATCTATGTTTAAAGTTATTTTTACCCATTTTTACTTTTACCCAATGGTATGGAAGGAATCTTTCTTTTATTTACCCTACAAGGTACTTTATTTACGTTTTCGACAAAAGTACGAGAAGAATGTTTTTTTAACGTATACAGCATGAAAGGATTCTTATGGTTTTATAAATCCTTATTTTCATGAAACCTCCTTCAAAATATTTCATGACTATTTTCAACAAAATACTTTTCTTTTAATATTTCACAACATTTTTTGAAAATTAAATGATTTTGAAGAAAAAAGGTTATTTTCCTCAAGAACTCATTTCAAGTGTTTTATCAAAACCATTTTTCATCTAAGATGACATTATTTCATATGTTTATGTTTCAATTTTAATGCCTCTATGATTTACATGGTTTCACTTTTCATATTATGAAAAGATATCCATTTATTTTATATGGATTTGTGATGATGGGATGATGTTTATGAAACCCATTTTATTTATTGGGTTTTTATGAATTATGTATGTTTATTTTGTGGCACATGTAAAAATGAATTCATTATGAGATGGGTGGGACCTATATCTCCCTCCAAGTAATTGGGAAAAGATTTATATCTCATGAGATATACATGGCTGGAACGGTATGTTAATCAGGATCAGTATTACAGGACTGGAACGAGTAGTGAACTCGATTCAGAAAGGGACTTTGTTCACTAAGATGGTCCTGGCAGCAATTCCATGGCTACTATGGAAATCATTACACGTGCTTAATGGTTTCCACAATTACATGTTTTATTCCTAGGCTATTTTATCATGATTTATGTTCCATTATGATCAATGCCTTATGTACTTCCATATTTTATGTCGTTGCTCAAGATTTTGAGGTTTAAACATTATGTTCATGTTTTTAAGTTCAAATGTATATGGTATGTTTTATTTTATCAATGCTTACCCTTACTGAGCATTTGAGATCACCCTTTTTATGTTTTATTTTCCCCCAGGATTAAAAGAAAGGTTTTAGGTAAGGAAACAAAAAGTGGAAGATCTTTATGGGAGATGTTGAAGATCTTTCACCACGATTAGAAGATTACGTTCCATGTTTCCAAACACACTAAACTATTACGGTCCTTGTGTGTCTGTTTTTGTTATGTATTAAGTATTCTGAAAAAGTAATGTAATATCTATGTATGTCATGTTTTGGGTCTCTATAATTGTTATCATAGGAAAGGTTTAGTTAACCTTTGGAAACTAGGATGCAAAAACTTTAGTGAGATCCCTAGAGATATTTCTATGGTATGTCTAGGGATGTCCCTAAGTATAAGTATACGTATAAGTTATAGTCCTAGAATTGTTCTAAAAATATTAGAATTAAACCTAATATGTTAGATATTGATGGTACTCCCCCTTTATTATGTTGTTTTCTCTAGCATGGTATTTTCCTCTCACACTATTATTTTTGGGTTTTAGACGATGGATGGAACCCGAAGTAACCGTGTTGATCAATGTAATGGAAAATGCAATGATTGTCTTCCTGACCAAACCAATGTCATGGGAGATGGAGTGCACAATATTATTTCTATACTTACACAAGCTATGAATCATTATGGATTTCAAAATGATCAGAGAAAAGAGCAACATTCTGTTTAATCCTTCATGATGCAGCGTCCTCCTTCATTCAGCGGGTCTTCTGATCCCTTAGTGGATGAAAAATGGATCCGAACTACTTAAAAGATATTTTCAATTCTACAATGTTCTGATCATGATAATGTCATCTTAGCCGTATATCGTTTGGAAGGTGATGCTGATCAATGGTGGAATCTTATCAAGAATACAAGGCAAAGAGATGAAATTGAGTCCATGGAATGGGACGAGTTCAAGAACTTGTTTTTCAGTAAGTACTTCCCTCATATTCTTCGAACAATGATGGAAAAGGAGTTTCTTGAGATTAAGTAGAAGGATGATGAATCTGTTGGTATATACAAAGTGAATTTTACAAGACTTTCAATGTATGAATCTGGCTTTATCATCCAACCTGAATGTAAAGTTGATCGATTTTTCAGTGGCTTAAAACCAAGTCTTCGAATAGAATTAGCTATAAGAGACATTAGTAGCTATGAAGAAATTGTGTGTTGTGCTATCAAGGTAGAACTGTAAGTTGGTGTAACATATCCATATCATGGTATTGACAAGAAATGAAAGATGGAGTTCAAGGAGAAATCTCTGAACAATGGTGAAAACAAGACGAATGTTTCTTTATGCTCAATGTGTGGAAATAAGTATGGTGGAGATTGCATAAAAGGTACTAGAAAATGTTTTAAGTGTGGAAAAGAAGTTCATCGAGCAGTTGATTATCGAAGTAATGGGAAAAAGGTTGCTAATGATGTGAATAGAGAAAATACTACAGAGAACTCTCCACCAACACTTCAATGCTTCAAGTGCAAGGAAATGGGGCATTATGCTAATAAATGCCCTAATACACTGGTTAATGATGATCAACATGAGCAACCTCTTAAGGCAAAGGATAAATTGAAGTCTCATGCGATCACTATTTGTGATTTTGATTATGAAAATGATGTTGTGTAATGATGAAGTGTTTATGTAATCAGATTTCAAAATAGTATCATGGAATCTCATTTATGGTATTGTGGAATTTTGGAATATCTATGTATTGGTTTTCAATAATTATATGGTAATAGTAACCATGAAAAGGTTATTGAAATATTTTTAGAAAGCAGATGAAATGCCCATAATGAAGGGATAAGGAGAAAATAATATGATAGTAATCATGAGATCATGACTAATACAAGGACTAAGTGATATTATGGTTTGAGTATATAGAATTTTTGGGATTTTGGTGTGTGGAATGTGTTAAAATTTAACAACATTCATGTTTTCACTAAGGTTCAATGGGTATTCTTTCTTCAAGAGAATACATGATTAAGGTATTCAAATGTTTGTAATTTGACCAACAAGATATATCTTATGATATATGTGGGATAAATGATGGGATTCACGTGATTGTTATGTGACATTTCAATTAATCATTTTCTTTATACTATGACCGTGGACCGAAGTATTTTATATAAGCCTAATGATTGGAATGGATTATGTTGGACATAAGTTAGTTCGATATTATTGATGGTATGTTATAGTAATGTAGTGTTAGAAAAAGGACAACATGCTGGACAGGCGACATCCCATCGCGTCGGACAAGGCTGTGGGAATCGAGACCACAACCGAAGTGCGACTGGCCTTTATCGCCTACCACTGGCCCACAGGAAGTCCCTGGTTAGTAGAAACTTGTTTTATTTTATTAAGAGGTATAATATATGAAGTATAAGTTCATTTTTGGAATCGTATATGATTAACCTCACCATTGATGGACTTATGTATATTTGAAAACATTTGCTAAACTTTTGTTTGAAACAGATGGAATGACTCATCATTCTATCACATGATCTATTAACACTTCACAAATAACAAAATCAACTTCATTTATCTAAGATATGAATTGGAAATTGTTCAAAGCACGAACAATAGTGAGATTGTACCAAAATAAACCAAGTATTTCTTCTAATTCAAAATTTTCAACTGTAGGGAAATGATATTGAAAACCAAAAATGTTGTCCTAGTGCTCTTATATCCGATGAATCAGATGGTACCTTAGATCATCATAAATTTATGGCTTTGTGATTGATGTCTTTTTCATAGCCATGTTCTCTACCACTCTCCATCAGAACATGATGGGTAGATTTTCCTCCATATCCATATTTTCACCTATGTTCTCCTATGTTGAAACCCAGTGATGAGTTATTTGGGTATCCATTATGTTTATAACGTTCCATTTTTTAAATGATGTTTTAGTATTCCTTTTTATGATGTGGGTTTCTATGAAATAATCTCTCGTGTAATAAACCATTTTTAACCCCGATGAATTTCGAGGGTGAAATTCATTTTAAGGGGGGTAGAATGTTATACCCCAAGATTCTATGAAAAATATTCTCTTTAATGTCTTGTGTTGTACGCTACACCAAAATTCACTTGTGATATACACAACCCCATATTTTATTGTAGTATACGCAGCACTATTCTTGGCTCGCGTTACACACAATTTCACGTTCGTTTTTTAGAAACTATTCTACGCAACATTGTGTATAGATTTTGTTTAATGTATAAACGAAATAAGTTTTGATTATGTTATACGCAACACCAAATAGAGCTTTCACTACACGCATCACTGACTTGGCTTTTATTACACGCAATAAAGACCATCCTCGATAGCGTGTGTAGTACGGAATACCGAGTTTCACTAAACGAGATATTATTATAATATTATTATGAGTTATCCGTTATGAATAGTAATACCCACTTTTTGAAATTTTATAAATTTTATATTTCAAAATGGACTTCATTTTTGGATTCGGAATATTAAAATTATCTTAGGGTGAAATTTTGGTACTTTTCGGATAACTTTCATATTCTGATGAATACTAAAAATTACTAAATTTTAATAAAAAAACATTTTTAATCAAAATAATTAATAGTGATAAATTATTAATTTGAGTGGTTTTAAAGTATATTTAGAATATATTTTTACCATTTAATACAATTTTGTTCATTGGTTGTAATTTCACATTTAAACGAGACATAAACAAGTGTCAATCTTTTGATAGTTATTATCTCTTAAAAACACGCTATTTATTTTGGCGACGGGAATAAATTTTTAAATTAATTAATGCAACTGATATGTTTTTAATTTGGTAAAATAGACATCATTTTTTAATTCTTAATATCAAATATAGTTTAGGCCTAATTTTCGGTATTTTTCTAGAAACTTTCATTTTTTGATGAATAATGAAACCACTAAGTAGTAGTTAAAAAACTGAATTTCTCCTAAAACATGATTTTACTTCTTCTGTGAGTGGAATTTCGAAACTCCTAGAGGCACCGTTAATATCAAGGAATAAAATGTGGTTCAATGAGATGAAAATATTTTTTTGAATAGTAACTTTTTACTTTTATTTACCACAGTTAAAAGTAAATAGGATAATTAAAGGTAAAAATGATATTATTATTACCCTAACACATGTCCTAATTCTATTTTATAAGTGTAATTCGACCAAAAAATCCTTAGGAATCAAATATTACCATTTAGGCCTACTTGGATTAGATTAGGACATTTAATATTAATTTATTTAAAGAAGGGTTAAAATAGTTAAAATCAAAGTTTAATAAGTAAATCATTTTTAATATAGGTTTATACATAAGATAAATTAGAATCTAAATATTCATTATAAAGATAAAAATATTTCCTAAAATATGGTATTTTATTTATAATTTTTAGACATTATATAATTTAATTTATTTATGACACAATGATGATTCAGTAATTATCTTATTAATGAAATATTGACATAATTGATGTTATAAATACCCAAATAAATGTAATTTGAGGATTTTTATAAATTACACTAATTTTATAGGTTAATATGACATGTTATTATTGATTGAGTTACCTTTTTTCGAACTAATCATTCTGTTATGATTTTTAAAAAAATCAATTACCAAATAGTGTCAAAATTGACATAAAATAGTTTTTAAAAAACATATTATATTATTCATTGTTATTCTATTCCTAAAAATCTAAGATTCGGCCAAATGACTTAGATAAGGTTATATATATAACTAATATACAACTTGGTGTTCTTTTGGCTTGTTATAGTAAGTTTATTAACCTTATAGTGTAAGAAAACAAGAAGACGCGGTAAAAGTTAAATTATCTAACTTAATGTTAAATATAAATGATAAGGTTAAAATAGAACCCGAAACTTGTCTTAATTATATTGGATTAGAGTATTTAGACCCATCCCCACCTTAGCTTTGAAATAACTCAATTTGTAGCTATTAAAAACCGAATATTACTTTATAATAAAATAATATTTTTAGTTATTCCAAAGGTGCCCCTCTTCTCCCTTATAAAAGGGAACCTCCTCCCTCTCTTCCTCACACCACTTTGAGCCTTCAAGATCGGAAAACCCCTGACAAATTATCTTCTCCACTTACCTAGAAACATCCTAGAGGTCCTGGTATTCTTAAAAGACCAATTTTAGTTCCCTAAGAGGAGGTCTCAAAGAGGCGCTTCAAAGAAGAGGTAATGTCCGTTACCGATTCTTTCAACGTTATTTCTTGTTCCACTTCTTCTTCTTTAGTTGTTTCATTATGAAGTAATAACATAAATATCACTAATATACTGATATTTTATTATAATTATGTAACAACCATATTTCACCATCTATCCATCCTACGGAAAACAAAATCATCGCGTGTGCGTACGAACAGAATATCATCTCCACGCCGTGGTGTAATCTATTTTCCACCACCACCTTACTTGGATGGGTATAATGGTGAAAGTAATGAATATATATTATTATTGTAAAGTGATATTAATTCTGTAATATTATACATACACTTTAATACAATTCCACAATCATGGAAATGATATCATCGCTCGTGTGTGCGTACAGACTACCGTCTCCACGAACGCGATGAGATTCATTTTCAATGATTAACCATTAAAGAATGATGCTACTTTATTTATGTTTATATATATTTATGTCATCTATTTAATTTCATTCAATTCAATAAGGAAACGAAAATAGCATTCATGCGTACGTACGACCTACCATCTCCATGAACGGTGTATTTCCTTTCTTTTTATAGATCTATAATACATATGTATATGATTAATATATATTACATATAAATCATTTTTTACACTCTGTAATTATGTAAATCAGGATATAATTAATAGTATCAAGAACGACAAGTCGAAACACATACGATAAATGAAATGATTTTACCCAAAACACTACTTTAACATGGAATTTACAAAAGAATGGGTAATATAAAGTCATAAGTGAAACATATATGATATCGTAACAATGAATATTATTATTTAATAAGTAAATGATATTATTTAAATCATTATACAGGAGGTTTTTATCCATAAGAAGCATATCGGACCTATGGTAAGGGATAACTATTCTAATCTCGTTCTTATCCGAGATTGTTGATTCGTAAGTATTTACTGGGGTTATTGTTATCATCCATGTCCATGTTTCCTAAAAATGGTTTCATGTATGTTTAAAGTTATTTTTACCCATTTTTACTTTTACCCAATGGTATGGAAGGAATCTTTCTTTTATTTACCCTACAAGGTACTTTTTGACATTTCCGACAAAAGTATGAGAAGAATGTTTTTTTAACGTATACGGCATGAAATGAGTTTTACAGTTTTATAAAGCCTTATTTTCATGAAGCTTCCTCCAAAATATTTCATGAATATTTTCAAAAAAATCCATTTCTTTTAAAATTGCATGACATTTTTTGAAAAGAAAATGATTTTGAAGAAAAAAGGTTATTTTCCCCAAGAATTCATTTCAAGTGTTTTATCAAAACCATTTTTCATCTAAGATGACATTATTTCATATGTGTATGTTTCAAGTATAATGTCTCTATGATTTACATGGTTTCACTTTTCTTATTATGAAATGAAATCCATTTCTTTTATATGGATTATGTGATGATGGGATGATGTTTATGAAACCCATTTTATTTATTGGGTTTTTATGAATGATGTATGTTTATTTTGTAGCACAAGTAAGAATGATTTCATTATGAGATGGGGGGACCTATATCTACCTACAATGCATTGGTTAAAGATTTATATCTCATGAGATAAACATGGCTGGAATTGTAAGTTAATCTGGTTCAGTATTACCGGACTTCAATGAGGAGTGAACTCGATTCAGAAAGGTACTTTGTCCACTAAGATGGTCTTGGTAGAAATGCCTTGGCTACTATGGAAATCATTACATGTGCTTAATGGTTTGCACAATTACATGTTTTATTCCCATTCTATTTTATCATGATCTATTTTCCATTATGATCTATGCCTTACGTAATTCCATGGTTTATGTCGTTGCTCAAGATTTTGATGTTTAAACATTATGTTCATGTTTTTATGTTAAAATTTATATGGTATGTTTTATTTTATCCATGCTTACCCTTACTGAGCATTTGAGCTCACCCTTTTTATGTTTTATTTTCCCCCAGGATTAAAAGAAAGGTTTTAGGTAAGGAAACAAAAAGTGGAATATTTTTTTGGGAGATGTTGGAGATCTTTCACCACGATTAGAATATTACGTTCCATGTTTCCAAAGACACTAAACTATTTCGGTCCTTGTGTGTCTATTTTTGTTATGTATTAAGTATTCTGCAAAAGTAATGTAATATCTATGTACGTCATGCTTCGGGTCTCTACACTATTCATTACATTTTAATCATGAAATTGAACATGAATAAATAACCAAGTGATAATAAATATAATCCTAAACCCATGGGCACTTCATTATGCATCAAAAATTTATATATATAAACACATATATAGAAATAATGGAGAATTCTGGAAAAGGGAAGTAGAACTATGTTCAATAAATAGAGAAAGAGTTATATAATTAGAGATCAAAACTTATGATATAAGTCTTAAAATTGGATTAGTTTTAGAATTATAAAACTAATATAATGTTCCACCCATAAATAGAAATTTTATTTCTATGCCTTTTTTGGATAAGAAAGTATTTCCATTCATTTATACAGGAATAAAATTAGTAACGGAATAAAGAATATTTTGAATTGCTTATACATTATGGATATGGATTATGTAGTCTATAATATTTAAGATTAGAAGGTCAAGGATGAATCTAACACCACTTATATTTATAATTTTCGCTATGGAAACCTAAATGATAAATTCATTCAGTGAAACCATATAGGTGGATTATTAAACTCATTCAATTGTGAATCATTATATATATTACAATATTGTTTATTAAAAAATGAAAAAAGAATATTTTAGTAGAATGAATGAGTGTACTATAGTTTTATTGGATTATATTTATAGTTATATATGTTGGCCAAATTGTACTCAGTAAAGTGGTGGGTAAAAGTGCTTTATAACATTTACTAATGACATAGTGAGTATGGTCATTCAATAATTATTTGAAAAAACATTATCACCTTTAAAAAAATTATGGTTTAAAAATGAATTAAAGAATCAACTTAGAAAAATTAATCTTATTCTCTAATCAAATTGGGTAGCTGGATACTTTATAACAAATTTAGAAATCATATGAAAGATTATTGAACAGTTTTACTACTCACTCTTCCTGGAGAACTATAATAGAATTATGTGTCTTGGGGAAGGAATTATTCATTATTTGGTATGCTTTGATCATTGATTTGTTAGAGTGACCTTCTTATAACATTATAATGATATTCTCTAGAAACTACTATATTACAAATTAACTGCCTTCCATCCAAAAAAATTATGAATATAACATATAAGATATTGAATATGAGGTATCTAAATTTTACTTTTATGAGGAATGGGTATTTTTAAGAATAAAAATGATGTTTTTCTTTTTAAACATATGAATATGAAGCATATTTTTTTATTCTATGGAATTAATGAAATATTATTTCGATAATCCTATTAGAGATAATTTTTATATGGACCGGTATGGTATTTTATTTGAGAAGGATCACATGAATCGTGATTTTAGTGATAGGAATATTGAAATTAGGGTAGTTTAAAACCTAAAAATAGGAATATTCCCCAATATAGAACATAAGATAATTATAAAAAGGGTTGTGGAAGATGAACCAACATAGGATACATAAGAACCTAGATGTTCAAGTGGGGTTCAGGAAAATATTGAGAGATGTGAATTTCATATAAAAATAACGATGTAGTAATGTTCATAAATTATATAACTAATTATTACTCAGAGGATATACAGAGTTTTAATAGAAATAAATTGTTGGAAATCTTGAGATCTTAATTATAATACATGCATTATATAATGTTGGTAATATTGTGGATGCACCTGAGTTGGAGATCCTCATAGGGTACTAGAGGTTTTTCTATAAGAAAATTGAAATGGGTGGTAGAGTGTATTCTTATATGTATTTCTTATTGGAAAATGGATATAAAATTATTTACGGTATTAACTATGAATATAAATTTTTATTAGTTAAAATGATAATGTTTGTCCATATATTTATTTATATAACAAACTAATGTTATTATGATATGTATCAAATGGATTCCAAAACCACTTTTCTTATCTTAATTATTTTGGGGATTTTTATATAGAAAACCTAAATGGTTTTGAAATGATAAATTGTATTTATAAGGTATAAAATTTTCAACAACCTAGTTATGGAGAGAATAAATCTTCTCCATGTAGGAACATACAAATTGATGATGCAATAAAAGTGTTTTGTTTCATCAAGAATATGGATGATTTTTGAATATACAAGATAATCCATGGGAGTGTTATGGTATTTATTCTGTTGTATATTGATGATATAATTTTCATTGAAAGTGATGTCCCAAATGGAATTTTATAAAGGTGTGTCTGGGAAATTGTTTCCCAATGAAATGCATGGATGAAGTAATCTAAATTACGAATTATGAAGATCGATAGAAATAGTTTAAAGAGGCTATTTTTAATAACTTATAATACAAATTTTAGAAAATTTCGAAATAGTTATAGTGTAGAAAAGTCCAATAAGTTGTTTTTACCAATGTTACATAGCATGAGTCATATGAATACTCACTGTTTTAAAATGTTTGAATGGATAAACATGGATAAAAAATTTTATGCATCCATTATGGGATCTATCATGTGTGCTACATTGTGAACTCAAACAAATGTATCTTATGGTTTGAGATTAAAAAATAAATACCAATCCAAGCATTGTGAGAGTTATTGGATTATTGTGAATTACATCCTTAAGCACTTGAGAATAAATAAGGATATGTTAATTCTATTTAAAGGTAAGAATTATATGATATATAAATATAATTTTTTGTTTTTTCTCAATGATGGAGCAATCAATTGGAAGATAAGTAAATAGGACACAATATTGGGCTCGGAAATAGATGCAAAGTACATAGTTGCATCAGATGTTATGAAGTAAGAAATTTAGATTAATAAGTTCAATACCAAACTTGTGGTGGTTCCTAGCATTGATATATAGATTGATCATTAATGTAACTGAAATTAATATATTACTCACTCTATGGAACACTATTATGACTAATGAAACAAATATAAATATTTTAAATACTATACCATTATATAAATCAATAATAAGGATGAAATAATGATTTATTCAGTGGATAGAAATGAGAATACAATCAATCCATTGAAAAATCCAATAACCTTTAAACATAAAAAGGGTCATGTGAAGTCTCTACATATCCTATATATGATTTACTATATGTAATTTTTATTTTCAATGTAAATGTATTATGGTTTTATAATAATGGTAATCTCCATTTATCATTTATTTATGTGTGTTATGAGAAACCTATAACACTACATCAAGGATGGGGTTGAAAACCACTTGGAAACAAGTACTATAGAAGCATTGTATCAGGGTTGTAGTATAAATTATGGAGGTGGTGAAATTATATCAGGGATGACACAATAATGGTGATAGAAACTTTAATAGGAACTATAGTAGTGATGGTACTCTAATAGGCTGGGTGTTGTTATAGTGTTATTCTTTTGAGCATCCTTTAGGATAAAATATGGTCCTTCTGGAAATGTAATGGGATTTAATTCCCATTGGGTATATGATCTATGTAATGGGTCTTTTCTACCCAAAAAAGGTCCATTTTTCAATAAAAATAGGCTTCTACCCTAACATTAAAAATCATTGTTTTGAAAATACACGAATAGTGAAATGGTAGAATCCCCTCAGATTATGACTTTGGGTTGTCCTGAATCAATGATTATCCTAGAGTATAATGGTATGGGATGATATGTTAAGATAATGATGAGTAAAATATTGTTTGTGTTAGAGAGAAAACTCAAGAGATAATAATAAAAGTCTTCTTATCTAGACAATCTTGTAACAGTATGTCATGAATAATTATATAAAATAGTAGATATACTTAGGGGATTATGTTTCATATTAATCATTATTATCATAATTATATAAGATACATTGTGTATAATCCTTCATAATTTGATTCTTTTCTTATAATATCCTTGATGATAAGATAATGATGGGTTTTTGGGTAAGTTTCTAATCATATCATTAAATATTTATAAGCAAGATAATATTTTTTTACTTTTATGAAATGTATGAAATCGTAGACATTGATTTAATTAAACCTATTTAATGAAATACCATGTTTTGTTTAATGTCTTGTGATGTTACCAACATCATGGATGATATACATGTGATGTATTACCAGACAAGTCCAGCCATAAGAAGAGATTTTTACAATTTATTATTTAAAGTAAAAGAAAAATTTGGAAAGAGATATGCAGGGTCTAACAAATGGATTTCCCCTCATCCGAAACAGATAGACAAAATAGTTAAATATCATAATATTCCATATCATCTTCATAATTAGAATCCTTAATAGTTTCCCATAAATATTGAGATTTACCATGATTTTAGATCTTGAGAATATTTTTATTATCCAGATTTAATAACTTTGTGGAATAATGGATTTACCCTAGTGCCTAGGCATGGTGGGACTAGTTCTTCAAAGAATAAGTGTAGGAGGAAATAATCATGAAAAGGTTTTGGTAATGGTTCTAGGCATCATCCCTGATATTTTGAAATGAAAATTATAGGTAATGGATCTATTATGTACCACTAGTGTGGTATAGTGGACTATATATAGACTTTATGCATGGTAGCACCCAAAGTATCAAACTATTTTGTATTCCTAGGCCATCTCTAAATATTTTATGAAGATAGATTTGTTCCACATAATAGTTAAGGATCTTTAGCCCCAATGGAATCTCTGGTGTAGTATAATTCCTCATGGATGTGGCACCCCATTTTCACATTCTTGGTGGAAATATTGTTTCTCTATATGGTGATATTTGTCTCAAGGACAAGCCTCAGACTAATGGTAGACCTCAGGCCCATTCAAAGGAGAATTAGTTTTATGTAGTGGATCAAGATATAATATAATCTAATTAAAGGCATATGATATTGAAAGATACTATTATTATTATTTTATTTATGGAGACCGGTTCATTTGATATAAGTTCCTACCACACTTTTATATATTCACATACAATGTAATTTTTTACACTCCCTACCGATATCATGCATTATGTTATGGAGAAAATCACACCTCTTATAATAAAGAAAGATAATGGCTTCTCGTCCAATACATGCATCACCTCCATATCAGAAGTTATTCCAGTATGGGACTTTCTTGTAATTGAGATTAATGTATTTAATGTTATCCTACGGATGGACTAAATGATGTAATATAAATCTCCTATCAATTGTTTCCATATGAGAGTGACTTTTACCTTTTTTGATAAGAGTAGTGAAGTATTCCTATGATAATGGGACTTAAGGTCTAGTCAGGTGGGGTATCCTTCTCTAAAAATCAGTACAATCATCTATCAAGTTTCCACTCTTATTTTACAATTTTAAGGTGTAAATTCTAGGAGTGAATTTAATACAATGTTTAGGAAATTTCCTCAGGTATTCTTGGATTATTTCTCAGACTTACCACTTGAGAGGAAATGGTAGTTCACAATCTATCTATAGTCGGGGAATCAATTGATATAACTCCATTCATAATATATGGATCATGTTTATTTTAGCTAATTTACTATTCAATTCAATAACATAGAAACTAAAGGATTCATTTTTTTCAGTGTTACCCCATGGTCCACCTTGATTCTTTTTCATATAAAGGATTGCATATGCCTCTATTTTTGTATTGACTTACAAAAGTTGAAATGGGTCTCGATCATGAATAAACACTCATTACCACATATTAATTACATATTTTATTAGCTAAAGGGGGAAATGTATTATCCATAAAATGGTATTTGTTTATGATATCACCAATTCAGGGTGAGAGATGTCGGTGTTACTAAGACTTCTTTTTGAAGCATGTATAGCCACTTTAATTACCTTGTGATTCAATTCAAACTGACTAATTATCTTGTTGTCTTTATGGTTCTTAAAACTATATATTACATAGTAATTTTGATATATTTTTCATGGTATTTGTGGATAAAATAATGGTTTATTATAAAATAAAGGATAAGCATGAAATCTATTTGATAATTATTCTAGGAACCTTGTGTGATCACTTTCCCTTTGATAAATTGTTTATGTGTAGTATTTGGATTCCTGAGATCAAGTTTCTTAGGCATGTAGTGTTTAATAAGGGTATCATGGTTGATCCTAGTATGGTTAGTGTCATTATGTATTTCGATGATCCCAAGATGTTTTTAAAAATTAATTTATTCTTAAGGTTGAAAACATATTAAAACAAGTTCAAGAAATACTTCTACTAAATTTATTCATACCTGATAGATCTCACCAAAAGGTGTTATATTATTGGGGATCATGGAGCATGGAGTGTATTCTAATGAGTTAAGGAAATTTTCGACATCAACTCTGATTTTTTATTTTGACATATTTGGGTCAACGTAATGTGGGTTACAATATCAATCATGTGTGAATTTGGGGTAAATTCTCATGAAATGTGACCGTGTGGTGACATATTTCTCTCATCAAATCTGACCACATGAAAAGAACTACCTAACTCATGACCTTGAAATCATATTCATGATGTATTCTATTAATTGTTATTTCTATTATCCTTAGGGGGAAATGTTCAAAGTCAATTCAAATAAAATATGTGTGAGATATATTTTCTCATTGAATGACCAGAACCATAGGCAGTGATGATGGTTGGAATATCTTTAGGGATTTGATTTAAAACTCCCCTATATTCTAGGTATGAAAAATCACATCTCTTATTCATGATTTATTTCATGCCAGTATTTTGTTTAGACCTTACCTTCTTGAACTTATTATCTAATGAAAAAATTAGTTGTAAGTAATTCTAGAATACTGGGAGAATTATAAATGGTGGAGAGACCGTCAGGGAGAGGTCTCAATCTCCCAAGTGAATTTTCTATTTCTATAATCATTATTTGGTCTTTTATTATATGAGTAAGGTTGTAATAGATTATTTTTATTTTTATCAAAGGTATATTCACCTAGGTACCACTAAGATGTGTTATGATCTTAAATTAAAATTCTAGTATCCATGCATGAGATGTGATATTTCAGATTTCATGTCATTTTATGACACTTTTTAATAGATAAAGCCTGAGCATCTGATGACTCTCGGACAACTTCATCCTCTTACCATACCAACCAAGAAGTGGGGTGATATTTCCATGAATTTTACCCTTAGGTAACCTCAAACCACCTATATTAATAACGTTATATGGTTCCTGAATGATGAATTAACTATGTCATCCCACTTCATTCTGTCCAAGGATACCACTAATGTAGAGGACCATGAGAATTTGTATGTCTTGAAAATCATGAGAGTAAACTGGGGTCATTTACTATCATCTCCATTAGAGAACATTGGATAACATATTATTTCTATACAACCCTCCACGAGGTGATGGTATCCAAGATTGAGGTAGATTATAACCTACCATCGTCAATATGATAGATAGAAAAACAAGGATATCTCAACCCTAGAGGTTATGTTCCACACTTGTGTATTGGATTTTAGAAGATCATGGGTACCCATTTGAACCCTTTCAATTTTCTATAATAAAATTCACTATTCATTGACCAAGAAAAATCATTTAAATTATCTCTATGGAATTCCATGTTGGTCTCACCACTTTTATATATCAGTAAGAGAGACTTCCTGTAACACCCCAAGCTTCTACAATACACTTCTCTTTGAATAATTCAATAGCGTGTGTTGTACGCAACATCGAGTTCTACCACACACCATAACCAATCAAACTAGTCGTTATGAATAGTAATACCTAATTTTTAAAATTTAATAAATTTCATCTCTCAAAATGGACTTCATTTTTGGATTTGGAGTATCGAATTTAACCTAAGTTGAAATTTTGGTACTTTTGGGATAACTTTAATATTTTGATGAATAGTGAAAATTACTAAATTTTAATTAAAAACATCTTTTTTAATCAAAATAATTAATAGTGATAAATTATGAATTTTAGTGGATTTAAAGTATATTTAGAATATATTTTTACCATTTAATACAATTTTTGTCATTGGACATAATTTCACACTTAAACCAGACATAAACAAATATCAATTTTTTGATAGTTATTATATCTTAAAAACACGCTTTTTGTTTTGACAGCGGGAATTAATTTTAAATTAATTTCTGCCACTTTGGGGTTTTGAATTTGGAAAAATGGATTTCATATTTGGAATCAGAATGTCCAAATTGTGTAAATAGGTAACTTTTATTTTTAGACATTTTGAATAATTACTTCGGTAAATATTTTATTTACCATGGTTAAAGGGTAAATCCCATAAATAAGGGTTAAAAAATATTTTTATAATCATACTAAATTACCCTAAAATGTGTCCTAACCTTATTGGTTGATACATGTCCGACCATGGACATCTTGGGGTCGATTTTGGGACCCCATGGAGCCACTTGTAGGTGATAAGGACACTTTATTTTAATTAAGTTAAAATAAATACAAAAATGACAAAAGCATATATCTTTTAGAAAAACAATGTTTAAATAGGGTTATATATGTTGGATTTTAGATTATAAATATTCATTATAAATATAAAAAGATTTCCTACATAATGATATTTTATTTATAATTTTTTAGACATTAAATAATATAATTTATTTATGACACAATGATGATGCAGTAGTGAAAAATTAAAATAATTGATATTATAAATACCCAAATAAATGTAATTTGAGACTTTTTATAATTAAAAATAATTTTATAGGATAATATGACATGTTATTATTTATTAAATTAACTTTTTTCAAAGTAATAATTCAGTTATGATTTTTAAAAAAAATCAATTAATGAATAGTGTCAAAATTGACATAAAAGAGTTTTTAAAACAAATATTATATTATTAATTTATATTCAATTCCTAAAAATCTAAGGTTATGAAAACAGACTTATATCATGATTAGTGTATCATTAATGGACCACTTGGGTGTCTCTTTGAGGTATATAGTAAGTTTATTAACTATATAATATAAAAATACAAAATGACATGGTAAGTGTCAAACTAATTAACTAAGAGTTAAAACTAAACGATAAGGTTAATATAATGACCCAAACCTGTCAAAATTCTATTGGTTGATTGTTTTTCGACCCATACCCACCTTAAAATTTAAATAATCCACCTTGGATCCATTAGAAACCAAATATTAATTTATTATAAAATAATATTTCTAGCTTTTCCAAAGGTGCCCCTCACCCCTCTTATAAAAGGGCACTCCCCCTTCTAATTAATTCACACCTTCAAAGCCTTTTGTATCGGCCAAACCCTGCCCAAATACTCTCTAAACGTCCCTCAATTCATTCTAGAGGCCTTTATTTAGTCAGAAATTCAACTTAAGGAGCCCTTTTGATCAAATCCAAAAGGAAGAGCCCGAAGAAGAGGTAATGATTTCACCACCCTTTTTCAAGTTCCTTTTTTCTTCCACTTCTTCTATCTTTGTTATTACCATCATAAAATAATAACTCCAGTATATTATATATACTTTCATGTTATTATAAACATGGTACAACCATATTTTAGTATATTATCTATCCTTCGAATGACATGTCACCATACGTGCGTACGTACGACTTAACATCTCCACGTCATGGTGTAATTGTTATTCAAAACATTATTATTTGGATGGGTATAATAATGATGTTTAATTCATGTAAATAATAAATATAAACAGATAATTATTCTTTATATATGATATACCATCCAATTAAATATTATTTTAATATCAAAAGAATGATATTGTCGCTCGTGCGTACGTACGGACTACTGTCTCCACGAATGCGATGAGATTCATTCTCCATCTTATCCATTCAAGTATAATTCTAATTTTAAGATTAATAACAATGTTTAAGGACTTAATATCATTCTGGATATGAATAATATACAACCTATCCATAACAAACATGTCTTACATAACAAAACATATAAAAGAAAATGAGTAAGTTAACACCCGAAACGACAATAATATTAAGATATTATTAACAACGCAATGTTGAAAGATCATATATGATATCGTATTAATGTATATGATTCTTGTATAATTTAAAAACAATTATTTCACCATTATACAGAAGGTTAACCTACCCCCAACCACGGAAAAGTACAAGGTAAGGGTTTATTTCGCAATCTCTTCATTATCCGAGGTTGTTTATACGTAATAATCTACTGGGATTTCTTTATCATCCACATCCATGTTTCTTAAAAATGTATTTAAAAAAAATAATATTTACTAGAATATGGGTTAAAGTCATTTATACCCTTGTTGAATTTTATAAGTGGTTTATAAAGTAATCTTTCCGTCATTTTCCAAACAAGGTCCTTTTTAACCTTTTCGACAGAATTAAGGTAATAATGTTTTTTTTCTTTTACGGTGGGTGTGGCTATTTTCTGCCATTATAAAATTGTCGAAGCTTCCCTTACAAGAATATAAGAATATTTTCAAAGAAAATGTTTTATTTTATAAATATATGACTCTTAAATTATTTCAAACCTGAAAGATATATTTCTCTAAAAAGAGTTTTGATTTCATTTATGTCGACATCCTTTGATAGATTTTACACCTATTTGAAGTTGATTTATTATGATACAAAACTTCTATATTGTATTGAAGGTTTTGTGATATGTTTTACTATGGATGTGTTATTTTAATACCATTCATGGTTTATGGATGAAGTATTTACATTTCGTATGCTAGTTTTAATACGAATGTTTATGTTATGTTTAAACCTTTTCATATGGGAATGCATTGGACTTAATATGTGACAGTTGGAGCCCGCTATAGATCCTCGATGCATCGGTAGGTCTCATGAGACTAACTAGTGTCTTGGCACAAGGCCTTGACAAAATCTTATTTGTAGTATTGGCACGAGGCCTTGGATATGTGGTTATGATAGTCTGGCATTATGCATTCCATCATTATGAAAGTGGTTATTGATATTGCATGTGATTATTCGATTAGTAGAATATCCATGTGAATAAATAAATGGAATTATTTAATTTTATTTATTCCATATTATGTTGAAGTTCAAGTTCAAAAGGCTTTTGTTTTAGTTATACGTTGCCTTAAATAATTATTCCTATTTATGAAAGTTTCTGCTATATTGTTATCCTTACTGGGCATTTGAGCTCACCCCTTTCTATGTTTTATTTTTCCCAGGATGTGAAGAAGTATTTTATGAATGACCTGTAGGGATTGTATGAGGGGATAAGAGTGTGGAATATAGAGACTATATTGTTTTAGTTTTCATTTTATGATATAATGTAAACTTTATGAATGTATCTAGTTATTCCAAGGCTACTAAACTAATCGGTCTTTCGAGACTTGATCTTTCTTGTGATCATGCAAATGTTATGTAATAATGCACTGACTCTGGGTAACTGGGGTCGGGGCATTACAGTTGGTATCAGAGGAAGTTTAGTACAAACCATGGAAGCTAGATTTAGAGAAACTCTGATTAGAGCACATAGACATAAGATGGACTTTAAGGATTAGTATAGAAGAACTTCCTAGAAATTTGGTATTGTAGAGATTTTATGAGTTTTCTAAGCAATACATCCTTGTTTGGATACAAGCAGGTAGAGGCGTCTTTGGCACAAATGTAGCTAGGGTTATAACCCGAAAACACCGCTTTGAGATGGACTCGAACGAGAACTGGGGCACGACAACGGGCCTTGCTGCACTCTTGGTTACAACACTCCCTGAGGATATGTTTATGATAACTCTCATTTTCTTTACAAATCATTATGAAGGGTTTATGAGTATATAATTCCTCAAAGAATACATTTTTATGATTATGGATTATATCCATAAATAGTTCAATTAATTTTAAGTGTTTTATAAGTATGAAATTATGTATTTTGATCCATAAACTGATCAAGTTTATGTTATTCTTTAGAAATGGTGCCTAGTGGAAGAAATTGAAACCATATCAATGAATTCACTCCATGTAGGTATTTCCCTCCTTCTCAAGATAATTGATGTGGAGCTGGTGATGCAACTGGTGTCGATCAGCTAATCACCATACTGGGACAACTCACTCAGGTTATGAATAATAACCTTACCCATATGGAGCACCCTGATCCACAGCGTGGAGGATCAATGTTAGATCGCTTCATGGGGAAACAACCACCAACGTTCAATGGGAGTACAAATCCCTTAGTAGCTGACCAATGGATAAATTCCCTAGAGAAAATATTTCAGGCTTTGGGGGGTAGTGAAAGGGAAAAAGTTATCATGGCATTTTACCGCCTCACTGGAGATGCTGATCAATGGTGGTCATTGATTCAAAACACGAAGGAAGATGATGAAGTATCAAATATGGAATGGAGGGAGTTCAAAGATCTGTTTTTAGAAAAATACTTTCCTCGTGACCATCAAGCAGATATGGAAAGAAAATTTTTGAGTCTGAGACAAAATGAGGATGAAAATGTCTCATAGTATAAGGCTAACTTTACAAGGTTAGCAAGGTATGCTGGAGATTATATACATATCGCAAGATGTAAGATTGATGTTTTCTTTGATTGGTTAAAACCATTTCTTCGTCGAGCATTACTATCATAATCCTTCTCGTCATACGAAGACATTGTCGCATGTGCTATCAAGACAGAGAAGGAATTCTCTAAGTCATATGACTTTAAAGAAAGGAAAGAGAAGAATATATCTTCTGATCAATCGGGGAATGGAAATAAAGGGAATAAGGGAAAAGTTGAATATCCATCCTACAATAAATGTGGGAAGAAACACCCCGGTACTTTCTTAAAAGGAATGGGAGTCTGTTACAAATGTGGTGAAAAATGCCACCAAGATCGTGATTGCAAGGGGAAGAAGGAAGCTACCGATTTCCAATGCTACAATTGCAGGGAGATGGGACATTATGCAAATGAATGTCCTAAGCTTCAGGGGAACTTACCTCAGAAAAGGCCAAGGGATCAAGGTCAAGCTTATGTTATCACTACTGCTAAGGTAGAAGCTCCAAAAGACGTGGTGGTAGGTAATTTAATGGTTTCCACCAGTTTAGAAAATGCATTATTTGATTCTGGATCATCGCATTGTTTCATATCTTCCCAGTTTGCTAAGAAAATTAGACATTTCCAATTTAATTTAACAAGGGAGTTGTCAGTTAAAACTCCTAAGGGAAGTATCATTGCAACAAATTTTTGTGAATCAGTCCCCATTAAGGCACATAAATGTTCTTTATCTGCTGATCTCATCATCATGCCTATGATTTAATTTGATATAATCCTCGATATGGATTGGCTTTCGGACCATGATGCGAATATTTATTGTAAGAAGAAAGAGGTTACGATTCTTGATGATGATGATAAGGAACACCTTATCTTTAGAGCAGAATCGTCGCCACCTAATTCTTATATAGATCCACCCCTAGTAGCTCAACTAAATTAAATTATTGGGGAGTAAGAGAATGAAATGACTATGGGTGAGGAGATGAATGTTCAAATAGAGGATGTACCTGTTGTGAAAGAATATGTAGATGTGTTTCCGGATGATTTACCCGGACATCCTCCAGAACGAGATGTTGAGTTTTCCATTGATTTAATTCCTGGATCAAGGCCTATATCGAAGACCCCTTATAGAATATCCATTGTGGAATTAGTCGAACTAAAGAAACAACTGAAGGAATTGAGTAATAATGGATTTATTCTCCCTAGTGTTTCTCCATGGGGAGCCCCTATTCATTTTGTTAAAAAGAAAGATGTATATATTAGGTTATGTATCGACTACAGGGAGATCAATGATTTTACAATAAAGAACCAGTATCCCCTACATCTCATTGATGATTTATTTGACCAACTTAATGGAGCTGAATACGTTTCAAAGATTGACCTTCGATATGGATACCATCAGTTGTGTGTAAAGAAGGAAGACATTCCAAAGACATCATTTCAAACAAGGTACGAGCATTATGAGTTTACAGTAATGCCTTTTGGATTTACTAATACACCCTCTGTTTTTATGGATCTAATGAATATAGTTTTCAAGGAATATCTTGATGAATTTTTAGTGGTATTTATTGATTATATCTTAGTATACTCCAAAATCTACAAAGATCATGAAAATCACTTACCCATTATATTGAAGACTCTGAGAAGACATGAATTATATGGGAAGTTTAGCAAGTGTGAATTCCGGCTTCAAGAGATTTATTTTCTTGGCCATATTGTCTCTAAGGATGGAATTTTTGTTGATCCTTCTAAGGCCAAGGAAATCCAAGAATTTCTTGCACTGATGAGTATAACTGAGGTACGTAGTTTTATTGGTTTAGCAGGTTATTATCAACGTTTCGTCCAGAATATTTCCCGGTTGGCTAACCCATTAACAAAGCTCACACGTAAAGGGGTTAAATTTTTTTTGACAAAAGAGTGTGAAGAATGTTTCGAAGAACTAAAGAGAATATTATTCAATGCTCCTATATTTACTCTACCATCGGGGAATGATGGGTTCGTTATTTATAGTGATGCATCGAAGAAAGGACTTGGTTGTGTCCTTATGTAAAATGATAAGGTTATCGGCTATGCATCACGACAGTTTAAAATTCATGAACAAAACTATCCTACTCATGATATCAAGTTAGAAGCTGTGATCTTTGCTTTGAAGATATGGAGACACTACCTCTATGGTGAAAAATGTGAGATTTATACTAATCACAAGAGTTTGAAGTATATTTTCTCACAAAAAGAACTCAACATGAGGCAAAGGAGATGGATTGAATTACTCAAGGATTATGATTTCATGATACACTACCACCCAGAGAAGGTAAAAAAGGTGGAATATGCTTTGACCTGAAAAGATCATGGAGTTTTGAACAATATGAGAATTGAAAGGGATCCAATTTTCATGGATCTAGAGAAGATGGACATGGGAATAACCAGGGAAGGTGAAACATCAATGATTTTTCAAATGGTTGGCAAACTATATTTACTAGAAAGGATTAAGAGTTCTCAGACTGATGATGAAGAGTTTCGAAAGAAGATTAAAGCTGTGAATGATGGGAGATTGAGAGACTTTGTGTATCCAGAAGGAATTTTGAAATTCGGGAAGATACTTTGTGTTTCTGATATACCTGATCTAAAAAGGGAATTTCTGGATGATGCTCATAGTTCCAATTTCTCTATACACCCTGGGATCACCAAAATGTATAGAGATTTGAAGGAACATTTTTGGTGGGACAACATGAAGAGGGATATTGCTAATTTTGTGTCAAGATGTATCATTTTTCAACAAGTGAAAGCTAGAAGGCAACAGCCTGGTGAAGTATTGAAACCTCTTCTTATACCTGAGTGGAAATTGGATAATATCACAATGGAATTTGTCATGGGACTACCAACGACTCCTAGAAGGAACAATGCAATATGGGTTATTGTTGATCACCTTACCAAGTCAACACATTTTCTTTCTATTAGAGAAGATCTACCACTGGAACGTCTAGCAAGACTATATATTGATGAAGTTGTGATACTTCATAGAGTACCCCTATCGATTGTTTCTGATCGTGATCCCCGTTTTACTTCAAGATTCTGGAAATGTCTTCAGAAAGCCTTGATTACTGAACTTCATTTAAGCACTCCCTACCACCCTCAAACAGATGGAAAAACAAAACGAACTATTCAAACTGTTGAAGACATGTTGATATCCTGCTCACATGACTTTCAGGGTATGTGGGATCAATATTTACCTCTGGTTGAATTTTCCTATAACAATAGCTTCCATTCGAGTATTCAGATGGCATCATATGAAGGGTTATACGGAAAGAGATGTCGCACACAAACCTGTTGGGATGAGGTTGGTGAATGAAAACTTTTAGGCCTAGAACTGGTGGAGGAAATGATGGAAAAGGTGAAGGTGATCCAAAACCACATCAAAGCAGCTAAATGTAGCCAGAAGAGGTATGCCGATAATCAAAGGAAGGATTTGGAATTTCAAGTCGGTGATCATGTTTTCCTAAAGGTATCTCCATGTAAGAGAGTCATACGTTTTGGTAAGAAAGGTAAATTGAGTCACAGGTACATCGGACCTTTCAAAATTCTAGAACAAATTGGGGTTGTAGCTTACCGATTAGAAATGCCTCCAAGTCTCTCCAAAGTTCACGATGT
Source organism: Viscum album (assembly GCA_963277665.1). Lineage (NCBI taxonomy): Eukaryota > Viridiplantae > Streptophyta > Magnoliopsida > Santalales > Viscaceae > Viscum > Viscum album. The sequence goes on from OY728138.1 coordinate 1,324,209,549, forward strand.
GTTCCACGTATCTTTGTTGAGGAAATACATGCCTGACCCAACGCATGTACTAACCGATGAGGAATTAGAACTGGAACCTGATCTATCTTATTGTGAAGAGCCCATCAGGATTCTTGATACGAGAGAATAAGTGCTGAGAAACTGGACGACTCGTCTGGTAAAAGTTCTATGGAGAAACCATAAGATGGAAGAGGCAACGTGGGAACCCGATGAACTTATGATGAAGAACCACCCGAGTCTCTTCATGATGTAGTATTCTAGACATTTCTAGGATGAAATTATTTGAAGTAGGTAAGAATGTAACACCCCAAGCTTCTACGGTACGCTTCTCTTTGAATAATGCAATAGCGTGTGTTGTATGCAACATCGAGTTCTAACACACACCACAACCAATCAAACTAGCTGTTATGAATTGTAATACCTACTTTTTGAAATTTTATAAATTTTATCTCTAAAAATGGACTTCATTTTTGGATTCATAGTATCAAATTTATCCTAAGGTAAAATTTTGGTACTTTTCGGATAACTTTAATATTTTGATGAATAGTGAAAATTACTAAATTTTAATTAAAAACAACTTTTTTAATCAAAATAATTAATAGTGATAAATTATGAATTTCAGTGGATTTAAAGTATATTTAGAATATATTTTTACCATTTAATTCAATGTTGGTCATTGGACATAATTTCACAATTAAACCGGGAAAAAACAAATATCAATCTTTTGATAGTTATTATATCTTAAAAACACGCTTTTTGTTTTTACAGCGGGAATTAATTTTAAATTAATTTCTTCCACTTCGTTGTTTTGAATTTGGAAAAATGGATTCCATATTTTGAATCATAATATCCAAATTTTTTAAATAGGTAACTTTTATTTTTAGACATTTTGAATAATTACTTCGGTAAATATTTTATTTACCATGGTTGAAGGGTAAATCTGATAAATAAGGGTTAAAAAATAATATTATAATAATCCTAAATTACCCTAAAACGTGTCCTAACCATATTGGTTGATAGATTTCCAACCATGGTCATCTTGGGGTCGATTTTGGGACCCCATGGAGCCACTTGTAGGTGATAGGGACACTTTATTTTAAATAAGTTAAAATAAATACAAAAATGACATGAGCATATATCTTTTAGCAACACAATTTTCACATAGGGTTATATATGTTGGATTTTAGATTATAAATATTCATTATAAATCTAAAATGATTTCCTACATAATAATATTTTATTTATAATTTTGTAGACATTAAATAATATAATTTAATTATGACACAATGATGATGCAGTAGTGAAAAATTAAAATAATTGATATTATAAATACCCAAATAAATGTAATGTGAAACTTTTTATAAATACCAATAATTTTCTAGGATAATATGCCATGTTAGGATTGATTTAATTAACTTTTTCTGAAGTAATCATTCTGTGATGATTTTTTTTAAAAACAATTATAGAATAGTGTCAAAATTGACATAAAAGAGTTTTTAAAACAAATATTATATTATTAATTTATATTAAATTACTAAAAATCAATGGTTCAGCCAAGAGACTTATATCATGATAAGTGTATCATTAATGGTCCAATTGGGGGTCGCTTGGAGGTATATTGTAAGTTTATTAACTATATAATATAAAAATACAAAGTGACGTGGTAAGTGTCAAACTAATTAACTAAGAGTTAAAACTAAAAGATAAGGTTAATATAATGACCCAAACCTATCTAAATTCTATTGGATGAGTGGTTTTAGACCCATACCCACCTGAACCTTTTAATAATCCACTTTTGAGCCATTAGAAACCATATATGAATTTATTATAAAATTATATTTCTATCTTTTCCAAAGATTCCCCTCACCCCTCTTATAAAAGGGCACTCCCACTTCTCATTAATTCACACCTTGAAAGCCTTTTGGTTCGGCCACCCCCTACCCAAATACTCTCTAAACTCCCCTGAATTCATCCTATAGCCATTCCTTTAGTCATAAGTCCAACCTAAGGATCCCTTTTGATCAAATCAAAAGGAAGAACCCGAAGAAGAGGTAATGATTTCACCACCCTTTTTCAAGTTCCTTTCTTCTTCCACTACTTCTATATTTGTTATTACCATTCTAAAATAATAACTCCAGTATATTATATATATATTGATGTTATTATAAACATGTTACAACCATATTTCAGTATTCTATCCATCCATTGAATGACATGTCACCATATGTGCGCACGTACGGCTTACCATCTCCACGTCGTGGTGTAATTGTTATTCAAAACATTATTATTTGGATGGGTATAATAATGATGTTTAATTCATGTAAATAATAAATATAACATGATAATTATTCTGTATATATGATATACCATCAAATTAAATATTATTTTAATATCAAACGAATGATATTGTCTCTCGTGCGTACGTACGGACTACCGTCTCCAAGAACACGATGAGATTTATTCTCCATCGTATTCATTCATGTCTAATTATCATTTAAAGATTAATAATAATGTTTAGGGACTTAATATCATTCTGGATATGAATAATATACAACCTATCCATAATAAACATGTCTTACATAACAAAACATATAAAATAAAATGAGTAACTTAACACCTGAAACGACAATAATATTAAGATATTATTAACCAAGCAGTGTAAAAAAGATCATATATGATATCATATTAATGTATATGTTTTTTTTATAATTTAATAACAATTATTTTACCATTATACAGGCATCTAACCTACCCCCAGCCAAGGAAAAGTACCTGGTAAGGGTTTATTTCACAATCTCTTCATTATCCTAGGTTGTTTAGACGTAATAATCTACTGGGATTTGTTTATCATCCACATCCACGTTTCCTAAAAATGTATTTAAAAACATTTTTAATATTGACTAGAATATGGGTTAAAGTAATTTATACCCTTTTTTACTTTTATAAGTGGTTTATAAAGGAATCTTTCCATCGTTTTCCAAACAAGGTCCTTTTTAACCTTTTCGATAGAATTAAGGTAAGAATGTTTTTTTAACTTATACGGCGGGTGCGGATATTTTCCGCTGTTATAAAATCGTCGAAGATTCCCATAGAATCTTATAAGAATATTTTCAAAGAAAATGTTTCATTTTATAAATATATGACTCATAAATGAGTTCAAAATAGATAGAGAAATTTCTCTAAAAAGAGTTTTGATTTCATCTATGTTAACATCCATTGATGGGTTTTACACTTATTTGGTGTTTATTTATTATGATACAAAACTTCTATATTATTTTGAAGGTTTTGTGATATTTTTGACTCTGGATGTGTTATTTTTATACCATTCATGGTTTTTGGATTAAGTATTTACATTTCGTATGCTAGTTTTAATATGAATGTTTTTGTTATGTTTAAAACTTTTCATATGGGAATGCATTGGACTTAATATGTGACGGGTAGAGTCTGTTATAGCTCCTCGATGCATCGGTAGGTCTCATGAGACAAACTAGTGTCTTGGAACAAGGCCATGACAAAATCTTATTTGTAGTCTTGGAACAAGTCCTTGGCTATGTGGTTATGATAGTCTGGCATTATGCATTACATCATTATGAAAGTGGTTATTGATATTGCATGGGATTATTCGATTAGTAGAATACCCCTGTGAATAAGTAAATGGCATTATTTCATTTTATTTCTGCCATATTATGCTGAAGTTCAAGTTTAAAAGGCTTTTTTTTAGTTATACATTACCATAAAGTTTTATTCCTATTTATGAAAGTTTCCACTATATTGTTATCTTTACTGGGCATTTGAGCTCACCCCTTTCTATGTTTTATTTTTTCCAGGATGTGAAGAAGTATTTTTTGAATGACATGAAGGGATAGTATGAGGGGATAAGAGTGTGGAATATGGAGACTATATTGTTGTAGTTTTCATTTTATGATTTAATGTAATCTTTATGAATGTATCTAGTTATTCCAAAGCTACTAAACTAATCTGTCTTTCGATACTTGATCTTTCTTGTGATCATGCTAATGTTATGTAATAATGCACCGACTCTGGGTAACTAGGGTCAGGGAATTACACTTCCCTATTAGAGAAAAATATTATGTGTGAGATAAAAAAATATATTTAAGTGATCAAGTAGTGATTATTGAGGTCATATATTTTCCAAATAGCTTATGTAGATATTTTGTTCCATCCATTGTAATTTTTACTTGGGGGCCATGTGTTTCTAAATATTTCATCTTGATTGTTTCACTATTGATTTGGAAAATATAGGAATATTTCTCTAATGTATATGGGACCTTTCAAGGTTACTAAGATAATTGTAAAGGTTTCATATAAATTGCAATTTCTTTATCAATTAACATTAATTACTATTGTCATCCATTTCTCGTAACTGAAAAACTATAATCTGGACCTCTCCAATGTTTTGAATTTGGAAGAGATCGTGTTTGAACTTGATGCATCATTGACTGAGAAACAGATCCAATTTGATGAATCTAAGAAGAAAGTTATTTTGAAAAAATCTATCATGATAGTCTAATTGGTATGGAATCATCAGAATGAATTTCACAAGATATGTGAGTGGGAATAATTTATGAAGGACTACTGGCCTCATATATTCCCTGATCACTATTCATTTTGAATCTTTGGGGAAAAATATATTTGAGGTTTAAGAGAATTTTCAAATTCATAGTATCATCTTCAGGAGTGGATTATCTATTTATTTTACTTTCTTTTTTTCTCTTCAATAGAATTTTTCCCTTGGAAATCTTTAGTTATTGGAAGTAAGTGGGTATCTCAATATTAAGAGTAACCATGAAGAAACCATGAAAATTCCTATAGTTGTTTAAATTTTTGATTTGAACTATTGGTGCATAATTTACCAAAATATGTAGATCAACCATTTAAGTGGTCAGGTGAATTAGTTTTGATCCATATAGTTGATGGATGGTTTGACAAATTGGGTTTCCAAACCATCTGGTCTTCCCAAAAAAAAATTCAAATTCCTACTTTTCCACCTACATTTTGTCACCTTTATCCCTCAATTCTCACACCAATTAACCTAGTATCCCCTCCCACCCACAATAATCCCTATTTTCATCCACTTTGGTGTTTATCTTAGGTGGAATCCACCATGTTGCTTTATTAATTTGTCATATAAAGAGTTCATATCCATCCTCTTCTCCCTTTTATCCCATCCCATGTGGTTTTTCTTCTCCCATAGGGTTATTATGCCATCATATTTGTTCAATATGAATTTAATGATGTGGGTTTTGGATAATGGTTCCAAATTTCTTCTATATGTTCTTCCTTATCCACTTCTTGTAGATTTTTTCAAGTTCTTAATGGTTTGATTGATTGATTGTATGTGGTTTCATGGTTTACCATTATTTGATGAATTTAATGTTCTCACTTTATTTCTTAAGGAATTTTTTTGAATTTTTGATGTATAAAATTTGTATTTTTTGGACATAATGTGTGTTCTTAGTTGATTAAAAAAGTATTTCTATTTTTATAGAAGTGTGAATTGATTAAAAGTGAAATAGTTCATTTTTTGGATGAATAGGAAGTGGAATTTGTATTGAATGAAGAAAGATACCACACGGTAACCTTAGGTAACTTGGTGTGAATACAAATACATGTATCTCTAGGAATATAAAACCCTAAAAAGCATTGTAACTATGCTAAAAAACTAACTAAACATACGATAATTGATTATGGTTCCATGGTCTGGTGTCACCATTCCACTATGCATAAGATAATGTTATCCCTAGTATCCAAACATGCATGAAATGTGTTGGTTCAATCACTTGGAATATGAGTATCCTATGATAAGGCTCAACCTTAATTAATATAGGTTTTTCCCATTGTTCTTGACTTTTCCTTCTTATAATTCTTCCTTTTTAAATATGATAAAAGAATATTGATATTTGAAATTATTTTCAATCTAGTAAGTTTATTTTTATCTAAAAATGGTTATTCATAGAAGACTTAGTGACATCATACTAGGCTAGATGCTCTAGAACCCTAAATACATTTGATGGCTGAAAGTGGATTTTTTTTGATATAGTTAAAATAAAGGTGTTTCTGAGAGGTGATGGTACTCATGTTATTGGAGATTGGGTGATGGAGGGACAAGATGGGAGACTGACCCTTATATCATGTGATGATGGGTATCATTATTTCATTTCATGTTTTGTGTAACGCCCCGACACCAGTTACCCAGAGTCGGTGCATTATTACATAATATTGGCATGATCACAAAAGGTCAGGTCTCGAAAGACCGATTAGTTTAGTAGCCTTGGAATAACTATATACATTCATAAAGTTTACATTATATCATAAAGTGAAAACTACTACAACAATATCTTGTCTTAATAATCCACACTCATATCCCCTCATAATATCCCTACAGGTCATTCATAAATTACTTCTCCGCATCTTGGGAAAAATAAAACATTGAAATGGGTGATCTCATATGTTCAGTAAGGAAAACAATATAGCGGAAACATTCATAAATAAGAACAAACATTTAAGGAAATGTGTAACTAAAACAAAAGCCTTTTAAACTTGAACATCAGCATAATATGGAAAAGATAAAATGAAATAATTCCATTTACTTATTCACATGGATATTCTATTAGTCAAATAACCACATGCAATTTCAATAACCACTTTCATAATGATAGAATGCATAATGCCAGACTATCATAACCACATAGCCAAGACCTGATGCTAAGACTACAAACAAGATTTTGTCAAGGCCTTGTTCCAAGACACTAGTTTGTCTCATGGGACCTACCGATTCATCGAGGATCTATAGCGGGCTCCACCCAAAACTTATTAAGTCCAATGCATTCATCATATGAACATGTTTTAACATAACATAAACATTCATATTAAAACTAGCATACAAAATGTCAATACTTTCACCATAAACCATGAATGGTATAAAAATAAAACATCCACAGTCAAACATATCACAAAACCTTCAATAATATATGAAAGTTCTGTATCATTATAAATAAACATCAAATAAGATTAAAATCCATCAAAGGATGTTGACATAGATGAAATCAAAACTATTTGAAAGAAATATCTCTTTTCTGAAATCATTTAAAAGTCACATAATTATAAAATAAATCATTTACTTTGAAAATATTCTTATAAGCTTGTAAGTGAATCTTCGACTATTTTATAATGGTGGAAAATAGCCACACCCACCGTATAAGTTAAAAAAACATTCTTACCTTCATTCTGTCGAAAAGGTTAAAAAGGACCTTGTTTGGAAAACGACAGAAAGATTCCTTTATAAAATTCTTATATAAATTCAAAAAGGGTATAAATTACATTATACCAAAGTATTTAAAATAGTAAGAATTATTTGAAATACATTTTTAAGAAAAATGGATGTGGATGATAAAGAGGTCCCAGTAGATAATCACGTATAAACAACCTCGGATAATGAAGAGATTGTGAAATAAACCCTTACCTTGTACTTTTCCTTAGTCTATTGTATGTTAACCTTTTGTATAATAGTTAAAATATTGTTTTTATGTTATACAAGAACCATATACATAATTACGATATCATATATGATCTTCTATTAATGCTTTGTTAGAAATATTTTAGTATTATCGTTGTTTCAGGTGTTAACTTAATCATTTTATTTTATATGTTTTGTTACATAAGGCATGTTTATTATGGATAGGTTGTATTTTATTCATATACAGAATGATATCAAGTCTTTAAACATTACTTTTAATCATAAAATGAGAATTATATTTTAATGGATACGATGGGGAATGAATCTTATCGCGGTCATGGAGACGGTAGTCCGTACGTGCGCACGAGCGACAATATCATTCTTTTGATATTAAAATAATATATAATTGGATAGTATATCATATATAAAGAATCATTATCATGTTATATTTATTATTTAAATGAATTATAAACCATTTTTATACCCATCTAAATAATAATATATTGAATAACAATTACACCACGACGTGGAGACGGTAGGCCGTACGTACGCACATATGGTGACATGTCATTCAAGGGATGGATTGAATAATGAATTTGGATGATCCATATTTATAATAACATCACAGTATATATTATATACTGGATTTATTATTTTATAATGAAAATAACAAGGAAAGAAAAAGTTGACGAAGAAATGAACTTGAAAAAGGGTGGTGAAAACATTACCTCTTCTTCGGGTTCTTCATTTTGATTTGATCAAAAGGGCTCATTAGGTTGGATTTATGATCAAACTGAGTCCTCTAGGTTGAAGTGAGGTAAGTTGATAGAGTATTTTGGCAGGGTCTGGCCTATCCAAGAGGCTTTGAATGTGTGAATTTGTGAGAAGGGGGAGTGCCCTTTTATAAGAGGGGTGAGGGGTACCTTTGGAAAAGCTAGAAATATTATTTTATAATAAATTCAAATTCGGTTTCTAATGGCTCCAAAGTGGATTATTCAGAGTCTAAGGTGGGGATGGGTCGAAATAATTTCAACCAATAGAATTTAGATAGGTTTGGGTTATTATATTAACCTTGTCTTTTAGTTTTAACTCTTAGTTAATTAGTTTGACATTTACCATGTCACTTTGTATTTTTATATTATATAGTTAATGAAACCACTATATACAACAAAGAGACCCCCAAGTGGTCCATTAATGATACACCTATCATTATATAAGTCTCTGGTCCGAACCTTAGATTTTTAGGAATTGAATATCAATTAATAATATAATATTTGTTTTAAAAACTCTTTTTATGTCAATTTTGACACTATTTGGTATTTTATTTTTGTGACAATCATAACAACATTATTAATTTGAAAAAACATAATTAAATCAATACTAACATGTCATATTGACCTATAAAATTTTTGTAATAAATAAAAAGTCTCAAATTACATTATTTGGATATTTATAATATCAATTATTTTAATATTTCATTAATTAGGTAATTACTCCATCACCATTGTTCCATAAATAAATGAAATTATTTAATGTCTAAAAAATTATAATTAAAATATGATTAAGTATTAAATATTTTTATATTTATAATGAACATTTAAAATCAAATTTATCTTATGTATAACCCTATATTAAAAATGTTTTATTAATTAAACATTGATTTTAACTCTTTTAACTCTTCTTTGAATTAAATAATAATAAATGTTCTAATCTAATCCAAGTGGACCTAAATGATAATATTTATTTCCTAAGGATGTTTTTGGTCGAGATAAACTTTTCCAATAGAATTAAGACATGTGTTTGGGTAATATTAATATCATTTTTACCCTTAATTATCCTATTTACTTTTAACTGTGGTAAATAAAAGTACAAAGTTACTATTCACCAAATATTATTTTTATCTTTTTGAACCACATTTGACTCCTTGATATAAACTGTGTCTCTCAGATTTTCGAAATTCCACTCACAGAAGCGGTAAAATTATATTTTATGTGAATTTTCAAATTCTCCTAGGAGGTGAGTAAATGACGGTGAAGAGTTCAATAAAATTTTTATATATCTAAAATTAATCTAAAATAACTCCAATGAATTACACTGAATTATAAATTATTATGTATCTATTTTTACCATAATTAAATTTAAATAAAATAAATAATTATTTAAATAAAAAGTCGGTTTTAACCAATAACTCGGTGTTTTTCACTATTCATCAAAAATTAAATGTTTTCAGAAAAATACCAAAAATTCACCCTAGGCTAATTTTAATATTCCAAATCCCAAAATGTAGTCCATTTTGAAAGATAAAATTTATAAAATTTCAAAAAGTGGGTACTACTATTCATAACGGCTAGTTTGATTCGTTGTGGTGTGTGTGTTGGAACTCGAAGTGGCGTACAACACACGCTACTGTATTATTGAAAGGGAAGCATACTGTGGAAGCTTGGGGTGTTACATTCTACCCTCCTTCAAATAATTTCATCCTCAAATTTTCTATAAAATTACTGTGTAAAAATACTCGGGTGATTCTTCATCATAAGTTCCTCGGGTTCCCACGTTGCCTCATCCATATTATGGTTTCTCCATAGAACATTTACCAGACGAGTCATCTGATTTCTCAGCACTTGTTCTCTGGTATCAAGAATCCTGATGGGATCTTCACAATAAGACAGATCAAGTTCCAGTTCTAATTCCTCGTAAGTGAGTACATGTGTTGGGTCATGCATGTATTTTCTCAACAGTGATATGTGGAACACATCCTGAACTTTGGAGAGACTTGGCGGCATTGCAAAATGGTAAGCTACATCCCCAATACGTTCTAGAATTTCAAAAGGTACGATGTACCTGGGACTCAATTTACCATTCTTACCGAAACGTATAACTCCCTTCCATGGAGATACCTTCAAGAAAACATGATCTCCTACCTGAAATTCCAAATCCTTCATTCGGTTATCGGCATATATCTGCTGCCTACTTTGAGTTGCTTTGATATTATTTTGGATTACCATCACCTTTTCCATCATTTCCTCCACAAGTTCTGGACCTACAAGTTTTATTTCACCAACGTCATCCCAACAGGTCAGTGTGTGACATCTCTTTCCGTATAACGCTTCATATGGTGCCATTTGAATACTCGAATGGAAGCTATTGTTATATGAAAATTCTACCAGAGGTAAATATTGATCCCACATACCCTGAAAGTCATGTGAGAAGGATCTCAACATGTCTTCTAAGGTTTGAATAGTCTGTTCTGATTGTCCAACTGTTTGAGGGTGGTAGGCAGTGCTCAAATGAAGTTCAGTATCCAAGGCCTTCTGAAGACTCTTCCAGAATCTTGAAGTAAAATGGGGATCATGATCAGAAACAATCAATATGGGTACTCCATGAAGTCTCAAAACTTCATTAATATATATTCTTGCAAGCCGTTCAAGTGGTAAATCTTCCCTTATAGCAAGAAAATGTGCTGACTTGGTAAGACGATCAACAATGACCCATATTACATCGTTCCTTTTAGGAGTATTTGGTAGCCCCATGACGAAGTCCATCGTAATATTATCCCATTTCCACTCAGGTATAGTAAGAGGTTGCAATACTCCACCAGGATGTTGCCTTCCAACTTTCAGTTGTTGACAAACCATACATCTTGACACAAAATCAGCAATCTCCCTCTTCATGTTGTCCCACCAAAAAATTTCTTTCAAATATCTACACATTTTGGTGCTCCCAGGGTGTATAGAGAAATTGGAACTATGAGAATCATCCAGCAATTCCCTTTTTAGATCATCTATATTGGGGACACAAAGTCTCTTCCCAAATTTCAAAATTCCATCTTTATACCCAAAGTCATTCAATCTCCCATCATTCATATCTTTAATCTTCTTTTGAAACTCTTTATCACCAGTCTAAGAACTCTTTATCCTTTATATTAAATATGGTTTGGCAACCATTTGAAAAAATATTTATGTTTCTCCTTCCATGGTTATTCCCATGTCCATATTCACTAGATCCATAAAAATTGGATCCCTTTCAATTCTCATATTGTTCAAAACTCCATGATCTTTTTTGCTCAAATAATCTTCCACCTTGTTTTCCTTCCTCGAGTGGCATTGTATCATGCAATCAAAATCCTTGAGTAATTCAAGCCATCTCCTTTGCCTCATGTTGAGTTATTTTTTTTTTTAAAATATACTTCAAACTCTTGTGATCAGTATAAATCTCACATTTCTCACCATAGAGATAATGTCTCCATATCTTCAAAACAAAGATTACAGCAGCTAACTCAATATCATTAGTAGGATAGATTTTCTCATGAATTTTTAGCTATCGTGATGCATATGCAATAACCCTATCATTCTTCATAAGGACACAACCAAGTCCTTTCTTCGATGAATCACTATAAATGACGAACCCATCATTCCCCGATGGTAGATTTAATATAGGAGCATTGACTAATCTTCTCTTTAGTTATTCAAAAAATTCTTCATACTCTTTTTTCCAAACAAATTTAACCCCTTTACGTGTGAGATTTGTTAATGGGTTATCCAACGGAGCAAAATTCTGAATGAAATGTCGATAATAACCTGCCAAACCAATAAAACCGTGTACCTCAGTTATACTCGTCGGTGATGTCCATTCATAGATTGACTTGGTCATAGAAGGATCAACGGAAATTCCATCCTTAGAGAAAATATGGCCAAGAAAAGAAATCTCCTGATGCCAGAATTCACACTTGATAAACTTCCCGTATAATTCATGTCTTCTAAGAGTATTCAAGATAATGCGCAAGTGATTTTCATGATCTTTGTATCTTTTGGAGTATACCAAGATATCATCAATAAATACCACCACAAATTCATCGAGATATTCCTTGAAAACTCCATTTATTAGATCCATGAATACAGAGGGTTCATTGGTCAATCCAAAAGGCATTACCGTAAACTCGTAATGCCTGTACCTTGTTCAAAATGTTGTCTTCGAAATGTTTTCCTTCCTTACACACAACTGATGGTATCCAGACCGAAGGTGAATCTTTGAAAACTATTGAGCTCCTTGTAGTTGGTCAAATAAATCATCAATGCAAGGTAGGGGATACTTGTTCTTTATTTTTTTAGCATTTATTTCCCTGTAGTCGATACATAAACTCTTAGATCCATCTTTCTTCTTAACAAAAAGGACAGGGGCTCCCCATGGAAAAACACTAGGTCGAATAAATCCCTTATTACTCAATTCATATAGTTGTTTCTTTAGTTCGACTAATTCCACATTGTCCATTCTATAAGGGTCTTTCGATATAGGCCTTGATCCAGGAATTAAATCAATGGAAAACACATCTTCTCATTCTGGAGGATGTCCAGGTAAATCTTTCGGAAACACATCTACATATTCTTTCACAATAGGTACATCCTCTATTTGAACATTCCTTTCCTCACCCACAGTCATTTCATTCTCTTCCTCCCCAATAATTCAATTTAGTTGAGCTACTGGGGGTGGTTCTAGATAAGAATTAGGTGCTGATGATTCTGCCATAAAGATAAGGTGTTCCTTATCATCATCATCAAAAATAGTAACCTCTTTCTTCTTAAAATAAATTTTTGCATCGTGGTCCGAAAGCCAATCCATACTGAGGATTATATCAAACTCAACCATAGGTATGACGATGAGATCAGCGGATAAATAACATTTATGTGCTCCAATGGGGACTTACTCACAAAACTTTATTGCAATGATACTTCCCTTAAGAGTTTTAACTGACAACTCCTTTGTTAAATAAAATTGAAAATATCTAATTTTCTTAGAAAACTGGGAAGATATGAAACAATGTGATGATCCAAAATCAAATAATGCATTTGAAAAACATGAGGAAACCATTAAATTACCTGCCACCACGTCTTTCGGAGCTTCTACCTCAGTAGTAGTGATAGCATATGCTTGTCCTTGATCCCTTGGCCTTTTTTGAGGTAAGTTCCCCTAACGCTTAGGACATTCATTTTCATATTGTCCCATCTATCTGCAATTGTATCATTGGACATCGGTAGCTTCCTTCTTCCCCTTGTAATCACGAGCCTGGTGGCCTTTTTCACCACACATGTAACAGACTCCCATTACTTTTAAGTAAGTACCGGGGTGTTTTTTCCAACATTTACCACAGGATGGACATTCAACCTTTCCCTTATTCCCCTTATTTCCATTCCCAGATTGATCAGCAGATCTCTTCTTTTATTTCTTTTCCTTAAATTCATAAGACCTAGAGAAATCCTTTTCTGTCTTGATAGCACATGAGACAATATCTTCGTATGATGAGAAGGATCGTGAAACTAATGCTCGATGGATAAATGGTTTTAACCCATCAAATAAACGATCAATATTACTTCTTCGGTTACGTATATAATCTCTAGCATACCTTGCTAACCTTGTAATGTTATCCTCATACTTTGTGACATTCTCATCCTCCTTTTGTCTCAGACTTAGAAATTGCCTTTCCATATCTGCTTGATGGTCACGAGGAAAGTATTTTTCCCAAAACAGATCTTTGAACTCCCTCTATTCCTTATTTGATACTTCATCATCTTCCTTAGTGTTTTGAATCAATGACCACCATTGATCTGCATCTCCAGTGAGGCGATAAACTGCCATGACAACTTTTTCCCTTTCACTACTCTCCAATGCCTGAAATATTTTCTCTAGGGAACTTATCCATTTCTCAGCTACTAATGGATTTTACTCCCATTGAATATTGGTGGTTGATGCCTCATGAAGTGATTTAATAGTGATCCTCCATGTTGTGGATCAGGGTTCTCCATATGGGTAAGGTTATTATTCATAACCTGAGTGAGTTGTCCCAGTATGGTGATAAGCTGATCATCACTAGTGGTATCACCGGCTCCACTATAATTATCTTGAGAAGGCGGGAAATCCCTAAATGGAGTGTGTGCATTGATACTGTTTCCATTTCTTCCACTAGGTTCCATTTCTAAGCAATGGAATAAACAATATCAGTCTATGAATTAAAATACATAATTCCATACTTATAAAACACGTAACATAAATTGAACTATGTATGGATATAATCCATAATCATAAAAATCTTTTCATTGAGGAAGTATATACTCATAAACCCATCATAATGGTTTGTAAAGAAAATGAGAGTTATCATAAGAATATCCCCCGGGAGTGTCATAACCAAGAGTGCAGCAATGACCGTTGTCGTGCACCAGTTCCCGTTCGAGTCTAGCTCAGAGCGGTGTTTTCGGGTTTTACCTCTAGGTACATCTGTTCCAGAGCCGCCTCTACCTGCTCGTATCCAGATAGGGATGTATTGCTCAGAAAACTCACAAAATATCTAAAATACCAAAATTCTAGGAAGTTCTTCTATACTAATCCTCAAAGTCAATTTTAGGTCTACGCGCTCTAATCAGATCTTATCTAAATCTGGCTTCCAACGATTGTACTGAAATTCCTATGATACCAACTATAACGCCACGACCCCAATTACCTAGAGTCGGTGCATTATTACATAATATTTTCATGATCACAAAGGATCCAGTCTCGAAAGACCGATTAGTTTAGTATCCTTGGAATAACTATATACATTCATAAAGTTTACATTACATCATAAAGTGAAAACTACTACAACAACATCTTTTCATCATAATCCACACTCATCCCCTCATATTATCCCTAAAGGTCATTCATAAATTACTTCTTCACATCCTAGGAAAAATAAAACATTGAAAGGGCTGAGCTCAGATGCTCAGTAAGGATAACAATATAGCGGAAACTTTCATAAATAAGCATAAACATTTAAGGCAATGTATAACTAAAACAAAATCCTTTTAAACTTGAACATCATCATAATATGGCAAAGATAAAATGAAATAATTTCATTTACTTATTCACATGGATATTCATCTAGTCAAATAATCACAAGAAATATCAATAACCACTTTCATAATGATGGAATGGATAATGTCAGACTATCATAACCACATAGCCAAGACCTCGTGCCAAGACTACAAATAAGATTTTGTCAAGGACTTGTTCCAAGACACTAGTTTGTCTCATTAGACCTACCGATGTGTCGAGGAGATATAGAGGGCTCCACTCGGCACTTATTAAGTCCAATGCATTCCTCATATCAACAGGTTTAAACATAACATAAACATTCGTATTAAAACTAGCATATGAAATGTCAGTACATTCACCATAAACCATGAATGATATAAAAATAACACATCCACAGTCAAAAATATCACAAAAACTTCAATAATATATGGATTTTTTGTATCATAATAAATAAACTTCAAATAAGCTTAAAATCCATCAAAGTATGTTGACATAGATGAAATCAAAACTATTTGAGAGAAATATCTCTTTTTTTGAAATAATTTAAAAGTCACATAATTATAAAATAAAACATTTACTTTCAAAATATTCTTATAATCTATTAAGATAAGTTTTGACAATTTTATAATGACATAAAATAGCCGCACCGACCGTATAAGTTAAAAAAACATTCCTACCTTAATTTTGTCGAAAAGGTTAAAAAGGACCTTGTTTGGAAAACGACAGAAAGATTCCTTTATGAACATCTTATAAAAAGTCAAAAATTGTATAAATAACTTTATACCATAGTATTTAAAATAGTAAGAATTATTTGAAATGCATTTTTAAGAAACATGGATGTGGATGATAAAGAGGTCCGAGTAGATAATCACGTATAAAAAACCTCGGATAATGAAGAGATTGTGAAATAAACCCTTAACTTGTACTTTTCCATAGTCGATGGTATGTTAAAATCCTGTATAATTTTTAAAACATTGTTATAACGTTATACAAGAACCATATACATAATTATGATATCATATATGATCTTCAATTATTTCTTTGTTAGTAATATTTTAGTATTATCATCGTTTCATGTGTTAAATTAATCGTTTTATTTTATATGTTTTGTTACATAAGGAATGTTTGTTATGGATAGGTTTTATTTTATTCATATCTAGAATTATATCAAGTTTTTCAACATTATTTTTAATCATAAAATAAGAATTATACTTTAATGGATACGATGGGGAATGAATCTCATCGCGTTTGTGGAGACGGTAGTCCGTACGTACCCACGAGTGACAATATCATTATTTTGATATTAAAATAATATATAATTGGATTGTATATCATATATACATAATCATTATCATGTTATATTTATTATTTACACTAATTATACATCATTATTATACACATCTAAATAATAATATATTGAATGACTATTACCCCACGACGTGGAGACGGTAGGTCGTACGTACGCATGTATGGTGACATGTAATTCAAGGGATGGATAGAATAATGAATTTGGTTGTTCAATATTTATAATAACATAATAGTATATAGAATATACTGGAGTTATTGTTTCATAATGGGAATAACAAGGAAAGAAGAAGTTAAAGAAGAAATTTACTTGAAAAAGGGTGGTGAAAACATTACCTCTTCTCCGGGTTCTTCCTTTTGATTTGATCAAAAGGGATCCTTAGGATGGCTTTCTGATAAAACTAAGGCCTCTAGGTTTATATGAGGTAATTTGAGAGAGTATTTGGTCTGGGGTTGGCCGAGAAAAGAGGCTTTGAATGTGTGAATTAGTGATAAAGGGGAGTTCTATTTTATAAGAGGGGTGAGGGGAACCTTTGGAAAATCTAGAAATATTATTTTATAATAAATTCATATTCGATTTCTAATAGCTCGAAAGTAGATTATTCAAAGTCTAAGGTTAGTATGGGTTGCAATACTTTCAACCAATAGAATTTAGACAGGTTTCGGTTATTATATTAACCTTATATTTTAGTTTTAACTCTTAGTTAATTAGTTTGACATTTACCATGTCACTTTGTATTTTTATATTATATAGTTAATACACTTACTATATACATCCAAGAGACCCCCAAGTGGTCCATTAATGATAAACCTATCATTATATAAGTTTCTTGGCCAAACTATAGATTTTTAGGAATTGAATATCAATTAATAATATAATATTTGTTTTAAAAACTCTTTTATGTCAATTTTGACACTATTTGCTATCTGATTTTTGTGACAATCATAACAACATTATTAATTAAAAAAACATAATTAAATGAATAAAAACATGTCATATTAACCGATAAAATTATTTTAATTCATAAAAATTCTCAAATTACATTTATTTGGATATTTATAATATCAATTATTTTAATATTTCATTAATTATGTAATTACTGCATCACCATTGTGTCATAAATAAATTAAATTATTTAATTTCTAAAAAATTATAAATAAAATACCATTATGTAGGAAATCTTTTTTTATTTCTAATTAAAATTTAAATTCAAATTTATCTTATGTATAACACTATATTAAAAATGTTTTAGTAGTTAAACTCTTATTTTAACTCTTTTAACTCTTCTTTGAATTAAATAATAATAAATTTCCTAATCTAATCCAAGTGGACCTAAATGATAATATTTAATTCCTAAGGTTGTTATAGTTCGAGATAAACTTGTCCAATAGAATAAGGACATGTGTTTGGGTAATATTAATATCATTTTTACTCTTAATTATCCTATTTACATTTAACCGTGGTAGATAAAATTAAAAAGTTACTATTCACCAAAAATTATTTTTTCCTTATTGAACCACATTTTACTCCTTGATATTAACCGTGTGTCTCGGATTTTCGAAATTCCACTCACAGAAGCAGTAAAATTATGTTTTATATGAATTTGCAATTTCTCCTAGGAGGTGGGTAAAAGACGGTGAAAAGTTCAATAAAAATTTTATATATCTAAAATTATTCTAAACAAACTCCAATAAATTACATTGAACTTATATAGGTATTATGTATCTATTTTGTCCTTAATTAAATTTAAATAAAATAAATAATTATTTAAATAATAATTCAGTTTTAACCAATAACTCAGTGTTTTTCACTATTAATCAAAATTGAAAGTTTCCAGAAAAATACAAAAAATTCACCCTAGGCTAATTTCGATATTCCAAATCCAAAAATGAAGTACATTTTGAAAGATAAAATTTATAAAATTTCGAAAAGTGGGTATTACTATTCATAACAGCTGGTTTGATTGGTTATGGTGTGTGTGTTATAACTCGAAGTTGCGTACAACACCCACTACTGTATTATTGAAAGGAAAGCGTACTGTGGAATCTTAGGGTGTTACATTTTGTCCCAGTTTTAGTACCCTACCTCTTTTTTTATGGCATGATAGTTCCCCATCCCATTAATTTTTATAGGTATATTGATACACTCATTTTTCATGTTTTTTTTATTATATTTTTTCATTGTTATGGTTTTTTTAGAAAGATTTTATATTGTTTCATTGGATTTATATAGAGAAGGTTATTCCCAATGTAATTTCTTGATGACCAAGAACTAATTTTCACTCCATGGGGATTGGAAAACCCTTGAGGGCTTTCCATGGACCGGTTCGGGTGCCCAGGTCCGGCGTAACCCAGGTTAGTTTGTGATGGCATCAGTGATACTCAAGCTACTAATAGGTCCATTGTGATCTCCCTCAAACATACTAATATCTCTATAAAAATATTTTCACACCAAGATGTGCCATATATATGATATGTATACCAATATGTTTCCTTTTTTCCCTGATATCAAGTGACCACTAGACATAGATCATTCCAATCTAGTATAATACAAATCATATTCTATTGATTCATTGAATTATATTGACCAGATAAATAAATAAATCACATGTCAATCGTTTATTTTATGATTACATCAGTTTCCCCTCATCAAGTATATGAACAAATCATATGTGACTCAACTAAACATGTCTGTGTATTTTTATAGTCTAATTCAGTCAAGTGACATATCTTTTTACTCAATATACAAGGACAAAAATACCATCTTAGTTTTACACTAATTGATGAAATGGTCATCAACATACCCAATCACCCCTGATTAGATAAGTCAAAATGACCTAAGTAAGAATGTTTTTATTGTATAAAGGTTCTCGTGATAGGTATGTAACAACCTAGGTAATTATAGAATAAATCATTTTCATAATTATTGGTATTCAAGAAATAGATATTCATATTCATTATAAAATTATTTAGTAATTCATAAATATAAAATTATGTAGTTTTATTTGTCAAAATTTTGTAAAATGAATTTTTGACAATTTTCAATAATGTATGATTTTTTAGTGAATAGAGAAAAATATTGAATTTAATTTAAAATTGTATTTTATTATAAGTTTTTTATAAAGTCAAAATAAATTTGGGATTATTTTTAAAATTTTATTAGTTTATTTTGATTTAAAATAATCAAATTATCGTTCATGAAATTAATTTTATAATTTAATTTAGTATAAAAACATTTTTGTGCTTAAAAAGGATTTCTTCATGAAAACAGTATTTCTTCGCATTTTGTCAGTTTAATTTCAAATTAAATTCTAAGAATAATATGAATTGAATATTGAAAAATGGATTTCAAATTGGTAATCAGTGGGTCCAAATTTGTTAAATAGTAACCTTTAATTTTAAAAATTTATAATAGTATCCTTAGTAATTTTTTACCATGGTTTAGGATAAATATGGTAATTGATGTTAAAAATAAAATGAAAATGATTAATAAATGACCCTAACAATTGAATTAAATTTACTAGATTAATATATAGTATCCATAATCTTCTAAAACATGAATATATTTCCCTTTTCCATTTAGACATGATTTTAACCCTTAAAATATTTTAGTGAATATAAGTACCAAAATGTCACACTTAGTTTTAAAAACTATAATATTTTTCATGTGTGTACAAGTAGGGGATATGATCACACATAGATAGTCAATTGAAACATATAAAATTTTTCCCTGTTAATTTATTTTAATTTTTAGTGAAGAAATAATTACCTTAAAAGCTTACGCAATAGAGAAACTATAATTATTCAATTAATATAAGAATAAAATAATTGATTTTAAAAATGTTAAAAGTAATATGATTTGAATTAATATTTGTGTTAAATTATTTTTTTATAATCATCTCATATTATAGTGGTGTAAATTTTTTAAATTATATTCCATTTGTGTATTGTAGTTTTGAAAGATAAATTAATGGAATAGTTAATAAATTGGCATTAATGATATTTTATAATAAATGATATTTTATTACATGAATAAAAATTACAAAAAAGACCTATATTTAGTAATGTGATTGGGATAAGGTTTACAATTTAAATAATGGTAATTTTTAAAAAATGATAACATCAGTTGAATCGAAAACATAATGGTAAAAACCTTATTTATAATTTTCCAAATTTTATTGGATGAGAGGAATTTCACTCATAATCATATAATATTTTAATATTACCAATTTTGAGACATATTAACCTGAAAATTAATATATAATATTTTCATGTTTTATTAAATTCCATGAGTTCCCCTCTCCTGACTTATAAAAGGGAACATATTCTTCTATTTAATTTACACAAATAGATTTTTTCAGTCAATACCTACCCAAATACCTTACTTACATCCCCATACACATATTAGAGGCCTTATTTAGTGTATAATACCAACCATAGAGGTATTAAGGTGTATATAAAAATAGCTTCTCCAATGAAAGGTAATATTTATTAACCAATCATTCTTGTGGTGGATCAGATTATACTAAATATGCACAAGAGGGGGGGGGTGAATTGTGTCTTTTCATCAATCTTCGCGAGATAATGTTCTGTCCTTTATCTTTAATCAGATAGATTAATGCATCAGAAATATGAATTGCAGAGACACACGATGTATAGTGGTTTGGGGAACAGAAGGCCCCTAGTCCACTCCACCAATGCTCTACTACACGAGCTTGGTAACTTTCACTATTTTGTCCTCATTTCAATAGACCTTTCAACAATTGAGTACAGGAAGTTGACACCTTTACAATATAAGGCAAAACAAATCCTTATAGTTTACTCACAAAACCAACACATCTTCGTACGAGAAGCCGGTCACTCAAGAATAGAAAAGAAAGAATTTTGTACTTTGAAAATTCCTTCCAGATATTATTCACAATTGCAACAGCATGAAATTGAAAGTAGATGGATCGTCGCCTTCAGAAATAATGATTTTCACAAAAGAGTCATTCTGAGTTGATCCTGTTGTAGTAAATATAGAAATATAATTCATAACATCCACTGTAGCAGATTCATGTTATATCTTCGATGTAGAATGAGTGAATAATCTATCATGATTCTTTTTCTTCAACATACATATCTTTTTCACTCCTTTGAATCAGCAGGTCTATGTTTTCCATAGTCTCTGTTTTTCTTCCTTTTTTATGAATGATTGATTTTTTAAAAACCTTCTCCCTTTTTTTGTTCAAAAAAGCTCATATATAATAATGGCGAGCACTTCTCCTGCAAATTTAGATCCAAAAAAGTCACCTTTTGACTCACAATATTCAAACATTTGAATTTACAGAGTATTCGTAACTTCCTTGAAGGCATAGCATAAAAATATCCTTTTAATTCGATCCTTAAACCATTGATAAAACAGCATTGAATTAGTCAAAGTCATGCTTAAAAACAGCTTTAAATCCGGCTCAAAATCATCTTGCTGATCGTTGTAAAATAATAGTGACTTTAAACTCTCCGATGAAAACATAATGTTGAGTTGTATATTATGCATCCTATGAACGTAACGTAGATCATAAATGTAAGGTTGATGAAATAGCCTTCACACGTAACGTTTTCAACATATGGTTGATCACAAACGTAAGGTTCATGTCACTTTCATCAAACGTAAGGTTGATAAAAGATCCATACTTTTATAAGCTTCTAAATGAAAGATACTTGATCCGTACATTTCTAAGAACATATGGTTGTTTACAAAAGTAAGGTTGATGAACCAGACTTTTGAGAATCAAAGGTCACGTTTAACACTTACGTATGGTTCTCCTTCCATACTTTTCTAATATCCCAATCCTAGGTTTCCTTCCTAACGTAGGGTTCTCTTTCAATCTTTTCTGATAACATATGGTTAATTAGTCAAACTTTTCTCTTATCTCATAAATTATACACCACATTTTATCCTAACACTACGTTTCTTCACATAGGGTATGAACAGTGTTTCTAGAATGTGCTAAATGCGAATACCTTAGAAATTAATTCTCGTTATTCAAGAATCTAAATATTTCATCCAGAAAAAAAATAATAAATAATAAATTCCTCAAATATTCTTAAAAAATAAAATTATTAGAAAATAATTAAGGGTATTTTTGAGCATCAAAATTATCATAAATAGATAGAGTATTGTTCTCAAAAATATCCCCCCTTTAAATAACAACATTATGTATTGTTGAAAACAACACTTTCTGAATAATCTCCCCCTTTTTTATGATCATAAACCCCATAAAGTAACGAATGATATTAACTTAAAAAAATTAATTACTTATAGTTTTGAATTTGGAAAACATAAATACAATATTAGATATAACTTAATTTCTCCCTTTAATTTATTTATTTCAATTTCTCCCCCAATAAAAAAATGAAACAGACAAAAATGTTTTGTCTCTCCAAATTTCTCCCCCTTTTGTGATATCAAAAAAAAATGGAACAAAATGGAATATAACATAGATTTATGTAGCACTGAATGTAAGTAAATGATATAAGTAACTGTTTATCAATTAGTGAATCTGGATTATTGGCTTAGCTAAACAAGAACTGTAAAAAAAATAAATATAATGA
The DNA here is from genome assembly GCA_963277665.1 of Viscum album. NCBI lineage: Eukaryota > Viridiplantae > Streptophyta > Magnoliopsida > Santalales > Viscaceae > Viscum > Viscum album. The sequence continues at coordinate 1,324,232,764 of OY728138.1, forward strand.
AATAGATTTTCCTTAAAAGTACAAAAATGAAAATTACAGGAATCAAGGTTTTGTCAGGGTTCAGATAGAGTCTATATAATTCCAAAAACATCTTTGATTTCTGATAGTTTCTCTATGAGTATTCTCATCATTCCATCGCCAATCCTAAAAATAAGATCCATGTTCTCTTGAGTTATATGAATGTCTTCTATAAGGATGACTCTGAAAAACTCATGTAGTATTTCTTCTTTCTCCTAAAATAACAACAACTTCTCTGTGAATCTATTTATGACAGATCTGATTCCTGGTTCATTTGAGGTGAGCAGATCAACCAAAAATTTCTTATTGTCTAATAAGACTGATAAAGGAGCACTGTTGCAATGAAGATCTTGCAATCTGTCATTGAAGTGTCTCATTGTAGCTGTGATAGCCTAAAACATTCTGATTAAATCAGGTGAAGTAACTAATCCAATAGATTCACTAGTCCTGATAGATGAAAATTTTGTCTCCATAAATAATTTGAGATCTGACAAATCTATCTTCATAACAATTTAGGACTTTAATTTTTCAACTGCATTCATCATATCCTTCTTAAAAATTTCAACTTCTTGCTTGGAAACTGTACTATTTTGTAGCCTTTGGAATTTTAGTTATTTCTTTGGGAATCCTCCCCTTAGAGCAGCTTTCTCTTGCTCTACCCTCTGCAATTTTGTGTAAATTTCTTCAACTTCCTCAGTTTCTATTTCAGTGTTACTTTATGCTTGATTATCCTTTTCAGAATGAAAGGGATGTACCAACACTAGGGGTAAAGATTCATCATATTCTTTATCCTTAGCTTCTCAAACTGGTTGGTCCACAGATTTTTCCTCTAGGTCTTTTCCAGACTCTTCCACAGAAAAATCCTCTTGATGAACTTTTTTTGTACTTCTGAAGGAATTTTATCTTGTATATCAGTAATCACTTCTTTTATTTAAATCTCTTGAAGAATTTCACCTTTATCTAATTTTGGACTGGCCACTTCTACTCTAGGAACTACCTCTTGTTCAATGTCATCTTCTAGTTATGGTTATATTCTTTCAACATCAATTCTTTGAGGGTCATCTTCTGTAACAGCCACATCCTATTCCTGATTCTCTCTTTCAGCTTCATCTTAAATTCCAGATTGAATTTCAGGACTTTCTACTAGTTCTGACCTCTCCATTATAGCTTCCATTACTTTTTCAACAGCAGTTTCTCTTACAAAACTATAAAGGAGTAAATCACTTGTTGTCAGTATGGGGGAAACAAGTTCCCCATTGGTTCACGCCCAAATTTACCCAAGAGAAGAAGGGTATAACGGTCCTTGTAGTGTAGCTTGGGTTGTCGATTCCACAGAGACCGAAGAAGATACCTAAGATACACAACCTAAGGGATGGATTTTTGGCTATGAAGTGGCCAGCTTGGATTGATTTTGGATGGGTTTTAAAGATATCTAATAGATTTAAGTGGATTCAATTTAAAAGAATGAGTTGATCCTAGGTTATCGCTCGGGGTGGATTGGACGTATTTTCTTTTTAATGATTTCAATTTCTTAAATTTGAGATGGGTTTATTTAAGGAGATAAAACAACATCATCACTTGCTGGTTTAATTCCTACACCCTCTAATACTAATCACCTATACACTTGAAGGATCAATGTTTTGAGCACTTAAAGGTAAAGGATCGTATTTGTACTTGATATGTGTGACCTTAAATTCAACAAGGACGATGAAGTTTAAAAATCATCAAATAAAAATCCCAATTAATGAAGTGATTATACATTAATTAGGTGATAAATAACATCCAATCCAGCCCCTTGATACTCCCTTAGATCAACACATAAGTGGTTTATCCCTCCATTGATCCCATGGTTTCAATGGAAGCGGAAAGTAGACTCATGAGGGAGGAAATGGAGAAGTAAAGAAAACAACAAAAATAAAATGATCACTCCACCGTTGTGTGAGTAATTTCACAAGGGTTGGTGTGAATAAATTCACACATTGATCCAACGGTATCAAAGTGATATTAAGAATAACAGAATAAGAGTAGAAGAAGAACTTTTATTAAGAAACTAAAGTGAATTGAACAACTTACATGTGAAAGACAAAATTGAGGCAACAAAAATGCAGCATAACATTACAATTGAACAAAGCATCCAAGATCCTCAACTCCATCACCACCACTGCCTCAAATAGGCATTTTGTGAGCCTTGGGTAGAGCCTCAAACAGTACAAAGCATCTCAATTAATTTTGGTAGGTCATAGGTGGTGGAAAGCTTGTGGAATTTGAACTTTTCCACATTTGACCCGAGGTGGCAGCCAGCTTTCTTTCACCGAACAGACGCGTCTGGAAGACCTTCTAGACGGCCGAATCAGAGTGGTCCATAAAAGAAGAAAATGGAAATACGGATGTCTTCTAACGTCCTGTAAAAGTTGGGCCCATGTGTAGTTACGGATTCCGAGATATGATGAAAGTAGTGGAGTGTTTTGCTGGGCCGCAGAATCTGGCCCAGAATTGTATCTCTAACTTGGGCCGCTTTAATGACCACCATAGAGGCCTAATTAGCATTGGATCATGAAGAGTTATTTGTTTCTATGAATGTATTCTAGAATTAAACAAAATATGGGATTCATTGGCCTTGTATGTTGGGCCCCACAGTCTCATCAGTGGGCTAGTGTCCAATATGCCTTCTCTAGAATTGCTTCCTTTCATCACAAAATATCCCCATCTTCTTCCATGAATTCTCCATTGATCCCTGAATGAAAAATGTTCACATTAAAGTGTAGATAAAGTTCCCAAAATATCAAATTAAAAAAAATTGATAATTACATTCCTTAGAATCAGATGACTCATTGGGCCTAAATTGGTGTATATTAGGCATGAAGTGCACAAATGATGAGAATGGATGTTCATAATGAAAATGCACTAACTCAGGCCCATAAGATCAAAAATGAACATTTAATACCATTAAAATATAATTAAAATATATGTTTTTATTGGATAATCACACCCCCCCAACTTGAGATTTGCTAGTCCCGAGCAAATAATTCAATGATTTTATTTGAATTCCTTTCTTCAAACACATTATAACAAACAGTGCTCACAATGTAAACTGCACACAAATATATTTTTATAACCAATCAAGATAATTTAAAACAAGATGAATTTAAAAGCAGATCCCAATCCCAAGCCCATTCCTTTGATCAAATCCATCATCATACATCATCCATCTCAATTAGGTGTAATGAGGTGTTGTGTATCATAATAGATATGAGGGTTCATTTTCATTCAAGGGGGAAATCATGGAAGCACTAGGAGGAATCACATTTAATCCTAATATGAGTATTCTTCATTCTTTTTTTTTGATTTTTTTTTCAATATTTCCATAGTAATTAAGATTACAGTTAATCAAATTAACCCATGTAGAAAGACTTTGCCGATGACTCCCAGACTCAAAGGTCCTAGGGCACCAAGTGAAGCCCACATACTCGGGCATCGTCTCGAGTTAAATTAATCAAAAACAAAGTCATATTACCATAAATAGAGATATATTGAAAAACTCAGGGCTAGAAAACTCTGGAGTCACGATCCCCAAGTGCCTAAAGCCTCGCATTTTATCAATCTATTGCTCTACACGCAATTGTTTTTTTATTTTTTTATTTTTTAATAATTTTTTTTAGTTTTTTTTTGAATACTCATATTATTCAAAAAAATAAAACCAGCCTATGCTATTTATTATGGGACCCCAAAAATTCAAATTAGTACCCCACAGTATAGAGGATGTGCATTGTGGCATTTTTTTATTTGGATGAAAATATAAACAATGAAATATCACATTGGACAGCCACACTTTCCAAAATCTACACTTTTAAACTTAATCATGAATTAAATTAAGAGTCAAGGAAATAATAATTATTTGATATGTAGTTTTTATGTGAGAAAAGATGTTATTATATGAATGATAAGAGAATTTTACTTCTTTTTGTTATCATTGTTTTTTTTAAACAAACATTTTGTTTCCACACCCCCCAACTTAGAATGAAAATGTCCCTAGTTTCATAAAAACAAAATTTAGAATGGGGTAGAGGAATAAAAACGGGAGTTCAATAAGGAAATTGAAATATGAGGATTATGGAATGAAGTCACCTGGTGGTTGAAGTTTAAAGTTCTTTCCGCTCGAATTTATTCCTTTGATATCCATGTCGCTTGCAAAGTTCCCTAGTGGAAAAAGGAAAAACAAAACAAACAAAACAAACAAAAACAGACAATGTATATATATATAATAAAGTAAGTAAAATATAAGAATATATATAAAAATTATAGAATAAGGAAGCACAAGAAGCCGCAGGTCAGTGGTAAGCGCGCGCCCCTGTCTCCCTTCGGTCCCGGGTTCGAGTCCCCGCGGCTTCGCCGGTTGTGACGGGGTTTTCCCCACGGCCTATGGTGTGGACTTTTTTATTATTATTATTTTATTTTTATCTTAACCAATAAAATAATAAAAATAAAACAAAATAAACTGATGATACATTGTCTTCTTTTTAAATTTCTGTGTAAGGTATTACTCAAGGATCACACCACGTGACACGGATGAATATGGTGCTCCCCTTTCATACCCATCCATACTCATTATAGAAGAACAGGTCAACAGTTTATTATTTTTTTCAAAATATCAAAATGTCTCATTAACCCTATTTAAAATATAAAGTTGATTAAAACAACGAAATTATTGGAAACTTGAAAACCATGGGTTGCCTCCCATTCAGTGCTTTGTTTAACGTCGTTAGCCCGACATGGACCCTAAATCTATTAATTTGCTCCTTGTTCATAGGTTGGCTCAGTTAACTCAACCTCTATTTCCTGTTTATTGAATGATTCAATGAATGCTTTTAACATTTAACCATTGACCTTGAAAATGTAACCACTTGTGGGATCTTTAATCTCTACTTCCCCATGGGGGAATACATGATGCACTATGAATGGTCCTGACCATCTAGACCTTAACTTTCCCGGATGTAAATGAAGTTTTGAACTATACAAGAGCACAAGTTTTCCCGGTTCAAAATATTTGACCTTGATATTCCTAGATTGGTAGGCTTGAACTCTATCTTTATTGATCCTTGAATTTTCATAAGCCTCCATCCTTAGTTCCTTCAGCTCATTGAGATCTAATTTCCTTTTTGTTCCGGCCAATGAGAGATCATAATCCATTTTCTTAATTGCCCAAAAGGCCTTATGTTCAATCTCTACTGGAAAATGGAATGCTTTACCATAAACCAACCTATAAGGGGACATTCCTAAAATGTTTTTATATGCAGTTCTATAGGCCCAAAGAGCATCTAAGAGTTTCTCAGACCAATATTTCATAGAGGGGTTGACAGTTTTTTCAAGAATTTGCTTAATCTCCCTATTCGCTAACTCATCTTGACCATTGGTTTGAGGATGGTATGCAGTGGACACTTTAAGAGAAATACCATACTTAGACATGACTGAAGCGAATGGGCGGTTTCAGAAATGGGTTCCATGATCACTTATGATAGCCCTAGGAATTCCAAATCTAGAGAATATGTTTTCTTTTAGGAATCTAATCATAGTTTGATGATCATTGGATTTTGTGGGAATGGCCTTAACCCATTTTGAGACATAATCAATAGCTAAGAGTATGTAGAGGTATCCCCGAGAGTTTGGGAAGGGACCCATGAAATCAATTCTCCAACAGTCAAAGATTTTGACCACTAAGATGGGAGTGAGTGGCATTTGATTCCTTTTTGTGATGGACCCTACTTTTTGACACCTAGGACAGCTTTGACAAAATGTGTAGGAGTCCCTTAAGAGGTTGGGCCAGAAAAGACCACATTGAAGAATCTTAGCAGTTGTTTTCTTAGAGGAAAAGTGACCTCCACATGCCTCACTATGACAGAATTTAAGGATGGACTCTTGTTCAGATTCTGGAACACACCTCCTAATGACTTGGTTAGGGTAGAACTTATAGAGGTATGGATCGTCAAACACATAGTTTCTAGTATCAGAAAGGAATTTCCTTCGAGCTTGAGTCCCTAAGAATTTTGGAATGACTCTGGTCACTAAGAAATTTTCTATGTCAGCATACCAAGGGCAGTCACTCACAGAGTATAAGTGTTCATCAAGAAACGAATCAGACACAGAAAGGTGGTTTGAGTTGTCTTTGAATTCCATCCTAGAGAGGTGATCAGCTACAACATTTTCAACTCCCTTTTTATCCTTGATTGTGAGGTCAAATTCTTGTAAGAGAAGGACCCACCTAATCAGTCTAGCCTTAGCATCTTGTTTTTGGAAGAGGTATTTTAGTGCAGAATGGTCAGTGAACACAGTGATGGGTGATCCTAAGAGGTAGGACCTAAACTTCTCTAAGGAAAACACAATAGCAAGTAACTCCTTTTCAGTGGTGGTGTAGTTGATTTTGGCATCATTTAAGGATTTTCTTGCATAAGCAATAACATAAGGAGTTTTATCACAACATTGTCCTAACACAGCTCCAACAGCAAAGTCACTAGCATCACACATAAGTTCAAAAGGAAGGTTCCAATTTGGAGATTTCATAATGGGAGGAGAGGTGAGAGAGGATTTGAGGGTTGTGAATGAACCCTCACAGCTTTCTGTCCAAACAAATGGAGCATCCTTTACTAAGAGAGCACAAAGGGGACGGGATATTGAACTAAAGTCCTTGATGAATCTTCTATAGAAACCAGCATGTCCTAAGAAAGACCTCACTTCCTTGATAGTTTTGGGTGATGAAAGGTGACGAATGATGTCATCCTTTGCTTTATCAACTTTAATCCCCCTACTCGAGACCAGATGGCCTAGAACAAGTCCCTCTTTAACCATGAAATGGCATTTTTCCCAGTTTAGGACCAGATTCTTTTCTTCACATCTTGACAAGACTCTCTCAAAATTTTGTAGACATCCCTCAAAAGTATCCCCAAACACAGAGAAGTCATCCATGAAGACCTCAAGAAAACCCCCTACCATGTCTGAGAAGATTCCCATCATACACCGTTAGAAGGTTCCAGGGGCATTGCATAACCCGAAGGGCATGCGTTTGAAAGAAAAGGTTCCGAAAGGACATGTGAATGTAGTCTTCCCTTGATCCTCTAGGGAGACCTCAATTTGATTGTAGCCTGAGTACCCATCTAAGAAATAGTAGAAGACATGACCTGCCACTCTCTCAATGACTTGGTCAATGAATGGTAAGGGGAAATGGTCCTTCTTGGTGAATGATTTTAGATTCCTATAGTCAATGCAGACCCTCCATCCACTACTCACCCTTGTTGGAAGAATCTCTCCATCCTCATTGGTTATCACTGCGATTCCAGCCTTTTTTGGAACCACTTGGATTGGGATCACCCATTCACTCTCAGTTATGGGATATATGATACCAGCTTTCAATAATTTCAGAAGTTCCTTCCTTACTACCTCCATGATATTAGGATTGAGTCGTTGTTGAGGTTGATGACATGGCTTTGAATCAGATTCCAGAACAATCCTATGAGTCCCGATAAGTGGGCTAATCCCAGGAATACCAGAAAGGGTCCAACCAATGGCTTTCTTATGCTTCCTAAGGACATCTAGAAGCATCCTCTCATGATTGGCTTCAAGAGAAGAAGAAATTACAATAGTATGTGTTTGATTTTCCCCTAGTAAGGCATACTTTAGTGCAGCAGGAAGTTCCTTCAATTCAAGATCAGGTTGGTTCAGAATTTCAGCAGAAGATTGGGATATTGGATCAAGATAAATTTATTTTTTTAGAGGTTCAGATTGGATTGATTCCTCACATGTAGAAGTTTCAGCTACTATATTGGCTTGATCAAATTTAGGGAAGGAATTTAGAGGGGTCTCTATGAAATTGGTTTCTTGAAAGGTTTCACTGATTGTTGGACCTAAGACTTCATCATAAGAGAAATTTGAAAATGATTCAAGCCAAGGAGATAAAATTCCTGTATATGAACAAAGGAAATCAATCTCATTCTGACTTAAACATTCATCAAATATTCCTTGATGTTCCATGGATTCATTATAAATGCTTCCTATCATGTTTACTTCATGAATATCCTCATCATCCCCTATTTGTGATCTTGCATTATAGATGTTCAAGTCTAGACTCATGTTCCCAAAGGTGATGGTCATGTTCCCATTTCGGACTCGGATAACAGAGTTGATTGTTGCAAGGAATGGACGACCAAGGATGATTGGGGTTTCTTCCTTATTTCCTAAATTTGGATGGTTGTCAAGGACAATGAAATTAGCAGGGTAGATGAAGTTTTCAACCTTTACCAGAACGTCCTTTAAAATCCCCTTTGGAACCCTAATGCTACGATCAGCAAGCTGAAGTGTGACAGATGTGGGTTGGAGCTCTTCTAAGCCTAACTGGCAGTACACAACATATGGGATGAGATTGACACTAGCACCTAGGTCACACAAGGCCTTGACAACTTTGCTTTCTCCTAGTTCAACATTGATGTAAGGGCAACCTGGGTCTTTCAACTTAGGAGGAATGGTCCCTTGAATGGTGGTACTCACATTAGCAGCCAAAAGGACATGGTTTTTATGTGAAAATTTTCTTTTAAAAGTGCACAAGTCCTTAAGGTACTTTGAGTAGGCAGGTATAGTTTGGATGGCATCGAGAAGGGGTATGTTCAACTTGACTTGTGAAAATATTTCCCTCAACGTTTCACTCAGTTCAGGCTTGGATTTCCCCCTCATGCATTGGGGAAATGGTGCAGTTTGTGGGGTTGTTTGTTGAAGAGTTGTTTATTTCACATTGTTATCAGTTTCCTCAGTTTGATCTTGTGGTTCATTTGAATTTTCATCCAAGTTTGAATCTTCATGTGGGTTCTGAATTAGTTGTTCAGTTTTCTCAATTGATTTCCCACTACTTAAAACAGTTACAGCCTTTAGTTGTTCATGAGTTGTTTGAGCACAACTTTACTCTCCCCTTGAAGTTGAGGATGGCACCACCTGAGTAGGCATGGGTGCCTTTCCTATTTTGATGGTTTTAAGTTCTTGTTTTAGGGAAGATACTTCTGATTTCATCCTCTCCATTTGTTTGCATAGTTGTTCTAGTAGGCTTTGTGGAACAGTTTGGGTTGGTGCTTGAGTAGGTTGGTTTATCCCAGGGGGATATTTTGGAGGTGGGATGGTTTGTTGAAAATGGACCGGTGGCTGTTGGTATTGGATAGGTTGGGTTTGGAACTGGTTATGGGTTTGGTAGTTCTGTTGAGGGTAAGGATTTTTCCCTTGTGGTTGGCTATGTTGTTGGTTATCCTTCCATTGGAAGCCTGGGTGGTCATTGTACCTTGGATTGAAGGTGTTTTGGTATTGGGGCTTTTGAAAGTTTAGGGCATTGACTTCCACTGGGGGTCCTCCTAGAAGAACATCCTTTATGGATGGATTGGTTGGGAAGTTGTCTGTTTTATGGTCATGTTTGTCACAAATTGTGCAAACAAGGTCTATATTTTGGATTTCATGGACTTTCCTAAGGTCTATCTCTTCAACCTTCCTAGAGAGTGCTGCGATTTTTTCCCTAAGGATTTCCTCTTCTCTAAGTGTATGAATTCCAGTGGTTCTTTGTGGATTTTCAGAATAAGGTGAAGTTCCCCAAGTTTGGTTTTGTTTAGCTAGACTTTCCAGATACTCGTAAGCATCATTTGGGGCCTGGTTTTTAAAAGTTCCATTACACATCATGTCAATGAATTGTTTATTACCTGGACCCAACCCTTCATAGAAAATTCTCACTTGTACCGGTATGGAAAACCCATGGTGTGGAACAATGTTTATGGTGTCTTTGAACCTCTCCCATGTTTCATAAAATGACTCTCCCTCTCTTTCAAAAATGTTTTGGATGCTCTTTTTAAGTGAAATTGTTGTGTGATGAGGGAAGTATTTTTTGTAGAATTCTCTTTGCAGTTGGTCCCAAGAGTGGATTGATGCAGGTCTCAAGTTGTTTAGCCAATTTTTAGCTCGATCCTTTAATGAAAAAGGAAATAGCCTCATCTTAGCGGATTCTAGTTGATGTGGGGGACACATGGTTTCAACAATGTCGTTGAACTCTTTGACATGAAGGTATGGCATTTCTGACTCCATCCCATGAAAGGTTGGAAGGTGGTTTAGGACATGGGGTTTGAATATGTAGTTGGTGTCTCCTATGGAATTGTGTCTAATGCATGAGGGGGCATTGGTCCAAGCTGGAGTGAGGTAGTCGTTCATGGTTTGATCAACTACATTCCCTAAGTTTGGAGCTTCTTGGTTTTGGTTTCCCATTTGATTCCCCCCAGGGATTACAATTTGATTTTTTGGATGACCCTCCATTGGACTTGTTTCAAGTTCTGACTTTGGGATTTCAAGAATATTTGAATCTGATTTAAACAATCCCTTAGGTGCACTTGAATCCCCTATCCTAGGACTTTCCACCCTAACTAGTATGTTTGAGAAATCGCGCACTACGGGAAAAATGAGCAATTGCGACGGGTTATTTGCGACGGGAATAAATCCCGTCGCAAATAGTCATGTTAAAAAATTATTTGCGACGGGGGTATTTTCCCGTCGCAAATAAGGAGGCTTTTGCGACGGGATTTTTTTCCCCGTCGCAAATAGTTTTCCCGCGATGCGCGCCAAATCGCGGGAAACGTATTTGCGACGGGGAAATATTCCCGTCGCAAATAACAAATCGCGGGAAACGTATTTGCGACGGGGAAATATTCCCGTCGCAAATAACCGGCGGCGGTAAATGGTATTTGCGACGGGAATATTCCCCCGTCGCAAATACTATGTCGGCAGAGGGTTATTTGCGACGGGACCCGTCGCAAATAACTATTTACCGGTTGACCGTAATAAATGTTGGCTAAGGTATTTGCGACGGGTCCCGTCGCAAATAATACTAGTTGCGACGGGAATCCCGTCGCAAATGAGCCCGTCGCAACTAATCTAACCTATAAATACCCCCATCCGTTTTTTTCATTTCATTCTCATTCCTTATCTTCTCTCTCTCTCAGAATCATATTTCTAGAGTTGAGTTTTTCTCTAGTTTAAGTTTTTTCTCCGGAGCCGATATTAAAGTTTTGAAGAACGATCAGAACAGATCAATTTTCAAGGTATTTATCTTTATTTTAATTTTTTATTTATTTTTAATTTTTTATTAGTTTTTATTATTATTAATTAGTTGTAATTTAATTATTTTTAATTGTTTATATGGTAATTAGGAATAATTAGTAATAATTTTTAGTAATTAAGAATAAATATTAATAACTAGTAATAAATACCAATAATTAAGAATAAGAACATTATTACATTATTAGTTTATTTTATTATTAATATTAAAATAATATAATTTTTTATATATATACAGTTCTTTTTTCATCTGTGTGTTTGCTGTCTTCACATGTATTATTTGTATGTGGAGATAGAAAACGCACAGATGAAAAAAGAACTGTATAAAAATTAGAAAATTATATTATTTTAATATTAATAATAAAATATATTAATAATGTTATTATTTGTAATTATTGGTAATTATTTCTAATTATTGATAATTATTCATTTAATTACTAATAATTATCAATAATTAAGAATAATTAGTAATAATTACCAATAATTAACAATAATTAGTATTAATTACCTCTAATTAGTATTAATTACCAATAATTAGTATTAATTACCAATAATTAGTATTAATTACCAATAATTCGTAATAATTAGGAATAATTAACAATAATTAGTAATAATTAGGAATAATTAACAATAATTACGAATAATTAACAATAATTAGTAATAATTAGGAATAATTAGGAATAATTAGTAATAATTAGGAATAATTAGGAATAATTAGGAATAATTAGTAATAATTACCAATAATTAGGAATAATTAGGAATAATTAGTATTAATTACAAATAATTAGTATTAATTAGGAATAATTAGTATTAATTACAAATAATTAGTATTAATTACAAATAATTAGTATTAATTACCAATAATTAGTATTAATTACCAATAATTAGTCTTAATTACCATTAATTAGTCTTAATTACCAATAATTAGTATTAATTACCAATAATTCGTAATAATTAGTATTAATTACCAATAATTCGTAATAATTAGGAATAATTAACAATAATTAGTAATAATTAAGAATAATTAACAATAATTAGGAATAATTAGGAATAATTAACAATAATTAGGAATAATTAGGAATAATTAGTAATAATTAGGAATAATTAGTAATAATTCGGAATAATTAGGATTAATTTGTATTAATTAGGAATAATTAGTATTAATTACCAATAATTAGTATTAATTAGGAATAATTAGTATTAATTACAAATAATTAGTATTAATTACCAATAATTAGTCTTAATTACCAATAATTAGTCTTAATTACCAATAATTAGTATTAATTACCAATAATTAGTATTAATTACCAATAATTAGTATTAATTAGGAATAATTAACAATAATTAGTAATAATTAGGAATAATTAACAATAATTAGTAATAATTAGGAATAATTAGTATTAATTAGGAATAATTAGTAATAATTACCAATAATCAGTATTAATTAGGAATAATTAGTATTAATTAGGAATAATTAGTATTAATTACCAATAATTAGTATTAATTACCAATAATTAGTATTAATTACCAATAATTAGTATTAATTACCAATAATTAGTAATAATTAGGAATAATTAACAATAATTAGTAATAATTAGGAATAATTAACAATAATTAGTAATAATTAGGAATAATTAACAATAAGTAGGAATAATTACGAATAATTAGTATTAATTAGGAATAATTAGTAATAATTACCAATAATTAGTATTAATTAGGAATAATTAGTATTAATTACCAATAATTAGTATTAATTACCAATAATTAGTATTAATTACCAATAATTAGTATTAATTACCAATAATTAGTATTAATTACCAATAATTAGTATTAATTAGGAATAATTAACGATAATTAGTAATAATTAGGAATAATTAACAATAATTAGTAATAATTAGGAATAATTAGTATTAATTAGGAAGAATTAGTATTAATTAGGAATAATTAGTATTAATTAGGAATAATTAGTATTAATTAGGAATAATTAGTATTAATTACCAATAATTAGTATTAATTACCAATAATTAGTATTAATTAGGAATAATTAACAATAATTCGTAATAATTAGGAATAATTAACAATAATTAGTAATAATTAGGAATAATTAACAATAATTAGTAATAATTAGTATTAATTAGGAATAATTAGTAATAATTACCAATAATTAGTATTAATTAGGAATAATTAGTAATAATTACCAATAATTAGTATTAATTACCAATAATTAGTATTAATTACCAATAATTAGTATTAATTACCAATAATTAGTATTAATTACCAATAATTAACAATAATTAGTAATAATTAGGAATAATTAACAATAATTAGTAATAATTAGGAATAATTAACAATAATTAGGAATAATTAGTACTAATTAGGAATAATTAGTATTAATTACGAATAATTAGTAATAATTACCAATAATTAGTAATAATTACCAATAATTAGTAATAATTACCAATAATTAGTAATAATTACCAATAATTAGTATTAATTACCAATAATTAGCAATAATTACCAATAATTAGCAATAATTACCAATAATTAGCAATAATTACCAATAATTAGCAATAATTACCAATAATTAGTATTAATTACCTATAATTAGTAATAATTACGAATAATTAGAAATAATTAGAAATAATTACCAATAATTAGCAATAATTAGCAATAATTAGAAATAATTAGCAATAATTAGAAATAATTAGCAATAATTAGAAATAATTAGCAATAATTAGTAATAATTAGCAATAATTAGGAATAATTAGTAATAATTAGGAATAATTAGGAATAATTAGGATTAATTAGGATTAAATAGGATTAATTAGGAATAATTAGGATTAATTAGGAATAATTAGTAATAATTGCCAATAATGACCAATAATTGCCAATAATTACCAATAATTGCAAATAATTAGGAATAATTGCAAATAATTAGGAATAATTAGGAATAATCAGGAATACTCAGGAATACTCACGAATACTCACGAATAATCACGAATACTCACGAATAATCACGAATACTCACGAATACTCACAAATAATCAGGAATACTCAGGAATACTCAGGAATACTCAAGAACACTTAGCAAAAAAAATTATATTATCAATATTTATGAAAAAAATATTAATATTATTAAAATAATAAAAATTTATAAAATATTAAAATTATCAATATTTACAACAGATTTTGCTCTATTCTTAACATGTTCAAATCTTAAAGGGTCGCTAATTGTCAGGTCATGCGCAATAAAAAGTTTCTGTCAGCCATGTCCAATGTAAACTCTATAATTGTCCTTGCATGGTCGATCACTTCAAAAGTAATGTTGCAATCAGACAAACCAAGTCATTCCCTTCTTATCTATAAGAATCATCTCACATGAACCTTTACATAGACCATTCTTCCTTGAAAATTTAAGGGAAAAATAATGATATCCCCTCAAATTTTTAAGGAAGAATGATCTATGTAGAGGTTCATGTGAGATAATTCTTATAGTTAAGAAGGGAATGACTTGGTTTGTCTGATTGCAACATTACTTGCGAAGTGATCAACCATGCAAGGACAATTATAGAGTTTACATTAGACATGGCTGACACAAACTTTTTATTGCGCATGACCTGACAATTGACGACCCTTTAAGATTTGAACATGTTAATAATAGAACAAAGTTTGTTCTGAATATTGATAATTTTAATATTTTTTAATTTTTTTTATTATTTTAATAATATTAATATTGTTTTTTCGTAAATATTGATAATATTTTTTTTATTACTAATAATTAGTAAACGAAATATGCTTGGATAATGAAGGGAAAATTTATAACCATCTCCACAACGATGATTATCAAATTTCCTTTCATTATTCAAGCAGTTTTCCTTTTGCTAAGTATTGCTAAGTATTGCTAAATTAGTAATAAATAGTAATAATTAGCAATAAATTGTAATAATTAGTAATAAATTGTAATAATTAGTAATCCTTGCTTGAGTGTTTTTTCTAACAAATTATTCAAAACCAGTAATGCTTTTATATTTTATAGAAAAATATGGAACAGCGAGGTCGTCAACAGTCATTATTAGATGACCGCATATGGATAAATCAACGTAGAAATCCAAATGGTTCTGGTTTAAATCCAGTATATATAGAGGGTGTGGAGATTTTTTTATCATTTGCGGCATCAAATTCAGAATTTGTTTCAGAAGGAAAGATAAAATGCCCTTGCAGAAAATGTGCATTGAGAACGTTTGACACGTTTGACAAAGTGGGGGAACATCTCTTGCGTTTTGGTTTTCAAGCAGATTATGTTTTTTGGTATCAACACGGTGAACGCAGTTCCAGAGCAGGTGATACCAACTTGATTCCGGATCCATCCCAGTTTCAAGATTTAGTACATGATGTTGCAGGTTCATCTGTTCAACATACAGAAACTCCGGCTGATATAGCTTCAAATCCTGAGTTGGGACCGTCTGAATTTTATGAGTTGTTGAAGTCTGCTGAGGATGCATTATATCCTGGCTGCAAGATGAGCAAATTAGAAGCAGTTGCAAAATTTATGGCTATCAAATCAGATAACGGAATGTCAAACACATGTTTTGACCAGATATTTTCTTTGCTGAAAACACTGTTACCCGAAGGAAATGTTTTACCTGCAAATTACTATGAAAGTAAGAGGTTGGTTCGAAATTTGGGACTTACTTGTCAGAAGATTCATGCATGTTCAAATGACTGCATTTTATATTCAGGGGAAAATGAGTCGTTGGATAGTTGTCCCACATGTGGGCAACAGAGATATAAAGAAGGACAACACGGGAAGTCTGGTTTGATTCCTGTAAAACAGCTGAGATATTTTCCGCTTACATCCAGACTTCAGCGTTTATTCATGTCTAAGAATACAGCGACAATGATGTCATGGCATAAAGAGAATATTTCAACCGATAAAAGCTTGAATCATCCAGCCGATGGTGATTCATGGAAACATTTTGATAGAGTGCATCCATCATTTGCTTTAGAAGCTAGAAATGTTCGACTGGGCCTTTCCACTGATGGTTTCTGTCCGTTTGGATCTTATGGTAGTCAATATTCATGTTGGACTGTTTTTTTAACTCCGTATAATTTACCTCCATGGATGTTGATGAAGGAGCCATATATCTTTTTGACTTTACTAATTCCAGGACATCCGAAGAAAAATATTGATGTTTATTTGAAGCCATTGATTGATGAATTAAATTTATTGTGGAGTACTGGTGTCAGTACATATGATGTTGCAACGAAACAGAATTTCATACTGAGAGCAGCATTGATGTGGACAATAAGTGACTTCCCGGCTTATGGGATGTTATCTGGCTGGAGTACACATGGTCAGAAATCATGTCCTTACTGTATGGGAGAGAACAAAGCATTTATGCTCATTCATGGAAAGAAACCTTGTTATTTTGACTGTCATCGCAGATTTCTTCCAGCTGATCATCCTTTTCGCAGAAACAGATCTCATTTCAGAAAAGGAACAGTTGAAAGGGATGGACCTCCAAAAATGCTATCAGGTTCGGAGTTAAAATCGGTTGTATTTTCATTACCTCCCATCACTTTTGGTCCCACAATAAACCAACAGAAAATTTCTGGTTTTGGGAAAGAACACAATTGGATTAAACGTAGCATATTTTGGGATTTTCCATATTGGTCTGATTTGTTGGTCCGACACATGTTAGATGTCATGCATATTGAGAAGAACTGTTTTGATAATTTGTTTCATACAGTTTTGGATACGCCAGGAAAGAGAAAAGACAATGTAAATGCACGTTTAGATCTTGCCCAAATTTGCAGACGTCCAGAATTGGAACTATTTGAGAATGTCAGAACAGAAAGGTTACTGAAACCAAAAGCAGCTTATACACTGTCTAAAGAAAACCGTTTATTATTTTGTCAGTGGATTGCAGATTTGAGACTTCCAGATGGCTGTGCTTCCAATTTGGGTAGATGTGTAAAGAATGGTCATATTACTGGATTGAAAAGTCATGATTGTCATGTTATAATGGAGAGACTTCTACCAATTGGATTAAGAGGTCTGTTGAATTCTGTGATTTGGGATTCCATAACAGACATGTCTCATTTTTTTCGGGAAATTTGTGCGGCTACGGCAGATTATGATGCTCTAGGCAAACTTGAAAAAGATGTTGTTGTAATTATATGTAAATTGGAAAAAATATTCCCGCCGTCTTTCTTCGACTCAATGGAACATTTGATGTTACATTTGCCATATGAAGCCAAATGTGGAGGTCCGGTACAGTTTCGATGGATGTACCCATTTGAAAGATGCATGCAAAAATTGAAAAGAAAAGTACGCAACAAAGCATCTGTTGAAGGATCTATTGCAGAAGCTTATTTGCAAGAGGAAATATCTTTTTTCTGCTCCCATTATTTTGAATCTGAGTATCCTTCAAAACACAACCGAATGGGACGGAATGAGAGGAATATTGATGAAATCGACAATCAATTATCTGTTTTCAACCAGTCAGAGCTTGGTTTTGGTGGAGTTTCTGAACGCTGGCTTTCAGATGATGAACATCATAGAGCTCATACGTATGTTCTGCTCAACTGTGAAGAGATGACATCAGTTGTACTGTAAGTGTTTATATCACTTATTCTATCATTTATGTTACAGTAAATAACTTTGGTTTTTTATAGGTTGTATGATAATCATATCAAGAAACAAATTCCACAAATTACAGCAGCTGCTCTCGAAGAACGTCGACTGAAAAATTTCTCTCAGTGGTTTCAAAAACTGGTAACATAAATTCTTTATCTTTTAGCAACTCATTCAATGTATAGTTTACTATATTGATAATTATTTCACAAATTTTCAGGTGTCTCGACATGCTGATAAAATTGACAAACGGCTGTGTGTATTGAGTAACCCACCTTCCAAACTTGTTAAAACTTATAATGCATATGTGGTGAATGGATTTCGATTCCACACACATGCATATGGGGAATCAAAAAAAACAATGAACAGTGGAGTTAGCTTGAGAGGATCTCATCATCGAGAAAATGAAGTTGACTTTTATGGCATACTTGATGAAATCATTGAACTCTGTTATCTTGGACAACATTACATAACCATGTTCAAATGTCGTTGGTTGGATACAGAGAGAGCCGTGCGTGTTCATCCGACTCATGGAATCATCGATATTAAATGTAAAAGTGTTCTCGCAGTAAATGAACCATTCTTATTGGCTCAACAGGCATATCAAGTTTATTATGCAAAGTACTGTGCAACATCAAGAGACTTGACTGATTGGTGGAGTGTAATAAAAATCAAAATTCGAGACAATCAGTTTAGTCAAAGTGAATGTGCTTTCACTGATGTGCAAAGAATTGAAGTTTTTCAAGAGAGTACTCAAAATCAATCTTTTTTACAAAGAGACATGAGTATCGATGACGACACCCCACATTTAAGAGTCGGTGATGATGATGATGTTAATGATGTCACACATGAATTTGAAATGGTAAGAGATGAAGCAACTGCAACTCGAATGGATATCGATGATGTTGAGGAGGAATATGAAGATGACATTGACATATATGAAGATGATGATGAAGATGAACACTTATAGAATTCCATGGTATTTATATACAATCATAATATGTATATATGTATATATAATAGTAATTATCAATTATTTGCTAACATTAACATTTTCTGTTTCAGATGGACGAGGCCACATTTCGTGAGTTGACGGATGCTGACCTGCCTTTCGATGCGGATGAGTTGCTGGCAGATGACCCTCAGCCTGCAGGCGCTTCAGGGAGTACGCGGAGGGGGCGCGGTCTTGCACGATTGATGATTCCTGACCCCGTCCCCGAGCGACGTCCACGCCTTGGGTTTGATCCGCGCACCCGGAGGTGTGATAACCTGTGTGATAACCCGTGGATTTGACTAAGATTTCAATAATCTATTCACATAATAAATGTTTATTATTTTTTTCAGTTTTCCGCATATAGCAGTCGGACAGGGCAGCGCTATTTTGCGCAACTATTTCTCTCAGCCGTGGACCACATGGGAGCAGATTCCCATTGATGTGCAGCAGGCCATGTTCGACCATTGGCTGGTACGTACGTAAATAAATAATTTTTATTTTGAAAATTATTTCATTTCTAACTTGATATTTTGATTTTTTTTGTAGGGTTTATGGTATCCGATCGAGGATACCATGCGTGACGCCATCCACGAGGCATGGGAGGTGGCCATGCGTGATCGCCTTCGTCAGTTTTTGCACAATTTAAGAAAAGCTGCGATGAAGAAAGCAGGAGTGTCAGATTTTGAGGAGTCATGTAGAGCACACCGACCAGAGTATATTTCATCCCATGTATGGGATGGATTATGTGCGCACTGGTTGAGTGGTGCCTTTCAGAGGAGATCATCGCTGGGGAGGCAGAATCGGGGGAGACAGGAGGTGACTCATCGAGCTGGGAGTCGTTCTTTCAGTACTCATAGACAGCATCTGGTACGTACATTATTTATAAATATTTTATATAACTATAAATATTAACAGTTTATTTTTTATTCTTATAGGCTGTCGAGCACCCCGATATTACAGAGTACGACGTATATCGGAGGATGTATAGTGATCCTGCTACTGGGGAGCTCAGAGGTGATCGTCAGCATCACATCGTGGTCAGTATAATTTGTTTTCAAGTTTAAAAATTAACTGCATATAATATATTCACAATTTTAATTTTAAATTGCAACTATAGGAGTCATATGAGGCCGCAGCGTCACAGACCCGGCCTGAGAGTCAGGCCGAGTCATCAGATCAGACCACTGCCCGTCAGTTTGATGAGGCGGCATGGATGCAGGCCACCCAGTATGCTTTCGAGAAGGGCCGGGTAGTTGGTATCGGCTCTCGACTGACTCCCGGAGATTATTATGGCAGTGCTGCGATGTCGGCGTCCAGCTCGAGAGGAGCTCGTGCATCTTTTTCTACACAGTATGAGGATCAGTTGCGATCTCAGACTGCACAGATAGAGAGTCTCCGACAGGAGCAGGAGCAGATTCGTCAGCAGCATGAGGAGGAGCGTCGACGCCAGCAGCAGCTGTACGAGGAGCAGACGAGGCGGTGGCAGCAGCAGCATCAGGAGCAGATGGAGTACCTGCGCCGACTCACTCATGCTTTAGGGGTGGAGTTTCCTCCACCACCATCTGCAGATCCCCCACCTCCCCCCCTCCTTCAGATTAGATTTTGTATTTCAGTTATAAAATTTGAGAAATCAAATTTTTTTTTTCTATTCGTAGTTTCTGTCTCATTATAAAATATTAATAATATTATATTTTTAAATAACAATATTAATATGAATAATAATATTATTTATATTTTATAATATTAAATTTTATATATATATTAAAATTTTATAATATTATAATTTAATTATTTTTTTTGTAATACTTGAATTATTTTAATATTTGAATGTAAAATAATTCTATTATTTTTATATTAATTAAAATAACTTATTAATATTTTTGTATTTATGAATTATAATTGTATTATTATTATATTAATTAAATCATTTATTAATATTCTATTATTTTTTATTTTTGAATTATAATTTTACTATTATTATAGTAATTAAAATAATTTATTATTTTCATTTGTAAATTATAATTCTATTATTATATTCATTAAAATAATTTATTAAAAATTTATTTTTTTTATTTTTTTTATAGTATTTGCGACGGGATACTATACCCGTCGCAAATACTAATATTATTAATAGTTTTTTATTTTTTTTAAAAAATATTATTTGCGACGGGACCCGTCGCAAATACTATCAATATTATTTGCGACGGGATGCGATGCCCGTCGCAAATACTAGTATTATTAATATTTTTTTATTTTTTTAAAAACGTTTTTGCGACGGTACCGTCGCAAATAGTATTTGTGACGGTACCGTCGCAAAAGGTATTTGCGACGGGTCCCGTCGCAAAAACGTTTTTAAAAGTTTTTACAAAAATACGGAATACTATTTGCGACGGGGAGAATGCCCGTCGCAATAAACCGCTATAGCGACGGGCCCGTCGCAAATAAGTGTAGTTGCGACGGCGTTTTCAGCAACGGGCTATTTGCGACGGGGTCCCGTCGCAAAAAGCCATTTGCGACGGGATCCCGTCGCAACTAGCCCGTCGCAAATAGCTTTTTTTCTAGTAGTGGCGGGTGTAGGCGGACAAGCGCCAAAAAAAGTGAGAAAGGGACAAGATAAGAGATCTTGGGTGAGAGTAGAAGAATGGAGGTGAGAAAAGAAGGGGTTTTTTTTATCTAAGGTACTTACTTGGTCCCTGGAAACGGCGCCAAAATTTGGTTCATGCCCAAATTTACCCAAGTGAAGAAGGGTAGAACGGTCCTTGTAGTGTAGCTTGGGTTGTCGATTCCACAGAGACCTAAGAAGATACCTAAGATACACAACCTAAGGGATGGATTTCTGGCTATGAAGTGGCCAACTTGGATTGATTTTGGATGGGTTTTAAAGATATCTAATAGATTTAAGTGGATTCAATTTAAAAGAATGAGTTGATCCTAGGTTATCGCTCGGGGTGGATTGGACGTATTTTCTTTTTAATGATTTCAATTTCTTAAATTTGAGATGGGTTTATTTAAGGAGATAAAACAACATCATCACTTGCTTGTTTAATGCCTACACCCTCTAATACTAATCACCTATACACTTGAAGGATCAAAGTTTTGAGCACTTCAAGGTAAAGGATCGTATTAGTACTTGATGTGTGTGGCCTTAAATTCAACAAGGACGATGAAGTTTAAAAATCATCAAATAAAAATCTCAATTAAAGAAGTGATTATAAATTAATTAGGTGATAAATAATATCCAATCCAGCCCCTTGCTACTCCCTTGGATCAACCCATAACTGGGTTAGCCCTCCATTGATCCCATGGTTTCAATGGAAGCGGAAAGTAGACTCATGAGGGAGGAAATGGAGAAGTAAAGAAAACAACAAAAATAAAATGATCACTCCACCGTTGTGTGAATAATTTCACAAGGGTTGGTG
This sequence comes from Viscum album, assembly GCA_963277665.1. NCBI lineage: Eukaryota > Viridiplantae > Streptophyta > Magnoliopsida > Santalales > Viscaceae > Viscum > Viscum album. The sequence continues at coordinate 1,324,254,950 of OY728138.1, forward strand.
TGAATAAATTCACACGTTGATCCAACGGTATCAAAGTGATATTAAGAATAACAGAAAAAGAGTAGAAGAAGAACTTTTATTAAGAAAATAAAGTGAATTGAACAACTTACATGTGAAAGACAAAATTGAGGCAACAAAAATGCAGCATAACATTACAATTGAAAAAAGCATCCAAGATCCTCAACTCCTTCACCACCACTGACTTAAATAGGCATTTTGGGAGCCTTGGGTAGAGCCTCAAACAGTAAAAAGCAACTCAATTAATTTTGGTAGGCCGTAGGTGGTGGAAAGCTTGTGGAATTTGAACTTTTCCACATTTGACCCGAGGTGGTAGCCAACTTTCCTTCACCAAACAGACGCGTCTGGAACACCTTCTAGACGGCCGAATCAGAGTGGGCCATAGACGAAGAAAATGGAGATCCGGATGTCTTCTAACAGGCTGTAAAATTTGGACCCATGTGGAGTTACGGATTCTGAGATATGATGAAATTAGTGGACTGTTTTTCTGGGCCACAGAATCTGGCCCAGAATTGTATCTCTAACTTGGGAAGCTTTAATGACCACCATAGAGGACGAATTAGCATTCTCTCATGAAGAGTTATTTGTTCCTATGGATGTCTTCTAGCATTACGCAAAATTTGGGATTCATTGGGCTTGTATGTTGGGCCCCACAGTCTCATCAGTGGGATAGTGTCTAATATGCCTTCTCTAGAATTGCTTCCTTTCATCACAAAATATACTCATCTTATTCCATGAATTCTCCATTGATCCCTGAATGAAAAATGTTCACATTAAAGTTTAGATAAAGTTACCAAAATATCAAATTAAAAAAAATTGATAATTACATTCCTTAGAATCAGATGACTCATTGGGCCTAAATTGGTGTATATTAGGCATGAAGTGCACAAATGATGAGAATGGATGTTCATAATGAAAATGCACTAACTCAGGCCCATAAGATCAAAAATGAACATTTAATACCATTAAAATGTAATTAAAATATATTTTTTTATTGGATAATCACTCATTAACAGTTATTTTTCATTGAGTCTGAAGGCCCTCCTGATTTATTTTTCTTGGGTGTCTTCAGTATCAAATCTTATTATTCTTGCAGCAGTGCTTACTCTAGATTCAGCCTATCCCTCTTTGGACCTAGCAGACTGAGCTTGAGAACTATATTCTTCTTCCTCAGCTCCTACTGGAAAAAGTTTCCCTTTTATTCTTCTCTATAAATTTCCTATTTTTCTTAAAGTTCCACCATGGAAAACATTACTGTGATGACATCTTACTCTGGCATCTACCAGTCTCACCATATCCTTTTTGAACAAAACGTTGGAAATGAATCAACCAAAATGGTAGAAATTCATTCTAGTTTCCCTATGACAATAATAACTTAGTTACCTCACCATGTACCTGGGGAAATTTAATTTTATATCACTGAGCAGAAGATACATTATGTACATGTCGGGATACAATATCTTCTCCATCTCTGACATTCTTGGTGCTATCACTCTCTTTACAAATTTCACATGAATCTTCTGATCTGGTTCCAAATCCTTAATGAACATTTTCCTTATGTTAGTAGAGCCAAACATAAAAGACATAATTTCTTCAGATTTATGCACATAATCTCCTATATTTTTCAAATCAAAATGAAACACTCCCTCATGAGGGTAGTTCAGTATCTAACTAATTTCAATTGAAGAGATCAAAAAATCTCTATCCTCTATCTTATCCAGCATGGTGTCAGAATGATCTCCCAAACTGAATTGAATAGTTTTAAAGAAATATCGAATTTATACCTCATACAAAAATTCTGTATTCCCACTATTGGCGGTCTGTTCAAGATTCTGAAATGAGAGTGCTTGTTTTAACAACAAGTTCGTTTGAAATAGCCCTTCTAGATCAATCACATTTCCCTATAAGATTTTCCTTCCATCTAAGCATTGTTTCTTGGCATTGATGGTCTCGGCCTCATCAGCTCTCTTTGTCATTTCCATTTCTACGAGAATCTCTAAAGGTTTGATGGTTAGGGTTTTAGAGGTTCAAATATTAGGGTTGACAAGCAGTTTTGCGGTTTCACGGGTTCGAAAGAGGTTTGGTGGAAATGAAATGGTTCAGAATTCAAAAGGTTTCTGACAGCCTTGATTCCAGTGTTTTCATTAATCATTGATTTGATTTTAAATATAAATAAAATTGATTATGCGGGGAAAAGAATAAAGGAAAAAAAATTATTCTATTTGAAAAAAAATAACTAAATTATTTTAAACATTATTAAAATAAAGAAATAGCATAGTAAAATAAAACATTATTTAAATTAATTAAACCTAGCTACCTCTTAAGAAAATCAAACCTTGCAGTGGGAATTGGTTTAGTAAAAATATCTGCTAATTAAAATTCAGTACTTACAAATTCCAAAGATATATCCTTTTTAATAACATGACCTCTTAGAAAATGATGTCTTATATCAATATATTTAGTTCTAGAATGATTAATAATGTTTTTTGAAATATATATAGCACTAGTATTATCACCTAAAATAGGCATATTATTAAAATTTAGTCCAATGTCCATAAGAGTGTTTTTCATCCACAACACTTGTCCACAACAACTGCCAGTAGAAACATATTCAACCTCAGCTGTTGACAAGGCAGCTGAATATTGTTTCCTACTTGACCATGACACTAAGGATTTCCCTAAAAAGTGACAAGTACCCAAAGTTATTTTCCTATCTAATATACAACTCCAAAAGTCTGCATCTGAATATGAAATCAAATTAAAATCAGAAGTTTTGGGATAAAGAAGAGATTGAAAAACATTTCCTTTTAAATATCTAGAAATTCTTTTAATAGCAGTTAAATGAGATTCTTTTGTATTTGATTGAAATCTTTCACAAAGACATACTGAATACATTATATCTGTCCTGCTAGCAGTAAGATATAATAAACTACCAATCATACCACTGTATAACTTTTTTTAAATTGATTTCCCAATTTCATCCAAATCAAGTTTTATATTAGTACACATAGGAGTTTTATATGTCTTGTTGTTTTCAAGTCCAAATTTCTTTAATAAATCAGTAATGTATTTTCTTTGATTCAAAACATTTCCAAAATCATTTTGAAAAATTTGACGTCCTAAAAAGAAATTTAATTCTCCCATCATGGTCATTTCAAATTCTTTTGGTATTAACTTTGAAAATTCATGACAAATAGATTTATTATTTGATCAAAAAATTAAATCATCGACATAAATTTGAACCAATAAAATATTTGTATTTACAGTTTTCATAAAAAGTGTTGGATCTTACATTCTAACAGTAAAATTATTTTTCAATATAAAAGAGCTTAATATTTCATACCAACCACTAAGTACTTGTTTAAGTCCATAAAGAGCTTTAATATGTTTAAAAACAGAATCTGGATATTGAGAATTTTCAAAACCAGGAGGTTGCTCAACATAAACTTCCTCTATTAAATAACCAGTTAGAAAGGTAGAATTAACATTCATCTAAAATAATTTAAAGTTCACATGAGATGCATAGGTTAAAAGGGTTCTAATGGATTCTAATCTAGCTACAGGTGAAAAGTTCTCATCATAATCTATACTTTCATCCCGATTATGTCCATTTTCTACAAGTATTGCTTTATTTCTTGTTATTATTCCTTGATCATCTTTCTAATTTTTAAAGACCCATTTGGTTAATATAACTAGATAATTCTGTGGTCTTTAAACTAATTCCTAGACATCATTTCTTTTGAACAGGTTTAATTATTCTTGCATTTCTATCATCCAGCTTTCATCATCTAAAGCTTCTTTAATAGTCTTGGGTTATAATTGTGATAGAATGGTAGAGAATTCTACAAGATTCCCTATATTTCTTCTTGTTTTTATTCCTGTGTCTAATTCACCTATTATATTTTCTAAATGGTGATTCTTTAGGGTTCTAGTCTATCTAGGTAGTACACACATAGGTTCTTCAGTATCATGTTCCTCTGAACCTGACTGACTTTAATTTATAACTTTTTCAAAATAATTTTTCAAGTTCTCAAGTCTCATTTTATTATTAGAGTCAGATTCATCCATTTGATCTGTCCTTTTCCCAAAGGGATCAGATTCATCAAATTTCACATGAACTAATTCTTCAACAATCCTTGACTTCTTATTATATACTTTATAAGCTTTTGAGGTAGCTAAATATCCTAAGAAAATTCCTTCATCAGATTTTGGATCAAACTTACCAAGATTTTCCTTAGTATTCATGATGTAAACCTTGCATCCAAAAACATTAACGTAATTTACTTTAAGTTATCTATTATTCCAAAGTTCATAGGGTGTATTTTTCAAAAGAGATCAAATTAAAAATCTTTTCATTATTAGTAGGCTACGCTAACATGTTCTACCCAAAAATAGGTAGGAACAATGTATTCATTTATCATAGTCCTAACCATTTCCTGAATAGTCCTATTTCTTCCATCAACAATTCTATTTTGTTGAGGTGTTCTTGGTGCAGAGAAGGTGTGTTCAATACCCATATTTGAGCAGAAGGAATTAAATTCATGATTCTCAAATTCTCCACCATGATCACTTCTTAATGAAATTATTTTAAAACATTTTTCATTTTGAATAGTTTTACAAAAACATTCAAATAAATTAAAAGCTTCAATTTTAAATTTTAAAAAGAAAATCCACTTAAATCTATAATATTCATCTACTAAAACATATACATATAATTTACCAGCCAATCATGCTACTCTGGAAGGTCCAAAAAAATCTATATGGTTAAGTTCTAGAGGTGTAGATGTAGAAATTCAGTTACCAGATTTGAAGGATGATTTGTGTTGCTTGCCAAGATAACATGCATCACAGAATCTGTTACTTTCAAATCTAAGACTAAAAAAATCAGAAACTAATTGTTTCTTTAATAATTTATGTAAAACATATAAATTACAATGTCCAATTCTCTTATGCCAGATCAAAGATTCATTCACTTTAGCAGTTAAGCAGTTTACTTGTTGTTTACACAAGGAATTTAAATTCAGGGTATATACATTGTTAGTACAAGGTGCTCTAAATTTTGGCATTTTATTTTTGAAAACATAACAACAATTGTTAGAAAAATCAACAGCATAACCATCATCACATAGTTGAGAGATACTTATCAGATTGTGTTTAAATCATTATACATAAAGTAATTTGTTATTTGAGATAGCTTCTGGATCTCCAACTATTCCAATACCAAAGATCTTCCCTTTGGAATTTTCACCAAATGTAACCAGTCCACCATCTTATTGTGTCAATGTAGTGATGTTCGATGAGTTTCCACTCATATGTCTTCAGCAGCCACTATCCATATACCATATGTCCTTTTTATTTTTGTGACTTGCTTCCTGCAAATTCATTTACACAATTTTCTTTGGTACCCATATTATGTTGGGTCCAGGGGTGTTAGTTAGTAGAGATCTAGGAATCCAGACTTTCTTTGTTTTTCTAATTTCACAAGATTCAAATAAATCATTTGATATAAAATCCTTATTAATACAACTTATTTGGGGTTGTCTTAAGAAACTGTTTTTAGAAATATGTCCCATTGTTCCACAGTAATTACAATTTAGCCTTTTTGCACTTGGAATAAAATAATTCTTGTACAGCTTGGGTTTTTCACCTTTACTAACAACTCATAATCTTTACTTTTTTATGAGATTTTTTCCTATGAATTATATTTAAATTATTTTCTCCTTTAGTAAAAAAAGGGCTTCATTTTTATAAGTTTCCACTTCAGTTTGCAGTGATTTTATCTTTGATTCATAATACGTATTGTTAGTGTTAATTGAGTCAAACTTTTTAGTTAACTCCTTTTTTGTTTCAGCATTGTATCTATTTCATTAGAAACATCTTTATGAATGTTCTTTAAAGAATTATGCTTCTTAAATGGAGATTCGTATTTTTCTTCAAGCATATTGCAGTAGGCTGCAAGTTTTTCATTGAGTAACTAGACTCAGAACTAGAGTCAGAGGAGTAGTAAGATTGTACCTCATCTGTTTCTGCCACGAAACACATGTTGGCTTTCAGATTTACTTATTACTTCTTCGAGATAGATTCAGAAGTGATATGGGAGTCTTCAGATACACTCCAAGTATCTTTCATTGCTTTCTTGTCCTTATGATCATAATCATTTCTTTTTAAGCATTTTTTTCTTGGCTTCTTTTAGCGGAGGACGGTCATGTCTGATGTGCCCCATTTTCATGCATTCATAACATCTGACTTCCTTTCATCCTTTTTGAAGGTTTTTCTAAATCTCTTCTTCCTTCTATAGAATTTAGTGAATTTTCAAGCTAACTGAGCCAATTCCACATCAGAATTTGATAAATCATAACTTTCTTATTTTACTTTTACAGTATTATTCATCTTTGTGTTTTTTCTCTGTGATGATACATTCAAGGAAGTTTCATCTCTCTTGATAAAAACTTTATGCCCATTAAATTCATCTGGAATCCCGGCTTTATACATATTTAGTGATCTAATCAGTTATCTCATGGTTATGTCTTCGAAAGGTGTTGACTATCTGATTGTAGTAGAGATTCCATTCCATCTTGTAGGTAGTACCCTCAGTACGTTTAAAGCTTGATTAGCATGTTTAATGGTATCTCCCAAAGAAATTATGTTATTGTCCATCTATGTCAATATTCCATTAATTTGAGTGATACTTTCTCCTTCAACCATTCTGAATGTATCAAATTTAAGCTTAGCAGTATCATAACACATTTCCCTGATAGTGTTAGTTCCTTTATAAGCAATAGAAATTGTTTTCCACATCTCATATGTTATCGGGCATTGAGATACACTGTTAAATTCATCAGGTCCTAGACCACATATAATAGCATTCATTGCCTTTGAGTTCATATCAAATTCTTTTTCAGTAGCTACCCTCCATGTTTCAAGTTTTTCTGGTATTTCATATGGATTCAGAATCTTTGAATATACTTTGTATCCAATGTTTTTCAAATATATAATCATTCGTGACTTCCAGCATCCATATTTTTCTCCATTGAAGTATGGTGCTCTGATCATAGACATTCCCTCTCTTGTATCATTCATCTTGCTCTGTGTATAATCACTTTCATCTTGTTAAGGATTTATCAGAATGCTCAACCTTTGATACCAGTTGTTGTATCATATTATACTAAATATACACAAGATGGGGGGGTGAATTTTGTCTTTTCAAAAATCTTCATGAGATCATGTTCTATCCTTTATCATTAATCATATAGGTTAATACAGCGGAAATATGAGGTGCAGAGACACACGATGTATAGTGGTTCGGGGAACAGAACCCCCTTGTCCACTCCACCAATGCTCTACTCTACGAGCTTGGTGACTTTCACTAGCCTGTCCTCATTTCAACAGACATTTCAACAACTGAGTATAGGCAGTTGACACCTTTACAATATAAGGAAAAACAAAGCCTTATGGTTCATCATAGAACCTACACATCTTAGTATGAGAATCCGGTCACTCAATAATAGAAAAAAAAAATTACTTTGAAAATTCTTTCCAGATATTCTTCACAATTGCAACAGCATGTAATTGACAGTAGATGGATCGTCACCTTTAGAAATAATGATCTTCACAAAAGAGTCATTCTGATTCTATCCTATTGTAGTAAATATAGAAATATAAATCAAAATTTCAGTAGTAGCAGATTCACAGTAGATATTCGATGTAGAACGAGTGAATATTCTATCCTGATTATTTTTCTTCAATAAACAAAGCTTTGTTGCTCCTTTGAATCAGCAGGTCTATGTTTTTGATAGTATCTATTTTTATTCCTTTTTTATGAATGATCAATTTTTTACAAACCTTCTCCCTTTTTTTGTTCAGAAAATCTCATATATAATAATGACAAGCATTTATCCTACAAATTTAGATCCAAAAAAATCACCTTCTGACTTGCAATATTCAAACATTTGAATTTATAGAGTAATTGTAACTTCCCTGAAGACTCGGCATAAAAAGATCATTTTAATTCGATCCATAAATCATTGATAAAATGGATTTGAATCAGTCAAAGTCACGGTTAAAAACAACATTAAATTTGGCTTGAAATTAGCCTAATAATCAGCTTGCTGATCATTGCAAAATAATATCGACTTTAAACACTCTGATGCTAAATGTAAGGTTGATTTGTACAGTATGTATCCTCTGAATGTAACGTAGATCATAAATGTATGTTTGATGACGTATCCTTCACACTTAAGGTTTTCAACATTTGGTTGATCACAAATATAAGGTTCATGTCACTTTCTTCAAATGTAAGGTTGATAAAAGATCTATACTTTTATAAGCTTCCAAACGAAAGATACTTGATCCATACTTTTCTAAGAACGTATGGTTGTTTACAAAAGTAAGGTTGGTGAACTATAATTTTGAGAAATAGACGTAACGTTTAACACTTAAGTAAGGTTCTCCTTCCATACATTTCTATTATCCCAAACGTAGGGTTCCTTCATAAAGTAGGGATCTTTTTCATACTTTCTCGATAACGTATTGTTGATTAGCCATACTTTTCTCTTATCTCAAAAATTATACACCGCATTTCATCCTTACACTATGTTTCTCCATGTAGGGTATGAACAATGTTTCTTGAACGTGCTAAAGAAGATCTCGAATATGTAGAGCATGAATAGTGTTTTCCGAACATGCTAAATGTGAATACCATAGAAATTAATTCTCTTTGTTCATGAATCTAAATATTTCATCCATAAATAAAAATATAATGAATAATAAATTCTTGCAATATTCTTAAAAAATAAAATCATTATAAAATAATTAAGGGTATTTGTGAGCATCAAAATTATCACAAATAGATAGAGTCTTGTTCTAAAAAATCTCCCCATTTAAATAACAACATTGTGTATTTTTAAAAAAAAAACTTTTTTAACATCTTTTTTTATTTATTCTTCCACCTCCTTAAAATATTCCTTTACAATTCATATATAAAAACATAAGTATCTCCCATATAAAAATATGTTATTATGGTAATTTCATAAACTATATATATCTCCAAACTCCATCAACTGGAAAAGAAATCCGTCATTCGTGTGTACATTAGACTACCGCTTCACAGGATAATGTAATTCATTTTCCATCACCACATCTCATAGTTAGATATAATAATGGATTTTATGTATATATATATTATATTAATGAAATACTTTTTATTATTTAACTGAAATATATCACCTATTTTATTACATTTTCATTCACTAAAAAATGATAAGGTTGTTCATGTGTACGTGTGGACTTCCACTTATATGAAGCGATGTGATTCATTTATCATCACCATATCACATAGATTATATATATAAGAATATTTAAAAAATAAATTTTGTATTTATAGTATTAAAACCTTTTTTAAAGATAATATTGTAATTCCTTCTTTCTATAATGATCATTGAAAAATGGAATCATTTCTCTTGTGTACATACAACATATCATCTCCATTATAGAAAAATAGTTCGTTTTTGATAACCATATGTAATGGTTGGTTTTAAATTTATAATTTGTATATAAAAATTATAATTATTCTTTATATAATAGAATAATGACCACTTTTACCATATTCAATCTACCAAAGTCATTTTGGACATATGGGTTGAATATCGTCAAAACAACCAATATAAACTTATCTAATTAAGAAATTATACAAAAGATCATAATAAGTAAAATAAAAGGAATAATAAAACTGAAAAATGTTTTAATGAATGTAAATATTTAAATAAGTTAAATATTTAACCTTGGTTTATTATTCAAGAAGACAAGAAATTCATGTGACGATTTAGACACGATGTAAGGGACTTTCTTATAAAAACCCCTTCTAAAATTTACCTTTCTACTATTTTTATTCCATGTCCATATTTTTAAAATAACTTATTAATTAATTTTATATAAATAAAATAATTTTAAAGGATATTTCATTTCTATTTTTACTTTGTTTTAATTTTTTTTTAAATCAATCTTTTTATGGAATGTTTTAAATTTATTTATAAAAAGTAAAAAATAAATGTTCTATTTTAATGTATACGGTGACAATGAATTTTTACTTCGCTATAACTATTATTTTATGTTTTTATTTATTTACAATATTTCTTGTTTTATTCAAAGAAAAGCCTTTTCCCCTTATTTTGGGTATTTTATTTTTTAAAATGGGTTTTGAAAAGAATATTTCAATATCTAAAAATGAATTGAATATTCATTCAAAATAGTTTTTTCAAAGGTATTATGAATAAAGGGCATAGGAATAAAAAATTTTAATAATGGTATTGTACTTTACCCTTTTATATGTGAAATAAGTGGTCCAAATAAAGTTTATATTATTGGTTGGGACATATTATAGATCATGGGAAAAGTTTGAGCTTGTTACCACTTATGAAAAATGTGTGCCCCATTATTTCTCTCCAATTCATTTGGTTATATTCCTTGTATTTAGTGGCAATCAGTATGGAGTTACCAAAGGGTTTCTCCAATGGATTTAACATGGTGCTAGTTATTTCTAACATGGGTGTAAAATGGTTTGTAAATATATTTACTATATGTTTCCCAACAAGTTTTTTCTTACTATGAAATTTAAAAGATTCTTTGAGAAAACAGTGTGTATAAATTTCATTTGAAAATGATTTATGGAATTCACTCAATTAATATTTAGATAAAGGTAAAAATTTCATGATATTTCATATTTTACAAAGTACTAAACAATTTCTTCTTTTTATATCCCTTACTGAGTTTTTATGAACATCCCACATTTAAGAAAATCACAGGATTTAAGGATGTGTAAAAACAAAGAATAATTAAAGTTATAATTTGTGATGTTTTTTCCTAAAAAAATGTGATTTATTTTTATATTTTTATATATTATAAAAAATGGATACTGGTCAAAAATGATGACTTTATAATATATGATTTTGTTATGTATGAGTTATAACCAAATTCCCTAAAACTCTAAACCTAAAATGATCCTTAAATATAATAGCATGGCTTATTGACTTAAAACTATATATAATTTAATGTTTAAATTCAGGTCCTTGTAATAGGTATTAATATAAAGTTGTAGATAAATTTAAAGTTGAAGATAATTTTAATAGTATAGAATCTAAATATTTTACCTTTTGGTTATGTTGAATTGATATATAATTTGAAGATTACCATATTTATTACTCTAATATATGTGTATTCAAAATAGATTTATATGAGTAAATAATGAATTTTAAGTAGGATGGTTTCAATAGAAAAATATCCTCCCAAATAAGCATATCATAACGGTTGGAATTGGAACTGAGAAATTTTTTTTGTAATGGATCAGATAAGGCATGATATAAATGGTGGTGGAATCCGTGTTAGAGAACAACCAAATTTTCCATATAAGAACATGTTGATAGTTGACCAATTCATGATACAACATTGTTCGATGTTCTATGGGACTTTAGATCCTGTGGTGGTCGAAAGATGGATCAGTTCCCTAGAATAGATATTTAATGTCATGGAGTGTTCATAATGTCATAAGGTAACCATTTCCGTTTATCATTCTGAAGGTGAAGTCAGATGATGGTGGTATTTGGTTAATAATATCAATGAGAAATATGATCTTGATTCCCTCAAATGGGACACATTTAAAAATATTTTCCTCGAGAAAAAATTTCTCTACTTTTGTTTGAATTAGGATGTAGAAAATATTCATTGAATTGATGTAAAAGGATATAGATTCAATAGCCTCCTATGTAGTGAATTTTACATGATTGGATAGGTACATACAAATTTTTTAGATAAATGTTTTTGATATTTTTTTTAAAATTAAAACATTTTACCAAAGATTAAAACCATTTTTGTCAAAATATTTGGCTATATAAGAATTTAAAATTCACGAGAAAGTTGTTTTTTATGATTCGAATGTTGATATATATAGTTTTTTGACACATATGTTCATCGATATGAAAATAGTAAGAAAAGGTTGAGGTAGATTAAAGAGGAGAAGCAGACAACTTAGAAGTCTATAGGTAATCTTCAGAGGTGTTCTAAGTGTGGTAAACAAAATTTATAAGAATTTTTGAAAGGATAAAGAATGTGTTACTTGTGTGGTTAGTTTGTCCATAATTCTCATAATGAAATAAATATAGTTCTAATCTATCAAAGAATGGAATAACTGATAGTCATCCAATGATGATATGTTTTAGTTTTAATTTGTTAGGTTATTATGAAAATGCATTTATGAATTTAGTAACACGAGAGAGAAACAATCAGGATTATAAATAGAAATGTTTGGAAAAATAATTTGATGCTACAGCAGTTTATGTTGGGAAATTGAATGAAGAACTAATAGGGGTGTTAATTGTTTATTAGAATTATAAAAATACCCTATCTAACCCTATATATTCATATTCCTTAATTGTTTTTATAAATTTCAATGTTAAATGGGAATATCACCTCAGAAAAAAAAATAAATTTTGGTGAAGAATATGGGAAGAAATATTAAAGAAATTATTATTTATAAAAATATTCCTATTATTATTATTGGGATGGAATTTTATAAAAATCTTATTAAACTACCCATAATCTAGTTTGAAATTATTTCGGGTAGGGATTGGATTTCAGTTTATCATGCTAAGATATATTACAAACCTAAGAAAATTTTATTCAATGATTTTATACCTTTAACATCATTCCAAGAAATTGAAAAATTGATTATAGATGGAAGTGGGAGTTACCTAGTTCTTATTATTAAAAATAATGAAACTATTCAAATGAGTGATATTCCATTAGTGAATGAATACACTGATATTTTTTTTAATGAATAACCTTGTGTTATTCTTTATTAGGAGGTTGAATTTACTCTTGATTTAGTATGTTGTGTTATAACTATTTGAAAACCCCCTTATCAAATGTATGAAGTATAAATTTTGGAAAGGAAAATGAAACTGCATGTTTTGAAAGATAAATGTTTCATTATTCCTAACACTTCACCATGGGGTGTAATATTTTTTTTATTAAAAATATATATGGATCCATAGGGTTTTATGTTTAATATAGATCATTGAATTACATTACTGTTAATAAAAAATTCCATTTTACACATATTTAGGATTTTTTTGATCATATCTAAGGTGTTTAATACTTTTAATGATTGATCTAAAGTTAAGTTTTCATTGGTTATAATTGAATGAGGAATATATTCAATAGATAAAGTTTTGAACTAGATTTCGGCATTATAAGTTGGTATTCATGACCTTTAGGTTTCATAATGCACCCATTATATTTATTCACATTCTGAGAAGAGTATTCCATGAGTTATTTGATAAATTTATTATTTTTCTTATTGATGGTATATTATTATATTCTATAAGCTGGTATAATCATGAAATATACATAATGATTCTTTTTTAAACCTTAAAGGAAATGAAACTAAATGGAAAATTTCTTATGTGTTCTTATAGTTGGAAAAAATTTATTTCCTTGGGAATATTATTTTTGAATATGGAATAACTGTTGAAATTACTAAAACTAAAGTTGGTTAAGAATGGATAAGATAAAAAAAATGTCGCAATGATTCATCTATTTCTTTGTTTGGAAAATTACTACTAAGGGTTTGTTAAAAAAATTCTCATTTTTTCTTGATCATAAACTATGTTCAATCAAAATGATGTTTAATTAAACTATAAAAAACAATGTGATTATATTTCAAGAACTAAAAAATGGATCGGTGAACTCCCAATTTTTATCATGTTCCTCTATAGATGGTAAATTTTTCATCAAGAAAATTTTTTCATTAATGGGATTTGGTCACATCCTAATATAGAATAATTAAGAAATTTCTTATGCATTAGGTTAACTAAAATATTATGAGTTAAATTATCCTACATATGATCTGTAATTAGATGATGTAGTTTTTTATTTAAAAAATTTTAGGAATCAATTATTTTGAGTAAAGTGTGATATATATATTGATCATAAATGTATTAAGTATATATTAACTCATAAAAGAGTTGAACATGAGGTAGGGAAGATGGATATAACTGGTCAAGAAATATGACAATATTATTCATTACCATCCTAAAAATGCAATAAATTAGTTGATACTTTGATTTAGAAAATTAATTATACATTAATCATTTACACTTGAAACATTGACCTATAGTTAATGATTTAATGAGTTTTTTCCTAGATGTTCTTGATGTAGAAACTCACTCCCTTTTATTTCAGGTATTAGTATAATCATCTCTATCAAAAATAGTTATTCAACTCAAATGTAAGACCAAGAGTTATAGGAGAATGAAGAATTTGTTAATAATTGTATGTTTTGTGAATTTGATGTTGGAAAAGAACATGGTTTAAGATTTGGAAAGAGATTGTGTGTGTCTTGTGAATATCATCCTAAGAGAGAATTATTTAGTGAAACTCATGGTTCCCCATTTCGTGTTCATATGGTTAGTACTAATATATATAGGGACCATCAAGGGTATTACTGTTGGGATGGAAGAAAAAGAGGTATTTTTTAATTTACCATGAATTTTTTCACTTTTCAAAAGGTTAATGTAGAATGATAATTACCAAAAGGGAAGAATTATCCTTTTCCAGTGCTAGAGTGGAAACGAGAAAATATATCCATGGTATTATAGTGTAATTTTATAATGAATTCGCAATTTAATTTTGTCATTTTGGGTTATTTTTGATAAATTTTCTAAATCAATAATTTTCCTTCCCATTTGAGACATAATATATTAGTATAGAATTCTGAACCATACCTCAAATATATAGATTGGTTATAGGGAGTTTCTGTCTACATTTTATCTAACCAAGATACATTGTTCACATCTAATTTATATAAATGACATTATAATTATTTTGGTACTAAATTAAATTTCAGTAATGTTTTAATCCTCAATATAATAGATAGTCTAAGAGAATAATTCCGGATTTTTAATACATGAATAATGCTTCTTTAGTTGATTACCAGGGAATTTGGGAATGATATCTTTCATTTTTGAGTTTTCTTATAAAAACAATTTTCATTCTAGGAAATAGATGGAACCTTTTAATGCATTATATTGTAAATGGTGTCGATATCATACTTTTGTGGATGAATTATAAGAAATTAAGAAGATAATACAAGATTTGGTAGAGGTGATAGATAAGAAGGTGAAGATGAATCCATAATATAAGAGGATGGCTCACAGTTGGTAGAAAGTTTACACGGATAACTATATGAAGGATACTTATTTTCAATTAAGTGATCTTGTTTTTCTTAAAATACCTCCCTTGAAAAGTAGGTATTCATTTTGGTAAAAATGGAATGTTAATTCCATGATTTATTAGACAATATAAAATCTTGGAGTGAGTTGGATCAGATTCCAATTGATTGGCTTTATCTCTGAGTTTATACTGGGTACAAAATGTTTTCCGATTTTAATGTTAACGATATATGTTTTATATCCATCACATGTTTTGATCCCCAAAATAGATCAGTTAGAAGAGAACCATTATTATAAAAGAAAATGTTTTTATATTATTGACCATAGGGTTAAAGTGTTGTGGATTAAGGTAATTTATCAAGTAACAATTTTATAAAAAAACCATATGGTTAATGAAGAAATAATGAAATCAGAAAATTCTATGAGAGAAAAATATCCCCAGTTGTTTATGTGATGAATAAAATTACGAGGATAAATTTTCCCAAAATGGGGAAAATGTAACAACTAAATAAATGACAGAATAAAACATTTTCATATTTATTAGAATTCACTGAATAGATATTTATATTCATTATAAAATCATTAAGAAATTTATAAATCAAAAATGAAATCATCTTATAAAACTTTTTTCTTATAATATATTAATTAAAAGTTTAATTATAAATTTATAGAAGTTTAATTTGGAAAGAATTATTTCATTTTATAATTCCCCATGTAAAAATTATCTTTTTACTAATTTATTATATTTTTCTGAAAAGCTTGATTTTTAAATGAATAGTGAAAAATATTTATTTTTATTATAAATGGTATTATCTTTTAAAATATTTATAAAGTATTATTATATTTTGGACTTGTTATAAAATTTTAATTAGTACATTGTGATTTAAAATAATTCATATATATTTTTTGAAATGAATTTTATACTTTAATTTATTATTAAATAAATTATATTTAAAAATGAATTTTTAGGAAAAACTATTTATTATCACATTTGGAGTTGAATTTCAAATTAAATTGTCAATATTATATAAATGGAATCATGAAAAATGGATTCCAAATTATGAATAAGTGGGTTTGTATTTGATAAATATCTCCCTTTTATTTATGGACATTATGAATAGCAACCTTAGTAATTTTGGTTACCATGGTCAAGGGTTTATCTGGGAATTTCTGTTAAAAATAAAATTATTAGGACTAAAATAATGACCATAACAGTAGATTTAATTTTATTTTATGATCTAATCTAATACATAATCATCCAACATATTAATACATGGACTTTTTTTATGATTTTTACATCATGTTTACCTTTATAATATTTTAATGAATATTCAACCAAAAATGTCACACTCTTGTGTTTAATAACCATTATTTTATAATATATTTACAAAAAGAGGATATATTTTGTTATAAATAAAAAATTTAATGATAAATTATTATTTTAAGGTAGTTTATGAATAATTTTTTTGAATAAATAATTACCCCAAAATCTTAAGAAATGTAAATAGAGTAATTATTCTATTAATAGAAAAATAAAATAAATTATTTTTAAATTGATAAAGGTAATATTATTTGAATTAATTATTTTATTCCATTATTTTTTTTGTTAAAAATGGAATATTACATATTTTTAAATTATTTATATTTTAATTCCATTATTTTCATGAAGTTTTAAATATCAAATGAGATGAATAGTTACTAGGTTGATATTAATGATATTTTGTAATAAATAATTTATTATTAAATCATTTAAAATTCCATAAAAATTGAATATTTGGAAAATTAATTGGGATGGGGTTAAAAATATCAATAAAATCCCATTTAAGGTCAAACTTTCTTTTAATAGTAACTATATTGACCCCTCAAGGGTAAATTTTTTAGTTATCAGCATAACTGTAAAAAAAAGGGTTACTAATGGCTTAAAAATGAAAAGGGTAAAAACATTATATAGACATGGAAAAATTTTATTAAATGAGATAATTTATACTAATAATTGTCTTATCATTCAATATTATCAATATGGATCCATTTTAATGTGAAAATTAATTTATATTAATTTAATACATTTAGAAATTCTAAGAGTGTGTACCCCCTCTCTTATAAAAGTACTCCTCTTATTCTCATTTATTTACACATAGAATCCCATTTTCAGAAAATACCTACCCAAATAACTTTCTAAAATCCATATACACATCTTATATTCCTTAATTAGGGATTAATACCAACCATAAAGGTCATTATATGTAAAGAAAAGGTGGTAGTCTAAAGAATAGGTTTAGTTCATAACTGAGCATTATTTATTTATTTATTTATCCACATCCTTAAAATATTCATCAAATATTATTATATGAAAACATTAATAAATAAGCTATATTTATATTTTACTATATTAATTTCATAACCTATATCAATCTCCAACCATCATTAAATGGTAAAGGAATCTATAGTTCGTCTATATGGCAGACTACCGCCTCACGGGCCGATATAATTCATTCTCCATCACCACCTCTCACAGCTACTTATAATTATGGATTAAATTTATATATATGATATTAACAACGTTTTTATCATTATATTAAGTTAATATAATTAATATTTTCTTATATTTTTATTTAATGAAAAATGATAATGTCATCCTTGTGTACGTGTGGACTAACACCTCCGCGAAGCGATGTGATTTTTTCATCACCAAATCACGTTGAAAATATATATAAGTTTATTTAAATAAATAATATGGTGCCTATGATGTTATTATAATTATTTAGAGACAAAATATTACTATATTCTTTCCATAATGATCATTGAAAAAAAGAAACGTTACTCATGCGTACGTAAGAGATACCATCTCCATGAATGTAATGTAGTTCGTGTTTCATAACCATATTTCTTAGTTGGTTTAAAATTTACAATTGATATATAAAAATTATAATTATGTAATTATTATTATTCTATAAATTATTTAATAATGACCACTATTACCATAGTCAACCTACCGATGTCATTTTTGATATATGATCCCAATATCATCAAAAGAAATGGTGTGAAATTAATTAATTAAGTAATTCTTTATAACATGGAAATAAGTGAAATAAAATGAATAATAAACTTGAAAAATGTTCTAAATAAATAAATATATAACATAATTTTATTATTTAGTAAGATAAGTAATACACGTGATGAATCATGCTTGAGGTAAGAGACTTTATTATAAAAAACATCATTTAATGTTTCCCTAACAACTCTCATTTTTCCATATACGTTATTATAAAATATCATATTAATGAATTTATATGTAATTAAAATATTTTTAAATGAAGTATTATGTCACTTAAATTTCATTCAAAGTATTTCAAAAGGAATATATTTACAGAATTTTTTTGACTTTACAAAAAAGCAAACATGAATATTCTATTTTAATATATATGGTGACACTGAATATTAACACCCCCATTACTATTATTTAAATCTTGGATTCCTTTATAATATTTCATTTTTTATTTAAATAAAGAATCTATTTTCATTTTTTTAGTATTTTAGTTTTGGAAGCGTGTTCTGAAAATAATATTTAAATATCATAATTTTTTATATTTTTTGAAAAGTGTTTTTCAATGGTATTACAATGAAATAGTTTGAGAATAAAATGATTTATTCATGATATGGTACTTGGATATTATAGATGTGAATGTTTGAGTCCAAAACAACATATATGATGGTTTGGGTTATATTATAGCTCATGATAAATGGGTGACCATGACACAACATATATGAAGGGTGAGCCACATTATAGATCTTCATATGATTAAGTAATGTTCCTTGTGTTTATAGAAAATAAAGAGGGATCTATTTGAGGTTTTCTACATTTTAGATAATAGGGATCTATTTTTTTCTAACATGGGTTTAAAATGATTTATTAATATAATTTCTATAAATATCTAGAAATGTTTTTTCATTTTCATTTTATGGGGATAAAAGTTTTTATTTGAGAAAAACGTGTGTGTGATTTTCATGTGGAAATTATTTATTTAATTTACTCAAATAATATTGTGATAAAGGTAAAAATTTCACCAGTTTTCATTTTTTTCACTGGAAAAAAAGATTTATTATTTTTATATCCTTATTGATCCTTTTTTTCTCATCCCACATTTTTAAAAAAATTATAGAGTTTAAGGATGGCTATGAACAAAGGAGTAAATTTATAATTTCTGAGGTTTTTTCATGGAAATAAAACAGTAATTTTCTTAAAAAATTTATATTATGTAAAAAATGGATACTGATTTAGGATTTTGTTATGTATGAGATATGACCAAATGCTCTAAAAATATAAACTAGTAATGATATTAAAATTTAAGTGAATGAATTATTGACAAAAAAGTAAATATTATGTAATTTTTATGGTCAGTTCCTTATAAATAATCTCAAAAACCATTAGTAATAAGGATTTACAATAATAAAACATTGCTATGTATATTTATTATTGTATAAAATTACATGATATATTCTTTAGTGGTTCTAGCCATGTAATAAATCTCTAGTTATTACCTCATGTATTTATTCTATATATATAATATAAAAAACTTTTTAATGAGTACATGAATCTATTCATGCTAACAATAACATGTCATCACAACCCATTACACTCCATGATGATTATCAATTAGGGTAAACCCAATGTCATACTTTTAGGGGATAAAATCAGTCGACAGTTCATCTAATGTAAATTCAAACACACATGGATGAATAATAATTAATTCTACAATTTATTATAAAATCATGATACATTTATAACCATCACAACTAATATCTCATGTGTTTAACACCCAGAGATTCTACAAAGCCATAATGGCATTGTTCCTTTAATGGTTTCTTCAACGGATCTACTACATTTTCATTCATAGTAGCCCTATATATTGGTGGAGTTACCCTCTAAATGATCTCATATATGAGATGGAATTTTTGAAGGATTCGATTGGTCATTTAGTGAGACTGAAGTTCCTTAGCCTGATTAATAGCTCCATTGTTATTTTATTAAAGATCAATTACTCCCTCGATGAAAGGAACTAGTCCACATTTTGTAACATAACTTCCATGTCCAAATAGATTCCATGACATCATCTGATGAAATTATATACTACACCTATATTTCGAATTCTAGTATGGTTTCTTTCATGTAACTCTTATAAATAATAGCAACAAAATTTGGAAAAAAATAAAAAACTATATTCAGATTTCATATCATTTATGTCGTATTTGAATCTAGAATGTGTGTAACCCGTTATATAGAACTCAGAATTTACTCTAAAGAATAATAATATATTCTTAGCCCTTTTAAATTAGTTAATAATGTTTTTATAGAAATATGTGACTCTCACTAGGATTGGATATTTATCTACTAGTTATTTTTATAGTTTATGAGATTTTATGTCGGGTATACAATATAACATACATGTTTGATCTTATGGAATACACATAGGGAATTCAATCCATCCTTGAATACTCTTTAGAAGATTTCTAAATCTTCCTAACATTAATTCCATTTATGATTTTTGAAGAACACATCTTGGAGTTCTCGATGCTGAGCCATTTTATAATTATTCCAATATATGTTTCCTAACTGAGTCCCAAAAACCTATGAGATTTTCTCTATAGATCTACATACACATTATATAGGTAGAATCACTGATCTCTTTCAGGGAGAAACACTTTCCCTGACACATCCTCATAGATTGAATTTTAAAATTTTCATTTCCTATTACAAATATGTAATCTATATACAACATCAATAATACTAATATAATCATACTAATACATTTATATATAAATGAATCATATTCATGCTTGATTAAACTAAAACTTTTTATTTTTGAAATAAAATTATAAATTCCAACTTCGATATATTTATTTCATTCCAAAAATATATCATTGTATTTTTCATACCATAGAAGATTCATTTGAAATTTCAAAAGAATTGGGTCATATTTTATACACATCTTTAACTGGATTCCAATTAATGACAGTGGTTTTGACATCCATTTTATATGTATCATAATCAAATTAATTTGTAATGGTATGTCATATAAAAATGTACTTTATTAAGATGATGTGTAAAAAAGGTTTCTTCAAACTCAATACTAGGAATCCTATTATAAAATTTCACAACTAGGTATGATTTATAAGTAAACAATCTATACTCCATGTTAATTTTCTTATAGAAAACCCACATTCACCATAAGGGTTACACCTCTTCAGGTATATCCAGTAAGTTAAAAACAAGGTTAGTGTACATGGATTCCATTTCATCTTCTTTTGTTTTTGAGAATTTATCATCTTTCTCAATAAACAATATTATAGATTTTTAAACATTTTATAATCAAATTATTCTAATAACCCATCTATGTAGAGTTTTCTGATTTTTTTCTCATTTATATGTCCAAGGTGATAAATCCAAAGGTGGTTTGGGTTAGAATCAACCATAACCTTCTTATTTTGAATGTTGTAAATTTTATTATCTATATCTTGAATGTATAATACATTTATTAAATTCCCAATATCAGAAACCATTTTTTTAATATATAGAATATCTTTTTTTCTTGATAGAGAATGAAAATCCATTCTTTTACAAATAAGATATATAAATATAATTCTTATTTATTGAAGAAACATAATAAAATTTTCTAATTCTAACTCTAATCCACTCGGTAAACAAAGATCATATGATTCAACTTAAAATGAAGAAACTCTTACCACATTGATAACATGAAGATCAACTATAACCTTTGTGATTCACATTTATCCCTGGGTATATGAATTCCAGAACAAATATGGGATCCACACCCAGTATCTAATACCCATTAGTCAACGTTGGCATAATTAATCTCTATAACATTAAAATTAAGATGCTCAAAAATGATTCATCTTGAGAACACTTATCGATCCAAGATTAAAATATATAATTATTTTATAGGTAAAACCTATAAGGGGTCTCGTAATTTCCCGAATCGGGAGAAACTAAAATAGTTCCCTGAGCTGTTCAGTCACCTAGACTCAAGCACACCTCCTTATATTCCAGTGGCTACCGACTAGAATCAAGAGTCCAATGATGGTATGGTGGGGAGACTATAGCCTCGTGATCATAATAGAATAACAATATAGAATAAAAAATCAATACTGAAAGCAGTATAAAATAAAGGTAGAATAAATTAACAAGATAACCTAGTAATTTCAAATAATACAACTCTTCATGTCCATGCGATGATACAATATACAATCAGTAGTCTGGAAGTTGGTAAAATATAAATAATACAAAAATAAAAGGAAAATCACCATGGGTTATCTCCTTGAGAATCTTGAGATCTATCCTTCTTTTGTGCTTCTAAGCTCTGGGTTTTAGAGTATCAAAACAACAATAATTTATGATCATAAACATGAAAAAATGAGGTTTTTTTGGGTACCAAATGATATCTTAAATATGTCCTGATATAAATCAGTAGGCCACCACCAACGGTGTATAAATTTATCTAGTCCATGAATATAAAATGTATTAGTGTTCATGTGTGAAAGATAAGGAAGAAACAAATAAATTTAAATAAGTAAAGATCATGTTCCTTAAAGAACACATGGGTGATTATACTTGATTTAGCCCAAGCCAGAATAACTCTAATAATGTTTCCATATATAGGTATATATATATACCAGATATTGGTTGACCTATGTAGCCATATATATAGAAACTAATACTATATAGGACCACTAGAGGCGTAACTCAATCATTCATGTGTAGTCTTATGAGTCTCACAGAGTTGTAAGGGACACCATGCTTGAATATTATTAATCATGAGGGACTCCATACTGGAGTATCATAATCAATAGGGGAATCCATTCATGAGTAACATAATTAATTGGGTACTCAATACACAAATATCATAATCAATATGGGACTCCATGCCTGAGTATCATAATAAAATTTGGGTTTTATGCCTGAGTATCATATTTAATAGTGGAAACTATTCCTGGGTTTCATAATAAATAACAGATTACATACTCGAGTATCATATTTATAATGTATTTCATGATTAAGTATGACATTTATAAAATAATCAATGTATGACTATCATGTTTAATAATATAATAGTCTATATTAATATACATGTCCTACCACAATTAATATATGAATAATAAATAGTCCATGTCCATTTGAATGCAACATCAAAACTCTAGAATAGTATTGGTCCCATTCCATTTATATATAATTTAGAAGACTATGGGATGTTCAATTCCATTTATCATTTCCAATATCTCTATTTGGTTGCCCATTATATTAAAGAATAAAACACACCTCTTTGGTGTTTTTATTAAAAAATGATGCATTTATTTCATACTACTTCAGTGAATTCACATTAAAAATCTTTTACAAGTGATTTATACTGAACAAACCTTAAGGGATATTTAAATGTTGATAAATAATTTAAATCTATGAATTTAAAACATCACCCAAAAAGGGTGTTTTAATATTCTAGATTAATTTAAGATCATGGGAAGATAAGTGATGCATCCAAATGGGGGGTGTGTTCATGCTAAGGTAAAAAAATTTAATGCTGAAATTTATTGTACAACAACTATTTAATCCAAGGCATTGGGTTCTACATAATCAATTTCACATTTAATTGGAAATTCATGAAAAAAAACATGTTTCCCAATGGTTTAATTTATAAAATGATGATACATTAAGGGAAATCCATAGACCACCTACCGTATTCCAAGGATGCATCAATCGTCCATTACCAGAATTTCATTAAAGAAGCATCAAGAAAAATTGAAGAAATTGAAAAACTTTTTCAGAATAGAGTGTATTATCTCACACTAAAATATAATTCAATATTTAATGAGAATCTAATAATGTAGGAATGAGGAGTCATAGATAAACCAAGGGTGATCAAACATGATCAATGGAACATGATTCAGAGTTCGAATAGAGGATATCTCACCATTACTGGGAGGAAGGAAGGGGAGATCCACCCAAGGGTGGGTACTTTCTTATTTAAGGAAGGGAAAAAAGAGGAGATATTTTAATAAAATATGGAAATAAGTGTAATTTTTCCAATTTATTTGAGGCACATGGTTTTGGCACATGGTTTTTTAAACCATGTACTCATCATACATAGATAATGGTTAAGTGGAGATACTTGTTCAGTTAGTTTCATGGTTCTAGAAAACTGTTCATAGCCCGTGTGTCACCTCAACACGACTCTTATATTTTTTAGATAGTTTTCCCTAAGGTTTATTTTGTTTAAACCAATTATTCCCTTATACAAATAGGCTAAATGGTTTGGGAAGCGCGATTACTATTAACCATATGTTAATAGTGTGCCCTTATCTATATCTCACAGAACTGAGTTTTCGGAGTCTGGCCCTCTAAAAACCCATATAAACACCCAAGACACCTCTCAGGACTTAAAACCCATCTCAAAATAACAATTTTAAGTTTTGAATATTGTAGAATAATTTTCCATAGATCAGTTTAGATTTCATCCCATCAACCAAACATAAAAATAAAAATTTTATTTGGAAAATTTTATAGCTCTATAACACAGGATATTAGAATCACCCCACCTTGGAACATTTCATTTTGGAGAATTATTTGGGAATAAAGAAACGTCACTCGACCTACTAGTGTCATGAAGTTTCATTCAAATGGTCTTGTTATGTTTTGGAATTGCCAACGCCCATCCAAGTATCCCTTTAAGAATATGGTTCATAAGGTGTTGAAACTAAAGCCAATGATCATATCAAAAACCAAAACATTTCAATTTTTCTAATAGGATCTTGTCTAACCTGAGACATGATCATGTCATCATCACTTTAATCAATCAGCCCAGGGTTCTTCCCACCATAGGTCCCAATATTTAATTTTCATATTTTATTTGTGGTACCTCCACTATAAGAATTATTTATTTATGAATTCCCTTAGAGTTATAATTAAATTATTGGAAAATTTCAAAAAATGAATTTTTTTATTATGTTTGATGACGCTACTCTTAGTCCTTATTCTAATCTCAATGGTTAACTCCACTTGACCAAGAAAAACTATTCATTACAAAATTTTTTGAATGGACTAGAAAACAATTACATGGCACCCGTCTCTACCCTCAATATATAGGAAGCACTTCTACAATGACTGCATACCATTTGTTGAGAGGAATCCAGATGAACTACCTCTGGCCTTTTATTCCATAAAAATCCATCTTAGGCTTTTGGTTCCTTACTACCCAAAACAAGATACCTTCTTGCATGCACCTTGAAACCACATCAAAAACATTCACTGAATCCTATCACCATCTTCTAGTGATGTATTTACTGAATTGATCATCTATGTTGTCATCCCTCATCATGAACAAAGGTTTATACCTAATCCAACACCCTTGGATCAACACATATTAATTAAAAAAATTCCTCTAAAATCAAACGGTTCACTAAATAGTTTCACCAACATTACGGGTACCACATTTATCAACATATAGTACCTCAATAAGTCACCATAACAAAGGAACATCATTGATACTATCCATAGGCTTATTATCCTTATTAATTATTATATTCAATGGATCGAAAAAAATACGTATCCCAAAGTCGTATTATCCCATATATTTGTTAATCTAGATGACGAACTCCAGAGTCATCCATCATTGAAGAGTAAATGGGTTACATGGCCTACTAAGAAGACAACCTTTCTCAAGGTATGTTTAGCCCACTAAGAATTAGAATTACATGATTCACATTCCATTAACAATGATCAACATACTGAAAAGACACTCATCTATCTAGGTTTTTTCATCCCAACAGTAGGAGTCCTACTCTAGAAAAATGACACTCAAATGGAATCTAACATATGGAATTTTCAATAAACATTTAACATGGTTTTTACTTTGGAGGGTGTTTCCTTCACTATTACATCTCTTTTCTGAAGTATAATGTTTCAAACCAATGAATAAGTCCTGAAAAAATGTCACTAGGCTCATCATTCCAAACTTAAAAGTTCATAAAAAAAGATAAGTTTAACTAATACCTCTAAGAAATGTTCATGTTCCATCCAAATAATTGTCACATACATGACTTATTTTAAAGTTAAATTTAATTTATTTTTCATTTATGATTTGTTTTTGGGGTTTTTCAAGCTTTTATGGTGGAATGGGTGAGTTTTCATGAATTGGGCCAAACCGTGAGCCCAATTCCAGATTTAAAAATAAATTTTGTTTCTTTTATAACTTTTTCAATTTTTAATATTTTTCACCCATTAAAGTTCCTAAATGTTCTACCCTGATATAGAAACACCACCATTGTAGTTTTGAGCCTTTAGAAAACCATAAACAAGTTGTATATGGGTTTTTATTTAAGGGATTGGGCCTGCCCGAAAGCCCAATTCAAGTTTTAATAATAAATTTTGTTTAATTATTAACTTATACAATATTAAGGATTTTTCGGTGATTCCAAGCCCCAAACACTCCCCTTGAACCCAGCCGCGCGTCCCATATCCTCCCACCCTCTTTGAAGCTCCGTTTCATCGCGGTTTAGGTCGAAACTTCTGAAGCACTCACATTTCGGGCAGATTAATAAAGGTAATTTGTTTCCTTCATAAATCCTTCAATTCTCACTCTTTTTCCCCATTCAAATTCCTAAATGGTCTCATAATCCTTGTTATAACATCCCTTTAATGGTTGGATGTTT
Organism: Viscum album; assembly: GCA_963277665.1. NCBI lineage: Eukaryota > Viridiplantae > Streptophyta > Magnoliopsida > Santalales > Viscaceae > Viscum > Viscum album. The sequence goes on from OY728138.1 coordinate 1,324,281,907, forward strand.
TCATATTCAGAATCTGGTGGATTTTGGGTCGTTTTATTCATGATTGTTTTGAGTAAGTGTTTCTCTCTTCAATTTTTCATTCTCCTTAGGGTTTCCTCCCTCTTTCATTATATTCTAAAATGTCCAGAAGTTAGGGTTCGATCCTAAGGTCTGATTTGGAATCTTTTGGGTCAATTTTTGGTGGTCTAGGTATGGATTTATATTCCTTGTGGTGCGGCGGTGGTGCGCTTAAGGTTTCGCACCAAGTTTTGAGGATTTCGACTCAAAAGGTAGGTGATTACATGTGTAGCCATTTTATGATGCGTTAGCTTGCATGGATTATTAATTTAGCATGTTTATAATCTGTTATATGTGTTGTGAAAACAGTTTTTATGGATTTGGTTGAACATTTAATTTTTAGTTGCATTATAGCTTGAAATTGAGTACTTTTCATGTGTGACTCTTGGGGTAATGTTTGGGTTTAGTTTATAACATATGAAAGTGATTTATTAGTCTTGAAAGGGGATTCCAATTCTGGTTTGTTAATTCCTTATTTTCATGTTGGCCTTGAATGTAGGTTTTTTTTAATGAGTTTAAGGATTAAAAACATGTTGTACTTCTTGAAGGTGATTTATGAAAACGTGTGTTTTTCATGTGTATCTTTGTGGTATTGTTTGATGTATTTTTATAACATTTGGGGGTGGTTTAATAATTGTTTTAGGGCTGAAAAATTCTGTTTTGGATTGGTATTGGTATGATTTTGCTTTTAAATGAGGGTTTTGAAATGGGTTTAGTGTGCAAACAATGGTTATACCTCTTGGGTTTGTTTTATAAAAATTTCCAATGTTTTATTTGGTTACACAAAGTTGGGAAAGGGTGTATATGTACTGTTTGGGTGAGTGTGTTCACCTAATGTGGGTTTTTGAATGGTAAAGTGGTGATTTGAGATGTTGAACATTTTTATAATTTTTTTTATAAATTGTCGAAATGTTTTACTAAATTGTGTTTTGTGTGCGAAACACGGGTGTGGGATATTTCATGTGAGTTTATTTATAAAATGAATTGTGAAGGTGAGAATGGTATTGTGTGACATGTGTGTGGGCTGTTATGTGAGTTTAATATCTTGTAATGGTTTTATAAAATTGTTTAATGGATTTGTGGAAGTGTTAATGAAATTTGAAAAGTGTTGTAGGAAATTTGGAGTGAGTTTGATTTCAAAATTCATTTGAATAAAAAGTGGAATTTTAGACTTGTGTGATGTACATTGGGCTGTTTGGTTAATTTGTGATGTGGAAGTGATATTTTCATGTGAAAAGTATACTTCTTGGATTGCTGAACTTGTTTGAGCACAAAAGGAAAACCCGGGTATCTAGGTGGGTGGACGTGTACTAGTATGCTAGTGAATCTGTGAGGTTTGGCCTCAATTTCACTTAGCAAGATTGACGCTTACAACTCTACCTAAACTATGATGATGATTATTGGGGACCACTAGGTTATGGGTATGTTCCCTACTAGTGGCTCGTGCATGAGAATGGATATTTGTGATGGTTACCTTCACCGAGATACGAGGTACCTGGGACCCACAGCTAGCTAGTGCCTAGGGGTTATTTCCCATTGCTTGTGCTCACTGGATACTTTGTTATTACCGTTGGTATACGGTATGAGAGGCTGGAAAATTCAGTAGCTATGGTATTTATTTTAAATGTTTTTATTCTTTAAATTATCCCACCTAAAAACTGTTTTTATTTAATGTTGCATCTTTTAGAAATTTTAACTAGCATCTCATGTCTTTGAAAACATGCATGCTTTTCGCCATTAAATGTTTATCACATGGAATCTATTAGTGGTGGTATCCTATTGGGCTTTGGCTCACACCCTACTTACACCCTTGGGTGTAAGTAGACTTGGTTATTTTTGTTGTCGCAGGTTGGGTACAGTTTTTTTTGTTCCAGTGGTTCGGGTTTCTAGCAGGTCCTTGGTAGTGAATTCTTGTGGAGATAGCATAAGGGTGGTGACCCTTGACAAAAGGGTTCTTGGGCTGTCCTTATTTGTTTTTTTACCTTTGTAATGGTCTTTAAATGTAGTTTTAACTTATGTAATTCAGTTCTGAAATTTTGTAAAAGATGGTTTTAGTTGAAAAATCCAGATTTGTTTTATTGAGTTTTTTTGTTGTTTAATGTTTATAGAATCGGGTAAATCGTTCCCAATTATCATTATATGATACCCGGGAACTTGTGCCAGCCCGTGGGGATCGGGAACGCCCTTCGGGCCTTGTCACGGGCTTGGTTTGGTGTCGATTTTGGCGGCGACCAGATTTGGTTCGTGACAAAATGGTATCAGAGGAGGTTCGCTCCATTTGAGTCATGTTATTTGGGAAATAGTCAACATAGTCTAGAGTTATGACTGTTGGGACATGGAATTCTGGTTATGGGTAGTGTTCTTGATCACCACACCTCATTTCAGGATTCAAGTCGCCAGGGGAAGTTGGAATTTGTCTATGTCTTTGGGTTTTCTTGGTATGATGATGATTAGGGGAAATGAAAAGAGAGTTGGGTTAATGGTCTCAATGAGCTCGCAGGGTCTGGCAAGCCATGTGGAGCCGGGGATATTCCCTAGAACACTCTCTGTGATAGTGAAGTGATTGGAATATGGCCGCCAACCATATGTCCAAGTCACCCACTGAAACTAGTTTCCTCTTGCATTGTCTGGTGTTCTTTAGTTTTGAAATCTTGGCATTTTGGTTTTAAGGTGACTTGGTTTTAAGAAGCGTAAAGTTTTTATGAAATGATTTTCAAATATAGAGGGAATGGTTGGGTTTATGAAATGGCAGAACTGAATTTTCAGAATTGTTTTGAAATATAAAATGGTGTGCTCACACCTCTTTGAAAGCGGGAACTATATTGAAGTTGGTTTTGAAAAGTGTTTCCAATAGAGTTTTCTAAACAATCAGAGTGTGCTTTAATGGGATGAGATGTTTTGAAATTGATGTGAATATCTTGAAAGTGAGTTATTTTCTAAATGGTTGTGACTTTCTGAAATTTTTTTAAGATGTGAGTTGGGATTTTGATCTCGTGGTTAGCGGTTTTGAGGAAAAAGGATGTGTTGGTTGACCGTTTTGGTTTTGAAAAGTGGAACAAATTTTTGTTTTAACCTTTGGTATTTTCGTGAGCAACCACATGCATGGGGTTATATGGGAAGATGGATGGTTGATGACATGACTGGATGAGTGTCGAGATGGATACGAGGAGGGTGCCCAGTGTGGCATAGAAACATGCATGTGTAAGGCCCATGGGGTACCATTGGTGGATGTGCTAACCGCTGAACCATTTGTTTTAAAAGAACTGTTTTTAAAGAGAAACATGAAGACTTGATGAATTGTATGGAATGGTTTATATTATGTGTTTTTGGAAAATGTTGATGTTGTGGGATGTTTTGAGTCCAAGAACCCCTCCTGTTTGAACTGTGTTTTGGGTTTGGGTTTGGGCAGTAAGTTGTGTTATAGGGACAATTAGTGGTCTCTTTTGAAAAATGTTTTGGGGCACCTTTATGATGGTTCCCTTCATGTGTTTGGATCTGGTTTGTGGTATATTTTGACCAATGAACCAATCTTGGTTGGTTCCTTGGGTTCTCCCATTGGATAAGGTATGCCCCCATTTAGGGTTAGTGCAGAACTGAAGTGCAACCCGTATTGTTTCTCCATTGGAAAATCCTCCAGTTGATCAATATAAGGAATATTTTATAGATCATTGTTGATTGAGACTACAACCATTCATTTAGTTGATTTTTAGATCCTCTTGTAGTGGGATAGTTCTTGTGGAAGGTTGAAAGAGGCCTTGGTTTCTTAAGTTTCTTGATTCATCGATGGTGGAAGTGTTCTTTGGTTGTTAGTGTGGATGAGTGTCATGATGGTGTCTAAGAGGGCCTCTGGGTTCTTCATAGTTTCCTTGAAGCAAGAGTTATTATTAAACCACCAATTTTGATATTTTGGTCCTGATAGGATATTGTGTCCACTTTTTGGACTTGTCTGTTGTTTAGGGAGTTGGAATATGGTCATGTTCCATGTATTGTTTCTATCAATCACAAGGGTCATGTTCGGTGATGCATTGTGATGTTGTGTGCTCTTTTGACTATAAAGGTCAAGGTCACACTATCCTCTTAGGTTCTATGTTATGTTGGGAGTATGTATCCCTTTGGAAAAACATCAAATCCTCTACCTTAGAGGACAATGTTTATACGTGTACTGCCCTCCTATTGTTTCTCAGCCAAAGAAAAAAGGTGTGATGTGTGTGCTTATTCTGATCCCTTGTTTCAGTGAAATGTCTGGTTTTGGTAAAGTGAGTTATGGAGTGTGTTATGTCTTTATGAACCCATCAGGGTATGCGGTGTAGTTGTTTGTGGCACCGAAAGAAGAAGTTCCACATAGGGGTTTCAACAGCCAAACTGCGTGGCCGAAGATGCTTCAATATTTTGAGCTCCAGCCATAGGTCCCGGAGAGATTCTGGCGCGTAGTCAGGGGAAACCCCAGTGCCGTTTAAACCCTTGTACAAAGTCCTATCCTCAGTATGAAAGATAGGAAGAGTTTAAACCTATGGTGTCATCATATTTCTTCTGTTGTTCCCGTTCTGTGGAAATAGGTGGAGGGTTTTGTACCCATGTCATCACACAATGTTATTCCCTCCCCATTTGGTTTCCATTGAGTCTTTGAAGAATGGTTGGAAATTTGGATTGAAAAGTTGAGCACACGGTTTTCACATGGTTAGTTCTAACCATGAACAAAAAAAACCATGTAGATAGAAGAATCTCCACTGTTGGTTCATGGTTTCCCAAACCGTGAAGACTCACCATGTGGTCGTCCCAACACTTTATATTTTGGGGTCTTTCTGTACCGGCCCATGCTGTTCGATTAAGATTGTTGGTTCTTATGGTGGGGAGCCTATTTTTTTCCACGTACCAATAACTTAGTCTTATCCAAGGTCAAGGATTGTTGGTAGGTAGTCTCATTCAGATCTATCAAGCTACGTAAATCTTCTTTGGGTAACCATTGAGATTGGAGAGTGCCCAATGGTTTAGTTGTAGCAAGGTATGTGTAGCCTTGTTTGAAGTTGTTGTTCGTTTGGGTTAATTTCTTTGAGTCTTGTTCGGATAGCGTTCAAGGAGTTTCATTTTGGGATAATGTATGAATGTGATTGATCATTTCAGTAATGTGGTGTAAGTTTGGGTTGTGAGATTAATCATTCCTTAATTGATCACTAGAGGTGTTTTGACCCTTGGGGGCAAAGCTTGGCAAAGAATTACATCTTAGTTTATCGGTTGGGCATGGTTTTGGTATCTGGCCTTGTGGTCACTTTCCGGGGACGGAAAGTTTTCATGGTGGGGAGAATTTTCACATACATGACTTATTTTAAAGTTAAATTTCATTTATTTTTCATTTATGATTTTTTTGGGGTTTGTCAAGCTTTTATGGTGGAATGGGTGAGTTTTCATGAATTGGGCCAAACCGTGAGCCCAATTCCATATTTAAAAATAAATTTTGTTTTTTTATAACTTTTTCAATTTTTAATATTTTTCACCCATTAAAGTTCCTAAATGTTCTACCCTGATATAGAAACACCACCATTGTAGTTTGGAGCCTTTAGAAAACCATAAACAAGTTGTATATGGGTTTTTATTTAAGGGATTGGGCCTGCCCGAAAGCCCAATTCCAGTTTTAATAATAAATTTTGTTTAATTAATAACTTATACAATATTAAGGATTCTTCGGTGATTCCAAGCCCCAAAAACTCCCCTTGAACCCAGCCGCGTGTCCCATATCCTCCCACCCTCTTTGAAGCTCCGTTTCATCATGGGTTAGGTCGAAACTTCTGAAGCACTCACATTTTGGGCAGATTAATAAAGGTAATTTGTTTCCTTCATAAATCCTTCAATTCTCACTCTTTTTCCCCATTCAAATTCCTAAATGGTCTCATAATCCTTGTTATAACATCCCTTTAATGGTTGGATGTTTTCAGATTCAGAATCTGGTGGATTTTGGGTCGTTTTATTCATGATTGTTTTGAGTAAGTGTTTCTCTCTTCAATTTTTCATTCTCCTTAGGGTTTCTTCCCTCTTTCACTATATTATAAAATGTCCAGAAGTTAGGGTTCGATCCTAAGGTCTGATTTGGTATCTTTTGGGTCAATTTTTGGTGGTCTAGGTATGGATTTATATTCCTTGTGGTGCGGCGGTGGTGCGCTTAAGGTTTCGCACCAAGTTTTGAGGATTTCTACTCAAAAGGTAGGTGATTCCATGTGTAGCCATTTTATGATGCGTTAGCTTGCATGGATTATTAATTTAGCATGTTTATAATCTGTTATATGTGTTGTGAAAACAGTTTTTATGGATTTGGTTGAACATTTAATTTTTAGTTGCATTATAGCTTGAAATTGGGTACTTTTCATGTGTGACTCTTGGGGTAATGTTTGGGTTTAGTTTATAACATATGAAAGTGATTTATTAGTCTTGAAAGGGGATTCCAATTCTGGTTTTTTAATTCCTTATTTTCATGTTTTCCTTGAATGTAGGTTTTTTTTAATGAGTTTAAGGATTAAAAACATGTTGTACTTCTTGAAGGTGATTTATGAAAACGTGTGTTTTTCATGTGTATCTTTGTGGTATTATTTGATGTATTTTTATAACATTTGGGGGTGGTTTAATAATTGTTTTAGGGCTGAAAAATTCTGTTTTGGATTGGTATTGGTATGATTTTGCTTTTAAATGAGGGTTTTGAAATGGGTTTAGTGTGCAAACAATGGTTATACCTCTTGGGTTTGTTTTATAAAAATTTCCAATGTTTTATTTGGTTACACAAAGTTGGGAAAGGGTGTATATGTACTGTTTGGGTGAGTGTGTTCACCTAATGTGGGTTTTTGAATGGTAAAGTGGTGATTTGAGATGTTGAACATTTTTATAATTTTTTTTATAAATTGTCGAAATGTTTTACTAAATTGTGTTTTGTGTGCGAAACACGGGTGTGGGATATTTCATGTGAGTTTATTTATAAAATGAATTGTGAAGGTGAGAATGGTATTGTGTGACATGTGTGTGGGCTGTTATGTGAGTTGAATATCTTGTAATGGTTTTATAAAATTGTTTAATGGATTTGTGGAAGTGTTAATGAAATTTGAAAAGTGTTGTAGGAAATTTGGAGTGAGTTTGATTTCAAAATTCATTTGAATAAAAAGTGGAATTTTTGACTTGTGTGATGTACATGGGGCTGTTTGGTTAATTTGTGATGTGGAAGTGATATTTTCATGTGAAAAGTATACTTCTTGGATTGCTGAACTTGTTTGAGCACAAAAGGAAAACCCGGGTATCTAGGTGGGTGGACGTGTACTAGTATGCTAGTGAATCTGTGAGGTTTGGCCTCAATTTAATTTAGCAAGATTGACGCTTATAACTCTAACTAAACTATGATGATGATTATTGGGGACCACTAGGTTATGGGTATGTTCCCTACTAGTGGATCGTGCACGAGAATGGATATTTGTGATGGTTACCTTCACCGAGATACGAGGTACCTGTGACCCACAGCTAGCTAGTGCCTAGGGGTTATTTCCCATTGCTTGTGCTCACTGGATACTTTGTTATTACCGTCGGTATACGGTATGAGAGGCTGTAAAATTCAGTAGCTATGGTATTTATTTTAAATGTTTTTATTCTTTAAATTATCCCACCTAAAAACTGTTTTTATTTAATGTTGCATCTTTTAGAAATTTTAACTAGCATCTCATGCCTTTGAAAACATGCATGCTTTTCACCATTAAATGTTTATCACATGGAATCTATTAGTGGTGGTATCCTATTGGGATTTGGCTCACACCCTACTTACACCCTTGGGTGTAAGTAGACTTGGTTATTTTTGTTGTCGCAGGTTGGGTACAGTTTTTTTTGTTCCAGTGGTTCGGGTTTCTAGCAGGTCCTTGGTAGTGAATTCTTGTGGAGATAGCATAAGGGTGGTGCCCCTTGACAAAAGGGTTCTTGGGCTGTCCTTATTTGTTTTTTTACCTTTGTAATGGTCTTTAAATGTAGTTTTAACTTATGTAATTCAGTTCTGAAATTTTGTAAAAGATGGTTTTAGTTGAAAAATCCAGATTTGTTTTATTGAGTTTTTTTGTTGTTTAATGTTTATAGAATCGGGTAAATCATTCCCAATTATCATTATATGATACCCGGGCACTTGTGCCAGCCCGTGGGGATCGGGAACGCCCTTCGGGCCTTGTCAAGGGCTTGGTTTGGTGTCGATTTTGGCGGCGACCAGATTTGGTTCGTGACAATAATCTCAAGGAAATATTTAAACTACACATACATGAGGTTTGAATCTATGAACATCACATTAAAGTCTCATTCAAGTAATTACACTATCTCAAATTTGGTTTTTAAATAACTCAAAGGATCATTTTAGAATATCATGTACCGGAAATCAGATACAAAGATACATGGTACTTTATTTAACATACACCATATGTAAAAACAAAAATGGTCCATCAAACTTCTTTTAAAAAAATTATTTTTCTGACATCTTTTTATAATTTTGGCAATTTATCTTATAAATTTTTTTAATCCATTTTATTGATACATAAATATCTATCGATTAGGCTTAGTTAAAGAAAATATTATTTTTAATCTATCAAGGAAAATACCATTTATGTTGTTATTGAAATTTTAATTAATTAACACATCATAATAATAAATATCAAAAGAATATAAAATGTAAATATCTATTAAAGGGTATTGGTTTAGTAATATTCCACCATACATTTATATGTAACCCATATAAGTGGCTTCTGAAACCTTAAATAATCATCCACGTGTATCATCAGTATACCCCCATTGGGTTATGTACTAAGAAATAATAAAGTAAAGGCAACCTATGAGGGTCTCATCTTTCCATCCAAGGTCCATCCTAAAATAAAACCCTTTAGAAATTGGTTTATTTGATTTTTAGTCACACCCTTACTTGGTTTATCATATAAAAACATGCCCCAACTAATCTACTCGGGTATAGTTATTCATTTTGAATTACATCATATGGGTTGTAATACCCAAGTTGTATAGGTACTAGCCTTCATAAAAAAAACCATTTCCTAAAATTATTTCAATTTATCACAAATATTTATTATGTTAGATGAATTGAAATTCCAAAATTATAAAGGCACCTTCAATTATAAGTTACATTTAGAATTCAGGTAGCTATAACAAGGTTTTACCTTTTATTTTAGAATTGAAAAAGTCTATACTTAAAGGTTTTATTTATGTGTTACACTTCTCAATTTATAAAGGCACGTACACTTTATTAATTTTTATTGGAACCCATTTAATAATAACCATAAATATTTGAACCCATGAAACCAATGGTCCAGGACTCAAACATGTCATGATAGGTTAGATAAGGTGAAACAAACAAGATATATGATAAAACACATTTTATTTTTATGTAGACACTTTAATAACCAACTATATAATCTAATTATATCTGAGCATGCTATCACATAGAAGTGAAAGATATAGACATTTAAATTAGTAACTAAAATATCATGGTATATAAGAAAATATTTATAAAAAATTACATTAACATGGTATATTGATAAGCGTTATACTAAAGCACACAAGAAAATCCAATATATATTAGACATTAAAGAAATAAAACCTACATGGAATGGAATATGAATGACATGTGAATATATATGTTCCTAAAATGATGCATATAATAATATCTTATCCCTATACAAATAAAAGGGTAAACTACCATAAATATAATAAAATAGTAAGAAGTAGAAAGCATGTTAATCACTCAAGGTGAAATAACAACCTACTATAATAACAAACTACACGAACAATAATCATATACCTAAACACTTGGTATTCTACCAACGTGAAGGTTTATCACTCCCAAACATTGATATTTACCAAGCATTGACACATTCCTAGTATCCTTTTACTAACACATAATATTAAGAAAATGTAAAAAAATTGATACCAAATTTTAAATCCCTGGCGTATGAACCAATAAAATAGTTCCTCAAACTAGTTTGTCACAAGGCCTCAAGTGTACCTCCACTTATTTCATAGGCTGCTGACTAGCATCGAGGGTCAAATGATGCTATGGTGAGGATGATATACCCTCATGAACAGAGTACCACAACATTATATAATAAATAAATCAATATAAAAAGCACTATAAAATAAAGGAAATTTAATCTAATCTAATAACCTAGAAATTCCAAATAATACAACCATTCATGTCTATGTGATGTAACAAAATACAATAAATAGTCATGAAATGAGTAATAGATAAACAACACATAAAGAAAATAAAAAACCTCAAGAGAAATATATATTATATTCCAAATCCCTAACTTGGTCTTATGATCCTAAGCTTCAAGTACAATAGTTACAACACAAGTATAATCCATGATGCAGAACACACAACCATGAGGTCTATTTGGGTAAGAAACGATTTCCAAAATAGTGTATGAGATAAAATAAGTAGGTCACCACTAATAGTTTCTAAAAATATTCATTATATGAATATAAAATAGAGTATTTTTCATGTATTAATGATAAGGCAGTAAATAAAACATTATAAACTAGTCGGGGTTAGGTTCTTCAAAGGATGCCCGACCGACCATACCTGCTTTAGCCGAAGACAAAATATGAAAAAACATGTTCCCATATATATATATATATTATACATAGATATGTATGTACATATATGAAATATATATGTACTGAATTATGAAGCCATATATTTATACTAAGACTAACTATGATAAAAAGCGTAACTCAGGTATCCATGTGTAGTCATAAAAGTATCATAGAGTGATAAGGGAAATTGTTCCCGAATACCATAAATCATGAGGGGAACCATGCAAAAATATTATAATAAATAGGGGAATATATTCTTTAGTTTCATAGTCATTTGGGGACTACATTAACAAGTATCATAATCAATAGGGGATCCCCAGACTGAGTGTCATAATCAACAAGGGATTTCATGCCCAAGTATAATATTCAATAGGCGATTCTATTCCTGAGTATCACAATCAATAAGGGAAACCATTCTCTCGTATCATATTTATAAGGGATTCCATGATCAAGTATCACATTTATAAGGGAATCCATACCAGAGTATCATGTGTAATAATATTATAGGCCATATTAGTATACATGATGCACCACAATTCAAGTATGAATAATAAAGAGGCCATGTCTATAAGCATGAAACATTACTAATGCTATACAAAATTTTCTTTATTCCATTTACAAGTAATAGATAAGTCCATGGGAAGGTCCAATCCATTTATCATTTCAAATATCTCTATTTGGTTTCCCCTTTTTTTTAAATAAGACAATGTATCTCATCAGTGGTTTTATTAAAAAATGAGGCTTCTTTTTTATACTATTTTACTTAATACAAATTAAACATATTTTATAAGTGATCTAATCCATACACACCTCAAGGGAGATTTAAGTGTAGGAAGAGAATTTAAATATAATAAATCAAAATGTCACCCAAAAATTTTGTTTTAATCATCTAGAAGAATATTAACTCTTGGGTAGATAAGTAACACACCCAATGTGGTGGTTCATGTTGAGATTAAAAACATCCAACTATTAAATTTAATGCATAATGGATATTTAATATAAGGAATTGGGTTCCACATAATCAATTTCACATTTAAATGGAAACACATAGAAAATATGGTGTGTGGTATAATGGATTACTTGATAAAATGATGATACATTGAGGTATAATCCATAGACCACCTACCATATACCAAGTACACTTCACTTGTCCATTACTAGGCTTTTATTTGAGCTAGTTTGAGAGAAATCGAAGAAATATACAAATTCCTTGAGAATATGGAATATTATATTTCATTGAAATATCATTCAATGCTGCATGATAAACTAGAAAGGGTGTAATTAATTTTTATAGACTAACCACGGATAGTCAAACATGATCAGTTGATCATGATTCGGAGTCCAAACAGAGAATATCTCAGTGTGCCTAGGAGGGGAGGAGGGGACCTCCATGCTTCAGATGATGTTTTGATGTTTTAGGAAGAAAAAAAGGGAGGATAAGAATTAAATCAGGTAGGGTAAGAAGGGAAATTTTTTCATTTTAGTGAGGCATAGGTTTTTTTTCCAACATTTGGTCTAACCTTATTCCAACCATGTGTCATCACTAGTAAAGTGGAACTACCTATGTGGATAGGCGCATGGTAATAAAGAAATATGTACAGCCTGTGCGATAACTTTAAATGTCCTATAATATTTTTTTATTGTTTCCCCTAGGGCTTCACATGGATAAAAAACATTCCCCTATAAAAAATGTTCACATGGTTCTGGCTACATGATTAGTAGTAACTATGGACAACCATATATCCCTATATATATCTCCTAAAACTTATTTTTAAAAAATCAATGCTCTGAAAATCCCTCTAAACACTTGAGGCACCTCTCAAGAATTAAATCCCATCTAAAACAACACTTTTATATATTCCAATTATCTAAATTACTTTTTCAATATCATTTTAGAATTTAGACCATCCACTAAATGAAAAAAATAAAAATTTACGTTGTAAATTTTAACTGGTCCAAAACATGGGATCTTATAGTTATCAATATTTTTATTATGTAGTATTCCATAATCTACAATAAAGACATATTAGTGGGTGAGTATCATTTTTTTCTTTTCATTAAGGGATATTAAATATATTTCTCTCATAAAAATGTTGAACCCATATATAATATCAATTTAGTGAGCTAATATACATATATCATCATGAATTACACAAGGTGTCACATAAATAATATATGACTATTTAAGTAGGGAATCATAACAATCATAAAACTTATGACTATTGAATAGTTGATAGAGTAAATATTTACATAATCCATCATATAGATATATTAAAATTTATTCCTAGGGTATCCATCCCCGGGGTTTCTCAACTAATTATAATTCAAATCAAACACCAATAATAGGCTAACGAAGGATAATATAAGGGTACCCATATTTAGAATGACCTATACAATGATGTTATAGTTTCACCTATCACATTCTTTCTGAGATAATCCATGGGCACCTAACTTTATCATCAACTAACCAGTCATATGATCAAGGTCTTGATAATTTCCCATTTGAAAGGAATATCACACTTAGTATTTGGGGGTTTTTTATTTTAAAAGTTTCATCGATCTAATATAAATCATATTAATATTAAATTAATAACAAATGAAACTTATGTAATATTTATATTTTCATGATTTATTCCTTTTTGTATGCATGATTCTAATGATTTATTTTTGGAATCCCTATTTTGTCCACTAAATTAAAGTGTTTAAACTAAATTAATGTGTAACTATTTAAATAACCCAACATTTTGTGTTACACACCCCAAAAAAACCTAGTATATTCAAACATTTTTTTTAATTTATATCATTTGTAAGGTAAATGAACATTTCAACTAAATCCATAGTGTTATAGGAGATTGAAAAACTCCATATGAGTGAGCCTGAAGTAATAAATAGGTAATCCCACACCTTTCTATAATAAGGAAAAAAGCCTCTAGACAGTCGGATAGTCCAACCCCAAGTCCCTCGCCTCGAGGAGACTTTACTCAATATATAATTTAATTAATAATATCTTTATCACATAATATTAAAAAATTATATTAAAAACTATTTTCAAGATCATAATTCTAAAACAATCTAAGTTCATGGTAGATGAAAAACAAAATTTTATAGAGTAACACTTAGAAAGAAATGAAAGGCTCTATTTCCAAGAAGAAAATTATCTAATAAATATATCATAGACATTATTAATATTATATAATTAATTTATAAATATATATAATATAAATGAACCAACAATTGAATAAAAAAATTATTTTATATGATAAAAAAACATTGGCTTTTATTATAGATATTTATTCTGTAAAAACACATTTTATTAATCCTAAAAATATTAATTTATTATAAATTTATTAAATATATCATTCAATTTAATAATTTATTTCTTTAATGGTTAAATATTTTATATATAATGACAAAAAATATAAACTTTTCTCATTTAAATTTAGTCTTGTTAAAAACATTTTTAATTAAGCCTTACACTTGTTATTTATAACTAAGTTATAAATTGTAAAAAAATTAAAATAATAAAACAATTAATATTATTATTAAAAAAAGGGATATCCCTTAAAATCCCCCACCCCAATTAGCCAATGATCTCTAGGATAGATACCAAGCTCAAAGGAAGGTTTTCCATGAGTTGTAGATGAGGTGCAGCTTGTGCAGTCTAGAAAAGGCATGAGGAATATGGAGTGGTACTAGATAAAAGTTATAGTGTGGGAAAAACAATGGACTTTTGGCATGGGTTGGTACCAAAGGATTTCAATGTGAACCATTAGTGCATCTAGGTAAATAAATATGTTCCATCCTAAAGAGAAGTCTGATGTGGGATGCATTTATTAGGGTATTGGTTATCACTGCACATGTTGAATGTCATGAATCAACCACATTTTTCATCTACATTCCATTATAGGTGTGTTCTAATACTCTATCTGAAAGTTATACTTTTCATTATATTGTTATAGAATTTAATGCCAGTCTTATCTTGCAATTACTATAATATATGGGAGAGGAAAATGATGTTTTGTTTTTATGGATCACAACACAGGTAGTGTTATCCAATAATTCATATTTCACATCGCCCTCTTGATCTCTATAATAACATAACATAACATCAGTGATTGTGCTTAAGAATCCATTATTACATTATCTCACAAAGCAACATCGAGTGAAGCCAAACCAATTATGAATCACTTTATTTGTTCTTCATTTAACAGTGAAATAAGAAAATTTATTTTTCAAATATAATGGCATTGATTCCAGTGATGGATATTTTAAAATCATACTATTATCCTAGGAAGAAAAATCAATTCAAAAAAAATCAATATACTATCGATGGAATCAAAAACTGAATGAATATAAAAAACAAAAAAAATAGAGCCTACTTATAATACATGTGTAGTTGCCATCATTTTCTTCACTGATGGAGTATATCTTGATGATGATCACAAGGCCAACAAACGTGGGTTCGCAACCTTTGGAGGTGATCCACCGGTCTAAGTATTCATGATTGTATCTTGATAATTCCAATATTTCGAAGGGGTTCTAGCACCATCACTATGGAATAATGAATGATGTTTTAGAAAAAAGGTATCTATAGAATAATTTTGGTGAAACTTGTGGTCCACATCTCTTACAATGATCACACAATCGACACTTATACCAATAAGGGAACTCCCTTTATATAGATGATTCTCAAATCTCCTTCATGAATTTTGTATCATTGATGCACACTCGAGTAGCATCACCTGTAACTAGGATATGTTTACATCAGTATAATCATAATACCATGATTAATGATGCACCAGTAAGCAACACACTCTTAAACAATATGCATCATATTCATATTATTTAGTTGCATATCGAGTAGATTGATCATGTAGATTTGATGGATTTGCCTCCTTTTCAAAGTTACATGCCAAACCATACCCATGTTTAGGGGGGTATATGTGACCCTCCCTATTTTATATAATTAAATATTAGATAGTCCATATCTTGTTGTTATACAAATTCTAGGTAGTCGCGCCATCACTGTTTCCATATTTAGACAAAAATATAATTTTTTTTCTCTGATCTATATAAAATTTCCACAATATTTTAATTTCAACACATGTATCCTAAAAATGTATGTTATAAAACATGAATCAAATTTTAACCCTTTGAAAATATAGAGTGAAATTTTAATCCCCAAAAACATCTCTTTAAGATATCTTTCAAACCATAACTTTGATAACTGTGATATTTGTGTTATTAAATTTATCTCATAAATACCTTAAATTTTTTATATGTTAAAATAAATGATTTAATTTGTAGATAATTTTATCTCTATTTAATGAAAATTGAGAATAATACTTCCCACTATAATATTTCTATAATATTAAATGAGATCTTTAAATTTTTTTTATATACCTATTCAACTCATTAAACTACCTTTTATTACATTTTATAAAAGTTATGAATCCAAACATATATAATTTTCTTCAATTTTGGAAATTCATGATAAATAATACATGTAAAATGATAAGAACAGTTTCAGAATCAATGAACCAATCCTCATGATGAGTTCTCATTGTGCTTGTATATAATCAATACCCATAAATTTACATTAACCATAAAATCTTGTTGTAAAACATTAATGATCTAGGGAATACACTAGAGGTAATGAAATCCTAATTAGAATTCCATGTGATGATATTCTCATAGGTCTCCCAATAATTGTATTTATGTGAAACTAAAAATTCAATATATTTTTAGCATTATTTATGTCTTAAATATGACCACTAATACTCAATATTTTTATTATAACATTTTGAATATTTTAGATAAATATAGAAATAGAAATAGAGATAATAGGGGGCCTCGTTTGATGGAAAAAATTAATAAGTTGTTAATAATAGATTGTAATGAACCTTATGATGTTTAAAAGTTGAATTCTACAATTATTATACTTTATATTTTATTCTAATTCTATTTTATTTTTGTGACTCAAGTCATTGTCATTTTTGAAGTCACCTACAATTATCTTCAAAATTTAAGTGTTAGAATACTAAGATCCTTGAGTGAGTTTAATATTACATTTATTATGTAAATTATCCTAATCCACTCAATTATCACCAAGTGATACGGCGATACCTTATTTTTAACTAATTAAAATATACTTGATCGAGTGATGTATCCATGAAGATATAGATAACCAATTTGTGAATCCTAATAAACATGGTAATGATCACGCCCTACTGATCCCTTGTCCCAATCAACACTATCATTTGAAAAATGATCCATTTTAAGGGATGAATTAAATTATATATAATTATGAAAGAATGATACTATGTAATATGAGTGGAAGAGAAATTATCATCAACTCAACACCCTAAACCACAATTTATTATATCGTAAATTGAAGAAAAAATAAGAACATGAAGAGTCATCATAATTGAAACATGGAAAAAATAGTTTCATCCCCCATAGATCAACCACTGAGGTTTAATGCTTCATAGAAATATAGTACAAATTGTAGGAGAATAACCAAAAACACAGTAAATGAAAAGTACAACTTGAAAATAAAATATATCTAATTTCGAGATCCAAAATTGGTTTCTCTTAGACCCTCTCTATTACTTTATAGTAATATAAAACATCATCGACATAATCTATATTAATACATGTGTTCCTTAGAGTCTTTATTGTTATTTTACATTGATTCATGAACCTTTGATACCTTCCTTTTAGTTTAACATACTTGCATGGTTACCTTCTATACTAGTGGTATCATATGCCACAATCATAGAAACATATATTTTCTCCCTATATTAGAAACATATATCTTTTTTTAGGAATTAAAAATTTGTTCATATAATATATATAAATATATATAATATTTTTTTTATCCCTTTGATATTTTCATGCGGTCCTTGTGTGTTTTGATTTACATCAATGACTTAGGTTAATCTATGGAATTCCTCTAATGGGGTATTCTGGATTATTCCAGAATGAACATAATGGATGCATTTAGAATCTTATTTGAATGATAAATAATACCTTTAATCTATTTCCCAATCGTAATATATTTTTTATAATATAGTATATAACATTATAGGAATGTTGGATGGTGGAGTAAGGGGATAATAGGGAAAACTCTAAATCTAGAGGCCACAAAGGCTTAAAGAAGTTGAATCCATTTTTAATTGGATCATGTTGGGAAAAATTATCTGTTTTATCATGCATCACGAAAGATGAATGTGGAACTCTGGGCCCTATTAATGTTGCTGCCTCAAATAAGAACATTGTTAGGGTGGTTAAATATGCCGATAACCCCTCCTATGACATTGATCTTCCTCCTCCTAGAAGGATTATTTGAAAATGAAGGATAGACCATGCCTCATCAAATCAAGAGGCATTTGAATAAAGGGTAAACTGAAGCATATACTCCATCATCACAATATTTTTTTCATAAGGGCGAGAAGCCTTGGAAATTCAAGGAACTCAATCATAGGATCACATCAATATGGGGACTTTCTGATTCAAAGATGATGGAAATGGGAAGAGGGTACTACCATGGAGTATTTACCTCTGATTATTACAAAATAATATATTGGAATTTCGTGTCACTTCCTTTGAGGCCTGACTTCGTATGAATTCATGAATGGGATAGAAATTTCAACTCAAACATGGTATGGAAAAATTATACACATTCCCAGATCCATATATGTAAGATGAACTAGATATATTGCTTTTATTTTGGTATGGAACACATATATATTTTTATACATGAAATATGAAAAATCAGAGCACAACTATTACTCTCAACATTTCAGGTCATACTATTCAGATCACTTTTATGTATTCCTTGACATCATATATTAGGAGAAGAGATATCTGGAAAAGATAGAGAAAATATATGGGAGTTTAGTTCACAAATGAGTGGTGATAGGTGACTCCAACACTATCTTAAAAAATGATTAAAAAATAGGATCCAACTTCAATAGAACAATAGATATTGAATTCCCAACTTTTATTGATCTTTGAAACCTTACTAAGGTTCCAATGGCTAGAGTTGACTTCACATAGAGAAGGTACACTTAGAATGGAAGTTAGGAAAGATGTATTGACATATGATTTTTACAAATTCATGAATGGAGTTTTGGAAATAGAATAATATGATACACCCTTCCCAAAAATCACTCAAACCAAAACTCAATAATTGTAGAACTCTCTACTACGCCAAGGTTGGCCCCTCTCCATTTTCATTTAAAAATGGATGTTCCGTCATCCCTGGATGTGGAGAAACTATTTTGGAGTCATAGAAGCTTATGATAATATGAATACCACTTTAGAGGCTTATTGAGAAATAAAAACATTATAAAATTATTCTATTGGAATGGAGTAAAAACTCTTTTTCAAAGCATGATCTTAACATCCAGAATGTTAAACCACACCTTGCAAGCATACAAAAAAAGGATAAGATCCAAGGATCACATTCTAGGGAATAATTTAAATCTCATAAAAAGATAGATGACCTTATAACCAACAAATAAAGTCTAGAAAGGAATCACGGAAATGAGAAATGGTTGCATGAAGGTGATAGAAACTCATAATTAATCCAAAGGTTATATAGAGAGAAGGGAGCTAAAGCGGAAAATCATACCATCAACATTAATGGAAAGTTGTCCACTTTTAAAAATTATGTGTCCAATGGAGTGCTGGACTATTTTATAGGGATATATGTAGATGATGGGATAGACAGTACATCGAAGATGATTGAAAATATTTCTCCACGTGTTGATGAGAAAGAAAACCAAAATCATGGAAAAGAACCAGAAAATAATGAAATTAGAAAAACCTATTCCCTCTAAACATGTATAGTGCTACTAGACTAGATGGTTTCACAAAAAAATCATATTTTATTGGGATATCCTATAAGATTTTTTGTAAAATAATGGTAGGTATTTCGTTACTCATGCTTTTCTACCATATGGAATCAATTCAAACTTCATCGCATTGATCCCTAAGAAGAAAAATGTAGTTGAAATCGAGGATTTCAGAATAACATCCCTTCGTAATACTTTTCCTAAAGTAGTTATTAAAATAATAATGTCCAGGAATGGGGGAATTATAAAATACCACATCAATGCAACCCAATATGGTTTTTTCCCTATAATATGCATACAAAATTTCCTTTTCACAGCCCAGAAAGTGTCATAATGGGAAATTGAAGTATTTTTATGGTACATTTGTGATAGGACCACATCTCAAATGGTCCATCACAAAAATAATTCTCACAAATACTATTTTTTATGTGTCATAAAAAACACTATTTGTGGTGGGTAGGTATCCTATCTCAAATATGTTTTCTCAATAGTTAAAAAAATCCTTTTTCAATTGGATGATCCACCCATCGCAAATAATTTAAATAATAGTTATAATAATAATAAAATAAGAACTACTAATAAAATAAAAAAAATTGCAACAAAATAAAAAATACACTATATAGAACAGTAAAAATATGACTTGATAACAATATAACAAAAAATATGTATAGTCAGATGTTTATAAAAACACTGGGTGGGGGTTATCTAGAGGAGGTGGCATAGGGAAATTCATCCCTAAACTATGAGTTTGATGTCACATTTACTCAATCATCTCCTCATGATATTGATCCTTCCATCTACACATCTCCTCCTACAACTACTAATGCTATCAATTGAGATCTTCTTTCTCCCAATGCATGATCTCTATAAACTCTCTTAGTGCTCGTAGCTTCTCCTCATATTATTTAGTAGATTATGATTACACTTTGTGAGATACTCCTGATCTAGAAAATGACATCACAATGGTGCCACAATAACTCATAGGTGTCCATCAAGATCTAATAAAAACATCTAGTCCTTCCTCGAAGGTATACTAATTCACATACATCCATTTTTCATCATCAAATCATACTGCACTAGTGGTCTGAACCTCGGTCTCATTCTAACTCTCATTCTATGTCTGAGAATTCATGGCTTCATCTAACACCATCAATTACAAATTTAAAATTAAAATAGTTGAAATATTAATTTTAGTTAATTTTAAAACTCAAAAAAATTACAATGACCACAATATTATGTTGGAAACCACATTTAATCTCTCCAATGATAGGATCAATGTACATCCTCATATAATCATCAAACTATGTAATATCAAGATATTCGACTACCCATAAGAGTATAAAATAGATAGTTCAAAATTTAAGTTATATAAAAGTTAAAGAAAGGTATTTACTATATGTCTCTAATGCAAACCGAATGTACGACTACCAGTGGGATGTATCACCTCCTACCTCACCTAGTTCAGTCAACCTAATTATGCTCTCCTCTAAAAACTAGCTATCATCCAGTGTGAACATAATTCATCCCAAACCTGATATGAGATGTAATTTTATTGGTGGGAGTAGAAAGGATGATCAAAATCAGTAACTCCTACTATCTGTATGGATTTTCTCCTTAGATTGTGCAAAACCTTATGGCAATACTCACGCATACTAACCTCCTAAGCCTCCCATATAGAGGTATGTGTACTATCATCTATAATATACCATAAACCCTAAATATAATTAATAATATCATGTTTCTAATTAAAAAAGATTCCAAATAACTATTATTTATTTACATACCATCTAATGATTAAACATCTAGGGCCAAACATCAGTGGGATTCTGATCCCATATCACCCATGAACCGTTAAAATAATTTCGCAATATAGCACTCCCCTGTCTGATAGCTATATGAAAAAAAATTATGAAAAAGATACCGAATAATAGAAAAAGTAGTTTAAAAATAAATTAATGAAAATTATTGAAAACTAACTAAAATACATAACCAGACATACCTTCACATTCTTGAATCAAACTCAAGATATGAATGTTACATGTGGATTAGCCTAGGAATTATCAATCACGCAAGACCATGAACCTCTGAGTCATCACTGAATATCCACTAGTAGAAAAATACTCTTAAAATTAGTTTTTTAACGTTGTTTTTAGAGACTAATGGTAATTGTATCCTATGAGTAATTTGGGTGTCTGTTTTTTATAAAACCGACACAGAATCATTTTGACCACTGATTTTTTGAGTTAGTTTCTGTAAAAACTGAAGCCAAATGTTAACAAAACCTATATTTTGGCATTGATTTTTTCCAAAAAAAACAACATAAAATATTATTAACAAGATTTATTATTCTTCCTATGTTTTTAATTGATTGGTCTTGGAGAAAAAACTATCTTAGGGATCAAAAGTTGTGGAAGTCATAAGTTAAACTTCTCTAAGAGAAGTCATAGACAATTAAAAATTTAAAAGGTCATACCATTTGATCTATAACTCTTTTTGATCGAAATGACCACTAAAATAAAATATTATAAGACAAGATACATTTTTAATGTCTTTTTTGGCATTGGTTTTTTGAAAAAATCAACCCCATAAGCTAGTTTTCTTAATTTTTTGTGTTAGTTTTAGTAGAAACCGATGGAAAAAGTTAACAAAACCAAGATTTTTGGGTCACTTATTATCAAAACAGACATCAAAAAGGTTTTATAAATTGTAGGTTGTGTTCTAATATTTTAGTTTAGTGTTCATTTAGATAAAACTGAGTTATATATCAATAGTTATGACTTTTAAAGTTGGACTTCTCTAAGACTTCTCTTAGAGAAGTTCACCATCAAACATTCATAACTTTTGATCTATAACTCCATTTTATCTAAATGACCACTAAAATAGAATATTATAAGATAATATACATGTTGAAATACTTTTTAGCATTATTTGTTTTGAAAATACTGATGCCATAAGCTAGTTTTATTTAATTTTGGCGTCAGTTTTAGTAAAAACTTATGCCAAAAGATAACAAAACTTAGTTTTTGGCATCAGTAATTTCCAAAAAAAGGACCACAAAAATGAATTTCAAATTTTAGGTTTATTTCTTTTCTTTTATATTAGTGGTCATTTAGATCAAACAGAGTTATAGATTGAAATAAATGACCTTTTAAAGTTGCACTTCTCCAATACTTCTCTCAGAGAAGTTCAACTTCTGGCATTCATAACACTTGATCTATAACTCTTTTTGACCTAAATGACTACTAAAACCAAAGATTAGAAGACAAGATACAAGATTAAAGTTTTTTTGCATTAGGTTTTTGAAAAATCAAATGCCGTAATCTAGTTTTCATAACTTTTTTCATTGGTTTTAGTAAAAACTGACACCAAAAGTTAATAAAACCTAGATTTTGGTGTCAGTTATTTCCAAAAAAAATGACATCAAAACTACTGTTAATTTTTATGTTGTCTTATAATCTTTTATTTGAGTGTTCATTTATAACAAATGGAGTTATAGATCAAAATTTATGACCTATTAATGTTGGGATTCTCTAAGCCTTCTCTTAGAGAAGTTCAACTTCTGACATTCATAACTTTTTATCTATATATCTGTATGATCTAAATGACCACTCAAATAAATGATTAGAATAGAGGATACAATTTTAAAGTCATTTTGGAATCAGTTTTTTAAAAAATCTGATTCCATAATCTCGTTTTCTTAACTTTAGGTGTGGGTTTTAATAAAAACTAACGCCACAATTTAACAAAACCTATATTTTTCCATCATTTACTTTTAAAAACTGATGTCAAAAATGACTATAAACCTGTATCTTGTCATCTATGCATTTATCTCAGTTCCTTTTAAAATATTTCCATTTAATATATATATATGTATGTATTCTCTTCTCTTGATCATTTTCAACCTATTTGATTCAATAAATTTTTCAAAGCGTCTTCAATCGATGATTTGAACATGGTATATATTCTATTAATGTAATTTCTTAATTATTATTTTCATTCCTAGATAAAAATCATGATAATTTTATAAATAATTATTAATTATTCTTAACAATGATTTATGAATATAAAACATTCAGATTAGATTAACCTACCATGATGCAAAATTCATTATCGATCACTAGTTCTGTTGTTGCAAGAGTTCTACCCTAAAAATAAGAAAAATTATGATAAAAAACAGATTGATTTAATGAAAAAATGTAAATGAATTGAAATTATTTTGGTGATTTGTGTTTATTTTTGTTATTATATTTTTCTAATCATCATTTATGTTTCTTATGTATTATTTGAAATGATTTTTATCTTTCAAAACATAGAGAAGTCTAACTTATGAGTGTCATAACATCTAATCTATAACTTTATTTTTTCTCTATGACCAAACAAATACAAGATAAAAAAATTATCTAAAATATGATCATCATTTTTATCGTTGGAAATTTAAATAAACAATACCAAAAATGACTTTTAACATTATTTCATGAAAAAACTGAGATTAAAAGTCTTCTATGGGGGTTTTTAGCCTCTGCTTTTCATGAATCGACGTTAAAAATCATATGAAATTAGGCATTCGATGTCAGTTTTTCAAAAACCCAACCTTCAAAGTTAAATTTTCGTAATTGTAGATGTTAGATTATAAAAATCAACATTCAAAAGGTAATTTTTTAAATCGAAATCATAGAAGTTGGTTAAAATAGATGTTAAAATTAAAAAAACTTACATTAAAGGCTATTTTTCAACTAGCTCGCCAACAGACTGAGGGTCAGATGATTTAGCATCAAGCTCTTCATTAGGTAGTACAAACTCAACTAATTAATGAAAAAAACATATCAATGGTCTTCATCCATCTAAAACATGAAAAAATGTTGTTAGAAAAATAACTGAAAATAAGTATTATATATATATGATTATAAATAGAATTTAATTATGTCAATATTCAACATCATCCTCATCTTTGTATCTTACATTGTTAATATCTTCATATTTTTCCCCAGTATCATCAATTTCAATTGTCGTTTCATCTTTATCATTTATTTCTATTTCACATCCAATTGTTACCTCAAAAACATCATTTCCACCATTATCCCATAACTGTGGGGTTTCATATACTATATACATGTCTCTTTATGGAAAAGAGGTATTTAGAGTTTTCTGTTGAATAATTTCAATTCTTTACACTTTAGCAGAACCACATTAACAATTAATAAAATTATTTTCATGAGAATTAATTTTTATTGTGCTTTACTAATCACTTAACTCTCTTGAAGAACCACAATAAATTTCATAGTAAAAATGGTTCATTTTCTCTAAATTTTCTTTTGCTCAAATTTATATCAACCATGTCTAAATTTTCCATTACACATCACCAATAAATTTAAAACCTATTTTATTATCAGTTTTGTTCTAATTTATACTAAAAATTAAAACTATTACTTTGTACCACTACTTACCACTATTTTTTACTAAGTTCAACTTTTTATTACTAACTATTACAAATTACCAATAATTATATCTAATTACTTCTAAATATTACTTAATTATAGTGATTTACAATTAATTATAAATTATTCTTACTAATTACCTTTAATTTTTAAAAATAATACTCATTTATCACTAATTTATACTAATATTATCTACTTTTTACTAATTAATATTAAATTTTATTAATTATAGTGTTTTAAGGTTAATTTCTACTAATTTTCACTAATTACATATATTTTTACAAATTTAGAATGATTTGTAGTAATTTTCAATAAATAAATTCATTTAATGTTAATTTTTAATATTTTCCACTAATATTTAATAATTATAGTGATTTACAGTTAATTTCTACTAATTACTACTAATTATTACTAAATATACTAGTTTACCACTACTTTTTGCTAATTTTTACTAATCATCACTAATTTTTACTATTTTTTAGTCATTACCAAAAACAATTAATAATTTTTACAAAATACCACTTATTTTATCAATGTTTATTAATTTTTTATAAATATTTTTTTTACTGAAAATTTTTACAAATTAGTTCTTATTTTTAATATTTTATAGTCATTACCACTATTTTAAAATAAATTTATTAATTTATCACTATTTTTTACTAATTATCATTAATTTTTATAATTATAGTGCTCTAACTCTAATTTTTTCCAATTACAATTATTTTTTACTAATTATAGTGATTTACCAATATTTTTTACTAATTACATCTAATTTTTACTAATTGATAGAAAATTTTATGAATTATAGTAATTTAATGTTCATTTTTACTAATTTTTATTGATTATTGTTAATTGTTACTAATATTGACGGATTACCAGTAATTTTTAATAATTGAGGTGATTTAATTATAATTCATAATAATTACTGTCACTTTTTAATAATTATAGTGATTTTCTATTAATTTTACTAATTACTTCTAATTATTACTAATTATACTGGTTTGCGATTACTTTTTACTAATTTTTACTAATCAATGCTAATTTTTACTAATATTTAGTCATTATAAATAATTTGCACTAATGTTTTCTTATTACAATGTAATATTATTAATTTTCACAAATTATTGTGTTTTATTGATAATTTTTACCAATTACTGCTTATTTTTACTAATTTTTAGTCATTACCTATAATTTAAAATAATTACAATAATTAATCACAACTTTTTAATAATTATCGTTTATTTTTACTAGTTATAGTGATTTAACATTCATTTTTTCAAATGTTTACTAATTATCTCTAATTTTTAGTAATAACACTAATTTTTAAAAATTATATTGATTTACTATTACTTTTTACTTATCACATCTAATTTTTACTAATTATAGTGGTTTATCATTAATTTTTACTAATTTATTTTTATATTTAAAATACCTCTAAATTATTATTACTTATTACTAAGATATCTAAATTATTAAGATGTTTTTTTAAATAATACTATTTATTAATTACAAGTAATTACTATTAATAACACCCACTCATTGATAATTAAATCTAATTATAGAAAATTAAACCTATTTATTTTTTAATTAAAAATGGTATTTCTAATTTAAAAACATATTCCTAATTTAGAATAAATACTAATAATAATAAATAATAACTTATAATTAACTTTGTTTACAAAAAAATAATAATATTAAAATATAATATAAAATAAATAAAATTAACTTAAAAATTAATAATAGAACATAAATACCTTAAAATAAAGTTTTACGAGTTGGAAACCTCAAAATTGCCTTGTAAAAAATTAATCTACAAATTGAAAAATTGATTAGAATAAGAGAAATGAAGATTAGAGCCAAGCATAAATGGAGAATGAAGAGTAAACAAATTAGGTGGGCACATTTAGGTTAGATTAGTAGCGATTGGACTATTCGAGATGGGATTCCTGTCACAAATAGTTCTTGTAATAAATATTTGATGTGGCTGTTAGAAAGTTATTTGTGATGGTACCTATCATAAATACTCACCTATCAACAACGTATTTGAAATACCCATTAAATAATTCAAATAGTCTATAAAAAATAGTTTGAATAAATTCTATAAAAATTATAATATGATTTGACTATTAAAATAAAATATCAAAAATATTTTCAAATTTCATACATATCATAATTATTATAAATATAACTATAGTGTGTTAATTAAATAAATAAAAATTAAAAATATTGATGTTACAAAATATTAATTTCGAAAATAAAAAGACCATGAAATCATATCAAAATTTAAAAATTTAAATAATTGAAATATATACTCTATATAATTATGTGAATAAATAATAAACTAAACCCAAATTAAACAAATTTATAATATACTAAAAAATATTATCAGGGATTTCATATAATATAACTATTTTAGAAATCAAAAAAATACATAAAATAATTAATATAAGAATTTAGTAAATAAGATTATAAATAATTAAAAATAAACAACGTGCTTGAAATTTTGTGTTTTAGAAGAAATAAATAAATTATTAAATTGATAATGAGAGCCATGTGACTATGAGGTATACACCATTTAGTTAGACTACCTTCCATGTTGACATTCCATACATTTGGTTTAAGTAGTCTTATTGTCTATATAATGCCACTGTAATCCTTTTATCATGTGGTCACGTGAGATATCAACATGTTGCTACTTGAGATATCAACTTACAGTCAGTTGAAAAAATAATCATAAGGAAACATGTATTAATAATCATGTAGTAGATTTTAAAAATAACACTTTTGGTATGATTGATATAATAATATTGAAAACTACACATGTTTGAGTTTGAATTAATACTAGATTCACATAGCCAAATGTATGATGTGAAAATTCATTTAGCTTATTCACATAGTTGTTTCTACTAGGTAAAAAATTCATATAGCTAGTTAATCTATATGTATACGTCTATGTAGCCAAATGATATATGTCTCCATTTTCAATGATGTATCCATTTTCAACAATATATCTGAATGAGTCACATAAAAAATGATCAACATAACCAAATTGAACTAAAACAACTATCTCTGATGACCACTTAAATAAAAAATTTATATTTTCTCATAGTGGAATAAAAATTATATAATGTCTTTGCATTTATATTAAAAATGTGTAATAAAATAAGAAGCACTAAAAATATTTATTTAATAAAAATATAGTGAGGAATTGCAAAAAAAAATTCCATGAAACTATGGTTATCATAAAGTATATAAAATATTGTGAGGAATTGTAAGATTTAAAAAATGGAACATAAAAAAAGCTCCCAAAAAACTATTGCATTACATTTAAAGGTGAAAAACAATCTGGTGAGACAAAATAAAAGTATAATTCCCCATTTATTAACTAATGTTTTGTTCAATTCAATACTTATAAAATTTTTAAAAAAAATTCTATTCTATAGAATGAAAATAAAACTATAAAAATAATCTCAAAATTCCTCCTTCTATGATTTACAAACAAATATAAAGATAAGAAACTAATTTAACATATAACCTCTTCATATTTTACAATAATCTCCTCTTTGAAAGAATAAATTTTAAAAAATAAATTAGGCTTATATAAGATATAAATAATGAGAATAAAATAATAAAAAACCCCCAAAAAATCATGGAAAGATATGTTCTCATATGATTATTCCCCTTCTAAAAGATTCTCCCCTTTTCAATTTTCATTAAATTTTATCAAAAGATATGAAGTACTCTTTTCATTTTTTATATAAGAAAATTAAGTAAACATAAAAGACATATTCTAATATATTTAATACCATTTAAGAACACATTAAATAACTCGTGGAAAAATATAAAAAATGGATATGATTTAATATAATCAAAAAAACTATAATAATTACATCCATTGGAAATTTTTAAATTAAACAATTTGGTATTTAATCCTTTTTGAGTTTTTAGGATCATGTGTTTCAACTTCTTAATCTGACACTATTGTTTTGACTGTTTTACTCCTTGATATTCAATAACCTTTTACTTCTCTTCCATCTTTTGATTCTCATTCATGATAATACTGCTAAACACTTTTATGGATTTATTATAATAATCTAACTTGTCTCCTTCATTCTTGAAAAACACTACAAAATATTCTACCATCTTATATAAAAACTCAAAATTTCCAAGAAATGGATCAACCAGCTCAACAAGGGTTTGAGTATCTTTATTAGTAGTTCTATGATACATAGAAAATCTTTTCAACATTCAAAAATTACAATATTAATCATTAATATGATTTTTCAAATTTTCTCTCATCCCGGAAATTGAGTCAATTAACTATTTTTAGCATATTATATTTTGAAAAGATTCATATTATCATGATTAATGTTAACTCTAGTATTAATTTCCTAAAATAAAGTGATCAGATAAACAAAACATATTATAAAATTAGAAAGATAATTAACATTCTCCTCAATTTTTTAAGATATAGTATTAGAAACTATATTCAATGAACCACCATAATTTTTTCTTTTTCGTAAAATATTATTAGTTGATATTCTAGAGAAATATTTTTATTATGAGTTTTATTAGTTTGTCTATTAACAATTTTACCAACACCCAATTTAATAATAGTGAATATAAAAAATCGTTAGCTCCACCATCCTAGTGAGAATTTCTTCATTATAATCCCATATGAATTTTACTCGGTTTAACTTCCTCAATTTTTGAGAAATTACAAGAGATAAAAATCTTCTATTTTAATAGAGCCCTTTAAAAACATTATTGTCAAAAATAAAACTAAACCAATTGTAAAACTATTCTTTATTTTTTTGAAATGTCACTCATTTTATAAACACTTTACCATACAAAAAATAAAACCTATTCAGTCCTTAATTTTGAGAAAGAACCAATTGCATCTAGAAACTCATGGGATATGAAAATTACCCTCCTAACAAAAACTATAATAAATCAATAAAATATTTCAATGAAAAAGAATAATTATGATTAAAGAGAATAAAAGATACTCTATATTATCTTTCTAGTTCTTCAAATTTTTTGGATCCATACAAATTAAAAATGAGAAAAGTTTACACTGCATTATAATCCTCCTTGTGTAGTGATGTATACTCCCTATATTCTAACTTAATTACTTATTTTATTAACAAGTTAGACATTTAATATAACTGAGGATCTATTGGTCTCTCGAAAATAATTTCTCTGGAAGCAATTTCTCTAGATGATGTCATTGAACAAATGAAAAAATAATTGTGGACAAAATTTTCCAACATCTATCAAGAAAAAATTCAACATGAAATTCATCCAAATAACTTTAGGTACACAACCTTTAAATAAGTTATCCAAAAAACGATTTATCCTCTTTGATTGTATGATTTAAAATGGATCCCAATAAAATAAACGACATAATAAAGTATTCAAAAGAATTAATTTCTAATTCCTTAAAACAAATTTTGAATTAAATAATTATAGAACAAACATAAATAATTTTTTTGTAATATCCATTAAATTCAACGAAATAGCTTAATAAATCTATAGTTTTTTAAAAATTGAAATATAAAATCCTTTGTAAGTTATCTTTTGATAAATAGACATGATCTCATTCTTTTGAAGATGATTCCATAGAAAACAAATAACATAGAAATTATAATCCCAATAAATTTAATGATATATTATTAAATAGATATCTAAAATGCACATTAAACCCCCCCTCTGTAAAATTAAATAAAGCATGTATATAAAAAAACATAAAAAACTTATTCGAAACATATTCATAAAAAAGAAAATGGTTGTCAGGTACCAGATATAAGTATTTATCTATCAGTATATAGAGACTTAGATTATTCAGAATTAAGTTCATGTAAGATATAAATTGTTAGATCTATATGTGTTTTCTAATAAGATTTTTGAAACCCGGTTTTTTTTATACTTTTATTACTCATGGGGATAAAGTTCTGTTTAAATGAATTATCTTTGAGTTCCGTGATATTTAACTCTATTCATTGAACAATGATTCCTTTACTGTTTACCTGTTTTGCATTTAGTTTATATGGTAAATCTTATAGGTTAAAAATAATTCAACAAATAATTGAATTATATTTCAATGGTTTCACTTAAAAGTATTATATTAAACCTCTAATCTCTTATGTAATCATAAATATTCTAAAAATAATTTCTACTAATTGTTAAAATTGTTAGTAACTTCTTCAAGATTTTAACTTTTGACATTCTCTTGATAAACATTCTTATCTTTAAAAAAATTACAATATTATCTTTTTTTTAATTACTAATTTTTTGATCATCTAACTAAAGATGGAATTCTAATAAATTTATAACTCCATTACCATTACCATCAGTAGTAACATTACATGTTTTCTATTATACTCCACCAAATCAAAATTTAACTTTTCATTTCTGTTATTTAATTTATCGATCTTATATTTTAAAATTTTAGAATTATATTTTTTATATAGATGATTCATTTTTAATACGATTATACTTTTTAATATGTTTATAAAAACCTTCACTACACTTCTCACATTATTCTTTTATTCACTAAATATTAATTTAGAAAATAATAAGACCAGGAAATAAAATCAAAATAAAAAAATTAAATAATTGAAATATATACTCTATATAATTATGAGAATAAAGAATAATCTAAACCTAAATTAAAAATATTTATAATATACTATGAAATAGATTATCATGGATTCAATATAATATATATGATTTTTAGAAATAAATAAGATACTTAAAATGATTAATATAAGAATGTAGTAAATCGGATTATATATAATAAAAAAACACAACATTCTTGAAATTTGGTATTTTAGAAAAAATAAATAAAGTATTAAATTAATATTGAGAGCCAAGTGACTACGAAGTATTCACCTTATTGTCATATTAATTTCCATGTACAAATTACAAACATTTGGTTTATATAGTCTTTTGGTCAATATAATCCTAGTGTGAACATTTTATCATGCGGTCACTTGACATATCAACATGTGGCTACATGAGATATCAAATTGCAGTCAGTTGGAAAAACAATCCTAAGGTAACTTGGATTAATAATCATGTAATAGATTCAAAAAATAACACATTTGTTTTGATTAAAATTACAATATTTAAAAATACAGATGTTTGAGATTGAATGAATACTATATTCACATAGCCAACTGTATGATGTGAAAATTCATTTAGCCAATTCACATAGGTGTTTGTACCATGTAGTCAATTCATTTAGATAATTAATGTATATGTGTGATTCTATGTATCTAAATGATCGATGTATCCATTTTCATTATTGTATCCATTTTCAACAATATATCTGAATTAGTCACATAAAAAATGATCAACATGGCCGAATTGAGAAAACAATTATCTATGATGACTACTTAGAGAACAAAT
Organism: Viscum album; assembly: GCA_963277665.1. Taxonomy (NCBI): domain Eukaryota; kingdom Viridiplantae; phylum Streptophyta; class Magnoliopsida; order Santalales; family Viscaceae; genus Viscum; species Viscum album. Next base: position 1,324,314,278 of record OY728138.1, read on the forward strand.
TTATATTTTTTTATAGGTGAATACAAATTAGATAATTTGTTTTAAATCATATTAATTATAACTTATAAAATTCCAACACTGTAAATCAATATTTAATAAAAAGATGGTGAGGAATCGCAAAAAAAAATTCTAAGAAAATACAATTAACATAAAGTAAATAAAATATTGTTAGGAATTGTAATATTTAAAACACATAACATAAAATGAAGAACAAAAAACTATCAAAAAATCTATTGATTTATATTAAAATGTGCAAAAAAATATGGTCAGAACAAATAATTGAAATATATACTTTATATTATCCTGTGAATAAATAATAAACTAAACCCAAATGAAACATATTTATAATATACTAAAAATAATATAATCATCGATTCAATATAATATATATGTGTTTAATAAATCAAAAAAATACTTAAAATGAATAATATAATAATTCAGTTAATTGGATTATAAATAATAAATAAAAACACAATGTTCTTGAAATTTTTTATTTTAGAATAAATAAATAAAGTATTAAATTAATAATGACAACCAAGTGCCTATAAGGTATACACCTTGTAGTCAAAATGCTTTCCATGTCAAATCTATGCATTTATATTCTGTATATAATCTTCAAAAAGATTTTAATTTTAGTCTATCGATGATGATAGGTATTATGTTTGTTGCTTATTCTATGGCCTTAACTTTGTTTAACATAGGAGAATCACTTTATTTCGTCTCCTATAAAATCATTGATGGTTTTTAGTTATGAAATACGTTAATGTCATATGAGATGGATCTCTCCACTCCTTTGGGAACAAGGAAAAATATCTTTTAGGTTCCCTGAGTGTCGTGTAGTTATTATTAATGCTAGGATCAGGTAGGATTTCTTGGTACTTTGTCTATATATCTTAGATCTCATTGGGGTATGGATTGGATGGTTTATTCTAAGTATCTAATACGTTATTATGGTTATAAGGTTATATTTCTTTCTCCTAATTGGAACACTCAAGTATTCTATTGTGAGTGGGATCCAAGGTCAAGAAGGGTATGAAATTTGGTTCTAGATATGGGATTCATCTAATTTTTTATGTTCAGTTTTATTTATGATGTTATCGAGTGGAGTTTAGATGGTCAGGTTCCTTTGATAGTGATCAGGTATCCTGAAGTTTTTCATATTAATTTCTCTATATTTCTATCCCAAATGTAGGCTGATTTTTATATTGATCTACTCCTAGGGACAATATCTATCTAATTTCTATCATATCAAATGTCTCCTTTTGATTTGAAAGAATTTAAATTTTATTTGGAATACCTTAAGAAAAATGGTTTTATTCACCCGAAATTATCATTGTGGGTATCTTTGGAAGTTTTTTCAAATAATGTGAATAGAAGCCTCCAACATTTTTTTATAACCAAAACATAAACAAAATAATTATTAATATTAAATATCTCATAATTTATTATGGGGATTTGTTTGACCAAATCAATGGGGTGAGGCAGTTTTCAAAAATTCAACTCAAGTTGAGATACCATCAGCATAGGATAAGGAAAGTCGATATTACCAAGACCACCTTTTAGAGAAAGTTAGGGAATCACAAGATTCAATTCATTCGATTTTTACTCTCTAATTCCTAAAATATTTTCATGTATTTGATTAATTTGATATTCCATCAATATGTTTAACCATTTTTTATAGTGCTCATTGATGACATCTTGTTCTATTCCAAGGTGGTGGAGGGGAAGGATGTATATCTGTATGTTATTTTATGAACTTCGATGGATCATCTACTGTATATGAAGCTTCCCAAATTCTAGTTTTCGATCCAAGAAGTGAAATTTTTAGTTCATCGTGTATGTGAGGAAAGAATTTTTTTAATCTTGATAAGATTTGTATTATAATATCAAAGAAAATATCCAAATATGTTATCAAGGTCTGAAATTTTTTCTTCCTATCTGGTTATTATAGGTTTATTTTTTGGATTTCAATTTGTTGGATTATCCCTTTATATATTTGACCAAAAATATTATGAGATTTGATTTTTATGATAAATTAGAGAGAACCTTTGAAAAGTTAAATGTGAGATTTATATCATCTCGTGATCGGATTCTAGTTCCTAAATAGTTATATGTTTTTTATTTTGATTCTTTAAAAATGGGATTGGGTTGTGTGTTTATGTAGTGTGATAATGTTTTCGCATGGATCTCACCAGTTCTACCCACATGAGAAGAAGTACCCTATCCATGGCCTTTAATTAATATTGGTGATGGATTACATGAGGACTTGGCACAATTATCTCTTCAAGGAGAATGTTATTATTTATACTATTCATAAAAGTTTAAAGAAAATCTAATCTTAAATGAATATGAATAATAATTATAGGAATTGAGTTAAGTATCTCCAATCCTTTGACATTGATTTATCCTAAACCTATGGAAAGGGAAATATTGTAACTATTTTCTTAAGTAGTAAGTTGGGAATAAATATTGTGAAATAATCAATGAAGGAGTGTATTTTGATATTCTTATTCAATAATCAATATCTCAACGTGAAAGAAAAGGATGACCAGGTACACTTGATCAGTGTTCATGTAACACCATCCTTGAATCCTAAGATTCGGATTGAGAGAGAATTATATCTTTATTTTCGGTTTACTAAAATAATTATAAATTGTGTGTAGGCCTTGGGTGATTACATTCAAATTCTGGTTTATGTAATTTGTTTCAGAAAGTGGAAACTAGTTTTTTTTTTGTTTTAATGAAGGGATCTCTAAAGTGTATTAACCATTCTAGAATGTATATGAACCCGTGCGATCCAAATATTTTTTATGGACTTCAATTATATTATTAGTGTCTTGAGATATAGTGTGTAATCATTGATTTTGTACATTGTTCCATTATCTATAATAGAATCAAAGGAAATATCAAGATACCAACTCGTTTATTATAGGAACTTCCCCTTATAGTACTTAAATTGTATAAGATCTTCAGGGACTTCTATATTAAACTAACTCGAACCACTGGGTTTGATCCAGAGATCCACAAGACATCATGCATATATGCAAGAGGCTTTTGGGAAGTATTGATGGTTTGAATGTTGTTAGTGGAGAGACTATATCATCAAAATCATATCCAAGCACATTAATATAAATAAAATATGAAAAATCAGGGTAACGAAGGTGGAAGATAAGATAACATGATGTAATATGAGATGAATCACATATCATAAAAATAATAAAGATAATTAAACTGGTCCCTTGATTGGAAAGGAAAAATATAGTAAATGTGCATGCAGATAAATAAATAAAACAACAGTATCCTTTAGAGTACGTCATGGTACAACTCCTAGCTCCAGGATCTATAGATCAACCATAATCCAAGGGAACTTTCCTTTACATGGATCCCTACACATGAATTATGCACATGAATCAAGATTACCATTTAGGGTGTGATTAATAAAACCTAGTAGGAAACCACTAAAGCATCCATAAAAAATGTGTATGGGTATAAGAAATGTTTGTCAGGATAATAATAAATGTAAAAGAAAACCTTAAAATCACTTAATATGTAACATCCTTATATTTTATGAATTAATTTTCAAATTAATATACTTTTTTATATGGAAGGTGATATATTAAAACCAAGTTAAGCTTTCGTTGCACGCAAAACTGGATTAGCTTGTGCTACACATGATAACGAGTTTTAACAAAACCATGATATATTATATATATAATTAAAAATGATCGTTATGACATAGATGTTAAACTTAGTTGTATGAATAGTAAAAACAAATTTTAAAATAAAATATTTAATGGTTTTATACAAAGAAACACATTGATAAAAAAATAATTAATTTTTAATAAAAGTATATATATTTGGATAATACTATCTTCTCAAAGAATGATTTTCATATGTTGTTGGGAATAATAATAAAATTAATTTTTTACACTTTTTGAAATTGAATTTGATAAAATAATATTTCATTTTTAAATGATAATATAAATATTATTTTATAGTGAATTTTTTTATTTTTTTAAAAATGTTTCATTGAATTTTAATTAAAACCCAAATTTTAATTTTAATTATTTATGATTTTAAATAATATTTTTAATTAGTTTTAAAGTTAAATTACTGAAATTATATATATAGATATATATATATTTTTACAATTTAGGTCATTTGGAATAATTTCATAATGAAATTGTTTAAAAAAACATTATAAATATTTTAACATTTTCTCTTTGAAAAATCACTTTCTCGTCATGTCTATGAGATTAATTTTAAATTAAATTATTCCAATTATGTGGGTTGATTTTTTAAAAATGGATTCCATGTTTAGAATAATAATACTTCATATATTTTAATAATTTTAAATTATTTTTTTCAATAATTATTAAGGACAATATTGAAAATTAATTTTCGCAATTAAGGTTAAAATGAAGTTGTGTGTATTACATGCGTTTGTATTAAAACTATTTTTACACACACATGTTATTTTTATTTAATGAATTTTATTTAATATTTAGAATAAATAGTTATAAATATCTTAATAAAACATGTTTAATATTTATTATTAATGTATACATTACCTGTGTAAATAAATGATACAAATTATAGTGGTAACAACTAAAAGGGTGAAATTGAGTAAAAATAAAAACTAAAGAATAACATGTTAGTTTTTTTGATATTTTGTTATTGAGGTTTTTATTGAAAATATATTCCCTAGTCTATATTATTTATATATTTAATAACCATATTAGGTAAGAGTGCCCCCCAACAGTGAATACTTTTTGGTATTTTCAAAAATGCCACTACTTCTCAATTATAAAAGAGAACTCACTCCCCTCACATACTCAAACCCTTAAATCCATTTGTATCAAAAAAAACTTCCCAAATAACATCAAAAAGTAACTTATATCATCATATATTCTTTATTTTGGTAATAAATTAAACTTAATATGTTTTTGTTGCAAACCCAATGATGATACCCTGAAAAAGATGCAATGTTCATCAACGAGCATTTTTTTTTTCTTCCTCCACTTCCTTTAATTATAATTATAACATGATGATATAATAACCTAAGTATATTTAATATACTGATATTTTTTATGTTAAATTCATGACCTACAACCACATATACTTCAATCAAATGGGTTGTGAAATCATTGTTTGTGTGCCCAAAGTTTCAACGCCTCGTGAACCAATTTAATTTTTTCTTACATTACCACCTATCATGATTGGTTATGATGATGGATATAAAGTATATATAGTATTTTAATTTAATATTTATACTTATGGATTCATTATATCATATTTTCCTTTTTTACTTTCCATTCTATATGGGAGATGATAACGTCATTCGTGCGTATGGCAGACTACCGCCTCGCTCAACGATGTGATTTTTTTCATTAATGCTTTACATGGAAGGTAATGAGGACATATTTAAGGAATATATATGATATATATTTTTATATTATATTAAAACATGATGATCCTAAAATGGTGTTATATTATTTACATTTCTTATGTTCCGACCATCGAGAAAATTGAAACAATGTTCAGGAGTATGTACGGCATTTCGTCTCCATGAACGATGTAGTCCATTTTATATCAATGACATTAATATGTTAATATAAATAAATTTATAATGAATATATATTATTTTTTATCAGGGTTAAGATTATGGAATTTATGGGACCCTTGTCAAAGTAAAAAAAGGAAAAAAATTATCAAACCAAAACATACGTGAAAAATGAAGTAGTTATTAACCGGAACAGACTTTTAATAATTAATTATTAATAAAAGGGTAATAACCTATCAAAATTAAAAAATACATGGTATTATAAATATTAATATGTTTCTATAATATATTTTTAATAAAATATATTTATTATATAGGATTTTTTAATGTATATGAAGGAATTCAAAAATTAAGGTGAGGGATTTTAATCTCAATTTTTACTTCTGTGAGACACATGCCAAATTCACCAAATATTTATTTTATGTGGAATATATTATTCCCATGAATTTATTTTATTATTATTATCCTTAAAATATTGTTATTTACATATCCATATGAGTATTTCTCCTTCATGGGGTTTACGATTCAAAAGTTACCAAATCGATAGTGGATGTTTATCTCAATTTTCCTTCTATGGTACATAAGTAATGTTACGCACCAATATTTTTTTATGGGGTGTATATACTACACATTTTACATGTTATATAAAAAATATACTTCCTTTATTGATATTTTATGTTTCATTTAATTTTGTTATTTCATGAGCCTTACGATTCAAAGTTATCGAAGCGGTAGTAGTTTTATATTACAATCACATTATTTATCATGGCTACTTATGATTCTGCTTCCAATAATGAATAATTATGATCTGTATCTCAAGAAACTCATGCATTTTCTTCTATTATAGGTATTTCATTAGAATAAAATTTTTCCCTTCATCTTCTTCTCTTTATCAACTCAATATTTTAAAATAATTGTTTTAAGAATAATTTCCTTTTATGTTAAAAACTATTTTTATTCTAAAAATATTTGTTCTAAAATTATTTCCAAAATTTTTATAAAAATTGTTTTTATAAAATCTGAAAGGATATTTTGTATAAAAAAATTTTAAAGTATTTTTCAATCTTCCTTTATAAACATTCAAGATTATTTTTAATGAAATTTATTTTAAAAAATGTTTTATGTTTTAAAAAAATATTTTGAAATAAAATTTATTTTCCCAAGAAATTTTTTAAATTATATTTAAAAATAATTATCCATCTAGGATGAAATTAATTTATATTAACTAAGAATTACTAAGGATATGAACAAAGTATGTAACACCTTGAAATTCTAATGTAATAACATTGTATTCGATAACATGTATGACAAGCGACACTAAGCAAATAAGGGAATATAATATCATGATACATTATAATATATTTACTATTTAAAATAGAATATATATATTTATATTCTTGAAACACTAACATAGAATTCATTACATTCAAGAGAGTCCTCATCCTATGGCTTGCATTATCCACAATACCGAGTTTTACAGAACAATAATATATTATTAAAATATTATTATTTAATATGATATGATATGATATAACCTAGCAGTAATGTTTTCTGTTATGAATATTATTAACTAAATTATGAAAATTTATGGTTTATATAAATATAAAATTAATAAATTGGTAACCAATTAATGAGAAATGAAAATAAGAACCAAATGGATATAAAAAGAAATATTATTATATTTATTCTTCCAAAAGAGTTTTATCGCAATAACAATAATTAATTACAATTATTTAATGAATTTAATTAAATATATATGTTATATATTTAATCAAATATTTTGGATATTCATAAATTAGGTATGATAGATATAAGATAAGTACAAACTCTATTTTATACATAAAAAACCTATATTTTCATAATGTTATTTTTACCACCTTTTAACAAAAAACCGATATTAAATATGAATATTGACACTTTAATTTGTTTTATCTGTCAAAATAAAATTAATATTTGAAATATAAACATAATAATTAGGTTAGGGTGAATTTTTTATATTTTTATGAAACATTTTATTTTTCAATGAAGACTTAAAAATAATGAATTTTAGTTCAAAACTATTTTTTAAAAATAATTTATTTAAAATGATAAATTATAATTTTAATTGGTTTTAAAGTTAAATTATATAATATTTTTTTCAATTAATACAATTTATTCCATTGAAATCAATTTCATATTGAAATTGATTATAAAAACATATCAATCTTTTCGACGTTTTTACTTTAAAAACATGCATTGTCATCCCGTATGAGGGGTGAATTTTAAATTAAATTCTACAACTTCTATGATTAGAAATTGTAAAATTTGATTCCATATTTTGAATCATAATAATTTATAATTTATAATAAATTTAACTTATTTTTTTGACTAAAATTATTAATGAAAGTAGTTAAAATTAAATACAATTGTTAAGGTAAAATTAAGCTTAATAAAGGTCTAAACCATTAACTTAGGGGTCCAAATGACCTATCCACTAGTTAAACACCCATTTTCAAGAAATATTTCGACCATTAACCTTCAAGTATTGAGTATGGTTGGTTTTTTATGACTTTATTAGGTAACAACGTGGTTACACCTAACTTGTTTTCAAAAAACAATGTGACTCCTTTTCCTCCACTGTTAAAGGCCACCACTTCTCCCCATTACTCACACATCTCAAACTACTTAGGCTCAGACATGTTATACCCAATTAACTTTCAAAAATACCTCCCATTGATATTTAAGCCTCCATTTGGGAAGAAATCCTTCAAAGTAAGCCCTTTGGGATAAACCAGAAGGAGTTACTCGATTTTTAAGGTAACACTTTCCAACCATCTATTTTATTTCATTTACTTATCAACCACCTCAAATATTATTATTTAATGTTCCTATAATAAAAAAACATCCTAAATTTACTTATATGTTGTTATATTGTGGTTACTACATTCACTTACACACACTTTTATCTAATGGGTAACAAACATATTTTTTCGGTGTATGGCGAACTACTTCTTCACGAAACAAATATTGTTACTTTTTTTCTTTTACCACCTCTCATGGTGGAAATTATAATGTAAAATATATTTATATATGATATATATTATATTTATGATGTATTTATTATTATTTAATACTTTTATAATACATAACATTAATTCTTCTCATTTTTCCTTAATACAATAACATCATTTGAAGAAGTATGAGCTACTGTCCCCTCAAAATGATGTGATTCGTTCACATGATACATGGAATGTATAAAATATTTTAATAATTAAACATATGTAACATAAATAAACTGTATTACGTTTATGAAATAATTAATTTTCTTGAAATATAATATATAAATGTATATCATTTTCATTGTTAGCCATTCACACACTTAAAAAGTGATAACGTCGTTCGTGGATGTGTGTACTACCGCCTCCTCGACACGATGTGATTCCTTTTACATCACAATAATTATATATATATATATATATATATGTGATTAAATAACATTTCATTTCTGATATAATTATCAATCTTGAAAGATATATTGTTTCTTACCTTCTTTTCATAACGATCATTGGAAAATGGGAAAGTTACTCATGCGTATGTATGGCCTACTGTCTCCATGATCATAAAGTTGATTAATTTGTTCATAACCATATTTGATGATTGTTTTTAAAAGTATAATTTATGTATAAATATTATAATTATGTTCTCGGCTATTATTCTATAGATTTTATATAATGACCTCTTTCACCGTAGTTGACCTACCAAATCAATTTTTTGACACATAATCCAAATTTTCTCAAAACACCCAATGCAAACTTATTTTATTAAGTATTTGTATAAAACATAGTAAAAATTGAAATAAAATTAATTATAAACATGAAAAACATTATCAAGAAATTACATAATTAACATAAGTTTGTTATTCATAAATATAATGACACATGAGACAAATATAACATAAGGTAAGGGATTTTTATATCTTTTTTACTTCTTTGAGATAAATGTCATGTTCACCACTTACTTATTTTGTGTGGTGATTCCAAGACTCATTTTTATATATTATATCTTGAATTTTATAATATTAATGGTATTTGAAACTTATATTTAAAATTATTCCTATAGAAGGATTGTGATTTAAAATGTATTAAAGTTTTATGGGACACTTTAAAATGTTTATAGGTTATTTTCACCATCAATAAAATTAATTATCTTTTTATATTGTTTCAATTTGGGAAAATGTTATGACCATTTTTCAATAAAAACATTCATTTCCTCTCCTCTGGTTATTCATAACCATTTTCAAGTATTATTATCATTTTCCACTCTATGGTACTAAAAATGTTTTAGATTTTTTTTAGAAAACACACATTTATTTATATCCATATTTGGAGAACTTATTTTCTTCTAAAAACCATGATTTATTAAAATGTTTTCAAAAATATTTCAAAATGATTTTTTAAAGACATTTTGGCCTTCTTTTCATTTACCAATTTTTTCAGAGGAATATTCTGGTCGTTTTTTCAATAAGTCATTTTTCAAAACATTTTACCATCAAAAAGGAATGTTCTTTTACCTCATACTGTAAGTACAGATTTACTCACCATTATTTCTATGAATCATACTTTAAATTTTTAAATTATTACTTTTTAAAGAAATTTTTTTCAAAAGTGATTTTTAATGAAACGTTTTTTCAAAATATTTACAAACAAATATGATATTTTCATCAAGAATGCTTCTAAAATGTATTTTTAGTATTTATATTCATCAAGAACAACAACCCTTTATTCTTACTTCTCCTGGGATTTTTTGTATTGATACCATCCTTATTCTTCCTCGGGATAGTTTATTATTAATTTTTCCAAGGATGGTATTCACATTCACTTCCTTGAATCATATTATATTCCCCTCAAAATATTCAATATTCTATGATCATTAAACATTGAATTTCCCCACAACTATCTATTTCATTTATCATAGATATTACTATTTACTAAACCATACCATTTTACAAATGGTGTATAATTTGTAAGTAATTATATTATTTGGGTAAATAATATTAATTCTATATTATTTATCCAATAAGGATATTTTATATGAAATATTATTTATTCTTATTATTAGATATATGGAATAAATGGACTTGTAATGAAATGTGGAGCCCAGACATTACATATATCCTAAATGCATCGATAGGTTCTCATGAGACAAATAAGTTGCATAAATTTAAATGGGTTTCTTTCCATAGTTAAATACCATCTTGTGAAATTTCATAACAGTATTGGTTTCTATGTTCCTTACACATGAAACCCATTAAGAAATAATTTCCTCCATTTAGTTTCAGTTATTATTCATCCATTAGATTTTTAATCGACTTATCTATGAATAAATTTCATTTTTAGTTCATTGATTAAATGGAATATTTTTTAGCTTCTTACATTTCAATATTTATTTTTCGTTATATAGTTATTTTAATGGCATGTGTTTCTATTTATTTCCTTTCCATATTATTTATGAATTGTCTTCTAAGTTTTTTGATTACATGGTATGTGTGTTTTATTAGTTATCATGCCATAATTATTATTCTCATTTGTTCATTATTTCTTCCGTTATATTTTTTCATTACTAAGAATTTGAGCTCACCCTAATTATGTTACTTTTGTAATGAATCCAAGAATAATACTATGAATGAAATATAGGGATTTACTATATGGATTAGGTTTATCCTCAAAGATATTTATTTAAAGATAAAAAAATTGTGTTTTATTTAGTGTATTAATTTATAATTCAAGACTTGTTTTTTTATATGGTTTACCAAGACTACTAAACTCTTTGTTACTTTGGGATTTTATTCCATTTAATCATGACAATGTAATTGATAGCATTCACTAGTTCTATGAATTCTTTGGTCGGGTCACTATAGTTGTTATTCGAGTAAGTTTAGTAACAGACATAGGAAATAGATTCAAGAAAAAATATGTTGGAGAACATAACCCTACGATATAATTTTAGGATAAGTATATAAGAACATCCTATAATTTTGGTAAGGTATATATTATGTGGGTGTTCCTAGAAATACATCCATATTTGGATACTAAAAATTCATTTGGTTCTAGAATAGATGTATCTAGGGGTAATAACTCTGACAATGTGTTCTAATCCTAACCGAGGGGAACTTGGTACTTGACAACAAGCCTTATTGTAAACTATTTTTGAAACTCCTTGGGGATATTCTTAGTAAAATTCACAATTTCATTAAAAACCATAATGTAGAATTTCAATGGATAATGAAAATGAATGGTGTAGATTAATCTTAAGGTGTTTTAGACAAAACATAAGGTGCCATGATAGAGAAATCCAACTAATGATATTATGGAAAAACCATAGACTAAGGAATTACCTATGTGGAAATAAATGGAAGAATTATTTATGTATTAGGATTATATTAAAAACCTTTGTTAAAAGGATATTTAGTTATTAATTTAATTTCTAAGATGTCTATCATATTTATTTTGGAAATTATATTAATATGATTTCATAAAAAGAAATATATGTATGTCTGGTGATAACCAACAATGTCTGGAAAGGTCTGGGGTCTTGTACCCACGACCAAAGGATGATAAGGGTTTCACACCAACCACTAACCTACATAAAGTCCTAGTTAATTTTTTATTGTTTTTAGTTAAACAATTTGATGAATAAATTTCAATGATGAACCATTAGTATCAATTTAGAGGATTATAGATTAATCTAAGAACCATGTTGGTTTTGGAAGATAATTATAGATAAATAGTTAGACATGTCACTCTTTTATAGTCCTTAGGATCATTTAAATGTTTTTTTAGTGTTTTGAGAATAAAAAAAATTATTGTTAATAAATTTTTGGGAGTGAAGGGATGAATTAGAATTTGATCAAATCACAACCACAAGATAGGATTGTTCATATGAAATTGAATCCAATCAAGTAAAAATAATTCCATACATTTCTAGTTTGTAAAATAATTACCCAACATTAAGAAGATGACTTCAAAATTAAATTTTTTCCAAACACCTTAATTTATGTTGAACCAATGGTCTCTTAAATCATCATAGATTTATTTATTTGATGTCATAAACATTATATTGACCATTCACTAATTTTTTATTGATCACCTCATTCACTCTAAATACACATTTTCTCTTTTCATCCAAGTATGTATCTCTACTTCCAACTAATGATCTTCTACTTAGATACCTAGTCATATTTAATTCCATGTGACCCTTGTGATTCTCATTCTCTCTTTTCTAGAGGAAGTTTTATGAACCCTTATTATGATGTGGGATTTAAACATATGAAATTTCAAACAATATATCAAAATAATCTAGTTTAGCTTTAAAGGATGCAATTTTATTATGGTTGGGATAATGTAATACCTAAAAATTCTAATGTAAGAACTTTGTAGTCGATGGCATGTATGACACGAGACATCAGGCGCATAGGGGAATACAATATTCGGATAATTTAAAATATATTTAATTTTTCAAATAGATTATATATATTTAAATTCATGAATCATTTATTTATCATGAATTAGACACAAGAGTTACTTTCTTCGATGGATTGCATTACACGCAAGAAAAAGTTTTTCCAAACAATAATATATTATCAAAATATAATTATTTAATATAATATGATTTAACCCAAACATTAGTTTAATAGTTATAAATATTTCTAACTAAATTATGAAACTTTATGGTTTATATAAATATAAAATTAATACCTTTGTTATCAATTAATGAGATACTAAAATAAGAACCAATTGGATATAAAAAAATATTATTATATTTATTCTTACAAAGGATTTTTGTCATAATAAAAATAATTAATTTAATTAATTTAATTATATTAAGGTAATATATGTTTTATATATTCAATAAAATATTTTTCATATTAATCCATTATTTTTTATAGGCATAAGATAAGAGGAAACTCTATTTTACACATAAAAACCAATATTTTTATAACGGTAGTTTTATCGCCTTTTAATGGAGATCCCATATTAAATTTGAATTTTGACAATTTAATTGATTTAATATGTCAAAATAAAATTAATATTTTTAAGTGAAGCATAATAATTATCTTAGGTTTAAATTTTTATGTTTTTCTGAAACTTTTCATTTTTTAATAAATAGTTAAATATACTGAATTTTAGTTCAAAACTTCTTTTTATCGAATTTCTTTATAAAGATCAATTACACTTTTAATTGGTTTTAATATTTAATTAGATAATATTTTTATGAATTAATGAAATTTAGGTCATTGAAATAAATTTCACTTTGAAATTGATTATAATAATATACCATACTTTTGGTTGTTTTTACTTTAAAAACATGAAATGTCGTCCCACGTACAAGATGAATTTTAAATTAATTTCTGCAACTTATGTGATTAGAAATTGGAAAATTAGATTCCATTATCGGAATAAAAATAATTTCTAATTTCTAATAAGGTTAAATTTGTTTTTCACTAAAAATATTAGTGAAAGTAATTAAAATTAATTACAATTATTAAGCTAAAATTAAGCTTAATAAAGGACAAAACATTTATCTTAGTGGCCCAAATAACCTATACACTTGTACAAAACCCATTTATTAAACATAATCCATCAATTAGACTTAAATTATAAATTATGGTTTTTTTATTACTTTTTTAGGTAAAAAAATGGGTATATCTAACTTGTTTTCAAAATACCAACTGAGTCATTTTCTCCTACTATAAAAGGCAACCACTTCTCCCCATTACACACACCTCTAAAACCAATTAGGATTAGAAAAGGTCATTCTAATTAAATTCCCAAAATACCTACCCTATACCTTGAATCCTCCCTATGGAAATAAATCCTTCCAAAGAATCCCTTAGGAATAAACAAATTGGAGTTACCTGATTTTTAAGGTAATGTTTTCCAACGATCTCTTTTATTTCATTTACTTTTCCACCACCTCAAATAATCATATTACATGTTCATATAATAAAACAATATCCTAAATATACATACATGTTGTTATATTATTGGTTATACCTACACATACACACACATACATCTAATTGGTAATGAATATATTGTTTCTGTGTACTACGAACTACTGCCTCACAAAACAATGATTGTTCACTTTTTCCTTTACCACATCTCATGGTGTCCATTATGATGGAAAATCTATTTACATATGATATATATTATATTTTATAATTATTTATAATTATTTAATCCTTCTATAACACATACCTTTAGTACATTCCATTTTTCGATAATATGATAACATCATTTGAGGAAGTCTGGACTACAGCCCCCTCAAAGTGATACGATTCATTCACATGATACATTGAATGTTTAAAAGATGATTATAATTAAAAATATGTGACATAAAAAATATTTGATATTGAATAAATATTTACCATTTTTTAAATATAATATATATATATAATAATCATTTTCTTTATTACCCTTTCACACACTTAAAAAGTGATGACGTCGTTCATGGACGTGTGAACTACCACCTCCTTGAAATGATATGATTCCACTTAAATCACAATAATTATATATATAATTATATATGATTAAATAAAATTATATTTAAGAAATAATTATTATTCTATAAATATATGTTATTACTTAAATTATTTCTATAGTGATCATTGAAAAATGGGTGTGTTACTCTTGCATATGTACTACCTACCATCTCCATGATTATATCATTGATTCATTTTTTCGTAACCATATTTAATGATTGATTTTAAAAGTATAATTTATTTATAAATATGATAATTATTTAATGATAGTTATTCTTTATATTTTATATAATGACCCCTTTGACTATAGCTGACCTACCAAGGATTTTTTGAATACGAAAACCGAATTTGGTCAAGACACCCAATTTTAACATAACTATTTAAGTTGTTGTATAAAACATACTGAAAAGTGAATTAAAAGTAATTATAAATATGAAATATTTTCTCAATCAGGTATAAAATTATCATAAGATTGTTATTCTTGAATATAAAGACACATAAGACAAATTGGATGCAAGGTAACAGATTTTCTTCTCACTTTTTACTTTGGTGAGATAAATGTTACCTTCACCACTTAGTTTTTTTGTGTGGTGCATATAATAATAATTTTAATATACTATATCATGAATTAATTAATAATCATGGTATTTAAAATTTCCATTAAATAATATAATTTCTTGAGGATTATGATTTAAAACGTTTCAAAGTTGTATGGGTCACTTTGGAATGTTTAAAGATTATGTTTCACAGAAATAAATATAATGATCTTTGAATAGTATTTCCATTAAAGGAAATTATATGAAAATTTTTTTGTAAAACATTTCATTTTCTATCCTAACTCTATTCATGACCTTTTTCAAGTATTAGTACCACTTTTCTACTCTTTGGAAATCAAAATATTTTAGAAAATGATTTTCAAAAAACCTGACAATATTTATCTCTTTAGATGGAGAACCTATTTTCTTTTAAAAACCTTGTTTTACAAAAATAATTTCAATAAGGGTTTTAAAATTATTTTTAACATAATTTTTTACCTTTTTTTATTTTACCAATTTTTTCAAAGTAATCTTCTTATCGCATTCTAAATAAACAATTTTTTTAAAACTTTTTTCCATGAAATGGTAATGTTGTTTTACCTGATATGATAAGTGCAGATTTCCTTATCATTAGTTAATTGAAT
Source organism: Viscum album (assembly GCA_963277665.1). Classification (NCBI taxonomy): domain Eukaryota; kingdom Viridiplantae; phylum Streptophyta; class Magnoliopsida; order Santalales; family Viscaceae; genus Viscum; species Viscum album. Next base: position 1,324,330,541 of record OY728138.1, read on the forward strand.
ATTAATTTTCATATTTAAATGGATACTTTTTAAATAAAATGTTTTTAAAAGTTATTTTCAATGAAATTTTTTTTCAATGGTTTTACAAAACAAAATAATATTTTTCTAAATAATGATTTTAAAATATATTTTTAGTATTTCTATTCGTCAACAATGACAACCTTTTTAGAAAAAAGTGTAATTTTTTGTATTGATACCCTCTTAATTATTCCTTTGTATGGTTTATTATTGATTTGGACAAGGATAGTATTTACTTTAACTTCCTTTAATCATTTTTTATTTTCCTCAAAATATTCAATTCCTCTGATCATTGAACATTGAATTTCACCCTAATTGTCCATTTCATTTATCATAGATATTATTATTGCCTAAACCACATACCATTTTACATAAATTTCCTACATTAATAATTATTTGATTCTTTGGGGGAATAGTGAAAAGTCGATATTCTTTATTCAATAGAGATAATTGATAAGGCATATTATTTATTTTGATTATTTGATATGTGTAATGCATTGTACCGGTAATGAAATTTAGGGCCCATACTTTATATAGCTCCTTGATTCATCGATAGGTTCTCATGAGTTAAATATGTTGTGAAAATTTAAATATGTCTCTATCTACAATTTTAAACCATTTTGTGAAAGGTCTTGATGGTATAAGTTTTCATGTGCCTTAGACATGATGACTATTAAGAAAGAATTTCCCTCATTTAGTTTTAGTTATTATTCATCCATGATATTTTTCGTAGGAATATCTATGGATATATTTCATTTTAGTTCATTGATTAAATGGCATGTGTTTTAGTCTCTTTCCTTGTGATATTTATTTTTACTTATCAATTTATTTGAATGGTATGTGTTTCCATTTCTTACCTTGTCATATTTTTTATGCACTTTCTTCTTAGTTTCTTGATTATATAGTATATGTGTTCTATTATTTTCAATTCCATAATTAGTATTATCATTGATTTATTATTTATTCAGATAGATTTTTCTCTTATTGAATATTTTAACTCACTCTTGTTATGTTTCTTTCCCCTAGAATCCAAGAATCCTAATGTAAAAGATATGAAGTCATTTACTAGATGTATTAGTGTTATCCTATAATTTATTTATTTAAAGAGAAAACAAATTATATTCTAATTATAGTATTCATTTTTAATACAAAACTCATTTATGTATATTGTTTACCAAGACTACTAAACTATTTAGTCCTTTGGGGTTTGATTCCTTGTAATAATTCCAATTTAGTTCATAACAGACACCAACTCTAGACTTTCTGGGGTCGGGTCATTATAAAAGATACAATTATTATTCATTATATGAATGGTTTATTATAAAAATATGTTTATGGAACCAGTTTCTCATCAACATGTTATACCATGAAATAATTCTTATGAATCCAATTTATTTTTGATTGGTTATGCTATGGTGAATTGATGAAATGTTTATGAAACCCATTTTATTTATGTGGTTTATGATGTGATGATATGTTTAATGTTTTATAAAATTGAGGCACACATTGGTATGGATTTAATTATGATATTGGTGGGGCCCATATATATCTCTAATTTATTAGATAATGATTTGTATATCATGAGATAGAAATTACTAGAATATAGAGTGAACCTAATTCAGTAAGGTAATATCTCCTCTATGATAGTCTTGGGAGTGAATCTTGACCACTATTATATTATACATGGACATTAATTTCATGTCCATAATTTTATTCATGAACCTGATTACATGTTCTTAATTTTACTAGAAAACATTATTATATGTTCATAATTTTCTCCAAGAACGTAAATATATATTCACAATGTTATGCACAAACCTTTATTTCATGTGCATAATTTTATCTATGGACCAGGTTGTATGTCCATAATTTTATCCTAGGGATTGATTTGATTTCCTTAACATAATGAGTGAACTTGTTTATATTTCTACATGTTCATAATGTTAAAAACCGATGTGTATGCCATTAATATATGTATTATTCCAATGTTATGGTCTCAAAGATTATGTTATTTTATTACATTATGATTCATGTATTATAAATTTCCAAGATTTATTCCATAACTCAGGATTATTATCTTTAATATGTTGGGTATGGTATTCAAATGTTATTCTCATGATATAATACCCTTATTCTAAATTTATTCTTATGTATCTTCCTTTTTTACCGTTAATGTGTATTTGAGCTCTCCCATTATTATGTCTTCTTTCCCAATTTTATAAATAAAGGATTATGTAGAGAATTTTTTTGAGGAGTACTAAAGACTGAAACTTCTTTTTTTTATTTTCAAATAAGTCACTTTTTGGGTTAGTGAGAACCTACAAACAAACAGACAAAACACCATTTGCATCACTGGTTTCCAATCCCTTCCACCTCTCGATCTCTTCATCGACATTCACCACCGTTGTTGTCATGTAATCTCCATTCACCACTGTTATTGGCATGTAATCGCTAGGGTCTCTAACCATCATGGACCAAAAACCAGACATCCATACATCATACCACAAATTCACAAAGAACCAACAGAAAATCAAACCACAATCACAGATTCATCCAAAATACTCCAAAAACACCACAGCAAGTCTAAGAAAATTTGATCTGCCACCATGACTCCATCACTGAACGCCACAAATCACCTAAACTAGGATTTCGGTTACCAAGAATGTATCATCGGTCATCAGAATCGGAGCCGAGTCCCCACCGTGTGCCGCAAAAACCATCCCACCATGAAACCAAGAAAAACACACAGAAAAAAGCGTACAAAAACAAACTAGGCCATATCTCGCTGGTAGGGGGCCCTATGGAAGCCTATGTAGCAAATCTGGTAGCCGCCTTCAAAACCACGCCCGGGGCCAGATCTACACATCACACCCACTGACGACGCGAATCGCAACGTTAACCCCCAGACCGCAGCATCTACAACTCGGTACCAATATCGCAGCGCCATGGGAATCCCTATATATATCAATAGATAAGGCCTCATACCATTGAAAGGATGTTCACTAGAAATGGAAATCCACCGCAACTATAAGATCCTGCGAGCCACGAGTTCACCGAGCAAAAGGAGAACAAGTCAGATCTGCAATAGGGGAGAAGAAGGAGGCAGTGAGGGAAACCTAGCGTCGAGAGAGGCCCCTTACAAGATCATGTTATGAATCTAAGAAATGAGGAGTACTAAAGAGAAAAATCAATATGGGAGACATTGTAGATCTTTCATGAATTAAATACATTGTGTTCCAAGTTTCCAAACATGCTAAACTATTATTGTCCTTATGTGTGGGTTTGTGTAATGTATTTAATATTCAATGAAAAATATGCAATATCCATGTATGAAAAGCTTGGTTTTCTATATACCAAGAACCCTTGTGCTATCCAAGCCACCATATGACCCAACTATATCTGGTTTAGCTCTATGCCAGAATGATGGTCAATGATGTTGGAAGTGATCAACATCTAGCCACAAGGCCTGGAACATATCACCTAGTATCCTAAAGGAATAGACATGATCATGCCACTTGGTATCCACAAGGAATAGAGTTCTATCATTTCACTCGGTATCCTCAAGGAATCAACTCACAAGTTGGTCCACAAGGATATCATTCTCAAACCTCATGTATGGGTTTTCCATCATCATAGTTGCATATCGTGCACACTCCCCCTCTAAGTTATACTCATACCATAGTGGTCTACCTATTATTAATACCAATAATAATCCTTAAATGGAATGGTAACATGCATAATGGGTAAGCTAATAAGAATACAAGCATTACACATTATCATGACCATATAGTAGAAAACATATAATAAGATGTGATCAACATCAATAATGGTTAGACCAAACTCTAACAATAATCATGGATACAAGATCATATATGGGTATCATGTGACACATTCCCACTCAAAAGATATCACCATCAATCAAGAAACAAATTCATTCCAACACATTATGAATTGATAAAATAAGAGTTCACAGGGGCCTAAAAATGTAAGGAACTTCCATCCACAATGTTTCTGATGAAGAAATCCAAATTTAGTCAATGGATTAAAGATGAACCACATTACACACCGATATAAAACTTAGATACACATCAAGGATGTTTATATTGGTTCAGGTTCATCAAAGAAATATATTTCAAAGAGACCTACGAAAAAATCATGTCAATAAGGATGTTCTATAATTACATTCCTCATATATTCTATTAATGGAACTTGTTCTGATATATATCTATGTAGATGATTTCAATTCACTAGATTAGTTGTCTATTTAAACAAAGGTCATGAATACATCTTCAATTATATAAAAGATCATTATGTATTACTAATGGATAGTGATCTACCAATAATACTTCAATAGAAAAGATATCTTATATGAGATTCAAGAAGAAAAATATATCAAGATTATGGATCTAAAGAAATGTACTCGAGAACAGACACTATTCACAATGAATCAACATCGAGTTGAATTTTGTCGTTGATAGGTTTAATCCACATCTAACCTACCAAAGGATTATAAATGGATTATATTTTTACCATTTATCAACCTAAAATAAATGGTCAAGGAAGATTATTCATAAACACATACCCATAAAATATCTATAACTGATAGTATATCTTGATCTATTCTAGAGACATTGTCAAAAGGATATATCTTTCACTGATCTATAAAGTAAGGAATAATTCATCATTTGATTAGTATAGAAACCCCATATTCAACATATATCCATGGTCATCTCATAATAAGAAAGACTCATTTGGAGTAGATCTAGAAAAAACTCACCTTTCTTGCATCATAGAATCAGTTCAAGCTAGAAGAAACACAAGGTGATGAACGTACTAGTACAAAAAAAATTTATCATGTCAAATTTTTCAAGTTGGTTATTCATTATCAATGTGAAAAAATATATTTATCTATCTTTTTCATGTCTCTTTTATAATAAATGATGTGATAATGCAACTAAGGTGCTTTATCACATCTCTTAAATAAAAACTGATGTGAAAATATTGGGTATGTTTCTTTATCATGTAAGTTATATAATAACCATCATGAAAAAGTAATTTAACCACTTTATCAAATTGGTTATTATATAACCCATGTTAGGAAGCCTTTTTATCACCTTGGTTATCAAATAACTAATGTGATAATGCAATTTTCATTGAATTTTCATATCAGTTATATGATAACCAATGTGATAAATATGATATTTTATGGAAATTAAAACATAACTGATGTTATATACTTTTCAAAATTTTAATAATCTTTGGTTTCAATTATTTCAGTGTTATTCTATCTTGTGAAATCGGAATTGTTTCTCTCACATGGAATCCAAAACACTCATTTATTTGATCTTGTGGTCTTGAATCTAGAATTTCCATCTTAATAGATCCTTAGGTTTTGTTAGTCTCATTATTGCATATTCAATCTGATCAACTCTCATGTAATCCTCACACATTGATCTTCTCTTTTCATCATTAAACATCACTGAAGCCCTAACCTTCATTTTTTTCTATTCCAAGTACTCAAATTTCACATTACCATCTTCTTTAACCCTCATATTTTATTGGCATCATCATTGGGCATTCAAATATAGATATCATCATATCAAATCACACATTACCATCTTCATATACCTTAGTTATGTGTTTATTTATGTGAAAAAATGTGTTTATTTTATTATATATTAATGTTTTTGGGTTTCTATTAAATTGAAATTCATTTTCACTAAATCATTTCATAGATTTTTATACTGAATCCATATTAAAATTCTTCAATGACTCTCAAAATGTTACTTATTTGGATGATTTTTGTGAATTATTAATTTTTTATGCATACACTACTGTGTATATGGATAACATTAAATTAGTGTTAAGAACTTATTTGTGAATTAATAATTTTAAAATGTAATATATATATTTATAGAAATTTTCATATAGTTCAATATAAAATATCATATAGGTAGTGTATATGCATAGCAACACTTTTTTTTGATGTGAGAATATTCTTAACTCCATAAATTATATATTAAATATGTAATCAGCATATTATGAGTTGTCCTAAATATAAATTTGAAATTATAGTTGAATACATAATAGGAACTATCAATTTTTTCCTTTATATAACTTTGTTATATTCTAATAGATATATTTTAATGAAATTACATATGTGTCTCATGGTATTCACACTGAAATCATTTTTATCCCCATAAATTTTTGTTTTTATTGTATCGAATGAAGTATAAGACAATACTTTGGATGTGGGTTATTAGTGTGTTACAATCAAATAAAACATTTTTTCATAGAATACACACTATGTAATATTCTTTTCACAATTTTTATAATACACTAGTTATAAACAATATATGATATTAATTTTGAATATATATTTGTACCACATTACAAATTCATCATTGGGTTGTTTTAAGTATAATATATGATTATATTATAGTATAAATTTTTTCTTCAAATAATATTTTTTGGATTTTCTATGAAATTTTTTTTAGAAAATTTATGAAAAAGACACTAATAAAAATAGAAAATCTGAACTTCATTTGGATTACGCTCAATAATATTCAATTTCAAGTTTCATCTAATTTCATTTAGAGGAAATTGAGAAATGAGGGAATAATTTAACTATATTATCTTTTGTAAATTACCTCCATGAATTTATTTCTATGACATAACAATTACATTTAAACCTATATTCTATAATTGTCTAGAATTTATAATTATACTTTACAGATATGCATATATTTTTTCAAAAATTGTGTTGCATTAAAATTATTGAATATTTGATATAAATATAAACATTTTTATCATGAAAACATATTTATTTTTTATATATGATATAGATAATAATAAGTTAAGGTTGGATTATGAAACTTTGAATAAGTGATGAATATGGGGAAGGTGTTGATGCTTTTTTGGAATATGCTAAGCGAAATGTTCTAAAACAATGATATATTTGTCTACCCATGCATAAAATGTTTAAACATGAAGAAGTTTAAAATAAGTGAGATAAAATATAATTTAATTTTTCATGGTTTTAATCTAAGTTACAGCCCTTGGATATGGCATGGTGACACTGGGCATAATTTCAGATCCCTTGATAATGATGCTTTACAAGGTGATAAGTCTGATCAACTTGAATAAATGATTCATGCTATTTAAGTAGAGGCAATTAAGAAAGAATCTATCATTGTGTGCTTATATGGTTATGCTGAAAAACCATTGTATCCAGTTTGTACAGAATTTATGGTTTTATTGTCCTTATTAATATTGATTAACTTGAAGAAAAAACATGGATATAGTGACAAGAGTTTTACATAGTTTCTACAATTGGTGGAACATATTCTTCCTAAAGATAATGATATTCTGGATTCACATTATAAAAGTGAAAACATATTATTCCCGATGCAACTAGGGTACAAAAATTTCAATTCTTCCCAAATGATTGTGTGTTATATAAGAGGGAATATGAATTTCTTTTAGGGTATCCAATATGTGTGACATCATGGCATATGTTGAAAGAAAAATCATAGCTTGATTTAGTAGTTAGAGAAATAATTTCCAAGGTATTTTGGTATTTTCTGATAATTAATCTTTTGAAATGTTTATTTACAAATTCACACAATGTAAAAAAGGTTAATATGGAATGTAAATGGGAATATATGTGATAAATAATTATTTCATCCATTTTATTGTCCATAGTGGAAGAAAATTGATCACTAGTTTCTTATATTCAGAAATGAAGTTAGAAATAACATCCATGTACTATGCATGGATGGAATGAGTCCATAACAAACCCTTAGTAGAACACATAGTTCATGGCCTATTTTATTGGTAATTTAAAAGTTATCTTCTAAATTTTGTATAAAGAGAAAATATTTCATGTTAGGTTTAATGATCTATAGATCCAAAAAATGAGAAACAATATCTATATTTTCTTATCACTATTAATTGATTGTTTGAAACATTTATGGGAAGAAGGTATACGAGTGTATTATTCCTATAAAATGGAATACTTTCAACCACATTTGATGATTATGTTAACTATAAATGAATTCCGAACATATGGAAATTATTCTGGATACATTGTTAAGGGGCATAAATCTTGTTTAATTTTTGAGTAACAGACTTCATATTGTCAACTGTATCATGGGATAAAAATTGTATACATGGATCATCAAAAAAAATTCCTATGGACCTATCTTATAGAATATTAAAAAAGGAATTCAAAGGATCGTGTGAATTTGATATTTCTCCAAACCCTTTATCCACTAATCAATATTTTGAGAGGGTGCAAAACATTGATATGACATTCATAAATATATATAAATCTGGTAATTATTGAAATATTTGGAAAAAATAGTCAATATTTTTTGAGCTACCATATTGGAGATATAACGAGGTCAATACATAAAATTGATTTCACACACATGGGGAATAATATATGTTAAATCATGGTTGGATCATTGTTTGATATTAAAGTAAATACTAAAGATGTGTTGAATGCTAGATTGGAATTACTCTCAATGGAAATACATTTGGAGTTAGCTCCCACTTATAATAGAAGGTGAACATTCCTTCCCTTGTCATTTCACACATTATCCAAGAGGGGGAAAATTAGATTTTTTTTCAATGTATTCATTATATAAAAGTTCCACATGGTTATTCTTAAAATGTAAAAAAATTATTTCCTTAAAGGATTTGAAGTTGAAAGGTATGAGATCTCATGATTGTCATGTCATGATGCAATAGCTCCTGCCAGTTGTATCACATGGAATATTTCCCATCTGTGTCAGAATGAATATTGTGAAGGTGTATTATTTTTTCAATTCAATTTATAATATGGTGATTTATCCAAATTATTTGAACAATATGGAGAATAAAGTGGATTCAATACTTTTTCAATTGTAAATATATTTTCCTCTATCTTTTTTTTGATCTCATTGTGCATTTAATGGTTTACTTGGTTTACTAAATAAAGCTTTGTGGACCTGAATACTTATGTTGGATGTATCCTTTTGAAAGGAATATGAAGATATTAAAGTGTTATATTAAAAATCCATATTGACATGAATCCTCCATTTTTTTAGAAGTGTATTTTTGAAAAGGTTTTGTGTTTTTTAAAGCTACTTATATGTAGTAGAGCCCATCAGTTTGCCTACATCTCTCCATGAATGAGTTAATTATGGGGGAGAGGGGATCCATTTCTTGAATGTCAAATTTTTGATGGGTGAACATGTAAAGAAGGTATATTTATACATATTGAAAAGCATAGATGATGCTTGTCCATATATAATATTCCATATTAATGTGTTTAAATAAAGTTGTCCAGAGAAGAATGATAAGTGCATTTTTAATGATCACATAAAATAGTTCTTCATTATTTAAAGAGATATTGTTTTCTAAAGAAGATGTATCAAAAAAAGATATGGTTATTGGGTGGTAAAAGTTTAAATTTGATAACATTGCCTTGTTATGATATTAATGGATAAAAATTTTATACAAAAGATTAGGTCAACAAAAGTGTGGTTCAAAAATAGTAGTCTATTAGTGTTCATATAAGAAATGAATTTATTGAATCCCAATGAAAAAAAAACCAATCTCAACATAAATTTCATATTATAGATTCATTGAATAAATCTCGAAGGTTTATTAAATTATATTTCAAGTTTTAGTTTTTAATAGAAAATTTTTTTTTCGGTAAGAAAATTGTCATACATGATGAATTTGGAATAACACTAGTTAATCATGATACATTAGAATACACAACTGATCCTTTTACGATTGAAACACATGAAAAAAAATATATGCTCTTGTTTAATCTGATATACATTGGTCTATTGATTTACAAGGAAAAAACAATATGTTGGTGATGATAAACATGATGAAGAAATTGATTTATGTGAGATCCCTATTTCCATGGAAATATTAATAGATAATATTGAAAAGAACATTATGGACATGGATTGTGCAATATATAATGACCATGATTAAGGAATTTGGGAAAATAATCCTGTAGAGACCCGAAGCTTATCGTACATGGACATTACATTACTTTTGCGGAATACTTAGTACATAACAAAAACACACACTAAAGGATCGTAATAGTTTAGTGTCTTTGGAAACTCGGACTATAATCTTCTAATCGTGGTGAAAGATCTTCAATATCTCCCATAAAGATATTCTTTTTTTATATACCTAAAACCTTTCTTTATATCCTGGGGAAAAGAAAACATAAAAGGGTGAGCGCAAATGCTCAGTAAGTGTAAACAAAAGAAATATCAATCACATCATATTCATAAGAACATAACATTTTGGAAATCATAACCTGCAAAAGAGAGCATAATTTCATAACATGGGATAAATCATGGTAGTGAAATGTAATCAAAATAATCATAACTTAAAACATGAAACTTTGTGGCAAGCACACATAATCATGGAAAATCATTTCTTGTTAGTCATGACTCATTGCCAAGACTATCTTAGTGGACAAAGTCCCTTTCTGAATCGAGTAACCCTCGTTTCAGTCCTGTTTCACTGAACCGGTATAACCAACCATTTCAGCCATGTCTATCTCATGAGATATAAAATCTTTACCCAATGCATTGGAGGGAGATATAGGTCCCACCCATCTTATAATGAATCCTTTCTTATGTGTGCCACATAATCATAAAACATACATCATCGCATAACACATATAACAAAAATGGGATTCTTGAAACATCATGACATCATAAATCAATTCATATATGATAAAGGAATTCATAAACATAATTCCATCACAACATAGTCAAACCAATGTAAAAATATGGATAGAAACAGAACCCTTTATTATCTTAGATGGAAAATAATTTTGATAAAACACTTGAATTGAATTCTTGAGGAAAATATCCTTTCTTCTTCAAAAACATTTTTCCTTTCATAACATGTCATACAACTTTGAAATAAAAGAAGTTGATTAAAAATAAACTTGAAAACTTGTAAAGGAAGCTTCTTTTAAGTAATGTTTTAAAAATCCATTCATGCCGTATAAGTTAAAAAAAACATTCTTCGTACTTTTGTCGGAAAAGTCAAAAAGTACCTCGTACGGAAAAAAAACGACAAAAGATTCCTTTCTTATTCTTTACTAAAAACTCATAGAAGGGTAAAATTGGATTTAAACAATTGTAGGTGGATGTAAATAATATTACATATTGAGAAAACATGGATGTGGATGATAAAATACACCCCAGTAAATACCAACGTATAAACAATCTCGGATAAAAATGAGATTGTGATATTTCCCTTACCTTAGGTCCAATTTGCTTCGTATGTGTCCGAACCTCCTGTATAATGATTTAAATAATGTCATTGACTTATTACAGAATCATATTCATTGTTATGATATCATATATGGTTCACTTATGACATTATATTACCCGTTCTTTTGTAAATTCCATGTTAAAGAAGCGTTTTGGGTAAAATCGTTTCATTTATCGTAGGTGTTTTGACTTGTTGTTCTTGACATCATTATTACTTATATCATGATTTACTTACTTCCAGAATATAAAATATGATTTATATATCATATATATTCAGTATATATATATATATAATAGATAGATAAATAAAATGAAAAACACCGTTCATGGAGACGGTAGTCCGTACGTACGCATGAACGCTGTTTTTCTTTCCTTATTGTCTTGAAATGGAAGTAAGTAGATGACATACATAAATCCAGTAGCTTTATAATGTCATATATTTCATTATTATTTCTTATATATACATTATAATCATTCTTAAATGTTTAACATGGAGAATGAATCTCATCGCGTCGTGGAGACGGTAGTCCGTACGTACGCACGAGCGATGATATCATTTCTATAAATATTGAATTTAATTGGAGTGGATTATAAAATATATCAGAATCAATATGATGTTGTAATAACTATGTATAGTTATTCTTTACACCATTATACCCATCCATGTAAGGTGGTGGTGGAAAATAGATTACACCACGGCGTGGAGACGGTATTCCGTACGTACGCACGCGTGGTGATTTCTTTTTCCGTAGGATGGATAGATGGTGAAATAGGGTTGTTTCATACTTATAATAACATATCAGTATATGAGTGATACTGATGTTATTACTTCAAAATTAAACAACCTAAGAAGAAGAAGTGGAAGAAGAAATAAAGATGAAAGAATTGGTAACGGTAATTACCTCTTCTTTGAAGTGCCTCTTTGAGACCTCCTCTTAGGGCACTAGAATTGGTCTTTGAGGAAGACCAGAACCTCTAGGATGTTGCTAGGGAAGTGGAGAAGAGATTTTGGCAGGGGTTGGCCGAGCATGAGTGCTCAATTTTGTGTGAGGAGGAGGGGGAGGAGGTGCCCTTTTATAAGGGAGGAGAGGGGCACCTTAGGAATATCTCAAAATATTATTTTATATTAAAGTCAAAATCGGTTTATAATGGTTCCAAAGGGTCTTATTTCGAAGATAAAGTGGGGATGGGTCGAAAGCCTATCAACCAATAGGATTTAGACAAGTTTAGGGTATTATTTTAACCTTATCAATTAGATTTAACTCTAAGTTAATTATTTTAACTTTTACCGTGTCTTTTTGTTTTCCTTCACTATATGGTTAATACACTTACTATAACATGCCAAACGAACCCCAAATTGTTTATTATTAATATATATATCCTTATATAAGTCATTTGGCCGAACCTTAGATTTTTAGGAATAAAATAACAATTAATAATATAATATTTGATTTAAAAACTATTTTGTGTCAATTTTGACACTATTTGATATATGATTTGTTTGAAAGTCATAACAGAATTATATGTTCGAACCAAGTTGATTAAATCAACAATAATATATCATAGTAACCTAGAAAATTAGTGGAATTCATAAAAAGTCTCAAATTACATTTATTTTGGTGTTTATAACATCAATTATGTCAATATTTCATTAATAAGATAATTACTGCATCATCATTATGTCATAAATAAATTAAATTATTTAATGTCTAAAAATTACAAATAAAATATAATCATGTAGGAAATCTTTTTATCTTTCTAATTAATATTTACAATTGAATTTATCTTATGTATAACCCCATATTAAAAATGATTTACTTATTAAACTTTGATTTTAACTATTTTAACCTTTCTTTAAATAAATTAATAATAAATGTCCTAATCTAATCCAAGTGGGCCTAAATGGTCATATTTTATTCCTAAGTTTGTTTTTGGTCGAATTACACTTGTCCAATAGAATTAGGACATGTGTTAGGGTAATAGTAATATCATATTTACCCTTAGTTACCCTATTTACTATTAACCGCGGTAAAAAAAGTAAAAAGTTACTATTCACCAAAAAATTATTTTCATCTCATTGAACCACATTTTAGTCCTTGATATTAACCGTGTCTCTCGGATTTTCAAAATTCCATTCACAGAAGCGGAAAAATTAAGTTTTATGAAAAATTCAGTTTTTTTAACTACCACTTAGTAGTTTCACTATTCATCAAAAATTGATGTTTTTCAGAACAATGCCAAAATTTCATCCTAAGCTATATTTCATATTCCGAATTCAAAAATGAAATCTATTTTACCAAATTCATAACATAGAAGTTGCATTAATTAATTTTATAATTAAATCCTGCTGTTAAAATAAATAGCGTGTTTTTAGGAAACAATATATATCAAAAGATTGACACTTGATTATGTCTGGTTTAAATGTGAAATTACAACCAATGACCAACATTGTATTAAATTTTAAAAATATATTCTAAATATACTTTAAAACCACTCAAATTAATAATTTATCACTATTAATTATTTTGATTAAAAAAGTTGTTTTTAATTATAATTTAGTAATTTTCACTATTCATCAGAATATGAAAGTTATCCGAAAAGTACCAAAATTTCACCTTAGGCTAAATTCGATACTCCGAATCCAAGAATGAAGTTCATTTTGAAAAATAAGATTTACAGAATTTTAAAAAGTGGTTATTACTATTCATAACGGCTAGTTTTAATAATATTTTAATAGCACATCGTTGTTTAGTGAAACTCGGTATTGCGTATTACACACGCTATCGAGGAAGGTCGCGATTGCGTGTAATGCAAGGCAAGACAAGGATGCGTGTTGTGCAAGCTCCTTTTTGGTGTAGCGTACAACACAAGACATTAAGAAAATTAAAAAGAATATTTTTTTTATAAAATCTTGGGCTGTTACAAATCCTCTGCTACATATTATAGGTAATATATTTTAATTTCTAGTTTACTTTTTTAAATTTCCTAAATTTTTAGATATTTTAATTTTATTTTCTTTATGATAACACATATTATAACTAATATGTTAAATTATTTGTTGGTATTAGTTTTTTTTCTTATTTTAACATTTTTACCATTATGTAGCATATCTATTAACTTGTTATGTTGAAAACATATTATTTTAAATTAAACATTTTCAATAAAAAAAATTTATAAGAGTATATTTAAAAAAACTTTCTTGTGTAAAAATGATTTATTAGGTTAGAAAATTATTAATATTCACACATTATTTTTGGATTTTTTTTTCATTCAATTATTTCATTTCAAATCTCATTAATATTGTTATTATTTTAGAAAAAATTTAAAAATATGAATACAAATTTGTTATGTTTATTTTACTTTAATTTTGGTTTGCTAAATGTTTATAATTTATTTCCATTAGGATATATAATTGTAGGATTTGTATATTTTTGTAATAGTTATTTATTTCTTTCATTTGTATGATAATGATAGATAATTCATCTTAACCAAAAAATACTTCTCGATTTAATCATACTCATACCTCTGGAGAGAATTGTACACATGATCCTATTGATGAGCCTCTACGTCCTTATTTATATGATACATTTACTTTAATGGGGGTAAAAAATAGTTTGACTATTGGTAAACATGGAATGACATGTTTACCAACATTATCATTTTTATGTATCCAATACTAGAGGATACCAGTAGACTCTGATGATAATGATGTTCAAAGAGGTCAAAATTCAAAACATTTCATGATTTTTTAGAAATGTAGTCTAAAATAAAATTTACTATTTTGTTTGATTATTGGAGAATTGTTGACAAAGTAAAAATATCTCACTTGTGGGGGACCATTTTGGTAATATAATTTTTTATTATCTTAATTATCCTAAAATGTTTATAGTAATATATGTTTTCCCCATTCTTATCAGACGACATATGATATACCTAATAATACAGGAGTTAGGAGGAAATTTTTATCATTGGCTGGTAGGATATGGAGGGATCAAAAATCATCCCTCGTGTCACATTTCATTTTTTGCGATATAAAACATCATAATCCGTGTGATATTTTTCCATTTATAGATGATTATACATAGGTTATTTTTTTGAAATTAAATGTCGAGAATCATTTTTGGTAAGTGCAGTGTTACCTTTGAGAATTACTTTTCATATTAATTACCATTTAATTATTTATTTATTTATAATTTTAATTTAAAATAATCAAGAATATCTCATCAGAAGATCCAATATATAAATTTATACCCTCATATGTTATCTCAAGGAGGGTATATGTTATTGAAAATAAATGATAGCAAAAAATTAAAAAACTGACAGCTGAGACTTTAAGTTCAGAAGATGATGCCCCCTACTAGGCATGAAAAATGGAAAAGAACTAGAATGAGAAATATATATATATATATTGTGATTCATTATATATTTTTTCAAATATTTCTAATAGTATTATATTGAGGAGAAGAGTGCACAAGGGGTATTTATAGCTAATGGTAGGAAGGATATTTTGGCAAAAACTTTGGGAATACCTAAACATATGGGTCTTGTATGATGATACCTAGAAGTTGTATTAGTAAAAAAACTGATTCCATGTTTTGAAGCTTCCTCAATGGAGTATGTTTATAAAAAAAGATAATCTTTGGAAGATTAAGTTTAGGATATTTATGTGACAATGGAATACTAGATTAGAGCTTTATTATACTCAATGTTTGTTGACATGAAATGATAGCTTCAGAATTTTATTTTGACTCATCCACCTCTTCCAGTAGATTCCACTCCTCCTACATAACCTACTCATACCTATCCTTCTAAATACCCCATTCATTATTATCATACCCGTACACCCCATCCTCCATAGCTTCCTAGTTTTTGTGAGTTATATATTGATAATCCCTAACATATTAGTGCATCTGGGATGATATTTTATTTCGATGAAACCACTCATCATCAATAGATAGATTTATAGAGTCATAAGGTCACTATGGAGAATATTATAGATATATCATCAAAAATATCATGTCTTATAGATGAGGTGAGACAAATTGGAAATATTATAGGTCATTTTTTAGTTTTTCCATCCAAACATGTTCGACATATTACCATAGAGGTATGTATATATTTTATCTTTTATTTTATTTTGTTTTTAAATTTGTTTTTCCATTTTAAAGATTATATATTTATCTATTTATTATATAAATACCGTAAATACAAATAATAACTATATATACAAAAAAACAAAGTGTTATGGAATCATATATAGTTTCTTCTATTCTTTAAAAATTTTCAACATATTCAAATTTCTTATTGAATGTATATATATTACAATTAAAGATATTGTTTGATAATTTGTAATGACAATGAGGATTTTTAAAAGATATATCATGGATCTTGTAGATAGTGATCATTTGGTAACTAACACAGTGAAAATTTCATCCATTTAAGTCGATTAACAAAAAATTTCCATTCATTAAATTTATTTAAAATTTATAATTATGTTTGTTTGGTATTTTTTATCTTTATAGAATTTGTAAATATCATGAAAAGATAAATGTATATGGATTTATGTTACCACACTTAATTTCACCTATAGTGTGTACAATGAATGATGCATAAAGAATAGTTTATATTGGTGAAATATTTACAAAGAATGCAGTTATCCAATGCTGAATATTTCCATATATTTAGAAGTATGAAACATATTTCACACAATGTGTAATATATCTCTTAATAAAAATAAAAAACCTATATTAAATTTTCCTAAATAATAGAGGCCTTTGTATGAGGGGTTTTCTTTTTACAAGAGAGAATACACTGTACTAGATATGCTCTATCCATGGTGAAGTATGATAAAATTTTAAGAATGTATTAAACACCTAAGTTTAAATATTTTAATACTTATTTATATTATAATAAAAAAGTTATTTTATTTACATTATTCTCATATAGGGCATGTGATTTATTTATAAAGAAAAAAATAAATAACATCTCCAAGATCAAATATTTTCAAGATAAGATTATGTTTCATTTACAATTACTAAATTTTGTATATATTACGTAAAAATGTTATTTTGAATTGAAATTTTATTTGGAATATAATTTTCTTCAAAAAGAAGATGTAAAATAATATGGATATTATGTTTTAGGATTTATTTATGAATTAATTTCAACTAGGAAAGTTATGAAATTTAAGAAGGTTATATTTATTTATAATCTTTTCTTTAATATTTTGTTTGTATTATTCAAAATACATGTTAAATGATTTATTTATTATTTGTAGATTTTTTGATGACCCAATACTATATAGTCAATAATATTTTATACACATACAAATTGAATGGGTGAATTATTTTATAGGTTTGATTGATTTTTAGATTATTTTTAATATATATTATAAGTTTAAAAGTTAAAATTGTAGGGGTATTTTGCAATATTCTATGCGGGTTTTTTATTCTTTTTATATTGTTTTTCTACTCTTTTATGATTTGAAGAGGAGGAATCAAACTGAAATTATTAAAAAAAATTGTTTTTCACATTGGTTATTGGATAACCAATGTGAAAAACCCTAACATATAATTATTGACAATATTAGTTTTAATTAAACGATGTTAAAAAATTATTTACAATGTCTCCTTAAAAAAAATTGCTTAATAACTGATATAAAATGTAAAAAAATAGATGTGAAAAAACAACTATGCGCTAGTGATGGGAGAGCTCTAATAATAATAGTGTATGTATTTAATTCAAAATCTATCCCTTGGAATCATAATTGGCTAAATAGGAAGGTTAGAATCAAGAGGAAATTAAAAACATGTAGGGTGTATTTAATGCACCTTCAGAATGAAAACATCAATTGGATGTTAAAAACCCAATGGTTGGTTGGTGGGTCCTATAGAATTTTTCAGATGTAGTAGAACCCCACCGGCTAGATGGTGGGTTCCCCCTGTGAAACAGTGGTAGCCTTCCAGCCACCACACAACTCAAGCTTTCTCTCACACTCCAAACTTCAATTCTTAGACCCCTTTTCACTAAATATATTCCAATTTAATACCCATATTAGGGGAAAAAATAAAAATGATGAATTTATAAACATAAAAACACATCCATTGAATTAAAGTGAGGATGTTATAATTCTCTCTATATAGTTAATTCTCATACTAGATAAATACTTTAAAGGTTCTCCTCCAAAAACTCAGACAATTGAACCCAAACATCGGCCTCCTACTCCCATTTCTCATCCTATATTCTTACATGCATCATACTATCTAGACTAGTGGTCAAAAATTTCCTCCTATGACATTATCACTCTAGTATATAATCTATTATAAGAATTCCATGTATGATGTGTCAAGATCTAGATCAATATCATCGTAGTCGATGAAATTCATGGAATCAAGAATGTACCTATGAAGATGAGACAGATGAAACATGTCCTGAATTTCTAGATAGAGATATGAAATATTCTAGTGGTATTCCAATGTTCCAGTCTACTCGGTGATATCTATGTGTCCAAAATAGAAGTTCACTAGATTTCCTTGCTTCTTTAAACATCAATGGAATAACCTAAGAGTTACTCTAAAAATAACCTAGTCACCAATATAATAATATAAATCTATTATCCAATGGTTTTTATAATATTTCAGCCTACTTTGAGTTGTGATAAACCTCTATTGAATCAGATACATTCTCTTAGATATATTCTATACTAAAAAGCCCATATTGAGATATTTTAACACTGAGAGGGGTGAATCAATTTTGGTGAATTTTTAATCAAATTTGACATTTTATCTATTTTCCTCTTTAACATGTTAAGATATTTATTCTATAACTCTCTTTTCCCTATCGTATGCAATAATATTACAGCACTAAAGAATAACATAATATATTTTTAAAAAGTTCACTACTCAATAAGAGTATCTAGTCTTTGGAATGGTTTAAAAATACAAATTACCACATAACCACTATAAATCAATCCTTTGAATGTTGTTACAAAAATTATGAAATACCATTTAACTTTTAATAAAATATAGACAATTGATATTAAATGATTTACAACACTTTTATATATATTTATATGTCCTTTAAAGATAGTCTCCACCATTATGATTAGGTTCTTGGTAACAACAAGAAAGTCTTACACCTATTGAGACTACTTTTAGATGTCACTATTTTTTTAATTCCTACACTAATTTCTTATTCAATTTTTTACTTGCATGACAATAAGTAATAAAAACTTCTTCTTTCTTCATAGAATCAAACATAAAGTTTCACTTTCTTCTTCTTATTCTATAAATTACAATAACATG
Organism: Viscum album; assembly: GCA_963277665.1. Lineage (NCBI taxonomy): Eukaryota > Viridiplantae > Streptophyta > Magnoliopsida > Santalales > Viscaceae > Viscum > Viscum album. Next base: position 1,324,350,165 of record OY728138.1, read on the forward strand.
AATGTGTTGTGGACTGATTAACTGAATTATTCCTATATAAAATGATAATAAACTAATATCAACTTAGACAGTAACTTCCTTTTCTCCCTTAGATTTGTGAAACAAAAATATATGAAATAGTGTATAGTAGTGTCTTGATCTCTTCCATGCAAATAGAATGCATTGAATCATCTTCTCCTTCTTCTTTATAGATTCACAAACTTCTTTGTGAATATTGAAACGCTAAATATCAAATCAACCTAGAATCATCAAAATTTATCATTCTTATAAAATAAAAAATATTTAACCTTGTTTTTTATCGGTTCCTCTCTATTAGTCTTAGTTTAGTAGATATTTATTCAACACAATTACACCACACTTTTAGAACTTATTTCATGAAATAATGATCTTGTGAAAATGAAGATTCTTTTTCTTCTTGAATTATTAACCCAATTAGATCATGTGTACATCCTGAATGTAATTAATTGTGCATTTCATTTGATGACTAGCACATTCATCAATTTTTGTTGTTATTATCCATTGTATCATTGAATCTCTTTCGATCATCTCAAATTGTTCACTTTTCAAATATGCATGAATTTTTTTTTTTGCACTCTTCAATTCTACTTCTTCTTCAACAGTTCACATTTTGTTTTGATAATTTCTTTGTGTGACTATTCATTCACTTATCAATGCATGCATTGCACATACTATTCACTTTGTCTTTTCACACACAAGTATATGCACTCTATATTATTGTTTTCTCTTCCACAAGTGAACTCCTACACCTATTATTTTTTAAAGTATTGTGTATTACCATGATATGATTTACAAGACCTGAGTCTCATTAAACTTATTTATAACATAGTAAAATAAAACAAGTGAAAATGTGTGACCCTACCTCTTCCTGAAAACTCATATTGTTTGGCTCTTCTCCTTCAGGCATCATAGTTGATGTGTGGATATGATTCTTTGTGAAATCTTGTTAAATATTCCTGGAACTAATTATATTTAAATTACAGTGGGATTACATGACCCAATCACTATCTGGAAGTTTCAGATCTTTATGAAGTCTAGTGAGGGTATAAACACCTGTCGTGTGACTATGGTAGTTATTCTTCTTCTCACATTTCATGATACATCACTCTTAATGAAACACATGAGTGCATGAGTTGAATATAAAGTGGCTTAAAATATTATACATGGAAACAAAAACTTCAAGGACTCCCCTCTTCATGAAGTCTTGGAGTCTCATAAATATTTTACTCCTTTTCATAAAAGGAATCCCGTAGAGGTGCACAATTTTTCAGGAAAATGGGACCTCTCAAAAAATGATGTGAGAAACGAGGTTTAATAGGCTCTATTTCTCTCCTTTTATAGGAGAGGATCACCACCTCTAGTATCTATATCCACTAAAACAAATCCAAGAAATAATTCCATATGAATCACTTGTTTTGAATGGATGAATATCTTATCACTGAATTATTTAAATGTGGGTTAAAATGGCACAAAAAATATGAAATTTTTTCTTCATGATTTTTCTTCTCCATTATAAAGATCGTAACATGATCATCTGATCATAAATTCTGGAAAATCCTCTTCCAAGACTACTTAAGAAGAAATGTCTTCATAAAATTTCATTTTTAGTTCATCTAAAGCTTTTTCTATAGATATTTCACTTGAATCGTGAAAATAAAGTTACATGATTCCTTAGATTAGTCTTTTCTCATTATTTCAACCTCATATTTATCATGGTGGCCTCGGGTTTGACCTTTTGTGGTTTAACCTACTTCTCCGGTGAAACAGTTATTATCGTCGAGTGGTGGGAGGAATAAGAATATGGAGGGTTTGAAAAATGTGCGCCTTTTTTCAAAGTTAAAGGTGAGGTTAGATCAGATATTCTGGATCGCTCTGATTGAATGGTCATCAGTATTTATATCTTTTTAAATATGCATGATAAGTAGTTATTTTGGTGCATCCCACATCAAAACCCATTATTCACTTCCCTATTCTTAATAAGCAAAGCATTGTCCACTATTTCATTGAGCCAGCACCGAGGTTGGCACCTGGATTACACTGCACACACCCTTCCCACATGGTCTACAGAACATGTAGCCCAATGACTTTCATGTGGACTTATAGCCAAATCTATGTGTGGACACTTAAATGAATCTTCACGAGATTTACACATTAACCCATCAACGGCTTGTACGCGACCCACATGTACATGTCGACATGTAGGTCTTAAGGGTTGGAACTCCCCACATAGTTGTCCTAGAGTCCCATAAGTGGGTTGATGGGCTAGCCCCATGGGAGTGAAATAGTTGTAAATGTTTTACAGAAACATAGAATAAATTATAATTTAATTGTAATCATACAAAAAATTCCATAAATCAATTAGACACTTCTTCATATTCAAATATCCTCACATTTGGGAAAATAAATTAGAATTAAATTATTCAGCATCCCTTTATCTATAAATGGATGGTACTTGAATCATATTGATTTTTGTAAACAATGTGCCACTTATGACACATATATTTTAATATTATAACTAGATCAACAGTCATCTGATTTTCTAGGATTACTTTTCAATCCTGATATCCAATGTAACCAAAGGAGTCCATAACAATTCTCTAGGAATCTCCATGAAACTCAAAGTCTTTAAACCAGTTATATGTATATTCATATTAAAATAATAGAGAAATTTATCCAAACTCCATTAACTTTAAAACTTCTTCATCAAATTTATCACCATTGACAACCAAAATCATCCATTAACAGTAAATACAACTCATATACAAATTGGTATCTTCAATATCCCCCTGTGCATTTGTTGGAAATACATAAAAAGTTCTTTCCAAATGAATGTGTAAATATACAGATCATTATCTTCTTATTATCTTCACTCTATCCTTTACTTTTATAGATATAAATTTCAATTTTCCCCCCTTATTGATATGAAATACAAAGTTCAAGGGAAAATGATATCAGTTTATACTTAAGCAATGTGTCATCCATAATTTTCACTCAATTTATACTCAAGATGAGTTCTATGTTGAAAACAAGAGTATTTGATTAAGACGAAAAAGTTTCCCATTAGCATATAATCATGATACCTTATGAAGTTAAAACTCATATACTGGTATTAAAATGTTATTCCCTTTTATTCTAGGCTAAAGATACTAAATGAGATCTGAAAATTTTATAAGAAATATCAATCTAGAACTAAAAAAACACTTCTATAAATATATGAAAAACATTCAAGTGCAATTGGAATGATTAGTGTACATGGGGTAGTTTTACATTCCTTATGCCGTTTATTAATTCAATTACTCCCCCTTTGTAAAAAATATTGTCATTTTAGATAACCAAATATTAGAGATTAAGAGATAGATAACTTTTCCAATGACATGATATTTGAGAAATTTATAGGATGATTAGTTTTCTTATTAATTGAAATAATGGTATTGGTAGCTTCTTTAACATTATTCAATTGTATACCTCATAAGGTAAACACTCTTCATTATCTTCGTAATTGTGTATCACTTCATAAATGGATTTCAATATGTTCTAATTTTTATAATACATTAAAATATATCTTCAACTTATGACTTTATACATTGAAAATTTTTATAACTTATCTTAGGATGATCTTCATGTAAACTTTCTCTTTAAGAAACTAAAAATAATATCAAATCAGGATGTTATATTATTTATCATGGATTTCTAGAATAAGACATCATAATCCTTATCTTCATCAAATATGATCCTCTATCTGATTTTTATTTTAATATAAAATTGTGTAATCATTCAAGTATGGAAACATCATCAACATTGTTATCATGAATTGATATAAATCATTATAGATTAGTTTATCCCCCTGAGAACATACTTCATCTTCAATTACCTACATTATTAACACAAAAAGAACACAAATATTAAAGGAATAATGTGGATCCTCCTTTATTCATCAATATAAAAAACAAAGTTGAGATGTTTTTCTCAACCAGATTTCTATATCTGATATAGTATTCATGATATCAAATCTGAACATATGGTCTGATTTATATTGAGGCAGTATTGATCTCTTCACATTCTATTCTGATTTCTATGCAGAACTTATCTTCTTATCATCCTTCATAGATGATACATCTTTCCTCCTCTCAAGGATTTATTCTTGTTCTGGTATAAAGATAAAAAACATCTTTCAATGTGACTAAATTTACTACATATCTCACACTAAACATCTCTGACATAATTTTTTCATTTTCTTGAAAAAACATCATGAAATTTGTCTTTGTCATGTGTGATATTTTATTTTCCTTTTTCACTATTCTTAGCTTGTGAATCTCAAATTTTACTCATTATTGATTAATATTCAATCCAAATATCTTACATGTCATTAGGAACTATGTAAGTAAGTTTGTATCTTGCAAATGGGTTCTTCTGAGTTCCATTATTTTTATCATTAGTTATTTAGTATGAGGCACTTTTATTCAACTTCTTGGATTTAGAATCTCTGGTATTCTCACCATTATTCTTTATTACCTTATTAGGAGGACTTTTATTCTCAAAATTCTTGTAATGTCTTCTCAAGTTTTCTTCTCCATTCCTAGTTAGATTTTATGATCTTCTTTTCTTATCAAATTTGGATACATGTTGAGATGAGCATGTACCATCCTTGTGACCACTTCCATTTCATACATCACATATGTTATCAACCTTCATAAATCTATTTTGAGTATAATGATTCTTATAGACCATTGGTTGTTTATTTTATTATATTTCTTCCTCCCCCTTGAGATGTGCCTTTTTTTGATAAACAATTTTTTGAATTGGACTAGAAATCTTGTTCACAACCACCAGATCTATAGTAGCACTATCATTGAACAATAAATATTGAATTATTTATATTTCCTATTTAAGGTTTTTGGGTCTTCTTCATGATTTTTTTCTCTTTGGTGGAAATGATATTCCATGCAATTTTTACTATCCACCCTATTCATTGTGATTCGTTTATTCCCTCTCTTTATCTATATTTGTTCAGAATATGTTTTCCAACCTTTACTTTTTATGGAAACATAATTAAAAACATTGTTAAAATATTGTATGGAGGGTACCTTTTTCTTCTCAACTGCTTGATATAGATGATAAAAATATGTCTTGATCTTCTTATCACATGTTGGATGTATTTCAACCTTAGAATCTTCCAATGAAAACTGAGTAGCATCATCAACTGTTCCCTTATTTTGTGAAATCTCAATATATTTCTTCGCAAGATTGGCCAACTATGTTTCTAAATATAGAAATTTCAAATTTAGGATGATTTTATTATATTCAATCATGATCATATTCTCTTCACAGGCCTTCTTAATTCTGACAAAATCATCTTCATGCCTTTTAACTTTGTTCTGAATCAAATAGTCAATTTACTTAATCTTCATGGATATTTCCTCCAATTGTAAACCCTTGACATCAGTGCTATTTTTCAATTTATCTTTAAGTTCATGGATCTTTTCTTATTGTTTATTTTTTACTATATCATTCTCTTTATGTTCTTGGCGGAATTTTGAAGAACGTATTTCAAGTTCCATCATTTTTTCTTCAAAGCATCCAACCTATCTAGGGATATTTAAATATTTTATATTTTTTTATTGCACGAACATATCGAAAAAATTAGCTTCTCCTTCCAGTATGGGATATATTCCTTCATACATTTAAGGACTCCAAAAATAAGGGATTCTATTTCTTCAAGAATACCATGTTGAAAAAATCTTAATATATCAATTGATAATTCATCAGAAGTTTTAGATTTATCACCATCACCACTTATGCTAGAATATTAATTTGAATAATAATTTCTAAATGTACAAACACATACCTCCTAATACTAGAGGCAATATGGTTATCTATATTTTTTACAGAAACATTATCTACCTACTCATTACATTCCAAGCATGCCATGTTATCATTATAATCAAGGCATAGAGAAACAGATACCTCCTGTTATTTTGATAAAAGGGAATTATTCTTCAAATTTGGTTTCTCTTTCTTTTTATTATTAGTCACAGTATCAGAATATATATAATTATACTCAGAGATAACTGAATATTCTCCATTAAAAACTTCATTGTTAACTCAGGAAAGAAACTCAAATCTTAAAAAGAGAATAGCGTCATGATAGAGAATCTAATAGAGGTGAACCTTGGATATGATGCCACTTAAAAGGAACATATTGGGATATTCCTAACACTAAGTGGGGGTGAATTAGTGTTAAGGAATTTTTAATCCAATTCAAATTTTATGCCTTTAACAATTTAACATATTAGGATATCGATTCTCTTATTCTCTTTTCCATATATCATGCATGAATATTTAAATAATAAAGAATATCACACAATATTTTTACAAGGTTCTATAATCAACAAGAGTATCTAGTCCTTGGAATTTTCAAGAAATAAACATGACCAAACAACCACTAGAAATAAATAAATTGAATTTAGTTACATAAAGTAGTAAATACCCTTTCACATTCAATGTACTATAGTCAACTGACAGTTCTTGTTTTACAGAACTAATCTGGATCTTTATACTACCTATTAAGATAGTCTCCACATTATTGATAAGTTTATTTATAACACCAAGAATGTGTTCCACCTATTGAGAAAAATATTCAATGTCACAGGGTTTTTTATCTCTTCAACTAATTTATACATCACTTTTTTACTTGCGTAATATCAAGCAAGTAATATATCTTGTTTCTTCCCAAAGAAAAAATTAATGTTGCACCTTATTCTTCTTCTTCTATCAGGTAGAATAATATGAATGTGTTTTTTGAATGATAAAAATAATTATCCCTAATACAAATGATAATAAACTGATATCAAATTGGCTAGTGACTTTTACTTAACCCTTTTATATGTGACACACAAATATATTTAAAAGAGTATTGCAGTTTCTTAATGTCTTTAGTGAAAAACAGAATGCACTGAATCTTCTTCATCTTGTTTTCTTCTAGATTCCCAAAATCCTTTGGGATTATTGAATCATTGAATATCATCTCAACTCGGTATCATAAAAATATACCATTCTTCTTCAATAGACAATACAAACTCTTGTTTTTTATCAGTTCATATATTATCTACTTGGTGCAGTAGATATTTATTCAACCAGATTGCACTCTCTTTTGGTACATATTTTATTCAATAATGACCTTTCACAAATGATAAGGATTCTATTATTTAATTATAAACATTTTTATATCATTTTTACTTTAGAAATGTAATTTATGACTCATTTTATATGAACCACTTGCACATTCATCAATTTGTGTGGTTATTTTAAGTGATGTATTCGAATCTGTTTTGGGTATCCCAAATTGTTAAATTTTCACATATACATGAAAAATTACATGAACTCTTTACTTACAATCCTTCCTTATTCACATGTGAATACACGATTTTGATCAATTCGTCATGTGAATATTCACTCACTTATCAATTCATGTATTTCACAAATTGTTCAATTTTTCTTTCGACACATAAGTATATTTTTATGATCTATGTCACAGGTGAAATCTTCCTCCTAGTATTTTCATAATTATAGTCCATTCACACACTATCCATTACAATAAATAAGTCTCATTATGTTTAATTCATGCACTAAAAAATTGTGAAAGTGAAATTTCATGACCCCACCTCTTCCTGCAAACTGAAAGTGCTTGGTTCTTCTCTTTCTTGAATCACAGTTGATGCATGAATCCACTTCTTCATGAAATAATTTTAAATATTTTTAAAACCAATTATTTTAAAATAATACTGAGAGTAATCAACTCAATAATTTTTGTACAACATCATATATTTACAATGCATGATGAGGGTGTAAACACCAGTCGTGTGTCAATAGTGATTCTTCTTCTTCACATAGTGTGTGGTACTTCACTATTCACAAAACACTTTAGTGCATGAGTCATATATCAAGTAGATAAAAATAATATTCATAGAATAAAATGATTCCCAAGACTCCCCTCTTTACAAATTCGTTATAGATCATAGATATTATTCCCCTTCACACAAAGGGAATTTAGAGAGGTTCTCTATTTTTTTGAGAAAAATAAGAGCTCTCCCAAAATAATGTGAGAAGTGACATTTAATAGGAATAGTACCCATAATTTTATAGTAATGTATCATTGTCTATAGTTCTTGTATACACAAAAATAAATCCTACCAGTAATTTCATGTAAATCACTATTTTTGAAAGGAAGATGTTCTAGTATTTGAATTTTTCAAACACTGGTTAAAATGACACTGAATATTATGGTGTTTTTTCTTTGTGAATGTTCTTCTCTATTATAGTGATTTTAATACATGCATGGGATAATAAATGTATTAAAATCATTTTATTGAATCACCTGATCTCAAATAGCCTCCAAAAATGATTTTTTTTAGTTTGGAAGAATCTTGTCCTTTGATTTCTTCACTTGAATCGTGCAGAAAAAGTTGCATAAATCCTTAGATTGAGTTTGTCTCATCATTTTAAACATAGATTTTTCATGATGTCCTAGTTTTGACCATTGGTGATTTGATCTACTTGTATGGAAGAACTAGTGGAGCCATTGATTAGTGGGAGGATGAAGATGATTGTAAGTTTAAAAAATGCACACTGTATTTTGAAGAAAAGGGAGGGGTAGATAAGAAGTTCTTGATCGCTCGATCGGATGATCCTCGTTCTATTTGTATTTTTAAATATTGATGAATAGTATAGTTCTAGGAACATTCCATATCAGAAACTGGTATGTTCTTACCTTCTGTTAATGTCTTTAAAATAGTTATATGTATATTCAGATTATAAGACTATATCACTTCATCAAAACTCCATTTAATTTGGAACTTATTCATCATATTTATCACCATTGATAACCAATATCAATCATTGATAAAGTATACAACTCATACACAAATTTTAATCTTCATATACCATGAGGTTCCCCACAACTGCTATCTCACCAGCCTCTTTCCAACAAATTTTTAAACAAAATGGCCTCCCATTTAGAGCCTCACAAGGTTTCATCTAAATTGAAGCATGGTAACTGCTATTTTATGAAAACTCAACCAAGAATAGTTAATCATAATAATATATAATGATTTATAGAACATAATCTAAGAGTATATCCTTCAATATTTGAATAGAATACTCTGATTTTCCATCTATCTAAGGATGGTACACTATTTTTAATCCCAGCTGAGTCCTTAAGACTTTCTGTAGGACCGTCAAATACCTTTTTTGTAAAATGTATATATTTATCATATATAATTATAAATGTAAATCTATTGAAGTGTAAACTATCATGGATATACATATTTACCATCTCTTTTACTAAGTAATTCTTGCAGATTATTAGTAAATGAAAAATTTTCATTTGTCAACCAACAATCTCCCTAACAGTGTCACCGCTTCACAAGGCCCCAGGTAACCGCATAAAAAAGTTCATCATGACATACTCACACAAATTCATGGGAATATGATGTATATTGAGTAGTATATCAGGATTAATATGCTCATTATTTATCCTCTAGAAGGTATGGTAATGGAAAATGAATCAAGAAATGTCCCTCTTCACTGATGGATGTAGGGACTCCACCTCTCCCATGTTCTAGGATCACATAATCATCATCCAACAACCACCTGAGTATTGAGTTGCCTATTTCTAGATATTACCACATCATAGAACACTATGGTCCAGTCTTAGGTCCCACATTTACCCAGACTACCAAAGAATATGTGACCCCCAATGGGGAACACATAATCCATCCCTAGTTCTTGAAATCATTCATCCTCCAGTTGTTTAGAAATATCATCTGGAACCACTATTCTTTTTAAGGTTTTTTTCCAAACTCCAAAGATACTTATGTATTGTGTCTAATAGAATCTAAAATTATAATATATTTACAGGGTTCATTGGACAAATAAAATTTTAACTTCTATAGATAATAATCTTAGTGCCACTACCTCAATTTTAGGCTCACTGTGTGAAGATGTAGTGAAGGATCATATGGGATGTGTAGAAAATAATCCTCTCTAAAGAGATAGTGTCACTAATATTTAAATATACCGACCACGAATACCATCTCCAAGTCATGTGTAGAATAGTTATGCTCGTGGAGTCACAACTGATATAACCCATAAGCTATTGTATGCTCCCGCATCATCATTACTACTCCCAAACCAATATCTTATGCATCAAAGTACGAAACAAAACCAATCCTTGTATCTAGAAGAATTAACACTAGAGCTATATCCAAACTCTGATTAAACTCCTGAAATACCTCTTTACACTGATCTATCCAATGTAACTTCACTCATTTATTTTTTAGTGCATTTATGGGGGTAGATTAATGGGATAAGTCCTAGATAAAATGTTGGTAGTCTCCCACTAAACCCAAAACCATTCGAATCACAGACATGTTTTGGGGATACATCTAAGGCATTATTACCTCAACTTCCTACAGTTCCATTGATATACCTATCTCAGACACAACATCCTCTAAAAATTTCACCATAGGACTACAAAAGTTAACCCTTTTCAACTTGGTATATTTTTTAGGTGATTTAAGTGTAATCAAGCCTATCTGGAGATGTATGGCATGCTACTCTAAGGTTAATGAGTTTATAAGGATATTATCTATGAACGCCAAGATGAATGGGTAATGGTATGGGTGAAATATCTTATTTACGATATCCATGAACATTTCTGGTATATTATTCTATCCAAACATCATCACTAAGTACTCATATAGCATATACCCTCTGCATAGTGTTATCTTTGGTATTTCCACATTTATAAATTGTAGAAGGTGGTAGCACAATCAATGATTAATCCTACAGAACCACCAATATCCCCATAACTGATCAAAGATATCATCGATATTGGTAACGAGATATATGTTCTCCACCGTTACTTGATTTAGCTTCTAGTAATCTATTATAAGTCAAAAACTACCATATGTATTCTTGGATAACAACACATGTTAACCCCGCAATGAAGTACTCATCCAGATAGAGCCCTTTTTTCTAATTCCTTGAGTTATACATTGATATTTTTAACTCAGCTGGATCCATATGATAAGGGGGTATATAAATAGATTTTTTCACCTAAAATGATCTCTATCTCAAACTCAAAACATCTATTATGAGGAAGTCTTGTGAATTCATCTTAGAAGACAACCCTGTACAGATCCACAATTAGTGTAAAAGATGTGGGAGCAACCATTAATCTTACTAAAAGAGAAAATCTTGAAATATACATCGTAATTGTCCCAAGCTTGCTCAAGTCTTGACCAGTACTACCTTCTCCCATTTCACACTCTCCAGTCATCATATAATTCTCTCCCTTGGGTGATGTAAATAATACTTATCTCTAATAACAATCAATGTGAGTTAGGAACCTAGTAAACTAGTCCATACAAATAGTCAGATCAAAACTCATCATCTCTAAAATAATAAAGTCCCACTGATGTCCATAACCATAAATGATTGTAGGAAACTCTAGTAATCACTAGAGATGTTCCTCCTTCATTTGCAAAGGTTTATTCAGGTAAATAAACATAGAATAAAACATGACTGATAAGTCAATTACGTGATTAAATTTTGAAAATATAATGGGATGAAAAGTATCTATATCAAACAAAGTGATCAACAATGTACATATGATCAGGACTATACATGAATAGTAAACCCCCCCCCCACACACTATTGTTTTATGGAGTCTCTACATAAACTCAGTCTGGCTCAGCTCTATAATCCAATCCCTAAGATACATGGATCACTGAAGTCATCATATTCTATGTTTACTATAGGGGACCCTGACTAGATCCCTGGGTTATAGATCACATATTTCCTACACCCCTATGGAACCTCAGCCTCGATGCTTTGGTGATAAACTATTGAAGATTCCCCATTGTTCTGCACTACCAATACAAGGTCGGAGGCATTGTATGAAACATCTGATAACTCCCACCATTACCTCAATAAGAACACTCTAGACCTCTTCCTGAGTGGGTTGAAGAAGATATACTCTAGTCCATCAATTTACTACTAACTTTATACATATCATTGGTATTGCTCTTCTATTTACCAGTAGTGACACTCAGTATTGTAATTGAAGGTCCACATGACTGAGCACTAAATGGTAGAAGAATAATAACTACTCAATCCTCCTATAAGACCTTCTCGATAGTCAAGGACATGTGAAAAATATCTGGGAATATCATTTGGTCAAAAAACAGAACATGGTGCATAATGTCAAGATGAATATTGATATCAAATTTCTTACCTTATGTGAATCCTTTCATTCCAAGATAGGTTCTAGACATAGTAGATTGGTGAAACAACAACGGTATACAGATACCATCATGGACCCCTAATGTATTTCCATGAACTCCAGAACTCAATATAGATTCAATGTATCATGATATAATTCATCAAATAATAGTCTCTTTAATGCCTCCAAGGTGAGACCCTCATGCCTTCCAACCTATCCCATCACACCCCACCACCTCCCAACGGTTCCCTAGAGAATGAACACTACCACATTCACCCTTATATCCTGAGGTGTCTCAATGTGAATAAATCCACCCTCAATGATATATATAATACCCTATATATCCCATGGATCTCTAGAACCCTAGAAGGATTGTGGATGTTGGAGTTGTAATTCTCTAGTGTAGTCTACCATTGAGCTTAACACCCCCTATATACTAGATAAGTAATGGAAGATGGACTCCCGACAAAGCTGAAACCAATCCCTGCACCACTGGAGTATGTTCGAGTGTATTCTATGTTTTACCCTCCATCATAGTAGGTAGTAAAATAGGGGTATATTCCCTAATTGGAGTATCTTGACCCATATCAACTGGTGTTCCCATCAATCTCTTTTGATAAGTGGACTTCTAAAACAAAAATGAAACATTTGAAAAAACATATTTCATTAAGACATATCTTGATCAGTATATAATATCACATTAATGTTCTCCCAGGAGTCTACCCATAACCCAATGTATATTCCTCCAAACACTAACCAGTGTCTCCATACCTACATGTTATTCTCATTCACATATATATACAAAACCAAATAACATAATCAGGTTTAACTAATAAATTCCAACAGAGATATCACAACAGTATGGAATCAAATATATCCCTCAATAAAAAATAAGAGTTTATCCTAAATAGATATTACATATCAAGATGTTATATTAACAAACTTGTATACATACCACAAAATGTATATATATGTAATGTGATCCAACATTCTTAATCATGGTGTATTAATGCACCTCAATACAATAAAATATTAACAAAAATCCCATTAATAGTAACATAGAGTTTCATTACACATGAACTGGTTAGGAACGTGGTAACTCACCTTCTTACATCTCACATAAACTATCTCCTTTCTACCATGCCTTGGGTTTGGAAAAAATTAATAAAGAAGTTTTTTATCTTATACCATTTCATAACTCTCTAACATTAACCAAAGAGTTTAAGATAGAAAACCAGAAAACCTCATGCATGCATCCTCATACAGAAGAGGATTCTGACTAGCAACGAAGTTCAAAACACTATCAGTGGGTATAATTTACCCTCAATATCATATCCATGTGATAATAATATAAATAAAATATAACAACTCAGTGTCATAAATGTACAATATAAGGGTGTAAATTATTATATCATATGGAAAACATATCATGAAAATAATAAATATAAAAAAATTTATCTCCCTGAGTGGTAATTAAATCAAGAGTAAATTCTTGGTATAAAAATAAATAAAAATGTGGTATCCTATAGATTAAATCCCAATAAAACTCTTAGATCCATGCTCCTTGGATCAACCATATACCACGTTCCCATTAACAATGCCTAAATCCTTATACATGAAGTCCACATGTGCATTTATATTCCCAAGCAATGTTTGAGCAATAAAATCTATTAGTACACCACTAATGTTTCATCAAAAAAATTGAATATGTATAAAAATTATATTCCATAATAACAATAAATGTGAAACTAATCAGGATAATCACATACCGATCACCCATGTGTTGACTAAGCCACCACGAACCCCAATTGTATCTTCTATAACTCTATACCAAAAGGTAATAATGTTATAAGTGATCAAGATGTATACACAAGGCTTTTGAGATGTATCTAGGTATCCTAAAGGCGTCTATATGAATAAGCTAATTGGTATTCACAAGGTATTTAGTTCTATTAAATCACTCAGTATCCTCAAGGAATTGAGTTTTGGGTCAATCCATAAGGCTATCATACTCCCACATCATGTATGGGTCCACCATCACTATCATCATAAGTTATGTGCACCCCGCACTAAGGGTAATCATATCATGATGGACCCCCTATTAAAAATGTTAAGAACAAACCTCCAAGAGCATAGTAACACATATAATAGGGAAGAGGATAATAAGGCATCTATGGCTCATCATTAAGATAATATAGTAACAAACATATAACAACATGAAATCATTATAAAGAGTGGTAAAAATTCCTCCAACATAACTCACAAAATAAAGATCATATATGGGTATCACAAGCTACACACACCCACAAGAAATCACCATCAGACAATAACAAAAAGTCATTACAACACATCTTGAATCAGTGAAACAAGAGTATACTAGGGACTCAAAAGGTAGGAAAATTAATAACTCAATTTTATTGATGTATAAATCTATAGTTCATTAAAGTATTGAAGCTAAACCATGTCAGAAACCCACAAAAAAAATTGATCACACACCAAGGATTACTATTTTGGTTTTGGTTCATCAGTGAAATAAGTTTATAAGAAGAACAAATAAGATTCCATGTTTTGAAGTATGTTCTATAAGTACATACCTAATGGATTCCATCAGTGGAGATTGTTATGATATATATAAAATAAGAGGAACTAAATTCACCCGATCTATTGTCGATTAAAGAATGCATCATGAATTCCTAAGTAATTCTAGAAGAGAAGATTTGGTATAACCTATGAACATCAATCCATCAATATTCCATTAAAAAAGTTATCCAAGATGATATTAAAGAATACTATGATCTTAAGATAGTCAATATAAAGAAAAATTATCAGAAACATCCATTGTTCATGAGGAATCAAGATACTGTCAAAGGTATGTTGTTGACATATCAAATTATTCACCAATCTACCAAAGGATCGTTAATGGATTATAGTTCTATCAAAGATCCACCATCAAGAATATGTATAAGAAGATTATTTATAAACACATATACATAAAATATATATAATTTATGGTGGATCTCAATCTAATAAATATACATTGTAAAAACTCTATATCTACCACTAATCAATAGAGAAAGAAATAATATATCATTAGATGAGAATAGAAATTAAATATCCATTATAGATTCAAACTCATCCCATAATAAAGAATAAGGATTTGGGGTAATGCTAGTGAAAAATAACCATTCTAGAATCACTAAATCATTCTATTAATGAAGAAACAAGGGTAGATAAAGGAGAGATCACAAATAATAAGATATGAGGTCTCTAATTAGAAAAATGGCCTTACTGTTAGAATTGGATAATAAATAAGGTCAAAACAAAGTGTAAATTTAAACCCATGGGGTTTATTTAATACACCCTTGGACTAGGTACACCGGTTTTCTAGAAGCTTGCCACTAGTAGGTCATTATACTTATAAAAACCACATGGGTTCTTCTAGTACTATTAGTGGGATGATGGGATCTATAGAATTTTTCAAACCTATTAGAACCCCAATTACTAACTACTTGGTTCCAACAGCTTACTGGTGGTAGCCTTCAACCCAACACACAACTAAAGGCTTCTCTCAGACTCCAAACATTAATTATAGAAGACATTTTCACTAGAAACTGAAAAATTTGACACCCATATTAGAGATGAAACAAAAAAGAAAAAAAATAATTTATAAAAATAACATATCATATATAGAATTAAAGTGAGGATAATACAACTTCATGATTGAATTTCCTTATTCTTATTGTAGGAATAATTCAATATGGGTGATTATAAAATGTGTTTAATAAAGGTGTGGATAAAGGAGGGAGATCTTGGATGATTGTATGTCCAAGTGATTGTGATGATTCATGATGTTCCTTAAATGATTTTATTTTATTTAGGCTCATTATTTACTTCTTGGTTTTGGAAGGTTCTTTTGGAAAGGATGGGTTATTAGATGAAATTGACTATGGAATATAATCCACAGTTGTATGGTAAAAAGGATCAGGTTATTCATATTATTTATGATATGATCTGATCTTCCATACTTGATTTTGGTGGATTATATAAAAAAGGCTTATCATTGGATGGATTTTTTTATAATAAGAGTTACCAATACTTGATGAATATTTCTCCCTTTCAATCCTTGTATGGATGACCATGTCAATTTCCTCATTGCTGGTCAGAATTGAGTGAGAATTATTTATTGAGATAGTAAAATATGTATGAGATTACAAGTAAGATTCAAATGATTTCAAAAAGATTAGCGACAACTCAGAGACACCGTAAATCCACGACTAGGATATCATAGTTGGGGAAAGTAGGGTGATTCTATGTCATGGTATGTCATTCTAGATGATATTTTTGAGTATATATGGAGAGTGAGAAATTGGCTACACAAATAATCATAGATGTTTTCTATTCAGGATATGTTTCATATATCCCAGCTGAAGAGGTATCATTCAGACCCATCTCATGTGGTCAAGTAGGAAGACTATGACTTGGAACCTGATACCAGTATGTCCAAACAACTCATTCATATCACATATGATCGGGTTAGAGTGTTGTGAAGAAAATATATCCCTCTTTTCTATGTTATATATAAATTTTATAGTGGTATACTAGATAATGGGGAAGATGGGACCTTGGTGCAGGATCAATGGCCTCACTTATTCCCTCATAAAGACCAATAAAAGATTTATAGGGGTAGAAAGTAGAATGGTGGGGGGAATTATGACAATGAATGATCCATTTCTAGGTAAATAATTTCACACTTTTTAAATTATTGGTATTTTTAATTATCTTAATTTTTTTATTTTTAAAGTAAATTCTATTTTAGACAACAGTTGGCTCATTTTATAACCCTAGAAGGTCGCATAATGACTCAACCCAAGTAGTGGATGTGGTTTTTATGTGTTTCGTGCCACAATATGGGAGGTCACGCTGTTACCGAACATACATACTTGAAATAGTGTGACACTTAATATTTTTGTTGCGATGGGGAGGGGGTTTTACCATGTAGAACCACGCTTCCATGGTGTTCACACTATGAAGAACTCAGTCACATAAGGACATGTCCATGGTAGTGGAGTTAATTCTACCTAGATACCTAAAAGGCACACCCTAATACAAACCAAGGAGGTCATTAAAAAACTCACCTTACATAGAGGAGATATTCTTTTGGGAGGGAGTATAGCAGCATTACATAGGGATTTTTCTCCATGATTTGGTCTACCAAGGTTTTTAAAACATGGAAATCATCTAAATGACAATATCGATTTTAATTTTAATTATTATATTTTCTTCCAAATTTCTAGTACCTAGCCCCTCCCATCCATTGATTCATAATTTTCCTCGATCCCTCATGATTTATCTTTCTCTTATGGGTGTTTCTTTTAGGTAAACCCTGATTTATTATAGCTTCCAACTCTTTACTATCTCTATTGCCCTATTCTTCATTGATCCTCCTCTCCTGGTTCCCAATATAGCCATAGTGTCTAGGTTAATGGATATAATTAGTTTCAAAAGTAAAATCTATTGGTTTCTAGGTTATGTAGGATCCATTATTCCCTCCTCTTATTGTGTCTAATTAAGGTGGTGATATTTCAATAAATTTGAGGTCAGTGTCTCTATGTAATATATTTTCTCTCTAAAATTCCTTTTTTTCTTAAATTTCCTTTGGTTTTTCTAAGAATATTATGACTAAAATCATGGTTGAGGAATTATTTATTTTAAAACCTTTAGTGTTCTTTACTATGTGTTGACAAAGTGATGCTATAAAGGGTTTTATAGTGGTGATTTCTTTAAACATCATTTTTTAAACATTTGTTTCTTGATAAAATGCTTCAAAGGGGATGTTTATTATAAGTGAGTGTTAAAATATTTTTTCATAATAAAATATATTTTGAGTGATTTTTTAGTGATATTAAATTTTTATATTTATAAAAACCCATGTTTATTATGTGATAATTTATGTTCAATTTGTTATGAGACTCAGAGTGTATATTTTGCACATCGGAAACCTTGGGTAAGTGTTTATATAACCAAGATGGGTGTTGATATCGCTTAGTTTCTAGATGATCTAGGAGTCATTATCAATAAGACAGAGAGATCTCCTGTTATGGTATTAGTTATATTGAGGTAACTACTTGAAAGATTTATTTTTGTAATGTTCTCATAAGATGATAAAATGTTCGGTGAGTGAGTCCTAGTTACCATTAATTTTTTTGTCCATTAGGTAATATCCCTTATTAAATATATTGTGCATTGGGCGATAAATTATTTATTTATGTTCTAATGAATTACTTGGATATTTTAATAATGGTTATTTCATATTTCTTTTAGTTATATTTTTTTCTTTGTCCATGATCCTTTATAAAAATGAATGTTTTTTATAAAACCAATGGATTTATGAAATTATTTTCTACAATATTTCTTATAAAAAAATATGTATTCTTAAATTTTTTTAACTAGGAAAAATAGTTTTTAATGTGAATGATATCATTTAGATTTATATTTTTCTCCTACATGGTTTCTCCTCGCTCCCTACATATGCCTTTGGGTGTATATAGAGTTGGTTATGTCTTATTATGGTAAATATAAAGGAGATGAATCTTAAAATAGTGCTTCTTATTTTATATTTTCATCCTTAATGGTTTGCGAGTGGTGGTGACCATGGGACACATGAAGATGGATAATTTGGAGTATGTTAGGTATCCTTGAGTTTTGTTTTTAGGATGGGTTTATATCAACCACATTGGTCCTATCTTGAATTTTCGATTCTTGTCTTTATATTATATTGGTATAAATTTTCTCGCGATGTATAAAGTGACATTGAATGATGGTTTGTCTATATTATAATATTTATATTATGTCATACACTATATAGATGTTTCTTATTATTGAAACTATTTATTGATGTTCATGTATGTGCATGTTATAGATAGGTAATACTGAATTTCTTGATGGGATCCTTGTTGTGGTTTATTAGATTCCAAGGGTGATATTTTTCTCACTTGGTTAGATTTGAGACTATAGTGATTATCTACAACCCATCAAGATAAATAACATTCTTCAATCCTTATGGCATGATAGCTCAAGTGACTTGTTGGGTCAACCCAATCTAGTTCATTGCATTTTAGCAATCCACATATCCTATGTTTTCTCTAAAAGTGTTTATTTTAAATGAAATTTTCTGAAGTGATTTATAATACTTATTGAGAATGGGAGTTAAAATATTAAACTATCACTCAGTGAATGAATTAATATAATATATAAATTTTTAAAACATTTCATCAATTAAAATTAAAAAAATACAATCATATTATTAATTATATAAATTCCTGATTGAAAAATTTGAAAAAATTTCATGATTAATGTAGTAATCAAATGAGTGGGATAGTTTTTAAATTAATTTGAACCCCTTAAATTATTTGTCACAATTTAATTAGTGTAACTAAAATATAATTAATTTAAGTAAATTTATTGTACACATATAACAGAAAACAGATGAGTTTTAAGGAAATGAAACCCAATATATTATTCAATTGAAATTATAGAAAATTGGATAACTATAAAATTATATTTTCTAGAAGAGAGTAAAATAATTTCTACATTATTGAAAAGAAACATAAATTAGTGTAAAAAATTTGAAATTCAAAAAATAAAAAACATGGTTTGTCAATTAAGATTTTTGAATTTATTGTATAAAGCTATAAAGTGTGTAAAAACAATTCATAATTAAAAGGTGGGTATAGTTTACTTAAGTAGAACCCCCCACATCCTTGTATCCTCTTATATATATATATATAAACTTATTATTTAGGTAATAATTTCCAAGGATGTGTTTTTATACCTCAAGTATAAATATAATCTTGTAAACCAAGGAGGTGGAATGTAATATGACGTCTTTTCCCCAAATTACATACTAAATGTAAATTATTTTGAGTCCTAGATAATTGTTTTAGGATGTGGATTCTCTACTTCTTCATGATAATATTTCCATTATCAATCATAAATTTTTGTTAGAAACAATGGAAGGGTATAATCCTCCGTAAAGCACAATCTTGGAATTTTTAAGTATTTAAGACCAATTGTGTCAAAGAAAACATTGTCTCTATAACTCAATGGAAGGGAACAAAAACATTTAAATACGTTCAATATTTATGAGATTTCATTCTCTAATGTAATATTTTTTACAACCATATCATTTTCCCTCCATGATTATTGAATTACAGAATTATGATAGATTTCCATTCTATATTTTTTCATAATATATGATGTGGACCAATGGGTTAACCAATTTCTAATAAGGTAGTGGATGATCAATGTTGAATTAGTATCAATATATACCATATGAATATCCCTTTCAACAAAAAAATTAAATCCCACCATGAATGAATCCAACCCCCATGATTAGTGCATTACTCACACTAAAAAAGGCACTAAAATCTAGAACTATTGATCCTCTTGATTCTAACATGATCCCTCTAAGCCAAATATCCACCTTCTTCCTAGATGCACAGTAAAATGGTTTTACATCATGTGATTCACTCTCTTGTACACATGCCAAATCTTCAGTCGACTATTATTCTTATTTTTATTTCTCATCATCTATAAGAAGTAATTGTTATACTCTTTATTAATTGTACATGTAAAAAATATTTGTTTTCATTTCATCATGGAAAATATGATACCACATTATCTCCATATTTTCATAATAATCCTCAAATGGATTGACTAGTGTTTTCTTTTCCTCATGCAATGATCTTATAAAATGTCTTATAATAGTTCTGGGCAGTGGATGAAATTCTAATAATTTTTCTTCCCTGTCTATAATTTCCTCATCAAAGGTTGGAGGATATTTTTCTTACCATTTAAATGGTTATTATTATTTCTATGACCTTTTCCTAATGATCTCTCTGATGGTGAAAGGAATTTTCGTTTCATTAAACTTTTTATAGTATTTTAGTCATATATCCCTCCAATTTAGTTTTAGAAACAATATATTATTGTCCCATTATTATTTTTTCAATGGATCATTAGTTCTTGTTTCTATTTATTCTTTCAATAATGAGGTTTTTTGATATTGAAGGGTTATATAGGGTGAAAATATTTTTCAATGGTAGAAACAATAATCAAATAAAATTTATTTTTTCATGTAATCAATCCAATTATTTAGAATAAATAAAATAAATAAAGAACAAATTACTTCACCTTGATGATCCATACTATCCAAGATTCCCTACATGATCTTAGAAGATATCACAAAGAAACATCCAATGAATTCAAACCTCCTAAGATATCCATGGGCTCTGTGAATCTCCAAATGCTTGTTAATGCATATCACTTCTTCATGATCTACTAGATACATTGTTTTAAAGATAAATATAGAGAAATAAAGAGTAACATATTTTACTTTGAGGATATTATTTTAATATAAAAAAATTTATTCATCACATTACAATATGATTAATAAATTTATATAAAAATCTATGGAAGTTACTTGGAACTCAAATTTTTTAAAATCATTGATAAAATGTTTCATAAACATCCCAAATATTTCAACTCATTTTTATTCATGTTTTATTAATTATAATGGTTTTTTTATAATTTCAATATATATATATATAATCCTCAAATAATCATCACATGATGATCAAACCATTTACGATAGATAATGGCAGTATAATTACATGTTATCATATAATTTATTAAATACAACATGCTAAATCATGACATAGTGACCCTCACTATATGATGTTTTACACCAGAAAAATCAAAAACATGTTATATTATACCATGTTATAGTTTTGGATTTATTGTGTATTTTTTATAACCACCCACTTTGAATAAATCCTTATATACTTTACACACTTTCAACTAATGTTACATCATACATAATAACATATGAAAATATATCCAAAACTCACTATGGATATATTCCAAAACATGTTTTAGAAGTCTATCATTAATTTTCACCACATTTTACATCACATGTGAAGAATTGGGAAAATATATCCCAAAATGATTTTGAATATCCTTCAAAAATATTTTAGGGTAACTCTCAAAGTTTTATACAAACACTTTATAATAAAACATGTTCCTCATTCACCCAAAAACAATGTGTGACCATATAGGACTTTCTATCATTGAAAATAGTTATTAATTCCATAATCTATAATTGTAAGCAATGAATATCATCTGGAGAAGTACTAATTAAACTCAAGCTATAGATGGATCTTCTTTGTTCTATAATAAGAACATGTATCTTTATACTTATATCCACCAGCTATATCATATATATGTATGAATAATTATACAATCCCTTTGTTTATGACATCACATTTCCATGTGATAGAGTATGTTAAAACTATATACCTTACTTTTATTTTTTATTCTCTATGTATATGTTGACCAAATTGATGAATATATCACATATCAATAACAGAATTGGATGAGTACAACACTTATCTCTCATTTAAAACGGTTTGAACATAAATTATCCTTATATAGGTTTGGACATACACTTCCTAAATAAATCTCAATTGAGATCCCAGATGTCATTACAATCATATGAGATGACAAATTCCATCCTGGTTAAACCTCAACTGATGACATGATCACCAACATACCTAACCACCCCTACTAAGATCAGCCTCTATGTTGGAGTAATAAATGAGTCAAATTATGAATGTTCTGATGATTGGTATCTTGTAAACATTCGATATAAGGATTTAATATGAACTATACAACCTCGGTTACTAGATATATAGTCTATGAAACTCTTGGGTATATGTAGTGGTTCATCTGGTGTACAAAACTTGTTTTCGGTGTCATGAAAAAAATTATTCAAAACCCAACCCATGATAATATTTATATTTTCTAACATCCTAAAATACTTAATAATGACCATGAATCATCGATAAATTGAAATCATACATTGAGACAATAATTATCATTTTACATCATGAATATATATATACAATATGAAGGAATGATAAAGAAGATACAACCTTCTGTATAATGTGATAAATTTTATAATATTAAACTTCATTAAGGATACATAATAATTATACCTAATTATCCATATATTTATATCCAATATGATATATTTTCTAACTGGCCTTATATTATCTTCACTTTTAGGATTTTTTTTTAAACTTGATATATCACTATATAATTTATTCTATTTATGTATGTGGCAATTTTAGAAATTTTCCAACTAAAATACTTTAATTAGAAACATTTCAAAACAAATAGTTTTTTAACAATTCTGAGGTAAAATTCATAATCTTCATGGTCAAATTTTTCAAGATAATATTCAAACTTCTTTACCACATAGTATCCAATTTTATTTGTTAATAACATTTATTATATATATATAACCCTTTTTAAGATCAGCATCATTGTCTCGGAACATTTCCATTCAAACCTTTCATGGATACCAATTTGGTAACTAATTAAAATGAAATTATTTATATTATGATCATTCTTTACTAACATAACCAAAATTATTTTATGATATAATTTGATATTCACATTTAATTAACTATTATAATAATTTATTTATTAAAATTTTAACTTATCTGAGTTCAAACATACCCCCACTAACCTCTTAGAAACTATATTTTCTCCAAAATATATTTATAAGATACATGATATTTTTTATTAGGAAATAACACATATTTTCTATATGGGAATATTTAATAAATTAATGATTTAAAATAATACACCATATGAAACTAAAGATATTTAGAGAAAAATTAATAAAAAATTATTCTTTATTATATAAATATGTAGGGTGGTGGGAGCTCTTTGCTTCCTATTTTAGAAAATAACTTGGATAAAACTATTTTATTTTGGATAAAACTATTTTTATCCATTATTTTAAACATATATATAATCGAATAAAATCATGATCCATGTGTATCATATCAATTATCTCATTTAATTCATGATAATTATTTGTTTTCAATAACAAATCACCTTACAAATAATATAAAATGAGATGAAAAATACGCATATTTTATAATTTCTAAATGAAATAAAGATTTAATATTCTTTAATTAAACTAAATCCATGATGTATTAACCCTTTTTCATCATATAAATTCACAATTCATGTTATAACAATAATCTATTCCTCAGTTCTGAATTATAATACATGTTTATAAAATTTTAAAATTGTACAGTTGGTATCATATATAATTCAAAATAGAAGAACTGGATTCTATAACATTAATACCTAGAGTGGATATGTAAAAATTTATTTTTTAAATACTTTATTTATTCAAGGAAATACTTAATCTTTTGTCCTTACTACCCATAATGGAAATACTACCATTTCTTTATAACACCTCTCTTAGTTTTAAATGAACTAGTCTAATTATTATACCATCCAATATTTTTATTTTGGTTTAAAATGTTACCCCTATGTACTATCAACACAACACCAAATCTAGAAAATACATTGAATGTTTTCACTATCTTCTATATATTTTTGATATTGAGAAAAAATTTATTAAAGTCGATCATAATATATTTTAAAATTTCATTTTAAAACATTTATAATAGTGATTTTAGAATAATGTTTGTAGTCAAATCCAGTCTTAAAGGTGACCTCAACTTCTTCAATTCATTAACACGCCCAATCATGTTGAGTTCATGAGTGAGAAATAAATTTATTTCAGCTATATTAAATCAAAAAAGAAATTTGGAATGATCTACAAAATATACCATCAACTTTTCATAAGTAACTAGATTCATTTGTTGAACAAATTCAATGGTTGGATGTTCAAGAAGGGGTTACTCCAACACATAATTTTTTTTAATATTTCTTAAAAATTAATCTCAAATTTCTATACCATTCTAAAAAATTCCATGCAATAAGATTTTCATTTTCTAGAATTTTTCTTGATGTGAATTTGGATGATGTTAATTTCATTTTATATATAATACAAGTCTTTATCATAACGGTACCACATTTTAAAATTATTTAATGATTATTTCTTTAAATATTCTCCAACTAAAATGATGACCCATTTAAAATTATATCATATCCATTAGTATTTCAAGATCCATTTTTTAATGAATTATCCTAGATAATCTCAAAAAATAATTCATGACTATATCTAGTAGACAATCATGTCAATCATATTGCATATGACTCTTGGATAGTTGAGAAAACAACTCCTTATTGAATCCATAATATGGATTATCCCAACTATAATCCTAAAGTATCCTAAACATTAGGGTTTCAAAAATATGTATAAACCGTAATTTATAAAAAATGTTGAATCTTAATCCTACTAGGGTCACTTATAACTTACTTTACTTACATATGATTATCCATAAGAACTACACTTTTCTAGAACCTACCCTATTGAATTATTGATGTTGTGATAAGTGTTTTTTATGAAGGAATATACTACCTAGTATTTTTAAGACAATTTAAATATTACCATATTATATCATGGATTCACATTATGGATTCATTATTCAAATGATTTATTTTTATACCTTATAGCTTTAATGAAATAAATATGCCCAAAAAATATTAATTCATAACTCCTAATACAACTCATGATTTTTGTTAATTACGTAGAAATAAAAAAAATCAAAAAATATAAAAATAAATCCTTGTAAAAGGTATTTGGAATAATTTTATGTAAAGTACTATAAGAATATAAAACTGAAATACAAAAAATAGAAACCATGGTGTGAAAGGTATCCCACCCTGACTTTTCTAGAAAAATCCATAGATCCCAAGCTAGTCAGAAGTCCAACCCAATGTCTCATTATCCAGTTATTAATAATCAAGAGAGACCGCAAGTACAATATAATACTAACATAAAATATATATAAATCATAACTAAAAAATTCTTTAATTCTTAAAATCCACAAAAAAAATACATTCTAGGTTAAACTCAACTAAATATTAAGTCATACATTGTATGTAACTCCATATATCCATGGTATGAAATTTATCTGCATTATTTTAGATCTATAATCTAAATAATATATCAATTTATATTATAAAATTTATTTTAATGAATAAAAAAGTCTGGAAGAAACTAAATAAATTAACAATGAAAATATTTATACCTGAGATAAACTTTTATGATTGTTTTTTTAATAAAGTAATTATAAGTATATTATATTTTCAGAATTAGATTATATATATTATATAAATAAATAAATATGATTGTTTAATATTTATTTTAATATAACCTCTTTTATAACTTTATGTTACATGACATTTAGTATGATATCCTCAATATTTTTGAAATAAATGATATTTTATACAAACTTTTGTAGTCATATTTTCAAATTTTCCATAAATACATTACAAAAATTAGATATAAAACATTTTATTTTATCTAATAAATTAATAAAATCAACCAAAACTCCATTTATTATGGTTTAATCAAATTTTTAAATAAGTCCACTAATATTAGTATTTCATAGTCTCGATTTTTAGTTTCAATAAGTCAAAATAAGCACTTTTATATTTCTTGTTATTTTATAATATATAAACACTTTATAAATTCACCATATAAAATAAACGTTAATCCTAGATCTCTTATATCAAAAAAATTATCTTTAAAAAATCATGAAAAATTATATGAAAACATGATGATGTTTTTTCACATAAAATCTCCTTCCATACAAAAAACCTAGTTGTTTCTCTTTGGGAAAGCCATTTCTAGTTGATCCGCTTAAAGTCCCAATTTAGAAAGAATAATGTGGTTTCATCCTATAATGTCATGGTTCTATTAAAGAAATACTATTTTAGTAATAACCAAGAAAATGTTTCTGATAAATCATGACATCGTATAATCAAATTTAAAATGATCTATTTTTTATGAATCTTTTCCATTCATGTTTTATTAAACCACATTGTGGATTTATAACATTAATAAAACCACACACATTTTTCCCAAAAACTATTTCATGGTTTGAACAAATTGAGGAACCATAACCTTTTTTTTAACATTTATTGATTTTAGAAATTATTATTTTATCATTAATTAATCAATTTTGAATTTCAATCCAAATGATATTGAATTGGATCTAAAACCACTAAAGTGTTCGAGATAGTATAACTCTTAACAAAAGGAAATGGTAACTATAAAGAAAAAATAATTTTTCAACAACATTAATCAATTTATTTTAACTAAATGAAACAATTGATGAACACATACATTTTCTCAAATGACTTAAAGTATCTAAGCTTCTCTATATGATCATGATAGGTATCACTAAGAAGCAGCTAACAGACTCCTTCCTCCTTAGGTATCGTAGGGATGTGTGAACCTCCTAACACATTGCAAGGATCCACTTTTCCTCAAGGTCTACTAGAACATTTATTTTAAATAGAAATTGAGAGATATAGAGAAAGGTTCTGATTTAATTACATTATAAAACTATCACATAATATTCAGATAAAACACATTATAGTAGTGCCTACTCATTTATATTTAAATCAATGAATGCTATATAGATCTCACTATTTTGGTCATCATTAATGAAATATGTTATAAAAGTCCAAAACATGACATCTCATTGTAGAATATGATTCAATAATTATATTTCTATTTTAACATTTAAAAAAACTTTGTACATATTCAAACTTATTAAATCATCATCACATGATGATAAAGAAAAATATGATCTATTCTAGTTGGAGAAAGACATGTTATAAAACATTTTAATTACTTATATATAGTAACAAACAATGTCATAATCCTGACTATATCATGGTTTTCCTCATACTATATTTTCAAAAATGATTTAATGTTTATTTATATTTTATTTAAGTGTTAAATAATTCATAAGGATTAATTTTTATTCCCATAGTTCTTATCATCATCCCTTGGTGATTAAGAACACACTTCATGAATTATGGTGTTCCAAATCAAGTGATATGGTAGGTATTACCAAGTAGGTTCATTATAAAATTGTATTAGATCCCCTTTTCAATCTGAGAAGTGGAGGTATGTAGATGATAAGATGATAAAAACATAGGAGTTAACTATTAGAAAGTGTTTGTATGACTCTTCCTTGAATTAATCCCCAAGCTTCCATGGCTGGTAGGGATTTTTTTCTTTGAAATGATCTTTATTTTCAACTTTTGTTGAGTTATTATGATATTATTTTCTATTAATATGAATTTCATGGAAATTATATTTGTTTAATTGGGAAATTTAAATTTTTCTAATTAAGGATTGGGTAATTCATAGGTTTTATGGTTAGTATGAATGATTCCCCAAATCATGAAAAAACCATAAACATGTTACTAGATGTCTTCAGTAGAGTGTGCATAGTTGGCATGCTTCATAGAAAAACATGCTGCCAAACCATTCACCTATGTAGCACACCATTAATTTTTTAAATTTTTTTTCTTATGGTCTCAATATAGTTCTATTATTATTTATATTTAATTTAGAGATAATTTATGTAAGTATTCTGACTTATTGATATTGTTTTATTAGGTTAAGATTGATACTTTGTGATTATATAATTCATTTTACTTCATAGAAACTAAGTTTTTTGTTTATAAAAATATTTTTATAAATTATTTTGAACATTATTATGAATGATTTGAATAAAATAACAATTTTATGTTGTATTTATATTCATTAAATGAGGTATTATATATTTATAAATAAATTATTGTGTTTTCAAGTACTTTTGATATAAAATGGTTAATTCTCGTATTTTTTTTTCAGGAATCACCAGAATCGATTATTTTATAAGATTTTTTTATGTTGTAAACTATTAGATACTTTGGATGTCATAAATAGGATCATTGTGGTATATTGATATTTTTAATTTATTTGTATAATTATTTTCATGTATTTTAATTTTTAAGATGTATATTTTGGTTTAATATTGTGGTTCGTGTTATTTAAAGTATCCCTCCTAGATAGGTGTAGAGAATCAATGAAATAAAGTTCATAGGAATATTTTGTGGAGTGGTTTTCTTAATGGCCTAGATATAGTCTTCACTGTTATCAAATCTACTCATAATTAGTATAGAGTGGTAGAGACATGTCTATCTCATTCTATGTATTATGTGAAATAGTTTAAATATAAAAATTCCACCAAAATTTCATAAAGATTAAAGTCCTTAGGAGGTAATGGAGTGTCTGAATAGGATTGAATAGATCTTCAATTCATTTGGACATCCTAAAACCTTTAAAGTGATAATTTCCACAATCATATTCAATGGTCTGAGTTCAAAGTGGTGGAGGACCCTATTTCCATCTCAACTATGTAAATTTATTTATTGGAAGTATTTTAATATTATTTACATTCTACTGAATTATCACAATAATGTGATGGTTTAGAAGGAATTAGAATTTCTAGGACTCTACAAAGTTGATCATATATGGTAGTAGTACACTTATTATTTCACTAAGTTAAAGGATATCCCTCCGGGTCAAGTCACTAATGACTTACTAAAGGATTGATTTTTTGAAAGAGGCCTCCATCTAATCCTAAACTCAATGGTGTTGTTACTTATATTATATTCTTATTTTGAAGTTATAGGTAATTCCATGATCATAGTGGTGACTCTAGAAGGTTGATATCACATCATTATTAATTATTATCATATGTTATATGAGTATTTTCTATTATCTTTCTCTTCAAAATCTTTAATATTCTAACAAAATATATTTATTTTATGTTTGTTTCATCATTTATATGATCGTTGGGAAAATATAATTCCATATTTTGTGTCTATTGTTCTATATTTGAGTTGTGTAAGATATGTTCTCCAACATGGCGGTATAAGTTAAATTTATCTTTCATTTTTAAAGATAATTATAAATGGTTTTGAGACCTATAACGTGTATCTAATTTCTTATGAGAATAAAAAATGTATAGATATCACCCTAGTCAGGTAATTTCCCTAAATTCATTCAATGTATGATCTAGAATTGAAACCAGGATTTATATAATGTAAATATTATCAATAATATTGTAATTAATCTCTTTATCCATTTCAAGGGTGTCTTAAAATCATGAAATAATAGTATTTCTAATTTTAAAATGGTTTTGGAATGTAGAATTCCAGTATACATTTCTTTTTTGAATAAGACCTTTGAATAACTCACTTAAATGAGAATATTTGATCATATAACCTTCCTCAATCTTGTTAATATTTTTGATTGATAGACTTTGAATGGGATAAGATATCACATTCAAAAGATAGTCTATTTTTATCCAGAATTTTTGATTTATTCATTTTTTGGTAAACCAATGACATTCTTATGGAAGAAAGTTGCATCGTGGGGTGAATTATGACACCCAATGTCACTATTTAATTTATATTATATATGATTATATATTTTAATAAATTACATCGATCTTGAAAATAATATTTTCAATATATTTATAATTTATCAAGTTTCACGGTTGGTGCATGGTTAGGGGTAGCCATGTAGCCTGAAAATACACAGTTTAAATTTATATTCAGTTGTTGAAGAATGGTTGGTGAAAAATTAGGAGAATTGGGAATCCTAAACATTTAGGTTGTGGATTTCAAGTCATGTAGCATATACATGATTATCATGGTTTGGGAAATCATGCATACAAACATTTTATACTTTTTAGAAATTTAAATGTTTAGTTTTGTTTTATTATTAATAATTGGGGCACTCATTTTTCTCCCATATTTCACTAGATTGATGCCTAGAAATTTACATTCCTAACACCGTACTCTTATACCTATATTTTTTTGATTCTCTTCCCTTGATTATTCATGATATCTAAAAGAAACCTCTTCTATTTATTTTTATTCTCTCTTTTCTCTCCATCCTCTATTTTTATTCCTCTTTCTATAAATCTATTTTCCATAGTTGCCAAAACATCTGTTTATTATTTTCTAAATGTTGGGTTTCTTGAGTTTTATGGTTGTTTATACTTAATTTTATGAACTAATTCCTTCTTGTATTGAAATGTCATATTAATTTTCCATGATAATGTAGGTATTTTTTACATTACTTTTATATGAGAGTTCCTCTAATTATTAGTTTTTAAATAATATTTTCATTGATAAAAAGAATTTTTGTAAGATATTTGATAATATTTTTATCAAGGAATCATAATATTTACCCTTTTTTAACATGATATAATTGGATAAATTCATATTACAATTTAATTTTCATTCTAATCATATTTTTACGTATGTAACATGTTTGATAAAATGTAAAAAAGTAATTTCCCTAAAAATATTTTTAAAATGATGTATTGGTTTGAATTTGGTTTTATAAATTATATTTTACATAGTTTTGATATTTTTTCATTAAGAAGATGTTGTGTTTTGATTATATGACATTATTTAAGATCTTATTATCTTATTTCAACTATTTCCTTGACCTACTAATTCCCTAAATTATTTGTTTCCTTATTTTTAGTGTAATTATAATAATTCTTTTTTTTCTCTTGAATTATTCTTCTAAATTTAGATTCCATGAGTTAAATTTACATCATAAAATAAAGGCCTATTTGTTAATTTTGGGAAAAAGTTTCATTATGTAAATAAAAATCTAGGATTCATTGCCTTTTGGTTGATATTTTTTGGTTATGTAACTTATTTTGAGTGAAATGGGAATTAATATTTCTCGATGTGAAAATGTGGTTATTCAATTGAAGGTCTATCATTTAAGATATGTGGGTAATTGATTTAATTATGGTTATGTTTCATTATATTATCATTATTTTTACCTCAACTACCTTAAGAAAACATAACAAAAAACCATAAATAGATAAGTGTAAAATAAATGGATCAGTGTTATGGTAGTTTAGATTACACTCGGGATAATATCCTTTAGTTTAGTTCATTCTTGGGCTATAGAGAGTTTCCCCCAGTGAGGCTATAGATGGTAAGTAGTGGGTCATTTTAATAAGATCACATAATGGGTTAGAAAATGGTTCAACCTAAGCATGTCTACAATTATCACATTAGTTATTAATTTAAAGTCCCATAATGAATTTTATATGATGTGTTTATATCCTGATAAATTTGATATGTTATTTAGTAATTTGTTATAGTGGTTAGTATTGATTATTATATTAATACTCATGTGTGAGGTAGATTATTGTAATTTTGATGTGAATTTCTTATAGTTACATGATTCATGTTTTTTTTATTTATATGTTTTATTTATAATGTTCTATCTAATTTTTTATTCATATTTTTTGAAAAATGAAAATGTTTAAAAAAGGTTGATAAATGATGAAATTATTTCTATATTCTAGTTTATCTAATCTTAGGAATTTGGTTCCAAGAAATATAGATGAAATATTTATTTTGTTTCACATAAAATATACTATTTTCAAAAAACATATTTTCTAAGAACTGAAATAAGGTCATGTTTGTATATCCATGAAAAGAAAATGTTTTTAAAAATATTGATAATTATGTAGCTGTTACGTTATTTTAATTATGAAAAAATTGGGGAATTAGTTTTCTATTCGTTATTTTAAAACTAGAATTTTAGTTCTTCCTTATAAAAGGAATGTTATGGATTCATGGTGGTAACCTATTAGGTAGTGGATCACACCCTTCATACAAATCACTTTTTGTGTCTAATATTCATGTATCTATTACCAAATATAGTTTATGGATTAAAAAATTGTTTAACATGCCCCATTAATCTAGTATCTTAGTGACATCAATATATGGAGGTGAACTCGTGTCATGTAAAATTAGCATAATTTGTACATCAGATTTAAATTATATCCTTGGTTGTACTTTATAATAAACTTATCAATATTTTTTTCTTCTTAGTCTTGTATTCCGGACTATATTTTGGGTATCTTGGTTATGTTTTGTTAGCCATTTATTTGCAAGTTATTCATATTTGGTTTATTATCATTTTTTTTATTATTTATTAATTGTGGATTTTTTTACATGCCTAGAATGAGTTTTCAATATTGGGATACCTCATATATGGTTTTGGGTAAGGATGTGATATTTATTTATAAATAATTAAAGCATAAAATCATTCCCAATTAGTATATAAGATTACCCTAATTCTTGTTGCCAACCATTGGTGATCAAGAATTCACTTCAGGCTATATGGTGGACCGAATCAGCTGATGTGGCAAGTTGACCCATTAAATTCCATTAGAGTTAGACACACATGCTTTAAAATTTAAAAAAAAATTGAGAAATGAAAATAGTACCTAGAATAACCTAATTAAAGTTGAGTTTATCTAACCGATACCAAACTGGGTGGGTCCAATCAAACCCACATAGCACCCCATGCCCATCCAACTATATTTTCTACCTTCTGATTCATCTTTAAATCCCAAACCAACCCAAAAAAATCTAAAAAAAATTATGAAATTTAATACAAACAAGTTGGTTACAAAAACATTTATACTTAATAAATTGAAATTATTTTTATCCAATTTAAATTTGTTAAAAATTCTCTCAAGTGTAATTTTATCATATTTAATATTTATTATGAAATTTAAATAGATGTCGACTGATCATGTTCCACAACATATAGCATACATAGTATATGTGTAGTGGCCAAGTTTCTTCCTTATAAGACTTTGAAATATGTGTATATATATTTATATATCTAGGCACTGAGAAAACATGTGATTCTAAGGCCCAATGTTCCTATAATTAATTTTATAACAATATTAAGTATATTTTATACAATTCTCATGAAGGAAGTGGAATATCTCTCAAACAGAAGATAAAATAATAAATATAAGTCCACTGTTGAGTCTGAAGTGGGACGTTTACCCTAGGAAAGACATAACTTTTGTCGATGCGGTACTTCTATAGAAACAGTCACTGAGGACATAATCATAAATAAAATAATTAAATTACATTATTTTATTTTGGATGTTGTTTCAAATAACTCTTGAGTAGGGTATCTTATTGGAAATCTAATATCATCATTTTGTTCGTAATGCAGTGTTTTACCTGAGCACAACCTCAGGTGAGAATGTGTGGGATGTTCGGATCCCATAACTATTTGTGGGTGCGGATTACCGAATACCTTTGAAATAATTAGTTTTTATAAATAAGTGATAATGTTTTATATATTATGGTTTCCTCCTAATCCTCCCACCACCGACGGTGGAGAAATCTCCATACCTCATTTAGCATATCAATAGAAAACCAATGACGATTCATTTGAAGGTATGTTCAACAATGACGAATGGATCCAAAGAGGTAGGATTATTTTGATTTCCAAACCACACCCCCACCCCCCTGTATTCAATGATTTGTTTTCAATTTCTCCATTCTGAACATCAACCTCGATCTCCCTACTAAAACATCCATCAATCGATCTATTTTCGGTTCCATTTTTTTATGTTCTTCATCTATTCCTCATAACATTTTCATTTATGTTTTGGATTTTTGAACCTTCAATAGATCATCAAGCAGGTCTTGGGTATTTGGAGATATCTATCTAAGTATTTTGGATCTTTGTTCTTCATAACTTTTAGGCTACTAGATGAGGCTTGGTGGTCAGTGTAAGGGACCATCGATGTGGCAGTGCCAACAGTGGCCGGTGGTGCTACATAGTGGTGATCGTGTGCAGTAGTGTCAGTGGGGTGCATGAGAAGTGGCATCCGAGGAGTGTGAGATGAACAGTGAGTGGTGCACATCCGAGTGAATGATGGTGCTATGAGAGCTGTGGTGGTGCCATGGGGTGCGGCCTGAGGCGGCGGAAGGTACTGCAGAATGTGACGGGTCGTTGTGTTGATGGAAGGCAGTGACCTCATCCACCAACATGGTGTAGGATGAGATAATCCAAGTGGGTCTAGCCTAGCTAGGAAGTTTGGCCCCCGAAAAGTGGTTCGAGCCCAGCCAAGTGAGTCAAACCAAGTCGAACCCAAGTTGGGCCTAGGTCAAACCTGGGGTGACTAGGAGGTGAGCAGTTGAAGTCGACCATAAGTTCATGATATCTCATACTACTTCAGGGCTGCTGACAATGGTTAGACCATGGGCGGTTGACCGCGGTGATCAACTATGGAAGTCAGTCGGATCGACCATTAGAACAACTGTGGCTATCAGTCCACAGATAGCCACACCTCGGAGATCGACCATGTTGTCATGTCGGTGAAGTCGGTCCATACAATGGGTAGTCGACTGTAATGGTCGACCGCAGAGTTCGGTGGACCAAACATGGTGGTCGGTCCGTGGTCAGTCAATCGTAGCCTCCAACCGGTCTTCAGGAAGCAGCTTCAAACAGTCATAACTTTTAAAGAGATCTTTCAATTGATGTACCATCTATGGAACTGTAATCCTTCTTTCAGGGCATCCCTTTTGAGGCCAGTTTAGGAATTTTACATTATAATTGATATATGGGCCCCATGAAGCTGGGTTCGGGTGTGTTGTAGTAAAATGTATCTTATTCACTCAATGTCCAATCCAAACGAATGAATAGTCGAAGCTATGTATTTTTTTCACAAAACTAAGCTCTAAAATCTATTTGGTTATCCTGTTCTGTGTAATAAGGCATGTAAGTAAAACTTCATTTCTTCCCTTCAGAACTATGAAGAGAAATGTGTGCTCATCATCCTTTTCTTTAGATGTTCCATGTACTCTGGGATTACACTGGCATGAATAAGGGTACTTGTTCATAGATTAGTACCCAAGTACAGCTAGGTATACACCGCGGTGATATGGTGGTGCCACATATCATCTGGGCCTCATACGCAACATGTACCACATTCTAAATCTTCTACCTCTCTTATCCATTTCTTTTGGACTTAGATTTTTCTCGTGAGTATCCTATCTTGAGTTATTTCATGTAGAATGCAATGGTGACCTCTGTAGTGGCTTTTCAGATACTCTGGGATATCTTTCATGTAGTGTTATGGAAGTTTATCAGATTCTTATTTCCCGGTGCGGATCCCCTAACGTACTAGGGTGCAGATCCATGGTGACAAAAGTGTTGAACCCCTACCAGCATGAGTGCAGGTTCCCAACAGTTACTTCTGGGTGTTGACCCCCTAGATGTATTAGGATACAGATCCTGAATGACTAGAGTGTTGGTCCCACATCGGCATGGGCATGGGTCCTCTATAGCAACATCCATGTGTTGATCCCCCTGACGTACTGGGATACAGATCTCTGATGAAAAGAGTGTTGACCTCCTATCGGCATGGGTGACGGTCCTCTATAGCAACTTCATGGGTAGTACCCTCTAGCGTATACCATTCAGTGGGGCTAGGTAGTGGGTTCCCATCGACTTTCGGGTGTTGATCCCCCTGACATACTAGGGCGCGGATCCTAGATGATTAGATTGACCCCCCCCCCCCAAATAACTAGGGTACAATTCCTATATAGTTCATGACCCCTCAACTATGTAGAAGTGATGAGATGTGGTTTTATGTACCCTTTGACTCTTGATAAATAAGAACACTCTCCTTATCAAGAGGCATCCTGGTGACATGACCTAAAATTCTGTGGGTGAGTCTGTGCCTCCCAAAGTGAATAGTATCAATGTGTGTTGATTGATTCCCTTGGTCTTGTGCATCCAGATTAGATGTGTGGGGTATTGGCCATCATAGATGGACTTAACTTGGAACTATTGGTGACACTTCTTCTTGGGTTGAGCTATGAGATGGAGATACCCTCACTCTCTCATTTGGTTTTCTTTTAACAAAGCATATATATATATATATCTATATATATATATATATATCGTTTTTTCCAGTACCCACTTTTTTTGTTTTGGTTACTCTCCTTCCAAGAGAGGAAAACATGCATGGGGTATTCGACATTCATTAAGTGCCTAGATTAT
This sequence comes from Viscum album, assembly GCA_963277665.1. Lineage (NCBI taxonomy): Eukaryota > Viridiplantae > Streptophyta > Magnoliopsida > Santalales > Viscaceae > Viscum > Viscum album. The sequence goes on from OY728138.1 coordinate 1,324,387,235, forward strand.
CATGGTTAGATGAGCCTACTCTCCCGCTATAGGTAGTGAAGACTTGAAGAGAAGTTCATCTTCTAACTGTTTCTAGCTCCTTGTGTTTGGATGAGTTTTTTTCACTCTATTTTTTGGGTTGATCTGCACTTTTTCATTTCACCATGTTCATTATATTGTATCCATTTTTCAATTGCGTCTCATACTTCTCCCTCATCAGTTTTAAGGTCATCCTACTGGGTATATTTATACTAACACACACATGAGATTTTCCTTCAAGTATCATGACTTATCTGGAAAATGGAAATTTTTGATCGCGACTTTGTATGATCTTAAGAAAAATAATTCTTGGACCACGTACGGTGGTCATAGATTGGGATCCAGGAGCAGGGATCTCTTATATATTTTACATTTCTAGTTTCTATCAGGTTGGGAAAAATTTCTAGTTTGGCATGTATTTTTTCCCTTTTCCATTCAGTTTACATTAATGTACTTGTACTGTTTATAGGTCCATGCATGTTTGGTTTATTTACAGTAGTGTATCATCTTTTACTTCTTTCCCTCATCACTTTTGAATTGAGTTGGATTTTTTCATGTGTACAGGTGTATAGGAAAAGGCCTCCTTAAATTTGATGTGACTTTGTTGCATGTCACGACCCTCTCACCTATGGACGTTATCTTAGGGTAGTTTTTGATCGAGCCTTAGCACGGGTCGGGTCTTGATAATTTTTTATCATAGGTGGTTCAACCATTGGGATGTTCTTCAGACATTTACCTAAACAGGACTTGGATGGCTTTAGGGAAATAGTTTCAAAGTTTCTTCGGTGTATCTCTCGAGCTAGGGAGTCGAATGATGGTATAGGAAGCTGACGTATCCATTCATCATGACCTAAATTACCCACTTTTTGACATGTCACCCCGAGTCATTTATTTTAGGGAACAAGCATACATGCATAATATAGGATTGATTCATTGTCTGTCCTTATTGAGACAACTCCCAATTTTTGTTATTAATATATATATATATATACACATATATGTGTATATATATTCTCATATGACCATGGAACTCCTTGATAAAATTTAGGATTCCTCCATAATGACAGCCATCCCGGATTCCAGATTCGATTTGTGATGACAACATTGTGAGTGATGAGGCCTAAGTTCAGGTTCCGTCATGTGATCCCATTACATTGGGTGGGAAGGTAGAATCACATCCACCTATTGAGATGTATATTTTCCTAGAATATTAGGTTGAGGATGTTTGAAAGATGAGCACACTCTATGAATTCCATCACCGTAGACCGCTGAGGTTCCACAATGAACTAGATCCTCCGGTAGTGGAGGATTGGCTAGAGTCGGTGGTCCGTATCTTCGGACTTTTTCATACCTCGGCAGCTCATATGCTGTCATTGGTAGCCACTATTTTAAATAGAGTAGATATACATTGGTGGATCATGGTTACTCAAATTCATGATGAGTTCGCACTCTCATGTGATGACTTCAAGATGCTACACCGTGAGTAGTAATACCCATCCTTATTATGATCCATTCAGATTCATGAGATTCTAGATATTTATTAGGGATGGGTGATATTGGTGGATTACTCGTCTAGGTTCAAAAAACCCACATGGTACTCTCAGGACATGATCTGTGATGGACTTCCATGCCAGGAATTTTGAGAAGGGACTCTATAGAGTAATCCAAGATAGCGTAGTACCCCTGGGCATCCCCACCTCTGTCGGGATGCTGGAGCAAGAACTTTTGATAGAAAGATTTCTATAACTAGGATGCCAGACAGCTGGTTTTGGTAGTGGGAACAATAGAACTGAGATGTCTACAACAAATAATAGACATTAGTTGGTAGGACCTCACTATAGGAGGCCTCCCCATGATCATACTTGAGAACATAGTTAGGTAAAATGTATATCACCATGAAAACTTAAAGGGGGGATTATGCTACGCTTATTATGCGTGAGGTCACATTACATGAGTCTCCTTGACCAGATGTGTAGATCATATCAGGCAGATAGAAGTTGGACCACCACAGTAGAGATTGTTCTGTGATCATGGATCCCCCAAGCAGGGACAGGGTGGTCCCCAAGGAGGTGGTTATAGAAGAAGATCAAGGGGAACTATAGGTTATGGATGATGCTATGAGATACTTTTACAACCACCACCTGGAATCCCACGTTAATCTCAGGGAGATGGCAGTCGAGGATAGGGGTAGGTGCATGAAATGCATTTCTATGATTCTGTTGTGCATGATATGATAAGATGTATTCTCTGTGTCCCTCCTACTTCTTACAATAGAAATTTTTATAGAATGTGTGACGTATTATTTTATCCACAATTCGTGATTGAGGTTTTACTAGGGTGACACGGGGTGTCGTTGTAACCCTATGTCGGTGTTGTTCAACATAGATTTTAATACATGAGGAAGATGGATTCTTCCATCCAAGACATGTTTTTTGTATGTCAGAAAAACTGTGAGGGTGAATTAGTTCTGTACAAGGAGGATATTTTTGAGGTGTGGTGGATGGGTCCCTTGGAATTGTGTGTTCGGGATGATGTTGTGAAATAGAGTGTTAGAGAAGGTCCTGGAATTGCCATATAATTTTGTTGCTTGACCTCCTTTTGAGATTCCAATAGTGGGGGTGGCGGAGTACCTAGTTTTGGGTTACTCTCCTTCCAAAAGAGTAAAGGACACATGGGGTATGCCATGTGCTTTCCTTGTGTAGATTCTTGTGGTTGAATGATTTTACTCACCTGCATTGTTCATTGGTACCATTGTGTGCTCAAAATTAACCTTGATATAGTGAGAGACGATTACTGAATATTGGTATAGGAGGATGAGACACCATGAAAAAAATTATTTGAATCACTAACTGGTTCTAGAAGTGGTGTTCTTCACCATAAGAATGTAAAGACACTACGATATGGGAGTTCTATTTGTGGTATACTCAAACCACTAGAGTTTCAGGTAAGTCTTCACTCATAGAGACTTGAACATGAGTTAGTGGAACTGGTTGGATTTCTTATACGACTATTACATTGAGATAGTTACAATTTAGTAAAGGTAAATGTTTCATAATATTCCCTTAGTAGGAAGTCCCAATATCACCTCGTGCTGGAAGCTTCATAGAACTTACCTTCCCTATAGCTGACCCTGGTAGAGCATGAGGGTATAATTTTTCTATTGTTGATGGTGTTGAATCTATTACTTGAGCCTGTGAAAGAGTCCTAGATATGAGGTATTGACTATGGAGTTCTTCATGATTTTCTATCCACAAGATACACACCATATAGATATTATGAAGGAAGAAATCATGAGATCATTTTTCAGGGACAAATAGTGGTTCCAGTCGTGACGTGGGATGTGAAGATTTAGCCAGGGAGGAAAGCTATCCCTAAGATTCATCATGCCTTTCAAGATCATGTAGAGGTTTGGTGAGGTTTATACCACCTTTCCCTACCCTCACATCTAGAGTGGGTGCATGAAGTCTTCCATGTGTCGTAGATAAAGAGATATGTGCAAGATCATACACGCGTCATCAATTGGGGCGAGTTGGACATTTAAGATAGAGCCACCATTATAGATCACCTAGTAGAGATCTAGGATTGATAAGAGAATACATTACATTGATGGACCATCCCTTTGGTTTTCTTGTTGTGGATGCACAAAAACATGCTGGAGAGTTCCTTGAAATGGGAGAGTTGGGTGAGGGCTGAGTATCCCATGTTATTTTCCTATTTTTTCTTTTTGAGAAAGAAAATCATGAAGGATGGAATCATATAGAAACCCATTTTTTTCTTATAAGGAATTTAAATATTTCTATTTATATTTCCAAAGCTATCCACTGAGATGGAATGTAATTCTATGGGTCAGTGTTCCCATAATTAATTTTATAAAAATATTAAAAATATTTTATATTAATCACATGAAAGAAGAAAGATAACTCTCAAAAGGAAGCTCAGATCTGATATTTGAGGTCACAGTTGGGTCTAGAGCATGGTGTTTACCCTAGGTGAGACATAACATTTTTCATAATGGTACTTCTATATAAAAGGTCACTAAGGACGTAACCGTAAAAAAATAATTAAATTATTTTATTTTATTTTTGTCATTTTTTCAAATAACTCGGGAATAGGGAATCAGATTGAAAATATGTGACCGTCATTGGGTTCGTAATGTGGTATTGTATCTAAGCACGACCTCAAGTGGGAGGGTATTGGATGTTGGGATCTCATGACCATTAGTGGGTGCAGTTAAGTGGATACACATAACCTAGTCAATTATTATTAATAAGTGATTATAGGTTCTAGATCATGGTTGCCTTTTAATCCCCCCACCACTGATGGTTGACCTCTATTCCTTCCTTCTTCAGGGGAACAATAGAAAACCTATGATATAGTGTTGGCAGGTGTGTTCTTCAATGACAAACATATCTAATGAGCTAGGATTATTTTGATTTTTGCACCCCCCCCCCTAATTTTCATTCTTAATCGATACTTTAATTCATTGTGTATTTTTATTCTTTGAAAATCAACATCGATGGCCTAATTAACACGACCACCGAACAATCTATTTTCGGTTCCAATTTGATCATGTTCTTCACTTATTCTTCCTAAAATCATCATATACTTTTCTACAGGTCGAGTCATCAACAAATCCTCAAGCAAGGATTATTGCTATGAATATATTGATCCAAGGATTATGGATCTATGTTTTTTATAATTTTCAGACAATCGGAGGAGTCCTGGTGGTCCTTGCAAGGGACCATCAGTGAGGTGGTGTTGGTGAACTGTGTCGACCGTGTGCAAAAGCGGTGGCATGATTTGTAAAATGGTGGTGACCAGGACATGAAAGGTGGCCAGTGATAAGGGAACGGTCGTGTGGATGGAGGTGATGCCAGAGCTGCTGTAGTTTCATGGGGTGCGATGTGTGGCGATGGAAGGCACAACGAAATGCAACGGGCTGATGCATTGACAGAAAGTGACAACCGCATAAACCAATGTGGTGTGGGCTGGGATGAGGTGATCTAAACCCTACCAAGTGGTCTAGGCCCATCCAGATGGTCCAGAATCAGGAAAACCCTAGTTGGACCTAGGTTGGACATGGGACAACTGGGGAGAGAGGATCCACAGTCGACCACGAAGCCGTAGTAGCTCCAATGATCATGGGTGGTCGACCATGGCGGTCGGTCGGTGCGGCTAATTAACCAACCATGGTAGTTGGTCCATGGATGGTGACACCATGTCAATCAACCATGGTGGTAGGTGGACTGACAGTGATGGTTGATCCACAACCAGTTGATCACGGGCACTGGATGGTCTTCGAACAACAGCTTCAAACAGTCATAACTTCTATATGGAGCATCTAATTGACATGTCATCTATAGAAATGTAATCCTTCATTCAAGGCATAACATTTTAGTTCATTTTTTGAATTTAAAGCTGAGATCGATATGTGGGCCCCATGAATCAATATTCGGGCGTGTTGTGGTGAAATCCAGATTCTTCCCCGAGTGTCTGATTTAGGTGAATAAATAGTAGATCCTATGTGTTTTTCAGTAAGGATCTCAATGATGTTATATGTTTGGTTATATGATGTCGTTTGATGGGGAATGTCAGTAATAATATGAATTTTCCCTTTGGACATACGGCGAGCACCATGCGCTCGTCATACTTTTGGCTAGAAGTTCCATGTACTCTGGGAGTACACAGGCACACCTAGGTGTACTTGTTCATATTTTAGTACCCAAGTATGGATAGGTACATGGCCAGGTGACAAGGCGGGTCCACACATTGTGTGGGCCCCATACATGTCGTGTACCACTTTTTGGATCTTCTACCTCTCACAGGTCTTTCTTTTGGGCTCGGGTTTTTCCCTGTGAGTATCCTATCTTTAGTGTTTTTCTATATAAAATGTGATGGTGCCCTCCATAGTTGATTTTTAAATTTAAGTTGATATATTTTAGCCCATTTTATGGTAATTTATCAAAGGATTCTTTTAGGGTGATGATTCCCTTGACGTTCGGGGGTGTGGATCACCGATGACCCAAGTGTTGACACCCCCACTCGCATGGGCGTATGTCCTCTATAGCAACATACCAATGTTGTTCCCCTAATGTAATAGGGCACAGATCCCAGATGACCAGAGTCTTAACCCCCCATTAGCATGAGTGTGGGTCCTCTATAGCGAATTTTGGGTATTGATCTCCCTAATGTACTAGGCTGAGGATCCTCGATGACTAGAGTATTGACACCCCATCATCATGGTTGTGGGTTATTTGAAGTTACATGACAAGCAGTACCCTCCAATGTATACCCCTTAGTGGTTCTTTATAGTGGATCCCCATTGACTTCTAGGTGTTGATCCCTCTGATGTACTAGGGAATGGATCCCTGATGAATAGTGTGATCCCCCTCCCCCTATCATACTAGGGTGAAATTACTCTAAAGTTCATGACCCCTCTATTGTGCAGTTGTGATGAGACATGGTTTGATGTTACCTTGGACTCACGAGAAATAGGGATGCTTTCCCCCACCGAGAAACATCCTTATGACGTGACCTAAAATTGTGTGAGTGAGTCAGTTCCACCCAAATTATATAGTATCAAGGTGTGGTGATTGAGTCCCTTAGACTGGTGTGTTTAGGGAAAACGTGTGGGGTGATTGGAATCATAGATGTACTTACCTTGGAACTATTGGTGACTCTTCTTTTTGGGCTATTCTTTGAGATGGAGGTCCCCTTACTCTCTCGTTTTTTGTTTCTTTGGACTGAGCATATATATATATGTGTGTGTATGTATGTATGTATGTATGTATGTATGTATGTATGTATGTATGTATGTATGTATGTATATATTGTTTTTTCAGAAACCACTTCTTGGGTTTTGGTTACTCTTCTTCTAGGATAGGTGGATACGCATGGGGTATGTCTCTTGCTTTCTGTTTCTAGCTTCTCATGCATAGACAAGCCTAATATCCTTCTATAGGTAGTGAAGAGTCAATGAGAAGTTCATTTTCTCAGGGTTTCTATCTCATTATGTTTAGATGAGTTTACATCACTATCTTGATGAGTTTATCTTTACTCTTTCATTATACCTTCTTCTATTTAATGTGTCCCTTTTTCCATTTTATCTCTTAATACTGCTTTTTGTTTTTTGGGGCGTCTGACTAGGTATGTTTATAATCACCCCTTCATGGGATTTTCCCATAATTATCATTCCTTATGCAGACGATGGATAGGTTTGATCGTAACATTAGAGGAGCTTAGGGATATGAATGTTTGGAACACATATGGTGGTCATAACTTGTGATCCAGGAGTGGGTCTCTCTCAACTATTTTAATTTTCTAGTTTTTGTTAGGATGGGACACTTTTTTGGTTAGAGGTTCATTTTTTCCCTTTTCCATTCAGTTTACATTACAATACTTGTACTGTTTAGAGGTCCATGAATGTTTGGTTTATTTACAGTAGTGTAGCATCTTTTACTTCATTCCCTCTTCCAATTTTTATTTATTTGGATGTGTGCATGTGTACATGTACTTTTGAAAATGCCTCCTTGAGTTTGTTGTGTCTTTGACGCTTGTAGCTACCCCCTAGCCTACAGAGGCGGGCTTGGGGTATATTTTTCTTGAGCCCTGACATTGTTATGTTCATGAAAATACAAGACTATAGATTTAGATTAGATATTGGGTCATCTGTTTGCATCTATACTTTTTTATAGTGTCAAGGGTTTCAATAAAGGCCAAGGAGTGAGTCTCTGATGTTGTCTCAAGCTCAGGGGTAAGATTTTATTAATTTAAATTTTTAAAAGTTTAAAATGAGTTCGAAGGTTTTTTTTTAATTATATTCTATAAGGTATATGTTTGGATGAATTTGGGATGAATTTTTGGAATTATAGAAATTTTGGGTTTTAATCCTAGGGTTTGATGGGGGTAATATATATCATATGATCAGACGTGGAGTTATAGTATATTTATAAAAAAATTGAAACTCTTATAAATAAGTGTAATATTTAATGATGTGTAATAGAAATTAATCTTAATGTTCCAAGAGTGTGGGAAATTTGATTAATTATGATGCATAAGAGTCTCCATGTTACGGGTTGGGGGAAAATGGATAAGTCTTGGAAAACACCTTGTGTAAAAGTTTATGTAATTTATAAGCATCCCATATATAAGAGTAACCACATATTAATCAGAAATGGTTAAGTGTTTGATTTCCTATGTATGTCGGGGTCATTCTTCTCCAAAGGTAATACATAAAGTTAAATTTGCCATACATTGAAGTAACATTTTAATACATAAGGGTACATTTGTTTTAAAATTTAGAAAAGTTTTGGGTCTTCCCTCTGATACATTCGGGTAAGGTGATTTGGAAAAAAAATTTGAAGTGTGATGTGTAAGTTTTATCAAAGGTAATACCCAAGGTTCTTTAGGGCCCATACATATAGGTAAAATAGTCTATCAAAATTTCAATATAATGAATTTTTCTAAAAAAATTATTAATAATTAAAATGAAATATTAATTGGTAAATTAATCAATAAAAGTTGAAATAAGGTTTCTTCAACCATAATATAATGGGTGTTACCTAGTTCTTTCAACCCTCTCTTTCATCCTTCCTTCTTGATGGATCATTATTGAATATTTTCAATTCTTTAATCCATATATTCTAGGGACTTTCCATATATTTGGTGAATCTTTTTATTAAACTCATATTTTCCAAAGTTTCATAGAAATTTTAGTCCCTAATATTACAAGTAGGTTGTTAATAGTTATTTCATTTGTTATTCATATGTTTATTTTTCTATCCGGTGTGCATCAGGATCCCAGAAGCATGGGAAATTAAAAGAATCAATACAATCAATGTTAGAATTTATTCATAGTGAAGAATAACCAAATACACAAAACACTGATCTCATGTAATTTCATTAAGTATTAATAAATAAAATAGAATTCAAAATTGAAATTATACCTCATTTGATTTTGATCACATGTGTGTGCCAATTACCACTGATGATTATATCTTGAAGGAACTGAAGACAAATCCCTCTATATCATCTATAAAAACATTAAAATCTTGATTTAAAATTGAATTTCACAATATGTGTGCTATATAATAGAATAAAATGTGTTATTAATGTCTTCACAGTCATTGGAGATAAATACAATCAATCATAAAATAAGGATCAAAGTATTCTTGAACCACCCTTCGCTTTCACTCTCTAGAACTGGATTAAGAGGTGGAGATGTGGTAAAATTCGTGAAAGATATTATAACTACAATTTTGGATATTAAATTGTTTAAATAAGTAGTTTATAACTCCCATAAATTCCATTTAGGTCCTTATAAGAGTTTACCATTCAAACGAAGCCACAAAAAATAAAATTACATTTAAAAATGTTTATAATGTTGTGAATATTTTATCATGTACTTATAACATCCATCTTATGTTACATGATAAAATAAAAATTTCTAAATCAACTTTTACCTCCTAAAGAAATTAAAATCACCTTGAATAAAAATATACATTTGAAAAATATTTTTTTCATTCACTTAAAACATGTGGATATATTTATTTACTAAATATAATACTTATTATTTTAAACTTAAATAATATTAAATTATTTATTTATTTTCAATCATATACTCTTAGACATTATCCATCCCCACTCTCAGGCCCACCATGTCCTAAAATCCATTTCTTTAGAATTGGTCAATCTTTTGAATATGATTTCTGTGTGACCCCTCTAGGACCTTATCTCGATAGCACTGAGTTATATTCACAAACCAGAAGTGGAGTCTTGAAACCCATCAAGGCATCTAAGGAGATAAGGTATAGTCATAAAAATTACAACCCTTATTAGGAAAAAACATCATGTAACATAATCTTTTTTGACTCATGGTATCTAGACCTTTTAGAAGATTGATTCACACTTCATGTCAACATCATTTCTTACTTCATTATTTAATTACCATACGGAATGGACAAACCTTATTCTACTCTGAACATGGATTAACTAAAGGTACTAACATATTACTCAACAGAGCCTAATATATATCCTCCATTCAAAACCTACATAGTCTAGGTTGATCATTCAATCAATGTTATACCACTAATTACACAACCAATGAAATCTACCAATCCATGAATTAAATGTAATGGTTTTCATATTTCATAAATTTACTTAATCAAATGATTCAGATTAATAATGAAATCAATTCAAGATACCAACAAACATGCTCACAGATAGAAACAATCAATTCCACCTAGAACATATGGTCTCCCTAATGGAGGGTCATTCATCGTAATCTCATCTACTCGTGATCACCAATTGATAAATTCATGAGAAGAAGTGTAAATTATAAGAATTACCTAGAACCTGATCAACAAAATTCATAAATATCCCCTTAGTATTATGTATCTAGACCATATGATATTTATTTAAGATTACTCCTATGGTTCTCATTATATATGAGAATGGTTATAACCTCTTTATATGAAATGTAATCTAAATATATTACTATAAAAATTGTATATTTCGTATAAATGGTACTATGATGATAATATAATCACATGTATATATCAAATTGTATATATGTAATAGTAATAAAACTACATAAATAAGTTGGGTATAGGGACCAACTCACAACACTCCCACTTTCTCTAGAGATATCTGCTAACAACTCTTAACTCACCAGCTCTGAAAAAAGAATCATCGTTTTGTTGATATTTGGATTTAGTCGATGGGTACACCATTTTATCCTTCATGGATACTCCTATAATTATGAATTATCCTCTCTAAGTAAAATACCTCAGGAGATGAAACTTACAAATTATATCCATTTTCCTCTATTGGAACCTAGGATCCTTGGAATGTACCAATATAGCAGTATTATCACAATAAACTATAATAGGGTCTTCACTATTAGAAATAACACCAATATCTAAGACCAATAAAAATATTTAGACTATATCCTTAGTAGGAAAATAAGTTGTAATATACTTATATTCTACTATAGAATTATTGACCACAAGTTTCTTTAAGTTTATCCAACTCACAAAACCACCATTAAAGAAAAGTACATATCCAAAATATTATTTCATATTATCATGAACTACCTAGAATCATTTATCACATTATCCCATCACTATTAATTCTTCATCCCCTCCAAACACAGAAAGCATATCCTTTGTATGTCTCATGTACTTCAACATAGTTGTTATTGATTCACAATGAATTTCCCTTAGATTAGCTTCATATCTACCCACCACGGTTAAAGAAAATGAAACATTAAACCTAAAACTTTGAATATTATAAATGATAGAGCCCACTGAAAAAACTTGGGGTTTCAATTCATCTATTAAATATCCTACTTGTATTTTTGACACATTTACATAGATAGATTGACACTATGTGACATTGGAAACAACCCTCCAATGGATTATTCCATATTTTACCTTTTGAGTACCTTATTAATACATGTAATTTTAATTTTACAATGAATCCTCTGATATCTATCTAGATATATCTTATTCCCAAGAATATAGGTTGTATCACCTAGTTATTTCATGGAGAAGAATTCATTTAACCATGTATTAACTACCCATAAGACTTGAATATCATTTTTCATTATTAATATTTCATCTACATATAATCCTAGTAAGTGATGGAATTTACACAATCCTTATTATAGACACATAGTTCAAAACTATTGTTAATGTTTCATCATATTCAATGCCTTGACGTTTCCAAAAACCCTTTGAAACTAGACATTCTTTATAGGCACTTAATTCACCGTCCATGTCTAGATTTTTCTTCAATACCCATTTACTTATGTTAGGTTTTATAGTAGCTAGAGGGTATACTGAAATCCATACTTTATCTTCATACATGTACTCTATTCCAGAATGCATGGATGATTTCCATTTAGAAGCAAACATTACATATACTACCTCCTTGTAGGTTCGAGGTTCAGTGTTCTCTAGGAGTAATGCGTCACATGATTATGTGATAATAAAACCATATATACCAATTTCTCTATACTATATTTTATACTTATATAGTACTTATGTCTTATGAGTGTCTTCATATCCCAATCTATCTTTTGGTGGTTCTTTACGTACAAAATCTCGTGCATCTATAGTATCAACTTGATCAATGTCAATCATTCACCCATTGTTTATACTATAAACATGTTCCCTATCTATAAATATAGATTTTATTTCCACAAAAAACTTTTCTATCTAAAGTTTTATATAAATAAAATTTGTTTCTTTCCATAATATATCATTTAAAGACTCACTTTGTGATTTGAGATTCTAGTTTGTAGTTCATAAGTTTTTGTTTATGGTGCATTTACCCAAAAGGATAATGGTAGATTTTTAGGATTCATCATTAATATTACCATGTCATGAATGGTATAGTTCCTCTTTACTCTTACACTATTACACTGAGGTGTATATGGAGGACTGAGTTTGGGGACGGTCTCATACTCATCAAGTGATCGATGAAATCTTGGTTCAGATATTCTCCTATATGGTCTAAGTGATGTTTTATAATATTCTTTCCAATAATATTTTCTAATTAATTTTCGTAATCTTGAAACATCTTAAACGAAACGGACTTATACCTAATTATGATTATATAACCATCACTTTTATAGTCATCGATAAAAGTATTAAAGTATGAAAACTTGACCCTTTTCTCTACTTGAAATGAAATGCATACATTATTACGAATCAATTCAAGAAGATCTATATCCCTTAATCTTTTCCCATTGAAGGGTGATTTATTCATTTTCCCTTGTAAAAAAAATCATGACATTCATCCAATGGTTTTAAACTAGTAGTGATTAAAAACCTTGTAGGATGTAACTTATGAAAATAATTCTCGTTACACAACCAGTTATATAGTTTCATAGGTGGGTATTGTATAAGTCACATCATTGTATTATCATTGAATGAAAATATAGTATTTTTCATTCATGTATATGTTATCCATTGTAATGAAGTGTCATTTAATAACACATGTTATCCTTATAAAGTGACAATAGTTATTTCCAAAATTAAAAAAACTATAGTGTCTAAACTCGATACTCATATTATATTTCTGGTAACTAAAGGTACATAATAATAGTTATTTAATATAAAAACTAAACCACTAAGAAATGTCAGACAATAATCTGATACTTGTGAGGATACTATTCTCATACCATTTGTGTCCTGAAGGTCCACCTCACCCTTTTCAATATTATAGAATCTATTTGGGTCCTATATATGAATACAAATGTGTGGGACACATTTTTTATACAATACCCAACATATATATAAATACATGTTTCATTAAATGAAAAATATAAATGATTCAGAAGAATCCCATTATCTCTTCTTCACATATTTTAAATTCTTCTTCCAATGGATATTATTTACCTAAGAAACATATTCAGCCTCTTACTCATTTACCTCCCTTTTTATCTTTGGATTAATGGTGGGGAAATGCATTAGTTTCATTGGCTAATACAAAGCCTCATTCCCCTTCAACATTCCCTTCCTATTATTTTTCAACATAATGACTGAAGAGATAGTAATATTCATATCCTTATCGTCTTGGTGAAATAAATATGGTACATATAAGAGTTAATTTTTCATGTTATTCACGTTATAATTAATAAAAAAGTTGATAATATTACTAGTATGTAGGAAAGAATGGGGTTAGTCACTAGTTCTTGAATTAGCTTGAACCAAAGGGATTCCAATCACTTAATTTGCCGGATTATATTAAGTACATAAGGGACTTCCTAAATCCATTCATCAATCCTTCACATATATTGTGCACTATATGTCACATATGTTTCTTCTCAGTATCTATCTTAATAATGCTCTTAGATATAATATTACATTATATAGGAATCTTAATACTCAAGAATATTTTGTAACCCACTAGACATGCATGAAAAAATGATGCACTTTACATCCAGTGCATCATCAAAATTATTCTTATACTTTCATTTATCCATCGTTATTTCTCTCAGCGGTGGATCAGTAAGAAGTTAAAATTCTATCACATAGTGATACCTCTCTTGGTGTAGTATAATGTGCATGTTCTTGTACAACTCTCAGAAGTTATAGTGAGTCAGGATATTATCTATATCTAATATTGATGATGGAGATATTGAATTGATGGTGGTGTTTATTGTTTTGTCTACAAAAATAAAATTATCAGAATATTGATTTATTTTCATTACCTATACAGATGACTGATTAATTTATCATTAAATTTATCCCACTATTTTATAAAATCCTAGAAGCCCTTAACTACTATATTCATAATACTCCGTCTCTTGAGTACTCTTTTGAAAAGTATACTTCCAAACTCTCTTCATATTCCAATATATGGATATGCCAATATTATGAGAGTTTCAATAAATGATTTAATCTATACAACCACATTAACTCATGGCTCTGTTATCTTTTGAGTGGATACACATCTACTACAAAGCATAACATTAATTTTCTCAACACGTTACCTCTAAATTTGAAATAGTCTTTCTATGAATACTTCTTTGCCACCAACATTAGTTATATTGACATACCATTTTAATAATAATTCCCCAACTATAATAGAAACCCCCAACTATGTATTACAAGTACCTCAAATATATGTTTCTTTCAAATTCAATTGATGGAAAATATTTTGACATTGTATCTATTTGAAGTATTTTAATTAGTTTTGTTGAATGAATTATTTTCTATAAAAAGTAATTATTCTATGTGTTTTCACACACATATTAACCATGCATAAATATAAAACATTCATGGTTATTTAGTTAACATTTTTTTATTTATGCACACTTATTAATATAATATGTGATAGTGTAAAACCACATGCACAAAATAATAAACCAACAAAATGATAAAAAAATTAAAATAAATAAATAAATAATGATGTGATCAGTTTTTTAACTATGTATTAAAACATAGCAAAAATAATGGATTAATTGAGACCCTATGGGAATTCATTTAGTCAATACCTAACTTGAATTACAGTATCCACAACTAATTTTCATTTTATTTTTGATAGTATAAGATTCCCATCAATTTTAGATCGACCGTATCTTGGTAAAAAAAACATGTTTCAATGTAAAACCTATTACATTGAGATTATATCAACACCCACATTAAAATTTAATTATAATATATTTTTTATTTGGATTTAGAAATTCAATGATCACTCTAAATCCATTTTTTAGTATTAGGTGCACAATCGAAGCCCATAAGCATGGGAATTTAAAAAAATCACCAAAATAAATGTTATAATTTAATCAAAGAGAAGAAACACCTGATTCATTATGTAAGTTTTTTTAATTTAATTAATCATATATAAATATATTTGAATCCATAAATCAAAATTTAAGTTGTACCTTTTTTGATTTTTAATGAATGGGTATTCCAATCACTATCAAAGATCATCTCTTAAAGGATGAAAATTTGGAACCATTTAGATCATCCCCATATGCTTCAAAATCATTCTCAAACATTTAACTTCACAATATATCTTTTTTCATAAAAAATAAAATGCATTTTTGACATCGTTACGATCACAATAGATCAATAAAATCAATCCTTAATCTAATATTAAACCAATATTTAACTACCCTCCACATTCTCTCTCAAGAAATTCAGAGAGGTGGATATGTGAGAGAATTCATGTAAGATCTTTGAAATACCATTTTGGGTCATAAAATGAGTACATAGATAGGTTATAACTCCCGTAAATTCCAATTAGTTTGTTATGGAAGTTAACATTTCAAATGGACCCATAAATGACTCAACCAACATATAAAATTTATCGTAAATGTAAATAATATTTTATCATCTAATTATGAAATAAATATTATGTTAAATGATAAAATAATATTCATTAACTTGAATCAAATATCCCATAAATATTAAACAATCCTTGAAAAAAAATATTTATCTAAAAAATATTATATTTGTATTCACTTATGTACTATTGAATATATTGATTTAATACATTCACTACTTATTATTCCAAAATAAAATAATATCGAATATATTATTTCTTTATGATTGAATAATATTTTCACATTATCTAATCCCCATCATGGGGCCAACTATGTTCTAAACACCAATTCATTAGAACTATACAAGATTTTGAATATGCTAGGTGTGTATCCCTCTATGACCTTATCTCGATTGAAGTGAGTGATAATCCCATAAAATAAGTAGAGTATAGAAACCCATCAAGGCCCCTAAGTATATAAGTTAGAGATATAAGAATTAAAACCACTCTTATAAACCATGTAATATAACCTATATTGAATCAGGATATCTCATTAAGCATGATGCACACTTTATTTTATCATCCTTTATTGCTTTTTTATTTTATAACCTTGCTAGAAACACTTTACTTTCGATACCATTGACATTGATTTAATAAACGTACTAAAATACTAGTCAATTGGGTGTGAGATATCTCATTATTTTGGAAATAAAAAATTCTATCTTGATAATTCAATCGAAGTCATACCACTAATGATCCACCCACGCAATCTACCTCACCACAACATAAATGTCAAAAATTTCATTTTTCATCAAATTACATGATTAAATGATACACATTGATAATTCAATCAATTAAAGGGACAGATACACATTCTCACTAACAGGAACAACCAATGACACCCAAAATATGTAGTCTTTCTATCATTGGGTCAGTCCTCGTAATCTTTTTTACTCGATATCACCATGTGTTAACTTAAAAAGATGAAGTATCTATTCAGACCAATAGGTTTAGAATTTTTCTTTCTTTGGTAATGAATTTTATAAATATAAACTATTTTTATTTATGGTGTTTTTTTCAACTCATACATTATTAAGTAATTGCATGAAGATTTCTTTTATCTATTGATTGTTGTTCTGTTTTTAAGGATCAAAACATATGATTGTCAGGGAGAGTGCACATTATTTATAATAATGAAGAAGTTTGAAGTCATGATCGATTTACCAACCATATAAATAAAATAGAACCTACTGCATGAAGGAATGTGAACCTATCACATGAATAAAAGAGAACTAACCTAATAAAGAAATTTGAACCTATCATTTGAAGAATAGAGAACCTAATACATGAAGGAATTTAAATATACCACATGAAGAAAAAAGAACCAACTCCATGAAGGATTTATTATCTCATGAATGATGGTCCATTTTACTATGTACATGCATGGTAACTGAAGTTACCATCGACGCGCATGGTAGATTCAATGACCTGGGCTCAAATAGTAGGTTGATCTACTGCACAATCAACCACATGAAACAAAAAGTATTTAAAGATGTGATTATCCTCCAATATCAGTATGAATACAGTGATTTAAAATTTTCACTATAATATATGAATGAATTTATATATAAGTAAATTAATAAGAGATTTGTTACACCGGGATATTTTAAAAATAAAACTATGTTCGATAGTGTATACAAATCACAATGCCATGCTTAAAAGAACCACATAATATTATTTTTCAAATATGACTATTATGATCTAACCATTAAATTAGAGGCTATTAAAATTAATAGACCTATAATGAACTATATATAAAGGTTCTATTTAATATATCTTTATTGATTAATTCTTAATAAATAAGCACTCAATTTTTAGTAGCCATTTTATTCTTCAAGAATATGAGTTCTTCAAAAGGGGATTTATTGATTTTTGTGATAGAATATTATAATTAATTTATGAAACTTCTAAAATAATTATTTGATATAAATTATATAAATTTTTGAAGTTATAATTTCATAATTATCTTGTGGTGTAATTTTAGTATTTTTCTAGAAATATTGATTTTTCAACGAATAGTCAAAACTACCAATTTGTTTATAAAACAATCATTTTATCCCCTTGAAAAATACCCATAATACTTTTAATTTTATATCAAATTAATATAAGTATCTTTTATTTATAAATAATCTAATTAATTATATAATAATAAACAAAAAACTTTTTCGTGGTATAAAAGTACCTTTAGACATAGAAAGACATTTTTTCTTTAGAAAACTCTTTTTTATTGTGTTTGGTAAGATTATTATTAAAAGAATTTGTTCCAATAATTGGTATTTAATTGGATAAAATAGATTCCTTATTTATCATCAGCATAATTTATATTGTTTAATAATTCCAACGTAATTTTCTACATAATGAATAGTAAAACATTTCACCACAGTAAAAGGGTAAATCGGGTTAACTTAAGTCACAAATAAGTGATAAGGCCACCATTCTTCATCTTATTTTTTATTAGATGTATTTATTTCTACCCTTATCACCTTAGGATGAATATATAAGTATTTATTGGACATGTTTCCATGAAAACACCCAATATAATATTTTATATAAAGAAAATGATAAAAATGTCACTATCATTATTTTAAATATCTATGATATGTTCACATAGGGAAAAAAGAAAATTTTGAATTAATTTTAATCATTATTTTGAGAATAATCAAATTATTTTTGTTGTGGTAATTTATTTATAGTTTTTAATAATTCCATATTGACCTTAAATACTTAAGAAACACCGACGTAGTATTTATTTAATTAATAAGAAAATAAAATAATTGATCTTAGAATTGTTTAAATTAATATAATTTGAATTTATTATTCTGTTCCACGCATTTTATAGATTATTATAACATATTTGTGGTGTTTTAAAGGTTTATATTCAAATTCTATCATTTTATTGATGTTTTTAAAGTCAAATTAAATTAATAGTTTCATAATTGATATTAATGATATATTATAATAAATAATTCTTTATTAAATGATTTAAAATTCATAGAAACCCTATCTCAGTCCATGTGATTTATATAATATCAAAAATATAAAATATGGTATATTAATAGAACAATTTTTATTTTATAGTAACTATTTTGACCCATAAAGGGTAAAAACATCGTTACTATGGTAATAGTGAAAAGGGTTAATACGAGTTAAAAACAAAAATAAACGGGTGAAAACATCAACTAAACTTGTCCAATTTTAATTTTAGGAGATTATTTATACTCCAAATAATATTTTATTTTAATAGTATAAACTTGGATTCATTTTTATATGAAAAATAATTTCTATTAATTTAATACTTTAAGAAATTACAAGAGTACCCCTCCCCTCTCCAATAAAAGGGAACATCCTCTCCTCATTTATTCACACATAAAATTAATTTTTTTTTCCAAAACCTTCCCAAAAACATTAATTAATGATTTTATCACTTTATAGAAGACTGTTTGTATTATGAACCTATCCTAGGTAGGCTTTTGGTGTAAATCTAAAGAGGTTGTCCGAGGAAGAAGTATCATTCTTAATATAGGACATTTGTTTTATTTGTTCTTCCAAATCCTTCAAATATTATTCAAACATGATGATATAATAATATATATATCTCCCATATATTAACATATATTTTTTGTTAATTTCGAACCATATATCCATCTCTTCTTCCGTGAAATGGGTAACGAAACTGTCATTTGTGTGTATAGAGGACTACAACCTCACAAATTGATGTAATTTTTTTCCCTCACCATAGCTCAAGAATAGTTTAAATGAAGGATTTAATATATATATATATATATATGTGTGTGTGTGTGTGTCTGTGATATTAATTGAATATTTATAATTCTATAAATATAATTTATGTTATAATTTTTGACCTTTCTATTCATTTAAAAAGGATAACGCCATTCGTGCATATGTACAGATTTCCACCTCTATGAAGTGTTGTGATTTGTTTTTCATAATCACATGACATGGTATTAAATAAAATAAAAACTATAATAAAAATAAAAAAATGCTATTAATTAGGTAAATATTTAACATAGTTTTATTATTCATTAAGACAAATAATGTACGTTACCAATCTGACGAGAGGTAAGGGATTTCATCTAAATTTTCCACCATTGAGGCATATTTTTTTATTATACACATAATTTATTTAATATTCTGTATATAATTACTTTATTATATTTATTATCATGAATATATCACACTTTATGGTATTTTATGTTTCAATTAAAATTATTTCATCCAAGGGGGTTTGAATTGAATGTTACTAAGTGGAAAGGGGTTTCATAACTCAATTTCTTTTCATTGGGTTATATTACTTCATTATTATCTATAATATTATACTATTATTTTTATAATAACATATGATAGTATTAAAGTTTTCCACTTATTCTATTTGGATTTTCATTTTATACACATAATAAATTCGTTTATTAATTCTCACTTCAATGGAATGATCTCTATAGAGATATTTCATCTCAATTTCCTCTCCATTGAGATATATTTTTTATTTTTCACCTGTTTATTTATATGAGGTGTATCTATTTACCCATTTATATTTTATATCTTGAGTCTATTTATATTCACTATATTTAATGTTTCATTTTAATCTATTTTTTCATGGTGGTTATATTTCAACAGTTACCAAAGTGTTAAGAGTTTATTTCATAATCTCATCAATATTAAATATTGTTTTTGTTTAAGTATATTATGAGGGAATTGTATGATATTTATATTATATGTAAATTTCCATAAACCTTAAAAACTCTAGTGAATTTAAACTATAATTCACTTTCTTAAATTCTCAAAAATATTTTAGTTTTGGGGTTTTAGTGGGTTTACGTCAAAACTCTTACAAAACAAACCCATATATTACAAAGTGGACAATTTTATTCAGTATCCATTTATTCCACACAAAAAAACTAATCTGTAGAAAGTTATATTTTCATGATGCATATTTAAAAAAAAATTGAGAAATCATTCTTTTCAATAAACATCTATAAACCCTATGAAAAAACATTTTAAATTGTAGGATGAGTAAAAAATCTTTGTAAGGGTCATAAAAAAATTAAAATAAATCATTAGTCCATAAATACTTATTAAAATTAGTATGTTTTAGAATAAACCTTGGGACCTAAATAAAAATTTTATTACCTAAGAAATCAAATTTTCTACAAAAATATTTTCATAAACTATGTTATAAGAAATCATAAATTCAAAATAAGTTTTAAAAAGGATTCTTTGAACTCAAAAGTACTTTCTCAAAAAGTTATAATTTTCAACAAATAAAGTACCATATACTTTCCTCTAAACACAATTCCATTATCATACCTTGAGTAACAATAACATTTCAAAAAAACACATATAAACCATAAATAAAACATTTTGTTTAATTGGGATGTTATTTCCATATCACTTTTACAATCATTATTACTAATTAAATAATCATACGGATGATTTTCTTACACAATGAATTGGGGGGCTATCACAGACTCACAAATCCTTAGATTTTAAAGTAATCACCTATAATTATTTAATAACATAACGAACCATCCTTGTTTTATAATTTAACCAAAAATCATCAAACCAATTCCCAAGAACCATAAAACATCAATGTTTTTAATTTTCATCATTACACTCACTAAATATTCATGAGGAAAGAAACCATTCTATTTTGAAATTACTAATTTAAATAATTTGCAAAATTAAAAAGGAAATAAATATATTTACAAATAAGCTTGTAAACATATAAGTGAATCTTAAAATAAAATATTATCCATGAGAGAGAGAAAATACATTAATTTCATATAAGTTAAAAACACATTCCTTTTTCACTTTTAGTAAAATTCACAAAGTACCTCATTTGTAAAACAAAAAGAAGATTACATTCAATACATTTTTTTAAAATGTAAAAAATGGATTAAATTACTTTAAAAGTGAATAGTATAATAGTATAAAATTTATTTAAAACATTTTTAGATATTATAGATATGGAATGAAAATAGTTTAAAGGGAAACATTAAATGATGATTTTTGAAAGAAAGTCTCTTACCTTGAGTTTGACACCTCAAGTGTGTTCTTGGCCTTCCTAAATAACAAAATTTTGTTAATTTTATAAATTCTTTAGAACCTTTTAAAATTTAATTATTCCTTTATTTTATTTAATACAATTTTACATATAATTAATTAATTAATTACGTTCACATAGGATATTTTGACGATATTCAGTTTGTATGTCCAAAATGACTTTAGTAAGTCAACTATTGTCAAAGTGGTATTACTCCATGTTCTATTGAGTAATAATCAATACATAATTATCATTTCTATTCATCAATTATACTTTTGAACCCAATCATGAAATATAGTTTTTAAAAATGAACAACATTACAATCATGAAGAATGTAGGTCAAATGTACACATAAGTAATGTTTCCATTTTTCAACCATCATTATGGAAAGAAGGTAAGTATTATTTTATCCTTAAATCATGATAAAAATATCTTAAATATCATATTAATTATTTATATATAATTATATATACATCGTCTATGTGATTTGGTGATGAAAAACAAGTCAGATCGCTTCATAAAGGTGATAGTCCATGCATACGCACGAACGAGAAAAAATGATTAATTCGATGGCATTCACAATATTATATTTGATTATTTATATATACTAGTATCTAGTGATTCCTTTTATCTATTTATAATGTAATAAAATTACCACCTACTCTGGGAAACTATGTTCTGGGTATTTACAAGATTTTTAGTTAATTATCTGCATTTTGACCTTTAGTATATCAAATATCATGAAAATTATCATTGTGATTATTACAATAAAATAGAAAAATAAGCACGAAATTCATAAAGTTCTTCACATCATGGATTATATAAATACATTTATTCCTGGTGATGCTCTTGTATTGATAATCATTGATTAAAAATAGAAATAATATTTTGATTCAAGTATGGATATTAAAGAAAAATATATTTTGAGTGAAAATCATCAAATAAAAGATAATATTGTGAGGATGATTTATTTTTTATTGTAACTTATAAGTATTATAAGACATTAAAGTTGTTTGTTTGACTTTGATACTGAATATAAGTATTCATGATCATACTACTTCATGATTATATGACATGATCATAAAAATTGGGTGTATGAATTCACATAGATAGAAAAAAATGGAAAATTCATGAGCATATTCCTTTAGAAGACAAGAGAAAGTATTTGGATAAAAGTATGAATTTTTCATGAGCCTTTAATAATTAAAAAATTTAAGAGTTTCCATCATGAATTCATGTATATTTATATATAATAATTAATGGATGAATATTATATAATTAAATAGGTATTGTATCAATATTAATTATGGGGAATTCTTCCAAAAATGTATTTTATATATTCACATCACTATACCATGAATGTATTGATATATAACATGGTGATTTAAATTTAAATATGATTTTGTTGTTTTTTATGGGATGTAATTAGATATTTAAAGGAGTGTGAAGATACTGTGATTTTCTATGTGTTTATATGTAGTTACAATTGTTCATTGAAAAAATATATTATGGAAGATATTATGAATACCCAATCCAAGACTTATAGACATTTTAATTCTAGATTATTTACACTAATTCATAAATAGTTAAAAAAATAAGAAAGGTAAGAGTTAACTGACATTGCATGTTATATATTTATAGTTATTGATGATCATGAAGTAACATGTTTGGGTAGTTGTAAGATAGTTTTTTTCAAAGTAAGAATAAAAATGGGAGAAATAAGAGGTTTTTCTTTGTTTCTATTCTGGAAATCGATGAAAACAATAAGTGGTTTGCAGAATCACAAGCAATAATATTTACAAAAGAATGATGATGATATGTTGAATCTTATTGGTGAAGTTATATTATATTATTACAAAATATATATTATCATATCAATTGTATGAATAATAAATGCACTATAAAATAGCTATAGTTTATCATAAGTGATAAATATACCCTAATTTCAATAAACCATAATGAATATTTTCTTAAGGACTATATAATCTCTTATTATTTTCAAAACATTCTAAGGACTAGATAATCTTATTGAGTAGAGAACCTTTTAAATTCTTGTATTCCTATGGTTGTTCTTGTGTCTTATGAGTTATTTGATTAATTTATCTCTACCCGAAGGTGAAGAAAATTCTAAATTAAAAAACATAAGAAGAGTATACCATTGATCCCTACATCCTACTCTCAGTAGCCATACAAATCCTGGTTGGTCCTTACAATTGGTACCAAATGGTGGTTCCCTTAATTGACCCTAATATGTGTGAATATTGAAGAATTTTTTTCCATGGATTTTCAAAACTATATTAATAGTAAGATGATTCATTATTTTCATGGAAAAAACTATTTTTTCTAGAAGTATAGGGTGTTACCCTATATTTTTTCCCTTGGGTATGAAGTTCAAAAAATGTCAATTGATGGTTTAAATCCTCCAACTAAGTGGTATCCCTTTATAGAAAAACTTAATAAGAATATGGAGAGATATGGATGATCAAGAAATGATATTATATTCTCCTTCTAAGAAAGTGAATATCTAAGGGATAATGGAATTGGAATAGATAACGACAACTATGAAAAGTTGAAATATATTTATGAAGGGGATGGGGATGTGTATAAAACCAAGTAATATTTTTCTTATATTGAAGTGTGAAGATCTAAAAATTGGAAATTATAGATATATTGGTGAGTTATTTATAAGGTTTATTGACATTATAATAACCATAAGATTGTTTTTTGAAGAATTATAAGAGTTGACTATCGTGCAGAAGATTCTATGAATTCTTCTTGATAAATTTTACATAAATGTACCAAATTTAGAAGTCAAATATCCTAAAATTATCTTTATGGATGATTTATATAGTTTTCTCATCATGTATGGAATTATAAGTGGGAATGATATCTATAAGAAAAAAATTGGCAGAGAAATTTATTTTAAATCACAATGAAATAAAAGTAAAAGAAATTTTTTATTGAAAAAGAAGTTAGTGATTCTAATTTACAATATGAAGTGAGTAATATGTTTTTTTAATTAATGTATTTATTTTTAATAAATGTTAAAATATGAATAGGGAAGTATTAAAAAAGTCACCATTAAAATGATTATTTTGGAGTCATAGGATATTTAAAAAAACAAATTTCAAAAACAAAAGGAAGATAAATAAAATGATAAAGATGATAAAAGGACATGAATAAAATTGAATAATAATGAAAATAAATACATAACATATTCAAATGGAAGGAATAAGAATTTATCAAAATATAAAAAAGATAATTGTTTTATCTAAATGTGAGGATGATGCTAATAAAAAATAATAGGGAGAAAAGAATTCTAGGGATGATGGTGTTGAGAAGTTGTTTATTATATTGGTGAATGATGAGAGTTTTACTGGTGATTAAAGAAGTAATTATGAATAATTATAAGATTAAAATTAGTTGGTTTTCATAATAAAAATATTATTTCTATAATGTCTCTTCAAAAATTGCAAAGATGAAGAAACAAATCAATAAGATAAAGAAATATGGTCAACCTGTTAATAGTTAGAAAATAGTGCATGAAGAAGTAAAATATATATTTTTAAAACATATTTACTACCTTAATAAGAAACATTGTAATTATAAATTAATAGATATTAATCTTGAAGAAAATATAAAGGTTAATGAGGAAAAATTTGAACTTTTACAGAAGAAATTGGTTGGAGTTGTATGAGGAAAACCTGACTTCCTCATTTAAATTTTATATGTTGGTGAAATCTATAACAAGTGTTAATATGTAAAAGATTATAAAATATCATCTTTAAAGTATAATAACAAGGATGATTTTATTATAAAAATTTTTAAGAAGAAAAATCAAGTAAATAGTATCATGTATCTAGCTAAAACAAGAGAATTCAAAAAAATTGGAAATTCTATGAAATCAAATATTGATGAAAAAAATAATAAAAATATAGACTCTAATATGGATGAGAATAATACTAATATTTAAAGAAAATATTTCAAGAGTCTATAAAAATTATTTTTCAAAAAAACAGGAGTCAAGATTGATGGTTATAAATATTTTTGAAGTTAGATACACAGTTCTTGATAACATGTAATATTCAAAGGAAAATATGATTTTTATAGATATTTATAGTAATTTAAGGACTTTTGGAATACAAATAAAATGTTTCCATTCAATAATTATAATTAAAATGGAACCAAGATTCATTGGAATTAGAGTTTGAGGGAGAGTTAGACCACTCAAAGAAGACATACTCAAAAGTAATATGAAAATTCACATTTGAAGATTGAGAATATATTTCAACTTCTTGGAACTCTTTTTGAGAGGTGTGATCATCCTATACTGCTTATAAATTTTTTTCATATGACACTACCTATATAATAAGTTTTTTATGAAAAAACACTAAAACATTTGGTGAAAGAAGAAAATGTCAAAGAGAAGTCTCTTATGGTTGAAATTATAATCAATCTTATAAAAGGATAATGAACATGGATATTATATAGTAGTTTTTTATAACAAAATACCTGATATTTTAAGTTACATAATAATTTAAAATACTATAAAAATTGAACAATGACTTTTTAAAAGATTCTCTTAGAACTAAAGGCATTGGATCTGCTATCATTGGAAAAGAAAAGTTGAAATCCAGAAGTTCCATATATATTAATAGATTAAAACACAGTCTGTTGAGTGTTTCATAGATATATGATAATGGAAATGTTGTGATTTTATGAAAATATGGATTTATAGTTAAAATTAATAAATATGGATAAATTATGAAAATTGTGTAGTGAACAATGGGAAACTCGTTCTAGGTTAGGGATGTAAAAAATTCATGTTATCTAAGTATGAAAGAAGAAAATAAATTATTTCATAGAATGCTTAGAAAATTGTTCCTTTTGAAAATAAAAAAAATTAACTTATAGATTAATTTTTCATTATGACCCTAAAATAATAAGAAGTGGATATTAGTGTTGTTCTATAAGAAATAAATGGAAATTCTAAAATTCCTCACATAATAAGGTTGAGATACATACAACTCACCCCTTAAAGATTATTCATTATAAAATATGTGTTGATATGAGAATGAAAAAAAATTAGATATTTATTTTAATTAATTTATTGATTATTTAACTATTATTACATATATTATGTTCTTAAAACAAGAATCAGAGGCCTTCAAGATGTTCAAAACTTTCTAGAGAAGTGCTGAAAAGGAGTGTGGATTGTCACAACTGGTTTTTTTTCTTTTCATGTCATGGTTTTGATCTGGTTGAATCAAAATACTGATCCTTTACTTGGGTGTTATGTGGGAATAATTTTAATTTTTGAACGACCATATATGTATAATCACCCTAATTTTGGTTCCCCATTGCTGGTTTAGGAGTTTTTGGAGAAAGGGTGGTTATTTCATGATTTGGGCCAACTGTGAGCCCATTTCCAAATTTTAAATCCAAATTTAATTCTTTTATAAGTCCTTAATTTTTCAACATTTGTCATCAATTAAACTTCCTACTTGTCCTCCACTGACATATTTGAACTACCATATCCTTTTGGACCCCTTAGAAATTAATAATCATGGTGAATTTGGGTTACTTATTTAAGAATTGGACCAGGCCGTGGGCCCATTTCCAATTTTAAAAAAATAATTTGATTATTTTATATCATTTTCATTTTTTAATATTTTTTAGAGATTACACCTCCGATCTTAATCCATCATACCTAGACTCACCCCCATTATCTCTTTTACCTATTTTGAGCTTATTTTCATCACATATTAGGGAGAATTCTCTTAGGATTTCTCAAAACATCCAAAATTGAGAAGGTAAATTGTTTCATCCACAAATCATTCAATTCGGACTATGTTTTCCAAATATATTCTTTCCCTAGTTCTTCCAGACCTTCGAAGCCCCTCCACGAAGTTCCAATACATTCCCATTTTTCTATGGGTGCATATATAATCGAATACAATGAGTTTTCTAGGCGGAAAGGTGAGATTACTTCTCCTTTCTCCTCTATCTTCCTCCTACATTCATTATTTCTTGGTTTTATATTCTCCCATAGTCATGCTAGACCTAGGTATCTATTATCCCATGATTTTTTATTGTTTTTTTTCATTTAGGGTAGGTATTCATAGGTTTGGGGTTTATGAACTCGCATATGTTGATATTGGGTGTGCGTTTCCATTACGCCAAGGATTTTAGGTAGGATATCCCTTGAACATGCCATTATCATTTAAGTTTCATCATTTTGTTATTTTTAACATCTGATATATATGTTTATTATTGTTTTTCATCCTTTGGATAATGTTATTGGTGTGAAAAATGGTTGTTTAAGCCTTGTTTTGTGAAAGGTAGCGTTGCTTTATCATAAAAGTGCACACCAAGTGTTTGTTTAAATGTTCCTCTATCTTTTGAAACTATTTTGTGAGGATTAAAACTTGGTTTATGGTATTTTGAACATGTTACAGTATCTCTAATAAAATATGGCATGAAATTGGTGTTTTATTCTTTTTCATGTTTTAAAATAAATTGTTTTGTTTAAAATGGGTATGTCATGTGTTCGGTAAATTAGTCGGTTGACATTTATGTGTGATTTGTGATTTATAAATTATTTTTTATGATTTATAAATGAATTTAAAGAATGATTAATGGTATTTCTTGTCCTTATATATCTTCCCAAATTGTATTTGGTTTTAAAAACAAATGGGTTTTATTTTACAAAATGTTTTGGCCTGAGTTGTTGGAAAATGGCCCGTTTCACATCATTATGAAAAATTTTGTGTTTTAAATATGTAGCCTGAGTGATTTAAGGAATTTATGAATGTTTTTTTCAACCTTAAATGGTGTTTATACACCTCCTTAATAAAATTTAAATGAATACCTTGGTCAAATTTTAGTTTTGAGAAAGGCTTAAAGACCCGTTTGGCATTTTTTTGCAAAAATTGTTTTCATCTACATTTCATGTTCTATCTTGTGGGGACATTTTATGGAACTGAAAGTGATTTATTAATTGGTTTTGGGGATGAGTTTTTTTTATGTTATTGATGGGTTTCTGGCCTTAAAATATCATTTTTGAATGGATTTTATGTGCAAGGCCTCGTTATACCCCATGAAATTATTTTACAAAATATTTCAGTGGTTTATTGATTCGTGAAAGAAATGTGAAGCATGTTTTTGGTCTATTTGTGTGTTTATGATTTGGTAATGGAATTTTTATGAGAAAATTTTATATGATAATATGTGTAAATTAATTGAGAACTAAAGGGAATCCTAGGTATCTAGGTGGGTAGATGTGTACTAGTATGCTAGTGATCCCGTGGGGTTTGTCCCCTGTTTCACGTAACAATTTTGAAGATGACAACACTAATTAAAATATGATTATGATGATATTGGGGGACCACTAGGTTATGTTTCTGCTCCCTACTAGTGTATCTTGTGCACAACAATGAATTTGTATTATTGTTACCTTCACCGAGATCTGAGGTACATGGGGCTCACAACTAAATAGTGCCTATGGTGGTTTTCATGACTTGATCTCATTGGATATTTTGTACTCATTGTCAGCATATGTTGTGTTTGGTTGGTAAATTCAGAATTGTGCGTGATTTATTTAAAAGTGTAAATTCTTTAAATAATCCCTATTGAAAACTATATTCATTTTGAAGTTGCACCTCTTTGAAAGTTTTTACTAGCATTCTTACTTATAAAACATGAAAGCTTTTGTCTTGTATTTTTTTATATCATGGGGCCTCATTTGGAAAACATCCCTTTATATTTTCATTTAAAACATGAAATTGATGTTTCTTTTATTTTAATTTATGCGCATTGGTAATATAATATCGGGCTAACCTACTGAGTTTTAATATGCATGCATATAGTCTTCTTCTGTTTTTAGCCCTTGTACAAGTTTCAGCTTGAGTTTGATCGCCTTGGGTGACATGTGATCATTATTTTGGAGAGTGACCAGTACGTCACATGGAGTTAGTTGGTTATCGGGTTTGGTCAGTTGATTTTTTGGTTTATTTGTACTTTTAGTTTCTTACACAAATAATGTTTAGTTCAGTTTTCATATAAATGTATTTTGGGCTATCCATTTATTTCCACTATTTGTTTGATTGTTTATATATGGGAGAAAATGTTCCCTCGTGTACTCTTTTTATTCCCTTGGTGCTTGTCTCCATCCCGGGAGGATCGGGAACGCCTCTCGGGACTTGTCACAGGCTAGCCCTTGTGACTGGTTCAGGGTTGACTCGAGATGGTTCATGGAAAAATGGTATCAAAGGTGGTCGGCTCTTAGAAAACCTTCCTTTTTAAAGAACCCTTATTATTTGAGTAATATCAAGGTAGATGGTGTAGGATTGTGGGTACTTGAGGGGAAATTGTGGGAAGAACCTCGCAAACTCTTGCTCATTCTGATCCTGAGTTTTCCACAGGAATTCTGATTTTTTTTAGTGTCATTTGTACTTGTTGATTGTTTGGTGTTGGGATATGACATTGGGAGTCTGACTAATGGCCTCTGTGAGCTCACAGGTCTTGGTAAGCCATGTAGAGCTGGGGAATGGTCTAAATAAGTCTCTCTTTGTTGGTGTTGTGTTTGACATATGACTACCAACCATATGGTCATGTCACCCACTGACACTAGTTCCCTTTTTGGGTCTCTTGGACCTTTCTTGAATTCTAAATTTTTGTTTTGAAAATTATCATGTGATAATTTTGGAAATTGGTTTTAATGAAGGATGGGATTTTCTAAAGTGGAAAAAGGTGTTTTCCAAAATTAAATATATGAATGTTTTTTAAGGTTGTGTTTTTATGGAAAAAAATAGGAGGTAGTGGAAATGATTTAATGGTATTTTATTATACATAATCTAAACTTGTGGTTTGTTGAAATAGAATGTTTTGAAAGTGTGAATCATTTAAGGTGATTCTGAATATTTTTTTTAAATGGGGTGTTTGGGATGTTGAAAAGTGTTTCAATCTGATAAATTAGTTTTGGAAATTGGTTTTGAGCGGTTGGTGTTTTCCTAGAAAGGGTATTTGTCTCAGTGTCCATTTGATTATGAAAATATACCTTGCTAAAATTCCGAAAATGGGAAGTGGTTATTTGGAGTAGCTTAGTTGTTTTAAAATTTGTTAAAAAATGAAGAGAGTACATTTTTTTATCAAATGTTTCTTAATGAGGTGTGGTTTGTTTTGTGAAATCTAAAAAGGGGTTTTGACTTGGTTGTTATTGTTCCTTTTGGAAGGTACATGAATTTTTTAATGATGTTGTTTTGTTTTAGCCTTTGGTGTTTTCAGGGGTGCTAAAATGCATGGTTTTACTAATATCAGGAAGGATGGTCTATATGGAATTGTGGTTGGGTTCTTGGGTGGCATGGAAATGTTCATGTGAGTGAGACTTTATGAAACACCATTGGTGAATGTGGAAACCCACCGAATTAGTTTGTTTTCCAAAAGTGTTTTGAGTAGAAAAATTGTGGACTTTATTTATAAACCAATGGTAATGTGGATAGTTTTTTCTATGTCATAGAAGAGTTTTTTATTCCGTAAGATTCCTTGTGATCTATAATCCATACTCTTGTTGTATCATGAGATGAGATATTATTGTTGGCTCATTTTTGGAGTAATGTTCATTGGGTTTATAATGATGTGTTGGATGTTGTGATGTGGCCCTGGATAGTTCTCTGTTGGAAATATGTCCTATTGATCAACCTAAGGGTTCATTTAAAATGTTAAATCCACCAATTAAGATGATTATTCAACCTATTTTCTGGAATAGAGAGCTATTTAGGATTGACTTAAAGTGCTTCCATGTCATGATATTCCTTTTGGAAACAACAGTTTTGTTTGGTGATGTTGATGTGTTTCATCATATTCCTTTTCCACTATGCTCCTCATTCGGAGTAAGACATAATTTTTATATATATCTTTGATTTCCTATTTATATGAAGGTATTTTTTAGCAAGGGAGTTTTTTTAGTGGTGTGATCCTTAGAACCTGAATACGGTGTAGCAGATGCTTCAAGAATCAGGGCTCCATCCATAGGCCCTGGACTGAAGCTTTTCACACAGTCAGAAAATTTCCAGAGGTGTCAGGAGCATGGCCAGCCTCTCACCTCCACCATTGTGGTATAGTAGTTTCTATGGACCTATTATTTTTTCACATTACTTTGAGTTTCCCTTTGTTGCAATAAACATGGTGTACTTACCCCTCACATAGTGTCTATGGTTACGCCTTCATGGATGTGGGTTTTTGATCAATGTCCATGTGTGGACTGCTTGTAAATATCATTTGTGGTCTTGGAGTTATCTATTCATAGGTGGAGAGTGTTTGGTAGTTCCTTTGGTTCCTTTTTTGGTTCAATGTCCTAATTATTGGGTCCCCCTTCCTTCCCCTCCCTAAGTGGTGGGGGTCCGGATCCGGGTCGTAAGTGTTGGCCCAGTTCTTTTCCCCTCTGTTCAGAAGTGGGTGGTTTAGATGTTCATGTTGTAACCCATTAACTTGGTTTAGTAGGTTGTTATGGGATATATTTTTTGTAACGCCCCGACCCCAGCTACCCAGAGTCGGTGCATTACTTCGTAACATTGGCATGATCACAAAAGATCAAGTCTCGAAAGACCGATTAGTTTAGTAGCCTTGGAAACACTAGATACATTCGTAAATGTTACATTTCATCATAAAGTGAAAAACTACAATAACAAAGTCTCCATATTCCACACTCATATCCTCTTCTGACAATCCCTGCAGGTCATTCATAAAATACTTCTTCACATCCTAGAAAATATTAAAACATTGAAAGGGGTCAGCTCAGATGCTCAGTAAGGATAACAATATTGCGGAAGCTTTCATAAATAAACATTAACATTTAAGGCAATGTATAACTAAAACAAAAGCCTTTTTAAACTTGAACTTCATCATAATATGGAAAAAGTAAAATGAGATAATGACATATACTTACTCACATGGATATTCTACCAGTTGAATAATCACATGCAATATCAATAACCACATTCATAATGAGGAAATGTATAATGCCAGACATTCTGAAACATTTTGTCAAGGCCTCGGCCAAGACGTCTAAAATGATTAAGGCCTCGGCCAAAACCATAAATCAAATTGGGAAAGGGCCTCAGCCAATTCCATTTCTAGTTGTCTCATGAGACCTACCGATGCATCGAGGAGCTATAGCGGGCTCCACCCGTCACTTATTAAGTCCAATACATTCCTCTTATGAATAGGTTTAAACATATCATAAACCATAACATAATCGTATCACATAAAACATGCATAAAGGAAACATAACATTTCCACATTTCAATCACAAGATATCAATACAACACGTTGATATAATAAAAACGTTTTCAAAACCATTTTCAATACCAAAATAAAAGAAAGTTAAAACTTTGTATTTATTTTTCATTAAAAAAGTGATGGCTTGTAGAGGAAGCCGAAACTCAAATAATGGTCACGGCTGCGGAGACTTCGTTGTCGCAGCATATGTATGGAAAGAAAAACATTCCCTTTTTGTCGTTTAGTAAAACTATTCATATAAAAAAATATTCCTTTTGAATAAACGTAAAAGTCAAATGGGTTTATACATCGTATAAAAGAAAGTTGTGTATAAAACCAAATATGCCTCAATGAAAGGGGATTGAGACGAAGTCCTTAAAAAGATATTTTTTTTTATAAAGTAGGTATATTATGTGTATTCACTATAAGTACACATAAATAATGTAAAAATACAAGATAGGACATAATAATATCATGACATAATTTGAAAGTAGGAGATTTACCCAAAGAATAGAAATTGGGTTAAGAAGTTCCCTTACCTCGTGTCTGACTTGACTCAACCATTATTTAACCTCCTGAATAATAAACTAGAGTTAATATATACCTTATTAAGAACCATTTTCAATTTCATTATCCTTTTTATATCACTTATTACAATGATATGAACATTATGTAATTATTTAAGTTAATAACGGTCGTTTTGTCGATCTTTGGTACTTGAGTCAACAATAAACTTCTTATAATTACAAGTTGTTTATGTGGTAGAATATCCATTATCTCAAGAATTATATTCATGATTTAGATGTCATATATATCATATATATCCAGTATATACATTCATTTATAATATTACGTAACATTTAGAGGTAAGAAATGAAATGCACCGTTCATGGAGACGGTAAGCCGTACGTACGCATTAACGCTACTTTCATTTCTATTTCGTATTTAATGGAATGAAATCATAATGATATAAATGTATAATATAATTCTAGTATAATATACTGTATAATACCATCCACTCCATCCTTTATACATCCCACATATGGCATTAACGATTCAAATCACTTTGAAGGGGCGGTAGTCCGCACTTCCTAAAATGAAATTATCGCGTTTTACCCATAATGGAAATCATAAATTATGCCATAAATGAGAAATACAGAAGAATAAGTAAACCATAAACATATTATATATCATATATAAATATAGTGACATCTTAATGGCCACCTTTGAAGGTGTTATATGAGTGTTGAACAATCATCGTTTTGTGAGGTAGAAATTCGCCATCCACAGAAACCGTATGTTCTTTAACCATTAGACGTAGTTTTGTGTAAGTGTAGCTCGAATACTTCTTATAAAAACATCCTAGTATATTGAGGATACTGGTTTTGTTACAAAAGAAATGAATAAAAAGAGTTTAGTGGGTTGGAGAAGAAAAATAACACAAAACAACATTAGAGAAGATATTACCTCAAAATCGGGTAACTCTTTTTGATTTGATCCAAAGGCTTCCTTGGGAAGAGTTATGCCCAAAGTGAGGCTTCTATGAGTAAGAGGGGGAAGTTGGGAGAGTATTTGGGCAGAGTTTGGACGAGACAAATGGCTTGAATGTTTGAATGAGGTGGTAGAGGTGGGGGCCTTTTATAAGTGGAGAGGAGGGGCACTCTTGGAAAGTAAGGAAATATTACATTATTATACAATGCATTTCGGATTATAAAGGTCCAAAACTTATATAATTCGTGGCTAAGGTGATAAGGGTTCTAAATCTACCCATCCAATAGTCTTTGAACAAGTGTAAGACTTGGATTGTACATTATCTTTTCATTTTATTAAAATTGTTAAATAATGAGGTCATTGCTGCATCATAATGATGTCATAAATAATTGAATTTAAATAATGTCTAAAAATTATAAAAAAACTACTATGATGTAGGAAATATTTTTATCTTTCCAATTACTATTTATAGTCAAAAATATGACTTGTATAACCCCATGTAAAAATTGTTTTAGTAAAACATTTCATGTTTGTGTCATTTTTTACTTTAACATTAAATAAAAGGTATTTATGTCATTTTCTAACTAAAGTGGCTCCATGGGGTCCCCAAGTTGACCCATGGATTGTCTTGGTTGGCCATGGCACATCCAATGAGGGTAGGACATGTGTCAAGCTCATCTCATATTATTAAAACATTATTTTTACCTTAAACTACACTAATTACCTCTAATCGCGATTAAGAACTTAAAAGTTACTATTCACGAAAAATTATTTTAATCTCATTGAACCACATTTTACTTCTTAATGAAAACCATGTATGTCATATTTTTGAAAATCAAATCACAGAAGTGATAATATTTCATTTAAACGAAAAATCAGTTATTTAACTACCACTTAGTGGTTTCACTATTCATCAAAAATTGAAGTTTTTCAGAACAATGCCAAAATTTCACCTTAAGATATAATTGATATTCCGAATTTAAAAATGATGTGTATTTTATGAAATTCCAAACATATAAGTTGTATTAATTAATTTTATAATTAATTCCAGTTGTCACAACAAATAGCGTGTTTTTAAGAAATAATTTATATCAAAAGATTGACAATTGTTTATGTCCAATTTCAAAGTGAAATTAATTCTAATGAACACCATTGGATAAAATGGTAAAAATATATTCTAATTAACTTTAAAACCACTCAATAGTATAACTTATCACTATAAATTATTTTGATTAAAAAGGTTGTTTTAAGTATTTTTCACTATTCATAAAAATTTGGAAGTTCTCAGAAAATTACAAAAAAAATCAACATAGACTAATTTCAATATTAGGAATACAAAAATGAAGTCCATTTTGAAATATAAAATTTCTATAAATTTTAAAAATGGTTATTACTATTCATAACGGCTACTTTGATTAGTTGCGGTGTGTTAGGACTCGAAGTTGCGTACAATGCAAGCTATTGCATTATTGAATGAGAAGCATATCGTGGAAGGTCGGGGTGTTACATTCTCCCCTCCTTCAATAAATTGCGTCCTCACAATTTGAAATTTTTCTTTGAAAATAAAAGGTTGAAAAGAGAAAATACCTTTTTGGAAAACCCACATCGGAAATAAGATTAATAAAATTTAGCCTTAATAAGAGGGAAAGGGAAATGAAAAAGTCACCACCCAATTATGATCTTGATTAGGAGAACATTGGTGGAAATTAGAGACATATAGTTGGAGGAAAAACGTAAATATTTGTAGGGAGTGATTGAGGTCATCAATCACAATCAACTATCAAATTGAGGGCCTCAAAGCCTTCAATCTATGTTGATTTAAAATATCATCAGTTCAATAAGACATAAGGTATTAGGATAACACATTTTTTTGTTTTAATATCCCTTTACTAAAGTTTAAGAATTAATTTATTCATTGAATAAGAGATAGGTATATATATATTTATGCTTGACAATTAGAGTTTCAACCTTCAACTCATCTTTCACTCAAAAATATAATAGAACTCAAAAATATTATACTTATCCTAATTGTATAAGGTTCCAAATGTTATCACATACCATTTAGATTAGTAAAATTATTTTGTAATAACCAGGGACTTCCTGTAGGCTAGTGGTAGGAAATAAAGGCATGTCGCACTATGATTGTGGGTTCGATTCCTGCAGCTTTGTCCGACACGACGGGTTATGCCCCACCCTGTAGGTTGTCCTTTTCCTGAAACTATAGTATCATAATATTCCAAAAATAATCTTCATAAATTTTTTAACCTTAAACAATACTATCCAAAGATCAACTTAATCCACTCCAACCTTTATAGTTATCCAAAATACCTCTGTCCAGACATTCTCTAAAAGGTCTCTTAATTCCAAAATCAATTTATCAGATTCCAAAAACAAAGTAAAGTTTCTCTTATTGTCACATAATATAAATATAATTACCTTCATCATATTAAAACCTTACTGAAATCAACAAGTACTGCAGTACAATCCTTATATATATATCACATTATTCTAATAACCAGAATATAATCCATGAGTCCAAAAGCACCAATACATTAGTTATTCTGCTTCAATTGTAGTAACAGCATAAGATTGTCCTTGATCCCTTGGCCTTTTCTGAGGTAAGTTTCCCTAACTCTTAGGACATTCATTTGCATAATGACCCATTTCTCTACAATTGTAGCATTCAACTTTGATATCCTCTTTCTTTCCCTTACAATCACGAGCCCGGTGACCCTTTTCTCCACATTTGTAACAAACTCCCATTCCTTTTAGGCAAGTACCAGGGTGATTCTTCCCACAATAATCACATAATGGAAAATCCTTCTTTCCCTTTTTCCCTTTATCTGTCTCTTGTTCCACTGTTCTCTTCTTCTCTTGCTTTACTTTGTTGTCATAAGACTTAGAGAATTCCTTTTCTGTCTTGATAGAACACGAGACAATATCTTCATATGATGAGAAGGATTGTGTTGCTAAAGCTCGACGGAGAAATGGTTTTAACCCATCAAAGAAACGATCAATATTACGTCTTGGGTTACGTATATAATCTGCAGCATACCTCGCTAACCTTGTAAAGTTGGCATCATACTTTGCGACATTCTCATCCTCCTTTTGTTTCAGACTCAGAAATTGCCTTTCCATATATTCTCTATGGTCACGAGGAAAGTATTTTTCTAAGAAAATATCTTTGAACTCCCTCCATTCCATATTAGATATGTCATCATCTTCCTTTGTGTTTTGAATCAATGACCACCATTGATCAGCATCTCCAGTGAGGCGGTAAACTGCCATGATAACCTTTTCCCTTTCACTACTCCCCAAGGCGTGGAATATTTTCTCTAAGGATTTTATCCATTGCTCAGCTACTAATGGATTTGTACCCCCATTAAATGTTGGTGGTTGTTGCCTCATGAAGCGGTCTAACATTGATCCTCCACGTTGCGGATCAGGGTGCTCCATACGAGTAAGGTTATTATTCATAACTTGAGTGAGTTGTCCCAGTATGGTAATAAGTTGATCAGCACCAGTTGTATCTCCAGATCCACAATAATTATCTTGAGCAGGAGGAAAATCCCTACACAGAGTGCGTGTATTGATACGGTTTCCATTCCTTCCACTAGGCGCCATTTCTAAACAATGGAATAAACTATATTAGTTTATGAATCAAAATACATAATTCCATACTTGTAAGATACTTAA
This sequence comes from Viscum album, assembly GCA_963277665.1. Classification (NCBI taxonomy): domain Eukaryota; kingdom Viridiplantae; phylum Streptophyta; class Magnoliopsida; order Santalales; family Viscaceae; genus Viscum; species Viscum album. The sequence goes on from OY728138.1 coordinate 1,324,425,615, forward strand.
CATAAATTGAACTATTTATGGATATAATCCATAAAAATGTTTTCTTTGAGGAAGTATATACTCATAACCCTTCATAGTGGTTTATAATGAAAATGAGAATTATCCAAAGCATATCCTCCGGGAGTGTCGTAACCAAGAGTGCAGAAAGGCCCGTTGTTGTGCACCAGTTCCTGTTCGAGTCTAGCTCAAAGCGGTGTTTTTGGGTTTTACACCTCGGTACATCTATGCCAGATCCACCTCTACCTGCTCGTATCCAGACAGGGATGTATTGCTCGGAAAACTCACAACATCTCTATAATACTAAAATTCTAGGAATTTCTTCTATACTAATCCTCAAAGTCTATCTTTGGGCTATGTTCTCTAATCAGAGTTTATCTAAATCTGGCTTCCAAGGTTAGTACTAAACTGCCTCTGATACCAACTGTAACGCCCCGACCCCAGCTACCCAGAGTCGGTGCATTACTTCGTAACATTGGCATGATCATAAAAGATCAAGTCTCGAAAGACCTATTAGTTTAGTAGCCTTGGAAACACTAGATACATTCGTAAATGTTACATTACATCATAAAGTGAAAACTACAATAACAAAGTCTCCATAGTCCACACTCATATCCTCTTCTGACAATCCCTGCAGGTCATTCATAAAATACTTCTTCACATCCTGGAAAATATTAAAACATTGAAAGGGGTGAGCTCAGATGCTCAGTAAAGATAACAATATTGCGGAATCTTTCATAAATAAACATTAACATTTAAGGCAATGTATAACTAAAACAAAATCCTTTTTAAACTTGAACTTCATCATAATATGGCAAAAGTAAAATGAGATAATGCCATCTACTTACTCACATGGATATTCTACTAGTCGAATAATCACATGCAATATCAATAACCACTTTCATAATGAGGAAATGTATAATGCCAGACATTCTGAAACATTTTGTCAAGGCCTCGGCCTAGACGTCTAAAATGATTAAGGCCTCGGCCAAAACCATAAATCAAATTGGGAAAGGGCCTCGGCCAATTCCATGTCTAGTTGTCTCATGAGACCTACCGATGCATTGAGGAGCTATAGCGGGCTCCACCCGTCACTTATTAAGTCCAATACATTCCTCATATGAATAGGTTTAAACATATCATAAACCATAACATAATCGTATCACATAAAACTTGCATAAAGGAAACATAACATTTCCACATTTCAATCACAAGATTTCAATACAACACATTGATAAAATAAAAACGTTTTCAAAACCCTTTTCAATACCAAAATAAAAGAAAGTTAAAACTTTGTATTTATTTTTCATTAAAAAAAGTGATGGCTTGTAGAGGAAGCCGAAACTCAAATAATGGTCACGGCGGCGGAGAAGTCGTTGTCGCCGCATATGTACGGAAAGAAAAACATTCCCTTTTTGTCTTTTAGTAAAACGCTTCGTATAAAAAAAGATTCCTTTTGAATAAACGTAAATGTCCAAGGGGTTTATACACCGTATAAAAGAAAGTTGTGTATAAAACCAAATATGCCTCAATGAAAGGGGATTGAGACGAAGTCCTTAAAAAGATCATTTTTTTATAAAGTATGTCTATTATGTGTATTAACTATAAGTACACATAAATAATGTAAAAATACAAGATAGGACATAATAATATCATGACATAATTTGAAATTAGGAGATTAACCCAAAGAATAGAAATTGGGTTAAGAAGTTCCCTTACCTCGTGTCTGACTTGACTCAACCGTTATTTAACCTCCTGAATAATAAACTAGAGTTAATATATACCTTATTAAGAACCATTTTCGATTTCATTATCCTTTTTATATCACTTATTACAATGATATGAACATTATTTAATTATTTATGTTAATAACAGTCGTTTTGTCGATCATTGGTACTTGAGTCAACAATAAACTTCTTATAATTACTAGTTGTTTATGTGGTAGAATATACATTATCTCCAGGATTATATTCATGATTAAGATGTCATATATATCATATATATCCAGTATATACATTCATTTATAATATTACGTAACATTTAGAGGTAAGAAATGAAATGCACCGTTCATGGAGACGGTAAGCCGTACGTACGCATGAATGCTACTTTCATTTCTATTTCGTATTTAATGGAATGAAATCATAATGATATAAATTTATAATATAATTCCAGAATAATATAGTGTATAATACCGTCCACTCCATCCTTTATACATCCCACATATGGCATTAACGATTCAAATCACTTTGAGGGGGCAGTAGTCCGCACTTCCTAAAATGAAATTATCGCGTTTTACCCATAATGGAAATCATAAAGTATGCCATAAATGAGAAATAAAGAAGCATAAGTAAAACATAAGCATATTATATATCATATATAAATATAGTGACATCTTAATGGCCACCTTTGAAGGTGTTATACGAGTGTTGAACAATCATTGTTTCGTGAGGCAGAAATTCGCAATCCACAGAAACCGTATGTTCTTTAACCATTAGACGTAAGTGTGTGTAAGTGTATCTAGAATACATCTTATAACAACATCCTAGTATATTGAGGATACTGTTTTTGTTACAAAAGAAATGAATAAAAAGATTTTAGGGGGTTGGAGAAGAAAAATAAAACAAAACAACATTAGAGAAGACATTTCCTCAAAATCGGGTAACTCTTTTTGATTTGAGCCAAAGGCTTCCTTGGGAAGAGTTCTTCACAAAGTGAGGCTTCTAGGAGTAAGAGGGGTAAGTTGGGAGAGTATTTGGGCAGTGTTTGGCCAATCCAAATGGCTTGAAAGTGTGAATGAGGTGGTAGAGGTGGGGGCCTTTTATAAGTGGAGAGGAGGGGCACTCTTGGAAAGTAAGGAAATATTACATTATTATACAATGCATTTTGGATTCTAAAGGTCCCACACTTATATAATTCGTGGATAAGGTGATCAGGGTTCGAAATATACCCATCCAATAGTCTTTGGACAAGTGTAAGCCTTGGATTGTACATTATCTTTTCATTTTATTAAAATCGTTAAATAATGAGGTCATCGCTGCATCATAATAATGTCATAAATAATTGAATTTATTTAAGGTAAAAAAATTATAAAAAAAATACTATTATGTAGTAAATCGTTTTATATTTCCAATGAATATTTATAGTCAAAAATATGACTTGTATAACCCCATGTAAAAAATTGTTTTAGTAAAACATTTCATGTTTGTGTCATTTTTTACATTAACATTAAATAAAAGGTATTTATGTCATTTTCTAACTAAAGTGGCTCCATGGGGTCCCCAAGTTTACCCATGGATTTTCTTGGTCGTCCATGGCACATCCAATGAGGTTAGGACATGTTTCAAGCTCATCTCATATTATTAAAACATTATTTTTACCTTAAACTACACTAATTACCTCTAATCGCGATTAAGAACTTAAAAGTTACTATTCACCAAAAATTATTTTAATCTCATTGAACCACATTTAACTTCTTAATGAAAACCATGTATGTCGGATTTTTGAAAATAAAATCACAGAAGTGGAATATTTCATTTAAACGAAAAATCAGTTATTTAACTACCACTTAGTGGTTTCACTATTCATCAAAAATTGAGGTTTTTCAGAACAATGCCAAAATTTCACTTTAAGCTATAATTGGTATTCTGAATTAAAAAATGATGTCTATTTTATGAAATTCCAAACATATAAGTTGTATTAATTAATTTTATAATTAATTCCCGCTGTCACAACAAATAGCGTGTTTTTAAGAAACAATTTATATCAAAAGATTGACAATTGTTTATGTCCAATTTCAAAGTGAAATTATTTCTAATGATCACCGTTGAATAAAATGGTAAAAATATATTCTAATTATACTTTAAAACCACTCAATAGTATAACTTATCACTATAAATTATTTTGATTAAAAAAGTTTTTTTAAGTATTTTTCACTATTCATAAAAATTTGGATGTTCTCAGAAAATTACAAAAAAATCAACATAGGCTAATTTCAAAATTAGGAATACAAAAATGAAGTCCATTTTGAAATATAAAATTTTTATAAATTTAAAAAATGGTTATTACTATTCATAACAGCTACTTTGATTAGTTGCGGTGTGTTAGGACTCGAAGTTGCGTACAATGCAAGCTATTGCATTATTGAATGAGAACCGTATCATGGAAGCACGGGGTGTTAAATTTTTTGGACTTGCGCAAGGGATTTCCAGTTCTAGTTAATGTTAAATTATTGTTTGTTCGTTACAAGTTGGGTTCTAATAGTGGGGAGACCCACCACGGGTCTCGTTTATTTTTCCTCCTAAAAAATTATCTTGTTTTTGTTGTTTCTAAATGGTGGGGATTCCATTCCTTAATCCATTGGAATATTTGGTTTTCATGAGTTATATTTGGTTTTGGTTATTGTTGGGTTCATTGGTAGAAGGCCCAACAACCGGGTTCTTGGATTGGTTGTGGAGGTAGGGACTCGTTCTTTCAGTTGATTCTCGGGAAGTGGTTAAGAGTTGGTGTTTTTGTTGTGGTAAGAGTATTAAGTTTCATTAATGGTTGATGGTGTTTAATTTTATTAGGATGTTGGAGGATATTGATAAATAATCCTTATTTTTTTATCTTTATGTTGGAAAGTTCTATGTCTTTCCGGGGGCGGAAAGGTTTAATGGTGGGGAGAATTGTCACACACGGTTTTTCTTCTTTTCATGTCATGGTTTTGATCCATTTCATTGAAAATACTGATCTTTTACTTGGGTGTTGGGTGAGAATAATTTTGATTTTTGAACTACCATATATGTCTAATCACCCTAATTTGGGTTCCCCAGTGCTTGTTTAGGAGTTTTTTGAGAAAGGGTGGTTATTTCATGATTTGGGCCAACCGTGAGCCCATTTCCAAATTTAAAATCAAAATTTTTTTCTTTTACGAATCCTTCATTTTTCAAAAAATTCCATTAATTACACTCCCTAATTTTCCCCCACTTACATATTAAAACTAACATATCCTTTTGTATCTCTTAGAAATTCATAAGCATGGTGAATTTGGGTTACGTATTTAGGCATTGGGACAGGCCGTGGGCCCATTTCATGTTCTAAAAAAATAAATTGTTTCTTTTATATATTTTCCATTTTTTATTAAATTTCGGTGATTCTACCTCCCATTAGAATCCAAAATAACTAGACTCACCCCCGTTATCTATTTTACCTATTTGGAGCTCATTTGCAGCTCATATTATGGTGAAAGTTCTTAGGTTTCCTCAAAACGTCCAGAATTGAGAAGGTAAATTGTTTCATCCACAACTCATTCAATTCGTACTCTTTTTCCCAAAAATCATCTTTCCCAGGTTCTTCCAGACCTTAGGAGACTCTACAAGAAGTTACATAACATTCCCTTTTCTCTAGGGGTTCATATATATTGGAATACGAACAGTGTTCTAGGTGGAAAGGTGAGATTCCTTCTCCTTTATCCTCCATCTTCCTCCTCCTTTCATTATTTATTGGTTTTTTATTCTCCCATAGTAATTTTAAACCTAGGGTTATGTTATACCATGATTTTTTAATGGGGTTTTTTTCTTTTGGGGATGGTCGTCATAGTTTTAGGGTTTATAAACCCTTGGATGGTGATATTGGGTGTGCGTTCCCATTACACCAAGGATTTGAGGTAAGATATACCTTGCACATGCCTTTATCATTTAAGTTTCATCATTTTATTTTTTTAAACCTCTAATATATATGCTTATTATTGTTTTTAATCCTTTGGATAATTTTATTGGTTTAAAAAATTGTTGTTTAATCCTCTTTTTGTGAAAGGTAGAGTTGTTTTGTCATAAAAGTTCACACCAAGTGTTTGTTTAAATCTTCCTATATCTTTTGAAAATATTTTGTGAGGTTTAAAACCAGGTTTATGGTATTTTAAACATCTTATAGTATCTCTAATAATATATGTCCTGAAATTGGTGTTTTATTCCTTGTCATATTTTAAAATAAATTGTTTTGTTTAAAAAGGGCATGTCATGTGTTCGGTAAATAGCCCAGTTGGATTTTATGTGTGATTTGTGATTTAAAAATTATTTATTTGGATTTATAAATGAATTGGAAAAATTATAAATGGTATTTTCGGGTTCTTATTTGTCTTTCCAAATTGTATTTGGTTTCAAAAACAAATGGGTTTTGGTTTAGAACATGTTTAGGCCCGAGTTGTTGGAAAATGGCATGTTTCACAACCATATGAAAATGGCTGTATTTTAAATATGTACCCTGAGTGAATTTAGGGATTTATAAATGTGGTTTTATACTGTAAATAGTTTTTATACACCTCCTCAATAAAATTTAAATGCTTACCTTGGTCAAAAGTTAGTTTTGAGAAAGGCTTAATGGCCTGTTTGGCATTTTTTGTAAAAATGGTTTCCATCTACATTTCATATTCTATCTCTTGGGGATATGTTATAGTCCATGAAAGTGATTTATTAATTGGTTTTGGGGATTCAAAATATGTATTCTTATGTTATTTATGGGTTACTAGAATTAAAAGAGAATTTTTGAATGAATTTTAGGTGCAATGCCTCATTATACTCCTTGAAATTGTTTTAGGAAACATTTTAGTGGTTTATTGATTCGTGAAAGAAATGTCAAGCATGTTTGGGGGATATATGTGTGTTTATGATTTGTTAATGGGATTTTGATGTGAAAATTGTATTTGATAATATGTATGACATGATTTATCACTAAAAGGAATCCCGGGTATCTAGGTGGGTGGACGTGTACTAGTATGCTAGTGATCCCATGGGTTTTGTCCCCTATTTCACGTAGAAAGTTTGACTATGACAATACTAAATAAACCATGATGATGATGATGTTGGGGGGGACCCCTAGGTTATGTGTATTCTCCCTAATAGTGTATCGTTTACACAATAACTAATATTTATTATGGTTACCTTCACTCAGATACGAGGAACCTGGGGCTCACAACTAACTAGTGCCTATGGGGTTCTCATGGCATGTGCTCACTGGCTATTTTGTACACATTGTCGGCATACGGTGTGTTTGGTTACTAAATTCAGAAGTTTGTGTGGTTTATTTTAAAGTGTGCATTATTTAAATAATCCCTCTTTAAAACTAGTTTAATTTTGAAGTTGCACCTCTATGAAAATTGTTATAAGTATCCTTGTTTATAACACATGAAAGTTTTTTTCTGGTAAACTTTTTTATAGCATGGGACCTCATTTCAAAAACATACCTTTATATTTGTATTTAAAACTTTAAATATATGTTTCTTTTATTTTAATGTACGTGCATTGGGAATAGAATATCAGGCTAACCTACTGAGTTTTAATACTCACTCCTATAGTCTTCTTCTGTTTTTATCCCTTGTGCAGGTTTCAATGTGAGTTTGATCACCTTGGGCGACGTGTGATCATTATGTTGGAGAGTGACCAAAAAGTCATAGGGAGTTATTTGGTTATCAGGTTTGGTTAGATGAGTTGTTGGTTTAGTGGTACTTTCATTTTCTTGTACAAATAATATTCAATTCAGTTTTCATATAAATGTATTTTGGGTTGTCCATTTCTTTCTTCTATTTGTTTTATTATTTATATATGGGTAAAATTGTTCCCTTGTATACTCTATTGATTCCCTTGGTTCTTTTATCCATCATATGAGTATCGGGAATGCCTCTTGGGACTTGTCGGGGGTTGTCCCTTGTGACTGGTTTAGGGTCAACTTTGGCAGGTTTGTAACATGGATGCTCTCTAAATGATATTTGAACTAATAATGGTGATGAATACACGAATGGTAATATTAAAGGTTATCTTGAGAAGTATAATTTATTTCCTGAGATTATTATACCATATAAACTACAACAAAATAGTGTGTCTAAAAGAAATAATATAAGCTTAATTGAGACAATCAAACAATGATTATTGAACATGGTACTTCTCAGTTATTGTGGATTCAAGATGTTGGTGTAGTATTACACAATAATTTTTTTTTGTTTCTATATAAAAAATTCATATATGGATTCAAATCAATTTTATTTAAATAATACCATAGTTTTGAAGTGATTAAGAGTTTTTGGAAGCCCCTATATTATCAAAATCAATGATGATATTCTTGGGAATTTTGATCAAATAGATATTGATGGAATCTTCCTTGGGTAACCTCCAAATGGTAGAGGATACATATGATAAAACAAGAAGGCTATAAGATTAATTTATTAAAATGATTTTAAATTTATGGAAAATCCAATTTGATAATAAAATCTAGATTTCAAGGAAGTAGAGAATAAATTTGTTTCTATTAATATCTAGGATGATGTCATTGGTAGAGATTAATGTATTTATGTAATGATAGGAGGATTTTAAGACTCAACTATTCAAAGTGATGAAGAATAAAATCATTTATTATATCCAAGACTTAAAAAATACGTAGACATCCCAAAATTCACTGGAGATCAAGGACAATGGGTTCTGACTAGTGGATAATTGCGAAATGTTTCACATACATCAAAATTTTCATTGGTGGAGCCAAGAAATGTTGAAGAACAATCAGAGCATCAATATTGGATTGATTCCATGATTGAGTAATTTGATCACATTGAGAAAAATGAGACATGGGATATAGTACCCAATCCTAAAGATAAAAATGTGATTGGAACAAGTTGGGGTTTTCTGAACAATGTTAATGAAAATGGTTAAGTGGTAAGAAATAAAAAAAGAATGGTTTCTAATGGCTACACACAAGATGAAGTTGTTTATTTTAATGATTCCTTTGATATAGTTTCAAGATTTGAAACAATTATAATATTTCTTATTATTTATATTTAATGAAATTATAATATTTTCTAAATGGAAGTCTAGTTTATCTTTATTAATGGATAATTAGAAGAAAATGTATATATTTTGCATCAAAGTGGTTTACTTCTAGGAAATAAAGGGTACTATATTTTTATATTTAGTAAGGGTTTATATGGGTTGAACCATGCCCCAATATATTTGTATTACAAGTTGTATTTTCATTAAAAGATGTATAATTCAAAGAAAGAAAGAGTAGGCATTAACCTCTGCATAAATTAAAATAAATAAGCTTCTCTCATTATGATTTTTTATAATGATTATATAAATTTTTCTTGGAATACTGAATAATAAAATATATTTTTAATAAATGAAGAAGTTATATGAAATTTCTATGCTTGGAGAAATGAAGTATTCATTACTTTGAAAATATTTTAAGAGAAGAATAACATTTTTCAATTGTTGTAAAAATATTCCATAGAAATACTATAATAATTTACAATGGAAGATTTGAAACCTATTTACACATCTATATTAGTGGGGTAAAAGTCCTATTAAGGAATAAATTTGAATAAATTTTAATTCGAAATAATTTAAGAAGCATTTTGGAAGTCTTCTCTTTTTAACAACCACTATACCCAACTTGGTTTATGTTGTTACCCTTTGTGCCAGATTTAAATGTGCTGCAAAAATCACACTTTTTTAGAAAAATAATTCTAAAAAACATTAAAGACACAATATATTATGAGATAAAGTATTAAATTAAGTGAGTGTATAATTTTTTTGGCTATACAGATGATGAATTGGACCGTTATTTTGATGATATAAGATCCACATATAGTTGATTGTTCTTTCTAGGCGAAAGATGTGTGAGTTTTTATACAAGTAAGAAAATTTCAATGACTCTCATTACTCATAAGATGATTATGTATCATCTACTTAGTCTATAACAAAAATAATTTAGTTGAAGACATGGTTGGAAGAATTGTGTGTCAATGTGATGCCACCACTTTTCATGGGATACAATAATCAAAGTGGTATCAATATCGCAATTAATCTATTAATAGATTCAAGATCAAAGCACATTGATATTAAATATCACTTCATCATTGAAAATTTTGATGGATATGAAAAAAAGTGGAAATTTTACCCCATGAAGGAGAAGGTGGACAATATTTTCACTAAACTATTATGGAAGGATACATTTAAGAAACTGGGGTTGATAATGGGTGTTTAGCTATATTGGGTAATAAAACTCAATCTATGGATCTGTTTTTACCAGTTTATGGAGATAATCTATTTAGTGGGTGTTTTTAAAAGTGTTAAGATCTAATTTCATCATGAGATGTTTGTGAACTATTTTATTAATTTTTTAAAGTGGGTGAAGGAATTATTTATTAATGGTTGTAATCAGTTTTGGATGTAAATATGCGGTGTTAATGTTTTGAGGAAATAAATTTTATAGGAATGCTTATTTAGATCATTTCTTTATCTATATCATGGTATTACAACTCAATGAGTCTTATTTCCTACACCAAGCTCGCTCATATATGCATAGAACTGTTGGATATTGATCCATATCTTCAGTTTTAGAGATTCATGGATTTAAGTTCCTTGGTTGAAGATAAAATCCAAAAGGGTATTTTTATGATTCAAAGAGGATTTTAGTTTTTATTAGTTTTTAGAAGAAGTTTTTGAATAGAAATTGGTGTTATTTATAGTGTATTGTTTTTTAGTCAAAAAATAAATCAATAAGTAATGGTAGTAAGAGTTCCCATATTTGACAATTTTTGTTATATTTGTAAGGTTTAAAATATGTACTTGTTTTGGAGAGTGTAGATTGTTTACAACAATGAATAAGTATGATGTCAGGGTATTTAAACCGAATTAATGAATAAAATAGAACTTACCTTATACAGGAATGAAAAACTACCACATAAAGAATACATAACTTACCACATGAAGGAAAGTGAACCTACCCGATATTGATCAACCACATAATAAGACACATGGAAGATTAAGAAATGGAATATCTCATTTTCATTGAATCTTAGTACAAATATATTGACATGTAATTATCACTATATTATACATAATGACCTAAACTTTTATTAATGAAAATTTCCTTATTATAATTAGGTTATATAGTTTGAATCATATAAAATCACACTAATATCACCATAAAAACATTATAAATGAATAATTAATAAAATAAGAAGTGTTTATAGATGTTAAAGAACCTATGCTAATGAAATTGTAATTTTACCGTTGGAATAGTAATGTGACCCTTATAAATAGTAACCATACATAAGAAAGTATAAATAAAATTTGGGTATCTTATAAATAAAAATATAATATAATTATATCATAGTTTAAGTAAATAGATGTTTTAATAATTATTAATTATGTGTTGGTATTTTATAAATCATACATATTTAATTATAATTTTTTTCTTAATTATAAAATTAAAATTAAAATTTATTTTAAAAAAACGTATTAATAAATTAATATTTTTTATCATATGATTTTATGATAATTTTATGAGACCTTAATTAATTTTTCAATAATTTATAAAATCAGATATAATTTAAAAATTGGTATTTCCCTAGTAAAAAATGATTTTAAATAAAAATTAAATTTCTCATATTTAGAAAATTACTTTCAGTAAATGAAGTCTATTTTTGAATTATACACATAGAAAAATTGTTAGAGTTAATTTTTGGTATTTTTTTACAATAGTAAAAAATTTTGTGAATAGTAAAATATGGTCATTTACGGTATGTATACATTATAAGTTAAATAAACTATTTCTTGTGTCATTATTGATGTAAGAACCATAATCTAGAAGTTACCTTAATTATTTTAATATATTTGTTGATAATTCCCAAACTATTTATAGTCTTGACCCAAAATAATAAACTAATGATTAATATAATGAGAAAACAACCTTATCCTCTACTATAAATACCACCCCTCACCACCTCTTCTCCTCACACCTTAAAATATCTTATCCTTATCCAAATTATGCCAAATACTCATACCAAGACCCTTACCCATTTTAAATAGCTCTTTGTCACACCAAAATACCAAAACCTTTTCTATAAGGATGTTTTCAAGGAGAATAAATTCAAGAGGTAAGTTCCTCTTTCTTTTCATTTAATTTATTTTCAAGTTATTTATTTTCTTTAATATATCCTAACCTCCCATCATACAAAATGGAATTATAACTCCAATGAATTTTATATACTTTAATTTTATTATGTTAATGGAATAATCCATCATCAAACCCCTTCTCCCCTCCCTTTTATTCTGAAAATGAAATTGTTGTTCGTGGGGTGTTGATTTATCGCTTTTGTGGACGAAAAGTTTTCATTTTCCATTATCTCCTTAAAAAATGGTCTTAAAATCCTTATAATGGTTTAATATTATTCTAAGTTTTTTTTAACAAATTTTTTGAATTCGAACTAACATATATTCATAATAATATATGATAAAACAAAATATTTTCGTTGTGATCGAAAAACCACAACAATTAGTCTAAATGATTATAATTTTATATAATTATTCTTATTCATATAGGGAGAAAAAAAATATATAATATAAATTAAACTTATTTTTAATTAATAAAATATATTTTCAATTCTTGTTAATTATACCCTTGAACTATTGTACTCATATACAAGAGAACCGATCATGAAAACTAAGAAAACAAACACTTCTGAATGATAAAATTGAACATTATAACTCATAAAAAAGTTCATAAATAAACATTAAAAATTTATAATAAATAAATTAAATGTTTATAAGTTTTTTATTATTATTATTTAATGAATCTAATTTTATTATTAAATAAATTAAGATCAAGTGAATAATTGTTTCAGACATAAGGTAAGGGATCCTATCTGAACCTCCATATTTCCTTCGGGTTACATTTTCTCTATATTAACCCAATATAAATCCACTTTATATTTATGTAAATCTTATAAATTTTGTTTATATGTACCATACTCATGTATCCAGATCAAATTATCCTTCTTTTATGGGGTAATACATGTTATAATAAAGTTTCCTTCTCAAATCTTACTGAAAAGAAAACCTGATTCATGGGAGCTTCCTGATTTCTTACACATTTTCAAGTGTAGTATATAATAAGTTTCAATCAACCATTATTTTACTAAAATCAATAATTTTATCAAGAAAATATATCTTGGTTCATTTATGGTTGTTGTACCTCTCGAACCCCTCGTGGTTTTATTTTCATGATCACAATCACCCTCTTATTTATCTAATCCTCTTTTAAGTGTTTTTGGATGATAGGCATGATTTCATGTGGCCAAGGAATTGGGCCAAGAAAGCAACAAGGAAAAGTGGACTGAAATTCAGTCCACCGGCCAACCGATGGAAGAGCACCGGCCAGCCGATGGAAGCCTGGACAGAAGGCATCCCTCTGTCCAGACCACCGGCCAACCGGTGTCACACCAGCGGCCAGCCGGTGGCACCCAGCCCAAACAGTGGAAGCTACTGCCTCAGCACCGGCCAACCGGTGGCCTCAGCACCGGTCAGCCGGTGGCACCTGCACAGAAGAGGAAGCTACTACCTCACCACCGGCCAACTGGTGGCCACCTCACCGGCCAGCCGGTGGAGCCTGAGCCCGAAGGCCTCTCCATTTTGCACACACCGGCCAACCGGTGGCTCTGTACTGGTCAGCCGGTGGAGCCAGTCAAACTAGTCGTTGGGCCTTTGACCAGGCTGGTCCACTTGCCTCCCAACGGCTCCGAAGCCCTTTCCAACGGCTCCGAAGACATCCAAAGGCCATTTGAGGGTTCCCCCTCTATAAATAAAGGACTAGGAAGCCCCGGAAACTTAACCAAGCCATACGGAATCCAACGGACATATTTTTGATCATTTGGATAACCTCCGGCGGATTGCTCCAAGGGAACCCCAATTGCTCCAACACAATTCCACATCCAAGGAGCATCACCAAAGAAGCTTGGGAGTGCACGTCTTCAACTCCAATCATCCATTGGCGCCCAAGGCTTCTCCAAATACGGTTTTTATTGTTTATTAATTTTGAGATTAAATTTGGGTTTGTGCCTACAAACCCCAACTCTTTCTCTCATCCTTTCATTTGGGTTTTCACATCACCTTTAAGGTGTGAAGAGGTTAGTCAAGCCTTTCCTTTTAAAAGGCTTGAATCAAAGGTGATCTAGCCTTCACCCGTAAAAAGGCTAGTGGGTTCTTGCTCAACCATTGAAAGCAAGTGGGTTCTTGCATAACCATTAAAAGCAAGCTGTAATAGGTGAGCTAGCCTTCACCTGTAAAAAGGATAGTGGGTTTCTTGCTACAACCATTGAAAAGCAAGCGGTAGAATCTCTCAACGGTTGAGTTGGGAGCGGAGACGTAGGCCGGGTTTTAGGCCGAACTCCGTTATCAATTTTGTGTCTTGCCTCATTTATTTCCGCTGCACTTTCAACTTTGATTTTAATTTGTTAATCTTTTTTTAAAAGGCAATTCACCCCCCCTCTTGCCATCACTTCCTTTCTTTCTCCGCCCAACAATTGGTATCAGAGGCAAAATTTGAGTAATACCCTAACCGGTTTCAAATTCAAGATCTTTTTTTGATGGCTTCAACCTCTTTCGCCCCCGAAGGCTTTTCTTTGGGTCGTGCTCCATTTTTTGATGGAACCGACTATAATTATTGGAAAACCCGCATGACCACTTTTCTTAGAAGTATAGGTTATCCCATTTATAAAATTGTCATGCAAGGTTACACTCTCTCCTCTCCCGATGAATCCAAATGGACCCAAGCCGATATTAAAAATTTCGAGCTTGATGGCAAAGCCATGAACGCTCTACATTGCGGCCTTGACCGAAATGAGTTCAATCGAGTTTCCACATGCACCTCTTCACATGAAATATGGAAACTATTGGAGGTTACCCATGAGGGGACCAACAAAGTAAAGGATACTCGATTAGATATGTTTCGTCAAGATTTTGAATCATTCTCCATGCATCCAAATGAATCTATTTCTGAAATGTTTACTCGTTTTACTGACGTGTGCAATGGTAGAAAATCTCTTGGAGATAATATTTCTGCAGAAACCATGGTCAAGAAGATCCTATGGATCCTACCAAGCTCATGGGATCCAAAGGTGACGGCAATCCAAGAAGCAAAGGACATCAAAAACATGCCAGTAGAAGAGCTCATCGGCTCCCTAATGACCTATGAAATCACCATGAGGAGGCAAGCTGAAAAGGAAGGCAAACCAATCAAAACTCCAAAGAACATCGCCTTCAAGGTACAAAACGAAGAAAGCTCATCCTCCTCATCTTCTTCCTCTTCAAGCGGCGATTCCGAAATGGAGGATCTTGCCCGCAAGATGCACAAGTTCATGAAGAAGCACAAGAAGAATAAATCCTGCAAGGCCCGCAAGGCTCAACCCAACGAAAAATCTGAGCCCAAGGTAACATGTTACGGGTGTGGCGAGAAAGGCCATTACAAGCCCGATTGCCCACTCAACAAGAAAAAGGCCATGCAAAAGGAGAAGAAGAAGGATTTCAAGGCCACATGGAGTGATAGCTCCACATCTGACTCCTCCTCCTCCTCCTCGAACGACAACGGTAACAAATGCCTAATGGCATTTCATGAGGTAACATCTTCCGACTCCTCATCCTCAAGTTCTTCCAATTCTTTCAATCACATGTCCTATGAGGATATCCAACATGCTAGAGATCAATTGGAGGAAGGTTTTCACGAACTTTATTCCAAATTCGTTGCTTTAAAAAAGAATTTCAAAAAACTCTCTTCCGAAAAAGAACAACTTCTCAAAGAGAAGGAAGAGTTGTCCCTCAAAATCCAAAATCTTCCCGATATTGATTCCATGGAATCAACTATCAAAGATTTAAGGGAACCCCAATTGCTCCAACACAATTCCACATCCAAGGAGCATCACCAAAGAATCTTGGGAGTGCACGTCTTCAACTCCAATCATCCATTGGCGCCCAAGGCTTCTCCAAATACAGTTTTTATTGTTTATTCATTTTGAGCTTAAATTTGGGTTTGTGCCTACAAACCCCAACTCTTTCTCTCATCCTTTCTTTTGGTTTTTCACAACACCTTTAAGGTGTGAAGAGGTTAGTCAAGCCTTTCCTTTTAAAAGGCTTGAATCAAAGGTGAGCTAGCGTTCACCCGTAAAAAGGCTAGTGGGTTCTTGCTCAACCATTGAAAGCAAGTGGGTTCTTGCATAACCATTAAAAGCAAGCTGTAATAGGTGAGCTAGCCTTCACCTGTAAAAAGGATAGTGGGTTTCTTGCTACAACCATTGAAAAGCAAGCAGTAGAATCTCTCAACGGTTGAGTTGGGAGCGGAGACGTAGGCTGGGTTTTAGGCCGAACTCCATTATCAATTTTGTGTCTTGCCTCATTTATTTCCGCTGCACTTTCAACTTTGATTTTAATTTGTTAATATTTTTTTAAAAGGCAATTCACCCCCCCCCCCTCTTGCCATCACTTCCTTTCTTTCTCCGCCCAACAATGGTTTTATATAAACAAATATTCCTTTTCCATTTTAAATATTTTTTAAATATTTTCATTAAACCACACAAAAATTTTTTGTTTCTAAAAATTCGTAAACACAATTTTACATGAATTAACTTATGTCTAAAAAAAATTATCATGATATATACCTATTTTCACTTATTAATGTCCATTTATGGTCTAAATCCTTTCTTTCATGGAAACTATTATGATATTCCCTTATGTTATGCCTTTTTACATGATTATGATATCCAGTTCTTACCATGGGTAACCCTTATGTTTATGTTTGATTCCATGTGTATGATTCCTCATGTGGAACAAATATTCATGATCATGTTATTATGGGTGTTCCCAGACAGTGCTTCAATTAATTGGGTAATTTCTTGTCTCTTGGGATATCATGTGCAACAGTATTGCTGGTTATCCTTGACTCATGCCCTATGTGCAACAGTCTTGGTGGTTAGCCTCGACTTGTGATCCTCCATGTGCAATAAGCCCTGATCATGAAAAATCCATGTTTTATGTTGCATCTTCATTACTATTATTCCATTATTATATATTACTATGTTATATATGTTATTATTCCATGTGTTTAATCATGTTCTATTCCGTTTTATATCATTATGTTATGCCTTTTAACCCATGTGACAAGAATTATTTTAGTGTTTATTTCATGTCTGGGATTTTTAAATCATCTCTTTGTTCACATATCCTAAAATTTTATCCTATGAATATGTAAAGGTTCAAATTAATTTTGGATGTCTTTATGAAGATTAAATAAAATATGTTATTATTTTGGAATCATAATGTTTAATTATGTACCTGATCTCCAAGACTCTACACTTTATAATCCTTGGACTATAATTTGATGTTTAATTATTCTTAAAATCTTTTAATGATTTTTGTAAAAGGATAGGGTATCTATAGTTGGTATCAGAGTAATGTTCAAATTATTTTTGGAGACTATGAATAGAGAAATTTCGGAAGAACCCTAGGGATAATACTAAGTATGAGAGAGAATCCCTAATTTTGGGTTAGTATAAAGTAAGTAGTTTATAAAGAAAATAAATCCCTATAAGTGGATGTGGATTTGGAATATATGTACCTAGGAGTAACAACTCCAACAAGGTGCTCCAGGCCAGACTCAGGGTAACCTGGTATATGAAAATTGGCCTTACTATACACATACTTTGACACTCCCAGGGGATATAATATGGTAAATTTATAATCTCGTTATGAACCATTATTAAGGAAAAATTCCCATAAGAATATATGATAGGAAACAGATCATGGATAACCCATATTGAAACCAAGGGAATCAAAAGATAGGATATAATTTTCTTTTATAATTTTATCCTTTTATTTTCAAAGTTTCATTTTATTATTATTATTAGTTAAGTATTCAATCCCCCTAATTGTACTTCATTTTTCTTAGTTAATTTCTAGGAATAGAATAAATTATGAAAAAATTCAATGTGGTATGAAATTTGATGATTTCCCTAATTAAATTCCAAATATGATGGGAACGGGTGCTCAAAACATCATAAATATACTTAGTCAGTTAGATCAAGTTAATAATAATAACTTGAATCATGTGGAACATCCTCCTTCTCCAAGGAGATAGTACATTTTCTTCTAATCCTTCATGAAAAAAGGACTACCTTGTTTCATGGTTCTTTTGATGCCCTCCTCATAGAATAGTGGATTAACTCCATTGAAATGATATTTTCTTTCCTCCATTTCCCAAAAGAAGAGAAATTTGTGTTGGTGGTTTATCTTTTTGATGAATATTTTCATTAGTGGTGTAAAATTATCAAATAAAAGATCTCCAAGGTGGAAATTGACTCCATGGAATGGGAATATTTCAGGAAAATATTTTCAATAAATATTTTCCTCAAACCCTCTATTTAAAGATGGAAATGGAATTCCTCAGACTGATGTAGAAGGAAGATAAGTCTATTGGGTCATATGAGGAAAACATCACATGTCTTGAAAGTTACACATTCATCTTTGTCATGAACACGGAAATCAAGGTGTATCCCTTATTTAGAGGACTAAAGACAATTCTATGAAAAGTGTTGGATATTTGAGACTTTGATAGTTATGAAGAGATTGTTTGTTGTGCCCTTAAGGTTGAAATGAAGATCATAGACTCTCACTGGTCTCATGGTACTAGTGATAAAAAGAGGAAAATGGAGTCTATTATGGATGGATAAGAAGATAAATCCCATTATGTAAAGAAGACCCTATATTCCATGTGTCAAAAGTGTGGGAAGAATCATCCTGGAAACTGCTTAAAGGGAACTATGAAATAATAAAAATGTGGAAGAATGGGGCATGTGGATAATAACTAGGGAAGGGATATGAAGAGTCTCACTAATGTGGGAGAATAAGGGATGGTTTAGATCAAAACTCAGCTTGTAGTGCAGTGTTTAAATTGTAAGTAACGTGGTCATTATGTGAACCATTTCCCTAAGTCAAGCATCGTTAGAGGCAATCAACAATAAAAACCTACAGGGAAATAAGGAAGGGAATATTCCATCACTACTGTTGAAGTGGATCTCGACAATGATGTGGTGATCAGTATGCATCGTATTCATTCAATAATAGATGAAAAACTATTTGATTCTAGTTCTACACATTCTTTTATATCTCCCAAGTTTAAAAGAACTATTCAAACACCACCTCAAAATATGAAGGTTGATTAGTTTGTGAGAACTGAAATTGGGGAAATTGTTGCATCCAAATTTATAACTCATCTCCAGTGAATGTTTGTAGACTGAACCTCTGAGAAAATATTTTCATACTCCCTTTGGTGAAGTTTTATGCTATATTTGGCATGGATTTGATATATTTATGTAAATCCAACATCAACTGACTGGAAAGTGATATTACACATCAAATCCCAACGAATACTCCAATTCTATACAATTTTGAGGAGGAGGATGAATATCCTTCAGAATCATTCTTTCAAGACTGAATATTACTGCCTTATGAGCCAGCATATCTAGCTCAAATAATTGAGCCAAAGGATATAATCATGCACGAAGACAAGCTCGTTATGAGGGACTACACTGATGTTTACCCCCAAAGAGTTTTTTGGCCTTTCTCTTGATCGAGAGGTTGAGTTCTCAATTTTACTAATGGAAAGAACTCTTACAATATCAAAGAAACATTATATAATAGCGTTAGTTGATCTAGAAGAACTGAAGAAGTAGTTACAGGAGAATTTGGATAGTAGTTTTATATACTCGAGTGCTTCTCCATTTGGTGTACCGGTTCTGTTTGTCAAGAATAAGGATGGATCAACGTGTCTCTGCTTTGATTTTCATGAGATAAATAAATTAAGGAAAAAGAAAATGTATCCCCTTCCATGGATATATGAATTATTCAATGATCTATGTGTGGATAGTTATTTCTCTAAGGTGGACCATCGGTCATGATATCACCAATTAAAGGTATGGAAAGAAGATACTCCCAATACTAACTTTTGAATAAGGTATGGACACTATGAGTTCATAGTGATGCCCTTCATACTCACTAATTCTCCAAAACATTTCATGGATTTAATGAATAGAGTCTTTAGATATTACCTCAACAAATTTGTTGTAGTCTTTATTGATGATATTCTAATATACTCCACGGTAAAGGAGGGGCATGAAGAGCATTTGTATACTGTTCTGAAGACATTGTGAAGGGAGAACCATTATGAAAAGTATAGTAAATGTGAGTAATGGATGAAGGAAGTATCATTAATCGGGAATGTTATCACTAGAAAAGAAATATATGTAGACCCTTCCAAGACAAAGGAAATCTAAGAGAGTCTTATGAAAATATATATAAAGGATATCTGTAGTTTCCTTCGTCTTGTAGGATATTATCGACAATTTTTTTAAGAACTTATCATGATTTTCAAACCCACTAACCAAGATAAATAATAAGGGAGGGAAGTTTGTCTGGATGAGAGAATGTGAATACTACTTCAAAGAGTTGAAAAAAAGGATTATCACTGCACCAGTGCTCACACTACTGAAAAGTGGGGAACTCTTTTTAGTATATAGAGATGATTCAAAGAAGGGATTAGGTAGAGTACTAATGAAAATTGATAATGTGATAACCTATGACTCAAGGATATTTAAAATCCAAGAGAAAAACTATCCTACACATGGTCTGAAGTTTGAATCTGTGATATTTTTGTTGAAAATATAGAGGCATTATCCTTATTGGGAGAACTTTGAGATATATACTAATTATAAGAGTCACAAATATATATTCACATATAAGGAGATTCATATGTGATAGTGAATATGGTTAGAGCTCATCAAGGATTATGACTACTCAATTTATTACCATCCTAGTATGGAAAATAATGTGGAAGATTCCCTAAGTAGAAATGATAATGCATCTTTATCAATGTTGAGAATTGATAAGGATTAAATATTCATATATTTGAAAAGGATAGGCATGGGAATTGTTAAAGAAGGAACATCATAAATCCTTAATCAAATGATTGCTCAACAACCCCTCATGTACAAAATAAAGGATGCTCAGAGGAATTGTGTAAAAATCCAGAAGAAGATGAAAGCTATGAGAAATGGTAAATACATAGAGTTTAAAATTGATGAGGACAGAGTTGTAAGATTTGGGTCACAACTATGTGTACTATTCAATACAGAGATACAGGAGGAGCTTCTTAATGATGCACATAGATCAACCTTATAAATTAACCCAGGGAGTACAAGGATGTATCAAGATCTATGCGAGAACTATTGGTGGGACAATATGAAGAAGGAGATCACTGAATATACGTCAATGTGCCTAGTATGTTTGCAAGTGATGTTTGGAAGAAAAATGTCTAAGGGGATGATGAAACCATTACCCATACAAACATGGAAGTGGGAGAACATTACCATGGACTTTGTCGCTGGAATTCCAAAGACATCAAAAGGAAACAATTCTATATGGGTTTTGTGGATATTCTTACAAAGGCGGCTCACTTTATCACAATTTGAGAGGACTTATGAGAGGATCAGCTTTCATGGATATACATCAAAGAAGTGGCAAAGATATATTGGCCACTATTATTGAATGTATCCGATCAAGATCTAAGATTCACCTCTATTTTTGGGAAAAGTATCCAATATTATCTAAGCGTTATACTGAACATCAATACGGCCTATCATCCTCAAACTGATGGCAAATATGAGCAAACTATTCAAACACTGGAAGAAAAGTTGAGAACATTTTTTATGGACTTAGAAGGAATATGGGACCAATATCTTCCACTGGTAAAATTATACAACAATAACAATTTCCACTCAAGCATCCAAATGTAACTATATGAATTCCTTTATGAAAAAATTATGTACAACACTGGAATTATGAGATGAGGTCGGTGAACATATGCTTCTAGGACCAGAAATGGTCGAAGAAATGGTGGAGAAGGTAAAAACCATTCATCAGCCCATCAAGGAAGCCCAATTTCAACAAAATATTTTTGAATGCAATCATCAATGATCCCATGAGTTCAAATTTTGAGGCGTGGTCTTCCACCACAAATCCCCATGGAATAAGATCAAGAAATATTTGATGAAATGAAAGCTAAGTCCCCAATACATCATCCACTTAGAGATCTGGGATCGTGTTGGATCCATGGACTATATTATAGAACTTCACCCTAACATGTATCAAGTACAAAATATATTCTATGTATCCCTCTTAAAGAAGTACATACTATATCCCAAACATTTACTGAATCGGAGTTGTTAAAATTGTAGAATGATCTCTCTTATAAAAAGAATCCAGGGAAACTCTTGGAGCATTGAGATAAATTTTTATGTGATATGACCACTCACTTGGTCAAATTACTATGTTGGAACCATAAGTATGAAGAGGATACATGGGAAATGTAGGAAGCAATAAATGATAAGAACCCTCACTTGTTTTCTCTATAATATATAAAACAAAATTTTGAGGTGGAAATTTCCTAAGGGGGAAGACTGTAATGACCCAAAATGTTATGAATGAAAATTTGAGTCTTATATTTATTTTTTATATTTTAAATAACATAATATCACATTAAGAATAAAATAAAAACTTTATAAGTGAAGGATTAATGAAATAAGAAGTATTTCTATAAGTAAAGGAACCTATACCGATGAAATAGTAACTTGACCTTTGGAATATCAATATGACCCTTATGAAAACTAAACCGACCAACAGAAAAGTAACCTTTCCTATAAAAGTATATATAAATTTTGGGTATCTTATTTATGAAAGTATTATATAATTATATCATATTTTAAGTAAATAAATGTTTTAAAAATTATTAATTAAGTGTTGGTATTTTGTAAGTCATAAATATTTAATTACAATTTTAGGATTAATTTTATAATTTAAAAGGAATTTTAACTTCATAAAATGTATTCATAAATTAATGTTTTGTTTTCTTATGATTTTGAAAATAATTTTATGTACCTTAATTAATTTTTCAAAGTGTTATAAAATCAGTTATAATTATAAAATTTGTATTTTCCAAGTAAAGGATGATTTTAATTAAAAATTAAATTCATCATATTTAGAAAAATAATTTCATAAAATGAATTCCATTTTTGAATTCAACACATATAAATATGGTTACTGATAATTTTTTGGGATTTTTTTAAAATAGTTAAACTGTTTGGGAATAGTAAAATATGATAATTTACTGTATATATACATTATTAGTTAAATACAATATTCCTAGAGTCATTGTTGATGTAAACACCATAATCTCTATCTTACAATCATTATTTTAATATATTTGGTGATAATTCTAAAACTATTCAAATTCATGAACTAAAATAAAAAACTAATTATTAAAATAATGACAAAACACCCCTTTCCTCCACTATAAAACCTCCCCTTACCACCTCATATCCTTACACCTTCCATGTTTCTATACTTGTCCAAATTATGAACAATACTCTTTCCATGACCCTATACCATGTCTAGGATATCTTGGTCTCATAAAAATACCAAAATAGTTTCCCTAAAAAAGTTTTCAAGGAGGATAAATTCAACAGGTAAATTCCCCTTTCTTTTCATTTAATTTATTTTCAATTTGTTTTCATTTATTAATATATCCCCACCTAACCTTATCCAAATGGCATGATAAATAAACTAATTTACATATACTAAATCTTATTATTCTAACATAATAATCCATCATCAAACCCCATCTCTCCTCTCTTTTATCCTGAAAATGATATCATCGTTTGTGAGGTGTTGATTTATCACCTTCATGAGCGACAAGTTTTCATTTTCCTTTATCTACTTATAATATGGTCTGAAAAATTGTAATGGTTTAATTATACTTTAAATGTTTTTTATCCCTTTTTAAGTTATATAACTAACATATATACATAATACTAAAAGATAAAACAAAATGAGTTCATTGTGATCGAAAAACCACTAAAATTAATCTAATCGATTCTCATTTTATCTAACGATTCATCATCATATATAGAAATAAAGTAATATATAAGACCAATTCAACTTATGGTTTTTAATTAATAACATATAATTTCAATTCTTTATAATTATACCCCTCAACATTCATACTCATATACAAGCAAACCGATCATGAAAACTAATAAAATTAAGACTCCTGAACGATAAAATTGAACACTATAACTCATCAAAAAGGTCATAAATAAACTTAATAAAATAATAATAAATAAATTAAATATATAAAATTTTCTATTATTATTAATTAATGAATACAATTTTATTATTAGGACATTAAGATCAAGTGCATAATAGTTTCATACATAAGGTAAGGGATCCTTTTCGAACCTCCACATTTCCTTCGGGTTACGTTTTCTCATTATTTACCAAATATAACTCTACATTATATTTATTTAATTCATCTAAATTATGTTTATATGTTCTAAAATCTTTTATATAGTTGATATCATCCTTATTTGATTGGGTAATACATGTTTTTATAAGGTTCTCTTCTCAAATCTTCCTGAAAAGAAAACCCAATTCCAGGGAACATCCCGATTTCTTACCCATTTTCACATGCACTACAAAATACTTTTAAATCCACCATTATTTTAGAAAAATCACTCATTTTATCATGTAAATGCGTCTTGGTTCATTTTTTGTTTTATAAAAATAATTATTCATTTTCCCATTTAAAGAATCTTTAAATATTTTCCTAAAATCACACTAAAATGTTTTTTTTCTAATGTTTCATAAACACTATTTTTACATATATTTACTTCAATTTGACCTCACTTATCATGATATATGACCATTTTCACTTTTCAATTTCCATTTATGGTTTAAATTCTTTCTTTCATAGACACCATTATTATATTTCATTATGTTATGGCTTTTGACATGATTATGATACCCAATTCTTACCGAGGGTAGCCCTTATGTATATATACGATTATTTAAGTATGATTAATTACATGGAACACATATTCATGAACATTTTATGATGGGTGAAACAAGATAGTGCTCCAATTAATTTGGTAATTTTTAGTCTCATGAGATGTCATGTGCAACGGTCATGGTGGTTAGCCTTGACTTGTGCTCTATGTGCAATGGTCTTGGTGGTTAGTCTTGACTCATGCTCCTCCTTGTGAAATAATCCTTGAATCATTCTAAATTATTGTTTAATGTTTATTCTAAGTTACTATTATTCCAGGAATATATGATCCCCTATTCTATATATTTTATTCCCTATGTTTAATCATGTTTTATACCTTTTTATGTCATTATGTTTTGAATTATAACCCACTTTCTTAGATTTATTTTAATGTTTATTTACAAACTGTGTTTTTTAGCTTATAACAGTATTCCCATATTCCCACAGGTTATCCGATGAATATGTAAGGGACCAATGTAATTTAGGATATCTTTTTATAGATTAATTAAAATATTCTCTTATTTTGGAATCAGGATGTTTAATTATGTACCTAATTTCCAAGACACTAAACTTTATGATACTTGTATTATAATTTGATGTATAATTATTCTAAAAATATTGTAATTATATGTTTAAAATTATAGAGTCTATATATTATATCTAAAAATTTGTGTAGAATAAAATGAATAAGTAATCTTGAATTTAGTTGATGTCAGGTATACTGAGCTTCAGTGAACAAAATATCATGATAATTCTCATCATGATTCCAGCTGAAAATAGAAAAAGAAATAGGGAATTTATGATGTGATTTTCACTATATATTGTATAAATTAGTTTATACTATGTGATTATCTTGTAGTGATCTTCATAAATTAACCAGAACAATCATAGTGTGATTCATGAAAGGATGTTGAAGGAAAATGGATGCTGAGTGAACATCATCCAATAGAAGAAGATGGTGTAAAGAATATTAGACTATATTATAGCTGAGCAGTATCATAAGACTATGAAGTTGATCATATGAATATGATTAGGAGAATAAGTCTTCATGATCATAATACTTAAATAGAATATGATGTAATCATATGTCTTTTCAGAGATAGAAAAAAATAGAAAATGCATTAGTATAAGCCTTTTGAACACAAGAATAATCCTTTAGTTAAGAATATAAATTCTACATAATCATTCAAGAAATAGAAAATATTGGAGCTTCCATAATGTATTCAAGTATATTTATATTCAATCTTTAATGCATGAATATTGTGGAAGGATGGAGGTGCATGTTCAATGGTATTTTTGAGGATGAATGCCAGAATTAGTTTTTCCACGTTCTCATCACTATACCAAGAAAATATAAATATTTAACACTGTGATTTCAATTTGAAAATGATTTCATGGGTTTTAATGTAGAATAATTATATATTTAAATTATGGTGAAGTGTTATTCATATTTATCTGTGTTTACATACAGATATAATCAGTTATGGAAGTGGTTCTTATAGAAGTTATTATGAAGACCATTTTTGTAATTTCATAATATTTGAATTCAAAATAATTTACATGGTATTGTAAATATTTAATAAAGAATATAGTGATCAGGTAAATAACACGGCATTTCATATATTAAAATTGTTTTAGATCATGGAGTATCACATGTGGGTGGTTTTAATATACTTTTTTAAAGTTTAATAAGATAAAAATAGTAGAGAAATAAGTTGTTCTTTCTCATTATTGTGTGTAAAATCAAAGAATAAAATGAAAATACTTGTAGAAGTACAAGAATGAATAATTTAAGAAGAATTGTGATGGTTTGTAAGTGAATATTGGTGAATGATTATTCTATTACTTTAAAATTAGTATTGTCATACCAATTTGATAGGGATCACATTCATTTTCAAGGGAACATGGTTCTTTGTAATTGATGAGTATATTATACTTACTGTAAACTAAAAGGATTATTTTCTAGTGGACTATGCGGGCTCTGATATTTTCTAGATCGTTCCCTAGATTAGCTACGTTGTTGAGTGGTGAACCTTTTAAAATATTTTTTCCTATGGGTTTGATTCTGTATTATGATTCAATAGATTCGTTTCTCTCTAACCATAGGTAAAGTTTGTTTTAAAAAAACATAAAAATATTTAATTATTTATTCACCACCCCCCCCCCAATGATCGCCTAAATCTCATCTGGAATTTATTGTATCAATTATTATAAGACCCTAGTTGTTTATAGTCATATTTAATCTATGTATCATTAGTTTTATGCATTAAAACTATAGGATATAAATTTACGGTTACTATCATAGTATCTTGATATTCAAATTATAGATGAGAATTGATATAACCATTTTATATAATAATTAAACTAAGGAAATTACCATATAAATAGTATATAGAGAAGATATTATATTATAATGGTAATAAAAATACAAGTCTATATCAAAATTTATACATGTAATATTAATCAAAGTATATACATGATTTGGGTCTTTGGAAACCAATCCCAATAGTTTTTACATCATGTGAAAATTGAGTATAGGGTAGGGTTGTGTGTGTGGCCCCGAAGGGATCCACTTTTAGTTTCCATTTTTATAAGTAATAGTTATGGGTATCATCATTTGGTAAATTATGAGTGCATCCTGATAATTCATGGCTTGTTTGGTTGTTTAGATTTGGGGTATGATGAGTGTATTTATGCATGATGTTAGAATTTTTTTTGTGAAATATAATGATTGATATTTTTTATTGGGAAACAAGATGAATGTATCCATGTGATAGTGAGTGATGTAGATAAATGATAATATATTGATGTGGTTCAATGTTATGGTGTGGATTGAATCAACCATTTATATGGGTGCTAATTGGGGTTCACCATTGAGGTG
Organism: Viscum album; assembly: GCA_963277665.1. Classification (NCBI taxonomy): domain Eukaryota; kingdom Viridiplantae; phylum Streptophyta; class Magnoliopsida; order Santalales; family Viscaceae; genus Viscum; species Viscum album. The sequence continues at coordinate 1,324,453,222 of OY728138.1, forward strand.
GCCTAAGATTTTGATGACATCCTATCATCATGGGTGGTAAGTTTGTAGGTGTTGTGTGCATAAAGACCTGGTACCAAGGGGTAATTTAGTCCACTCATTTTGTATGATAACTGTTATAGTTTTAATAACATGTGGGGGTGTTGACTATCAATATACAGGCGAGTACACTATATCGGGATATAGTTGGTACTAAGATTGGTCCCACTAAATGGGAGCATACTTCTCACCATGTTGGGAGATATGTTGGTACTAGAATATATAATGAATTGAAGTTGTGTTCATGGGGAGCCTTGATGATTTAATATGGTTGTATTGGTTATAAATGGTGTATAACCCAATAGGTATGGATTTTCTTTGATGTATGAGGGAACTTATTGTAAGACAGACTATGGATGCATCATTCAACTCAACACTAGCTAAACTAGGTAAAATCTAACTCTAGGTTGATCAAGCATGTGTGGTGACGGTTTTGTGGTTTTTTTTTTGTTCATTTTTATTAAACTTTTATATAAATTGGTATAGTTATGGATATTATCTAGTGACACTAACGGTGGTGGCTAGATGAGTTCATACTCACACACAATATGGGTCCTCGGGGACACATAAAAACTTTATGACTATTGGTACACAAAAAGGTAAAGGCTCAAATTTAGAATCCTAGTGGAGATGGTGGTGTAGGTAAATAATGGGATAGACTTCATAGTCTTAAAAATACAGTGGATAGTTTCCTCAGTGTTGGGTTAGTGGTTTTTTTCTATGTACATATGTGATCAGCCTGAGGGCGGTCTTGTTTATTTTATATGATTGATGTAGTCTTGTAAAAACTATAGCATCATGTAGTATGTTGTGATATCTATTTTTTATACTAATGATAGAATTAATAGTTCTTGTATTGATACTTTTATTTATCTCCAAAGGGTATAGTCACTAGATTATCACCTATCATATGCTCATTTCTAGTCAGAATCCTTTGGTGTATGAGGGAAGAGGCCTAAGTCTGGTTACTGTGGAGTGAGTCAACCTGGGGACATTAAACAACTGACCCATATATGTTTTAATTTATTTATTTAATTTTACTTATGAATAAATAGATATTTTATAATAAATAATTATTAAATATTAGTTTTTAATTATTTATACATCCTCCATTACTCATTATAATGCAGGAGTGTTTATATATACATATTTGAATTATCTAATATAATTCATGAATCTCAAGTTCCAATCATTGTGTGTGACTATAATATTGTAAATATGAATTTTATCAAAAAATAGGTTAGATATGAGATCCAATATAAATCCAAAAAAGTAAAAATTCATGGGATAATGAGGACACTATGACTCAAGATAAATAGATATCTCAAGGATTTCAAATTAATGTCTTGATTATATAATCATTTCCTCAATGGATCAACCAAAAGTATATGACTCATGATTATTTCATTATTTATTTATTTTTTTCATAAATGTATAATTATTTCTTCTATGAATTTAGGGATGAAATTTTATCACATAGTATAGTTAACTATAATGAAAAGATAGAAATGAATAAATGTGAAAATGAATAATTTTTATTTATTAATGGTTAATTTTGTGAAAGATATAAAATAGTTTAATTAATAAGAATGATAAATAAAATTATATTTATTTTTACAGAGTGATTAAAATAATTGATATCCTCTTAGAGTAATTTTAAATTAATAATGCCTTCCATAAGTCAAATTAGAATGAAATCATAGTTCATGGTTCCCATCATCCATAGTTGAGAGTGCCCCTATTTATAGGGGACTTATAATAAGTGTGTTATTTTGAAATAACTACAATTTTTATAAATTAATTATCCATATATAGATAAATATATTTTATAGTTGTAAAATATTGATTGAATCCAAGATTTGTGTTTGTAGGAGGTGGGAATATAGTCAATAGATCCATGAGCTATGAGTTAATGTATTTATCAAAAACAATTATCTTAAAACTCTATATGTAGTGGTACAGGTTCATACATATTGTAATATTACTTGGGGTAATTCAATTTATTAGAGTACACATTACCTGATGAGCCACCATGTAATGAAAGTTAGAGTGAAAAGGTTTTATACATGAGACTAATGGATGAATTATATGATATTTATATCATCTTGTTATCATCAAAGCTTGGTGAGTTGTCAATGGAATATGAGTAAATTTATGTTCACACAATGTTTTCTAATCATTAATAACTTTATGAGATTAAATTAAGGAAAGAAGGTAATGGGATTACCATTACACTATGCAAGTTTAAATTAGAAGAAATAATATGAGTTGTTCCTCATGTACTCAATATGATAGGGTACATTAATTGATTTGAATAAATATGATTTATATTTAATAATGATCTATTTTTTACATCTCAAACATTCTTATCACCAATATTATGTAGTTTTATTTAAACTATAAAATGAAAAATATAGAGAAATAACTATAATATATTTTAACCAATATTCACTAATTAATAAGAAAATAAAAAAGTGATAAATATTTAGTTATTATGGTAAACATAAGATAATTTAAATGAGAAAAATCTAGTGGAAGAAGTAAAGTTGAAGACACTAACACAGTGTCCTTTAGAGAAACCAAAGACTAAGAGAGAGAGTATCAAACATGAGGTTATTTTCATCACTTGTGGAAGTAAAGTCCATTGGAAAAGAAATTTCAATGCATTTAAGAATAAGAAATCATAATATTCCACTCCAAATATATTAATAATTGCATGTAATATTTATTTTTTCACTTCATGGGTATTAGATATAATTTTTTACTCACATTTTTGTATCCAAATATAGGAACCAAGGAAGTTCAATATGATTATAAGAGTTGAAGTGGAAATTTAATTTTTTGATAGAGTGTGACTCCTATGTCGCCTAGATAATATCACATACCCACATTACCTAGTATTTTTTTTCAAATTTGAATATAATATATTATGTATTGTATCATATCATGATCATAATCTCGATTTCTAGTTTTGAAATAATATATTTTTTCAGGTTTGAAAATAAAATTTTTATAGCTTACCATACATTAATAATATTTTAATTATAGTTGAATCAGAGATATTATATGTCTGAATTAATGATGAATATAAATTACAAGACTCATATTATACCTAGTTGTGGAAATATAATACTTATGAAATTGAAATTAGATGAAAATGTAGAAGGAATACCAAGAAGGGTGTTTGTACTCTTTTAATATCTGAATCTTAGGTATTTGGCGTATTTTGTTTTATGTTATAATTATGAAGACTCCCATGGGTAATAAAGGTTATTTATCCACAAAGAATATATATAGTTCAAAAGGATACATGTGAACCATTTAAATTATAATCTAGTGGTAAATTCTAGTTCTTCATGATTCAAAATGTCATTAGTAGAGATAGAAATAGCATATACATAAATCCAGAATGTGATTCCATGAATATATTTAACTAATTTAGAATTGAGGTAGTGAATGGTCTTAGTAAGAAGATAAAAGATACATTGGATGGATTGAGTTTAATTATATCTTAACTATGAAATAATAAATCATTAAAAGTGTGGTATTTATTTTTTTAAAAATAAAACATATTTATACACATCAAAGTAATGGTGTAAGTAAAAGGAGGAATTACACTATTATTACCATCATTATATTGATGATGAGTATGGAAAATCATTCATTATAATTTGGGTTATAATTCCCAAATAGAATGATTTTAATTTAAAAACATAGAAATTAAAATCATAGATGGTATCTCATATGAGATATAATAAGAAACAAATCCATTATCTCATAAATTCATGTATTAATATATATAGAATTATTTATGACATATCTAGAATTTTTTTGAAGAGACTGAGTGTGTATATCTATAAATTATCTTAATACTATAAATAATGTTATATAATTTATCCCTATGAAATAAAAGAAACGGTCAAGAAAAAATAATATTTATATAAGAATAGGTAATATCTCTAATTGAGATTTGGGAGTGAGAAATTCATTTATAAAGTTAATCCTTGAGATGAATAAGAAGTTGGAATATGAAAAAGTTCCAAAAGTTCTCATGGATAAAATGTTATAGTTATACATATACTATGGATAAAAGAAAAAAATAAATAGATATAGTTTTATTCTCCCTGATTTATGTGGTATGTATTATTCATAAATAATAAAAAAATGGTATCCTATAAATAAGTAGCAAATAACAAATAAGATTCTAAATGGGAAGTAATTATGTATTTAGAAATATATTCAATGTACCAAAATCATATTTATAATTTAGTAGATTTCCCAACTGATGTAAAACCCACTAGATCTAAATATTATTTAAGAAAGAGAAATACATGTATGGAAAAGAGAATACATATAAGGTAATATTTGTTTCAATAGTTTTTATGACAATTTGATATATTGAATCTAGTATAAACTTTTCACCGATAGAGATATTGGAATATATTTGAATTATAATTTCCATAATATTTTATCGTGATTATTATTTTCGGAGGTCGATTTTTTAAAACCATATTCCATAATGGAATCTTATAAAAATATCTATAATATATATATAGAAGGATTTGTGGATTCAAATAGAGAAAATTAATTATGTAATCTGTAAGGGTTCATTTTTTTATAGATGTATATATTAAATCATTGGATGGTTATTTTAATAAAATAATTATAGTTTCCAAACATAGGAGACATTAGTAATGGTTCTGCAGGATGGTTTACCACTCAGACACAAGAAAGACTCCCCGTATACTAGAGGCTACTGACTAGTAGCAATGGTCTAATGATGGTATGGTTCAGAGACTATACCCTCATGATCAGAGTAAAATAGTGGTATAATAATAAATACATAAATCAATAGAAGTAGTATATACAAAATAAAGATCATCAGATTATAATAATAACTTATAATATAGACAATGATAAAAAAATACAACCATGCGTGCTTGTCCAGATAAGGATACATAATCTAAGATGTAATCATATAGTAAGAAATACAATATAGTAAAGTGCATAAATAATGGAAAAAAATACTAAAGGGATAACTCCATGAGAATACTATGATTCAGCATAGTCCTATTCTCCTAGGCTCCCATGTAATAATGAATTGCAGAAACATAATCCATAAACTATAAAATAAAAACATGAGGTCTATTCGAGTACCCAACTGCAATGTAAAACTAAACAGGGTGTAAGATATACTCCGTAGTCCACCACTAATAATGTCTAAATATATACAGTATGTTTGTATTTAATTATTCAATGTGATTGTATAATAGATAAATCCATAAAGAAATAAATAAAATAAAACAAGTTAGGCTCAGGTTCCATATGGACATCTAGATGAATATAGTTGCTTCAGCCTAAGATGAAATGTATCTACACACCTTCTATCATGTATATATATTATACGTCACACAATCATTTTCTGAAATATACATTTACTATTGTGTACCATTGGTTTAATTTCAATGAATCCACTTAGTAAATAATAATAATAAATTTCACATTCTAATTAAGGGACGCCATGACCAGGTATCATATGGTAAGGGACACCATGCCTAGTATCATATGGTAAAGGGCACCATTTCCATTATCATAAGGTAAGGGTAAATACTTTAAATAAGGGACACAATCCCAATAATCTAATCAATGGATCCAATATGTCATGTCTGATATCCAATTAAGGAATTACTAATAAGCATATGTAATAAATAGACATGCATGATTGAATATGTATATCCTATGAGCCCATCCAAGCCATCCCATAATGAGAGACCAGAGTATCGCCCAAGGAGTCATCTCATGTCATAAATTTATGATCTCTCCCTTGTAATTACATAATGAGGAAACAAAAGTATCACTCATAATATCGAACGTCCCTATGATCTCATCCATGGAATTTCATAAAATAAAAACCCAATTATTTCTCAGAGCATGTGGAAATAATCAATCCTATGAGATCATCCATGGTTGTCCGTGAAATGGGAACCCAAGTATCATTCAAGGTAGAATTTAATACGAGTAACCTCTATGCTCTTCTAAGTAATTCTCTGTAAGGAACTTAAGTATCATTAATGCTACATTTAATCTCAACAGCCTATGATACCATCCAATGAGTTCGTAAAGAGGAACTTAAGTATCACTCAAGGCATAATACAACTCTTCTAGTCATTCAAAATTAACAACAAGAAATGACCTTGTTTATAAGAATTTCATAACACATTTTCATAAATTATTAATTAAGAAGTCATGTCCATGATCATGCCTCACCACAAGTATTTTATACTTAAATAAGACATCACACATTTACCATTTCAATAAATATACTATGTTTCCCCTTTTTATTAATTAAGAGAGTGAAACTCATAAGTTGTTTATTTACACAATGGGGTTAATTTTTTATTCCAATTTTTTAAATTCAATTAGTAATACCTTACATTAGGGATACTCAAAACACCATGAAATGTGATTTGTTAATAGATAATATATTACAATTATGAGTATTGGAAAGAAGAGTTAGATCTGTATCTCCCTTAATAAAATTTTTTTTCAACAAAAATCCAATTAACCTATAATACCAGGATCTAGGGGATTGTTTAAGTCCATAAAGTTTCTTATTCTATTTTTAAACATGTTTTGGATGTTTTTTATTTTCAAAACTATGGGGTTTCTACATTAACTTCATTTAAAACAAATCCCTTAAGTAAATAAAACCTCATATCAATTTGAAATAGTTTAAAATTTAATAACATTAAATAGTCTATAGGTATTCAAATAGGTTAATTTATTGAAACTGGAGCATAGGTTTCTTCATAGTATATTTACTCTTGATTATTATAATGCTTATCAACAATTATATATTTATTTATAACTATTATTCCATTTCCATCCCATTTTTTCTGAAAGACCCATTTTACTCCAATTACATAATCATCTTTAGGTCGTTCAACTAAAGTCAAAATTTTATTCCTTTAAAACTCATTGTGTTCATCTTTCATTACTTGAATCCAATATACATAATATAAATCATCGTAAATATTATTAGGTTCAAATTGGGATAATAAATCTAGATGTTCAATTTCATTTCTTAGGGAACTTCTACTCCTAACTGATTTATCTACATCACCAATGATATTAACACTGGGATGATTCCTTATAAATAACTGATTTCTTGGGTTTTTGAAAGTCAATTATTTAACAATTGGTTGAAAATATTTTTGAGGAAAACCCTCAGAAACATATTCCTAAGTTATTTCCTTGTGATTAGTATTTTATACTATGGGATGAAAATTAGTTTTAGAAATAACATCTCAGGTTGTAGGTTGGGGATGTTTGAAAACAAAGTGATCAGTTTCATCAAAATTAACTCATATTGTTCCCCTAACAGTAATTTTATTTTTATTAAAAACTATATAAGCCTTATAAGTTGTGTAATAACCTAAAAATATACATTCATCATATTTTGGAGCAAACTTATGTAAATTATCTTTTGTATTTAGAATGAATTATTTGCAACCAAATACTTTGAAGTATGAAACTTCTGGTTTTCTTTGTGTCTACAAATCATAAGATGTTTTATTGATAAAAGGTATAATTAAAACTCAATTTATAGTATAATAGGTAATACTAACCACTTAATCTAAAAAAATTAGCAACTGGGTATTCACTCAGCATGGTTCTTGTAGATTCTTGAAGAACTATACTTCTTCATTCAACAATACAATTTTACTATGGAGTTCTAGATGCTGAAAAAGTTGTGTATAATACCACTATTACTAAAAAAAGATTCAAAATTAGAATAATCAAATTCTCCACCAGGATCACCATGAATAGTTATCAAGGATATATTTTTATCATTTTTAGCTCTAGCTACAAAATCATTAAAAAAACTAAAAGCTTCAAATTTTCTTATTAGAAAATAGACCCATGTGTATCTTGTAACGACCTAATGTTTTATCAATGGAATTACCTTATTATAATTATACCATATATTATAATCACATTAGGAATCATAATGGAATATAATGATACTAAATACTATGTGACCATTAAACATAATTTTTTTCACGTCTAGTTGTTGAATTTCAATAAACTAACATACACGATTGCGATCAGTATGATGTTTGGAGTCTGATAAGACAAACATAATTTTTGGTGAATAGTAACATACCCTTATGAATAGTAACCTACCCTTATGAATAGTAATATGAATTTTATGAGTATTAAAGCATCCAAAAAATATTAACCTCACCCATTAAGTTATAAATAAAATTTAGGCATCTTATTAGTGATAAAATGACCATAATAAAAGTATTGGTATTTTTGTAAGTCATAAATAATTAATTTTAATTAATTAATTAATTTAAAAGAAAACGTATCTTCCTAAAATATGTTCATAAATTTAAAAAGAATTATGGTTTTTAGATAATTTTATAAGACTTTATGTGATTTTTGAAAGCATTATGAAATCAGTTTTTATTTTAAAACTGAATTTTTCATAAAAATTATTATTTCAATTAAAAATTAAATTAATTATATTTAGAAAATTATTTTGGAAAATTGAAATTCATTTTTTGATTCTAAATGTTGAAAAATGGTTAGGGTTAATTTCTTATATTTTTCTAAAATACATGAATTTTTGGGGAATAGTAAAATTCATTAATTTAGCACATAAATACATTATAATTTAAATCCACTATTCCTAACATCACAAGTGATGTAAGCACCCAAATCTAGAACTCATATTCCATATTTAATTTTCTCGGTAATGGAATCATCATTATTTATTATCTTGGTGTAAATTAATAAACTAATTATTAAAATATTAAGAGAACCCCCTCCCATCTATTATAAATACCACCCTTCACACCCTCATTTCCTCACACCTCCCAAGCTTCAAGACTTGTCCAACTTCTAACCAAATCTATTCCCTAGACCCTCCCCCATTACTAGGAGATATTTTCCTTATCAAATTACCAAACCTATGTTCCTTAAAGAGGATCTCAAGAGGAGGATTCAAGAGGCAATTCCCCCCTCTCTCTTTTCCTTTAATTTTCTTTCAATTTCATGTTATTTTCTTAATCTCTCTCCACCTATACTAATACAATTGATATGGTAACTCAATTATCTCACATATAATGTAATTTTATGATACTGATGGGATTATATATCAACCAACCCCCTTATACTCATCTTTTTATTTTAGAAAAGAAAACGTTCTTCGTGAGGTGTTAATTAATCACCTTCAATAACAACATTTTTTTATTTTACTTTTACACATTCAGATATGGTCATGAAACCATTTATATGATATAACCAAACTATTTTATATGTATAATATCATATTTAATGTTCTGGATCTAACTTATATACATATTACTAAATGATTAAACAAAATAAGTTCGTTGTGATTGAAAAACCACACAAATTAACCAAAAATGATCATCATTAAATTTTATCTAATGATTCATCCTAATGGTACATAAAAAAATACATTATAAGATCATTTAAACTCCATGAATATAATTAATCACAGTAAATATTAGTTATTTATATTTATCCATGTTCTACATGAACATCAATTTATGAATAAACGTGAACCTCTCAAGAAAACCATAAAAAAGAACATTCCAAAACAATGTATTTAAACTCTATAACTCATCCAAAGGCCCATAAAATAACTTAATGAAACCAAAATGAACCATATTCATGTATTAAAGGTTCTATAATTTTTAGTTGATGTCATTATAAAGGACATTAAAGTGAAGGAAGTATTTAGATACAAGCTAAGGGGAAATGTCACCACTTGTCCCCCGGGGCCCTTGTCGTGACTACCCCAAGCCCGCCTTACATAGGTCAGGGGTTGGAAACAAGCATCGAAAGGTATATCCCTGAAAAATGGGAAGGCATTGTCTTTAAACCTGAAAACACACAGTCTAAGAATACAAATATCACAACCCACATAGTAAAACTGCAGTAGTAAAAATATGTGTACTTAGTGTAAAAAAGGGTGAGTACTGTAAGTAAAGGGGGACAGGATACAAGCCCAACTGAAAAGTACAGCAGCAGCAGAAAAATATCTCCTGGTATCATCTACCAAGGTTTCTACCTGAAGGGTGGGTATAGCTCACGGTCGGTCGTCACTATGGCACATCACGTCTAAAGTTCCACCTCCAAGCACCATCCAGTCCTAGATCCCAAACTTCGGTCAACGTTTTATGTCTTCTCCACAAGACACAACAAGGTGTGGGTGAAGCCCGTGTAGGGGTGAGTATAATAATACTCAGTGGGGACCCCAAGACCCCTGAAGGTCTCCCAGAGTTCCACAAGGAAAAACCAAAAATTAAGACCTCAATCACAAATAACCAAGCAATAGTCATCTCACACCAGGTATATAGTTGAGAGTTCAGGAATAAAGATGATTAGCTTAAAGCTATATCATTTTATTTTGTTAGGAGGTTTCCACAATGGAACCCCAAGGGAGTTGTTCTATTATCGATCCACAGAGGGCTTCTCTAAAGCTAGTCCTCATCGAGTCATGCACTGCTGATCCATAGAGGGTCTCTAGAATGCTGATCCACATAGGGTCGCTAAGATTCTGATCCAAACATGGTCTCTAGATGTTGATCCCCCCAGGGTTGTTATGGTGTTGATCCACACAGTGTCTCTATGATGTTGATCCACATAGGGTTTTTAGATGATGATCCACATAGGGTCGCTATAGTGCTGATCCACACAGGTTTTCTATGATACTGATCTACACAGGATCCCTAAATGTTGATCCACATAGGGTCACTATGATGCTGACCCACACAGGGTCACTACATCAAAGATAGCCGGTCACAGGATTCTCGCTCATAGCACACTTGATTCTGGGAGAACCACTCCTCAAGCCATCATTCATATTTCAACTAATATGAATTCCCACCAAAATCATACCCAAGGGACCTCCCCATCATAGGGGTCACAACATGACAAACAACACATCAATCGGACGCTCGGTCTGTCTGATATGACCACTTTTGTAAAAAGAGCCCGGTTGGATCCAAGTCTGATCCAACTCAAGTAGGATGTCAAACTCTATAAAAGGTCACTTAGAGTATCTCCAGAGGTCTGCCTTTTCACAAGGTTCCTTATTCCATTGAAGGTGCTTCTATCAGGTGCTCAGTCTGTTAGTTACATCACTTTCTGTGAACTGAGGGTGATCGCACCATGGTTCGGCCCAGCTCGGTCGAGATCGCCAGAATATGCCAAAGGGACCACTCCTCCAAATTGGTCCCAAATCCACTGACGGCCTGTCAAATGGTCACATGGTTCATTAGTTATGGGTGTTTATTTATTCGGGGGCTGGTTGGGACTGGGCCTGGTCCGACTCAGTCTGACCGTCCCGACGTAGTGGTTCTTAGGGTCTACCTGACCCCACCCGGGTCCAACCCATTAAGGGTCGGCCCAGTTCACTTGTTCTGGCCCATTGAGGTCAACCCATTGGTTCACGGGCCCGGGTTGCGGTTGTCACGGCCCGCCGGGTGGGGCTCAGCCCGCCGGGTGGGGCTCGGCCCACCCACACTGGCCCACTTGGTCGTGGGTCTGGCCCGTGTCTTCTAGATGGCGGACTGCCGTCTCCACTGGCCTCGCAGTTGCGAGGCCATTTCACCCAGCCGGTGGGGTGTAGCTCCACCACATGAAATAGTTGTAAATTTGGCTGACCAGCTTCCACCAACACAGCGCGGCGTGGGGCCGCGTCGCGCCCTCAAGTCGTGGCTACTACCACTAATGACGCCTATGGGTGCTACCCTTGTCCTGCGCAATTCGATCGGTTTGGCCACCATTAGCTGTCGCAACGCGTGACGGCACACTACTTCCCACCTCCCGCAGTCGATCTTTGTGGGTCTCCTCTAGCCACTGTCGACATAACACACCAGCAGTTTTTTCTGCGGGCCACCGGACACACTTTGGTGGTCTGTTTTTGGTGCCATCAGCACCTACGAAGATCTCAAGTCACTGTCACTGCAACGTGTCCTCCAGTTTCATCCTTCCTCTCCATTTTAAAAACTATTCCAGAAAAGCGAGACAAATATCAAAGAGGTGGAGGTTCCGTGCCTTGTTTGTTTCTCCCTCACCCTCGGTGTTAACATCATATCTGGTGGTCAACAAGTAATCTCATAAAGATGAACTTTACAATAATTCCCCTACTTGGATAAGATGTTCGCAGATAAATATCGATAGAACTTACTTCGTTGTTGTCATCGGTTCATGATTCGGTGGCGCTCATCATTGCTCGCTGAAACCGGTCTCGTCCTCTATGTGGTTAGCATCGTGTGACTTTGCCAGAGCTTCATTTCTTGGTGAAGTTATGCCAACACCACACCCCAAGCTCCATATAAATGAGATGGGGAAGAGGTGAGTAATTCTTCGAGAAATTTATGAGCATCATTTAATTAACGGAGAACCCAAATTTCCAATGGTGTGGTTACAAGTTAAGGAGAGTCAAGCCATTTTATGACTTCAATGTCGTCGGTCCCACCACCACCACATGTCTGTTGGAGGTAAAGAAAAAGATAAATAAAATAAAAATGTTATTTTATTATTCTTTTAAATTTCCAAAAACTAAATTTTTCTCTCGACCTTCTACAGTCGAAGTGAAGCCTCTCTTAAGCGAATCACGGCGCTACGGATTCAACGATGCTCTCAGATTTTTAATCTGACCACTAGTTAAAAAGATAGAAAATGATGTCCTCGCGTTTACTAAACATACCTTAAAAAATGTTCATAAATTAATTCTGGGAACACCAGGTCTCGAAATCACGCACTCTCAATTTTCACAGACTCTCAATAATTCCATATTATTAAAAAAATTACCTGGAAAATCTGAGTATTTACATTATCCCCACCTTAGGGATTTTCATCGCCAAAATCCACAATGTAGACTAAGGAAACAAATGGGGGTATTATGTATGAATCTAAGCCTCTCAATGTCATGTACTCTCTCGAAGGTTACTACACTGCAAGCGAAAGCACACCAGAGGGATCAATTGTCGACAATGGACCTACTCCTGTCAATCCTCAATCTCTACTGGTACATCCGTAAATGTCACCCCATCATCAATGTTCAAATCTCCCTAGTATATAACGTGAAATGGATCAAGCATGTACTTCCTCAGTTGTGACATGTAGAAAACGTCACGTACGTGATGAATCTATGGGGTAAGTTCTATGCGATATGCCACCTCTCCAACTCTACTCAGAATCTGAAAGGGTCTAATGAACCTTAGAGATAGATTGTCGCCCTGGGAAAATCTTTGCAAACCTCATCATGGTGAGACCCATAGGAAGACATGGTCTCCCTCCTCAAACTCCAAAGGTATTCATCTCCTATCAGCATAAGACTTTTGTCTGCTCTGTAAAGTCTTCATCCACTCCTGGATGATCTGCACTTTCTTAGTGGTATCATGTACCAACTCTGGACCCATAAGTGCTGACTCCCCCGGGTCTGTCCAGCATAGAGGTGATCTGTATGGTCGACCGTACCATGAATCAAATAGTGTCATACCAATGGTGGAGTGATATTTTTTGTCGTACATGAACTCCACCAAGGGAAACTAATCCTCCCAATTGCGGCCAAAATCTAGAATGCAAGCACGAAGCATGTTCTTTAGTGTCTAAATAGTCTGCTCTATCTGACCATCTATCTTTGGATGTAAGGCGGTGCTCAAACATAGCTAAGTCCTGAATTCCTCCTATAATCTCTACCATAACCGGAATGTAAAAGGTGTATCATGGTTAGATACGATCGTCGATGGAACCCCATGAAGTCGTACAATATTTTATACATAGAGGCGTCCCAATCCCTCTACTGATCTCTTCTCTTAGATGGGTAAGAAGACGGCCAACATGGTGAGTCGATCAACGAAAACCCAGATGGAATAATAGCCCCAAGACATACGTGGTATTCCTGTCATAAAATCCATGGATGTACCATCCCAATTTCACTCAGGTACCTATAATGGCAGCACTAAGCCTACTGGAACCTGATGTTCGGCCTTCACTTGTGACAATTGAGGCATCGTGAAACAAACTATGCCACTGTTTTCTTCATCCCTGGCCACCAGTGCTGATGCTGGAGGTCCTGGAAGATCTTCACCACACTAGGATGTACTTCTAGAGGGGACATATGGAACTCCCTCAACACTTCCTCCTATAGCGCCACCAGTACCATGGTGCGTCCACTGAAAAGGATGATGTCCTCCTCACCTTCATAAAATCAATCAAGTGCATCTATTAAGGATATCTGAGCACATCGAGCCTCACCATCAATGTCCCCAAGATGTGCCTCCTAAAATCACTAAATAAGTGGGATAGTGACGATCATAGACTATAGGTAAGCTGCTCCATCTCTATCCATAATGGATATTGGCAATGCGGCTAGATGATCTGTTGCCATACTCAGCAACTGTAGACCAGAATTCATGCTGAGTGCATCTACTACTACGTTCCCCTCACCAGGAGTGTAGACTATCTCAAATTCATAGTATTGGAGGAACTCTAGACAATGTCACTGCCTCAGGTTCAGGTCCTTCTGTGAGAAGATAAACCTGAGACTCTTTTTATCGAGTAAATAGTAAATTGTTCACCCATCATATAGTGTCACCACATCTTCTAGGAGAATACCATTGCTGCTAACTTTGGTTAATGGGTAGCATAGTTCTGTTCATATTGTATTAGCTTTCATGAACCATAAGCGATCACTGATCACTCCTGCATCAGGACACATCCAATCCCTGACACGTCACAGTAGACTACATACCCAACACCATCTTCTGGTAGCCTCAAGATGGGGGCACTCGTCAATCTCTTCCTCAGCTCCTAAAAACTCTGTTGTCATCTATTTACCCATGTGAATGGTTGTCCCTTCGTCTTCAATGTTGACAATGGTGTCTTAACTCTAGAAAAGATAGGTATGAATCTCCAGTAGTACCCAACCAATCCCTGGAAACTTCGCACCTCGGTAACACTCCTGGGTGGCTCCCAAGATAGCACATCCTATATATTTGCTGGATCCACTGCAAATCCATCCTCCAAGATAACATGTCCCCGAAATTAGACCTTCTGTATCTAGAACTAGAAATTCAAGAGCTTACCTTAAATCTGGTGCTCACATAGTGTATCCAAAACTATCTACAGATGATAGGCATGCTCCTCGTCTGACACCAAGTATATCAAGATGTTGTCGATGAAGACCACCACAAAGTGATCGATGTATGGATTAAATATTGTGTTCATGAGTCCCATGAACATTGCAGGGGCGTTGGTCATGCGAAATGGAATAACCAAGAACTCATAGTGTTCATACCGTCATCTAAAGGCCATCTTCTGCACATCCTCATATCGTACCCTGATCTGATGATAGCCTGATCTGAGGTTTATCTTCAAAACCCAACGATCTCCCTTTAGCTAATCAAAGAGATCATCAATCCTAATAAGTGGATACTTTTTATTCATGGTCACCTGGTTCAGGCATCGATAATCCACACAGAGCCTCAAAATCCCATCTTCATTCCTGGCAAACAAAATTGGGGCTGCCCATGGGGGAACACTAGGCCTTATGAACCCCTTCCTCTACAAGTCCTCCAGATTTACCCGTAACTCCTAAAGCTCTGTGAGAGACATCCAATATGATGGTGTGGATATCAGTGTCGTCCTGAGGTATAGTTTGATGTAGAAGTCCACATCTTTTTGAGGAGGTAGTCCCAGAACATCATCATGGAATACATCGGAATACTGGTCCACCACTAATGGATAGCTTGTACTCTCAACATCAATTGATCTGAGGGTAAGGCAAGTCAACTGATGTGTGATCAGATACACCCTCCTCTTGGTAGGTCCACCCAATGTTTCAATGGTACCCTTCTTACTATTGAAGGAAAACATGGTCCCATCCTCACAGACACACCGCACTTTCTGCCTAATGCATTCAATCTGAGCGTGGACTATGGATAACCAGTCCATACCCAAGATGACGTCTTAAGGCCTTGATTTCGCAACTAGAAGATCCCAACAGAAGACCTCTCCTCCTAGAGTATCTCAAACTACCAACACCAATGTGTAATCATTGAATCTTATTTTATAGGAGTCTCTAATCGCAAGGATTGAGCCAACGGCTCTACCGGAATCTTTGAGCTCCGAATGAGAGCCGTGGAAATGAAAGAGTGATTGGAACATGTGTCTATAAGTACCATATATAAGGTTTAGTAGACACAAATCGTACCTCAAATCATCTCCAGAGCATCGTGGCCGTAGGCATCAGCTGTCTAGAGCTGAGCTCACTTATGTCCACCTGCTCCCCGTGGTCAGGGTGGGCCACCTAGAGGTGGTGGTGGTAGAACCTCAAATCATTGTCCACCACCTGCAGTACAACCTGCTCCTATGTCATGTCCACCACCTTGTAGAACTCCTTGCTCAAATCTATATATCTGCCTCAGTGGTCCCTCGACCGTGTGTAGGTCGTCAGTGCGGTTGGTCTGGAAGTCAAGAGCCATGTGACCCTACCTGCCACACATAAAGCACAGTCTTCTCCTCTATTGGGATACTCTACCTCATGATCCACGCACCTCCAAACCCACATCTAGGGGTCATCCACTAGAATATCATGTCCACTTGGACCTCTGTTTCATCTGCCTACAACCAGACATAGATGACTCTACTACATGTTTCCCAGTCGTGGGTCTAGTTTTTGGTGTCTTCTCAGTAAGGAAATTCTCCATCAAGAGTTCTCTCTCCATAACTCCATCATGCGTTGGGATACCAAGAGATACCACTGAATATATGATCTCCCATTGGAGTCCCTTCTTGATGGTCTGGGCCCTGAAAAAATAGTACTGCACCATGATGGTAGAGTAGCGTGAGAGGTCGGTGAACCTTACCGAGTACTGGTCCACGGTCAGGCTGCCCTGCTATAAGTGTAGCATCTCCTGTATACGCATAGAGTGTAGAGTCACTAGAACAAACTCTTCCCTAAAGAGGCCCTCAAAATCTACCCAAGTGAGGGGCATCTTGTCATGTGTCTATAGCATCAGGCTCCACCGTCTCCCTACTGCTCCCTAGAAAAGACTCAAAGCTAGGATAACCATCTAGTCGGCTGGTGTCCCCACCAGGTGAAAAACTCTAGCCACAACCTCTAACCAGTCCTTATCCACCTACGGATCTGTCACTCCTTGAAACCTTGGAGGCCTCTGCCGCTAAAACCTATGCAACGCGCTCATTCGGTGTGCACCATCTGTTGGTAGGGCTGGTGGAAATGGATTCCCAATGGGTAGTGGTACTACTGGTACACCACCTGATGGTATTATAGCTGTAAAAGGGCTATGCACCGAAGCCACATCACTCGTTGGGCCGTCATCGCAAAATCTTACTGGAATCCTAGCTGGCAGTCTATGTGGTGGAATCCTGAAGGAAAACAGGTGTTCCACGGTCAATAAGTTATACCTGGTGAGCCGACTCAAATATATCTAAAAAATAAAACAGTTCCAAAAAAAACACAATCTATGTTTTCGTGCACGAAGTCAGAAATCAGAATTCAGGGTCCTAGTGTATTGATATGTTGGCCGCAACACCAACACTGGACTCCTTGAACTGAAAACCACACTCAAAACACTTAACACTATTGCTCTATTAAAATATCAAAGTCATAGTTCTTCGGTAGAACCGACTCTTATGATACCACATTGTCACGACCTGTCCCCTGGGGCCTGTGTCGTGACTACCCCAAGTCGGCCTTCCACGGGCTAGGGGTTGGCGACTAGCACCAAAAGGCATATCTAGTTAAAATGGGAAGGCATTTCCTTTAAACCTATAAACACACAGTTAATGAATAAAATGAGCCCACCCCACGTAGGAAAATTTTAGTAGTAAAAAAGATGTGTACTTAAAGTAAAAAGGGTATGTAATATAAGTAAAGGGGGTCGGGATATAATCCCAACAGAAAATTATAACAGCAATAGAAAAATAACTCCTGGTATCATCCTCTAAGGTTCCTACCTGAGGGGCAGGTACAACTCATGGTCGGTCGTCACAACGACACATAACGTCTAAAGGTCCACCTCCGAGCACCATTCAGTCCTAGCTCACAAGACTTGGTCAAAGCTGTATGTTGTCTTCACAATACACAATAAATGTATGGGCAAAGCCCGTGCAAGGGTGATTATAACAATACTCAGTAGGGACCCTGAGACCCCCAAAGGTCTACCAGAGTTCCACAAGGAAAAAACAGAAATCAAGACCTCAATCACAAAGCAAGAATCAATAGTCATCTCACACTAGGTATACAACTTAGAGTTCAGGAATAGAGATTATTAGCTTAAAGTTATATAATTTTATTCTATTTCAAAGTTTCCATAACTGAACCACGAAGGAGTTTTTCCATTGTCGATCCACATAGGGTCGTATATCGTTGATCCATGATGGGCCGCTCTACGGTTGGTCCTTGTCAGGTCTCTCACTGTTGATCCACATAGGGTCGCTGGAATTTTGATCCACATAGGTTCACTATGATGCTAATTCATACATGGTTTCTAGATGCTGATCCACATAGGGTTGCTATGGTGTTGATCCACATAGGGTCGCTATGTTGCTAATACAGATAGGGTTGCTAGATGCTGATCCACACAAGGTCGCTATGGTGTTGATCCACACAGGGTCTATATAATGTGGATCCACATAGGGTTAAAAAATATTGATCCATATAGGTTCTCTATGATGTTGACCCACACAGAGTGGCTACTTCAAAGACAACCGGTCACAGGATTCCTGCTCATAGAATTCTTGATTCTGGAAGAATCGCGCCTCAATACATCAGTCATATTTCAACCGATACAAAATCCCACAAGGGACCACCCCATCATAAGGGTCCTAATGTGAACGATAACTCATCGATCAGACACCCTGTCTGTGAGATATGGGCACTTCTGTAAAAATGGCCACATTGAATTCATGTCTGATCAAACCCATGTCGCACAACAAACCTTTTAAAAACTCACTTAGAGTATCTATAAAGGATAGTCTTATCACAAGGGTCCTTATTCCACAGACATTGCATCGATTGGATGTTTGGTCTGGTAATTACATCCCTTTCTGTGAAATGAGGGTGATCGCACCTCAGTCCAGCCTGGCTCGGACAGGCACATCGGAATATGCCAAAGGGACTGCTTCCCAAAAGGGGTCCCAATGCCACTGACGATGTGTCAAACAGACACCAGGATCTTCAGTTATGGGCATTTATTTATTCAGGGGCTGGTTAGGTCTGGGCCAGGTCCAACTCGGTCTCACCGGCCCGACGCAACGGTTCCTGGGGTCTTCCTGACCCCACCCGGGTCTGACTCGTTAAGGGCCAGCCCGATTCACTAAGTCCATCCTGTCAGGGTCAGACCATTGGTTCACGGGCCCAGGCCACGGTTGCCCCGACCAGTTGGGTGGGGCTCGACCCACCCTCACTGGCCTGTTGGGTCATGGGTCCAGCACGCATTCGGCCCGGTCTGCCAGAAGGTGGACCACCTTCTCCACTGGCCACACAGTTGCAGGGTCGTTTTTCCTAGCCTGAGGGGTGATTCCCCACTACATGAAACAGTCGGTCGTTTGGCTGATCATCTTCTGTAAACTCGTCACGGTGTGGGGCCACGTCGCACCCTTCTGTTGTGGCATGCAGACTATGGCTACTGTCGCCACTGGCGCATGCGTACGCCGCCCTTGTCTCATGCAGCCAGCTCGGGCCGTCCACCATTGGCTTCCGCGGTGCGCAACGGCATGTCGTTTCCCACCGCTTGCAGCTGGTCGCCACGGGTCTCCTCCGGCCACCACCGGCCGCCGTCGACATGGTGAGCCAACGGTTTCTTCCACGGGCCACCGAACGGGCTCCGATGGTCCGTTTTTGTGTCGTCAATGCCTAAGAGGCTCCTGGGTCACCACCGTCGTTGTGTGTCCTCAGGTTTTATCTTTCCACTCTGTTTGGAAAACCATTCCAGAAAAATGAGACAAATACCAAAGAGGTGGAGGGTTCGGGCCTTGTTCGTTTGGCCTGCTCCCTCTGCATTAGAATCGTATCAGGCGACCAACAATTTATCTCATAAAGATTATCTTTAAAACAATTCCCCTACCTGGATAAGACGTATGCAGACAATGATCTATGGAAATTCCTTCTTCATTGTCGTCGGTTTGTGATTCGATGGCGCTCATCACCACTCGTTGAAACTGGTCTCGTCCTCCAGGTGGTTGGTGTCATGGTACTTTGACAGAGTTTCGTCGCTTGGTGAAGTCGTGCCAACACACAACCCCGAGCTCCATATAAATAGGAGGGGGAAGTGGTGGGTAATGCTCTGAGGAATTTATGAGGTTCATTTAATTAATGGACCACTCAAATTCCTAATGGTGCGGTTACAATTAATGGAGAGTCAATCCATTTTATGAATTGACATGTCATCAGTCCCGCTACCACCGCTCTTCCATTGGAGGAGAAGTAAAAAAGAGAAATAAAATAATATTGTTATTTTATTATTCTTTTAAATTTTCAAAAACTAACTTTGTCTCCCAACCTTATTCTATCAAATTGAATCCTCCCTTAAGCGAATCTTGGCGCTGTGGATTCAATGGTGCCCTCGAATTTTTAATCCAAGCACCGGTTCAAAAGATAGAAAATTACACCTACACATTTACTGAATGCACCTTTAAAAAGTTTAAAAATTCAATCTAGGCACACTGGGCCTATGAATCATGCATCTTCAATTTTTTTTTGACACATAATAATTCCATATAATTAAAAAAATTACATGGAAAATCTGGGTCTTTAAAGGAAATTCTCGAACCCAACTTTATTTCTTTGGGTTCTCCCTCTTTCACTCCTTATTCAGTATGGGTTCTCCATAAAATTCATTTGTTCATCATTATATTACCTTTTTTGGGATATAGATGGTCTCTAATTAATTTTATGAAAATTCTAATGTTTTCCAAAAGAATACTTCTTTCAAATAAATTCACCCTTTTTACTTCATTAATATTGTTTCACTCTTCACTCATGGTTAATGGTTTTATGTCAAGAATGATATTCCCTCTTTATTTTGGGGACCAAATTTTTATGAAAGTATGATTTATTATGTGAAACCCATTTCATTCCATGGGTTATGGAAAGTTCAAGTTTTACATATATTTAATGTGTCATGCATGATAATATAAATATTATGATGTGACGGGTGAGACCAAAATTATATAGCGCAATATGAATGTTTGAATGTGATGGGTGCGCCCGGAATTATACAGCACTCCAATGCATTGGGTAAATTGATGAATCTAATGATTAAAAGGGAAATTATGTGTGAACATGATGCTATAATTTTTCACAACTATGTGTGGTAGTTACCCACTAAGACATGATGTTTCATTTTTATGCATTGCCACATTTCTAGTCTTTTATTAATGATTCCTCTTATGTTCATGATCCTTTTACTATGTTAATATTATGCTCACCCCAGGATATATTGTTCTTATTTATCCTCTTACTTGGATTTTAGCTCACCCCTTTTTTATGTATATCTTCAGGTAATTATGTGTACTACAGAGTTTTCAAGGGAAAATAGGAAGCCGAAGAAGAATGAATTAAATAAATGTTTATGTTAAATATGGTAAATGTTTTGTATGGTCCTAGTTTTCCCAGGATAATAAAACTCTGGATCCACATGGTGTAATACTATTATGAGGTTTATCTTTATAATGATGTAAAAATAATATAATAAAAGGATGGGTCGTTATTTATCTAGTGTAATCATTAACTACGACATATACATATTATTTACCACCAATAATTCTACTTTTTTTGGAAAAAAATATGTTCTTGTGCACTAACTATAAATCATAAGAAGTTAATACATTACTGGTAGATTGAAAAGTTTACTTATATTGCTTACCATATTGAAAATGGTCAAAAACTTTTGAAATAAAAAGCTTGTGTTCTGGAAGATCCTTAAGAAGTCTGTTCCTAGTAAAAATATATAAAGTTATAAGGTTACATTGTATTAATATTCTATTCCATAACTAAAATTGATATTCCATTAAACTAAGGCAAGGTAATTCTTGGAGCGCCTACTCTATTGATTTCTTGTTGTTGCGGTGTTGTAGGGCTGTTGTGGGGTCATTGTGGCAGGGTCATTTGTGGTGATGATTCG
The DNA here is from genome assembly GCA_963277665.1 of Viscum album. Classification (NCBI taxonomy): domain Eukaryota; kingdom Viridiplantae; phylum Streptophyta; class Magnoliopsida; order Santalales; family Viscaceae; genus Viscum; species Viscum album. The sequence goes on from OY728138.1 coordinate 1,324,475,457, forward strand.
TTGTTTCATCTTCATGTGTCATTCTGAGCTAGTAGTGATGGTTTTATTCCTTGATGTAATGCTTGGTTTGTGTTTGAATGGTAATGCATTCAGACTCGACCACATGGAATAGGCCCCAGAGCAGGTTCAAGAGCTGGTTGTTCATCTTTGCAAAGATTTTTGGATTTATATGTTTGAGAGTGTATGGCACTGCCATCAGATCGGGCATGTTCTTTGACACATGAAACTTGCTTTCTGAGCATCCATGCAAAGGTGAAGATATTTTTCATGTTCAAATGATGGGGAGGGGACACTCCATGTTATTAGACTAGTTTTAATCATTAAGACCTTCGGGATGTGATTTGTTTATAGTCATGAAGATAGTTTGGGTTCCCCCATCTTCCCTTAAAAGGGGTTTACTTTATAATAAATAAGAATTTGTAGGCCTTCAGGCCATTGGATGGATGGATCCAATGTTCTTATAATTTTAATTTGTAAACATTCTCATGTTGTTCAGAAAAAATAATAAACTCATATTTTGAACTATGTACAGTACATTTTTCATTCCTGAAGTTCAAAATATAACCCTCATCACATAATTGACTTATACTGATAAGGTGGTGATTAAGTCCTATAAAAATAAAAAATTTGAAATAAGAGCTTTTCCAAGAAGTATAATTTTACTTATACTAATTATTTCTCCTTGATCATTATCCTCGAAAGTTACTTTTCCACATTTCATCTTGATAATATTATTAAATAAATCTTTGTTTCTAGTCATATGTCTGGAGAAACCACATCCTTGTTCCAAATATTCTTTTTTTTGGTATTTTCTTTCATTTTCTAAAAACAAAGATATAATTTTTTTCAAAACCCAAACCATCATGGGACTGATATTACTAGAAAATAGAATTTTTGGAAGCGATATATGTCCAAATTTATTATTTTGGGAAAATTTTATTTGTTTTGAAACGTAATATTTGTTAAAACCAATAGATTTTACTTTGTTTAAACAATAACTTTTCCTCTATTGACCACCCCTTTATGATTTATTATAAAATGGATCACTTTATGAAACAAAGTAATTATTTTTATAAATCGGGTTTTTATGAGTAAAATCCATTCTAGAATTATCAGTATAAGGTATAATTTTTTATACATTTTATCAAAGTTTTCTTTACTCGTGGTATAAAAAGATAGAATTTTACTTAAACTAAATACCACAAAATTTATTTTAAGAACTAATTTCATTTCCTCACAATTAATATTATTGTAAATAAGTTTCCCAAAATTAGTTTGTAGAATATATTTCTCAGAAATAATTTTTTCAAGATATTTTGAAATACATTATATTTAAAAATTAGTCTTTTCAATATATAATGGAATATATTATATTTAAATAGTTAAAATAGTAATTCTTATGTTTTCCTTAGAAAGATTTTCTCATTAATTACCATGTTTTTTACAAATCATACAATTTTAGTTTTATGAAATGTTACAAAACCTAGAAACATCGTCATAACATCTTAAAGTATTATTCTAATTAATGAGGAAAATTATTCATTAGAAGATGTTGAATTTTTATCATTGTCACCTTTTGTATAATAATAACTTAATGATAAATTGGTTAGGTATTCAAAAGTGTATAAATTAAAATAAGACACTGATTTACCATAGGTAATTTTCAAAATGGTCTAATGTTCCTCTTTCTTGAACATTTATTATTAGAATATTTTTTCGAATAATCTAGACCACTCTCACTCCAAGTGTCAAAAGCATTCAAAATTTTCTTTCTTTTAGAATTATAATATTTCTTGGAATTTATATATAATTTATTTCCATCATATATTTTGTTTTGATCTTAGTAAAATCTATTCTAATATTTCCTGACTTCTTTCATTCATTACAAGTAACCTCATGTTCCTTTTTTTTTAATTTTTATCCTTGCACCTTTTCTTGTATCTATATTTGAAATAATTCTTTCTCGTGTTATTATTCATCCTTGGATCCAATTTTTCTAATTCATTCTTCTAATTTGGTGATGTTCTTGAATCAAATCCAACAATAATTTTCTTCTCTCTTGAATATGTCACTAATTTCTCTACTGACTAATCTTTAGTGGGTATAATAGATGTTGTCGAAAAATAAAATCCACCATTTTTCTTTCTATCTTTTCCATCATCTCACTTTAATTTCCCTTAATACCTAATTAGGTTTCCAATTAGATCATCCAATGTAAGATTAGTTATCTTCTTCATATCATCCACAACGGTTCTTTTAGATTCCCACTCATTGGGAATTATATAAATTATTTTTTCAACAAAAATATTATCATCAAGAATGTTATCTAGAATAGAATGTAAAATATTGATAATTTTCACAAACCCTAGGTGAATCTTATAAATAGTCTCTCCATGCTGAAAATTAAATTCTTGATAATCATCATGAAGTATAGATATTCTTGTTTTAGTAAAATTGGAAGTAACAAATGGTGTGACTTCTAACATTTTCCAAATACTATTATTAGCTTCACAAGATGAAGTCTGACTATACATACTTCTAGTCATCGAACATTATAAGTATTTATTACTCTATAATTGAGGTTATATTAAAACTTATCTTGATTTTTAATGGTTGTAAAATCCTTATCAGGAATCATGTAATTACCAATAAGCATCACAAAATTGTCTAATGTAGTGCTAATCACAAAATTATTCATCCAATCTCTCTTATAATCATAACCAAAAATATTAAAAATAGGCGTCTGAAATGGATTGAGATTTTCAAGGGTTCCAACATTAAACCCTACCATTTTTGGAAACAACAGAAACTTTTTTATACCCAAACACATTACTGTAATAGTGTTTATAAACAAGTATTTTATTTAATCATAAATACTTACAGTGGATAAAGAAAGTAAAAACTCAATTAGTATTAATTTAGTGACCTCCTTTGATACCAATTGTTGGATTGTAAGAGTCTATAATGGATTACAAGATGGTATTGAATTGTAGTTTAAAATAAAATTAAACTAAATAAAACACAATTCCACTTAAATTAAAATGATCAAACTCCACATTGTCTAATTTTCAGTGTATTAGAATAGGTATCAAGATGATCCAATTATATCAAATTATGTTTTATCAGTATCTTAGTCACACTGGTAAGTTTGTTTTTTTAGAAATATAAGTTTGAAAACTAACTTTATAATATATACATAGCAGAAAAAATTGATCTTTTAAAAATAAGGAATACAAAAATTATACAAGTGAGAATGGATTAAAAGATATATTAAAAGATTTCAATCTTAAACCGTAAGAGTTATGGTAGTCATAGACACTAATTCAAGGTATATATAGTTTTATACTTACTGTAGAGTCTATCTTTCCTTATTAGAAAATCCATTGATATTGTAATTATAACAAGCTATATCTTCCTATCCTTGGAATCCCTTGATAGGATGATCTAATTCTATCTTATTAGACCAAAAATCCCTCGATATGATGGATCAGATTCACTATATTCTTGTCCCTAGAATCCCTCAATCGGTATAATGACCAGGCATAGAATAGAAAAGAAAATGTTCTAAGGAAAATAACCCTATCAAGGACTCTTATAATGAAAACTCTCTAAAGTATTACAAATACTGAGAATGATAAGTTCATTCTAAGAAATCATTAGAATCTTGAGTTTCAAAAATGTATCAACTCCCAACTCTTCACATGATCCGATATTTATAGTAGATCTCCCAATTGTCATATTTATGTGTTAGTTACAACAGCGTTAGATAACATTAACTTGGCATGTCATCATGATCTAGCATAACTGAATTTATGACATCGTTTTTTTATCACCATTATAATGATAAAAAGTATTTCATCTAATTGAAACAAATCTTCACTGGTCATACGACTTCCATTTGAACCGGGATGTTCCTTCTACACTATTTTGGGTAAGATATCCAGGATTACCGTTTCCTTTTCAAAACCCTTCTATTCTTAAGATGCGTGGCAATTTTGTAGGACGTTTTTTGTGTGCTGATCGCCGAACTGAAGTTGTTTGTCACCCGATATTACCTCGTATATGTATTGAGTTTGATGTATCTAGGTCACCAGTGGACTGGGTTTGGATTGTGGTCGGAGAAGACTTCCGATGGAAGAAAAGGCTGGTTTTTGAGTCCTGGACTGATTATTGTTCGTCCTGTAATCGGTTGGGGCATTTGATTGATTCCTATCGTCGGGGACACAAGCGGCAAGCTGTCTAGCCACCGACTTTTGGGTTTTAGACATCAGTCAGGTCCGTTACCCATTCTAGTTCAGCACCTGATGATTCCAATCTAAGAAAGGCCAGCACAATGACTTCAGTTCCAAAGGTGATGGACATCTTTGCTCGTCTGAGACAGGATTGGGCTGATCGTAGGCCGAGTATGTAGGGTACGCCTTTCACAGGGGGAGGCAAGGTTGTGGATATAGTTAATTCTGTGGATCATGGAGAGGTTGCTTGAAATGGTATTTGTTCTACTAATAAGGAGGTGTGCCAGGAGGTTATTGAAGTATCCCCATCAGGTAGTAAGGACCAGACTGTTGGTGCTATACAGGAGCCTTGAGAGGATGGACCTATCAGCTGCCTTCAGAATTTTAATGGCACTAGGTCAAGGATGGAAACCGATGGCAGCAGTGGACCGTCCCCTCCCTCATTTGTTGATGTTGTTCTTTCATCTGGTGTGGATGATCAAACCCATAAGACTCTTGAGGTTCCATCTACTCAAGGGCTGGATGTGTAGAAACCTTCCCAAGGGGATGGATTGTATACTATGAACAAGTTGGGTTCTCTAAAAAGCGTTGCCACTAACGAACCTGGGAACCAGTTCGAAGGACTGTATGACGACTCTGACTCTGAATATAGGTCCTCTATGTCCAAGGAGACCAAAATTGCAGAAGATTATCATAGGTTCTCTTCTAATAAAGGTAATAACACAATAATGGATGGTGATGGGTTTATTCAGCATGTTCGGAAGCCGCGAAGATGAAAGGATTGTTCTAATTTACCTAGCCCGCCAGTTACAAGGGCATCTAGCAAAGGTAGGCCCCCTCAAAATGTGTTGGTTAATGCAGTTGAGGAAAAGATGGAAACCTCCCCTAATGAGGATTCTATTGTAAACTAGGCAGGGTATCCAACTGACTTAGTTCAGGAAAATGATAATAAGAAGGATGTGGAATCAGAGATCAACCAGAAGCTCCTCATTCATTCTATGGAATAAATTCTTGAAGAGACTTTTGTGATCAACATATCAGACGAGGATGCTCACAAAATGTTTGAAAGACCATTACAAGTTGGTACCAACAACGAGAAATGCTCCTGGATTAATAAAAATAATAGGATCTTGATCCGCGACTTCAACGATGGGAAAACCAGTCTCAAGGAACATGTGAAAACTTGGGACAAGATGGCTCTTTTCTTTGAGGATCTCATTAAAGACAACCCAGATATGGAGGTTACCTCCATCAAATGGATATTATTCAAGGTACAAAACTCAAACTGTTATAATTTATTTTGGAATGGCATGATGATTTCTTATGAGGTTTAATCCTTATGTTTCTTGAATGTGGGTTTCCCACTTTTCCGTAAAATTGCTTTTGAAATAAAAATAATTATTTGCTGCTAATTGAAACAAATCTACTATACTTCAGTTATAATATTTGAATGGTTCGATGGACTTTCTTATTTGTTGTCAATCTGATGAACTTAATTAGGGTTAGTCTACTGTATTGGTACCACAATCAATCTGATGGTCTTGAATTTTTTCAGTCTGATAGACAAGACATAATTCTAACCATTGGTCATAGAAAAGGTCATTCTGACGGATTGGACACAACTTCAATATTATTAGCTTAATTTCCTAATGAAAATTTTATATACATAATATATTAGAAACATTTATATGTATGGTATAAAGTAAATTTTTCTAAAAAAACATAATAAAATACTTTGGATATAAAAATTTAGTAAAAAAAGTTTTTAAGAAGGTTTTTTTGATTTCGAAAACTAAAGGAATGGAAATGTTAGAAGTAAGACATTTGACTCGAGAGATAATTGTATGCCTATGAGAGGAGAGGAGGATCTCTCATCATAAGAGAGGCTACTATGCATGGATGGCAGGATAAAGGAGTGGGAAATACCTTTAAATAATGTAGGGGAAAACATTAGTATTATCGATTTTAAAAGAGCCACATGGTTTGTCCTCACAGTTTGCAAAATTGTGTGTCAACCATGCACACCTACTATCTACGTGATAGTATCCTCCCATGACTAGTTTCACAATTTTGAAAATTTTGTGTAGCCCATGTGTTGGCCACTGTCTAAGGTAAAGATTCCTCACATTGATATCTACACAGTTTTACAAACTATTTATAGCCCATATGGTGGAAACTATCCACCTTGGAACACCCTGTATGGTCAGCCGCATGGTTTAACAAACCATGCATAACAACTTTGTGCTTGCAGTTGCCTCTCCCAAAAATGTTTTTTTGAAGCTCGATGATCTGGAAACTCATTTGATATTATTAAAAAGGTTTTGACGTCTTAAATAACATCTAAATAAAACACTTTCAAATGTTACAAAACTCAAAATTCTGATCTGAAACTCAGTTTGAGAAATAATCCATCCACCGAAAAGGAAAAATCAAATTCCTTCATAAAATCCAGTTGGTCCAAAACATGGGATGTTACAATAATGTCATGTGTCTTTTATATTTTTTTGAGTTATATGTTATTTAAAATATTATATGTTTATAATATTCAGATAACATATATTAGTCTTACAGTTTGATAATACTTCATTGAAAATATTTCTTCATGAATGAATTAAATAACAAAACTATCTTCTAGGGAATAAGTGGTGTGGGGAAATTTTTTTCATCATACTTAATTATCAAATTCTACTTCAACCTCAATAATTTAATATTAGTGGTAGTCATATTATTGTATCTCTCATGGAAGGAATGTTTAATTTTCCTTTTTCTTATAATGAAATGGTTTTTTCAGTCAACTAAATGGTATGAATCAAAAATATATTTATTATATCTAAATGTAAAATAAATTTATATAATTTATTATCAAAATTTTGAATATCATTAATTTTGTGGAGATCCAATTTTGTATCAATTAATTACAATCAAATTCACCATGTTAAGAGGAATTAAATTCTCTATTATTAAATCATTATTCCAAGACTAAATAATTTCAAATAAATAATCTCAACTCAATGAAATATCCTTAATACGAGAATATAATTATGAATTAAACTAAATAATATAAGATTCTATTCCATTATATTATGATTGAAATTAAAAATACTAATTAATAGTATAAAACTAAACTTATAATGGCTTGAAAATAAATTGAAATAATTTCTACAATACACACATGAGTTTCTATTAAAAATAGTAACCTTTAAATGGGTTACATTAATGAAAATGATAACAGGAATTGAACTCACAAGAGATCAAAATTAAAATAAATAAATGAAAACTAATAAAAATTTACACTATAAAAATGAAAATATTATAATGTAATACATCTATAACCTACACTAATAAAGAACATAGAAGGTATGAACATCATCTACACCACTGACTATAGAAATAATGAACGAATACTATGACTATATCAACTAAGATTAACCTAATCTAATTTAATATATTAAATATATTAAATATCTCAAAATCATCTATAAAGAATAGGAGTATGAAAAGATTGAAAGACTACAACAGTGGGATTATATCTAGAAAGCTTGGATGCATGCTCAATTTTCTCTCTAGAAATCTATTGGACTCTGGACTTAACTCTTGGAATCATCATATCTCGACCATACCTTCACCTTTATGAAACTTCTTTGTATCATTATATAATCCATTACTTATTTTTCTTCCTCTAGTAATAACCTCAATCTTCATCCTTTAACAGCCTCGATACAATGAATCTAGATGGCCCAAAACTTCTTCAAATTTCCACTTACCTTATGAATATTTCATCACATGAAACTAAAATAACCTCTCAAAAAAATTGAATCTGGACCAGGATATCATCAAATTTTAGACACCTTCCAGCTTTTCAAACTGATCTCCTTAAATCACAACTTGAATAACCTGTCATCAATAATGAATTGTGAAACACCATCATTGATTTTTGGTCACTATCCTCTGATGCTTGGTTATATATGACTCATGGGTACTCACCTTCTTAGTTGGTCTAACTTTTATACAACTCAATGTAAAGTTCATGGTGAACCTTATCTTGGGTTCCTTTATCATTTCTAATCCCAATGTACAAGCTCTTGGAAGTCCTAAAATAAATAATGCAAATAATAATAATTATTATCCCTAAACTATTGTAATTAAATTATAATATTTATTATAAAAGTTATTTAAATGTTAAGATATTATTAAAATTATAATTTCAAAAATACAATTCTCAAAATTTTATAATAACAATAATTATTATTTTTAATAAAACATAATAAAAAATACTTTTATTAAGTTAAATAATAATCTGAAATTATTTAACAAAATTGCATATTTAAATGTTATAATTTATAAAAAAATAATAATTCCAAGAACATTGAAACCTATGATGTATTTAATTTTTAAATTATTAAAAAGCAAAATTTATTTAAAAAATAAAATATTTTGAAATTTTAAATTTTTATAACACTTAAAAATTCATAAGCTATTTAAATAAAAACTTTAGTATTTAATTAAAATGATTATACACAATTTTAAATATGAAATGATTAACCTAGAAGTTTATTAATAATAATTACTAATAAATAAAAAATTATATGAATTATTCATCAAACCTTCTTTATATCCATTGATTCTCCTTCCCTTTGTTAGATAGTATCTAATTATTGACACAAGTGGTATTGATTCTCAAATTTGACAACCAAACCCGTGTCTACTAGACAAACCAGGTGAAAGATGAATTTCAATACCATTGAGCAAGGAACTTGATCCTATAGATTCAAGTTTAGTGATTTATTCAACATTTACATCATTGAACTTTGGGATTAAAGTAAAAAATCACATTTCAAAATAGTCTCACTGAAGCAATTTTCCCTTCTCTTTTCAAAGATTTTATGTAAAAAAGGTCGATGCAACTTATCTTTGGACCTTACTAAAACCATTTTTTAATTCATTACTTCCCTTGGTAGAAAACTGTTTAAAACACCCAGTGATTTGTGTATTCACACTGAGAGTGAGGGTGAATCAGTGTGAATAGAATTTTCTGATTTATTTTACTTTTTAATTACCCCTTTTAATATCCAAACCCTTGAACCTATTAGGATTAATGGATTTGTTTATGACTTTCCCAAAATAGTGCATAATATGTAAAGAAGTAAATAATCAAGAGAAGCAACACATAATTTTTTTACAAGTTTGACCCCCAAATGTGGGTAACTACATCCTTGTTGTGTTTGGGTTAGGTTTGAGACACAAATATCCACTATCATAATAAATTGAATATGGGTGTTATGGTATCATATGCTACCCTTGACGATATCTATTATAAATCTTTTGTTATCTTCAGATAGGTTCTTTATAGTAGATCCTTCCAGTTTACAGTGGTTCATCCTAACCACACTCTTGAAAAGAATCTTCTACCATTATCCACACAACTCCAACAGAAATTCCAAATCTTATTCCTCAATTATAGTATTTAATATCCAATAGATAATCTATTTCAATATCATTCATGTTGTTCACATAATCTCAATTTTAAAATTATCAGTGCATGTATGTAGTAGATTCCATCACATTTTCTTCTTCCCTTTCACATAATATCTGTTATAATAAAAATATAAACAATATTGTAGCAGCATGTTGGCCTTGCCACACTCGTATTATTTTTATTTAAGAGTCTTGACACATAAAGTCTATATAGGTAGTAGAGGTGTATGACTTCCTCAATCTGTTCTTATACCTTCTTCTTCTTCGTCTTTCTCTTTTTTCTTTTATGATATAAAAGTATCATAGGTAAGTCTTGGATTCTACATTGATGGTGAAATTTTATATAGTAGTAGCACTATTATGATCCTTTCCTTTATCATAGGCATTCCAATCCCAACACACAATCCCTTTGGGGTTTTATCCTAAAATAAATTGGTGATAAGATGAGTAGTCCATCTAATCTTATATGTAATCCACCACTCCTTGTAGAAACCAATGTGGGATCGGGTTTAAAATCCCAATAATATTCCCCCAAACCATAAACCATATAATTGGTCCTCCAATTAAATAGTAATATATCATATATAAACATCTTGCATCATTGTTTTTTCTCATCATTAGGATAAATCATCTGTTATAAATAATGCCTTGTCCACAAGGAACCACCATAGATCCACAAGCTTCAAATGAGCCACCATTTTCATTTTCACATTGGTTTAGGTCCACCCATGTCATACCCATCCTATATTATGAATCTCATAATAATTTTTTGTTTGGTGAAACCTCTAATTAAACAATTGAATGTTATGCCACAAATGTGTGTAGGGGAGAACAAAGTATCAAAATTAACTCATGAACTCAATGCACCAAAACACTAACGACAACCATACCTAAGTCACTCTCCTAAATTTATAGCCTTAAAATAACCGGGAAAATAACTTCCAAAAGACAATTATTGAAATAAATAAAGTAAAGATAATGACATAAGTATTTATTTGGTTTGTACATGATTTATATTCCATGGGGGGAAACAAAAATATCTTTTATTAAGGGCTATAAGATGATTAAAATACAATGATTTAGACATAATCAAAATTGATTTCACCATACTAATGTAGTATATTCTATGTAGTGTAATAAATCACCACTTCCTTTAAATATTAATTAGGAGAAGTTCATAATGATTTGATCTCTATGGGTATCCCTCTATTTTCTAAAACACTCTCACTTCCTCAACTCCATCATCTAGTACACAGCTCCCACTTTTAGAAATTACATGAGTTTACTCTTAAATATTACTCTAAACACCCTTATGTAATCCCTTTTCCAAAAACTGATAAAATGAAAAACCATAAAAATTACTCTTGTATATCCAAGAGTTACTTTCATGTATGTCTATTTCATCTCCACATTTTATCCATCAGACTTGTTAGAGGGTAACATATAATTTCCCATAATCTTAATTTTCAACTTATGGTTATCATGTATTCAATCATTTTAGCATTGGTCACACCCCTCCACCATCTCCATCCAATATTAGATGTTATATTATCAGGTTAAATCCTTCTGGAAGATCTATATCTTATCTAAAAATGATTTTTACTTGTTTTGAGCCTAATAAACTACTACTTGAGAATAATTTTTAGGAAATTACCACCAATTATTCCATCAGAAAAACCACTTAAACGCAATTTTCCCATACTCCATACAATGGTTCAACCTTAAACACTTGATTTTTTATCTGGTATCTTTTTCCACCATGGCTCTCTATCAAACAGAGGTCTTCAATATCTCATACAAGTTATTTAGAAAGAACACACACACCTTTCTAATCATATCATCAGTTAATTTAACACAGTATAGTGACCCACCATGATAATGAACTAGAGCTTACCCCCATATATCTATATGAGATAAAATTAACAATAGATTTTTTTCTTCCCTTCTATTGTAAATGAAACCATCATCTACTTCTTAAGGATGAAATCTTCACATACAATGTACTTCTTGATTCTGATATTAAACATTCCTTTAGAAGAAAGAATTTTTATCCATTTATAACAAAAGTTTCCTTTATGGTCATTATATAATTGTGTATATGTTACTTTTCTAATGTCCATCACACCTTCTGATACAATAGTTGGTATAAATTTTCATCCCTCTCTCATTTGTACACCACCATGGAACCATGAGTAATTTCCCAAACTTTATCCACATATTTTTTATAGAAACCCTCATCCTCTAGTAATCTAATGTAAATAATGTTCTTTATTCTTGGAACATGCTGAAATCCTTTCAAATGTATCAAGATTTCATTCTTTATCTGAACCAAAACAACGCCTTTACCTACAATATCAAGAGATCCATGATCCATAAGGTGTACAATTTCATATCTTTTGAAAGTGTAATTCTTCATAATTCTTCTCTAATATAAAGAGTGAAATAAAGATCCAATGTATATAATACAAGACCCATTTAAATCAGCATCTCTTAGCAGCAGGATACTCAAATCTTTTTATATGGGGTTTTTGGATCTACTTTCGAAAGTGTATCTTTTGGATTTGAAACCTATTTGAATGAAATATTTATTCAGGGGACCTTTAGTCCCAAAATTATAACCCATGGGACCTATTCCTATAGTATTATTCTTATTATGACTCCTCCTTCCTTTTCCTTTATTGTTACTTTTTCATGTTGTGAAACATCCCCTTCTTTCTACACTATATGCATTTGTGAAATATTCTTAGATCTTCTAATGATTAATTTTTCCATTCAATATAAAATCTATAATGTCCAAACCACAAAGTCTACCTTATAGATAAATTTTCTCACCATGGTAACCATCATATGCCAAGACTCATAGAGTGGTGAAAGTTTAAGTAGTACCCATTCATGATCATTAAATTTCACCTTTTCTGATTTTACATGACAGAAAATAACATTGAAGTTATTAGTTTGATGAGTCACAAGTTCACTTTATGGTATTCTCATGTAACATTAACTACATAAGAGAAACACTATTTAAATTGATGTTGGATTCTGATAAATATCAATGAGGGTATTCATATGTTCCAAATATTTCTTTTCCTCTCAAATGTTACAAGAATTATTTTAGGATAGTGAAATCTAGATCATACCTAGTGATTTCTTATCTAGCCTATCCCATTCTTCTTTATTTGTTTCTTCCAGTTTGGTGAACAATAATGAAATATCAAGATCCTATAATAGTTGAAAATCCATCATATGAATCATCCAAAATTAGAAGTCCATCCCATCAAACTTCTCTACTTGGACCATTCCCTCATCCAATGTCGTTACTTCTAGAGATAGTAGACACCCAGTCAATTCAAAAAAATGTAAGTGGGATCAGAAAGTACTTACTATAATTCTTATTCAAATAAAAGAAAATAATGATGCTTCTAAACTGATATATAAATCTCTTTTTCTATAGTCCAGTCATTTGAAGCCCTATACCAAATCTCTTATACCACTTATTAAGATCATTTCCTCTGTCCAAAGACTTCTAGGCCCCCAAAACATTATCCCTTATTGGGTTACATCCTAAAAACAATTGGAAATAACATAAGTATCACATGAATAATTATATTTTACCCACCATTATTTGAAAAAATTGATGTGGGATTAGGTTTTCACACCCAACAAACACCTCATCAACCTCTTTCTTCTCTATTTCTTCTTCTTCTTCAATACATAGAATCTATAGGAAATATAAAACTGATTTCTATATTCTCTTTACACTTTCTCATTCTCTTATTCTCTATTTTATACTAGTAATTACTTCATGAATGTTCTATATTTTTAAATATATAAATTCTAGAAAACTCACACATGGTATCCTTATATAAAATCTAGTTAAATAATAATCCACTAATTTCACGAACAAATCAAAATAATTAATCCATAATTGAAAATGATGGAAATTATAAACAAAAGGATCTCAAATTATTTTCGAATATTCTATTCTACTAATTTTCCAATGTTTGATTCCTATAATCCATAATAAATGAAAAACCATGTGGATTTATTCCAAAAAATTCAATTATCCTCAATCAAAAAGATTTGGAAATAAAATTTACGCAATTAATCATAATATTGTACTCATGTGTACATGTAACTATTTTATGCAATAATCCTTAAGACACATCGTAATATAATAATGGCATGACAGAACTCACTATTCACTCTAAATCGGTTTGGTTGCAGCATGGCACAATATATTGTTGCATAATATATCCAACCATATCAAAATAGAATAGATGTTAACATTCATGTAGTCTCATTAGGACTTGAATTATTTCTTCAATACTCTCTCCCTCATATATTATAGTGTCTATATCTCCATATGATGTGACTGTGAAAAAATTATCAAACCCATATTCACCCCTCTGAAACCATTTTAATCCCCTACAACATTTATTACAACTTAATCATTATTCCCACTATGAAAATAATATTTATTTGAACTCAGATTGTATCATGATCCACATAAAATATTTTTATTTTTAATACATGGAAGAATTGGTCAGAATTATCTAATTTAAAACCCTTGATAGTTTTATTTAATTATTTATTAAAATATTCACAATATCATCCTAAAAATATTCAATGAAATCATATAAATCACCCATGAAACAAATTGAAAAAACATAAATTATAATTACTTATTCTTATATAGAATTTTAAAATTATTGATAAATCGTATGACACTTTAATTTAATCATATATAACTATGATTTAATATGACTTTGCAAAAAAATACTTTGAGTTAATATGACATAGCTTATTATTTTAGTGGCTTATTCTTATGTAGCTCGATAATAATTTGTCATAGAATGTAGATATTATGAATTAATTATAAAAATATTTATTATCATATGGTGTAGCTAATATTCCAGGGAATTTATCCTTATGTTGAACCATTACCAAATGTTTAATCATACATAACTCATTACCTCGCTATTTAATCATCTGCAACACTTTATTCCATGAATTTTGTGAAGTCCACTTTTGTTGTGTTGTTTTTATTATCAATAAGTCAATAAGTATGAAATAAGTTTTCATAATTTCAATATGTATGAATGAAGAATCAATTGAAAGGATGTTATAAGTTCCCAATCATTTTCCGATGAGGTAGAGATCCCAAAAAAGATGTTACTTTATGATAATTGAATATTTATTAGAGATACACCTTGGAACTTGGATGTGAGTTTCTTACACAAATGATTATATGGAAAGTATTGTAATTACATGGGAACAAATAAGTTCTTCTAAATATTCACTTAGAAATTATTGATGTTGCTTCTTAAAGACTATTTATAGAATTTATTGTGGTAGATTAGAAAATTTGAAGAGGAATTTATCTTTTGGTGTTACCATTAGATGTTTTTATATATCCTTTCATTCATATGTATAATTTTGGATAATTATTAATGATTCTCATTATATTTATACCATATGATGAATAATTTTTCAGAAAATCTAGTTAAACTTACTATTAATTGATATATCATATGGATAATTTTTTCTTATAGGTTTGATGGTTTAGAAGAAGAAGAGTTTTATATAATAATAGAAATGATGAATTATATATCTTTGTGAAGAAGTTTTGAAGGAAATATATGAATTTCCATCCAAATTTTTTCATATTTAGAGATAGATACAGTTTGATGAATTATTCTTGGATGATTTTTGAATAAAAAAATTTTAGTTGATGTGGTGGAAGAGTCATTAAAATATTATTTAGAATATTTACTTATTTTATGTACTTTGGAATATATTCTAGTAACTATTGAATATTATTTTAAGGCACTCCATAGATATTGTAGGTTAATTGAAGCAGTTGTGTGTGTTATTAAGGATATGTGGAAACTTTGTGTTGCAGCTAAAAAATCTATAAGTATTTTATATTTTTAAGGCATATGCAATTTTATATGAGCCTTAAATTTTCCAAATAATGGTAAAGGAAATTTTCATAATAGAAAACTTAATTTCATAATATTCATCCAAATTTCATAATATTGAATTAATATCACATAAGAGCCACTGAAATTTTCATAAGATCCAGCTAAATTTCATAACAGGGAGTTTTATTTCGTTATGATTCACTAGAATTTTCCAAATAGTCGTTAACTATTATGAAATGAATAAAGTATGAAATTTTAAAAAGGTAGAGACTCATCCTGAGAAACATAAGTTTCATTTAATCTTATAATATTTTTCATAAGAATCAACTAATCTTATGAGGATTTTTATAAGTTGTTTTTTGTAATAGTAATTAGATAGTTCATAATAGTCACTCCTTTTACAAAATTTCTGAATTTTTTAGAAATCAATAGGGATGAGGGTTTACTATACCATACTTATGAAAGAAAAATTAGACAATACTGTAAAGTTAATAAAATATTAAAAATCATGATAAAATGTTCTAATCATGATTTAAGCTAATACTAGAATTCATAAAACCTAGAAGATGAAAAGTTTCAATTTGGAAGATAAAAAAATTTCTGAAATAGTTCCTGACATAGATATCTGGAATTAAGAGTGTCTCATGCTTCAAGTAAATTTCTATTATATAGTGTGATATTAAGAAAATATATTATGGGATATATTTTTATGCAATAAAAGGATTCATGACCATGAAATACTTTCATCTTGTCTTTAAATTTTTTCTGGATTAATTATAGGTAGATTTAATAGATATTTAAATAAAAAATAAATTAAATTACATTTTTATATTTTAAAGTGTTAAAGTATGAGTCTTTGGGAGATTAAAAGAAGAATAACTGGTTGATTTAAATGATACATGAAGGCTAATGATCTGAAGGTTTTAAAGGATGGTATTTTAGGAGTATCATAATGTCAAAAATTGTGTAAATAATATTCACATGTTTTTGGGAATATATATCTGACAAGTAGAAGATGAAAAGGCTGATATCCCAAATCTACTATTTTTAGATATAATTAATAAAGTTGAAATTTATAAAATAGAGAAGATCCAACACAATTACTATATTAAGTAAACCCTTTATATCGAAGGATAATAAGTTCATCATGACTAGTAGAGTGATAATATTATGCATTGGAGGAGAAAAATAAGAGTGACATATTTTCCTGTTATCTATTATTAATTATTCAAGCTAAAGAAGAAGACTGAGCATTCGATATTATAATATTCTTATATTTTATATTCTAAATAAGTTCAAGGAAATTAGTCAAACTACTATAGTATTATAAAGAAGACCAAATATAGTCAAACCCATAAGAGACTTAAGTAATTCAATACAAATCAATATTAATGAGGTTTTGGTCAATTTCTTATACACTATAAAATAAATCATAGTTGGTACTAGATCCTGAATAGGAGTAATTTGGTGCTTTCATGATTGTATAATTGGTTCTAGCCTTTGTATTGGTTCAAGTTCATACCCATTCATGAGTTCCATCATGATAATAAAAGTGGGTCTATGTGTGAGTGGGATAACCACCACCATACATTGGGGATGTTTTCACCCACATTGAAGGTGAACCTCATTAATTAATATTACTATTCTTTACTATTTTTCCCCTATCATTTTACTTTCATGTAGACTAAGTGATGTAGAATTGAGTAAGATCCATTTACTATATAAGTGAGAATGTGAGAGAAAGGGGAAACTATTTAATTAGAAATTAACTCATCACAATGATACCCCCCACACACCTTACTATAGGAACTGGTCCTAGTGCCCCTATCAACTGTTTTATGAGAACCAAGTTACACCCCTAATAGGATACTCTATATTTTCAAAATTTTATGAATTTATATTAGACTTTCTCTTTTTCAATTCATAATGATGTTCAGTTTTTGATAAGTTGAATATGATTCTGATTGAAAATCAATATCTTCTAAGACTCTAAAAATTAGGATGATAAATGAAGTGATAAAGAGTAATAAGATATTTCTCTTATCCAAATAGGAAGGGTAATTTATTTACAATGTTGTAAATATGATGAAGTTGTATCTTTCATAGAAAAAAATAGTTAGTAGTTAAATAAAATACCAAGGTGATAAAATTTTTTAACTCATGTAGTTCAAAATTTCTATATAAAGAGTGGGTAACAAATGTTTTTATTAAAACTAACCTTTAGATGAACCAATCACTAGTGGGGAAGATAAAATTATTTAGGATTCATAAGATGTATTAATCACTACATTAAATTAAATTATATATAATTTTATAAAAAATATATTAACTATTGTTTGTATATATTTTAGAATCATATAGAATGAGATTACGAGCCTTGAAAATAATTTTAGAAATGAGAAAAAGCATAGGCACTAATAGGGATGATGAGTGTAGATAATAATAAGAAATGTGATGAATAAAGTATAAAAATTATTGATCTTAAATAAATATGCTTCAAATTAGGAAAGGATTGGTTTGAAGCAATCCTTAAGAAATATAAATCTATTTAAACTATTCATAAGAAGTTCTATATAGTAGAAACAAATCAAATAGATATTATTGATGTCAAAAATGATCAATTAGATTCCAATAAATAAGATTAAGGTGCTTTAAAATGTATTTCTTGAAGAAGAAAAAACCATGATGATCAATTTGAAAAGGTAAAATGTGAATGTGAAGAATGATGGTCACTAATGATCATAAAGTCACTCTTAACCTGAAGTGTATGGAATTGAAATTCAAACATGAAAATAATACAATAACACATCACGATTCATTACAAAATTTTGAAAGAATAGATTATACCACTCTCTATTTGAAGTAGGATTCTTGTAAAAAATAAATATATATTTTAGAAAAAGAAACTTGAAAACATTAAGTGATCAATAAGTTTCAATATGAAATCAAAATTTATTATCCATCTCAAAAAATATTATTTTTTCTAATTTTGGTTTCACAAATACTACATGTTTAAAATAAAAAACCTTTATAAATATAGATGATGAAAATGATGAATATCCCACCACAATATGTTTGTATAAATAAATCAAGTGTATGAGATATTTTTCCTCAAGATAATCTCTACTAAAGAAGGATATTTCATAAAAATGGTATGGAATAAAATCTATATATCTGATAATTCAAGAAAAGAAAACATTATTTTCAAGCTATTTCTAGTGTTGTGAAAGATCTAGGAATATGTTTTTTATTTTTTATACAATATTTCAACCAATAGAAGATAAAAAAATCCTACATAAAGAGATATGAGGGACTAGATGATGTAAATTCTATATCTGAAAGGGTAGAATCTAAATATTTTATGTATATTTGAATGTTTGAATAATCTATGTGGGACTTGTAATCGAAGTGGTCACAAAAGTGGATCATGATTTTCCAAATCAACAAAACATGTATAAATATAACTTGATATGAAAATACCATATTAAAAAGTAAAGTTATCCATAGTAAAGTATAAAATGAAAATTTTTATTCAGAAAAATACCAAGAAGTAAAAAAGGAATTCTACACAAAAAAAATAATCTACTTATTTTGCATAAGAAGAGGTTACACCAAGTAAAACATTAAATGGAACACAGAAATAAATAATGAGGGAAGTAATCCAAATAAACAAAGAAATAAATCAATCTATAAAAGAAATAAGGCTATTTGTTTGGTGGAAAAAATTGTGAAAAGGGAATTGAGTCTCATGGAATATTACCCCGATTTTGTTACTTAAAGGCTAACAAGAATCCATGTAGAACAATAAAGAAGACTAATCACACTCATAAAGAATGTATTATAATTTTGGAAAATCAATTTTAATCAAAAAGGAATATTGAATAAGTAAAATTTAAAGAGGTTGATAAATTTAAACACGTTATTGTATATATAGAAGATAAATTTCATGAGATATTGTCAAAGGATTATAACCTAGGATCTCATGAGGTGTTGTGTGAGAGATGCAAGAGTTATGGACACAACTCAAATAATTTTATAATAATCCTATAAATTCAAGAATATATGCTAAAGAAAATTAATCTTTCATTAGTAGATATTTGTTCTTTAATGGTCTATGTAAAGAAGAAGGTACCTTACAAAGAAACTAAAATAGTAAAGGAAACCTTGCTTCTAAAGTGAAATGAAAACTTGAAAATTAGAAAGTTGAACATAAATAGTTCACCCAAAAATGGAGATAAAGAAAGAACTACTTTGTTGAGATATAGGTCTCAAAATTATTATTCTAAATAAGGACCCAGTGATTTAAACTGTATTACATAATCAATTGTGTTGTATTTTTACTTACTTTAATGGAAATTAAAGTCAAGGGATGTGTTCAGGGGGAGACCGGATGAAGTAATTATTCTACTAAAATTTTACAGTAAATTTCATATTTCACTATCCAAATTTTCTCTTAAATTTTTGAAATCTTGAAGAGTAATGTGTTAAATGATAAACCATAATTTATTGGTTTCTATATTTTCACCTTGAGGGGGAGACAAGTGGAGAAAATTTAGAGATTCTTCTAGAATTATCACTTCATACAAATCTAAATTTTGAAAAGTTATTTTAAATATGTACTTGTAAAGTTAAACATACCTATTATATTATACCTATTTTTTATAATTAATTATGTTATTGAGAGGATAAACTTATTTAATAAATGGAATTAATATTAAAATTTGGATAAGATTCAGGGATGATTTCAAAAATTAAAACCTACAACATTTTTTAAATGTTTTAACCTAGGTGTGGGGATGAGTATAAGATTTTAGGTTTCAAATATTATCATGAGAAAATATTCATCAATTTGAATCAATTAAATCATCATGAAAATGTTTAAAAAACTCATAAAGAAATAAACATATTTTGGAATCGTATTCTATTTAATTATGCATAGATTTTTTTATCAATACTAAACCCAGTTATGTTCTACATAGATCATGGCTCATGCAGAATTGGATTGAAATCAATAATGGTAAAATTATATAATGTAATTGATACTATCCTTTATCAAGTTCGTTTTATTTATTTTCAATAAGTGGGATAAGAGAAAATGAAATTTTGAATAGGATAAAATAACAAAATAAAACATATTGATATATAATTTTCTATATATATATGAGTAATAAATAAAAAGGGGTATAAAGTTAGAACAACTTTGTGTTATGTTTAATTTGTTTTTAACAAGTCAATCAGTGTGACCATAATATACTTAGTGTCAATATTTGTTAAAATAGAATAGGTTAGAAGGATGTTGTAAGCTCCCAAGAATGTTGATGATAAGCTAGAGTTCCCAAACAATATTTCACTTTTTGTTGAGTGAATATTGATTAGAGATACATCTTGGAAATAAGATGTAATTTTTTCTTCCATTATTTATGTATAAAATTACTATAATGATTTAGTAATTAATAGGTGCTTATAATATTCAAATGGAAAAGAATGATGTTGTTTCTTTGAGTCTATGTGGAAAATATATTATGGAAGATTATAAAAGTTAAAGAGGGGTTTATCTAGAGGTACTTCTATTATATATGTTTGTAGATCCACTCCTTCTTATGGAAAACATAAGAGAAAAATTAATTTTACCACCAATGTGTATATTTCTTGATGAATAATTTTTTATAAAATCTTATTAAACCTACTAATTGTTGATATATCTTAAGGAAAATTCTTTCAAGCTAATTTGATAGGTTAGAAAAAGAATGGTTCCATAGATTAAGGGAAACTATTAACTAAATATCTCTATTAATACATTTTTAAGTAAATATATGATATTCTATCAAAATTTTGGTTTATATGGAGATATATATAGTTTGAAATATTCTTGGATGCTTTTTTAGGATTCGAATTAGGTTTTATGTAGTGAAAGATTCATTAAAATATTCAAAATAATATTTATATGTTTTGTATCCATAGGAATGTATTATTTTAATGATAGAAAATTATTTTTAGTCATTCTATACTGAATTGAGGTGAATTGAAGTTGTTTTAATGTTATTAACGCAAACTGGAAACTCTGTGTTGTAGTTGAAAAATGGAAAACTCATAAAAATTTTGTAGGACTTGGGAAATTTCACAAGATTATTCAATTGATAATATAATGGAAAAGTAAAATTTTATATGAGTAATTTATCATCTTATATGACTCATCTATGTTTTATAAGTGTGAATTCAAATTTTTTCAGAGTCATTGGGATTTTTGTAAGAGTCAGCTGAATTTTAAAAGAGTGAATTAAAATTTCATTACAATCACAAGAATTTTTATAAGAGTCCTTTTATCTTACCAAATAAATATATTCTATAATTTAAAAAATGCATATACTCATTCTAAGAAATATAAGTTTCATTTAATTTACTGAGAATTTTTATAATATTCATTTTCATATGAATCATTTGACAGTTCATAAGAGTCAATCCTCTACCAAAATTTGTTAGTTGTAGGAAATTTAATTGGTATGAGGATTTACTAAAATCTACTTCTAGAATCAATCCAGTTGATGTTATGTTATTCCTAGAATATTAAATATCATGAAGAAATGTTGTAATTATGATTCAACATGAGACAAAGCGTTGAAAGTTCCCTAAGATGAAATGTAGTAATCGAGAAGATTAGAAATTATGAGTAAGAGTTAAAGACATATATATATATATAGATATATAAGTGTCACGTGCCACATATAGTTTTATATTCCATAGTATGAGATGATTGAGAGGTTTTGTAGGAGATATTTTCACCACAACATATAGATCCATGACTGTGACAGATTTACTACAAGTCTTTACGTATTTTAGAAGGGTTAATTGAATGTGGATTTAATATAGATTTAAATAAGATATAAATTCCATGATATTTATGATATTTTTATGAGTTAAACGTTGAGTCATTAGGAGATTAAAATTAGAATAAATTATGGATTTAAATAATACTTTTATATTAGAGATAATTTTGGTTTTGAAGGATGATATTTTAAGATTATCAAAGTTCCAAAAATTATAAAAATAATATTCATGTGGTTTAGTGAATATATATTATAAGAAGTGAGAGTAAAAAAGTTTTATGACCCAAATTTACTACTATGAAACATATTATATGATGTAGAAATTGATAAAATATATAAGAACTTACATTAGTATTATATTAAGGAAACAACTTGTGTTGAATGATAATAAGTTTAGTGATACAGATAGAGTAACCATCCTACACATTCAATATAGAGAATAGCGAAAGACTTTGGTTTTATTAATTATTCGTTATTCAAGCCAACAAAAAAGGATTAGAATTTATTCTTAAAATATTATTATATTGTATAGTCTGAATTAGTTCAAGGCATCCATTCATACTATAGAATTTTAAGGAATATGTTCATATCTAGTAAAGTACAGAAGAGACTTGTGTTATTCATTGTTGGTCAACATTTAGGAGGTGTAAGACAATATCCTATATATTTTAAAGTAATTCCTCATTAGTGCTAAATATTGAATAGTTGTAAGTTGGTTCTAGACTGAATGTTTTTTAGTGTCAAAATTTGTAAAATTTCACGGTCATACCCCTGATAAATATCTATCTTTATAATAAAATTGGAACTATGTGTGAGTGGGATAACAACTCATACATTGATATGTAGTCATCCACATTATAGGAGAACAACATTATAAATTCTTGGAGAAATTTTTTTTTTCACATTTTTATCTTTATAATTTCATGAGACTAAGTGATGTAAAATAGAGTGATATCTATTCAATAAAGATTTACATATGTAAAAGAGAGGAAAAAGGTTTAATTTGTAATTATCACATCACACCGATCCTCCCCCTACTGTTTTCATTGGTCCTAGTTATCTTATCAAGTTTAATCCTTTTTATAGAGGATTTAATTTTACACATCTATTGTAAATTCATATTTAATCATATATATCTCATAATTTCATAAGATTTTCAAAAATAGTCAATTCAATGCTTTTACTAGCCTACTCTAAAATCCCTTCAAGCAACTCCAGCCACTTCAAAACTTCTTCAAACACTCCAAATAATTTCATAAAATGATAAGAAAATTTCCAAAAATCTTAAGAATAATTTTTAAATACTTTTCATAACATGATAACACACAACTTGAGTATTTTTTTTAAATATCCACTATAATAATAAAATATCTTATTTTCTCATCAAATATTCTCAATAATAGTGCATTGATTAATTATCAACTAAATATAGCCTTAACTTCATAAATTTACTACTCCATTTATTTCTTTATCTATTTATGTATTCTACTCAGTGAATATTTCATCATTCCAAAAACACTATTGTGGTTCCTCAAAGTTACAGTCACCTTTGATCTTCTTCAATCACAAATAGTATCTAAAGCTCATCAAGAACATGTAGTAGATAGTTATTTCATCAATAGTCATCACTTGTCATTGATTTCATATAATATCATCTCCACAATCATCAAATATAAAATCTTCTTCCTCGAATATGTATATCCCTAAATAAAAAAGCATGATCTCAATCTTCTTTGTCATTTATTTATGGCATAATCTCTAACTCATTATTCAATTTTCTTTCCGAGATTATGAAAGTATATTAATCAACATGTATTATAGAAAACATGAATCATAACACTATGAACATGATCTTTTAGTGGTATCACAATTTTCTCTAATGAGATCTTCAATCTCCCCTTTCTATGACACTCTTTCTCAATTATGGTGTACTTCCATCACATGACTCATTGGTGCGATACTATAGGAATTCATGTGAGGTAAATTTAGTAAAATCTTTGGTTTCCCATATGTATTTTGACCAAGTTTTGGAATCAAGGGTGTCAACATAGATAGTGAGTTGTGTCCTGGGTGTTTATTTTGGGCTTGTGGGGTTTATAAAAGGTGCAAAACCACAACACAACAATGGGGATTTTGGTGTGTTGAGGGACTGAATCGGATTAAAAAATTTGGTTGGTCAAAGAATTCACAACAACTAAGGTATTTATATAGTGGTAGGTGTCGAATAATAGTAGATCTGTTGAGCATAATAATAATAGGTCTAGGATAGAGGTAGATCATGACACAACACATTTGTTGGGGCTATGATACACTTATGGGTGAGTGTGTTTTTCCATGAGCCCAAGGGGTTACACAGTAATGAGATCCTGGGTAGGACTATTTGGGTTTTTATTTTTGGAAGTGGGATATGTTCTATGTCATGACTCAAAGGTATAAAATGTGAGATGGTTCTTGCTAGGTATTTCACCTTGATACACAGATCCAGATAGTGATTTTAATTCCCCATGATATTACTATATATTTTACTTTAAATAAAAACTTTTTCAGTAGCTTATTCCACACACAACACCAAACTAAAATTAAAACAGTGATACTTTGTTAAAATAAAAAATAATAAATATGCTGAATATATTATATCTATTAAATTAATGGGTATCAACAGAATTAACCACTAAATAAAAACTTTTTAAGAAAAATAATATTAGTACAACAGTCATTTCTTTTCTTCAAAAATACTTTTATTTTCTACAAATATGTTTTTATATTAAAAATATATTTTATCACATTTATAATATGAATATTATGAAATTAAATTATTTTTTTAATTCTATATGTAAAAACTAGTTTTAGATGATTTTTTTAGGATTTTTCTAAAAAAAATTATTTTTAGGTGAATAGTGAAAACATAGTTTTTACTAAAATAGTCAGATTTAAGACTATATCATGAAGTATGAGTAATTAAAAAAATTATTTAAAAAATCATGCTGAAATTTTTAATTAAGGATTAAAATGATTCATTTAAGAGTACTAAGTTAAATTAATAAAACCTATGATTATCATCTTATGGACTTATGAAATATTTTATAATAAACACTACTGGAATAATATCTTATACCAATGGTTTGGAACCATTTTTATAGGCCCAAAAACCATTATTATAGCATATAACAATGGTTTTGAGGGTCGTTGGGTGAATTGATGTTGTGATAGACCTATAACAATAGTTTTCAAACCATTTGTATAGACATATCCTAATGGTTTTCCAAACCATTGGGATAGATAATCTAAAATAAAATATGCAGTGAAGGTTTGAACCCACTACCTCTACCTTATATATCAACAACCTAACCACTAACCTAAGATGACTTTTCTGAACAAAATTACATATATATATAAATATATATATGTATGTATATTCATACGTATTTAAACTTTTGATTTATTTAATGTTATTTTACAAAATAATCCAAAACAATATGGGTACCTATACCAACGATTTTGAGAACCATTGGTATAGGTTATTTGATATTTTGAGACCGATGCCAATGGTTTCTCCAAAACTGTTAGTATATAGTCCATATAATAGACTTATACCAATGGTTTTGGATAAAGTGGTGGTATAGGATGTTTACAAGAGACCTATACCAACGGTTTTATGCAAAACCTTTGGTATAGGGTCTCTCCATGGTACATATACCCACAGTTTATCTAAAACCATTGGTATAGGGTCTCTTTAAGGTACCTATGCCAATGGTTTTTTCAAAGCCATTGGTATAGGTAGCCTATACCAGCTGTTTTTCAAACTGTGGGTATAGTACTATTTGTATATCTTCTATTTCTAGTAGTTAAATAAGCTATTTTTGGTTTTTCATTCAATTAAATATTATTATAGTAAAATTTGGCTTTGGATTAATTTGGAAGCCACCTAAAATTTATTTATTTTATAATAGTCCAATTCATTTCATGAAAATAAATAACATTGATAATTTTATCCAATTCATAAATTTTAATCTTAAAAACCAGCTTTTCTTAAAACCCATTTTTACACGCTATGTGTGTTAATTTTGAAATTAATTTTTCTCAACCATAGAAAATTTATTTGATAAAATAAATTCCATAATATAGATAATAATGTTTAAATTATATAAAAATTTCAATTTATATTTTAGTCATTAAAATTTATTACTGATGTTAAAAATTAGTTATCACGATAAATTTTAATTATGGTAAGAATTAAGAACATAGGTGGAAAAGACTAAAATCACTAAAATTTGTCTCTAAAAAGTAATTTTGAGAGGATTATAGATCTTAAATTGTCACAAACTTAATTATTACCCACATTAAGAGCCATTTAACATTTAATAGTGTCATTCCATCATTAAAAAGATAAGGGGTATTAGTGAAAATTTCATTTTCTTTACTTATAAAAGAATATCATTTCCATCACTATTATCCACTCTTTAAAAATACTTATCTGGATTGAAAGTCTAAGAAAGTCCCTATTCAACACTCTACCCATTTCATATAAGTTTTTTTCATTCCAAAATACCAACCTAATGAAATTAAATTGTTCCCCATGGGAGGGCATCCAAAAGGAGAGGAAAATAGGCGCACACGTCGAATAAATCAAGATTTGAGGTAAGTATTTTTTACATCTAAATTTTTCTTCATTGATTTATAATGCATATTCACCACTTTTTTTATTTATTTTGTTTTTTGTATATATTTTCCATGGATTTTTTTCACTTAATTTTTCAAGAAATTTAATGTATTTTGTAATCCATATAATGTTCTACCTTCCATGTATTTTTAATTCAAAAGATTATGATGTTGTAAGGTATTTTTGGAAACTTAATTATTGTTCATTAAGGTAAAATTTTTATTCTTGAACTTATTTCATATAATTTTGGAAAATTATTCTCTATGATTTTATTATGTGTTATTTTCTCTTTTGTCTAGTGATTTACATTTTTTCCACATAAATTGTTTTTAAATATACCTTTCTTTATGAATTATGACATCTATAAAGGATTTGGTTAACATGAATTTCCATTATTTGTGTTAAACATTTATTCCTTGAGCATCCTTATTCTATGTTTTAAAATTCCTTATATTATTTATTTAATAAGATATTTATTTTTTTATCTCTATGTAAATTAATGTTTTCAACATAAATATTCTTTCTCAATGAATTTATTTTTCATAAAACTATAGTGTTTTAAATAAAAAAACACATCTCCTTCAAAAAAATTATACATTTATATATTCATTATTCCAAAATAAATCATTTGATACTACAAATATGTGTTTACACATGTGACCTTACAATTTTCTATTGCCAATGTAAATTTTACCACCTCTTTTTAGGATTTCTGTTTTTAACAAAGGTATTCCGAAATATTACAAATGTTCACCATCAATTAAAAATGAAATGTTTTATCTTCTTCTATACATTGTCTTTATAAATATTTAATGTACTTTAAAATATCTATATTTGAATATTATTTTTAAAATTAAAAGTTTCCAAAATGTTTTTACTTCACCTTTTTAATACTTTTTGAATTTTCTAAGGATCAAAAATTGAATATTCTTGTAAAAAATTAAAAGCTTTCAAGATGTTTTCAAATCATATTTTTGAAATCATTATGTCTCGTTCAAGGATCTAATATTGAAAGTTATTTTTAAAAGTAGATAATCTAAAAATATTTCATTTAAAAATTTCTAGATTGACTTTTTAATGTGATATATGACTTCTCATTTTACAATAATGTTAAAAACATTTTCTAAAAACTCCTTTATATTTTCACTACCACTTACACTTTATTTATAAAGGGATTAATTCCATAGAATTTTTTTTCATGAATCTCGCTATAAATGTTCTTATAAAATAATTTTTTCAGGTGATTAAATTTTTCCCATCAATCATTTACATTCTTGAGGTCAATTTTGGTGACACCATTCAGAAATTTTTTGAATCCCATTTTTATTTCTAGGGGTTCTTTATGATATTATGAATGATTGTTTTCATGTTTCACACAAATATATGGATGATTTATGGGAGGTATTATATCACCCTAAAATTCATTGTTTAATGTTTTATATCTCATTAGATAACAATATTGAATGTGAACTTGATGTATGTTTTTTGGGTTCACACAATTAAGCATGAACCTAATATATGTTAGCTAGGTTCACATTATTTAGAATGAACCAAATGTATGTTATCTTGGATCAGGATTTAGAATTAGACTAATGTGGGTAAGATAGGTTTTTAATATTTATGATGAACCTAATGTGGATTAGATAGGTTCAAAAAAATTAGCGTAAACCTGGTTTATATTAACTAGGTCTACAAGATTGATCAGGAACTCAATGAGGGTTGACTAGGTTCACCAGATTATGTGTGAACCCAGTGTGAGTTATCTTGGTTAAAAATATATATTGAGTGAGAATTAAATTCAAAATATCTAGTTTCATAAGATTTAGAATGGACCTCAAGCAGTTATCTAGGTTTAAAATGTTATGGTTCCTTATGCTTTTGTTTTTTTTATTCCATATTTCTATTTTATATT
The DNA here is from genome assembly GCA_963277665.1 of Viscum album. Lineage (NCBI taxonomy): Eukaryota > Viridiplantae > Streptophyta > Magnoliopsida > Santalales > Viscaceae > Viscum > Viscum album. Next base: position 1,324,504,484 of record OY728138.1, read on the forward strand.
CCTACGATTATGATCATTATCTCATTTTTAATGTCTCATGATTCCACACACTTTTTCCATGGTATATATTTTTTAATTTGATTTTTTATTTCATCTTTTCATGACTTATGGGAATCTCTTATTTTTTTATATTCTTTTTAATAATATATTTCTCCCCTAAGTCTGTTTTATCATGACCTAACTTTTTATAGAACGTTGATTAGATTTCCTTTAGTAAGAATTTGATCTAATCCCTTTCTTATATTTCACATCCCCATGTTATTAACATGAGTATAACTTATAATAATACTATAACAATGTCTAGTCAGGTTTGATTATGGAGAAATTCTTTATAATTTACTTATGTATTACATCCTCAAAGATACTAAACCTTCCATTCCTAGGACAGTGTGTTTATTTTTGAGATGTAATGTCTAACATATGTAAATTATATAAAATAAATATTGTTTCATCTCACATTGTATCAAATACAGTGTTTAAATAATTTTTTTAAGCACCAGACCCTGGAGTGGGGGTCTAGGACACTTGGGTTAGTATCAGAGAAGGGTTTAACTGAGGATTAGTTTTTCTATTTTTGGGACTAGGATGAGAGATGTTTGTAAAAACCATATAGATCTATCAAAGTATAAAATATCATCCTAATGTTTCGGTAAAATAGAGATTTTGTGGTCTCCTAGAAATTACAACCATGTCTAGATATGGGAAAGTTTATACGAATATGGAATAGATGAACCAAGGGGTAATCACCATAAAAGGATATGGTTGATTATCAACTCGGTACTCACTCAGTGCATGATGATTGTGACTAAGATTGAACAACTAGCTAGACATTGCCTAAGGATATGATTTAGAAATTGACACACTATTTGTGAAACATTATGAGTGATTTGAATATATTTATGTTAAATAAACTAATATGAATATGATCATGGATAACCTAGTTTGAGAAAAGAGAGTTATAGGATGAACCCATTGTGAAATAGTTTAAGTTAAAGAATTATAGGTTTAAATGAAGGTTTTATTGGATAAGTCATATGAGGATTTAATTTCTCTATACATAAGATCATTGATTCTAATTTTATTATATTATTTCATAACCATTTTGGATTTATTATTTGGTTTGAAATAAGATCATGAAAATGAAGTTATGAATGTTATGTCATAAAAACTTCTATAACCAACTAAGGAAGCATATTTGGTATAAAATTTTGAGATAAAGGAAAAATCATATTACATGTATATTATATGGAAAATAATGGTTCTTCTTATATCAAATATTGTGAATTTGATATCTCGGTAAAAAATGTATCTTGATTTTATTATGGATATCTTAGATTATTTCATTAGTTAATGATAAATTTAATTTGTGAGGGTGTAGTTTATTTACGGCGGGAGAATGTAACGCCCCAATATTTTACTATATATTTTCCTTTAAATAAAAAATTTGTCGATAAATTTTTTATATGGAATACTAAACTCAAACAAAAACCATGATACCTTAATAAAATAAATATTATTAAATATTACCCTTATATTATATCTTTTAAATTAGAAGGTATAATAGAAGTAACCAAATTATGAAATCTATTTAAAAATTTATATTAATACAATACTAATTTTATTTTCTTAAAAATACTTTTGTTTTACACTTAAGAGTTTTTATATTAAAATTTATTTTATCACATTGAAATTTTGAATTTGATAAATTTAAATTAATTTTTTGATGACTTATTTCAAATTATCCTAAGGTAAATTTTTTGTTTTTTTATAAAATAGTTGATTTTTAAGTGAATAGATAAAAATAATTTTTTTCTAAAATTTTACCATTTATGACTATATCAAGAAGATCAAATTAAAAAATTATTAAAAATTTAATGATTAAAAAAATATTTAAGGAGTATAATTTTTAATTTAATAGTACCATATTAAATTTATAAAACCTATGATTAACATTTTAAGGACATACGTAATATTTTAAAAGAAGAAAAAAAAATTGGTTTTTTCTTTCAATTAAATATTTGTTATGGAAAAAATTGGTTTTTATTGATTTGGAAGCCACATAAATTTTATTTATTTTATAAAAAACTAATTTCTTTCATATAAATAAACTATATTGATAATTCTACCAAATACATAAATTTTATGCATAAAACACACTATTCTTTGAAACTATTTTTACACATTATTTTCATTTATTTTGAATATATATTTTCTCAACCATATAAATTTTATTTGGTAAAATGAATTAAATATTAGAGATAATAATATTAGAATTAGGTAAACATTTAAATTTCAATATTGGTAATTAAAATTTATTACTAAGGTTAAAAAAATTTAACATGGTCAAGGATAATTATCGTAAAAGTTAAAAATTAGGGGAAAAGATAAAAAACACTCAAATTTATCTCCAAAATATATGGTTGAGAGGATTATAGAACCTAAAATTCCACAAAAATCATTAATTATAACTTTTGAAGCCTTTGAAACTTTAATAGTGTCATTATATCATTGAAAAGTATGGGGTATTTTCGAAAATTCCCTTTTCTTCACTTATAAAAGGAGGCCATTTCCAACACCATTATAAACCCATTATAATCCCTTAGCTTGACCAAAATTATGGCCCTAGTCTCTCCTCAAACCTATATTCAGGTTATACAATCCATGTTATTTAAAAAATACCAGATTAAGGATATTTAAATTGTTACCTAAGGGAGAATATCCAAATGGAGAGAATGTTAGGCACATGGACGGAACAAATCAAGACACAAGTTAAGGTTTTTTTGCGTCTCAATTTTTCTTCATTGATATATTATGTTTATTTTCCACTTTTTCATTTTTTGTTTATATATTGGCTATGTATTTCTTTTATCATAAATTTTCATGAACTCTAAGTTAGTTACAAATCCATCTCTTGTTCTACCTTCCATGGACTTTTAACATGAAATATTATGACAATGTAAGGGGTTTTGGGACACACAATTTTCAATAATTGAGTTATAAATATTCTTCTATAACTAATTTAATATAAATTTAACACATTATACTCTTTGATTTTATTATGTAGAATTTTATTTTTTTATAGCTATTTAAATTTCTACCATATGAATCCCCTTAAAAATGTCTCTTACTTCATGAATTTTGGTATCCATAAGAGATATGGTTACGAAATATTAAATTTATTTGACTTAAAAAAATTACTTGAGGATCATTATTCTATGTTTGAAAAATATATTTATTTTTTATTTTATAAGATATTATCACTTTTTTATCTAGGATAAATAATGTTTCCATCTCAAATATTCTTTCTTAATGAATTTCTTTCATATAAAACTTTAATGTTTTTAAGAAAAAAAATATCATCCTCTTTAAAGGTAGTTTTCCCTATTTCCATGTTCATTATTATCAGAAAATTTTCCCTTTTTTATTTTTAAATCCATATATGTGTTTACTCATGTGACATTACTATTTTATGCTACTATATTTCAATGGGTAATTTTACTACCACTTTTTATGATGAGGGTTTTCAACAAAGGTATTTCAAAATATTAAAATGTATTTACATCCTTTAAAAATAAAAAATTTTATCTTCCACGTTACATTATCCTTAGAAATACATTAAATTTTCTCAAAGCTCTATATTTGAATATATTTTTTAAAAATAAAAAATTTAAAAAAAAATATCACCATTTTAAACTATTATATATTTTGCAAGGATCTATTATTGAATATTCTTTTAAAAAAGTAAATGTTTTCAAGATGATTTCACTTCACATTTTTGAAATTGTTATGTATTTTTCATGTATCCACTATTTAATGTTATTTTTAAAAGTAAATGATCTCAAAAATTTTAACTTTACCTTTTTGAAAATGGAATTAAATATTATCTTTAACTTCAACTTTTGTGAAAATGCTAAAAATATATTTTAAAAAACTCTTTTATGGTTTCTCTACCTTTTTACTCTTTATATTTAAAGCCTTTGTTTCTATGAAAAATATTTTTCATGAATATCCCTGTAAATTTTCATATAAAAAACTTTTTTTTGGGTTATTTGATTTTTGCTATAAAACATTTACATTATTGAGGTCAATTTTAGAAATACCGTCAGAAAATGTAATGAAACCCATTTTTCTCTCCAAATCTATATTTTTCATTTTCTGGATAAATTCCACTTTTATAGATTAGTGGGAACCTCACAACATCCATCAGACAAAAAACTCTTACACCATATCAAAACACAAATTCAATACCAAAAACAATAGGTGGAAATTATAATAGCACATATAAGAAAAATTCAAATTCCAAAAATTAAAAAGTAGAAAACATCAACACATAATGTATTGTATGCCAACCTCAAGAAGCACACCCTACGCAGCGGTCACTATCATAATCATCCCAACCCAAAATTCTGGTGACGTCCCTAAAAAGCACTATGTCAACTCTGTATAGAACCATGAACATACTGAAAACGCTCCACCAAAAACCTCCATCAATGATGTGACAAAAAAATCTAGCATCATAGCAACCCTGGCATCAAAGAACACTAATAGAAGGCATCAATCAAGGAAATTAGAGCCCATTTCGACGTTATGGATGAGAAACCGATCTTATAGAACTATATCAAAATGAGCACCATCATTCTGAAAATACCTCATGAAACAACTACCACAGCTCAAACAACACCATCCCAAAACCTGACCAGGGACCCTTGCACCAGGCCGACCTGGCATGGTTAGAAGGGACAGGAGGCAAGAGAATAGTTCAGAGAGGTTAGACATAAAGAGGGAGAGACATCCTTTGACAAAACCAAAAATCACATTCATCATTACCATCAACAAGATTAAAAAAAATTGGCCATAAATGAAGAAAGTGGAAAGAAGGATCAAATAACCATATAGAAAATCAACAAACTAGTAGAAAAAATTATTACAATGATGAACCACCAAACCACCACCAAACTGTTCGATTCAACTAGTGACCATAGTGATGGATGAAACTTGCTGCAACGAACCATAGATAATAAATAAATCACCCAAAACTATCCCAATCCACCCAAAATACCATCATACCAACCTGAGAAGAGGCCCAACACCAAGGCATGGGTAGTAAGAGTAGAGGAGGTCAAACGATCCAGTGAGGAAAATCCGTTGGGCCCAGAAACCACCAAAAACCTAAACCATCAGAGTTTCTTTTTTATAGAAAAAAATAGAGTTTTATTTCAAATATTCAAGAAAAAAGAGTGGTGTTAGTAGTAGTTAGGGGCCAAAAAATTATGGGTAACAACCAACCAGCAAGGAACCAATAAATCTGAACAACTGCGACAGCAGGCGTGAATGAAAAATAGAGAGGGAAGGAAGTAACACATCAAACAGAGGTGAACAGGAATATAATAGTTAGATGACCTAACCATCCTGATATATTTTAATATATAAATGAGAAGAGGCACTATAAATTGTGAAGGAGAAGACTCTAAGGGGGAAAGAACCATATAGGCCGAGAGTGAGAGCTTTGTCTGAGAAGGTTGTTATCCTTCAAGAGGAATCCAAATAAAACCCATTTTTATTTTCATGGTTTCTTTATGATGTAGTGAATAATTGTTTTCAAGTGGAACACATTTGATTTTGTGATTTAGGGGTGGGGAATTATATCACCTTCTAACGAATTGGTTAGGATTTCGTATCTGGTGAGATAATAAGATTGAGCACGAATCCAATATGAGTTAGCTAGGTTCACAAGATTGAGTGTAAACCCGATGCAGGTTAGTTAAGTTCACAAGATTTATAATGAACTTGATGTAAGCTAGATAGGTTCAAAATAATGAGAATGAACATGATTTGGGTTATCTAGGTTCACAAGATTGATTAGGAATATGATGTCAGTTATCTTGGTTTGCAATAATGATCATGAACCTAAAGCGGGAAAGCTAGGTTCTCAAGATTGACCATAAACCCAATACAATATATATTGGTTTACAAGATTAAAAATGAACAAAATTTAGCTTATATATGTTCATATTTTTTATTTTGAACCCCATAGAGTTTATCTTGGTTCATAAATATTGATCATGAACTCGATAAGGATAATATAGATTCACAAGATTGATCATGGAACAGATGAAGTTAATTATGTTCATAATGTTATGGTTCCTTATTATTTATGATTATTATTTTTTCATACTTCTATGTTATATGAATATTATTATTCTAATTGGATCATATTTAATGTCTCATGATTCTACACACTTTTTCACTAGTATATTTTTTCCATTTGAGATTACATGTTCTTCTATCATGATTTATGGGAAAGTCTTAGTGTTACATAATCTTTTTAACAAGATATTTCTCCCATGATCAAGTATTCTCATGATCTAGACTTTAATTATGTATTGATATGTTTTCCCTTATTGATCATTTTATCACACCAATTTCTTATGTTTCGCTTCCCCAGGTAATGAAGATGAGTATACCTTATGAGAATTAAAGAAGGGAGTCTAGTGTTGTTTGATTATGTTGAAATGTTCAATAAGTTACATATGTAGTTGATCCTAAAATACACTAAACCTTATATTCTTATGATATTGTGTTTATTTATGAGATATAATGTTTAATTTATGAAAATTATGTAAAATAAAGATAGGTTAATCTCACTTTTTTATCAAATCTAGTGTTTTAGTAAGATGTTTTTAGTATCAGACCTTGGAGTATGGGTCTGGGGAACCTCAGTGTTAAACGGTATCTCTAGTTTTCTTATGTTTAAATTAATTCACTAAATTGATTATTAAATTATGGATTTTTCCTCATTTTTGGACAGAATATAGAGGGAGTTCATCCCAACTCCTCTCTCATTATCTCTTCTCCCAAGTGAGGGATTTCACTTGATTTGCATTAGTTCTTCATGTAGTTAGTCCCTATAAGTTATCATGGGTAATAATAGTTATATTATGCAAGCTATTTTTGGTTTATTACATCATTATTTAATGTTTCATTAGTTATTATCTAATTACAAGGTTATTTTATATTTTATTTATTTATTTTTTGATGTTGAATTAGGGAATGGGATTCGATGAGTAGGTTCTAGAAACTAAGAGGTATGAGTCCCTATCTATCTCTATTGTTTATATATGTATATTTATCATGTTATTCTTAGTGTGAGTAGAATTTTTAGAGTAACTATGGATCAGTATTTTCTTAGTTCATTTATTTCAAATAGAGTTTAAGTAGGGTGGTATAGGGTGGAATCTCATAGAGATGGTTTATTGTGTAAATTGGATATGTGAAGGCTGATGATTCATTGGTTCATGTGTATGATTGGGATAAATATTAAATAATAAATTGGGGGTTCCTGGGAAATGGTAAAGATGTGGGTTGTAAACATAACATGTGAGGTGATGTTAATCACCATTGAATATGGTGGAAATAAAGGTTGACCAAATTATTATCATAGGATAATGGTAATTTCACACACCATGGAGATGAGGTTATTTAGGGTCGTATACTCATAGTAAAAGAATAAATAGGTAGTTTTGATCCCTTGTTACATGGAGGTATCCTCTATAAATTATTTCCATTGGATGGTTATTTTCATCACCAAGATAGAGGGACACACTATAGGTTTACATAGAAATAGTGTGGTGTCCATGATCACCATTTTGGGACTTAATACGAACACTATGAATGGGAAGTATTATGACTATTAATATGGTAATTAGAAACAACTATTAGGATGTTATTGAACCATGACTTGGGGATTAATGTCTTTTTTTGTTTACTCATCCATTACAGCTTTTATAAACTTATATACTTGTGAATATTAGTTATGCACACCGCTAGTGGAGTCTATGTGAGTTTTGTACTCACCACCATTCATTGTCACATTGAGGCATGTGTAGAATTTATGTCTTGTGTATAAACTAAGGTTAAAGTATCAGTTTATTAATCTTACTGGATATAGGTGTAGTGGATGCATGGGTATCTTTCCCGGTGTTGATAGGGCTGAGTTGATTTTTCATTCCTTGTGGTAGATTATTATTATTTTTATTCTATTTGTATATCCATTCGACCTACAATCAATCTAGTTCTTCTTTGTGACTAGTATGGCCTTGTATGTGTGATTTTTTTAGAGCATTTAGTGTGTTTTATTTTTTTATTAAACTCTATTTCCTATTATATATCATTTATTCCATTTTTTAGTTTTATTTTAGAGGGTATAGTATCCCCATGTTCTCCCCTTAGACCAGCATCATTAGTCGAGAGTCAATGGAATACATGGAGGCATGCCCAAGGTTTGTGGTACCTCAATTTGATCATGTGTTAGGTTGGTTGTGTTAAGAGAATGATACAAAGTTGTATCTGATTGGGGTTTTTAAAAGAGGTATCAAAGAGATGTTATCATAATGTGGAACTGAGATGCTATTTATCATTGTTATTTTGGAATAGTAATTGGTGGTTTATGATGGCGGGGACATGGAAAGGGATCTATGCAGGGGCATTGTTAACCCCTATGTATATAATAACCAATATTCATGGGATTTTTATGTTGTTTTTGTTTTTTATATTACCATTTTTTGTTTCTTAAAGTGATTTGTATTTTATGGTTATGTGATTTCTAGTGTAACTCTTGGCCTTCGGAGGCAAGTGGTAGTGTGTCTGGTATATCATTTTAGGCATGTATGGATCAAATAACACATGTATGTTTATGCGATTTTGGTTACCAAGTTTTATAAAGGAAATTATATCTATTTAAACATTAAATAAAAAGATATAAAATGTTTTATTATATAGTATTCGGATTTCATTCTACTCAGCTAAACCAGGAAGGATAAGGGTTGTGGTACTATTGGTTTTGTGGATCCTACATGTGTGTAAAAGGTACCAGGCCCTATATTGGGTAGGTGGGTCTATGAATCCAGATGGTATGAGACTTGGGAAGTGGGTAGAAGAGTGTAAGGGCTAGTGGGTTACGTTTCCAATTATAGTTTTCCTATTTACAATATCTAATCAATGATATATATATATATATAGCATGGTATTTGATTTTCTATGGCATGCTACCTTGGTGCCCATTAGGGTGTTAGAAGGGTGAATATGGGAATACATTAAGGCATAATCAAGTTGGGGATCCTAAGATTAAAGATTGTAATGTTCCATAAGTAGAGGTTTTGAGGTTTTGAATGTGTTTAGAGTGGGAAGCAGAGCTAGAGAAATGCTTCATTGATCAGCTTAGGGTGAGTTTAGAGTTGGTTATACAGACCATGGATTGGGGGAATTAGGGAGCTAATCTCATTATAGTGTACCTCGCTATATATTTCCAATCATAACATCCTCCTTTGTTTTAGGGAGATGGAAAACCCTAGGAAGTAGAGTGCTATATTGAGCAAGTATAAACTATATTTGGTTAGATCAAAATGACTTCAAGGTAGAGGGTAAAACAAGTGACATATATACTTATAGGACCAATGGAATAATTTTGGGATGTATATGTTAAAGTAAGTAGGAATTAATTCATGAAATGGATAGACATTGAGGTGATGTTATTCAATCACTTATTCCCAAAGACATTGATGGTGGATAGAACCCAATAATTCATTCCCCTAATAGACGAGGGCGGCATTGAAGGTAGATTATGCTTTTATTTTAACAGTTTTTATATGCATTTCACAAACCATGGAAATGAATGAGGTTTCCATGGTATGACGTTTTATATATGGATTTTTACATGTGATTAAGGTGTAGGTAAATATATTCATGTTAACATCATTTTCTATGGTAGTGAACCAAGCATTGATAGAAGAGAAAAACTTGAGTGGTAGGGGGTATTCATACTTATGTAATGTTCGATGGATCGGATAGGGGTTCTTTGAGTAGAAAAAATAATGGATATGAGGAGAACAATTATGGTGATTAGAGTACAGGGTAAATGTTTCTGCCATGGAATTGTTCATTTAAAAAAAGTTTCCAGTATAAGTAAATAGGGAATGTTAATGCTTAGTGAGACCAGCCTCCTAAGGAGTTTCAGTAAAGTAAATAGATGGTAAATCTAGAGAGGTTCTATAGGTCATTTTCATATGTAGTTTCAGGATGTGGATCAATAAAAACTTAGTTAGCTAAGGTAGGACCATGATCTAGACAACAAGATAATACTTGTATTTTTATATGATCATAGGTCATAGTAGTGAGATGGTTGGACATAAATGGGGGTAGGGGTTTACATTGAGTATAACCTTCAAGGGTGGTCAAGAATTAGGAGATTGAGATTCGGGTTAGTTTCATGTAATCGAGTCGACCTTCTTTATCTGACTTATGTGGCGGTGATGACCAGAGATATTTTGTGAATGCATGGTTTTGATTTTTTTCATTGTGGAAATAGGTTCACAATGTGTGTTCTATTTTTAATGGATTGAATGGATTTTATTTGACATTTAGAAATTTATTGTAATGTGGGATAAGGATGATGAATGATTGGAACATGTTCATTTTTTGGATTATTTTTAGTATAATACCGTTATTGTGTCAGGTGGGTGATTTTCATAATGGGAAGTGACATAGAATGAATTGATCTACTTCAGTTATTTGGATAGAAAAATTAATAAGATACATATGTGTATGGAATTATGTAGTGATTTTTTGATTGAGGTGAATGATATGTTTGGGTTTTTGTTGTGTATAATTAGTTTTGTGTCCTGAAAAAAATTGAGGAAGATATGTTATATAGTGGGGTGGTTATAATGGCATAGGTTTTTGGGTTTGGTGGTTTGGGTGTGATCTCAAGTTGACCATGTGTATTTGGACCCATTTGAGGCATCGACAGTGTTAGTTTAGGCTAAGAGTTGAGTCTTGGAATGTTACCCTAGGTTTGGATAGAAAATTCTACAATTGTTGGAAAACCATCCCATGATGGAGGGGATTATGGCGTGGTGAGGGACTATGTCAAAATAAAAAAAAATTGGTTGAGGACTGAATCAAAACCAATGGATTTATATCATGGAGGGTGTCACATAAAAATATATGTGTCTGGAATAATATTAAAATTCTAGGGATGGCAGTGGATAATGTTTTGACACATGGGGTAGTGCCGTGAGAATTGTATTGGTGAGGGGGTTATTTCATAATCCCAAGGATTCATTCATTACTGATACCAAAAGTAGGGGTAGTCAATCTATTGGTTTTGGGTTAGGGTGATGTGTTTCAACCAGACCTTGCGGTCCATACCATGATGAGGGTCTAGCGGAAGCATTGCACCATGATCCATGGGCCCATAATATGATGAACCTTATGTACATGTTTAATTAATTAATTAAATTAATTATTAGATGATGTATTTGACACATTTGTATCCACCATACAAATGTCTTAAACCCTATGTCCTCTCTCATTATCTCTTATCCTAAGTGTGGTATTTTACCTTATTCATGTTAGTTCTTTTTGAAGTTGGTCCCTATAATTTTTCATGGTTAAGGTTATTTATTTGATGTTATCAATTTATGTATTCTTCCATCAATCTTCAATAGAATTTATTTATTCCCCAATAATAAGATTATGTCATATTTTTTAATTTTATCTATTCAAGGTCAAACCAAGGCATTGGATTAGAAGATAATGGGTCTTGTAGCTAAGAGGTAAGGGTCACTAGTTATTATTTTTGTCTATACATATATATTAACCATATCATTGTTGGTGTGAGAAGTGTTATAAGAGTTACTAGGAATTGGGATTGTCTTAAGTATCTGATATCTATGGGAGCTAACCAAGGGTATTCTATGGTTAAATCACAATAATATGGTGTGTGTTTTGTGTGACTTTTATATGAGATAGATGATCATTTTGTGGCTCATGTGTGTTCTTAGAATGACTAGGCTGTCAACGGAACATGTGGGGTGATGTTGATCACCAAAAATGTAGTAAAAGAATAGTTTCATTGGGTTATGGTCATACGATGATGGTGATAATTCTCACTTATGGCTAATTTGGTTTAGGGTCATGTGCATGTAGAACAGGGCCTATAAGGTGGTTTTGACCCCTTGTTACTCAGTGGTATAGTTGACCAACATAAGATGGTGTTGTTCATTACCATGATCGAGGATAGATATTCTATTAGTGTCCATGGGAATTGGATGGTGTTAGTGATCACGATTTGGTGGCTTAATAGGCTCGTTAATGAATAGAAAGTGTTGGGGTTTTTGAGTTAGGAACTGGAAAGATATTTGACTTTGTTGTTGAACCATTACTCAGTAATTGGTGTTTGTTGTTCAGGTTTACTCATTCATTACTCCTTTCATCAACTTATATACACATGGATGTTAGTTTGGGACACCACATGTGGAGACCTATTGAGTTTTGTACTCAACACCCTACGCAGGCCCTTCAGGACATGTGAAAATTTTATTTCTTATATATCAAGTAATAGTAAAGGCTATGCTTGTAGAAATTAGTGGATGGTGGTATTGTAAACACCTAGTTAGTCGGTTGTGTGTTAGTATTATGAAGATGGTCTGGATGAGTTTTTTTCTTCTTATGTTAGATACTTATTTTTGTTTATTTTATTCAATGTTTTCATCCAATAAACTCATAGGAAATATGGTCCTTCTTTGTGGATGGTATGACATTGTATGTATTCATTTTTTCAGATCGTATAGAATTTTGGTTTCATTATATTTGAATTTTTTATTACCTATTACTTTTTGTTGATTTCTTTATGGTCTTGCATAATTTCAAAGAGTATAGTCCCCCCATGATAACCTATTATTCCATTTCCTCCATTCTGTAGTATTGGGCTTATAGGGAGGCACACATGAAGTTGGTGGAAGACTAATTTGGTCATGATTATGCTTTTCTGATTTGGGGGAATGTTATAATTAGGTTCTTCTTGAATATATTTACTTTAACTCATATTGACTTTTCTTTTCATTGAAAAAAATATATAACTCTTCATCACAATCTAAAGGTTACTTCTATCACAGCCATTGTATATTTCATCAATACCCATTCCAGTTCAAATTTCAATATCAATCCATCCCTTATTGATAATAAATTCGAAGTTTTAATAGTAAAGGAAAGTTCTACACATGTCATGATTCAACCATAATTGAAAATTTAACTTCTTCCCCTAGTTGAAAATAAAGATCGATTCACTTGAGAGAAGGATAAAAACACATTTCTCTAAGTAATGAGCTATAAATTAATGAACTATGTGTCTATGTTAGCAAGCTAAATGTATAAAAAATAGAGTTAAATCTAGATTTCAAAACAATCCATAATTAATTCGTCATGTGATACCAACTCAAATTTATCTTTCTAGGGGTTGTTCAAGATGATTTTAAAAATTATCACATGCACTCAGCTCAAAAAATGTATCTAAAACCTTCAAGTAAAACTATGTTTATACCCCTTTGAGTTACTTCTCTTCCTTAATAAATTCAACACATTCCCTATTAAAATTATAATTAATTATCTTAAACTTAGGATGGAAAATTTTACAAAAGATTAAATTGATTCTAGTATTTCTCAAAATTTCATACTTTCACATGAAATAATTATATTCTGAAATCATACCCATCTTCTCAACTCCCCCTCGAGGGTCACACTACATCAATATTTAGTATGGATGGTCTTCTTTAGAATAATCACTAATTATAACTTTTTGATACAAATTTAAGTGTTGCAAGGATGCATTAAGATTACAGTTAAATTACTCCATGATGTATATCATATCATGTTGTATAGTTATCACAAAATCCACTAAGTTATCCTCCTTCAAGAATCAACATCCATTACCTATGAAAAAACAAAAAAAAATATAGGAATAAAGTGGATAATATTTTGATTCTTAATTAGTGAAATATGGTTGATATTACATATTAATCAAATAATCTCTTAAATTAAACTCCAAATTTTTTATAACTCTTCATATTTTCCCATAATTTGATTTTATATACATAAAACTCTTAATGAAGCAAGGTTTTCCTCTTTTTTCTGTAATTTTATTCTTATATGTAATTGTCATTTTATCATCATCTAGAAAATACTACTTATTATTTTATTCTTTCTCCATATTCCTTCTCTTTTTTAGTTAGGGAGTCCAAATGATCATACATTCCTTAAAAGAATTAATTTTTGGCTTTTATTTTTCTACATGACTTCTAAAAAATTCATGTTTCACCCTTCCTTGGAAACCTCTCATGAAATTCAAATTTATCTTCATAGATGTCTTCCACTACACTAGGCCTTTTTTTATTTATTAGATTATTTTTATTAGTTTATATATATTAATTCCATCAACATTTATGTTCATGGAATTATTGAAATGATCCATGGTATAACCTCTTCTTCTATATTAGAAGTATCATATCATTTGTGTATCACCTCTCCTAGCATTATTATTGGATGTGTCTTACTTAACAATATTATTTTTCTCACACCCCAAGGTATTTCACTTTCAATTATTTTATTATTTCTCAGATTGTATGGTATTTATTCTTCAAAATCATATGATTTATATATTATTGATATGAAACAACATTCATTATTATTATTCCCACATGTTTTGAAATGTCTATAGAAATTATCAAGTTCTGAAAATTTGTTTGAAGTCAACAGATTTAAATTTATTTGTATACTTTTATCATGCTCAACCTTTTACCCACACCTCAAAATTTAGGTCTCCCATAATATCCATGAATTGGCATATAATGAAATCAATCAATTTAATTATGTTCAAACCTTACAAAATAGAAATAATGGATAGTTAACCTTGTTCTTTTTCCCTTTAGTTAGAATCTATCCAAAGTGAAAACCTAGTTTTTTAGAATAATTAACCTTATTTTGAGTATTCTATGGGGACCCATTATTCATTCACATCATTAAATCCATATTTTATGTAATGATGGATTTATTTGAATTTTTATCCACCCATATTTTCCTATATTTTTCAATATATCTTATAATTTTCAAAGAAATATTGTTAGTGAAAATCGAGTTTTCTAGAGTATGAGTTACCTTTCTCTATTGATATTTTAGGGGATATATCTCCATATTATTTCAAGCTCATAATTTCTATAGCAGTACTGTAGTGTACTGTAGCAGTGGTGACCGTAGCAACGGAGGGCACTGTAGTCACAGTAGGGGCACTGTAGCAGCGTTGGGAACTATGTGGCACTATAGCAGGCAGGTACTGTAGCAGTACTATTCATGAAATGGGCCTTGGGACAAAAATTTGTGCCTATGGTCCATGTAATGGAGTAAATTCCCACTAGGACTTCTAGCTATATAATTTGTCTACCTCTACAAATTTAAAATAGGTATTTGCTTTGCTTTAATAATAAATGAGGCTTCGACCCCAACCTTAAAAACATTCATGGTAAAACCTCATCTATCAGTAGGTTGGGAATATTCATCTTGTGCTAATTAAAGATTTTTCTTGTTTGAATTATAATTTAAAGGACTTCATGTTCATATTTTTCTCAACATCAACTAATCTCAAACATTCTTCATGTGTAATTTTCAACTTCTAAATATGATATTCATGATATTTTTTACTTTCTAGCAACTAATTTTTGAGATCTTTTATTATTTTTGATTTGAACTCTAATTGATTGTTTTTTACATAAATAATAGCTTTGTGAGTTTTTTTCTAAATAATGAATATTATATAAAAAGTATATATTAAAATGATATTTCACATAAAATACATTTTAAACATATTCTTTAGCCAAGGAATATTTTTCTTTAATAAACCATAATAGTTTCCCCTTATATTTCATGTCTCTAATGAGAGTGTTATACTTTTACAATTTTTCTGCAAATTATTTTTTCTATTGCATCATCCTCGAACTCTAGTGGTATTTTCACATCCTGTAGCCCCATGATAAATTGAAATATATAAGTAATAACTCTAAGAGGAATATTTTTCAAGTAATAATTTATTTTAGTGCAGAAATCACTCACTGGTTTAATGGTAACATACTCTACACAGTTTAAACTATATTTTTCAAGAGTATAATTCTAAGTAGATATAAGAAATAAATTTACACTTTTATTACCTTTATCTAGTGTTGAATCTTGTAACTTATTTCTCACTTTTGATATCCAACTCATTTTTATAGCTTAATTATTCTTCCTATTCTTCAATGTTTTCATAGAAATCTATATATCTACTTTGACATGGTACTCAAAAGATTATTCAAATTTAAACTTTATATGTAACATATAAAACAACTGGAAAAATATTATATCCAATTAGGGGTACGAACTATTTTGATACTTATTGAAATTTCCAATGATAATAAAATCAACTTTATAGGGGGGAATCATTGTTAACAAATGTTACCAAATTTTTATATTTATTAACTACCCATTTTCATAAATGAACATTTTCACATGTTAGGATAAATGGATTTGTTTATGAATTCCCCGACACACAACACTGCATGCAAAGAATGAAATGAACAATAGTTTATATGTATAATATTTTTTCCAGGTTCTCCCCTGATGTGGGTGGATACATCCTTGTTATGTTAATTCCAATTCTGAGACGTATATATCCAATAATATAATAAAGTGAATACATGTGTATGAGGTTTCATCCTTTTCCCTTGGGGTTATCTCGTCAAAATCCTAAACTGACCCCTGAAAGAATCTTTATACTAGATTTTCTGAGTTTGTAATGGGTTTAATTAACCACACTCTTAAGAAAGATCTTCTTCTATTATCTACACTTCTCTATCATCAATTTTCAATCATATTAATCTATTAGATTCTTTGATATCCAATAGATAGTTTTATATAACAGCATGAACATCGGTCACTTCATCTTAATTTTTCAATAATCAATATTTGGAAATAGCATGTTCCAGATCATTATCTTATTCCTCTTTCATATAATATCTTCAATGATAATAAAATGAGAAATAGAATATGATCATGTTAGTCTTGACTAACTCTTATTCTAATTCTTCGAGAGTCTTGAAACATAGAGTATGTATAGGAAGCATGACTTTCAAACATACCCAATATCTTATTCTAACTTATTCTTTTATATCCTTCTTGTATGCCTATACAATATAAAGGTATTTTAGGTTTTTCTTTACTTCTACATTAAATATGAAAAGGTAAGTAATAATGGGACCTCATAATCCTCCTCCTTATTCTCTTCTTTATATTTTTTCTAAAAACACAGATTCTATAGGAAATAGAAATATTGGTATCTCTCTTCTTGTCACCCAATCAGATTATCTTTTTATTCTTTTCTTATAAACAAAATTATAACAGGAATATTCTATATTCTGGAATATAAAAATTCAATAAAACTCACATAAGATATTTTTTTCATAAAATCTAGTCAAATAATGTCCCACTAATTTCTCTAGCTAATCACACCTAGTAATTAAAAATTTAGGATTTGGAAAATTATACAAAAATCGGTATCTTAATGTATTCCAAAAAAAATCTCTATAACTAATTTGTGTAATATTATTTCACATAATAATTACTAAATGACGTACAATGTTGATTCATTCAAAAAAGTAGTTATCATTAGTCAAAGAAATTCATTAATTAAATTTCCATAAATATATAAAAAAATGTTACTCATATGTGAATATAGGTATTTCCTATAATAATCCTTACAATGTGACATAAAAAATAATGATGCAAGAAAACTCACTATTCCATTAAAATCTTCTTAGTTGAAACAAAGAACCATATATTGTGGTTTAATTCATTCATCCATCTCAAAATAAGATGAAGTTGAACATTCATATTTTCTTATTACTGTATGAATTATTCTTACAATACCAACATGTGCATAATTTAATGTGTGAAAATTTAAATTTATAAGCCTATAAACTACCTATACTAGTAATGTGGTAAGAGGGTCAAACCACAGGGAAGGACTAACTTGAGCTTGAGTGACCAAAATGTTGGGTGGAAGAGTGATGGCAAGAGGGGGGTGAATTGCCTTTTAAAAAAATAATAAACAATTTAAAAACAATTTAGAAATGCAGAGGAAATAAAAGAGGCAAGACACGCAACTTGATAACGGAGTTCGGCTTAAACCCAAGCCTACGTCTCCGCTCCCAACTCAACCGTTGAGATATTTACTACCGCTTTCTTTTTAATGGTTTTAGCAAGAAACCCACTAGTCTTTAAGGTTAGTCTAGAACCTATTACAGCTTTCTTTTATTGGTTGAGCAAGAACCCACTAGCCTTCTTACAGGTGAAGGATATCTCACCTTTGATTCAATCCTTTTAAAAGGGAAGGCTTGACTAACCTCTTCACACCTTGAAGGTGGTGTGAAAACCCAAAAGAGAGGATGAGAGAAAGAGATGGGGGTTTGCAGGCACAAACCCAAAATGATACTCAAAATGATAAAACAATAAAAACCGTAATGGGAGAATCCTTGGGCGCCAAAGGATTGATGAAGTTGATGAAGAGCGCTCCCAAGCTTCTATGGTGGTGCTCCTTGGATGTGGAAGTGAGTTGGAGCAAGTGGGGGTTCCTTGGAGGAATGCACCGGAGGTTCGCCAAATGATGTAAAATGTGTCCCGTGGGCTTCCGTATGTTTCGCTGGTGTCCCGGGGATTCCTAGTCCTTTATTTATAGAGGGGGAACCCTAAAATGACCTTTGGGGGGCTTCGGAGCCATTGGAGAGGCCTTCGGAGCCGTTAGGAGTCAAGTGGACAAGCCTGGTCAAAGCCCAACGGCTAGTTTGACTGGCTCCACCGGCTGATCGGTGCTTGGCCACCGGTTGGCCGGTGCTTTGAAAAAGGGAGAGGGCTCGGACTCAGGCACCACCGGCTGGCCGGTGGTGGGACACCGGTTGGCCGGTGGTCTGGACAGAGGGATGCCTTCTGTCCAGGCCTCCATCGGCTGGCCGGTGGGCATCCACCGGTTGGCCGGTGTACTGAAAATCAGTCCACTTTGGCTTCTTGCTTTCTTGGCTCAATTCCTTGGCAACCTGAAATCATGCATATCATCCAAAAACACTTAAAACAAGATTAGATAAATAAGAGAGTGATTGTGATCATGAAAATTAAACCACGAGGGGTACGAGAGGTACAACAATCTCCCCCTATTTTGATGATCACAATCACCAAAACAAGCAATGTAAAATACTGAAATGAAAGGCATGCTTTAAAGGATAAGGCAAAGTAAAGTAAAGCATGAGAGAAAGATTTCTCCCCCAATCAACCAAGAATTTCTCCCCCTTTGTGATTATCAAAATATCACGGGGTATAGAACTTGATTGAGGGAAACGAGTTGAAAAACAAGATAGAGATTTTAAACCAATTGAAATTTTTGAAATTGAATTGAAAGTTTTGATTTGAAAGTTTTGAATTGAGAATTTTGAATTGAAAGTTTTGAATCGAAAATTTAAAAGGCTTAAACGATCCTAACTCCCCCTAAATAAAACAACAAATCACCGGGGAATGGTTTTTGAAACCGAGACAAATTTTGGTCCGGTGAGACTCGCTAAAAGGGATTTTTCAATCCATACTTGTCTAGTGGCGGGTCTTCTCCTATGAAATTCATCGTTAAAGAAAATAGTTTTGGGCCTTCCATACCGGGCATTTTTTCAATCGCACTCATAAATTAAGTACCCGGGTTTTTTTCAATAGTTACAAAATTTATTTTGAGAGCTCCCCCTTAAAAAAATAGTTGGAGCATGGGAAGAGGAAGCTTGATTGGAATAGCCAAGCCCTTGGGTGGTTCTAGATATGCGTTGGGAACCAAGTAATTTGGTTAAATTTCGTTCACCTTGGGTGAACTTGGCAAGAGATTCCCTTAAATCCTTGATTGTTGATTCCATAGAATCAATATCCGGAAGGTTTTGGACTTTGAGGGTCAACTCCTCTTTCTCTTTGAGAAGTTGTTCCTTTTCGGAAGAAAGTTTTTTGAAATTCTTTTTTAAAGCAACAAATTTGGAAGAAAGTTCGTGAAAACCATCCTCCAATTGATCTCTAGCACGTTGGATATCCTCATAAGATAAATAATTAAAAGAAGTTGAAGAACAATAGGATGAGGAGTCGGAAGATGTTACCTCGTGAAATGCCATTAGGAATTTTTTACCATTGTCACTTGAGGAGGAGGAGGAGGAGGATGTGGATCTATCACTCCATGTGTCCTTGAAAGCCTTCTTCTTTTCCTTTTTCTTGGCCTTCTTCTTGTTGAGTGGACAATCGGGCTTGTAATGGCCTTTCTTGCTACATCCGTAACATGTTACCTCGGGCTCGGATTTTTCGTCATGTTTTTCCTTTCGAGCCTTGTGGGATTTCTTCTTTTTGTTCTTCTTCATGAATTTGTGCATTTTGCAGGCAAGATTATCCATTTCGGAATCGCCGCTTGAAGAGGAAGATGATGAGGAGGAGGAGGAGCTTTCTTCTTGTTGAACTTTGAAGGCGATGTTCTTTGGAACTTTGATCGGTTTTCCTTCCTTTTCAGCTTGCCTCCTCATTGTGATCTCATAGGTCATGAGGGATCCGATGAGCTCTTTGACCGGCATATTCTTGATGTCTTTTGCTTCTTGGATTGCCATGACTTTCGATGCCCATGAGCTTGGTAGGACCCAAAAGATCTTCTTGACCATCGTTTCTGCAGAAACATCATCTCCAAGAGATTTTCTTCCATTGCAAACGTCAGTAAAACGAGTAAACATATCAGTTATATTTTCAGATGGATGCATGGTAAAACATTCAAAATCTTGGCGATACATATCCAATCGAGTATCCTTGACTTTGTTGGTCCCCTCATGGGTAACCTCCAAAAGTTTCCAGATTTCATGTGATGAGGTGCATGTGGAAACTCGATTGAATTCATTACGATCAAGGCCGCAATGAAGAGCGTTCATGGATTTGCCATCAAGCTCGAAATTTTTAAAATCGTCTTGGGTCTATTTGGATTCATCGGGAGAGGAGAGAGAGTAACCATGCATGAAAATCCTATAAATAGGATAGCCAATACTTCTAAGAAAAGTGGTCATGCGGGTTTTCCAATAATTATAGTCGGTTCCATCAAAAAATGGAGCACGACCCAAAGAATAGCCTTCGGGGGCGAAAGAGGTTGAAGCCATCACAATGGATCTTGAATTTGAAACCGATTAGGGTATTACTCAAATTTTGCCTTTGATACCAATTGTTGGGTGGAAGAGTGATGGCAAGAGGGGGGTGAATTGCCTTTTAAAAAATTAATAAACAATTTAAAAACAATTTAGAAATGCAGCGGAAATAAAAGAGGCAAGACACGCAACTTGATAACGGAGTTCGGCTTAAACCCAAGCCTACGTCTCCGCTCCCAACTCAACCGTTGAGAGATTTACTACCGCTTTCTTTTTAATGGTTTTAGCAAGAAACCCACTAGACTTTAAGGTTAGTCTAGAACCTATTACAGCTTGCTTTTATTGGTTGAGCAAGAACCCACTAGCCTTCTTACAGGTGAAGGCTAGCTCACCTTTGATTCAAGCCTTTTAAAAGGGATGGCTTGACTAACCTCTTCACACCATGAAGGTGGTGTGAAAACCCAAAAGAGATGATGAGAGAAAGAGATGGGGTTTTGCAGGCACAAACCCAAAATGATGCTCAAAATGATAAAACAATAAAAACCGTAATGGGAGAAGCCTTGGGCGCCAAAGGATTGATGAAGTTGATGAAGAGCGCTCCCAAGCTTCTATGGTGGTGCTCCTTGGATGTGGAAGTGAGTTGGAGCAAGTGGGGGTTCCTTGGAGGAATGCGCCGGAGGTTCGCCAAATGATGTAAAATGTGTCCCATGGGCTTCCGTATGTTTCGCTGGTGTCCCGGGGCTTCCTAGTCCTTTATTTATAGAGGGGGAACCCTCAAATGACCTTTGGGGGGCTTCGGAGCCATTGGAGAGGCCTTCGGAGCCATTGGGAGTCAAGTGGACAAGCCTGGTCAAAGCCCAACGGCTAGTTTGACTGGCTCCACCGGCTGACCGGTGCTTGGCCACCGGTTGGCCGGTGCTTTGAAAAAGCGAGAGGGCTCGGGCTCAGGCACCACCAGCTGGCCGGTGAGGAGGCCACCGGCTGGCCGGTACTGAGGCAGTAGGTGTCACTATTCTGTCTGGGTGCCACCGGCTGGCCGGTGGTGGGACACCGGTTGGCCGGTGGTCTGGACAGAGGGATGCCTTCTGTCCAGGTCTCCATCGGCTGGCTGGTGGGCATCCACCGGTTGGCCGGTGGACTGAAAATCAGTCCACTTTGGCTTCTTGCTTTCTTGGACCAATTCCTTGGCAACCTGAAATCATGCCTATCATCCAAAAACACTTAAAACAAGATTAGATAAATAAGAGAGTTATTGTGATCATGAAAATTAAACCACGAGGGGTACGAGAGGTACAACACAAAAAACAAGAAAAAATAAAAACAACAAAATAGAAAGGAAAAAGTGGATGGGGGTGATAAAAAATGATGAGAATGGAGATTTTTTGTGAGTTTTAAAGTGATTACAAGTGCAGATAAGTAGTAAGATATAAAAGCAACAAAGAAAGATGGGAAAAACAATTGATGGATATGGGGAATCAGGTAGCCAGTTTTTAAAATATTTTTCCCTTGTTCATGCATTTGAATTTGAAAATCTAGATCCAATTGAAAGAGGATGACTAGATTTTTCATCAGGTAAACTTTTGGATAAATTTCATCTCTAGTTTATCAACTATAAAGAACTTTCGATAACTAAGTGTAAACAAATCAATAATCATTATGTTCAAATTTTCTATTGGATCAGTGTGCTCCTCTCTTGATCGTAATTCACTTCTCAGTTAAATCCTCAGATTAAGGAAACTTGGAATTAAATCCTGATAAATATTTTTTTTTTCACAGATTCATGATGTTTTGAAAAAATGACTGTCTAGATAAAGATTGATAAGCATCAAGTAAAATAGAAGTGCATGAATATGGAAAAACAAAATTAACCAGCTAAGACAATTCCCCTAGAAATGATTATTTGAGGAACTTGATATCATCCACCAAATTAAAATATTCTGAAACATAGAAGTTCAATCTGAAATAAATGAAGAAAAATAGAGGAATAGAGAGGAGTGTTCTTTCTCCCTACTTGATCTCCAGAAACTGTCCAAAGTCCAGTTTTTGTTCTCTGCCAATTGTATGGTGTATGGTTCTTTCAGATGTCCCACTCCTCGAATGTGGAATTGTGGTGAATGGATCTCCTCGTGTATGTCTATGTATTGGTGGATGTGTGTTAATATAATCCAGAGTGGATTATGTGGTAATATGCATCTACTCTCGACAGTTCTAGAATGAATTGTCCATCCCCACTACCCTCTAAAGCGTCTAATTCTTGTTGCCTTCTCCTATCATAGATTCTCAATGGCCTCTCTCACCTCCATATATCACATTCACCATGTGTCTTCCTCCTCATTGGTGATGAGATCAAAATCACTCAAATATAATGATCAACCCCAAACCCATGCAGTAGGATCTCATCTTACGTGATTCAATGGAAAAGAAAAGAAAATGAATAAACATGCAGTTCCAAAAAAATATAAATAAATTTTATTAACTGCTATAAAAATATATATATATATATAAATGAAAACTTATATTTATATTTACATAAAAAATATATATCATATTTACTATTAATATTAATATAAGAATATAAAACCATTTACAAACAAAAAAAATATTTATTAAAATATATACAAGAAAAAATACATATAATAATTATTATTATTATATAAATATATATAAATATTTATTTATTTATTTATATTAACTATAATATATATTTTTAAATTTAATTATATAACTATTAAATATTTATATAAACATAAGTATTTAAATATTAATATATACCTAATATTATTAATAATTTATTAATATTTTTTTCATTGATATTATTATTAATTTTATTATATTAATTATATTAATTATAATATAGGTTATTATTAATATATATATATATATATATATTATATATAAAATTAAAAGAGAGAAGGGGTTGGGGGGATTTCAGCCTGAATAAAGGGTACGGGAGTTGGTTCGAGCAGAGCAGGGGATAGGGGTTCGGGTGGAGGTGGATTTGGCCAGCGAAAAGGGGTCTTGATCTCCCACCACAGCATCAGTGTGGCAGTGTTCGATTTCTTCCTCCTTGGAGGTGACATCTTCTTCGAAGATGGGTTCGGTTTGAAGTTGAGGAGGCTATGGCGGCACTGTGAGGGAATTTTTAGTTTCTTCAATTGGTGGCTACTGAGTTTTTTGTTTCTCTAGATCTAGAAATACTGGTATTTTTTGGGTTATTCAATTATTATGGTGGATTTGATTCTGGAAACATTGGTGTTCATCTATGTTTTCTGTGGGTTTTTTTGTTTTTTTATTGTGGTGGTCGGTTCGACATGGATGTTGTAGTGATAGTTTCATCCTTCAATGGTGGTTGGCATGTGCAGTGGATGATTTGGAAAAGGCTGGAAAAGGGTGGACATGGCGGTGACTCCCGCTGGTGGTGAGTCCTTCTAGAAGTGACTCCCTATTTTGGTGAGTTGGAGCTTATGGTGACTCAAATGGAATAGTGGATGCAGTGTTGGCATAAGGTACCCTGGTGGAGGGTGGAAGTCGTGGTGAGTTAGGGAAGCAATAGTAAGGTGAAAGTACTGGAGGGGCTAGTAGTATTTCTGGTGGTCGCTCAAGGGGAGGCTGGTGGTGACTTGAGTCACTGCTCTCTATTCTGGTGGTGACTCTAAAGGGGATGAATAGTAGTGAGGCAGTGTAGCGGTGGTTCAGCAAGGTTCTTTTAGTTGTGCCTTACTTGGTGACACCTCATGTTGGCGGCAGCTTACGCTGGAGGTAGCTCACTTGGTGGTAGCTCAACTAGAGGCAACATAATTTTTCTGACAAAAACAACGTACTAAATAAATTAATTTAAACATTATAAAACATAATCGAACACAAAAAATAATTAAAATTAAACAAAGTGAAAAAATTTATTTTCTAATTAAATTAATGAATGAAATAATTTAATGTATTAATTAAAAATAATAAATACATTAGAAAATAAATTAATCATGTAGAAATTAAAATTAAATGAATAATTTAAATAAAAAGAATACTCAGAAAAATAATGATTTATTAATTTGAAAAAGAATTCAATAAAGAATTAAACAATAAATAACTCAATTAAAATAAATGAAATTATTATTTTGAAAATGAAATAATAAAATAATTAACATAATGGAAATGAAAATGTAAAATTTAACAAAAAAAATGGATGAGAATTGGAATTAAATACATAATTAATTATTTAATTTTAAATTATTAAAAAATCAAAAATTTAAACACTAAAATACATATTTGAACAAAAAATCATTATTTTATTAAATATATTCCAAAACTATAACATTTAAAAATTATTAATTAACACAAATTATTTTGATATTAATAACACAGTAAAATAAACAAAATGATGTGGAAAAGTTCATTAAAAATAGCCACATCAATACTCACTCCCTCTTATATTTTGGCATAGAATTATCCCTGTGATGTGACTTTGTTGAACTTAGTAGACCCAAATTTAGCCTTATCAAACCATTTTAATCACCCATATCTTTTAATATGGTGTGATCATTATTCTCATGACACAAATATCACTTCTTAAAACTTATCTTTCATCTTGATTCATCTTATCTTTAATGAGGTTTAATAAATATAATAATGGAATAGCATCACATGATTTATATCACCTAATAGTTTCCTTCAAAATATAATTAAAATATCCAAAATATCAACCTAAAAAAACTCATGTGAAGTCATATAGATCACCAATGAAACCACTAGAAAAACCTTAAGTGAGAAAACATTATTCTTATATGTCCTTTAAAAATTCTATCTAAATATTACATAACATAAATTTAATTTTTCATAGCCACGATTAAATTTGATTTGGCCTTTGAAGACTCTAATTAAATATGACATGGAACATAATGACTCTGAGAAAATCTAACACAACTTATTATTTTTGTGATTTATTATTAAATATGTTGGGATTAATCTTACTAGACTTTCCATCTAATCAATTAATCATATACAGATTCATTCTCATCTGACATAGCTCATATTTCATGGAACTTATCCTTATTTAGATCCTTCACCACATGTTTAATCATAGGAAACATGTTTCCACCCAATTTATTCATATTTAATGCTATATTCAAAATGTTTAATCATATATCTAAAGGATTTAATCCTATACAAGTATCATAAATCTTTATTTAATCATACATAGCTCATAATTTCCTATGCTTTTCAAAAATCTTCAACTCAAATCATTCACTTAGAAAATATAAATCCTTTAAAGTATCTCAAAACCCATAAAAACTTCTTTAAACAATCTAAATAATCTTATAAAATTTTAATAAAATTTTCAAAAGTCTTTGAGTATAATTTTCAAAGTCTTTTTATTATATGATAATAGTCAACTTTAGTATATCAAGAAATCTCCATTACCTAAATTAATTCCTCATTATTTTATTATCAAATAATATCAGAAATAGTGCATTAATTAATTTTCAAATAATTAAATAACCAACCTCATAAATTCATATCTAAATTTATTTCTTCATTCAGGTATTCCTTTTACCCCATGAATATTTATTCATGCAAAAAACACAAGGATGATTCCTCAAACTTCCAGCTAGATTTGTTCTTCTTAAATCATATCCAGCATCTCATACCCACTAAGAACATGTATTTTACTCTTATTTCATCAACATTCATCACTTTCCATTGATTTGATATAATTTCATCTCTACAATCATTAGATATAAAAGCGGTTTCATAGAGTATATCTATTACAAAACTCCAAGAAATATTTCAATCTTCTTTTCCTATTATTTATGGAAATATATCCAACTCTTATTTCAATATAATTTTTCCAAATTATTAATTTATCTCAATCATCTTGTATAATAGAAAACAAATATCATGAAACAATCAACATGATCTCTAATATTTATCTCAATCATATCCAATGGTGTCTTAAATCATTCATTTCCATGATAATATTTGTAAATAATATTGGTTTCTAATCTATTAACTCATCGTTTTCTAATTTTATGTCTTTAATTAAGCACATATTGACTTTAATTGTCATTAAAAACAAATATAACTCATATCATCACAATCCAATTGGAACATCATGTTTCTTGTAAGATAGTATAATGATTATATCCATTACAATCATAAGATAATGATCCTCGGTTGGCCTGCTATTATCATTATTAATAAAATTTTCTACCCTCACTATTTGATCTGATAATGTCTCTAAATATAGGCTAGTAATTATGTAATATTATGACATTTTAATTAGTAATATCATCACATAATAATATTTTATTATCATACTTATTTTGATCAATAGTCCCAGTAGCCACACTAAATCAAAAGAGGAAATAAAATTAATGAAATTTTAATTCAAGAAGTAATATATTACAAGTTAGCTCAAAACATAAATAAAAAACATGATATATTCTTGTTAACTAATAATAAATTTATCTATCTAAATAAAAATATACAAAATAAATCTCATAGAAAATATATTCATGTTAAAGATAATATCAAAACAGGTTTAGAAAAGTTAAAATATAACAAATTTCAGAAAAAACTAACTTAACTGCATTTCAGAACATACTATTACAAAATTCATCAGTTCATAATAAATAAATATATAGAATATTTGATCATAACATAGAGGATTTATGATAGTAAATCTAATCCATTATTTATGAAAAACCCATTACAACATGTTCTTATGACTTTATTTGGTGTTCATTTATATTTTTATGATTTTATATATTTTCTGACTTAAACATATATGTTTTATCTGTTTATTACTTTTTAATAGTAAACAAAAGTTAGTGAAATCATTTAAAACATTTTTTATTTTTTTATCTTTATTTTTTTTTATTTTTTACGATTTTTTTAAATGTTTTTTAAAATGCATAAAAAATGGGGAAAATATTAAAATGATAGATGAAAAGACTTCGAAAACTCATTATTAGGGAATTTTTGTGCAATAATATATGAGGGTAAAATGATATTTGAATCTAAATAGGTACCTCAATTTTTAAAACTTTACTCACTACAAAATAACTATAAAACTCCTTGGAAGTCCATTAAATTAATGACTATATTCTATGTATGGAAATGGAAATCAATATGACATATTAACCTAAGAATTATAGAATTAAAACTAGATTTATAGATATTAATCATGTGTAATAAAAGAAAATTAATCATTAAACATTTATAAAACAAAAAAGATAATTTTGAGATTTTATTTGGAAAAGGAAGAAATTTATTCATATCTCTGGCAACATGTTTGTTTACTTTTCCTTATTTTTATTATTAAATTGGTTTTTTGGCATCTAATAGTGTGGTATCTAGAATCAATTTATTTAATCTAAATCTAGACTACAATGCTATAATTTATCATAAAAAAATTAAAAAACATCCTTTCTAATGAGTTATTAGTTTGTATCAATTAATCACAATCAAATTCACCATGTTATAAAGTATTAAATTCCCCACTATTCAATCTTTAATCCATGACCAAATATCTTAAAATCCCTAAATTAGACTCACTAAATTAAATCTCTGTAATCTAAGAGTAGAATTACAAAATAAACTCAATAATTCATGTATATATTCTTTATTTTCATGACTAAGATTAATAAATACTAATTAATTGAAATCAGGTGAATTTAGAATGGATATAAGATGAATTGAAACAATTTATACATAACACACTTGAGTTTCTTTTAAAAAAATATAACACTAAAAAAATAATGTTTTTTATGACAATAATCCATCACAAATATCCCATACCAAAAAAATCATATCGTGATTACTATTATTTGTGATAGTTTGTCGTAATTAACCTCGGAGTGATACTACTTTCAATGGAAATTTTTAGTCATCTCAGATGTTGTTTGAAATTGAGTATTATGCTCATCATAAATAATTTACTTCCAATTATTCTTGATATAATTATATTTTTAGTCATATATACTATTTTCAATAGCTAAATGTGTCCACCACCAAAATTATTTATGAAAATAATTTAAATTTAATCCTAAATAATATTCGGCCAATGTATTTGTGATAGATTTAAAGTTTCATCAAAGAAAAATATTTCTAATGAAACATTAAATTGGTCAAAATGACTATAAATAAATTAAAAAAATTTAACATCCACCAATAAATAAAAACTATGAAAAAAAAATTAATTATAAAATTAATCCTTATAAAGAAAAAATTAATAATAACAAATGAAATTATTGTGTCATGGAGGGTGAGAGGGATCAAATCTCCTAGGTGAAGGGAAATTCATCAATAAAAAACAAGTAAGTTGTCACATATAAATATCACACAATATTCATCACACAATAAAGTATCACAAACTAAACTATAATTCAGCAAGTATCACACAAAAATTATTTTGCAATAAGTATCTCTCAATAATGTATCAGGAAGTGAAATATTATGCAATAAGTATCACTGAATAAGTATCATGCAATAAGTATTGCAGAATAAACTATCACATATTAAGTATCATTCAATAAGTATCATACAATAAAGTATCATGCAATAAAGTATCACGCAATTAGTATCATTTAAAAAGTATCACTAAATAAGTATCACAAAATAAGTATTATTCAATCAAGTATTATATAATAATTAAGATTTATTATTTTAGATTATTTGTATTAATTTATACTAATTTATAATAACTAATGACCATTGATTATTTATTTATTATTATTTATATAAAAAAATTTATATTATTATTTCACAAAAATTACTAACATTTATTATTTTGTGTTATTTTTAATAATTTAGGCTAATTTATAATAATTATTGACGATTCATTGGTGTTTCACAATTATTTATCTTAAATTATTAATATATTTATTACTTTCTCCAAATTCATACTAACATTTATTACATTAAATACATTTTGAATAATTGTTGTTTATATAAATTATTTTTTATTAATTATTAATAATATTACAACTTGTTATATGAACTACCATAATAGTAATAGTTATTTATAATACTTTAGTTTTTTACTCACTAATTAGTACTACAATATTATATTTTTTCCATTATTTTTAATTTATTTAATTAAATTTCATTAATTTATACAAATTTATATTAATTAATGACTATTTTTTAATTATTTGTTATTTATATTAAAGTATTTATTTTTTTCTTTATTTTTTCTGATTATAAAAAAAATTATAATTTAAGATTATTTTTTTATTAAAAAACTTCATTTTCAAAAATTATTTATTATTACTTATTTATTATAATTTTATAATTTTTTTCAACAATTTAAAATTAAAATATTTATTCTTTTTATTATGTATTTATTTAAATTAAATAAATAAATTATAATAATATTA
The DNA here is from genome assembly GCA_963277665.1 of Viscum album. Classification (NCBI taxonomy): domain Eukaryota; kingdom Viridiplantae; phylum Streptophyta; class Magnoliopsida; order Santalales; family Viscaceae; genus Viscum; species Viscum album. Next base: position 1,324,534,902 of record OY728138.1, read on the forward strand.
TTAATTAACTAAAATATCAATTAAACAATTAATACTAACCAAATATTTAAATTATATTAGATTAATATTATTTTATATTTAAAATGCTTAAAATTAAAAATAAATTAAAAAAATTTAATATCACACCAAGAAAAAATAACTAAACCTTAATGAAAAATAAATACAGGGAATTAATAACTATTTGAAAAATATATTTAAAAAAATACATTCAAACCGATGTTTTATTCTTAAATAGAAGCCCTGTAATTAATAATGTAAAATTAAAAATAATTGAACATTAATTGTAAATATAAATATATAATATAAATAACTATTAATGAGTACATGTTAAAAATATTCTTCGAACTGATGCTTTGATCTCAAATAGTATATCGACAATGCAGAAATCCATTTCCTAAAAAATATCGACATTTTAGAGAGTTTAGACAAGGTTTGGAGTGTAGGAAATGAGAGTTGGAGTTGGGGAGGGGCGCGGCTATTATTTTGGCCCAAGGTGACACATTTGGGGGAATGCAAAATGGTCTGATGGCTGAACAGAACTTTTCTGCTATTATAGAGACTTACACATCTCCATTTTTTGTTTCAACTTGATCTGCATCATTATCCCTTAGGGGGAATTAAATTGACCTCATGGGGACTAGGCAGTTTCCCCTTTTTGTACTATGAAATAGGTTCCATAGTCAAATGGTCCTAGTGGGAGATTGTAGGGGGTTAAGTATTTTTTTGATTTGTCCACATAGGATAATATTTGTTCAGATGGTCTCCAAAAGGTTCATTCATGGAGCTAGAAACACCTAACGACCCTTCTGTCCATGATTCATGGACCTGCTTTCCAAAGGTAAGCACTCGTTATATGATGATTTTTTCAACGACACTTCAGGACTGCATTGGTCTAGAGGATGGGAGTTCAGCCTCATCACACCCTTTTGGGGGGAATTATTTCTTATTATGGGACTCTCTTATAGATGTAACTTTTTTTTCATATATTTTTAAATCCTTGGTTCATTCCCGAAGAGTGTATCCACAAGTTACCCCTGGGTTACAAAATCAATAATTGATATGCATGGGTCAGGTATTTCTGAGAAAATGCTGGTGTGAGCCATGTGATGAGACACTCTAGAGTTTATCATCATCTAGGAGAGACAGAAGGTGGTTAGATGTTGGGATCAAACCCAAGATATGGGCTTCCAACATATCCTCATGAGAGGAATCAGATTTCATGTAGTCCGGTGTCTATCAACGGGAGACATCTCCTTTTAGGGTCATGTGACAAGGACTCATCAATATAGTTTAATGCCATGTAGTGAGGACGCCTAGGAAAAAGGTTTCTAGCCAATTTTTGGTGTGGGACTCCTACTCAGGCAGCCCTAAGTGCCCAGGAGATTTGTGGTCTCTTGGGTGGACATGACCCTACCGAGAATATGGCCCGGTGAATATTATAGTTGATTTAAGGGTCTAATTTGGACCATAAGGAGGCTTACCACATATCTCGGTCAAATTTCCAATAAAAGTTTGTGGAGTTCAAAAAGGATGGGGACTTATAATCTAAGGAATCCAATCATGAGATCATGGTTACTCGGGGCTTACACAGAGGTGTTGCGCATTTGGGGGGACATGATTGGGGATTACACCATATAGGAGGCCTTAGTGTGGGAATTTCATTGGGACTGACTCAGAAGACCATCCATTGAGCTCGGGCCTTCAAGAAGAAATTCTATGTATCTTGGTTGGAGAAAGAATTAGAGTTCTCATAGTTTTTTATGGGTTTCAACCTGATTGGGGTTTACGCATGGGAGATTCCTGTCAGAGATAATTGAATTGTTACTTATTCCTAAAGAGGAAGCCCATTTTAGGACATTTTTTGGGTGAAACTTTTGAAAAAGGGTCCCTCTTTGAGCTCGATCCTTCAAGAATGAATCCTTTATATCGTAGTTGGAGCAGGAATAAGAGTTCGTGTAGTTTTTTTAGCTTGGGTGGTTATACCTAGTAGGAGTCCCATTTGTGAGTTTTGAATTGGGACTTACTCCAAAATAAGACACTCTTTTTTAGGTGTATAATTGGGTTAGCCTTTAGAAAGGGAACCCCTTTGAGCTCAGTCCTTCAAGAAGGTGTCCTGCATATCCTATTTTCAGTAGGAATGATATTTCTCAATGTTCATTTCTGAGTTAGAGAATGTTTTATTATCACAAACTCCTAATACCAAGTGATTCATTCTCAGTGTGAGAAACAAGAGGTTGTATAAAATTCAAAAAATACTCTTCTCTACAGTTGGAAAAGGAGAATGAAAATGGTAGAAGAGGTTGTGGCTATGAGCCCAATAGTAGAAGGAAAGGGGAGCTTTGAACCTACAACCCTCATCAATGTTAATATCCAGGATAGTCTAATCTTGGAGATCTATCAGGACACATTATGAGCTGAGGTGAAGAGGGAGAAAAGTGGCACCTCTCAAAAAAGTATAAGGGCATACCTTAGAAGGAGTTCCTTGATATGGGTTCTGGTAAAGGGTAGTAACATCAAGAGGAAAAGTGAGCATGATTCCTTTGACTGATGACTGGCCCTCATTGAATGGAAAAACAAGTGATCATCCTTGATCCCTAGAAAGGGGAGTTTCACATTAGTTTCCTAGGGTTTCACATTGGGTTACCATGGAAATGTAGACTAAATAACATTATTGTAACCCATATCGATGAGTGGATTACTTTCGTTACTCTACTTACCAAGGGTATGTAGACTCAGAGGGGCGTGTTGGTGCACCCAATGATCTGATCATACAGGTCTGGTTGATTTAGAGGAAGATTTGGCCTAATTCAAGTCGATGGGTCCATATAGGAGTTGTGGAGGACAAGATGGTAATGGAGGGCCATGATTGGATCCAGGAGGAAGGACACCTAAATACACCCTATTTTGTGTACTATTTTATGTTGTGTGATGGGGGTAGCCCTGCATAATGAGATGTCATAGAGGTAGAGGGTTCGTCCTTGTACCAAAGCGGTATGCAGACCTGGGTATGGACCACCATGTATCAAAGCGATATGCGGTTCTAGATATGGTCTACATATTAGAATGTTATGTGGATATGGATATAGTTATCTACACCAACATGGGTTCCATCCACATATTGATGCAGTACGTGGCACAAGGTTTGATCTGTGTAGTGATGCACTATGTCTAACGCTGAATTGAAGAAGGGTCCTAGAGCCTATGGTTCGTAAGAAATTCATCTGTAAGGGATTTATGGTTCGTGATTGCACAAATTAAGTTTGTGGTTCACCAATTATTATTATGTTCTTTTTTTCTAGTCATGGTGAGATATACCTATGGGAAATGAAGTTTGAGGTTCGCACTTCGTTGATAATTTGAAACTTAAGTCAATATCTTCTCTGTATTCGAATTCTTTCTTCAATACTCTAGGGTCTCCTTCGTGCTCTCTTCCACTAGTCCCACTTTTTCTAGTGTGTCTTTCTCTCCTTTTATATAGCATTGGGGAAATCATATCTGGGGCCATGTAGCACCATTTTTGGAAGCCCATAAATATATACTTCCACCCATGGAATACTCAGTCAATTAGTGTTTGCAGAGGTTGTGGTTAATGGAACCCGTCGTCTTGCCTCACCCGCGAACTGCTTAGTAATGCGAGGGGGGTATACGGTGGAATTTATCAATTTTATTCCACCAATCAACACATTTTACAACATCTTGGGTTTTCTAGCTATCTCCCTGTGGGATAGTGTATCACGGATTCATTCGTATACTGCTGGTATGTAGTTTATACACCCCATGAACATTCCTCAGTGATGGTACGCGATCAGCCTAAAACCCTTTTCAAATTTTGAATTCTTCATTTTTCTTCTCAAATTTTCAATCTAATTTTCATCCATATACCTTTATGGTCTTGTAGAATTGTTTTCTTCCTTATGTAAAGTGGTTGTTGGAGTATTTACTTCCCTTTTGTGTAGTTTTTAGGACCCTAAAAATTCCCCCCATCAAAATGGGGTTTGATCGGAATGAAGAGGAGTCTATTCCAATGCAGAAGTGGTCCCGAAATAAAGTAGTTCGTGGTATAATGGGTAGGCTCGATAGGGGGCATGCCTATTTATAGGGTCCCAGGTCATTTGTCTTTTATCATATCTCATGCTGAAAAGGACTCTCGACCTCCCTTTGTCTTCCATTTCTTTGGCATACCTCTATTTCTGTGAAATCCACCATCTACGAACTATTTTGTGCATTCCAAAAACTGAATTCCTCATGGTTTCCTTTTACAATGAACCAAACTCGAGCCCACAAATTGTGATTTCAATTTTAAAACCTATGTCTGACCTTCCGCGTAGTGAGATGCTTATGTGGTTTTCCTATTCTGCACACCGAACATTAAAATGGAATTTTAAACTTGAAACTCTGTTAAATTGAACATAAAATTTCAATCAGAAAACATGGAACATCCATATAGTGAGGCCTTGGTTCGTGGTTTCTTCATTCCGTGAACCACTTATTTCACTAGACAAAGCTCCATACACCAGTGTCTTGCAGGCCTTCCTTATACCAAGGCCTTATGTAAGAAATTCCTTCCGTATACCGATGCTGAATGTAGGAAATGGATTCCACATAATATTACTAGGAGTAAAATGTAGATCCCCATGCATGCCTTCCTTTTAAGTCCTTTGGTAATTTTTGTCTTTTTCCAACAATTTTCTCCTTTTAATAACTTTTCTATGGGCTTTTTGATATTTCTTTTCTTGTGCAGACTGCAATGGATCTTCTAAAAATCTCGACAGAATCAACCAGGATGAGAGCAACCTTGATTAATGACATTGAGGACCATCTTTGATATTACAATTTTCCTCAGGATAGTGCCTTAAAAGACCTTCTTACACCAGTGATTTTGGCTTACCCATTATCTGTGAAGTAACCACTATACAGCTTTGGTCTTTCTAATGACTCCCCTTTTTCATTGGATGATCATAATACTCCCTTCATTCTCCTGGAAGAAACAAAAGGGCGTAACTGAGACAATATTTCTTTAATAGAAGAAATCATAACTACTTTCATTCAATAAAATGTGTTCACACTAAGAGTACAAGCATGGACTCAGAGAAATAATATTTTTCGCAACAATTCCTTAATACTAGTCACCTAGGAGTACTCATCTATTATCATCCTTACCCGAGAAAACCCTAATGGTGGGTGGAGAACCAAATGGGACCTTTGAGCTGGAGGATGCTTTTCACATTAATGGTCCTGGGTATTTTGGGTACATAAAATCTGTTTGGAGTCCCATAGTCAGTTGGATTTGGTGAACTTGTACCGGGAAACTTGGGCCTCTCAATTTTTAGTTTTCTCTCCAGGAGAAATCCTATATGAACTACTGATCCACGGGTGTTCAAGTACCAATACTTTCCAGTTATTTCATGGAGATGTGGGGATCTACTTATGGGACATCTATCTTCTTGGATGCATCCCCATTCTCGGCTATATGTATGCTCAGTTCTTTCCAGTATCCACTACTTGGGACAATACCAATCAGGTGTCCCTAATGGCCAGGAGCCTACTGTTTATAGCACAAGAACTGCTTGGTCAACACCTCCATGCTCACTCCCTTATCCCGTTTGAGGATTGGATTGGATGATTTATTAATTTTAATGGTCCTTGACTCAGGTTCCTCCACATTCAAACTCATATAACCTAAAAATAATAACAAATTCTAGGGTCATATTGCACCACCCTTGAAGCAGGACTATGCACTACCTAGGGATACGAGATTCGATTGGATGTACCACCCGATCTTAGATTACCAGTTTTCTTCACCATGTTTTTAGAGGATGGATCTTTTCCTCCCATGATGTATATACTGGGGTCATAGTTTTTACTCTAATAATGGAAGCAACATTGTAAAAGTTTTAACCAATAAATCAGGTCATTCCTACTCTTTCCCATCATTATGAGCTATTTAGGAAGACATAGGAAGTTAAAACTATACATATCCTCAGCATACCATTTTAATTTTTATGGGTGGATAACAAAACATTTACCCTACTATGAATATCAAAATACTGTGGGGGTTCCCCATTCTGAATTTCACCCTTCCCTTCCTAACATTTTCGATGTTCATCCTACAACCTTAAGCATTAGCAACACAGTCGGGCTACTGAATAATACTTCTCACATATATTATGTACCATACCCTACCCCTCATGGGTTAGTAAGGGGTGATGCAAGCCGTTATTCAAAGGAATGATCATATATCATTGTCCTTCGAGATGGGATTCTAACTACTCACATAGATTGAGTGGATATTTATGATCCATACATCCCCTACCAGGTTTCTAGGCAATTCAGATATCTTCAATAGACTTTGCTTCTTCCCACTGTTCAGTTTAGGGGAGAATATCATCCTGAAATTCTTCGCCAATTATGTATTATAATGATTCAGGAAGGTGCTACCCTGGAGTTCATCATCTCTAATAAGACAAGATCCACCTTTATTTCATTGGAGTATGCCCAACTGTGGGTGGACTGTTACCCTGATAGGGTTCTAGGAAGACCAATATGACAGGTCGAAAATCCATTAACTACCTTTCAACCTATCTTTACCGCAACAACCACATCATCTATTCCTCTCCCTATGGTGAGAAGATTCTTGATCCGCTGTCAGAGGAGTCTAGAAGGGGAATCATCTGTGAAACCTATTTCGGCAGGGAGTGATTCAGACCGCTCCCCTCCTTTGGATACCGTTCACAGACCTAATGAGGCTATCCCAAGATGGATGTCACCATACATCTAGGAAGTCGTAGCCAGTCCCCTACACCAAGTTACAGGGTTCGAACCATCTATTAGGAGGTAAATCCCTCTACTTGGGTAACCAATCTTAGTAACCTTATAACTGCTACAATGATTCTTCCTATCTATATACTTGTTGTAGCGGGGAAGGACCAAGGTCTTGACCCTATGAGGAGGCATCAAGCCATGCGAAAATAGGCATGGCATCAATTATGTTCCCTTACTACAGAAACTCATCTAACTAACTTCACCAATGAAAAGGGTAACTTTTGGGGATTAGTTTCCAAATTTGGATCAGGTTTCTTTGATCACCATTGTTTACACATTATTGTACACCAGGATGTCATAGCTCGGGAAGACCTCACTTCTTGTAGGGACAACCATACCAAATTCAATGCTTCACATCATTAGGAAATTAACTTGTGATATTTTTATAAGGAAAAGAATAATCTTTTGGTTGAGGAGACAAGAGCCCGTGATTTGGTAACCACCCAGACGAAGTAACTGCGAGAATGCAAGGATCATGTGGTCAGTCTAAGGGAATAGCTGTCAATGTCAAGGGTCAATTACGAATCCATTCAGTAGAAGAAGTGAGACCTCAGAGCTGTTATGAAGTGATCACATCCGATGGTTGAGGTTGAAGATGAACAAATGTCTAATTTAGAGTGGTCCCTTAACAGTTCACGATAGCTAGTTATTGATCTATTGGAAAGGGAGAGCTGGGCTCCATTTTTATTTCCTCAAATTGTCTTTGTACCACCCCCTTTTTATATCCTAGAGAGACTCTAGATCGGGGAAGATCCTCCCTTTTATTTCATGGAATAGAAACCTACTTATTTTCTAGTGCTCCTTCTTCATTTTTTTGTTTAACATCAATCAATTACAATTAATCATATATATTTTATTTTGACCAAGTGTTAACTTAAACCGGAATCGGTAAATGAAATCATGCTCTTATTTTTTCCTACATTAGGGGAATCAGCGGTCATAGTTTGGTTGTCTCTAGGGTTATATGAAAATACCTCACAAACTTTGTGACCTTTTCATTGTTAGCCAAATTTTATTTCTAATCCTATTTGGTATGGGATTAGTGGGTATAAATTGACTTTTTCATAGGCCTCCCTTAAAAGGTTTTCGACCTAATGATATTTATTCCTATTTTGAATATTGTATTGTTTAACATTTATGTATAAACCCTAAAAGTATATTTTTAGAATGTTGATACTCGACTTTTATCCATGGGTTCCCTTTTTCGGGTCTTCACTCTAGCAATTAATGCATATTTTTCATTTGTTTTGTTGGTTTAAATTCTTATAAATTAGACTTATTATTGATGTTTTAATTTAAGACTCTTTGGCCAAAATTGATGGGGCTAGGGCCCCAATTTGGTATTCCTTACCCGAGGATGTCCTAATAACTTTCAGACGTGGATAAGGGATTCTTCTTGACCTTGAATTTGTGATTTTAGGATATATATGTGGAATTGGAGTTATATTAGGCATACAAATGTAGGAAAGGAATATCTTGAGGAAACAATTGCTTTTGGTTTATGAATGTTTCGAATATAACATGTGAAGAGCCACCTGGGCATGATGTGCATAGTCAAACAAAGGTGTCTATAGGATACTAGCCATCCATTTCTGATGGACAGGGAGATTTAAAGGAATTCTGGATTTGTTTTGTGGCTTGAATACCACAGTGGTTTCCTATTAATGGAGTGATATCAGAAAGTTACAAAATCATTTATATTAGTTTTGAATGAGAAACCACTCCCACATGAATTCAGATTGTGTAAAGGAGGGACAATGAATGGTATAATTTAACATTATATAATTGGTACACTTGAAACCTATTAAGGGGGGTCATTTTACTCTAACTAAGGGAGAGTAAATGATTCATCACTTTATATAGAAATTATTTTCACCTTCAGGCATTTTAAAGGGGAAATACATAAACTATAATCCAAGGCGTTTTGAATATGGGGAGGGATATGGGACATCAATGTCATACGGGCATATAGAAATATGAAAGGGCTCTCATGAGGAAGAATTTTCATTTGGTTGATGGTCATTTTGGTAGAAACATAAGTAGAGCTACCGAGGAATGATATACATAATCAAAAAAAGGTTTTCATAGGTTATTGGCCTTCCACCTCTAATATCCATAAAGGAATATGAGGATTGGGACCTTTTTGGTCACATAGTGTGACTTGCAAATGGGGGTGTGCCTAATAATAAAAGGGTACATTTCTTTGGAAGAAATTTACCTGGAATACCAGAAATAAGTGGGGGATTTTTTTTCTCTGTATGTGGATAAAATTCATGCATATGGATGGGGGCTCTTCATTTCTCATAAGCCTTGAGTACCTGGTGGTAAATCAGGCCAGGATGTTTTGACATATCTAGGAAGAAGGTGGAAAAGATAATGTAAACCATGAATTTGAGGGTTCTTAATTAAGGAGGATTTTTTGGGTATTGGGAGTTGTTAGGCATACTAAGATAGGAATGGACTCTCATGAGGGCGAATTTTCCTTTGGTTGATGGTCATTTTGATGGAAACATATGCAGAGCCACTGGGGAATGATCTGCATAGTCAGACAAATGTCTCTACAGGATGCTGGTCTTCCATCTATAATGGCCATGGAAGATTATGGGAAACCTAGATCACTCAGAGCATGGAGTTTGATGTGTGGCAGGAGTGTATCTGGATACATTAGAAGTGTCTGGGCTATGATTCACCCACAATATCAGTTAATCCCCTACATAGATCTGACTCATGCATAGGTTGAGGCATTTGTTCCATATTTGTAGTACCCTATAGTTTAACATCATATGGTCAGGACCTAGGGGTTCTTATTATAGTGGGGGAACCACAACATTATTTTTAGGGTCGTGCTACTAGGAACAAAATATTAGACTGATTTATTATGATGCCCTGGGGGATTTTATACTAAGGTCCCTAAGCTCATGTGATTTATGCTTGGTGTGTGAAACAAGAGATGACAAGGATTTCATGTCACCACTTAAGAATGGTGTAATCAATGGAAGGGAGCATTTTATGTATAGAACAAGATTGTGTAGTTTATTGTCGTGCAGTAAGGACAAATTCCACACAATTTATTTCCATGTGGGATGGATGTAAAGTAATCCCAACATGAAAGAAGGGAAATATAATTACCCTTGAGCATCCCTATAAATAGGAATTTTCTGGGGATTCTCATCTTCGAATCAATTTATATGCATAGAAGGGGACATTTTAACACTTTCTATAGCTGAGTCTGGATCATAGGATTTTAGTATCACCACGCATCTCATCAGGTAGAACCAAGTCATGTAGGATTCTTAATGAATATTTCCTTGTGTAGGTATATCCCACTCATAGGTAAGAAATGCATTTTTTTTTGTGAGTATAATGAAAGATGAGAATATAAGCATTTCCATTATGCAGTGTAGTTTAATTTCATGTAGTTGGGGCACTTTTAGACTTTTAGTTTAACTACATGAAGTATGGATGTTGGCTGAACAGTTTACCATCATATTGCAGGGACAACTTGTCACAAAGGCCCTGAATAACTATGGGTTAATCATGGTCAGTAAATTATGATATTCCTTAGACACGAGCGATGATAGAAGGTGTAAACCAGAGTCCCAGGTGGGTTCCTTGGATCATGAGGAATGACGTGGGACTTGGGATTCGTTTGGTGTACAAAAGTAGAAAAAAAACTCCCATGAGGATGAATTTACTTTTGATTAATAGGTTCATTTTGTAGGAAACATATGTAGATCCACCAAGGCTTGATGTGCATATTCAAACAAATGTGTTTGCTAGATACTGGCCTTCCGCTTCTGATGGTTGTGCATATTTATAAGGACCCAAGATTCACTAGAGTGTGTAGTTTGAAAAATGATAAAAATGTGTTTGGGAATGTAAGAAATATCTAGAACATGATTAGTTGTAAACTATGGAAGCTCCTACATAGATCTGACACATATTTAGGGGGATGTATGATCTTTTGAATCCTTCTAGGTGTCAGAATTCAGACATGGAATTTTTTTGATCTCTTTTCATTTAATTTTTAGGAAATTGGTGGCATGTTTGGGGTCTTATAACATTGATAATTAGGCCACATGTGATTCTTGAAGAACCTTGTAGTTTAATATCATTTCGTTAGGACCTTTCATGGATTCCCCAATGCAATTCAAACCTATACATAGAGAAAGGGGCATTTTTTGAATGGAGGCTAGGCCAAGATGGAGGATTCAAGTGTCACTACGTATCTTGCAAGGGCAGGAATCAAGACACACGTAGTTATGGACATATCATCTCTATAAATTTCTGGTCCATGCATAGGGAGGGTAAGTCATTTTAAAGGATGTATAAACAGTGATATGATATCTAGGAATCACTACGTATCCCACAGAGATAGGAATCAAGCTATATGTAGTTCCAATAGGTTCCCTATAGCTTAATGTCATGCAGTAAGGACGAAGGTAAACTAACATGAATTGTAACCATATTGCGGTTGGGCCCGAAACCTGAGATTCAGGTGTCATGATATATCCCACTGAGATTGGGATAAATTCATATGTAGTTCTGAAAATTCCCTCCTTATATAAGTCCAGTCCATTCACATGGAGGGGGGAATTTTTGTTTTGTGTTGATGGCTAGGCTATGATAGATGATCTCATCGTCACTATGTATCATGAGAAAGCAAGAATCGAGTTTTACATAGTTCTTTAAGTTCCCTATAGGTGACTAATCCCAGTTCAGGGAAATGAGAGGGAATTTTTCATTGATTGTTCTTTGGTCCAGGATGTTAAATTTGGGCATCACTATGTATTCTTAAAGGGAAGGAATCAAGCCATACATAGTTCTGTACATGAAATTCTCCATGTACTGACTTGACTCGGTCATAGGTGTAGGGGTATTTTGGTTTCATCCACTTTGGGTGTCGGGTCTATTATATTCCTCTGTGATTTTTTTACGCAAGGGGACCCTTACCACTGATACTAAGATCATGTGAGTTATACTCGATGTGAAAAACAAGGATTGACAAGGATTTACCATGTAGTATGTGGTGACCTAGGATATAATAGGGGAATTCTATTTCATGTGATGGATGAGCCAAGATTTAGGGTCAATCCATCCCTACATACCCCACTAGTGAATGGAAATCAAGCCATACGTAGTTTTGAAGTTTTCTTCCCATGTCGGTCTGACCCGTTCACAGAAAGGGGGAGGGTGTTGCTATATTTTCTTAGAATTAATTTGACATATATGCAATGGATTTCTAATTAGAACACAATACCTACCATGTATTTTAACGTATTTTGGTATGGATGGAGATATAATGTAGTTTAATGTCATAAAGCAAGGAAGATTTTGGCCTTATAGTTTAATTTCATGCAGTGAGGACGATTGATCATGCATTTTCACATCATGTGATGAGGAAAATTTATTTTTTTGTGCAGTTTTACATCCTGTAGCTTGGAAGAATTCATAATTCTTTATAAAACATTTCTTCAAGAACCTTGCATTGATAGGAGCTGTTGTAAACCTCTCATTCATCGAAATCAAGGTGTATTCTCTATTGGAGTAGACCTTGTGTATGACATATGCTACCTCCCTTTTTTGCTCTAATTTTGGGAACTTCTTCTCAAGTATCATTAGGTTTCTAATAACCAACACCATCTCTCCTTCAATTAAATACTGAAAGAGAACCTTCTTGTTGAAGGCTTGTGTGATCTGATTCTTATAGATTTACAAATGGTGCAAGGTATACAACATTTTCTCATCCAGTTGCTCCAACTCATCAAAATATTATTGAGATTTCTCATCTGCGGACAATTGATCACAAATGGCAATGTGGAGCGATGGAACTTGAACTTTGATGGGAAAACTACCTATGTCTTGTATAATAATGTGTATGGGGTCTCTTAGGTAGTAGTGTGGGTTATGGTCTGGTAATCCTATAAAGTATGGAGGAGCTTCACTAGCCATTACTTATTATATTGTTCTACCATCTTATAGAATATATTGGAAAGATTCTTGTTTAAAGCCTTTATCTGTCTGTTGGTTGATGCAAGGTAGCAGGATGAATAGTTGGATATGAATCTATATTCCTGGTGTAGCTTATAAAAATCAATAGAGTAGAAGTTTGTTCCATTTTCCATTTGTATTGTATGGGGGAAACCAAATCTAGTAATGATGTTGGAATTATGAAAGCTAATAATGATTCTTATCCTGACCACTTTAAGGGGTATAGCTTCATCCCATTTGGAGAATAAGTCAGTTGCTATGAGAATGAACTTGAATTGTCTAGCTGTAGCGGGAGGATATGGTCCCATGACATTTATACCTCATACAAAAAATGGCCAGGATTACTTAGATGTGTGAAGTAGTTCCAGGGGTTGGTGGATGAAATTGGAATGAAATTTACAGGAATGTCACTTCCTGGTGAATGTGGCATAATCCGGTATCATATAGGGCCAATAGTATCCAAACCTTTGAATTTTATGTGAGATCTTGGATGTTCATTAGTGTGATCCAAAAGTTATGGTGTGCACTTCTTTCATGATGGAAATGGCCTCTTCGCTGTCAACACACCTAATAAGGACTCCATTAAGGCCTCACTAGTAGAGAACCTTTTCTTGGTTTATACCATCGTACATAACAAAATTGATTGCCCACCTTTGAATATATTATTTTCTAGCCCTATATGGTAGGAGATCCCCCCCCCCTCTGGAGGTAATATTCAATGGGAGTCATCTATCCAGTTGTGTGACTGTAAGGATTAGGAACGAGGATAATCTCATAGATCTGTTTAGTGTTGCTTTAAAATAAATTCAAGACCATATGATGATGGTAAATACTGATGATTGTTTCATCCCAGTCTAGATTAGCCAGGGTTGTGGTTGTATTTGATAATACATCGGCTCGAGCATTTTGTGATGGGGTACATAAGTCAGTGTTGGTTCTAATATGAATTATGTTATCAGTTCTCGCACATGATTCATCAAAGGAACTAATAAATACTTTTTAATTGCATAGTCACCATTGACCTTCTTGATGACCAGCTCTAAATCAGATTTTATCATTAGGCATTAGTCTTGTTCTTGATGTTCCATCTATATTCCTGGAATGAGGGTCTAGTATTCAGCCTCATTATTTGTGCACCCCTCTAAAAGCAGGATGTAGTAAGATAAGACATACTTTTTGGAGATCTAAGTATAACTCCCAGTCCCACTTTGTTAAGCTCGAGGTCTTCCATCCTTTTCCCTGTCAGGATTCCAGATGCACCATATAAGTAAATTTCCCATGCCTGGGGGCCTTCTTGGATGGACAATACTTCTTCATTAGGAAGTTCAGTATCCATTGGGGTCATTTCCATCGAGGGGTACTCTACCAGGAAATTTTCAAATGTCTGGAATTTGATGGATTTCTAGGGAACGTACCATATGTAAAACTGATGTAGGATGACTACCCACTATGATAGGTGTCCAGGTAACATAGGACTACTATGAATATACTTGACCAGGTTGCATCGGGAGACCAAATTGACCTCATGGTGCTGCCGATAATGCATGAGTTTCTGAACCAAAAAATATTAGGGCTAGGCATCTCTTTTAGATATTTTAATATTGATTATCATCATCTATCATTGTTTGTTTGAGATAATATAGACTATTCTCACTGCCGACATCATTCTTTTGTGTGAGGAAATCACCCAGTGACCATTCCAAAGTGGTGATGTACAAAATGAGTGGTCTTCCCTCAACTGGCGGCATTAGTACTGATGAGATTAGAAGATAAATTTTAATATTTTTGAATGATTCATGAAACTCATTACCCCATAGGTATGAAACCCCTTTCTTTATAAACATATAAAAAACACTTACCAGCAAGGTTGGCTATGAAGCACCGAATGTAGGCTAGGTTCCCATAGAGACCCCTCATCTCAGTGAGGTTGGGAGGTGGTGACATGCCAAGTATGGATTTATTCTTTTCAGGGTCAACTCTGATGTCATGATGGCATAAAATGAAGCTAAGGAATTTCCCATAGGTAACACTGAAAGCACACTTCTCAGGATTCATCTTTAAACTATACTGTCACAACTTACAGAAGATAGTTTCAAGATCTATTTTATGGTTAGAGCACTGTCATGATTTAACCACCAGGCCATCAAAATTGCGCTTGATAAATTTTCCTAGGAAGGGCTTGAAAATTTGATGCTTGGCATGTTGATATTTGGTGCCAACATTTTTTTTATTAAAGGGAATCACCTTCTAGAAGAATACTCTCTGGGGCCCTGAAGTTCATGGCTTCTTCATCTTTTCAAGGCATTCAGATCTAGTTGAATCCAAAGTAGCCATCCATAATAGATATGGCCTCATATATAGAGGTTATATCGGTCATAAATTCTGTGATTGGGACCAAGAAATCATCTTTTGCGATGTTCTAATTCAGATCTCTAAAGTCAATGTGAACTCTGATTTGTCCATTCTTATTTTTGGTAGGGGCTATGTTTTCATCCAGATCAGATATTGGACTTCAAAAATGAAGTTATTATTGATTATTTTGACAAAATTTGCCTTTATTTTTCTAGAATGTGTTGGGTGTGTCCTTCTAGCAGCTTGTTTATAACCATGATGGTCTTCCGATAGACCTAGGTGATGAGTGGTGACCTCTGGATCGAGGCCTATAATTTATGTGTAGTTCCATGAAAAAAACATCTTTATTCTTCTTTATAATGTTTTTTATTCCTATTTCTCCTTGAAATTAATATCTACACTAATCAAGTTGGGTCCTGGGTAATCTTCGATACATAGGTTTATCTCCCTAAGTTCATAGATTATGGTAGAGATTCTTTCTTAGAATGTAGGTGGAGCATCTTTGAGGTCTTCTTCTTCTTACTATTATTCTTTATCCTCTTCATAATCCCCATCCTCAAATTCCTCCTATTATTATGGAGAGATGATTCTTGAGATTAACTCTCTAACATTGGGAAAGGAATGACAACTCTGATTTCTGGAAACTAAAGCAGTTCCTTTTACCCCGGCTGACTACGAGGAATTTTCTAAAGTGGATGGAATGGGGGGGTGGAAAAGTTCCCTCAATTTATTTAGTATAAGGAAATTTTATTCCACCTTAGTTTTTATGTCAGGAATGGTATGGATCCCTAATTATGGTATGGTGTAAGTAACGATTGGGCACTAACTGTCATCATGGCGGCCAACACACTTTTTAGCATCCTTAGACCTGGCGGCCATAACAGAGATCATGCAGAGAGCTAAGTCCATGTATGAGATTGAACTTATCCATCAAACCTAATTGATGGGTAATACATAATCATCCCCAATATGTTTTAAGGGATTTGTAGGATCCATTTTCAATCTATTTGGGGTGGTGATTCAATCAATGCCTTGGGTCAAAGACTGCTTTTCTTTCGGTACATAGAATCCTACATCAATGTAATGAATCTTGCAGTATTCGAATGGAGATTTATTAGCATGAAATATCCCAATTTTCTATTAGCATAATATTTTATGCAATGATAGTATGATGAGGTGATTGTAGTGTACTTTTGTAGACAGGGCATCCCTAAATTGACGTTGAAGGCCGTATTTTTTCACACTACCAGAAACATAGAATCAGACGTGAGGTCACCAAGATGAGTTTGAAGCTTGATTCATCCCAATGGATTATGCTCACTTTTTTAATATCCTATCAGAGTTATGTCACAGGGTGTTAGACTATATTCATCATATCCTAACCAAAGAAGTGTTCCTAGCTGGGGGAGGTTGACTCCAAAGGCATTGTTGATGAATGTTTTCCTAACATTAATGCCATTATTTTTGGACACATATAAGGGTTTTATGTGTCCCTATATGATGGAGAATTAATCCTCATATATGATGGAGATGATAGAATGGAATTATACAGGGTTGGTCTCTATCTGATAGACTTAGGTACTTTCCACTTTGGCTTTGAATTCATGGGGACTTAGTAAAGCTTTTATGAGTGCCTCTCTAAGGTCTGATGACAGATTCAATGCATCCCATAGTGATAGATTTTCAAGTAATAAATCTAGATGGTTCAGAATATCATATTTATACTCTAATATATGGTTCTTATAGGCTTGGGGATGCACTTTCATAGGATTTTTAGGGACTTGATCCCTATAGGTGGATGTGCCGACCTCTGGGACGAGAACTAATGGTGGTCTTGTTCTCTTTTGATTTGACCAAACTAGTTGGCCTTCATGTCTGGGTGATTTTAAATTTGTTCTTCCTATGATGGATATGACAAGATTATTGGGCTATGATTCCTTCTGGAAAGGGAAAAGAAACACTTTTCTTCCTATTGTGTCTGTTGGAGGGTTCTTCTACAAGTTTCTGCACCAATAATGGTTTGAGTTAAGGTGTGGATAGAAATTTGACTTCTTTCACGACCACACCTTCTTGGAATCCCTCTTCCTCTATGGCCTCTTCCTACAGCTCTCCAGTTAGACGCAAGAAATTTGGGTTCATAGATATAGTCTCCATCAGAGAATATTTCCATTAATTTAATGTCATTAATGGAGCCAAAGATCATTTCTTGATCTAACAATGATTTTGTCTAACTGTCTTCTTCTAATGGTGTCGTTTGGTGGGGAGGTTCCTAGTGTCACATTTGGAAGGGCAATGCCCATGCCTTTAATTATACAGGTATGAAGTCCAAAAGTGTCAAGGATGACTTTGGTCTTGGTGTAGGTTCATCTTCTTGCTCCTGCTTTCTGCCTTTCTGATCAAATTGTCTCATGGATAACTGACCCTTGGAGGGTTATGGGGAAGATGATGATGGTTGTGTTGCATCAAGAGCTATTGGGGGCATGTTTGGTTGATTCAACAGTGGCAGGAGGATACCATGATCTTGATTTACTTTTTTCCAAGTCATCCAACTATCAAATTTGTTTATCCTTTTGCTAGTCATTATTTTCCACTCCACTTCCTCACTTGGGTTTGAGGTAAAAACATATGCCACTTATGCTAGTGGCAGTCCTAACTTGACTTGTTCAAATTCTAACATTTTTTTCATGAGATCCTTGAAGACAAAGCACTTTTGAAAGTTGTGTCCTGATATCCAGTGGTTGGGAAAATAATTTGGATGGTCATCGAGACCCACTTCATCTGTTCTCTTTGGTTTTGTTAGCTAGAGCAGGTTTTGATTCATGGAGGAAACAAAGTATCCACCAACTTGGTCATCTCATAATGAGTATACATTATTACTTCATTCCTCTAATTGGTTTCTTTTGTTACCCCTTCGCTTATATTGCCAAGGTGGGGTGGCTGGTGGTGTCCAGAGGGTCCTGCATAGTTTGGTAGAGGCCTCGCGACTAAATCCAGTGTCATGGGTGGTTTAATCACGATAGAAGTTTCTTTCTCTTTTCCCGTTTTTTAGGGGCCGATGGGTCCACTCGGTACTTGATATTGGTCCACTTTAAGGAGTGTTCTATCCTTTGGGAAATTGTGGAGAAATCATGGAACCCACTTGTGTACTTTAATGGGATAAAAGGCATCTGTAATTAATCATAGAGATTATTGATTCTCATAGTGAACATTTTAGACTAGGGGAGTGGCCGGTTTAGAGAGTAAGTACGGTTTTTCCATCTAGCAATGAATTCTAAAACTCTTTCATTCTCTCGCTGCTTGCAGTTCATGAGATCACTTACTATTATTTTAGGAAATTTCAAGCTGAACTATAAATGAAAGAAACTGTTTCAAGAGATCCTCCTAGCTTTTGATTGAGTTATCCTACAAACTGGTGTACCACACAATGGCTGGACCTTGTAGAGTTCGCACAAAGCATATGAGTTTCACAACCTCTTGTTTCTCTGAACATCCCATCATGGGATCACAGTAGGAAGAGTATTGAACTAGATATTGTTTTGTGTCCCCTGATCCATTGAACATAGAAAATACAATATTCTCAAAATTTGGTAGAGGTGAGACATTTCTCACCAAGTCGGGGTAAGGCCTCTGTTCTGGTAGTACTAGAGCACACCACCCTTCCATGGCTTCCAGTCTAGCTATCAATCGGTCAATGGTATTCAAGATCCCTTGATTCATATATTGTTGGACTAAAGTATGAATAGGTGTATTAGGGGGAATGATTGGATGTGTCCGCATTACTGGTCCTTGAGGCGGATAACCCAGCGGGTGAATCCTTTGTGGATTTTCCTAAATCTATTCTAGTTGCCTCCCTAATGAAAGGAAATCATAATATCCTGTCAGGATTTTGTTCATGTAGACTGATGGTCTCGACACTTCCCTAGATGAGCCTTTCATCCATGCTTCATTTGTCCAGATAATCCCATGAGGCATAGGGACATCTGACATAAGTGTGTGCTAATGCTCTACATGAGGAACATACCCAGTAGGATGGTTTTCTCTTAACAGCTCAGTGTTGAGTCACCTCAACTCTTTCATTTATTCCTCCTATCAACAAAATATCTCCTAAAGAATAGGGGAATCATCTTTATGGGTAGGAGGAGGTGTTTCATATTACTTTCTCTTATTCTTCTCCTTGTTGAGGATTCACATGGGAGGTAATAGTGGATTGACTAAGGGGGTACCTAGATTTAGGGAAACACTCTGGTTCTGGGAATGCACACCCTCAGGCTCATTATGGACCAACTCTGAGAGGGAACCATCTTCTCTTGAACCATATTTATTTGTATCATTTATTATGAGGTCTGTGGGACTAACTTCCACCATGTTCACTAATGCATATCGCATTGGGGGAGGTGTACCTAGTGTTGAATAGTTGGATAGCTTTTTGCGTCCTTTTTTATAATTTCTCCTTCCATTCTATGGTATTCTTCAGATTTATTAGCAAAGAGCGACCGGAAGGGAGCCTTGATCTAGCTTTAAAATATGCCTTCATCCATGGGGTATGATCCATGGGATGAGACTGAATGGGTGACCTGTCCGCTCATCATTCTTCCCATACGAGAGAAGACAGACATCCACTATGAGAAAATTTGAGGTAAAAATGTCCACAACTCTACGTGCTGGGGTTTCTCCCGTTCTTTCGTTAATGTGCTATGGCCAAGATTATTTGGTCTTATGGGGGCATTTTGAGTTAAAAAATCCCCCAGCCCTATAGTCTGGGTATGTTCATGTATCGCAGGGGTAACTGCTACTATTTCCACCTTCTAGATTTCATTCACTCGTATGTGGGTGTGATCTGAGTATGGAAATGAATTTTCACAGGATTTATTTTCTTTATAGGACATGAGAATCACTCATTGGTTGGATTCCCTTAGGCATGAATCGTTCTCGATGTTTTCAGTCTCCTGGATCTAGAGCTTCTTGATAGTTTTCTATCATCGGGCCTAACGCTTTTGAGACTTATTCAAGGTTGGTTCTTGTTGATCGTTCTAGATTTCTTGAGTAGGGATATCATTTTTGTAAAAACTAGGTCTCGATGACAGGATAGACACCCTGGATTTACATGGTCGGCAAGTCCTGACCCGCCAGGTACCACCAGTTACCCGACAGACATGTGGTCCCCACCCTGAGGCCCACCCACGTGCCTGAACGGGTCATCTGAATATTTATAGTCCCCATAGGCCAACACATGTCCTTTCTGGTATGTGTTGTCCTCACTCACACACACCCTGGGAAACTTCTCAGAAGGTCACCCATCTTGATCACTACTCCAGGCTAATAACACTTAATTATGGAGTTCTAATCATGTAGGCTTCCGAAAAGAAAGGTGCACCTTATTGACAAGAGTCATATCATTTACTCATTTAACCCTTTATCATTTCGGAGTGTTATAATCACCCCCCCTGGCTAGAATGCTCAACACGAACCAACATGATTAGAACTAGGTCTCAATGACAGCAGAGACACCCCGCATTTACATGGTCGACGGGTCCTGACCCGCCAGGTACCACCAGTTACCCTGCAGACATGTGGTCCCCACCCTGAGGCCCACCCACATGCCTAAATGGGTCATCTGAATATTGATAGTCCCCAAAGGCCAACACATGTCCTTTATGGTATGATTTGTCCTCACTTTAACACACCCTGAGAAACTTCCAAGAAATTCACCCATCTTGACCACTACTCCAGGCCAAGCACGCTTAATTATGGAGTTCTAATCATGTAGGCTCCTGAAAAGGAAGGTGCACCTTATTGACAACAGTCATATCATTTTTTCATTTAATCCTTTATCATTTTGGGGTGTTACAATCACCCCCCCCCCCCCCCGTTAGAGAACAACATCCTCATTGTGGGCCCAATATCTCAAACCAAGCAGTGCACCACACTTAAGGCTGGGTAACCCCTTTGATACCAAGTGTGACAACTAGGTCCCGATGACAGCACAGACACCCTGAATTTACATCGTCGTCGGGTCCTGACCCACCACGTACCACCAGGTACCCCACAGACATGTGGTCCCCACCCTGAGTCCCACCCACGTGCCTGAACGGGTCATCGGAATATTGATAGTCCCCATAGGAAAACAAATGTATTTTTCGGTATGCTTTGTCCTCACTCACACACACCCTGAAAAACTTCCTAGAAGGTCACCCATCTTGATCACTACTCCAGGCCAAGCATGTTTAACTATGGAGTACTAATCATGTAGGCTATCGAAAAGGAAGGTGCACCTTGTTAACATGAGTCATATCATTTAGTCATTTAACCCTTTATCATTTCAGGTGTTACAGTCACCCAACACCCCCCCCCCCCCTCGTTAAATAACAATGTCCTTGTTGTGGGCCCTATATCTCAACCCAGATAGTGCACCAAACTTATGTTTGGGAAACCCCTTTGATACCAAGTGTGACAACTAGGTCACGATGACAGCACAGACACCCTGCATTTACATGGTCGTTAGGTACTAACCTGCCAGGTACCACCTGTTGCCCCGCAGACATGTGGTCCCCACCCTGTGGCCCACCTACGTTACTGAACAGGTCATCTGAATATTGATAGTCCCCCCGCCCCCCGTTAGAGTACAACGTCCTTGTTGTGAGCCCAATATCTCAACCCAGGCAGTGCGCCACACTTAAGGCTGGGTAACCCCTTTGATACCAAGTGTGACAACTAGGTCCTGATGACAGCACATACACCCCGCATTTACATGGTCTTCGGGTCCTGACCTGCCAGGTACCACCTGTTACCCCGCAAACATGTGGTCCCAACCCTATGGCCCACCCACATGCCTGAACGGGTCATCTGAATATTGATAGTCCCCCTGGTTAGAGCACAAAGTCCTCATTGTGTGTCCAATATCTCAACCGAGGTAGTGCACCACACTTAAGGCTGGGTAACCCCTTTGATACCAAGTGTGACAACTGCGTCCCAAAGACAGCACAGACACCCTGCATTTACATGGTCATCAGGTCCTGACCTACCAGGTACCACCTGTTGCCCCGCAGACATGTGGTCCCCACCCTGTGGCCCACCCACGTGCCTGAACGTGTCATATGAATATTGATAGTCCCCCCATTAGAGCACAAAATCCTTGTTGTGGGCCCAATATCTCAACCCAGGTAGTGCACCACACTTAAGGCCGGATAACCCCTTTAATACCTAGTGTGACAACTGGGTCCTGATAACAGCACAGAAACCCCACATTTACATGGTCTTCGTGTCCAGACCTGCGAGGTACCACCAGTTACCCCGCAGACAAGTGGTCCCCACACTGTGGCCCATCCACGTTCCTGAATGGGTTATTTGAATATTGATAGTCCCCCCCCCCCCTTTAGGGCACAACATCCTCATTGTGGGCCCAATATCTCAACCCAGGCAATGCACCACACTTAAGGCTTAGTAACTCCTTTGATACCAAGTGTGACAACTGCATTCAGATGATAGCACAGACACCCTGCATTTACATGGTCGTCCGGTCCTGACCCACCAGGTACCACTTGTTGCCCCGCATACATGTGGTCCCCACCATATATCCCACCCACATGCATGAATGGGTCATCTGAATATTGATAGTCCCCCATGTTAGAGCACAACGTCTTCATTGTGGGCCCAATATCTCAACCCAGGCAGTGCACCACACTTAAGGATGGGTAACCCCTTTCATACCAAGTGTGAAAAATGGGTCCCGATGACACATAGACACCCCGCATTTACATGGTCGTCGGGTCCTGACCCGCCAGGTAACACCACTTACCCCGCAGACATGTGGTCCCCACCCCTCGTTAGGGAACAACGTCCTCGTTGTGGGCCCTATATCTCAACCCAGGAAGTGCACCAAACTTAAGGCTGGGTGACCCCTTTGATACCAAGTGTGATAACTAGGTCCCAATCATAGCACATACACCCTACATTTACATGGTCGTCAGGTCTCGACCTGCCAGGTACCACCTGTTGCCCCGAAGACATGTGGTCCCCACACTGTGGCTCTCCCACGTGCCTGAACTAGTCATCTAAATATTGATAGCCCCCCCCCCCCCCCCCCCGTTAGAGCACAAAGTCCTCGTTGTGGGCCAAATATATCAACCCAGGCAGTGCACCACACTTAAGGCTGGGTAACCCCTTTGATACCTAGTGTGACAACTGGGTCTCGATGACAGCACATACACCCTGCATTTACATGGTCATCGAGTCCTAACATTCCAGGAACAACCTGTTTCCCCATAGACATATGTTCCCCACCCTTTAGCCCACCCACGCGGTTGAACGGGTCATCTGAATGTTGATAGACCCCCCCCCCCCCCCCGTTAGAGCACAACGTCCTCATTGTGGGACCAATATCTTAACCCAGATTGTGCACCACACTTAAGGCTAGGTTACCCCTTTGATACCAAGTGTGACAACTGGGTCCCGATGACAGCACAGACACCCCACATTTACACGTTCATTGGGTCCTGACCCACCAGGTGCCACCTGTTGCCCCGCAGACATGTGGTCTCCACCCTATGGCCCACCCATGTGCCTGAACGGGTCATCTGAATGTTGATAGTCCCCCCCCCCCCGTTAGAGCACATCTTCCTCATTGTGAGCCCAATATCTCAACCCAGGAAGTGCACCGCACTTAAGGTTGAGTAACCCCTTTGATACTAAGTGTGACAACTAGGTCCCAATGATAGCACAGACACCCCACATTTACATGGTCATCGGGTCCTTACCCGCCAGGTACAACCAGTTACCCCAAAGACAAGTGGTCCCCCCCTATGGCCCACCCACATGCCTGGACGGGTCATCTGAATATTGATAGTCCCCCCCGTTAGAGCACAACATCCTCATTGTGGGCCCAATATCTCAACCCAGGCAGTGCACCACACTTAAGGCTGGGTAACCCCTTTGATACCAAGTGTGACAACTGCGTCCCGATGACAGCACATACACCCCGCATTTACATGGTCTTCAGGTCCTAACCTTCCAGGTACCACCTATTTCCCCGCACACATGTGGTCCCCACCCTATGGCCCACCCACGTGCCTGAACGGGTCTCTTGAATATTGATAGTCCCCCCGTTAGAGCACAACGTCCTTGTTTTGGGACAAATATCTCAACCCAGGAGGTGCACCACACTTAAGGCTGGGTAACCCCATTGGTACCAAGTGTGACAACTGGGTCCCAATAATAGCACAGACACCCCGCATTTACATGGTCGTTGGGTCCTGACCCACCAGGTACCACCAGTTACCCCATAGACATGTGTTCCCCACCCTGACGCCCACCCACGTGCCTGAACGGGTCAACTGAATATTGACAGTCACCACATGCCAACACATGTCCTTTTCGGTATGCTTTGTCCTCACTCACACACACCCTAAAAAACTTCCCATAAGGTCACCTATCGTGATCACTACTCCAGGCCAAGCATGCTTAACTATGGAGTTCTAATCATGTAGGCTCCGGAAAAGGAAGGTGTGCCTTGTTGAAATGAGTCATATCATTTAGTCATTTAACCCTTTATCATTTTGGGGTGTTAAAATCACCCACCCCCACCCCCCATTAGAGAAAAATGTCCTCATTGTGGGCCCTATATCTCAACTCAGGTATTGCACCACACATAAGGCTGGGTAACACCTTTGATACCAAGTGTGACAACTGGGTCCCGATGACAGCACAGACACCCCGCATTTACATGGTCATCGGGTCCTGACCCGCCTGGTACCACCTGTTGCCCCGCAGACATGTGGTACCCACCCTATGGCCTACCCACGTGCCTGAACGGGTCATCTGAATATTGATTGTCCCCAAAAGATAACACATGACCTTTCTAGAATGCTTTGTCCTCACTCACACACACCCTGGTAAACTTCCCAGAATGTCACCCATCCTAATCACTACTCCAGTCCAAACATGTTCAACTGTGGAGTTCTAATCAAGTATGATCTTGAAATGGAATGTGCACCTTGTTGACATGAGTCATATAATTTATTCATTTAACCCTTTATCATTTTGGGGTGTTACAATATGATTTTTGTCTTTCGGTAATGACATTGAAAGATGACATTTCTGATTAGGTCTGCTGGATGGGATGTGGGGTGAAGTGTTGAGCTCCCTTTTCTCCCCATCCCCAAATGTGAACTCCATCCAAGGTGTTACTGATGAGGCAACACAACTTCTGCAATGCATGTTGGCAAGCTATTTCAAGGTCATTTTTTTCTTTCTGATTATGGCTATTGTAAATATGGGAGAGCTTCCAGGTCGATTAGACGATGAACCTCTCCTATTATATTGACATGGTCTGCATACCCTGCATATGAAAAGAACTTTTCGTTAATATGTTGGAGAGTTATCCAAATATTGAGTTGAATGGTATGCATACATTACTCAAACATCTCCACTGTTATGTCAAAGTGAGAAGTGGTCATGGGCCAATATATCACTGGTATATCATCACTAGATATTTGCCTTCTCGCGAGCAATATATCATATTTTTTGTTCTGTTAGGGACTCCTCTACTTGATATGCCCATATTGATTGATTCTTAATTATTTTGTTCCATGTATCTGGGATGGTAGTAGCCTCATTGATATATGATTGGTGAGGGGTTAATCAAAAGACAAGAAAATCCCTAGTCCGTATTCTGGTTGATAAATAATGTGACTTACCATAGAAAGAGTGTCATATATATCTGACTCCATCTTGCTAAGTGCCTCAACATAAGAGGGATTTATTTCATTTTATTTGGCGAGGGGGGTTCGCATTGTTGATGATGAGTTTGACTTTGAGGAGTAACTTCGTTGTTGGTGATACAATGGTGAGGGATACCATCGCAACTTGATGTTCGACCACGTAGAATATTCCTACAGCGTATACCCTAGAGAGGACCTTCAGGGAAGACTACAGAAAGGGGAGGGCCTTCTTGATGTTTCATGTCATTGAGGGAAGGACCTTCACAATGACTGCTATCATAGTGAGAAATACCATCATATATTTGGTTGTAGGGATAATATTTGTAGTGTGTATCTTAGGTAGGGCCTCTAGAATGAGCTAAAATGAGGGGAGAACCTTATTGTTGCTTGATATCACTGTGGGGAGGGCCTTCATAGAGACAACCATTTTGGGGAGGGCCTTCATAGAAGCTACCATCATGGAGAGGGATACAATCATGACTTGACGTTGACAACAGTGAGAATTATATCTACAACGTATACCCTGGGGAGGACCACTAGGTTTGATAACACCAAGGGGAGGACCTTCGCGCTATTAGATCTTTGGGTTAAGGGGAGAGCTACACTGACCCGTATTATGAGATAATGTGTCGTGATCGATCATTCCTGGACCAAAGCATAATCCCCGATGGGTGCTCTGAGAAGGACCTTCGGAGCTTCTAATATAAATATTTTGGGTTGGGCCTTCTCAACTACTTCTTCCACTTACATAATTTGGTAATATACTGACAGTATCTTGAGCGTCTACTGATATATGATCAAGGGTTTCAAGGACTCCAGCTTCCAGTAGAGTAAAACCATGAATATGCTCTTAATTTTTTGATTTCCTTTGGCACATTTAATTTTTTTGGTTCTCTCTTACAGGTAACCTAGGTTGTATTCTATTTTTAATGACATTCATGTATAGGTCCCTATTTTATTGGTTCTTATGATGCTTCCAGGATACACCTATGAACATCTTGAGTTTTGGCAGGGATATATGCATGCCTCGGAGTGGCCACCATGTTGGACCGACATCCCCCTGTTGGAATAAGTATTTTTTCTCAATCTGGTTGTCCTTGTATTGTGGGATATAGCCTTCAACCCTCCTAGACTAGAGTATGGATGCGGATCTTCTCTAGGGTGATTACCTAATTTTGAGGATGAATCACCCGGCCCAAGGAGACCGGGTCATGGGCCTGACTCCTCGCTTTTTCCTCCAATGTAATGACGTCTTGACATGACTGGAGGATGAGGTCTAGGATCAAAGCTTGATCTTTCATCATGGACAAGATGTCTTGAGATACCTCTTTGACTGGAATGGGTATGAAGGCCCATTCTGATGTCAGAGTAGGAGTTTGTGCCTGCTTCAGTCCTCTATAGGTTTCCAATGGATACTGGTTGTTCTTCTATGATGGGAAAGAGGAATGATTCTTCCACTAGTTGTCTTCTCTAGATTCCACAGTATTTGACTGGTGGGCATCATATTTATGAGCATATGTTTTATTTACTCACTTGATGTTGTATTTGTATCATGGCCTATGTATGCATCTGCAAGAATTTGAATCTTCTCATACTTGTTTGTCGATGTTTTTGGATGGTGGGATTGATGAACATCAATAGGTTTTTGTGATTTCCTATATATGGTTTCAATCCTATTTGGATGAAGGTCTTCTTGTGGAGTGACAAATATTTACATCTTCCTGTAATTCACCACTCTGTCTGCACGGCGTGATCGGCAAGTACTGGAAAGAATGGGTACGTGCTTGTATTGTGCCACCCTATTTCCATGGTGGGTTTGAGTTTAGGGGGTATAGTTGTATGTCTTCCCATTGAATTTACTCATGTTTTTATGGTGGATTTATTCCTCAGAAACCAGGGTGATGGCCTGTTATTGATTGTACATTTACTACCCTCAGCGAGTAGCCTAAGGGGCATGTGTCTACTGGACTATGGTTGGTGCCCTCGGTATAAGATCCTCTTCAGAGTGAGAATGTTTAGTCATATGTTTTTAATGGTTACACCTTCCGATAGGATTCCTCATGCGGGGATCATGTGCAACAGAGATGAATTTGTTGACTTTAGCCTCATCATCCTCCCTATGATAAGGGAGGTACATGTCATCGCATTCCAATGATAGGCTCCCGAAATGGTTTGAGAGGACCAATGGGGCCACCTTTGGGCTAGGGTTCCATCCACGGATAAGGAGGATTTTCACAAGCTTTTTTAGATTGGAGGGCCTGTTAGGTAGCATCCATTATGGGGAGAGTCCCGTTTTTTGGGTACTTTCTAATCAGCGTGTTGGATAACCAAGGTTGAAGACGATGGGTAGGTGAGGGGGTCCTGCCCTTCATGTAAGCACCAACCACTGGTGGGATCGCTAAGGTGTGTGTTTCCATTGGTTTTCAAGATTCCATTTGGATTAAAGGTTTCTATAGAAACCTTCAATATATATATATATATATATGTTTGGGTGTGTGTGATAAATACAGAAAACAAAACCCAATCATTGTAGCATCTCTATTCACATTTATAATTGACAATTCCGCTTATCCCCCTTCCTTTTTATAAAGTGAAGGGGATTTAGTGGGGTAAAAATGTGACCTTGGTTGAGGATTCACATCGGTTTTACCATTTTTGTTTCAGATTGAGGTGACATGTTTAGTGG
Source organism: Viscum album (assembly GCA_963277665.1). Taxonomy (NCBI): domain Eukaryota; kingdom Viridiplantae; phylum Streptophyta; class Magnoliopsida; order Santalales; family Viscaceae; genus Viscum; species Viscum album. Next base: position 1,324,563,468 of record OY728138.1, read on the forward strand.
ATTGCAAAATAGTACAACAGGTGACAAGTATTTTTCTATTATTATAGAGACTTTTACGTCATCATTTTTTCAGCCCGATCTAAATTTTTATCCTTTAGGGGGAATTAGATTGACCCCATGTGGACTGGTCAGTTTACCCATTTTTTTATTACGAAGGAGGTTCCACAGTCGAATGTTCCCAATGGGTGATTTCATGGGGTTAAGTATTTAATCAACCAGTCTAGTTAGGATTAGATTTCCTCAGATGGTCTCCAACCAGTTTATTCATGGAGCCAGAAATACCCAAAGGCCCTTCTATCCAAGATTTATGGACCTTTTTTCCAAAGTTTTTAACTCATTAGAGGTTGATTTCTCTAACCACACTTATGGGATCCATTGGTTGAGAGGATGGGAGGTCAGGCTCATCGCACCCTTTTGGAGGGAAATTATTTCTTATTTCGGAACTCTCTTATATATTTAAGTTGTGTTATTATGTTTTTGAATCCTCAGTTCATTCCCAAAGAGTGTACAAATGGGTTACCCCTAGGTTGAAAAATCAATTATGGATATGCATGGGTTAATAAATACTAACACAATACTGGTGTGATCCATGTGATTAGGCACTCTAGAGTTTATCATCATCTAGGAGAGATTGAACGTGGTTTGACATTGGGATCAAACCAATGAGATGGGATTATTATGTATCCTCATGAGAGGAATTAGATTCCACATAGTTTAGTGCCACTCAATTGGTCATATCACATTTTAGGGTCGTGTGACAAGGACCCACCCACGCATTTTAACATCATGCGGTGAGGACACCTAGGAAAAAGGTGTCTAGCCAAGATTTGTTGTGGGACTCATGCCGAGGTAGCCCAAAGTGCCCAGGATATATGTGGGCTCTGGTGTGGACAAGACCCTACTGAGAATATGGCCCATAAAATATTATGGTTGATTTAAGTGTCAAATTTGGACCTTAGTGAGGTTTCCCACGTATCTTGATCAACTTGGGAATCAAAGTCTGCTAAGTTCTAAAATAATGGGGACTTATGATCTATGGAAGCCTAGCATTAGGGCATGGTTTCCCAAGTCTTACACAGAGGTGATTCCCATTTGGGAGGACATGATTGGGGCTTACACCATATAGGAGACCTTGGTGTAGGAATTTCATTGGGACTGACTTAAGAGACCATCCATTGAACTTGGATTGTCAAGAGGTCATCCTACGTATCCTGGTTGGAGAAGAAATCAAAGTTCTCATAGTTCATTTATGGGATGTGACTTGATTTGGGATTATGCATGGGAGCTTACCATCAGAGAGAATCAAATTGGGACTTATTTTTAAAGAGGACTCCCTTTGTTGGGGACATTATTCTGGTAAACCTTTTGAAAAAGGGTACCTTTTTTAGCTCCGGCCTTTAAGAAAGAATCCTACATATCATAGTTGGAGAAATAATTATAGTTCTCGAAGTTCATTTATCTTGGGGATTATACCTGGGAGGAGGCCCATTTGTAAGTTTTGAATCATGACTTAATTCTAAAGAGGATGCCATTTTTGGGGGGTATAAGGTCCCCCCTTTGATCTTGTGCCTTCAAGCGTGCATCCTACATATTCTAGTTGGACCAGGAACCTGAGTTCTCATAGTTCGTTTCTGAGTTGGAGAATGTTGTATCGTCTCAAACACTTAAGCATGTGTGACTCATGCTCTGTGTTAGAAACAAGAGGATGTGAAAGATTCGACAAAGGCACACTTTATCTTCTCCGTGGACGGAAAACGGAGGATGATAATGGGAAAATAGGTCATGGCTATAATCCCAACAGAAGAGGTAAAGGGGAGATTTGAACATGAAACCCTCATCTTTGTTAATATCCATGATATTCAAATCTTGGTGATCTATTCGGGAACATCCTGTGCTGAGGTTAATAGTGACACCTCTCACAAAATGTTAGGGGATATCCTCAGGAGGAGTGCCCAGACACGAGTTCTAGAAAAGGTTATGAACGTAAAAAGGAAAAGAGTGCATGATTCCTTTGACTAATCACTGGCCGTAATTTAATTGAAAAGAAAGTGATCATCCTTGATCCCTAGAATGGGGAGTTTCATGTTAGTATCGTATGGTTGGACTCCGGGTTACCATGGGAGTGTAGACATAAGAAGATTCCTAGAACCCATACCGATGTGGGGATTAATTTCATGATTATGATTATCATGGGTATGTAGACTCAAAGGGGTGCACTAGAGTTCCAAATGAACTGATCATACGAATCTGATGGATTTGGAGGAGGCTTCATCCTGATGCTAGTAGATTGGTTTGCAAAGCAGATGTAGAGGATAAGACGGTAATGGAGGGGCATGATTGTAGATAGGAGGAAGACTTGAAGAAACCCAATTCCATGTATTGTTTTCTCTAATAGAATGGGGGTAGCCTCGCATAGTGTTCTTCCATGTGGGTAGAGGGGTCGTCCGCATACCAAAGAAGTATGCAGACCTGGGTATGGACCACCGTATATCAAATGGGTACATGATACTAGATATGGTCTGCATACTAGAATATAATGTAGAGTTGGATATGGTTTACCACGTCATCCTGGATTTCATATATTTACTGATGTAGTACGCAACACATGGTTTGATCTTCATAGTGATTCACTACGTAGAGCACCAAATTGAAGAAGGTTCCTAGAGCCTATGGTCCATGGGGAATTCATCCATGAGGGATTTATGGTTGGAGATTTCACCAATTAACTTCATATTTCACCTATTAGTATTCATTTCCATCTTTTTGATGTTCGCAGTGGTCTATACCTGTGGAAAAACTTGTTCATGGTTCACACTTCATCAATAATTCAAAACCGAATTTGAAATATTCTCTATATCTAAATTATTTCTTCGAGCCTCTAGGGTCTCATTCATGCTCTCTTCCACCAGCCCCCTTTTTCTAGATTTTCAAGTGCTTATTTTATAGTGAACTAGGTTAATCATATCTATGGGCATGCAACACTATTTATGGATTCTCATAAAGATCTACCTCAACCCATGGAAGACTCAGTAAACCAGTGTTTGCAGAGATTTTGGTTTTCGAGACGTGGTTTGCGGAACTCTCCAACTTTCTTCACCCACGAACTACTTAGTTATGTGGGGAAGTATGTAGTGGAATTTCTCCATTTTTTTCCACCAATCGACATGGTTCGTGGCGTCATGGGTTTTCTGGTCATTGCTCCATGGGCCAGCGCCTCATAAGTTCTTTCATGTATCGATGGTTTGTGGTTTATGCGGCCCACAAACCTTTCCCAAGGATGGAATGTGGTCAGCCTAAAACCCTTTGTAGAATTTTATTTATTCAAGTTTCTTCTCAAATTGTCAATCCAATTTAAATCCATCTGCCATACCGGGCTTGTTGGAATGTTTGATTCCATTTGCAAAGTGCTTGTGGGAGTATTTACTTCCCTTTTCATAGTTTTTAGGACCTTACACCTATATTTATAGTTTAGTTTTTTATGATGGGTTGTTTTTTATAGAATCAGTCATCATAAAAGGTTTATCATTTAAACTATTTGTAGTGGATATTTTCCAGGAAATAGCTATTTTGTTATGGGTATATGTGATGGAATATATATCCACCGTAGTAAGTTATCTCTATAAATACATTTCTCACTTATCTAAAAAGTATTGGAAACTGATAAAACTCATTTAAAATAACTTGTTGCCTCCCTATTCATGACAAATCCATTAAAAATAATATTCGTTGGAGGAATATTTATGGTAGACTTTCCATTTTGTCATAAATAGTCATTTCCCACTAAGGCTATTTATGATGAAATATATAGTTCATTATAATAAACCATGTTATAAAGGATTAGTAGTGATGAACATATAATTTAATTGAAAATAATCCTTTCCTCCATGGTAATCTATGATATATAATTTGAGAAAGAAATCCCATGAAAAACATTTTCATGTACTAAATTTTAGCATCGTTATTAGGGAATGTAACATTCCCTTAACCAAAAACAATAATAAATACAAAAAAATATTAATATGGTGTAAAATCCAAAAAAAATCATAAAATTAAAAAACTATAAATTATTAGTATCGAATTGTGATAAACCTTATTTTGTGCTATTTTTTCATGTTGTTTTTACACAATTTAAGTAGTTTTATTCACTATTATTAATACATTTGTGTGATAACCAAAAAATTGATGTATTTTATTTCTCTTTTGCATTTATTTTTAAGGAATTTCATCATTTTCTATATAAAAATATGTAAATTATTCTTGTGTTAAGATATTGGGATCCTTTTTTCAAATGTAATATTCAAATTTTGGATATCATAAAAATGGTTTTTGAATAAATCATACTCAAACATGTAATTATAATCAATGTGGAAATAATTTTAACAACTACTTTAGAACAAATAGTTTAAAAAAATTCAAATTCAAGTCTCAAGTAATTATAATTCACCGCCACCAAACATTTTTAATAAAAAATTGTTTTAATCAATTATCATAACAAAATTAATGAACGACCATGGGATTCCCAATGTAATCAAAATTCATAATATTTTTGGATAACAACTAATATAATTATGATGTTAATGGACCAATGGAATTTAAAAATGATTAAGATTATAGATATTATTTTTGGAAATATCAACATATTTAATCAAAATAACCTTAGTTTTATTTCTAAAAATTAAAATAGTGGTGATTTTTCTAATAAAAAATAATTTGGTGATCCAAGTAAATTTCCAAACATTAAACCCCTTAAAATAAATGGTAGATTTCCACCTTCTTTCCCCAATAATTTTTTTGTAATTTATGATTCTAATAAATTTACTCAATTTTGAAGATATAACCAATAAGAAACTAATAATTTTAAAAATATGTCTCATATGTTGGATAAAATAAACACAAATTTACTCATTCTCTTTCAAAATATTAGTAAAAAAACAACTTCAAAAATCCATCATGTATGATGATGATAATGATAATGATGAATTAGTTTCCCCTTTTGAGTTTAATAAAGATTCCCTTGAATTTTTTTCCTTTAGCATCACTTTTGAATCTATTTTAAATGGATAATACACTTCTTTTGATTCAATTGTTGTTTTTATACATTTATTTTCAACTAAAATGATATTTTTATTGAAATATATAATTCCTCAAACCATTTCACACTATATTAACTGAACTGAAGTACTAAAGTGCCTCAAGCATGCCTCCCCCTACACAAGAGGCTATTGACTAGCATCAATGGTCTAGGGTGTTATCATGGGGAGACTTTCTCCTTATAAATCATAGTGAGAATAGTAGTGTAAATAACCAAACATTATCAATAATAAAGAATCAGAGTATACATAATTAATAAATAATGTTACAACTATTGTAATGCATAGGAATACAATAACGTATCCCAAATTGGTCTCCCACTAGGTTGACCACATATACATATAAACAAAAGAAATAAAATACACAATGCTCTACTACCATCCCCAATCCACCCCATCAAAATCTCTAGATATATCCTCATCTATCTCACTTGATCATGAAAAATGAGGCATATTCCCTTCCTAGATCTATAAACAATGAGGTCTACTCAGGTACCTTAAGTATCATTGACACTCGGGCAGCATGTGACTATAACATAGTAGGAAACCAAAAATAGGGTCTCTAAAATAACCAATAAAGTCAATTATTATCTATTTTATATTCTTAAAAAATAAATATACAAAAGAAGAAATGCTATAAACATAATCATCATCAATCCTTGGATTCTAATATGGCACTGGGGATCAACCATACCTATTTCAACCAATGTAAAATTTCTCTGACCACATGGAATACTATGCCAAGGGTTGTATAAACGAATACCAATAATGTCATCATATGTTTATGAAATCAATCAGAGGGTAGAGTTTCCATTCCAGATCATTTCATATATAGACCTAATCAAGAGGCCATCTATCACATAAGTTCATATTATTTATTACATTCATTAATAACTAGGTGTAATGCTAGATCCCTAGAAGTAATCTTAACCATCTCATAAATCATTAGGCCACTCTAGATCCTGGGAGATAATCCTTGGCGTCTCATAAATCATCTATATTTACCAAATCCTAGGCATATCATGTGTCATCTGGTGAAAATACCAAATCATAAGTTTCCTAGGCATCTCATATGGTATCAGGTATAACTACTAGATCCCAGGTAACCTCGGCATCTATTGGAACATTATTAGGAATAAATTCATATCTTAGGCATCCCATCTCATAAATTACATGGAACAGTTCCTTGGTGTCTTGGTATCTCATAAAACATCATTTATAACTACCAAATCCAAGGAATCCTAGGTATCACATATGCCATCAGTTATAATCATTGAATCCCAGAAATCCTAGGTATCCCATAAGTTATCATGTATAACTAATAGATCCAAACTGTCTTAGGAAACTCATATTTAATTTATTATAGTCACTATATCCTAGGAAACCTATGAATCCTAGATATCCCATATAGTATCATATATAATCATCGAATCATAAGCATCCTATAAATCACATATGTAATGTTGAAAGGGTAGTGTATCCATCCAGACCATATTGTATAATATATTTAAAGACCACCATATACCCGGTATCATCTCATATATAATAAAATTGGTTGGATTTCCACCCAACCCATCACATATAACCAATGTATACCTCTAAAGTGAAAGTCATGTCCCTATAACTTCATCCATATCAGGCCCACACCATCATTTTCAGGTTCTAATGTGGTACCTGAAATAAATAATACCAACTTCCCTACACGAAGCCTCTATTGGGTTTGCGTATCCCTAGGGAACCCACTGGGATAACCTGACCATATTATAATGTAGACACCCTACATAGAATCCTTTATCTCATTCCCATATCTCGGTTCAATATGAACACTCAGTTGGAATTTCACCCCTAAAAATTATAAAAATAATATCACATATTCACCAAAATTACAAAATAAACCACATCGGTGTCACTCTAAAGATATGGTGAAATGACAATCTCACTTCCCAAGACATCCAAGCTTGGTCCACTCACCCATTATGTCTATAATATACATTGGGTGTTCCCTCCTATGTTATCATGTTTAAGTGGGGGGAGTTTAATGACTCAAGTATTCCCAAATGAGACTTAGATCAATTTTGAGTTTTGGATTATGAGACCTATTTAGTGTTAAAATTGAAAATTTATCCTAGGAGTTGATGTTGAAAAAAATTCTAATGGTTCAATTTATTCGAGAGTGTGGTGATTACCCCTATACTAATTTGACATGGATTTGAGAGCATGGAGGGGACATCAAAAAATATATTAACCTTAAAAAATATTATATTTAGCATGAATACTTGTTTTTGTGAGAAACTTATAATATATCCTAAATGGAGAATCATATGGTAAAATTAATACCACTAATGATCTTAGAATAAGGTTTTACCTTAGGGGTAGTATAACTTTTGTTTTCATTGGGACCCTTGGGTGATTTCCATCATGGGTAGATTAACTAATTGATTTAATTGATTACATAATAAATTTATTGAGATAAAACAATAATCTAATCTATTTAAACCTATATAAAATATATTGTTAGGGTTATCCAGTATAAACCTAGATTGAGATAAAGAGATAAGAATAGAGGAGGAGAGTGAGGAAGATCTAGAGGAAATATACATCGAATAATGGAATAACGATGGCATCGATGATTGGATGATGTAAGAAAGAAGATAATCATGAATCTAATGATGGATTCATGCATTATGGATTCTTTATAAGGAAATAAATTTTATTTTTTTCATTTCCTTAATCTTTAATAATCCCATATTAATTGTTGTATGAGAATCACCATTCTTTATTCATGATTTCATCATGCTTTTTAGTAGGTTTTAGGTGTAGTAGAAGGACCTATATGGCATGAAAAACTTGGAGAATAATCTAAATTTATGAAAACTATTTTTTTTACATGTCATATAATTTGATGAAAATGAATTTAAATCATAAATTACTTAACTAGATAAATACTGGAATCAAAATAAGGAGGATCTTCATATGTAATTTATAATTAATAAATGAGAATATGTACAATTACCTTAACTTGTAATTCCCTCATCATTGATGATCTAGTGGACTAGATCTCATAGAACCATAATTGTGTTTTTGGATCCAAGTACATAATCCTTCTAGAAGTGATCCACATGTTCACAACAATCTCTAAACATCATCATAAAATCTCTAGGTTCTAGAATGGTTGTTCTTTATTGCTTGCATTGTTCATGGTTAATTACTGTAGAATTCTTCTTGAAGAATAAAAAACACTTTATGTTCTCTCATTGTCTTGAGAGAGTAGGAGAGAAGAGAACTCAAGATCTATTGATCTATATCAAAGTGTTGAGATATATACTAGATCTATTTTCTTCTCAACAATAGTGATTATGGAAATTGGTATAATTGAATATTAATTATGGTAGGATTGGGGTTAAAAATATTCAACAAGACCATTCCCAACTATATAATTCCTAGTTGACCCAATGTACAATAATAATAATATACATATTATTACTATCTACTTTACATGTGAAAAACAATTAATAATATATTAATAAATATCATTTATACCAATTTCAACCTAGCCAATAAGCTCGATTTGCTTATCATCCTTGGTATTTAGAAAAAAATTAATATAAACTATTTGTTTAATAATTATCATGGCATTATTCATTGATAAATATGATAAATATTATATTCACAAAACCATGAAAAAACTATTTATTATTATTATTTAACTCAATTATTATTTCAAACAAGTTTTGATTAAATCTTGTAGATCAACCAAACCTGAATAAATATTTTTTTATTCTAACCTATTAAATAAAACACTTGAATTTAACTGAGATTACATATTCACATAGTGAGTGGACATCTAGACCTATTTATAAATGGAATTGTTCATATCCACCTAAGTTCAATGGTTATCATCGAGGAAAATGCCAATTAATCTACATAGATAAAAGTTTCAACCACCTAAAAACCCTAACCATGTAACATAATCTCATTATTGTGATATCTCAAATCAAGAATGTCGTATTCTAATTCCAATAACTTATGTGATCAATGTTTCTTTCTTTAACATTCTCTAAATTAACTCAACCACTAAACATCATTTACATGGATTAATCCAGGTAGTTCAATTCACATCAAATAGACCAAGATATCAACTTCCATCAAGGGATAGAAGATATAAATATTTTCTCATATTATCCAATAATGAAATATCACTCATGACATACCTAATGTATCCTACCTCACTGTGAGATTATATCATAATGATTTTCAACAATAAAAAAGTATAAGATTAATTATATCCATTAATGAAAATATTAAATTATAAAAATCAAAACATATGTTTGCAAATAGGGACATCCAATGACACATGAAAATGTGGATTTCATATTGGTGGTTTGGTTCTAATAATATCTTACACTAGAAATTATTAAAGGCATACACCATGAGAGGGTTCCTCAAAGTCCTATGATTCTCCACCCCTGATTTCCTATATCATTTATGTCTCCTCAAATTATATCATATTTCCATAGAACATATATTCAACAATATTATCATGGAACCTCCTTGTTCTCATCATAACTGGGAACTAATCTAACAATTTAGTGTGAAATATATTATTTATTCATAATCATATATTAATTAAATATATATTAAAAACATGATTTGATAAGAAAACATAATGAATAATGAAAACATGTAATCAGATACTAATAAAGTCAATTCTAGGTCACAAACATCAACCTAGTCCCACTTACACTAGATCCAAATGAAAATAACTTTTAGTTCACAAGATCTCACATGATACTACTATATCAATTGTGATATAGCCTTCATTAAGGGGCAGCCAAATTTTCCTCCATGGAAACTATTCTCACTATAACATCGCATCATTGTTTAAAATACCTCAAGAGATTAAACTTTTGAAGTATGTTCTTTTCCCTTTGATGTGTCCTTGACTATTTGGAAAGGTTCACTACTAAAGTTTTATCACAGTAAACTATGATTGGGTCTTTAATTTTAGGGACCACATAAATATATTGTAAAAAAATTATGAATCTATACTATTTCCTTGGCAACATCATAAGACGAAATATACTCAAACTCCACTATAGAATCGGTGAAAACTAGTTATTTTAAAATCTTCCATATCACAACACCTCTTTTGAGACAAAATACATATCCCAACAATGACTTCAAATCATTATGATCTATTTGAAAGATATAATATATAGAACATCTTATGACTATCTCTTTATTTATTCTACACACTAAGACCATATCCTTAATTTACCTCAGATACCTAAGGATAGACTTAACAACAGTCCCATATTGTTCACTTGGATCTGCTTGATATCTTACTACACTGATCAAAGCATCTGTGAAATCAAGCCTCATAGGTAACATGAAAAACATGATAGATCATATCACCGAAGTGTATGGTATATTACTAATTCTCTCTGTTTCCTCTTGTGTTTGAGGAAACATTTTCTTGGAAAGATGTATATCATATGACGCTAGAACCAATCCCATATGAGATTGTTCGATACAAAAACTATTTAGTATCTTGTCAATTTATATACTTTTGACATATTCTAGGTAGCCTATTGGATCTATCATGCATGATCTTACTCCCTACAATGTAGGTTGTTTAACCCAATTCCTTTGAGGATAATAATTTTTTATTCCATGGATTAACCTCTTATAAGTCCAGTATCTCATTTAAAATTAGTAATAATTATTTAACATACACCACTATTAAAACTAAAAAACTACCTCTAAACATCTTTTAAACATATGGCTCACATTCATTCCTAATGAAACCAAATTATTTTAAAGATTCATTGAACAAAATTTTCAATGAACTGGATGTTTTCTTATGACCATAAATATATCTCTACAAATTGTATACCTTTATATAATTTCCTGGAGTCACAAAACCATCTTTTTGTGTCATGTACACATCCTCCTAAAGTTTTCCATTAAGGAAATTATTTTCTATATCCATATTCCATATCTCATAGTCCTGATATACTACTAAGGAAAGAAAATTACTAATTGATTTAAACATAGAAACTATAGAAAATGTTTTATCATAGTCAATGGATTGATGTTTTTTAAAACCATTATTCATTAGACATGATTTATAGGTATTTAATATAACTTTTATGTCCAACTTTTTCTTGAATACTCATTTATACCCAATGGGTTTTACATCAACCATTAGATTGATCAGAACCAAAACATGGTTTTGATATATGGAATCCATTTTAGAATTCATAGATTCTTTACATCTTGATGATTCTAAGCTCTCTTCATCTGTTTATTAATATATAGGATAATAATTTTAAACCAATAACGAGTCACCAACATCAGTTATTAGAAAAAACATGTCTATTTGGTTCTCTTACCTCTCTAATGCTCTTACACAATAATTGTGTTTTAAGAACAACTTCTTCCACTAGGACCCATGAAATATGTTCTTGTACCAACTATTATATATCCAAAGATTTAAGTTCATAGAATTTAATCTTTCCCTTACTATAATCCCTAAGGATGTGTTATATCTCAGGAAAAATGAATTTTCTTGTGATAATTAATTTCTTTCATGGATATTTTTAATGATAAAATCCCATTATTTCTTTTTAACACCCTATAAAGATACACTTTCTACCTCAAGGTCATAGTTTTTTTCTTGATCTATAATTAAAAAATTAATTGAAAAATCATGCATTAACATGTGAAAAAATAGGTTTCCTTCCACTCAATAACACAGATGGAATACTATTTTACACTTTAGATAGTAATCAATTTAGTAAAAGTGAACCCATGTGTAATGTATATTCCCAAAAGGATAATAGAATCCTTGAGTGACTCATTATTTAACTTTCCATGTAAAGTAATTTATGATTACTTCTTTAACTAACACCATTCTACTATGGTGTATAAAGTAGAGTTAGTTGAGATAGAATCATACACTACCATAGAAAATTGGTAAACTCTTTGTTATGATATTCACCACTTTGATCTGATGGAAGTTTATTTATCTTCTTACCAAGGTGATTATAAACTACATTATTGAACACATTTAACTTATTAAGGCATTAAGACTTATAACTCATCAAGAAGACACAATCATACCAACTCAAGTAATCAGTAAAAGTCATAAAGTGTGATAATCTACCCCTAGATTTTTCTTGAAATGGCCTACACACATCAGGGTGTAAAAATTCTAGAATATTTGAGGCCCTTTAACCTTGAAAAAAATGGAGTTTTAAAATCTTACATTGTAAAAAATAATGTCATCCTTCAAATGGTTTAATCATAAAAGAGTCCAAATAACAATCTTGGCAGAGCTCTATTAAACTATTCTCATTTTCATAACCTAGACAGTGATTCCACAACTAGGAGTTACATGAGTCATGTGTATTTTTTATTGTCAATTTCTAATATTGAGTTTTTATAATTCAATACATAAAGGCCTTTATTTTATTTCCCCATTCCATAAAATATTATATATTTATTAAATTATAAAAAAAAATTCAAAACCTAAAAATCATACATATCTAAACAATAAACATAAATGATTTTCTTAGTAACACTATGCACATAATTAAAATTTCAGAAAACTAAAATCAATAATATTGGAAACAAGATATGGAAGTCTCTAATGGATAGATCATCCATCCTTACTCTATTGGTATCCCATGGATCCACCTCTCCTATGGAAAACTTTCAAAATATACTTGGTTCTTATTTTTGGATACAAGTGTGAGAACCACATGTAGTATCTAATACCAAATATATAGATTTGGAAAGATTGAATTTGATAATGAAAACACCTGAAGCTTCCCATTTCTTCTTTGGTTGGGTGTAGTTCTTATTCTAGTGTCCCTACTTACCACATGAAAAACATAGCACATCATTATTTTCCATGCCTTTAGAACTTTTCTTCTTGGAAGGATTGTTCTCTAGAACCTTATAATTAAAATGAGCCTTCAATATCTCTTCATTGGTGCTCCTCTTCTTATTCACCAAAAGGAATCTGTGTTTTTCATGTTCAATGTATTTATAAACTTAGATAATAAGAGTAATATGTTTTGAAATATTCTTCTCATTATTGATCGTATTATATTACATAATAAAACTAGAGAAGTTTATAGGTAGTGATGATAGAATGATATATGTGCAGAACCCATCAGGGTCTTAAACCCTAAAATATATAAGTATTCTATGTATCTAATCATCTTGACTATGTGAGGCCAAACTGGCACTAAATCTCCATGGTTCCATGTGAACATTGTATTGGAGATCTCATATCTATCTGACCTAACCTTCTCTTGATTGAGATCTCAAACGTGAGAAACAATGGTATACACATTCATATCCTAATAATGATTTAGAATCTTACAGGACATGGATAATAACATGGACTATTGGACATACATTACATCATCCACATGCTTTAGGTAAAAAGATACTTCTTCCTCACTGGCCTCTTTATCAAGCGAATTTGGAAGTGGGGTTTCCAAGATGTGTAATTTCTTTTCATGGCATGGTATAATGTGTAAGAGCCTATACCATTCTTGAAAATTTTCACTAGTGAGAAGTTTATCCTTATCTAGTATAGATCATAGTGATATTGTTGAAATTTTTTTATTTTCTATTATTATAAATTAAGAGAATATAAGTAGTAATTTAATTGATTATAAAAACAAATTGATAAATTAAAATTAAAATCCATTAATCTATCTGTATTTTGTTGAAACCTAATATCCATCACCCTTAGTTTCATAATATCTTTTTTCTAAGATATTATAGTGGAAAGGATCCATATTCCCCTTCCCATAATCCAAAATTTCTCCTAATAAGTTATTTTAATGTTTTTCGGTAGGTGTAACTTTCCAATTATATTAACTCATAGTTTCTTAATTGTTGAGTGGACTCCACAATCCTGAATTCCTAGTTCAATATTCCCTCAAACCTTGCCTCTCGATTACACCAAATATTTCTGAGGCAATAAACCCTTGATTTGAATCAAGTTAATTCAACCAAAAACTTCAAAATAAAAGTTCTGATATAATTGAAATCACCATAACTTGGGATGGTTAGTCATTTTGAACTATGAGGTCAATTTTAACTTAAGTAGTGGAAGCTATACTAAATTATTATATTAGTTGAGGTATATTTATTTTTTAAGTAAAAACTCAATTTATTGTATCACAGACCTTATTAATATTAAATTTATTTTACTTAAGTGATTCACCGTTACTGATACACCATTAATGTATAATCTAGTTATATTATATTCAATATTTCATGATTGTTATTTCATTTATTAAATGATCATGTATCGTCAAAAAAATAAATAATCAACCATGAAACTAATAAAAATAAAATATAAGTGTAATAATCCTATAATTCTCTAATGGTTAATTTATCCAACAGATGATAAACTAGACCTCAAACCAAAGGGAAATACACCTTGAACTGTAGCTAGATTTATTCTAAAGCATTAAACCTTGGCTCCTATGTATCGCCTTGATTGGTTTTTCCTCATCTATTAGACATGGAATGCCTCCTCCCTATTGGAATCTCAATCCCTATAAAAGTGTTTGCTCAAATGCATGTGAGGGTATCCAATTGATTGGATAAATGGGATTTACATAAAAGAAATCATGATAACATATGCTCTTACATATTATGGAGGAGGGGATGAAATGTATTCCATAAAAACCTAATTTAATTATAATAAATTAAATGAAACCAACCACATACATTGGGAATGTCTAATCTCATGATCATCCACACAACATACAACAAGTATAAATTTTCAATATAGTTATCAATTAATTTGATTCATTCTTTAATTAAGACAAAACGAGATGAATTAATATAAATAATTAAATTTATGTTAATTCCATAAAATAATATATAAATTAACATCATCCATAATTTTAAACAAATTAATATCATCTAAAATTATTGAAGTTTAAATGTGTACTTGGAGAAAAGTATGTGTACATATGTCTAAAATTTTTACATATAAATTGATTCAATAAATAATCAACAATCTTATAACATGGTGTGTTATTTATAATAAATTCCCCATTGAACACATTTAAATAGGTTTAATTATATATTTAATTCCCCTTTATGTGTAAAACTGGGCACATTATCTACAGAAAACTATACTATATGTATTTTGTTACACAGTGTGTATTGTATGCTACTTGTGACCATAACACACGCTTAGGGGCTAGGCATGTTGCATGTCATGGATGATTTTGTTTTACATGGAATTTTATCCATCTTACATGGAATGTGGACGTATATATTCATATATTTTTAGTCCCCATGTCGCGTATCTGATACAAGACATGTTGGGACCCCTATGTTCTTGTCTATGGGAAACAAGGACTACATATCTTTTAAAGTGGTTACATGACATGTACTTAAAATCATGTTCCAACTAGTCTGGATCTACATGTCGATCCTTTTTTTCATATTTGATATCTGATTTTATCAAATTGGTTTGATTTTATCACAATACATAGATGATATACATGAGTACACTATGTGTAGTTAGGCAGTACATGTCTTTTACTCTTTTGTTGTCCATGAAGAACCATTAGCACCTCCAAATGGTGTTTTAGATGTTTCCTCATTTTAATATTTGTTGAATTATGGATATACTTGTGATAATGAAGAAATTGAACACATGATTATGTCAAAATATTAAGAACAAATTGATCTGAAGAAAAAGAAATTGCAAACGCATGAAAATAGTCAAAAATAAATAAATTAATTATTAATTAAACACATGACCCCTCTGATAACACTTGTAGGTTCGGGATGAAATGGAATCACCTGTATGCCATGGGAAACCCATAGTTTAGAATAAATTCATGAAAAATGTTTTTGTACATGATATATAATGTCATGAAGAATAGATTTAAATCGAAAATTTCTTAACTAGATAAATCCCCAAGCTAGGAGGAGGAGGGTCTTCACATTTAATTTTTAATTAATTTGTTAGCATATATAGAATTATAGTAACTTGTAATTCCCTCTTCATTGATAAACTAGTTGATGAGATCTCATCAAACCTACATTATTTTCTAGGATGTAAGTATAGAATCCCTCTAGCAGTGATCCACACATGCACCAAAATCTCTGAACATCATCATAAAATCATCTGGTTCTAGCACGATTGAACTTTATCACATTCATTATTCATGGTTGAATATAGCATAATTCTTCTTGAAGAATTAATAACTCTTGGTGTTCTCTCATTTACCTGAGAGAGGATGAAATAAGACCACTCTAGATCTGTTGTTATCTCTCTAAGGATTGAGAGATCCCCTTAATCTATTCATTGTGTACAAAAGAGTGATTACGGAATGTGATATAATTATATATTTATTATAGAAGATTTAGGGTTGGAAACATTCACACGAGCCATTTCCCAACTCTATAATTATTAGTTGACCCCATGTACAAAAAAATAAAAAAATAAATATTATTATTAGTAACATTACTTGTGAAACAAATTTAAGTATTTATAAGTAAATATCATTTATACTATTTCAAAACAGACCAATAAATTCAGTCCTATTATGATCCTTGGTATTTACCAAACCTTGAATAGTGACTAATTATTTAATAAATATCATTGAATTATTTTTTGATAAATATAAAAAATATTATTTCACTAACCCTTGAAAAAATATTTATTATTATTATTAAACTCAATTATTCTTTTGAACAACTTATTATTAAATCTTGGTGATCAAACAAACCTGAATAAATATTATTTATTCATAGCTTATAAATTTAATACTTGAATTTAACTAATATTTTGGATGCACATAGTGTTTGACCCTCTAATCATATTTCTTATTATAATTATGAATCACCACTAAATTCCAAGCTTAGTGTCTAGAAACATTCCATGGAACCCATAGAGAAAATTTTTTAATGTTGCAATGAAATTCAACCTCCTATGAATGTTTACCATGTAATATAATCCCTTTATAATGATATCTCAAATCAATTTGGCCGCAAACAGATGCCTTCAACTTAGGTGCTCAATGTTTCTTTCTTTGACTATCTAGAAATGAACTCTCCCACTAAACACCATGGACATGGATTTATCCATGCAGTTCCATTCCCGTTAAAGGGATCGAGATATCAACTACCATCAAGGAACATAAGAGATAAATCATTTCTTACATTATACATTAATGAATTATCACTTGTGACGCACCTAACTTATCCTACCTTTCTATTATCATATATTGTTGTGGTTTTCCTCAATACATCAAAGCACATGAGTCATGATATCCATGAATGATCATCTTAAAGTCCAAGGATCTGTACACATGTCCATAGATAGGAACATCCAATGAAACATGAAAATGTGGATTTTATATTGGTGGGTCTGATTTAATAATCGCTTATTCTAGAAATTACCAAGGGATTACACCATGAAAGGGTGCTTCAAAGTCATATGAGTCCTCAAACCTGTTACCCTATACCATCTGTGTCTCATTAAATGATATCATTTGACCATAGAACATATATTCAAGAATACTATCATGGAACCTCATGGTTCTCAACTTATCAAGGAAACTCTATTACCTTTTAGTGCGACATATATTCACAAGACAACATAACATACAATTTACATGAAGAGTAATACTCATGATGTAATAATAAAACTTCATAAATAATGAAAAATTTAATCAAATTCTAAGAAATTAATCTCTAGGTAACTAACTCCAACAAGCCATTTGTGATTTATTTTTGTATTGATTCTTTTTTCTCTAATTTTTGTTACGTGAAATGGATTCTGAATTCATGTTCTAAAAATTCTAAAATCATGAAATGTTTAAAAAAAGATATTCAAGTTTAATGTTGTTCTACAAGATTGTGTGAATTCATTATCCGAACATAAATAAAAATTAAACGATGATATTTCCCCCATCTTCTATCTCTTTTTATCCTCACTCGTATCTTTCAAATTTCACACTGAGACATCTATTGATGGAAAAATTTATTATATATGATTTTTTATTTTTGAAAATTAATTAATTTTTGGTTTTATTTATGATTCGGGATTGTCGTGCACCAAATGGTTTGGAGATAAATAGTTCAAGTCAATATTAGTGAACCATTTTGTGCTCTCAAGCCATTTATTTTTTAAAAAAAATATCACTTTATATTATATAAATATATTTATATATTTTATTTATATTTATATTTATATTTATATTTATAAAAATATAAATATAATAATAATATTTTATTTATATATATATATAATTAGTTATATTTTTAAACATGTTTATGATTATATTTCTATTTCTATTTCTATTTCTATTTCTATTTCAATTTTTATTTATATTTATATTAATATTTATACTTATATTTATAAAATTAAATTTAAATTGATATTTATATATATAAATATATTTATTTTTGTAATTTTATAATTTTATTGATAGAAATATAATTATAAAATTATTAATATATTTAATATTTAAGGTTCTAGAGGTTACATCCAAACAACACACACACACATGGGCCTACAAGGACATGTCATATTCCCCTCCAAAGGTTGACCAACTCCATAGATATCTTAATAAATTGATTGTCTTGAAGGCCCAGTGCCCCGAATGCCACTACATGGTTCTGAACCTTGTCTTGCTTCACTCTCTTGTCATCACCAGGCATCACTGCATGCATCATTGTCAACCTGCATCTTTGCCTCCATCATAAGTCTACCCAAGGGGGATACTGGGATTTGAAATCTGGGATCTTGGATGCGGAGGCCATTGATGAGTGTCACTCAACTGTGGCTCTATACAAATAAATAAATATGTATCTATATTTTAATTATTTTTATAATCATATTTATAACTAGGAAGAGATGGACTCACTGGCTGTGTTGGAGCTTTCTCCCTCGGGGAAACCAAGAGGAAACCCTAATCACGATGTGAATGAACGGAAAGGGAACCCTGATGCCAAATATTTCACAGATCTAGTCATGGGTAGAATTCCCCTGGCTGAATCAAAGGCCTCAGAGCACGTTGAACCAAAGAAGTACTGACATCAAGGTCTGTCGGTGATTGATTTCTCAAATTAAGAGGTACAACTTCTTTCTTTGGATCTTTACATTGTTTTTATTGGAAAATGCAACAAGCGGAGACCCTCTGTAGTCTTTCTACCCAAACCCTAGAAAATATCGGGTTTGAGAATTTCTAGGTTGGTTTGATGAACTCTTTACATGTTCTATTCCATCTTTCCTTCAAAAATGATTATTATAGGCTTTGGGTGAGAGGATCTTGGTCTTTTTGTGGTTGTATCGTGAAAGTCATGAAATGTTCACCAAATTTTTTTCATTTATTTAGAACCGTCTACTATTCCTTTATGGCTAGGCTTTGTTGGACTCTCATTGCATATATTCAAGAAGAAATCTCTATTATCCATTACTAGTTTATTTGGTTATCCTATTAAGCATAACTCTAACAGTATTAACCTATCCCGACCTTCAGTAGCTCCTGTTTGCACTAAAATTGACATATCACAATAGCTTCCCTCTTGATTATGGCTTAAAAATGGTTTTAATGGCTGTATCTAGGATGTTGTTTTTGAAAATGTACCTACCTACTGTTAAAAATGCTCTTGAATTGGACACCTTATTGGTGACTGTGAGGATCAAAGGATATTCCCACACCTTTTCCCCCATTTCAGGTCACTTTGGGTAGAAAAGGAAGCCTAAAAAATTACCAAGTCATGAAAACATATGGTTAATAATGGTGATATTTTTCCTTTGGGTGCTTCCACCTCTGGGTTTTCCTCCTTAGTTGGGGATGACTAATGTGAAAAAAATTCTAAGGAAGTTAATGTTTTGACTCCTATAATTGATCCTCCTAACATAGAGACCAAAAATTGTGATCATGGGGAGAAATAAGAGGTTCAATATAAATTGAAAGAGACTATTCAAGATGATCTAGATAAGTCTTATCAAAATGAGGAAGAATTCTTGAAATCAAGGGCTAGAAATGGAAAGAAATAAATGGTTGAATCGGATTATTTTTTTACTGTGGGTGCTAGGAAAACTTGTAAGATAAGGGAGCAGTCAAAAACAAAAATAAAAATTGTCACGTGATCTCTAGCTACCAATATGAGTGAAAAAAACATTACACCACCACAACCCGTGCCTTCCGAAAAATTATCTGAATCCTCTGACTCATATGACTCATTTGATGTAGAAACTTCCTCTAGCGTGGATGTTGAGAATGATCCTGCATTTAGATATGCTTACAAAATTCCATAGAAATTGTAATTTTCAAAAGAGATTGATTCTTGGATGTAATTGAATGACACAACTGCCTTCAGATAGTACAAAAAAGGTGACATGACTATTGATAGTTATCTTGACCTCCAAAAGAGAATTTTTATCAAGGTTGTAGAAGAGTTTTAAAAAGATCCAAATTTAAATTTCAACGATATTCCACTGAAATTACTCTAATTTGTTTCCTCATTCTTTGTTCAGTGGGATGTATTCTTATAGTTTTTGCTTACCTGGTGCATCTGGGGCTTTCAAATGAGTCATGCTATAGTGCTTCATTTCTCTTTGAGGATTTTCATGGATGACTGTACTACACAATCATTGTTTCGTTGCATGGATAGCTTTTTTGAAGGGTTATCATAATTTTTTCTTCTGTTATCGTATACCTGCTGCATGTTAGGATGATATAGTGGTTTTTTTATACTCCATGACATTATTCTGATGCAATGAATTAGATTTAGAGAGGAATAAAAGATATTCATAATATCACCAAATATTCTCTTTCTGCTTCATTGAAGTGGCTTTCTATAATGGTTGTAATTTGTTTCGATTCTGATGCAAACAATTTTTAGAAGACTCTATCAGTTTCTTTAGTCAATACCTCAAACTCTTATATTTCCAACAAAAAGGTTCCTAATACATGGAAGGAAAGGTTCTCAACTTCTTTATGATCTTTCTATGATGTTTTTCTGTTTTTTGAATCTCTAAAGGCTGAAGGAGGGACTTTCTTGAAGATTAACTTTACCACTCTTTTCCTTTTTCATCTTTGTCTGTGTCTTTATTTCAGCTTGTTTCTACAGTCATTTATTGTTGGTGTAATCCCATTACTCCTCGATATTTCTATGTAACTCTTTTATTTTTAATAAATTCTATAGGGATATGGTTTTGGGAACAACTCATATCTCACATTGTAAGATTTATAACTATAATTATAATTATGAATATATTTATAAATCAATATCTATGGATACAAGGTTAAATTATAATATGATAATCAAAAGGTGAAGGTTAACAATTGTGGGGGAGATGGTATGAATAAGAAGCTTGTTAATAGAATTAGAGAGGTCTAGAAGTAGTATTCTTCACTTGCATCAAGGTATTTTCTTCACAAAAAACTTGTGTAGATGTAAACTGATGATGAATATTGTTAGTCTAATTAAGAATATATAGGGTGGACAGTTAAAAATAAACTTCAAGGGAATTCTTCTAATTCATAGAATCCTAGGAAGTGGCAAATATATCAAATTATGCATTTGGGAAGGATTGATGGATCATGGGATGATGTGGGGAATGATAGTTTGGAGTCTCAATTTATGGCCACAAGCAAGGATGATTTTTAAAATGATGAGAAAAATGATGATGAAGTATCTATTAAATAGGGGGTTGATCATCACTTATAGAATGAGAAAAGGGTGATCTCTTCAAATTTTCATAGAGGTAAAAAAAAGTGGATGCAGAAATTCCTTCTAGATTTAAGCTCTATAGGGATTCTCTTCATATGGGAACTGATCAGGCATTGAAGGTTTGTAAAATTGATTGCATTGAAACAAGTAGTAGTGAGGGTCATGAATTGACCATCCCCAAAAAAATGGGGGTGTTTGAAAATACACTATATGGGAAACCAGATTTCTATACCCGAAATACTTATAATTTACATATGAGCAACCCCAGGAAGGGTCAAATTGAGGCCACCATCAAAATGGATGAAATCACTATAAGGAAGAGGTAGGTTTTCACTTCCCTAGTTTGAGAAATTATGATTTTTAAAAAAGGTTTAACTCAATCCATTGTTTGTGTACCCGCTACTAAGTTTGTTTTAGCTAGTGATCCTGTAATTTCAAAAACATTGATAGGTACACATTGTTCAAGTGACTTTCCTAATGTGACAAAGGAATCTTCTTCCTTTGGAAATTTTTCTCTTAATCATCAAACTTCTGAGAGTAGTATAGTGGATATTTAGGTTTTCATATCTAATTATTTCATTATGTTTGGCGCTCTTGATGTTTATATTGATCAAGAATCCTTGATAGTCAAAGCCAACAATAATCTTGTGGTTGCTACGTCCTCAATTATAGAGAAAAGAATGCCTTGCTCAGAACCTACTTCCCTTGAGTAAGATAAGGAGGTTCAAGGATATCAATGGAGAACTATCAAAATCACGAGAAAAGGATAGTGGCCTCATGGTTAGAGTGGATGGGAGGCCTATCACAACACGAGTCTATGTCCTTGGACATGTTTTTAGAGAACTTTTCACCCAAGAAATAACTTTGGATTTCTCTTTCTAATGATGCTTTCTGATTTTTCATTTATATTCTCTTCTAGTGTATTTTGGATTGAATGAAAAAGACTATATCTGACTCCATCCTTCCGTGAACTCTTACTTTATTGTATTCTCTTAATGAAGGGCCTTTGACCCCATCCTCTTAGTATATATATTTACATTTATATTTACATTTATAAATACATTTATATTTATAATTTTATTTAAAAATATATTTATATTTATAGTTTTATTATTATTTTAATATTTATAATTTTATAATTATATTTTTTTATAATATTATAATAATTTTTTATTTATATAATCATATAAATATATTTATATTTATAAACATTTTTATAAATATATTTATATAATATATTTATATTTAAATTTAAATTTATAGTTATAGTAATTTATTTTTATTTTTATTTTTATTTATTTAATAATTATTATATTTATAAATATGTTTCTAAATATAAATATTTTTTATTTTTTTTTATTTTTTTTTATATAACTATATTTATACAAATATATATTTATAATTTTATTATATATATATATTTATATATTTATATATATTTATAAATATATTTTTATTTAGAAATTTATATTTATTAATATATAAATTAATTTATATTTATAATTTTATAATTTTACAAATATAAATCTAATTAAATAATAATAAATATATTTTATTTATATTTATATTTATATTTATATTTATATTTATATTCATATTTATATTTATATTTTTACTTATACTTATACTTATACTTATACTTATATTTATAAGTATATTTATATTTATAATTGTATTATTTTCTTTATAATAAAAATTTTATAATTATATTTATATTTATAATTTTAAAATTATATTTATTTATAATTTTATAATTATATTAATATTTGTATAATCATATAAAGCTAAATATATATATATGTATATATATTAGGTACTTGGGGGTATAATTATATTCAAACATACACACACCACACACATAGGCCGGAAAGGTAGGCTATAGCCCGCCCAAGGGGAATGCACAACCATCAAGCATTTATATATTTAATATAAGGACCATATTCCCCATGGACATGAATCCCAAAACCGATGGCCCGATCTGAACCCCAAACATTCGAGTCATCCGCCCACCAAACACCCTACTGCCATGTTCTCTGTGCACTGCACATGCAATCCGATCACTGCCACCTTCAGAACTATGGAACAACCCACTGTCATTGGATCACAATTTCCTTCAGATCCCATACACCCCAGCCATCAATGTCGTATGTGGTTTCCCACCATTGTCACATCCCCTCCTGCACCACATGTCGCCTATTCATCTCACCTACACTAGATATCCTCCACACTTGCACTAACGACCTCAAACGAAGGTTGTCGTCATTCCTGTCGTCAGAGACCACCCACACAGATCACATGATCGGAACTGCACGCAACTACTGCCCTATACTCCTTTCACTTCTGCTGCAATCCCTAGAATGGTATAATAACACCACCCCACCAAAATTAAGGATAAATATAACTATATATATATATATTAATAAATATAGTTATATTTATAATTTTATGATTATAAATATGTTTATATTATATTAATATAACCATATTATTATAAATATAATAATAAAATTATATTTATATCTATATAAATATTTATATTTGTAAACATATTTATAATTATATTTATATTTTTTATATATAATATTCATAACTCGCCACTAGCTTTGGTAGAGGAGTCATCACTAGGAAGGGATTTTCCCCTACTCTTGTTGAATTGTTTAATTTTATCAAGTAATTAAAATTGTAGCTATGTGATTTTACCCAAAACATCTCATACATGGGATTGGAGGACAAATGCAGGACTCCAAATTTATTAAAAAACAAAAAGCATACAAGGAGAGAGACAGTTCAAGAAAGGTAGAAAATTCCCTCATCAAAGAGAAGAAAATAAAAACAACCCATCAATTTCTGCAAGTCCCTCTAGATCCCAAATTCTTTTATATGCCACATGGATGTCTCCCTATCTTGCATGTCTTGGCCCTTTGTGGGGGGGTCATCTTCCTAATCCAATGATGAATTAGATGGATCCTCCAAAGTGGGGCAGATCCTAAATTTCAATGATAGATCTTGAAATACCATCTTTGAATCTAATCAGAAACCACATTCAATGTTAATTGACAGCAGCTTCTGAACCACTAAGTAGTCATTAAATCCAAAACCAACCAGCTCCATTAGGAAATCAGTAGCTTCCAATTTTGAGAAAAACCATTATAACCCTTCCTTGCTAAGAGCTTCAGTGGGACTTTTACCTTCCTGATCCTCAGGATGTGTAATACCAGAGTTTTTAGATCATCTAATATCACATTCCTCAGTAGCATCATTTAAAAAAAGGTATATGAATTTTTCTTTAGATCAAAAAACTGGGATGGATAAGACTACACCACACTCTCACAATAATTAGCACTCATGCATGAATGACTGCTAATTGGATGTTCCACCTGCAAAGGGTTCATTTCACTAATTTGAATCTGATCATATGATGTTTGAACCAACTGAAAACCAAGTGTATGTGATTTTATTTTATAAGGAATGGCTAATTAGAAACCCTATTTGTACCTCATTTTTTTCTTTCCTTTATGTACCTTTGAGGCAATCAACTAATCCAGGAAAACTTGCTGGTCTGAAAAATCTTCTTCAGTTGCATCATCAATGTAGTGATCATCTGTTAAGACCTTAACAGGTCCATCCACTTCTAACAAATCTTCCAAGGAAACATCAAGAACACCCCTAGTGGCATCTATATATTCCTTCTATTGGTCCACAACTTCATCAGATTAGTGATCCACATTATTAAATGTGTCGAGACTCTAAACATAATATTATTCCTACACAAAATCATCTCATATTTTGTGACCCTTCAATTGATATAGGACAACTTTAGATGTAATTCACCCAATCAATTGAGTAAAACTAATAGGGGACACACTGTTAAGTCCCATACATCTAGTAGGGATTAAATTATCACACATTCAATCATGAAATGATCTTATAAAGATGCTAGAAATGTGATATTAAAAAATTCACCACCAGTTCAACTATCGGTTGGGGTTTGCAAAAGCTATGATATCATATCCAGGTTGTATACTAGTGCCATCAATGTATATTCTCAATGTATATTTATTTGAATTCTCAGAAATTTAACTTACCTATAGAAAATCATAGAAATAGATTTATTTAGGCTATTTCAATTTCCATAAAAGTGACTAGGATATTAACTTCTGTTAAATAATAGAAGGGACAAATCCTTTCTCACGTTATTTCTTAATGCAATATTACTGAGGATGCACCCAAATTATCCTACCTCACAGAAAACATCTATAATCATAGTTTTCATCAATACATCAAAGTAAATGACTCATAATACTCATTAATAATAATATTAATATCTTAGGATCAATACACATGTTCGCAGATAGGAATATCAAATGACACATATAAATGTGTATTTCTTACCAGCAGGTCTCGTTCTCGTATTATCCTATTGGATATTACTACGGGCGTAAACCTTAAGAACGTGCCTCAAAGTCATATGAGTATCCACCCCTGATATCCTATGTCAATTATGTAACTCAAATGATAACATATATCTATAGAACATATATTTAAGAATAGTTTCATACAACTTCTGAGTTCTCATTATTGTAGGAAACTGCTATGGCCTTTTAGTGTGCCAGCTACTCTTGGGACCTTATCACATACTTTGTTACAAAGAAGAACAATCATGATGTGGTAAGAAGTTTACTAATATTCAAAACTATGAATTCATGTTATCATAAATTACATAGAAGTTGGTTCTAGGGAACCAACTAAAACAGACACCCACTTGCACCAGAGCCAACCACTAACAACCTTCAGTCTGTTAGAACTCACTTGATACTCATGTTTCTATTGAGATAGTCCTTTAGTCAAAAGTTCTTCCATGTTCTCTTCCATGGGTACTCTACATACTGTAACTTCACCCATTTGATAAAAATCTCTCAAGAGGTGATACTTAGGGAGTATATTCTTTTTCTGTTTTTGTGACCTTGGATCTTTTGCAAGAGCCACCACTGTATTATTATCACAATACAATGTGATAGGGTCTTTAATCTAGGCACCACATCAATCTCCTAAAAAAAGTTCCATATAAAAATAGATTACATTGCTATATCAAAGCCACTATATACTCAAACTCCACTATAGAATTAGAGAAAGCTAGATGCATTAAACTCTTCCATCTTACAGCTCATACATTGAGACCGAAATCATATCCTGATCTCAACTTCATATCGTTTTGATTCGTATAAAAACTAGAATTATTATAACCCCTGATGAACAACTCCTCACCTCCCCTATACTCTAGGAACACATCCTTAGTTCTTCTCATATGCTTAAGGATATCCTTAATAGTTGACCAATGTTGTTCTCCTAGATCAACATGATATCTACCTACCATATTCAATGCATAGGAAACATAAAGTCCAGTACATAACATGGAAGACATGATTGATCTTATAACTAAAGCATATGTTATATTACTCATTCTCTCTTTCTCATGTTTTGTTTAAAGAAAAATTTTGATAGAAATTTTTAAACCATTTGATACTAGAACCAATCCCCCTTGGATTGTTCCATACTAAAACTATTTATTATCTTTTCAATATTTATACTTTTAATTAGTCAAATAATCCTTTTGGATCTATAATTAATGATCTTGATCCCTAAAATATAGACTGCTTTACCTTATTCATCTATAGAGAAACAATTTTTTGACCAATCCTTAATAGACTATAAAACTAGTATGTTTTTTTCAATAAGTAATTTTTCATCAACATATACTACTAGGATAATGACGGCATTCCCACTAAACCTATTATAAGCACATAGATCACATTCATTATTATTAAACCAAAAAAAATTATGGATTCATCAAATTGAATGTTCCATAACCTAGATGCTTTCTTCGATCAAAAAATGGATATCTGTAACTTGAAAATCTTTTTTGCATCACTTGGAGTCGCAAACCCTTATGGTTGTGTCATATTGAAATATTTATAAAGGTTCCCATTAAGGAATGCAGTTTTGACATCCATATTCCTAATTTCATAGTAATGGTAAGCTGTTATAGAAAGATTAATTATGATGAAATTAAACATATACATTTCCTAAAAGGTTTCATCATAGTCAATTATTTGACAATATCTAAACCCTTTATCCACTTGCCTTACTTTTTAGGTATTTAATTTACCTTCCATGTCTAGTTTCCTATTGAATACCCATTTTCATCCAACTATATTTACATCAATTAGAGCATTGACCAGAACCAAAACTTGGTTTTGATACATGGAATTAATTTTTTAATTCATGGATTCTTTACATCTTGCAGATTCTGATCTATCTACTGCCTTTTGGTGGTATAGAGGATCAAAATTATCAACCAATAATGATTCTCCATCTTCAATGACTAGAAAACTATATCTCTAGGTTTATCATAACACTATTATGCTCCAATTCAGTACTTGAGTTTCATAAACTACTTATTCTATAGGGACCTATGGAATATAGTCGTATACCAACTCTTGTGTATATTGAGCATCAACATCATCAAAGTCAATCTTTCCCCCATTTTCCTTTTTGAGGATGTGCTCCTTCTCAATAAATATGGCTTATTTAGTGAAAATCACTTTATTTTCTGAGGTATTGTATAGGTAGTATCCCTTTGTTTCCTTGAGATACACTATAAAGATACACTTTGTGTCCCATAGTGTTAATTTGTTTCATGAGAAGGCCTGAACAAATGCCTCTCAACCCCATACACATATATGTGACAAAATGGGTTTCTTTACACTCCAATACTCGAAGGGAATTCCATTTTCCACTTTAGTCGGTGCTCAATTTAATGTGTATGATGTAGTTTGTGATATATATCCCAAAATGTATAATGGAATATCTACATGAATCATTATCGACTTTACCATGTATAACAAGGTACGATTACTCCTTTCTCTAACACCATTCAACTGTGGTGTATATAGTGTAGTGAGTTGACATAGAATCTCAAACTCTCATAATAAGTCAATAAACTCTTAGTTAAGATATTCACCACATCAATCCGATCAAAGCTTCTTTATCTTCTGACCCAGATGATTCTCTACTAAATTATTTAATTACTTGAATTTTTCAAAGGAATCAGACGTATACCTCATCAGGTAGACATAGCCATATCTACTCAATTCATTAGTAAATGTTAAGACGTAAGAATTTCAATCTCTAGCTTATACTAGAAATGGTCCACACACATTAGTGTGAGAAAATCGGAGAAGCTCTATGCCCTTTCACCCTATCCACCAAATGGTGGATTGGTAATTTTTCCATGTAAAAAAACATGACATCTTTTAAGTGGTTATAGCTCATAAGAGTCTAAATAACCATATTGATAGATCTTTATCAAATGATTCTCATTTATATTACTAAGACAGTGATGCCATACCTGGGTGTTATGTGAGTCATTTTAACATGATTCATTATCAATTTCCAATACTTGGTTTTCATAATTTAATACATAAATATCGTTATTTAAATGTTACATACCATAAAATATGTTGTATTTGTAAAATAAATTACTTTTATTTCCAAACATGAAAATAAAACCATTTTCATTTAGTCCTGATACAAATATTATTTTGTAGGTAACCATAGTTACATAATAAAAATATTTGAAAACCAAAATCATTCTCGTTGGAAATGAAAGGTGGTAGTCACCAATGGATTAGGAAGACAGCCTCACACCATTAGAATCTCTTAGATCCACCTCTTCACTAGTGATCTTTTAGAATCTACTTGGTTCCTTTATTTGGATACAGATATGAGCACCACAAGTTATATATAATACCCAATGTCTAAATATTTAAAGATTACACTTGATAACGAATGCACCTTTAGATTACCCTTTATTATGGGTGAAGTTCCTCTTTTAGTGTCCTTGCTTCCCAAATGAAAAATATACCACCTCCTTTTTCTTACCCTACATATGTATCTTCATCTTCTTGGAAAGAAAATACTCATGATATTCTGACATGTTATGATTCATGTGCCCCTTTTCCTTATTTTTACTTTTCTTTTTCACCATAAGGACTGATGGTTTCCCATTCTCTATATCCTGATCCACTTGGAGAATCAAGTTAATAATTTTTAAAAAACACTTCTTATTATTTACCATTTTGTAATTAATAATAAAACTTGATAATGTCTTGGGCAGTGATGAAAGTATGAGATCTGTATGTAACTCATCTGGGAATTTAATCTCTAAGATGCCTAAGCATTCGATGTAGCTAATAAGATTGAATACATGAGGCCTAAAATAACCATAATATCAAATATTAGTCGTAAAAAGTCATTTGAGATCTCATACCTCTCTTATATCACCTTCTATTGATATAGATCTTAAAGGTGGAACATTATGTTATATGCATCCATGTCCTCATGTTGCTTCAAAATCTCATTGGACATATGGATGATATCATGAAACATTGAACATTTGTTGAATCGTTTAAATGTTTCTCATAACGTGATAAATCTTCATCACTCTCCTCATTACCAAGCGCATCAAGAATATGTTCTTCTAGAACAAACAATTCCCTTTCATGGAGAAGAATTACGCATAAGTGCCTTAGCCACTCTTGGAAATTTCTATTTGTGAGATGGTTATACTTATTATGTATGGATCAAAATGATATTTTTGGAGTCATTTTAATTTTTTTTCTACACAATAATATGAGAATAATTTTAGTAATTTATTCGATATCATTTAGAAAAATAAATAAATAAATATTATATTTACGAGTCTCCCACTATTTTAACAAAACCCAATATCCCTCACCATTGGCATCAAACACCATGTGTTACAATGATTTCATGTACATTTATATATGTAATTAATGCATTTTTATACACAAACACACATACAAAAATATTTACACAGTATATAGAAACACGTACACCTAATATTTTTGTAATTTATTCAAAGTTTATGATATTTTAGAATTTCATTATAACATGATACATTTAATGTAATATGTTTTTTATCGGTCAATTTTATTTATTTATTTTTAATACTTTTATTGTTAGAGTATTCGTTTTTAAATTTTTTTTAATTTTATTTTTAAATTTGACCATTTTATATTATTTTTTTATATATATTCAGTTACTATGTTTTAGTATTTTTAGTATGTATTCATCGTTACTTCAATATATATATATATAATTTATAATTAATTAACAAAACTTATCCATTTTTTTGATATTTTTGAAGTATACCCATATTGAATTATTAAATTTCACTACTTTTTAAAATGCATGTATTTAA
The DNA here is from genome assembly GCA_963277665.1 of Viscum album. Lineage (NCBI taxonomy): Eukaryota > Viridiplantae > Streptophyta > Magnoliopsida > Santalales > Viscaceae > Viscum > Viscum album. Next base: position 1,324,594,587 of record OY728138.1, read on the forward strand.
AATTATATATCCACTAATAATGTTAAAAATATTTTCTTAGATAATTATTTGTAAATAAATAAATTTATAAATGTATATTTACTATATTTATTAATTTATATATTTATAATTATTATAAATAAATAAATATTTTTTATAATAAGTATTCATATAATTATAAATAAATAATTATATATTTTTAAATAATTATAAAATTATAAGAAATTCATTTAAAAATTTATAATTATAAATCATTTATCAGTGAAAATGTTTTAACACTAAAAAAAGAAATAATTATGGGTGATTTTTTAGCACAAATAAAAATTTATTTTAGAAGTTCTTATCAATTTAGCACTAATAAAAGGGATCTTTATCAGTGCTTTTCTAAAAGCGCTGTTAAAAGTGTCCCTGATCTATTTAAAAAACCCTAACCACGACTCAGTCACTCACGATTCTCAATCTCTCACAGAACTCCTCTACTGCGGGTGTGACTCCTCTACGTTCCCTCAGATGAATCAAGTCTATAATCCAATGTATGTTATTTTATACTTTTCCTCTATAGTTGTTTGATTTTTGGGGTTCCTTGTTTTTTATTTTTGCACGGTTCTTAACCATGATGAACCCTACATCTCATCTCCACACCAAAGAAATACAACGAGTGGTTCTATTTCATCTTTTTCTGCTGTAGACATTGTTTTTTAAGAAAGATAAGGATGTTTTCATATGGTAAGGTCATTTAACATATGTGTATGGGCTTATATGGATAAATAAAATGGATTTTTCACCACACACTACTGAAAAAGTAATAATGGATTTATAGTATCATCAAATTGAATTTACTTAAACATTAAATAGGTTAACCCATTTCTCAAACTAGTTATCTATATCCCTTAGAAATGACATGAGACTTTAGTGATCAGGAAGTGTTTCTGAGGTTATTTGCTGACCTAAATTGAGAACTATTTGGGTATACATGGTCAAAAATGTTACAAAATGGAATCAGAGTAGAATTATAGATATTAGTATTAATTATATCCAAAAGAAAAAACATTCTAGGAAGAATAGGTGATTCATAAATATTTCTAGATAGCCTAATTATGTTGAATACTTGAGTTACCATATAAATCCTAGGTTGTTTTTTGTTTATTTTTTCTTTGACCTATCTTCTGGAGTCTCATGACTCTTATTTTGGTGTTGAAAGGTAGAAATCATTAAGAATATATGAAATGTCATGTTCTTATGTGTCTCTGTTGAATTTTTTTCAAGAATAAATTATAAATTTATATTAATAGAAACATAAATAATAAATAAATATATTATTCTTATTTAATTATTAGTGATGATTAGGTTTATATAACTTATTATTTGATTGATTTTATTTAGTAACCCCATTTATTGATACTATTAGTTAGTTATTTCATACTATTATTAAAAATAATGCTTCTAACATATTTTAAATTATATTTAAAGTATGAAAAGACTTATTAAAAATGAAATTAATGAGAGAGAGGGGACGGGGGTTCAGATTTAATATATATTATTTTGTACCTATTTTTGAAAGATTTTTGTATTTTGGAAGGGGGAAATTATGTGAATCTCTAAATTAATAAAGAATACATCACCACCTTGACCCTTATATCTCTAAAGGAAGGATCCAATAAAAATCCTCTATATGCTAGAACTTATATTGATCCTCATGTCCTCGAGGTAATTATAGATCTACTCCAAGATATGTGGTAATATTTTCAATAACAGTAAAATATATTATCTTTGGTTCCTCTAATATTTTATGGTAATATATCATGATAATAAATTTAGGATTTCATTTAATATATTCATTTGATTTATAAGAGTAAAAAAAATTCTTGATCAATATTGATCATAAGTTAAAAAATTCACCCTTTAAAGGGATGTATGTTATTGGAGGGATCTTATAGTGGATCTAAATAGTTTTATAGTATTCACCTTCATTCTTGATATCATCAATTGAGTGTTAAGAAATAATATATACCCAAGTTGTAATTCTATATAAGGTATGAAAACTATGAATATATAGTGTTTTATTCAATTCTACTAATATCTTTGTTATCTTCCTAGATTTAATGAATAGAGTCATAAGATATTACCTTCATTAGTTTTTGGTAGTCTTTATAGATTATATGTTTATCTAAAAAACAGAAAATAAGAGTATGAAGATAACTTGAGAATTATAATAAAGACCCTACGTAAGGATAAATTTTATAACAAATTTATAGTGTTAATTTTGGAAGAAAAAGGTTTCAATTTTTCGGTCATATAATCTCAAGAGAGGGTATATCAGTAGATCCATCAAATATAAAGGATATTGAATTTTGTCCTAGACCAAAATTGGTGAATAATATCCACAGTTTCCTTGGTTTATCTAGATATTATCAATGTTTTGGGGAGAATTTATCGTGATTGTCTAATGTTATGACCAAGTTAACTCGAAATAGATACAATTTCTTCTGGAAATATGAGTCTGAGGAAAATTTCAAGGAACTGAAGATAAGGTTTATCAGTGCACCTATGTTTATATTACCCTGTAGTAGAGAAGGGTTCATAATCTATATTTATGCATCCAATAATGGATTGACTTGTGTTCTTATATAGAGTTACATGATTATAGATTATTCCTCAGGACAACTAATGATTCATGAGTAATATTACCAAACTCATGATTTGGAGTTAGTTGTGGTAATTTTTTTGTTAAAGATATGGAGGTATTATATCTATGGAGAAAAGTGTGATATATATATATTGATAAAAAAAGTATATATTTACATATATGGAGTTAAATATGCACCAAATAATTTGGTTTGATCTGATAAAATATTATGAATTCTCAATCCATTACCATCTTGGGAAAGAGAAAAAGGTGGTTGATGCTTTGAGTCGAAAGGATCATGATAGCTTATACATGATGAGTATTAAAAAATATCCAATGTTTATGGATTTGAAAAGGATGGATCTATAAATACTAAAGGAAGGTTGGATATCTTATCTTGACCAATTGAATGTTCAACCATATATCCAAGTGAAGATTAAAAAGGCATAAAGAGAAGATGTATAGCCGAAAAATAAGGTTAGAAATCTTCATGAGTTTAACCTTGATAATGGAGGGATGATAGGGTTCAGGAACCACATATGTGTTTTTTCATACCAGATGTGAATAAGGATTTGTTATAGGAATCTCATAGCTCTTCTTTCTCTATTCATCCTGGAGTTATGAATATGTATAGATATTTGAAAGACTAATTCTAGTGGGATGGAATGAAGAGAGGTATTATAGAGTTTTTATCTCGGTGCATGGTATACTAACAAGTTAAGGATGAAAGAAAAAATTATAAGGGGATGTTACATCACTTAACCATACTAGAAAGGAAATGTGAAAATATCTCCATGGATTTTTCCATTGGACTCTACACAATATCTAAAGGCCATAATGTTATGTGAGTTTTGGTTGATCACCTTACTAAGTCACCACCTTTTATCACTGTCAAATAATACTTATCTCTCTATCAACTATAAAGTATATACATTAAGGAAGTGGTAAGGTTGCATTGAGTACCACATTCCATTATATCTGATTAGTATCTAATGTTTACCTCAAAATTCTGATAAAGTATTTAGCTTGCTCTTGAAATGAAGTTGAGTTTCATCACTGCATGTCATCCCCAAATAGATGGTATGTCTGAATAAAAAATTTAAACCCTATATGATATTTTGAGATCTTGTTCTTTATATTGAAAAGGTGGTTGGGATCAACAAATTCATATAGATTATTTTTTTTACAAAAATAGATTTCACTCAGGCATTTATATGGCTCCTTATGAAGCCCTATATGGAAATAAATTTATAGCTCTAATGTTCTAGAATGAATTTGGAGAAATAAATATATTCGGACCTGAGATAGTGGAAGAAATGGAAGAGAAGGTTATATCTATTCAGTAGCACATCAAGGAAGCTTAGATTCAGCAAAAGAGTTATGCTAATAATCACCAACATCATCTAGAATTTGAATTTTTTGATAGGGTTTTTTTAATAATTTCTCCATAGAATAAGGTTATGAGATTAGGAAAGTAAGGGATACTAAAACATAGGTATATCAGTATCTTTGAAATTCTTAATCATATTGAGATGGAAGACTATTTCTTAGAACATCAACCAAACATCTCTAATGTTCATGATGTGTTCCATATATCTCTCCTAAGGAAGTACATAATTAATCCTTCACATGTTCTGAACTCATAGGTAATGACATTGGAGTGACATATTTCTTATGAGGAACAACCCATAAAGATTTTGGATCATAAAAAGAAGGTTCTAATAAAAAATACTACTCATCTGGTCAACATTTTGTGAAAAACCCATCAGTTTGAGGAATCTATGTAGGAACTTGAGGGAGGAATAAGTTTCCTAATTTTTTGTATGAGTAATTAAATTAGAGGGAGAAATTAATTTTAACCAGGTAGAATGTAACCCTCAAGTTTTTAAGAATTATTTTTTTCAGATAAATTAAACTTCTTTGATGACTTGAGTAGAAAACTACACCAAAATAAGTTTCCATCATGTTAAACACCATGTTATGTTTTTTCTACATGCAACATTGGCTTATGTTGAATTACATGAAACACTGAGTTTTAACAAATCAATTATATATTTATTTAAACATGATCATTATAACATAGTTATTAAACTTATTGATATGAATAGTAATATTTAGTTTTTAAATATTATGTCTAATGATTTTACATAAATAAAATATATTGATAAAAAATAATTAATTTTAAGTAATGTCTATATATTTTAAAAATATTACTTTCTCAAAAAAAAATTTTATGAATTTTTTTATACCATGATAAAATTAATATTTTATACTTTTTGAAATTTAATTTGATAAAATAAACTTAATTTTTTAATTCATAATGTCAAAATTATCTTATTTTAAATTCTCTCTTTCAAAAATTTACAAGTTTTCCACTCACCTCACTTATAAAAGGCCACTCCCTATCCTATCTTATTCACATGTTGAAACCAATTTGGTTCATCCAAGACCTATCTAAATAAATTCACAAATCCCTTCCCCTCATTCTATAATCCTTATTTTGGATATAAATACAACCAAGGAAGAATTTTAGTACAAACCAAAAGAAGATACCTAAAGAAGAGGTAATGTTCATCAACGATTGTTTTTATTTTATATCTTCATCCACCTCATTAAATTATTATTATACTATGCTGATATAATAACCTCAATATCTTCCATATATTGATATGTTTTTATATTAATGGTGCAACCTATAACCTCACACACTTCCATCAAATGGGTTACAAAATCATCATTCGTGAGTACGACCGACTACCGCCTCGCGAACCGATGTCATTCATTTTTCCATTACCACCTATGAAGTTTGATAATAATGATATATTTATATTATATATATGAACTATATTATATTTATGATTTTATTATTATCATCAGATTATTATATCACACATACCTTGATGTTTCCCATTTTTTGGGTATACAATAACATTATTCATGTGTATGGCAGACTACCGCCTAGCGAAGTGATGTGATTCATTCATACATTACATTGAATGTATTAATGTTGGATTTTACAAAAATATGTGATATATATGAAATATATGATATTCTATAATTTTAATAAATATGATTTATTTTTCTTTCTCTCAATCTAATAAGAAAATGGAAAAAACATTCATGCATACGTATGACCTAGAGACTCCGTGAATGGTTTATTTTGTTTTCTATCACTAAATTTTATGGGTTAATATAAATGATTTTATACTTAATATATATAATATTTATATCATTTTTTATATTATAGATACGATAAAATAATTATTTAAGTAATTGGACCAATAATAACAAGTCAAAACACATATGAAAAACAAAGTGGTTATTAATTACCATGTAATAAAAGGTCATAAGAAAATAAAATATGGTATCATATTTATGAATATGTTTTTTAATATTTTTATAATGAACTTATATTTAATATAAAAGGGTTTTAATATGTGCAATGAATGTTAAGAATTAAGGAAAGGTGATTTCAAGCCTCACTTTTATTTCTGAGAGTATTATGTCATATTCGCACTTGCTTCTTTTATGTAGTGTATATAATTTCTTATGAAATGATATATCATGAATATACAAAATTTAATGATAATTAATTTTTCAATTTATGTTATTATTTCATGGGTATTATGATTCAAAAGTTACTCAAGCAGTAAGGTATTTTCGTCTCACCTTTAATTTTTGTGAGAAACATGACATGTTCACCACATATTTATTTTATGTGGTATATATACTGCCCATGAATTTATTTTATAATTATTATACATAAAATTATTGGTATTAAAATATCAATTTTAGGATCTCTCATTCATAGTGTTTATGTTTCAAAATTTACCAAATCAGTAAGGGATTGTTTTCTCTGTTTTCCTTATTTGAGACATATGTTATGTTATGCACCTATATTCTTTCATCAGGTGTATATAAAGTCCCTTTGACATGTAATATAATAAATTTATTCATCCTTATGATATTTTATATTTCATTTTATGTTATTCTTTCATGGTTTTTATGATTAAATGTTACCAAAGGGGTAAGGATTTTATGTTACAATATCATTATTTAATAGGATTGTTAATGATAAAGTCTCTAATGTTTAAATATATTGATAAATCTCTAAATAATACTATTTAAATTTCTTATGATTTGGTTATTCATGATATCTTCATGTAATGGTACTATTTTTATAATCTTTGGTACTTAAAGCTATTAAAAAATGTTTTTAAGAAAATCACACTTTATTTCTCTCTTTATTCTGAAATTTGTTTTCTTCAAAAACCATATTTTATACAAACGTGCTAAAATATATTTATAAATGATATTTTAGGATAATTTTTAAAGAAAATTATTTCAATTTTTTTTTATTTTTACAATTTGTTTTCAATGATTATCAAAGATTCCTTTATAAGTTTTTAATATTAACTTCAAAGAAAAGGTTTCCAAAAAAATATGTGTAAAAATTATTTTTCAAAGTGGAAAGGATATTTTACTCAAGAAATGTTTTAAATGATCTTCTTATATTATTTTCCATCTATTATGACATACATTGGTGTTACTTAATCTTTTCTGGTTATATGATCCAAGGATATAATTCATCTTCCTTATTTTAATGGTTTATGTTTTCTTGGCATGATTTTTATGAAACTCGTGTCCTTTACATGGGTTATTCCATGATAAAATTATTATGAAACCCACTTATTTTCATGGGTTATTCTGTAATGAAATTATTATGAAACCTATATATTTTCCATAGTTATGATATGATGTTTATGATACCAATTTCACTTAATAGGTTATGATACGATGAATGCTTATGATCTTATGGCACACATAAATATGGTTTTCATTATATGATAGATGGGATATATATCTTCTTCCAATGAATTGGGTAAATATTTATATCTCATGATATATTTATGAGTAGAATGAGGAGTGAAATTGATTTAGTATGGGACTTTGTCCACTATGATGGCTTGGAGAGTGAACCTTGACCACTGTGATGGTTTGGAGAGTAAACCCATTCTAATCTGATAAACTAGGTAGTGATACTTGACTAATATGGAAATGATTTTCTATGCTTATGTTTCTGTCGTAAATCCATGTCTTATTCTATAATTATTTAATCATGGCTCATGTTATTTTATTGTATTATGATTTATGTCTTATGAACTTCCAATATTAATTCCATGACTCGTGTATATGATATTTAATATACAATGTATGGTTTTAAAATCATATTATAATGTTACCATAACCTTATGTTCTTATTATGTTTATGTATCTCCATTTTTTACCCTTATTGAGAATCTAATATCACCCTTTCTTACCTTTAATTTTCCCAGGTTATTAAGATTTTTATTATGTATGATATGTCTAAGAAGGGTTCTAGTTTTTAATAACATAGTAAGATATGATGTATCTCACTTATGGAATGGTGTTTATGTTTCTAAGTTTCCAAAGGAACTAAACTATTATAGTCCTCAAGAATGTGTTTATGTAATGTAGTGAATATTCATAAAAAATAATTTAGTGTCTTTGTATGTTAATTTTGCATCACTATATGAATAACTTCCAATCATGTACCATAGTGGCACATGTCTTCCCTTACCAACACAAATACTACTATAAACTACTGAAACATGATCATATAACAAAAGAATCTAATAAAAAACATTAAATAGGGATCATACCTTCACTTACCCAAGATTACACCATCACATAATAGAAACCAACTAGACATATTCCATCAGAGATCTTGGTCAACACTTTTGTTCATGTAGGGCACCCAAATAAAAAAGGCTGGTGCCTAATAAATCAATCAAAAGGAAACATGAAAGAACAACAATACAGAGTATAAACATGATTAAAATTTGAAATAGTTATAATTTAAGTAGTAAAAGTAGTAGAAAACACTTTGTAATAAAACATAGAACGATTATAGGAGAAAAGTCTCCACCTGAGCTCAAATAGATCTAAAAACTAGCCCTACCCACACCCTATATTATAACAAGGGAAATCTACAAATCACAGATATAGCCAATCCTTGGATCTTATAATAAATAAAAACTAGATCTTTAACACCTATCTACTAAGTAATGATAAACAAACTTAGGTAATTGCAACACTTTCATAACCAGGGTATTCCATATTATTCTAGGCTATATTATCCCTAGACGTATCCTCAGGGTGATATCTCTTAATGTGACTAATATTTCAACATTAATCAAACTTAAACTTCCTAAATCGACTAAATCCTTATTTTCTTTACTTTTACCTTTTGGTTGACTTTTTGTACTGTGTAACTTTTTCCAAAACTTCATCCCAATGCCATCCACATGGAAACCATGAATCTAAATATACCTATAAAAAACAACTAAATTCACTTCCTCTAAAGTGATTGAATCCCTTCCATACATCATGTAATATCTAACCAGATTAAATGATTCATCCAAGTAATTCGAAAATTAACAAGTCTGTTCCTCATCCATTATTTGAGCATCTATATTCAATAATTCTAACAAAAACATATTATAACTATCTAAATGAGTCTGCATAGAAGTTTTAAAGACCATTTTGAAATTATAAAGAAGCATTTTCTTTTGTAATATTCCTAAAATGGACCTATTCAGGTAAATATTCTCAATTTTCAACCAAATTTCACTTGTATAAGTCCACTTCTCAAAATATATTATAACCTATGGTAAATAATAGTAAGGAATGGGAATTTTTCAAAATATTGGTTCAACATCCCCAAAAGAGGTTAATGTCTGCCCTGTAGTAGAGATATTGATGATTCCTCTCTTCGAACCTTCTAAAGAATCATCAAGTTCATTGGGGAGTAGAATATCATGCATTTTAATGCTCAAAAATTGAAATAATCCATTCTATCAAACTTCTCAATCTCTAACTTAGACAAACACATATTTAGACTCGATATAACCTACCACTGATATGAATTTGAATTAGCTATCTTCCCTCAAACCCAAAAATAAAAGGTGTAACTCCAATTTGTGCCATGCTATTTTAACCAAAAACACCAAATGGTGTGACCCTATTCTTTCATCCTAAACTGTTGATCGCTGGATAATTTATCAATCGGTGGTCCTAGATCCTAAAAAAAACTAATCCTAATTAATTAAAAGAAATTATATCACAAATTTTTCCTCCACTAGTCCTAGCATTGGTTGGTGGGAGAAAGGGGTGAACAGAGTAGGTGGTGTTGTGTGGTGGATCATTAGAGGTTATGGTGACCACAATAATAATAAGTGAGTAGTGTAGCACAGGGTAGAGGTGGAACCAATCATGAGAGGAATGTAGTGGAACATGATGTAGATGAATGCATAGTTTTTGGTGTGATTGGTTCACCAGCATGTATAAAAGAGGGGGGATGAATCCCCTTCATGTGTGTACCTAAGGGGAACAAAGAAACACATGAAAACCCTCCACCATATACAAATATATCATATATTAATATATTATGGTAATAAAATCTTAAAATAGGGTTATATTATCACGTGATAAGGATAGGGGTAGGTGGCCTCATTAGGTCTGAAGTAAATTGAAATGATGTTTCATGGAATGTTCCAGATTTTAGAACCTAACAGGCCATGGAAAAAATGGGAAATGGCCAAAACCCTAGAATAGAAAGCAATATTCAATTTTTTTGATAGAAAAAGATCTTTTTCTAAGGTAACAAATGTTGATAACTCCAAGAATATGGTTAGAGGTAATTCTACTATCTCTTACCCTATATTTAACTATCCAAAATCTCATGATGTTAGTGTGTTGGGAAAACTTGGCACAATATTCTCTAATTTCTAATGTCAAATATACTCAAGGAGGATGCATCCTAATATTGGGAACAATCTTGCATAAGTCACTTCCAAATCCACTATTTTTGGAATGTCTATAAGTGAAAAGGTGAAAATTCTAGTCTAAACAACTAATTATTTTTCTTTTATTGAATATTATTATGATTATTATAGCCAAGTTCACCAAGATAATGTTCTTATTGATAGAAAAATGAAAGGATTAGTGGAATAAATAGAATTTTATGGCATAGAGTCATTTCTTGATGACAATTAAAATCTATCGCAATAGTTTAAGAAATTAAGAAGAGAAAGAAGGCCACCTAGAATAGGTGGAAGAAGTTCTATCAATAATATCGGTAAGAAATAACATGATGCTAAGTCTTCATGTTCACCCCTGGTATTTTTATAGGATGGTTGTTTTTTTACAAGAATATAGTGATAGATTCTATCCTGTTTATAAAATTATTTCATTTTAAGATCCTTCCTTATAAATCACCACCCCTGTTTGCACTATTTTTCCTTCTATTTAATAAAAGGTGGAAGTTGGTTCTTTTATTCATGATCAACCCTTATTATTAAAAATTAAAATAAATTAAATGAGTAGATAAATAAATAAAAAACATTATACCAAATTATAAACTAAAAAATAATTTTAATTTTAAATTTAGCTTAAACGATTATATTAATAAACAAAGTTAAAATAAATTGGACATAAAACTTATAAAACTCTTAATAACAACATTATACCAAAGTATAATATCAAATTATATGAATAATTAAATATTCACATTCAAATTAGACTAACTAATAAATAATTAAATTATAAATTATAATAAAAAATAAAATAAAATATAAAAATAAGTACCGATAAATTTAGAAGAACACAAAATTTGAGGAGGACCACTTTGAAGGAACATCTAACTGGGAGAGAGTGGATGAGATCACTGGTTTGAAGTGATTTGTGGGAGGTTTTTCTTCCCTTTTATATGAAGACTATGAAGTGGTCCAATTTAAGTGGTACCCTTTTTTTGGGTTTGAGGGAGGAGAACCACTTATGATATGGTAGGTATCCTTAGAGACACTTAATAAACTCATGGTTAGATGAATTATTGCAAAAAACCACCCTCAATAGAAAAAAAAAAGGTTTTAACCATAGATGAACTTCCTATGAAGTAGATAAATGAAATAAAAAATATGTAATATGATGAATATAGGATCAAAATGAAACAAAAATTTCAAAAGAAAATATAGGAAATAAAATAACACATGAGAATTTATATGGTTCAAACCACTTGTATCCTACTCTACAATAAGAAGAACACCCACACCCTCTCTTTATTATAATGAAAAGACATAATGGAAGATTGAAAATAAGGACACGGGAAAGGAGAAACACAACAAAAAAACAATCCAAACTAGGGGAACAATGAAATAACACTCACATAGAAAAAATAATAATAAAGAACAACAAAAATGGGTAGAAAATCAAAAAAGTATATGAAATTAGGATGAAAACCTTTTACCTTGGATCAATATTACCTATCAAATCCCCACAAAACTATTTCAACCACTTTCTTTCTCCCTAGTAGTCACGCATCCACAAACTCTCCATCAAAACAAGATCCCTGAAGTCGACTATGAGTGTCATCACCAATAGGGCCTCGAATGATCCCTCCTCACTCTAGATTGTCTCCTTCTCCTCTAATTATTTTTCTCGAATACAACTCTTTATTATTTATTCTCCCTTATGAATGTAAGGTTTCAAGGGATTAAAACAAAAGGAATTAACCTTTCAAACAAACCTAAGGATATGTTATCTTTCAATATTCTTATGGAAGAAACTATTATAAAAACCCCGCAACTGAAAAAAACTCTACATAATGGTAATTTTGGCCACTATGTAAGGGTCCTCATAAGAAACCTTGGGTAAAGGTAACTCATCTGATGAATCAAGGTCACATGGCTCTGATGTCAAGGTATAATGGCATTTCTTAAGGGTCTGTTTCCCATTCTGTGAGGGTCTTCACAAGCCTCACATAAATGTTAGAGCCCCCCATTAGTTCCTCTTGTCAGGGTATCACAACCCTCATGTATGTGTTGATCATGCACTACCCAACTATAAAAAGGTGAAACACCTAATCATCCCTCTATGTAAATGTATCACAATTTCTACATAAGGGTAAATTGATCCTAAAGTAAGGGGAAAACATCCAAAACTCACATAAGGGTACAACAACCCCCATGTAGAGGTAATTGTTGTATCTCAAAGCTCACATAAGGGTAACATACCACTTATGTGACGGTAGAAAAAACCACACATAAAGGAAAGTTTCCATCACATAAGGTTAAAATAAAATAACTAAGATTGCTTCTAAGTAAATTCTAATAAAAATAAAACTAAAAAACATGAATTATTATGAAATATGAGATTAAAACACATGGAATTCACAAAATAAATAAATAAAAAAAAAATTAATTTTTAATAATAAAAACATACCAAAAATAAAAAAATCTATGCCTTATAAAATAAGATATAAAACTCAAAGGGGAAATGTTTTAGCAAGCCTTCACTAGCATAACCTATCAACCGGTTTATATAGTCTCTACTAAAAAAATAGCCTAATCTCAAACCTAATCATCCAAGCCTCGCCAACTACAAAAAATGTACCAAAGTGGCACACGTCTTCCCATACCAACACATCTACTGCTATCAACTGCTAAAATGTGATCAAAGAGAAAAAAAATCTAAGAACAATAATAAATAGAACTCATACGATCACTAACCCAAGCTTTCATCATCACATACTTGCAACCAACTTGAAAAATTCTATTAAAGGTCTCAGTCATCTCTTCTATGGCTGAAGGACACCCAAAGAAAACATTTCATTTACCAATATCTCAAATTAAATAAAATATAGAAAAAAACCATGAAAAGTATAAACATTATCAAAATGTGAAATAGCTATCATGTAAGTAGTAAAATAAAAATAAAACAAGAAAAAATCTAATAGAATATAATTCCCCACCTAATCCCAAATAGATCGAAAAACCATCCCTATCCACACCCTCTTTTCTAGCAAGGGTCCCTGTAAATCACAAGCAGAACCAATCAAAGGATCAAATAATAAAAATTACCTATATCTATGCTTACTCTATACTAAGGACTACTATTCTGACTTAGAGAACCTCAAATCGTAGATAACCAGTGTATACCACATTATTATGGGTCATATTATTATAAAATGTATCCTTAGGGAAGTATATCTTAATTTGGTCTATCTTTCCACATTGATAGCACTTAATCTTCTTGAACTGACTACCATAATTATTTTCTTTTCTTTTACTTTTTGGTTGACCCTTCACACTGAGCATCTCAAGACAAAACTTCATCCCAATACCATCCACCTTCAAACCATGAATTTAAAGATATGTAGAAAAAAAATATGACTTCACTTCCTCTTAATTGTTGGAATCCCAACCATAGATCATGTAATCTATAACTAAATTGATTGATTCTTATAAGGAATTCAACAACATACAAGCCTAGTCCTCATTCTTTATTTCAGCATCTACATTGGGTAAATCTAGCACAATCTTATTAAAATGATCTTAATGATTCCAGGAAAAAAATTTAAGGGATCATTTTGAAAATTTAAAGATGTATTTTCTTTTATAATATTACTAAAAGATACATAGTTAGGTAAATATGCTCAAGTTTTGAGTAAATTGAACTATCAAAAGTCTCATGGACCAATTATCGAAAGTAATTATCATCTAAGGTAAACATAAGAATGAGACATTATCAAAATAATAGGTTAAATACCCACAAAATAGGTCGAGGTCTCCCCTATAGCAAAGACAGTGGTTATTTTCCTCTTAGATCCTTTCAAAGCATCATCAAATCTGTTGTGGAAAAGATGAGAACAAATTTTATCTCTCCAAAAATTAAAATAATTCTCTCCATAGAACTTCTCAATCTCTAACAACATCAAAGATATCATTAGACTCGATATAACATGATACTGATACCAACTTGATTTGGAACACTTCTCTAGAACCCAAAAACAAAATCCAACACTTCAATGGGTTCCCTACTGCTTTGGCCAAAAGCACCAAATGGTGTGGTGTTATTCTTTAGACTTAAACCACTGAACACTACACCATTTGGTACTTGGTAGTCCAAGATAAGAAAACTAATCTTAATTAATTAAAAAAACTTATATAAAAATTTTTGGTTCTTTCAGCACTAGAATTGGTAGACGACGGTAAGGGGTTTACCATGTGAGTGGTGGCATGTGGCGAATCTTCATAGGCGGATGTGGCCACAGTCGAAGGCGGTGAGTGGTGCAGAATGAGGTGGAGGCAGCCCCATGTGTGGGCAGTGTACAATGGAACATGAGGATAGGGAGTGGCCTCATTGGGGTTGTGTATCGTGTGATATACGGATAGAGGGATGTGTGGGCCTCCCACCCAACCCAATTATATTTTAATATATTATCTATTAATTATAATAATAAGATATATAAAAATATTGAAAGATAAGGGGGTAGAGTGCATGAGGGGAACATGAAATCCCCCCCCCCCCAATGTGTGGTTTCCTTCTCCCATATTTTATATATTTGATAATTTTATAGTAGTAATAATATAATAATTATTATTATTATCATCATTATCATTATTATCATCATCGTCATTATAATTATTATTCCCAGGGCAGGTTGTGGGGTCATGTCTCTAGGGTTGCTTGTTTACTATGATTTTCTTCCTTGTGTTGTGTTTCATGGTTGTAGATGTAATCAACATATTATTAATATAGGCCTTATGCCATTTGCAACTTTTTACTGAGATTTCATATTAATGGACAGTCTGTGAAAACGTGACTCAGAATTTGAGATGGAGGATTCAAAACCAATATATGATACCTTTAACCTGACTCGAGTTACACACCATGGGTCCTATCACATATCATCTTTGATGTTTGATATGATGAAATGAATTTTTTTCATCTAATATTCATATTCAATAAATAAAAATACTATCCTAGGTATTTTTCTACATATATTCCAATGGTTTGGTCCATTCGGCTATATGTAGTCATTTTTTGGGTGAGATTATAAAATTTCATTTTTAGATTCTATTGGGACAAAAAATTATTGGCCCACCAGTGTGGCGATAATTACAAGATAAAATAAAGATCTAAATTTGCATAAATAAAATTACACGAGATGTAATGTGGAAAACCTCTAAAATGAAAGAGATAAAAAACCACAGGAAAATAGAAGGATCGCTATGGGTAAATGTGGCACTACTATAGAACTTATGATAAAAAGAATTGTCCTTTATCAGGGCAAGAAAAAAATTGCTGATAAAGACACCCTTTTTTAATGTTTTTTAGTGTTGATAAATGCACCCATTTATCTATGATTTTTTGGCTCTGATAAAGGTTGACCTTCATCAACGCTAAAAAAGCATTGGCAAAGGGTAGATTTCATAAAAAAAATAGTCTCATTTAAAATCATATATTTCTATATAAATATATTTATATTCATACAAATATAATATATTTTGTTAAATAAGATTTATATAAAAATATATTCATTTACACTTCATATATAAGATATTTAATTAAAAATGGAATATAAAATAAATTTATATAGTATTAAAAAAAATAATTCCATATAGAAATATATATATCTGTGTGTGTGTGTGTGTGTAATTTTCTTCAATATTATTTATATAATATTAATGTATTATAAATCATATTTATATGTCATATATTTAGTGGAAAATTGTTTATTATTTAATTGAAAATTAATATTAATTTAAAATATTGACTAATTAATATTAATAGAAATTTAATAAATTTTTTTATCAATGTCATTTGTTTCTTTTTCAATTTTACATATATATCCAATAATAAATATTTAATTATTACTTAAAAAATTAACTAAATATGTTACACTAAATATGTCATATGATAATTTCACACACACATATACAAAATTAATTCAATTTATATAGATAAACATATACACAAATAATAAATTATTAATATTATCATTTTAGATTTTAATTTATTAATATTTAATATTTAAAATATTATGTTTTTAATAATTAAATTTTATTAATTTTTTATAAATATATTTAATAAATACTATTTATTACTTTTTAATTTATATATATAAAAATATAAAATTTATTCATTTTTAATTTTTATTTGGTTGATATTTTTTGTAACTTTATTCATTTTTTATATTTATTTTTATTTATTAATTATCATTTAATATGTTTTTAATACAGTTATAATTAACATAATTAATATATGTATTCATTTTCATTTAAAAATATATTCATTTTTATTTATTAAAATTTTATATAATTAATTTCTCTAATTTATTTAGTTTTAATACTTTTTAAATCTATTCATATTTTAATTAAATTTCTCTCATTTTTAACATTCATTCATTTTATAATATAAATTCATTAATAACATTAATTTTTTTCTTTTTTTTTAATTTATTAATTTTAAATATTTATTATTCTAATACTTTTGTAATTTCTTTATTTTTAATATTTTTATACATAATTATTAATTAATTTATATAATTTTTTAAATAGAGAAAAATATTCATATATATACATATATATCAATATATATAATATTTCTTTAAATATGATTTATATAATACAAATTACGTATTTACATAAAATAAGTCATATATATAGTGAAAACGATTTATAATTAAAAAAACTAATTATAAATATTGACTAATTAGTATCGACTAATGAACATTTAATAAAATTTCATTTGTTTTTAAATTTAACATATATCAAAATTATATTATATTAATTTCACAGACACATATACACAATTAATGTAATTATATATAGAAACACACACACACACAGAAAATATTTTTATAATTTTTTTAATTTTTAATATTCATTTAAGAATTTTATTTATTAACATAATATGTTTAATATTTTTTAATTGGTAAATTTTATTCATTTTTTATATTTGTATTCAATATATATTCTTTATTACTTTCTAACATTTTTTCCCTAATTTATTCATTTTTATTATTTTTTAATCATTTATAATATTAATTATTTTTAATATTTTTTTAATTTATTCATTTTCATTTTTTTAATTTTAAAATTTTATCCATTTTTAATATTTATTTATATATGATTATTCATTAATATTTAATGTTTTTAATGTGGCCATAATTTATATAATTAATATTTATTCTTTTTCATTTTAATATATATTCATTTAAATTTTTTTAATAATCTATATAATTAATAACACATTTTTATTATTTTATTTTTTAAAAAAACTATTTATTTTTAATTATTAAATTTCACTCTTTTTTAATATTCATTTGTTTAATTTTCTTTATTATTACTTACTCACTAGTAATTTTAATTTTTTTTATTTTCTTTTTAATTTATTTATTTTTAATATTTATTTATTTCATATTTTTCTAATTTATTCATTTTTTATATTTTTTATAAATATTTATTCGTTAATATATTTAATATTTTTATATAAAAATATATTCATATGTATATATAATATTTCAATAAATATGATTTATATAAAACAAAATATGTATTTAGATTAAATTATTTATATATTTAGTGAAAATGGTTTATAATTAAAAATTAATATTAATTTAAAATATTAACTAATTTGTTTTGAGTATTTGATGTTCAATAAAATGTCATATTCTTTTTCAATTTAACATATATGAAATGTGTGTTACATTAATTTCACACACACATATATGTAATTAATGAAATTTTATATAAAAATACACACACACATAATATTTATGTAATTTATTAAATTTTTTATATTCATTTTAGAATTGTATTTATTAGCATAATATATTCAATATATATTATTTTTTTAATCAGAAAATTCTAATCATTTATTATATTTTTTTAAAATATATAATATTTATTACTTCTCAATATCTTTTCAAATAAATTAATTTTTAATATTTTTTATTCATTAATAATATTAATTATATTTTAATGTTTTTTGTAATTTATTCATTTTTAATTTTTCTTTTTTTAATATTTTTTTGATTTTATCCTTTTTACTATTTATTCATACAAGTTTATTAATAAATTTTTTTTAATATGGTTTTAATTTATATAATTAATATGTAATCATTTTCATTTTAACATATATTCATTTTAATTTTTTTTAATAATCTATATAATTAATAATACCTATTAATTTCTTTAATATTTTAAGAGTCTGATTATTATTTTAAATTATTAAATTTCACTCCTTTTGCATTCATTCATTTAATATTATGTAATATTATTTATTCATTAATAGTGTTAATTATTTTTTACTTTTCTTTTCAATTTATTCCCTTTTAATATTTATTCATTTAATGTTTTTTTAATTTCTTATTTTTTAATATCTTTTTACACATATTTATTCATTAAAATTTAATGTTTTTAATATAGTTGTAATGTGCATATTTAATATGAAATCATCTTCTTTTTAAAATATTTTCATTGTTAATTTTTTAAATAATTTATATAATTGATAAAACTTATTCATTTTATTATTATTTTTGAAGTCTATTCAATTTTTTTTGTTAAATTCCACTCATATATAACATTCATACATTTAATATCATTTATTCATTAATAATGTAATTATTTTTTTACTTTTTTAAATTTATTCATTTGTTATATATATACGTTTAATATTTTTTAATTTATTCAACATAGTTTTTATTCGTGCTTTCTAAAAAACACTAATAAATAAATGCTTTATCAATGCTAAAATAAAAATATGCTCATAAAACCAATAATTATCAGCGCAATCTCTTTGCGCTCATAAATATAGGTTTAATCTGTACTAAGAATTAGCACTAGTAATATAGGTTTGATCACCACTTTTTATTTTAGTATTGATAAAACATATATTTATTGATGCTTTTTGGAAAGCACTGATGAAACCCTTACCATATTTTAAATAGAACTCTAGCACAGAACCCCCACACTCTCGCGTCATTCAAACTCTAATGGAACTCAAGCTTTTGCCTCTGCTCCCCCATTAATTTCTCAGACTAATCAACTGTTTCCAAATCAATGGTTTGTGATTCTTTGTACTCATTTATAACCAATCTTTCATTGTTTCACCCTTTTTTGTTTTTCTTCACTCGTGTACCACACACCCCATTCTCCTTGGCCTATGGGTACCGTAGTGCCATTTCTGTATACTATACAACCACCCTTCTCGATTTCCAAAGGGTCTGGATACTCAATGTTTGTGTGTTTTTAATTTTTTCAAAGGGTTTCGATGTGTTGTGTGATCCTAGCAACTCAAAGAGGCTCGAGACCTGATGATCTACAGTTCCGCATACTCCCCACCCTCATGTCTATATTCTTTGATTCTTTTTCATCCTAGTTTTTTTTGTTTAATTTTTTTTGGTTTGGTTTATGTATCTATATAGATCCATGCAAATAATCCCATTTTTGGTTTGATCCATCCAAAAAATCATAGGATTCCAATTAACCCTTAAAATTGGACACTTATTTAAAAATCTAAAAAAAATTATTACAGAGTGATTAAGCCAAAGAGTTCATTCATTTAAGTTTCTTTAATTTGTTACTATGTACTTTAACTATTAATATATTTTGAAAAGGTTTTAAAAAATCCTATAATAACATATATAATATTAATCATGTTTTAAATATTTCTAACCATTAAATTTTTTATAATAATTTAATTTATACAAGTTAAAATATTTGTTTATTAACCCATCAAACGTCAAAAAAATAATTTTAAATTATAATATTTCCAATTAATATATTGTATGCCTTTAAATATGATGAAGATTATTTGGAGATTATATATTTTTTACTTATTTATGGTAATTTCATTTTTGTATATTTTATTATTAGATTTTCTATAACATCATGTAAATTAAAAAAGTTGTGGTTAGGGGTTTAGAATAGTTGGGTATTTTGGTTTTGGGCTAGTTCATTTTGATTTAAGGTTTTACATCAAGTCTATAAAGATTAATATAGGTTGTTTGTATTCTAATAATTGAGTGTTTTTGAAAATAAACTGGCCTGGTCTCCATATGTTTTTCTCTGATATGTGTATTATACTTTCCATTAATTTTGATTTCTTCATATGGTATTAGAGTGTCAAAAGACTACATTATTAACATGTAACCTAGTGGATACAAACACAAATATCTATATACATATTATTAATATGTTATTTCCTCACATGATTTCTTCATATTATTAATATGATTTCCAATGGGTTTGGATACTCAAAATATTTTTTATATAAGAACGTAATATAATTGTCATAATTTATCTCTAAAGGATGTTTTTAATTGAGTTCTTTTTCACATAAAAGATTAATTAATTTAAAATAAATGTAATTATATTTATTGAAAATAGATTTATTATGTAAGTCAAAATGATGTTTTTTATTGGAAAATTATTGTGGAAATAATGTGATTAGAAAAATAAAAAACAAATAAAATAGTGACATAGGGTTGAAAAGGGAATAAATTATCTATTGAGGATAGT
This sequence comes from Viscum album, assembly GCA_963277665.1. NCBI lineage: Eukaryota > Viridiplantae > Streptophyta > Magnoliopsida > Santalales > Viscaceae > Viscum > Viscum album. Next base: position 1,324,615,581 of record OY728138.1, read on the forward strand.
AAGATCTATATTTTGAGTAGTTACATTAAACATTTTCAATATTTGTAAACATTCCCAAAATAGATCATGCATACACTCTAATTCTCTTACTTTGATTACATATCAATGTATATATGTATATTATATGAATAACTTATGTGTATTTATTTGTTCAAAATAAATATTATTAAAATTTATAGGCTGAATATGATTCGAAAATGAATGGAAGTTAATAATATAAAAAATTAGTATTAGGATGGAGTTAAAGAGTTAATCATGTTTTCAATAGAGCATGCATATGACCATTTCCAAATCCTTTGTCTGTGTTTATGTTGTTTTTATTCAAGATGAATTAATCTCGAATAGTTAGAATAAAATTTGATTTATCACATAATAGACCGGATCTATAGATGTTGTACTAAACATAGGGAAACACAAAATGTACATATTGACTATGATGGTGTAACTATTTATGGATCATTTGATATTAATACTGGTGTAAATGATTATGAAGATAATAAGAAAGAAATGATAATGAAAATTTAACATGACCTTCATGATTATCCAAATTTTTTTGAGAAGTTAAATAATTTTTCAAAGAGACCATTATATACTGTTTGTACTAAATATATAACATTATCATTTGGATTGAAGTTATATAATTTGAAATCTAGAAAGGGATAGAGCGACACTTGTTTTACAGAACCACTTGGTCTCCTGAATAATATGACATCATAATAAAATGATATTCCTTGTCAAACAGATGATACAAAGTGAATTATATGTTCAATGTGTATGATGTCTAAAAAATAAATGCTCATCTAACTGATTGTATATTGTTTCATAAGAACCATGAATCACTCAAAAATTCCCTAACTGTGTCATGGATCTATAAATGAAAGATGAATCCATTCCTTTGAATTTTTTATGGAACTTTCCTATCACTCCAAAGGTTAAGAGACTATATAGATGTTAGGAAGCCACTAGAAAATTGACATGGCATAATGATAAAATAATTGAATATGGGAAACTAAATCACCCAATGGAATCTACTCAATGGAAGAAAATTGATTCTGAGTATCCTGAATTTGGAAATAAACTAGGAAACCTATATATTTTGTTATCTATATATGGGATAAATCCTTTTGGTTTACAAAATAGTACTCACAATACATATCCAGTTATGTTGTTAAATAATAACTTGTTATTGTGTTTATGCATGAAGCATAAATACATTATGTTGTCACTTCTTATATATGGACCAAAAAAAGCCCAGTAATGACATTGATGTTTATTTGGATCCATTGATTGATGATCTAAAATTGATGTGGGATATAGGTTTGTAATGAACCAAACTAGGTCGACCCAACCTATCACCCAAGCCATCCCACCACATGGTCTAAAGCGCGTTCCTAATCACCACATACTGATGATGAGCACTAGTAATAACCAATAATCTCTTGGGAATGGGTTCACCCATGGTAAACCAGTATGACCCATCCATGAAAGGGGGCAGCCACACCAACCTCATCAGTGGAGAAACTATAAAATGAAACGTCCATAAAACATAATAAAGTCAAGAATGTACAGTTATCCAAATCAAATATATTTTACTATCATTCCATAAAGGTCCATATACACGGTATCTCAATTCAAAATCTAAAAACTCAAAATAATGGGAAAACTCCAAACATGGCCTATACATATATCCTAATAGATACCAAATCCCAAAATGAATCCACATGATACAATCCCTATATGTTTACATCTCCTCCAAAAAATGATGTATGAGGATAATTAAGAAGATCCTCTTAAATACATGGTTACCTTGAATTTAACTATGTCCTAAAAAATTAAATCTACATATACCCAAAGGAATTTTTAAGTTGTTAGGCATAAATCCCTGCTAGATACCACCATGAATATATTTAAGTCTTTCACCCATACAAACCAATAAACAGGTTTGAAAATACTTTTCAAAACTAAAGCACTTTTAAAAAAATTCATTTTAAAATAAGCCTTTAAAATCCATTTTTATTTCCATTTCAAATGAAACATTCTTTCCAAAACAAATCTCAACATGACTCAAATAAAGAAATAATGCCAAATGGAACAACATGCTCAATGAATCCAACAAGGAAAACAAGGGTGAGTATAACATCAACATCATATAACCACATAAATGGAAATAGGCATAAAACATCACATCACATCAAACATGGAACTAATAAAAAGAATAAATCCTGTAAACCAACCCAATTAGAGTAAGTTCACCTAGGGATCTAAACATAAGGGTATAATGTGGGTGATTCTAAACAAGTATGTCAATTGGATAAACAAAGTGGAAGATCTCATGGTCTTCCTTAGGCCCAACACCAAGAAATATCATGGTCTCAAAGAAAATAAAGGAATATCTCATGGTGTTCCTACCCAAGGGCTCTCATGGTCCCTTGGAAACTAAAATGGAAGCTCTCACGATCTTCCTCCCTGAAGGCTCTCCGTCATATCTAGATTTTTATTTTCATCCTATATTCTATATTATCGTTTGGTTGTTGGTTTTTCACTCAAGTTATAAGTGTTCTAGAATTAAATTTTGAGTTTTATAATATTCTCCTCCAGTTGCATGGTTTAGAGGCACTGTTTAGTGGAAACCATGCGACCTTTTAATGTTGAGTCTCTTTTTAGTTCATTATCTTCTTCCACGGATTTTAATGTGAGAATTTAGAATGGATTGATCCAAACCATAATTCTCTAGGGGAAAATTGTGTGAGCCTTGGGATTTATCTGGTCGAGGCTTCATGGTCCAAACATGGTTAGACAAACCGTGTGTAAGGCATGCGCATGGTTCATCCAATTTGGACAGAACCATGTCTCACAATTGGCACATGTTTTCCCAAACCATGTGTCTAAACCGTTCAGGTGTCCAGTTTGTATATTAAGGGTTCCACGGTTATCTCATTTCTTTGGAAACCATACGGCCAAACCATGCACAATGCCTAGGTCATTAAACATGTGAAATTACTCTTCTACCCACTTTGTATTTTAACCCCAAAACGCCCCATTTCTTCCCCTCCTAGTTTGTGCAACCCAAATGGAACCCCTATCTTCTTTTCCAAGCCTCTCCTCCTCTCCTAAGGTGTGGATATAGTGTTTTATTTAATTTTTTCAAGTGAATATTCAAGGTAATCTCATTCTCTCTTCTTCCACTTACTTCTTCCATTTTATCTTGTGTTATTATTCTTTTGTGATCTTATGGATAAGGGGTTCTTGTTTCCATGAGTTTAACTTGGGTTTTTTTGTATTATTAGGGTTTCTCTAGGATGTTTTTTATTTATGGAAATCTCTTGGAGTTGTTTTGGGTGGGCATTGTTGAAGCACTTGTGATTTGAGGTAGGTTTCCCTATACACATTCCATTAAAATTAAGAATCATTGAATTTTTACTTTTTTCACCTTCCTTGGATATTAAATAGAAATGTATGATTTTTATAATAATTTTTTCATATGAAATGAGGTGATTTTCGTGATTATTTTGAAGTATATGGATTTTTTTATGTTATACACACCAAGTGTTTGATAAATTTCCCGAATGGATTTCTTAATTTATGGTTTTTAAATCATGGTCTGGATTTATAAATGTATTTTTGGAATCCAAAATAGTGTTATGTATTTCTCAAATAGATTTATAAATGGTTTTGGACTTGAAAGTTGTGTGTTTTTGGATTTTTTAAATGGTTTGACATGTTACAGAAATGTGTTGTTTTCCTTTTTGAAAGTTGGTGATTTCTCAAAGGGAGTTTGTGGCATGTTTGGAACTTTTTTGAAATTGGTGGTCATAAAAACTATCCTTATATAATTATAATTCCTTGGTTATGTTGAATTTTTTGGGAGGCACACGCAGATAGGATCCCTTGTGATTAAATGTTTTAAAGGAAATATATTTTTCCTTGCGGTAACTCGAGGGTGACTTATTATGTGTGTTGGTTGTGTGAAATTTATGTGCTTGTTATTGGATGCTTTTTTGGAAGTATTGGCTCACCCCCACTTTAGTATTGACATGGGAACTTGGCATAGCTATAAGATTTTTGTTGAATAATTGTTATAGTAGCTTAAGATTTTTCTCTGGCTAGTGGACCTTAGCATGGAAATTTATTCACTTTGGTATATTGACCCTTGATTTGACTAGGTATGGTGTGATCGAGAATATGGATGAGTTGATTTCATCGTGTTAGGCATGCCTACGAGATGAATCAGATGTAAGTATGTTCTATATTATTCCCCTAAGCTCCTAGGTTTTCCCATGTTCTTCAGCACTTAGTTACCTATGGTGGATGATTGAGATGCATTATTGGTTAGTTTCTAGTGCATATTATTTTTTCCCTTTCCCTTGTTTTGTGATCATTTATAATACTCTATTATGTGCTATCCCTTTTTGTTTATAAGAGTGATGAGTTAGTTTTCAAAGGTTCATGTAAAAAAAATTTGAAAACATTTTTCACTTCCCTTTTCCCCCTTTTTAAATGAAAACTCTTTTATTATCCTTTAAAATTATAATGTCTATTCCTTGGTAAAGAATCTATATTTAAATGGAAACTGGTTAATGGATGATGTTTTATTTTAAATTTTAAATGTGTTAAAATTTTCCTTTTTTATATTTTATTTCAAATGGGAAATTTGTATTGCTTTGTTTAAATAGAATTCATTGGAAATAGATTGTTCGGGAATGCCTACAAAGTTGTAATACTCATTCATATATTTATTTATTTATTTAGATTTTGATGTAGGTTCTGATTTGGTTTTGATCGTTGTGGGTGATGTTTGGCTTTGGAATCAGAGAGTGACCCTCAGTGTCACATGGAGATTTTGGGGTCATCGGGTTCAATTTGGGTTTTTTTGTTCAGTTTGTTGTATTTTTATCTTTTGGGTAAATGATTTTGAGTTTGGTAATTGTATTTATTTTATTATTCTCTATTATTTTTTCATTATTAATTTTATTTTATTATGGGAAATAATTCCATTTGTTTCTCCATTGATTCCCAAACACTAGTTGCCAGCTTGGGAGGATCAAGAATGCCTCTCAGGCATTGTCTTGGGCTAACTCAAGTGACTGATTCAGGGTTGACTTGTGTTGGTTCATGAAAAAATGGAATCAGAGCAGGTTGGGTTCTTTGTGGGACCTAGATTTAAAAGTTCCCTTTGATATTTAGGATGTCAAGGTAGATGGAGTGAGACTAACAAAACCTAGGGTGTAGGTATGAGGGTGTTTTTGGCCAATAATTTTGATATAGAACCTCATGTTTCCATAGGAATTTGGGTTTTATTTAGGTTTTCTTGTTCTTGTTGGTTGTTTGATGTTTGGGATATGAAATTGGAGTTGTTCAAGTGATCTGGGTGAGCTCATAGGGCTTGGAAATCCATGTAGAGAAAGGGATATTGTTCTGAAAGAATCCTTGTGATAGTGGCATGATTGGTATATGGACACCAACCATATGGACAAGTCATCCATAGACACTAGATTCCCCTTGTGAGTTGTTTTGGGTACCTCTTGACTCTGAAAATTACTTTGAAAACCCTTTTTTTGAAATTGTGAATATTTTGTTTTAAGTGGTTATGGGTTGGATTTTTGGAAGATAGTAAATGTATTTTCAGATTTATTTTGAAGAAAGCTTCAGGAAAATAGATTTTTATAAAATAATCTTTGGGTAAAATGTGGATGGGTTTAACTAAATTTGATTTCTAAAATCAAAACCCATGTTTTATCAAAATTGTGTGTTTGGGAAACAAAAATTTTTTTTAAAGAGGGTTTTCGAAATCTATTTTAAATGTGAGAGGTTTTTTTATAAAAAAAGTTTTAATCAAATTATTTTTGATGAAATTAGATTTTCGAAATTGATTTAAATATTTTGGATGGTATGAATCCAGTTTTGGATTGAATTAATGGGATTTCTATTATGTTTTGTGAAGTTTGAAATGGGAAGTAGATTGAGAACATGAAACTTGGGTTGAGAATTTTTTTTCTAATATGGAAAAAGTATGGTTTAGACCATTGTTATTCTTATTAATTCACACATGCAAGGATGTGTGTGAGAAGGTGGATGGTTGATGTTACAAGTGGATGGGTGCTTGGATTGGCATGAGAATATATGTGTGTGAGGCTATATGTAATACCATTTCTAAGGGCGTAACATCCCAAGTTTTAATTTCATTTAAAAAGTTATCTTAAGAGGAAAATATGTGATATTTTAATAACCAGTGGTTGTGTAAATTGTTTTCATGTGATTTTGGGAATATTTTTTAAGTGAGGCTTTGAGTTTGAGATCTTGATGTTGAGTTGGTTTCTGATTGATCTCTTACTTATCATGTTTTTTAGTGTATTCCCCTACCAAGGATTCAATGGATATCTGAGGTTTAACTATGAGTGGATCACTGTTAGAGGACCCTCCAATTGATCAACCCATATACTTCCTTATTGAGTTTTAAAATTTAAACCCTCCTCTCTTTTATGGTCAAGTGGATCCTCTCGAAGAAGAAGAGTGGAATTGGAGAATCAAAAAGATATTCAATTTCCTTAAGTTTTCTCATTCTCTAAAGGTGAATTTTTCTACCTTTATTTTCAAAGGTCTGGGTTAGAGGTGGTGGAAGTCAGTTTCTCCAAAAAATCCTCATGATGATCTTAGATGATTGTTTGTTATGTATTTTTTCATTGGAAATTTTTCTATAAGGTGGTGAAGGTGAAGAAGGGGATATAGATGTGTTGGCTGAAGTAAGGTGATGGATCAGTGTTGGAGTTATTTTTTCACTTTATGGATCTAGTTATTACCTTATGGAGTGGGATATAGATGATTGCTTGAAGGCTTGACATTTTTAGAATGGGCTTCGTCTGGCTCTGCAATTGAAAGTCTCAAAGTTCAGTCTAACCTCTTTTGCTGACATGTTGACGAAATTTTTTCGGGTCGAAGCTATGTTAGTAGAAGTTCTTAAGGTGGTAAACCTTTATCTATTATTAGAAATCATTTAATGGAATTCTAGTAAGAATATAGGGAATATTACTGAAGATGGGGGTGCTGGTCACAAAACTAAAAGGCCTCTATATCTTTCATCAACTTCTTCAAAGTAAAGGATAATGGAATGTTATCCATGCAGAAAAACATATCGTAATAGTCCATCATGTCTAAATGATCTAAATAACCATTGTATCTATGGATTTCTCGGTCACTAGAAATGGTTCTATCAAGGTGTTTCCAAGAAGTGACATGGATCCATATCCACCCCTTCGGAAGACACCTAGCTCATTTGTAGGAGTGGGGTGATGTTTGGGGCTCCGTTTAAAGTCCCCTTATTTTCAATGCTTATTTTGTTGTAATTTCTGCATCCGGTATTGTTTTATGGTGTTATAGTTTCTTTAAAGTGTAATAGTGGATGTTAGGGATATTTTGAGAACCTTTATTTTAATGAATGGTTGTCTTTTGGAAATTCAATTTTTTTATCCTGGGTGGAGGTGAGTTCCATTGTCTGACTTGTTTTTATTGCTTCCTATTTGGGTTGAAATAGGGTAAGGTGTGTGTATCCTCTAAAGCCTTTTTCTGGTTGAAGTTCCTTGTTGAGGTAAAGTAACCTCATGGTGTGTCATGTTAATTTATTTCTTCCTGAGGTGTTGTGCAGCTGCTTTTGACATGAAAATAAAGAGTTCCAATATGAGATTATCAACTCCTAATTTTGGGGCACCAGATGCTTCAATACATTAGGGATCTAGCCATAGGTTATATAATGAAGCTATTAATGCATTAAAGAATAGCCAAGGGTGTGGAAGAACTTGGTCTAGCTTTTTTCTTCAATCCTATAATGGGAATAGTTTGAGTTTCCATGTTGTAGATTCTTCGTCATCAAAGGTCCTATTTTGTTGTAAAAGGTGTAGATGCCTCCTAATTGCATTCCTTATGGTTTGAAAGATCCACTTTGGTTGTAAGAAGGATTTGTGCTCTAATTTCTTTTAAATTCTAGAGTTTGTGCCTTTTGAAATGAGAATCTATGATCGGTTATCCTTGTGTGGTTACCCTTTATGAGTCAGTTTTTTTGGTTCTATATATTGTTGTGTCTTGTGGAAATGATGAATTGTGAATTGATTTTCCCCTTCGTTTAGAGATTCATTAATTGGGTCCCCCTTGTGGTGTGGGAGGGGGTTTTGGTCTATGTGGGGAGTTCTCGAGTCAGTCCATGTTGGGTTTCTTATGTCGATCAGTGCAAGTCACTTTCTGATGGTGGGGAGTCCATTCAAACCTTCCATTTTAGTAATCTAGTTATGTTTATGGTGTATCTTGACCATGGTTAGTTTCATTTGGGGTGTCTAGTTACAATTATTTCCTTCTGAGTGAACATTGGGATTATAGAATATGCCCAACAGTCTTGTCTGAATCAATATTGTAGAAGCTATAGCATGAGTTTTCCATCATTTTTTGAGAAAGTGGTTTTGGATCGTTGGATAATTATGGGTAAGGGGTTTAATTTCTATTTGGAATAGGTTGATATGTTCTTAAATTTGAGGAACTGAATCATGTGATCATGCAATCATTCTCCTTTTAATTGATCAATGTATATTTTATAGCTTTCTGGGGGTAGAAAGTGTGATAGTGGGTAGAATTTTCACACCAAGATTTTTTTTCCTATATTCCATATTATATTTTGGTTCTTATTTTTTCACTTGAGTTTTGGGTGTTCTGGATTAGAATTTTGATTTTTCAGTTTTTTTCCTCTAGTTTAATGGTTTAGGTTCATGGTTTAGGGGTAACCAGGAGAACTCTTGATGTTGAGTCTCATTTTAGTACATTTTCTTCTTGAACAATTTGAGTTGCATGACTTCAGCATTGTTTGATCCAAACCGTATGAACCTAAGTGGAGAATTTTATTAATCTTGGGATGTCTCTGGTCGACGGAAAATTTCCCAATCATGGTTAGAAAACCCGTGTGGAAGGCATGTGAATGGTTCTTCTAATTTGGACAGAACAATGTTGTATAGTTGGCACACAATTTCCCAAACCATTTGGATGTCTACTTTGTACCATAAGGGGTGCACAATTGACACACATTTTTGAAAACCATGTGGCTAAACCATACAAACTACCTAGGTCATTATAAATATGAAATTCCTCTTCTACCCTCTTTGAATTTTAACCCCAAAATTCATCATCTCTTCCTCTGCTAGTTCATGTGACTGAAAGGGATCCCCTATAATCTTTTCAAGACTCTCATCCTCTCCTAAGGTGTGGATATAGGGTTTTCTTCAATTTATGGGGATTAATGTTCAAGTTAATCTCTTCTTCTCTTCTTCATCTTCCTTATTTTTAAATTTTCTCTTGAGTTCTTATTCATACATGGTCTTATGGTTCTATGGTTCTTGTTTCCTTGAGATTATGTTGGGTTTTGGGGTTGTTAGGGTTTCTCTTGGATGGTCTTACATCTTGGAACCTACATGGAGTTGTTCTAGGTTGGCATTATTGAAGTGCTTGTGATTTAAGATAGGTTTCCCTTTGCACTTGTCCTTTAAATATAAGAATCATTGACTTATTGCTTTTCACACCTTACTTGGATATTAAATAGTGATGTATGATTTTTAGAATAATTTTTTGATATGAAATGAGGTGGTTTCCATGATTTTTTTAAAGTATATGAAATCTTTTGGTTATGTTATGCACACCAAGTGTTTGATAAATTTCCCAGTTGGCTTTCTCAAGAGGAATATGGTTTTTAAAGCATTTTTCGTATTTTTTAATGTATTTTTTTCATCTAAAATAGTGGTTTGGATTTCTCAAATGGGTTTCTAAAAGTTTTTGGACATAAATGTGTTGTGTGTTTAGATTTTGAAAATGGTTTGACATGTGATTGGAATGTGTTAGTTTCCTTTTTGTAAATAGGTGATTTCTCAAAGGGTGTTTTGAGGCACATTTTCATTTTTTGTTTGAAATTGGTGGTCTTCAAAACTATCCTTGGATAATTCTATTGACTTGGTTATATTGAATATTGTGGAAGTCCCATGTAGAGATTCTCCCTTTTGATTAAATGGTTGAAAGGTAATAGATTGTTCCTTGGGGTAACTCAGAGGTGACTTGTTGTGTGTGTTTCTTTTTTGAGATGTATGTGCTTGTGATTTGATGGTTTTTGTCATTGTTGGTTCACCCCCACTTTAGTCTTGACATAAAAACCTAACTTATCTAGAAGATTTCCAGTGAATGGTTACTTCACTATCTTAGGATCTCTCTCTGGTTGGTGGCCCTTATCATGGTCATTTTTCCTCTTTGGGATAGTCCCCCTTGGTCAAACCATGTAGGGTAAGATCGAGCATGTGGGCAAGTTGATATCATTGGGTGAGGAATGCCTGTGGGATGAGTCCAATGTAAGCATGCTATAGATTATTCATATGAGCACCTAGTTTCTCCCATGTCCTTTGGAACTTAGTTTTCTATGGTGGATTATTGAGATGAATTGTTGGTTGGTTGGTTGTGCATGTTATTTTTTTTTCATTGCCCTTTTTTAATCATTTTTGTTACTCCCTTGTGTGGTATCTAATTTTTTATAAGTGTGATGAATTTTTTTAAAATGGTTCATGTAAAAAATGTTTGGAAAACGTTTTTCACTTCCTTTCTCCCATTTTAAATGATGATTATCTCATTTTTTATTTAAAATACTAATGTATTTTTCTTGGTAAAGAATCTGGATTTGAAGGGATAAAGAGAAATGGACCATGTTTTATTTTTATGTGAAAATGTGTAAAAAAATATAATTTTTTATATTTCATTTCAAAACTAAAATTGATGTCTCTTTATTGAAAGGGAATGCATTGGGAATAGATTTTTCAGGTGTGCCTACTGAGTTTTAATATTCACGCCTATAGTCCTTTCTTGTTTTTAGATTTTGGTAAAGGTTCTGATTTGGTTTGAATCATTGTGGGAGATTGTCATCTTTAGTATCAGAGAGTGACCCTCTATGTCACATAGAGATTTTGGGGTTATCAAGTTTTGTTTGGGTTTTGTTGTTGAGTTTTTTTGTATTTTCAAATTTTGTGTAAATTATTCTCAATTTGGTAATTTTATTTATTCTGGAATGCTGTATTTATTTTCCATTTTTCAATTTATTTTATTGGGTTAAATCATTCCATTTGTTTCTATGTTGATTCCCCAACACTAGTTTCTAGCATGGGAGATTCAAGAATGCCTCTTGGGACTTGTCTTGGGCTCACTTTGGTGACCAATTCTCTATCGACTCAGTTTAGTTCATGACAGTCTAACAGTCCCTTGAACAGCACCTCACTCACACCTCAGTTAACCCATATTTTATTACATTCCAACATAATCACAAAAAAATTTCATACATGAAAACCCCTTTCACATACAAATTTCACAAGGTATCATTCCAATTTTAAACAAAACCCCTTTTAAAAGGTAAAACAATCTCTAAAATAAATTTAAAAATCCATTTAAAAAAATAAAACCTCTTGAATGAATTTCATCAAACACTTGGTGTGCATACAAGCCACGCCCATTTCAAAAACTCACTTTAAGCACCCTATTTCTAAACTAAACCAGGGATTGAATCAATAATGGTGTAAAAATAAACCATAAATAATTAAATTTTAAATAAAATAAACACTAACAAAAATTGATTTAGAATTTAATTGTAATCCATGGAAAATTCCCTTAAATAGAGACACTGACCTTGGAATTGGTTCCAATCCCATCTCCTTTGATGAAAACAACCCAGAAGAGGTTTAAGAAAGATTCACACACCTAAACCATAAAAAAACAAGAAAAATCCCCCATCAAAATTCTAGGTTCAGACAACCCCACCAACTAGGATTCCATACTTCCATGAAAATAGATCAAGCATAAGGAAGGGGGAAGGAAGAAAAGAACTATAAGATTTGTACTTACCTTAATCCAAATCATTACGATCCCAAGTGAAATCCACCAAGGAAGGATAATAGAAACTTCCACACTAAATAGGAGGGTCTTTCCATAATGGGGTAAGAAAATGAGGGCTAAAATCCTTAAAAATCAATAGGGGTAAAATGGTAAAATACAAAATTTTCAAGTGAGAAGGATAGGACACACGATTTGGCCTCATGGTTAGATAAATTTTATTCCAAACATTATGGTGCTACTTCCCCATCAAAAACTAGCCACATGGTTTCCTCTAGTCTTTTCGTGGTCTGAAAAACTATGCTCAACCCATGAAAAATCTCATAGTCACCCCACCAGCACCCCTCTCATGGTTATTTGCATGGTTATATGAATCAAACGCTAACCATATGCCTTGGTTTTTCTCCCCAAAAAATTGTCTTCTCAACCCCTAACAAACAAAATATTAAAATTCAAACCAAAATGGAAATAAAACTTAAAATTTGACATGTTAGTAACCCAATGGGTGTCAGAAACTCCTAACCATTCCACTGTATGCCCCAAAAATTCCTCAAGAATCCACAGAAGAAAATATGTGAGTTCACTACTCCCTCACCAAAGATTACTGGTCCCATTTCTCTTGTCTATCACCACCTCACTTATAGAAAAAATGAACCAATGAGATAGACTTACCATGGATTACATTTTTCTGATAATCCAAGATATGGACTGACAGCTCTAAAATGGTGGTATTGTGATTCAACTCCAAATCTTCTCACTCTAAAACATGAGATGGGTCCGGATAGTATCTCTTCAACTAGGAAACGTGGTAGGCATCATGGATCAAGTTTATCTATGGTGGAAACTTCAATTGATGGTATATCTTCCCAAGATTCCCTACAATCTAAAACAAACCAACATAATGCATCTCAAAATTTCTCTATTTCCCAAAGTGATGATAATATAGTATAATGGATATCTAATGAATGACCTCATCAACAAACTAAAACTCCAATGGGTGATGATAACGGTCATCATACAACTTTTGGTGAATATGAGCTTTTAATAACATTTTCGGAATCAGCTAAATTATCTCATGTGTCTCCTTGATGGAACTCATCCCCAAAAAGTAATTCTTTCCCACTTCATCCCAACAAAATGAATATTGGGATGGCCTCCCTTACAATTCATCAAATGGGGACATCTTGGTCGATTCCTAATAGATTTTATTATAATAAAACCCATCCAATGGTAGGTTACTTTCCCAAAAACCTATGAAATCAACAGAACACACTCAAAACATATCCTCAAGATTCTATATATTTTAGTAAGACTAACCATCCATCTATGGGTGATACATAATGCTCAACTTAATCTCAGTTCCCAAAGTCTCATTGATACCCTTCTAATGATGAGAATTAAAACAGGAATCATGGTCTAAAACTATCACTGAGGGAACTCCATGGAGCTAAAAAACCTCTTAAACATATAGGTATCTAAGTTTCTATACCTTCATTGAATCCTTCATTGGAAATAAATGTGTTCATTTCATCAGATGATAAAAAATCACCCATATATCATCATTCCCACTCAGAGTACAAGGTATCCGGATTATAAAATCAATATAGATCACATCCCACTTCCACAATGTAACAAAAAGTGGTTGAACCTACACAGATGGTCTCTGATTCTCATATTTGATTCTCTAGAAAGTCAAGAAACTAGAAGAAAGATTTGAGACTACACATCTGATCTCGGTCCACAAATATCGACCTCTCAAGTTATATAACTTATTGGTTTTCCTAGGGTGTACATCCCAAATAGAGACATGAGCCTCCTGCACCACATACTTCATCAAGCTCAAGGTAACTCCCAACTGATTTTGGAAAAGGATGGAACCATTGAGAGACTGAGACCAATCACTTGAGGTCTCACCACCATTTCAAGTACTGCTAATCTGCTGGCATGTGGGGTCAAATACTAGTTCACTCTTGACTTGATCGATAATAGAGGGTGTGACCTGAACACTGGCCAAAAACACAAACTCCCTATCCTCCTACACCTAAATCCTAGATCAATAAAAAATCATTATACCCCAATCTTCCAAGAATTCTCAAAATGTCTACAGTGGAAGCTTCCTACTCAAAGAATTTGCGGCCACATTCCCCTTCCTGGGTGTATAAAAAATATCAAAATAAAAAGTCTAAATATATTCTTCATAGTGTCTATTATTTAGATCTAGGTCCCTATAGGTAAAAATATACTTCATGATACTATAATCTGATTAAACTATATAATTCTCCCCAAAGAGGTAATGCCACCACATCTTTAGCACATACATTAGTGATTTCAATTCTAGATCATGGGTGGGATAATTATTCTCATGTGGGAATAGCTAACATGATCCATAGGAAACCACATGGTCATCATGCATCCACAAAAATCCCAACCCCACAATAGAAGCATCTCAATACACAGCATAATCTCTCTCTGGGTCGAGAAAAATCAAAACTCACATAGATGTCAGATGGGTCTTTAACTTCTCAAAAGCACTCTACCACTTCGAATCTCATTAAAACCTTACCACTTTCCTATTAAAAGTTGTCATGGGGGAATATATACTAGATAAATCCTAAAAATATATATAATACAGAACCAAGCCCAGAAAAATTTGGATCTCAAAACACATTCTTAGGCTGCTCTCAAGACATGATTGCTTAAACTTTCTTTGTATCCACTGAAAATCCAACCATAGAAATCAAATGACCACAAAAACAAACTTACTAGATCCAAAAATGGAACTTAAAAAGAATTTAATATAAAAATTTTTTCCTAAAAACACCCAAAACAACCTCTATATGGTCATTATTCTCCTTTGGTGGCTTTAAGTGCACCAAGATGTCATTTAAAAACATGACCAAGAAGTAGTCTAAAAAGTGGTGGAATATCTGGTTATTTAATTCCATAAATAGTATATGAGAATTATTATTCCCAAATGGAATAAAAAATACTGAAATTTCTATATTGGATTCAAATAGAAGTCTTTGAAACATTCTCTTCCTAGACCCTCAACTAGTGGTACCCAGATCTTAGGTAGATCTTTGAAAACCCAAGAGCTCCTATGAACTAATCAAAGAGACCATAAATTATAGGAAATCGATATTTATTATTCATTTTCACTTGAATAATATTATGTCTATTCAAATTTTGAGTCCTCCATATTCCTTATTTATAAATATCATTGCTGAATTCCATGGTGACACACTAGGATTCATAAATATTTTACCTTTCATATCCTCAAATTGAACCTTTAACTATTTTAGCTCATTTAGAGCTATCCAATAAGATGGAAAAAAGATAATGATAATCATAGGGAGTATATAGATAGTAAATTCGACCTATCACTAGGTAATAAATACCAAAAAAAATACTTAGGAAACACGTCAGAGTAGCTATCCATGACCACGGGAAGTTTAACCACTAAAATCTGCTCTAAGGAATCGCTAAACAACTGAGAAAACTATCATCAAATCAACCTCATTTATGAATCAAATTGTCCTTCCCACCCTTACCATATATCCCACTCACCTTGAAAGACATGATTTCTCCCATCAAAAGTGATAAACTAGACCCTACAGTGATAACATTCAAGAAGTTACTGAAAGCAGATCAACTAATCCATTCCAATGATGATGTCAAAAAAATAGTTCCAGTATAAAAATATCCCAAATGACTTCCATATCATCAATCAAAACACTACACTCTATGAACATGAAACCCTACTTCTTCTTTTTATCCAATAGTGTAATAAAATCCATCATAAATGGAATCAACTCTACCCATATACCCAAATAATCAAGTGGTTTAAGAAAAATTAAAGAATTTGAGGCACCCATATAAAATAAAACAAAATCTATATAAGAATAAATAAAGACCATACCTATCATGGTGTTTGGAATAGAATCTAAATCCCCTATCATAGCCACTAATGAGTGGATATGACATTTCTCAGGCCTTCTTTGAGCATTCATCCCCTAGTAAGAATCTCTCTTTCCTCAAGGGTGAGATCATCCACCCCTGGTAGAATCATACTGCACTTGATAACCTTTCAAGAGTGTAGATCCTATACTACTTCCCCACAAAAAATTGATGAAAGCGCTAAATATTCCTCAAACATCCAGACCACTAAATTGTCCTTATAGTCTCTAGGAAATTAGGCACGGTGTGTCCACCTTTCCCACAACGATATCAAATAATAGGATTGTTCCTAGTAGAAACCATTTTATTCATTCTTGAAGACTGTTTCACACTCTTTCCACTACCCTAGTGAGACTCATCCCACTTCTGCTTTTGTCCTAACAAATAAATCAGCCTACCACCCGTAGGAAGAACTCCACTGAGACTTGTCTTGCTTTTCAAATCATTATTCACCATAACTACCTTATAAAACACCTCTGAATAAGTCAGTATGTTGAGAATAATAACCACATATTTGATCATGGGCCTCAAGAACATCTCAAAACATATATACTTAAGGTAATCATTTGCAAGGAGATCCATAGAGATATGGTCCAACTTGGTAAAATGGGAAGCATACTCCATCACTAAATGATCTCCTTTATCCTACATAAATAAATCACTGAACTTCACTACCCTTAAAGTAGTTGGGTAGCACTACCAATTGAAATCCACCTTAAAATTGGTCCATGTGATATCCTCATGCCTCCACAAAAGCACCATAGACTCCCACAATTTCCTACATGGTCCTTCTAGAACATATGTGGTCAGTCCTTCCTTATAGGTATTAATGGTATTCGAGAACCTAAAAATACACTCCATGCGATTCAACCACTACTCAGGCTCATCGGGTCCCTTGTAACTACATAACACTAGTGGATTTGTCCTTGTAAAATACTAGGCATGGTCAACCATCTGTGTCTTCTCTCAACTACTCACTTCACCCAAGGATTAGATCATATGAATCACAAACTCCAAAAATGATGGATAAAAAGGAGGGTTCTCTTAAATGGTAATCTTATGATCACCCTCAATATGCCTGGATGAGGTCCTTCTGGGAGCTATTATCTACAAGTCACAAAAACAAAAGTTATATCAATCCCAATTTGATCTAAAACTACATCAAACAATCCACATTGAACCTCTATCATGGGTCTTAACAAGTATCATATGGATTGAAATCAACTCCAAATTAAAAAGGAATGAAAAAATCAAAAAAATTGGTCATTTCCCACTATAAACGGTTTGGTAGCATGGTTAGGAAAATCATGCACCAACTGTGAGGGTGTCACGTGAGATGGAAGAAGAGGTTTCATGGGCAGAATATAGGTACTAATAACCATGTTCCTTAACCATGTTTTTCTTATAGACCTCCATGTTTCACTCCAAATCTCAAAATGACTCACAGTTTCACCCTGATACCTAACACCGACCAGTAATTACCTCAAAATATCATCAAAAAACATATAATTGGGCTCAAAACATATACACAATCCCATAACACTAATAGAAACATGATTTTTAATATGAATAAGATCTTTTCATACACTCCCTTGATCCTACCTCCCGATTCTCAATGGTCCTAACTCTAGTATGCCACTAACAGCCACACACAACCAGACTCTAATACCATTTTTCAATGAACCAACCCAATTCAACCCAACCTATCACCCAAGATGGTCCACCACATCGCCCAAAGCACCTTCCCAATCTCCACAAGCTGTCTACAAGCACCAAGCATAACTAAAAATATTTTTGTAATGAGTTCACCCATGGTAAACTTGAATGAACCATCCATGAAATGATAAATCCACACCAATATCATCAGAGTTAATAGCATAAAATGAAATATCTAGAGTACATAATAAATACAAATCGATACCATTATTCAATTCAATCATCATATACATGAATTACACAAAGGTCCATATCTATGTTATCACAAGTCAAAAGCTCAAAAATAAAAAAAAAGGGAACAACCCTGAGCAATGCCTATACATAAAACCCAATAGATACGAAATCCAAAAAAATCAACATGAACCATATCTGTTAGACCACTCCTCCTCCAAAAAATGATGGATGGTGGTAATAAGGAAGAGCCTCACAGATACATAGTTCCCTTGCCTTTACCTTTATCTTGAAAAATGAAATATACATATTCTCAAAGGCATATTGAGGGTGTGTGGAAAAAATCCAAGTAGGATACCACTATGAAACTATTTTAGGATTATAAACATGAAAACCAATAAAATTGTTTGAAAACACTTTTCAAAATTAACCACTTTGAAAACATTCCATTTTCAAATGGGCCTTTGAATTCACCTCTAGTTTTCCATTTCAAATAAAACATTGTTTCAAAAAAACTCAACATGGATCAAATAAATAAAATGTCTAGATATAACAATATACTCAATGTATCCAACAAGCCATAATAAGGGTGAGAATGAAATTAACATTGTATAAACTTATAAATTGAAATGGGAATAACACATCTCATCACATCAAACATGGAACTAATAAAAATAATAAAGAATGTAAACCAACCTGGCATGATTAAGTTCACCTAACACTCTAATTTTAAGGTTCTAATATGAGTGAATCTATTAAATTATTCTAGTAGTCTAAAAATCTATATTCCCTCATGGTCTTCCCTGGGCCAACTGTAAGATCTCTCAAGGTCTCTTGGAAACAATGGAAGCTCTCATGGTATTACGACCTAAATTATTTCGTGGTCCCTTGGAAACAAAAATGGAATCTCTCATAGTCTTCCTCTTTAAAGGTTCTCATGCTCCCTCATACAACCTCTCACTTGCACCCTGGTTAACCTATGTGCTTCTCCATGCCAAAACAAAATCACAAACAATTTCCATGCACAAAAACCCATTTCACATACCAATTTCATAATAAAATATGAAAATAAAAAAAAAACTTTTATATGGTAAAACCATTTATAAATTAATTTTAAAAATCCATTTAAAACCATAAATCTTCTTTGATTTATCTCATCAAACACTTGGTGTGCATACAAGCAACGTCAATTTTGAAAACTTACTTTAAACACACAATTGAGAAACTAAAACATGGGGAATATAAAACATGGTATAGAGACAAACAATAAAGTATTAAATTATTGATAAAAACACAAACCAAAGGATATTAATAATTTAAAGGTAATCCATGGAAAACCCCATAAATAGAGACAACTACTTTGAAAAATATTCCAACCCTTGTCACCTTCGATGATAAACACATATAAGAAGTAGAATAAATACTCATACACCTAAAACACAAGAAAAAAACTAAATCCACCCATAAAACCTTAGGTTTTTACAACCCCACTAACTAGGGTTCCAACTTCCATGAAAATAGTAGAAAAAGCATGGTAAAGAGGGAAGGAAGAATAAAGAAAGAAGATTTGTATATACCATAATATAAATCAAAAAGATCTCAAGTATATTTCACAAAGGGAGGAGAGGATAAACTTCCATGCCAGAAAGAATGAGCTACACATGATGGGGGAAGAAAATAAGGTCTAAAACCTTAAAATCAACAGGGGAAATTTGTAAAAAGCCAAATTTTTAATTGAGTTGGATATGAAGTATGGTTTGGCCACATGGTTGGGAAAATAGTGCACTAACCATCTGGGTGATACTTCCCCACCAAAAACAGGATGCACAGTTTTCCCTAGGATTTGTGCGGTTTGGAAAACTGTGAAAAAATATGACTATCACCCCACCATCATACCTCGCAGGATTAGATGTGTGGTTAGATAAATTTTGCACCTTGTTGTGTCTGCCCCAAAAATTTATTCCCCCACCCCAAACCTAGAACCTCCAAAGTTAAACCAAACAAGAAATAAAACTCAAAATTTGATGTACTAGTTACTTAGAGGGTGTTACATGGCTTGACATTGTATGATGCTCATGTAAGTGAAGAGTTCACATTAAGAGACCTATTGTACAGGATGATAAGAGTATTTCCTGGTTATGGAAAATTTTCAATATATAATATTAAAAGAATGTTGGGGTGTACCATTTGTGAAGAAGGTCCACACTTGGTTAGGTTGAAACATTCATAAAAGATTGTGTTTTTAAGAAATGAAATATTTTTACCCCGATGACATAAATACAAATACTGAACGACATAGTTAGATTAAAATACTAAATAAGGTATAGCACCATCCCCACTAATGGGTGATCAACTATTTGAGAAATTAAAATATATTGACATTGACTTTAATAAATCCTGTTCAAAAAACCTTATGAAATTAGGTTAAAAATATAGATAAATTTTCATTGAATTTTCATACTATAATTGTCTATACAACATACATTCTATTGATTCCAAACAGTTAGAAAAAAATATATGTGATGGTGTTATTGGAATTTACTAAATTCACTAGAGAAAGATATTCATTATGGCTAGGTTTGACATGATTGAAATAGGGATAATGGGGTGAAGGGTGAAAGATGAACTTTTCTTCCTTCTGTATCTTATACTCTATCCAAATAAGAAAATTTTTAATTTTTCAAAATCTTTAATGTTGTTAAAGATCCAAAGGGGAATTCATCAAATATTAAAAATATCATTTCAATTACAAATTTGAAGTTATAGGATCTAAAATAATTCAATTTTCATTTTTTGATGCAAGATTTAATGCATGTATATCTAGAGTGAATTCTACCAAAAAAATTAAAACATACATTAACTTGAATTTTATTCTTACTCAAATCCATATGCAATAAAGATATGTACCCAATGAAGTTTCCAATCAAGAATAAGTAAATTTCAATCATACAATGTGAATTTGATATGTTCATCCCACCATTATTATTTTATATAATGGTCCACCTAATGGTTCACTTAGTTAGAGAAATTCAACTATGTTTTCATTTATATTATATATGGATGTACACTATTTAATTAAATATGAAGATTTTAAAAGGGCGTGTCAAGAATCAAAGTCATCCAGAAGGTTGTATTGTAGAAAGATATATTGTTAAAGAAAATCATGAATTTTTTAGTGATTACATATCATATGTTGATAGTATTTGTCACCCAAAATCTCATCACAAAATATTCTATTTGGATAAAGGTATTTACAAAATAGATATTTTTATAATTACCATTAAAAAGTGGTATAAATATTAACTTTACATTTTACATAATAGTGCATAGGTTTCTCCCTATGTTGAATCCCACAAAGCACTTCCTCTATATTTGAATACATCAAGGGTTGAAGGATGGATATCAAATTCCCAAAATCAATAGCTTATAGGATGGTTCCAAGATCATATTTATAAGGAGTTATCAGAAAATTTGAATTCAATTTTCAAATGACTTTGATGGATATCCATGGGACCAAATATAAATGTTATATCATACGTTTTTTAATTAATCGTTATATTTTCTATACAAAAGAACAAGATGAACATAGTATAATGAAAAATAGTGGTGTTATGCTTATGGATAAAGCGATGCATGTATCCAATTACAAGGATATAAATCCAATTTATGATAATATGTAATATTTTATCATCATTGAATAAATAAACAAGTTGTATTATACAACATTTCAAGTATTGATTTTATGCTCAAAATGGGTTAATAATAGGAGTGCAGTGAAAGTTGATGAATTGGTCTTCATGAAGGTGAATTTCATTATTGAAGGGTATAAGGAAAAACCAATCATGATGGAATCATAATTAGCTAAATCATTTTATGTCCTAGATCCATAAAATAGTAATTAGTTATTTTTTTTGTGACAAAAACAAATGCAGGGTCATATGAAAATTAGATTGAGGGTCACCCTTTAATTGGGAGATCACAATAATTTCATGGTGGTACCTATGTAGAAAAATTATTATAAGTTAGTGGCGTCCAAAAGGATGGTATTTGGATACTCTAAAGATTTTCCAAATCCCTTCAACCATTAAATAAAAAAATTGAACTCAATGAGTAGGCTAAAGTGTTAATATACTATAATTTTTGTCTTAATATTATGTGTTATTTACTGAATTTATGTAATCTAAATTAAATTTTTGACTAATTATTCAAATAAATATTTTTATGCATTATAATGTTACCATTCTAGAGTAAGAACAAAAGATTAATATTGAAACTATGTAATTAATAAGGGATCAACAACATGTTGATGAAAATAACAAGAATGAAATAACATCACCATGTAAACTAAAATTATCACGAAAAGAATAATAGGTATAAAATTTTAATTTGGAATGAATTAACAAGGCTAACATATTGACCCCAAAAATTCAATGTTCATTGGTTATATTGGGTTCACAAGAGGAATGCATGTTCCAATTGATATAGATACATGGCACAATGTCATGTCTGCATTGAAGTCAACCATTTGGGAAGATATTATGGTAATGTTGTGATATACTTTCGCTATTTTACCAAAAACATATATAATGAAGCATTGGTTTAATTGTTTTAGTTAATTTCACATATTAGTGGTATGTTTTCTTGTAATTCTACACCCATTATCAAGGTTTGATTCCTAATTGCCTTAAATTTGAGGGTTTAAGGTAAAATTTCCACTTGTTTATGTGGTTAGTTAGTATGAGGATCATGTATCATAGGAAAGGGGTAGATATAATTCACGGTGATGGGTGAGGACATGCTAATAGGGTAGAAACCCTATAGATGGTATGATGGAAATGAAATGGTAGGGGTTTGTGGAAGGATCCTAACAGGTGCAAGTAGGGAGCTGGGGTGATAGTGGGGAGTGTCGAGGGAGGTTGGTTGTAGAAGAATTTTATTCACATGATTATGTTGGTGGGCCTCAATAGTGGTTGGCATCAGGGAGTTGGATGCATGTGATGACCCATCGGTGGGTTGGTTGGACACAGATAGGGCTGGTGTGAACAGTTAACTAGAGGCGGATGGTTGAAGGTCGTCAACGCGTATCAGGGGATTTCACTGCAAGATACATGATGGAATATATACCTGGTCCTTCGATCCATATTATGGGCCTATGGTCCATGTATCTTGGGTCTTTATGTTCTCATAGGCCTTCAGGTATATCTAATGGGATCCCTTTTACTAAAAAAAAGAGGTGTTTCTTGGTTTATAATAAATAAAATAGGGGCTTCCCTCCTAACTATTTTAAAAATAAATTGATTTACATTTTATTATCCCTTGAAAATTTAATTTATATTAGATTATTTTTATATGAAATTTGTCTTGATGGTGTACATTTTCATAAACCATTTATCCTAAAAATGATCTATTATATTCATTACTGTTAATAACTATTCATATTTTCTACAATATTATATATTACTAATATATAAAACGAAACCCCTATTAACAACTATTTGAACTCATTAATACCTCTATAATTTCTATGGAATATGATTCTTAGGAATTTAAAGAAATTAAAAAATAAAAAATACAACCTAATAATGGATTTTAAAAAGAAAATAACATATGATAGTCTCCTCTTGATTCCTATAATTCAGGGGTAAAACTATACAATCTATTCATATAAAATAAACTTTTATTTTTTTCATTAATTATTTGTATTTTTATTTTTAGGAATTGTTGGATGCTAATCACAATCAATTTGGATACCCTATATGTTAATTGTTTGGATCCAAATCATGGATTTTCAACTAATCGACCACACATGATATATTTTAGTTTTTGTTTTAATAAGAACTTTTTTATGATAGGGTGATCTATAAATATCATCTAAATCATGGTATGTAGTTTATGAATAAAAAAAGCTTATGGATTTCTTAAAATGGAAATATATTAACTTATATATAGTAAGATTCAACTATCAAAACATATTTTTAAATAATTTACTTATTTTGTTCAATGTTTTTACAGTATTCAAAACAAAATAAAGATAATGATTGTAGATATTATATTTGAAAATTTATTAAGGATATTATATACCATCAACAAACTATAATCTCTTAATAGATAATTTCCAATGGTAATTAGAATTTTATTTTAAATATTTTTTTAATTTTTTCCTATCTATATTTTCTTAGTACTATAATGACTACCAATAATCTATGTACTCAAAATAAAAGTGAATTTGTTTATAAATGAGTGGGAAAAGTGATGGTATCAGAATTTTTACTGACATCAAGTTGAGTTGATTACATATTAAATCTATGATCTATTATATGCTATGATATTAGAGATACATTTGGGATGTGAAGCATTAGTATCGTAATTATTTATGTAATATTTTTCCTAAAATAAAATTCAATCGTTGACTAATTTCCTTCCTTTAGGGATATGCCGAGTTAGTAGAAACTGCAAAATTCTTTGGTGATGAACTTGTAAATCAAGAAATATTTGAGCTATTTCTCAAGGAGAATTATCATAGAGGGTTGTGCTCTATGGATTACAGCAGAATTAGTTACATGTATTAATATGGTCATTCTTGTGATAGATTTTAATTCAAGGCTACATTTGAGATAATGGGATGAGGGAAATGAGTAAAGGATCCTTTTACCCAAACATTTAATGGAATATTACCAATTTTTGGGTAATTTACCTTTATACTCCTAGACACATAATTTTTATTTTTTCTCTTGGTGTATTTTGATGATTCTGTGAAAATAGTATAGGCCCTATTAAAATCACTTTCACCTACATGATGAATAATTATGATGAATTACTTTACTTTCACATTTGATTCAACCAAATATGTGATAATGAAAGATACTATAAATACTAATAGAGATTCCTCACACATATCTCAGTCTAATGATCAAAGTATAAATGAAGAATTAACTATGATCTAAATTTAAATAGGGTCCAAAGTTGAAAATTTTGAGATGTCGGTTCATATCAGTATGGTAATATAGTTTAAAACATGTTTCATATTTTCAAAACTGAACAACTGGATTGGATTGTTTTCAAAATTTAAAACAATGATCCATAATTCATTTTATAAATATGGTAATTGTAGAAACGTGGAATGATAAAAGGTTAAATAACTAAATTATATGGCTCATGTCAACAAGGTGCACCTTTCCTTTTGGGAACCGACCTGATTAGAACCACATAGTTAAGCATTCTTGTCCTGGAGTAGTGATTAGGATGTGTGACCTCTTGGTAAGTTTCCTAGTGGTTTGTGTGAGTGTGGACAAAGAACACTTAAAAAATTGGACTATGGGGATATTCATTAGTCATATGATCCGTTCAGACACATGGGTGGGCCCCAAGTAGGCGACCATGTGTCTGTGGGGAAATTGGTGTTACCTGGTGAATAAGAACCCAATATACATGTTAAGGTAGGATGTTTGTGCTCCCATTGGGGCGGAGTTTTTACATTTGTATCAAAGGAGGAACCCAACCTTAAGTTTTGTGGCTCTACCTGGGTTGATATGTAGGGCCCAAAATGAGGGTGTTGTGCTCTAAAGGTGAGTAAATATATCAACATAGAATAATAAAGGGTTAAATGACTAAATGATATGACTCTTGTTGACAGTCCATGCATTTATTTTTAGGAACCTACCAGATTAGAATTCCATAGTTAAACATGTTTGTCCTATATTAGTGATTATGATGGGTGACATCCTGGGATGTTTCTTAGAGTATGTGTGATTGAGGACAATGCACACTAAAAAAATAAGTGTTAGCTTGTACGAATATTCATTAGTCTAATTATCCATTTGGGAACATTGGTGGGCCCTAGGTAGAGGACTATATGTTTGTAGGGAAACAGGTGGTACCTGGCGGACCAAGACCTGATGGCCTTGTTAAGGTGAGGTTTTTGTGCTGTCAATGGGTTCCAGTTTTTATAGGAATTGACCAAATGTCAATATGATAGACTATGTGTCTGGTATGACTCCATGTTCATTTTTTCAATATAAAAGTGTCATTTTAGTTTAAAATGTGTTTCACATAGACAAAACTAAGAAAACTTGACTGATTTATTTTCATACTTCAGGGAACTAATCAAAAATTCATTTGTGACATGTATGAATCAACCAAATGTTGATATGACACATGATGTGGTCAGTATGAATCAAAGTGTTTGGTTTCCATATAAAAGTGTAATTTTAGTTTAAAACATGTTCCATGTAGCCAAAACTAATAAAAAAAGTTAATATTGTTTTTAACCTTAAGTAAAATGGTCTATAATTTATTCTTTATATGTAGGAATCAAACACTCATCAATATGACACATGATGTGGTCATTATGACTCAAAGTGTTTGTTTTCAATATAAAAGTTTCATTTTAGTTTAAAACAAATGTCACATAGAAAAAACACAAAAAACAAGCACATATTGTTTTCAAAATTTAATAAAATAATACATAATTTATTTTTTTATGTGTCTAGTGTGACTCAAAGTGTGTATTTTGAATATAAAAGTACCATTTTAGTTTAAAACACACATCACATATCCAAAATTGATTAAATTAGATCTTATTATCTTTAAAATTTGGAAAAAAATCTATAATTCACTTTTATCAGGTATTAATTGACCATACATCAATACAACACAATATTTGGATGGTATGAATCAAAATTCATTTTTTCAATATAAAAGTTTCCTTTTAATTTAAAACTTGTGTCACATTTTAAAAACTATGAAAATGAGCTTACATATTTTTCAAAATTTTGGACATTTATACAAAATCCATTTGTGATGTATAGAAATTTATTGTATTTAAATTTGACACATAGTGTGGCCGTTATGACTTAAAGTGTGTGTTTTCAATATAAAAGTGTCATTTTAGTTTAAAACAGGCATCAAAGAAAAAAAATAAAAAAACATGATGAGATTGTTTTCAAACTTTATAAAAATTATCATGTGACACTTTAGGTTTCACTATCTTGGTAATATCCTTGTGGTTGTTTTCCCCTTTGAGTTAAGGGTGTTTGAGGTGAAACTTTGAGTTTTTTTAGGGTTTTACAAGGGTCCTTGGTTATACGTGTGATTTGAAAACCATGTAGTAGAAAACCGTGCTCCCTATACATTGGTGGAAAGAGGGGAGAACATGGTCTATGCTTGGTTAAGGAAACTATACATAGAAAATCTTGTGGACTCTAGGAGTTGACGTAGTAGTAGATGCATGGTCTACACACAGTTTTTAAAATTTTCGAGTTAATCATGGGGCCTACCCAGGTTGGGGTATTTTTTTCATTTCCACTTCTTTTTAAATGGTAATTTTTACCCATGCTTCCCTCATTTAACACTCTCAACCCAAATTTCTCCCTTGTCTTTTTACTCTCCTACCAAGCTCCTCTAAAGTGATTCTAAGCTAGTTTTTTAGTGATTCTTCACCCAGATCAAGACGTTTGAGTTTCTCTTCTCTTCCTCTATTGGTTTACCTCTTTTTCTCCAATATTCTATAACCCTAGTTTTCATTTTTGGAAAAATTTCTTTTTTAGGGTTGTTTATATTTGGGACCTTTGGTTTTTAATAGTTTTGATACATCCTAGGAGTTTCTTTATATTGGATTTTGTTGAAGGAAAAATGATTCCACCGCTTGAGGTATGTGTTTCCGATTCATTGCCTTTTATTTAAGATTTCTATTAATTATTAACACTTTTAAAGTGCTTTTTAAATAAATATAATATATATATGATATCTATTTTGGATTTTTAAAGGTTTTCCATGCTTTAGTGGGTTTTTCATTTATAAAAAATGGTTGAATTGCTTTGTTCCATGGAACATGGTTTTGAAATGGTTTTTTATTCATTCTTTATGTTTGATAAAATTATAAGTTGGATTTTCATTGTGAAAAGAACTTGTTCATTGGGTTTTAATTCAAATAGGGTTAATCAAAGTGGGTTTCCCATTTTTTAAAGGGTTGTATTGTTTTATTAAGTGAAATATATTTTACCCTGATTTAGTTGGTTGTTATTTCTTTTTTATTGTGTGTGCATTCCAAAATTATTTAAAAATGCATTTCCAAATATATATGGTATAAGTGAAGGCCTAGATAGAACATTGTGATGTGATATTTATTTTGACCTTATTAATCCCCTCCCCCATATGTTTTGATGGTGTTATGTGATCCATGTGATAGATTCTTTATAATTTTATTAATGATGTGTGAGGTATTGATGCTCTTTTTAAGGGTAGTGTGGGAGGTGGGATGGACATGATTGTGGTGTTAGACCTGGGGGGTTTATTTTTTTTTCATGTGATGGTGTTATTTTATCATGGCCCACCTCCATTATTATCCCTTAGGGAGACCGAGGCTACTAAGTGGGATGTTTTGGGAGTAGTTTGGATCGTTTAGGTTTTGCACTATCTAGTCCCCCCTAGTTGTATATAACACATGTCTAGTGGTATTTTGACCAAGGAGACTATTAAGAGTTATTTAGTTGAAGAATGTTTGACTGTTAACCTATTGGTATTCAGTCCACCTATACATGTCATGAGATGTCCTAATATTCCCTAACGTGTTGAATCAAGATATTTATCTATGTTATGATTTTTTGGTATATGTATTGGCATGTGTATTTTTTATTTCTTCGATGGAATTGATTGGTGTGTTTATCCTTTTATATCTTAGTCATTTTTTGGACTAGTTTTATTCCATAAATTTATTATCATTCCTTATGATGTTTGTGGTCATGTTATCATTATTGATTCCCTTGTTTCCTTGTTTCCCCTTGAGTTTGATGTGTGTTAGTTTTTGAATGAAAAAAGGGAGAAATGGAGTGGAATAATTGATTAGAAATGCTTTTGAAATTATATAAACCATGTGGGGGTATATTCTAAAAATTTTGGTGTTTTTAAATAAAAATGGATGGTGTTTTAAATTGGTATGGTTTTTTGTAAAATCTATTTATGGATTTTTTTATAAAGGTTGTGCATTGAGAAAGTTAATTTTCTATTCTTTGTTTATTCATATATTATATAAAGTAAAAGGAAAACCTATTTCACTACATTATTTATAAAATAGTGATCATGGTTTATTTTATAAAAGGAATGAATTGGAATCATGGTTATATCCTCCTATCTTTGGTTCACACCCTAGATACTCATGATGTTGGGTATGTAGTATTCATGTATTGTGCAGGTTTCATTAGGTTTTTTCCTTTAGGTTTGATCTTGTGTCACCATCCATGGGAAGTGGTTGGTTATTTGGATTAGGTTTGTTACTTGAGAGTAACATGGAGATAGTGTCCAGGCCTTCATTTTCATTGAACTGATTGGCTCGAGTTATGTTCCGACCTCTTTGTTCTTCCATTGTCTTTTCCTTTAGTTCCCATTATATCTCTATATTAAATGTGTATTTGTTGTAAGTAGTTTTTGGGATTTTATATTTTTTCCACCTTGTCATTCCATGTTTGGATGTTGCGTTTTGTTAGATTTTGTGGTTGAAACCAACTCCAATAGTTATCTTTAATATGTTTGATGCTTTTTTCAGTTTGGGGGATTAGGGATTCTCCATGGGTATGAAATGGGCAGGTATGAGAACAGATTCAGATGGTGTCTAGGGTTGGTTCGTTACAAAATGGTATTAGAGCATCTAGGTTCGTGAAATGTGCCTAGGTTTTTGTGACTCACCATCTTTTTATTTGTGGGTTAGTTCTAGATTAGATATAGGACCATTAGGAATCGAGTGGTTGGTTGGGGAAGTGATTATCCCACTCTCCCTTGTGTCATATCTTGAGTTTCCATGAGTTTTTGGGAGTCTTATTTTGGTTTTTGAGGTTATGGTGGCTCTTTCTTAATATATTGTTGTACAAAGTGCTTCTAATATTAGTTGTAGTGAGTTTTTTGGAGACATCCTAGGAAATTACTCATTTCAAAGTGAATATTTGAAGGGTTCCAAGGGTCACATGGTTAACTAACACTATCTATCACCATTTGCATAGGTTATACAGACATTATGGACAACATCCAATGGAACCTATATGGTTGGAACATTATTTTAAAAACCATACATCCAAACTATGTTTGGTGGATAAGTTTTGAATTTTTTTTCACTACTTTTTTACTTAGAGTCTTTGTTGTGTTTGATGGGGTTTGTTTAGGATTTTTTATGTTATGTTTAGTGGTTCTTGGAAGTTTTTGAAAAGAAATTTTTTATCCTTGTTATTTAGGTTCCCTATTGAAAGCCTTGTTTTTGCAGCTCGAGTTGCCTAGGTAAGGATGTTTTTAACCATAGAAAATTTTTATGAGTGGTTTTGGTTTTCCAAGAAATTTTTTCATGGGTTCTTAAGTAATGAAATTATTGAAATGTTTTGGGTGAGTTAAGGTGATTTATGAAACGTTTTGAACCATGTTAAAAATTATTTTGGTGTTGTGTTGTTCTAAAATGATTTGGGGGTGTGGTAGGAAATGTTACCAAATATTTTGGGTGAAGTTTTGATTTGGGGTTTATGACCAATATTTGGTCGCCTTTGGATTTGGTTCCCTTGTGTGTAATTTCATAGTTTTTTGTAATCTTGTTTGGTTTAGATTATTTGTAGTTGTTCTCTTTGTGTTGAATGTTAATCTAGTTTGATTGAGTTATTTTTTTTGTGATGTTTTGGAATGAGTCCTCTAAAAAAGAATAAAAAATTAGGGAAGGGAATGCCTCAAGTAGTTTTCCTAGTTTTCAAGGATTTTCCCTTCTAATATTAGACTCTTTCTAGACTCATGATGGAGTGGTAGTGTCATGTTATTCTTAGATCTTAGATCATTCATGATAATTCTTATACCAATATCCTATAGTATTATATGATGATCGAGGATCCTCTAAGTTGATTGAGTGGATAGCTAATATTGAAGATATTTTTGAATTTTATGAACACCTGAAACCTCTAGGGTGAGGTACACCATCCCCTTATTCTTAGATTTAGGTTTGAATTAGTGGAAGTTTACTAGTCATGCCCAACCTTTTGAGGCTTTCTCTTGAGGATATTTCAAGGTGGCCTTTATTCAGCAGTTTTATCCTAAAAAAGTGATAGTTGTAATGGCGATGATGTTTTTGGGTATCCTTTAAGGTGATAAATAGGTGAAAGACTATGTTGACTATTTCACTATCTTGGTTACTTTTTCACTAGAATTGTATGTTGATGATTTGGAGAAGTTATGGTTATTTTCTGTAGGACTTCATGTAGAATTTTGTTTCTCAATGCATCAATCTAGCCTAACAACCTTTTTTTG
Source organism: Viscum album (assembly GCA_963277665.1). Taxonomy (NCBI): domain Eukaryota; kingdom Viridiplantae; phylum Streptophyta; class Magnoliopsida; order Santalales; family Viscaceae; genus Viscum; species Viscum album. The sequence continues at coordinate 1,324,646,577 of OY728138.1, forward strand.
AATCATTTTACAAGACTATCATCATTGAGGAAATATTGTCATGGAAACCTACAATGGGCAATACTTTGATTCCCATTATAGATATTACGGATGATCTAGATAACGAGAAGGTGAAATAGGGAAGTGATAAGGATGGGGAGACATATTATCACCCTATCATTCTCATTTTGGGTAAACAAAAAACATTTATGTGTTTCTGATGTGGGAGGTCGAGGAAATTTTGGTCTTCTTTGTAAGAACCCGATTCTTATTTTTGAGGTACGAGCTTCTTCTTTTTCCTTTTCCTTATGTGTTTTTGAGAAAATATGGAAAATGGGGAAAATCCTAAATTTTGGAACTACACGCCGTGTACTTTATCCACACGTCGTGTACTTTTGGCCGTGTTGGGATGAGTACACGGTGCGTGTATCCATGCCAACGACGAAGGGTGTAGGAACCGATTACACGCCGTGTAGTGGTACTTACACTCTGTGTAGTCAGTCGGTAGGCTTAAATAGTAAGGCAGTGGAGTTGCCGCCAGTGGGGCGATAGTACACGTTGTGTACTTGGGAGTACATTCTGTGTACTCAGGTCGATGGATGAACAGTGTCGTGGTACCTCCAAATGGACAGTTAAATGAAAGAAGTACACGCCATGTACTCAGAAGTACACACCGTGTACTTTGTTTTTTTCGGCTTAAAACAGGCAGTAGCCTCCTCATTTGGAAGAGGAGGCATTTGAGCCATTTTGGAGCCAAAGGAGGAGGCCGGATCTTTGAAGATCTTCCAGGAGTTCATTTGGAATCCGATTCGGCTTCGGACGATCTCGTTGGAACCGCACAGGTAAGCCCTCTCCTCTCCTGGTACCATTCTTACCAATTATTCTCCTAACGTAAGTTATTTACGTTTGATTTAGTTTTGTTCTTCGTCAGATCTACGCCGTTCTTGGGCGTTTCAGGAGTCGGCGTTCAGTTATAACGCTCGTTGACGTTTAAGGTAGGTGGCTTTGTGTTTATTTTCCAATTGTCGTGCATTTTTGTGCGTTTTTGTGCCACGAAACCATGTTGGGGTGTCGTGTGGCTGAGGTCGTTGCAATATTTAATGCCTAGAATTGATTATATATTTAAATGTGATAGTAAAATGATGTTTGGGATCATTGTTTGGATCCGGAACCACCCCAGGGGTGTGTTTCACTGTTTAGCCGTTTGGCCAGGATACCTGAGGGTGTGCCTTTAAATTAGTAATTGTATAATTTCCTTGAGAATAATTTCTTGTTACTGCTTTTTTACCTATTGGGCATGGGCCGATTACCTGTTTAGCCTGAGGGCATTGTTGCGTTTATCCTGAGGGCATGATTTTGATTAGCCTGAGGGTGTGAATGTATTAGCTCGAGGGCGTGAATGTATTATCCTAAGGGAAACATCCTATTTCGCCTAAGGGAAACCATTCATGCCTGAGGGCTTAAATTCTATGCCTGAGGGCGACACTTCGTATGCCTGAGGGCGAGAATTCTGTTACAATGCCTGAGGAAGAGAATTCTATTACAATGCCTGAGGGTGAGATTTTGTATAGCCTGAGGGCGTGGTTCACTATATTAGCCTGAGGGTGAGATACTGGTTGGCCTAAGGGCTTGGTGCTGTTGAGTACAAAAATGTTACTAAATTAAATGGATTAAATGAATAATAAAATGGCAATTTAACTGTTAAGTTAGTTACTTTTTAGTACTCCTTAGTTTATTTCATTTTACTGTTGCACACTTGTTGTATGATTACACGCAGTTGGTCATGGGCCTTTGGTGGGTGCCTACTGAGATATATTTCTCACACCCTGTTTGGGTCATGCTTTTTTTCCCAAACAGATTACGTTTCTATAGGTGTGGATAGGGGTAAGAATCCCTATACAGGTACTTGACTATTGCTATGGAGTAGGAGGGCATGGGACCGATCCTAGGCTCGCGATTCCGCTGCCAGCTGTTTTGCTTGTTTGTTGTACTCTTTATTTTGTTGTACTGTATTGATGTATAACATGTTCTGGCTGTTTTCTTAGAACTTGAAACATGTAACATCATCATTTATATATTGTTGGTTATATCCACTACTGTAGTTTATTTCAGTTGTGTATGTTTACTGCTTCCGTTGTTTGTTGTATGTTTTATTTAAATTCCTCTAGGATACATTTTGACAAATGAGGGTATAGTTTCCCCACTATCAGAACTGGGCCCACGCTGCTAGTCGGTAGCCTCTGGCGTTTGGGGAAATGAGCTTGAGGTCACGTGGTGAACCGGGCTCCGGCACCCATTGCGTGGCACCTAGATCTGGGACGTTACAAAGTGGTATCAAAGGGTTTCTTTTCGTTGACTTACTATTTGGAGCCGTAGTCAGGGATATGATGGAACAGTAGTTGGTAATAAGTTGTGCCCGAGCATAGCTAACCCGTGTACAGGGAAAAGCCAGTCTACCTCGTATTTTTCATTATTTGGATTTTTCAAATTTTACGGTTGATATGTTTTCACCATTGGGTGACGCACTTGGATTGTGTTGTTTATATTTTATCTGTGGGTTCTATTTAGTTGCAACCTGATGAGATGAGGGCATGACGTCTCATGCATCATATAGGCACATGCAAGATATCACATTCCATGCATAGTTTCCAGGCCATGTAGGTGCATTAGAAATTCTCATGTTGTTGTGATAGTTGTTGTCCTAGAAAGGTATGCTATTGTGATAACTGCTTGATAAATACCTGCCTTGTGATATGGTATTTTTGTTTGAGCTTGTTTGTAGAATGGACGCCAAACTTTGGTTTTTGGGGAGTATGGGCCCCCATTGACCGTAATTTGGTGGATCATTGACTGTTTGTTGGTTATAACACATATAAGATGTCAAACATTTATTCATGGGGAGTATGGGCCCCTACGGGTCAGAATTTAACACTTAGGTGTTGTTTTACGGTATTTTCTGGGTTCTGGAGAAGTTTCTGAGGCATACTGTCCGGAAACCCAGTATACACGTCGTGTAGTATTTTTATACATGTCGTGTATGTTCTTCTGTTTGGGAAGAAAAATGAACTTTTTGAGTACATGTCGTGTACCCTGAGTACACGCCATGTTGTCTCTTCCCGTGTCACAAACTGTGTGGGCGGTGACACAGGGTAGGGAAAGACTTGGGTAAAACACGCCGTGTACCGAATGGACACGCTGTGTAGTGTGACCCAGAGTCTGGTCGTGTAACTAACAACACGGGTCGCTGAACTCATGTACAGACCATGTCGTGTCAATGTTGGACACGCCGTGTAGTATGACCTGGGGACTCGGCTGTGTAGCTAACAACACGGCCCAGTGTCACCTCTCCCTGAACACGTTGTGTACCTGTGGGACACGCCGTGTAGTCTTGTCCGCGGACAGACCATGTGGAGTTATCCGTGTGGCTGGGAAAAAGGGTGGTGTACACGCCGTGTGCAGGTGTAACACGCCGTGTGCAGGTGTAACATGCCGTGTAGGGTCAACCCGAGTAGTCGGCCATGTCACAGATGACACGGGCATTTGGAAAATAACACCGTACACGCCGTGTAGATATTATACACACCGTGTAGTTTTGTTGGATGGAAGCCGTGTGGCTTAGCCATGTAGAAGGACCCGGGTAGGGGAAGGGAAATCATGTACACTCTGTGTAGTTAGTATACATGCCATGTAGTCTTATTTTGAAAGTTTTGAATGCCTTCTCCCTGTTGTTTCTCTTGTGGTTCATTCAATTTTAGGTCTTAATAATCTTTAATCTGAGGCGTGATTTTGACCTTGTAGTGTCATGCCGCCTAGACGAACGCGAGTTGTTCTCTAGGAGAGCGGCTACGATTATACTCTGGAGATGGTGGGGCATGGTCTACCAGTTGGTCCTCTAGCAAAGCCAGATGCAGCCCCAGCTGTCATACCGGACATAGGAGCGGAGGCTCAGTTCCATGAAGGCTTATTGCGGTTCATGCAGACCTTTTAGGGAGCACCACAGGCTGCCACATCTATGTTCGAGCTGACGTGTATCTTTCAGCAGCAGCATCCGCCTACTTTTTCAGGGGATGGCAGACCACAGGATGCAGAGTCTTGGATAGGATTTATGCAGACTATTTTCGATCACTTGGAGACACCTCCAGGGCAGAGGGTCAATCTCGCGACTTATATGCTGCGTGATTCTGCCAAGAGGTGGTGGGATGTTACCACCCAGACAGAGCATCACAGGGACATGGCGTGGAATGATTTTCAGGCAGCCTTCTATGAATTCTTCTTTCCCGAGAAGCTGAGGGAAGATAGAGCTCGAGAGTTCATGAACCTGTAGTAGGGCGCTATGTCAGTGATGGACTATTCTGCTCGTTTTACGGAGCTTCAGTGCTTTGCACTCGTGCTGGTGGGTGATGAGACGTTGAGAGCCAGACGTTTTGAGGATGGTATTCGGTATGACATCTGAGTACTGGTGACTGTTTTCAGGTTTCCTACTATACACGCGACTATGAATCAGGTGCTTATTACAGAGAGGAACCTGTGGGAATCTAGTGGTGTGTGCCAGGGAGGTTCGACACCAGTTACTGCTATTATTTATGCTAGCAAAAGGAAGAGACAGATGGACTTCTCTCAGGGTGGAAGTACCAGCCAGGCAGTCTCTTCAGGTGTTCTGATCAGGTCCTACCAGTGTGGCAGAGAGGGGCACAAGAGGCCGCAGTGTCCATGAGACCCAGTGGAGTTCCGAGCTTGCGGCAAGATGGGTAATCTACAGGGCTTTTGTAGGTAGTTTCTATCAGTGGCTAGTGAGAGGGGTTCTGTGCAGACTTCGCGAGCAGGAGAAGAACCAGTGGCTTCTTACCAGTCAGGGAGCTAGAATACATCCGGGCGTGCAGGCAGAGATGGTGGTCGTGGCCATGGTACCCAGACACCAGGATCGCAGAGGTAGTAGGGCGGGACAACTCAGGGTAGCCAGGCTGTGTCGCAGGGCTGCGGTACTGGGCAGGCATATGCAGTGCAACAGACCCAGCAGGAGCAGGATCTCGGACCTTCTACAGTCATAGGTACTATTCTAGTAGCTTCTGTCTTGTCTTCAGTGCTTTTTGATACGGGTGCTACGCATAGTTTCATATCTGTACCCGTTGTGGAGATCCTTGGGCTCGGTGTTTCTTCTTCTTCTGATATCATGACGCTAGACACTCTGTTGGGGACTAGAATGGCTGGTGTTCGTCAGTGCAAGGAGTTCCCCCTTGAGTTTGGTGGGTGTCACTTCCTTTGGGACCCTAATGTCTTGGAGATGACGAGCTATGACGTCATTCTCGGGATGGACTTGTTGGTTCCCTATCGAGCCTTTGTAGACTTCTATCATCGAAGGGTGTGTTTCACGTCACCAGAGGGAGGGGAGTTTCTAAAGAAGGGCGAATGGGATGTTCAGGCAAGTCGAGCTGGACCAGAGCATCATGGGCAAGGTGGAGTCACAGCCTAGATTGGGAGCCTATATCTGGATGATCATGGGACTTGTCAGACGGATTTCCCTCCAGTTGTCGATCGTTTCAGGGATTTCTTCCCGGACAACTTTTCAGGTCTACCTCCGATGCGTGAGGTGGATTTCTCTATCGAGCTAGTGCCAGGAGCAGCACCGGTGTCCATTCCTCCTTATAGGATGGCCACGCCTGAGTTGCAGGAGGTCAAGAGGTAGTTAGAGGAGTTACAGGCAAAGGGCTTTATTTGACCCAGTACTTCTCCTTGGGGTTCTCCAATCCTTTTTGCGAAGAAGGTGGGTGGTACCTTTAGACTTTGCATGGATTATCAGAAGTTTAACTAGTTGACGATTAAGAACGGATATCCCTTGTCGAGGATTAATGATTTGTTTGATTAGCTTCGTGGAGCACGAGTGTTCTCAAAGATTGACTTGAGATCCGGATATCATCAGCTGCGTGTTAGACCATCTGATATACCTCTCACATCTTTCAGGGGTAGGTATGGTCTACATGAGTATACGGTTATGCCGTTCGGACTCACGAACGCGCCAAAAGTTTTTATGGCTCTGATGAATCGTGTGTTCCATCCGTATCTTGATTCATTTGTGTTAGTATTCGTGGATGACATCTTAGTGTACTCTCACACTCAACACGACCATGCCACCCATCTTGAGATTGTATTGAGTACACTGAGAGAGCATCTGCTATATGCTAAGCTCTCGAAGTGCCACTTTTGGATGGACCAGATTCACTTCCTGGGTCATATTATCTCAGAGGAATGAGTTACAGTAGACCCCGAGAAGGTGAGAGCAGTAGTTCCTGGGAGCAGCCTAAGAACATGTTTGAGATACGAAGCTTCTTAGGGATGGATTTTTACTACTGGGGCTTCATACAGGACTTCTCCCACTTAGCAGCATCGTTGACAGGTCTGACTAAGAAGGTTGTGAAGTTCGATTGGTTGGAAGCTTGCGAGGCAGCTTTTCAGGACCTGAAGGGAAGGTTGACATCAGCACCGATCCTAATACTCCCAGATCAGGGGAAGAACTATACAGTTTACTGTAATGCATCAGGGATTGGGCTGGGGGACATTTTGATGCAGGGCGACCGAGTTGTTGTGTACGGGTCCCAGAAGTTAAGGCCACATGGGAGGAATTACCCGACGCATGATCTCGAGTTGGCTGCAGATGTTCATGCGTTGTGCTGTTGGGGACACTATCTGTTGGGAGATCATTTCGTGGTTTTCACCGACCAAAAATGCCTCAATTATATCTTTACTCAGCGTGACCTAAATCTGAGGCAGAGAAGGTGGGTTGAGTACCTCCAGTCCTTCGATTTTGAGCTTGCCTATACACCTGGTAAAGGTAATGCAGTAGCCGATGCACTGAGCAGGAAGACTCAGATACAGGCAGTGCAAGAGGCCAGTGGTGGGTGGGAGTTCATGGATTTGTTCTCTGAGATGCATCTGGAGGTGCATGATAGTCATGGGAAGACTTATCTTTCCTCGTTATCTATGACTTCTACCCTCCTGGACAGAGTGAGGATGATGCAGCTATCGGTTTCAGAAGGCCTAGTCCTACGGGAGTCGGTGGCAAGTGAGGACCCTCCTCCTGGTTGAATGATAGGTGATGATGAGGTTTTCATTTCCATGTATGAGTATGGGTACCAGGGGATATACGTGAGGAGCTGATGCGAGAGTTTCATGCTTCATCTTGGGAAGTTCATCCCGAGGTTACCAAGATGTACCGTGACTTGATGTGTCAGTATTGGTGGCCGGGTATGAAGAGAGAGATAGCTGGTTTTGTTACGAGGTGTTCCACCTGTCAGCAGGTGAAGGCAGAGCACTAGAGGCCAGCTGGGCTGTTACAGTAGTTGCCCATTCCATAGTGGAAATGGGATGATGTCGTGATGGATTTTGTGACGGGTTTACCGAGGTCACCTCGAGGCAATTATGTCGTGTGGGTTTTCGTGGACATACTCACGAAGGTAGCTCAATTCTTGCCGATCAAGGAGACCTTCGGTGTGGACGAGCTCAGAAGGCTGTATATCTGAGAGATCATACTTCTTCATGGGGTCCCTCGTTCTATCATTTCATATAGGGACGCCCACTTTATGTCTCGTTTATGGAAGAGTTTTTAGAGGGAGTTGGGTACACAGGTGCTCCTGAGCACAGCATACCACCCTCGGACAGATGGCCAGTCAAAACGAATGATACAGGTGTTAGAGGACATGTTGCGCGCATGCGTCCTAGACTTTGGGGGCTCATGGGAGAAGCATATACCCTTAGTCGAGTTTGACTATAACAATAGTTTTCAGGAAACTATTGAGATGACACCATACGAGGATTTGTATGGTAGGCCATGCAGATCACCTTTGTGCTAGTTATAGGCAGGTGAGGCAGTTTTACTGGGGCCACAGCTCGTGCAGGAGACATCTGAGCAGGTCTAGTTGATTCGGAAGCGGATGGCAACCACACAGTCTTGTCAGAAGTCTTATACTGATTTCCGCAGACAACCTTTGGAGTTCGTGGTTGAGGATCAAGTTTTCTTGCGTGTTTCGCCGAGGCTGGGACACAAACGGATCAGGAGACAGGGTAAGCTTTCACCGAGGTATGTGGGACGATTTGAGATTATGGAGAGAGTTGGGTTGGTTGCCTATTGGTTTCAGTTACCGTAGCGGTACCGATCCATACACGACATCTTCCACGTGTCTCAGTTGCGTCACTACCATTCACACTCGTCTCACACCTTTCAGCCAGAAGAGGTTGAGCTTCAGCAGGATGCGTCCTTTGCGGAGCATCTGATCTGTGTTGTTAACAGGATCACGAAGGTTCTCCGAGGCCGGTCAGTTCCTCTCGTACGGGTGCTATGGTAGCATGGCCGAGTGCAGGACAAGACCTGGGAGTGGGAGCTCAACGTACGTGCTCAGTGGCCAGAGTTGTTCTAAGCTTTATCTTCGTCACCCTTGGAAGGGAAATTCGGGGACGAATTGCTATAAGGGGGGAAGTTTGTAAGAACCCAGTTCTTATTTTTGATGTACGAGATTCATCTTTTTCCTTTTCCTTAAGTGTTTTTGAGAAAATATGGAAAATGGGGGGAAATCCTAAATTTTGGAACTACACGCCGTGTACTTTATCCACACGTCATGTACTTTTGGCCATGTTGGGATTAGTACACGGGGCGTGTAGCCATGCCGGTGACGAAGGGTGTAGGAACCGACTACACGCCGTGTAGTGGTACTTACACACCATGTGGTCAGTCGGCAGACTTAAATAGTAAGGCGGTGGAGTTTCCGCCAGCTGGGCGATAGTACACGCCGTGTACTTGGGAGTACATGTCGTGTACTCAGGTCGACGGATGAACAGTGTGGCGGTGCCGCCAAATGAACAGTTAAATGAAAGAAGTACACGTTGTGTACTCAGAAGTACACGCCATGTACTTTGTTTTTTTTGGCTTAAAATAGGAAGTAGCCTCCTCATTTGGCAGAGGAGGCGTTTGAGCCATTTTGGAGCCAAAGGAGGAGTCCGGATCTTTGAAGATCCGCTGGGAGTTCGTCTGGAATCCGATTCGGCTTCGGATGATCTCGTTGGAACCGCATGGGTAAGCCCTCTCCTCTCCTAGTACCATTCTTACCAATTCTATTCCTAATGTATGTTATTTACATTTGATTGAGTTTTGTTCTTCATCAGATCTATGCCATTCTTGGGCTTTTCAGGAGTCAGCGTTCAGGTATAACGCTCGTTGACGTATAAGGTAGGTGGCTTTGTGTTTATTTTCCAACTGTCGTGCGTTTTTGTGCCAGGAACCCATGTTGGGGTGTCGTGTGTCTGAGGATGTTGCTATATTTAATTCCTATAATTGATTAGGTATTTAAATGTGATAGTAAAATGATGGTTGGGATCGTTGTTTGGATTCGGAACCACCCCAGGGGTGTGTTTCACTGTTTAGCTATTTGGCCAGGATACCCGAGGGTATGCCATTAAAGTAGTAATTGTAGAATTGCCTTGAGAGTAATTGCTTGTTACTGCTTGTTTACCTGTTGGGCATGGCCCGATTACCTGTTTAGCCTGATGGCGTTGTTGTGTTTAGCCTGAGGGCGTGATTGTGATTAGCCTTAGGGCATGAATGTATTAGCCCGAGGGCGTGTATGTATTAGCCTGAGGGAACATCCTATTTCTCCTGAGGGAAACCTTTCATGCCTGAGGGCTTGACTTCTGTGCCTAAGGGCAACACTTCATATTCCTGAGGGCGAGAATTCTTTTACAATGCCTGAGGGCAAGAATTCTGTTACAATGCCTGAGGGCGAGATTCTGTATAGCCTGAGGGCGTGGTTCACTATATTAGCCTAAGGGTGAGATACTGGTTGGACTGAGGGCTTGGTGTTGTTGAGCACAAAAATGTTACTAAATTAAATGGATTAAATGAATAATAAAATGTCAATTTAACTCTTAAGTTAGTTACTTTTGAGTAATGCTTAGTTTATTGCATTTTACTATTGCACACTTGTTGCATTCTTACACGCAGTTGGGCACGGGCCTTTGGTGGGTGCCCACTAAGATATATTTCTCACACCCTATTTGGGTCATGATTTTCAGACCAAACAGATTACATTTCTGCAGGTGTGGATAAGGGAAAGGGTCCCTATACAGGTACTTGACCATTGCTGTGAAGTAGGAGGGCATGGGACCGAGCCTAGGCTAGTGATGCCGCTACAAGCTGTTTTACTTGTTTGTTGTACTCTGTATTTTGTTGTACTATATTGATGTATAACATGTTCTGGCTGCTTTCTTAGAACATGAAACATGTAGCATCATCATTTATATACTGTTGGTTATATCCACTACTGTAGTTTATTTCAGTTGTGTATGTTTACTACTTCCGTTGTTTTTTGTATGTTTTATTTAAATTCCGCTGCGTTACACTTTGACAAATGAGGGCATAGTTTCCCCACTATTAGACCGGGGCCCTCGTTGCTAGTCGACATCCTCTGGAATTTGGGGAAATGCGCTTGAGGTCACGTGGTGAACTGGGCTCGGGCATCCATTGCGTGGGACCTGGGTCCAGGACGTTACATTCTTTCCCTACAAATCTAAATACCCACCGTCTGTGTGGTTGTTATGGACACATTAAGAATTTTTTTTAGATGGAGGAGCTTTAGAAGAATAAGAAGTGACTAAGATTTTTTCTAGTCATTGATCTACATTTTTTCATCTATGGGAGATTTAGAAGCTGGAAATTGTTTTTGGTAGCTTCCTATTTATAATTTTTCTTTTTGGTTGGGGGTTTTCCATATTATTCATATATAGCTATTTTGTGTATAATTGATGAAAGTAATTTTGACCATTTTTTCATATATTAAGAAATGATAGGTATCTAATCTGATGTTCACAACTTTTATATAAGGGTTCTCCCATTTTCAAGGGTTTGGACATGGGAAGGACTAAGGGTGAATTCTTGGATACGTAGGGTGTGGTTTTGTTTATGGTTGGGCTAAGGATTCCACCATGTCGTACGTATAATTCAAAATTACTATAAGATGGTGTTTTAGGGATTTGGATATGAACACTATCATATACCAGTTGTGACCCATATATTAGATCTCTATCATTTATTAATTATGCATGTCTCATGTTCTACTCCTTCTTGGTTTTTATCAAACACCTTGAGATTCGGTGATCTAGTTTATGATCCTTCGGGATGTTCAGTATCTGTGTTCTTCTCATGGTATCAATTTGTTTAGATTTTCTTGTTGGTTCTTCTTGAATCTCGTTTTTATATTTTTTGAAGGTGTTTTCTTAGATTCGTCCTCTTGTTCTATGGGATGAGTATGTTTGTTGATCCACCATTCTAGATTAACTCTACATAGGTGGGAGACTGATATTTGGTCTCCATTTCCTTAGATATTTTGTTGAATCAGTCTGTTTATTGGGTCTACTGAACTTTTAATTATTCATGAGGATATGTTCTCTCTTTTAGTGTTTTGGGATAGTTTTCATGGTAAGTGGAATCATGTTTCTTTGGAGATGGTCTTCCCTTTTTTGTGTGCACCTAGTTAAATTTTCACTATTATAGAGAAATTCTAAATAGTGGGGGACCTCTACCAGGTATCCATGTGATTCTTATCATTCTTTAGAGTGACACTTTGTGATTCTGTTTTTTGGATGTTCTGTCATTTGGTTATAGTAACCTCAGGTGTTCTTGAGGTGATGTTTCTATTTTTAACAATTATCTTGTTGGAATTTTAGACGCTCTTAGGGGCAGTGATATATATCTTGACATTCTTTATTTCGAAGAAGATCATAGGAGATTCCTTCCTAACAACATATTTTTTTGCCTCTTCACTTTAGTTTAGTGAAGATATTTCCCCTAGGGATCCTAGTGTATCTCATTCTCTTGGATTTGAGGTTTTTTAAAGTTGGTTTTTATTCATTTCCTCGATAGAGGGAAGGTATTCTTGGCTTTCCCACTTTCCCTAATATTTTTAGGAATTTTTAGAGGCATAAAGTGGAATAGTGGGGACTTTGTGACACATTGGGGTATCTTTTTTTTAGTATGCTTGTTGTTGTTTTCCACTTTGATTTCGTGGTGTTCCATGTCAAAATTTTGAGATTTTTAGGGTTTTTCAAGGGTGCATGGTTAGGTGCATAGTTTGGAAACTGTTTTATAGAATACATGCACCTTGTGCAGTGATGGAAATAGGGGAGAGTATTTTTTTCACACAATTTTGGAAACCATGTGAGACAAATTGTACAACCTCTAGGGGTTGAGACAGTGGTAGACACATAATCTATGAACAATTTTGAAAACCATGTGAGTTAACTTCACTCCCTACCTAGTTTCAAGTATTTTTTTCATTTTCCCTTGTTTTTAATTGGGAATTCCACCCCAAGTTTCCCTCATTGGATCCTCTCAACCCAAATTCCTCCCTTAGGGTTTTACTCTCCTCCAAAACTCCTCCAAGGTAATTCCATAGTGTTTTCTTAGTGATTCTTCACCCGTTTCAAGAGGTTTGAGATTATATTGTCTTCCTCTCTTGTTTCCCTCATTTTATATAATATCCTCTAACGCTAGTGGTAAATTTGGATTATATTCATGGTTATAATTGTTTGGATTTTATTTTTTGGTTTTTAATGGTTGTAAGACATCCTATTATTTCCTTTCTAGTAGATTTCATCAAAGGAGACATGATTCCTCCACTTGAGCTAAGTATTTCCAATTAATTTCCTTTTATTTAAGAGTTCCATGAATGGTTTATGCTTTAAAAGTGGTTTTTAATTAAATATTATATTTATATGATATCTAGTTTGTATATTTATAATGTCTTCCATGCTTGGGTGGGTTTTTTATTTAGAAAAAATGGGTTAATTTATTTATTCCATGGAACATAGTTTTAAAATGGTATTTTATTCATTCCCTATGTTTAATAAAATTCCAAAGTGTGTTTTTATTGTGAAAATTACTTTTTCATTGGGTTTAAAGACATTGGGGGTTTTCAAAAAGGGTTTTCCCTTTTGTTTTTTAAAGTGATGTATTGTTTTATAAAGTGAAATGGATTTTCCATTGATTTATTTGATCATGATTTCTTTTGGAATTGTGTGTGCTTTATAATATACTTTAAAAAGATATTTAAAAATTTATATATTATAAGTGAAGTGACAGTTGTCAATTTGTGATGTGATGTTTATTTTTTCCATGTTGACCCCCCCTGTATGATTATGATGTTATATGATCCATGTGATGGATTCTTTTTTATCTGATTCATGATGATGTGTGATGTATTAAAGCTCTTTTTACAGGTATTTTGGGAGATGGGATAGATTTTATTATGGTGTTATACCTTGGGGATTTGTTATTTTCATGCGATGATAGTGTTTTATCATGGACCACATCTGTTGTTATTCCATGGGGGGATCAGGGATACTAAGTGGGAAGTGTTGGGATGGGTATGACAAGTCAGGGTTTTACACTAGCTATTCGCCCTAGTTGTACATAACACCTGGCTAGTGGGATTGTCACCAAGGAGACTATTTATAGTTATTCATTTTACGTATGTCTGATTGTTAACCTAATGGATGTTATTCCACCTAAAAATGTCTTGATCTATCCCATTAGTCCCTTTGGTGTTCCCTCATGCTATGTATCTTTGTTATCTCATTTGTTGTATTTGTATTGGAATGTGTATTATTTATTTTATTGATGGAATTTCTTGGTGTATTGATCCTTTTATGGATTAATCATATTGTTGAATAGTTTTGTTCCATCCTTTTATTTTCATTCCTTATAACCTTTTGGTCATGTTATCATTATTGATGCCCTTGTTTCATGGTTTACCCTTGAGTTGGGTGTGTGTTGGTTTTTAAATGAAAAAAGGGGGAAGGGTTTTTCAAAGTGGAATACCATATTGGAAATTATTTTTTAAATTATGCAAACCACGCATGCATTTATTCTCACAAGTTTTGTGTTTTTAAATAGAAATGGTTATCATTTGAAATTGGTATGGTATTTGGTAAAACATCTTTATAGATTGTTTGAAAATGTAATTTTTTGAGAAAGTGTATCTTCTCTGATTTGTTCACTTGTGTGTTATGTAATGAAAAATGAAAACCTATTTTCCAACATTATTTCCAAATTAGAGAACTTATTTTCTTTTATAAAAAGTATTGAAATAGACTCATGATGGTATCCTTCAAGCTTTGGCATACACCCTATAGACTCAGGTTGGTGGGTATGTAGTATTCATGTATTGTGTTGGTATATTCATGGTTTATCCTTTAGGATGGATCTATTTATTTCTTCCATGGGAAGTAGTTGGTTTTTGGGATCATGGTGGCGACATGAGATTCACATGGAGATGGTGTTCATAACTTTGGTTTCTTAAAACTGGTTGGATCGAGTTTTTTTCCTCTTTGGACTTCCATTTTCTTTTCTTTTATCTCCCATTATACCTCTATTTTAAATTTTTTTGTGTGTTTTTTTGTTATATTTTATCTTTTTTATTCATGGTTATGCCATTTTTTATGTTACATTTTTTTATTTTTATAGTGAAACCATCCCCAATGTTTATGTTTGATACTCTTGACACTTTTTGTCACCCATGGGGATTGGGGATGCCTCTTTGGTATGTGGCGGACAATCTCAATAATTGGTTTGAATGGTGGACTAGGTTGGTTCAATATTGATCCATAATTTATTTTTGATGTGTAGGAATTGAATGTACTTTAATATGAAACATGATGTGGACAATATGACACAAAGTTCATGTTTTCAATATAAAAGTGTCATATTAGTTTAAAACACACATCACATAGACAAAAATGATTAAATGATCTCAGATAATCTTGAAACTTTAGTAAAGTTATCCATAATTAATTTTTGGTTTATAGGAATAAACCAAACATCAATCCAATACATAATGTGGCTGGTATGACACAAATTTCATTTTTTCAATATAAAAGTGTCATTTTAGTTTAAAAATGTTTCACATTATAAAAACCAAGAAAAAATTATTGAATTGTATTCAAATTTTAGGAAAATTATCCATAATCTATTTTTTATGTATAGTAATTTACCACATGCCAATTCAACACATGATGTGACTACCATGAATCAAAGGGTGCGTCTTCAATATAAAATTTTTATTTTAGTTTAAAACATGGGTTGTATATCCAAAACCAATAAAACAAAATAGTATTGTTTTAAAATGTTAGTAAAATGATCCATAATTCATTTTACATATATAGTAAATAATTATACATCAATCCAACACACGATGTGTCTGTTATGACTCAAAGTATGTGTTTTCAATATAAAAGTGTCATTTTAGAATAAAACACACATCACATAAACAAAAATAAAAAAATAAACTTTTATTATTTTAAAACATTATTAAAATGATAAATAATTCATTTTTAACATGTATTAATTAACCTCACATTAATTTGACACATGATGTGGGTGTTATGACTCCAATTTTCTGTTTTAAATATAAAAGTTTCATTTAGTGTAAAACATATGTTGCTTATCCAAAACTGAAAAAATGAGCTCAAATTGTTTTTGAACTATAGGAAAACATTACATAATTCATTTTTTGAAATTTAGGGATTTACCACGCATCAATATGACACAAGATGTGGATGGTATGAATTTAAGTGCATGTTTCCAATATAAAAGTACCATTTTAATGCAAAACATGCATCGCATAGCCAAAACTAAGTAAATGATCTAATATTGCCATAAAATTTTAATTTAGTGATCCATAATTTATTTTTATAATTTTTGAATCCATCCAACGTCAATACAACACACTATGTTTCCATTATGGCTCCAAGTGTATGTTTTTAATATAAAAGTGTGATTTTTGTTTAAAATGCTTGTCACAAAGTCCAAATTGAGTAAAAAAGATTTTATTGTCTTGATACTTTAGAAAAATGATACATAATTTATTTTTGAATGTAGTAATTGACCAAACATAAATCTAATACATGATGTGGTCAGTGTGACTCGAAATGCGTGTTTTCAATATAAAAATGTCATTTTATTTTAAAACAAGCATCAAAAAGAAAAAACTGAGAAAAAAAGCTCAAATTATCTGCAAAATTTATTAAACTGATCCATAATTCATTTTTGATGTCTAGGAATTGTCCTTGAATCAATCATACACATGATGTGGTCGGTATAACTCAAACTGCATGTTTTCAATATAAAAATATCATTTTTGTTTAAAACACGCATCGTGTAGACAAAACCAAGAAAAAAAAGGTTATATTATTTTTAAACATTAAGAAAATGATCAATAATTTAATTTTACCACGTTGGAATCAACCAAACAACAATTTAACACATGATGTTTCTGATAAGACTCAAAATTTTTGTCTTCAATATAAAAGTGTCATTTTAGATTAAAACACACGCCATATACCCAAAACCAAGCAAACAAACTCAGATTATTTTCAAATTTCAGTAAAATGATCCATAATTTGTTTATAAAATATAGGAATATAACACACATAAAATTAGCAAATGATTTGTCTGATATGACTCAAAGTACATGATTTGAATATAGAACTTTCATTTTAGTTTAAAAAACACATTACATAGATAAAACTATGTAAATGATCTTGTATTGTCCTGAAACATTAGGAAAATTATGTATAATTTATTTGTTACATGTAGTAATCTACCGAATGTAATTCCAACACATTATGTGGTCGATATGTCTCAAAGTTCATGTTTTCAATTAAAAGTGTTATTTTATAGTAAAACAAGTGTCATAGTGAAATAACTAAGAAAACAATATTAGATAACTTTCAAAAATTAATAAAATGATCCATAATCTATTTTTGATTTATAGAAATTGACCACACATCAATAAAACATAAAATTTATTAGGTATGACATAAAGTTCATGTTTTAAATATAAAAGTTTCATTTTAGTTTAAAACACACATCAAATATCCGAAAATGAGAAAATGAACTTGGATTGTTTTAATGATTTAGTAAAATGGTTCATAATTCATATTTAATGAATATAAATTGATCCCAAATTAATATAACATATGATGTGTCTGGTATGACTCTATGTTCATGGTTTATATATAAAAGTATTATTTAGTGTAAAATACGTGTCACATTGACAAAAATGAGAAAATGAGTGTGGATTGTTTTCAAAATTTAGTATAAAAATCCATAATTTATTTTTTGGTGTATAGATATTTACCACACATCAGTCTGACACATGATGTGGTTTATATGACTCCAAGTTCATGTTTTCAATATAAAAGTTCCATTTTAGTTTAAAGCATGCATCACATAGCCAAAATAAATTAAAAAAGATCATGTTGTTTTTTAACATTATAAAAACAATTCATAATTTATTTGTGACATGTAGTAATAAATCACACATTAATACGATACACAATGAAACTGGTATGACTCAAAGTATGTGTTTACAATATAAAAGTTTGATTTTATTATAAAACCCACATCACATAGAAAAATATGAGAAAATGAAATTATATTGTTTTAAAACATTACGTAAATGATCAATAATTAATTTTTTGTATATAGGAATTGACTTCACATTAATATGAAATAGGATGTGTCCGTTGTGACTTCAATTGAATGTTTTAAATATAAAAGTTTTGTTTTAGTGTAAAACACTTGTCACATAAAAAAAGTGAGTAAAAAAGCTTGAATTGTCTTGAAAATTTAGGAAAATTATCTATAATTCATTTTTGGGATTTAGGAATTGGCCACGAAGAAATCCAACACACAATATTTCTGATATGACACAAATTTCATGTTTTTAATATAAAAGTGTCATTTTAGTTTAAAATGTGTGACACATAGCCAATAATGAGAAAGAAATCTCCAATTATCTTGATACTTTATAAAAATGATACATAATTCATTTTTGGAATATAGGAATCAACCATACATCTATTCAACACATGTTGTTTCTAATATAAATTAATGTTTGATTTTATAGTATCAAAGTGACATTTTTGTTTAGAACATGTGACACATTTTCAAAACACAGCAAACGATCCTGTATTATTTTAAAAATTTAGGAAAACAATCGATGATAAATTTTGATGTGTATTAATTGATTTCATGTCAATATGACAAATGATGTGTCTGGTATGACTCAAAGTGCATGTTTTCAATTTAAAAGTAACAATTTAGTTTAAAACATGAATCACATAGCCTAAACCAAGAAAACAACCTCAAATTATTTTTAAACATTAAAAAAACAATCCATTGTTTATTTGAGATTTTTAGTTATTGAACGCACATTAATATGACACGTTATGTTGCTTGTATGACTCTATGTGTGTGTTTTCAATATAAAAGTGTCATTTTAGTGTAAAATGTGTTTCACATAGCCAAAAACAGAGTAACCGATGTCATATTATCTAGAGACTTTAGGAAAATGTTCTATAAATCATTTTTCCATATCGTAATAAACTACATGTCAATATGATGCATGATGTGGTTGATATAACACCAATACCATGTTTTCAATATAAAAGTTCCATTTTAGTATACAATGTGTGTTACATACCAAAATAGAGTAAAGAAGCTTTTATTGTCTTAAAACTTTAGTAAAATGATCTAAAATTAATTTTTTAAAGTAGAAATCAATCTCACATCAATAAAACACACGATGTGTCCAGTATGACTCTAGGTGTGTGTTTTCAATATAAAAGTGTCATTTTAGTTTAAAACGTGTGCCAAGTTGTCAAAACTAGGAAAATGATCTCATATTTCTTTAAAACTTTAAGAAACCAATCCCTATTTAATTTTGACATGTATGAAATTATCTCACATCAATCTGACACATGATGCGACTATTATGAGATAAAGTGAGTGTTTTCAATATAAAATTGTCATTTTAGTTTAAAACATGTGTCACATATCCAAAACCAATAAAACATGCTCTAATTGTTTTCAAATTTTCGGAAAATGATCCATAATTCATTTGAAATGTGTAGAAATTGAATACATGTCAATCTGACAAAAGATGTGGCTGGTATGGCTCAAAGTGAATGTTTTCAATATAAAAGTTCCATTTTAGTTTAAAACGTGTGTCATATAGCCAAAACCATCCAAATGGGATTGGATTATTTTATAAATTTATGAAAACAAACCATAACTCATTTTTAACATTTATGAATTGACCACACATTAATCTGACACATGACGTGGTCGGTATGACAACATGTTCATGTTTTTAATATAAAGGTGATATTTAGTGTAAAATACACATCACATAACCAAAATTGAGAAAATGATCTTAGACTATTTTCAAAAATTGAGAAAACTGTCCATAATGCATTTGTGGCATGTAGGGATCAACCATGCATCAATAAAACACATGATGTGGTAGATATGACTCCAAGTGTGTGTTTTCAGTATAAAAGTGTCATTTTAGTGTAAATTCACATCATATATTCAAAAACAAAGTAAATGAGATTGAATTGTCTTAAAAAATTATTAATATGACACATAATTAATTTTTGACATGTATGAATTAACATCACATCAATCCAACACACTATGTGGCTTGTATGACTCAAAGTTCATGTTTTTAATATAAAAGTGTAATTTTAGTTTAAAACCCGCATCACATAGCCAAAATTGAATAAACAAGCTCAAATTGTCTTGATATTATATTACAATGATCCATAATTCAATTGTGACCTGTCAGAATTGACCATACATCAATACAATACATGATGTGGTTGGTATGACTCCTAGTTATAGTTTTCAACATAAAATGTCATTTTAGTTTAATGATATAATTAATAACAATTATTTAAGTAATTAACATAATTAATAATTCATAATATTTTTAATATATTTGGTAATTAAAAATATAATTTATATATCTTATTAATTACCAATGTATTTCTCAAAAAGAGGACTCTTCTTTGGATTCCACTATCGAGCCCAAGGAAACGGGCATTGCGGAGGAATATCTTAGATCCTCTTCATGGAAAGGGAAGAACACTATTATATATTCAGATGGTTTCATTACACACTCCCGGAGGCCATGAAGAAGAAAAGATTATTAAAATCTACCTATTCCCCCTGTTACAAGATCCTCAAGTAAAGGCAGGCTACATCCAAAGGTTTCCAAAATCGTGGACTGCAACACATCTAACAAGCATAAAGGCACCGCCAAGTATACGGAGGTTGAAACCCCTAAGGAGCTTGAATCAAAAGTAGGTGAATTACCCGTCATGATTATGGTGAATGATGAAACTAATATTGTAGAACCTGTTACCCCCCCCGAGTGGTAAGGAAATGATGAAGTGTGATGTATGGGATTCCATCATCAACATCAATGAAGAATTCTTAGATAAGGAACTTGTGGTCGATGCTACTCAAGAGAAGTTTGAAAGATTGGTTGGTAAATGCATCTAGTCAAATCTGAACAAGGAGCAGGGCAGTTGGGTTCAAAAACAACTCATCATATTGGCACGAGGATTCAATGGAAAGAAGATTATTGTGGAAGAACTCATCCAAACATGGGACAAGATGGAAAACAGCATTGAAGACCTCCTCAAAGATGATCTGTATGGAAAGGCCAACTCTCTTTAATGGAATCTCTATAGAGTTATGTTTTCTAAAAATCTTAAACTGCAATTCGAAGATATGATTATTACCTATGGTGTTGGTTTATTGTCTGGTTGTGTCTGGACCGGTTTCCCACTTTTTTCTTCAAAGTGGTTTCTTAATAAAATAAAAATAATTTATTTGGTAATTAACAATGTAGTTAATAGTTCATAATATAAATATTAATTAGTAGTATAATAAATAAATAATTATTAATATAAAATATAAAATATAATCATTAATAATAAAATTAATAGTATAACTGGTAATATCATTAATATATACTGTAATTAACAATATAATTTATCATATTCGAATTATAGAACAAAAAAATTATAATTTTTATATTTTTTAAATATCATTACTAAAATAAAAATTGTTTTCATTGTAGGTACAATTTTTTGTATGGAGATTGATCGTTGGATAAATCCTATAATAAGATATCATATTTTGTATATTGGTTGTAAGTTTTTTTATTAATTGTAAATATCACATCAATGTAAATATTTTTTATGTAACTTTTAAATTGAAATGATAATGAAATGTAATATTTGTATTTCAACCTGGATTTCTATAATATTTACATTCCAATTTTATTATATTATTTGTTATCTAGCTCTATTATAGGGATGTAATAGGGATAAATGTTTTGTAGTAGCTGCATGATCATTATCAGCGTTGATAAAAGTCCCCATTATCAGTGATTTCTTTTAGAACTGATAAAGTTCCCCTTTATAAGTGCTAAACAAAAAGTGATGATAAAGGGGACCTTTTTCATCACTAAAAATAAAGTGCTGAGAAAAGGGTCATTTATCAATGCTTTATTTTTAGTATTTATAAGGGCCCCATTTTTCAGTTCTTTTTTCAATACTAACAATGGTATATCTCTTTTAAGAGCGGTTTGATTTTTACTGGTTTTTAAACTGATAAAGCCTATTTCTAGCATTGAGATAGTGCAACATCCCATGTTTTTATAAATTATTATTTTTTAAAATAAATTAAATTTATTTGATAGCATGCATTACATGTAACACCAAGTTAATCTTGCACTACATGCAACACTATATTATCATGTGTTACACACGACACTAAGTTTTAACAAAACCTCGATATATTATTAATATTGTTATTTAAACACGGATTTTATAACATAGACGATAAAATTATCGATGTGAATAGTAATATCTACTTTTTAAATATTAATTATAATGCTTTTATATAAATGAAACATATTGAAGAAAAGTACTTAATTTTTGGTAAAGTCTTTATATGTTTTGAAAACACTTTTTTCTCAAAAAGGATTTTTATTTCTTTTTGTGAACATTAATAAAATTATATTTGTGTGACTTTTTTTGATTTTTCTAAAATATTTCATTTTTTGATGAATAGTGAAAAATGCTGAATTTTAATTGAAAACTACCTTTTCATTTAATTTATTTATAAAATTAAATTATATTTTAAATTGGTTTTATATTAATGTTAGATAAATTATACATACATTAATACAATTTAGGTCATTGTAATTAATTTCATATTGAATTTTGATATAAAATCTTTGTAAACTTTTAAACATTTTCTCTTTAAAAAACTGTTTTCTCGTCATGTTTATAGGATTAATTTTAAATTAAATTTTCCCACTTATGTGGATGGAATTTGAAAAAAAAATGTATTCCTTTTTTTGAATAATCATAATTTAGATTATCTAATAAGGTTAACTTAATTTTTTACCCAAGTGAATAGTGAAAATAATAAAAATCTAATTGCCACGGTTAAGGTAAAAATGGCTTTAGAGGGGGGTTTAACTAAACATATAAGGGTAAAAAATTACTCAAACCTTATCCAAAACACATTTTATATACATATTTACTCCTTATACCTTCTATTATATATAATAATCCATTTTGGATCCTTATGGCATGAGATAAATATGGGTACACCTTTTTCTTTTCAAACCATTACAAGTGTGACACTCACCTCACTACCTATCCAAATAACTTCCCAAATTCCATCCTATCATACTAGGATCCTTATTTTGGACATAAATCTAACCTAGTAAGGCTTCTAGAGAAAACATAAAGAGGATACCCAAAGAAGAGGTAATATTCATCAATGAGTGTTTTTTGTTTTATTTCTTCTCTAACCTCCTTAAATTATGATTATACCATGATGATATAATAACATAAGTATATTACATATATTGAGATATTTTCATGTTAATATCATGACTTATAACCATCTCCACTTCCATCAAATGGGTAATGAAATCATCATTCGTGTGTATGGCGGACTACCACCTTGTAAACTGATATCATTCATTTTTCCATTACCACCTCTCACAGTCGAACATAAAGATGGATTAATTATTTATATATTATATTTATGATATTATTATACTTCTTTAATTATTATATCACACATACCTTAATGATTTACATTTTTTGCGAATACAATAATGTCGCTTGTGTGTACGGCAGACTATCGTCTCGCGAAGCGATATAATTCGTTCATGCTTTACAAGGAAAGTGATAAGGATGGTTTTAATAAAAATATGTTATATATATGAAATAAAAATTATTCTATAATTATAATATTTCATTTAACTTTATTTATTTGAATACATTAAGAAAATTGAAACAACATTCATGCGTAGGTACGACCTACCGTCTACATGAACTCCGTATTTCATTTTCTATATCTATATTTTATGGATTACTATAAATAAATATATAATGAATATATACGATATTTATATCAAGGATAAAATTATTCATGTGATAAAAACATGATCAAATTAATAATACCAAAAATAAAAAATCAAAACATATATGAAAAATAAATTTATTATTAACTATAATGTAACTTTTACATAAAATTATTAATAGAAGGTCATAAAAATCATATATGGTATGATATATATAAATATTGTTCTTTAATATATCAATAATAAAAATAAATGTATTATACAGGAGTTTCTAATGTGCATTAAGGAAGTTGAGACTTAAGATAAGAAATTTTAGTCTCAATTTTCCTTCTTTGAGGCATACATTATGTTATGCACCTATATTCTTTTCGGAGATGTATATAAATACCCTTTGACTTGTAATATCATGAATTTATATATCCTCATTATATTTTACATTTCATTCAACAATGTTCCTTCACAATTCCTATGTTTTAATGCTTCCGATGTGGTAAAGATTTTATGTTACAGCCTCATCGTTCATCGATATTTTTTTATAATTACATTTATAATGATAAAATCTTATGATCCATCTCTAAAGAAACTAATGAATTTTTTATAATTTTTATGTCATGATAATACATTTTTCCCTTCATTTTCTTATCTCTATATTCCCAATAGTTCAAAATAATGTTTTTAAGAAAATTGTCCTTATGCCTCTCTTCATTCGAAAAACCATTTTTCTTCCAAAACCATGTTTTCTAAAAATGGATTCTAAAATATTTTAATATTATCCTAGGATTTTAAAAAGAAATTTTTACCCATATTTGACATTTTAGAAAAAAAATTAAAAGGAATATTCATGTCGTTTTCAAACTAACTCCAATTTGGATTTTACTGAAAATATGAATAATTTTTTTTAACATGCGTGACATTAACAATATTTCCCACTATCACAAATTCCCAATTATTGCAAGATTCTTTTATATGTTTTCAAAAATATTTTCAAATAAATTATCTCCTTAGTATTTGGAAAAAAATTATATTTTATATAAATTATTTCAAATATAAATGTATTTTTAATGTGTTTTATGTTTTAAAAAAAGTTTTTCAAAGAGGAAAGGATATTTTCCTCAAAAAATGTTTTAAATTATTTTTAAATATTCTTTTATAATTTTTAAAGGTTATTTTCAAAGAAAAAAAATTTGAAAATGTTTTATATTTTAAAAATTGATTTTAAATGAAAGGTTATGTTCCTCAATAAATTTTTTAAATGATCTTTCAAAATCATTTTCCATCGAATATGACATCTTTTTATGTATCCTATACTTTAATGGGGATATAAACCAAGGATATTATTCTTATTATTTATATGAATGGTTTATGATGACAATATGTTTATGAAACCCATTTCTCATTCATGGGTTATATCATGATAAAATTATTATTAAACCCGCTTCTTTTTCCATGGGTTATACTATGATTAAATAATAAAATGATTATGAAACCTATCACTTTTCTACAAGTTATGATATGATGAAATGTTTATGAAACCCATTTCATTTCATATTTTATGATATAATTAATGTTTAATGATATGATGGAATAAATAAATATGGTTTTCATTATCATATAAGAGTTATATATATCTCCCTCTAATGAATTAGGTAAATATTTATATTTCATGTGATAGACAAGACTGGAATTAGAAGTGAACCCAGTTCAGTAAGGGACTTTATATGTAGTGATGGTCTTGGGATTGAACCTTGACTACTATGATGGTTTTGGGAGTGAACTCATTCCACTATGATAGCCTTGGTAATGAGCCTTGACTACTTTGGAAATGATTTTCTATTCTTATGTGTATGCCATAAATATTTGTCTTATGCTAATGTTATTATCTCATGGATTATGTTTTTTTATTCCCTTATGATTCATGTCTTATGAAATGCCATTCATTATTCCATGACCCAAGATTATGATCATTTATATATAGATTATGGTTTTCAAATGTTATTCTCATGTTCATATACCCTTATGTTCATGTTATGCTTAGGTATCTCCCTTGTTTACCCTTATAGAGCATATGAGATCACCCTTTATTATTTTTCCTTTCCCCAAGTTATGAAGAAATGTATTATGTATGACACGTCTAAGAAGGGTGACAGTTATGAAGATCATAGTGGGAGATGATGCAGTTTACCTACGAACTAGTTTTTTTTTGTTCCAAGTTTCCCAATACAATTCACTATTATGGTTCTCTGGCACGTGTTTGTGTAATCTAATGAATATTCATAAAAATGATGTAATATATATGTATAATAATCCTAGTCTTCTATAGATAGTCTAGTTATATAGTATAGTGGGTACACACTCCCTCACAATTATAATGATAATTTCCCTCATAATTATCTCTCTTGAATTGGTGGGAAATCCACCTCAAAAAATACTAAAAATATAAATGAGTGCTCAAATGGGAGATGAGGTTATTTTTAGAATGTGGAGATGATTAAACCAATAGGTATTCTCCCCATTTATATGTTTCTACCAACCCCTCCTACTCTATTATTCTACTAGTGGGTTTGGGGTAGTTGGTCACCAACCACATACCCCAACCCACCCTTTTTACAAAAAGGGTGTGACATTATCCATGAAAAATATTACTGAAATATCTCCCACTTTCAGATTGATTGACAGCTAATAATGTCTTCACATATCTTTTATATCTACCAAACCCTGATTTTCACGTATCTATAAGGCCACTCTAGGATTTTCACCATCTGAACTTGTTAGAGTCAATCCCATTCCTTGGGAAATATTTTATATTTTCCTTGGTATGATTTTTTTATATCCATACTTCTTTACTTTACCACATATCAGAAAAACTAATATTGATCCCCAATGTGTTTTTTTCCTAGAATGAAAGGATGGATTCCTTGAAATGTGCAAGGTTCTTTTACTATCACAAAACAATGGAATATACTCATATCTATGCCCAAGATCCTCAAAAAACCTTATCATCCAAATCACCTCTTTTCATGAATGTGTTGCTATCATGTTATCTTTCTACATATTGGATAAATTCAAAATGGAATACAACTTTGAAATCCTTCTCCAAGATCCACCTGCAAGAGTAGACACATAAGAAGTTGTAGGTTTTCTTCGATCATAATTACCTGTAAAATATGAATCAAAATAGAATTTAATAATGAAATATGATCCTCCATAACATAATGAATCATTTTTGGTCTCTGTGATGTATCTTAGGATCCTATTCATTGTGCTCTAATGATCCTATCCTAAATTTTCCATGTAATAGAAAACTAATCCCACTGCATGTGCAATGTATGTTCTAGTACAAACAATAGAGAACATCAGACTCTCCAATACTGATGAAAAAAGTACTTGAGACATATCTATCATCTCTACTTCACTTCTAGGACTCATCGTAGAGGATAACATGAAATTGATGGGAAGAGGGTAGATATTGGCTTAGATTCTTGAATATTGAAGAGTTTCTAGACTTTACTCAAGTAATTATTCTATGATAGCCAAATTCCCCCCTTATTTCTACCTTAGTAAACTTGTATCCTAAGAATATTGTTTGTTATACCCAAGTACTTAATATTAAACTACCAAGAAAAATTTTCCTTTGTCTCCTAGATCTGATAATTTTTGGGCCTGTAACCAACATGTAATCCAGATATAATAGAATAATGATAAAATCATTACCATTAAAACCCCTAAAATATTCATAGGGCTGTAAATGATGTCAATTTAATCCAAGGATCATGATTTATGAATCAAATATGTTATACCAATTAGTGCCTACTCGAGACCGTATAGAGATTTATTCAACCTACAAACCATGTTATCTTTTCCTTCTTCTATAAATCCTTCTGGTTAGAGAATATATATTTTTGCATCAATATCACCATTTATAAAATTTATCTTCACATTTATATTCTCTACATGTAAACTATATATAGTATAAATCATCAAAACCATGCGAACAGTAATTAGTCTAATAATAATAGAAAATATTTCAATGAAATCAATACCTTCCTTCTGAGCATATCCTTTGACAACAAATTTTACACAATATCTTTCCACTTGGTCCTTTCTATCCCACTTGATCTTAAATTCCCATTTGTTTCTAATATCCTTCCTCAAATTTGGTAATGGAACAAGATCCCAAGTCTTGTTCTTGTATAGGGATTCAAGTTCCTCATACATCACCTCCATCTAGTAGGATACATCTGGACTCTTGGTAGCCTCCACAAAAGAAGATGGCACCCCATATTCCATAAATAAGAATTACACAATATTTCTCTCGGTGACA
The DNA here is from genome assembly GCA_963277665.1 of Viscum album. Classification (NCBI taxonomy): domain Eukaryota; kingdom Viridiplantae; phylum Streptophyta; class Magnoliopsida; order Santalales; family Viscaceae; genus Viscum; species Viscum album. Next base: position 1,324,674,159 of record OY728138.1, read on the forward strand.
TAATCAGATTATTATACTAGTTCTCTTTTCTCCTGATTTTACTTTCATGGTTCAAACTCAACTAGTACCTGAACATCGTTCTCTGGTAATGTCTCAGAGGAAACTATTTATTCCTTGTATTTTTTCTCCACCCTAACTGTTGTAGTTTACGTATTCTATTTCTGCATGTATCCATAAATTCCCATTTACATGTTGTATTCTTCAAAAATTAAATCTTTAATGATGATAATTTTGTGGTTAGTGGGGTCCCGCAAATGATACTTCTTCACACCATCAGCATATACCAATAAGATACATTTATTAGATCCCAAATCCAACTTTGATCTTTCCTAGCCAATAAAAAATGTGTATACATGACTTATAAAAGTATGTAACTGAGAATAGTATGTGGGTTTACCAATCCACATCACCACCAGTTTCTTCAAATCAAATTCCATTTAAGGAGATCAGTTAATCACATAACGGGTAGTATTCACTACTTCTACTATGATTTTTCTTTTCAATTCCTAAAATTTTCAACATAACCCTTATTCTATCCAATAGGGTTATGTTCATTTTCACTTCCACTATATTTTGCTGAGGATTGTACACCACCATGAACTATATCTTGATCCCTTCCCATTAAAAAAAAGTATTAAACTCTACACTTGTATATTCTCTACCATTTTAATTCCACTAACAATTGATCTTTTTTCTAGATTCAAGATCCTTATATTCATTGAATGTTTTGAAGACTTTAAAAAAACTGGATTTACTATTGATTGGATACACCCAACATTTATTGGAATAATCTTCAATGAATGATATAGGGTACCATATTCCTACTAGTGATATAATTGCTTCTTTCCAAACTCCAGAATAGATAAACTCTAAGATATCTTTAATTCTAATTTTTGGTAAATCGAACATTATCATGTTTTTATTTCTCAAAAAATGATTAAAATGGTAAGGATTCCTTTTTAATCTCCAGTAGAAACTTATAACAAGAAAGAATATTCAAGCCCCATTCATACATATGGTCAGACTTCGGATTCCATGATATCGTCAATGTTTCTATCGAGTTATTTAATGTGAAAACTATCTCTACCTCCTTGAACATTTCAATCATAAAAACGTACAAGATATTTGGGACAATATTTTCCTTCATCACCATAATTGTGCCCTTCACAATTCTCATTACTCCATTATCTGTGTGCCTCTAGTATCTGATGTTATCATATTTTCCCAAAGATAACATGTTCTTTTTAGTCGCTTCACATGGCGTACTCCATGGATGTCTTGAACAATACCTTCATTCATCTTCATTTTGATGGTACCAACTCCAATGATCTTAAAGATTTGATCATTAACCCATGTACACAATTCCTTCCTGGAGAGTTTCATATTGATCAAATGAATCTTTTCAATATTTCATGTTCCATGTTTCTTCTAAGTCGATTATCCTTGTGTTGGTAAGATATTGTATACCTCCAAAAGTTGTCACCGATTCACTAAATATAATATATCCACTTCCATAAGTACTCACCACATTTCAATCCATGTCATGGTTTTGGCTCCCACTAGAACCACACTCCATCGTCACACTTGTTGGTCTTTTTATAATTGTCTGAAGGCAATTATCCTTCTGAAGCACCACTTTCTTTTTTATTTTCCATAATAGAAAATTATTCCCATTGAATTTCTTGACCTCATATTTCACCATAATCTGGACACTCTGTATGACCAGAACTTCCACTATTTCATGATGGTGTTTTTAATAATATCAATAATTTTTTTCAGATGTGAAAGAACAATTAGATAGAAATCATTGAACATACTCAAATTTATTAAAATTATTAATACCCAAAAAAGTAAATAAAATTTGGCTAGAACCATCCTATGATACCACTTTCTAGGATGAAAATGATTAACCCACCTGTAACATCCCACCCCAACTAATTTGATTAAGGAGGTACAGAGTGACACTAACATTAGTTTACAACCTATTGAGACATGAAAGGCTATAAATAAATTTCAATGGATTAGAAAAATGTTGCTGGATGATTTTACCTTTAAAGATAAAAACCTATCAACACTAAATAATAAAGATCTAATCCTGGTATATGATGCATGAGTATAAATAATATAACCCAAATTAAAAAAAACAAAACAATAATATCAGAGTGACAACATAACATGGTATAATAACCAACCAAAACAAAACGTAAAGCAAGAATCATGACATCAAACGACCTGATCCGAATTACCACGTGAACTAGCTCCAATATCCAAATTTTTCTTTTCATACCCAAGGTGTCAATATGCATCATAATAGAAGTATGATACCTTTATCTCTCCTATAACCTGATAGATGAAATATGAAAACACACTAGAGTGCCCAAGTAGGGGGTGAGTATAAACTCAGTAGGAATTCCCCAAACACTTTCCTGCACTTTCCACTTAGAAAAAACTTGTTAGCATAATTTATATAAATATTTAGAAAATAAATAAAATGGTTTATGTAAATCTATTAGGTTCAACTAGCTGATAAAATCATAAATAATCTAAATTTGGAATAATTATTCCTAGGATCACACTCACACCCTCATCCACACACACAAACAACCATACATCCAAGCATGATGTTACTATTGATGGTAGTAATCTAGGATCATAACTCGTCTAACCTTGATGGTGGCACTTCCAACCATACCCATCCACATTGAACACACACTAACCTAATAATTCCAAATTTCATTCCAATAAATTTCATGTAAAACAAATATTCCTTTAAATAAATAATCAAATAATTTGAAATAGTCAAACCAAAAACTAATTTTAAAATCTTCATTTTAGAAAGATAAGTAATGAAGGGATTTTCAAAAATACATTCCATTTTCTAGATTTCAAAAACATAAAACAAAAGGGTTTCCTTCATAAAATCACACAATGTTTCCATATAAAACTCACTAAAAACTTAAAAATACACTAAGCCTTCATGTTCAAGAATATTGGAGATGACAGATAGTCCACCTACCTCTCAACAGATGGTGAAATGATGAATAACACTTAAAACATCTAGATCCGAGTTCTCCAACCCTTCTCTTCACTATATCCAAAAATATCTCATCAATATTCATGTTACAACACATAGATATTTTTTTAACAGACTAGATCTATGGTTTTGAGAGAGAGGATAAAAATGGATCTAATAATAATAAGGAAAAAAGAGATATAAAGGAATTATCAATGATTTTGGATCTCCAACGCACTTTGATTTGACCAAAATTTGCTTATGGATTGAAGTGAATTGTCTCTCAATCGTAGGGAGGGAGAGGACTTTGAGGCCCTGGGGGATTATGGGACTAATGAGGCTTATAGTCCATAATTAGGATTAAAACCATAAATTTCATGGAATTAATTGTACATCATAGGGTTATGTCACACAGTTTATCGAACTGTTTACCAATCGTAAATGTGCTATTGGATAAGGTCCAGAGAGCCACATGGTTAGATAGCACGGTTTTCCAACTGTGTGGTGATACTGGCCCAAGAATAGTGGCTCACACGGTTTCCCCTAGGCACTCACACGGTTTGGACAAACCATAATCCAATTTTTTTCCTACCCAGTGACCCTCAAAACATATTGTATGGTTTCCTAGAGGTGGTGCATAGTTTCAACTAGTCATGTATGAACTGTGCACCTCCAGAAACACTTCTGAAACATGTCAAAACCTCCCCTAACCTCTTGAAACATAAAACAAACATTATATAAGATCAAAATATATAAAAATGGGAAATTACATGAAATTGAGGGAGTTACACCCCTAGTGTAGTTACAATTACATGATAAAATAAAGTGAAAATTTTGCAGAAATAAAACTACACCAGTTGTAATGTGGAAAAAACCCAAAATGAATGGGGTAAAAAACATAGGAAAATATAAGGATCACTATTGTTAAATTTGGTTACACACTCTCATAATTAAAAGGATAATATCACTCCCACCTCGCAAAATACCACACTTATAAATGAACACTCAAATGGGAGTTGAGGTGATTTCTAGTAGTTGAAGATGATAAAACCATCGGGGGAGCATTCCATTTATAGGATATTTTCATCCATTTATGCTCCATTAATCCACTAGTGGATTTGTTTGAGTTATACACTAACCACTAACCCCAACCCACCCCCTTGAAAAATATGGGGGAGGCAACACCATCTATGGAAAATGTCGTTGATAGATTTATATGGTCGGTGAAGGGTTTCATATGTGTTCTTCAGAGGTATATTAGGGTTGGTAGTCCATTTGAGGTAAATTTATTCTAGTAATGATTGCTTGAAACCAATAGTAAGGATCTTCCACGTCAGATTTATAATTAATTTATTTAATATCTAAAGAAAAAAATAGATGGGATTTGGAACATTATTTTTTGATGATTTTTGATCATCCAAAATAGCCCTTCCAAATTTCCTTCATTGCACTTGAGAGGATCTAATGGTTGAATACCTCTAGTGGTGATCCAAACATTCTTTAATGGTATTCGAGCAATGTAACTTATTTTTTGGGTACTAGTTTAGAGAATTGAATGTCTTGTGTTGTTCATTATTGATCACTCATTCTTAGGTCATAAATAAATTCTCTATTGGGTTTCACGTTCTTGAGAGGGAGAGAGGAGGAGTCGAGATAGAATTTTTTGTGAGCAACAATTCTCTTTTCCCAAACATGGAATTGGTTTAGAATAAATTACACAATAGACGTAGCCATCTATTTAAAGAGATGGGATTTTGGTTACAAAATCTAATTTAAAAACAGACATTAAATATAATAATAACAATTAATGAAATCTCACTCCACGTAATAATAATAATAGTATTATTATTTTATGGTGTTCCAACTTGCACAAAATGGATAAATAATATTTACCAACTCATAAATAATTATTTTATTAGCAGACATTGTCTTGGTCCATTTGAACTTTTCTAGTATTTATTGAACAATCGAATAGATATTTTATTCTATTAAATTAAAATTTTATTTAAAAACTAGTAAATAAATATTTATTAAATATTAAATAAAATAAATAAATAAATTTTATTCACAACCCGGTGAATAAATATTTATTTAATTTATGTGATCGATATAACATAAATAAAATTTTTCCTCGGTCTTGAGAATAATATTTATTCAATTAATTAAATTCGAATAGAATTTAATCAAGACCACAAAAAACACTTAGTGTGTGTGACCCTCTATGATTTTTTCTAGTTGGCATTAGGTGGGCATGCTTAAATTCCAATATTATTGTCTAGAAAAGGGTCTAGGCACCCAAGAGAAAGAACTTAAAGTCGCAATGATGAAAACCACATAAAAATGCTCATTGAGTAATATAATCCCTTTTACACATAATCTCATCAAGCATGTTTCATGACGGTGTCATCCACTTATATGTTTGATACATCATTCTTTGACTATTTGAAATAAACTCGTCTTTACACCATGTTCATGGAATTTAAGGTGAAGGTTCTATTTAAATCATATCTTTGAGATATCAACTTCCATAAATATTGAAGGTACAAATCCTTTCTTGACTTATCCATTAATAACATGTCATTTGTGATGCACCCAACGTACCATAATTCCCACCAATATAAAATTCAATGGTTTTCGTCTGCAAATCTAAGTGCGCTAGTCGTGACTTGCATTAATGATAATCTTAAAGTCTAAGGACCATTACACACGCTCGTAGATAGGAATATCCAATGACACCAAAACATGGGGAATTCCTATTGGAAATTCTATTCTCATAATCTCCCATCTTGGAGATTACTAAGTTCAAAATTCAAGAGAATAAATATCATCTATTTACGAGTACTCGTGCTTGACGGTCTATATATTATGTGTCACATCATAGCATGTTATCCCACCATAGAACTATATTAAGAGTATTGTCATAGCACTTCAAGGTTATCATCATAGCGGGGAACTACTATGACCATATCAATGAGAGAAATACTCTAAGACATTATTACATTATGGTTAATGTGAACAACGAAAAAATTTAATAATATGTTTAATTTAATATTTAATACATAAAATATTCGGGTAATCAAAGTACAGATAGCTAGTTCTAGGACACCAACTCTAACAGATACTCCCTCATAAATGCATGGGGTGTTGGCCCCCTTTTTGAAGAGTCAATACTCTACTGTCTATAAGCTTGGGCAGGTTGTGGGTCCTCTACTAGGGTCAAAATTCCTTTTACTATTACATACCCATAAATGATCAATAGGTATCTGCTACCCCAAAATAAGCTTTTAGCAGTGTTTTTTTTTGTGTTTATAAATGGTTTAAATCGCCGCTCAATTAGTTCATGATGGTTTTAAAAAACATATATGAAATCATGTGTCATTAGTCATTTAGTAGTGATTATAAAAACCACTACAAATCATTTAGCAATTTTTTAAAAAACCACTAAATATTTTCACGGTAGGTTTTATTTTTTATTTTTTATTTTTTATTTTTTGTAATTAGTTAATTAATTAGTTATTGTTAATTATTTATCCTACTATATATTCATATTCTATACAATGATTCCACATATATGTGTGTTTGGTGAGATTTGATCCTCTTACCTCTTGGTTATTCTAAAAATACATTACCACTCTAACAAGATCTTCATGTTATGAGTAAATAGAGTTTAATATACTTATATATAGACATATATAAATATATATAAATCCATATACATAAATTATTATACTAAAGAATAATAATTATTATTATTATAGGTATACAGAATTTTTTCCAGGAAGAAAAAACACACTCGCCCTAAGCACCACATTGAGTTAAGCCGCATCCCCTATAGGATTGGAAAACAATCATTGTAACACCCCAAGCTTCCACAGTACGATTCTCTTTTAATAATGCAATGGCTTGCATTGTACGCAAGTTCGAGATTCTAACACACCACGACCAATCAATGTAGCTGTTATGAATAGTAATACCCACCTTTTAAAATTATATAAATTTTATATTTCAAAATGGACTTCATTTTTGGATTCAGAATATTGAAATTAGCCTATGTTGAATTTTTTGTATTTTTCTGAAAAACTTCAATTTTTGATGAATAGTGAAACCACTTAGTAGTTAAAAAAATAATTTTTCATTTAAATGAAATTTTACCACTTCTGTGAATTTGATTTCAAAAATCCAACATACATGGTTGTAATTAGGAAGTAAAATGTGGTTTAATGGGATGAAAATAATTTTTGGTTAATAGTAACTTTTGAGTTTTATTAACTGCGATTAGAGGTAATTAGAGTAATTTCAGGTAAAAATAATGTTATAATAATATGAAATCACCTTGAAACATGTCCTAAACTTATTAGATTACTCAAGTCCGACCAATAAAATCCATGGGTCAATTTTTGGGACCCCATGGAGCCACTTGGGTAAGATAATGACATTAATACCTTTTATTTAAAGTAAAAATAAAAATGTCACAAACATGTATTATTTTACTAAAACAATTTTTACAAGAGGTTATAAAAGTTATATTTTAGACTATAAATATCCATTAGAAATATAAAAATATTTCCTACATCATGGTAATTTTTTTATAATTTTTAGGCATTAAATAAATAAATTTATTTATCACACCATGATGATGCAGCGATTACCTCATTAATGAACGATTTAAATAAAATGAAAAGATATGGTAAAATCTAATACTTACACTTGTCTAAAGCCTATTGGATGGGTGGATTTCGAACCCTTATCACCTTATCCTCAATATATATCAGTGTGTGACCTTTAAAATCCGAAAATCATTTCATAATAATGTAACATTTCATGACTTTCCAAGAGTGCCCCTCCTCTTCTCTTATAAAAGGCCCCCACCTCTACCACCTTATTCACACCATCAAAGCCATTTGGCTTGGCCAAAATCTTCCCAAATACTCTCTAAACTTTCCTCTCTTACTCCTATAATCTTAAATTTGGTCAGAAGTCTTCCCATGGAATCCTTTGTCTCAAATCAAAAAGAGTTACCTGATATTAAGGTAATGTCTTCTCTTATGTTATTTTGATTTATTTTGCTTCTCCAACCCCTTAAACTCTTTTTATTCCTTTGTTTTGTAACAACAACAGTATAATCAATATACTAGGATGTTTTTATGAGAAGTATTTTATTTAAACTTACACACACCTTCGTCTAATGGTTAAAGAACATACTGTTTCTGTGGGTGACGAATTACTGCCACACGAAACGATGATTGTTCAATATTCTTTTAACACCTCTCATAGTGGCCATTAAGATTTAACTACATTTATATATTATATATATTATGTTTATGTTTTCCTTATGATTCTTTATTTTTCATTTATGAAAAACCTTTATGATTTCTATTATGGGTAAACGTGATAATTTCATTTTAGGAAGTGCGGACTACCGCCCCCTCAAAGTGATTTGAATTGTTAATGCCATATGTGGGTGTACAAAGGATGGAGTAAATGATATTATATATGATATTATACTGGAACTATAATATACCTTTATATCATTATGATTTCATTCCATTAAATACGAAATAGAAATGAAAGTAGCGTTCATGCGTACGTACAGCTTACCATCTCCATGAACAATGCATTTCATTTATTACCTCTAAATGTTATGTAATATTATAATTGCATATATATACTGGATATATATGATATATATTATATCTAAATCATGGATATAATTCTGTATATAATGGATATTTTACCACATGAACAACTTGTAATTATAAGAAGTTTATTTTTGACTCAAGTACCAAAGATCGACAAAATGACTGTTATTAACTTAAATAATTACATAATGTTAATAACATAGTAATAAGTGATATTAAAGGAATAATGAACTTGAAAAAGGTTCTTAAGAAAATATAAATTAACTCTAGTTTATTATTCAGGAGGTTAAATAACGATCGAGTCAAGTCGGACACGAGGTAAGGGACTTCGTCTCAATCTCCTTTCATTGAGGCATATTTTGTTTTATACACAACTTTCTTTTATACGATGTATAAACAAATTTGACATTTATGTTTATTAAAAATGAATATTTTTATATGAAGCATTTTACTAAATGACATAAGGGAATGTTTTTTGTCATACGTGTGCGGAAACAACGACATCTCTGTCGCCGTGACCATTATTTGAGTTTTGGCTTCCTCTACAAGCCATAACTTTTTTTAAATGAAAAATAAATATCAAGTTTTACTTTTCTTTTATTTTGGTATTGAAAATGGTTTTATTATATCAATGTGTTGTATTGATATCTTGTTATTGAAATGTGGAAATGTTATGTTTCCTTTATGCATGTTTTATATGATACGATTATGTTATGGTTTATGATATGTTTAAACCTGTTCATATGAGAAATGCATTGGACTTAATAAGTGACAGGTGGAACCCGCTATAGCTCCTAAATGAATCGGTTGGTCTCATGAGACAAACTAGTGTCTTGGCATAAGGCCTTGACAAAATTTTATTTGTAGTCTTGGCATAAGTCCTTGACTATGTGGTTATGATAGTCTGGCATTATGAATTCCATCAATATGAAAGTGGTTATTGATATTGCATGTGATTATTCAAATAGTAGAATATCCATGTGAATAAGTAAATGGTATTATTTCATTTTATTTTTTCCATATTATGCTAAAGTTCAAGTTTAAAAGGATTTCTTTTAGTTATACATTTCCTTAAATGTTTATGTTTATTTATGAAATTTTTCACTATATTTTTATACTTATTTAGCATCTGAGCTCACCCCTTTATATGTTTTATTTCTCCCAGGATGTGAAAAAATATTTTATGACTGACCGGAGGGATAGTCTGAAGGGTATATGAGTGTGGACTATGGATTCTATGTTATTGTAGTTTTTCACTTTATGATGTAATGTAACATTTATGAATGTATCTAGTGTTTCCAAGGCTACTAAACTAATCGGTCTTTCGAGACTTGATCTTTTGTGATCATGCCAATGTTATGTAATAATTCACCGACTCTGGGTAATTGGGGTCAGGGCGTTATATTTGGTATTAGAGGTAGTTTAGTACTAACCTTGGAAGCTAGATTTAGATAAACTCTGATTAGAGAACATAGCCCTATGATAGACTTTGAGGATTTTTATAGAAGAACTTCCTAAAATTGTGGTATTATAACAATTTTGTGAGTTTTCCGAGAAATACATCCCTATCTGGATACGAGCAGGTAGAGGCAGCTCTAGCATACATGTACCTAGGGTAAAACCCGAAAACACCGCTTTGAGCTAGACTCAAACGGGAACCGGTGCACGTCAATGGGCCTTGATGCACTCTTAGTTACGACACTCCCGGGGGATATGCTTAGGATAATTCTGATTTTCTTTAAAAACCATTATGAAGGGTTTATGAGTATATACTTCCTCAAATAAAACATTTTTATGATTATGGATTATATCCTTAAATAGTTCAATTTATGTTAATTGTTTTGCAAGTTTGTTATTATGTATTTCAATTCATAAACTAATCTAGTTTATGACATTGTTTAGAAATGGATCCTAGTGGAAGGAATGGAAACCATATCAATGCATGCACTCCATGTAGGGATTTCCCTCCTACTCAAGATATTTATAGTGGAGTTGGTGATACAACTGGTGCTGATCAGCTTATCACCATACTGGGACAACTCACTCAGGTTATGAATAATAACCTTACTCGTATGGAGCACCCTGATCCGCAACGTGGAGGATCAATGTTAGACCGCTTCATGAGGAAACAACCACCAACATTTAATGGTGGTACAAATACATTAGTAGCTGAGTAATGGATAAATTCCCTAGAGAAAATATTTCATGCTTTAGGGAGTAGGGAAAGGGAAAAATTTGTCATGGTAGGTTACCGCCTCACTGGAGATGCTGATCAATGGTGTTCATTGATACAAAACACAAAGGAAGATGATGAAGTATAAAATATTGAATGGAGTGAGTTCAAAGATATTTTCTTAGAAAAATACTTCCCTCGTGACCATCGAGCAGATATGGAAAGGCAATTTCTGAGTCTGAGACAAAATGAGGATGAGAATGTCGCAAAGTATGAGGCTAACTTTACAAGGTTAGCGTGGCATGCAGCAGATTAAATACGTAACCCAAGAAGTAATATTGATCGTTTCTTTTATGGATTAAAATCATTTCTCCATTGAGCCTTAGTCTCACAATCTTTCTCGTCATATGAAGATATTGTCTCATGTGCTATCACGACAGAAAAGGAATTCTCTAAATCTTATGAAAGTAATGTAAAGCAAGAGAAGAAGAGAACAGTGGAACAAGAGACAGATAAAGGGAAAAAGGGAAAGGAGGATTTTCCATTATGCGATAATTGTGGGAAGAGTCACCCTGGTACTTTCCTAAAAGGAATGGGAGTTTGTTATAAATGTGGAGAAAAAGGTCACTAGGCTCGTGATTGCAAGGGAAAAAAAGAGGCTATCAATCTTGAATGCAACAATTTTAGGAAAATGGTGCATTATAAAAATGAAAGTCCTAAGCGTCAGGGAAACTTACCTTAGAAAAGGCCAAGGAATCAAGGCCAATCTTATGATGTTACTGTAGTTGAAGTGGAATTTATTAATGTATTAGTGATTTTGGACTCAAGGATTATATTCTACTTATAAGAATAATGTGATATATATAAGGATTGTATTGTAGTACTTGTTGTTTTCATTAAGGTTTTAATGTGATGAAGGTAATCATATTTTTAGTATGTGACATTAAGAGAAACATTACTTTGTTTGGGGAATCTGATGTTACAATTGATTTTGGAATTTAGAGACCTTTTAGGGAAAGTTTGGACAGAGGTATTTTGGATAACTATAAAAGTTGGAATGGATTAAGTTTATCTTTGGATAGTATTATTTAAAGTTAAAATATTTCTGAAGATTATTTTTGGAATATTATAATACTATAGTTTTAGAAAAAGGACAATCTGCAAGTCGAAGGATAACCCGTCGTGTCGCACAAAGTTGTAGGAATTGAACCCACAACCATAGTACGATAGGCCTTTATTACCTACCACTAGCCTACATGAAGTCCTTGGTTATTAAAAAATATTTTTCCAAATCTAAATGTTATGTGTTAATATTTTTAACCTTGTAGGATTATGATAAATATAATATTTTTGAGTTCTATTATCTTTTTGAGTGAAAGATGAGTTTGTGGTAGAAATTATTTGAAGGTTGAAACTCTAATTGTCAAGAACATATATATATATACCTATCTCTTATTCTATGAATAAATTAATTCGTAAACTTTAGGAAAGGGATATTGAAACAAAAAATGTGTTATCCTAATACCTTATGTTTTGTTGAACTGGTGATATTTTAAATCAACATAGATTGAAGGCTTTAAGGCCCTAATTTTTACACTTGTTTGTGATTAATGACCTCAATCACTCCCTACAAATATTTACTTTTCCCCTCTAATTATTTTTCTCTAATTTCGACCAATGTTCTCCTAATCGAGATCATAAATTGGTAGTGACTTTTTCATTTCCCTTTCCCTCTTATTAAGGCTAAATTTTATTGACCTTATTTTTTATGTGGGTTTTCCACAAAATGTATTTTCCACTTTCAACCTTTTATTTTTGAAGAACATTTTCAAATTGAGAGGACACAATTTATTGAAGGAGGGGAGAATGTAACACCCCAAGCTTCCACGGTATGACTCTCTTTCAATAATGCAATAGCTTGCATTGTACGCAAGTTCGAGATTCTAACACACCGCGACCAATCAAAGTACCCATTATGAATAGTAATCCCCACCTTTTGAAATTATATAAATTTTATATTTCAAAATGGAATTCATTTTTGGATTCAAAATATTTAAATTATACTATATTGGTTTTTTTCTATTTTTCTGAAAAACTTCAATTTTTGATGAATAGTGAAACCACTAAGTGGTAGTTAAAAAACTGATTTTTCGTTTAAATGAAATTTTACCACTTCTGTGAATTTGATTTCATAAATCCATCATAAATGGTTGTAATTAGGAATTAAAATGTGTTTCAATGGGATGAAAATAATATTTTGTGAATAGTAACTTTTGAGTTTTATTAACCACGATTAGAGGTAATTAGAGTAATTTAAGGTAAAAATAATGTTATAATAATATGAAATTACCTAGAAACATGTCCTACTCTTATTGGATGACTCATGGCTGACCAAGATAATCCATGGGTCAATTTGTGGGACCCCATGGATCCACTTGGGTAAGATAATGACATTAATACCTTTTATTTAAAGTAAAAATAAAAATGTCACAACCATGTATTATTTTACTAAAACACTTTTTACAAGAGTTTATACATGTTATCTTTTAGACTATAAGTATAAATTGGAAAGATAAAAAAAATTCCTACATCATGGTAATTTTTTTATAATTTTTAGGCATTAAATAAATAAATTTATTTATCACACCATGATGATGCAGCGATTACCTCATTAATGAACGATTTAAATAAAATGAAAAGATAAGGTAAAATCTAAGACTTACACTTATCTAAATCCTATTGGATGGGTGGATTTCGAACCCTTATCACCATATCCTAGAAATATATCATTGTGTGACCTTTAGAATCCAAAAATCATTTCATAATAATGTAACATTTCATGACTTTCCAAGAGTGCCCCTCTTCTCCTCTAATAAAAGGCCCCCACCTCTACCACCTTATTCACACCTTAAAATCCATTTGTATAGGCCAAAATCTGCCCAAATACTCTCTAAAATATCCTCTATTACTCCTAGAAGCCTCACTTTGGGCAGAATTATTCCCAAGGAAGGCTTTGGCTCAAATCAAAAAGAGTTACCCGATTTTAAGGTAATGTCTTCTCTTATGTTCTTTTGTTTTATTTTGTTTCTCCAACCCCTTAAACTCTTTTTATTCCTTTATTTTGTAAAAACACCAGTATCTTCAGTATACTAGGATGTTTTTATGAGAAGTATTTGATTTACACTTACACACACCTTCGTCTAATGGTTAAAGAACATACTGTTTCTGTGGGTGGCGAATTACTGCCACACGAAATGATGATTGTTCAATCTTATTTTAACACCTCTCATGGTGGCCATTAAGATGTAACTATATTTATATATGAAATATACTATGTTTATGTTTTCCTTATGATTATGTATTTTTCATTTATGTCACACCTTTATGATTTCCATTATGGGTAAACGCGATAATTTCATTTTAGGAAGTGCGGACTACCGCCCCCTCAATGTGATTTGAATCGTTAATGCCATATATAGGACATATAAAGGATGGAGTAAATGATATTATATATGATATTATACTGGAATTATAATATACCTTTATATCATTATTATTTCATTCAATTAAATATGAAATAGAAATGAAAGTAGTGTTCATGCGTACGTACGGCTTACCGTCTCCATGAACGGTGCATTTCATTTCTTACCTATAAATGTTATGTAATATTATAACTGCTTATATATACTATATATATATGATATATATGATATCTAAATCATGAATATAATTCTATATATAATGGATATTTTACCACATGGACAACTTGTAATTATAGGAAGTTTATTTTTTACTCAAGTACCAAAGATCGAAAAAACGACCGTTATTAAATTAAATAATTACATAATGTTCATAACATTGTAATAAGTGATATAAAAGGAATAATGAAATTGAAAAGGCTTCTTAAAAAAATAGAAATTAACTCTAGTTTATTATTCAGGAGGTTAATGAACGATCGAGTCAAGTCGGACACGACGTAAGGGAATTCGTCTCAATCTCCTTTCATTGAGGCATATTTTGTTTTATACACAACTTTCTTTTATACGGTGTATAAACCCCTTTGAATTTTAAATTTATTAAAAAGGAATATTTTTATATGAAGTGTTTTACTAAATGACAAAAGGGAAGGTTTTTTTGTCGTACGTATGCGGCGACAATGACATCTCTGCCGCCATGACCATTATTTGAGTTTCAGCTTCCTCTACAAGCCATAACTTTTTTTTAAATGAAAAATATATACAAAGTTTTACTTTTATTTTATTTTGGTATTGAAAATGGTTTTATCATATCAATGTGTTGTATTGATATATTGTGATTGAAATGTGGAAATGTTATGTTTCCTTTATGCATGTTTTATGTGATACGATTATGTTATGGTTTATGATATGTTTAAAACTGTTCATATGAGGAATGCATTGGACTTAATAAGTGATGGGTGGAGCCCGCTATAGCTCCTATATGCATCGATAGGTCTCATGAGACAAACTAGTGTCTTGGCACAAGGCCTTAACAAAATCTTATTTTTAGTCTTGGCACAAGGCCTTGACTATATGGTTATGATAGTCTGGAATTATGCATTCCATCATTATGAAAGTGGTTATTGATATTGCATGGGATTATTCGAATAGTAGAATATCCATGTGATTAAGTAAATGGCATTATTTCATTTAAATTTTTCCATATTATGCTAAAGTTCAAGTTTAAAAGGATTTTGTTTTAGTTATAAATTGACTTAAATGTTTATGTTTATTTATGAAAGTTTCCGCTATATTTTTATCCTTACTGAGCATCTGAGCTCACCCCTTTATATGTTTTATTTTTCCCAGGATGTGAAGAAATATTTTATGACTGACCTGCAGGGATAGTCTGAAGGGGATATGAGTGTGGACTATGAAGACTATGTTATTTTAGTTTTTCACTTTATAATGTAATGTAACATTTATTAATGTATATAGTGTTTCCAAGGCTACTAAACTAATCAATGTTTTGATACATGATCATTTGTGATCATGCCAATGTTACGTAATATTGAACCGACTCTGGGTAACTAGGGTCATGGCGTTACAATCATTGGGATTTTGTATATTACATTTGTGTGGCCCTAAGTATCAATGCCATACATGAACTTTTTAGGCCCCGGATAATGGCCCTATATAGCCTAAGGACCAAAGGTCTAAAGATGGTCCTGAAGGCCCACCAATACTAGCATATTGGCCTTTTAGATGTCCCAAAAATATAGCCGGTCCTCCTTACTTACATCACCTTTACAGAAGGTGACCTCCCCTTGGGAGCCAGCAACATCATCCCCTTCTAAAAAATGGCTTCCATTCGACTTATTCTCTCATCATCATCCCATCCATCAAGAAAGAATTAATTTTGATTATCCCTAAGCCTAAGAAAAAACCATTGCAAGATCCTATTTGATATGGCCCTTGAAGAGTGGTACTTTGAAATCACATAAAAATGGTTTCTGTGAAGCGCATGCCATCTCGATGGCCATCTTCACAACAATTGAAACAGGTTTTCATAGTGTCACCCTTTATCAACACCAAAAAAAAAAGAACTGATATAATGTAATTTTAACAGTGCTAAAAAGGAACTATTAAAAATACCCCTTTTTGGTGCTTTTTTGAGCAATGATAAAGGTACACCTTTTATTAGCGTTTTTTACCCCCTTTATCATCGCTTTTTTAGAAGCGCTCATAAAGACCACACTTTATCAGCACTTTTTTACTAACACAGATAAATTGTATATTTAAAAAAAAATATTTCATTAAAAAAAATATATAAATATATTTATATTGATATAAATATTGTATATATTTTTTAAATATATTTTTGATAAGTCTAAATAGACATTTACACTTAATATATAAGATATTTGGAGAGAAAAACTTATAAAATAATTAAATTTTTATTTTTAATTAACAATTCGATAATTATTATTGAGTAATAGTAATTTAATAATAATTTTAAGACTATAAAAATCAAAAAAATAATAAAATATCTAAAATAAGTTGAAAAGAGAAGTCAAGCTTCAAACAACAATAACTTTTAATCCGGGTATCTGTTTGGGGTATATCACATATCAAATTGAATCTTGCAACGAGCTCTACACCCTTATGTTAGAGGGGAACCCCTTTTACATTTTTAGTCAAAAAGGTGAAAAGACCACTAAAAATAAGTTTTTAGTTGGGGTACCCCAATTTTTTATCATTCAATGGATTTTCAAGATGATTTAAGGGGGTCTTTTTGCCCTTTTTTAGTGAGGACTGAATGTATTCTCATGTCTTACATTCATATTCATATTATGACTTTAAAATTTTATCATTTTTTGTAATGTACGGTTATTTATAATCAAATATATTACAATATATACATATTTTTTTTAATATTCACACATGAAAACTTAATTTTATAAATAATTAATTGAACATATTTACATATATAATATATTTCTCAATATATAAACCTTATCTAAATAAAGAATAATAACCATTTTATTTTAAAAAAATGTATGAATATTTATATACATATAAAATTAATGTATATATAATGTTTATATATAAATATATATATTTCTGTGTGTATGTTGAAGAACAAATATATATTTACTTATATATTCTAATATATGTATATAAATATTAATATATAATATATAATAATAAATATAAATATTTTTAATTATATTTATAGATGCACACATATATATAAATGTACGTATATATGTATTTATAAACAAACACACAGAAATCAATTACATATATATATATATATATATGGATAAAAAACATAACAAATATTTATAAATATTTAGATATATCATAAAATTAAAAAAAATAGGTGCGTGTAAGAGTCGTGGGTGCATGAGGAGGTCTCCGGTTCAAAACCCAACAAATTCAAGGACGTCACTACTACACATATTCCCTTTAACAACATGCAAAATGGCTTTTAATAGCGCTAAAAAAGAGCTATTAGTCACAACGCTGATAAACGAGGGGGGGTCCCCTTTATCAATGCTACAAAATTAAAAATAAAGGGGGTCCTTTCTCTACATTAAAAAAAGTGATGATAAAGGATTCCATGTATCATCTCTATTTTATTTCTAACAAAGGAATATCTTTATTAGCACTCGAAATAGCACTGATAAAGGCCTTGTTGGCTACAAGGTGCTATTAATATAACAGAACACCCAACAAAAACTTGTAATTTCAAATAATGCTATATATATTTAATGTGACACTGTGAATAAAAAAATTTCCTCCCATGGTATATAAATAAACATTTCAATATATATTTTAAATAATATTTTATATAACTATATTTACAATTATCCCACAAATATTTAAAAACATTAATATTTCATCTTTTAATGCCTATAATCCCCTCTCAAAAATGTCTTCCCATGGTATTTTTTGCTGAGAAAATCATCTCAACTTGAGAAAAATATTCCACATATACAATAAAACAAATATTATGTTAGTAATACTATAAAGAAATAAATCAAACATTAATATGAAAGAATACATTAATAAAATGTCAATATTTAATAAATAGTCACATTTTGAGTTATATTGGTTACATTGTGCATCAGATTGAGGTGAGGTTGATTACTATACATAAAAATGACTCATGGATCATTTTTATAAAGTATAAAAAAAAATATGAATGTGTTTCATCAGCTATCAGTATGTCACTTGTTCTTTTTACTAAAATCAATGTCAAATTTATATAAAAAGACACACTTGGATTTATATCGGTCACGTCGTGCACTGGATTGAGGTGTGGTTGATTTATACATGTTAAAAATGACTCATGGATTGTTTTTATAATATATCAAAACAATCTGAATGAATTTTCATGATTTTCAATATACCAATTGTGTTTCTTACTAAAATGTCATTTCAAATTGGAAACATGCATTTTGAGTCAGACCAGTCGCATCGTGTGTTGGTTTAATGTGAGACTACTTAATACACATCACAAATGACTTATGAATAATTTTACTAAGTTATAAAGATATACGGAGTTCATTTTCAGGGTTTTCAGGGAGTGATTCATTTTGAACTAAAATGTGAGTTTTAAACTGATAACAGACACTTTTATTCCAAACAGTCACACTGTATATTGGATTGATGTGGGGTTGATTTCCACAGATAAAAAATGAATCATTTATCATTTTACTAATGTATAAAAATAATATGAATGTGTTTTCCTAGTTTTCAATATGTCACGTGTTCTTTTTACTTAAATTAATGTCAATTTTAAATAAACACACTTTGAGTCATACTGATCACACCGTGCATTGTACTGAGGTTTGGTTTACTCCTAAATGTCGAAAATAACTCATTGATAATTTTCCTAAAGTATCAAAACAATTTAAATCAATTTTTTATTGTCAGTATGCTAGTTGTGTTCTTTTACTAATTTCTTTTCAAACTAGAAACACACATTTTGAGTCAAATCGGTCGCACTGTGCATCAGTTCGACATGAAATTTCTTTATAAACATCAAAAATGACACATGAATCACTATCATAAATTATCAAAAACAATTGGATTTTATTTTCTTGGTTTTAAATGAGTGACACATTTTGAACTAAAATGTCAATTTTTAACTAATAAAGAACACTTTTAGTCATACTGGTGATACTGTGCATCACATTGAGATGTTATTGATTCCAACAAGTCACAAATGACTCATGGATCATTATTCTAAATTATCAAAATAATGAGAATGTGTTTTCTTAGTTTTTTGTATCTCACTTGTTCTTTTTTACTTAAATAAGTTTTAATTTCAAATAAAAAGACACACTTGGAGTCCTACCATTCATACGGTGCATATTATTAAGGTTTTATTGAATCCTACACATCACAAATGATTCATGGATCATTTTACTAAAGTATAAAAACATTATGAATGTGTTTTATTGGTTTTAAGTTTGCTAATTTTGTTTTTTTACAAAATTTACATTTCAAACTAAAAACATGCATTTTGAGTCATATCAGTCTCATCGTGAGTCACTTTGATGTGATACTACTTTATACACCTAAAAAATTAATTATGAATCACTTTATTAAATTATCAAGATAATCAGACTATGTTTAATTAGTTCTCTATGTGTGAAATATTTTGAACAAAAATGTCAATTTTAAACATATAATAGAAAAGTTTACTCATACCGGACACACCGTGAATCTAATTGAGTTAGGTTTAATTAATACATGTCAAAAATGATTCATGGATCATTTTACTAATGTATAAAATCAATATGAATGTTTTTTCTAGGTTTTCAATCTGTCTCTTGTTCTTTTAGCTTAAATTGATGTCAATTTTAAATAAAAAGACATACATGGAGTCATATCGGTCATAATGTGCATCATATTGAGCTGTGGTTGACTCCTACACATCAAAAATGAATCATGTATTATTTTAATAAAGTATAAAAATAACTTGATGGTGTTTTATTAGTTTTCAATATACATGTTGTGTTTTTTTACTGAAATGTCATTTTAAACTAGAAACACGCATTTTTGAGTCATATTGGTCACATAATGTGTCGATTTGATGTGAGACTGCATCATACACATTTATGAATTGATTTCATAAATTAGTATGAAAATTGGGGCACATTTGGTTGGTTTTTAGTGAGTGATACTTTTTAAACTAAAATGTCAATTTCAAACTGATAACAGACACTTTTAGTCATACCAGTCACATCTTTCATCCGATTGATGTGGGGTTGAATCCTACATGTAAAAAATGACTCATGGATCATTTTACTAAAATATCAAAATAATCCAAATGTGTTTTATTAGTTTTCAGTATGTAACCTTTTCTTTTTACTTAAATTAATGACTATTTTAAATAAAAAGACACACTTCGAATCATACATATTACATTGTTCAACATATTGAGGTGTATTTGACTCATACACATCAAAAATGGATCATGGATTGTTTTCATAAATTATAAAAACAATCCAAATTTATTTTCTCTGTTTTCGGTATGTCACTTGTTCTTTTTACTAAATTTAATATCAATTTTAAATACAAATAGACACTTTGAGATATACTAGAAGCACCGTGCATTATATTGAGGTGAGGATGATTCCTACACATCAAAAATAACTTAAATATTTTTTTCCCTAAAGTATAAAAACAATTTGAAAGTGTTTTCTTAGTTTTGAGTATGAAACTTGTATTTTTTACCAAAATTAATGTCAATTTTAAATAAAAATAACCACTTAGATTATGTTAATTTAGTGGAGAATATGTAATATTATCATTAAAACATAGTTTATTAAGAAAATTTACCTTCTAATTGAATTTTGAGTTGCAGACTTGAATTCCAATCTCTCAAGATCATTAGCATCTTTAAACAAACCACCCCAACTCGAACAAAGGAATTCACATATATAAGAAAAAAATTCTTTTGTGAGTAATAGTAAAAACAAGTAAATTAAAAAAAATATGAAACAATCCACTACTTCTATGGAAGTGACATCTACATGATATTTTTGGACATTCTTCTATCAGGTATATTGCTCATTCATTTCTAAGAAAATCTATATCATCTTGCGAATATGATTCTTTTCGGCATTCGTAGTATTAATTGTATATTACTCCCCTACTTTAAACCAAGAAGGTGATGTTGGATGCAATGTAGGTTTAGGAGTTGAAATGGGGTTAAAAATTTATTCATATTTGGTGATAGTAAGGACATGATGGATATCCTATGGGTTGGATAGAGTTAGTGACATGATCTTTCCATGGTGTTATTATCAATCTACTTGTCTTCCCTATATAATGTAATGGTTTTCCTAATTATCTAAAAATATAAACTTAAAATATTATGGAAAAAAGAAATTTCATATTTCCTTTGAAAACTATTTATAAAACCACACTTTAAATCCAATTAAAAACCCAATCATTAAAACAAATTACTCTTTAAAATAACACACCCTTTTTAAAATAAACAAATCAATTCCAAGTACTCTTTCAAAATACCACAATTCCTTTTTTTAAATCATTCAAGGAAACTTCATGGGCCAATATTCTTAATCATTTAAAATGAGATAAAAACCTCTATATTTTACAAATTTTCATTTAAAAAATCACACACCCCTTGTTAAAATGAAACCACCATTAAATACGCTTTGAAAACATTAACATCCCTTTATGAAAGTCAATCTAGTGAGTTGACAAACACTTTACATGCAACCCATGTCCATGCCAAGTGTTTAAATCATTTTAAAGCTATTTAAAACCAAAAAAAGGGTATGTTGAACACATATAATTTTTTAAGAAACATTTAAAAACACATGAATCATTTTAAAATATCCACTTATTCATTTTAATAGAGACATAAATCCCATGACATGCACTTTATGAAAGATACTTGAATAAAAAATAACCAAAAAATTATAAAATATAAAACTATAAAAGGTTTTCACATGATCCAAAATATAAAGGTAAACCAAAAATAAATTTATTTATAATATAGAAACTTTATAGTAAATATATTAAAATAACACAAAATGAATATTGTCTCTTTATGCTCTATGGTGACCTCAACATCCCATTATCATTATATCTTTAAAAATTGACTATGCAACGCCACTATAAAAGTGTGACCCTTTCCTTTTACCTATATCATAGACAACTAAGTCTATATATGCCCCAATATGTATATGTATGGTGTGATAAAATATCCTAGTAGGATATCATCAATGATTTAATACGATTCATTTTTTAAGACAAATAAAAACAAATTAGTTTTAGGGAAAATACTAAAACAATGATTACATATGGTGGAGTAAATAAAACTAACAAAACAAATATTTTTATTTTTAAGAAAATATAATTTACCATTATAAAACCATAATATAATATAATAATAAAATATTAAGCATCAAAAATTAAGGGTTACCTACCAAAGGACTAAGGAGATAATCTAAGTTAGACAATTAAGGGAATCGTCACACTTGAATGTTTTTTCAAAAAACATGCAACACAATCAACTCACCATTAATGTCCTCATCGAGAAATAAATTCTTGTAGTAGGTGTGATACCTAAGATAGGGGTACTATAAATGCATGACAATAATATTATAACTCATTTCTATAAAATTTTCACATTTCTTCCTAAATATTCCAATGATGATTTTCTAAACTACCAACACTAATAATTTATTAAATGAATTTATAAAACTATCATGTCATCATGGTATAACATAAATTGAACCATCCACTTATACATAAACACTCATAATTAAATATGATAAAATTACAAATATATATTATAAATTCATACATACAAAGAACCATGATTCATCCCAAATAAATCATCAAAATGTTAATCAAAATCTAAACACAGATCCCACTTTCACTATGAGTTCGAACTCAAAAGTGTTTTATCTTATTTATCCATTGAAAAAATTATATTTTATCCAATCTACTCACTATAATCACTCTATTATAATACCAATCAAAATACTTCTCACCTAAAAATCACTATAATGTTTCTAATATATCAAACCACCTCATCCAAACATGTTCTGACATTTAGATCAATCCAAATTCATCAATTTTAATTGTACCAAAGTCCTAGAAAACTATACATATAAAATTATCAATAGTTTAATAGAATATTCCCAAAAAACCAATCAAACACTTTACCAATAAAAAACCATTTTGTCATAATAATAAATCAAACTAAACACATAATTCATATGTCAAAAATATTTTGAAAATTATAACCCATAATTAATATTTTACTATATAATCATTCCAAATCAAATAAGAACATATTTCATGACTCATCCCCTAGGGCCCATGTTGTGACTACCCCAATCCATCCTCTAATATTCCAGGGGATGGCGACTAGCACTGAGAAGGAATATCCCATAAATGGGAGGCATTTTCCTAAGAACATGTATGCAAGCACCCAAACAAAAGTCATATGGATGGAGATTTAAAACACTCAGTAAATAAAATGCATGCATAACACTACAACCAAACAATAGAGTATGATAGAATGTAAAACAAAAAAGTACTACTAGGCCAGAATACAAGTCCATTGAAAGAAAGACAACTATAAATCCTGACCCGTAAACAAGGGTACTAAAGCTAATGAAAACAAATTGGCTCGTCTGATCTCACAAGGCACCATTTGGTCCTAGTCCTAGTCCTAACTCATATAAGACACCACCAAATAATTGGTCGTTTGAACAAGACGCAACACCTTTTGGAAAATCTTGGGCATGAGTGAGTAAAACAATACTCTGTAGGGAAATCCATAAACTAAAAAGCAAAATACCACAAAGGAAAACACCCCCAAGAAGATATGGTTAGCTCAACATAGTTATAGTTCATCAACACATATAACAAGAACATATAAGTATACTCATAAAGGATTCCAAGATACAACGTCTCTTCCTCTTCTATCCATATGGTTACATGTGTATCACGCTCGATTCTGAGAGATCCCACTCCTCAATCTATATAATAGTAACTAGGTAGAGAAATTATTCCAAAAGTATCTAAGAGAACATCTAGTCTCAATGCATATTGAATTTTTCATGAGACGTCTAGTCTCACTGAGACAAGAAGTCTCGATGTCACATACAATCCTTCGTCATAGGATTCTACTCAAGGCACACTCATCCCGGGAGGACTCGCCCCTTAAGCCATCAAGTCATCAGAGACCTACGCAAATAGGGCCCCGCTTATTTGGGCCCCACCCAAGGAGAACACATTCAGAACTACCCAAGTAAACTACTTCATTTATAATGTTGAACATCTTGTACTAATGAGGGAATCATCCACAATAAGTCACTGAGGTCTTCTCTTCTACCAGGCTACTGAGGTCCATTTAGCTATTGCTCGTATGTCGATCCATTGAGGTTCACTTGGCTACTCATATGTCAGGCCACATAGGTCCACATAATTAGTCTTCTGCTGGGCCACTGAGGTCTGCTCGGCTACTGCTCTTTTGTTGGTCTACTGAGGTCTGCTCGGTTACTCGTCTGCCAGTCCACATAGGTCTGCATGGTTACTCGTATGTCAAGTCACTAAGGTCCACTCAGCTAATGCTCTTCTGCTGGGAAACTATGGACCTATTTAATACTTGTCTACTAGTCCAAATAGATCTATATGCTTACTCGTCTATCAGGATACTGAGGTCCGTTCGACACTACCTTCTCATCACAGCCAGACACCGGATTCTCACTCGTAGCGCACTTGATTCTGGTAGAATATACTCCTCAAGTCATTGGGCATATCTAAACCTATATGGAAACTCAATTGGAGTATTTCAAAACGTTCATCTTATCATGAGGGTCCAAACACCACAAACGTCTCATTGATTTGAAGTACGATTTGCAAGTTATGACAGTTTTACTAAAAAGGGGTCGGTTGGGTCTGGGCTCGGTCTGACCTGGTTGGACCGACCCGACCTAGGGTCCACCAACCACACACTCTGGGTCCAACCCAAACTGGTTGGGCCACGGGTCTAGCCCATTGACCCATGGGTCCATCCTGCTAACGGATTGGACCGCCCCTGCTAGTCGAGTCCCACTAGCTCCAACCCAGACCACTACGATGTGGGCCTATCTCTTCCATCCATAAACACGAAAATCATGTCGCATCCCTCATCATACAACCGGCTCAGCGGCCACTATTCTTCATGTGGCCCATGGCTTGAGTTTCGGGTCCCGGTCACCTTCATATCCAAAGTCATGGCCTTCTCCATGAAAACAGCCATGCTGCCTCTATCATCCGGCACATGGCTGCCACCATCCGCCACTTCGGGTGAACCAGCAGTCCATTACATAGGCCACAGGATGTGCTCCGATGTGCCGTTCTTTGATCTGAAAGGGGTTCTGAGATCCTCATTCTTCATTCTTCATTTCCTGGGGTTTGAAATCATGTTGTGAACCACGTCATAGAATAATGATTAAATGATATTATCTCCCACATGGCCTCAATCTATTCACCACCACCATTTTTGGACCTATGTTGTGCCACCGCGAGGTTGGATCCTTGATTTGGGATCGTTGTGCCAAGATACGGGTAGGCAAAGACCAATCATTCGTCAACCATTGAAGAACGAGAATAACATGGGGGAGAAAATAACATTAAGCAACCCAAGGATAAAACCTCAGTTGTTTGTTCGTTTGGGCCTCGACATGATCCATTAGAAGGATCAATAAAAAATCTAAACGGAAATTCCAATTCCCCCGGAAATCATCTCGGAGTCAAGAACCTCCTTTCAGAACAATCGGACCACGGGTTGACCTGTTTGGGGGTTCATCTGTGTTCATCATTTAAATCCAAGAAAGGGGAAGAAATGATTTAAATAAGAACTCATACCTCAAGTTGGATTGCATGAAGATTTGTATTGAAGTCACATCACCACGTGGATCCTTGTTCCATTGGTGTTCATTGATTCACCATCGGGTTGATTGAACCTTGACCTCCTATCCTTCCTCTCTGGTGAGAGAGCCTCCCACCTTGCCTTAGGGAAACTTCAGTGTTTTGGAGGAATTCACTAGCATTATGAAATCTGAAGTTGTCCCATGTCCCCAATTAATGGACAAAACATGTTTTAGCATTACTGTTTCGCTTTGAAATAGCGTCACCACACTTCTTCATTTATGAAATAAGAACGAGTTTCTCTGTCGCTGCATTGTAGCGTCTCCAT
The DNA here is from genome assembly GCA_963277665.1 of Viscum album. NCBI lineage: Eukaryota > Viridiplantae > Streptophyta > Magnoliopsida > Santalales > Viscaceae > Viscum > Viscum album. Next base: position 1,324,700,689 of record OY728138.1, read on the forward strand.
GCTGCAAAATGTTAAAAGGAAATAAAATAAAGTCATTTTAGTTTATTTTATTCTCTTTTAAAAAGTCCAAAAATTAACTTTTACCCTCGATACACACTGGTTAATATCAAGTTCTTTTTATGTATAACCTGTCATTAAAAAATCAATGGTGGTCTCAGGTTTTTAATATGAGTCACTATTTCTGAGTTATGGGGATTCAAAAAATAAAATTAATTTTTAATTAAATTATTTTATTTACGATTACGTCCCAAAATAAACTTTCACAGTTGGCCGAAACTGATCGATGTCAGGCTCCGCCTAAGGAAATAATTTCCTCATGAGGTCAATGGTGGTCACATATTTTCAATCTGAGTTACCATTACTGAGTTATAAGGATTTGAAAATTAAAATAACTTTATTTAATTATTTTATTTATGACAAAAATCTACTTTGCACTATTGGAATGCACCAGCCAATGTTAGGATCTTCCTAAAGAAAGAACACCCTCACAAGCTCAATAGTGGTCTCAGATTTTCAATCCAAGTCATTGTTCTTGAGTTATAAGAATTTGAAAAATAAAATAACTTTATTTAATAATTTTATTTACGATTATTCCATTTTCAGGTTTTCTCACTAGAGACCCGCACTGACTAAACTTAAGTCACGCCTAGGGTAAAACCACTTCTTTGAATGCAATAGTGACCTCATATTTCTAATATGAGCACCTTTTTAAGAGTTATTCAAGTTTTTCAAGAAAACTGCTCACGTGCACTATTTAAAACATAACATTTTTCGATAGACCATTCTAGGCACACTAAGCCTTGGAATCGCACGCCATCTCAGAACCTGGTCTCAGAATAATCCCATATAATTTAAAAAAATCATTGAATTCTGGGACATGACATTACCCCCACCTTTAAATATTTTCGTCCACATAATCCAAAACAAGGGATAAACAAAAAAATGAGGGTACTAGCACAAACCTGAGCCTCCTGCTCCCATGTGTTCTCTTAGAGATTCATGTGTTACCACCGAACATGCACTGGAGGAATCAATCACCCATAGAGGGTCCTCCCCTATTGATCCTCAGTATTTACTAGAAACTCCGTAAAAGTCACTCTTTTGTCAAATCTTCAGCACGTAGAGTCATATCAATCCCTCTACTAAACTCTTCACCTCGATAGTTAGGAAGTTTGTTGACTTGATGAGTCGGTTGACGATCACTAGAGGGTATCATGTCTCCTGTACGTACATGGTAAACCCATCATGAAGTCCATCGATATCCCTTCCCACTTCCTTCCATTAACCCTAGAAAGAGAAAGAACAAAACATGAAACTGATTCATACCTGCGTTTGACTTTTTATCTCATGAGGTAAGCCCAAATTCAACCTGTTCTGCCATCCCCGGTATCTGCCTTGACACCCACACACATACCCCGATGCATCTCACCAATATAGGCATCATTTATACAACTACGTATCCTCTGAAAAGAACAATGTGGTCCCTACCTTTTGAATGTCCATCAGGGGTATTCCCTATAGAAAACTGATCACATAAATAATCACATTTGGTTTCCCCATGTTGTGAATCCCTAACTCATTTAAGAGTGGACGGGTAACAACCAACAACTTGAGACATGTTTCTTTATCCCCACCTAGGAAGGATAACTATAACGAGGCCAACTGCTCAGTTTCCTCATCCAACAACTACGAACTGGATCTCCTACTGATATAATCTACTTCCATGTTCCCCTTACTAGGTGTATAGACTACTTCAAAGTCATAGTCCCAGAGGAACTCCATCTATTGTCTTCTTCTCAATTTCAAATCCTTCTGAGAGATGATATACTTGAGACTCTTGTGGTTAGAGTAGGTGGTAAATTGTCCACCCTTAAGGTAGTGTTTCCACATCTTCAATGAGTATAATATAGCTACCAACTCAAGATCAGGACACCCATCAAAATTTTTCTTAACTGTAGAAAATCCTATGGGAACATTTCTATTAATGTGAAAAAGTACCCCTTTGAACTGATCAATGCATTCATCGTCCCATTGGTAGTGGGTACTTGTTCTCCACAAACACTTGGTTAAAGGGTTAGTAATCCACACATAACCTCGAACACTAGGTCTTACTAAGCCCTTCCTCTGCGAGTCCCCCACCTACACCCTCATCTCGTGAAGCTCTGTGAAAGATATATGATATACTGATGTTGTTATCGGTGCCATCTCAGGGTATAGGATGATGTAGAATTCCATCTACATGTGGGGAGGTAACTCAAGAAACATCTTCAGGAAAGACATCCCCATACTCTACCACTATTACTGGGAACTAAAAAATAAAAACATCCACTACTATGCTTGTAAGGATGGCCACATGTAGCTACACCCTTCCCATGAACCCATCTCCCTGAGCCTGGTGTGGACCACATTGGGGTGGTGGTTGTAACACGATGAAATTTATACCACCTCTTATTTCTCTCCAAACTCATTGGCCACGTATGTGGCCCTACAAATTAATTCATTCCTATAATTGTCTTTTCCCCAGTGGCCCATCCACCATTTCGATGTTAGCACGATGGGATAGACAGGCTCTAGAGAGATGTACCCTTCCATATTTTTAAAATAATTACATCTTTCTAGGCCAACTGGACTCACTCTATGATCCTTGAGCTTTAAATCCCTTATCTTGGGACCTCTTCTCAAATGGTCTCACTCATCCAAGTCTCTAAGACTGATGTCGGCTACCTACTTTCCCACTATTAACATCCACTGGTTGTATCTTCTTATCCAAAGGACTTTCAACCACAAAGGTTGTCTCTGTCACCCTAGGAGAAGTATGAATACACAAAGGATTATTTCTTTCCAAGATAGCCTTAAACACATCTTGCTCAGAGGTCTAATCCCTGATGTTTTGGTCATATCACATTCATTGTGTACCTAGGAAGGTCAGTATGCCTCGATGAATACTCAGTTATAGACATTTCATCCTTCTGAAGCTATAAAATCTCTTGGGAATGCATAGAACTTTGATTTTATGGAAAGATTCTCATCTTTGATAAAGGTTATCAATCTCTATCTATGAAAAAGTCACCTCACTATAAGATCAGGTAATCTAAACCCCACCATTTCCCTACTGAGCCACGTAGAAGGCTCACTGCCAGGCCCACCATTTGATCAAATGGTTCCATGAATAATTGGAAAACTCAGTCACCACCTCAATCCAGTCCTTAGATGATTATTTTTTTGGCTCTCCTTGGAACCTAAGGGGTCTCTATCGCTGAAAGTCATGAAATGTGCTCAACCTGTAAATCTCATCCGTTGGTACTATGAGTACCATGTGCTACTTCACATGTGGTGGTATAGTTGGTACACAACTCAGTGGTGTGGTCTCTAGTATGAAACATTGTACCCATCTTGTCACCCCATAGATCATCCTTGTGATCAGGTAGTGGAATCCTAACTGGTTTTATATGTGGAAGCACCTTGAAACAAAACAAGATGTACCACGATTAATAGAGTATACCTTGTGAGATGACTCGAGAAGGACATGGAAAACTCGACCCATTCCTATAAGATTCATGTACCATCATTTTCTCATAAAACTAGTGTTTTCATGTACCGAGTCAAAAATCAGAATTCAGGGTCCTAGTGTATGGATACGTCGGTCGCCGCACCAACACTGGATTCTCTTTCCTGAAAGCTGAAATCAAAACACTTAACACAATTTCCCCAAAACAAACTCACAGACTCTAGGTTATTTAAGGTAGAACTGACCTCATCTAATACCACTCTATCATAGCCCATCCCCTAGGGCCCAATCCATAACTACCCCAAGCAATCCATTGATAGGATAGGGGCTGGCCACCAGCACTGAGTAGGCATAACCCACAAATGGTAGGCATTTTCCAAAGAACCTGTACACACACACCAAACCAAAATCCATAGGTCTAGAGATTGAAATCACTATATAATGAAAATTCATGCATAACACAACAACCAAACAACATAGTATAAGATAAAGTAAAGTATCAAAGTATAACTGGGCCAAAATACAAGCCCACTGAAAGAAAGACAACTACAAAGCCTGACCCGAAAACAAGGGTATTAAATCTATTGTAGGAAGCTGTCAAAACACCTTGGCTCATCTAATCTCACAAGGAATTGCCTGGTCCTAGTCCTAGTAATGATCTATCTAAGACTCCACCAAATCATCGATCGTCTGCACAAGACAAAACATGTGCGGGTAAAGCCCGTGCAGGGGTGAGTAAAACAATACTCATTAGGGGACCCCGAAAACAAAAAATCAAAATACCAAAAATGAAAACACCACTAAGAAGGTACAGTTATCTCAACATAGTTATATTTCATCAACACGAATAATAAGAACATCCAGATATACTTGAAAAGGATTCCAATATACAACACCTCTTCCGATACCAGCCATATGGTTCCATGCGTAGCACGCTCAATTATGAGAGCTCCCACTCCTCAAGCTATCTAATAGTAACCAGGTAGAGAAAGTATACCAAGATTATCTGATATAACATCTCTTCTCAATCCATCATGAAGTTTCCTTGAGATGTCTAGTCTCACTGAGATAAGAAGTCTCGATATCACATGCAATCCTTCATCACAGGATTCTATTCAAGGAATACTCGTCCTGGAAGAACTCGCTCCTTGAGCCATCAAGTCATCAGAGACCTACAAAAGGAAGGTTATACTTCTTTGGGCCCTGTCCAATGAGAAAACACTAAGAACTACCTAAATTAAACTACTTCAGTCATAATGCAAAACATCTTGTACTGATAAGAGACTCATCCATGATGAGTCACTAAGGTATTCTTGTCTATCTGGCCAATGTGGTCTGTTCTGCTATTGCTCATCTGTTAAGCCACTGAGGTCCACTCGGCTACTTGTCTATAGGGAAACACAAGTCTTCACAGATTCTCTTATATCGGGCCACTAAGGTCAGATCTGCTACTACTCGTCTGTCGGTCCACTACGGTCCGGTCGGTTACTCATATGTCGGGCCCCACAATTCCACATGGCTACTTGTCTGCCAGGACACTAAGGTATGCTCGCCTACTACTTGTCTTCCATTCTACTAAGGTCCTCTTGGCTAATCATCTTCTAGTCACACAAGTCTCCATGGCTACTCATCTATTGGGGCAATGAGATCCACTCATCACTTCCTTCTCGTCATAGCCAATCACAAAATTCCCACTCATAGCATGCTTAATTCTGATAGAATCTACCCCTCAATCCATTATTCATATCTTAACCTCCACAAAAACTCACTTGGAGTATGTAAAAATGGCATTATCTTTGTGAGGGTACCAACTCCACAAACGGATCATCGATCGGATGTACGGTTTGCAAGTTATGATCGTTTTACTTAAAAGGGGTTGGTTGGGTTTGGGCCCAGTCCAACCCAGTCGGACCGACCAAACTTTGGGTCCACCTACCAAACCCACTGGGTCCGACCCGTCGGGTCTGACCTAGACCAACTGGGCTACGGGTCTAACCCGCAGGGCCGAGGGTCCGGCCTGCTGTCGGCCCAGCCTGCCCCAGCTGGAAGTGGCTCGCCGGCTCTATCTCAGCTTGCTACGATGTGGGCTGGTCTCCTCCATCCTCAGATGTGGAAATCATGCCATGTCCCTCCTCACCATGTGGATGGCTCAGCCGACCATCATCCTACACGTGACATGTGTCTTGAGCCACATGTCTTGGTTACTTTCGCAACCAATGTCATGACCTTCACCATGCAGACAGTCGCGCCGCTATGGCGTGCCACCTCCACCATCCGATGTGCGGCCACCGCTATCATCCGCCATGCCGACAAGAACTTTTACAGGCCACCATACATGCTCTGGGGGTCCGTTCTTCGATTTGGAAGGGGTCCTGAGATCATTGGGCTGCATTCTTCATTACTCGTGGTTTGAAATAACATTGCGACCCACTTCTCCAAACAATGATTGAATAGAGATATCTCCTGCACTACCCCAATCTGTTCACCACTGCAATCGTGGAACCTCTATCAGGCCACTATGAGGTTAAATCTTTGATTTTGGATCGTTGTGCCAAGAGACGGGCGTGCGATGATCAATCATTCGTCAACACGCAAAGAACATGAAGAATTTGAGGGAGAAAAGAACATTAAGCAACCCAAGGATCGAACCTCGACTATTTGTTCATTTCATCCTCGATTTGATCCATTAGAAGGATCAAGAACAAAATACAAACAGAAATTCCAATACCCCCAAAATGATCCCATAATCAAGAACATCCCCCAAGAACAATTGGACCACGGGTCAACTTGTTCGTGGGTTGATCCACGTTCATATTTTAAATCAAAGAATGGGGAAAGACATGATTTAAATAATAACACCTACCTTGAGTTGGATCTCTTACAGACGTGGAATAAAGTACGGTCACCACATTGATCCTTTTTCCACCATTGTTCGTCGATTCATCACCACTTGATCAAACTCCAACCTCCAATCTGTCATCACTGGTGAGAGAGCCTCCTCCCCCTTGCCTTAGGGAAACTCTAGAGTTCCAGATGAATTCTATAGCATTATGAATTCTGATGTTGGATCATGTCCCCAATTTATAGAGGAAACGCATTAAGGTGTTTCATTATTATTGTTTCTCTTTGAAACAACATTTCCACACCGCTTCATTTAGGAAAGGATAATGGGTTTCCATGTCCTTCCCTCGTAGTGTCTTTATGCTGTGAAATGTTAAATGGAAATAAAATAAACTTCTTTTAGTTAATTTTATTCTCATTTTAAAAGTCCAAAAATTAACTTTCACCCTCAACCCGCACTGGTTGAGGTTAAGTCCTGCTTAAGGAGAACATCTCATTACAAACTCAACGATGGTCTGGTATTTTTAATCCGATTTACTATTTGTGAGTTATGAGGATTCAAAAAATGAAATAATTTTTATTTAACTTATTCTATTTATGGTTAGGTCCCAAAAACAAACATTCATTGTCGGACCACACCGGTCGATGTTAGGCTCCACCTAAGTAAATCATACCATCATGAGCTCAACCGTGGTCGCATATTTACAATCGGAGTTACTATTCATGAGTTATAAGGATTTAAAAATAAAATATCTTTATTTAATTATTTTATTTACAGCCAAAAACTACATTCCACTATTGGCCCGCGACAGCCAGTGTTAGGCTCTGCGTAAGGAACGAACGCCATCAATAGCTCAATGGTGGGTTCCAATTTTCAATCCTAGTCACTGTTTGTGACTTATAAATATTTTAAAAATAAAATAATTTTATTTAAATATTTTATTTTAGGTTATTCCATTTTAGCATTTTCTCGCTAGAGACCCACGTTGACTAAAATTAGGACCCTCCTAGGGTAAACCGACTACTCTTAACGTAACGGTGACCTTATATTTCTGATCTGAGTACCCATTTAATATTTATTCCACTTTTTTAGGAAAATCTCTCATGCTTGATATTTAAAACATAACATTTTTTGACAAATCATTCTAGGCACATCGGGCCTCGGAATCACACGCTGTTAGTAGAGTTCGGTGGTAGAGGCTGCAGAGGGGTTTGCAGTAGAGGTGGGGTTTGTGGAGGAGGTGGACTTTTAGTGGGGGAGGGGTTCAACGGTGGAGGTGGGTTTTGCGGTAGAGACGGGTTTGCGGTTTAGGAGGGTTCAATGCATGACGAAGGTGGGGTTTGCGGTGGAAAATGAGGGATTCATGACAAAGAGGATGGGTTGTGGTAGAGGAGGGGTCAGTGGAAGAGGAGGGGTCAGCAGCGGCAGAGGAGGGTTTGGGGGAAACATAGGTTGGCTTCCATGAGAGCTTGAGATGTGTGAGAGAAGAAGCGAACTGTTAGGATTCAAAATTTAAAATCGGGTAAAGATTTTATCATCACTAGTTAAAAAGCACTAATAAAGGGATGTCTTATCAGTGCTAAAATATAAAGAGATGATAAAACATGCCTTTATCAGTGCTATAATTTTGGTGTTGGTTGTACCCCTCACTCTCTGTGGGAACTGGCACAGGCTTGAGTCCTTCCAGACTCAGACACTAAGTATATTATGCACAGGGTGATTCCAAGACCTTTTCTTAGTAGGGGAACATGAGCCATGCTCTTTGCCCGATGCCCCCCCCCCCAGTGGGAGGAGAGCATTACTATTACATATGTTTTGAAATTAGGGGCTTACTTGAGTGGTAAAGGCTCCTCGTAATCCTGCATCAGACCCAGGTTCATATCTGGAGGGTGCGAATTTCTACTGGCAGGCGGTGACACATGCATGATGCAATAGGCAGTGACGTCGGTGGTGATGCAAGCAAATGGTAATGCAAGGCATGATGCAGAAATGAGGCTACACTGGGTCTTCAGGCCATTTTGTGGGCCTTTGGTCGATATAATGGGCTTCATGCCCACCAGGCCTTCGGGTCATATACTAAATAAATAATGCTTGATGGGTGAGTTATCCCTTGGGGGGCTATGGCCTTCCTTTCCGGCCTGTGTGTGGGGTGTGTGTGTGTTTAATGTAATTGTACCCCTAGACACCTAATATATATATATATATATATATTATAAATATATTTATTTATTTATAATTATAAAATTATAGTAAGTATATTTATTATATATATAATTAATATAATTATTATATATAATTATAAATAAATATTTATTTACATTTATAACTATAAATTTATATATATTTATTCAAATAATTATAAAATTATAATACATGTATTATTTATATTTACAATACTATTAATATACTAAATATTAATATATATATATATATATATTTATATAAATATATAATTTTAAAAATTATAATAAATATATATTAATTTATAGTTATAATTATAAATATAAATATATATATATATATAATTATAAAATTATAAGAACCGTATTTATTTTAATTATAAATTTATAAATATATATAATTAATATATTTATTATAATTTTTAATTATAATTATTTTTACTTATGTATAAATATTTTTATATATTTATAAATATATTTATTTAATAATATATATTTTTAACATTATAATTATTATAAATATATTTGTTAGAATTTTATAATTATTTAATTATATATATATACACATATATTTATTTATTTACAATTATAAGTATAAATAAATTTATATTTATTTATAATTAATAAATTATAATAAATATATATTTATTTATAGTTATAATTATATATTTATATTTAAATAATTATAAAAATATAAGAATTATATTTATTATATTTATTATTTTATTAATCTATATAATTAATATATTTATTATAATTTTATTCTTATTTAAATAAATCTGTATTTATTTACAATTATAATTATAAATATTTTTTTATTTATAAGTATTTAAATATATTTATAAATATATTTAATTAATAATATATATCTATAACATTATAATAATAGTAAATATTTTTTTTATAATTTTATAATTATTTAAATGAATTTATATTTATTTATATTTATTTATAATTATAACCATAAATAAATATATATTTATTTTTAATTAAACAAATATAATAAATATACATTTCTTTATAGTTATAATTATAAAAAATATATATAAATTTATTAAAATAATTAAAAAATTATAACAAATATATTTATTATATTTATAATTTTATAAATATATATAATTAATATATTTATTATAATTTTATAATTATTTAAATATATCAATATTCATTTAGAATTATAATTATACATTGAAAATCCCAAAGGCCTTATATTTTTATTGATTTTTTTGATAATACCCCTTTTAAGGGTTGGGGGAACCCTTACAATTACCTATAGGCCCAAGGCATAAGGTCCATACATGACTCGAAGACCCAGAGACACATAGCCCAATACATGACCTTGAAGGCTGAAGACCTAACACACTTGAAACAAGCCCTCCCCAACATCGACAAATTGAAGGCACCTAGTTCCCCACATCACATGGCTGGTTGGCTAGATTTTTACCATGCAGAGCTATACGGTGCCTAGTACCGATGGCAATTTCCATACCCTCTCATTCTTACAATCCGATTAGATCTGCTCTGGTGGTTGCTACATTGCTCTAAATCCTCTTCTGGGCTAGCTCCTGTTTGGTCTTCTCGAGCTACTTCTTATTCTCTATGGCCTGAAAGCCATGTGTCCCAAAAACCATTGGCGGCCCAAAAGTCCTGTCACCCAACGACCATGATACCCATAGGCCCAAACCAGTGGCCCAAAGACCCAAATCGAATGAATAGTTTTGTCTACTATACTACCACACAATAGCTTTGATGTATGTATTGTAATTTTTTAATTATTTAAATATATAAAGTTATAATTATAAATAAATATATTTAATATGGATTAATATATAATTAAAAAATTATAATTATATATTTAATAAATATATTTATTATTTAAATATTTCTATTGTAATTTTATAAGTATTTACGAGAATATATTCATGGGTATAACATGAAAGAATCATATACCTAGTAAATTATATATATAATAAAAAATGAGTCATCACATATGGAAAACATGAATAATAATAATAAGGGTATAATGTAAAAATGAACAATAAATCATGATGAATACATAACATATTCTCATCAATTATACTCACGCATAAATATATTTATTGATCAAATTCATTGGAAGCATATATTTTTTTTATAATTATAATTATAATTATATATATTTAAAAATATTTATATATAATTATAAATATATAATTATAAATATATAATTATAGATATATAATTATAGATATATAATTATAAATATAATAAATATATTTATTATTTCATAAAAATTATTATAATCATATAATTATTTAAATATATATATTTATAACCCTCTAAATACTTTTTTGAAAACATTATTTATATATATATAATATTAAAAATATATATTAATTATATATTGCAGTTGGGGGTTTACTCGAGTGGTAAAGGCTCCTCGTAATCCTACATCATACCCAGGTGCAAATCTGGATGGGAGAAAATTTCTGCAGGCACGTGGTGACGCATACACGATGCATGATGCAAGCAAGCGGTGATGCATGTATTACGCAAGCCTAGTGATGTAGGTAGTATGATGCAGGCATGATGCTACACTTGGCCTTTGAGATATGTAATAAGCTTCTCATCCACTTGTCCATTGGGCTATATATTGAATAAATAAGGCTTGATGGTTGGGATATCCCTTGGGGGCTATGGCCTACCTTTCTGACCTGTGTGGGTGGTATGTGTGTGTTTAATGTAATTGTGCTCCCAATAACCTAATATATATATTGATTATAAACATGAATTTTTTAACTAATGTGTATAAATAAAAATCATTTTTGAATATAAATATAATAATTTTATATAAATTAATAATATTTTTTATTATAAATTTTATAAATACTAATAATTACACTCATAAATATATATTTTATCAGTGTTTTTAGCTATCACTGATAAAGACCCTCCTTTTATGAGTACTTTTTTATTAGCGCTGATAAAGTCTAGGTTTCCTCTTGTGCTGATTAGTGGTAGTGCTCGCGGGGGGTGAGTAGATGCCTAGTGATATTAAAGAGTGCGGGGGAGGCTAGCGATGTTATAAGGGGGTGGGGGTTGAGTGCTGATAAAAGGGGGGTGGTCCACCCTCTGATTTGGAGAAAAAAAATCTATTTTTAAAAGATTTATTTTTTGACCATTATCAGTGCTTTTTTTCTCTGATAAAAGGTGTCATTTAACAGCACTAAAAAATCACTGATAAAGGTCTATTTTTATCAGCGTTGATAAAAGGGATCCCCTTTTAATAGTGCCTTGATTATCATCTATTTTTTAGCACTGATAAAGGCTTTTTTTAGCACTGATAAAACCCTATTTTGTAGTAGTTCTTGAAGCCAACCCACAGGTCCTGAAGAGATCCAGACCTTCACTACACCCTTTTTATCCTCTCATCATCACGTTTTGTAGCCAAAAATGCCACACCCTAAACCCAATTGCCTGATGTCATCTCCACCTGAGGCACCCATCAACACCCATCAACATGTAATAGATTTCCCACCAACAATTCTACTCCAAGTCACCTTGATTCACATGACCTACCCAAGAGGTACCCTAGGGCATCACACATAAGGCTAGACCACATCCCTGAGGTCATCACTTCTAAAGACTTAGTCAACTTTCACCTGAGTCTTCTCTATACTTTTGATGCTAGCATGTGTAGCTTCCCAAGGTCATCACATGCATGCCCCGTATCCTTAGGTCGTCACTAGCACCCCACATCCCAATGTTGTCATCATCGTCAACATGCTCCCCAGGTCAAGGCCTTCCCCCACATCCCTATCATCGAGTGGCCCCACATTCCACCATTTCCAGCCAATACTATATTAAAGAAGACAAACTACCCTCCATAATCCTTTATCTCCAACCACCATCACCGAAGCATCACCGGCCACTGAGGACTCCAACAGTATAACACCAACCAGTTCTTCCATTCCCTCCATCGGGGGGTGGCTCCCTGTAGATAAATTTTAATAAATACATATAAATATCAATACATAGATACAATTATATATTATTATATATATATATATATTGTAAATAAATATACATAAAAGTATTTAAATACAAATATATATATATATAATAGATAATAAATCACTAAAATATTGAAAACCATAATAATTACAACATCATCGAAACAATAAGAATGTAAATCAATGGAATAAAATAATATATGTCCAAACAAGAATATGAAGGCACTCTGAAATGAAGATAAAATCACATCTAATGTTCAAAAATCATGGTATCCAAAAAAACTGTAGGTTTCAGGCATAGTGGAAGTGTGCAATGCTTTGTGCCCAACTTTGTTTTATGTCCTGATCGATGATCAATGATTGATTTACAAAAAAATAAACATCATTATCTATATAACTGAATCGAATAAAACATACAAAGGATATAACACCAAAACTAGAGAGAGGATCATCACATATTGTTTATAAATAATTAAAAAATTACCTTGATGGAATTATTTCTTCATTGATGGATATGACAATATATTTTTATTGTATCATCATTGCGTTGTAGGAATCAAGAGAAGATTACCCATATAGGTGATCCACACATGTTTCACAATTCTCTGAACATCGTCGTATGGATCTCCCGGTGCTAGCATGGCAGATCCTATCGCTTGTGTCATCCTCCATTTATCGCCTCAAAAATTTCTTCCAAATAATTATCCTGGATATCTCTTGACATGAGAGTTTGAGGTGGAGGAATATCACTCTCCATTCTTGGGAGCGTTCTTCGATAAGGGATCTCTTTATGTCTTTAGAGGATTCCCCAAATCCGTTGTACACAACCAAAACAAAAAAAATGGCTCATAGAGAAAATGATATAATTTGATTTATATATAACTAGGGTTAGAAATGAATAATTGAAAAAATTCACTTTATTATTTATTTAATCCCTATGAAACCCCATGTCAAATAATAATAGTAATAATTATATTTCTTGGCATGTTTTTAACTTGTGAATTCAATTAAATATTATTTAGTGAAATAATATTCAATATTTATTATTTCTCACTAAACCATTAGACTCAGTCCTCCATCCCTCCACACTATTTGTCAAAACTTGAATAATGAATATTTATTTATTAAATAAATATCATTTCACTATTCATCAATAAATAAATAAATATTTTATTCACTAAATAAAAAATAAATATTTATTAAATATTCTGCTCACATTATATTCTCTCGAATAAATGTTGATGAAATATATGTGATCAAGTAAACATGTATAATTATTAAACCACATGTAGGAATAATATTTATTCAAGTCATTAAATAATAATTAATAATAATATCATTTAACTAAGATTTTGGATACCCTTGGTATGTGACCCTCTGGGCTGCTTTCTCATTGGCATTAGGTGAAGTTGTCTAAAGTCTAAGGTTAATGTCTAGAAACACACCAAGGTACAAAAAGAGAAATAAATTAACATTTCAATGAAACAATACCTCATATGGATGCTTACTGTGTAATATAATACCTTTATCATGTTATCTATAATCAAGAAGGTTTCTTGTCGGCGTGATCAAACTATGTGATCAATGTCTCTTTCATTGACTTCCCAAAAAATAAAATTTCCTATAGAACACCATGGTCATGTATTTATTTAGGTAATATAATTTCCATAAAAGGTCATATGAAATCAACTTTTTTTAATGAACATAAGGGATAAATCCTTTCTCACGTTATTCATTAATTCAATATTACTGGTGACGCACCCAACGTATCCTACCTCACCACGAATATTTACCATCACGGTATTCATCAATACATCAAATTAAAAAAATCATAATACTTGTTAATAATAATATTAAAGTCTAAGGACCAATACACACATTTGGAAATAGAAAAATCCAATGACACATATAAATGTAGATTTCCAACTAGCGGGTCTCATTCGCAAAACATCCTCCATTGGATATTTCCAAGGGCGTACACCATGAGAAGGTTCCCCAATGTCCTTTGAGTCTCCAACCCTGATAGCAGATATTATTTTTGTCCATAAAATGATATCATTTGGCTATAGAAAGTATATTTAAGAATAGTGTTGTAGCACTTCCAGATTCTCATCATAGTGGGGAACTGTTATGAACCTTTAGTGTGACAATAACTCTTGGCACATTATCACATACTATGTTACGTATAAGAACAATCATGATGTGATAAGAAGTTTATTAATTTTCAAAACTATGAATACAGGTTATCATAAAATACACATAAGTTGGTTATAGGGTACCAAATCCAACAAACTTCCACTTTCACTGGAGCCAACTAGTTGACTAAATGGCCTGAAGGCCTTCTTTTTTATTGATTTTTTGATAACCCCCCTTTAAAGTCATGAGGGGAACCCTTAAATGTCCCGTAGGCTTAGTAATTACATTTCTTGTAGGCTTCGAGACATTACATGACTAGTAGGTCTTAAAAAATCATACAAACTATGACTACTTGAAATTGATCCTCCCCAGCATCTGCATCATGATCATATATCCACCTTTTCATGATTGTTCGGCTAGCATGTCCATGTGTAGGGGTGCACAGGCATGATACCAATGGAAAATTCCATACCCTCTCATTCTTCCAAATTCTGTTTAGCCCTTCTCTGGTGGATGTGCCCTACTCTTTCCTCCTCTGGAGTTGTTCCTTGTTGAATCTGCTTGTGCAACTTCATATCAGGTGGCCTTGAGGGCCTTGAGGTGGAACAAAGGCCATGAGGTGGCCCGAAATCCTTATTGACCCATAGGCATTGGGTGGCCCGAAGGCCTTAAAGATTCCAAGCCTAAACCGGTGGCCCAAGGTGAATCGTTCTTGCTACTACAGTACCGAACAGTACCTACTACAGTGCTATTGTAGTGCCTACTATGGTACACCTATAGTACCGAAATTATGCCTCCACCTGATTTTGAACCTGAGTCTCATGGATGCACTTAGAGAGACCTCACCAGTTAGGCTAAGGCTCATGTGCTGGAGCCAACTAGTTACAACCTTCAGTTTGCTATCTTTCACATGATACTCTTGCTTATGCTAAGATAGGCCTTTAGTCAAGGGGTTTTCCACATTATCCTTCATGGGTACTCTACTTATTGAAACATCACCCCTTTGATAAAAAAACTCTCCATAGGTGATACTTATGAATTATATGATTTTTTGTTGTTGTAACCTTAGCTATTTTTCAAGATCTACAACTACAGTATTATCATAATACAATGTGATAGGGTCTTTACTTCCATGTACCAAAATAAGATCCTAGAAAAAGTTATGTATCCAAATGGATTTTTTGGCTATATCATTATTCATTATATACTCATAATCCATTGTATAATCAGTGACAACTAGCTTATTTGAACTCTTCTAGATCACAACTCTTCCATTGAGACAGACAATATATCCTGACTGTGAAATCAAATCATTCTAATCTATCTGAAAAATAGCATCAGTATAACCCATGATGACCAGTACCTCATCATCGCTATACACTAAGAACATATCCTTTGTTCTTCTCAGATACTTAAGGATAACCTTAACAATAGAACAATGTTTTTCCCTTACATCTGCTTGATATCTTTCCACCATGATCAATGCATTGACAACATGACGTCTTGTACGTAACATGACATATAGGATTGATCCTATCGCAGAAGAATATGATATATTACTCATTCTCTCTTTCTTCTCTTGTGTTTTATGACACATTTTCTTAGAAATATGTAAACCATGTGACATTGGATCCAATCCACTCTTGGATTATTCCATACTAAAACATTTTAGTATCTAGTCAATATATATACTTTTGAAGGACCCTGAAACACCATGAGAGGGGTGGGGTTAATCAAGGTGTCAAATTATTCTCTAAAAGTGAAAAATATTGTTCCTACATTGGTAGAAACATATTGAACCTATCTGATGGGAATGTGCATAATGCAAACAATCACATGCAAAGAGACAACACAAAAAAATTACTTGGTTCACCATTAAGGGCTAGTCCAAGGAGCATACGTCGATAGTGTGTCAGTCATACCTAAATCTACCAATATTCACTAGTTATAGAATATAGATGTTTAGAAATGGTCACTTTGTTCCAGGAACACTGCCTTTACTAAATTTTAGGGTTAGCACATAGCATCCCTCAGAACACTTCCGTCGACTCCCCCTAAATCACTGTCTTGGGTCAGGTCTTGCTCAGTTTATCTACTTGAAGGTTACTTCACTAGATTAGCATTAAATTATTTTTACCTGACTAGAATGAGACTATTCTTTCACCATAGACTTGATTTGATGGACTTTGTAATCCTTGTTCACGGAAAACATGATGTTTAAAACTACTATTCATGAAACTCCTTCATGAAGATCACTCCTTCGTGAAGTAAACTACCTTCATAGAGCTCATTGTGTCATCGCGGAATACCCAATCATTTTAAATCACCCATTACTCAAGAGAATTGGCATAATTCAAGAATGTACTAGTCTTTTTCTGATGCTCAAGCTCGCATTGAAATCCAAATTTGTGGATCTCACCTAGCTTTATTAAATCATAGTGATTATGAATTTTCCCAAAATAATTTCATATCAAATGAAGTGGGGTAGATTTATATTTATAGGATCACCCATTATCAATGATCCACTACCTCCAGTGAATTTTTTTTGATCTTTTAAAAACATATTTGCAACACTCATCCATTCACGAATCTCCCTTGAAATTTGTATTTGTCACAAAGATATTCATCAAACCATCATGCACTTGTGATTATCCAATTATCAAAATCATGGAGAACACCATATCCATTTTTGTTTCTCTAAATATTTGTGAACCTCAACCTAGTTTTTATGAAACCCATAGCTTTTCTATATTTATGAAGATTTGATTCCAGAAACAAATATCTCTACCAAACCATCATGCACTCGTGATGCTCCAATTCTCATAATTGAAGAGAACAATGTCTCCATTCGCGATGCTCTGTATATTCATGAACCTTATCCAAATCGTCACACAACTTTTTCTTTTACCAAATTTATTAACAGTTGATTCTATAAAATAACCCTTCACTATGTTATCTCTTCCTCTGAATTTCGAGCCCCAAAAAAAGTGGCAAACACTCAAAAATGCCACCACCTTCAAAATTGTTGCCATCTTGTACTGTAACATCACTTGTCTTTAAAAATACTTCATAAAACCAATTTTTATTGAAAAAAAAACAAAAACCAAACACCATTTATAAAAAATAAAATCCTTGGTTTTAACAATATCCCCCTTTGGGGCTTTTGTCAATCTGCAAATAGATTCAATAAAGCACTATCCACCATCAAAATATGATATGAAAGAAACAAATCATCCAACACTCTAAGTATACATGACAAAATCTCAATGTAGAACACAAGAGGGGAAGCCTGAATTGGGTTATGATTTTTTTAATGCTTAAATATGTCCACGCTAGGATCAATTTTTTCCTCAAAACTCTAAATTTTCATCATGTTACATCAATCCTTCAATCACATGGAATTTATCAAACACATCTCCATTCTTATTCTACCCCATTGTAATGTTGAAATTTTCCATTTAATCTTACCATTTGGAAATAAACCCAAAAATGCGATTTTCACTTGTAGATCTCAAAAAAATACTCCCCTGGATCGTATCTCCCCCATAAACCTACATCACTTCCACAAACATATTAAAATACATAACACAATTGGGGAGTGGGGAACAATCATAACCTCCTCATGCACTGGGAGGTGGTTGAACATTGAGATTCAACCTATGTTTCTTGAACACATGAGCTTCCAATGGATTAGTCAGAATGTCAGCCACTTGGTCATCGGTTCCAACATGATCCATTTTAATCATGTCTTGTTTAAATTTTTCCTTCATGAAGTGGTATCTAATTTCAATGTGTTTCATACTAGAATGACGAATAGGATTCTTCTTAAGATAGATTTCTATGTTGTTATCATAGTGAATCACTATTTACTGTTTCAACTCACCACCAATATTAGTCATATTTTGCTTCATCCACAATAGTTGAGTGCAAGCCTTTGTATTAGAGATATACTCTACTTCAGTAGTACCAAGAGAATTGATTTCTTGTCTCTTACTTAACTAGACCACACATTTATTACCAATAAATAATTATCCACCACTTTTGGACTTTCTATCCACCACATCTCCATCCCAGTTAGTATAAAAAAATGTCGATAATTCATTATCTGGTTTTTTAGTAAATCATAACACATAGTTGTGAGTACCTTGAATGTACCACATGATTATTTTAACTACTTACATGTGTTATTACTTTAGATAAATTTGAAATAATTCACTAATAATGTTGAAAAGATAATATATGGTCATGTAGGAGTTAAGTATAATAAGATTTTAATTATTGTCCTCTACATGGTGGGATCCACATAAGTCTTATCATAATGCTTTCTATGTTTTGTCCCAAATAAAATCGGATTCAAAATTGGTTTGGAGTCATTCATATTCAATTTATTCAGAAACTATCTTGTATACATTTCCTGAGAAATGAAATTGTGGTCTTTCTTCTGTATCACCTGTATCCCCAAGAAGTATGCGAGTTCACTAATCATAGACATTTCAAATTCTGATTTCCAGTGATTGAAAAATTCCTCGACTGATCTCTTCCTACTTCCACCAAATATAATATAATCCATGTATTCCAGCACCATAAATTGGTCTTCCTTTGAATTATTCACATATAGATTACGGTTGAAACTTCTTCTCTTGAATTTCAGCTTCTTCAGATAAGAATCCAAATGATAATACAATGCTTGTGTTGCTTGCTTCTGACCATAGAGTGACTTTTTCAATCTACAAACCTTCATTTCATCATTACAATTTAAAAAACCCACTGGTAGTTCAATTTAGACCTCTTATTAAAGAAAACCATTTAATAAATTTGTTTTGACATCCATTTAGAAAACATTATATCCTCTTTGAATTGCCATAGAAAGGAAAATCCTGATCAACTTTAGTCTTGCTACTGGAGAAATTTTTTTCTTCAACATCAATTCCTTAAATATGATCATAGCCTTTACAAACTAAGTGCACCTTTTTTCTAATCACATTTCCATGTTCATCAAAAAAATTCTTAATGATAAATTTTGTTCCAATCACATTGTGATTTTCTGGTCTTGTAACAAGATCCAACGTTTAGTTCTTTTCAATCTGATCTAGTTCTTCATTCATGTATTTCACACATAATTCATCCTTTACATATTATTCAAATGTGGTTGGTTCAATAATTGATAGGAAGAAAAAAATTTAATCATTCTTCATTCTACTTGTTTATGTTGGTGTGGTCTAATCGCCAATGATGTTTGACTAATCAATTTCTTCTCTTATATTTCTCTTTTGAGGTTCAGATGATGTTTATTCAGCTATGGTTTCCTATTTTGATTATTCTTTTGAATAATCATCATTTTTTTATCTCTAAATTCTTTTCAATCCTTCCTCTACTTCTATATTTTCATATGTTCCATGTTCACTTTCTTTATCATCTTCTATCATATCTTTATAAGAATTCCTCAAGGAATTTGTTGTCTTATCTTCAATGATCTTAACATCACAAATTCCCACCATTATTCCAAGATGATTATCTAAAAATTTGTAGTCTTTTATCTTCATTGAATATCCAAGAAATATTCCCTCATCTGTAGCATCAACATATTTCCCTTTATTTCTATCTTTGTTTTAGATGAAATATTTACTTCTAAAACCATGAAAATACTTCAAAGAGGGATTCCTTTCATGCCAAAACTCATATGGTGTCTTGATTTCTCTCATATAAATCTGTATTAGATTTTGAGTATACAATGATATTTGAACATCCTCTTTATAGTAACAACGAGAGATACAACTCTCAATCATCATAGTTCTGGCCATATTGTTTACCAGTCAATTTATGCATTCAAAAACTCTATTCTACTATAGAGTTCTCAATGTAGAAACATCATTCCTTATTCAATGTTTTATCAGGTAATTTTAAAATTAAATGGATTTTTATTCCCCTAAATTGTTAAATCATAGAACTTTAATTGTTCATCCAATATCATTCTTAGCTATTCGGTGATAACTTTTCATGTAGTCATGCACTTGTAATTTCCTATGTATGACCATCACACAATCCATTCTATTATAGTCATCAATAAAAATAATTAAGTTCCTTTATCAATTTTTCACAACCACATTTACTAAACCACACATGTTTGTGTGGATGAGATCAAGAATATATGATGCCCTTTTCTTCTTTGGCCAATATGAATTGCAGACTAACTTTCCCTATATTCAAGCATTACAAGTATTTTCTCATTCAAACATCGGATTGGGGATATACGTTACTATATTTATCTTGGAAATATTTTCCATATCTTGTTGATTAATGTGACCCAAAATTTTGTTCCACAAGTTATTTTCTTCTTCAACTTTCAGATATCAAATGTTCTCTTTACTATTAACCTTATATAAGTTTCCATCTGTTATACATCCTTTCAGGATAGAATTAGTTGTCATTACTTTTATAGTCCACCCCTTATTATTAAATGTTAATATCAGTCCTGAGTCACAAATTTAACTCCCACTTAGGATATTGTGATGTAATCCATCCACATAAAAAACTTCATTTTGCCTTAACTCATCATTTTCCAATTCTGTACTTCCACTGCCTTTAATCTTAAAAGCACCATCATTGCTGAACATGACTATTCCACCAACCATTTTCTTTAAATTATTCAATAATTATACATTTCCCATCATATGGTGTGATAATCTGCAATCAAGAATTTGGGTTCTGCTATTCTTTGTATCTTTGAGAGTGACTTCTGTAATATTGGATTTCTCAAATTTCTTCTTTTCCTTCCATGAAATACATGACTGAGTATAATATTTATACAACCTTTACAATTTTTTTCTAGTATGAATGGGTTTATCATACTCATCATGTTATTATAGAGTAGAATACCTATTACCTAGGGAAAATCCACTTAATTGTAGAGTATTGACTTGTCTTTGATTTCTGTATATATTGTTCCCACCATTCCTCTGCCTAAAATAAATAGCTTTGTTCCTGATGTTATATAAATGAAAACAGTATCCATAGAAACTAATTATTCTATAATATTAATGTTATGGTTTCATTCATCTTTTTTGACTTCCAAGATCTTCCCCAACCATATATATTCCTACCTATTCACAACATGACATGGTATGACCTAAATAACCTCAGAATTTACATTTCATAAGGGGAAATATATTCTCACTTATATTCTTCATGTCCCATTCCTTAGGAAAATTATTTTACTGGTGATAATTTTTGGATACTTTTGGATGGTTTTTAGTTCTCCTTTTAGTTTGATTTGAGGCCTTTTTTGTTTGGAATTTTGGTTCCTTTCTAATATTTCCAACTTTCAACTTCCCTTTATCTTGTAAACTCTTGTTTCTAGTCTTTGATGTTTCAACATCACAACCAATTCCACTTTTTCCCATGCATGTGGATCTCTAACCATTCAAATCCTTATCTACACCTTCATAACCATGCTTATTTATCTCTAACAACTCAACATATGAGAATCTCCCAAAAGGTATTTTCTTATTTATTTCCTTTCAATTGGATTCACTTTCAATTTTATTCCTTAGAGTAAAAACTTCTTCTTCAAGACCCTCAACTGTCTTAGAATTCTCCTCCAGTCTAGATGTATGTTCATTGATGTCCTTTTCTTGTTCTTCAATCCTAATCTTCAATTCTACTAAATCTTCTAATCTTTCAATACTTATTGAATGTTATTTTTAAAATTATTCCATTCGATCAATTTCAGATTCAAGCCTATCAATATATTATGATGAATCTTCTAGAACTTCACTCTACTTTTTGTTTCTATTTCATAGATTTTCAAGCTTACCAAGAGAATTTTCAAGTTCCAACTTGATATCAACATAAGAAATCAACAGATTATATCTAGATTTATCTTTTTATGGTTTTTACTTTTCAACTATATCCATCAAGGACATTTGGGTTCCATATTTTAACTCTGGTTCTTTATCCTCAAAAAATTCATTATCATTGTCTTCTTATTTATTGAAAAACTCTTTCTCTATAATTTCTTTTCAGACTTGGAGTCTCCCTTTTTGGGAAACCATTTCTGAGGATTTATTATATTTTCATCTTCACTTTCTTCATTGAAATTCCTTGAGCATTGAGAGGCTATGTTCCCAACTCTACCACATTTAAAATAGGCTAGAGGATGTTCTCTTTCAAATTTAACTTTTCCTACATTGAATTTCATGTAATAAAGAGAAATAATTTTATATTTCACATTATCTTCATCCTCTATATCTCTAGAAACCTTCGGTTTTTTCATGTAATTAAATCCCATTTCCTTACATACTTGAGCTATTGCATCTCTAGGTTTTACTCTCATTTCATAATCCACTAAACTGCTTAGAAAATCATCAAGTGAAATTTCAAATAGATCCCTATATTCAAGGGCTGAAAATTTTGGATTATAGAGATGTTCAGACCTTCTTAAGATGTTCTTAAAGATATCAATATCTGTAATTTCTCCCCCAAGTCCTTGAATAGCTCCAATAACTTCAGTAATTCAATTAAAAACGGTATTTGTATTTTCATTAGGATATATCTTTAGATCATTGAACCTAGGGCAGAAAAATTAGAGTTTGGAATCATTTACTTTGTTATCCACTTTATAAATATTCTCTAGTTTTTCCCACATAGACATGGATGTAGTATAACTCTTCACCTTTAGTTACATTTGGTCATAGAGATTTGTAGAAAGGTAATTCTATGCTTTTTCATTTACATCAAGAATTTTCTTGTCTATATCAGTCATTGATAGCCCTGTTTTATTAGTTACTAGTATCCCTAATGATGTGGAAAAAATAAATTCAATTCCAGGAGATCGTAGATGAGATCTCATCTTGTTCTTACAAATCATGAAGTTGCTTCCATAAAATATGGGTACTCCTTTAAAATTTACTGAATTCTCCATGGCAGCAAAGAAGGAAAAATTTAACACTAGCAACATGTACCTTCTTCTACCACTTGAAGGACCCAGTAACACCCTGAGAGGGGAGAGTGGATCAAGGTGTCAAATTTTTCTTCAAAAGTGATGGATCTTGTTACCATTTTGGTAAAAACCTATTAAACCTATCTGATGGGAATGTGCAGTAATCAAATACTCACATGAAAAGAGACAACATAAAAAAATTTACTTGGTATACCACTAAGGGCTAGTCCAAGGATCATATGCTGATAGTGTGTCATTCACACCTAAATCCACTAATATTTACTAGTTTTGGAATAAAAAAGTTCAAACATAGTCACTTTGTTCTAGGAACACAGCCTTTACAAGATTGTAGGGATAACATAATGCATCCCTTAGAACACTTGAATCAAATCCACCTATCCCACTTACTTGGGGGGAAGTTTTACTCAGTTTATCAACTTAAAGGTTTCTTCAATAGATTGTAATTAAAATCTTTATTCCTAAATCGCATGAGTCTCTTCTGGCAACATAGACCTGAGTTCATGCACTTTTGAATCCCTATTCACCAAAAACCTGATGTTTAAAACCGCCTTTCATGAAGCTCCTTCACGAAGCTCACTCCTTCACGAAGAAAACTGCCATCACTGAGCACACTATGTCATCATAGAATACCCAGTCATCATGAAGCACCAATTACTCAAAATCATTGACACCATTCAATACTTAACTAGTATTTTTACAATGCTCAAGATCGCATAGAAACCTAGATTCAATAAGCTCCCCTAGCTTCACGAAATCAGAGTGATTCTATATTTTCCCTAAATAATTTCATGTCAAATGAAGTGGGGGTAGTCTAATATTTATAGGATCATCCATTCACGATTCTCCACCACCTCCTATGCATTTTTAAAATCTTTCAAAAAAATCTTCACAAAACTCCTCTATTTTCGAATCTCCCTTGATATTTTTTGTTGTCACAAAGATCTCTATCAAACCATCATGCACTTGTGATGCTCGAATTCTCATAATCATAGAGAACACCATCTCCATTGGTGATGCTCCACATCTTCATGAACCTCAACCCAATATTCACGAAACCTATTCCTTTGACATATTTATTAAGAGTTGATTCTATAAAATAACCCTTCTTTATGCTAGCCCTTCCTCTGAATTTTGATCCTAAAAAAGTGGCAAACACTGGGAAATGACACCTCCTTCAACATTGTTGTCAACCTGTACTGTAAGATTACTTTTTTTTTTAAAACTCATTGATCAACCCAATGTTTATTAACAATAAACACAAACCAAACACCATTTCCAACAAATAAAAACCTTGGTTCCAATAACTTTTACTTAGTCCAAGCATCCTCTAAGATTTATCATGGATGATCATGATCCATAGAATATAAGTTGCTTCACCTAAGTCCTTTATGGAGAATTTTTTTTATAACTAGTCCTTAAGAGAATGTAATACTGGTATGTCATTTCCAATAAGTAATATTTCATAAAAATATACTACTAGGATAATTAACACCTTCCCATTAAAACTCTTGTAAAAAATGAATCACATTCATTCTTAATGAAATCAAATTATTTTATGTATTCATAAAGTTCGATGACTCGGATACTTTCTTCAATCCATATATTGATCTCTACAACTTAAAAAACCTTTTAACAACACTTGGAGTCACAAACCCTTTTGGTTGTGTCAAATTGATTTATTCCTAATGTTCCCATTAAGGAATGAATTTTTGACATCCATCTTTAAAATATCATAGTCATGGTAAGTTGTTATAGCAAGAATAAATCTAATGGATTCAAACATGGAAACTAGTGAAAAGGTTTTATCATAGTCAATCCCTTGATGCTATTTAAACCCTTTATCCACTAGCCTAGATTTATTGGTATTTACTTTACCTTTCATGCCCATTTTTTCTTGAATATCCATTTTCATCCAATCGGCTTTACATTAACTAACGCATAAACTAGAACCCAAAATTGGTTATGATACATGGAATCCATTTTGGAATTCATGGTTTATCACCATATTGTATCTTCTGAGTCATATAATGCCTCCTTGTAGGTGATAGGTCCATCATTGTCAACCAATAATGAGTCACCATATTTGGTGACTATAAAACTATATCTCTATGGTTCTATTATCTCTCTTGAGATCATATGAAGTACTTGTGTTTTTTGGAACTACTTCTTCCATGGGGACCTATAGAATTTGTTCCTAAACCAACCCTTGGGTATCTTGAGCATCAACTTCATTGAAGTCAATATTTCTCCCACAATATTTTTTTAGGATGTGCTCCCTCTAATGAAAGATGACTTTTCTGGTGATAGTCACTTTCTTGTCTAAGGGGTTGTATAGGTTGTATCCCTTTGCTTCCTTGGGATACCTTTAAAGATACACGTTGTGCCCCAGGGTGCCAGTTTTTTTCCTGAGATGGCCTTAACAAATATTTCTCAACCCCATACACAAGTATGAAAAAAGGGTTTCTTTCCACTCCGTAACTCAAAGGGAATTCCATTTGCTGCTTTGGTCGTTACATGATTTAATGTGTATGCCACATTTTGTAATGAATATCCCTAAAAGGATAATATAATATTTTCATGACTCATTATCAAAATTACCATGTCTAAAAAGGAATGATTCATTCTTTCACTAACACCATTCCACTATGGTGTGTAAGGTGGAGTGAGATAATATAGAATCCCAAACATCCATAGAAATTCGATAAACACTTGGTTAAGATATTCACCACCTTGGTCTGATCAAAGTTTATTTATCTTCTTTCCAATTTGATTCTCTACTTCATTCTTATATTATTTTAATTTCTCAAAGGACTCACACTTATACCTCATCAAGTAGATATATCCATATCTACTGAAGTCATCATTAAAAGTTATGAAGTAAGAATATCAACCTCCAGCTTCTTCTAGAAATGTTCCACACACATCAGTTTGTACCAATCCTAAAAGATCAATATCCCTTTCACCCTATCCCCCAAATGTAGGCTTTCTTAATTTTTCCTTGTAAATAGGTTTGATATATTTCAAGTTTTTTAGCTCAAACGAGTCTAAATAACCATCTTCATAGATCTTTGTCAATCATTTCTCATTTTCATGACCAATATGGTGATTCCATAGATGGGTGTTATATGAGTTGTGTGAACATGATTTAATATCAATTTCCAATACTTGGTGTTTATAATCTAATACATAAAAATCGTCAGTTAAATGTCTCATACCATAAAATATGTTGTCCATATAAAAGAAACAAATTTTATTTCAAAACATGAAAATAAACCCATCTGCATCTAGGCATGATACATAAATTATGTTCTTAGTATCCTTCAGTACAAAATAAAAAACTTTTAAACCAAAATCATTCCTATTGGAAATGAAAGATGGCAGTCACCAACGGATAGGGAAGTTATCCACACACCATTAGCAACTCTTAGAACCACCTCTCCTCTAGCAATCTTTTGAAATCTATTTGGTTCCCACATTTGTATACAGATATGAGAACCAAAAGCTGTATCTAATACCCGATATTTAGATATTGAAAGATTACAATCGATAAAAAAAAACACCTTTATCTGCCCCTTGATTCTAGGCGCAGTTCCTCTTCTATTATCCTGGATTTCCACATGAAAAAAATGCCGCCTACTTTTCCTTACCCTGCCTTTGGATCTTCATCTTCTTGGAAGGGCGTTTATTGGGATCTTTATACTTGTTATGAGTCTTGGGTCCCTTTTACTTGTTCTTAATTTTATTTTTCACCATAAATACCATGATTTTATCATGTATCATGCCCATATCCACTTGGAAAATAAAATTAAGAAGTTCAAAAATACTCTTCTCATTATTTCTCATATTTTAATTAATAACAAAACTGGATAAGTTCTTGGGCAGTGATGAAAGTATGAGATGTATATGCAACTAATTCAGTAATTTAATCCCTAATATGTATAAACATTAAATTTAGCTAATAAGATTGACTACATGAGACCTAGCTGGTGTGGACTCTTCGAGATTAGTTGTAAACAAATAATTGGATATCTCATACCTCTCTTGTCTCGCCTTCTCTTGACAGAGATCCTGAAGGTGAGACATCATTCTATACACATCCATGTCATAATGTTGCTTAAAAATTTCATTGGTCGAGGATGATAAGATGAAACAATAAAAAAATTTAGCATTATTTATATGTTTCTCATTAAGATATAACTCTTCATCACTTGCCTCAATACCAGGCACACCAGTAATAGGTTCTTCTAGCACATAAAATTTTATTTCATGGTGAAGGATAACATGTCAGTTCCATTTCCACTCTGAGAAATGTATGCATGTGAGAAGGAAATACTTCTCAAGTATGAATTGAAGTGATATGTTTGAATTCATTTTAATACTATTAATACAAATTAGATGATAATAATTTTAATACTTTATCTGATAAAATTTAGACAAATAAATAAATATACATTTTATTTATTAGTATCCCAATATTTTATCAAAACCTAAAATCCCTCACATTGGTTTTGGAATATCCTTTTACTTGTACATTCTAGTGGAAAGGATCCATATCCCCCTTCTAAATTACCCAGAATTTAGTTGGTCAAGAAACTCAAATGGTTCTAGGTAGACATTCAAAATTCCAACTATATTAACTCAATGTTCCTTGATCTTTTGAGTGTACTCCCCAATCCTAAAATCCATAAATTGGATTTCCTCAACCCTTTTCTCTCAGTTAAACCAAGTCCTACTTCAATAGTCAATCCTTGATGTGAAATAATTCAAGTCAAACTAAAAATTCATGTTAGAATTCCGTGATAATTGAAAGCACCCCAACTTTGGTTGGTCAAGAGCTTTTAACTATGGTTCAATTTTAACTGAAGTAGTGGAAGACTATAACAACTTAATATATATAATTGAGATATTTTATCCTTTATGAATAAATTTTAAATTATTATATTTATCACATTCTTGTTAATATTAATTGGATTTACTTTAAGTTATTAACCATTTCTTAGATAATATTTACACATAATCCAATTTATTTTAGTTCTATATTTCATGCTCGTTACTTTAATTAATTTATGTGATCACGAAAAAACATTTATAATGATATAACCATTTAACTTGAAAAAAATTAAATAATAAAGTGTTATGATCATGATATTTTACTAATGGTTAGTTTATCTAAATGTTGATAAACTAAATGCTGACCTAGGGGAAAAACACCTTGAACCAATTAAGGTTCATGTTTTCGCTTTCCATATATCTATCTATGTATCTATATTGGATTCGTTTCAGCTCATCTCCAAACTTGAACCACCTCCACTATCTTGGGATATCCATACAGTACATATGCTTTTACTCACATACAGGTTAGGAAAATAAGGGGTTTATATAAAATAAATCATGGGAATATTGACCATTACATAATAAGAGGATATAAGGCATGAAAAGCAACAATTTAATTTAATAATAAATTAAACTAAACTAATCTCATACAAAGGTACGGTCTATGCTCATGATCATCCACATGCATTCAAAAAATTGCACATTTAGAAAAATATCATTCAATTCTTAATCATTCTTATCTAAGATAAATAATTCTTGAATCAATTAATTATCTTCTATAATTAATCAACTATTTTATCTTAATTATCATCTAAATTTACTTTACATTCTCATCCATCATAATTTGAAAGAAATTAAATATTTTTTTTAAAATTAATTATGTGTATAAATATACCTTAGAGGAAATACGGTGAATACCTGTTTGAATATACCCAACATGTATTATACTTGTATACTATTTACTCTTGTAACATATGGAATACATGACTTATAACATACTTTCATGAAATGTACTATCAAATTAATGATTAAATGAATTAAATGATTTTTCAATCACGTTTTATGCTTCAATGAACATATAGTAACAACTGTATTACGACTCATACATGATATGAAGATCTGAACATTACATATATATTATATGTATATATATATATTAAAACATATCACATGACATGTGATATCAAATTAATGAACACACAAAAGAATATGTTGATAAGGTTTATATAGTATAATAAATAAATTTTAAATCTATGTGATTTAGTATAAGTACACGACATGTACATGGAGCAACACAACATGTACGTCTCTCACCATCTATCTGAGGAGCATGCCTAGGGAATCGAAGTGTAAATTGTGCCTTATAAAATTGGAGTACAGAGAGTGTATAAGTGACTACACGACATGTGGTGTTCAAGTTACACAGTCACTAGTCAGGTTGTCCATGTATGGTAATACACAACCCATCTATGAATCAAAGGGACTACACACTATGTACATTAAATATATAGAGTGTACTTTGGTTGATCGTGTTCCACTCTGGCCCATTCAACACATGGTGTAAGAAATAAATACACTGTGTGTCATCAATTCAAATAGTTTGAATTTATTTCCAAATTAATTCATAATGAATTAAAAACAAGTACACAACATTTATTATTGCATTATCCATCCATAATCCTTGGCACCTCCAGATGAGTTCTTTGATTTTATTTTTTTCATAAAATTGATCGTATTGATTAGATCTATGGGAAATGAAAGAGGAAGAACTAGGAATTACAATTCAAATGAAATGAATGATTAAATATGAATAGAAAAATAATGATAAATGTGTAAATAATTAATGATATTTAAATAATTATAAATAATTATGTGCCTACTCTGATACCACTTCTAGGTTTCGGGACAATGGAATCATGTTATGGTTCATGCCCAACTTTGATTTTTCTCATGATCAATGATCAATATAAAATTTTCATAATGATAAATGTTGTTATTTATGGAATTGAATCAAAGAAAATAGAAAAGTGATAGAACACAATAACTAGAGAAAGGATCATCACATATTATTTATAATTAATTTAATTAATTAAATAATACCCTTGAGGGAATTATTTCTTTGTTGATGGATCTGACAATAGTGTGTTGAATCATCATTTCATTAGAGGAATCAAGAGCATATTCCCTCTAGTGGTGATCCACACATGTTCCACAATTCTTCAAACATCGCTATAGGGATCTCCAGGTGCTAGCACAACAGATCCTATCGCGTGTGTCATCCACCTTTGATCATCTCAAGAACCACTTCCAAAGCATTCTCATAGATCTTTCTTGAATTGAGAGTGATAGGTGGAGGAATATCCCTC
Organism: Viscum album; assembly: GCA_963277665.1. Lineage (NCBI taxonomy): Eukaryota > Viridiplantae > Streptophyta > Magnoliopsida > Santalales > Viscaceae > Viscum > Viscum album. The sequence continues at coordinate 1,324,731,505 of OY728138.1, forward strand.
TCTATTATTTTGAGCATTCTTAGAGAAGTAATCTCTCCCAGACTTGAGTGGATTCTCCAAATTTTTTGTGCACAACCAAAACAAAAAAATTGTCTCATAGAGAAAATAATATAATTGGGTTTATATATTGCTAGGGTTAGAAATAAATAATTTCCCAAATACCTTTTATTATTTATTTAATCCCTTTGAAACCCCATTTTAAATAATAATAATAATAATAATAATAATAATAATAATAATAATAATAATTCATCACATGTACTTAACTGGTGAATTAGATTAAATATTATTTAATCAAATAATATTCAATATTTATTATTTCTCGTTGGACTATTAAACTCGGTCCACCATTCCTCCATAATATTTATTGGACCTTAAATAATGACTATTTATTTATTAAATAAATATCACTGCATTAGTCTCTAATAAATTAATGAATATTTTATTCACTAAATAGAAAATAAATATTAATTAAATATTCTAATCACATTATATTCTCTCAAATAACTGGTGCGAGAATATATGAAATCAAGAAAACATGAGTAATTATTAAACCTCATGTGAAAATAATATTTACTCAAAATTGTAAATAATTAATATTATTATTATTATTTAACCAAGATTTTGGATACACTTAGTGTTTGACCCTCTAGGCCTCTTTCTCAGTGGCATTAGGTGAAGGAGCCTGTAGTCCAAAGATAGCATCTAGCAACATGCCAAGAAGCCCATAGAGAAATAAGTTAATGCTATAAATACATAATACCTCTTATAGATTCTTACTATGTAATATAATCTATTTATCATAAAATATCTAATCAAGTAGGTTGCATGCTAGTGTCATCAATCTATGTTCCCGATGTCTCTTTCTTTGACTTGGAAATTCAAGTTGCCAATAGAACACCATGATGATGGATTTATTTAGGATACATCATTTCCATCAATGGGCATGAGATTTCAACTTCCATTAAATAATAAAAGGGATAAATCCTTTCTTTCATTATTAATTAATGCAATATTACTCATGACACACCCAACACATCCTACTTTGCTGTGAACATTTATCATCACGATTTTCATCACTACATCAAAGTAGATGACTCATAATACTTATTAATAATAATCTTAAATTCTGAGGACCAAAACACACTTTTGTAGAAAGGAACATCCAAAGACACATATAAATGTGGATTTCTTATTGGTGGGTCTCGTTCTCATAATATCATATGGTGGATATTACCAAGGGTGTAAACCATGAGAAGTTTCCTCAAGGTCTTATGAGTCTCTACCCATGATAGCCTTTATCATTTTTTCCCCTCAAATGATATCATCTAGCTATAGAACATATATTTAAGAATAGTCTCATAGCACTTTTGGGTTCTCATCATATTGGGGAACTGGTTTGACCCTTTAGCATGAACACTACTATTAGGACATTATCACGTACTATGTTACATAGAAAAAAATCCTGATGTGATAATAAGTTTATTAATATTCAAAACTATGAATACAGGTTATCATAAAGTCCATAGAAGTTGGTTCTAGGGAACAAACTCCAACAAAAAACTCAGTTTTTGAGGCCTTTTGAGTATTTTTTTACCTCTGAAAAATAATGAAAAATGTTCCCTTGAGTTAATGTGGTGTATATATCATCACTGAATTCAATTTTATATGTGGTAGAGCATAAATTCACACTTTGATCATAAATTATGTTCATTTGAAGTTGATGTTTGATTTTAAAATTCTTTTAAAGCGGTAATAAATTTTATTCTATTAAGTATTACCAAATTATTGTCAAATTCAATAGTATTTCATTTCATAAGCTTCTATTTGACTAGTTTTGGAGTTAAAACAAACACTAAGATCAAAAGTTATGGTAATTTTATGTTGAAGTCTAATTTTAAACTTATTCTATAATTAATTTAAGTTTCAAAAAATTACTAAATAATAATTATAAATAATCGATAATTAACAAATAATAATTAATTAAAATTTTAAATATTTAAAAATAAGTTATTATAAATAAAAACTAATAATTATTAATGATAGATATTATTTAATTATTTAATATTTAATATTTTTTCCATTAATTTAACTATAGTTTTTTTTAAAAACATAGTTAATTATAAATAGTTTTTAAAAACCACCACTACAAAATCAGATTTAGCTGCAGTTTTTCAAAAAATCACAGCTAAAAATATAAAAAAACAAATTTAGAAACTGGTTTTTGAAAACCCATTGCTATTTATTTTTTTAAAGGATGTTTTGAAAACCATTTCTAAAGAATCACCATGAAAATTTTTCTTTCTCAATAGTGTCCCCCCACAGTTCTAGAGAGGTTACATGGTTTTTTTGATTTTTGGGAAGTTCGGTTGTTTGTTTTGATGATGGAGTTCTGATGGGATGGAGGATAAAATATTTTCTCAACTGGTAAGCATGCTTTAGTGGATTATGTTGGCGATATATAAGTCTAAAGGACTCAATATGGGCCCCTTCAAAACTTGTGACTCGTCATGCACCTCTCCATGGCCTTCAAGATGTGATATATAGCTGGCTATCTACTTGGGACTGAATAGACTTTTTGATACTCTGAGAATTCGTAGTTTCTCTTGAGATTGTGTTCATTAATGGATTATATCTAGGAAGTTTTTGATTTCCATGTATTCCCTTGAGACTTTTAGAGCTTGATAATATCTGTATTATTCCTCTTCGATATTCTTTTTGTTATTATTTAGTACCAGGAGATTTGAGCTAACTTTGTGTTCTGATTTCCCTCTTTGTCTTCCCTCTAAACACCTCTTGTATCATGTTTTGATCTAATTTATTGATTTATGCTCCCCCTTTATGGTTTTTGTGTCATCCTACCAGGTATTTATATACTCACTTATGTATGAGACTTATTCCCACACATGTTGTGTTATTGTAAATGATGCACAAGATCATACATGAGATGGGTAGATGTGGAGCTGGTGTGCCTTATTTGGAGATGATTCCTAGTGATGCTTGGTGACACATTATGAATCATGGTGATCTGTGATGATGGTGGTGACCACTTCGGATGGTGTGTGATATAGAAGTACAAACAACATAAAGGTGATTCCCCAAGCATTGTGTTTTAGAGAATTGTCAGATATACTGTTTACTTGGTATTTATCTTATGTGATGTACTTGTAATTATTGTCTCACACATGATTTATGTATAGATCAGTTGATAATTTATATATCTTGTTGGTGTTTTGGTTATCTCGGGTATTTTATATGCCTTTGTTGTAGGTAGATATAGGATAAGTCTTCCCATATTATGAGATATTCACACTCATTACTAGTCACCAGCACCTAGACTATGGGAGGTGAGTTTCAGATGGCACGCTCAACATACTTCTAGCCTAAGTGGGGTCTCATAAGGTCCAGTCATATTATCAGGTCAGGTTTTCCTTGGTATAGAGTTTGGAGTTAACAATCATCTAAGGAGTAGTTTTATAACATTCGGGTAATGGTGTTAAAGGGGTTTGGAGTTTGATGATCAGAACAAAGAGACATGCAGAGGTGCGATGCCAACTGTATCCTTTCTCCAAGTCATTGATAAGTTGTGAGTCAACCTAGAGCTCTAATACATCATTTTAAGGTATAATTAAGTTGGTACATGCATCATATAGAATTAATTTATGATTCTTCTTAGTATTTCCTTTATAAATTCATTTATATATTCTATAATCCTTATGGGGTCACCCTATCGAATTAAAGGTGTCATCAAATAACATCTAGATCATGTACATAGGCAGGATTGTCATGAAATTGTTCCTAGAGTTAGTCCCATCTCCACAGATTAGTGAGTGATGAGGCATTGTTCTCTAAGACTCTGTTGAGAGATGTACTTGTGAGGTGATCTGAGGTAGTCTCTCTCCCTATATTTCACTTTGTTTAGATATTTATTATAGAGTGGATGGTAGTTTCATATAAGAGTGTATGACATCAACTGTGTAATAGATATGTTTCATGTGATGACTAAGGACTCATGGATTAGTGAGTTCATCCTAATACTCGAGTGATAGGGGATTGGATGGAGTTTGAGATTCAATTTTTCCATATGGTTCATACTTAAACTGACTAGATATCATTTCTTTCTTGAGATCCCCATGTGGAACCATGTGATGTTAAGGGATAAATTTTTTTCTAAAAATCATGAAAAGTCTATTATATTATGGATACTGTTTGAGATTTGGCCCAAGATGAAAGTCTTATCTAAGGATGTTGAATATTTTATAGGGAAGTGTGACTATGACCAAGTGTGCATCAAGGACCAAAATCCTTGTGAGGTATTCCTTAAATTTGTTTAATGGTGTAATTTTTTGAGATGAATAGTTTTGGAGGAGACTCCAGGGTGAGCAGTTATCAAGTAGTGGTTATTTTTTCACAAACACTACCTTTGTCCAGTTCTTATCAACCAGAAAGTGCTAACAGTCAGAGTTGTGGGGTGATTTTCATAGAAGATTCATATGGTCAAGTGAAAGGTGGTATAAAATAGAGTATGAGTCATGTATATTCCTTAAAAACCCTTGTATTAGTTAACATATAATTGATCTATTCATCTCACATCGTGTATTCGAGAATTGGATATTCTGGTAAAAACCACCCCTGAATAAACCCTGGTCAGCTAGAGAGTTTCTTCTATTAATTAATGGAATTAATTTACTCCTTATAGTGAGGTGAGTTTATCCATGATGGAGAAATAAATCTTTTTAGAAATTCCTTTAGTTAAGAGAAGAGGTGTGATGGTACCCACCTTAATGTGAATTGTTTTTCTATTACATATCACGTTTTTAAAAGTGTTATAAACCGGATTTGTTTGCCCTAAAAAGCGATGACATGTTATGTGCCCTTAAAATATGTGTCCTTTATTAATGAAAACAAAAACACTGATAAGTGACCCTTTTATCATTGTTAAAAAACATCACACATAAAGGATTCCATTATCATCATTTTTTAGTGTTTATAAATGTGATCTTTGTCAGTGTTTTTCTTTAGCACTGATAATAATCTAAAAAAATTAAATAAATCATTCAACTTATCACTTTTGTTAGCACTATAACACCCCTTTATCAGTGTTATGTTACCCTACATGCCCAACCATCCTTTATCAATCCAACCCCATTTATCAGTGCTTCCAAATCCCTTTATCATCACTTTTCACACCCACCAGCCTTGCTCACACTTAAAAATGAACTCACGACCTCTGCATTCAATTTGTAATGAATTTACACTACACCATCAATATTTTTATAATATTTTATGATATATATATTTATATATATATATATATATATTTATATAATCATACATATTTATATAATAAATTTTAAATAATTTTTAAAAATATATTGATATACTATATATTTCGATATAAATTATATACATATTTACATATAATTTAATTTTTAGATATATGTTTTCTATAAAGTATTTATAAATATTTATTGTAAAATTATATTTAATTATAATAATATATTTATAAGATTACATTTTTATATGATGTATCTATATAATATTGACTTATAAATATACACACATATTTATGCACGTGTACAAATTTATATTTCACACATAAACATGTAAATATGTACATATATGTATTTATTTACACATATTAGGACATAAACATAAATATATTTTCTTTATTGACACTCACAAATTTATATATATATATATGCATTACTTTTATCGGTATATATATATTTATATTAATGCATCTTTATAAGATAAATAAGATGCAAATTGTTTTATTTTAAATAAAATGAATGATAGATATTTATTTATATATGGTTTATATATTTAAAATATATTTTTACATAAAAAAATTTAGATATTTATTTATATAATTTATTAATTATATGTTAATACATGAAAATATGTATATATTTAGTTATAAACAACACTAAAATTTAAAAAATGGTAAAATTTAAGCAATATAATATTCATATGATTATTGGATGTGAGAATAAATTTATTCATCACTAAAAATGTAATAATACCCCCTTAAATGAGGATGAAATTTCATCAAATATTAAAAAAAGTAAGGTACTCTGATAAAAAAATAGTTTTAGAGGCCTTCTAGCCCTTTTTGACCAAAAATAACGTACTAAGGTCCCTTAGATCACCACATCATAGATTTTTTGAAATATTTGACATGATATATGGTAGAGCCCAAACAGACACCTAAATAAAAACTTTTTGTCATTTGAAATTCAAGTCATGTTTTCAACTTATCTTAGATTGTTTATTAATTTATTAAATTTTTATGTCTTCCAATTGTTATTAAATGAATATTAATAATTAATAATTAGAAAATTATTAATTAATAATAATTTTTTGTTAATTTATAATCCATTTTCACAAAATATCTTATTTATTAATTGTAAATAAATAATTAGTCTTGTATAAATCACATTTGATGAAATATATTATATTTATATCAATAAAACTATATTTATATATTATTATATGATTTTTAATTATATATAATTTTTTATGAAATATACCTTTTATGTGTACTACAATAGTGATAATAAAGGCCACCATTTATTAGCGCTGACAAAAAGCACTGATAAAGGGTAGATTTATCAATATTAAAAAAGGATTGCAAAGGGGTTATTTTATTAGTGCTTTTTTAGAACTAATAAAAATACCCTTTATTAGAGCTTTTTTCTAGCACTAATAAAGACACCCCCTTTATTGATGCTTTTAGCTAGCACTGATAAAGGGTAGTGCTTAATATCACATAATCTATAGCAGTGGTTTCACACTATGGGTATCATGAGGTGTTTGAGATTGTGTTGATGAGGTAGGTTCTATCTACAGTAGTGATAAAATCCCCTCAAGTGTAAAAAGTGGATCCAACCATCTAAATGTTAAGTTAGTTTCTCATAATTTAGTGAAAATGATTCATTCACCGTGTTTTTGGATAAGAAATTATCTTCTTGTGAATGGAAAGGAACATGAATATTTCTAAAGGGTGACCCATGTTTGACTAACACACTCCTGCCTTAAGATGTGGAAAAAGAAAATTTATTCTCTTAATGCAACATAGAGGCTGACCAGGGTCATCTCACTTGAGGAGCATTCTCAATTGTTCACTCACTCAATATAATTCAACTAAACTAATTATTTTTTTATTTAATCTATTAAATTAATGTAATTTAAATGATAAGAAAGTTTAAACTAACAAGAAATGACAAAAATGTAATTTGGGAAGAAAGAACTTTGCATGTATGGTTTGTTTTGTGGGTTCTATCATTCTCATTATTGGTGTTTAAATTAAGTTTGATAATTCAACTTTGAGATCTCATGAATGAATTGCTATTATTTTATTTAATGGTGTGAAATATCAAATGAATTTGGAAATCATAATTTCACCTCCTCCTATAATCAAGGATGATGGAACACCTCAATCGAGGGTGTGACATCTCCCAAGACCTGCCTCTATCATTTCTCATTTCATCCACTAAATGGAACGACTCCATAATATAAAGATCTTGTATACAGTAAAAGGAAGGTAAATATTTAATAAATTAATATAAATGAGTCTAATATCAGTGTTATGGTTGAAGATCACTACACTCATTCACATCACTCTTTCTCATCACAAACTTAATAAAACATAAGAATATAAGCATTGAATGAATGAAATTTCCACATTCCTCCCCCGGACCAAGACATGGGTTAGCCATTAATTTTTTTGGGTAAGAGGTCATGATGATAATATGGGAAAGAATATTAGAAGAAATGAAAATAAAATTAAAAAATAATAAAATGGATGAGAGAAGAAGAAGAAAACACACACATGAAATCACAAAAATAAAGAAGAGAGGAATAAGTGAAAGAAGAAAATGAAGAAGAAAAATAACAAGGGTGTGTGGAAGAAGACAAAAAAATAAAAAACATGCATGAATTAGATTTTATTTAAAATAAACTAAATAAAATTTAAATTTAAATTAATCTTAATGTAAAAATAATAAAAATAAAAAGAAAAGAAGAAAAGAAGTTGGTGCAACAACTTCCCCTCCAAAATATGTCTCCTAAAAATTTTCTACTCTTTAGAACCCCATATCTTCGAATGACACCATGTTCCATTATTATAGGTTTTCCCATCACCCCTCCAAATTTCATATTAATTATACATGTATTGAGGATGTTATGGAATTATTAATGAGTATGACTTTTTATGGACAATATTTAAATAAATCATCCTTCAATATTGATCATCCAATTGACACCTTAATGAGTGTATAACTCCATTTAATTTTATTTTGAAACACTATTTTGAGTCCTATTTAAATTTCATCTAGAATCACATCAATTGGAGGTGTGTATCCTGAGTTATGCCTAATTTCTATAGGTGGGGTCTACTCTGTCTGTTCAAACAATTTTTCAACTTTATTGATTTTTAGGCCTCCATATCTTCAAATAAAATCTTGTTCTAGATTCGAAAGTTGAATCCCACACACCAAGGAATCCTAAAAAAATCACTCAAATTTAAATAACATTTTAAAAGTTATTCCCAAAATACCCAAGTGATTAAAATCTATTAAAATTCTAGAATTAAGAGATTTGTACATTTTAGCCCAAAACTCACCATAAATTCAAAATTGATGAAATTGACTCAAATTGAAATACAATTATGGATTAAATAATTGAAATAAATACATAAAATGATGAAAATATTAGCTATATAAATTCCTTGACACTTAAACCTTGCTTTTCCTCAAGCATCAAATCTCAACATTTAAAACTAGAGGGCACAAATGTCACCAATATTCGAATTCCAAAGTAATAAAATCAAACAATTTTCAATGTCAAACCAATATATCAAAAATCCACATAAAATATCACATTAATTTATCAATTTAAAATAAAACAATAAACTCATGTATTTTACTTTATAGCTTTTGAAAATTTTGGAACTTCTCTTCTCATTCATTCAAGATCCTAAATTCATTATTATTAAACATTCCAAACCATGACTTATCTATCTTTTCAATAATTTCTCTAATCACTCATGATAAAATTCATTTGGATTTATGCTCATATCATGAATACATGATATTTATCCATATTCTTGTAAAGGAAATAATTTTTCCACTTTGTAAAGACATAAGACATAAAATCATGAGGACTCACAATAAAGGCTCAAGTGACACTGGGGATTAAGGTTGTAAGGAATTGATGTTTAAAAATTAAGGCTCAAGGATTAGGTTTATCTCATAAATTATAATTCTTGATATCAAAAGTTAAAGTGTAATGAAATTCTCCCAATCAATGTAGAAACTCCCACTTCTCTAAACCTTCAAAGAAGAGGTCATGAATAATGAAAGCATAATTAATGATTTGAACAGTCTTGATTTTTTATCTAATTTTATACTTTTTTTTAAATAATATTTTTTTTCAAAATTTATGATTATAATAAACCTCAAATACACCACCTAAACACATATGATAAAAATCGTCGGTCTAATGATGGTGATTTTGGACTCTTCTAAGTCAAAACCCAATATTTTTTTTTATTTTTTTTATTTTCTAGAAGGTAAAACAATTTAGTACATTAAATGAATAAAAATAATTTATTAACCCCTATGATTATCACCCCCCACACCTTTTCCTTACAATATAAATCATCCCTTATACCATGATTCCATTCACCCCTACACTTTAACTTTAAAATATCATACAAATACCAAGAGTATAGTAGGAATAGATAAAAATGGCTTGAAACATGGATCTTCCCTATAAAGGTCATTCATGGACTATATGAGATAAATAATTATTTATATAAAGGTGGTATTTTAAGTATAAGTGGTTTTTTTAAAATATGACTCAATCATTTTAAATGTGTTTATTTATAGTCATAGATTTGAAAAGTTCAAATGACAGTTCTAGTAGGTGGCATGCCCCAAAATCCCTTAAGAAATATTCTCATGAATAAATAGGAAGTACTTGGTCTATAAATCCTATTAGTAATGGCATATACAAAATTAGAAAATTACTCAAGGCTTGATTAATAATAACAAATCAATTCACATTATCTTTATAAATTAAAAGCATGAAAAAAGATAGTGAAATTTTATTTACATGAATCAATTAATTCCCTCAAACCATGGGTCCTCATTTTAATATCCATACTTAAATTTAATAATTCAATTATCAATTTTACCCATTAAATATCATTTTCATTGAAATATAAAATATGTAATCACATGATTTCAAAGAAACTAGTGTCTCTTAGATAAGTCAAATAAAGCATAATTCAAGCATGTGCATGCAATTTCTAGTTTAAGCTCAAAATATGTTTTTGGAAAAAAAATGTAGAGAGTTTAAAATATAAACAATAAATGTGAACTCCCTTATGAAATAAAACTTAGTCCTCTTTCCACCTTGTATATTTGGGTATTACTTATGCAATTATGAACCTATAAAATAAAATTATACAATGAAGCACAAGGATCATGTCATGTAAGTTAAAAAAGATAAGAGGGAGCGGGATGCATGATGGAATGATCTAAAAAATGAAATAAAAATATAAATTCCTAAAAACCATATAAAGATAAATCTTGGTATAATCCCCCAAGTGGTGCCTAAGGTTTTACTACCTCTAAGTGGTTAGTACCTGTTGTTATCTGTAATATGTTGGTGGGTGGATTTTCATATATCTGAACCACCAAATGTGATTCCTTCCAGATTAGACTTATTCTTATTTATTGAGTAGGAATACATGGATAGAGTACACCAGATATTCCCCCTTAGCAATGCGGTATAACTTTCATGGCGGTGTTAGAACGTAGATTGGAGCCTCCTCCTCTTTGGTTATGACATCTGCAACCTTTCTTTCTCCATCTAGTGTTTTCTCTTGGTATGATTAATTAAAAGAATAGTTAAATGGAGTGTTATTAGGTAGTTTTATTTTAAAAGAATTATAATTTAAAAATTCAATATCGGATTCTCCCCCTTTTATGAAAGTATCATGTGTCTTTGGTTCTTCAAGTAGAGCCACTTGTATCTCTTCATGGGATTCCTCCAGTAGATGTTCAATATGTTTAGGGATCTCCATGTATTATTCAATAGGTGCATTTTGTTTTCATGATATTTATACAAGGAAAATTTTGAGTCAACCATGTCTGTAAAATAAAAATAGTAGGGAGTGATACTTAATTTAGTTTCAATGAAATTAATAGATAAATAGTTAATAAAAGGGTCAAATCCATGAATTGGTACGACATGAATCTCTTCTTAAATTTAAAGTTCCTCTTGATCTTCATTTAATGAAGGTAGGTACTCTGGCTCTTCGTGTATTTATTTTAATTCCACCACTAAAGGTGGTTTCTTCTTCTTCCAAGGCTAGAGAGAGGTGCATTGGTGGTGATTATTCTATTTTTATGGAATAAAAAGATCATGTTTCATTTCAATTTTTTCCCAATTACTCCAAAATTTATCCAAATTCACATGATCTCTATCTTTTAAATCTGAAAAAATGATATTTCATCTATCTTCTCCAGCAATGGCGGTGCGAGGTGAAATGAATCTTCAGATACATATGAATTTACCTTCTCAAGTTCTTCAATTTGAAAGATTATTGGTGAAATTTCTTCCACCACTACCTAAGATTCTTGTTCCATCTTAGGGATGAGTTACTCCCACTACTGAAAATTACGCCTTTACCAACGATTGAAAACCGTTGGTATATAGTATAACAACGTTTTGGCAAACCTTTGGCAAGTAAGGCATGGCGATATCCCATTACCAATGGTTTTTGTATAACCATTGGGGAAGTTAGTAAAATTGGAGGATTCCCAACAGTTTTAAAAACCGTTGGCAATACTAGATTGTAAATGTTTTTTACCAACGGTTTCTAGAAATTGTTGGTATATTGTACACTAAACACTATACCAACGGATTAGAACCATTGGTATAGTTTTAAAATTTCTATTTCCAGAACTGTTATACTAATGGTTTAAAACCGTTGGTAATGAGTTTTTCCAGAACAGATATACCGACAGTTTAAAACCACAGGTAAAGAGTTTTTCTAGAACTATTATACCAACAGTTTAAAACTGTTGGTAATGTGTTTTTCCAGAAGTGTTGCACAACATCCCTCTAGTAGCCCCTCCATTATACACCTACATAAAAATATCACAAAAACCACATACAGACATAAAAAAACATAAAAACACCTAAAATAACACACACAAAAACACATAAAACCATCAAAATCTTCCAACCATGTCATGTACTATAATTCACTATTTCAATCTTCATATGACAACAATCATCCAGTAGACTTAATAATAGTTTCAATAACTCAAACATTATTTACACCCATTTCTATCATCAAATTACAACCACTCTTCCAGTAGTAATTCACCTCACCCCTGCACAGCACCCCCACATCCCCATCAAATTCTAATAGGGAGAATAGTATGAGAAATACTTATTAGAGTTGAATAAGAGTTTGAAATTGGATCAAATCCCAATTTTTTTCCTGATCATAGATTTGGGTATGTAATGATTTGTGATGCATTTTGAATTGAACTTGTATTTTTTATAATATATAGTGAAAAGGTATTTTCTTAGGAGTCTCGCCACTTATGAACCCATGAGTGAAACTACCCAACTCATGAAAAAGAGTTTGCGACTATCATTGATGAGTGTAAATTTCAGTTGTTGTGTTCACTTAAAATGATGTCCTCTTGAAACAAAATAGATACACTTTGAGTGGTTCCGGCCACACTGAGCCTCGGATTGAGTCGAACATGACTCATGCACATCATAAATGACCCATGGATAGTTTTCCTAAAGTATCAACACAATATGAATGTGTTTGGTCAGTTTTCTGTATGTCGGTTGTTTTTACTTAAAAGTGTATCCATTTTAAACAAAACAAAGACACTTTGAGTCGTACTGGCCACACCATGCCTTGGATTGAGGTGGGGTTGACTCGTAAACGTCAAAAATGACCCATGGATCGTTTTCCTAAAGTATCAACAGAATCTGAATGCATTTGGTCCGTTTTCTATATGTCAGTTGTTGTTTTCACTTAAAATGTTGTCCATTTCAACGAAACGTGAGACACGCTGAGTTGTGATGGCCACACCGCACCTCGGATTGAGATGGGGTTGACTTTTACACATTAAAAATGACCCATGTATTGTTTTCCTAAAGTTTCAACAGAATCTGAATGCATTTGGTCTGTTTTTCGCATGTCAGTTGTTGTTTTCACATAAAATCATGTCCATTTTAAACAAAAGAGAGACATTTTGAGTGGTGGCGGCTACACCACCCCTCGGATTGAGGCGGGGTTGACTTGTACACGTCACAAATGACCCATGGATCGTTTTCCTAAAATATCAACATTATATAAATGCGTTTGGTCCATTTTTAGTATGCCAATTGTTGTTTTCACTTAAAATTGTGTCCATTTAAAACAAAAGAGAAACACTTTGAGTGGTGTCGGCCACACTGGCCCTCGAATTGAGGTGGGGTTGACTCGTACATGTCACATATGACCCATGGATCGTTTTCCTAAAGTTTTAATTGAATCAGAATGCATTTAGTCGGTTTTCCGTATGTCAGTTATTGTATTCACTAAAAATGATGTCCTTTTGAAACAAAAGAGAGACACTTTGAGTGGCGTCGGCCACACAACGCCTCGTATTGAGGTGGGGTTGACTTGTACATGACACAAATGACCCATGGATTGTTTTCCTAAAGTATCAACACAATCTGAATGCGCTCAGCCGATTTCGACCACCCCACGAACGATTTTCAAGCGCGCCAAACACCTAAAAAACACATATTCAGTCGTTCCATGAAAATCGCTCATCCGAATGACATTTTGTCTCCTTGTACACCTCATGAAAAATAATTAGGATGTTTTCGGGTTATTTCAATTCATTCCGATGTCGTTCGGCATGCATTTGACCATTAAAAGTATGTTTTGGCCATTTACGACACGCGGAGTGCGTTTTCGGCCAGTGTGGTCAAATGACACCTCCGATTGACGTGTCGTCCGACCGACCATTTCAAAATTTACCCACCCTTTTTTCATTTGATTTCATGGAATTCTGAGGTCGTTTGGCCAGTTTCGACCACCCCACGCGTGCTTTTCAAGCGAGTCGAACACCTAAAAATAAATATTTATCCATGCCACACAAACCATGCATCCAAATAATGTTTCGTCTCCTTTTACACCTCAAGAATAATAATTATGGTGTTTTCGTGTGATTTCAAGTCATTCTGATGTCGTTCGACATGGATTTGACCGTTAAACGCATGTTTTGGCAATTTACGACACGCGGAGTGCATTTTCGGCTAGCATGGTCACATGACACCTTCTATTGATGTGTCGTCTGTCCGAACATTTCACAATTCACCCACCCTTTGTTGTCGTCCGATTTCATGGCATTCTGAGGTCGTTCTGCCGGTTTCGACCACCCCACGCGCACTTTTCAAGCGCGCCGAGCACCTAAAAAACATATTCAGCCATGCCGTGCAAACCGCGCGTCCGAATGACATGTCGTCTCCTCGTAAACCTCATTAATAATAATTAGGGTGTTATCATGTGATTTCAAGTCATTCTGATGTCTTTCAGCATGCATTTGATCATTAAATTCATGTTTTGGCCATTTAAGACACGCGGAGTGCGTTTTCGGCCAGCGCGGTCACATGACACATCTGATCGACGTTCCGTCTGGCCAACCATTTTAAAATTCACCCACCATTTGTTTTCGTCTGATTTCATGGCATTCTGAGGACGTTCGGCCAGTTTTGACCACCCCACGCGCGATTTTCAAGCGCGCCGAGCACCTAAAAAACACATATGCAGTCGTGTTGCGCAAACCGTGTGTCCGAATGATGTTTCGTCTCCTCTTACACCTCGATAATATTAATTAGGGTGTTTCGTGTGATTTCAATTCATTCTGATGTCGTTCATCATGCATTTGACCATTAAACACGTGTTTTGGCCATTTACAACACGCGGAGTGCGTTTTCGGCCAGTGTAGTAACACAACACCTCTGATTGACGTGTCGTCTGGCCTACCATTTCAAAATTCACCCACCCTTTGTATTTTTCCTATTTCATGGCATTTTGAGGTCGTTCAGCCGGTTTCAACCACCCCACGCGCACTTTTCAAGCAAGCTGAGCACCTAAAAAACACATATTCAGCCATGTCATGCAAACTACGTGTCCGAATGACATTGTGTCTCCTCATACACCTCACGAGTAATAATTAGGGTGTTCTCGTGTGATTTCAAGTCATTACAGTGTCGTTCGGCATGCATTTGACCGTTAAACGCATGTTTTGGCCATTTACGACATGCTGAGTGCGTTTTCGGTCAGCGCGGTCACACGACACCTCTGATTTACCTGTCATTTGGCTGACCATTTCACAATTCACCCACCATGTGTAGTCATCCGATTTGAAGGCATTCCGAGGTCGTTTGTCCAATTTCAACCACCCCATGCGCGCTTTTCAAGCGAAAGGAGCACCGGCCGAATGACCTTAGAATGCCATGAAATCGGAAAACTATAAAGGGTGGGTGAATTGTGAAATGGTCGGCCAGACGACGCGTCAATCGGAGGTGTCGTGTGACCGCACTGGATGAAAACGCACTCCGCGTGTCGTAAATGGCCAAAACATGCGTTTAACGGTCAAATGCATGCCGAACGACATCGGAATGACTTTAAATCACAAGAAAACACCCTAATAATTATTCTTTAGGTGTACTATAAGACGGAATGTCATTAGTATGCACAGTTTGCGCGGAATGGATGCATATATGTTTTTTAGGTGCTCGGCGCGCTTGAAAAACACGCGTGGGGTGGTCAAAACTAGCCGAACGACCTCGGAATGCCATGAAATCGGACGACAACAAAGGGTGGGTGAATTGTGAAATGGTCGGCCAGACGGCACATCAATCAGAGGTGTCGTGTGACCGCGCTGGCCGAAAACGTACTCTGCGTGTTGTAAATGGCCAAATCATGCTTTTAATGGTCAAATGAAATGCTAACGACATCAGAATGACTTTAAATCACACTAAAACACCCTAATTATTATTCTTGAAGTGTACGAGGAGACGACACGTCATTTGGACGCGCAGTTTGCACGACACGGCTGAATATGTGTTTTTTAGGTGCCCGACTTGCTTTAAAAGCGTGCGTGGGGTGGTCAAAACCAGCCGAATGACCTCGTAATTCCATGAAATAGGAAGACTAAAATGGGTGGGTGAATTTTGAAATGGTCGGCCAGACGACACGTCAATCGGAGGTGTCGTGAGATCGTGTTGGCCGAAAAAGAACTCGGCGTGTCGTAAATGGCCAAAACATGCGTTTAATGTTCAAATGCATGAAGAACGACATCGGAATGACTTGAAATTACACAAAACACCCTAATTATTATTCTTGAGGTGTACGAGGAGACGGCACATCATTCGGACACGCGGTTTGTGCGGCACGGCTGCATATGTGTTTTTTTGGTGCTCGGTGCGCTTGAAAAGCACAAGTGGGGTGGTCGAAACCGGCCAAAAAACCTCATAATGCCATGACATCAGACGAAAAAAAAGGGTGGGTGAATTGTGAAATGGTCGTCCAGATGACATGTCAATCAGAGGTGTCGTGTGACCGCGCAGGCTGAAAACGCACTTTGCGTGTCTTAAATGGGAAAAACATACGATTAACGGTCAAATGCAATGCGAATGACATCAAAATGACTTGAAATCACACGAAAACACCATAATTATTATTAGTGAGGTGTAAGAGGAGACGATACGTCATTCGGACGCGCAGTTTTCACAGCACGGCTGAATATGTGTTTTTTTGGTGCTCGGCGCGCTTGAAAAGCGAGCGTGGGGTGGTCGAAACCGGACGAACGACACTGGAATTCCATGAAATCAGATGACTAAATAGGGTGGGTGAATTTTGAAATGGTCATCTAGACGGCACATCAATCAGAGGTGTCGTGTGACCGCGCTGGCCGAAAATGCACTTCGTGTGTCGTAAATGGCCAAAACATGCGTTTAACGGTCAAATGCATGACGAACGACATCGGAATGACTTTAAATCACACACAAAAAACCCTAATTATTATTCATGAGGTGTACAAGGAGACGACACATCATTCGGATGCGCGGTTTGCATGGCACGGTAGAATATGTGTTTTTCAGTACTCGGCGCACTTGAAAAGCGCGGGTTGGGTGGTTGAAACTGGCCAAACGATCTCAGAATGACATGAAATCGGACGACAACAATAGGTGGGTGAATTGTAAAATGGTTGGCAAGATAGCACGTCAATGAGAGGTTTCGTGTGACCACGCTGGCTGAAAACGCACTCAGCGTGTCCTAAATGGCCAAAACATGCGTTTAACGGTCAAATGCAATGTGAAAGACATCGGAATGACTTGAAATCACACGAAAACACCATAATTATTATTCATGAGGTGTACGAGGAGACGGAACGTCATTCGGACGTGCGGTTTGCGCGACACAGTTGAATATGTGTTGTTTAGGTGCTCAGCGAGCTTGAAAAGCGCGCGTCGGGTTGTCGAAACTGGCCGAACAACCTCGGAATGCCATGAAATTGGAAGACAACAATGGGTGGGTGAATTATGAAATGTTTGGTCAGACGACATGTCAATCGGAGGTGTCGTGTGACCGCAATGGCCAAAAACGCACTCCGCATGTCGTAAATGGCCAAAACAAGCGTTCAACGGTCAAATGCAAAACAAACGACATCAGACTGACTTGAAATCACATGAAAACACCCTAATTATTATTCTTGAGGTGTACGAGGAGGTGGCACGTCATTTGGATGCGTGGTTTGCATGGAACGGCTGAATATTTGTTTTTTAGTTGCGCGGTGTGCTTGAAAAGCGCGCGTGGGGTGATCGAAACCGGACGAACGACCTTGGAATGCCATGAAATCAGACGAAAACAAAGGGTGGGTGAATTTTGAAATGGTCGGCTAGAAGGTACTTCAATCAGAGGTGTCGTGCGACCGCGATGGCCGAAAACGCACTCTGCGTGTCATAAATGGCCAAAACATGAATTTAAAGGTCAAATTCATGACGAACGACATCAGAATGACATGAAATCACACGAAAACACCCTAATTATTATTCATGAGTTGTACAAGGAGATGAAACATCATTCGGACACACGGTTGGCATGGAACGACTGAATATGTGTTTTTTAGGTGCTTGGTGCGCTTGAAAAGCACGCATGGGGTGGTTGAAATCGGGCGAACGACCTCGGAATGCCATGAAATCGGATGACTACAAAGGGTGTGTGAATTGTGAAATGGTCGACCAGAAGACATGTCAATCGAAGGTGTCGTGTGACTGCGCTGGCCAAAAACGCACTTCACGTGTCATAAATGGCCAAAACATGCGTTTAAAAGTCAAATTCATGAAGAACGACATTAGAATGACTTGAAATCACACGAAAACACCCTAATTTTTATTCGTGAGATGTACGAGGAGACTTCACATCATTCGGACGCGCGGTTTGCGCGGCACGACTGCATATGTGTTTTTTTAGGTGATCGACTCGCTTGAAAAGCACGCGTTGGGTGGTTGAAACCGGCCGAACAACCTCGAAATTCCATGAAATCAGACGAAAACAAAGGGTGGGTGAATTGTGAAATGTTCGGCTAGACGGCACATCAATCGAAGGTGTCGTGTGACCACGCTGGCCGAAAACGCACTTTGCGTGTCGTAAATGGCCAAAACATGCATTTAACAGTCAAATGCATGTTGAACGACATCGGAATGACTTGAAATCACACAAAAACACCTTAATTATTAATCGTGAGATGTACGAGGTGATGACACGTCATTCGGAGGCGCGGTTTTCACAGCACGGATGCATATGTGTTTTTTAGGTGCTCGGCGCGCTTGAAAAATGCCCGTGGGGTTGTCGAAACCGGCCAAACAACCTCATAATGCCATGAAATCGGACTACAACAAATGGTGGGTGAATTGTGAAATGGTCGGACAGACGGCACGTCAATCAGAGGTGTCATGTGACCGCACTGGCCAAAAATTTACTCTGCGTGTAGTAAATGGCCAAAACATGTGTTTAATGGTCAAATGCATATCGAACAACATCGGAATGACTTGAAATCACACAAAAACAGCATAATTATTATTCGTGAGTTGTATGAGGAGATGGAACATCATTCGGATGTGCAGTTTGCGCGGCACGACTGAATATGTGTTTTTTTGGTGCTCGGCTCGCTTGAAAAGCGCGCGTGGGGTGGTCGAAACCATCCGAATGACCTCAGAATGCCATGAAATTGGAAGAATACAAAGGGTGGGTGAATTGTGAAATGTTCGTCTAGACATCACATCAATCGGAGGTGCCGTGTGACCGCGATGGCCAAAAATGCACTCTACGTGTCGTAAATGGCCAAAACATGCGTTTAACGGTCAAATGAATGCCGAACGACATCGGAATGACTTGAAATCACACTAAAAAACCCTAATTATTGTTCGTGAGTTGTAAGAGGAGACGACACATCATTCGAACGTGCAGTTTGCACGGCACAGCTTCATATGTGTTTTTTAGGTGCTTGGCACGCTTGAAAAGTGCGCGTGGGGTGGTTGAAACAGGTCGAACGACCTTGGAATGCCATGAAATCAGACGTCAACAAAGGGTGGGTGAATTGTGAAATGGTCGGTTAGATTTCATGTCAATCAGAGGTGTTGTGTGACCGCGCTCGCAGAAAACGCACTCCGCATGTTGTAAATGGCCAAAACATGTGTTTAATGGTCAGCTAGACGACACATCAATCGGAGGTGTCGTGTGTCCGCGCTGGCCGAAAACGCACTCTGCGTGTCGTAAATGGAAAAAACATGCATTTAACTGTCAAATGAATGCTGAACGACATCGGAATGACTTGAAATCATACAAAAACACCCTAATTATTATTCTTGAGGTGTACAAGGAGACGTCACGTCATTCGGATGCGCGGTTTGCGCGGAACGTCTGAATATGTGTTTTTTAGGTGTTTGGCGTGCTTGAAAAGCGTACGTGGGGTGGTCGAAACCGGACGAACGCATTCAGATTGTATTGATACTTTATGAAAATGATACATGGGTCATTTTTGATGTGTACGAGTCAACCTCTCCTCAATTCGAGGTGTTTTGTGGTCGGAACCGCTCAAAGAGTCTCTCTTTTGTTTCAAAAGGACATCATTTTAAGTGAATACAACTACTGATATTCGGAAAACCGACTAAATGTATTCGGATTCTATTGAAACTTTAGGAAAATTATCCATGGGTCATATGTGACGTGTACGAGTAAACCACTCCTCAATCCGAGGGCCATTGTGGCCGACACCACTCAAAGTGTTTCTCTTTTGTTTTAAATGGACAAGATTTTAAGTGAAAACAACAATTGACATACTTAAAACGGACCAAATGCATTTATATTGTGTTCATATTTTACGAAAATGATACTTGGGTCATTTTTGATGTGTAAGAGTCAACCTCACCTCAATCCGAGGGGCGGTGTGGCCGCCACCACTCAAAATGTCTCTCTTTTGTTTAAAATGGACATGATTTTATGTGAAAACAACAACTGACATATGGAAAATCGACCAAATGCCTTTGGATTCTGTTGAAACATTAGGAAAACAATCCATGGGTAATTTTTGATGTGTACGAGTCAACCCCATCTCAATCCGAGGCATGGTGTGGCCGACACCACTCAAAGTGTCTCACGTTTCATTGAAATGGACAACATTTTAAGTGAAAACAACAACTGGCATACGGAAAACGGACCAAACGCATTCAGATTCTATTTATACTTTAGGAAAACGATCCATGGGTCATTTTTGAAGTGTACAAGTCAACCCCACCTCAATCCAAGGCAAGGTTTGGCTGATACCACTCAAAGTGTCTTTATTTTGTTTAAAATGGTACGATTTTAAGTAAAAACAATCGGCATATGGAAAACCGACCAAACACATTCAGATTGTGTTCATAATTTAGGAAAACTATCCATGGGTAATTTTTGACATGTACGAGTCAACCCTGCCTCAATCTGAGGTGCGGTGTGTCCAGAACCACTTAAGGTGTCTCTCTTTTGTTTCAAAAGGACATCATTTTAAGTGAATACAACAACTGAAATTTACACTCATCAATGATAGTCGCAAACACTTTTTCATGAGTTGGGTAGTTTCACTCATGGGTTCATAAGTGATGAGACTCCTAAGAAAATACCTTCTCACCATATATTATAAAAAATACAAGTTCAATGCAAAATGAATCACAAATCATTACATACCCAAATCTAGGATCAGAAAAAAAAATTGGGATTTTAGCCAATTTCAAACTCTTATTCAACTCTAATAAGTATTTCTCAGACTATTCTGCCTATTAGAATTTGATGGGGACATGGGGGTGATGTACAGGGGTGAGGTGAATTACTACTGGAAGAGTGGTTGTCATTTGAAGATATAAATGGGTGTAAATAATGTTTGAGTTATTGAAACTATTAATAAGTATACTGGAGGATTGTTTTCTTATGAATATTGAAATAGGGAATTGTATTACATGACATGGTTGGAAGATTTTGATGGTTTTATGTTTTTTGTGTGTTATTTTATGTGTTTTTATGTTGTTTTAAGTCTGTATGTGGTTTTTGTGATATTTTTTATGCAGGTCTATACTGGAGGGGCTACTGGAGGGATTTTGTGCAACACTTATAGAAAAACACATTACCAATGGTTTTAAACTGTTGGTATAATAGTTCTGGAAAAACTCTTTACCTACGGTTTTAAACCGTTGGTATATCTATTCTGGAAAAACTCATTACCAACGGTTTTAAACCATTGGTATAACAGTTCTGGAAATAGAAATTTTAAAACTATACAAATGGTTCTAAACCATTGGTATAGTGTTTAGTGTACAATATACCAATGGTATTTGGAAACCATTGGTAAAAAACATTTACAATCTAGTATTGCCAACGGTTTGTAAAATCGTTGGGAATCATCCAATTTCACTGCCTTCCCCAACGGTTATACAAAAACTGTTGGTAATGGGATACTGCCACGCCTTACTTGCCAACAGTTTTCCAAACCGTTTTTATACTATATACCAACGGTTTCACAGCCTTTACCAACGGTTTTCAACTGTTGGTAAAGGCTTAATTTCCAGTAGTGATATTAGAATAATCTCTCACCTTTTCTTTTCAGTTGTTATATGATTTCACTAAGTTATTTCACCTGATATCTATTATAATCTTCTTCTTCTTCTTATTTTTGTTGTTTCTACTACTATTTAACCTGTGAGTAATCTACCCATTCATAATAATCTAAATTTGAATACATCATGGAAAGATATTTTTTATGGTTTTTTTCAAAGAAAAATAATGAAAATCTCTCTAAAATGTGAAAATAAAAAAATAAGTAAACAATTGATTAGCTCCCTCACAATGATTCTATTTTCGACACATGCCTATCGTGGGGCATGGTAAAAGAAAATATATTCTTATAATACAGCACAGAGGTAGACAAGGGTTGTATCACTTGAGTATCTTTCTCAATTGTTCACTCACTTAATCTAATTCACCTAAACTAATTATTGTTTGTTGTTTTTATTTAATCAATGAAAGTAAATGAATTTAAATGAAATAAAAGTTTATACTAACATGCAATGAGAAAATGTAATTCATGAAGAAATAACTTGGCCTTTATGGTTTGGTTTGTGGGTTACATCATTCTCATTATTAGTGTTTAAATTAAATTTGATAATTCAATTTTGAGATCTCATGCATAAATTACTATTCCTTTTATTTAATGGTGTCAAATATAAAATGCATTTAGCAATCATAATTTCACCTCCTCCTATAATCAATATTTTTGTCACACCTCGACAGAGTGTGTGAAATCTCCTAGGATCTAGCTTTATAATATGGAATTTCATCTATTGAATGGATTAACTTCATCGTATGAAGATATTGTATCTCGTAGAAGGGAGGAAAAAGATTTAATAAAATAATATAAATGATTTTGAGATCATTTTCATGTTGTATGATCGCCACACCCATGTACATCACTCTTTCTTACCACAAACTCAATAAAACATTAGAATTTAAGCACCAAATAAGTGAAATTTCCAAATACCTCCCCCGAGCCAAGCCCCAAGTTAGCCATTAATTTTTAGGGTAAGTGTTCATGGTGGTAAGATGAGAAAGAAGATAGAATAAATTAAAATTAAATTAAATTAAAACAAAAGGGATGAGATGAGAAGAAAAACACATACACATGAAATCACAAAAACAAAGAAGAGAAGAAGAAGAGAAAGAAGAAGAAGAAGAAGAAGGGTGTGTAGAAGAATTCAAAAAAATAAAACCACGCATGAATTAGATTTAATTTAAACTAAACTAAATTAGAATTAAATTTAAAGGAAAGTTAAAGTAAAAAATAATAAAAATAAAAATAAAAGATGAAAAGAAATGGGTTTAGTAGCTTCCCCTCCAGAATAAATCTCCCGAAAGGTTGGTCCATTTTGGAACCCAATATCTTTGAATCACTCCAAGGTTCCTTAATATAGGCTGTTAAAATTTAATTTCTTATCATCCCTTCCAATTTGACATTAATTATATGTGTATTGAAAATGTTATGTAATTATTAATGATTATGACGTCTTCTATCTGAGAATTCAATAAATCCCCTTCAATGTTGGGCATCTAATGGCCACCTTAATGACTGTATAACTCCATGGAAAATAATTTTGAGACCTTATATTTAGTAATATTTCAGTTACATCTAAAATAATCACAATTTTAGGTTTTTATCTTGAGTTATGCCTCATTTTCGGAGGCGAGGTCCACTCTGTATGCCTGAACAATTTGTCAACTTGATTGATTTTTTTGGGTGTCCATATGTTCGAAATATCTCTTGGTAAAGAAGGTAAATTTGAATATCATACACCAAGTAATTAAAAAAATCACTAAAATATTAATAACATTTTAAAATTTAGGCTAAAATACCCAAGTGATTAAAATCTGTTAAATTCCAGAATTAAACAATTTTAAAATTTTAGCCCAAAACACACTATAAATCCAAAATTAATGAAAATAATCTAATTTATAACTTTGGATGGATTAAATAATTTAAATAAATATAAAAATGATTAAAATTTTAGCTCTATCACTGACCCTTGACAATAATTTGGTGTATTTATCGACCTGTATTATGAGGATGATGAGATATTTTGTGGAGTTGTGGTGTATTAAACCAAATATACCTATGAGGTGATTCTTATTGGATCATATAAGGTGTTTTGGTATTTCTTGGATCTTAAAAAGAGTGTATCAATTGATCAATATACTCTCATAAGTGAGACCCATTTTTATGTAGATATTTTGGTCTTTGTGAAGAAGAATCTATGGTGGCTGATGAGATTAGAGTGGGGAAATAATGGTGTGGTAGTAGAGGACTCTATGATTGGGTAATAGTATAAGTATGTGAGTAGTTAACTTCAAGCAGTTTATTCTATTTGGAAATAGACATGTTTCTCACCTTTGGTCAATTATGGTATCCTCACACTTTTCTCTTATTTTAGGGATTCTATTATGGTGAGTTTGGATTAGATATTCATTGTAACTGGATATTCCTTGGTGATGGACTCATAAGGTTTTTTCTAAAGGTGGGGAGCACCATATCAACTATCCCAAGATAATGGTGATTTTTCCATAATTTATATAATTATTTTCACTATGGGAATTCTGAGTGTAGGCTTTTCTAGTATACCATGGTCCTCAGTATGGAATTCCCAATGGATTTATTTGGGTATACCTATCTAAGGTACAACCTTGTTATGGTATGGAGGTGGTGGTTTTCTCAATAGGTTATGGATGTGGGTTACTCGGTCATGTGTTTTCTTGGGTTTTGGAGCTGACAGAGCATGGTCATCTTAATAGCTAGGACCACCAGCTTCAAATTATAGCAGATTGGACAACCTGATGGGTAGCAGTGTGATGTTAAGAAGTGGGTTGAGGTTGGTATTATGTCTGATGTTCTTAGTGATATTTATCACTAATAAGTGACTACAAATCTACCAAGTTATCTTTGACAATGGGTGTGAATATGTTGGAGATCATGATACAAATGGAAAATTCTCATGGATGTGTATGTTGTGGTTTGGGGATAATTCCCACGTTTCCCTTATTCCATAATCTATCGATGATGGAGTTTATGCCTTATATGTCGGTAATGATAGATGGACAGATATGGGTTCTGAAAATAATATAGCCTTTGAAATTGTTTGGTGTTAGAATGGAATCTGGTGAAGATACAAATGTTTTGGTATGGAATAGATAGATTTCCCTCTTATAAAAACCATCTAAACCACTCTTTAAATGTGTGGAGTAAGGATCTACCAAAAATGTTTACCTTTTCAATGAACCCTTCTCAGATGAAATTTAGATCTTTATGAAATTCATCTTGTCCTAGGTGGTAGAACGATCATCATATGCAAATTAATTTTGGATAAAGAATCATGGAAATAATTATGTGAATCAGATGTGTTTTTCTTCTTAGTTATTGCTTTGAGATCGCTGGAATTGATATCTTTACAGATAGAAGATGATTTTCCCTTCTTGGGAAACATTTTTTGGGGTTTGTCTGGAACTCAAACCTTTAAAGGTGATGGAAGTTCATGTGATGGTGGATTTTTTTCCACACAAGGTTGTTTAATGAGATACCCTTTTTAGAAACTCCAATTAGTTTCTTTTTTGGTATAAAATGGCATTAAGGTGGAGATGATATAAAGACATGATTTTTTTCTAAATGATACATAGATAAATTTTGAATTTTGGAGTTAAATACCTTGTCAATGATAAAATGGTAAATTTATCCTAGTAGTTGACCTTATAAAAATTATCTTATGGTTCCATTGATTCTGAGGTGTGGTGTTTACGCCGGGGCTCAGACGATGCATATTTGAAAGCATGAAGGGGCCTTTAAAAAATATTAAGTACAAAAATATTATTTTTAGCCCGTGAATTCATTTTTGTTAGGGAATGAATATATCTATTGAATGTTTCATTATATAGTAAAACTAAAACTATAGTTGAGTCAAGAATGAGTGTTTTTCCTTAAGCATGGTATAACATTTGTTTTCATAAAGAAAGTTGGGTGTTCTCCATCATAGGTGGATTAACTAATTAATTTAATTAATTAATTAATAGATTTATTAAGGTGAAACCAAAATATCTTATATTTAATCCTCTCTAATATCTATTGCTAAGTTTAGATGACATAACCCTAGATTGAGGTATAGATACAAAGAGATTAGGATGGAGAGGAAGATCTGGAGGAAGCAGTGGATCCGGACATCTAAGAATAATAATTCGAATGAAATCAAAAATCATATTAGGTGACAAAAAATGTAATCCTGATGCCAATGATAGATTTAAGTGTTGAAAATTACCCATGAGATAGTGCATGATATTTTATTCCTTTGTCCACTCTTCATGGACATCATATCAATTTATATATGGTAACTACCATTCTTCATGGAAAATTTCATTTTGATTATTCTTTGTGAATAGTTTTCATATTAATCCTTTTCTTGTCTCTCATTGGTATTGGGTTGAATGTATTCCTGACTCATGGTTTCAAAATTCTCATACCATGTGATTTTAGAGAATTTATGTGACTCATATATTGTTCTGAGATTGTTGTAATTTGGTATAAAAACAAGAACAATGATGAAACAATAATATTTTCCTCCCTCTTCCCTCTCTCACTATAATATCCCCTATATGTCCTCTCACAAAAAGAAACTTTCTAGACCTAGACTTGGCTAATGGCAGTGAGGGCGGCCCAGGTGATCAGTGGCATTTAGAGGCTTGTCAAAGGCAGATCAGGTCCCAAGAATAGGCAACAAGAGGTGCAACATGAGGTGGAGTCGGTTTTAGGTAGACGGTGGCATGAGTTTAGGCTTGATTTATGCACCTACATGTGTGAAATAGGGGGAAGGAATCCCCTATATTCACATAGTGAAGGGAAATGAGAAAAGACATGAAACCCCTTAACTATATATTAATATATATTATATTAATATATTTAGATTAAGGGAGATGGTGCCGCATGAGCAGGATAGGGGGAGGCTTCCTCACTCTGGATTTGTACCATATGATAAATAGTGGAGAGGGGGATTTGTGGAACACTCCAAAATTTTCATATATTAATATAAGATATCACATTAGTTTGTGGAAGGGGATAAACAAATAAAAATATACCTATATGGCTTGAAGTCAAGATTTCCCCCCACACTACAACATATCGTGTGAAATTCATTGTTATCCTTTATTAGTTTCAGCTAAACTAATTGATAAAGTGGGTGACTTTATCAGTGCTAAAAATAGTGCTAATACATATTATATTTTTTCAGTACTTTTGTTTTATCACTAATAAAGGTGGCCTATATAAGAACCTTTTTAGAATTGATGAAGGGTGTCTTTATCAGCATTTTTGTTTTAGCACTGATAAATTTTTCCTTAATTAGAATTTTTTCATTATTGATAAAAGGTATATTTCATAAAAAATTATATATCATTAAAAACCATATATATATATATTGATATAAATGTAATATATTTTATTAAATTTTATTTATATAAAACTAAATATGAATTTACACTAAATAAATATTATATTTAGTGAAAATGGGTTATAAAATAATTAAGAAATAGTATTAATTACTAATTTGATAATTATTATTGAGTACACTACTAGATAAAAGTCTTTTAACAGTGCTAGAAGAATCCATAAACAGCGCTAAAAAATCATTGTTGATTTAAACGCCATTAAAAGTGGGCCCCTTTTATCAGCACTATAAAATTGCTAATAAAGATCATGTTATTATAGTGTGCTGTTAAAATTATAGCACACTATAACACCAAATACAGGCACTAAATATAGATAATAATAACAAATATAGAATATTGTAAATTAATAATTTAATTGAAATAAAAATTACATCACAAATACCAAAAAATACCATATTATGGATATTACAAACTTTTTTTTCTAAAATTATATTACCAGGTGAAATTTCTCATAAAAATTCAAAAACAAAATCCATGGTTTCATTGTCTTTAGCACCTAACCCCCTCTCAAAATATCTAATCATTGTATTAGTAGTTGAACAAACCACCCCACCTAGAGAAGAAGAATCCACCTATATAAGAATGTAATTATTATGTTAGTAATGTCACACCCCAACCTCAATTTTCATTTATTTATTTATTTATTTATTTAGATGCTTGATATTTTCTATTGAGTTTTGGGTCAAGGTTCTGGTGAGTATTTATTTAAGTTTTGGAGGTTTTGGGTGTTTTTTTTCCTTATCCATGGTTAGTGTGAAATTTATTCGGAGAAAATTGCATGGTGGGGAGTTTATGACACCCATAGTGTCACTTCTCTATGGGGTGTGTCTGTTCGATGGTTTAACTCCTTGAGTTAGAGGTGTTTTGGGGTGAAAATGGTGGTGTTTGAGGACTTTTTCCAGGTTGCATGGTTAAGGTTCATGGTTGGTTTAACCATGCAGCCAAAGTGTGAAAAGGTTTCATAGTTAAGGCGCATGGTTAAACTAATCATATATCCTAGGTGTGAAGCTCGTGAAACTCTTGACAGTGGGGAATTTCATGGTTTACTCATTATTTCATTAACCACACGAGCTAACCATAAAACCCACTCAAAGAAGGGTATTTTTGACATTTACCATATTTTTAATTGGTGTTTCTTCCTTTGTCTTTCCCCATTCAAACCCCATGACCTAGATACCTCCCATGGAGCTTTTTCACTCCTCTAAGCTCCTCCAACTTAATTTCAAGGTGTTTTCTTGGTGATTTTTCACCATGATTGAAAGGTTACGCTTCCCATCTCTTTATCATTTAATTTTATTCCATTTTACACTCCTCCTCTAACCATAGTGGCCATGTTTGGCCGATTTTGATACCTTGGGTGGTGAAAATTTGGGGGTTTTCTTTATTAGGGTTTTGAGTCGTGATAGGAGTGTCTTTTCAGTGGATTTCATTAAAGGAGACATGATTCTTCCACTTAAGGTAGGTGTTTCCATTATTTTCTTTTCCAAAACATTCCATTGATTCTTGATCTTTAATAATTTTTTTTCTAAATGTGATGTTCTTTCCTGATTCATGTTTGTTTTATTTTTTGTGATATTTCTATGGTGGAATCTTGAAGAAAATTGGGTTTTCAAAGGGTTTTCTTACTTATGCCTAGACATAATATTACACCATGTTTAACAAAATACCAATTGGACTTTGAAAAAAAAATTGGGTGATTTGGATGGTGTTTCACCTTTTATATGTCTTGGTTGTTTAAATTTCATTGTGAAATGAATGTGGTGTGTGGTTTGAGTATCTCATCATGGCTTGATGTTTATGTGTTAAACGTTTGAAAGGTTCTTCTAGGCTTTGAAGGGGAACTTTGTGTAACTTGGTAATGTTTTAAGTGAACCATTGGATGTGGTCACTTCTATATGTGTATGAGGTGTATATAAGAATGAGTTCACAAATGATAATGGTTTTCTTTAGAAATGATATCCCTCTCAAACCCTGTTTTTGAAAGGCGTATCTCCCTTTACCCTTTTCCATTCCCTATTTCCCATCTCAAATGGTTTTTTAAAACTCTTATTGTTTTTAAAATGGTTCCTTGGCTTCAAAATGGTGACCTGATTTTCCAAGTGAATTTAAAGGTGGTTTCAAATATGTTCTCTAAGGCTTGTCTCATTTGGAATTTTGTGATGTGTCATGGTTTCTAAAATGAAAAAGACCCATTTTGAACCTTTTTATCATGTTGTATGTTTTTAAATTATTCATGAGAATTTTTTTCAATTGGATTTGGATTTTAATTGTAAAATCCCTCATAGAACTTTTGAAAATTCCTAGGAAAAAATGGGTTTAAAGTGACATGATGTGTAGGAACGGTTGTCACTTTAATGTGGATTTTTTTGAGATGGGAACCTTTATGGTGTGCCCTCTGAGGAGAGGGTCATCACATATGTGGTGTTGGTGTTTGGGATAGGAAATCATAGTGTTTGAGGGCTTCAGTTTGAGCCATGCGTGTGATGACCTCCCTATTCACTGCATACTATTATCATGGGATTCATGGGAATCGTCTAGAGGATCGAGTTATAGTGTCTTATCGACCCTGATTATATGGTTTGGAACCCCCCCCCCAAAGATTTTTTGAGATGATATATGTGATGTACCACTAGATTGTATAGTTTAGAGGGGCGTGTTGGTTACTGACTATGGAGCTACACTATATACCGACAGGTGATTCTGAACAGAGTATGCCCAAGGATTTCATCTAGAGATGTTTAGTAAATTTACATGATTATATATTTGTATGTTCCTACTTAATTTTGATGTATATGATTACTTTTTTTACTAGTGTCTTCCTGCTTATACTTCATCTATTTTCTATCATTTCTCATGCTTGTTCTGTTTCCATTCATTTTCAACATATCCCTTTTTATTACCTAGTTTGGGTACTTCTTTGGTTTTTGGTCATGAAATTAGTATGTTTTAAAATGGTAATTTGTTTTAAAAAAAGGAATGTGGTGTGTGTTGTTTTAAAATAGTAAATTTTTGGTTGGTTATTTAAAATGATAGAGCCTTATTTTCTCTATATATTTCAAACTAATTTTTATGGACTATTTTTTGGGAATGGAAATGTATGGACTTTGTGATGATTACCTACTGAGTTGTTTTTTATCACAACCTACTCATGCCACTCAGCATCGGTAGACCCAAGATATTTTTTAGGTTTGGGTATCTGATTATAGTGTGTGCCTTTGGAGTATGTTGTTCATGTGGTTGGCAGTGACCATGAGGTTATGTGGAGATTGTGTCTTTCTCGGTTTAGTTTAGTTCCATTTTCAGTTTCTGTTCTGATCAGCAGTTGTTGTATCTGGATTTAGTTTTGTATTAATTGATTTTTAGTGTTATTGGTTGTCACTTCATAATTTTTATTGGTTATTTTATCTGAGTTATATTTGGGATAAATCATTCCCATGATGATATCTTTGATGACCGTCACTTATCACCAGCCTGTGAGGATCGGGAATTCCTTTTAGAGCCTTGTCTTGAATCGGGTCAGGTGATGGGATGAATGGAAGACCAACTTAGTTTGTGTCAAAATGGTATCAGATAAGGCCCTTTATTATTTCGTCCATCAGGTATATTGGATATAGTACTATTGGGTCTTGGGGGTAGGTACCGGAAGAGTGTTGTAAACTATTTATCATACAGATACTCAAGTTTCCAGGGGTAGTCTGAGTTTTGAGTCTTTTGTTTTTGTTTTCAGATGTGTGGATGGGGAATGAAACTGGATGTGATTCAATGTTTTATGGTGGTCTCACATGGATTATTGACCCATGTAGAGCTTGAGTACATGACTCATGATATTCCTAGTGGCTGGTGCATGCCTGGGGAATGGCCTACTAACCAAGTCATGGAGTAATGCACATATACTAGTTCCTTATCTTAGTAGTTTAGTGTGAGTTGTGTTTTCATTTTTTTCTATTGGTTTGAGTGTATTTTCAAATGGAAAATGGTTTTCAAGAAAAATATTTTTCAAAATAAAAATCGTTTCAAGGTGTGATTTTGTTTTGAATGTGGGATTTGGTGATTAGACCAAATTTGAAAAGTGAGTTGGGTATTTGAATAGTGGACTTGGAAGGAGGTGATCCTAAAAATTGGAATGGGAATAATGGTTTTTGAAAGAGGTTTTTTTTCTTGTTGGTGTTTTTTGGTTTATGATATGGTTATATTCTAGTGGGATGAAATTTTTGGTTGATTTTTGGTTGATGTTGATTTCAGTATTTTGTTTTCCTTTTTATCATAGTTTCCACCCAAATAAGTCCCCGAAGTTTCTAGTGAGTCTCTTTTGTATTTTTTACCCTCCCAGGATCTTAGTGGAGTGGAATATTTGATTTATTATTAGATATTTCAAATATTCCATTGTTATCAAGTTTTGATAAAGTTTTTGGAGCGGCTTGATGGAGTCTAAGGAGTCTTTAGGTTGTTTGGAACTCCCAAATATTTGAGAGTTCAAGATTTTTTGGATTTGTTTGACAGTATGACTTTGGATAGATGGAAGGTGATCATCTGGAAATCATTGAAAGTTTGGATGACTTCAAAAAATTTTAATACCACTTTCATCTAATGTTTTATATCTTAGTATGTGAATATGAGGAAAGTGAAGGAGTTATTGTGTGTTAAACAAGATCAACGGAAGGTGAACGAATATGTTGAACACTTTAAGGAGATAGTTTCTTTATCTCTATAGATAGAGATGGAGGGATTATATGAAAGATCATATCCTCATTTGGGGTTTTGAACATAGATCTAGGAGTGAGTCCTCTCATATTGTAAAGTTCAGTTTAAGAAATTTTTGGATGAGGCATTCTTATCTAAGTTGGTTCCCGAGGTAAAATCAGTGGAAGTTGACACTTGTGGAGATTATCTATCCAGTGAGATGTATATGACAAAGGAACCTATTCCTGATGAGTCTCATTTTTTAGCTCAATCTTCTCACTCATCGGATTAGTCATTCGTGTGCTTCCAGTGTGTTTAGTTTGGTAATTTGAATACATCTTTCCATAATCCTCCAAAGGCTTATCGTGGATGTGGTTTCTTGGGTCATGTGGAGAAATTCTGTAAGAAGCATGGATAATATAATAAGTATCTATTAGAGGATGTGGGTGCCTGACTATGGGGTAGTGGATGCTTCATTCATCAAGGCTCTAGCCATAGTTCCTATAGTGAATCTTGCACATATTCAAGAATTGTTGGATATGGTGTTGTGGACCATACTTTTGTATCTGATGACGTAATGGAAAGGTTTAAGTACTCTCTTGTAGTTCCCTTGACTATTGTAAGTTTTCTTTATTATAAAGGGCTCAGTGGTTCTATTTTCTTTATAATTCTATGGTTTTGTTTTATGGATATGGGTTTTTAAATGGTTATCTTTTTTGATTGATTTTGGTTTCGTGTTGTGCCTTTTGTGAATAAGTATGCATCTTATAGAAATAATGATTTGTGTTCTGGATCAAGATTTGGTATCGATCTCTATTCATTATCACTTTTGAGATGTTTCTTTCTTGAGTAAATGATGAATCATGCTTGGGTTTATTTTTTTAGAACCCTATGTGGGTTTCCCCTATGTTGGGGGGTATTTGGTTCATGTTGGGAGTTCCTATCTCGGTGTCATGGAGTGGGTTGATCTTTGTGGTGGGTTGAACCTTTTTCTTCTCCCTGTAGTTCCTTTTTGTTGTGATTTTCCCTAGAACTATATGTGTGTGATTTTTGGATTAAAGGGTCAACCTGAAGTTCAGAGTTCCCTTTGGACTCATTCGGTTATGAGTTTCAGTTTTGGTTATGATTTGTCTTGGTGACTTTATGGGGATAGAAAGTTTTTTTTGTGGGGAGAATTGTCACACCCTAACATTATTTTTCAGTTATTTATTTTATTAGTATTTTCTTCTATATGGTTGATATTTTTTTGAGGTTCGGGTTGAGGTTCTGGTGTGTATTTATTTGAGTTTTGGAGGATTTGGATGGTTTTTGGCCTTATTCAGGGTTAGTGTTAAAGGTATGGGGAGAAATGGAATGGTGGTGAGTTTGTGACACCCCTAGTGTCACTTCTCTATGGAGAGTGTTTTTTTGATGGTTTATCCCCTTGAGTTATAGGATTTTTAGGGAGAAAAGGGTGAAGTTTGGGGACTTTTTCCAGGTCGTGCGGTTAAGGTGCAAAGTTAGTTCAACCATGTATCCTATGTGTGCACAAGTAACATGATTAATGTGCATGGTTAAACTAACCATGCAACCTAAGTGTTCAACACATGAAAATATTTAAAGTGGGGAATTTCTCATTTTGTGCATAGTTTGTTTAACCATGTGAGTTAACTATACAACTCACATGAAGAATGGTCTTTTTTTCATTTCTCCTTATTTTTAATTGGGATTTCTTCCCTTGGATTTACCCATTCAAACCCCACTACCTGGACACCTACCATAGGGCTTTTTAGATCCTTTAAACTCCTCCAAGTGGATTTCAAGGTGCTTTCTTGGTGATTCTTCACCCATATTGAAAGTTCAGTGCTCCCCTCTCTTTCTCCTTTGAATTTATTCCATTTTCCTCTCCTCCTCTAATCCTAGTGGACATATTTGGCCGATTTTGATACCTAGGGTTGTTCGAAATTTGGGTTTTTTATTTCTTAGGGTTGTGATCCATGATAGATGTGTCTTTTGGTGGATTTTGTTGAAGGCGACATGATTATTCTGCTTGATGTAGGTGTTTCAAGTATTATCCTTTCTGGATCATTCCATTGATTCTTGAGATTTTCTAATTTCTTTATAAATGATATGTTCTTTCTTGTGGCATGTTAATTTGAATTGTTGTCATGTTTCAATGGTGAAATATTGATTAAAATTGGGTTTTAAAAGGGTTTTATTACTTATGCCAATATATGTGATTATAACATGTTTGAAAAAAATGCCAATTGGCCTTTAAAAACGAAATTGGGTGCTTTGGATGGTGTTTCACCTTTGATGTGTCTTGGGTTCTTTATTTTCATTATTAATTGAATGTGGTGTGTGGTTTGAGTGTCTCTTCATGGCTTGATGGTTATGTGCTAAACATTTGAAAGATTCTTATGGATTTTGAATGTGAAATTTGTGTAACTTGGAAATGTTTTGAGTGAACCATTGGATATGGTCACAACCATATGTGTATGGGGTAAACATATGGATGATATCACAAAATTATAATGGTTTTATTTGTAAAATATGTCCCTCTAAAACCCATTTTTTCAATGTCTTCTCTCCCTTTCCCCTTTTAATTTCCCTCTTTCTCATATCAAATTGTTCTTTCAGACTCTTATTGTTTTCAAAATGGTTCCTTGGATTGTAAATGGGGACTTGGTATTGCAAGTTAATTTAAAGGTGGTTTCAAATGTGTTCTCTAAGGCTTGTCCTATTAGGAATTTTTGTGACATGGAATAGTTTCGAAAACGATATAAAGGCCTGTTTGGAACCTTTTTATCATTTTTTTTTGCTTTTGAATTGGTTTTGAGAATGGTTTTGAAATGGATTTGTATTTGAATGGTAAAGGCCATGTTTTTACTTTGAGAAGTTATGGGAAAACATGGTTTTAAATTGACATGATGTGTAGGCTCGGTTGGAACTTGTGTGTGGATATTTATGAGATAGGAACCTCTATGGTGGAACATTTGAGGAGAGGTTCACCGCATAGGTAGTGTCGGTGTTTGGGATAAGAAAACATGATGGTTTTGGGTTTGAGTTTGAGCAACTTGTGTGAGGGCCTCCCCATTTACCATATACTATTATCATAGGATTCCTGTTCATCATCTAAAGGGTCTAGTAATAGTTTCTTATCCACCCTTATTATATGGGGTGGTACCCCTAGATTTACTAAGAGTATAAGTGGGGAATGACACTAGATTCTCTAGTTTAGAGAGGCCAATTGGTTATTGACTATGAAATTTCACCATACGACGATAGGTGTGTCCAAATCGAGTAGGTCCGAGTATTACTTCTAGATATGTTTATGAAATTACCATGATTATCTATCTGTATGTTCTTATTTACTTCTGTTGTTCCAGGTTACTGGTTTACTAGTGTCTTCCTGGTTACACTTGAGATATTTTTCAAGCACTTCTCCTACTTGTTCTGTTTCCATTCATTTTCAGAAAATCCGTTTTTATTACTTTTTTTGGTTCCTTCTTTGGGTTTTGGTTCTGAAACTGGTATATTTTAAAATAGAAATATATTTTGAAAAGAGGAATGTGGTGTGTGTTGTTTTAAAATGGGAAAGTTGTGTTTGGTTTTTTAAAATGATAAACCCTATTTTCTATATGTATTTCAAAATATTGTTTGTAGAATATTTTTGGGAAAGGAAATGTATGGAATATATAGTGATTACCTACTGTGCTATTTTTTCTCACACCCTACTTGTTCTACTCATCATCGATAAACCTGATATATTTTTCAGGTTTAGGTTTTTGGTTAAAGTGTGTGCCTTTGGAGTATATTGGTTTTGTGGTTAAAGGTGACCAAGAGGTCACATAGAGATTGTGTTATTCTCATTTCGGTTTAGTTTCATTTTCATTTTTTATTTTTATTATAAGTTATTTTATCAAGATCTAGTGCTCAATTAATTGATGTTCATTGTTATTGGTTCTTGCTTCATGCTCTGTATTGATTATTTAATCTTGGTTTTCTTTGGACTAAATCATTCCCACAATGATATCTTTGATTCTTGATGCTTATTTCCATCCCAAGAGGATTGGGAACACCACTTGGGCCTTGTCTTGGATTGGTTTTGGTGCTAGGTTGGATGCAAGGCCAACTTAGTTTGTGACAAGTAATAGTATAAAGAAATAAATTAAACATAAATATTAAACAATAAATTGATAAAATGTCAATTTTAAACTGATAACATACACTTTGTTTCATACTAAGAACATTGTGTATTAGATTGAGGTGCATCTGATTCCTACACATCAAAAATTACTTATGGATCATTGTCTTAAAGTATCAAAACAATCCAAATGTGTTTTCTTAGTTTTTAATATGTTACTTTTTTTACTAAAATGTCAATTTTAAATATAAAGAAACACTTTAAGTTGTACTAGTCATACTATGATTTAGATCAAGGTTTAGATAATTTCTAAATGTCACAAATGACTTATTGACCATTTTCCTAAAGTATAAAAACAATATGAATGTGTTTGATCATTTTGAGTATGTCACTTGTGTTTTTTTACTAAAATGTCATATTAAATTGAAAACACACGCATTGAGTCATATCAGTCACATCGTGTGATGGTTTGATGTGAGACTAATTCTTACATATCCAAAATGACTAATGAATAATTTTCCTAAATTATCAAGATAATTTAAGCATTTTTTCTCTATTTTTAGTGAGTGACATGCATTTTGAACTAAAATGCCAATTTAAAACTGACAATGTACACTTTGAGTCATACTATGTAAACCATGTATCAAATTGAGGTGTGGATTATTCCTACACATCACCAATGACTTATGGATCGTTGTACTAAATTACCACAACAATCCAAATGTGTTTTCTTAGTGTTGAGTATGTCACTGGTCTTTTTTACTAAGATGTCAATATTAAATTAAAAGACACACTTTGAGTCATATTAGTTACATCATGAATTAGATTGAGGTGTGGTTGATTCATACATGTTACAAATTACTTATGTATCAATTTCCTAAATTACCAAAAAAATCTGAATACGTTTTCTCAATTTTGAGTATGTCACTTTTATTTTTTACTAAAAATTCATTTTAAAATGCAAACACACTCTTTGAGCCATACCAGTCATATCATGTTTCGGTTTTATGTGAGACTAATTTATATACATCATAAATTACTTATGAATCTTTTTTCCTAAATTATCAAGATAATAAAAGAATGTTTTCTTGGTTTTCAGTGAGTAACACCCATTTTGAACTAAAATATCAATTTTAGACTGATAACAAACACATTGAGTCATACCAGAAAACACTGTGTATCAGATTTAGGTGAAGATAATTTATAAATATAAAAAATGACTTATGGATCATTTTAATAAAGTATAAAAACAATCCAAAATTGTTTTTTCAATTTTGAGTTTGAAACTTTTCGTTTTTTACGAAAATGTCAATTTTAAATTAGAAGACGCACTTGGAGTCATACCAGTAACATTGTGCATTTGATTAAGGTATAGATGATTAATAAATGTCAATAATGACTTATGGATCATTGTCATAAATTTTCAAAATAATAAAAATGTGTTTAATCAGTTTTGATTATGTCACTTGTGATTTTTTGTAAAATATCATTTTAAAATGAAAACACACACATTGAGTCATATCAGTCACATCGTATTTCAGTTTAATATAAGACTGATTAATACACAACCCAAATAAATTATGAATCATTTCATAAATTATAAAGACAACCCAATCATGTTTTCTATTTCTTCAGTGGGTGACATGAATTTTGAACTAAAATGTCAATTCTAAACCAATAATGGACACTTTAAGTCATACCGGGAACACCGTGTATTAGATTGA
Source organism: Viscum album (assembly GCA_963277665.1). Classification (NCBI taxonomy): domain Eukaryota; kingdom Viridiplantae; phylum Streptophyta; class Magnoliopsida; order Santalales; family Viscaceae; genus Viscum; species Viscum album. The sequence goes on from OY728138.1 coordinate 1,324,769,702, forward strand.
GGTGTGGTCGATTCCTAATTGTAAAAAATGACTTATGAACCATTTTAATAAGTTATAAAAAAAATATTAATGTTTTGACTTAGTTTTTAGTATGTCACTTGTCTTTTTTAATAAAATGTCAATTTAGAGAAAACACTTGGAGTCATACCAGTCACACTGTGTGTCAGATTGAGGTGAGGATGATTCCTACACATCACAAATGACTTATAGATTGTTTTACTAAATTATCAAAAAAATATGAATTTGTATTCTCATTTTTTAGTTTTTAACTTGTCTTTTTTACGAAAATGTAATTTTAAACTAAAAACATGCACTTTGAGTTATACCAGTCACATCATTTGTCATTTGTATGTAAGACTGATTCAAATATGTCATAAATGACTTATGAATAGTTTTACTAAATTACCAAGATAATACAGGTGTTTTTTCACAACCATTAGTTAGTGAAACATGTTTTAAACTGAAATTTCAATTTTATAATGAAAACATACACTTTGAGTCACATCGAGTACATCATTTATCAGATTGAGCTGTGGTTGATTGATACATGTCAAAAATGACATATAGATCTTTTTTCTGAAGTATCAAAATAATCCAAATGAATTTGATATATTTTTAGTATGTCACTTATCTTTTATACTAAAATTTCATTTTTAAATATAAAGAAACGCTTGGAGTCATACTGGTCACACTGTACATCAGATTGAGGTGTAGTCAATTCCTACATTTCATAAATGAATGATGGATTGTTTTCCTAACATATCAAAACAATCTATTTTTTCCAAAATTTTGAGTATGTGATTTATTTTTTAACTAAAATGTAAATTATAAACTAAAAACATACACTTTGAGTCATATCAAGCACATTGTGTTTTTGATTGAGGTGTGACTGATTGAGCTATGGATGATTCTTATACTTTTTAATAAAATATTTCTGACAGGTCTTTTAGGAAGTCATATTATTCATTAAACTGTTTCAAAAACCCTTGGTAGATGAATCCTTACGATTTACTTCACGTTTCAAGAAACATGGGGTTTCCTCTTCCATCTGAATGGAACATGTTCTCTCTTTTTTGGCTTGTTTCATATAGTTGGAAGCAAAGTACGAGATTCTGAAAGATTTTTGAAAAAAACTAAATAAGTATTTGATAAAAATTATAATGAAATTAAATTAAGAAAATTATATAAAATGATGGCAAAATTAACTAAATAAGTAGTAGGAATTCACGTTGTCATGATGTATGTATACATTCTTGACCCATTTCCCTATTTCCATTATCTTATTTTCATCCTTGAAGTCTAATCTCTCATGAGAAAAAGAAGCTTCAAACAAACCACCCCATGTCGTGCAAAATAATCCACTTGTATAAGAAAATAATTCTTATGTCAGTAATACTATAAATAAATAAATTAAACAAAAATATGAAATAATGCATTAATAAAATGTCGATTTTAAACTGAAACCACGCAATTTGAGTTATATCAGGTACACTGCATATTAGATTGTGGTGAGGCCAATTTCTATACATCATAAATGACTTATGGGTCGTTTTTCTAAAGTATCAAAACAATATGAATGTTTTGGATTGTTTTTGAGTATGTTACTTGTCTTTTTTACTAAAATGTCAATTTTAAATAAAAAGACATAACTTAAGTCATTCTGATCACACTATGTGTCAGATTGAGGTGTGTCTAATTCCTACACATCAAGAATTACTTATGTATTTTTTTACTAAAGTTTCAAAAAAATATTAACGCGTTTGTTCAATTTTGAGTATGCCACTTGACTTTTCTACTCAAATATCATTTTAAACTGAAAACATGAACATTGAGTAATTATGGTCATATGATGTGCTATTTTGAGGTTATATTGATTTATAAATGTAAAAATGACTTATTAATAGTTTTCCTAAATTATTATGACAATTCAAGAATTCTTACTCAGTTTTCAGTGAGTGACACGTGTTTTGAACTAAAATGTAAATTTCAAACTGATAACATGCACTTTAAGTCATACTAGCCACACCATGAGTCAGATTGAGGTGAGGATGATTCCTAAATGTCATAAATTTATTATGGATAGTTTTCTTAAAGTATCAAAAAAATAATGTGTTCTATTAATTTTGAGTATGTCACTACTCTTTTTTACTAAATTTTAAATTTTAAATAAAAAGACACACATTGAGTCATACTGGTCACATCGTGTGTCAGATTGAGGTATAGATGATTCCAACACATCAAAAATGACTTATGGATCATTTCATAAAGTATAAAAATAATAAAAATGTGTTTGATCAGTTTTGAGTATATCAATTGTTTTTTACAAAAATGTCATTTTAAACTGAAAACACCCACTTTGAGTCATACTTGTCACATCATGTGTCAGTTTGATGGGAGTTTTATTATTACACTTCAAAAATGACATAAGAATCATTTTCCAAAAAATATAAAGGCAATTTGAGTGTGTTTTCTTGGTTTTTCTATGAGTGGCACACATTTTGAATTAAATTGTCAATTTTAACATGATAATGGATACTTTGAGTCATACTGGCACATCGTTTATCAGATTGAGGTGTTACCGATTTCTACACATCAAAAATGACTCATGGATCATTTTACTAAAGTATCAAAACAATATTAATGTTTTTTCATAGTTTTTTGTATGTGACATGTGTTATCAACTAAAATTTCAATTTTAAATTGAAAAAATGCACTTTGAGTCATAACAGAGACACTGTGTATTAGATTGTGGTTTAGTTGATTCCTACATGTCAAAAATGACTTATGGGTCATTTTAATAAAGTACCAGGTAAAAATAACATGTAAATTAAATAAAAAAGTAGATAAAATGATGGTAAAATCAACAAAATAAGTTTTTAGCGGTCACCTTTTCTTGACGTCCATATACATTCTGACACCAGGTATACTAACCGTTCATTTTAAAAAAATCAATTTCAACTTCTAAATATGAGGAATTTATATTGTCTTGGTATTACAGAAATTATATAAACAAAGTATTAATAAATATTTTAAATGAAATTATAATTAACTTCAAAAATACTTCTTTAGGGATTCTAGTTTTTTTATGTTTTAAAATATATTTCATAAATTTAAAAACTTAATAATTATAGTTTTTCCATTTATTTTTTTGGATACTATAGGAACATTGATAAAAATAAGTAATTTGTTTTTATATTTGTTTGATAGTGAAATATTACTCTATATACCCTAAACTTTATCCACTTGTAAAAGTCAATAGTCTCCTTGTATTCATGGACTACCCTCATGCCAATATTTTGAAGATATTTAAACACTTCCCTATCATAATATAATTTTCATTAAAAAATAATATAAATTGTATAACTTGAATTTTAGTTGTAAAACGTTTCATGTATTATATTTTAAATTGATAAACTTCATCATTTGTGGTTGTTTTTATGGGTATCCATGCATTGAATCAAGAAAATAGGTCTTTGAAGTATCCAATTTGACTACAATGAGTAACCAGTGATGCCTAAAAATGAATAAGTAATGAAATGAATGAAAATATATTTGATATGATTAAATTACAGAGTTTTCTTCTGCATCATGGGTATTAGGAATAGTTTGTCGTCCTCAATTTTTCTTTCAAACATTGTGGCCAATTTTTCCTCTATTACTTCAATTTGTTTTTGTTCTAATTTGAATTCTTATGTAGAAGTGATTTGTGGACTAATGAGTCCAAATTTATATTCACAGTGGTTTCCCTTCAAATATTATTCATATACACTCTTGTAAAAAATATAAATAGTATTCAGTCATAATTAACATAGTAGATTAGCTATTGGATAAAAAAATAATGAAAATAAAACTCATTTATAAATTTACAACCGAGACTCCTAGTCATTCATATGTGAGGATTTCATTTATATTCTCAAGAAAAATATAGTCTGTAATAACCTATCTATACATATGTTCTTCATAATCAATTATGGTCATAACACTATTTTCTAACATTGTATCTATATGAACCTTTAATGTCAGTAAATGTGGAAGTTGAATAGGTGGCTGAAAAGTACTTTGTGAAGATATTTTTTATTAGTTGGTTGATTATTTAGATAGTTTTGATTTAAACTTCCATTTAAACCCTTCCCTTTTTCGTTCTATAATAAAATTTATTACCTTAGACCTTTTTTCATTAATTGATGACTATTTTGCATGAAAAATAAATTTAAAATGAATACCACATTATTGACATGTGTAAGAACCTGGTTTTTGCTATAAACGAATTTGTAATATTCTTGATGTTATTCTAGAGCAGCACCTTCAGACGGCGTGTGATTCTGAGCCCCGCTGTGGCCGGAATTAAATTTTCAGTGCGTTCATACTGAGAACACAAAATAAATAGGATAACTCCTAAATGGTGCTCCGGATCAGAAATCTGAGTGTACGGATGGGTCCGAAATGGGTTTTTTACCCCAAGAATGACATAAAGCATGTCGGTGCGGTATGTTTGGACCCCTCTCCCTTTACCAGAACGTTAAACGAAAAAATTAAATAATTAATTTATTTGTTTAATGGGTAACTCAAGTATCTCTTAAAAGGTAGCTAGGATTGGAAAACTTAGGGCACTGTTGAGTCCATAGCATGTCCTTTACCCTAGGAGGGGTGTAATTTTCGCGGGCACGTCCCGTCTGTGAAAAATGGCCCCAGGGGCGTTTTCGTAATTTGGCGGCATCGGGTGTTGAGTTTAATAACTTTTGAACGTGGCATCAGATTAAAGTTCTGAGACCACCGTTGTGCTCGGTAGGTGGTTTTTACTTTAGGGGAGATTTAATCTCGACTACGTTTGGGGTTTCGGACGCAGAATTAATTTGGGATGAGTTTTTAATTAATTAAGGGATTAATTAATATCCATTATTTAACCCATCTCTCCCCCTTCTTCCTCCCTTATTCACTTACCTAGAAGGAGATCTGAAGGAGGAACTCCTCCTCTCCTCCACCTCTCCGGTGTGGCGTGACAGCTCCGGTGAGGTGCGGCAACTCCGGCGGTTCGACGACAAAGCTCCGGGCAACGCCCAACAAGTAGCAGTTTTCGATTTTGTGTTTTCATTTCCGAACTATACTTTCAAGTTGAATTTTAGTGTTGAATTACTGTTGAATATGCAAAATAATTTTATGGTCGTGTAGTATAAATTCTGATATTTAAAATGCATCTTTCAGATTTAAAATCAGAGTCCCGAAGTGTTCACAAAAGTCCGGAGAAGTTCACGGGATTTTGAGTGTTTCCGGCGGTTTTTGGGGCGTTCTGGCGATATCAGGGCGGCGGTCCTGGCGGAGGTGGCGGTTCGGCGTCTCAGTCCGGGCGGCGGTCTTCAGCGGAGCAGGCGGCTCTGGCCGGTCGGAGGTGAGCAGAGGCGAGTGGCAAAGAGAAGCCGCGGGGATCGGGGCTGCGGCGGCAGTCTGATGGGGTTACGGGTGATCGGCCAGGGCGCAAGCGGTCGGTGAGGGCTTCGGCTGGAGGACGACGATAGACCGGTGTCCGGGGACGAGGCGTCGTGGAGAGCTATAGTGGAAGCCTACGGCGAGGCGGTCACGCGAGAGGAAGACCTGCGATCTGCGGGTCTGGTCGAAGGAGACGACCTGGACCAGAAAAAAAATTCTAATATAAAAAAAAGGGGGAGTAAAGGGGTGGACTGCGGAGGGAGTTTAAAAAAAAGGAAATCAAAATTTAAAAATAGAATTTTTTTTAATTTTATGTTTTTAATAATAATAATAATAATAATATTATTATTATTATTATGAAAATGGTTTATATTTAATAAATCATAAACCGGGGGTCGGTTTTGCGTGCCGTCAGCGGCAGCATGTCCCTTAATTTGGGAGGAATATTTTGAGATGGTTTCGGGGGTTTTTAACGCCCGAAACGGGGGCCTCGGTGGCACGACACACCTTTAAGTAAGTTTAACATTCTTCGAGGAGTTCTTGTTTTGGACGGCGCGGACACATCCGATGTTCGTTTCGAGCGCCGTCAGTAGTGTTGGGACCCTGGTGCCGAGGCGGAGTTTTCCAGTGTAGTTTCGGGCGCTGTAGCCAGAGTTGAGTTGTGGGCCCCACGCCCCATCTCCCGAGCTGTACGCAGCTTTTTGTAACTTTTTCATCGGATGTCCGTTCGGGGTGTGCGACCAGTCAATTTTGGGTGTTTTTCTGAGGGCATTGCAATGGCGTAATCTTCCCGCTTTAATTCATCACGCTGGTGCGGCCCCACGGGGGGTCGTTTTGGGAGTTGGCCGTGTTTTCCAGCTTTATCACCGGGTGTTCGTTTCAGAAAATTGATTAGTCAAACTTGTGTACTTTTTTGAGAGGATTGCAACAGTGCAATCTGTTCGTTGTGCTTCGAGACCGGGATGCGGGTCCCACGTAGCATCGCTCATGTGCGGTGCACCAGAATGAATCTTTTTTTCTGGATATCTGTTCCACTCAAGTGAGTAGTCCTTTTGACGTTTTTTCTCAAGGGGATCGCAATGATGTGATGCGCTCGACTGTTTTCAGGGCCGAGACTCAGGATCACGGGATGTCGTTCGGGCATAAAGCGGTGTTGGTGACCTTTTCATCGGATATCCGTTGGAGGCGAGTAAGTAGTCGATCTCGCATGTTTTTCCATGAGGATTACAACGGTGTAATCTGTTCAGGCGTGCAGAGCATCTTGTGCGATCTTATAAAATGTGGAAGCATGAAAGGTGCTCCGGTGGTGGTTCGTCCTACCATGTTTTTAGCGGACCCTTGGCGTGTGATCGTGCACTCTTGGGAGAGTGATGTAAATGATTCATAAGATTTGGTTGGTTGTGCCTGGGCCTTCGAGGTGGATTTGTTACGTTTACGCCCTTCGTGTTGACGTTGGGTGCCGTGTGCACGTTATCCATTGGGCTGGAGATGTGGCATACTCTAGGAGTATGCGAGAATGCTGGGAGGTACATGTGGATGTTTGTACCTGAGAACGTTTGTGCGCTTGGTTGGGGTTGACTTGGGGCCACACATCGTGTGGGCCCCATATGTGTGTCGTGTTCTGCTTTGCGTACTTTTGACCTCTCACGACATAGAGGGTCCCTCTGTTCTCACTTGTCGACCAGAAGGGTTGAGTTTTCCCCTGGTTCTGTTCTCGTTTGTTGACCAGCAGGGTTGAGTTGTCCCCTGGTGTTGTTCTCGTTTGGTCGGCAGAGATGGTTTGGTTTCTCTGTTTCTTCAGCTGTGAGGGGTTTTAGTATCATGCCCTTTCACCGGACTGCGGCACCGTTTACGACTACGTGTGCTCGTACAGTGTGGGTGTTTTCCCACTTTTTGGGATGAGTTGTCTCGGTCCGCTTCGACAGTGACTCAGCGGATTGGAGCATGATCTCTTTGAGAGGTCCGGGGAGTTTCTCCTGTTCCTTCGTGATCCCTGGTAGAGTTTTTGTGGATTCGGTGTGACCAACACTTTACGCGGGCACCAATCCTCTACCCAATAGGTTGTTTCTAGCAGGGCTGAGGTTGTTACCAGAAGGGATGAGGTTGTTTGGAGCAGGGCTCACCTGTTGTACCATCCATCAGGGATGGCCACTGCAGCGGTGTTCACCGAGCAGTACCATCTAGCAGGGATGGCCAGATCAGTTCCGGTTTTACTTCCAGCGGGGCTGGGCAGTGGTCCCCGATGCCAGGCTTACCTCCAGCGGGGCTAGGAAGTGGTCCCCGATGCTGGGTCTACCTCCAGCTAGGATGGGAAGTGGTCCTTGATGACGGTTCCGAGCCTCCCTCCAGTGGAGTACCCTTTTACAGGACTGGGCATTAGGACTCATCGATGACTTTAGCCAGGTCGCCCTCCAGTGGATTACCCTTTTTCGGGACTGGGCAGTGTGGCACCCATGGACTCTTGCTGAGTCTCCCTCTAGTGGGAACCCGTCGAATTCCTGGGATTACCCTCCACCGGGGATGGGCAGGGGTTTTCCTGTCAACTTTGAGGAGACCTCTCGACTGCGGGGCAGTGACGAGGTGTGGCTTGACATTCCCCCAGAACTCTCAAGTATGAGGGGTGCTTTCCCCACCGAGATGCGTCCTGGTGACGCAACCTAAAACAGTGTGGGCGAGTCAGTGCCGCCCAAAGAGGATAGTGTCAAGGTGTGGTGATTTGAGCCCCTTGACTTGTAGTTTGGGGAAGACGTACGGGATGCTGGGCATCGATGATGTTTACTTCTGGGACTATTGGCTACTCACTTTCTTGGGCTGAGCTACGGGATGGAGATCCCCTTATGATCATGTTTGTGCTTCTTGATTGAGTATATGGATATGTATATACCTTGTTTCAGAACCCACTCCTTGGGATTTGGTTACTCTCCTTCCAGGAGAGGCGAAGACGCGTGGGGTATGCCACATGTTTCTATGTCTAGATTCTTGTGGTTGGATGAGTCTACTCTCCTGCTATAGGTATCAAAGACTCGACGATAAGTTCATCTTCTCACCATTTCTAGATCCTATATCTGGACGAGTCTATCCCCTTTCTCTTGTTGGGTTGAGCTGGACTCCCTACAGTTACTCTTTACTGCACTCTCGGTTGTACTCCTTTACTTTTACTATTCACTCTACTTCTCACCCTTTGGTACCTCCTTTGTTTCTCCATCGAGCCTTCAGGGTATCCTACTACGTATTTTTATACTCGCCCCTACTTGGGCTTTGCCCGCGCTTGGTGTGCCCTTGCAGACGACGGATAGGTTGGTCGTGACTTTAGTGGAGCTTAGGAGTTCGAGAGCTTGGACCACATGTGGTCGTCGGAGTCGGGTTCCAGGTGGGGGACCCTTCTAGCTGTTTTCCTTTGTTTACCTGTTGTCGGGTTATGGCACTTTTCTGGTTGGGCACGTGTTTTACCTTTTTTTCTTTTCAGTTTACCTCAGCACTTGCTTGTACTATTTAGAGGTCGATGCACTTTTGTGGTTTATTTATAGAAATTGGTACTTTGCTTTTATTTTTACTCTGCACTTTTTCATTGAGCGTGATGTGTGTGTGTGTACAGGTACTTAGGCAAAGGCATCCCTGAGTTGTTTAGCCTTCAGCACTGGTAGCCCGCCCCTAGCCTATGGAGGCGGGCTTGGGGTAGTTGCGGCTTGAACCCAGGTAGGGTCGGGTCGTGACAAAGTGGTATCAGAGGTGGTTCATTCCTTGAGACGTTGTTCAGACATCCCTAAAAAGGAATTGGTTGGGATTTAGGGCTACAATGTTAACGTGTCTAGAGAGTGGATCTCAGTCCAGGGAGTCCAGTGATAGTGCGGCGGCTGACGTATCCATTCACCAGGACCCTGATAACCCTCTTGTCGACTCAGCATGATAAGACACTCATTTCAGGGAAAATTGGTTTGTGCGTCACATAAGATTGAGTCTTTGACTGCCCTTCTTAAGTCATCTCCCCGTCGTTGTTATTGTGGGATATACATATATGCTCATCTGATCGTGGCACTCCTTGATAACATTCAGGATGTTTCCGCGAAGACAGCCAGCCAAGATACCTACTTTGGTTCATGACGACGACCCTGTGAGCTACGAGGCCTCAGTCCAGGACCCATCATGCGAGCCCCTTTCTCCGGGTGGGCCGGTAGCAGCACCCCCACCTTTTGAGCAGCAGACAGCTTCAACGGAGCAGGATGAGCTTGAGTGCACTCTGTGAGTTCCAGCGACAGAGACCACTGAGGTTCGGTGGTGAGCCAGACCCACAGGCAGTAGAGGTTTGTCTAGAGAAAATGGTTTGCCTTTTCAGGATTGTGCAGATGCCGTTAGATCTTATGGTGGATTTGAACGCCAACTATTTTCTGCAGAGTATCTTGGCATTGGTGGATTCTGGTGACTCATTTTCTTGACAATTAATTTCTTTTGTGGGGAGACTTTTAGTGGTTGTTTCGTGAGGTGGTTTGCCCCTCCTTCTTGCGCTCTATTCATATTCAGGATCTCCTACAGTTTCAGTAGGGAGAGATGACGGTGCCCGAGTATGCGGATAGTTTCGCAAACCGTGCACACTTTTACCCAGACTTGGTCCATGACGGAAAATTCCGAGCACAGGAGTTTGAGCAGGGTCTCTGCCGAGAGATTCGTGCTATCATAGTACCCTTGGGCATTTCCACATATGTCGGGGTGCTAGAGCAGGCGCTGGTGATAGAGAGCTTCATGTCACGTTCTAGAGTTTGTGGTTGCAGTAGACACATTGGAACCGAGACGTCTGCCACAACTAGCAGGTGTCGGCAAGCAGAACCTCAACGCAGGTGGATTTCTGACAACCGGACTCATGGGCGTGGTCGCACACCATAGTGGCATCAGAGGGCACCAGGGCAGCCCGAAGAGAGTCGGTGCTATGCTTACGATCGGCGAGGTCACCTGGCACGGGACTGCCCGACTAGTCATGCGGAGAGCATCAAGCAGGTAGAATGTGCACCACCACGATAGAGGCAGCGTCGTGATCAGAGTAATGCCTGAGAGGTGGTGCTAGCAGAGGAGAGGGAGGAGCTGGTAGTGGGGGATGACTTTACGAGGTCTTTCCATCACCACTAAGTGGTCCATGTCAGGCTCCGGGAGCTGACGGTTGGGAACGCAGACAACCATGATCTTTGGATGTCTATGATCCTACAAAGCATGAGGTGGCAAGAGGTATACCCTACAGCTCTTCTACTTTATGCAGTATAATTTTTAGACTCTGTGTGTGAAATTCTTTTCTCCCTGCTCCTTGTTTGATTTGTTACCAGGGTGGAGTGGGGCGTCGGGGTAACCCTGTGTTGGTAAGGTAAAAGGGGGTGAGACCTTTTTATTTAGTCGATGGTGTCAACTTCTTCTCTCTTCGAGTGCTTAAGAGAGTCTTGGTTGTGAGACATCGACTATGAAACCTTGCGTGACCAGATATCCTTGGGTGTTTCACCATATGGATATTCTAAAGGAGGGAATCACCGGGCCTTGTTCCAGGTACGGGTGGTGATTCCAGTCACGACATGTGATGTGGGTGTTCGATCGGGGAGGTGAGATACCCCCAAGGTCCTTTGGACCATTTGAGAACGTGCAAAGGGATGGTGAGATTCCCTAACGCCTTGCCCTAACCCCCAAAGTCTGGAGTGGGTTCACGACGTCTCCCGCATTACTCACCTGAGGAGATGTGTGCGTGCTCCTATGCACGTCATCAGAAAGAGTAGACCTCACGTGAACAGATCAAATACTTTGGTCTGTGTACGGTGACGCGGGACTGTGCAAGAGTTCTTCTGGGTATGGGAGAGCCAGGTAAGGGCTTAGTACCCTGACTTGTTCCCTAGTTTTGCTTTTAGGGGATGAAAATATTGAAGTATGGAATGATGTAAGAACCTTATTTTTTTCTATAAAAGACTTTGTAATATTCTTGATGTTATTCCAGAGTAGCGCCTTTAGACGGCATGCGATTCCGAGCCCCGGTGTGGCCGAAATTAAATTTTCAGTGCGTTCACACTGAGAACGCCAAATAAATGGGATAAATCCTAAACGATTCTCTGGATCAGAAATCTGACTGTACGGATGGGTCCGAAATGGGGTTTTTACCTCAATAACTACATAAATCATGTCTGTGCGGGACGTTTGGACCCCTCACCCGTTACCAGAACGTTAAATGGATAAATCAAATAATTAATTTGTTCGTTTAATGGGTAACTCAAGTATCTCTTAAACAGTAGATTTTATTGGAAAACCGAGGGAACTGTTGAGTCTAGAACATGCCTTTTACCCTAGTAGGGGTGTAATTTTCGCAGGCGCAACCCGTCTGTGAAAAATGGCCCCAGGGGAGTTTTCGTAATTTTGCGGCCTTGGGCATTGTGTTTAATAACTTTTGAACGGGGCCTCAGATTAAAATTCCAATACCGCCGTTGTGCTCGGGAGGTGGTGTTTACTCTAGGGGATATTTAATCTTGACTGTGTTTGGGGTTTCCGACGCGGATTTAATTTGGGATGAGTTTTTAATTAATTAAGGGATTAATTATTTTCCCTTATTTAACCCATCTCTCCCCCTTCTTCTTCCCCTCTTCACTTCCCTGGCAGGGGCTCTCAAGGAGGAACTCCTCCTCTCCTCCACCTCTACGGTGAGGCGTGACAGCTCCGGCGAGGCGCGGCAACTCCGGCGGATCAACGACGAAGCTCCGGGCAACGCCCAACAAGTAGGAGTTTTTAGTTTTGCGTTTTCATTTCCAAAATCTACTTTCAAGTTTAATTTTAGCATTGAATTGCTGTCAAATCTGCAAACTAAGCCCATGGTCGTGTATTATAAATTCTGATCTTTCAAACGTATCTTTTGGATTTAAAATCCGAGTCCTGAAGTGTTCACAAAAGTCTGGCGAAGTTCACGGGATTTTGACTGTTTCTGGAGGTTTTTGGGGTGTTCCGACAAGAACAGGGCAGTGGTCCTGGCGGAGGCGGCGGTTCGGCGTCTCAGCCCGGGCGGCAGTCTTCAGCGGTGTAGGCGGCTCCAGCTGGTCGGAGGTGAGGGGAGGTGAGCGGCAGGGAGGAGCCTCGGGGACCGGGGCTGCGGCGGCGGTCTGCTGGGGCTGCGGGCAAGCGGCCATGGCACAGGCGGTCGGCGAGGGCTTCGACTGGTGGACAACGGTAGGCCGGTGGCCGGGGATGAGGCGTCGGGGCGATCCGCAGTGGAGGCGTGCGGCGAGGCGGTCGCGCGGGAGGAAGACCCACGATCTACGGGTCTGGTCGAAGGAGATGACCTGGACCATAAAAAAATTATAATATAAAAAAAGAGGGAGTAAAGGGGAGGCCCGCGATGGGAGTTTAAAAAAAAGAAATCAAAATTTAAAAATAGGTTTTTTTTTTAATTTTAAGTTTATAATAATAATAATAACAATATTATTATTATTATTATGAAAATGGTTTATATTTAATGAATCATAAACTGGGGGTCGGTTCCACGTGACGTCAGCGGCGACGCGTCCCTTAATTTGGGAGGAATATTTTGAGATGGTTTCGGGGGGGGTTTAACTTCGGAAACGGGGGCCTTGGTGGTGCGACAAGCCTTTAAGTAAGTTTGACGTTCTTTCGGGAGTTCTTGTTTTGGACGACGCAGACACATCCGATGTCTATTTCGAGCATTGCCAGCGGTGTTGGGACCCTGGTGCCAAGGAGGAGTTTTCTAGTGTGGGTTTGGGTGTTGAAGCTGGAGTTGAGGTGTGGGCCCCACGCCCCGTCTCCCGAGCTGTACGCAGCTTTTTGTAACTTTTTCATTGGATGTCCGTTCGGGGCGTGCGACCACTCAATTTTGGGTGTTTTTCCGAGGGAATTGCAATGGCGCAATCTGTCTGCTTTAATTCAGCACGCTGGTGCGGCCCCATGGGGGTCGTTTTGGGAGTTGGCGGCGTTTTCCAGCTTTATCACCGGGTGTCCATTTTGGAAAAGTGATTAGTCAAACTTGTGTACTTTTTCGAGAGGATCGCAACATTGTGATATGTTCGTTGTGCTTCGGGACCGGGATATGGGTCCCACATAGCACCGCTCGTGTGCGGTGCGCCGGAATGCATCTTTTTCTCCGGATTCCCATTCCGCTCAAGTGAGAAGTCCTTTGGACATGTTTTCCCGAGGGGATCACAATGGTGAGATGCGCCTGACTATTTTCGGGGTCGAGGCTCGGGATCACGGGACGTCATTCGAGCGTAAAGCGGTGTTGGAGAACTTTTTGTCAGATATCCGTTGGAGGTGAGTAAGTAGTAAATCTCTCATGTTTTTCCGCGAGGATTACAATGGTGTAATCTGTTCAGGCGTGAGGAGCCTCTTGTGTGATATTATCAAATTTGGAAGAATTAAAGTTGCTCCGGTGGTGGTTCGTCCAACCATGTTTGTAGCGGACCCTTGGCATGTGATTGCACACTCTTGGGAGAGTGATGTAAATGATTCATAAGATGTGGTTGGACGTGCCTAGGCCTTTGAGGTGGATTTGTTACGTTTACGCCCTTCACGTTGATGTTGGGTGACGTGTTCACGTTAGCCTTTGGGTTGGAGACGTGGAATACTCTAGGAGTATGCGATAATTTTGTGAGGTACATGAGGATGTTTGTACTTGAGAACATTTGTGCGCTTGTTTGGATTTGACTTGGGGCCACACGTTGTGTGGGACCCATATGTGTGTCATGTTTTTCTTTGCATACTTTTGACCTCTCGCGACATAGAGGGTCCCTCTATTCTCGCTTGTTGACTAGCAAGGTTGAGTTTTCCCTGGTTTGGTTCTTGTTTGTTGACCTGTAGGGTTGAGTTTTCCCTCGGTTTTGTTCTCGTTTGGCCGGCAGAGATGGTTTGGTTCCTCTTATTCTTCAGCTGTGAGGGGTTTCAGTATCATTCTCTTTCACCAGACTGCGGCACCGTTTACAACTACGTGTGATCGTACAACGTGGGTGTTTTACCACTTTCTGGGATGAGTTGTCTTGGTCCGCTTCGACAGTGACTCAGCGGATTGGAGCATGATCTCCTTGAGAGGCCTGGGGAGTTTCTCCTATTCCTTCATGATCCCTGGTAGAGTTATTGTAGATTCGGTGTGACCAACACTTTACGCGGGCACCAATCCTCTACCCAGGAGGTTGTTTCCAGCAGGGCTGAGGTTGTTGCCAGCAGGGCTGAGGTTATTTCGAGTAGGGATCTCCAGTTGTACCATCTAGCAGGGATGGCCAGTGGGTTACCATCTATTAAGGATGGCCAGTGCAGTGGTGTTCACCAAGCATTACCATCCCGCAGGGATGGCCAGAGCAGTTCCAGGTTTACCTCCAGCGTGGCTGGGCAGTGGTCCCCAATGCCGGTCTTACCACCAGCGGGGATGGGAAGTGGACCCCGATGCCGGGTTTACCTCTAGCTGGGCTGGGAAGTGGTCCTCGATGATGGTTTCGGGCCTCCCTCCAGTGGAGTACCCTTTTACGGGACTGGGCATTGGGACTCGTCGACAACTTTATGCGGGTCGCCCTCTAGTGGATTACCATTTTTCGGGACTGGGCAGTGTGGCACCCGTCGACTCTTGCCGGGTCTCCTTCCAGTGGGAACCCATCGACTTCCAGGGATTACCCTCCAGTAGGGCTGGGTAGGGGGTCGCCTATCGACTTTGAGGAGACCTCTCGACTGCGGGGCAATGACGATGTGTGGCTTGACGTTCCCCTAGAACTCTCAAGTACAAGGGACACTTTCCCCACCAAGACACATCCTTGTGACGCGACCTAAATCCATGTGGTCGAGTCAGTGCCGCCCAAAGTGGATAGTGTCAAGGTGCGGTGATTTGATCCCCTTGACTTGCTGTTCAGGTCAGACGTGCGGGATGCTGGGCATCAATGGTGTTTACTTCTGGGATTGTTAGCTACTCACTTTCTTGGGCTGAGCTACGGGATGGACATCCCCTTAAGATCATGTTCGGGCTTCTTTATTGAGCATATGGATATGTATATACCTTATTCTAGTACCCACTCCTTGGGATTTTCTTACTCTCCGTCCAGGAGAGGCGAAGACACATGGGGTATTCCACGTGCTTTCCATGTCTAGATTCACGTTGTTGGACGACTCTACTCTCCTGCTACAGGTAGTGAAGACTCGACGAGAAGTTCATCTTCTCATCATTTCTAGCTCCTTGTGTCTGGACGAGTCTATCTACTTTCTCTTTTTGGGTTGATTTGGACTCTCTATTGTTACTCATTACTGCACTCTCGGTTGTACTCCTTTACTTTTCATGTTCGCTCTACTGCTCACCCTTCGGTACCTCTTTTGTTTCTCCCTCGAGCCTTCGGGGTATCCTACTGAGTATTTTTATACTCACCCCTACTTGGGCTTTGCTCCCACTTGGTGTGCCCTTGAAGACGACGGAAAGGTTGGTCGTGACTTCAGTGGAGCTTAGGAGTTCGAGATCCTGGACTCTGTGTGGTGGTCGGAGTCGGGTTCCATGTGGGGGACCCTTCCAGCTATTTTTCCTTTGTTCACCTGTTGCCGGGTTGTGGAACTTTTCTGGTTGGGCGTGTGTTTTTTCCCTTTTCTTTTCAGTTTACCTCTGCACTTGCTTGTACTTTTTATAGGTCGATGTACTTTTGTGGTTTATTTATAGCAGTTTGTACTTTTCTTTTCTTTTTTACTCTGAACTTTTGCATTGAGTGTGTTGTGTGTGCGTGTGTGTGTGTATAGGTACTTAGGCAAAGTCCTCCCCAAGTTGTTTAGCCTTCGGCGCTGTTCGCCAGCCCCTGGCCTATGGAGGCGGGCTTGGGGTAGTTTCAGCTCGAGCACGGGTAGGGTCGGGTCGTGACAACATGTTTTTTACAATATCTAATTTCCATGATATGAATGTTCCAATAGTTTGATCAAATATATGAATATCTACTTCATCAAGTTGAAAGGGTAAATTGGAACTCATCTATTCATCTAAATTAATCACCAATCTCACTTAACCTACCAGAAGTTATTTTTTGTGTATAATATCTCCGTGGATATTGTGCATGGTACCCCTCGCAATAAGCTGATGGTGGGTGTTTATAGATATAAATCACAATCATTTTCACCCTGTAGAATACGAATACATGAAGGGTATCAGTATATTCCTTTTTCAAATGTCACAGAAATAATTATGAAAATATTTATTACCACTTCTAAGACAACTCTTTGAGGGGAATGACTTTACTCAAATCTGATGAGGGTGGGGTGGGATGGGTCTTCACATAGTGGTTATTCTTTTTTTGTTTCTTATCTTTGATTCCTTCTCATAAAATTTTCTAACAAATTAGACTTCCAATTAAATTTTCATTCAATATTAGATAATCATTCTTTAATTCTTCCATTTTCTTATCTTTACCCTCAATTCATTTCTTTTCTAAAAATATGTTTTGGGTGACACCCCAAAACCCAAACCTCTAATGTGGACATATTGTTCTGGACACTTCAAGGCCACTGAATGAAGTTGTTCATCAAGTACAACCGATGATGATTCTTGTGTCTAAGTAATATAAAAAATGTAGAAAAATAAGTAACCATTATTATGTAATAATTATTTAAATAATTTTTTATTGTGTCCTACTCACACATGATTCCTACTATTTTGATGTGTTTTTATCAATTAGTATCCCTTATTTATTTACACATGTCACCTTCCAAATCGCATGATGTGGTATGGAAGTGGCTTTGGATTCATAAATATTTATATAAATAGAGGAACATAATTATTTTGTTGTTTCATGACACATAAAATTATTATGGTAGAATTAAAATACATACTATTGTTTTCAAGTGCAGGGTACCCCATCCTTGAATTACAGTTAAGGTACATTGGTTTTTCTTCCCATTTCTTATTTCCAATACTAAATTGGTGTTTCATAAATTAAAAATTCTTAATCAAAGTGATTAATAAGAGTATTTTCATGAAATGTATAACCAGACACAATGTACTAAAAAAGATATCTCCTCATGAAAACTATTAAATGTATCCCATGCTTGTTGGTTTATTATGTGTGAATACATATATGGTGGGTTTGGGCATATTTTCCCTTCATCATTATTGAGATGAAACTTCATAAGTATTGTTTGAAATAATTTTTGAGAATTTCCAAAAATAATTAATATAAATTTAATTTATGATTAATCTACTATAAATTCACTCTTCAAGAGATAATGAATAGTAAGTTAACATTTCATTAATTTGTTTTTTAATAAAATAAATAAAGTATATCATAATATTACCCTAATCCCTTCCCAAATAAGCTTATTAAGCATGGGGAAAACATTTTGGCATGAATATACATCAATTTACACACTCATGTGATTGGTGATCCCAATGTAACTATTGAACATAGACTTTTGGGGTTAACAAGATTGCCCCGTTCATTCTATCCAGCCTCGAATTTGATGCATTTGTTTCTTGCCTTAATAATTTTGGCTAACACCATCATGATATGGAACTCCTGTTTTTTTAGGGACACCAATTTCTCACCATATACCATTTCCTCGGATTTAACATCATCAATATGTCCTTCCTATGGATTGGTAGCATTGGAATCTGAAGAAGTTTTTTGTTCTTATGCATTGGGAGCACTAACATGTTGAGAAATGATTTATTCCTCAAAAAAGGGAGCATCGACATGTGCAAAAGTCATTTTTTACAAAAGCGGTTGAATTTAATTTAGATTATGTAATTTTAGAAGTGAATAGATAATAATATGACGTAACATAATGTATATTACAAAAAAAAATTACCTAATTATTAAAATATATTTTTTAAAAGGTTGAGGGGATTTTACCTCTCTATCAGGTATCTAAATCCATTCAATATGATCTCTTATAACATACAATACACCATCTACATTGGGAACACTACAAAATGATTATGGATTCTAAATGAAAGGGTCATCCTCAATTGAATTGACATCTGAAACTTTGGTGGTTTTGGTTGATAACAAAAAAATTAACTACTTTTGGTTTATAGGATTTGGAACAAAAAATACTTTTACTTCATATGATACCATTATAAACGGTTCTTCTTTGTACCCTTACTTACTTAAATCAACTTTCTTGAATCCCAATTCATCTATTTTTACAACCCTCCAATTATCAACCCACTTGGATTGAAAAATTGGTACTCAAAACATTATATAATCCAACCCTCATATTTTTTATGATTCCAAAGTATTACATATTAACATAAATTGGATTTTTATCCTTGGTACCAAATAGATGCATCGCTTCAGTCAAAAGTGTAACTCCACTATTTTTCATGTTATTGGGTTCATCATATTCATTTTTATAGAACATATAACCATTAATTACATAACAACTAGAAGATAAAACATGCACACTTGTTCCTCTATCTAGCAATTAAATTCATTCTAAAATTGAATATAGATTCTTACTGGTCTCCTTAAATATATGGTCTTGAAACCATCCTATATATTGTTGATTATGAATATTTGATAACCAAACTTCATCCCTTGATGGATTCAAATTCATAAAAATTTCTTTGTAGGTTTCAACATATGGGTAAACCACTAAACTGTTATATAAAAAATAAAGGTGGGCATGATCCCAATATATAATAGTGATTGTAACAACATCTACTCCAGAAATTCCTTCACCCACAAGCCACCTAATGTGATGAGATTTTGGTAGACCAATTCTTTCCACACTGTACAGGTAGTTGATACAAAATTCGATTGGTTCCTTAACAATATATCTCTCCACAATACAAACTTATGACCGACTTTGATTTTTAACATTCCCTTTCCAAATCTTCATATAAAATTCAACGGGGGTAAATAGATCTATAATGTATAATAACACATAGTCAAATCTCTCTTACCAAGTGATCCATCAAGTAAACCATCATATAAAATAACATTGGTGGTAATAAAATCTCCATTTCACATAATATGGCATCAATTTCCTTTTCTATAGTTGGTAATTTCACCGGTTCTATAACTTTGATGAATATATCTTTGAAAAATAATAAATCTTGGTTAATTTGTGACAAACATTCTTGGAGAAAATGAAACATAAATCTACAGAAATTGCATCAAAACATGACAATCATGTGATTTAAGAACCTTTAAATTTAAATTAGTCATTGACATGATATTATTGATATTTTATAAATAACCCTATGGAAAATTTACATCATTCAATAAGTAAAAAAACAGATATCTATCTTATCTAAAAAGAGTGTAATTAGTTGGAGGAAGAAAAGTCTACGTTTTACCCTTCACTAGAGCCAACTCTTCATATATTTTAATGTCAATCATGTCTAACCTAAATGTAATTCCATCCTTTATTTTTCTAGGTTCATTTATTAATGTTCCAATGACACTATCAAATGCATTATTTCCACATGCATGAAATCAATAAAATTCTTGATGTACAAATAATGACAGTATAATAATTAAAAAAAGAACTAATCTCTTTTTATAACCAATTTTCATAATTTTTTTAAAAAAATATTTACTAAAAGAAGTGTCCATATCTTTTAATTTCTCAAATAGTTTCTCCCATATTAGTGGAGGAAGTTTTGTATGTTATTTTGAAATTCTATTTAATAATGTCATCGAATATCAATACTTATGTCACTAGGGTAGATTTATGTGATGTCCTAGAAACATAGTCTTTGATGAATATTTCAACTTAATTGGTTTTGTACCTTGTTCACAAATGGGACACCCTTGAGTTCCTTTAATGTTATATACTAAAAAAATTAAAAACCAAAAAATTCATTTATCAACCCATACATCATGCCACTCAACATGAAATCTTTATTTCTATAAGAATCATACAACATAACACATGAATCCTACAATAATTTAAAATCATTGATTAATGGATCCAAATAAATATCAATATCATTACCGGATTTGTTTAGTCATGATATAAGAATAGATAACATAATGTATTTTCATTTCATGTATAATCATGGCGGAAAGTTATAATTTACCAACAAAACTGGACAAGTACTTTGAGTGCCACTTTGAAAACCAAAATTATTCAATCCATCTATATATAGCATAAGAAAAAAATTTCTCAACTAATTTACAAATTTAGGATACTCATGATAGATTCTCTTCCACTGAAGAGAGTCTGTCGGGTGATGAATTTTCCTATCTTTTTTTATTGTATCTGCATGAAACATCAACTATCTTGTAGTATCCTCACTTTCATATTGGCACATAAACCTCAGAATGATTGGAAATTAACATAAAAATTTTGTAGGACCTGATTCACCATTCTTGTTTCAATAATAACCACACTTTGGGAATTTTTATGTGATTTTTGGTCCTTGTTAAATAGTATACAATCATTTGGGTAGGCATGTATTCTTTTAGAGATCACACTCATTGAGTGTATCATTTTTTAGCATCATACGTTTAGTAAGGAAGCTCATTATATTCTTAGAGCATATCATTTATGACCGAAATTAGTTTAGTAAAATTGGAATCACTCTATCTATTTCCAGATTTCAAATTATATAGTTTCAGTATGGCTTTCAATGCTATATAATTAGTATAACCTGTATACAATGGCGTATTTACACAACTCTTAAAATTATCAAAAAAGAAATTGGTTAATCACTAAGTTCATCTTAAACTATCATTTTCATTTCCCCAATACTATCTTCATCATCATTCACACCTATAATCACATCCTTGATGCATTATTCATCATTTTACTCACTTGTAATCATATTAAATGATTTATAAAACAAGGTTTTATCCCAGTTACTAGCCACATTCTTTTTTCCTCATTTTTAGTCCAAAATATATAACTTTGATCTATTTTGTGATAGATTAAGTGTTTTGATAACTCCTATGGACTAATTATTCTTGAATAACAAAAGTTTAAACATGTAAAAAGGATTTGAAAATGGTCATATGCATGATCTTTCACAAACATGATGAACTTTTTCACCCTATCCTCATACACTTTTTTCATATGATTGGAATCCATCCATTTTCAATTCATATCCATCCTATTTGATTCATTAATATTAATATTTAACAAAAATAATTAAAGTTTAAAAACTATTTCGTAGAAGTAGTCTATCTTATGGTTAAAATATTACTGTGAGGTAAGATTATTGATGGGTATGATTTTAAAGACATAAATTGGTTTATTAATGGTTATGATTTTACTAACATGGGTTATCATTAAAATTTTAAATATTATATGAACCTAATATACAATTTATTTCAATATTTTGGGTCCGAAGAGAGACCTCTACCCTATCAAAAACCAATATAGATGTGATCGACATATGTCCTTTAATACGATGCTTCAAAACAATCTATCTATTTCAATACTTGATAACATTTTTATACAAAAATTAAAATCGGTATGATTTAAAATTTTCCCTCTCAAAATTTTACACAATATACTTTCAATGTTTTGGTTTCTTGAAAAGAAGACAATATAGAAATACTATGCTCTAATGGTCACTAAAAATAAAATACACCAGGTAATTACATGTTTTAAAACAAACATTGATGTTTTAATCCATGGGAGCAGGAGGGATACTTGGAAGAAAATGGGAAGATTTGTTTGATTTTAATCCATGAGAGTAGGAGGGATACGTGGAACTTAGATATGATTACCATTTGTGCACTGAAAAAACAATGCCTACTTCTCATTTGCAGTCACTATTGTACACAATAAGCGGGAAGTGTTTTTTCAGGGTACAACTAGGAGTCCTGTGAAATTAGAGTGATAAATAATGACGAATGAGTGAAAATGAATGTGAAGGTGAGGGAGAGGGTGAACCAAAAATGGCTCGATGATAAATAGATTGGGTGGGACATGGGAGAAAAATAGATACTTGGAACAGAGACCCGATTACTAGTCGTGCACCACAAAAAACTCTACCTACTTATCATTTAAAGTTACCACCTTACATGATAAGTGGTAAGGGATTTTGTGGTGCATAGCTAGGATCTCTATGAAATCATAGTGAAAAATAATGATGAATGACTGAAAATGAACATAAAAGCGGGTGAACCAATAATTACTCAAGACAAAGGATATTGGGTGGAGAATCAGTGTGGTAGATAAAGGATAAATAAGATTTCTTGTGTGTGTGTTGATCAAACCATTTTGAAAAAATTAAAGCAAAGTTGTTCTAGGGGAGTAACAGATCACAAGTAATCACATAACTTGATTTTAATATATCAATATAATTTCAAAACAATAAATTTTAAAACATTAATCTAAGACAAATATATTAATACAAATTTTAAAATTCTAAAAAAATAAAAAAATTAATTGATTGTAATTTTAATTTAATTTCATTTTTTTATTTGAAAATTAGTAAAAGAAAAGAAATGATTTTAATTTATCTCCATCTTGTTTCGTGATAATTTTTAAAATAAAATAACAGAAATGTTTTCGAAATATGATAAAAGTAATACTTATTAAAAACATAGTTTTCCAATACTCAATTATTATAAATAAAATAATATTTTAATTTGAAATTGTATCTTTGATTTTTAAATAAATATATATATATAATTATAGATATATTAATATAATTATATAATTATATATATATTTATATTTATAAATATATTTATTTATATATAATTATATAAACATGCATTCATAAATATAAATATTTACAAAATAAATTTTTAATTATATAAATATATGTATATATATTCTAATATATTGAATATATATTTAAAAATATATTTATTATTGTTTTTTATTATTATTTATAAACTACATTGAATAAAATATTTTTATACACATAATAAAAATTATTAATTTAAGGTAATAAAAATTATTTATAAATTATTTATATAATTTATTAATTAAAAATTATTAATTCAAGATAATCAAAATTATTAATTCAAAATTATTAGTTCAAAAAAATTATTAATTCAAAATGATTAATTCAAAATTAATATTAATTCAAAATAAGTATTAATTCAAAAATATTAATTAAAAAAATATTATTTGAAAATAAATATTAATTCAAAATATTAATTCAAAATTATTATTAATTAAAAATTATTTTTAAATTATTAATTAAGGATAATCCAAATTATTAATAATCAAAATTATATATAATAAAAATTATTTATTAATTATTTATAATTATTTATATACACATAATCAAACTTATTAATAATTTTGTTTATTATTACTTATAAATTATGTTGAAGTTATAAAAATACATATTTACAAATTATGTTCAACAAAATATTTATATATAAATGAAAATACTATTTTTATTATTAATAATCACAAAGATGACCATTTATATAAATATTAATTTAAGAAAATGTTGAATAAAATATATAGAGAAGATGTTGTCAAAAACCCATGTGAATCATTTTAAGGACATCAGAATACTCAGACACTTGGATTGAATATCATTTGGTGTAAAGAATACATTTAAAAACTTTAAGCATGTGTTCTCTACTTCTTTCAAAACCAAATACATACTTTAGGAGCTCTTAAAGAATTTTTAAAAACATTTGGCTTGATAATCAATTGACATAAAATGTATATTTTGAAATTCAATGTGGTATCAAGATTCAAATTAGAAAACACTCATATTCTTTTCTAAAAACCACTCTAATCATTTTTAAGAACAAATGATATTAAATCCCATTTGAAGACAAGGTTTGAAATCATTTTCAAAACATTGTTTTCTCCTCATTAACATTCATATATGAATAAAAATAATAAAGAAACTCTTTGAAACCAACTAGAATCCAAAGGATAATATAATGTGACAACATGGACAATGGATCAACCAACACATTTCAACCAACCTCAAACGAACAACCGTATAAGACCAAGATGGGATCTAGAATGCAGGATCAGGTAACAAGAGTAGTGGTTGGGGTTTAACATAGTGGTAAGAACCCTGTAATACTAAATCAAGGTTGGTGGTTCAAAAACCATTGGGTGTGGGTGTTGTAGCAGCATTGTAGTGATACTGTAGAAGTGGCGGAACTGTAGCACCGATGACACTATAGTGGTGGCCAGAACTGTAGTAGGAACTACAGTGGTTGTAGTACTGTAGCGGTATTATTCACCAGAGAGACTTTGGGAAAACAAATATGGGCCTTCCAGGTCATGTAATGGGATTTAATTCTCAGTAGGCATATGGTCCATGTAATGGATCTCCTCTACCCATAAAAAGTAGCCTTTTGTTTTAAAAAATAGGAAATAATAGTAGAGGGAAAACAAAATGATGGATTCAATAGGGATCCAAAGCCATAGAAAAGCACATGGATATTTGGATTCCACCTCCAATATACAACAAAAAACCATGAACTCAACTGAGAAGGGCCAAAACAAGGTATAGAAGTGAGGGGATCACGATTAAATAAGAGAATAAATAATCACATACCTTATATCTTGAGAGGATCTATTTATCAATAAGTTTGAAAAGAGTGTCACTGAGGGTTTGACTCCATAAAAGATTGAATGATGTGTGGAGGAGGACTTTGTTAGGGTTATATTTAAATGATCAGATAATGATTTTATCAAAGCTTACAAAAAAGAAACGATAAAGACCCAATTTAAATAATAGAATAAATATAATGAAAAAATTTAAATTT
Organism: Viscum album; assembly: GCA_963277665.1. Taxonomy (NCBI): domain Eukaryota; kingdom Viridiplantae; phylum Streptophyta; class Magnoliopsida; order Santalales; family Viscaceae; genus Viscum; species Viscum album. Next base: position 1,324,794,751 of record OY728138.1, read on the forward strand.
ATATAATTATAAATAAATTTTTAAAGAATTAAAAATATGTATTTATAAATATTATCATAAGAAAATATATTTTTTATTTAATATATTTATTATAATTTTATAATTATTTAAATGTATATATATATAATTATAGATAATGGTTGATTAGTGGGTTATCCCCTTGGGGGGGTCTATGGAATGTTATCAAGACCTGACCTAATAGGGCCTGGGCCACAACTCCCTAAGCCCGCCTCTAATAGGCCAAGGGCTGGCGACTCGCACCGAGTAGGCATATCACATATATGGGAGGAATTTGCCTAATGTACCTATACGCACACACCCACAAGCACCTCAACGTAATGGTTTGGAGATATAAAAACTGGAAACTAAAATTCATGCATACACCTATCCCAAAATAGAGTACAATAGATGTATTGAAAGCGTAAAGGGAAAACCAACTCCCACTAAAGAAAACTGTAAAAACATCTAACCTACTTAGAAGGAGGGGATCACTATAAACTAAAACTACCAGAAATATCCTTGGCCCATCTTCGATAAACACCTTAGTTGGTCTAGCTCACTAAGCTCTGCCTTCCTTAGATCCTCTGTGGACTTTGTCGAAAGGCATGGGGTCTACACAATTCATAAAATAAGTGCGGGAAAAGATTGTGTAGGGTTCAGTATAAAAATACTCAGTAGGAACCCCAAAAACCCCAAAATAAAAAGGGAGAAACTTAAAAGCCAACAATTTTCTTGACCAAGCCAGAGGGAACCCCAATCTTGAGTGAAACTCAATCTCGAACCATCCTCGGCCGTATATGAAAATTCATCCTAGTTTATAAGGGGTGTCAACCCCAAAATGTGACAACACCCCAAGGAATCCCAGAAATAACCCAGATATACTCTTCTTGGACTCCAAGTCTCATGAGGTTATGACCTCAAATCCAGAAATATGATTTATACTTGATTATCTAATGGTAACACATAAAACTAGGAGGACACACCCAATGAGCTCAACCATCCCAGATGGTAGACGTTTGAGAGATACACTCAATCAGGAAAAGATCTACCATTTCTAATGGTACATCTGATATAACATGCACCATGGGAAAAGTATTACTAGGTTGATCTTTAGTTCCAGACACCAGAAGTCCTATCATGGTTACCTTTCATCTAGCGCAAGCTAAATAAAATGAAATGAAGAGGCTCTCCCCTCACCAATGCACAAATAGCACTAATCCAGACTATGCACAATGTATATACTCTCTAATTAAAGGGAACTAAGGGATCTGCACCTTTACACTAGACTGTAGTCAAGGGAGTATTACTCCTAACTAATCCAAAAAACCTCTATCACTTCTGCATGGAGTGACCCATACCTCAGTCCTTCAAGGGAGCACTAACTCCAAACTAGGTATCGTTTTTATCAAGTGGAAGGTCCCACTCCTCGTAAATATATCCAAAATTCTAGGGAGATCCAAATATAATGGGGGACACACACCCTATTTCTATTCAGATATTAGGGAGTATTACTTCACAATTGGGGACTCGTGCCCTAGAATGATAGGGTGTACCAGTCAAAGAATGGAGGACATGCACCCTGATACGACAATGGAGTACCACTCTATGGCTAGAGGACCCACACCCCGGTATGACAGGGGAGTACCAAATCTACCATCTCATTCACTATGGGGGACCCACACCCTAATATGATAGGGTAGTAATGACCCCATGCTAGAGGAACCGCTCCTTGTAACGGCAGGGGATACCAAATCCTTGGATAGAGGACTTGTGTCCTAACATAGTAGGGGAGTACCCACTTTATATATACGTCATACATGGAGGACCCACACCCTGGTCTAATATGGGAGTACCGACTCCACATATATGGGACCCACACCCTATTCTATTAGGGGAGTACTTACTCTACCATCCAACGGGTATGGAGGGCACGCTCCCTAACACGATAAGGGAGCATTGTCCAACTTTAATAAAATAATGGGGAACCCACAACCTAGACCATCAGGGGAGTAACGAACACATAGAAAACTTCCCAAAGTTAACAAACTCCCACCCATGACATAGGGAGTCTCATATCTACGTATGTATAGAGGTACGGGAAACTATTTCCCAGAAGATATAGAGGAGTATGAGTTCTAACATCTCTCTTCACGAACCACACCGATCTCCAACATTGTATCAACACATCTTCACAAGCATCTTTCTTTATTTACATCGCCTCATATTTTTTGCATAATGGGGGGACACCATCACGTTATACACATAAATCCACTCAGGATAGACTATTCAAAAGCCTGGATCCGAGTTCCAGGTAAATAGATATAGAAGGTATAAGATCTCAAGAGGAACTTCTAGGAGTACACGGTGTGAACTAGGGAACACACGGTGTGTGATTCCATCCAAGAACCTGGTCATGTTTCCTATATATATGGTTTACCAACCCATTTAGAGGTACATGGAATGTAAAAGAGGTACAAACTGTTTCCCTATTCACCCAGCCCCTGGCCATGTTCCTCTTCCACATGGCATGACCAACTGTGACCCTTACATGTCATTCATCCCATACAACATAGCATGATCTTCTAAATGGACACCTTCACATGTAGTTTTCTCATTTCCATGTACTAGACCCTGTGTTCAAGTACCTTGGACATGTGTTAGTACACAACCATATAGTTTCACACAACTAACACAAGACATGTCCCATGGTCACATGGCTTGGGGAACTACACGATGTGTAACCCTGCTAAACGGCATGTAGTCCCCCTTCCCGAAATAAGAAGAGATACAGGGAATTTGTAGCTGAAATACACACCATGTAGATGGTAATTTCATTCTATAATTACTTAAAAAGTTCCCCAATTCATCCCGTTCTTCCACAAAACCCATAGATCTACCTAGTAGGGATCCATAGCAATTGTATTTGGGCTCTAGAACATTAAAAAATGCATCTCAAAAGGGATAAAGAATAAAACTAAAATCCACCTACCTTGATGGTGAATCACCGATGCTTTGTATGAAGAATAATTATCAGATCACATTGCTCCTTGATATGATAATGATCTACATCAAAAACGGGGGTCAGTAGAAATTCATCGCTTTGATTTGGCATTGGTTTCATTCACCGCCAAAGGGGAGAATATGAAAGGGAGGAAGAGTTTCTCATCCTTGGGTTTGTCTTGCATCCAGGGTTTGGGGGTTAATTAGTTTTAATCAATTAAACCCAATAAATTCCCCTTTCAACTCCACATCACCATACTCCCCTGATTGAAACTCTCGGTGTGGATGGCCTTAGGTCACACCTAGGGTAAACATTATGTTCTAAACTCAACCATGCTCTCAAAAATCAGATCCAAGACTCCATATGAGATTTATTTATTTTTTAAGTGAAACTACTTCTACGTGACAAAAACATATTTAATATTTTTAATATCATCACATAGAGGATCCCTAGGTCTCGGTTTCCCATGCTGACTCAGCGATCGACTTCAGAAATATTCCAAAGTCTTATGGGTCAAAAACCAAGTCATTAAATTCTCCCCTACTTGGGGATTTTCATCTCCAAAACGTGAAATCCAAAGAATAATGGAAGAAATTGATCTCTCCACTAGACTCCAACACTAGTGATCTCACCAAGGTTTCATGTGTTCCTAACAAGCATGCACTCAGGGGAACCACCAAGATCAAACCACTCTTATGTCTATCTTCTACTAGGTCAACATTGTGAAACCAATAGGCACATATCTCAATAGCTATGATAGGTGGGAAAGAACTAAGCATCATGATCCATCTACAGTCATGGGGTATAGCAGCACACCACCTCACTAACCTGACATAGATACTAACAGAACCCCACAGTTCACATCCACCCCTAGATGGACTGTACAACAACTGCCTCAATAATTTTGAATTCAAGGTTGAAACTAAACATGTGAGGGTACTCATGAATGAAATAGGGTTTCCCAAGAGTGCACATTGGGTCTTACCAAGCCCATCATCTACAAACTTACAACTCCAACACAACTCACCAAAATAGAAACACTACCACACTGACTAGTGGAATCCCAACTGAGTATGGATGGTAGGAAACCAATCCATATTGAGGGAACATATTAGGGTAAAAATTTGTTGTGACAGAAAAATTCTAAGAAATTCTCTCCCTCCCCCAAGGCCACCAAGCTAAAGGGGGTCGAGCAGAGAAACCCTACTGGAAAAGATGGGACCTACTTTGACACTCTATCGCACAACCTCACCCTAAACATGCAAGAATAAGGATATCATCCACCACACCTCAATATTGTCTTCTTTTGGAAACACTAACTCGCCCACATTTTTTTTGCATCACAAAAATGGGTCTCTATGGAGAAAGCATCCCTATTTCTCATGGGTCCAAAACTAAGTCAAACTACACCACATCCTCTGAAAGAATATCACGTACAAGACTGAAATGAAACATATGATGGTACAAATGAAAACAAAGAATTTCTCCGAAACTCACTAGGTCTTACTAGGCCCTCTATCGCAACTACCTATATGGGGTTCTACTGACATCTCGCGTTACCCTGGTTAATCCTTGAGCAAGAAGCAGAAATAAAAAGAGTATCTCACTATAATGTCTAAAAATTGTTATTACAGAAATTATAAAGGACACATAATGTACCTCTATTCATTCTCGAAGCTTTTGAGTCAAAGGACTCTATGGCCTATAGTTTTCCTCACCCAAAGCCTCCATATCCTTGAACCTGGTGTGAACCACCTGGGGGTGGTGGTGGAAACACCTCGAACTTCCTCCCACCTCCTACCACTCTTCCATCTCATCTACCTCATCTGCCACCTTTCAGAACTCCTAGATCCAAATGTTGCCTAAACTGAGGCGAACCTTTGTATGGCTCCCTCCCAGAAGCATGGCAGGTCATAAAACCTATAGTAAGATTTCCCCAACCATCGCAAGCATAACATCACATATATTATGGTTGACCTAGTCTTCGGCGTTTCTCCTATGCTATTGGTCCGCGTGCCTACATCTGAGAATGGGTATGCCTCCATCACCACAATTCTATCATATATCATCTATCAGGTCAAGAAGACACCTCATCCCCATGAACACTACTACGGGACACATCCGTCTATCCCTCATCCAAGAAACTCTCTACCACCAGATCTCACTCCATCACTCCAGCATATGTGGGAATGAATAGTAGAATCACATACACCCTAATCTCTTGGTTAATGTCTTTCTCAAAGGTAAGTTCTCTAAAAAATAGATCCCAAACCATATCCAGGGATTATCTCAACATTTCTTTGAACCTCGTTGAAAACTCCTCCACTGCTATGCTACCATCCCAAAGCTATAAAAGCTCATGCATATTCATTGATCTCAATGTGGCTGGGTAAAAATATTCATGGAAGAGTCACTCAAACTCCACCAAAGTGATCATCATCTCTTCATGAGATTATACCACCAAAATCCACTATATCCCAACTAAACCCTACAAAATTCTTGTCACTAGGACCACCATATGATCGGGTGGTGTCCTTGCTAAGGGGAAAAATAGTGACTACCTTGAGCCATTCATATACTGCCTGAGGTTCTGGATCACCCTGGTACCTCAAAGGTCACTGAATCGGGAACTCATGTAGCAAACTCAGCTTGAAATTCTAATAAAACTTTCTACACAACAGGTGGTGGCACTACCGGTAGACCACCTAGAGGTAACACCTCAGAATCAGTTCCTTTCATGGAAGCCTCATCATGGGGAAGATTTTCATCAAAATTGGGAAATAGAATCCCATTTGGATTTCTTCATAGAGGCATCATGAAATAGAATCATCATGCACCATGGTCAAATAGTATATTTGGGGATCTAACTCAAGAAGTACAAGAAAAACTAAAACCTAGTCCTATATGATGCATGTAACCTTTATTTCATGGTGTCTAGTATCCTGATGTACCAAGTTGAAAAGCAGGTTATTAAAGTCCTGGTGAATGGATATATTAGCTTCCACACCAACACTAGAACCTCTAGCCTCATATCTGAACTTGAAAAATCCTAACACTATCGCTATGAAACCCAAACCAAGATCACAACACTACAGTCCAAAAGTCAAAACCCCACTTAGATAACACTTTGTCACAAATAGACCTGATGAGGCCTAGGCTGAAACTCCCCAAGCCTACCTCTAATATGCGAGGGTCTAGTGACTAGCTTCAAGTAGTCATATCATGTAGATGGGTGGAATTTTCCAAATATATCTATATGCACGCACTCACAAACACCTCAATGCAACAATGTAGAGATATAAACACTGGAAACTAAAATCATTCATACATATATCCCAAACCAAATTACACCCAAAATACTAAAATTATAAAGGTAAAACAATTCCCACCAAGGAAAACTGTAAAAGAATCCAACCTGATCAGAAGAAGGGGATCGTTGTCAACTACAACTACCAGAAATCTTCTCATCCCAACTCCGATAAACAGATCAGTCAGTCTAGCTCACTAAGATCCACCTAACAAGGGTCCTCCATGGACTCCATTGAAAGGAATGTGATCTGAAAAAGACACAAAACATGTGTGGGAAAATTCCATGTAGGGGTGAGTATAAAAATATTTAGTAGGTTCTGCAAAAACCCCAAAATAAAAAGGGAGAAACTGAAAGGCAATAGTTTGATTGACCTATCTAGAGGGAACCCCAATTGAGAGAGAAACTCCAACTCAATCCATCCTCAACTATACATGACAAGTCATCTAGGTCTATAAGGGTTGTCAAGCCTGACATGTGACAACACCCCAAGGACTCCTAGAAATCACCCAGATATACTCATCTCAGACTCCAAGTCTCATGAGGTTCTAAGCTCATAGCCAGTAACATGATTTCTACTCAAGGATCTAAAGGTAACACATAAAACCAAGAGGAAACACTCCATGAGATCATATATCCTAAATGGAACATTTCTGATAGATACACTCTATTAGGAACAATTGTACCATTCCAAATGGTACTTCTGAGAGAACATTCTCCATTAGGGAACATATTACTAGGTCCATCTCTAGTACTTGGAATTAGAGTTCCTTTCATGGTACCTTATGCCCAGTATAATCTAAAAATCCAAATGAAGTGGTTTTCCCCTCACCACTACACATAGTTGATGGAACACTTCTCCAGACTATGAACCACATGCATCCTCTCTAACAAGAGATAACAGAGGGACCCACACCTCACCATTGCACTGTAGTCAAGGGAGTACTGCTTCTACCTAACCTTCCAAACCTCTGTCACTCCTGTATTGAGTCTTCCACACCTAATTCTATATATAGAGCACTAACCCCTAGCTAGGTATCATTTATATCAAGTAGAGGATCCCGCTCCTCGTAACTGTATCCAATAGCTGAGGCAGATCCAACTCCAATGGAGGACCTACTTCCTACTGCTACTCGAAGATGGGGGAGTACTACTCCACAAGTGAGGAACCATACCCTAGAATGACAGGGGAGTTCCACTCAGAGAATGGGGGACAAAAACCCTGATATGGCAGGGGAGTTCTAGTTCATGGTTGAGGACCCACACCTTAACCTAGTAGGGGAGTACCACTTTGTTTCTAGAGGACCCACACCCTAGTATGAAAGGGAAGTTCCAACTCTGCCAGCTTGTTTTCTATGGATGACTCTCACACTAATATGGTAGGGGAGTACCAACCCCATGCTAGATGACATGCTCCCTATAACGATAGGGGAGTACTAACTCCTAGGATAGAGGACTTGTGCCCTAACGTGGTAAGGGAATACCCACTCTATCTATATGTCATATATAGATGACCCGCACCGTAGTCCAATAGGGGATTACCAACTCCATAGATAGAGGAATCGAACCCTAGTCCAATAGGGGAGTACCTAATCTACCTTCTGATGAGTATGAAGGTCCTGAACTATAACATGGTAGGGGAGCACTCCCCAACTTTACAAACATCATAGGGAACCCACACCCTAGTTCATCAGGGGAGTAACAATGCTAGAGGAAACTAACCAAAGGTAAAAAAACCCATGCCAATAACATGGGGAGTCTCATATCTACCTAAGCAGATAGGTAAGGGAAACCCATGCCTTGAAGATATACAGGAGTACTATTCGCAATGTCTCTCTTCATGAACCACATCGATCTAGAACATTAGTTCAATACATATTCAAAAGAGTCTTACTTGATTTACATAACCTCATATATCATTGGCTATAATAGGGTCCACCATCTCATTCTACATGGTAAACCACTCAAGATTGGTTATTCACAAGCCTAAATCTCAGTTCTAGAGAAGAAGATATGAAAGAAAGAATATATCAGGAGGATCTCTTAGGAGTACATGGTGTGAACTGGGGAACACACAATGTGTGAGCATGCCTGAGCACCTGGATGTGTATCATGTCTATACAGTTTACCAACCCATGTAGGGGTATATGGAATGTAAAGGTGGTACACACAGTATCCCTCTTCTCCCGACCCTTGGTTGTGTTCCTCTTCTACGCAGTCTGGTCAGTTGTGTCCCTTACATGCCAGGAATCCCATACTACATGGTGTGTTCGACTAAATGGAAACATACCCATGTAGTTTTCCCATGTCCATGTACCAGAACCCATGTCCATGTACCTTGTTCGTGTCTTAGTATAGGACCATATATTTTCACATGGCTAACCCAGGCCATGTCCCATGGTCACACGGTTTGGTGCACTACATGACGTGTAACCCCGATACATGGCATGTAGTCCCCAAATTTCATCTTCCTCGAACAAGAAGGGATACACGACATGTGTCACTAAACTACACACCATGTAGATGGTAATTCTAGTTATGAATTACCTTCAAAACACATTGATTCATCCAATTTTCCCCCAAACCAGTAGATCTACCTAGAAGGGATCCATATCAATTGTATTTGGGATCTAGAACTTTAAAACAATGCATAACAAAAGGGATCAGGACTAAAACTAGAATATGCCTACCTTGATGGTGAAACTCCAAATATTTGGATGAACAACAATTCCTGAATCATGCTTCTCCTTGATCTGATGATGATCTACATCAAAAATGGGGATCAATGACACTTTTTCCCTTCGATTTAGCCTTGGTTTTGTTTGTCGCAAAATGGGAGAATAAGAGAGGGGAGGAGGATTCACTCCTCCTTGTGCATGTCGTGCATCCAATTGTTGGGGGAAAATTGGTTTTAATCAATTAAAACCAATAAATTCTCCTTTCAATGTAACGTCACCAAAACACCCCTAACTAAAACTCCTGACATGAGAAACCTTAGGTTGTGCCTAGGGTAAACACGATATTCTGAACTCAATTGCACCCCCAGAAATCCTATCTGAGACTCTATACGGGAGTTATTTATGTTTCAAATGAAAATATGAATGCATGACAAAAAAATATTTAATATTTTTAATATCACCGCACTGAGGCTCCACGAGTCTCAGTATACCATACCGACTCAGCACCCAACTTTGGAAAAATTCTAAAGTCTTATGGGTCAAAATACAAGTCATTACACCTTCCATTCAAGCCTATGAGTGAGGTGTGAGTGTGTATGTTTAAATGTAACTATACCCCCAAACACCTACTATATAAATATATATATTTATATAATTATATATAAATATATATATTAATATATAAATATATATAATTATAAATATAATAAATATATCTATTATTTAAATATATATTTAATTATTTATAAATATAATTATAAATAAATGTATTTGAAAGGTACTTATATATAATTATAAATATATTTATACAATTATATATATTTATATGATTATATATAAATTTATTAATATATAAATATAGACAATTATAAATATAATAAATATATTTATTATTTAAATATTTTTATCATAATTTTATAATTATTTTAAAATATATATTTATTTATAATTTTATAAATGTTTTTTTAAAACATTACATATATTTATAATTTTATGATTATCTATTTAAGTACATGTCATACATACACATGTACATGCACATACACACATCTATACACCTACAACATCTATATATACACATACAAAAAAAACTACACACACACACAACATAATGCATACATATATATGCACATAGACATTTATATAAATATATAAGATCAAATATCACGTATTAACAATACATCATTTATATTTATATAATTATTTGAACTATTAAAATATATATATATTAATAAATCATATTTATATTAATTATTTACTTTCGTTTTTTAATTAATGTATATAAAAAAGCATTTTTTTAATATAAATATGATAATTTTATATAAATTAATAATATTTTTTGTTAAATTTTTTTATCAGCACTAATAAAAATAAACATTTATCACTGCTGATAAAGGGTGCACTTTTATCAGTTCTTTTTTTACCACTAATAAAGGTTACCCTTTTATCAGCCTTATTTGTTTAGTGCTGATAAAACCTAGTGTTGGATAAAGGAAAATCTATAGTAATGGTAATAGTTATTTAATAACAATTGGATGACATACAAATTCAATAAATTAATGAACGATCAAAGATAAGTTGAAAACACAACTTGAACTTCAAAATTGCTATAACATTTCATCCAGGTGTTCATTTGGGATCTACCACATTTCAAATCAAAGCCTATGAAGAGATCTATACTGTGTTGACCTAGGGGATTATGGAAACTATTTTTACAAGGTAAAAAAAGACTCATAAGGCCTTTAAAACTGAGTTTTTAGTTGGGATACCCTATTTTTTTAATATTTGGCGGGATTTCACCTTAATTTAAGAGGGGATTCTTGTACTTTTTCGGTGGAAACTGAATTATTTACCAAGTCTTACATTCATATCATTATTATGGTTTTAAAATTTTATCTTTTTTCATATTATAGTTTTATATATAATTAAATATATAAAAATTTTATTATATTTACATATAATAAATCAATTGTACAAATAAATATTTAAACATATTTACATAAGAATTTATTTTTAAATATATAAACCATATATAAATAAATATATATTATTTATTTTATTTAATAAAAAATTTTCCATTTATTTACCATATAAAAAAGCATTAATATATATATATATATATATATATATATATATTTATGCAAGTAATGTTTATATATAAATATATGTGTATCAATAAACAAATATATATTTATTTGTATATTCTAATATATGTAAATATATAAATATTTGGGAATATTTTTGTTTTTATGTGTGAAATATAAATATGTACACGTGTGTGTAAATATGTGCATATGTGTGTGCACATGTTAATATTACGTAAATCCATCATATATAAATGTATTTTTATAAATATATCATTATAATTAAATATAGTATATAAAAACATTTAAAATAAATATTTATAAATACATTATAAAAAAATATATCTAAATATACAATTATATGTAAATATGTATAAATATATATGTAAATACATAAACATATAAATATATATAATGAACAAAATTTATATCCAAATATACAATATATACACATATTTTTAAAATTTATTTAAAAATAATTATATAAATCATATGGAAATAATTATTATCCATTTTACTTAAAACAATATTCAACTATTTTTTTATATTATAAAAATCTGTGAATATATATATATACACACACTTATACAAATGTATATATAATGTTTATATATGCCTATGTTTGTGTGTATTAATAAATGGATATATATTATATTTATATTCTAATATATGTAAATTAATATTAATATATAACATATATAAATGAATATAAGTATATATATCACACACACACACACAAACATATATTTTATTAATGTATTCAAAAATAATTATATAAATATATGAATAAAAAATATGTATGTAAATATATATAAATAAAAATAAATATCAAAAAATATAGAATAAAAAATATTGGGTTAGTGGTAAAGGGGTTTGAATTGTATAATGGAGGTCACATGATCAAGTTCAGGTACACATGCTAGTGAACTGTGCAATGTAGAAGTGCTGGAAAAGGGGCGTTGTGAGCATTGACAAAAGGGGGCATGTGAGAGTGGGAGTAGGGGTACACTCGCTAACGGGGGGCAAGGGTTGATAGGGGAGGATCGACTAGTTCAAATATATATATATTAAAATTTTATTAGTGCTAAAAAACTGTGATAAAGACCTCCTTTATCAGAACTTAAATAGAAGAGCTGATAAAGGGTGCAATTATCAGCCCCTTTTTTAGTAGTGATAAATCCCCCCTTTATAAATGCTTTTCTTTAGAACTAATGAAAAATGTCTATCAATTATTTTGTTTTAGCTCTGATAAAGTCATATTTTATCAAAAAAATAGTGCCGATAAATGTTGCAACTTTTAATGGTGCTTAGAATGTCAATAATGTTTTAGCGGTAACAAAAAAAATTGTGCTTAAAAAAGTGTGATCTATAGTAGTGACACCATAAAAAAGGCTTGAGGGATGGAATCACTCAATTAAACCCCATGGGATATATATAAACATATTATATATTAATGATAATAATAAGATATATAATATTTTTAATTGAAGGGGGTGGAGTGCATGAGGGGTGAATGGAATTATTTCCACCATTCTATGCATGGTTCCCTTCTTCCATAATATATATATAGTAATTTTATATTATTATTTTCCTCCACATTAGTGCTAGGGTGGTTTGGGTTTGGGGGGGCAGGTCATGGGGTTGATTCCCTAGCCGTACAAATTTTCTTAAATTTGAATTTTTTATGGAAAGTCTATTGTAATGTACCTAGATTATTATTATTATTATTATTATTTTATAACTTATTTCATTTGTAAATTTTTACTAAGACATTTGATTGATGGATATTCTATGACATCGCAAGCCAGACATTTAGATGAATGATTTAAGAACAATATGTGATGCCTTAAATATGACTCAAAGCATGGACCTCAGGTCCCTTCATGAATCATATTTCATGTTTGATATGATGAAATTCCTAATTTTTATCTAATACCCATTTTAAATAAAAAATATTATATCATATTTATTTTTCCATGTGGATCTCAGTGGTGTAATCCATTCATCCCTCAAATGTTATTTGTGAGGTGAGATTGGAATATTTAGTATTTAGCTCGTTAAGGATGATGAAAGGTTTCATATGTAATCTTAATAGTGATATTTGGGTCAGTAATCCCTTGTGGAGATTTAGTTATGTCATGGAATATGCACCCAATTATTTTATACATATAGGGTAAGAAATACCATGTATATACTTGGGGCATGAGTCCCTTATCTACAGAGTTAGTACTCCCCTGTATAAGAGCACATGTGGGGTGTGGGTCATTTATCAGGGTCAAAACTTCCTTAATCATAACATACCCATTTTTTAGGCATAGGCTCCCCTCCACATTTCTAGAATGGTTATGTAAATTGATTGATTTTTAGGTTGTTTAGGTGCCTATTTTAATAATATAGTTTTCATGGGTTGGGGGATGCAGTATTCCCTTGATAGGAAAGCATGATTCAATGGTGACCAGGCTCTCCTCCATGGATTTTGATGGTGGTGTAGTAGTTAGAAAGCTCGATGTGGGGTTATTCAAGAATTATTTCTCCTTAGACACCTCTTGGTGGACTTTGAGATGTGATCCATGATTGACTATCTATTTAGTACTTTGTGGACATTTCACTACTCTGATAATTTAGAGTTTCTCATGAGATTGTAACCCATCATGGGTTAGAGTTGGGATAGTTGGGATTTCTATTTATTCCCATGATAATTTTAGAGCTTGTGCATATCTGTATTATTCCTCCTCAATATTATTTTAGTTACTCTTTATTATTAGGATCTTTGGGTTGACTTGTTGTTATGACATCCCTCCTTGTCTTCCTCCTGGGCACCTCTCATATCAGGTGTTTATCTAAATTAATTACTTTATGTTCTCTATTTTTGGTTTTATGGATGTATTACTGGGTATGTTTATACGCACCCATGCATAAAACTTACGCCCAAACATGTTGTGTCTATTTAGATGATACACAAGATTAGATATGGGTAGGGTAGACATAGATCTGTCCTGGATTGTTCAGAGTTTACACCTAGGAATTCGTGGCGATGAATTAGGGAACATGGTGATTCATGATGACAACTGTGACCATTGTGGCTGGTGTGTGATCCAATAATACATGCAGTGTGGAGTTTCTTCCCTGTTATTTTTGTTTCAGAGACTTTTTGTATATATTTTTCCCCTTGTATTTATTTTGTATGATGTACTTATACTTATTATCTATTTCATAATTTATGTAAAATTTAGTTGATCATTTATATATCCTACCGGAGTTTTGTTTATATTGTGTATTTTAGATGTGTTTTTTATAAGTTGATATAGGCTAAGGCCTCTCATATTATGAGATTGACTATCTCAATTCTAGTGGCTAGCCCTAGCTTATTGGAAGCAAGTTTGAGGTCGAACTCTTATCTTAATGTTATCCTAGAAGGGCCCACATTGGGTCAAGCCATGTCAGAAAAACACTCAACTCACTCTCTAAACAACTATATCAATAGCAATAAGCCACCCCAAGGTTCTATACGGTCTATCCATAGGAAAACCATCATAATATGACACTCATCCACACTAAAGGGAACTAAATAGCATATCCAGGTCTGCTATATCCATTCATTACATTTAATTGACACCCTTGGGTCCATTTAGCTTAAGGATCACATTTATAAACAAGCCCTTGGATATCAATGAACAAGGCATCACCAATGTCCAAGGGTCTCTCATGGATCTAGGAAATTTCATTTTATTCATAGTAATTTTATTTTAAATTTAATAGTTCAATTAATTTAAAAATTCAATCACCCATAGTGGTGAGACCTCATATCACGTGTTACATAAAAAAATCATATACACCATAGGGGTAAATTTTGGAACCACATACCTCATACAAAGTTATTCCCTTAAATTAGGTCTCGTTCACCCACTCTTAATATTTTCAAAGACTCATATCAGTACTTGATCACCTATCTCAGGCCATCGCATTCAAATTAATTGATTATAAAATTTTATAATTATTTTTACAATTAAATTTAAATATGAATAATTGTCTAAAACTTCACTAAATAATATTTTCTCATTGAAACCTAGAGAAACAGGTTGAAATCCACTCTTGACATTCACCCATATCTAATCCACACAAAATTCCCAACACCCATTATCGATTCAATAACCAATTTCATCCAATTTAAGTAAAATCCTTAAAAAATCTATAAGGCAACACACATTCCTAGAAATAGTGTTAAACAATATGCATTCATCATCTTCAGATGTCCAATATCCAAATTAAAAAAATCCCTATTAAATTAGGATGATTCCACCATGATTAGGTTGAATCATAAATGAATCCCTAAATTGAATCACCCAATATCAGAGGCTACAAATGAGAGACAAGAAAAATGTAAGAAAAAGGGGGTGTCACCTGGAATTACTTCCAAAAACAATAACAAAAAACCCCATATAAAAAGGAGAGTCAAAAGAGAAAAATGGGGAACAATACTCCTTAGAATGATGCGTGTGAAGTAGAATATGAGAGGATGATGGATTAAAATTTTGAAGGGGTAAATTGTGATTTTCTATTTTTAAGAAATTATGAGCAGTCACATGGTTACTGTGTAGTTTTCCAAACCATTCACTAATAGCATGGTTGGAACTATTTTAAGACACACCCCCTCAAATTGTATGACCACATGGTTTATCAAACAACGCGCCAATTGTGTATTATCCACTGACCAAGCTATACACCTCACACAACCATGTACCAAACATGTCAATCCCATCTTAAACTCAATTATAGGTCTTTCATTGTAACGCCCCGACCCTAGTTACCCAGAGTCAGTGCATTATTACATAACATTGGCATGATCACATGAAAGATCAAATCTCGAAAGACCGATTGGTTTAGTATCCTTGGAAACACTAGATATATTCATAAGTTTTACATTACATCATAAAGTGAAAAAATAATATGACAACATAATGTCTACATAGTCCACACTATTATCCCCTCATAATATCCCTGCAGGTCATTCATAACTTACTTCTTCACATCCTGGGAAAAATAAAACATAGAAAATGGGTTAGCTCAAATGCCCAGTAAGGATAACAATATAGCGGAACATTCAAAAATAAGCATAAACATTTAAGGCAATGTATAACTAAAACAAAAGCCTTTCAAACTTGAACTTTCAACATAGTATGGCATAAATAAAATGAAATAATACCATTTACTTATTCACATGGATATTCTACTAATCGAATAATCACATGCAAAATCAATAACCACTTTCATAATGTCGGAATGCATAATGCTGAACTTTAATTTCTTTGTCAAGGCCTCGTCCCAAGACCTAGGGGATAACTATAACCGAAACCCAACCAGGAGTGCCTCTAATAACCGGACACCAACCTGGAGTGCCTCTAATAACCGAACACCAACCCGGAGTTCCTCTAATAACCGGAGACCAAACCGGAGTTCCTCTAATAACCGGAGACCAAACCGGAGTTCCTCTAATAACCGGAGACTAAACCGGAGTTCCTCTAATAACCGGAGACCAAACCAGAGGGCTTACTTTTACCGGTCCCCAACCCGGAACATACTTGTCTAACACATTCATCTGAATGAAAGTTTGAAATATAACATAGACATTCGGATTACAAATAACTTATGAAATGTCAATACTCTAAACAAAAACCATGAGTGACATAAGAATAACTTATCCATAGTCAAAAATATCACAAAACCTTCAATAAAATATGGATGTTTTGTATCATAATAAATCAACTTCAAATAAGCTTAAAATCCATCAAAGGATGTTAACATAGATGAAATAAAGACTATTTTAGAGAAATATCTCTTCTTTTTTAAATCATTTTAAAAGTAACATAATTATAAAATAATACATTCAATTTGAAAATATTCTTATAAGCTTTTAAGGGAAGATTTGATGATTTTATTACGGCGGTAAAAAGCCGCACCCACCGTATAAGTTAAAAAAAACATTCTTACCTTAAATTTGTCGAAAAGGTTAAAAGTGCCTTGTTTGGAAAATGACGGAAAGATTCCTTTCGAAACACATAAGGGTATAAATGACTTTTAACCCATATTCTTGTAAATAGTAAAAATGTTTTGAAATACATTATTAAGAAACATGGATGTGGATGATAAAGAGATCCTAGTAGATTATTACGTATAAACAACCTCGGATAATGAAGAGATTGTGAAATAACCCTTACCAATTTGGTAACTTATAAAACATACAACCCATGAAAGAGGTACCATACAATGAATATGTAAATACACATAAATTAGAGTGTATTACACAAAGAATATAATTATGGGCAGTACATACACCACACAAAAGGTAATGGTGGCAATATGGCATGAATCTCACGGGAATAAGGAGTGAGATGAAAACCCCTTACCTTGTACTTTTCCTTGGTTGGGGTAGGTTAAACTCCTGTATAATGGTGAAATAATTTTTATTAAATTATACAAGAATCATATACATTAATATGATATCATATATGATCTTTTAATATTGATTTGATAATAATAACTTAGTATTATCGTTGTTTCGGGTGTTAACTTACTTGTTTTCTTTTATATGTTTTGTTACGTAAGCCATGTTTTTAATGGATAGGTTTTATATTATTCATATCCAGAATGATATCAAGTCCTTAAACATCATTTTTAAATAATCAAATGATAATTATACTTGAATGGATACGATGGAGAATGAATCTCATCGCGTTCGTGGAGACGGTAGTCCGTACGTACGCACGAGCGACAATATCATTCTTTTGAAATAATATATAAATGGTTGTTATATCATACATACAGAATCATTAACATGTTATATTTATTATTTATATGAGTTACATATCATTATTATACCCATCCAAATAATAATATATTGAATAACAATTATACCACGATGTGGAGACGGTAAGCCGTACGTACGCACGTATGGTGACATGTTATTAAAAGGGTGGATAGAATACTGAATATGGTTGTATCATATTTATAATAACATCACAGTATATATATGATACTAGAGTTATTATTTTATAATGGTAATAACAAAGGAAGAAGAAGTGGAAGAAGAAAGGAACTTGGAAAAGGGTTGTGAAATCATTACCTCTTCTTCGGGTTCTTCCTTTTGATTTGATCAAAAGGGCTCCTTAAGTTGGCTTTCTGATCAAACTAAGGCCTCCAGGTTGTAGTGAGGGAAGTTGGGAGAGTATTTGGGTAGAGTTTTTCTGAACCAAAAGGTTTTTAAGGTGTGAAGAAATGAGAAGGAGGAGTGCCCTTTTATAAGAGGGGTGAGGGGCGCCTTTGGAAAAGCTAGAAATATTAGTTTATAATAAATTCATATTCAGTTTCTAATGGATCAAAAGTTGATTATTTAAATGTTAAGGTGGTTATGGGTAGAAAACAACTCAAAAAATAGAATTTAGACAGGTTTGGGTACTTATATTAACCTTATCTTTAAGTATTAACTCTAAGTTAATTAGTTTCACTTTTACAATGTCTCCTTGTATTTTTATATAATATGTTTAATAAACTTACTATATACATCCAAGCGACCCCCAAGTGGTCCATTAATGATGAAAATATCATGATATATGTCTCTTGGCCGAAAATTTTATTTTTATTAATTTAATATCAATTAATAATATAATATTTGTTTTAAGAACTCTTTTATGTCAATTTTGACACTATTCAATAGTTGATTTTATGGAAACTCATAACAGATTTATTAATTCGAAAAAAGTCAATTAAATCAATCCTAATATATTATATTATCCTAGAAAATTAGTTTAATTCATTAAAAGTTTCATATTATATTTATTTGGGTATTTATAATATCAATTATTTTGATTTTTCACTATTATATTAATTATTGCATCATCATTGTGTCAGAAATAAATTAAATTATTTAATGTCTAAAAATTATAAATAAAATATCATTATGTAGGAAATAGTTTTATATTTCTAATAAATATTTATAATCTAAAATCCATCATATATAACCCTATGTAAAAAATTTTTTTCTAAAAGATATATGCTTGTGTCATTTTTGTATTCATTTTAATTTAATTAAAATAAAGTGTCCCTATCACCTACAAGTGGCACCATGGGGTCCCAAAATCGACCCAAATATGCCTATATCCTAACATGTATCAAACAATAAGTCTAGGACACGTTTTAGGGTAATTTAGTATTATTATAATATTATTTTTTAACCCTTATTTACCGGATTTACCCTTAACCATGGTAAATAAAATATTTACCGCAGTAATTATTCAAAATGTCTAAAAATTAAAGTTAAATATTTACACAATTTGAACATCCTGATTCCAAATATGGAATCCATTTTTCTAAATTCAAAACACAGAAGTGGCAGAAATTAATTTTAAATTAATTCCCGCTGTCAAAACAAAAAGCGTGTTTTTAAGAGATAATAACTATCAAAAGATTGACACTTGTTTATGTTCGGTTTAATTGTAAAATTATGTCCAATGACCAACATTATATTAAATGGTAAAAATAAATTCTAAATATACTTTAAAACCACTCAAATTCATAATTTATCACTATTAATTATTTGATTAAAAAAGTTGTTTTTAATTAAAATTTAGTAATTTTCACTATTCATCAAAATATGAAAGTTATTCAAAAAGTACCAAAATTTCACCTTAGGATTAATTCGATATTCCGAATCCAAAAATGAAGTCCATTTTGAAATATAAAATATATATAATTTCAAAAAGTAGGTATTACTATTCATAACGACTAGTTTGATTGGTTGTGGTGTGTGTTAAAACTCAAAGTTGCGTACAACACACGATACTGTATTATTCAAAGAAAGCGTATCGTGGAAGCTTGGGATGTTTCATTTTAAATTTTTGATGTCCCCATTTAGCCAAAAAGTTTAAAATATTGTATTTAAAAAGGGTTCACTTTTAAAAGTTGATAAAATTGCAATACTGAAAATGAATTTGTTCTTGCATTATGTCTAAGATACTCATAATATGGATTCTAAAATTATAAGGATTATGTAAAGTTTAAAATTTAGTTAATACTATTCATAACCTCTTTTGAATGGATTTTTGGTAAGTCATGGTGCAATTGAACTCGGTGTTGCGTGTAGTGCAAGTTATTGAATTATTTTTAAGAAATAACACACTATGAATTCTTGGGGTGTTACATTCTCCCCTCCTTCAATAAATTACATCCTCGCAATTTGAAATTGTTCATCGAAAATAAAAGGTTGAAAATAGAAAATATATTTGTGGGAAAACCCACATCGGAAATTGGGTTACTAAAATTTAGTCTGAATCTGAGGAAAAGAGAAATCAAAGGGTCACCACCAAATTATGATCTCGATTAGGAGAACATTAGTGGCAATTAGAGACATATAATTAGAGGAAAAACGTAAATATTTATAGGTAGTGATTGAGGTCATCAATCACAAAAAAGTGTAAAATTGAGGTCCTTAAATTCATCAATCTATGATGATTTGAAATACCATCGGTTCAACAAAACATAGGGTATTAGGATAACACATTTTTTACATTTCAAAATATCTTAGTTGAAATACCACATCGAAAAATGAATTAATGAGGCCTATATTTAAAATAAAGAGTGGAAAGTATGAAGATTACCGAAAATAACACATACTAGGGTTCCATGTAGGAAAATATGGATATGGAAGAAAAATCTAACCATAAATTATCTGATGGAGAGTGGTATAGAACATGGGTATGAAAAGGCCAACAATCCCAAAGCCATAAATTAGTGATGATTTAAGGTACCATCTAGGACAACATTTTTGTTCTAAGTTCCTTTTATTAATGTTGAGGAATTTATTTATGAGATTGGCTAAGATCATAAGGAGATATAATTTCTTTATAATTAAAGTTTTATCCATTAATAAATTTCTACCACAAACTCATCTTTCACTCTAAAAGATAATAGAACGTAAAAAAAATTCTATTTATACTATTCGTACCGGGTTCCAAAATAAATGAATTTATAATTCATCTACCAGATCATTTAAAAAACTACATTATTTAATCCAGGACATCTCATGTGCCAGTGGTAGGTGATACACCCTTGTCCCCCTTCGGTTGCGGGTTCAAGTCTCGCAGCATTGCCGGACGTGACGGGTTGCCGCCCGACTTCCGGGTTGTCCTTTTATGGAAATCCAAAATAATCCAAACTAGAACTATCCAAAATACTTCTGTCCAAACTCACAGTCCAACATTTATAAGGAAGGTAAACATAATTTAGATCCTTTTTACCCCGTAATAGCATATGAATACCTTCATCATGTATTCTTTTAATACACTGAAACATCCTGAATTACCATATTCCTTATCGATTACATTCATGCTCCCTTATTCCATATAGAATGCTGAATATAATTCATCAATCAAAAAATGTTTTAAACCCCAACAATGATGGAATATACAAATCATTAATCAGTTCCAAGGTAGTCAAGAATATCCAATATAATTTATCCAAAACAATCATGTATTATTCCAAAATCACTACCTCAGAATCAGAACTATATTATGGTTTATCATTCTCTCAACCATATATTTTCCTAAAATTTATCCTGATATTGAGTCACTTTTCTTTGTTCCACACAATCTCAAGTCCTTAATGAAATAGTACTGTAGTGCAATCCTTATATACTCCATAATTATTATAACAAGTACATTGTTGATACAACACTCAATTGACATAATCAACATAAGAACTCTAATCATTCCTCTTCATCTGTGGTAGTATCATAACTTGATTATTATCCAATAGCATCATTTGCGGCATAGTCTGATGACTGGGACATAGGTTCGCATAGTGTCCAAACTCCTTGAAAATGAAGCATTGTACATTTGAAACCATTTTCTTACCCTTACAGTCACGTACTTTGTGCCCTTTTCCTCCACACTTATAACAAACTCCCATTCCTTTCAGGCAAGTTCCAGGGTGTTTCTTTCCACAGTTATCACATATGGGAAAATTCTTATTTTCCCTCTTCCCTTTATCCATATTTCTCTCTTCCATCCTTTTATTCTCTTGCTTCCCTTCAAAGCCATAGGACTCAATAAACTCTTTACTTATCTTATCAACACATGATATTATTTCTTCATATGATGATAATAAATGCGAGACTATTTCTCTTGTAAATTCTGGTTTAAGACCATAAAATATATGATCCTTCTTTCTCTTTGTATCATGTGCATTGCTAGAGTTCTCATTCCTTCTACTGGGCACCATTTCTAAACAATGGCATACATTAGATTAGTTTATGAATAACAATACCTAATCCCAAACTTGTAAAACACATAACATAAATTAAATAGTTTATGGATATAATCCATAATCATAAAAATGTCTCCTTTGAGGAAGTATATACTCATAAACCCTTCATAATGATTTGTAAATAAAATGAGAGTTATCCTAAGCATATCCCCCGGGAGTGTCGTAACCAAGAGTGCAGCAAGGCCCGTTGTCGTGCACCAGTTCCCGTTCGAGTCTAGCTCAAAGCGGTGTTTTCGGGTTTTACCCCTAGGTACATCTGTGCCAGAGCCGCCTCTACCTGCTCGTATCCAGGCAGGGATGTATTGCTCAGAAAACTCACAAAATCTCTACAATACCAAAATTCTAGGAAGTTCTTCTATACTAATCCTCAAAATTCATCTTAAATCTATGTGCTCTAATCAGAGTTAATCTAAATCTAGCATCCAAGGTTTGTACTAAACTTCCTCTGATACCAACTGTACGCCCCGACCCTAGTTACCCAGAGTCGGTGCATTATTACATAACATTGGCATGATCACAAGAAAGATCAAATCTCGAAAGACCGATTGGTTTAGTAGCCTTGGAAACACTAGATATATTCATAAGTTTTACATTACATCATAAAGTTAAAAAATACTACGACAACATAATGTCTCCATAGTCCACACTATTATCCCCTCATAATATCCCTGCAGGTCATTCATAACTTACTTCTTCACATCCTGGAAAAAATAAAACATAGAAAAGGGGTGATCAAATGCCCAGTAAGGATAACAATATAGCGGAACATTCAAAAATAAGAATAAACAATTAAGGAAATGTATAACTAAAACAAAAGCCTTTCAAACTTGAACTTTCAACATAGTATGACATAAATAAAATGAAATAATTCCATTTACTTATTCACATGGATATTCTACTAATCGAATAATCACATGCAAAATCAATAACCACTTTCATAATGTCGGAATGCATAATGCTGAACTTTAATTTCTTTGTCAAGGCCTCGTCCCAAGACCTAGGGGCTAAATGTAACCGGAACCCAACCCGGAGTGCCTCTAATAACCGGACACCAACCCGGAGTGCCTCTAATAACCGGACACCAACCCGGAGTTCCTCTAATAACTGGAGACCAAACCGGAGTTCCTCTAATAACCGGAGACCAAACCGGAGTTCCTCTAATAACTGGAGACCAAACCGGAGTTCCTCTAATAACCGGAGACCAAACCGGAGGGCTTACTATTACCGGTCCCCAACCCAGAACATACTTGTCTAACACATTCATCTGAATGAAAGGTTGTAATATAACATAGACATTCGGATTAAAAATAACTTATGAAATGTCTATAATCTAAACAAAAACCATGAGTGACATAAGAATAAATTATCCACAGTCAAAAATATCACAAAACCTTCAATAAAATATGGATGTTTTGTATCATAATAAATCAACTTCAAATAATCTTAAAATCCATCAAAGGATGTTGACATAGATGAAATAAAGACTATTTTAGAGAAATATCTCTTTTTTTTAAATCATTTTAAAAGTAACATAATTATAAAATAATACATTCAATTTTAAAATATTCTTATAAGCTTGTAAGGGAAGCTTTGATGATTTTATTACGGTGGTAAATAGCCGCACCCGCTGTATAAGTTAAAAAACATTCTTACCTTAAATTTTTCGAAAAGGTTAAAAGTGCCTTGTTTGGAAAACGACGGAAAGATTCCTTTCGAAACACATAAGGGTATTAATGACTTTAACCCATATTCTTGTAAATAGTAAAAATGTTTTGAAATACATTATTAAGAAACATGGATGTGGATGATAAAGAGATCCCAGTAGATTATTACGTATAAACAACCTCGGATAATGAAGAGATTGTGAAATAACCCTTACCAATTTGGTAACTTATGAAACATACAACCCATGAAAGAGGTACCATACAATGAATATGTAAATACACATAAATTAGAGTGTATTACACAAAGAATATAATTATGGGCAGTACATACACCACACAAAAGGTAATGGTGGCAATATGGCATGAATCTCACGGGAATAAGGAGTGAGATGAAAACCCCTTACCTTGTACTTTTCCTTGGTTGGGGTAGGTTAACCTCCTGTATAATGGTGAAATAATTGTTATTAAATTATACAAGAATCATATACATTAATATGATATCATATATGATCTTTTAATATTGATTTGATAATAATAACTTAGTATTATCGTTGTTTCGGGTGTTAACTTACTTGTTTTCTTTTATATGTTTTGTTATGTAAGCCATATTTTTAATGGATAGGTTGTATATTATTCATATACTTAATGATATCAAGTCCTTAAACATCATTTTTAAATCATCAAATGATAATTATACTTGAATGGATACGATGGAGAATGAATCTCATCGCGTTCGTGGAGACGGTAGTCCGTATGTACGCACGAGCGACAATATAATTCTTTTGAAATAATATATAAATGGTTTTTATATCATATATACAGAATCATTAACATGTTATATTTATTATTTACATGAGTTACATATCATTATTATACCCATCCAAATAATAATATATTGAATAACAATTACACCACGACGTGGAGACGATAAGTCGTACATACGCACGTATGGTGACATGTTATTCAAAGGGTGGATAGAATACTGAATATGGTTGTACCATATTTATAATAACATCACAGTATATATATGATATTGGAGTTATTATTTTAGAATGGTAATAACAAAGTAAGAAGAAGTGGAAGAAGAAAGTAACTTGGAAAAGGGTGGTGAAATCATTACCTCTTCTTCGGGTTCTTCCTTTTGATTTGATCAAAAGGGCTCCTTAGTTTGGCTTTCTGATCAAACTAAGGCCTCTAGATATTAGTGAGGGAAGTTGGGAGAGTATTTGGGCAGATTTTTTCTGAAACAAAAGGTTTTGAAGGTGTGAAGAAATGAGAAGGAGGAGTGCCCTTTTATAAGAGGGGTGAGGGGCGCCTTTGGAAAAGCTAGAAATATTAGTTTATAATAAATTCATATTCGGTTTCTAATGGCTCCAAAGTTTATTATTTAAATTTTAAGGTGGGGATGGGTCGAAAAAAACTCAACCAATAGATTTTAGACAGGTTTGGGTACTTATATTAACTTTATCTTTAAGTATTAACTCTAAGTTAATTAGTTTCACTTTTACAATGTCTCTTTGTATTTTTATATAATATGGTTAATAAACTTACTATATACATCCAAGAGACCCCCAAGTGGTCCATTAATGACGAAACTATCATGATATAAGTCTCTTGTCCAAACATTAGATTTTTAGGAATTTAATATCAATTAATAATATAATATTTGTTTTAAGAACTCTTTTATGTCAATTTTGACACTATTCAATAGTTGATTTTTGTGAAACTCATAACAGATTTATTACTTCGAAAAAAGTCAATTAAATCAATCCTAATATATCATATTATCCTAGAAAATTAGTTTAATTCATTAAAAGTTTCATATTATATTTATTTGTGTATTTATAATATCAATTATTTTGATTTTTCACTATTATAGTAATTACTGCATCATCATTGTGTCATATATAAATTAAATTATTTAATGTCTAAAAATTATAAATAAAATATAATTATGTAGGAAATCGTTTTATATTTCTAATGAATATTTATAATCTAAAATAAAACATATATAACCCTATTTAAAAATTGTTTTTCTAAAAGATATATGCTTGTGTCATTTTTGTATTCATTTTAACTTAATTAAAATAAAGTGTCCATATCACCTACAAGTGGCACCATGGGGTCCCAAAATCGACCCAAATATGCCTATGTACGAACATGTATCAACCAATAAGTCTAGGAAACGTTTTAGGGTAATTTAGTATTATTATAATATTATTTTTTAACCCTTATTTACCGGATTTACCCTTAACCATGGTAAATAAAATATTTACCGCAGTAATTATTCAAAATGTCTAAAAATAAAAGTTACCTATTTACACAATTTGAACATACTGATTCCAAATATGGAATCCATTTTTCTAAATTCAAAACACAGAAGTGTAAGAAATTAATTTTAAATTAATTCCCGCTGTCAAAACAAAAAGCATGTTTTTAAGAGATAATAACTATCAAAAGATAGACACTTGTTTATGTTCGGTTTAATTGTAAAATTATGTCCAATGACCAACATTATATTAAATGGTAAAAATAAATTCTAAATATACTTTAAAACCACTCAGATTCATAATTTATCACTATTAATTATTTGATTAAAAAAGTTGTTTTTAATTAAAATTTAGTAATTTTCACTATTCATCAAAATATGAAAGTTATTCGAAAAGTACCAAAATTTCACCTTAGGCTAAATTCAATATTATGAATCCAAAAATGAAGCCCATTTTGAAATATAAAATATATATAATTTCAAAAAGTAGTTATTACTATTCATAACGGCTAGTTTGATTGGTTGTGGTGTGTGTTAAAACTCAAAGTTGCGTACAACACACGCTACTGTATTATTCAAAGAAAGCGTATCATGGAAGCTTGGGATGTTTCATTTTAAATTTTTGATGTCCCCATTTAGTCAAAAAGTTTAAAATATTGTATTTAAAAAGGGTTCACTATTAAAAGTTGATAAAAGTGCAATACTGAAAATGAATTTGTTCTTGCATTATGTCTAAGATACTCATAATATGGATTCTAAAATTATAAGGATTATATAAAGTTTAAAATTTAGTTAATACTATTCATAACCTCTTTTGAATGGCTTTTTGGTAAGTCATGGTGCAATTGAACTCGGTGTTGCGTTTAGTGCAAGTTATTGAATTATTTTGAAGAAATAACACACTATGAATTCTTGGGGTGTTACATTCATGGTTTTTATGCAACCATGAAATTACTGTGTGCCACACCCCAAAGAGAAACCATATCATATTATTTACTCACATGGTTTCCCCTAAACATTTGGTAACCATAAAATAAGGTAAAACTCTTTCCAAAATCCCAATATTCAACCCGAATATCCATAAGCTCACCCAAACACTCAAGAAATATTTTGGGTTATGATATATATCAAAAAAAACATCTCCTTAAGACACTATAACTCAAAAAATTCTAATCTGAATCCCAATTCTAAAAATAACCCCTTATCTGGAGTCAAAAATTTAAATTTTCACTAAAATTTCATAACATGTAATGATGTGGTCATTAAGAACTCTACAAAATAACAATTATCATCCCTAATAAGGATCTGTAATATCCTACAATTCCATGATTTTTTTTTGAAATTTAAATGGGATTATTTAGAGACCAAGCTCTGAGATGAAATGTAATTTCGAGGCCTAGAGTGGCCGGAATGTATTTTTGAACTATTTTTAAGGTTCATTAAATATAAGTGCAAGTGGGTTTTTTTAACTTTTAAATCGGTGCCCGAATCAAAAATCTGAAGGCACCATTAAACTAAGAGCAATAGGATTCACCTAGAAAGGGACTAACATTAGTCAGTGTGGACCCACTGTGGAATGTAGTTTTTGGATGTAAATAAAATAATTGAATAATGATTATTTTATTTTCAAATCCTTATAAATCATAAAAGGTAACTCTGATAAAAAAAATTGAGAATACTGTTGAGCTCATGATGGTGGGATTCTCTTAGGAGTAGAATAACCTCGACTGGTGTGGGTTG
This sequence comes from Viscum album, assembly GCA_963277665.1. Classification (NCBI taxonomy): domain Eukaryota; kingdom Viridiplantae; phylum Streptophyta; class Magnoliopsida; order Santalales; family Viscaceae; genus Viscum; species Viscum album. The sequence goes on from OY728138.1 coordinate 1,324,822,810, forward strand.
AGGGTGAAAGTTAGTTTTCAGACTTTTCTGAAGAAAAATAAAACAACTTAATATTTTTTTTATTTGTTTTCTTCATCATTATGTAGTGTCATGCCAATGTTGTAGTGAAGCGATGAGGCGACACTAAATATCATTAATGAGCCAGTGTAATGATGCTGCAATGCAACATAATAGAAACGTTGATTCACGTTTCATCAATTAATAGCCTAAAAAGAAATGTAGAATTGTGGGCACAATCATGAAATTTCTCTGAGGCTTTGGTGGGTGGAGACAATGAAGGATGAATACACTTTCTTCCACCCTTATATGAATCGCTAGCAATTGTGGGTTACAGATCAAGAACGAAGAATGAAGGCGTGTGATTCTGTTCTTCCACGATACCAAATTATATCCTAGGTAGGGCTTTGATGCTTTTTTATGTGAATTTCTTTTCCCAGTTCTCTTTTTTAAATGACGAACGCATGTTAACTCATGAACAAGTTAACCCGTGGATCGATCATTCATGCAGGATTTTTAATGATGTGGGATTAAGGATATATTTATCTTAGTGATTATTCCACCCTATTTTTGGTTCTCTGTGATCCTGCTAACAAGAATGCATCTGGGTCAAAATGAAAAAGACCTAGATCATTCTTTAGGGGTTAATGTGTTTTAATCCTTCCCCTATTTCCTTCTTGAATTTTACCATCTTTCATGGTGCAATGATTGGTGGTGCATTTTCCATAGAGGCGCTAAATGGAAGGGTCGCTGCCATGCGGGCTACAAAATTGGCACCAAGCCACGACTCCCAACCACAGCATCAGCACCAGGTTTTGGAACCTAGCTGTGGCAGCGACACAGGGCCACAGAACCCAGTCACAGCGGTAGGAGGGAGACGAAACATTGGCAGGGAACCGCGATGGTGATAGGGGCCTCCTATATGTATGATGGATGCTAGAAGTAGGGGTCAGTGGATGGTGGTAGGGGCCACCAGCATGGAGGCTGACAGCTAGAGGACATGGCCACCCAACCGCGTCAGAGGCGCAAGCTGCGGTCTACAGACCACGGTAGTGAGATGGATCTGTGGAGGAATTGGCCCATCAATGAGGGTCGGGCTGATGAATTAAAATAGGCTTCTGGGCATCCTAGGATGAGGAATAACTGGCCCACTAATGTGGGCCAGGCCGGAGGGGAAACTAATCCACTAGGCGGCCCGGCTAGGCAGTACCGGTCCGACCGAGTTAGACCTGGATGAAGAACATTGAGCGGGTCGCTGGGCGACATGGAAGGCTGGACCCATGGCCAGATTGGGTCAGCCTAAACCCAACCAGGTCAGGTCGAGTAAGCTGAAAAGTTTCGGGCCATGTGGGACCCTCGGTCTGGGTTGGTCGGGTCAGTCCGACCAAGTCGGATTGGGTCTGGACGCAACTGACCCATGTTTACTAAAACGATAATATCTTTCAGACTAGGGGGTCTGGTTGATGTGTCGTCTATGGTATTGGGACCCTTGTGAAAACATGGTCATTTGCACTATGTTTGATTCAATGATAGTTGAGATACGACCGATGTATTTAGGAGTAGATTCTCCTGGAATCAAGTGCATTGGAGATTGGGAATCCTTTAGCTTGTTGTGACACAAATGATAGTACAAACGGACCTTAGTGGTCTCAGAGATGAGGGTACCTCATTGGTTCAGTAGATGAGAATACCTCAGTGGTTCAGCAGATTAGAGGACCTCAATGGTCTAGCAGATGAGCGCACCTCACTGGTTCTGTAGACGAGCATACCTCACTGGTGCAACAGATGAGCGGACATCAGTGGTCCACTAGACGAGTGGACCTTTATGGTCTAGTAGGTGAGGGGGCCTCAATGTTCTAGTAGAAGGGAATACCTCAGTGGTGTAGTAGATGAGAAGACCTCAGTTTTTCAGTAAACGAGTGGACCTCAGTGGTCCAGTAGATGAGCGGACCTCAGTGGTCCAGTGGATGAGCAGACCTCAGTGGTCCAGTAGCTGAACCGACCTCAGGGATCTAGTAGCCGAGCAGACCTCAGTGTCTAATTAGGGATGAGTCCCTTAGTAATACAAGATTAATTATCTCTATGAATGATAATATTACATTCAACACTTAAAGTTATACCTGGTGTTATCTATCTTTACTGTGTGATTTTGTTGTGTGAATTTGCTATGTGATCTTGGTGTGTGGTCCTGCTTGGTGGACTTTCTATTGTGTTTTGGGGTTCCTAATAAGTATTGTGTTACTTTACCCTACACAGGCTTTGCCTACACATGTCGTGTCTCATGCAAGTGATTGATGCTTTGATGGAGACTCTGGTGGTCTGGGACCAGATGGTGCTCAGTGAGACGGGACAGATGATACGTACTTCTATGACTACAGAAAACTACCCTCCTTCTACCCTTCAGGTAGGGTTTCAGGTGATAGACATTGGAAACTATATTTTCATTTATGGTTTTAGGTTGTATTTTGGAACCTTTTTACTTTTCGGTTTGTACTATACTCTCTATAGTTGTCTCTGTGAAAATTTTGGTTTACTTTGTGTTTATTTTCTGCAGTTTTAGATTTGTGCATGTGTATAGGTTTAATGGAAAATGCCTTCCCTTTTTGGGATATTCCTACTTGGTGCTAGTCACCAGCCCCTAACCTATGGAAGTCGGGTGTGGGGTAGTCACAATACGGGTCCTGGGGGATGGGGCGTGACTAAGTGGTATCAAAGGGAGGTCGATTATACCATAAGAACTAAGAGTCTGTAAATTTTGATGTGGAAATAGTGTTAAGTGTTTCGAGTGTGGATTTTAGGATAGAGATTCCAGTGTAGGTACGGAGGCTGGCGTATCCATACACCATGACCCTGAATTATGTTTTCTAACCTGGTACATGAAAACACTAGTTTCATGAATATTTGAGTGTTTTACTATGATATTTTTGAGTCAGAGTCAACTCACCAAGTATAATAAATTGACTGTGGTTCATCTTGATCTCTTTCAGGATGCCTCCACACATATAGCCATCTTGGATTCCAGTGCATGACCACAAGGATGGTCCACAAAGTGATGAGGCTCGGTATAGGGACTGTTTCCAGATATGGAAGCTTTTGGAGGTGTCCCAGTGATACCACTACCTGTTGGTGAGTATTTTTTATCGGCGCTACAAGTAGAGGACGCGCGTAGGCTTAGTGCCTTACATGAGTTCCAACGATACATACCACATAGATTCAAGGGAGAGACAGATCCTCAGGTCACTAAGTATTGATTTTAGGTTGTGACATGAGTCTTACACTTAGTGAGGATTCCACTTGACTAGATGTTGGTACTAGCCATGAGCCTTCTGCAAGGCTCGATAGGAAGATGGTGGAGTTTAACTGTATAGACACATGAGGAGGCAACCCTCACCTGTTCTAACTTCGAGTGAATTTTTCAGGAGGAGTTCTTCCCAATGATCTTACACTCTGGGCACATACAGAAGATGCTTCAGTTATAGTAGGGAAGCCTGATAGTGGCTGAGTACTCTGTGAGGTTCATAGACCTCTCTTGTTACTCTACAGATATGTTGTAGGAACCTTTCTTTAGGGATTGAACTGTTTATCATGGAATATAATGGGAGATCAGGGCAATGATGATTTACCTCGGCATACCTATGTAGGTTGGTGTGTTGGAGTGATCACTACTAGTAGAGAGATTCTTAACTAATTAGGAACTGACAGTGGGAGCTACCACCAGGTGAAGGGTGGTCGAGTCATCTGTGGCGGGTAGACGATAGATGAAGTAAAGGCTGAAACAAGCTAGACCATTCAGAGGTTGACCACAAGACTCAGGGTCGGCGGTACGAGGCTCCCAGGATAGAGGGAGTCATTAGGGGAGGAAATTATGCTACGCATGTGGAGGGCAGGGGCACATAGCTTGAGATTGCCTGTCTTGCCACGTAGAGGACTGCCAGACGGTCGAGGGACCACCAATTAAGTGGTAGAGATAGGATCAGGGTGGTCTTTCAGGTGAAGGACGTGGAAGAGGAGTAGGATGAGCGGTATGAGTTGGGTGTAGGTACGGAGTACTACCCCCATCACCCCCAGGTGGTCCATCATGGGATCTACGAGCATGTGGAAAAGGGTGGGCTCAGCTTCAGGCAGTCAAGGCCTATGGTACATATGTCCCAAAGATGATATTAGGTACAATTTGTGTCTTCTCCACTTTAGTTGTTGTTCTTATAGATAGAGGTGTCAGTCACTCTTTCCTTGTTGCGGACCATGTTTGGAGCTCGGATATTCCAATTGATCTTTCGGCTCAATCCTTATGATTAGAGACTCCTACGAGAGGGTATTTGACGATCACCACGGTGATGATTGTGTGAGATTACTCTTGGAGTCGAGAGCTTCAGTTGGGATCTCTTAGTAGGGGCGTTGAGGCCTTACGACGTCATTCTGGGTATGGAATGGATATTAGTAGTTCTTGCTCATATCAACTGTTTTAGATGCACAATGTGGTGTGTCCGTGAATATGGGAACTGGTTTTTCTTTATTGGAAAGAAACAAAACAGAGAAGTGTAGGATGGACTCGCACATATAAGGGCGCAGTCAATCACTCATCAGTTGGCTTTCATGACCCTCAGTGTAGTGGATGGTACGAGTCCAAAATTTCTTACAGTGGTGGACGAGTATGAGGACGTCTTTCTGGAGGATGTTCTAGGAGTACCTCCTCACAGAGAGGTAGACTTATACATTGATCCGTACCCTGGGATGGCATTGATATCTACACATTCATATCAGATGGCTCCCATATATCTCTGATAGTTGATGGTACATTTGGAGGAATTTTAGAGTAAGGGTTTCGTAAGGATTAATGTTTCACCATGGGCAGCCCTAGGATTGTTTGATAAGAAGGAAGACGGAAGCATGAGGTTATTCATGGACTTCTGGAACCTGAAACAGGTGACAGTGAAGAACAAGTATCCTCTACCGAGGATTGATGACCTCTTCAATTAACTAAAGGGAGCGAGATGGTTCTCGAAGATAGACCTTAGATCAAGATATCACCAGCTTTAATTATGATATGAGTACATCTCGAAGATGGATTTCATATGTCACTATGACCACTACGAGTACTTAGTGATGTCATTTTTCATGATGAACACCCCATCAGTGTTCATGGGACTCGTGAACAAGATTTTCTAGTTGTACTTAGACTAGTTTGTAGTGGTCTTCTTTGATAACATATTAGTGTATTCAGCATCTAATGAGGAGAACGTGATACACCTGAGGATAGTTTTGGACACACTTTGAGAGAACCAGCTTTATGGAAATATATCAAAGTGTGAGTTCTGGATATAAAAGGTCCACTTACAAGGACATGTCATCTCATATGTTGGAGTTGTAGTGGATCCAGTGAAGATCAAGTCGGTGTATTCTTGGGAGCCACCCAAGAGCATTACTGAGGTACGAAGTTTCCTTGGGTTGGCTGGGTACTATCAAAGATTTGTACCCAACTTCTCTAGAGTGGAATCACCCGTGATGGAATTGAAGAAGAAGGAAAACCCCTTCGTATGGATAGAAGGATGCCAGTAGAGCTTTCAATAGAAGAGGTAGAGTTTGAAGAGTTCTCCTGTATTGAGTTTTCTAGAGGAGGGCGCAGACTACATGGTGTATTGTAACTCATAAATAACCAGAATTGGTTGTGTCCTAATTCAGAGGAAAGCAGTAATTACTTATGGCTCGTGATAACTGAGACCACATGAGAAGAACTATACAACTCATGACCTTGAGTTGGCAGCGGTAGTCATCCACTAAATATGTGGTGACACAACCTTATGGGTGAATGATTTATCTCTTACTCTGACCACAAGAGTCTCAAGGATATCTTTTCTCATGAGGATCTAAACCTGAGACAGTGGAATTGGATAGAGTTCCTCTAGAATAAAGACTTTGAGATAGTCTATACTCTTTGGAAGGGGAATGTGGTGGCAGATTCTCTTAGCAGGAGACCAAGTTCACAACTACTGAATGAGGCCTCAGATCAGTTGGCCTCTCTTCACATATCCTTTGTGGATAGAGACGAGGAATCTTTTCTGCATTTAATGGTAGTTGTCGCTCCACTCTTATAGTATGTAAGGTATGTGAAACCCAGAGATACTAGCTACGAGACTACATGTTCCCAGATGTCCATATGGAATTCCCATGATGGATATTAGAAATATGGGGAGCACATTATCCTTTTTGGAGGACACACCGTTGTACCAACGAAATTACGAGAGGAAGTGTTGAGGGAGTTCCATACATCCCCTTTAGTGGTACATCCAGGTGTGGAAAATATGTACGAGGACCACCGAATGGCTAGGGATGAAGAAGGCAGTGGAATATTTTGTCTCTAGATGCCTCACTTATCAGCAAGTGAAGGTTGAGCACCGGGTTCCATGAGGTTTGACACAAACCCTCGAGGTACCCGAGTGGAAGTGGGATGGGATATCGATATAATTCATGACAGGATTACCACGTACATCTAGGGGGAACAATACTATCTGGGTGGTCCTAGACCAACTCACCAAGTCAGCCCAATTCCTACCCATTTGAGAACAGGTTTCAATAGAGAGCTTGGGACACCTCTACATCTAGGATATAGTTTGACTCCTTGGAGTCCCATCTACAATAGTCTCATATCAGAATGTATGCTTTATATCCCAGATGTGTAAGGGATTGCAGGAGGCATTTGGGACTCATCTTCACTTAAGAAGATACTTTTACCCACAAATGTATGGTCAGACAGAGTAGACCATACAGACATTGGAAGACATGCTTCGTGAATGCGTTCTTGATTTTGGCCGTAGTTGGTAGGACCACCTACCACTGGGGGAGTTTGCATAAAACAACATCTACCACTCCACCATCAGTATGGAACCATTCAAGGAACTGTATGGATGACCATGAAGGTCATTGTTATGCTCGACATACCTAGGGGAGCCAACACTCATGGGTCTAGAGATAGTATAGGCTACCACTGTGAAGGTGAAGGTCATCCGAGAGCGGATGAATACTGCACAGAGTCGACAAAAGTCCTATGATGATAGGTTATGGAGACCCTTAGAGTTCAAAGAGGGGGACAACATATTCTTGCGGGTCTCTCCTCGATAAGGGATATATATATTTGGTTGGGGAGGCAATTTATCTTTAAGTTTCATCAGACATTTCTTGATACTGTGTAGAGTGGGCGAGGTGGCGTACAACTTGGCTCTACCGCCATAGTTAGAGAGACTGCATGACATCTTCCATGTATCCAAACTAAGGAGATATGTGCACGACCCTTCTCACATCACCTCCCATGGTGAGCTGGAGATTGAAAATGGGGAGAAATTTGTAGAGTACCCAGTGGAGATAGTGGATCAATAGGAGAAGATCCTTAATGGATGGTTGATTCCTCTAGTGCATTTTTTTTGGCATCATGAGAATCTGAAAAAGAGCATGTGGGATCAGGAGGCTCAGATTCAGGCTCAGTGACCCCATTTGTTTGATTATCCCTTGTTTTGGCTGACGAGAACATAAAGACATATAGGGAGAGTAATGTAATACTCCATAATTCTGTGAATTGTTTTTCAAAATTAAATGGGATTATTTTGAGACCAGGCTCTAATATGGCACATAATTTTGAGGCCTCGAGTGGCCAGAACATATTTTTGAACTATTTTTTGGGTTTTTTAAATGGACATTTGAGAAGGTTTTTCTAACTTTTAAACTGGTTCCCATATCAAAAATATGAGGGCACTACTAAACTCAGAGCATCGGGATTCACCTAGAAAGGGCCTAACTTTGGCCAATGTGGTCCAAATGTGGAAAGTAGTTTTTGGACGTAAATAAAATAATTTAATAATGATTATTTTATTTTCAAATCCTTATAACTCCTAAACGGTAACTCATATCATAAATATGAGAATAACATTGAGCTCGTGAGGGCCTGCTTCACTTTTTCGGAGCCTAACCTCGACCGGTGCAGGTTGAGGGTGAAAGTTAGAATTCAGAATTTTCAAAAGAAAAATAAAATAAATTATAAAGTTATTTTATTTGTTTTCTTCATCCTTAAGTAGTGTCACATCAGTGCTATGGTGCAACGATGAGGCGACACTGAATATAATTAATGAATCTCATTAATGAACCCCATTAATAAGTCAGTGTAATGACACTAGAACACAACATAACAGAAATGTTGATTCGCATTTCATCAATTTATATCCTAAAAAGCAATGCAGAATTGTGGGCATAATCTTGGAATTTCTCTGAGGCTTTGGTGGGTGGAAACGATGAACGAAGAACACACTTTCTTCCACCCTTTGAAGAATCGCTAGCAACGGTGGGTTGCAGATTAATAATGAAGAATGGAGGCTCGTGATTCTGTTCTTCCTCAACCAAAAATTATATCCCAGTTAGGGGTTTGATGCTTTTCGATGTAAATTTATTTTCCCCATTCTCTCTTTTCAACAATAAACATGAGTTAACTCATGAACAAGTTAACCTGAAGATTTATCGTTCATGCGGGATGGTTAATGATGCAGGATAAAGGACATATTTATCCAACTGATTATTCCACCCTATTTTTGGTTTTTTGTGATCTTGCTAACAAGAATGAATCCAATCTAACTCGAACAAGACTCAGATCATTATTTGGGTGTTCATATGTACTACTTTTTCCCCTTTTTCCTTCTTGCATTTTTTCGTTCTTCATGGAACAACAGTAGGTGGTGCATCAGCTATAGAGGAACTTGATGGAACGGTCATGACCAGGCGGGCCATGACATTGGTACTAGGTCGTGGCACCCAGCTGTGGCATCAACACCAAGTCACAACACCCAGCCTCGGCATCGGCACCAAGCCGCAGCACCCAGCCTCGGCATCGGCACCAAGTCGCAGCACCCAACCACAACAGTGATAAGGGCCACTGGGAAAGAGGTCGATGGCTAGCTGCAGGCGGACGCAGCCACCCGGCCGTGTCAGAGGTGCAAGTCGTGGTCTGCAGACCGCAGTGGTTAGTTGGACCCCCAGCTCTCTATGGGTCCCACAGAGGAACCAGTCTTTGTGAGAGTATTGGCTGGACAAAAATGCAGTGCCACCCTATCACCATGTGGTCATGTGAACCAGACGCCTCCCAGTATTTGGACCGGGAGGAAACCGTCCTACCAATGCAGGTCAGGCTGGCAAACTAAATCGGGCCGCTGGGTGGCCTAGGCTTGGGGAGAACAAGACCACCAATGCGAGTTCAAGTGGAGGGGAAACCAGGCCACTGGGTGCCCGGGTTAGGCGGCCCATCTAGGAAGTACCAGTCTGACCAAGTCAGATCGGGCCAGAGAAAGAAGACTGGGTCGCTCGACGACCCGGCGGGTTGGACCCACAGCCAAACCGGTCCAGGTCCCGAAAAGCCCAATGGGCATGGCCAATGGGCCATGCCAGAATGGGTTGTCCCAGACCCAACCGGTTTGGGTTGAGTCATCTGAAATGGTTTGGGCCATGTAGAACCCTTGGGCTGGGTTGGTCGTGTCGGTCTGACCAAGTCGGACCAGGTCCGGACACAACTGTGCCATGTCTACTAAAACGCTAATATCTTTCGAACTGAGCATCTGATTGACGTGTCGTCTATGACCTCGGGATCCTTTTGATAAAATGGTCCTTTGGAAATATAATCAATGAGATTTTTTGATATTCGAGATATGAACGATGTCTGGAAGAGTAGATTCTCCCAGAATCAAGCAAACTGGAGAGCAGAAATCCTACGACTGGATGTGACACGAAGGATATGATGAGTAGACCTTGGTGGTCCAGAAAATGAGTATACCTCAGTGGTTCAGCATACGATCATACATTAATGGTGAAGCAGAAAATAGGATCTCAGTGGTCTTGCAGACGAGCATACCTTAGTGGTTTAGCAGACGAGAGTACATCAATGGTGCAACAGACGAGCAGACCTCAGTGGTCTAGAAGATGAGCATACCTCAGTGGTTCAATAGACGAGTGGACATCAGCAGTCCAGTAGATGAGCATACATTAGTGCTTTAGTAGATGAGTGTACCTCAGTGGTTCAGCAGACGAGCGAACCTTAGTGGTCCAGTAGACAAGGGGACCTTAGTGGTCCAACAAATGAGTGAACCTCAATGGTCCAGCAGATGAGCGTACCTCAATTGTTCCCTAGAGGAGAGGACCTCAATGGTCTAATAGATGAGAGAACCTCTATGGTCCTGCAGACGAGCTGACCTCAGTGGTCCAGCGGATGAGTAGACCTCAGTGGTCCAGCAGTCGAGCGGACCTCAGTGGTCCATTAAATTAGCAGACCTCAGTGGCTCATCAGGGATCAGTCCCTTAGTAGTACAAGATTAATTAGATCTATAAATATTAATCTTACTTTATATACTTAAAGTTTTACCTGGTGTGAGCTATCTTTCTTGTTTTATTTTGCTGTGTAATTTTTCTGTGTGATCTAGTTGTGTGGTGCTGCTTTGTGGACTTTATATTGTGGTTTGGGGTCCCTACTGAGTATTGTGTTACTCACTCCTATAAAGGATTCTCCTGCACATGTTGTGTCTTGTGTAGGTGATCGACGCTTCAACAGAGACCTTGGTGGTCTGAGACCAATTGGTGCTCAATGAGATGGAATGGATGAGACATACTTCTTCGGCTACAGACAATTACCCTCATCCTACCCTTGAAGTAGGGTTTGATTAGATGGACCTTGTAAGATGTACTTTCCTTTATGGTTTCTGGCTTGTATTCTGACCCCTTTTACTTTTCAGTTTGTATTGTACTCTCTATAGTCATCTCAGTGACAGTTGTGGTTTACTTTGTGTTTACTTTCCGCAGTTTAATCCTTTTTCATGTGTACATGTTTAAAGTAAAATGTCTTCCCATTTGGGATATTCTTGTTTGGAGTTAGTTTCCATCCCCTAGCCTATGGAAGATGGGATTGTAGTAGTCATGACATGGACCCTTGGGGATGAGTCATGACAGTCTCATTGGTCTAGTAATCATCAAAACTGGCATACCCAGGTCGCTAATTTAGGATCAAATCCCTATGCTCTATCCCTAAGCACCAAACTATACTCTTCTACTTAATTCAAAACTTGAGGCACACTACTCATAAAAAACTTATCCACCCACTCATCATCAACACCAATACTAAGATATCACTCAACAAAACCCATCTATCCCATGACACTAAGGTGTCATGGATCGATTCATCCTCAATATCATGATGCTCAATGGATAATTTCAATCCATAGTTCTCCCCATCCTAGGTATTTTCTACTAAAAACATGTTCTAAGTGGTCCAGAAACCTACTCAACATGGTTTCAATATCACCACACTCAATTCTATGAAATACACTATTTGTTCCTATATTAGATGACCATTCTAAAAAAATGCTTGGTCATACCCACCAATGCGCTATCACATATCCTAGACCAAGTTATAGACCCCTAAATTAATTACATGGTTATTCAACAACCACACCAATTTTAGGGACTAAATTCTATTCTAATTCCATGATTGTATCCTCATCCAATCAAATACATCATCGTTCTCTCACCCTGATCATCGGTGAAACTGTAATCTGACTCACACTCATATCACATCCAAAGCATCCCAAGACCAATGTCAACCCAGAATCTATAAAATATTGCATCCAATACCCTCTCACTAGAATATAAATTCCATCCTGACCATCCAATGACTGGTCACATTACTGAGTGTCCTAGAGGATCATCCAGTCACCCTGTTAGGGGGGTGAATTAGTGGTGCCAAAATTTTACTGATTATGTTTATCCTAAACTTTTTATTCCTTTAAGTTGATTGAACCATGATCATCAGTTAGGATTTATGTATATTTAGTATGATCCCTCGCCACTTTTCCATTATACAATGAAGATAATTTAAAGTAATAAACATCAGTATTTTTACAACTTTTAAACTCAGTGTGAAAACCTACTCTTTAATGTAATAACTCTAGTTTTTACAATTAGACCCTTTGAATATTTATATATATTATTATAGGTTTTATTTTAGAGTTAGAATATAATTTATGGTACTAAAAATCCCTAATAAAGTTATATTAACAATATTAAATGCATTAACCTATGAGTGGAATTATTTCATAAATAGTGGATTTCATCTCGAATGAATTCACTGATGAGGAAACCTAGTGCATTATTGGTTCGGAAATGTTGTGTAGACCCTAGGAATGATGTAAATGGCATTCACATCATGTCCTATAACATTTCACCATCATGAGTGGATTAAAAATAATTTAATTCAATAATTTATTGATTTATGTATTTATTTTCTAAACCCAATTCTTCAATCTATTTAATCCCCTCTATGATAATTCTAAAGGGTTAGCCACATAACCCCAAGAGTTAAGAGAGAAACCATTGGGAGATTCTTATATGGATAATCAAGGGGAATTTTTGGATTTAAAAACAAAATCAATGAGGTTCACCAACAACTTCAACATGACTCCATTCTTCACCAATGGTTAATCCTTTGATGAGTTAGGGATTTTTTTTATTTGTGGATTCCTTCCCAGTTATTTTTGATTTCATGTTTGGATTTATAATATTATTAGAATTAATGATTTTTTCCTATTCTTGAAATTTCCCTATCAATTTAGAGTTTTTCTTTTGGCCTTGGAAATTATTCATTGTGTTGATTCTTTATCTATCCCTCATTTTCATGACTATGATCAATAGTCAACTTCATAATGGACACTGATGATATCACTTTATTTTTTTTATCTTTCTCCCTGAATTACTCAAGTATTCATCATTAGTATAATTTAGGATGATTATTTGAATTTTGATCTAGTTCAAATCAAGATCAAACCTTCGGCTTGTGTTGGTTTGTATGATTCTTGATGGAGGAGATGGTGTTATGGGATATTACTGATGTAAAATGGATCATATATGTAAAATAATATGAAAAATTATATATAGTGTCTTGAGGCATGATAGAGTTGTGTGGGTTGATGAAGCATTATGATTTTTAATGACCAGAGGCCAGAAATTGACGATTGAAGGTGTTTCCTTAAAGATTGGGTCTGTAGACGAAGGTTTGGATGAAATCAGTTATGAGATCAGTAGGGAAGGTAAAAATTATGTAAATGAGTAGTATATTGTTTGAATAACATGACTACATGGTGTGTAGTTTTGAAAAATACATTCTTCATATCTCTAGTATTATGGCATCTAGGGTTTTAGGTAGATAAAAATATCACAAGTTTTGTGTTCTGAACCACATTCCATGTGATCCTAGTAGTCTATCTTGGCGTGTACAGGGACTAGACACCCAAGACCTCAAATGGAATTACATTAAATATTCCTAAAAACCACACATCATATTAATTTCCCATTTAAAAACCATGTGGGATAGTAGGTCACAACCAAATCCCAACTTGGTGGTGCACCCCATGTACCCAAAAGGATGTGTCGTGTACTTTTTTGGGTTGAATTTCCTTCCTATCTCTTTATTTGGGATTGAAAGTATTCCCATGAGTACCACTTCCTGAGTATAATTCCACTAAGGTTGTGATTTTGGACTTTATTTCGATATTAGAGATACGATGTGAGGTGGATTGGGTAGGTCACTCTTTTCACATGGATTGCTTATGTTGAGAGTCAAGTATGATCTCTAGAGTGACATTAGGCTATGTACCCCCTGGAGGAATGTATATTTCAGGGTGTGGGTCTCCTAATTCTTTATTACAAATAGGGTCAGTATCCCCCTCCCTCTTATACCCACTCAAGGCATATGTCTTCTTTCTGTGGAGTCAATATCCCCTTCTCTATGAGCTCATACAGGGTGTGGGTCCTCTATAAGGGTTCGGTACCCCTTGATTGTGATAATTCATTAGTGAATCATGGGTCCCCCACTTTTGATATGGTGAGGTTACATTGGGATAATGACATAGGTAAAACATAGATACATGAAACAATAGGAAAGATCATTATCTATTACTATATTTAAAGATCGTGAGTTCTCTCTCCCTCTCACTTCTCAAATTATATATTTATATGAGCATATTTGTTTGATGGGTTTCTTTCTCCCATACCTATCTTATGGTTTGAGATTGTTGATTTATGCTTATTCTCCACTTTTTGATTTTTGAGGTGTTTTATTGGGTATGTATATACTCACCCCAACATGGGATTTTCCCACATATGATGTGTCTTATATAGACTGTAGCAACTCAGACCTGTACACCCTAATTAGGTGCTAAAAACAAAGTCTATACTTACTAGTTTTGGTACCAACTCAATTGAAACACTTTTAACCTCCTATAATTACAAAATAAAATAAATTATTGATTCACTTACATACCCATGACCTCTTTGGGTTTATATATTTAAATAATTAACAAATTAGTACTTAACAAAACTCATATCTTTATCACCTAATGATTTTTATAACTATACCCATATTTTTTATTTTATAATATTCCTTCAATATCTCACAAAAAATTATCCATGCATGATTCCATTAAATATATATAATATGAATTACTCTTACTCATAACCTAGGGAAATAGAAATATAATAATGGGTGAGATAAAATGTTCAGTAAGAGAAGGTATACAACAGATGTAATCATAGAATAAATGAGGCATTATTAGTATGGAAAAGATAAATAATAATCCAATATTTCACCCCTTACATAGAGGAAAGGTAACTTTGTAGTGGATGAATTAGACAATAGAGAGAGTTCCAGTGATAATATCATTCTGTATCATTGTACTGGGTCTTTACCATAGGATCATAATCTCATTGTAAGGGGTGAAACACTTGGACTTCATCATTTTCACCCCCTTGAGCCACAACCCCACCCCGTTTGTAATAAAAATTTATTTTTGAGTGAGTTATATAATTCATATAATGAAAGGGGAATATATCCATGTATGATATAGAAACATAAATAATCACATGTATAACAATATATGGTTTCATATTTATAGAATTTATAATGTCAGACATCATATTCCTACCATCCAGGCTTTATACCAATACATCATACATAAATAGGTAAGGCATATGCCAAATACTCGAGATAGTTTGTCTCATTAGACTTACTGATGAATCAAGGTTCTATCTACAATTGGGAATCACCTATCACTTACTATGTCAAATTCATTCATCATATGAAAAATAATTGGTAAATAATACAATATATAGTCAATATAAACATTTGTATTAAAAAAAATCATGTGAAATGTCAATATTTTCTCCAATAAATAAATAGAACAACATAATGATAAGTCTTACATAGAAATAAGTTATATACTTTCATTAGTGTGTATACTTATTGAAGTATAATAATATTTAAAGGATGTTGACATATATGAAAAATGCATTTATAAATACATTATAAAGTCTCTTTTAAAACAAGAAGAAATATCATTTTATTTTAAAAATATTTTAAAACTAAAAATTCCTAGAATAATGGAAAAATGATTTTCAATTGAAAATAATTAAAACTTGTATAGAAACACTAATAACTAATAATTGATATCATGGAGGTAAAAGTTTTTCAATATATAAATGTTATAATAGAAAATTATGATCACACTTTTTGTCAAAAGTCAAATATGACATGTACATAAATCATTAAAAAGATTATTTTTAAAACCTTGGAAAAAAAGTTAAAGATAGATAAAAACGACATTGAAAACCCATTTTAATTTATATAAGAACACTCTTTAAAATATATAAATAATATGGACATTGAATAAAATGATTTCTGACCAAAGAGAAAAAAAATGAGGATAATGTTTCTTATAATGTTGTTTCAGTTGATTTTTCAACCAAAGGGGGATAAAATAATAAGAATAAATTTAAAACCAAATAATAATTATATGAGGATAAAATATATTGTTTTTAAGTGATAAATATAATATAATACCCCAAAATAAAATTTAAACATAAACAATCCTGAATTAAAATTAGATTATAGATTAAACCCTTACCTTGGATTTCCTCTTAGTTAGATGTGTTACAAACTCATTTATAATAAATTTATATTTATTATTCATCTATATTATAATCATATTTATATATTTATTTTTGGATATAATTTATTCATTGCTTCCTTTTTACCCATTTACTCAAAATTCTTTGTTAAAATCTATTATTTAGATGTTAACTATTTTGTTTCTTATGCATGGTGTGATTTGGAGGTTTTGGTAATTACACCTTGGTAATGGTATCATCATATCAAAAATATCAAAAAACTTTTAATTATTATTTTTATATATTTAATTTAATTTTAAAACCATCCATGTAAGAAAGTTATACAAAAAATTAAATTCATCCTTTCATGGAGAAGATAGTCTGTAAATACACATAAGTGATGTTTTCATTTTTCTAATAGATGGAAAGAAAATAAAGTAGATAAATTTTTACCTTAAAAAATTGATAAAAAAATATAAATATAATATTTATTCACTGAATCTATCTTTATGATGATCTATGTAAGGAGGAAATGAAAAATTAATCACATTTCTTGGTGGAGGTGGTAGTCTACACATACGCATGATCGATGTTTTCTTTTTCCAACATATAGGAGGGTAATAAGTTTGATAATATATTATATTTATTGAATAATAATTATGTCATAAATATCATATATATCCATTAATTATATATTAATAACCCTCCATGAATGGTGGGGATGAAAAATAAAATACATCGCTTTATGGAGATGGTAGTCCATACATACACATGAGTGAAGTTTCCATTTTTGATTAGATGAAAAGGAAGTATAAAATAGGTGTTAAATAAACATAATAACATTTAAGTATATTAAATTAAAATATTTAATTATTTTATGATGGTTATAATATATTTTAAGGAGGTATAATAAGAAATAAACTTGAAAGAATCTGATAAAGACTTATGCCTCCTCCTTGGATATCTTCCTTTGGTGTACACCTTAATCCCTCTAGTGTTGGTATTTTTGTGAGACCAAGACCTCTAGTATGTGTGTAGGAGAGTTGGAAGGTATTTTTTAAGATCTGGGTCTATATAAGGGATCTTTGGGTGTGTGTAGAAGTGAGAATAGGTAGTGTCCATTTATAATTGAGAGGAGTGTCACCCTTGTAAATATTATGAAATTTAAAATATATTAAATGAATTTATCATTGAAAGTGGATCCAATTTAGTCAAATTTTGAATATATGATAATATAATGTTTAAATACACTACAAAAATCACATTTAAAAAATAGAGATATTTTAATCCTTATCTTACAAACCCTTTTAACCTTTACCGCGGTGATATACTTTTACCATGGTAACTATTCATTATTAATAAAAATGAAATTGAACTCATTACCAAATTATAAAATGATGATATTAAATATGTAATATATTTTATAACATTTAATTTCTAAATTTGGTAAAAATAATTTTAATATAATTTCACAAAACACAATGAAAACCATTTTTTAAAAAATTTCATTTTTAAACATAAAAATGATTTTATATCAAAATAATGTGTAATGTCGATTTCCATGGAATTATTTGGATTATTTTTAATCAAATAAAACTTATTTAACTTTCAAACCAAATAAAAACTAAAAATAACATTGTGAATACTTTAATAAAATAGAATAAATAGAATAGTTTTAATTTAAAAAAAACATTACTTAGATTTTAAAAAAAATCCGAACATAGATTTCTAAGCTCAAAATTATATTTTTAAATGAATTATTTTAATTCATAAATATATATTTTATAAGGAACCAACCTTATTACAATACATAATATTTAATTTAGTCAAGAAATAACTTCCTTTCACATTTAGGATCTTTTCATGTTTAGAGATTTAGGTAATTGGGACATAATATATTCATAACATTACACATTATTATAGAGTGAATACCATAAAAAAAGTACTCATTTCTTCCAAAATATAAAACATTTCAAATAAAACATGATTTATTTAAAAATTCTTCAAAAATTTAACTTAGATTCCTTATTTTTTTCTAAATATCATTATAACCTGTGAAAATCATTTAAAAACTTGGTATAATCACAAAAATCTAAGTAAGGGATATAAAAATAATGAAAGAACACATTATCCCATGAATACTTGTATCATATAAAATCATTTTAAAAAGACATACTTGTCACCCATATATACTTACTTTGTGAAACATAATATTTCCACAATATTTCCACAAATATAATAACATAATTAGAACCATAATGGTATTTTTGGGAATTACTTACAAAATCTTGTAACCCTCTCAGCTACCATATAATTTTTAACCCTCACGGCTACCTTACAATTTGTGTAACCATCGCAGTTACACTTGGAGTAACCATACGGCCAACCTAAAAATTAAACATAACCAATGAATTGGAGGGAGATATATTTCCCAAAATTCATCAAAAACAATTCCCAAGAACCATAACATAATCATACAACATGAATAATTTCATAAAACATTGCTTTTGAATTTTGTAAAACATAATTTTAAAAGAGGATTCTAAAATAAAATACCCTTAAAAATGTCATATAATTAATAAAAGACTTAATAGGGTGGACTTAATATGAATATAAATTGTAAATAAACATAATTAAACATAATATAAATAAAAATAATCACACAAAAAAATTTAATACCACATAAATAATGAAGTAGAAGGTTAACCCAAAGAATGAAAATCGGGTTAAGAATTCCCTTACCTCAGGTTTGTCTTACATAAAACTCATTTAAAACTCTTGTATAATGATTAAAAGAGTGTTATTAATATATTAAAGAAACATATTCATGTTTATGACACCTTATATGATCATTTTATGACATCATTTCACCCATTAATTATTAGTATTGTTTCCTTCCATTGTTTTGGGTGCGTTCTTTACATGTTTTCCATGATCGGTTCATGATGGATATTCTTGTAGATTGGAAGTGAAAATACAGAATTTGAATGTAGTGGTACTTAAATATTTTTATAAATATAAATTATATAATTTATCATTTTGATTTATGACATGACTATGATTCATAAGTTAAAACATTATTGAAATTTGTTTAGGTTATTTCGGCAATTCTTCGATTGTATTGAACACATTTTGTTTTATAAATTAATAACATGTATGAAAAATGATTCCAGAACCTTATATAAGTTATAATACATAAATTATAATGTTTTTAAAACATAAAAATGTTTTCAATACCAGTTTTTAATAAATTAAATGAAACTTAAATCACATCCTCCACGATGTCGGTAAATCGACACATCACAGACGGTGTTTTAATTTCTTAAATAAGTGGGAGAGGAGAAGAAGTATAATGGTGAGTCTTCCAAAAATATGATGAAATCCCGAATATGTAAGATAATTTATCATTCATGCCTCATGGAAAGGGGAGGTGAATAAATAAGAATAATTGAAAATAAAATCAAAATAAAAGAAAGAAAACAAAAAAGGGAGTTTACCTCTTGATCTCTTCTCCTTGAGATCCTTCTTAAGGCCTTTGGTTTTGGCCTTTTGATGAGACCAGAAGCTATAGGATGTGGGGAAGATCCTTGGGAGAAGTATTGGGTAGAACATAGGTAAGGCTCAAGGCTTGAGAGGTGTGGGACCAAGAGGGAAATGAGGGTGGTATTTATAGTGGAGGAGAGGAGGTATTTTACATTATTTTAATCATTATTATAATATTTTAGCTCAAGACTATGAATAGTCTTAATTCACATGACCAAAAATAGTAATAATGGCATTTTAGTTCAAACCAAGTGGTCTTAAATCACTTATGATGTCATAAATAGTGTATTTAAGTGATAATTTGAATATTCGGTATTTTACTGTATTTCACTATTCATCGAAAATTCAAGAGTTTCAGAAAAATCTCAAAAATTGACCCTTACCATTTTTTGATGTGTAGAACTCAAAAATGTGCTCCATTTTTTAAAATTAATTTTCTAAATATTATTAATTTAATTTTTAAATAAAATTATACTTTATTCAAAAATTTGAAATTTTAAAACTATAACTATTTTAATATCACATTGAAAAATTAACCAAAATGTCATTATCTTAAAGCATTATGAAAATTAAATAATAATAAAATTTACTATTCATTAGGGTCATATTACTATTCATATCACTATTCATAAGGGTATGTTACTATTCACCAAAAGGCAAGTTGGTTCTATCAGACTCCAAATAATTTACTAAACACAATTGTAGATGGTTGTTTCTTGAAATTCAAAACATAGAAGTGGAAAAATTAATTTTAAAGGCTAGTTATAAATATCTACTTAAACAATGTTTCATTCATTTCAATTTATTTTTAGAAAGCCTTGGGGTGTTACATTATCCCCACCTTCTGGAAAATGCATCCTCATAATTTTATTTACTTATTTAACAAGTGAGGGTACCTTTCCCTCATATAATTTTCAGACTCCCATGTTGCTTCTTCAACCATGTGGTTTCTCCACAAAATCATTACCTGGTGGATTACCTTATTCCACAATACCTATTCCATTTGATCAAGAATCTAAACTGGTTTCTCTTCATAAGAAATGTTCTTTTCCAGCTGAAATTATTCTAGGCTAAAGACATGAATTGAATCTGGCACATACTTTCTCAACATTGAAACATGAAACAAATTGTGTACCTGAGACAAACCCGGAGTCAAAGATACTCGGTAATCAACTGGTCCAACTTTCTCTAGTATTTCAAAAGGACTGATGAACTGTGGACTTAGCTTTCCTTTCTTACAAAAACGCATCACACTTTTACAACGAGAGACTAAGGAAAACATGGTCACCTACCTCGAGAAATAAGTCTTTCCTTCTGTTATCTACATAACTTTTCTACCTTCTCTGAGATGTCCTCATGTACTACTGGATCATCTTCACTTTCTCAGCCACTTACTCGTGGCCTCATCAACTTTCTTTCACCAAAAGGTTCCATATTTATACTGGAATGAAAATTGTTATTATAAGAAAAATCAACTAAAGAAATATATTGATCCCAACTTCCATGATAGTCCATTGAACAAGCTTGAAGCATATCCTCTAATGTCTAAATTGTTCGTTCTGACTGTCCATCTGATTGAGGATGAAATATTGTACTAAAATTTAATTTTGTGCTCAATGACATCTAAAGGCCCTTCAAAAAGTTAGAAGTGAACATGGGATCCTGGTCAGATACAATGGAAATAGGAACTCCTTGTAACCTAACAATTTCTTTGAGGTATAGTTGAGAAAGATGATCTAAATACATTGTATCTTGAAAAGAAAGAAAATGTGAAGATTTATTCATCCAATCAACAACAACCAAAATCACATTATTACCTCTATGAGTCTTAGGTAGTCCCACCATAATGTCCATAGATACATTCTTCCATTTCCACTTTGGAACTGGAAAAGGCTGAAGTATACCGTTCGGTAACCGTCGCTCTGCTTTAACCTCTTGACATGTCAAACATTTCACGGTAAAATTAGAAATATAACTTTTCATTCCATCCCATTGATAATACTTCTGAAGGTCTCTGTATATCTTAGTACTGCTAGGATGAACTAAAAAAAGAGAACTATGAGCTTCACACAAAAAATCTTTCTTCAACTGGGAATCACACGGCACACACAACCTTTTTCTAAATCTTAACACACAATATTTATCAATGTTAAATTTTGGAAACTTACCCATTTTAACCAATTCTACCTTTTTTCTGTAGCTCACAGTTTTCCTTATTTGCTTTCTTAATTCTATTTGATCATGATGACTACACTAAAACTTGCAAAAAAAGAGAGGTATTTCCTGCACCAACAACTTCTAATCCAAAATTCATCAAATCATTAATCAAGGGATCATGTTCCAAATGTAACATGGTTAATGATGAATTATGTTTTCGACTCAAGGCATCTTCCACTTTGTTTTCTTTTCCCGTATGGTAATTGATCGTGCAATCATAATAATTTATCAGTTCAAGTCATCTTTGCTGCCTCATGTTTAATTCTTTCTAGGTTAATATATACTTTAGACTTTTATGGTCAGTATATATTTGACATTTGGATCCTTATAAATGATGCCTCAAAATTTTCAAAGAAAAAACCATAGCAGATAATTCCAAATCATGTGTGGAATAATTTAACTCATGAGGTTTTAGTTTTCTTGAAGCATAAGCTATTATCTGATCATTATATATCAAAAAACAACCAAGTCCCTTCAATGAAGAATCTATATAGATGACAAACTCAACATTTCAGGAAGTCAAGTACAAAACTAGATCATTTACTAATCTCTTCTTTAGTTACTAAAAAAACATCACATTCTTCTATCCAAATAAATTTAACCCCTTCTGCCTTAAATTGGTTAATGGTCTAGATAATTGTGCAAAGTTTTTAACAAACTGTTGGTAATAACCTGTTAATCCAATAAAACTAAGAATCTCTGTAAAATTTATGGGTCTTTTCCATTCATCAACCACTCTTGTTTTGGCAGGATCAACTATTATTTCATTGTTATTTACAATGTGACAAATAAAAGAAATCTGTTGCAACCAAAAATCACACTTTCTGAATTTTCCATACATTTTCTTTTCCTTTTAAGGTTTGAAACACAACCCTTAGATGTTTTTCATGCTCATCTTTATTCTTAGAAAATTTCATAATGTCATCAATAAACACAACCACAAACTTATCCAAGAACTCATGAAATATTCTATTCATAAGATTCATGAATACATTAGGTGTATTAGTTAACCCAAACGGCATAATAAAAAATTCATAATACCCATATCTAGTTTGAAAATATGTTTTCGGGATGTCATCCTCCTTTACATTCAGCTGATGGTATCCGGATCTCAAGTCAATCTTGTAAAGGTACTGAGCACACTGGTGCTGATCAAACAAGTCATCGATGTGAGGTAAATGATACTTTTTTTAACAGTGATGTTATTTAAGGATCTATAATCAATTAAAAGTCTCACGGAACCATATTTCTTTTTAAGGAACAAAATAAGACCACCCCATGGTGAAGTACTAGGATAAATGAAGCCTTTATTAAGAAAATCCTGCAACTGATTTTTCAATTCAAGAAGTTCCATTTGATCTATTCGATATGGGTTTTTTAAAATTGGCTTAACATCAGGAACTAAGTCAATTTTGAATTTGAATTCTCAATCAAGCATTACACTAGGTAGCTAATCAGAAAAAACATCAAGGTATTCATTTACCCCTAGCACATCATTAATCTAAATAGTTCCTTTTTTTCAATAATATGAGCAAGATAACATTCATTTCCATCTTTCAATAGTTTCTCAGCTTCCTGATATGTTATCAATTGTATGGGTTCATTATTTTATACAAATTGAATCTTTTTCTGGAAAAAAACTTCTTTATATCTACAATCAATCTTATAATGATAAACAGAAAGCCAATATATTCCCAGAATGACATCAAACTCTATTAAGGGAAAAACAACAAGGTTTTCTGGTAACGTCTTTCTACAAACAACAATATAAAGATTCTTATAATTCTTATTTTTTATAATATTTCCCCCTAGTGTTTTAACAATAAGTTCTAGTCTCATTTGATGAGGTGATATTTCCAATTTACCAGAAAATTTATCAGAAATAAAAGAATGTGTAGACCCCGTATCGAACAAAACTTTAAAAAATATGAGTAAAAAAAAGTACCTGATACAACTTCATTGCATGGCCTGACATCTACTGACGTAGTTTCAAAGGATATTACTACACATTTATTCTTATTTTCTAGCTTCTTTGCATCATTTGAATACCTATTTGGGCATGAATTGTCATAATGACTCATCTCACCAAATTTAAAACACTTCATAATTTTATTATCAAGATTATTCTTAGGATCATTTTCATTACAATCTCAGTCCATATGTTCAATCTTACAATATCAAAAACACTACCTAGTTTTGGTAAGGCATTCACCAGGGTACTTCTTGCCACACTTTTCACAAACTTAAAAATGGATTTTCTTATCATCAAATTTATTTGGTTGATTCTTACCCATCGATTTTCATTTATTCCTCTTATTCTCCTTGTTTTAAAAATGAATGTGATCATCAAAAAACTCCATCTCTACCCTCTCAGCACATCAGACAAGTTTCTCATAACTTTTGAGTTCACGGGAGGCCAACGCCCTTTGATACCTTGGCCTCATTCTAGAGTAAAAGCGGTTGATTTTTCTATCAAGATCTAGAATAATATTTGGAGCATACCTCCCCAGTAGGGTAAAGTTCCCTTCATACATGGCCACTGAATCTTCTACTTTTTTCTTCAATTCAAGGAATTTATTCTCAATCCTAAGTTGCACCACCTTAGGAAAATATGTTTCAAGGAAAATAATTTTAAATTCATACAACTCTAGGGAATAAACATCCTCTATATCCCTAATATTCTTTACCATTGACCACCACCAATTAGCTTCACATTCAAAACAATAAATGGAAAGACTTGCTGTTGAATCGAAATAATGAATGGATATAATAATTATAGTATCTAAGGATATAGATGCTCAATATAAAAGATGGGGGTGAATTATATACTTTAAAAAATTCCTATGGAACTTTTAAAGATGGTGAAGTTTAACAAAGTTAAACAAAGTAATTCACAAAACCTCTAGTTCTACACACTTGCTTGATTCTAGGAATATGATTCCGAGAATGTAATTACGGAAAAGTGATTTCAGAAATAAAACTTAACAAAAGTTTACAAAGACAAATATTCAACCTTAAAGTGCATATAATCTTACTAAATCAAAGTACAAGTATAAGGAAATATAAAAAAGTTATAATTTCCTCAATAATCAAAAATGCAGCAGAAAACTTGTAACAAAAAAAGTAACAAGTAGTAAATATTTTAACCCAAAGAGTAGGGTATCCAACAACTTTGGATAAAGGTCCCTTGATTTATACTTTCAAGAAATTCTGTCTTACCTACACCAGGGTAAGACCTCGATACAAATATTTGAGTCTGTCTTTCTATCCCCGCAAGCCCTCAACTTCAAGGTAGTCAGCACCTATGTCTTCCTCAACATGGAAGTCCTCGAACTTTAAGGTATTTGGCACCTCTATCTTCATATCCCCAGAAGCCCTCAATTTTATACAGAAACAATCAGAGTCATATGAAGCAATATGAACAAGGAGTTTAGTATGCACTAAGAAATAAATTCTCTCTCTCTAGAAATTACTTCAGCAGCATGTAATCTCTAGATTGATCAACTTGTTGTGAGCTCTTTCAAATGAGCTCCTATTTATAGGCACAGCTCCAACAGTCAGCTCCCTCCTCCAACGGTCATATTTTTCCTTGAATTTTGGAGCGAACTATACAAGTTTCACTTAAACAATGGTTAGTTAGAAACAGAAAGTATGACATCATTTCATAACTATATCAAAGATGAGCAAAAAATGGTTGCGTAATCAAAACCAATTTTTCAGAGTCTAAGAAAAATAAAAGTTTGAAGTCTAAGTAAAAGTATTCAGAGTCTATATTATAGGATATTAAGATTATGTTTATTAGGAAATTCAAATTCAGAACTCATAGGAATTCGTAACCTGAATTTGGTGTCAAAACTCAGAAGAATTCATAACAGGAATTCAGAGTCAGAATTCATAAGAGTTCATAATCTGAATTCAGAGTCTGAATTCATAAGAATTTGTATTTAGAATTTAGAGTTTGAATTCATAAGAATTCTTATCTAGAATTTGGAGTCAGAACTCAGAAGATTTCAGAGTCTGAATTCAGTGAACTCGGAGTCAGAACTTAGAAGATTTTGGAACAAGAATTCTGCGAATTCAGAGTTAGAACTCAGAGGAGTTCAGAACAAGAATTCGGAGAATTCGGAGTCAGAACTCATAGGAGTTCGAAATCAGAATTCTAAGAATTAGGATCCTAAAACAGAATGCTTTATATCTCGGTAATTATAGGATTCTGAGGTTTTGGATTCAAACTGAATTTTATATTTAGAAAAATTATGATATGAACAATGAAAACATGGTAAGGATAAATTATCCTTATGAAAGACAAACAGGGTAAAGAGAAAATTTTCCTTGAGGAAGGAAAAATTTCCTTAAGGAAGGAAAATTTCCCTTATCAAGATCAAATTAATTTTTCCTTAAAAAACGTGTTTGTGATTTTCAAAACATGAAGGAATGGAAAAGTCATAAGGAAACCTTATTTACTCAACAATATCTCCCTTTTTGGAAATCACAAACATCCTTACGAAAAAGAATATAAGGACTTAGAATTTTTATGCTCTTGAAAATAAAACTTATCTCCCTTTACTTATAAATCAGAGTGAATACAACTAACTCCCCCTTAGGATTTAGAACAACTAAGGATCATATTCTATTTCTCAGAATGGAATTTTACATTATCTTGCATATGGAAATATTTAAGATAAAAAACTCCCCCTTAGATAAAATCCCCCTTGGATAGGGAAATGTCTTCTACACTTAGTATTATTTTTTACATTCCTTCTCCCCCTTTGTTATTTTCAAAAATAAATACAGGGAATGAAAAAGGAAATTATGGTACCTGAAATATTAGTATAAGACAACACAAAATGAAAAAGAGCAAGCAAAACTTCATTAAGTTTTGAAAGAATTTTTACAAGAAGTAAAATACAACAAAATATATGATTGGATCTATTTTCCTTCATTCTCCTTGGGTATCACTTTCTTCACTATGGTTTTCAGATTTTTGAGTTCCTTATGGTCTTCCTCTACTTACTTTAGGAGCTGATCCTGATGCCTATATTTCTTCTCTAAAGCTTTTAATTTTTCTTCCTGAGCCTTGAGAGCTTTTTCCTAAGCCTTTATCAGTTCATCTTTCTTAACTAGATTCTCTTCGATCTTGATCTGAAGATCTCTTTCCCTCTTCCAACTTTGGGCAACAGAATATAACTTTCCATTCAGATCCTTTACCTCTTGAATCCGAGTATTCTGCTCAAGAGTTATCTTTTCCTCAAAGCTACTCATGAGATCCTTGATCTTACCATCTTCTATATCAAAAGCCTCCTTGACACAAAATTTAAAATCTTCAAGTTCTCTCAAATCTTCAACTATCTTCTTTGACCAACCAACTATTTTCTTACAAGACCTTTTATGGGCACCATAGTTAATGAAGAAATTATTGAGATCATCCTCAAGCTTTACACACTTGTCTATCACCATGGACACTGAATCTGATTTCTGATTTAGTGTGTGTGGAATCATCTGACATCTAGAATCAATGCTTGGGAAAATCAGAATGGTGCCAACCAGTTTCTTCATGGATTAGACTATAAAATCATGTTCAAGAGAAGATGATTCTAAATCCGAGACATTGCTTGGTGAGGGATCTTTCTCTAGCTCAACAATCTTCCTATTTGAAGATCCACTAGCATATTTATTCTTCACCACCACTTTAGTGGGTGTATAAACAATCACTTGTTTACCCTTGTCAGTTCTCAGAATGGATTCCTCATCTGGAGATTTATGTTCACTATCAGACAGTTGAAAAATATTATCTTCATCTATATTTTATTTCTTAGCTCTAGCCTCAGCATCCTCAAGATGTATGAAATCATGGTTTGAACTTTCTTCCTCAGACAGTTTATTAACTTCTTTTTCTCCCTTCTCATCTTCACCTTCCTCATCCTTCCTAGGAGTTGCGAGTTTTGAAGAATCTACTTCAGAAGTTCGGATTGAGAGTTTCTTGGATGGGGGTTCCTTTTCATGGTAATATTCAACTTTATTTATAAGATCTTCGGTGCCACCACTACTTTCTACCTCTTCTTATCCTTTTTCTTCAACAATATTTTCTTGGGATTTTTCTGGAGTGATAAAATTCTTACTCAGAGTTTCTGGTAAAGCTTCTACCATGAAAGATTGTGGTACCGGAATATTCTCGGATGTTATTTCAGTAGCCTTCAAAAGATATTGGACTAACTCATCTTTAGTCATTTTCTTCTTTTACTTCTTTTCTTTATCTTGCTTCTGAAGCTCATCAGTGGTCTTCTCTTTTAAACCCTTGGCCTCAGCAGGATCCAAACCAAAACTTGGCTCCCCAGCTTTCCTATTCTTTTTTTCATCCCTCCATTTAGCTAAAACCTCATCCGGATAATCTTTCTGCTTCTTGGGATTTGGAGGTGCATATTGGGTTCCTTTAGCCTCTGGGGTTTTACCTTCAACTACTACTTCTTTTAACTTCCTCTTCTTTCCTCCTTTTTTTGAGGGTTTAGAAACTTCTTGTTTCTTCAGAACAGCTTCAGCCTCTTCCTCTGGTAAGTCATAAAATTCTTCGAAGTCTTTAGAAAAAACAATATTCATTCTCTTAAATGTATTATCACTTACTAACATGACTTTGAAATTCCTTGGCTTGGAACTGCAAGGAATCTTGAAAGACTCAAGGCACCGAACAATTAGATTTGAGAGGATGGTTGGATACATGATTATATGATCTTTCAAGTTCCCATTCTTAATATTCTAAATCATAATGAGAATATTCTTCATCAAGTTGATCTTCCTTTGGTTTAATAAGAAGTCCAAAAAGTACATATCACTTTTCTTCAACGTCTCCTTGTCACCCTTTCTCAGAATGATGAATCCTTGAACCCATAATTCGAGGATCGGATTATTTGTAGAGAGGTGAGAAATATTTGGAGTATTTACATATGAAAGACTAAGACACTCCATAGATTTCACATTGACAAAACTTCCTTGAACATCCATCAAATTATGGGAATAGAACTCAGCTTCCCCTTCAAATGAAACTCCAACCAAACTAGCTGCCTTTGTATACGAAAGAGCATAGGTCTTTCCATGGCTTTTGAATAAAAACTACTCTTTGCCTTCTTCCTTAAAAAACTAACTGATTCATAAAACTCAATAATAAAATTCAGATAAACCAAATCTTGAACCCC
Organism: Viscum album; assembly: GCA_963277665.1. Taxonomy (NCBI): domain Eukaryota; kingdom Viridiplantae; phylum Streptophyta; class Magnoliopsida; order Santalales; family Viscaceae; genus Viscum; species Viscum album. The sequence goes on from OY728138.1 coordinate 1,324,851,708, forward strand.
TGGCTTTGATATGCAGACACTCTCCCATCTATTTAGTTTGATATTCTTTGAGATTATAGAATCATACTTGTTGAAAAAGTTCAGATGCACCAACCTTTCACTATATACCTGCCACTCCGGAATTGGCTTGATAGTAGACATATTCTTCTAAGAGGATTCTTCTACAGACATTTAGAATTGAGAAAACTCTGAGAAGTTTGGAACGAGCTTAAGTAGAGGGTCATAAATTCATCATGAGATAGCTTAAGATCGATCTGGGACAACCCTTCAGGGGTCCTTTATATAAGTGTTAGAAGTGACAATTCAACTTCCAAATTCAATACAATGGCTAAAAAACCTTCTGATCAGATCTGATGGTTGGTATGATAGTCGTAAGAAAAACTTGATACAATCCGATCTTTTGATATTTTTAAGAAAAAAATTCAGATTTAAGGAAAAGAGAATCCGAAAAATTTTTAAAAGCAAAAGAAAATACCAACAAGTAAATGATGATTACGAGAACTTAAGAAATAAAACATACCTTTCGGATTCCCGGGAAGATTATTCGTATTGAGGAAAAATTCTTCTTGAAAAAAATAGATTTCGAAAGAAAAAATCCATTACGAAAATCTTCATTATGAAAATTTTAAGTATGAAAATATTCATTACAATAAATTTGAAAAACTTCATTATGAAAAATTTGAAAAACTCCATTACGGTTATTTTGAAGAACTCCATTACAGAAATTTTGAAAAACTTCATTACATATATTTTTAAAAAACTCCATTACAGAAATTTTGAAAAAAAATCATTACGGAAATTTTGAAAGACTCCATTACGGAAATTTTGAAAAACTCTATTACGGAAATTTTGAAAAAAAAACTTCATTATAGAAATTTTGAAAAAACTCAATTATAGAAATTTTAAAACCTAACCATCATATTTACTCCCCCTATGAAAAGGATTTTATTACAAAAAGGAGATTGATTTCAATAGGAAGTTAACAAGGAATATTACCTTACGGTTATCATTCCTAACTTCTGTTTAATGTATTCAAATCTATCAGAGGGTAAAGATTTTGTGAAAATATCAGCAAGTTGATCTTGCATTACAATAAATTGAAGAATGATATCTCATTTTTGTCTGTGATCCCTAAGAAAGTGATGCCTAATATCTATGTGTTTTGAACGAGAGTGATGTGCAGAGTTTTTACTAAGGGAAATGGAACTTGTATTATCACACAAAATTTGTGTTTTGGTAAAACTCATACTATAGTCTATGAGTATGTGTTGCATCCACAACACTTGATCAAAACAAATTCTAGCTACTACATATTCAGCTTTAGCTGTGGAAAGAGCTACTGAGTGTTCCTTCTTGCATAACCAAGACACTAATGAATCTTCTAAGAAATGAAAAGTTCTGGATGTACTCTTTCTATCCATTCTACATGCGCCAAAGTCATCATCTGAAAAACTTTTCAAAACAAAATCATTTCCAGAAGTATAAAAGAATCTTAAATCCATGGTTCCCTTTAAGTAGTGAAAAATTATTTTCATTACCTTTAAATTAGATTCCTTAGGATTGGATTGATATCTTGAACAAAAGAATATTGAAAACATTAAGTCTGAATGACTAGCAGTTAAGTAAAGTAGACTTCCTATCATACCTCTAAAATATAGTTGATCTACTAGTTTCCCTGCTTCATCAAGATCAAGAGTATTTGAGGTACCAATTGGAGTACTTATACTCTTAGTGTTTTCATATCCATACTTTTTAAGAATATATTTAATATACTTATGTTGAAATATATATGTTCCTTCTGGTTTTTGAGAAATTTAAAAACCAATGAAAAATATTAACTCACCCATCATACTCATTTCAAACTCAGATTTCATTATATCCACAAAGGAATTAGTTAACGATTGCTAAGTTGAACCAAATATAATGTCATCAACATAAATTCGAACAATCAAAACATTTTTCTTATATTTCTTTATAAAAAGGTTTGGATATTCATTTCCCTTATCGTAATCATTTTGAAGAAAAAATCCCGTAAGTCTATCATACCAGGCTTGAGGGGCTTTCTTAAGTCCATACAAATCTTTGGTGAGTCTAAAAACATGTTTAGGATGTTTTGTATCTTCAAAACTAGGATGTTGTTCAAAAAACCTTTCTCTTGTACAAAACCATTAAGGAAATCACATTTCACATCAATTTGAAAAAGTTTGAAATTGAAGAATGATGCAAATGCAAGTAAAATATGAATAGATTCAAGTCTAGATACTGGAGAATAGGTTTCTTCATAGTCTATTCCTTCTTGTTGATTATAGCCTTTGGAAACTAATCTGGCTTTATTTCTTACTATGATTCCATTTTCATCACACTTATTTCTTAAAACCCATTTTAATCCAATAATAGAAGTTTCCTTAGGTCTTTCAACCAAGGTCCATACTTTATTCCTTTCGAATTCATTTAGTTCATCTTGCATGGATTTAATCCAATAATCATCACCTAAAGCTTCATCAGTGCTTTTTTGTTCTAATTGGGAAAGGAATGCTGGATGTTATACTTTATTTCTTAAGGAACTTCTAGTCCTTACAAGTTGATTCACATCACCAATGATAACACTGGGATGATTCTTAAGAAACACCTGATTTGGGTTTTGTAATACCTGTTCATCAATATAGGGTAGGAAATATTCTGGGGTAAATGTTTCAGAAATATATTCATAGACATTTTCCTTATCAGAAGGATCTTTTATCAAGGGTTGATAATCAGTTTTTGAAAACACATCCGAAGATGTAGGTTGGGTTCATTTAAAAACAAAGGTATCAGTTTCATCAAATTTGACATGTACTGTCTCTTCAACAGTAAAAGTGTTTTTATTGAAAACTCTATAAGCCTTAGAAATTGTGGAGTAGCCTAAGAAAATTCCTTCATCAGATTTTTGTGTGAATTTATGTAGATTATCTTTAGTATTCAGGATGAATACCTTGCAACCAAAAACCTTGAAGTAGGAAATTCTAGGTTTTCTACCATTCCATAACTTATAAAGAGTTTTATTAAAAAAAGGTCTAATAAAAAATTGATTTATAGTATAAAAAGAAGTACGTACAGCTTCAGCCCAAAAATGCCTTGCTATAAAATATTCACTCAACATGTTTCTTGTTATCTCTTGAAGAATTATATTTCTTCTTTCAACAACATCATTCTATTTTGGAGTTCTCGGTGCTGAGAAATTGTGAGTGATGCCTTTTCTACTACAAAAAGTTTCAAAATCAGAATTTTGAAATTCTTTTCCATGATCACTATGAATAGTTTTCAAAGGAAGGTTTTTCTCATTTTTAACTTGAGCTCTAAAACTTTTGAAATAAGAAAAAGTTTCCGACTTCTTTGTTAGAAAATAGCCCCACGTAAATCTAGTGTAGTCATCAACTAAGACAAATACATAATATTTCCCACTAATGCTTCCAGTTTGTGTTGGGCTAAAAAGATCCATATGCACTAACTGTAATGCATCAGTAGTTGAGACTTCACCGATTTATTTAAAACTATATTTATATTTCTTTCCATATTTACAAGGATCACAAACTTTTGAATAATCAAATCTAAGCACTCGTAGATCATTAACTAATCTCTTATTAGAAATTTTTCATAGGTTCTTAAGGTTATAATGTCCTAACCTTCTATGCCACAACCAAGAATGATCTTCCATTGCACTAAGTCAAGGTAGATCTTGGCTTCTAAGGTCTTCTATGTTTAGTTTATATACATTCTCTTGCCTATGGGCAGATAGAATAAACTCTTCCTTGGAATTGTGTACTAAGCACTTTTCATTCCTAAAATTCATAAGGTAGCCTTCATCACATAACTGTCTTACGATAATGAGGTTATTCTTAAGACCCTTAACAAATAAAACATTTGAAATCAAAGTTTTTCCAAGAATAACGATGTTACCTATACCAATAATTTCTCCCTGAGAATTGTCTCTGAAAGTTACTTTTCCTCCTTTCATCTTGATAATCTTTTCAAAGTAGTTTTTGTTACCAATCATATGCTAGGAACATCCATTATCCATGTACCATGTATTTCTATTGGTACCTTGTTTATTTTCCTGAAAATTAAAGAGTTAGGATTTTGGAATCCAAACTTTCTTGGATCTGTAAACTTCAGAAATAAAAATCTTAGGTACCCACATTTTCTTAGAAAAATAGGCATTATGAAATCCTAAAGAGTGAATTTTGTTTAAGGAACAATTTTTTGCCCAATTCCCACCTCACTGACACTTAGTATAGAATGTATCACTTTGAGGAACAAAATAATTGTTACTAAAAACTGGTTTAGAACTAGTATAACCAAAACTAGAACTATTCCTTAGAGGTCGGATTTGAGAATACATCTTATCAAAATTTTCCTTACCTAAGTTAAAGTTTGGAAAACACTTCCTCAAGGAAAAAATTTCGGATTTCAGTTTGATAACTAAGTTCTTGTCTTCCAAAACATTTGATTTTGAACTAGATTTAGGCTCGAAAACATTTTTCTTAGAAATTACGTTTTCTAGATCATTAGAAAGTTTATCCTTCTTAGAATTTACTTCCTCAAGATTTTTTGAAATACTTTCAAAATCAAAAACATTCTTATCAATATCTTTAGAAAGATATGATATTTCCTTAGTATGAATAGTATTTCTATAATTTTCCTTATCAATATTTTTCTTAAGTTTTGAATTCTCATTCTCAAGGAGCTTATCAAACCTAGAAACTTATTCATAGGTAGGTAAATTATGATCTTCATCAGAATAATATTCTTCATCATAAAATTTATAATATTTATCATTACTATAATTTGAATTCAAAGAAACATTGGTCATTGATTCAGCATTATGTACCTTAGCCATTAAACAATTATTTTCAATACGTATTTTGGCTATTAGACTGAGATTCTTCTGTCCAGAAGATTCGTAATCTAATGATTCATCTAAAGATTCTCCACAATTTGAACTCTAGGTGTCATTTTCTGTCAAGACTTTCTTAGCTTTAGCTTTGTAGTACTTAATTCTGTTTCTCTCAAAATACTTTTCCTTTCTTTCTTTTATCTTGATCATAGGACAATCAGGCCTTATGTTTCCAGCTCACTTGCATTCATAACAAGTGACTTCTAAATCTTTCTTATCTTTCCTTTCTTTCTTTTATATCTGGATTGAAAGTTCTTCTATCCAATAATCTTATTCATTCTTCGAGAAAGATTTACTAACTCATTTTCTAAAGATTCACTTCCATGAGATTCAGATTGAATAACAATCTTCTTAGATTTGGATCTAGTAACTCTCTTAGGAGTCTTGGCTTTCATATGATTTGAAGTTGTAGTAAAAGCAACACTACCATTTCCATTCTTCTTCTTTATGTTATCAGCATCTCTCTTAATTCTAGTCTCATGTTGAAGAAGAGTTCCAAAATGTTTATCAAGAGAAATCTGAGTAACCTTCATATTCTCATCAATAGCAGTTCTCTTAGATTCCCATTATTTTGGCATGATGTCTATGATCTTATCAACAAGAGCTTCATCATCTAATCCTTTATCACCCATGGATTGTAAACTATTCACAATATTCATGAATCTTTGTTTCACCTAACATATGGGTTCTCCATAAGGAAATCAGAAACCATGATATTCAGCTCTGAGCATGGCTCTTCTAGTTTCAATAACTTTGGAAGTTCCAAAGTGAGTAACTTCAAGTTTCTTCCAAATATAATTTTCTGCTTCACAAGATGAAATTTGGATATATATATTTCTAGTCATAGAATAAAGCAAAGTATTTCATACCTTATAATTTAGTTGATATTCATGCTTTTCTTGATTGGTGAAGGTACTAACTTCCTTGTCAAGGATTTTATATCCTCCAGTAAGCATAACAAATTTATCTAATCCAGTATTTATAATAAATGTATTCATGAGATCTATCAAATATTCATAATCATTACCATCAAAAATAGGTGGTATTGTTGGATTTAGATTGCCTATGGAACCAACATTGATTCCTGCCATCTTAAAGAAAAATCTTTCCACAAAAACTTGTTAATAGAAAAAGTTTGGATTCGAGGAAAGTATTCCTAAGCAAGGAAAGTATAAATAATAAAAACTTCAGCAAGTAAAACTTATATGTGAATATAAGTATCTTATATACCTCCTCTGATACAAATCATAGGATTGGTTCAGGGTACAAGGTCACCACCTTTGATACTAATTGTTGGATTGAAATAATTAATGTACATATTAATTGTAGTATCTAAGGATATAGATGCTCAATATACAAGAGGGGGGTGAATTGTATACATTAAAAAATTACTTTGTAACTTTTAAAGATGATAAAGTCTAACAAAGTTAAACAAAGTAATTTATAAAACCTCTAGTTCTACACACTTTCTTGATTCCGGAAATATGATTCCGAGAATTTCACCCCAGAAAAGTGATTCCAGAAATGAAACTGAACAAAAGTTTACAAAGAAAAAGATTCTACCTTAAAGAATATAGAATCTTACTAAATCATAGTAAAAGTATAAGGAAGTACAGGAAAGTTGTACTTTACTCAACAATAAAAAATGAAGTGGAAAACTTGTAACAAAAAAAGTAACAAGTAGAAAATCTTTTAACCCAAAGAGTAGGGTATCCAACAACCTTGGATAAAGGTCCCTTGATTTATACTTTCAAGAAAGTCTATTTTACCCACACCAGGGTAAGCCCTCGATATGAAGATTAGAGTCTGTCTTGATATCCCTACAAGCCCTCAACTTCAAGGTAGTCTGTACCTCTGTCTTCCTCAGCAAGTAAGTCCTCTAACTTTAAGGTAGTTGGCACCTCTGTCTTCCTATCCCTGTAAGCCCTTGATTGTACACAACAACAATCAGAGTTGCATGAAGAAATCTAAACAAGGAGTTTAGTACACACTAAGTAATAAAGTCTCTCTCTAAAGAAATCACTTTATCAGCATGTAATCTCTAGATTGATCAACTTGTTGTGATATCTTTCAAATGAGATCCTATTTATTGGCACAACTCCAACGGTCGGCTCGCTCCTCCAACGATCATATTTTTCCTTGAATTTCAGAGGGACCTGTACATGTGTCACTTAAACAATGGTTAGTTAGAAACAGAAAGTACGATATCATTTCATAACTATATCAAAGATGAGAAAAAAATGGTTGCTTAATCAAAACCAATCTTTCGAAGTCTAAGAAAAATGAAAGTTCGAAGTCTAAGTAAAAATATTCAGAGTCTATATTACAGGATATTCAGATTCTTTGAAATTCGGAGTCAGAACTCATAGGAATTCGTAACCTGAATTTGGTGTCAGAACTCAGAAGAATTCTTAATAGGAATTCAAAGTCAGAATTCATAAGAGTTCGTAATCAGAATTCAGAGTCTGAATTCATAAGAATTCTTATTCAGAATTCAGATTCTGAATTTATAATAATTCGTATCCAGATTTCAGAGTTATAACTTAGAAGAGTTCGGAGTCTAAATTCAGAGAACTCTGAGTCAGAACTCCGAAGAGTTCGGAACCAGAATTCGGAGAATTCGGAGTCAGAACTTTGTGGAGTTCGGAACCAGAATTCTAAGAATTCGGAGTCAGAACTTAGAGGAGTTCGGAACCAGAATTCTGAGAATTCGGATCCTAAAACATAATGCTTCATACTCGGTAATTATAGGATTCCTAGGTTTTGGATACAAACTGAATTTTACATTTAGAAAAATTATGATATGAACAATGAGAACATGGTAAGGATAAATTATTCTTATGAAAGCAAAACAAGGTAAGGAGAAAATTTTCCTTGAGGAAAGAAAAATTTCCTTAAGGAAGGAAAATTTCCCTTATCAAGATAAAATACATTTTGCCTTAAAACAAGTGTTTGTGATTTTCAAAACATGAAGTAATGGAAAATTCATAAGGAAACATTATTGAATCAACACTTTCCTTTTAATTATCTGAACATCACATAACATCAAATATATTTTTAAGGGCATTAATCCATCCTTCAGCTGCTACTGTGTCAAAGGATCCATTGAAAGTAGGAGGGTGTTGTCTCATAAAATATTACACTATTGTCATGTTCCATTGTGGTACATATGGTTGTTATCTTGCATGGATGACACTACCATTTATTACCTGTGTTAGCTGAGCCATTACTGTCACAAATTTCTCAGTTCCAATCCCTACCATCCCAGGGTGCAGATTCGAAAGGATGTTGTTATGTCGGTGACTCTCCTCTTCATCTTCCCTATTTCTTATACGGAAAACCATTCTGAACAAACATATCTTAGTTGAAGTAACATGGTAATATTTAAATGATATATCATTTCAAATTAACCATAGAGTAAAAAAAACATTTATGGTTTTATATTAACATCATCCAAACCCCTAGAGTTATCTAAACCATCCTCTGATACCAACTATAATGACCCTGCCTTATTACAATACATAATCTTGAATTTAGTCAAGAAATAACTTCATTTCATATTGGGGATCTTTTAAATTTTATAGATTTAGATAATTATGATATAATACATTCAAAACATTACACATTATTACAGAGTGGATACCAAAAAAATAGTACTCATTTCTTCCAAAATATAAAACTTTTCAAATAAAATATGATTTATTTGAAAATTCTTCAAAAATTTAACATGGATTCCTTCTTTGTCCTAAACATCATTATAACCTTTGAAAATAATTTAAAAACTTGGGATGATCACAAAAATCTCAGTAAGGGATATAAAAATAAGGAAAGAATACATTATTCCATGAATACTTGTATCGTATGAAATCATTTTCAAAAGACATACCTGTCACCCATATATACTTACTTTGTGAAACATGATATTTCCACAAGATTCCCACAAATATAAGAACATAATTAGAACAATAAAGTTATCTTGGGGAATTGATTACACAATCTTGTAACCCTCTCAGCTACCTTATAATTTGTAACCCTCACGGCTACCTTACAATTTGTATAATCATCGTAGTTACACTTGGAGCAACCATACGGCCGACCTCCAACTTACACATACCCAATGCATTAGATTTAGATATATTTATCACCCTTAATCATAAAAAATTCCCAATAACCATAACATAATCATACAACATGAATAATTGCATAAAAACATTGCTTTTGAATTTTGTAAAACAGAATTTTGAAAGAGGGTTTTAAAAGAAAATACCCTTAAAATATCATATAATTAAAGAGAGACTTAATAGAGTGGATGTAATATGAATATAAAATTTAAATAAACATAATTCAACATAATATAAAAAAATATCCACACAAAAAATTTTAATACCACATAAATAATGAAGTAGAAGGTTAACCCAAAGAATGGAAATCGGGTTAAGAATTCCCTTACCTTAGGTTTATATTACTTAAAACTCATTTAAACCTTATGTATAATGTTTAAAAGAGTGTTATTAATATCTTAAATAAACATATTCATGTTTATACCACCTTATATGATCATTTCATAACACCATTTCAACCATGAATTATAAGTATTTTGTTCTTTCCATTGTTTTGGGTGTGTTCTTTACATGTTTTCCATGTTCATGATGGATATTCTTGTCGATTGGAAGTGAAAATACAAAATTGGAATGTAGTGGTACTTAAATATTTCTAGAACTATAAATTATATCATTTACCATTTTGATTTATTACATGAGGATGATTCATAAGTTAAAATATTATTGATATTTGTTTAGGTTATTTCAGCAATTCTTCGATTGTAATGACCACATTTTGTTTTATAAATTAATAACATGTCTAGAAAATGATTACTGAACGTTATATAAGTTATAATACATAAATTATAATGTGTTTCACTCATAAAAATAGTTTCATGAATAGGTTTGAAGAAAGTAAATGAAATTTAAATCACATCATCCATGATGTCGGTAAATTGACACATCACAGACGATGTTTTAATTTCTTGAATAAGTGGGAGAGGAGAAGAAATATAATGGTGAGTCTTCCAAAAACATGAGTGAATTAATAATATGTAAGATACTTGATCATTCATGACTCATGGAAAGGTGTGGTTAGGAAATAAGAATAATTAAAAAGAAAATGTAAAGAAAACAAAAGAGGATGTTTACCTCTTGATCTCTTCTCCCTAAGATCCTTCTTAAGGCATTTGGTTTTGGCCTTTTGGTGAGACCAAAAGCTCTATTACGTGGGTAAGATCCTTTTGATGTGTATTGGGCCAAAAATAGTTAGGGATCAAGGATTTAGAGGCATGGGAGGAAGAGGGAAATGAGTGTGGTATTTATAGTGGAGGAGAGGAGGTATTTTACATTATTTTAATCAATATTATAATATTTTTGCTCAAGACTATGAATAGTCTTAATTAATGTGACCCAAAATAGTAATAATGGCATGTTAGATCGAAAAAAAGTGGTATTAAATCACTTATTATGTCATAAATAGTGTATTTAACTGATAATTTGAATATACACTATTTTACCATATTTTACTATTCATCAAAAATTCCAGAATTTCAAAAAAGTCCCAAAAATTCACCCTTACCATTTTTTGACATGTACAATTCAAAAATGAGCTTCATTTTTTGAAAATAATTTTCTAAATATTAATTATTTACTTTTTAAATAAAATCATACTTTATTTAAAAATTAACAATTTTAAAACTATAACTGTTTTTATATCACATTGAAAAATTAACCAAAATGTCATTATCTTAATACCTTCCAAAAATAAAATAATAATACAATTTACTATTCATTAGGGTCATATTACTATTCATATCACTGTTTATAATGGTATGTTACTATTAACCAAAAACCAAGTTGGTTCTATCAAACCCCAAATAATTTACTGAACACAATTGTAGATGACCATTTCTTGAAATTAAAGACATAGAAGTGGAAAAAATATGTTTAAAGGATAGTTATAAATTTCTACTTAAAAGAAGTTTCATGAATTTAAATTTATTTTTAGAAAGCCTTGGATTGTTACATATTTGGTCTATTAAAATTGGTTTATAAACTTTCAATTCCTTCTTGTATCATGATAATTTTATATAAGTGACAATATTTCTATAATAATTTTTTTTACTATTCACAAAAAAATCAAATATTTTAGAAAAATATCAAAGTTTCAACCTAATATAATTTTGATATGATTAATACAAAAAATAAATTAATTTAATTTAATCTAATTTTTTAAAATTCATAAATTTATCGTTTAAATGAAAATTAAAAATATAAATAAAAACAACTTTTATAAAAAAAATGACCTTTTGAAGCTATAAGTGTTTATAATCTTATTTAATATCAATTTATAATGAACTTAATGCAAATTTATTGATTTATAAATTTAGTTAATTTTAAAGTGATCAATTTATTAAAATACACAATACTTAAAAAATAATTCACTGAAAAATACCCCATTTTAATATTGAATGATTTTAATCATATCAGACACTAGTGAAAAAAAATTCTTTTTAACATTGTTTTTTTTTGTTTTTCAACATTGGTTATTACGAGGCGTTATTGCATGAGGAATTATAAAAACGTTATTCACATTAGTTAATAAAAATAGATCTTAAAAATATTTTTTTGACCATTTTTAATGTCTGTTACTTATTAACCAACACAGAAAACATTTTTTCACATTAGTTTTTTGAAAAAACTGACATGAAATAGGGTTTTTCACATCGGTTATGAAATAACCGACATGAAACCCTATTGATGATTGATTTTTTATATTGGTTATTTCATAACCGACCGGAAAAATCATATTTTTAAAATATATTTATTTTTATTATATTCTTCCCCAACATAAACAATCAGAAAACTAGTAAACAATAGAAACAACAAAAAACAACAAGACACTTACAATTTGAACATTAATGTTTACAATATATATCAAAAATAAACTAAAATCTAATTAAACCTATAAAATTATTTTCTCATAAATTTTTTAAGTGTCTCATATCTTTTTAACTATAAGTCCTAGGTTCATCAAAAGATAAAAAATAAAAGGAAAGAATTTAATATGTATTTTGAATAAAACAAATGAAATGTTAAGGAAAACTTTATAAATAAATCTCACCTGATGGAAGTTCATAACTATCCTAGTTGAAATTATTTCACACATTAATCTTAAAACATAGTATCCACATTCCTTTATGCCTTATTGTTTATGAAAATTATATTTAAAATAATTTTATAATTAAAATTGACATTATTAATTAATATATCCAAAATTTAGTAATTGTAAATGAAAACTCACCTTTTATTTTACATATTTAATCTTGGTGCCCTTATTTCTTATGGTTTCTCTAAAGAAATTACATGACTTAATTGAAAATTATATGAATAAAATATATTTAAAATTTATTATAATATTAACAAGTATTAAAAAATTAAAACATATGTGTTCAATACATTCTTAAAATTTTATTTCACATCACCATGGATAGAGCATAACTAGTAAAGTGTCTTCTCACTTGGACAAAAAACACCCAACATACAACTACCACTGATATAAAAGAAAATTTAATGTTAGTGGTTATAATTTTAAGAGATATATAACACTTTTTGATATATATGTTTCATACTCTTGAAGATATGGAAACATCCAACACTAAATAATTTCATTATTTTGAAATATTTTAGTAATATAAATTGTTTTTTCTACTTCATTCATTGTCATCACTATAGGTGAAGTTAAATATGGGTTCATAAATCCCTATACTTCTATTTTTTCAAGATTCTTACAAATTCTATAAATATAGAAAATACAAAATAAACATAAGTATACTTTTTCAATGAATTAAACTAATGGAATTTTTTTTAATCGGATTACATGGAAAAAAACATGCATCATGTTAATTCTCAACTAATATGTAGTTCAAATATCCATGATATCTTTTTTCAAAAGTGCCACTCTGATTGCACACCCACAAACACCAACTTAAATTGGAATCTCATAATCATACAATAATAAATTTCAATATGTAGACAATATATCAAGACAAGTATAATTTGTATATAAAGTCATAGAGTTTTTTATTTTTTTTGTTGTCTATATAGTATTTATTTACCTTTAAAGTATTACTATAAAAATAGATAAATATATAAACTTTAAAATACAAAAACAATTTTAATAGAAAAATGAAATAAAATATAAAATATACACGTACCTATTTGGTAATATATTGAACAAGTCTAGATGGCCAAACTAAAAAGTGGTCGATACTTTGTCCAGCTATACTCACCTCATTTATAGGTAATGGTATTCTTGTTGATATATTTATAATATCCTATACAATGAAACTATGATGCTCTGTATCTATCTTTTAATGATGAATATTATCAAAAATATTAAATATCATCCCATATGCAACAATATGATGTCGGGGATCATCAACATATAACTCATAATAACTGGGAATCTTTGGAGGAGCAGGTGTTAGAGTAAGATAAGGAGTGGGATCTTCTGGCAGAGGTGGAGGAGGAGGATAAGTATGAGGAGTGGGATTTTCTAGTGGAGGTGGAGGAGTTAGATCAATAGTCTAAAACTATCTTTACATGTCTATAAAAATTGATTGTATTTAATCTATAATACTATCCTCCATCCTCACATGAATATCCTAAAATTTAGCTTCAAAATATTCTATTTTTATAATCATCCTCAATTGAAGAATCTTCAAAACATGGAAATTTTTTTATCGATACACCTACTGAGTATCCTTGTACATGAAACAAGTGTTTGTGATTTACCAATTATGTAGCTAAAATATCCTTCATACCCTCATCTATAAAGACTATGTATATGCTCTACTCCTTAAGAGAATCCTTTATGGATCATTTGAAAAAATACACAATGAATCACAATATATAAAGGGTTTATTTAACCTAAATAAAAAATAATGTAAACATTTTACAATCCTTTCAGCTACAACCCTTGAATCTTATGTAAGATATTGTCTTTTTTCATATGATACCTCTTCCATTTTTCATGTCTAGCAAGGGGGGAGGGTCATCCTATGTAGATCCTAAAGACTCCTCTCTCAGTTTTTGAAATTTTTCTAGTTTCATTTGTACTTCCAATAACTTATACCTTCCCTGAGATAAAGTATGAGGGTATAAATTTCTAGATTAGATATTTTAATGAGATCTCCTCAATTGATGTAAATTAATAATTAATAATAATGAAATAATTAATATGGTAATTAATATAAAAAAACTTCTAAAAGGAAACATTGAACTTACCAATAACACTTCTCGTCGTTTACTTTAAAAAAATTATTTCCATATATCTTCATTTATAAAAGGATATATATCACATGGATTATGATGTTTTCTATGCCCAAAAAAGAAATCTCATGTGAGGGTTGGTTTAAAATGCCTCTATATCCTAGCAGCAAATGATAATAATTTCCTCCTGAATCCTCCTGAATCAGGTATATCATATTTCACCTGATAATAAGGGGGAAACATATATTACTATAAAAATTTGAAGATAAATAAAATAATAACAAATGATCTTACCAAAATAGTATCCCACAAGTGATATATTATCAATTTTTCAAAACTTCACCAATCAACAAACAAAATAATTACTTCTTTTAATCCTAAATAATTATAAAAGTCTTTTATTGTTTTGAATTTGTACCTCTTTGAATATCATTATTTTCAAATTCTATTTGTATCCTATGGTTCTAGATATATGAAATTGATAATTTTGGTAAATGTGTGTTTCCAAATTTACCAACCCTCAAACTGTTTCCACCCATGGAAGTAGATGTCTCTTGTAAAGAAGGATGAGGAGGCTCGTCATCAGGAGCCTATGTACATTTCTCCCCAGAGGTATGAGTATGATCATCTCCAGAAGTATGTGGTGGATCAAAAGATTGAACTGTCATTATCCAATAAATCAAAGCAACAAAAAATTACTATATAAACATAAAAATCCAACCATTACATACAAATGTAAATAAAAAATGAACAATTATAAAAAAAAGTAAAGTAAAGCAAACTTAACACATTTTTATTCAAATATATCATAGTTAACTAAAATGATTACAATATTAATGAGAGATGAAATGGTATAAAAAATGAAAACAAATCCAAAAATGGTGTGTGAATAGTAAAAAATCTCTAACCTAATAAATAATTTTTACACTAAAAATAATATTTTATAATATAATCTTATATAATATTTTTTTAATTTAACATATTAAATTTAAAATAATGATTTTTCAACAAAATCAATTAATAGATAGGTTATGTAATGGTAAACATGGTAAACAAAACTAAACAAAACTAATATAAAAATACAATTTAAATTATCATATTTTATATGTGTTTCAATAAAGAAAATAAAATTAAAATATCTAACATTTTATTAAATTTTTAAAAGTAAACCAAAAATAAACATATGTTACATATAATATTAGGAATTTACTAAGATTTGTTTTTACAAATTCCTTTGGCGTGATAATTCTATATGGAACAAACCATGTCTATGATATGCTCATCAATATTATCTATTAATGTTTCTATGGAAGTAGGGATCTCACATAAATCATCATATTTTTTAAGTTTATCATCACCAATATACTATTGTTTTCCTTTTTAAACAATGAACCACTATATATTTGATTGATCAAGAACGTAAAAAAATTCATGTGTTTCCATGATAAAAGGGTTAACTGTTTATTCCAATTGATTAAGATTTACTAGTTTCATTCCAAATTCATCGTGTATGACACTATTGTTACCGATAAACCATTTTTAGTTAGAAACTATAACTTTAAATTTAATTTAATTTACATCCCATATTTATTTATTGACTTCATAATATAAAGTTGATGTGGATATTGGGATTTTTTTTCTTTGGAACTTGACAAATGTATTGATTCTATGACCAATACACTATTATTCTAAACCGCACTTTTATTGTCCTGATCTTTCATATGCAATTTATATAAATTAATGTCTTACTTGGACCATGTTATCAAATTTAAACTTGGACCTCCCACTAACCATCTCAATGTTTATGATGCATCTAATCTACCAAGCATAGTCTCTTTAAACGATTGTAAAGAAGTTTGGTTATGTTCATTCAAAACCCACATATCTTTCTTCTTTGGATAACATTGTTTCAACACATTAATATCATAATGTTATATATGGATGATCATAATCTATTTTATTCTCTAAATATATTTTTTTAATTTTATAAATCCACTTTATGGGTTTATAGTAACCATACACTTCAGAATTCAAAAATAGCAGCAAGATTACAAAATTTAAATTCAAATTTACAAACCAAAATCCAAACCGCATTCAAGTTTGAAAACTAGAACACTATGTGGATTGGGATGAAAAGTCAAGATCACTGCATATTCATATTTCTATCACCATCGAACATCATTGATATTACCATCCCATCAACTTCATCCACTTCACCATCAACCTCCACTTTAAGCAACATTGAACGCTGTCCATCGACCCTACCAAAAAATGTTCTAGTAAAGCTTCAAACTTCAATAACCTTCGAAATAAATACTATTCAAGAACAAACACCTTGTTCAAGATTGAAACAAATTTATCTGCCAATAAAAATGAACAAAAATTCAAAAAAAACCTCCTCATGAAACAGAACCAAACAAAATGAATATCGATCACAAAAACTTGTAATGTCTTCTGTGTAGCCCACACAAGTGGCATCACTATTGTCATTGAGGAGGACCAAAACTGGAAACAAACCATAGAAAAAACTGAAAACAAAACCAAAATAAAAATATCTGAAAAAAAAATAACAATAATAAAAGTAAATTATAAGAACAGAGAGATGTCTCTACTAGATAATCTGAAGAGATGAAAGAACCATAAATACAAGAAAACAAACTCCATTCGAGAGAAAACATCAAGACCTCTTCCAGCCCCCTCCAACATTGTCCCAATATATCATAAAACATAAATATATCCTGAAAAAGTTGGGGTTGATCCTGATGGGTTGAAAAACAAGGGAAGATGAGAGGAATAAAGTCAAACACCACCACCATTACCGACCCAACCCACCTAAGGAGCTGGTATGTTGCCCAACATGGAGGTTAGATTCATAGGGAAAGGAATAAATATGGGAGTTCAATATAAGGCCTCGGCCTTAAACCTTACTTAAATATTGAATTAAAAGAATAATTCACGTTGAGGATCTTTTCAGGTTTATAGTTTTAGAGAATTAGAACATAACTATTACATCTCAAAAGATGACAAAGTAGTCACTTATACTAAGTTTCCATAATAAAAAAACTCTTTAAAGAAACATGTCTAGTTCCATGTTTTATATAGCATTACATTCCCTTGATCCCATCCTTGACCTTATTCCACATTAAGTCCTGTGAAAAAATTTCAAAAAAAAAACTTGGGGTGAGCATAAAAAGCTCAGTAAGGGATACAGAAAGAATGAAAACTGTTAGTTTTTCAAACATCAAATAAACCATATATACTCTATCAAAGTAATACCTTCACCTTCATGAAGTAGTAAAAACTCTTCACTGAATAAAGTATCATTACTTACCTTTTTGTAACCAAAGGATTACCATAAAATCCATAAAAAGAACACATACCATATATAAAGGTAACTTGGGACATAAACATACTTAAGTGGAATAACCATACGGTCAACTTCCACACATATCACTTAATGGAATAGCCATACGGCCAATTTCCATACATACTTAATGGAATAGGCATACGGCCGACTTCCATACCCAATGCATTGGAGGTTATAATGTAACCACCCGTCCTGGTATTCACGGCACCACCCGTCATATGGTTTATAATGTAACCACCCGTTAAAATGTCCAAGTACCAATATAAAATCATAAAACATAAAACCAATATAAAGGAATGATAACATTTCCACATTTCAATCACAATATATCATAAATATATTGACATAATAGAATCCTTTTTCAAAACCATTTTCAATACCAAAATACATAAAATAGTATATGGTATTTATTTTATTCTAAAAACATTACGGCTTGTTGAGAAATCCAAAGACCAAATAATACTCGCAGAGGCGGAAAAGGTCGTTGTCACCGTGTACGTTAAAAAACATTCCTTTTTGTCGTTTAGTAAAATTCTTCATAGAAAAAGATTCATTTTGTATAAAAGTAAAAGTTAAAGGGTTTTATACACCGTATAAAATAAAGTTGTCTATAAAACGAAATATGCCTCAATGAAAGGAGATTGAGACGAAGTCCCATACCTCGTATCCGACTTGACCCGACCGTTCTTTAATCTCTTGAATAATAAACTTGAGTTAATCTCTACTTGATTAAGAACCTTTTTTAAGTTCATTATTCCTTTTATACCATGTTATGAATATCATGTAATCATTTATGTTAATAATGTTCATTTTGTCGGTATTTGGTTCTAAAGTCAAAAATAGACTTCTTACACTTACATGTTGTTAATTTGGTCAAAGGTTCGTTATATACAGAATGATATTAATGATTTGGATAACATATATATCATATATATTTATCATATACATGTATTTATAATATTACATCACATTTAGAGGTAAGAAATGAAATGCACCGTTCATGGAGACGGTAAGCCGTACGTACGCATGAACGCTACTTCCATTTCAATTTCGTATTTTCTGGAATGGAATCATAATGATATAAGAGTATATTATAATTACAGTACAATAACATATATAATATCAATAACTTTATCCTTTACACATCCCACATATGGTATTAACGAATCAAATCACTTTCAGGGGGCGGTAGTCCACACTTCCTAAAATGAAGATATCGTGTTTACCCATAATGGAAACCATAAAGGTATGCCCAAAATTAAAAACACAGAATCTTAAGGAAAACATAAACATATTATATATCATATATAAAAATAGTGACATCATAATGGCCACCTTTGAAGGTGTTAAATGAGTATTGAACAATCATCGTTTCGGGAGGCAGAATTTCTCCATACATGGAAACCGTATGTTCTTTAACCATTTGATGTAGTTTTGTGAGAGTGTAGCTCAAATAAATATTATAACAACATCCTAGTATATTTATGATACTGGTGTTGTTACAAAAGAAGTAAATAAAAAGAGTTTAGGGGGTTGGAGAAGCAAAATAAAACAAATGAACATGAGAGAATGAATTACCTTTAAAAGTGTAACTCCTTTTGATTTGAGCCTAAAGGCTTCCTTTGAAAGGATTCTGCCAAAAGGGTATCCTCTAGGATGAGAATAGGGATGTATAGAGAGTAAATGGGCAGGGTTTGGCCGAGACAAAGGCTTGAGGAGTGTGTGAAATGAGGTAGAGGTGGGGGCCTTTTATAAGAGGAGAGGAGGGGCACTTTTGGAAAGTAAAGAAATATTACTTTATTTGAAAATGTGTTTCGGTTTTAAAAGGTCCCACATTGATATAATTCGTGGATAAGGTGATAAGGGTTCGAAATCCACTCATCCAATTTGTTTTGGACATGTTTAGTTCATAGATTTTACATTATCTTTCCATTTTATTTAAATCGTTAAATAATGAGGTCATCATTGCATCATCATGATGTCATAAATAATTTAATTTATTTTGTGTCTAAAAATTATAAAAAAAATACTATCATGTAGGAAATCTTTTTTATCTTTCCAATGACTATTTATAATAAAAAATCTGACTTGTATAACCCCATTTAAAAATTGTTTTAGTAAAACATATCATGTTTGTGTCATTTTTACTTTTACATTAAATAAAAAGTTATTTATGTCATTTCCCAACCAAAGTGTCTCCATGGGGTCCCCAAGTTGACACATGACTTGTCTTGGTCGGCCATGACACAACCAATGAGGGTAGGACATGTGTCAAGCTCATCTTATTTTATTAAAGCATTATTTTTACCTTAAACTACACTAATTACCACTAATCGCGATTAAGAACTTAATAAGTTACTATTCACCAAAAAATTATTATAATCTCATTGAACCACATTTTACTTCTTAATGACAACCATGTATGTTGGATTTTTGAAATTCAAAACACAATGATGGAAAAATTTCATTTAAACGGAAAATCAGTCTTTATAAGTACCACTTAGTGGTTTCACTATTCATCAAAAATTGAAGTTTTTTAGAAAATTACCAAAAATTCACCCTAAGCTATATTTGATATTACGAATTCAAAAATGAAGTCTATTTTACAAAATTCAAAACATATAAGTCATATTAATTAATTTAATAATTAATTCCCGCTGTCAGAACAAGTAGCGTGTTTTTATGAAACAATAAGTATCAAAAGATTGACACTAGTTTAAGTCCGATTTCAAAGTGAAATTAATTCCAACGACCACTATTGGATTTAATGGTAAAAATATTTTCTAATTTCACTTTAAAACCAATTCAAAATATAATCTAATCATATAAATAAATTAGATTAAAAATAGGTTTTGAATTAAAATACAACATTTTACACTTCATTAAAAAAATGAACTTTATCAGAAAGGTACCAAAAATTTACACAAAGTAAATTTTGATGTCCTGATTCTAAAGAAGATTTATATTTGGACCAATAGAATTTATAAGATTGATCAAAACTATATTTAATGACGGTTCTCCGTCAAAAGGTGATAAGTGGACCTTTCGTGAAAATTAGGGTATAAATGCCTAAAATTGAACTCTTTCTGTATTTTAAGCCTTTATCTTTTATTGGGTAAGTGTAAAAACATTTAAAAACATATATAATCATATTTTAGTTATTTCTATCCATTCCCGCCAGTACAACGGCTACTCGTTAACTAACATTTAAAATAATATTATTTTATTACTTATGTGCAACGTAAGTTTTCAATGAAACTCATCGTTGCGTACCGAGTACGCTATCGAACATAGAAACCCTTTTTAATTAAAATTAATATTTAATTCGTAAATATTAATAAATATGAAAATTATTTATTCTTTATTTACCTGGGATGTTACATCCTTCCCCCCTTTTGGGAATTGCGTCCTCGCAATTTTTAAAATTGGGCTCAAAAACTTCAGTGAAAGCCCCACATCGAAAAAGGAGTAAATTAAACTATCACTTTAAAGGAAACAAAGGGGAGTATATAGGTCACCCTAGTTAACCCATACTAGGATTCCATGTAAGAAAAATATGTACTTGGAGGAGAAAACATAGGGTCATGTTCTGAGGGAGAGTGATAGAAAACATGTTTAGGAGAAAGTTAACCACAAGAAAATCACAAACTTGTGATGGGTTAAACGGTATTTGATTCCCTAGTAGTAAAAGTTAATAGACAACATTTTCCTTTTAAGTTACTTTTAATTGAGGAATTTATTATTTTGATCTTAAGGAAACATACTTGTCATGTTGACTTTCAACTCTTTCTAGGTTTCTTACACAAACTCATAATAGCATACCTTGATCATGGCGTCCACTCGGTTTCATCGTCATCTTGTTCACGTAGGTAGAAGTCCCATGCATTACAAAAATGATTTAGATTATCCTTCAAAATCATTTGCTTCCTCCATCCAAATAAACCTCGCACAACATGGGTCATATGGGTGTTCACAGAAAAACAGTTTTGGAAAATAATCATGTAGGACATATAATTCCAAAACATCTGATAAAACATGATTTCTAAAAAATAGTCGGACCGAAATTGAGTTGAAACTTTCTATCATTGGTCCTTTTAAAATACCATAAGTATGTGATGTGAGACTATATTTTAAAATCAAATATAAATAGGTTGCGCAAGGGTCTCCTTCCTCAGCACCATTTTTAAAATCATAATATGCTTCAAATTCTTGTGATAAGGTAAAATATTTGAAAATACCTTGATAATATTTACCTCTCTTGAAAACATGAGAATATTGTGAAAATAGTATTTTTCTAAAAACAACCCATGATCCACGATGATAACGAGGTATAGCGGAGGTGTTTGATATCTCAAACAAATGCTTGCAAGTGAGTTGTATGCTAGAAAAAGTTTCACAATCATCCGAAGATGACTTTGCAATAATTATTGCAAGCATGTCATCAGGAAGAGATAGGAATGTCGTTTGGGATCCTCCTCCTTCCATTCGTAACCGACTTTACTTGACCTGAAAAAAAAAGTTATAAAACAAGGATTTAACTGAAATAATAGTTATAGGGACTAATCATGTGCCTCACAAAAAATCCTAATCCCTAAAGTTGTCTAAACCGACCTCTGATACCAACTATAAGGCCCCGGACTTAAACCTTACTTAAATATTGAATTAAAAGAATAATTCACGTTGAGGATCTTTTCAGGTTTAGAGTTTTATATAATTAGAAAATAACTATTACATCTCAAAAGATTACAAAGTAGTCACTTAT
This sequence comes from Viscum album, assembly GCA_963277665.1. NCBI lineage: Eukaryota > Viridiplantae > Streptophyta > Magnoliopsida > Santalales > Viscaceae > Viscum > Viscum album. The sequence continues at coordinate 1,324,874,087 of OY728138.1, forward strand.
ACTAAGTTTCCATAATAAAAAAACTCTTCAAAGAAACATGTCTAGTTCCATGTTTTATATAGCATGACATTCCCTTGATCCCATCCTTGACCTTATTTCACATCATGTCCTGTGAAAACATTTCAAAAAAAACTTGGGGTGAGCATAAAAAACTCAGTAAGGGATACAGAAAGAATGAAAACTGATAGTTTTTCAAACATCAAATAAACCATATATACTCTATCAAAGTAATACCTTCACCTTCATGAAGTAGTAAAAACTCTTCACTGAATAAAGTATCATTACTTACCTTTTTGTAACCAAAGGATTACCATAAAATCCATAAAAAGAACACATAACATATATAAAGGTAACTTAGGACATAAACATACTTAAGTGGAATAACCATATGGTCAACTTCCACACATATCACTTAATGGAATAGTCATACGGCCAATTTCCATACATACTTAATGGAATAGCCATATGACCGACTTCCATACCCAATGCATTGGAGGTTATAACGTAATCACCCGTCCTGGTATTCACGGAACCACCCGTCATATGGTTTATAACGTAACCACCCATTAAAATGTCCAAGTACCAATATAAAATCATAAAACATAAAACCAATATAAAGGAATGATAACATTTCCACATTTCAATCACAATATATCATAAATATATTGACATAATAGAATCCTTTTTCAAAACCATTTTCAATACAAAAATACATAAAAGAGTATATGGTATTTATTTTATTCTAAAAACATTACAGCTTGTTGAGAAAGCCAAAGACAAAATAATACTCGCGGCGGCGGAAAAGGTCATTGTCACCACGTACGTTAAAAAAACATTCCTTTTTGTCGTTTAGTAAAACGCTTCGTAGAAAAAGATTCCTTTTGTATAAAAGTAAAATTCAAAGGGGTTTATACATCGTATAAAAGAAAGTTGTGTATAAAACGAAATATGCCTCAATGAAAAGAGATTGAGACGAAGTCCCATACCTCGTATCCGACTTGACCTGACCGTTATTTAATCTCCTGAATAATAAACATGAGTTAATATCTACTTTCTTAAGAACCTTTTTCAAGTTCATTATTCCTTTTATACCATGTTATGAATATCATGTAATCATTTAAGTTAATAATGTTCATTTTTTCGGTATTTGGTTCTAAAGTCAAAAATAGACTTCTTACACTTACATGTTGTTAATTTGGTCAAAGGTTTGTTATATCCAGAATGATATTAATGATTTGGATAACATATATATCATATATATTCATCATATACATGTATTTATAATATTACATCACATTTAGAGGTAAGAAATGAAATGCACCGTTCATGGAGACGGTAAGCCGTACGTACGCATGAACGCTACTTCCATTTCTATTTCGTATTTTCTGGAATGGAATCATAATGATATAAGAGTATATTATAATTCCAGTACAATAACATATATAATATCATTAACTTTATCCTTTACACATCCCACATATGGTATTAACGAATCAAATCACTTTCAGGGGGCGGTAGTCCGCACTTCCTAAAATGAAGATATCGTGTTTACCCATAATGGAAACCATAAAGGTATGCCAAAAATGAAAAAAACAGAAGCTTAAGGAAAACATAAACATATTATATATCATATATAAAAATAGTGACATCATAATGGCCACCTTTGAAGTTGTTAAATGAGTATTCAACAATCATCGTTTCGGGAGACAGAATTTCGCCATCCACGGAAACCGTATATTCTTTAACCATTTGATGTAGTTGTGTGAGAGTGTAGCTCAAATAAATATTATAACAACATACTAGTATATTGATGATACTGGTGTTGTTACAAAAGAAGTAAATAAAAAGAGTTTAGGGGGTTGGAGAAGCAAAATAAAACAAATGAACATGAGAGAATGAATTACCTTTAAAAGTGTAACTCCTTTTGATTTGATTCTAAAGGCTTCCTTTGAAAGGATTCTGCCCAAAGGGTATCCTCTAGGATTAGAATAGGGATGTGGAGAGAGTAAATGGGCAGGGTTTGGCCGAGCCAAAGGCTTGATGAGTGTGTGAAATGAGGTAGAGGTGGGGGCCTTTTATAAGAGGAGAGGAGGGGCACTTTTGGAAAGTAAAGAAATATTACTTTATTTGAAAATTTGTTTCGGTTTTAAAAGGTCCCACATTGATATAATTCGTGGATAAGGTGATAAGGGTTCTAAATCCACTCATACAATTGGTTTTGGACATGTTTAGTTTATAGATTTTACATTATCTTTCCATTTTATTTAAATCGTTAAATAATGAGGTCATCGCTGCATCATCATGATGTCATAAATAATTTAATTTATTTAGTGTCTAAAAATTATAAAAAAATACTATGATGTAGGAACTCTTCTTATCTTTCCAATGACTATTTATAATCAAAAATATGACTTGTATAACCTCATTTAAAAATTGTTTTAGTAAAACATATCATGTTTGTGTCATTTTTACTTTTACATTAAATAAAAAGTTATTTATGTCATTTCCCAACCAAAGTGTCTCCATGGTGTCCCCAAGTTGACCCATGGATTTTCTTGGTCGTCCATGACACAACCAATGAGGGTAGGACATGTGTCAAGCTCATCTTATTTTATTAAAGCATTATTTTTACCTTAAACTACACTAATTACCACTAATCGCGATTAAGAACTTAATAAGTTACTATTCACCAAAAAATTATTATAATCTCATTGAACCACATTTTACTTATTAATGAAAACCATGTATGTTGGATTTTTGAAATTCAAAACACAATGATGGAAAAATTTCATTTAAACGGAAAATCAGTCTTTATAAGTACCACTTAGTGGTTTCACTATTCATCAAAAATTGAAGTTTTTTAGAAAATTACCAAAAATTCACCCTAAGATATATTTGATATTACGAATTCAAAAATTAAGTCTATTTTACAAAATTAAAAACATATAAGTCATATTAATTAATTTAATAATTAATTCTCGTTGTCAGAACAAATAGCGTGTTTTTATGAAACAATAAGTATCAAAAGATTGACACTAGTTTAAGTCTGATTTCAAAGTGAAATTAATTCCAACAACCACTATTGGATTTAATGGTAAAAATATTTTCTAATTTCAATTTAAAACCAATTAAAAAGATAATCTAATCATATAAATAAATTAGATTAAAAAGAGGTTTTGAATTAAAATACAACATTTTACACTATTCATTAAAAAAATGAACTTTATCAGAAAGGTAACAAAAATTTACACAAAGTAAATTTTGATGTCCTGATTCTAAAGAAGAGTTATATTTGGTCCAATAGAATTTATAAGATTGATCAAAACTGTATTTAATGACGGTTCTCTGTCAAAAGGTGATAAGTGGACCTTTCGTGAAAATTAGGGTATAAATGCCTAAAATTGAACTCTTTTCGTATTTTAAACCTTTATCTTTTATTGGGTAAGTGTAAAAACATTTAAAAACATATATAATCATATTTTAGTTATTTCTATCCATTCCCGCCAGTACAACGGCTACTCGTTAACTAACATTTAAAATAATATTATTTTATTACTTGTGTGCAACGTAAGTTTTCAAAGAAACTCATCGTTGCGTACCGAGTACGCTATCGAACGTAGAAACCCCTTTTAATTAAAATTAATATTTAATTCATAAATATTAATAAATATGAAAATTCTTTATTCTTTATTTACCTGGGATGTTACATTCAAAGGTGTGGGTAACCCACTAGTGAGTTCCACTGGGGAAACAAGGAAGATAGAACACAGAAATGGAGAATAATCCACAAGAGAAGAAAGTATGGGAATATCCCACATAGGAGTAGCATGTCGAATCTAGGAGAGGAAAAAGAGGGGGAGAAAGGGTGGAAGCTGGTTCACCATCGACCCATGGTGAAGGGTTTTAGGAGGAAACTCAAGGAGAATTTAAGGATGAGTGGGGTGGAGCCGGGAGTGAAAAGGGGGCATCCAAGATCATCTATTTTATTCCAGATTTATAAATTTACCCTCTTTATTTTCACCAATAAACAATTTAACTTTCAAGCCTTGAATATCATTTCCTTCATAATTAACTCATTCATGGAAAGATGTAGGAAAACTAATGTTATCTATTACATACAAGTAGCTTATAAAAAACTCCACAGCCTACTCATAAATATACTCTTCAACAATGGACGATTTAGGTCGATATGGATTCTTAACATACCCCTTTAATATCTTCATATATATTTCAATAGGATACATCCAACAAAGATATACAGGTCCAAAAATATTTATTTCTCACTCCAAATGAACCATTAAATACACCATGATATCAAAAAAATTGGAGTAAAATACATTTCTAATTGAAAAAGTTTAGAAGCCGCTTCATTATCCAAATTTTTTAAATCATTAAGATTAATCACCTTAATAAAAATTGAATTGAAAAAATAAAACACCTTCATGATATTCATTCTGACAATGATGGTCAATATTCCACGCAATTCAACTAGTAGGAGTTATTGCATCATGATGTGAGAATAATGAGATTTCATACCTGTCACTTCAAATCCTTTAAAGACACAATTATTTTACATTTTAATAATAACCTTGCAGCACTTTATTATTCTGAATACACTGAAAAAAATAATTTTTACCCTATTTGGTAATGTATTAAAATTTGAGGGTATGAATATTCCTCTTCCTTTATGTGTGGGAGCTAACTCCAAACATATTCTCATTGAGAGTAAGTCTAATCTTGCATTCAACCCATCTTTAGTCTTTCCTTTAATATATAACAATGTTCTAATGAAGCTATCATAGATATTCTTATCCATGTGCATGGCATAAATATTATGTTTGACCTCATTATATCTTCAATATAGTAGCTCAAAAAATATTGACTGTTTCTTCCAAATATTTCTGTCACTACCAGATTTGTGTCTTTTTTAATATCACAACAATGTTTTTTACCCTATTAAAATATTGATCAGTGGATAAAGGTTTTGGATAAATTTCAAATTCTTGTGAGTTTTTTAATGAATTTATTAATCTTCTATAATATTTATTCATAGAAAAAAATTTATGAACTATGTATACTATTTTTCTTCCATGATGATGTTGATAATATGAAGTTTTTTTTCACAAATTAGACAAGATTTATTCCCCTTAACACTGTATCTATAAAAATTTTCATATACTTTAATTCCATCTATAGTGGATATAATCATTTCATGTAGTTGAAAATATTCCATTTTATTAGAATCATACACCCTAATACCTTCCCTCCATAAAAGTTTCAAATCATTAATTAATAGTGAAAATAAAACATCAATATCATTTCTGGGTTGTTTTGGTCCGTAGATCATTAAACTCAACATGAAATATTTTCACTTGATACAAAATACAAGATATAAGTTGTAAATTACCAATAAAATGGGATATTATCTATTTGTGATACTAAGGATTTAATATGGATTCATTCCATATGTGCATCGTCCAATTATTATATTTTGAACTTCATTTCTAAATGTAGGAAACTGGGGATCAGTTTTATTCAACTATGGATAATCAGATGGATTCCATAATTTTACATCACATATCTACTCATATGGATTCCATCTTAACCTTTTTTCATTATCTGAATTTGTAAATAAATGTTTCAAATGAATAATTATAGGAAGATACCAAAATTATTTGGCAGAGGTATTTATAACTGCTAAATCAGCCTATGATTTTTCTTTCAACTTATACTATGACGTCCCACATTAAGGACACCCTGACAAAAACATTTATTCCTTCCTATATATAACATATTAATTCAGTCACGTATGTATTTTTTATCCCCTAATCCCATAGAGTATAGTATTTTTATTCACTTTATTATGGGAATCTATAAGATCACTGTCTTTAGGAAGAATATATTTCAACAATTGTAGCAACTCTGTAAAAATATTGTTACTCCATCCACGTTTCACCTTCATGTTAGTAAATCTTAACACCATTTATAAAACCATAAATTCCATACAACCCAAATCCAATTATTTTTCTACATCGCCATATAGACACACAATTTTTTATTCTTTATAAATTGCCTCTACTTTAATATCATGAATCTTTTATTCAATTTGATCATACTTATCATCTTGAAAATCATCTTCATAAATAGATATGAAATTATTCCTAGTTTTACCATGCCAAATCCAAGGACTATAACTCAGATTAAAACTATTAAAAATTAAATGATCTTTGATCTCTATACTTTTCAACTTCTTTATATTTAAACATTTCATGCATGGATAGAAAAAAAATAATTGTTTTAAACATTTGATTTATAAAATTAATAAAGCATCAATACCTTACTCACATTCATCATTTATTTGAAGCGCCATAATCAAAATTAGACTCATTATTATCTATAATAAATATCAAAAATAAATATCAAGTCAAAAGAATATAGTGGTGATAAAATTGAGTAAGAGTGGGAAATAATAGATTATTTAAATGATAATAAAGAAGACACACTTGTGGTTTAATTCATCAGTAAAATGATTTTATGATTTCCAACAATAATGAATATAATTTTTAAAAAGTTAACAACATTGTAGATAAATTCTATTTATAGATCTCATCAGCCATTTCTTTAAAAAAACCTAAATTTAATTTTTATTTTAGAACACATGCCTCCATATTGAGGTTATAAATTATATCCCCACCATTTATTATCCAAGAATTATTATCTTTAGATCTATTTGTCCTTGTATGATTTAGGTGTATACATAACATTTTTTAAATATAATCATTTAATTCATTCTTTAGGATATCAACTAGTACCCAACCTAGTCGTGTATTTTCACAAAATAATCATTTAATTAAAAATTCACATGCACTCATAATTTGGATTTATTTAAACCTTTAAAAAGAGGAAATATAGTAATAGAATAAATTATTCAAGTTAAACCAAGTTTAAATTTATATCAAATATTTCATATTTTAATGCAACAAAATTTTTAAATTTAAAAAAAATCATATTTGAAAAGTATAATTATAAATTCTAAGTTATAATGGAATATAAGTTTAAATATAATTGGTAAATAATAAAAATAAATGTATGGAAGTAATTTAAGAATTAAAATATAGTTATACCATTCTCTCATTTTTTCATTTTCTTTTAAATTAAATTAAGTGAAACTTGAAATTGAATATTATTGACCAGAATCCAAATCAAGTGAGTATTTTCAATTTTGATTTCAATATTTTTCAAAAAAATTAATAGATTTTTTTGCATGAAAAAACCAACAATTATTATATGAAACATCAATTCAAACTAAAATATAATTTTATATTAGATTTCAAGCCGCACAATAATAAATTTTTAATGAAATACATTTATATGTGTACACAATTAATATTATATATTATTTATGCCTTGTGTATTATGAAAATTTGTGAAAATCATATTATGTACTATGTATTCTATGAAAAATTGTTTTATTTCAATGTAACACATTAATAACCCATATTTTAAATGCTTTAGTCTACTTCATTTGATATAATAAAAATAAACATTTTGGGGAGAAAAATGCTTTCAGTGTGAATACCTTGTGATGCATGTGTTATTCGATGAAAATATATCATAGAAAAACTATACCTATGAAATGGAATAATCCTATAAATTTAAAAAATAATGTAACCTAAAATATGACTGGGGATTGGTAGTGCATCAATATCTATTATCATTTGTACCAAATGGGTTATTAAGCCCAAATAGAGTCAAAACCCAACATATATCTATAAAAATATAACAAAGATATGTAAAGGAACAAATTGAAAGTTCATATTGTGTATCCACCAATAATTTAAAAAATATATTGAAAGTAACTCATAATATATAAACTACATATTTAATATATAATTTTCCAAGATTAGAATATATTAACTTCATAAGAAAAGTATTGATATTCATATATATTACTTATATGATATTGTATATTGAACTATATGAAAATTGAAATGTATTTATTTCTTACATTTTAAGATTACTAGTTCATTAATAAGTGCATAACATTAATTTAAATTTATCTATATACCTGGAAGTGTGTGCATAAACAATGAATGATTCACAAACATCATCCAAATAAGTAACCTTTAGATATTTAATGTAGAAATTTAAGATGTTATGAAGTATAAACTTCCATGAAACAATTCAGTACAAACACATTTCCATATAGTATAAACACTATAACATTAAGGTATAATGTGTAAATTTACGATATAACATAGAATATTAAGATATAATTCAATCCAAGAACCTTTTCTCTTAAATCAACACATACCTAAGGTATATGAAGATGGTAATGTGGGATTTGAGATGATCATATCTATATTCAAATGTGAAATGATGAGGAAGAATAAAAATAAGGTTTAATGAAGATGGTAATGTGATATTTGAGTCCACAAAATCAAAAAAAATGAGATTTAGGTTTTTCATTCCATAGAACAATCAAAAGAGAGGTTTTATGTGTGAGGATTACTTGAGAGATGAGCATATAGAATGCTCAATAATGAGGCCAAAAAAACTAAGGTTGAATGAAGATGGAAATTTTATATTAGAGTCCATTAGATCGATGAAATGAGTGTTAGGGCTTCCAAGCAAGAGAAACGAGTCTTCTTTCATGAGATTAAATAACGCATAAATGATTCAAAATAATGAATCATAAAATTTTAAATTGTATATAACATCGTTTATATAATAACTGAAGCTAAAAAGATTATTTTTTACATTGGGTATATGATAACCAATTTGAAAATCATTTTACATTGATTTATCATGTCATTTACATGATAACCTATGTGATAAGGCAACATATATGAATTTTTCACATCGTTTATATAATAACTGATGTGAAAATAAAATATACATGGATTTTCACAATTTTTATAAACAACCAACTTGAAAAATCTAATTTGATAAATACATTTTGAAATACTGATATAAATTATTTATTTTCTAATCATTAAATTTCATCATTCAAAACAAAATTCAAGTATCATAATTGATTATAATCTTTCTTTATACTAAAGGTTTATTGTAATATGTCATGACTCATTTTAGTTCAGTGTTGTGTGTAACATAATCTTCAAAAATAGTATTATTTAAAATATAATATATATTAAAATATCAATGTGTTACATCCCCCCTAAAAAAATTTCATCCTCACAATTTTAATTTGTTCTTACTAAATTTTTTTGTTTCATGACATAGTAATAAAATATGATGTAAATTTTATATGGATATTTAATTTCAAAGTCACTATTAAGAAACCTTGAATTTCGTAATTAAATATTTCTAAAAATTTGTATGTAAAATTATAAAAATAATAATTTTGAATGATTTCCAAAAATTATACCTTTACAGATGAGAAATATTTCTCATATAAGACTCAAAAAATTTATTTTCCTCTTGCTTGAGTTGAGTAATTATTTTACCACCAATATAAATAATAATATAAAATAAACTTGCTTGATTTTTTTCATTCTATAAGCACAAAATCATTTGGTTTTGTTTCATTTATTTTTCAACCTTTTCTTCATTTCATATTCTAAATGATAAATAATCATGATAATGTTTCCATTCATGAAGCAATAAATTTAACATTTAATGGATCATAATATCTATAAAATGGATGATAAATTATTCCTCTTATCTCTAGTCAGTTACTGAGAAAAAAATGTTTAGATCAAGTTCATATAACACTTAAAATGAATAACCTTCATATGAATAATTAATACGTTAATCTCAAATACCTCAACAATAACACCCAAAGTTCAACTTAAATAATTCTATAAATAACTAAACCATAAAAATTCTCAAAATATTCTTGACCAAATTGAAACTCAAATATTTGAATGATTTGATCACATATTCAACCAAAATAAACTTAACATTTATATCCAAACAAAATTAATCACCCATATACCAAAAATGTATATGCCCTAATCATATTCTCTCCAAAATATATTAATATTTTCCATTAATAACTTGAATCACCATAAAGTCACAATAAAATCATATATGCTCCCAAAATATAACTCAATATTTATTCCTCAATCAATATCATCCAATTTGACATAAAAACACACAATATACAAAAATATACTATTTAACTTGATTTTTATAACATTCCCAAAAGTATAATAACCCTTTATCCCAATTAACCACAATTAATTTAATATAAAAGATCATATTAACCCTAATGGTTATCTTTACCTTGCATATTTTATCTCTAATATAATAACATTATTCCTAATAACTGTCATATTAAATCATAGGATAAAACTATGGGTTATATATACCTCAATAATCTATTAAAACCCAATAAATTTCACTCAAATTATAATTAATCACATTTTAATACAATTACATAATACCTAAAAGGGGAATTTATACTTGTTAACATATGATCATTCTTAAATATTATCAATACTTAAATAAAATACCATATCATCATGACTCTTGAAACCCTATATGTAGAAACTTTAATCATTCAACTTCCTTCATTAACCTTTAACCAAGATGTGTTTTATTATTCCTTAATACTTCCTTCCTATAATAAAAAATACAAATTAATTTCTAAGATTCATCAATTTAAATATAATCATGCATCCTATATTAAAAATAAGAAAAACTTTTAAAATAATTCATACGTTTTATATGTTATTCATAGTTGATTCATCTTAAGATATATAGAATATGACTGTTAAACCTTTATTCATACAATATTTTTGATCCCCTTCATGATATTTCCACCTAAGGAATTGATTTTCATAATACCCATACTCCCTACATTTATAAAATTTAATTGATACCTTAGGAAGAAATTTATTCCCCTTCATTTTGTTAACTAAACTCTTCATTTTTTCTTTTTGGTTTATTTATATATTCCCCCCTTTCCACACATAAAATATTTTCTTATTACTTTGATACATTATCTTGGGTTCTTCAGCATGCATTTTTGACATGTAGAAAATTAAATCTACTTTACTCTATGGTCCTTATCACCTAATGTTCTATGAAAAACTATTATTATCTTATTTAGTGATTTGGGAAAATAAACTAGGTTCAGGTTATTAATCATAACTAGAGATATTTTGTTAGGAATAACCACAATATTTTTCACTCCAAATTCTATCTCGTTTGGTTTCTCATTCTGGAAACCACCACATTATCCTTCACATTTATTGTTAACTTGGTTCCATCTGGTTCCAATCATTTACTAAAACCAAAAATAATTGGTGAGATTATATAATATAAAATCATAATAAACCATATTATAGGGTGGATTAATATTAATTTATATTTAACCATGTCATCTTCTATTCAACTATTTCGATTTTTCCCAAAAATAACTATATTTTTCAATAACATATTAACCTTTAAGTTTATAGAATACTTTTAATTTATGATCCTAAACCATAATGTGACCCTTAAGTTTTCTAAATATTTTAAATTTAACTTATAAAATAACATGTTAACCTATAAATTAATCTAAATTCAAGTCTGATATCAACAGTAGCATCCCAAACCCATACACCAAAATCTAGTGCTAAAAAATAATCCCTTCATACTAGTTTTGATACCAACTCAAGTGACCCAATATTCACCTACCATAGTTAAAAAATAAAAGTAATAATTTATTCAATTACATACACAATACCTTTTTAGTTTTATATCTTTATAGAATTTGAAAAATAATTATTTAACAAAACCAATATCTTTCTCACCCAATGGCCATTTTTTCTATTATACCCAAATTTTATTATTTAATAATAAGCCTTCAGCATCTCCCAAAAACATTTCCAAACATGATAACCTTATAAATATATTATATATATTACTCTTATATATAACTTGGATATATATAATCATAATAAATGGTTATCTCAAATAATCAGTTAAGGAAAGTGTACATTTGAAGTTATCTTAGAATAAATAAAGATTAAACAATATGGTAGAGAAAAAAAATCAAATATATAATATAAAAAATATCATAAAAGGTTAATATATCCATGTATGACATAATAACATAAATAATCACATGGATAATAATATAAGGTTGATAAAAGTCATAATGTCATAAATCATAATCTTATTGTCAAGGTCTCATTCCAAGACATCATATATAAATAGGTAAGGCATACACCAAATACCCAAGCTAGTTTGTCCCATAAGACCAAAAAATGCATCAAGGGGCTATCTAACATTACTCCTCACCCATCACATTCTAATTTTAATGCATTCATAATATGAAAATATTGAATAAATAATAAAATATATAATCCATATAAACATTTGTATTTAAAAACTAGAATGAAAAATTAAAATATTTTCACAAATAAATAAATATAACAACCTGATTATAATACATGAAGAGAAATAATGTGGATGGTATCACTAGATTATATCCCTAGTGAAGCATTATAATCTTTAAAGGATGTTGATATAGAAGAAAAATGTCTTTATAGAGACATTATATAAGTCTCTTGAAAATTAGAAAAAATATTCATTTCTTTAAAAAAATTAAAATTAAAAATTTGTTAAAAATTGGAAATTGTATTTTCCTTGAAAAATAAAGGAAAATTATAGAGGAATATTAATAATAAACAATTACTATGATGGAGGGAAAATTTAGTATAATTATAATGTTAAAAGAAAACATTATTTTCACACATTTTGTAAATATTTAAAAATGAAGCGTTCAAAAAAATAAAAAATATTACTTTTTGAAACAGTATAAAAAAAATAAAACATAGTAAAAATTTACCTTGAACAACCATTGGTATTTATAGAACATTATTTAAAAATTTAAAGATTGTGGATATAGAATAAAAATATTTCAACCAAAGTAAAATAATAAGGTCGAATTTTCTTGTAAACTTTCTTTCAGTTGATTTTCAAACCAAAGGGAAGGAAATAATAATAATACTTGTAAAACGAATTAATAACCAAAGGAGAAGAAAATATATACGGTTTAAGATATAAATATCATAAAATTATCCCAAAAAGAAATTAAATATAAACAACCTAGAATAAAAATGATATTGTAGAATAAAACCTTACCTTGTGTTTTTGTTTTCTCAGACATGTTATAAACTCCTATTTAATAAATTTATATTTATTAATCATGTTGGAAACTCATTATTTTAATTATAAAAAATAATGATTATTATGTTTCTAATAATTTCAATGTTTTAATATAGTAATAAATATTCTAAGTAACTTTTTGGTCAAACAGGGTAAAGTATTGATCTACCATTAGAAATGAAGATCTAATGTTAGTTCAACAGAATATACTGATGGATTGAATCTACTGTTAGAGTTTTGCTACCATTATAGATCTACCATCAGCACATATACTACCGGAAGAGATCTACCACCAGACTATATTTACCATCATACCCCATCTACCATCAGACAAGATATATAATCAGATAGATCTAACATCAGACAAGATATACCATTGTACCATATATACTATTAGAACAAATCTACCATCAAACAGATCTAACACCATACAAGATATATCACCAGTGAGGAACTATCTCTAGTATTCTACCACTACTATTCATAATATTAATTTGAATTCAATTCCTCTAATGACAAGTTTATGGAATTTAATGCATTCAATATGCATGAGGATTTAATAATCAGTATTCTTAAAACATTACATAGATAAATTGTGTTGAGTCAATAAGGTTTTCCTTATGACTTTTCCATTCCTTCTTGTTTTGAAAATCACAAACACCTTATCTATAAGGAAAATCGCTTTTATAAGGAAAATTGCTTTTATAAGAAAAATTATCCTTATCTTATTTTCATCCATATTTTTCTTAAGTATGAAATTCGTATTCATTTCTATTTTCTCGGAATCATTGAAACTTTGATATAAAGCATTCTGTTTTAGGATTCGGATTCTGGATAAGAACTATAATAAAGTCTCATTTCGAATTCCGGATATGAACTCTGACTAAGTTTTATTCCAAATTCAGTATACGAATTCGGAAGAAGAATTCTCATTACGAATTCTAATGAAGAATTCTCATTACGAGTTCTAATGAAGAAATCTGATTCCAATTTACCATTACGAATTCCAATAAATAATTCTCATTACGAATTATGATGACGAATTCTCATTACGAATTCTGATGACGAATTCTCATTACAAATTCTGATGACGAATTCTCATTATGAATTCTCATGACGAATTCTCATTATGATTTCTGATGAAGAATTCCTATTCCGAATTCTCATTCTGAATTCCCCTATTAAACAGAATTTGAGTATCTTTGTTTTTTACACTCTGAATTAATTCAGACTCTGAAAAATATCTTTGTTAGACTCCGAACGTTTATATTGCTTACATTTTTATAATTTGTCTACTCTTTATTATTTTCATTACACTCCGAACCTTCACTCTGAAGTTCTCATTCCGAACTTTTATGTTAGAATTAAAACGATGTCGTACATTCTATTACACTTGTTTTGTTATAAAACGATGTCGTCTGTTTTGTCATAAACTAACCATTGTCTAAGTGACATGTGTACAGGTCCCTCCGATCTTTAAGGAAAATATGACCGTTGGAGAAGGAGCCGACCTTACCTATAAATAAGAGCTCATTTGAAAGAGCTCGGTGCTGATGGCTGATGAAAGTACTGAAAGGCTGACTAATCCGCTTGAAGTGATTTCTAGAGAGAGAGGCTCTTATTAACTCTCAAAGCTTCGTGCGACTCCGAATGTTGGTGATTACATTCGAGGGCTTCCGGGGATAGGAAGACAGAGGTGTCGACTACCTAAAAGTTCAAGGGCTTTCTTGCTGAGGAAGACAGAGGTTGCCAACTACCTTGAAGTTGAGGGCTTGCGAGGATATCAAGACAGAGACTCCGATCTTCGTATCGAGGGCTTACCCTGGAGTGGGTAAGACAGACTTGCTTGAAAGTATAAATCAAGGGACCTTTATCCAAGGTTGTTGGATACCCTTCTCTTTGGGTTAAAAGACTTATATCTTGTTACTTGTAGTTTAACTACTTGTTTTATTTCCACTGTATTTTGTATCATAAGGAAAGTATAACTTTCTTATACTTCCTTACTTTTACTCTGATTAAGTTAGATTCTATACGCTTTAAGGTAGAATCTCATATTGTAATCTTTTGTTAAGTTTCAATTTTCCGGAAGCATATTTCCGGAACCTACTCTCGGAATCTCTTTCCAAGTTTGCATTCGGTGTTAGAGGTGTTGTGAATTTGCTTAGTTTAACTTTGTTAAACTTAGCCTTTTCCTTTAAAGAAACACAGTTATTCTTAACTAACTTTAAAGGTTCCAAAGTAATTTTTAAAGTATACAATTCACCCCCCCCCCCCCTCTTGTATATTGAGCATCTCATACTATTTTTCGATCCTACAATTGGTATCAGAGGAGGTCTATGAAATACTTGTACTCACGAATAAGTTTTTTTTTGCTCATTTTATCCTTCCGAACTTTGTCATTCCGGATTTGTCTATTCCGAACTTTTCTCATTCCGAACTTTGTTATTACGATTCTTTGCTACTAACAAGTTTGTGTGCAAAGTTATTTTAAGTATGGCAGGAATCAATGTTGGATCAATTGATAATCTGAATCCTACAAGACCACCAATCTTTGATGGTAATGACTATGAATACTGGAGAGATCGTATGAAGACTTTTGTTATCAATACTGGAGTAGACAACTTTGTTATGCTTACTGGTGATTATAAAATTCCTGACAAGGAAGTCAGATCTTTCACTAACCAGGAAAATCAAGAATATCAACTCAACTATAAGGTACGCAATACTTTACTATGTTCAATGACCAGAAATATATATAGCCAAATTTCTTCTTGTGAAGCAGCTAACTGTATATGGAAAAAGTTAGAGGTTACACACTTTGGGACTTCTAAAGTGATTGAGACTAGAAGAGCTATGCTTAGAGTTGAATATCATGGCTTCAATTTTCCTTATGGAGAACCTATCTGTAAAGTTCAACAGAGATTTATGACTATCGTCAACAGTCTACAATCTATGGGAGAGAAAGGTTTAGATGATGAAGCTCTTGTGGATAAGATAATTGATATTATGCCCAATGAGTGGGAATCCAAGAGAACAGCTATAGATGAGAACAGGAAGGTTACTCAAATTACTCTTGATGAATTATTTGGAACTCTTCTACAACATGAAACAAGAATGAAGAGAGATGTTGATAACATCAAGAAGAAGAATGGAAATGGTACTGTTGCTTTTACTACAACTTCAAATCAGATGAAAGCTAAGACTCCTGAGAGAGTAACCAGATCCAAGTCTAAGAAAGTCATTTTCCAATCCGAATCTAGTGAGAGTGAAGTCTCAGAAAATGAATTATCCAATCTTGCTCGAAGGATGAACAAGATAGCTGGACAGAGAAACTTTCAATCCAAGTATAAGAAAAAGGATAGGAAAGATAAGAAAGATAGAGAAGTTACTTGTTATGAATGAAAAAGAGCTAGACATATTAGACCAGATTGCCCTATGCTCAAAAAGAAATAAAAGAAGGAAAGACATTCAGACAGGAACAGAAAAAAGTATTATCAAGCTAAAGCTAAGAAAGTTCTGAAAGCTAATGACACCTGGAGTGCCAGTGGTGGTGACTCTTCAGATGAATCTTCTGATTATGAATCTTCATGACAGAAGAATCTTGGTCTTATAGCCAGATTACCTATTGATAATCATTGTCTTATGGCTAAGGTACGAAATGTTGAATCATTGACCAATGTTTCTTTAAATTCTAATGATAGTAAGTATTATAACTCTTCTGATGAAGAATCATCTTCTAATGAGGAAAATCCTTTACCTACTTATGAAGAAGTCTCTATGTTTGATGAACTTCTTGAGATTGAGAATTCCAAACTCAACAAGAAACTTGATAAAGAAAACTCTAGGAATTCTATTCTTAAAAAAGAGATATCAGATCTTTCTAAAGATCTTGATAAGAAAAATACTGATTTTGAAAATATTTCAAAAAAATCTTGAAGAAGTAAGTTCTGAGAAGAATAAACTTTCTAAAGAATTAGAAAAAGTAATTTCTAAGAAAAATGTTTTCGAGTCTAACTCTAGTTCTAAAACTAATGATTTTGAGGATAAAAACTCAGTTGTAAAACTCAAGTCCGAAATTTTTTCCTTAAAGAAGTGTTTATCAAACTTTACCCATGGTAAGGAAAATTTTGATAAGATGTATTCTCAAATACGACCTTTAAGAAATAAATCTGGATTTGGTTATACCCATGCAAAACCTATTTTCAGTAACAATTATTTTGTTCCTCAAAGTGACCCATTTTGTACCAAGTGTCAATGTGGTGGTCACTGGGCAAAGAATTGTTCTTTAAACAAAACCCAATCCCTAGGATTTCACAAATCCTACTTTTCTAAGAAGATGTGGGTACCTAAAATTTTATTGTCTGGAAATCTTGGATCCAAACAAGTTTGGATTCCAAAAGTCTAATTTTCTTCTTGATTTCAGGAAAATAAAGATAGTACCAGCAACAATACATGGTACATGGATAGTGGATGTTCCCGGCACATGACTGGTAACAAAATCTTTTTTGAAAAGATTATCAAAACGAAAGGAGGAAAGGTAACTTTCGGAGACAATGCTAAGGGAGAGATTGTTGGTATTGGTAATATTGTTCTTTTAGGTAAAACCTTGATTTCAAATGTTCTTTTTGTTAAAGGTCTTAAGCACAACCTCATTAGCATAAGTCAGTTATGTGATGAAGGTTACCTTGTGAATTTTAGGAATGATAAATGCTTAGTTAATAATTCCAAGGAATAATTTATTCTCTCAGCCAATAGGCAAGAGAATGTCTACACTTTGAACCTAGAAGACCTTAGGAGCCAAGATTTACCTTGATTAAGTGCAATGGAAGATTATTCTTGGTTATGACATAGAAGATTAGGTCACTGTAATCATAGGAACCTATGTAAACTCTCTAAGAAGAAAATAGTTAAGGATCTACCGGAGCTTAGATTTGATTCTTCTAAAGTTTGTGATCCTTGTCAATATGGAAAGCAACATAAATCTAGTTTTAATTCAATCGGTGAAGTCTCAACAACCGATGCATTACAGTTAGTGCACATGGATCTTTTTGGTCCTACACAAACTGGAAGCATTGGAGGCAAATACTATGTGTTTGTTCTAGTTGATGATTACACTAGATTTACTTGGGTCTATTTTCTAGCAAAGAAATCTGAAGCTTTTTCTTATTTCAAAAGTTTTAGAGCTCAAGTTAAAAATGAGAAAAACCTTCCATTGAAAACTACTCATAGTGATCATGGAGGAGAATTTCAAAATTCAGATTTTGAAACTTTTTGTAGTAAGAAAGGTATTACTCACAATTTTTCAGCACCTAGAACTCCTCAATAGAATGGTGTAGTTGAAAGAAGAAATAGAATTGTTCAAGAAATAACTAGAACCATGTTGAGTGAATATTCTATTGCTAGACATTTCTGGGCTGAAGCTGTAAGTACTGCTTGTTATACTATAAATCGAGTTTTGATTAGACCTTTTCTTAATAAAACTCCTTATGAGCTATGGAATGGTAGAAAACCAAGACTTTCCTACTTCAAGGTTTTTGGTTGCAAAGTATTCATTTTGAATACTAAAGATAACTTACATAAATTCTCACCAAAGTCTGATGAAGGAACTTTCTTAGGATATTCCACAACTTCTAAGGCTTATAGAGTTTTTAATAAAAATACTTGTACTGTTGGGGAAACAGTACATGTAAAATTTAATGAGTCAGATCCTTTTGTTTTTAAACCATCTCAACTTACATCTTCAGATGTGTTTTCAAAAACTGATTGTCAACCTTTGATAGAAGAACCTTCTGATAAGGAAATTGTTCTAGAAGATACTTCTGAAACATTTACCCCAGAAGACTTTCTACCCTATGTTGATGAACAGGTTTTACAAAACCCAAATCAGGTGTTTCTTAAGAATCATCCCAGTGATTGTATCATTGGTGATGTAAACCAACCTGTAAGGACTAGAAGTTCCTTAAGAAATGAAGTAGAACATCTAGCATTTCTTTCCCAATTAGAACCTAAAAGCACTAATGAAGCTTTAGGTGATGATGATTGGATTAAAGCCATGCAATAAGAACTAAATTAATTCGAAAGGAATAAAGTCTACACCTTGGTTGAAAGACCTAAGGAAACTTCTGTTATTGGAGTAAAATGGGTTTTCAGAAATAAATGTGATGAAAATGGAGTCATTGTTAGAAATAAAGCTAGACTTGTTGCTAAAGGCTATAATCAGCAAGAAGGAATAGACTATGAAGAAACATATGCTCCAGTAGCTAGACTTGAATCTATCTGTATTCTACTTGCCTTTGCAGCATTCTTTAATTTCAAACTTTTCCAAATGGATGTGAAATGTGCTTTTCTTAACGGTTATGTTCAAGAGGAAGTCTTTGTTGAACAACCTCTTGACTTTGAAGATACAAAACATCCTGATCATGTTTTTAGACTTACCAAAGCTTTGTATGGCCTTAAACAAGCTCCACGAGCATGGTATGATAGACTTACTGGATTTTTGCTTCAAAATAACTATGTTAAGGGAAATGCAGATCCAACCCTTTTTATAAAGAAAGATAAGAAAAATGTTTTGATTGTTCAAATTTATGTTGATGACATTATATTTGGTTCAACTCAGCAATCTTTGAATGACTCTTTTGCTAGTCTAATGAAATCTGAGTTTGAAATGAGTATGATGGGTGAGTTAACATTTTTTCTTGGTTTTCAAATTTCTCAAAAACCAGAAAGAACCTATATATCTCAACATAAGTATATTAAAGATCTTCTTAAAAAGTATGTTTATGACAACAATAAGAGTATAAGTACTCCCATTGGTACCTCAAACTCTTTAGATCTTGATGAAGCTGGGAAACTAGTAGATCAAACATCTTTTAGAGGTATGATAGGAAGTCTACTTTACTTAACAGCTAGTCGACCAGACTTAATGTTTTCAGTATGCTTATGTACAAGATATCAATCCAATCCTAAGGAATCTCACTTAAAGGCAGTAAAAAGAATTTTTCGCTACCTTAAGGGAACCATGGATCTAGGATTATTTTACACTTCTGGAAATGATTTTGTTCTAAAAAGCTTTTCTGATGCTGACTTTGGTGGATGTAGAATGGATAGAAAAAGTACATCCGGAACTTGTCATTTCTTAGGAGATTCGTTAATTTCTTGGTCCTATAAGAAGCAACATTCTGTAGCACTTTCCACTACTGAAGCTGAATATGTAGCAGCTGGAAGTTGTTGTGCACAAGTGTTGTGGATGCAACACACACTCACAGACTATGGCCTGCGTTTTACTAAAACTCAAATTTTGTGTGATAACACAAGTTCCATTGCCCTCAGTAAGAATCCTGCACATCACTCTCGTGCAAAACACATAGATATTAGGAATCACTTTCTTAGGGATAACACACTCAAAGGAGATATTATTCTTCAATTTATTGGAACACAAGATCAACTTGCTGATATTTTCACGAAATCTTTGCCTTCTAATAGATTTGAATATATTAAACAGAAGTTAGGAATGATAACCGTAAGGTAATATTTCTTAATTAACTTTCTGTTGAAAAAAAAATCTCCTTACAGTAATAAACTCCTTTTCATAGGGGGAGTACATTTGATTGTTTGTTTAACAAAGCTTTTCAAATTTTGTTTTCAAACTTTTCGGAACGAAGATTTCCGGAATGGAACTTCCGGAACTAAAATTTTTCAGATTGGACATTTTCGTATAGAATACTTCTGGAATGGAAGTGTTCGTATTGAAAATTTCCGGAATAACAATTTATGTACTGGCAGTTTCATAACCTGATTTTTGTACCGTTTGTTTTCCCGTAATGTATTTTTCGTAATGTATTTTTCGTACTAAGTTCTTCGTACTATTTTTCTTGTTAAGTTTGTTTTTCGTACTGAGTTTTCCGTAATGAGTTTTTCGTACTAAGTTTATTTTTCATAGTAATTTTTTTACGAAATCTGCCATTACGAATAATCCTCCTAAGCTAATCTGAAAGGTATAATTTCCTTACTCGTGTTTTCGTAGTCATATTTTACTTGCTGGCAGTTTTCTTGTATTATGTTTTCGGATTTCGGTTTTCTTAATTTCTTGTTTTAATAAAAACCTCAAAAAGATCGGATTCAATTTTTCAACCGTCAGATTTGATCTCAGTTCATTCTGAACCGTTAGATCAACTGTGGAAGGTGAACCGTCATCTCGTTGTCTATATAAAGGAGACCCAAATTCTCGTCCCACATCGGTTTCAAGCTCTCGCGTCCTGAAGCTCTGCCCCTTTGTTTTAAGGTCGTTCCGAACTACAGTTGTCTTTGTTCCGAACTTCTCAGAGGATTACAGATCCAAATGTCTGCGGAGTTAGCGTCTCAAGAAATGTCTTCAACCAAGCCTATTTCTCAGTGGTTAGTTTACAGAGAAAGGTTACTCCATCCTGATTTCTTCAACAACTATGATTCCCTTATCTCAAAGAACATTAAGTTGAATGGCTGGGAAGATGTTGCGGTGTCAAAAACCGGGAATCAAGATGAAGTATATTCAGATTTACTTGTCGAGTTTTATGAATCAGTTTCCTTCTTTAAGGAAGATGATAGGGAGAAGTTTTCTTTCAAGTCGTATGGCAAGACCTACAAACTTTCTTACACCAAGGCTGCAAGCTTGGTAGGATTGTCTTATGAAGGAGAAGCAGAATTTATTTCGCACGTTTTACCGGACTCTAAGGGTAGCTTCGACAAGGAAAAAGCCTTAGAAACTCTCGGACTGGCTAATGACAAGGCTCCGAAGATTGCAAGTCTATCCACAAACTTCCGGATTCTAGAGTTGTGGGTGCAAGGACTTATCGTACCGAGGAAAGGTGATAAGGACAGCTTGAAGAAAAGTGAAATCTATATCCTAGATTTCCTCATAAATCTAAGGAAGTTCAATTTCATGAGGCATATTCTTATAACCATTGAGAATCTTAAGAAAGGAAATCTCAGAGCACGGATTGTAATGTACCCAGCAATATTATCAAAGTTGATAGTTCGGTGCCTTGAATCTTTCAAGGAAGCTTGCAGATCTAAGCTGAGGGTATGAAAAATTTTGTTGGTTAGTGATGACACTCTTAAAAGAATGGATGTAGCTTTTGACAAGAAGTCTGGAAAGTTTATTGATCTACCTGCTCAAGAAGTGGCTCCGAAAGCTGCTGATCTGGAATCCTCTAAGCCGGTAAGGAAGAGAAAGCTAAAAGAAGTGCTAGTAGAAACTGAGAATCCCAAGTCTAAGGAAGTCCACTATGCACCTCCAAAGCCTAAGAAGAAGAAAGCCTATCCTGATGAGGTTGTTACAAAGTGGAGAGCTGATAAAGAGAAAAGGAAAGAAGGGGATCCGCAGTTCGGATTGGACCCTGCGGAGGCTAAGGCTTTGAAGGAGAAAACTGCTGATGAAATTGAAAAACAATCAAAACAAAAGAATCTCAAGAAGAAGATGTACGAGGCTGAGGTAGCTCAGGCCTTGTTAAAATTCAATGAAATGGTTTCAGCAACTATTCCAGTTCCGAGATCTTTCTCCCTGGAATCTCTACCTGAGACTCCAGGAAGGAATTTCGCTGCTCCGGAAGAGGCTGTTGCTAAGAATACTGACGAAGTTGAGCAAGTGGAACAAGTAGAAGAGGGTGCTGAAGGAAGTGGTGAAACTAGAGATGTGCTGAAACAAGTATATGATTACAAGGGAACACCTTCGGAACACTTATCGCTCCGAACTTCAGAAGCTGAATCCTCGAAACTAGTTACTCCAGCAATGGAATAAGAGAAAAGAGAATAAGAAGTTGCCTATCGTGGAGAAGAAGAACAACTTTTACATGATATTGCTCAGAAGGAAATCGTAGGGGTTCAGGAAGTCGCTGATGAAGATAATGTTGTTCAAGTTTCTGATAGTGAGAAGAGAACTCCGGAACAGGACTCAATTCCGAAAAAAGATAAGGGGAAGCAAATTCTTGCTGATACTCCGAGCTCAGAAGAAAGGAAGACAAAGGAAGCTGGTAGTTCTTCAAAGAGAAAGTTGGAGCTTATTGAGGAAGAAAACTCTCCAAGCAAGATTTCAGATTCAGAGTCATCTTCGTTGGGGCATGACTTTGTTGTTCAGTCTTTGAAGAAGTTGGTGGGAACCATTCCAACCTTCTCTAGTATCGACTCAAGATGCCAGATGCTCCAACATGCGTTGAATCAGAAAAAAGACTCTGTATCTATGGTTATGGATAAGTGCGTTGATATTGAGGCTCAGTTCAAAACCTTCTTTGTTGGTTACGAAGCTCATAAAAGGTCTTGAAAGAGGATGACAAGTTGGTCAAAGAAGATTTTGGAAGAAATGAGGTTGTTCGATGAGTTTCAAGAAAATGTTAAAGATGACTTTGAGACCGAGGACAAGAAGATAAACGAGATGACTTCCTCCTTTGAAGAAAAGCTGACAGAAGAAAAGAACTTCCGGATCCAAGAAGTTAGGGATCTGAATGGGAAACTGAATTCTGTTTCTCAGAATTGGAAATTTGAAAGGGATCATCGGATCGATTTTGAAGAAAGGATGAAGGCTCAGGAAGAAAAGATGAAGGCTCAGGAAGATAAACTGAAAGCCCAGGAAGAAAAGATTGAAGCTCAATCCGCTAGAATAGTTGTCTTAGAGAAGCAAGCTGAAGAAGATCATAAAGACCTAAAGAAGATCAAGACTATTCTAAAGGGGCTCATGTCAAAGGAAAAAGATCTGAAATAACCTAATCCGATCT
Source organism: Viscum album (assembly GCA_963277665.1). Lineage (NCBI taxonomy): Eukaryota > Viridiplantae > Streptophyta > Magnoliopsida > Santalales > Viscaceae > Viscum > Viscum album. The sequence goes on from OY728138.1 coordinate 1,324,897,954, forward strand.
TTTTGTTGTAATTTTTTTCTTTGTTGTTGAGATTTAAAATTTAATGAAAGTTGTACTTCTTGTTTTGTTTGTTGTCATTACTAATATCTCAGGTACTTTGTTATTTTTTCCATTCCCTCCAATTCTTTTTGAAAATCACAAAGGGGGAGAAGGAAAAGATCCTTAAGAAAAAGAAGAACTCTAATAAGAGTTTATCAAAGGGGAGAAGAAAAAGATCCTTAAGAAAAAGAAAAACTCTAATAAGAGTTTGTTTAAGGGGGACCTTTTCCATTAAAGAAGACATTCTTATTTATCACTCTGGAAATATGAATACGATCCTTAGAGTTTCAAAGCCTAAGGGGGAGTTAGTCGTATTCATCAATATCCTTAAAGCAAAGGGAGATAAGCCTTAATGTGTTTCCTTCTTCTTAGAATAGCTTTTTCGTAAGGATTTTTGTGCTTTCCAAAAAGGGGGAGATTGTTGAGTCAATAAGGTTTTCCTTATGACTTTTCCATTCCTTCTTGTTTTGAAAATCACAAACACCTTATCTATAAAGAAAATCGCTTTTATAAGGAAAATTTATTTCTTAAGGAAAATCTCTTTTATAAGAAAAATTATCCTTATCTTATTTTCATCCATATTTTTCTTAAGTATGAAATTCGGATTCATTTCTATTTTCTCAGAATCATTGAAACTTTGATATAAAGCATTCTGTTTTAGGATTCGGATTCTGGATAAGAACTATAAGGAAGTCCCATTCCGAATTCCGGATATGAACTCTGACTAAGTTCTATTCCAGATTCAGTATACGAATTCTGAAGAAGAATTCTCATTACGAATTCTAATGAAGAATTCTCATTACGAGTTCTAATGAAGAAATCTGATTCCGAATTCCCATTACGAATTCCAATAAAGAATTCTCATTACGAATTCTGATGACGAATTCTCATTACAAATTCTGATGACGAATTCTCATTACAAATTCTGATGACGAATTCTCATTATGAATTCTCATGACGAATTCTCATTACGATTTCTGATGAATAATTCCTATTCCGAATTCTCATTCCGAATTCCCCTATTAAACAGAATTTGAGTATCTTTGTTTTATACACTCTGAATTAATTCAGACTCCGAAAAATATCTTTGTTAGACTCCGAACGTTTATATTGCTTACATTTTTATAATTTGTCTACTCTTTATTATTTTCATTACACTCCGAACCTTCACTCTCAAGTTCTCATTCCGAACTTTTATGTTAGAATTAAAACGATGTCATACATTCTGTTACACTTGTTTTGTTATAAAACGATGTCGTCTGTTTTGTTATAAACTAACCGTTGTCTAAGTGACACGTGTACAGGTCCCTCCGATCTTTAAGGAAAATATGACCATTGGAGAAGGAGCCGACCTTACCTATAAATAGGAGCTCATTTGAAAGAGCTCGGTGCTGATGGCTGATGAAAGTACTGAAAGGCTGACTAATCCGCTTGAAGTGATTTCTAGAGAGAGAGGCTCTTATTAACTCTCAAAGCTTCATACGACTCCGAATGTTGGTGATTACATTCGAGGGCTTCCGGGGATAGGAAGACAGAGGTGCCGACTACCTTAAAGTTTGAGGGCTTTCTTGCTGAGGAAGACAGAGGTTGCCAACTACTTTGAAGTTGAGGGCTTACGAGGATAGCAAGACAGAGACTCTGATCTTCATATCGAGGGCTTACCCTGGAGTGGGTAAGACAGACTTTCTTGAAAGTATAAATCAAGGGACCTTTATCCAAGGTTGTTGGATACCCTTCTCTTTGGGTTAAAAGACTTATATCTTGTTACTTGTAGTTTAACTACTTGTTTTATTTCCGCTGTATTTTGTATCATAAGGAAATTATAACTTTCTTATACTTCCTTACTTGTACTCTGATTAAGTTAGATTCTATACGCTTTAAGGTAGAATCTCATATTGTAATCTTTTGTTAAGTTTCAATTTTTCGGAACCATATTTCTGGAACCTACTCTCGGAATCTCTTTCCAAGTTTGCATTCGGTGTTAGAGGTGTTGTGAATTTTCTTAGTTTAACTTTGTTAAACTTAGCCTTTTCCTTTAAAGAAACACAGCTATTCTTAACTAACTTTAAAGGTTCCAAAGGAATTTTTAAAGTATACAATTCACCCCCCCTCTTGTATATTGAGCATCTCATACTATTTTTCGATCCTACAAATTAAAGACTAATTAAAACCTTCCTAATTTAGTTCCCAGTATGAGGATCCATGTCTTTATTTATTATTATTATTCAATAGATAATTAGAGATGGAGAGTTATATATTCTGTAAAACTCCTTTTGTGCACATGTTTGGAACTGTGTGTGGAAAAACTGATCCAATATCAGAAATACAAAAGTGATACATGAATAGAGATTACAACCTTCTCATGCTGAATCAAATCTAGACATTAGTAGATTGAAAATAGAAGGAATCATTAGATATCGATGATAATCTATTTTCTTTCACATTAATAGAAACCTGTTTGAGATCCTCACAAAGATAAATATGAGAACCTTTGAACATATAAATCTATTTATAATGAGAAGCACCACTTCTTCCAATATCTAATAATTTACTCTTTCTTTTTATTCTTTAATTTTTTGAAATTTATTGTATTACTCTATTTATCTATACACACTGTCTTCTGTACTAAAATGGAGTGTTTTTGGATTTCTCTTTCAAAACAATTTATTTTTATGACCATGAAAACTATGGATGAGATTGTGTGTGACTTGTTTATTGTTTATATCCCATGTATAACTGTGTAAGAGGAATTAATCTTGAACAACATTTTGTTTTATTTATTTTAAAACCCAATCCATGTTGTGGACCAAGTTTATTTTTTAATAAACTAATTGGAAGTAGGTGATTTATAAGTAGAGGGTATTAAGTCTCAGCTTGATACTGGACCCCTTTTTTATTTCATTTTATGGTTTATTGGTTTTTTACACATTATAAAGTTTAAATTGTATCTATTATTTAAATTTGAAAAAAAAACATTAATTTGATAGTTATTATTAATTTGTATTTATATAAAGTGTTTTATTAAGTAATTTGATTTCAAAAGTTAAAGTGGTTTAAAATATTATTTGAACTGAGCCTTAATATGAATTCAATAAATTATTTGAAAGATCAAACTTATATACTTATATTGTTTTTATTAACTAATATTTTTTACTAATTTTGAGGGTTTATTTTTAAATTTTTTTAAACAAATTTTTTTATTGGGAACTCTTTTCACCCCATTATTGAGTTACTCACTTCGACTAACATTTTATATCATAGTTTTTTCAAATATCTTTTTAACTATGATTTAGTAATCTTTTAAAGATCTTAAATTTATGTTCTTTATAAATTTGATTCTTTATGTTTAATAATATAAAATATGGATCTAATAAAAATCGACGTCTTTATTTTAATGGAACAAATTATTCCTAATGGATGATTATAATTAAGATTCATATTCAAAAATATTATTTTAAATTTGGACTATCATTGAAGACAAATACGAATCACTCAAAAATGACAGAGCTGAATGGAGTGATCCTATTAAAGTAGTTGATAATAATTACTTAAAATAAATGAATTATTTATATTATTATTTAAAATATGAATAATTTAATTGAATTTATTATTGTACTACTATATTTGATATTTGGGATACTTTATTTGTTTCTCATGAAGGAAATTCTAATGAAAAATAAATGTGTTTAAATACTTATATTATTAAATATGATACTTTTAAGATGAAACCTGATGAAGTAATTTTTGATATGTATCTTAGGTTTAGTGATATTGTGAACAAAATGAATTCACTGGGGAAACCAATTTTTGATAAAGACCAAGTGATGCACCTATTGAGATCTTTACCATAAACATGGAGATAAACATCAGTTTCGGTTCAAGAGTCATGTAATGTAAGTAAGTTTCATGTTAAAGAGATGATAGGAAATATAATTATATATGAAGAAGAAATCAAATTAAACTAATAAGGGGAAAACCAAAGAGCAAGTTTGTATCTTTCAAAACTAAAACCTCAAATTAAAAACATAAGATCAAAGATGAAAACTCAAGTGATGAAGAGTCACCTGCTGATAGTGATGAAGAAAAGGATCACCTAGCCAAAAGATTTAATAAATTCTAAAAAAGGAAGAAGTTATTTAGGAAACCCAATTATAAATTAATTTATGTCAATAGATGTAATTGTAGAAAATATCTTAATAATGATGATATTATAAATGAAGTAATCTACTATGAATGAAAGAGAAATTTTCATTTCAAAGTAGATTGTAATAAGTTTAAATTTAAGAAGAAATGTAATGAAAAGGATAATATAAGTAAAAAATATATGAAAGAAACTTGTAGTGATTCATAAGATAGTTCAAGTGAATCATATTCAATCAAATAAGAAAACCATGATAGAGACAACACGTGCTTTATGAAAAACACATCTGAGGTATCTAGTATATTTCATACATCTATTGTTCATATTTATAATCCTTTTCAAGACAAAAAAAGTGAACAAAACATGTATAATGATGAAATTTTTTAATCATATAATATTTTTGTGGGTACTTTTAATGAAATTAAAGATAAATATAAAATTTAAAATAAGTGGGATACTCTGACTACTAGTTTTAAAACTGATAATAATATAGGTAAAGATAAAATTTCCCAATTACTAAAATAAAACAATGAGTTAAAATTATCTAATGATAATTTAAAAAATGATTTAGAAAGATTTAAAAATGGAAAAAATAAATTGACTCACATGCTTGGAAAATAAACTACACCTAAAAATTCTACTATAATAGCATATCATCCTAGATAAAGAAGGATTATTAAAAATTATTTTACTCCCAACTTTGATTCTAATAATTTTGTTACTATTTTATTTTCTTCCTGACTTAACCGAGTTTTTATTTCCCAAAGTCTAAAATATTCTTATACGAAGCATATTAAGAAGTTATGTATTCGTAAATATTTTATTACTAGCATTTCTAGACCCAAGAAGACATGGGTACCAAAATAATTTCTTCATTAATTTCCTTTTATAGGAAACCTTCTTGAAAAGTTCCAACAAATATTTAGGGTATCTAGAAAATGGATTCTCTAGACACATGATTGGATACTATTTAATTTTCAAGAACTTAATCAAGTTTGATGTTGTACAAGTCACTTTTGAAGATAATTCCAAAAGAAAAATTATTGGACTTGGTCAAATCAGTAATTATAACACTATTTTAATTTATAAAGTTTTATTTTTAGACAGATTAAAGTATAATATACTTATAATAACACAGCTATGTGATGGTGATTTTCATGTTAAATTTTTTTAAAAAAAAATCCTACAATTATTTTTACTACTTTAATATATGATAATGTATATGATGTTAATTTTGATTCCTTGTTTTCTCAAAACATTTCCTATATAGTTCATTTCACAAAAAATCTTGGATTTGAAATATGAGACTATTCCATTTCAATATTCATGAATATAGAAATCTAACTAATAAAGGGTTACTCATGGATCTACCTAAACTAGAATTCTCAAATGATAAAGTTTGTAACCAATTCCAAAAGGGAAAAAACACAAAATCAGTTTCAAATCAAAGAAAGAATTTTCAACTTTTCAACCCCTAGAGTTGAATCACATGGAATTTTTTGGACCTTCTAGAGTTTGTAGCCTAAATGGAAAACACTATTTTTATGTTCTAATAGATGAATTTTCAAGATATACTTGGGTATTCTTTATAGCTCACAAAATCGAAGATTGTTCCTATTTTTTCAAGTATGTTAAATCTATATAATATATTAGAGGAATTATAATTAAAACCTTAAGAAGTTATTATGCATGTAAGTTTTAAAATCAAGTTTTTGAATAATATTTCTCATAAAATGGATATAGTCATAACTTTTCTTCTCCTAGGACCCCACACCAAAATGGTGTTATAGAAAGGAGAAATATATCCCTTCGATAAATTTCCTAGACCATGCTCAATGAGTATGACTTACCTATTTATTTTTTGGTAGACCCTATAAATACAACTTGTTACATAATTAATAAAGTTATTATAAGGAATATCTTAATGAAATTTTTTTATCGATTATGTAATGGAAGAAAACTGAAGGTTAATTACTTTAGATTTTGTGGTTTTAAAGTCTTTATTCTTAATAAAAGGATAATCTTGAAACAATTTCTTCCAAGAGTGATAAAGAAATTTTTCTCATATGTTAAACAACTAGTAAGTCATATAGGGTGTTTAATAAAAGTAAAAATATTATGAAGGAATCTATTTATGTCAAATTTGATGAAATAGATCAACTTGAGCCTAAAGCCTCTTTAGAAAACCTTGAAGATGATCTATTAAATCTGAATATAAGAACCAAACCTTCTCACTGTTCTATGAAACAAGAATAAAAATCTTCCAATTATAAGGAACAACCTGAAGTTGAACCTATAGAGGACAATGAGATAACCAACCCCTATTTTCCTATAACTGTTAGGACTCATAGATACCATCCGTTAGATGATATAGTTGTATACCTTGATAGAGGAACCCAAAATTGATATTATATTAGAAATATGGTTGAACATCAAGATTTCATGTCATAAATTGAACCTAAGAACATCAATGATGTAATTAATGATGCATTCTGGGTGATGGAAATGAAAGAAGAACTCAATGAATTTGAATGAAATAAATTTTGGGAACTAATTGACAGAACAAAAGACACCCTGACCATTGGAATTAAATGTGTGTTTAGAAATAAAGTTGATGATTTAGGTAGTATAGCTATAAATAAAAATATATTGGTTGCATAAGGATATAATCAAGAAGAGGGTATTTACTATGAGGAAGTATTTCCAATAGTGGCTATACTTGAATCCATTAGAATGTTTCTTTCCAGTGTATAATATTTTAATTTCAAACAATATCAAATAGATTTGAAGATTTAATTCTAAAATGGTTATATTGTTGAGGATGTTTTTGTTGAATAGCCCCTGGATTTCAAAATCCTCATTTCCCAAATAATGTTTTCAAATTAACTAAATATTTATATGGTTTAAATTAATCTATTAGATCTTGATATGATAGGACCATATCTTTTATAATTTATAATGGTTTTAATAAATTCATATCTTATCCCACTATTTATAAAAATAATTTCAAAATATGTCTTAGTTGTATATATTCATGTTGATTATATTATTTTTGAATCTTCTAAACATTCTTTGTGTATTAATTTTTCAAAAATGATGCAAAGTTAATTTGAAATGAGTTTAATAAGAGAACCAAATTTTTTCTTGGTTTTCAAAATTTTCAAAATAATTATAGAATTATTTTAAATCCAAGAACACCAAAGACCTTATAATTTTTTTTGGTTTTGATAGCACAAAAAGTAGTGATACTCCCATGAGTACAACCTGTAAGCTAGATCTTAATGAAAATGGAAAGTTAGTGGATCAAACCAAATATAGAGGTATGATTGGAATCATGTTATACTTAATTTCTATAATAATAGATATTATGTTTAGTGTGTGTATGTGTTCCTATTTTCATGAAAAATTTGAAAAATTTCATTTACTTACATTCAAAATAATTTTTAAATACCTCAAGTATACAACCAATTTTGGACTATTATATCCTAAAGAAAAAGAATTTTATTTAGTTATTTATTCATATATAGATTTTTGGGGTTATAATCTAGATATAAAAGGAATATTTGGAACATTTTACCTTTTTGGGAAAGTCACTAGTATCATGGTGTAGTAAAAAAGAAATATTATGTTGCACTATTTATAGATGAGGTAGAATATATAACTATAGGAAGTTGGTGTGCACAAATTATATAGATGAAGCACACTTTTCTAGATTATGTATATCAATTTAGGCATGTTCCTATAAATTGTGACAATACAAACATGATAAATATCTCTAAGAACCATGTATCTCATTCTAGGAAAAATGATACTGATGTAATACATCACTTATCAAGAGATCATGTCTAAAAAGGTGATATAATTCTTGAATTCATTATAATAGAACATTATATTTATGATATGTTTACAAATACTTTGAATTATAAGATATTAAGCTATATCAAGCATGAAATAGTAATGATAAACTTCAGTTAGTCATTTATCTTAAAATATCCACTGTTGGAAGATCCACCATTGGAAGATACATCGTTGGAAGATCCGCAATTAGAGATCCAAAATTGGTGATCCACCATTGGTGATCCACCATTGGTGATCCACTATTGGGTGATCCATTGTTGGTGATCCATCGTTCAGTGATCCACCATTGGGAGATCCACTATTGGATGATCTATTAGTCGAGTCTCGATTTTATTTTCTACCGATTAAATTTTCTGTGTTTAAATTTTTATTATATTTATTAATATATATGTTATTGTATTTTATTATTCTAAATATCTAAATGATTAAATAGAACCTTAAATCAGATTTTGGTAACACTCTCACTCATGCCTCAATTCGAAATTTCTAACTTCCCTTATCTTTCAACCTTTAACCTTCCTCATGCTCATCCTTCTCATTTTGATTTAGTTCAATGGTGAGATCGAATCATTCATTGGTTTAGTCTCCTGAAGGATCATATCCCACAAAGAGATCATGAAATGAATCAAGATGCACTGTAGTTTTTAATTCAAAGAACCTACAACTCGTGAATCAAGTAGTTGTTGTTGAGAAAGAGAAATATGTCGAATGGAGGATTTTGAGAAAGTATATAATGACGAAGGTGATTCAGGAACAAGGATTGATTTAGTGTTTTTCAATGAATGATAAAACATTATTTCCTAGTTTGGTTCACCAATTATACTAGTATATATATTATAGATTTAGGGAGAAGAAATATGTGATTAAAAGTATAATCGATGGAAAAGAAGTCAACTTTTCTTCAATGTAGTGGTCCAGATGCATCAATGCGCCTCATAGAGGTATATCATATGACTTTCCAAGATCTTTTACTAGTAATAAAAAATTATTTATATATGATAATCCTATTTTATAGTTTACTAGAAATGGCATTGTATAAATACCTAATACTACATAACTTGATGGGGAGTATAGATTACCGTTTAAATTCATCCAACACATGATTTTTCCAAGGAAAGGGGACATTATTATGATGAGGTACCAAGATGTTTTTCTTTTATTCCTTTTGAAAATAAGGGATAAAGTAAACATGAGCAGATATTTAATGGTATATATGATGGAGATGAGAAAGGCCTCATCTAGATCCAATTCCTTGACTTATCCTAAGCTTATCTCAACCATATTGAAAACTAACAGCTTGGTAGATGAGGATAAATAAGTAGTAGTAAATTGTGGTTGTTGTTTTTTTTTGAGCCAGTTTATCTATAAGAGGATGAAGGTAAATTGAAATACATGGTCAAAAAAATGTGTAGAGTACCATGATATGATATATGAGGATTTTAATCTCATGCAGCACCCTACAAGACTTAAAGATATAGTTGATCCTAACTTAGAGCTAGGTGAAGTTATGATTTACTCTAATGAGGGTGTGGAAGAAGAAGAAGCTGAAATAAGAGAATAATAAGTAGTTATTTCAGGGGAGGGAGTGACCCAAATGTTTTCAAGAGCCCCTGTATTTTCTATGGAGCTAAAAACCCCGCTATTTCTATTCCTCATAGAGAGATCTTGTTCAGTGAAGGTGAAGAAGAAGAGACTAAAGTATCAGAAGAATAACAATTTTAAAGTCATTATAAACGTTAAATGGAATTAGTTTAAGACTTTAATGGTTCTAAAAATTAAGATCATCTCTGAAGTTTATGATGTTAGTGAGGGATAAAAGTCTCATCACTCTCTAGGAACTTCTTCTTCTAGTTAGAATGGTGATGATGCGAGAGTTTTTTGAGGTTAAGTATTCTATTTTTTCTACCTCTATTATGGGTGATATTAGATAATCTATTGAGGGGTAGTAATCACCAAGAACTATTAGTCATAAATCGGTTAATATAGATGAACTAACTATTTCATCCATTGTTGAGGATGGGTCTCAATCCAAGTGGGATTCATCTCTGGTTCTAAGATACTAGGAATCTTCTACCCTAATTATAATGGTGATGATGATGATAGTGGTAATGATTATGAAATTGGAGGTCCACATTATCATGGTGTACTTTCCATCCCTATTGATGAAAAATATCTTAAGGGATCTTTGGTGGAGAAAATTTATGAGGCTGTTCAGTTGGAATCTTTTCCTTCAAATGTTTCTACTCCTTGGATCTAAACATGTAGAGGAAGATTTACCTAAGAGTATTACATATCCTACACCTTTTTTTACTCTTCCTTTATATTATTTTACTAATTATTATTTGTATACTTTTAGAGTGGATATTATTTTTCATATCAATGGGATACATAGATCTTCATCTCTTTAGGTAACATAATTTAGTGAAGTAGATACAAGATGCATCATTGAGTTAATTATCTTGCACATTCAACAAAATATGATATTGAAGATTAAATAAGTGGATATTGAGAATGAAATATTATCCAATGATATGGAATAAATGAAGTTCATCATAGAGGATATGAGATTTATCTTTACTGCAGGCCATGCATATTTTCTAGAGATTTCAGACACCTTATCTATACCTGGTGCTTCTACATCCACCGCTCCACTTACTACATCTTCATTTGATGCATAGATGATTAGAGATATTGAGAGGGATTAATTTCATGTTATATTATATGAACTCATTACATATCATCAAGAGGATATTTGGTGAATCATGAAACATGGTAAGAATAAATATAATTTGTTTAGGGAGTGTTAAAATGAAGCTCAAAATAATAGAGAGACTATCACTAAATCCATAAAATACTAAATTTTTAGAATTTATACCAAGAATGAGATCAATTATCATTAAAATTCTCTTGATAAAAAATTAAGTATTCATCCTATAACTAATTCCTTCAAATAGAATGTTAACCAGCTCAAAATTTTAGCCACCATGTTTAATCTTTTAATGGAGGAGAAGAAATATTTCTTCACGGTAATAAAGCTCGGTGGAAAAATCATTTATGGATTTTTTTCACGTTGATGAATCTATTTTTTAAGTATTTAGGACTAAAATGGTAGCACATGAATATATAACTATGTCTTCCCTCACCTATGAACCTTCTACAACACTATTTCCTCCGTAATGTTTTCCTTTAATCATGTCACCAGTTGAGGTTGTTTAGAATCTCAGGCCTATAGTGCTCAAAGAGATTCCTCAGACTACCTCTAAACACTTGACCTCTACATATGTGCCTTCTATCTCTAGAAAAGAAAAATACCATGTTGATTTTTCATCTCATCAAGATGAGAGTGATTATTATTTGTATTAGTCTTTGATAGTGATTTTATGTTTTCCATGTATTACTTTTTTACATACACTCCAATAACTTTTGTCTCCAATAAATCTTATATATTATTCTTTATTTCTTTTTTTATTTCATATCATAAACATATATTTTTAATAATCCTAAAAGGGGAAGTATTTTTTAATTGCATATAATAGTTTTTTTTAATTATAGATAAATCATTGTATCACATTGCTAATTTTATATGTTAAGACGAACACTCCTTATATTCATCCATGATTAATTTGCAGTTGTGTTTCATATAAATGATTACAAAATTAAATGATTTTTGATAATAAAAAATGGGAGATTGTTGGAACCTCATTATTTTATGCTAAAAAATCTTTATTGGGAACTCAATTAACCCCTTTTTAGTTACTCACTCTAACCAACATTTCTTATTAGAGGTATATCAAATATCATGTTAATTATGATTTAGTTGTATTTTAATGATCTTAAATTTATTTTATTTATAAATTTAATTCTTTATAGATAAGAATAGACAAGAGGTAACTACTAAAAATATACCTCCTTATTTTTAAGAAACAAACATTACTCAGTGGAATACTAAAATAAAGATGCATATTGAAAGTATAGGTTTTGAAATTTGGATTGTCAATGAAGAAAAATATGAATTCCCAAAAATTACTAGAGCTAAATGGAGTGATCCTACTAAACTATATTATAAAAATAACTATAAATCCTTGAATGATCTATATTATACTTTATGAAATAAATAATATAATAGTTTTTTTATGTACTACTGTATTTGAAATTTGGGATACTTTAGCTGTTTCTCATGAAGGTACTTCTAATGTCAAAAAAAAATACATTTAAATACTTATACTATTAAATATGAAACTTTTAAGATGAATCTTGATGAACTAGTTTTTGATATATATATCTCATGTTCAATAAGATTTTGAACATGATTCATTCACTAGGGAAACCAATTTCTAATAAATACCATGTGATGCGACTATTGATATGTTTACTAGACAGATAGAGAGAAACTTCAGGGTCAATTCTAGATTCATGTGATGTAAGTAAGTTGCTTATTAAAGAGCTAATATAAAATATCATGATGTATGAATTCAAACTCAAAGTAAATATAGATGGAGAGGATGAACCAAAGAGAAAGTCTATAGATTTCAAAATTACTTCCTCAAAACAAAAAAAAAGAGAACATCAAAGTTGAAAAATAAAATGATGAAGAGTCGCCTGGTGATAGTGATGAAGAAATGGATAAATTTTTTAGAAGATTCAAGAAATTTTACAAAAGGAAAAGTTCTTTCAGAAACCCAATTATAAATTAAAGTATGACAATATTGGTAATTATAGAAAATACTATAATAAGGATGATACTATAAATTAAATAATCTACTATAAATGCAAGAGAAAGGGATATTTCAAAGGTGACTTCCATAAGTTAAAATTTGATAAGAAAAATGATGACAAGGATAAGAGATATTGTAAATCTATGAAAGAAAATTAGAGTGCTTCAGAATATTTTTCAAGTGAATAAGATTTGATCAAAGAAGACAACCTTGGTAGATCCAACATGTGTTTTATGATAAACACATCTAAGGTATCTAATATATTTCCTACATCTACTATTTATATTTATTATTATTTTAGAGATGAAAATATTAAATAAAACATTTCTATTTAATAAATTTTTGAATACTGTAATATATTGGAAGATACTTTCAATGAAATTAATGATAAATATAAATGTTTAAAAAAGCAACATACTCTAATGGGTAGTTTTAAAATTGATCTTACTATAGATATGGATAAAAATGATAAATTACTAAAAGAAAATAGTGAGTTAAAATTATCCAATAAGGAATTAAAAAATTATTTGTAAATACTTACAAATGTAAGAAATAACTTGACCCAGATGCTTAGAGAACAAACTGAACCTAAATATACTATTGGAATAGGATATCATCCAAGACAAAGAAGGATTACTGAAAATCATTTTATTTCCAACTCTAGTTACACTAATTATGTTACTAGTTTTTATTTATCTAGAGTGAACATAGTTTTTATTTATAAAATTCTAAAATCTTCTTATAGAAAACCTATTAAATAATTATGGATTCCTAAATCTATGATTACTAACATTTCTGGACCCAATAAGATATGGGTACCAAAATAATTTCGTCGTTAATTTATTTTGTAAGAATCCAAATTGAAAAGTTCCAAGAAGCATTTAGGGTATTTAGACAATAGTTTTTGTAGACACATGACTAGAGACTATTCAAGTTTCAAGAACTTAATCAAGGTTAATGGTGGGCATGTCACTTTTGGTGGTAATTTTGAAGGAAATATTATAGGACTTGTTCAAATCAATAATTCTAAAACTATTTTATTTTCTAAAGTTTTATTTGTATATAGATTAAAGTATAATATTCTTATAATCTAATATTTATGTGATGATGGTTTTAATATTAAATTTAAAAATAATTTCTATATAGTTTATAATTCTAAAAATGTTTTAGTTTTTACTGATTAAAAAATAATGATGTATATGCTGTCAATTTAGATTCCTTATTTTCTAAAAAAATCATGTATATGTTCCTTTCAAAAATAATCATGGATTCAGTATATGAGACTGTGACATTGCAATATTCATTCACTTTGAAAGTTAACTAGGAATGAGGTAGTAAAGGATCATCCTAAACTAGAATTCCCAAATGAAAAAGTATGTAACCCATGACACAAATTAACTTTCAAATAAAAGAAATAAGTTTCAAATTCTCAATACTTATAGTTGGTTCACATGGACTTATTTGGACCTTCTAGAGTTTCTAGGTTAAATGGGAATCATTATTTTTATGTTCTAGTAAATGAATTTTCTAGTTATATTTGGGTATTATTTCTAGATCACAAAAGTAAAGCATGTTACTATTTTTTCATGTATTCCAAATCTATGGAAAATCTTAGTGGACATAGAATTAAAACCTTAGGAAGTGATCATTCCCATGAGTTTGAAAATCAAGTTTTTGAATCATTTTTTTCACAAAATTTCTATAGTTATAACTTTTTTTCTCCTAGGACCCCACAACAAAATGATGTAGTGTAAAGGAGAAATAGAACCCTTTAAGAAATTTTCCATACCATGATCAATGAGTATGACTTACCTATTTATTTTTGGACAAAATTTTTGAATACATCTTGTTACATAATTAATAGGGTTTTTATAAGACCTCTCTTAAAGAAATATTCATATGAATTATAGAATGGAAGAAAACTAAAGGTTAATTACTTTAGAGTTTTTGGTTGAAAAGTCTTTATTCTTAATACAAAAGCTAATATTAACAAATTTTATTCCAAGAGTGATGATGAAATTTTCCTCAGATATTAAACAACTAGAAAGTCATATAGGGTGTTTAATAAGAGGGAAAAGATTATGGAGGAATATTTTCATATAAAATTTCATGAAATAAATCCACATGATCGTAATACATCTTTATAAAACCTTGAATATGATCAGTAAATTCTAAATATAAATGAAAAACCTTCTAATAATTCTATAAAACAAGTAGAAAAATATTCTAGTTATGATGAAAAACCTAATCCTAAACCTCTAGGGGACAATAAGATAACAAGTCCATATTTTCCTAGAACTGTAATGAGTCATATATACCACCACTTATATGTTGTAGTTGGAAACCTAGATAGAGGGAAAAAAACTAGATATTCTCTTAGAAATTAGTTTTAACATAAATCTTTCTTGTCACATCTTGAACCTAATAACATAAATGATGTAATTAATGATGAATTTTGAGTGATATATATGCAATAATAACTCAATCAATTTGAAATAAATAATGTTTTGGAACTAGTAGATAAACCTAAAAACAATATTACCATTATAACTAAATGGGTGTTTAGAAACAAAGTTGATGAGTCAGGAACTATAGTTAGAAATAAATATTGATTGGTTACACATGGATACAATCAAGAAGAGGATACTGACTATGAGGAAACCTTTTCACTAGTGGCTAGACTTGAAGCTATTAGAATTATTCTTACCTATGAAGCACATTTAAATTTTAAACTATATCAAATGGATGATAAGAGTGAATTCTTAAATGGTAATATTTTTAAGGTTCTTTTTTTTGAAACCCCCCTTGATTTTAAAATCCCAATTTTTAAATCATATTTATAAATTAACTAAAGATTTATATGGTTTAAAATAATACCATAGATCTTGGTTTTATGGGATCAACTCATTTATAATTTCTAAAGGTTCCACTAAAGGTGTAGCTGATCCTACTATATTTATAAAAATAATTTGAAAAGATTGTTTAGTTGCAAAACTTTATTATGATGATATTATTTTTGGATCTTTTATAAATTATTTGTGTACTAATTTTTATAAAATGATGCAAAGTGAAATTGAAATGAATTTAATGGGATAAATTAAATTAATTCTTGGTTTTAAAATTTTTCAAAATAAATATGGAATTATTTCAAAATAGAATAAGTACACCAAATACCTTATAAAATATTTTGGTTTTGATATCATAAAAATTAGTGATACTTTCATGAGTACAACCTATAAGATGGATCCTGATTAAACTAGAAAGTTAGTGGATCAAACCAATTATATAGATATGATGGGAAGATTTCTATACTTAACTGATATTCTACCAGATATTATGTTCAATGTATGTATTTTTTTCCCATTTTCAATAAATCCCTAAGGAATCTCATTTACTTACAGTAAACCGATTTTTTAAATACCTCAATTATACAACCAATTTATGATTGTTCTATCCTAGAAGACAAGCTTTTGATTTAATGAGTTATTTAGATATATATTTTGGTGGTTTCAAGCTAGATATAAAAATAACATTTGGAACATGTCACATTTTGGGAAAGTACATAGTATCATGGTGTAGTAAAATTCAAAATTTTATTGTACTATCTACTACTAAGGATGAATATATAACTATAGGAAGTTTTTATACACAAATTCCAGGTAAGAAACATAATTTTCAAGATTATGGATATCAATTCAGACACATCCCTATAAATTGTGACAATATGATTATGATAAATATCAATAAGAATCATGTATCTCATTCTAGGATAAAACATATTGATGTAAAACATAACTTTTTTATAGATAATTTACAAAAAGGTTATATAAATCATGAATTCATTAGAATAGAACATAAACTTTTTGATATATTTACAAAGCATTTGAATTATGATATATTAACCTATATTAAACATGAAATAGAAATGATAAACTTTTATTAGTCCTTTATCTTAAAATATCCACCACTGGAAGATCCACCATTAGAAGATCCACCATTGGTGATCCACCATTGACGATCCCTCATTAGATAATCCACCATAGTGGGATAGATGCATCAATGCACCTCATAGAGGTATAATAGATGACTTTCAAGGATCTATTACTAGTAATAGAAAATTCTTTGTATATGATAATTCTCTTCCAGTGTTGACTAGAATTGGTGTTATACAAATACCTGCTGCTAAAAAACTTGATGGGAAGTGTATTTTTTTTAAAATCCATCCAACATATGTGTTTTCCTAGGAAAGGGGAATTTATCATGATGAGGTGCCAAGATATTTTTCTTTTATTCCTTATGAAAATATTAGATAAAGTGAACATGTGAAGATATTAAATGGTTTATATGATATAGATGATAAAGGCGTCATCTAGATCAAATTCCTTGATCTATCCAAAGTTTATCTCGACCATATTGGAATCCAAGAGATTAGTTTATGAGGATGAAGAAGCAGTACTAAAGTGTGGTTGTTTCTATTTGATTTAGTTTAACTATAAAACGATGAAGGTAATTTGAAATCTGTAGTAAAATAAATTGGTGGAGAACAATGATAGTATATTTGAGTATTTAAATCATGTGAAACACCTTAAAATTCTTAAATATATATTTTATCCTGGATTAGAGCCAGATAAAGTTTTTATTTACTCTGATGAGGAAGCGGAAGAAAAAAAAGATAAAATAACTAAAGAAGAAGAAGATGTTTCATTTGAGAAATGTAGTAACCTAAATGTTCTCAACATCACCTATGTTTCCTATGGAGATAATATCCCCTCTATTTCTCTTCTTGATAAAGATATCTTGTTAAGTGAAGGTAACAAAGAAGAGACTAGAGTTTGAGGAGAAGAACAAATTAAGAGTTCTTTTAAAAGGTAAATGGAATTAGTTGAAGTATCTAATGGTTCTAAAAATTGAAATAGGGATTTACCTCATATCTTAAAAGGTCATGAAGTTGTAGGCGATATTGGTGAGGGAGAACAGTCTCAACACACTCTTAATACTTCTGCTTCAGGTTAGAATTGTGATGATGGGAGATTTTTTGAGGTTCATACCACTATTGTTACTACCTATGTTAGGGATGAATTTAGTGAATATATTGAGGAGGAGGAATCCCCTGGATCTTATAATCATAAATTAGTTAATGGATATTAACCAACTATTTTAGCCACACTTGAGGATGAATCACAATCCAAGGGGAAGCCATCTTTTGGATCTAATCTTCTAGGCATCTCCTACCCAGATTCTGATGGTGAAGGTAAAGATAGTGGTGATGATGGTGACCATGGAAGGCCACTTGATCATGGTGTAATTTTCATCCCTATTTGTGGAAAATATCCTAGTGGATCTCTAGTATAGAAAATTGATGAGGCTGGCCAGTTGGAAGCTTTTCCTTTGGATGTTCCTACTCCTTGGATCTAAACATATATAGGTTGTTTTACCTGAGAAGATTAAATATACTATACATTATACTCCTCTACCTTCATATTATGTTACTAAGGATTATTTGGATACATTAACAGTGAGTATTATTTCTGATATTAGTGGGATCCTTATATTTGCACCTCCAAAGATAACGCAGTTTAGTGAAACAGATACAATATCTTTGATTTAGTTATCTTCCACATTCAACCAAAGAATATTTTAAAGATTTAAAAATCTTATAATGAGAATATGATATTGGAAAATGATATGTAAGTCGTGAATTCCATCGTAGAGGATATGAGATATATCTTTTTTGTAGGCCAATAATCTTTTCTAGAGAGTTTTTACAACTTACCTACAACTGGTTCTTCTACTCCCACTACTCCACCACCTACATCTTCAATTTATGAAGAGATGATCAGAGATACTGTGAGGGAGTAATTTCATGATATCATGGGTTATATCACTACATTTCATCAAGATTATCTTGGGATGATCGGGAAACATGTTGATCACATCTATAAATTAGTTAGGGAGTGTTTTAATAAAGCTCTAAGTGATAAAGAGACCCACTAAATCCATAAAATAATATCTTTCTAGAATTTAAACTAAGCATATGATCAATTATCATTTTAATTTTCGTGATGAAAATTTAATAATACCTCCTATAATAAGGGACTTAAAAGATAAAGTGAACCATGTAAATGGTTTAACCATTCTCAAGCTTATTATAGAGGAGAAGAAATATTTCTTTACAACAATGGAGCATGGTGGGAACATCATTATGTATTTTTAAAACTTGATAAAACCATTTTTGTATGTATTTGGGATAGTAGTGGTGGAACCTGAAGTGATAACCATGTCAAATCTCACCTTTTCACCATATACATCACCACTTACACCTTAGTTTCAGACTTTTATCATGTCACCAGTTGAGGTTGTTCAACATCTTAGTCCAGTACTGATCAGGGAGCTTCCTAAAACTGCCTATGCACCCTCGGCCTCCATGTCTGTGTATACTATCATTTGAAAGGGAAAATAACCTATTTAACCTTTATATCATTGATATGTTATTAAATCTAATTCATATTAGTCTTTGATAGGTTTTGTATTTTCTTCCTTGTGTTGCTTTTTTATATGTACTCCAATAACTTTTTTCTCTAGTGAATCTTATCTATTTCCTTATTTATATTTCATCTTATAAACTTATCTTTTTTATAATCCCAAAAGGAGGAGTATTTTTTAATGGAATTTAATATTTTTCAAGGTATGGGTAAATCACTATATCATAATGCTAATTTAAGATGTTAATCATAACATTCTTGATATTAATCCAAACTTAATTTTGCAGTATTTTTCATATACATGGTTATAAAATGCCATGATTTGTGATCATCAAAAAGTGGAAGATTATTAGCACCCAATTATTTTAATTCTCACAAATAATTATTTTTATGTTTTTAAAAAGTTCAATTTTTTATGATAGTCAATCATATTCTAAGTAATAGTGTAATTAAACTTGGTAAATTACTGATCTACCCTTAGATTAAAAAGATCTACCATTGGAAATGAAGATCTTCTATTAGTTCAACAGAATATTTCGGTGGAATAAATCTACCATAAGAGTTGTGATACTTCCAGATCTCATCCACTACCAGACTATATCTACCGTCAGCATATATACCGCTATACTAGATCTACCACCAATCCAAATCTACCATAATACCATATCTAGCGTCAAACCAGATTTACCACCAGAAAAATCTATCATCTAAATAGATCTACCACTTGACCAGATCTAATACTAGACTAGATCTACATTTATACCAAATCATCCATCAATAAAATATATCACCATACTAGATCATCTACTAGTGAGGATCTAATGCTAATATTCTACCATTTTTGTTCATATTATTAATTTGAATTTAATTTATCCAATGCCTAGTTTAATGAATTTAATGAAATCAATGCATTCAATATGCACATGGATGTATTAAACATTATTATTAAACAAATATTAGGATGCATTGAAGACCAAGTCATACATTCTTGATTTAGTTCCCAATATGAGGATCTAAGACTTTATTTATTATTATTCTTAAACAAATAATTAGAGTATTAGATTTATATATTCTACAGAAATCCTTCATGCACATGTGTGGAACTATGTGTGGAAAAACTAAGCCAATATCAGAAATAAAAAAGTTATACATGCATAGATATTACAACCTTCTCACACTGAATCAACTCTTGATTTTGATGGACTGAAAACTGAAAGACTCATCAGAAATCCACAACACTCAGTTTTCCTGTACATTCATAGAAACTTATTAAAGCTCCTCAAAAAGACAAATATTATGACCATTGAACATATGAATCCACTATATAATGACACATTATTTTC
Organism: Viscum album; assembly: GCA_963277665.1. Classification (NCBI taxonomy): domain Eukaryota; kingdom Viridiplantae; phylum Streptophyta; class Magnoliopsida; order Santalales; family Viscaceae; genus Viscum; species Viscum album. The sequence goes on from OY728138.1 coordinate 1,324,918,532, forward strand.
TTACATAGATATTAAATATAAATAGATGAATTTTCATTGAATAATATATCAAAACCATTCCAGAACTGTATGGTTTTAGTGTATTTGGAAACTTGGAAACATAAAAACTAGTTAATAAAAAATACATATCATATCCCAAAACTTATTCACATATAGACCCATTCTTATAAATATAATACTTTAAAACCCTATTCATAACCTAGGGAAAGTGAAACATAAGAAAAGGGTGAGTTTAGATGCTCAGTAAGGGTAAACAAGGGATATATCAATTATAAAATAGGCATAATGGTATAAAAATATGAACATAAACTTAGAAAATTATAACCTCTATATCAAATATCATAATCCTAAGTAATGTTATAAATAATATAATTTCATAATCCATGAATCATAAGAGATTAACATTGGCATAAGACATAGAATTTTGGCATACACATAAGCATATAAAATCATTTACTTAATAGTCAAGGTTCTTTTACAAGACTATTATAATGGAATGAGTTCACTCCCCAAACTATCATAGCAGTCAAGGTTCAATCCCAAGACTGTCATGGTAGATAAAGTACCTTACTAAATTAGTTTCACTTCTTTTTCTACTCATGTCTTACTGAACCGATTTCACTTCCCATTTTAGTTCTGTCTTACTGAACTAAGTTCACTTCAGGTTTTAATCTTTTATATCTCATGAGATATACATAATTACACAATGAATTAAAGGGAGGTATAGGTACCACCCATTGTTGGTTATAACATAACCAATTTCCTTGGTTATAACATAAAAACAACCACATAATGAAAACCATATATATGTGTTCCATAAGAACATAAGTCGTTCATCGTATCAGAACCCATGTAAGGAAATGAGTTTCATAAACATTTCATTATAACACAACTCATGGAAGATAAATAGGCTTCATAAATATCATGTAATCATAAACATAAACCTACCATGTAGAGAATAAGAATAGTATCCTAGAATAATATACCCATAAAATCATAAGTAACATCAAATAATGTTATTATAGATGGAAAATCCTTTCAAAATATCACTTAAAATAATTCTTGAAGAAAGCATTCCATTTTCAAATAATTTCTCTTTAAAGAGCTATGAAATTATAAAGGAAAATATTTTATTTTAAAATAACCTTGTAATATTTTAAATGAAACATCAAGTCATGAAGCCTTCTTGATGTTGATAAAATCTTCTCATTTTGTATAAGTAAAAAAACATTCCTTCCATATTTTTTTTGGAAAAGTCACAAAGAACCTCGTTTAGGAAATGACAAAAAAGAATCCTTTCAAACCACTTTGTAAAAATTAAAACATTAATAAAATTTACTTTAAACATTCATAATTTAATAGTAAAAACATTTTCATTAATAATTTTATAAAACAAGTTCATGGAAGAAAAATGGTGTTTTAAGGGAACATAAAAAATATTTTTTAAGAAAGTCCCTTAAAAATATCATAGAATTTAATTGGGAATTAATAAAATGAATTGATTATGTGTATAAGATATAAATACATTTAAAAAAGTTAAAATATAACATAATATAATAAAAATTCATCTCACACGTAATATTAACATGGCATAATCAATGAAGTAGAAGTTTAACCCAATGAATGTAAATTGAGTTAAAAAATCTCTTACTACTTTGTAATCAGTCAAATCGTATGCCATATAAAAGTTATAATTATCAAATGAAACATTTAATACCATGAATATAATGATATTCAAGATACTATATATCAAAGTTCAATATATACACCACATAAAATAAATAAGTGGTGAATAAGGCATATATCTCAAGTAAAAGTGAGATGAGAAACCCATACCTCACGCTTCCCTTTAGTTTTTAATAATTTAACCTCATGTATAAAGGTTTAAATAATTTTATTAATTAATTATATAATCATATTTATATTTAAAATACCTTATATTATACTTTTATAACATCTTACCACCCATTCATTAATAATATTTCATTATTCTCATCAGTTCGGGTGTGTTCGTTTCATAGTCAGTTCATTTGTGTATAATTATGAATTTTCTTGTAAAATGGAAATGAAAATCCATAAGTGAAATGAAATGGTATTCATGAAATTACATAAGTTTAAATGATCCCATATATTATTTTTCTTTCTGACATGAGGACGATTTATTTGATAAAATGTTAATTATAAATGTTTAGTTTATTTTGGTTGTTTTTCTGACCATCAGGAACTAGTTTCATTTTGTTTAATATTATGTATATATATTAGTTATATAACATTAAATAGGTTATAATATACCTATTACTGTATTATTTAACTATAATAATACTTTTATGACCAGTCTCGAAGGTGGTAATGGAAAATGAAAAACAATTATCCAAGGATACAGTTAACCATTATAATTTGGACAATGGTTTTGTTTCTTTGAAAAAGAGGATTTGAGAAAAGGGGTGGATATAAGATATTAAATTATAAATATTAAATTATATTTTATAGATTATACTTTATATTTTATTCTTTTATGGATGAAGAAGGTGAATATAAGTTAGAAAAAGAAAATAAATTAAGAGATGTTGTTTGATAAAGTTGTCTCTTGAATATTACCTCCCTCAAGGACCCATTAAAAAACATGGAATTATTCTTTAGGTAATAACAACAATTATTTTATGTGGTGAGAGTGGGTAGGATAGATTTTTGTATAATTTTTAATATCTTCAAGGATTGAGAGGATAAATTGGGTGGTGAGGGTGAGTTTATGTGATTCAATAATGATTATTTTATATTCAAATCCAACAACATTTGGGTGGAATTAATTATAATAAATTAGATTGATAATTAATATTTTAAAGGATGGTAAATGTCGATAAATTTAACACTCCAATCTTCCACGATACATTTCCCTTTGAATAATGCAATAGCTTGCATTTTACGCAACTTTGAGATTCTAACACACCGCGACCAATCAAACTAGTCGTTATGAATATTAATACATAATTTTTGAAATTTTATAAATTTTATTTTTAAAAATGGAATTAATTTTTGAATTTGTAATATCAAAATTATCTTACGGTTAATTTTTTGTATTTTTCTGAAAACTTTCAATTTTTTATGAATAGGGAAAACACTACGTTATTGGTTAAAACCGAATTTTTTATTTAAATAATTATTTATTTTATTTAAATTTATTCTAGGTTAAAATAGATACATAATACCTATATAATTTCAATTTAATTCATTAGATTCATTTTATAATAAGTTTAGATATATAAAAAGTTTATTGAACTTTTTACCGTCTTTTACCCACCTCCTAGGAGCATTTGAAAATTTGCACAAAACTTAATTTTACCACTTATATGAGTTGAATTTCAAAAATACTAGTGACACGGTTGATATCAGTAAGTAAAATGTGGTTCAATAAGATGAAAATATTTTTTGGTGAATAGTAACTTTTGACTTTTATTTACCATGGTTAAAGGTAAATAGGGTAATTAAGGGTAAAAATGGTTTCATAATTACCCTAACACATGTCCTAATTATATTGGATAAGTGTAATTAGAATAAAAATAACCTTAGGAATAAAATATGATCTCCTTTAGTCCACTTGGATTAGATTAGGACATTAATTATTATTTTATTTAATGAAGAGTTAAAAGAGTTAAATTCGAAGTTTAATAATTAAACCATTTTAATATAGGGTTATACATAAGATAAATTAGACTAAAAATATTCATTATAAATCTAAAAAGATTTCCTACATAATTTTATTTTATTTATAACTTTTATACATTAAATATTTTAATTTATTTATGACATAATGATGATGCGGTAATTACCTTATTAATGAAATATTAAAATAATTGATATTATAAATATCGAAATAAATGTAATTTGAGACTTTTGATTAATTAAACTAATTTTATAGGTTAATATTACATGTTAGGGTTGATTAAATAATTTTTTTCAAAGTAATCATGCAGTTATGAGTTTCACAAAAACCAAATACTAAGTAGTGTCAAAATTGACATAATTGAGTTTAAAAAAAATACTATATTATTAATTGATATAATATTCCTAAAAATAAATGGTTCGGCCAAAGTAATTAGATAAGGTTATATATATTAATAATGAACCACTTGGGGTTCTATTGTCTTGTTATAGTGAGTTTATTAACCATATAATATAAAAATACAAAGAGACATGGTAAATGACAAACTATTTAACTAAGAGTTAAATCTAAAAGATAATGTTAATATGGTAGCCTAAACCTATATAAAACCTATTAGTTGAGATTTTTTCGACCCATACCCACATTATTCTATAAATAAATCATTTTGGATCCATTAGAAACCGAAAATTATTTTATTATAAAATAATATTTCAAGCTTTTCCTAAAGTGACTCTCACCTCTCTTATAAAAGGGTACTTCACCTTCTCTTAATTTCACACCTCCAAATCCATTTGGCTCGGCCAACCCCTAACCAAATATCCTCCCAACTTTCCTCCCTTAATCCTATAGGACTTCCTTTGGTCACAAATCCAACATAAGGAGCCCTTTTGATCAAATCAAAAGGAAGAACCAGAAGAAGAGGTAAATATTTCATCACCTCTTTCAAGTTCTTTTCTTCTTCCACTTACTGTTTTTTTGTTGTTTCCATTATAAAATAATAACTCCAGTATCTTATATATACTGTGATTTTATTATAATTATGGTACAACCATATTCTTTATTCTATCCATCCTATAAATGACAAAGTCACCATACGTGCGTACGTACGGCTTACCGTCTCCACATTGTAGTGTAGTTTGTTATTCCAACACTTAATTATTTTGGATGGGTATAATAATGAATATAAATGATTTAAATAATAAATATAACATCTTAATGATTCTTTTTATATGATATACCATCCAATTACATACGATTTCACCATCAATATAATGATATTGTCGCTCGTGCGTATGTACGGATTACCGTGTCCAAGAACACGATGAGATTCATTCCCCATCGTAATCATTCAAGAATAATTTTCATTTTATGATTAAAAATAATAGTTATGAAAATAATATCATTATTTATATGAATAAAATACATCCAATCCATAACAAACATGGCTTACGTAGCCAATCATATAAAGGAAAACTAATTAGTTAACACCTGAAATGATTATACTACTGAAATATTATTAAAAAACAATATTAAAGGGTCATATATGATATAATATTTATGTATATTGTTCTTGTAAAACTTAATAACAATTTTTTAACTATTATTCATGAGTTTAACAAACCCTCAACCAAGGAAAAGTACAAGGTAAGGGTTAATTTTACAATCTCTTTATTATCTGAGTTGTTTTTACGTAAGTATCTGTTGGGACCTCTTTATCATCCACATCCATCTTTTCTTAAAAATGTAATTCAAAACATTTTTAATATTTACTATACTATGGGTTAAATTAATTTATACCCTTATTTGACCAAATATGTTTTCAAATGAATCTTTCCGTCATTTTCTAAACAAGGTACTTTATGACCTTTTCGACAAAATTAAGGTTAGAATGTTTTTTAACTTATACGGTGGGTGTGGATATTTTCTGACATTATATCATTGTCGAATCTTCCTATACAATATTATAATAATATTTTCAAAATAAATGTTTTCTTTTATAATTATATGACTTTTAAATTATTTCAAAATAGAAATAGATATTTCTCTAAAAATGTTTTGATTTCATCTATGTCAACATCCTTTGATATATTTTAAGCTTGTTTGAAGTTGATTTATTATGATACAAGACTTCCATATTGTATTTAAGGTTTTGTGATATGTTTGACTATTTATGTGTTAATTTTAAAACATTCATGGTTTATGGATAAAGTTTTGACATTTCATTTGATAGTTTTAATATGAATGTTTATGTTATGTTTAAACAATTTTATATGAGGAATTCATTTGACTTAGTAAGTGATGGGTGGAGCCTGCTATAGCACCTCAATTCATCGGTATGTCTCATGAGACAAACTAGTGTCTTGTCACAAGGCCTTGACAAAATTTTATTTTTAGTCTTGGTGTAAGGCCTTGACTATGTGGATATGAAGTCTGGCATTATGCATTACATCATTATGAAAGTGGTTATTGACATTGCATGTGATTATTTGACCAGTAGAATATTCAGGTGATTAATTAAATGGAATTATTTGATTTTACCTTTTCTATATTATGATGAAGTTTAAGTTTAAAATTCTTTTGTTTTAGTATTATACATTTTCTTAAATGTTTATTCTTATTTATGAAAGTTTCTGCTATATTGTTATCCTTACTGAGCATCGGATCTCACCCCTTTCTATGTTTTATTTTTCCAAGATGTGAAAAAGTATTTTATGGTTGACCTATAGGGATAGACTAATGATATAATTGTGTTCAAAAGGGGACAAAATGTTGTTGTTGTTTTTATTTCATGATGTAATGTAAAACTTATGAATGTATCTAGTATTTCCAAGGCTACTAAACTGATCAGTCTTTCGGGACATGATTCCTTGTATCATGCCAATATAATGTAATAATGCACCGACTCTGGGTAACTGGGGTCAGGGAATTACAATAAACACATAAAACACCCATTTAATGTTTTATTTTTTAGGTATTTTAATCTTATTCCTTCTAAATTTAACCTACTTCATTATTTTACCTATACCGTGGTAAATATTTTTTTTACCATGGTAAATTTTTTATGCCTAAAAATAAAAATAACTTTATAACCTAATTTGGAACTCTTAATTAAAAATATGGAACCTTTTTTAAAAAATTAAAAACATTGAATTTGAAAAATTAAATTTAAAATTAAATTGTCAAAACACAATGAAACACTATTTGTTTTTTGGAAAAATGTGTTTTTAAGCCCAAAAATGTACTTATACCGAAATAAGATACAAAGATGATTTAAATGTACTTAATTATGTTAAATAAAAATATAAATTACTTAATTTATTTTGATATTGGATTAAAATTATAAAATTTATTTTAAATATAAATAAAATTAGAGTTTTATAAAAATCGATATATTTTTATTATTCACTAAAAAATTAAAATTTAAAAAAAAATTATCCAAAATTAATCCTAAGATAATTTTGACATGATGAATCCAAAAATTATTTTCATTTTATCTAATAAATTTTCAAAAAGTGTCAAAAATTAAATATATTTATTTTATCATAGAAATAAAAAAAATCACTTTTTGAAGAAAATATATATTTGAAGAATAAAATGACTTTACTAAAAATTATGTGCATATTCAAAAAGCAGTAATTAATACATTAAAAATGAGCTATAAAATTATATATTTTAAAATTTGGTTACTACTATTCATTCCCACTAATTTAACAAATATTTTATAATGGTCGTGTTAAAATAATAATATTTTGGAGTTAGTTTATGCTCGATGTTCTGTGAAAATTAAACTATCAAAGAAATTAAATTTATTTAAAATGATACATGATATAAAATATTAGGGTGTTACATTCTACCAACTTAAAATTAATTTTCCCCCAAAAATTTTTTCTTAGATACAAATAGATGAGGATACCTCTTTCTTATCATATCCTTAGATTCCCACATAGCTTCATCATATTGGTGGTTTCACCATAAAAATTTAACCAGGGAAGTGGTCTTATTTTGTATAACATTATCTCAATGATCCAAAATCTTTAATAGTTTCTCTTCATAAGAAAGATCTTACTCCAGTAGTAAGACCTTCGAGTTTAGTGTATGTGAAGGATCAGGTATGTAATTCCTCACAAGAGAAATATGGAACACATCATGAACTTGAGATATATTTAGGGGAACCATCGATCAATAAGATATCATCCTAATATGATCAATAATTTCAAAAAAAATCATCCTCACAATTTGAAATTGCACATTGAAAATCAAAGGTGTATATTTTAAAATTCATTAATGGGAAACCCACATCATAAAAAGGTTCAATAAAACTTTTTCTTAAAAATAGGGAAATTAAAAGGCGAATATCTCCACAAAACTAGAATTATGATTAGAAGAAAATTAGAATAATGTGAAAATATATACATGGAAGAGAATTCTAACTATCATGATCTCATGGATAATGTTAGATAACATGGTCATTTGAAGGTTAATGACCACAAAACCATACACCAAATAGGTCTGAAAAAGGTCACTGATATCATTAAAAATGATGATAATAAAATGAAATTTTATTTCAAAATCATCTAGGAATATATACTTATTTTATTTCATTTCATAATTATAATCTCACTCTTTATTTATAACTTAATCAATTTCTTATTTATCTCTTTCTCTAATAGATTAAGTTGAAATTGTAATGCCTAAATAACTAGGGGATCATGAGATCCATAATGGGATGATATTCATTCCTTTTATCTCTAGTTATCATCATAAAAAATTGGTTATCAAAGGTTATCCAATATATATACAACTACATATGGTTAAGTCATACATTAATCTCTAAAACCTCATCCAAAGTTCAATGTAAAGAATTTCATAAATGGTTAACCTTATGAATCTTTTAAAAGACTATAATCCATTTTTTTAAAGAAAGTCACTAAATTTACCAAAATAAATTATCATTAATCCCCAAAAAACTTTTTATAGATCATAATTTTCACACACCAAAAAAATTAAGATCATTATCATGTATTCTATTTAAATATGGTAATAACCCAAATTTCCAAAACACTTTAGTGAAACTATGCATGCTTTCAAAAATTAACTCTTTCCTTATACCATAAATCAAAAAATCTATAAACTCAATCCATAAACCACCTTTTCATTATATTAATAATTTGTTCCAAGTTTATCAATATTATCCCATTTATTTTATCACAATCAAACATCTATTTATCTCATTATTATCCCAAAATCATGCACATATTAAGGGTTATCATTCCCTTAATCACATGTTCTCCAAAAATATCACATTACCACCTCAATCACTTTTCATGGTTACATGTACCATTCAACATATAATTTCAAATAATTAAGTAAAAACTATAGTGTAACAATCCTTATATGTTTCATTATTCCATAATACCATAAAACTGCTTCTATAACATTATTATTGAAATCCAATACATAAAAACTTATTCATTTCACATCCTTCTTAAATAATTAACAAGGATTCATAATTTGATTCTTTAACACTTATTCCATCTCATATGTTATTCTTTATATCTTCATTGTCAGTAATATAACCATGACTCAAACAATCTTTCTGATTATCTTCATGGCCATTCTCCCTAGGGCACTAATTTTCATAATTCCCATACATTCCACATTTAAAACATTTAACTATCAATGATTCCTTAGGAATACTATTATTCTCATCCATTTTGTTAAATAAACCTTTCAATTTTCCTTTGAAATTAATTTCTTTGTGTCCTTCTTTTCCACACCTAAATAATCTTCCAGTTTATTTGAAACATTCTCCTTGATGCCTCTTCCCACATGCTTCACATGAGGAAAATTGAACTTTATTTCCTCTGTGTTCACCATAAAACTTTATCTTTATCTTATTATATAGGATAGAAAAATCACCAAAGTTGAGATTATTGATCATATTATGAGATTTATAATTAGGAATAATAACAAGGTTTCACCTTCTGACTTTCATTTCATTTGGTTTCTCATGAGGAAGATCATTCCATTGTCTATCACATTCACCATTAACATGAATCCTCACGGTTTTATCCATTGTCTAAAACCCAAAAAACATAGTGTGAGCAACAATAATCATAGTGTGAAATAATACAATCAAGATAAATGTCTTATAAAATTTCAATATATGACACCTTAGGTTATTCATGATTGTTACCAAAATTATAGAATTGTAACCGATACTTAGACTTATACTTAGGGATCTTACTTAACATTTTCTCATCCTAGTTTCTAAAGGTTAACTAAACCTTGATCTGATACAAAATATAACAAACCATTCTTTTTTTACATAGATATTACATCTAATTATATGAATATTCATTACATAACATATCAAAATCACTCTAGAATGGTATAGTTTAGTGTCTTTGGAAACTTATAAACATAAACAATCGGTTCATAAAAAATATATATCATATCCAAAAATTTCTTTATGTCTAGAACCCTTATTAGAAATATATGGATTTAAACCTTTCTTTATAACCTAGGGAAAAGAAAACATAAGAAAAGGGTGATCTTTTATTCTTGTTAAGGGTAAACAAGGGAGATATCAATCACAACATAATCATAATGGTATAATAACATGAAGATAAAATTTTAAAATTATTCCCTTCTTATCAAAGATAATAATCTTGAGTCATGGTATAAATCATAGAAGTTTATAAGACATTAATCATAATAGAATAACATTGGCATAAGACATGGAATTATGACTTACACATAATCCTATAAAATCATTTACTTAGTAGTTAAGGTTATTTTCCAAGACTATAATAGTGGAATGGTTTCACTCCCCAAACCATAGTAGTAGTCAAGGATCACTTCCAATTATATCATGGAAGAAAAAGACCCTTACTGAACTAGTTTCACTTCCCATTCCAGTCCTTTCTTACTGAACCAGGTTCACTTCTAGTTTCGGTCCTATATTATTGAAATGAGTTCACTTCTCATTTCAGTCTTATTCGTCTCATGAGATATAAATCACTACCCAATGCATTAGAGAGAGATATAGGTCCCACCCATCATTGGTTATAACATAAACACCATCCTTGTTTATAATGTAACCACTATCACATAATAAAAACCATACATATTTTTTCTATAGGAACATAATCCATTCATTTTATCTAAAACCATGTAAAGAAATGAGTTTCATAAACATTTCATCATAACATAACTCATGAAAAATAAATGGGTTTCATAAATATCATATCATTATAAACATAAAGCAAACATAAGAAGAATAAAGATAATATCCTTGAATAATATCCCCAATAAATCATAAGTAAAATCAAATAATGTAATGTAATATAGAAAATAATTTTGAAATATCACTTAAATAATTCTTGAAAAAAATAACATTTACATTTTAAAATCATTTATTTTAAAATATCCATACAATTATAAAGGAAAAAATTTCTTTGAAAATAATATTTTATGCTTTTAAAGGAAACATTAAATCATTAAGGTTTCATGATGGTGGGAAAATCTGCACATTCCATATAGGTAAAAAAATATTCCTTCCATATTTTTGTCAAAAAAGTCACAAAGAACCTCATTTAGAAAATAAAAAAAAATAACCCTTTCAAACCACTTTTTAAACATTAAAACATGATTAAAATGAATTTAAACAATCATAATATAATAGTAAAAAAGTTATGAAACAATTTTAGAAAACATGTACATGTAATAAAAATATATTTGTAAGGGAAACTTTAAAAAGATATTTTTTTAAAAAAAAAATACCCTTTTAAATATCATATCATTGAAGCGAGAATTAATCAAAGAATATATTTTTTTTATCAAATATAAATAAAAATAAAATTATTGTAAATAAAAAATAATTTAATCAAAATTCATAAAAAAAATAATATTAACATGGCATGATCAATGAAGTTTAAGTTTAAACCAATGAATTAAAATTGAGTTAAGAAATCCCTTACTAATTTGTAATTAGTCAAATCATATTCCCCATAAAATTAACATTTATCAAATGAAAAATTTCATGCCATGAATATAATAAGATTCATGATACTATATATCAAAGGTAAGTATATACACCACAAAAAATAAATGAGTGGTGAATAAGGCATATATCTCACCAAAGTAAAAGTGAGATTAAAAACCCTTACCTCACACTTCTATTTAGTTTTGTGTAATTTAATCTCATGTATAAAGGTTTAAATAATGTTATTAATTAATTATATAACCATATTAATATTTATAATACATTATATGATAATTTTATAACATCTTACCTCTCATTCATTAATAATATTTCATTATTTTTTTGTTATGGGTGTGTTCTTTTCATGGTTTCATGGTTGGTTCATTTGTATATAATTATGTATTTTATTGTAAAATGGAAATGAAACTCCATAATTTAAATGAAATGGTATTCATGAAATTACAAAATTTTAAATGGTCCCATATATTATTTTTCATTCTGACATAAGGATGATTCATTGGATAAAATGTTATTGATAAATTTTTCATTTATTTTTGGCAGTTTTTATGACCATAACAAAATAGTTTTGTTTTATATAGTAATGTGTCTATATATTTGTTACAGAAAATGAAATAGGTTTTAATATACCTATTAAAATATTATTTAACCATAATAAAACTTTTATTACCATCCTTTAAGGTAGTAATGGAAAACAAAATATCATTATCCATGGAGATGGTTAACCGCCATAATTTGGACAATGATTTCATTTCTTTGAATAAGAGGACATTAGAAAAGATATGGATATAAAATATAATATTAAAAATATAAAATTCTAGTATATACATGATAATGGAGTTTTTATTATTTTATGGATGAATTTTTTTAATAGAAGGTAGAAAAAAAAATTAAGAGGTGTTGTTTGAGAAAGTTACCTTTTGAATATCACATCCTTGAAAGACCCCTTAAAGAACATGGAATTGGTATTTGGGTGAGACCAGTAGAACTTGGAAATGGATATAGTGGGGAGGATATGTTTTTGTATATATTTGAAAATATTAAATTCTTATTAGGATAAAGGGTGTGGTGAGGGGTGGTATTTATACTTGAGGAGGGGTGGTTTTAAGTGATTAAGTAATGATTATTTTATATTTAAAGCCAAACACATTTGGGTGGAATTAATTACAATAAATTATATTGATAATTAATGTTTTAAAGGATGTTTAAGGTAGATAAACACATCAAAAACCCGTTTAATATTTTAGTTTTTTTGGTATTTTTAGCTTTAACATTTTCACTTTAACCCTCTATAGTATTTTACCTATATTGTGGTAAATATTTTTTTTATCATGATGAAACTTTTATGCCTAAAAATAAAAATGACCTTATAAACTTATTTTAACATCCTGATTCCAAATATTGAATCCATTTTCAAAAATTCAAAACACATAATTTTAAAAATTATATATTAAATTAAATCGTCAAAACGTAATAAAAAGCAGTTTTTTGGAAAAATGGGTTTTTAAGACAAAAAATGTACTAATAAAAAAATAAGGTATATATATTGTTTAAATGAAATTAATTAGATTATATCTAACTAAAAAATACTTAGGTTAATTTTATATCAGTTTAAAATCCTAAAATTAATTTTAAATATAAATAAAATAAGAGTTTTATAAAAACTGTATTTTTTATTATTCACTTAAAAATTAAAAATTTCTAAAGATTCTAAAAAATTTATCCTATGATAAATTTTATAGGATGAATCAAAAATTGATTTTAATTTTATAAAATACAATTTCTAAAAATTTCAAAAATTAATTATATTTATTTTCTCATAGAAAGCAATAAAAATCATTTTTTGAAGAAAATATATATTTGAAGAATAAACTGACTTTACTAAAAAGTATATACATATTCAAAAAAAATTAATTAATATATTAAAAATGATTTTGAAAATCATATATTTCATAATGTGGTTAAAACTATTCATTATTTCCAATTTAACGGCTACTTTACAGTGATCATATTAAAATAATATTTTTTTTTTAGTTCATTTAAGATTGGTGTTCTATGAAAAGTAAACTATCAAAGTGATTAAATTTTTTAAAAAAGATACATACCATAAAATTTTTGTGTGTTATATATTCAGGTCAAGAAGCACCACTTCTTCTAGTCTCTAATCATTTGTTTATGATTTAATTTTGAGCAATGTGTTGTATTACTATATTTATCTATACACATTATCTCATGTACCAAACTAGAGTGTGCTTCAAATACTCTTTCAAATTACATTATTTTTATACCCATGGAAACTATGGAAGATTTCACGTGTGACCTATTTATTCTTTTTATCCCATATATAACCATGGAATATGCTTTGAACTTGGACAACCTTATGTGTTGTTGATTTTATAACCTGATATAGATTGTGGATCAAGTTTATTGTTTAATAAATTGCTTGGCAGTAGGTGATTTCCTAGAAGAGGGGATTAAGTCTTAGATGGATATTAAACCCCTTGTTTTATTCCTCTATGAGTTTTATTTTTTTTTTCTAAAGTTCAAATTTAAAACTTTATCTATTATTTAAATATGCAAAAAAAACATTATGTTGATAGTTAGTATTAATTTGTGTCTATATAAAGTGTTTGATTAAGTAATTTGATTTTAAAATTTAAATTGATTTCAAATATTATTTTAACTAATCCTTAATCCCACTTTTAGAAATTATTTCAAATATAAAAATTATATAATTATACTATTTTGATTAACTAGGCCTTTTTATTAATTTGGGGGATTTAGTTTTAAATTGTTTTAAACAGAATTTTCTATTGGGAACTTAATTCACCCCCCTCTTTAGTTACTCACTCTGACCAATAATTATTTTATATTATATATATATATTTGTATACGTCTATTTTAATATCATTTATCTATAGCTTCTATTTCACCCATTTACTCATAATTTTTTGTCAAAATTAATTATTTAAGTGTTAACTATTTTGTTTCTAGTGCATGTTTTAATCTATAGGTTTTATTACTTACACCTAGTTCATGGTTTCATAATATACATAATCTTAAACATTTTATAAATATAATTTTTATATATTTAATTTAATAACTTAAGATTCTCATTTTTAGATAAATATATTAGATAAAATATGTATTTTATCTTCTGATATGTGTCATGATATCAATCAAGAATATCAGGGCCTAAATAATGTATACCACTTTGGTGAAAAATGTAATATGCATACATATCCATTCTATTCACAATATTACCTCAACCAATTTGTAGGTATCCTCTCTTAATTTAGGGATTTATAGGGTGGTTGGCTCTAAAATTTTGATTCTTGTTTTTAATGATTTTGTGGGTTCCTTTTGTGGTTAACTCCTTTTCTTTGGATTTTCTCTGGTTTTACACTTTTTCCTCAAAAGTGTTTTTGAAATAAAAAATAAATTTTCAGGTCAACTGAAGTCCACCAAGGAAGTGAATCCTTTCCATAATTTCTAACTCATTTTATCTACATAGTTTTTCATATAAGAGTTCCTTACACCTCTGATAATAAAAGTATTCAATGTGTATATATGATCATCATAAAAACTAGGTGCACTAGTTTTTGGGTTATAGATAATTATAACTACATAAGGAGTAAAATTCATAACAAATTCCTTCCTAGTGGAGGTATAATACAACACTCTCTTCTCTAAAAAAGAATACTCTTATTTCGACTTATATTCAAAAAACTAAGAGTTTATAACTAACTAGTGAAGCACTGTGATCTTATCTTCCATATATGAAAAGTTATTTGATAGTAAACCGACCATATTCCTAAGACCTGTTATGATAAAAATGGTGTTTTTATGAGTCTTGTATAATGTATCCTTGATCAAAGGAAAATTTTCCTAAACTATAAAATCCAAATATTTTAGTGATTGATATATACCATGGATTGTGCTTCGATTAATAGTGGGTATACTCGAGATTTCAATAACTAAATATTTATTGATAGCTTTTAGAATGTATGGTTAAAAAAATTATATTTTAGGGATGCAATATGTGTAGTCAAGTTGTGAAGGGAAAGAGAGCCTACTTCCAACTAATATCCTATAACAACTTGATAAATGGATCCTTACTTCCTGGTTCCAACATCCATGAAACTCAAATAGGTATGAAAAAAGGATTGGATCATGATCTTTAAACTATCAAAATATTACGTCAAGACCATATTCGGTTGAGTGGTTGGTATACTATTGATATAATCAAATTGGGACATCATCACCTTATTCAAATCATCCATATCATCTCTTAAAATAGTATTCACCTATAGAGAGTAAACTTCCTTTTAGGATTTAGAATATGACAGCTTCCCCTCTAGGATCACTAAACCTAGAAAATTATTAAATTAAAAGGCTTCAATGTAATTTTTGTTCAACTGGTAACTACTTTCATTATTTCCCCATGAACTGGTGAGGTAGCTTCTCTAAGAATTGGTTCTTTGAAATAGGATGTAATTGGAAGTTTTTTCTTCTTTATGTCTAGAGGAGGTTTGATTATGTATATTCAACAGAGTCTATAAGTTCACTTAGAAAAAATATAATTGGATCCACTATAGTAATTATATTATCTTCAATATGATTATAGGTCTTAGTGTCACAATAGAATCCACAAACATATAAGATTATTCAGCACCATTGTATCAAAATGGCATCATCCCACATGTCATGAGTAATAGAAGGAGTCATAACTAATACTCCTTTAGTATCATCATAAAGTTTTCCAGTTAGGATTCAAGTATCACTGTGAGGGGAAGGGGTCGAATCAGTGATGTCTTTTTATTTTTTATTTCCTTATAAAACAACATTTTCCTCCTATTAAATATTTTATTCACTAGTGAACACAATTAAACCACACATCCATTAGAACACATGAATTTACAAGGTTTAATACTCAAAAAGAGTAGCTACATCCTTGGTATGGTTTGGAAATAATATAATACCACACAATCCAATATAAAAAAATCCTTTTATGTGGAATACAATGAGTAAGATATTCCCTTACACTCATGTATCACTATGAAAATAATCCAATAGTGCATTTGATTCTTCTATCACAAAATGATTTGATACAATGTTATGGTGATTCTTGATCCACTTCCAAAAAAAATATATTTCAAAACAATACTTATCTTTCCAACCCAAAAGATGGTAATAACTTCTTGGACTTCATAATGATAATTATTCTGATACCCTGGACTGATTTACAAGTTCTCTTAGACCTTATTTGATGCTCTTTGAAATCTCTGTTCACTTAAACTCGGTATTCAAAACTGTTGTTCGCGAAGCTCCCTCATGAAGATCACAACCTTCATGAATCAACCTACCATCTTAGAACCAACTACCTTTGTGAAGCTCACTTATTCAATGTTTAATATCCTATCATCTCAAAGAAATCATTAATTAGAATCATTGGAATCATTCAATACTTTAGAAGTCTTTTTGCAATACTCAATATTACATAGAAATCTAACTTCACATATCTCCTCTACCTCCATGAAATCAGAGAAATTTTAGATCATATCTATTATTTATATAAAATTTGAAGTGTGGGTCACCTCATATTTGTAGCCTCACACATTTATGATGGTACAAATCTTCCTATTAATTTTTTTAATCACATAAAAATATCTTTGTGGCGCTCCTCCATTCACGATGCTCCATTGATATTTTTCATTTTCGCAGAGATCGCCATCAAACTGTCACATGCTTGTGATGATTTAATTATCTTAATCATGAAGATTACCACCACCATTCGTGATGCTTATCATAATCATGGAGATCATTTTTAGAACCTTTACGCCTTCGAAAACCACCTTTTGTGAAGCCCAGTCAACGTGAAACTCATGCCTTTACCATATTTTCATAAGGCCTTTAAAGAAATCCATTGTTACAATGCTATATATCCTCCAAATTTTGGACCCAAAAAATTAGGAAAACACTGGGAAGTAGGGCCACCTTAAAAATATGCTTTGTAAACACAAACCACACTGATTCACGGTAATATTCTTTCATCATGAACTCTATATATCATGATATATAACCTTTGATCGATCACCTTTAGCATTGTCATATTTACCAACGAAAGTATTTTAACTTCCCAATCTTCTAGTAACCTATTTCTTTCCAAATGAAATGGGAATTCTTATGAATTGTGAATCATATTTCCTAAGTATGAAGATCTATCAGATCATCCACTTATATAAAGTGAGGTGATTTATTTTCTTCTAAAACTTCCTTGAAAGAAAAAGACAATACCTTAATATGTTACTTTTCCTTATCATCTTGGTACTAACACATATTTTACTATATTTTATTCTATAGTATAGGGAATCAAAAATGGATCATCCCCAGGTAAATATTTTTAATCATCTTCATCTACCCCAGCAATATCTCCTTGAGAAACGTCATATTTTTCACCATTATATTCAATTATAATTTCATTAGAAATAATAACTTGAACACACCATCTATCTCTAATAGGTAGATGATCAATAGGGTCTACCAATTTTACATTTACATAAAATTATCCTTTTTTTTCAATGGAACTTTCTCTTTAAGGCTCCCCCTTAATTATTTCAAAAGAACTTTCAACAATTAAAACTAAAAAACCCAAAATTTCCTTCTAAATACCCCCCCTCAGTAACTATAGGGTCAAATTCAGCATCTTCACTAGAACCAATAGGAAAAGTATTCTTGGAAAAAGGATTCAAAAAGTATCCACTCATTCAGAGTACATCATCACTAATATGTTCCAAACCATGAAATATAATGGTCGTTAAATCACTGAGATAAACCTTATCTTTCTCAAAAATATGAGTTATAATTCATATGAATGTATAAAAACTTACTGATTTATTCTAAATATAGAAGATATAACATGAAATATATCTTGTGATATTAACTCCCTTATATATCAAAAAGAGATATAACAAAGAGATGTCATAAAACAAAATATTTTCAAATTATATATTCCTTTGGGAAATTGCCGATTGTATAAAATTTAAAAGAACTTTTTGAACTAGGTCAATATCTTTAATAGATTCATTTTCAATATCATGAGTTCTAAAATGATATTTCACAATCCAAGGAGGGATGACTTCATCAATCACAACAAGAGAGGTGAAAAATTAATAACTCCCTTCATACAGACAGTGAAATATTTAATCCCTTACAACTAAAGACATTAAAATCTCTGTCTCATTAACCTTCAAGGTTAAGAGGCCTTAATTGTCACCAAAATGAAAAATTTTATGCTGGTCAAACTCATAAACTTTTTTCTCATAGAATTACTCCGTGTGCCTTTAATCATAGATGAACACCCATCCTTGTAAGTTGATGACTTTCTTTAAAAGCATATTTGTGGGATCCAATGCACTCAAATAGATTTAATTTCCACTAAACACTTTCTACATAACATTTACCTTTTTTAACTACTCTCAACAATACTATATGATCACCTAGTATTTCTCTTGATTGGTGAATGAATGAAAAAATGGTTTAAATATTTTAGGGGAAAAGGGTTTGATAATGAGGAAGAAATTATGAGGTTCAAAAAAAAATTAGTTTTATGCATGAAGGGATGAATTACGTTCTCTTTTGAGATATATGAAAGATTACCACCATAGTGACATGAAAATTAATCATAAAAAAAGTAAACATATCACTTTAGGACACATAAAGAACCAAAATGGAAACTCTAAATAAAAATAGAAAAAATATTTAACTAAAAATATATTTTCATGTAGAAAATAATGAAACACATAATTATAATAAAATCAATTGAAATTTAACAATCATAATTAAAATTTGATAAAATCAAATCAATTAGTAGGTGGTGTTTTAGTAAATATGTATTCTAACTCATTTTCTATACAAATGAATTCTAAAGAGATATTGTATTTTTGTACATGATATCTTGATAAATGATGCATAAGATCAATATTATTCATTCTAGAATGATTAATTGTATTTTTATAAATTATGATAGTACCTTTTATAATTGAATTAAAAATCCCTAAGGTTGTGTTTTATCCACAAAAACCAGGAAAAACAACTTATAGCTTCAATATATTTTGTATTGGTATTTTATAGTGCAACAAAATGTTGTTTCTTACCAGAGCATGATACTAAATATTTTACCATAAATGGAAGGTTTGTAAGGTAATTTTTATAGTTATTATACACCCACCAAAATCAATATCTAATTATGAAGTTAAATTAAAGTCATAAGTTTTTTGAAATAAAAAATATAACGAAATTGTTCCTTTCAAATATATTAAAATTATTTTTTGTAGTAATTAAATGATATTATTTTGGGTTTATTGAAAAAGAGCACAAAGACACATTGAAAACATTGTATTTTCTCTACTTGAAGTGGGATAAATCATTTCCCCAATTAATCCACTTTATAGCTTGTTGTTAATTGGTTTTATAGCTTCATACAAGTCAAGCATAATGTTAGAATTCATAAGAGTTGAAAAATTCTTATTGCTTTCAATTTTAAATTTTTTAAGTAAGTCTAGTATGTGTTTGATTTGATCTAAAATATTTCCAAAATCCTTTTGGTAAATTTTAAAACAATGGAAATAGTTTAACTCACCCATCGTGCTTATTTCAAATTCTTTTTTTAAGTGTTTTAAAAATTTATTACACATATTTTGACTTTTTGAACCGAAAATAACATCATAAATATATATTAGCACAAACAAAGTATCATTTGATGAAGTTTTCTTAAAATGAGTGTGATCCACCAATCCCAAATTAAAATAATTTGATAAAACAAAAGAACTAAATCCTTAAAACTAATATCTAGGTGTTTTTTTAGACTATATAAATATTTGGTAAGTTTGAAAATAGACTTTTCAAAATGAGGGTCCTTAATGCCTGTAGGTTGTTCAATATAAAATTCCTCCATTAATAATCCATTTAGGAAGGCATATTTAACATCCATATAATATTATTTAAAATTAATATGATATTAATATGTTAAAAGGATTAAAATGGATTCTAATCTAGCAATAGAGGGAAAGTTTTTCTCATAATAAATTTCTTCTAATTAGTTGTAAACTTTGGAAAATATTATGACCTTATTCCAAGTGATCACACCTTGATCACTATGATTCTTCCAAAATACCCATTTAGTTCCAATTATATTATAATGAAAGGGTCTATCAACAAATTGTCATACCATATTCCTTTTGAACAGGTTCATCTCTTCTTACATAGAAACTACCTAATTCTCATCATCTAGGGATTACTCTACGGTTTTAGGTTTGATTTAAAAATATAAATGTATAAAATATAGTATGGTTTCCTATAATTACCCTAGTCTGAACACCCACATCTTGGTTTCCTATAACAGTTTCTAAAGGATGGTATTTAAGGTTTTTATGTAATCTGGGAAGTACACTGTTTGGTTCTTTAGAATCAATCCATTTTAATCTGATTTTTTTTTATTCACTACAAAAAAAATAGTACATTAGATGGGGTTATGAACCCCCAATAAATTCATTTTCTAGATAATTATAGGGGGATTGTGTACAACCCTTAATAATCATTGAATTTATAGGGGGTTATAGACCCCCTCTAATTTATTAAATTAGAGGGGGTATTGAACTGCCTCTAAATTTTTTAACATTTTTTTAATATCCAGTTAGATTTTATAGGTGGTTCAAAACCTCCTCTAATATCTTAAATTATAGGGGGTTGAAACCCCCATCTAATAGCTTAAATTAGAGGGGGTTCACCCCCCCCCCCTAATGTATTTAAATTAGAGGTTGTTCAAAAAACTCCTCTAATTTAAGAGATTAAAGGGGGTTGTAAACCCCCACTATTTTTTAAAAAGAAACTTCCATAATATATATATGTATATATAATAAAAACACAATATATAAATGTATTTAAATACATTATATGAACATATTATATAAAATATTTATATGATTGTATTTAATTATATTTATATGTATACATAAATATAATTGTATAATATTATGTACATTAATATATATTTATTTGTATAAATTTTATTTCATATAATATTAATTATTTATAAGATAAAATCATAAACATATTTTATAAATATATACATAAATATAATTTATTTAAAAAATATATCATATAAAAACCCAAGCTTGTAGTTGTTATAATTAATATTAAAATAATAAAAAAAATATTTTTAAATAATATGTTTATGCTTTTAAATTATTTATAATTAATATTTTATGAAAAATAATTTATAAAAATAAATATATATTAATTTACACAATATTATACAATTATATTTATTGAAATACATATATATTAATGTGCATAATAATAAATATATGTATTGAAAGACATTATGTAAATATTTTTATAAATTCTATTTCATATAATATTAATTATATATAATATAAAAGTTTATGTCATATAATATTAAGTATACATTTGTATAAATTGTATTTATTATAATATTGATTATATATAATACACATATTAATTATATATAACATAAAATTTTATTTCATATAACATTTTATAAATATTTGTATAAAACATATTTCATATAATATCAATTATATATTATAAATATTTGTATAAATTTTATTTTATATAATAATAAATATATATTAATTATATATAATATTATACAGTTTACAATAATAAATATATATGTTAATATAAATAATGATAAATATATGTATTGAAATACATTATATAAATATATTTTTAAAGACCTTACATAAATATATTATTTAAATACTTATATATATATATATATTCTTTAAATAAACATGTATATAATATATAAATATGTATTTAAGTATAAAAATAATTTACATAAATATATAATATAAATGTGTTTAATAAAAAATATATATAGTATAAATCATAAAATAAATTTATAGTATTTATAAAACCAACATATAATTTTTATAGTTTAAAAACAGGTGTAATAACAATAATACTAATTAATAATATTATTTTTATCACGTGCACACATATAAGTATATAAATATAATTAAATAAATATATATTTTAATTATATTATATCTATAAATATTATATAAATTCATAAACAAACATAGAAAAATATAAATGTATTTATAAATATATATTTATATATATAAATATAATTAATTATATATATTATATGAATAAACATGTATATAATGAATAAACATGTATTTAAGTATATAAATAATTCATATGAATATATTTATAAATATATAAGCATATGTGTATATACATATAAATATATAGTTTATATAAATTTATATATAGGTTATATATTTAAATGTATTTAAATATATTATCTGAATAATATTAATTGAAAAAGATAATCAAATATATATAAATATATTCATATGTAAGTATATTTAACAAATTCAATCGGCGTAGTGGTAGCAGGGGTTGTTGTGTGGGCGATCTTGACTAATACGTCCGGGGTTCGAATCCCTACAACGACTTAATTTTATAAGGGGCGTGGGAAAGGATGGGGCTACCCTGGGCATGCTCTACATGCAAGGCCTGGGATGGGGAATGGGAGATTACGGGGAACTGGAATGAGAGAGCGGGTGAGTGCGAAACTAGAATGGGATATAAGGGAGAGTGGGGTGTGTGGGGAACTATAAGGAAAGGGGACTCGAGGGAAGGGAGAGTAAGGAAAAACTGTGGTTGAAGGGAAGCGACTGGAGAGAACAGGGAAGGGTGAGCAGGGAATTGGAGGGATGGGAGAACGAGGGGTACATTTCAAAAAAAAGTCAGAACATCAGGGGTGTTTAGAAACCTTCCCTAAATAGTTTGGTGAATAGGGTTGGTTTTCAAAACCGCCCCCAAATTTTTTCCTTTCAAATCGATTAGGGGCAATTCTAACCTCCCATAAATTGATACATTATTTAGAAGGGGTTTAAACCCCTTCTAAAATGTCTCTTTCTAACAGATTTATGGCGGAAATGGAAGGGGTTCAAAACCCATTCTAATTAAAATTCCTTTATTTACATCCAACTATACCAACAGTTAACGAAAACCACCCCTAATCATATATTTCTACCACCTTATTAGTGGTTCAGCATAACAACCGCTAAAGCCTTTATAGGGGGTTATAACCCCCTCTAAATGAAAAAACAGACCCTTATAATAACAACCTTTTTGTAGTTATCATATTATAAATCATCATCCTTTTTTCATCAAAGAGAGGTTCAATTTCTAGGTTGTCTAAATAATCACTTAATGTTTTAATTTGAGTCTTCTTGTGATCAAAAGGATCACTTTATTCAAATTTAACATTATTTGATTCTCAAACTAACTTTAGATTCTTATTGAAAATATTATAAGATTTGTAAGTAGTAGAATAGACTAGGAATATTCCTTCATCAGCCTTTGGATCGAACATACATAGAGGGAAGGGAGAGTAAGGAAAAACTATGTTTGAAGGGAAGCGACTGGAGAGAACAGGGAAGGGTGAGCAGGGAACTGGAGGGATGGGAGAACGAGGGGCACATTTCAAAAAAATTGGAACTTTAGGGGTGGTTAGAAACCTTCCCTAAATAGTTTGGTTATTAGGGGAGGTTTTTAAAACCGCCCCCAAATTGTTTCCTTTCAAATAGATTAGGGGTGATTCTAACCTCACCTGAATTGATAAATTATTTAGAAGGGGTTTAAACCCCTTCTAAAATGTCTCTTTCTAACAGATTTCTTGAGGAAATAGAAGGGGTTAAAAACCCATTCTAATTAAACTTCCTCTAATTTACATCCAACTATACCAATAGTTAACGAAAACCACCCCTAATCATATATTGTGACCACCTTAGTAGTGGTTCACCATAAAAACCACTAAAACCTTTATAAGGGGTTATAACCCCCTATAAATGAAAAGGAAAACCATTCTAATAACAACTTTTTTTAGTTATCATATTATAAATCATCATCCTTTTTTCATCAAATATAGGTTCAATTTTTAGGTTGTATAAATAATCACTTAATTTTTTAATTTGAGTATTCTTGTGATCAAAAGGATCACTTTAATCAAATTTAACATTATTATATTCTCTAACTAACTTTAAATTCTTATTGAAAATATTATAATATTTGGAATTATAAGAATAGCCAAGGAATATTTCTTCATCAGCCTTTGGATCGAACATACATAGATTTTATTAGGTGTTTAAGATATAAACATTGCATCCAAATACATTAAATAATCAAACCATTGGTTTCTTATTATTCTATATCTCATAGGATGTTTTCTTTAAGACTTTCCTTATTATAAATTTGTTAATTAAATAACATGTTGTGTTAACAGCTTTATATCGGAAGTGATTGGTCTTAATTTATTAAAATAACATTGTTCTAAAAAGTTATTACAATGTCTTATTTTATATTTCAACAAAACCATTCCATTCAGGTGTTATAGGGGTATAAAATGTATTATTAATTCCATATTTTTATAATACTTAATTAAATTCATGATTCTCATACTCTCTCCATGGTCACACCTCAAAGTAACAATTTTAGCATCCTTTTCATTTTTTACAAGTTTGTAAAAATTATTAAAAATAGCACAAGATTCGCCTTTGAGTCTAAATAAATAGACATATATAACTCTTGAAGAATCATAAACTATAACATAAAAAAAATATTTACCAAATTGGATTGATATTATATAAAAAATTAATAAAAAAAAAGACAAGATTCACTTTTGAGTCTCTATAAATAAACTTATATAAATCTTAAAAAATCATCAACAAAAACATAAAAAAAGATTTACCACCTTGGATTTCTATTCAAGTAGGTATGAATAGATCCATGTGTATAAGTTCTAAGGTTCTAGAATTATAAACCTATTTTATTGGTTTAAAATATTTTTTGTGTTTCTTTTACATTTTCATGTATCACATAGTTTCCTTAAATCCAAATTAAGGTTAGACAAACCAAAAATGAAATTTCATTTGGATAAGTTTATCAAGGAATAAACATTACAATGTCCAAACCTCTCTGCCAAATGTATGATTTATTTATTTCAGCTTTCAAATATTTTAAATTTTTTACATAAATAATTAATATATAATGTATATACATTTTCCGTTCTTAGTGCCTTAAACTTAAGGGATTTTTCTTATAAAAACTAAATATAAATTATTAGAAAAATAAACTGAATATCCATCATCACAAAGTTAAGAAATACATTTTAGTTGGTTCTCTAAGATTTCAACATAATGTACTTTGATTATGAGTATTTATTAAATATTTCCAACAAATCCTATACCAACCATCTCCCATTTTTCATTTTTATTTAATGTGACATATCCTCTATCAATATTAGATAGTGAGTGAAAGTTTGAAAAATATCCACTTATATGTATTGAAAATTCACTTTCTATAAACCATTTTTAATTACTATTTATGTTTCTTGTTCCCTATCAAAAAAAATAATCCAAAAGATGTTTTAGTACCCAAACTCACTTAGGTCCGGTTTTTTATCTAAAAATTATTTGGGAATCCAAATATTCTTATATTTTAAATAATTTTTAGTAATAGAACCAGATAACCATAGAGAAAAAAATCCTTTTATATTCCACACATATGAGAGTTTTTTAAGAAACAATCATTTTCAAAATGACCATTTTTCATTATTAAAGTAGGTTCTCTTAGACATATTTTTATTTTTTTAACTATATATAAAAAAAATTATAAATCTTAGTTTTTTATCCATTGATTTCTATGTGGTATTTTTCTTTATTATATTTGTTCTTATAAAATATTTTGTTTAAATATTACTCCCTATTAGTAAAAACACTTGTTTTATCCTTTAAATTTTTATCTTTAAACTATAATTCTATTATTTTTCTATCTTTAACAACACCACTAGAAGCAAACTCATGTAGTTTAACATTGATTTTATAACGTATTTTGTTTAAAACTTATTTTTCATTAACAGAAACATTATATTATTTATTTAGAATATTTTTATTTTTGTTTAAAGACTCATAGTATTCTTATAATATGTAA
This sequence comes from Viscum album, assembly GCA_963277665.1. Lineage (NCBI taxonomy): Eukaryota > Viridiplantae > Streptophyta > Magnoliopsida > Santalales > Viscaceae > Viscum > Viscum album. Next base: position 1,324,945,231 of record OY728138.1, read on the forward strand.
TAGTACTCACTTGATTTTTTATAAGAGTAGTTTTCTGGTTTAGGTTCAAAAGAAGACTAATGGGAAAAATATACCTCATTAGTTTGTGCCTTAAATCACATTTTAAACTTTTGATTAGATACTTTAGATTTATATTCATAACTAGAATCATTATTAGAGTCCTTTGAGGCACTCTATATAGCCTTTATAGATTTCTTGTCTTTCCTCTTATAGGTAACCTTTTTTAAGTATTTATTCTCAAAATACTTACTGTATTACAATTGAGGATAATCTAGTTTGATATGTATGGGTTTATTTTACTCATATAATCTAAACTATCTAGTATTTTTGTCATACTTTTTATATTTTCTATTTTTTTAATCCCCCCCTCTTATTGTATAAATTTTCAATTTTTTTGGAAAAATGAGGGATCTCATCACTTGACTCTGATTTTTTGAAGTTACTTCAATAAATTATCATGAAAATGACATCTCTTTTTTTCTCATATATTTAAGTATATTATTTCAAAGTATCATTTTATCACTTTACCAGCTTATGATATCAAGCCTTAGATTCCATCTTAGCTTTATACATCATGAGGGTTCTAATAAGATCTTTTATTTTGAAATTTTGAAATTTTGTAAATTTATTAATGGAAACTAAAATTCCACTCCATTTGGATAGAGTAACTATAATAACTTTATGATATTAATCAATTTCAATAACAGGTTCTCCTATAGAAGAATAATTATTGAAAATTTTGATCATCCTTCTATTCATATGAGTCATTCTTTCTCTATCAATCATTATCAAAGTATAAAACTTTATATTTTTAGTATTTTAACTTATCTATCTTAAATTTTTAGTGTCTTCATAGGGTATTAAAATAGTAGTACACATTTCATATGTTTTAACACATTTATAAACTCTGTTAAACTCATCTGGACCAAGTCCACATATGATAGAATTCATGGATTTTGTTTTCAAATCATAATTGGCCTCATCAGTACCATCCCATGACTTAGGTTTAGTCTTAGGGATTTCATAGGGATTATCATCCTTCAGATAAACATTTAGACTAATATTTTTCAAATATATAATCCTTATAACTTTCAAATATCCATAGGTTTCACTAGAAAAATAGGGTTCTATAACAATAAATAATCCTTCTATATTATTAATCATCACAACCATTTGATGATGATCTTTATGACTTAAACCTTTTAGAGTTCAGAACTCAAGAGTCTCAAATCTTTGATACCAATTTTTGGTCTGATAAATATAGCATAATGACTCAAGAAGGGGGGTAAATTGATTTTTTGACATATTCTTCACTTGAAAATCACCCTATCTTTAGGAAATAAGAATATTAATATTCTCATATCACAAATAATTAATGTAATAAAAAAATAAGAAATATATATAACACATAGTATTTATAGTCTTTCAGGGAATAAGGATCCCCTAGTCTACTCTATCGACACTATAATCCATGCTTTGGGTTATTTTCACTACACCGGCCCTTTTTAGTGGTTTCTCAGGTGATTGAAAGAATTTGTTACTTGTTACAAATGGTCCAAGATATAAGATATTTCAATAAAACACTCTATTTACAAGACTATATGTATGTGTATGTGTATGTGTATGTGTATGTGTATGTGTATGTGTATGTGTATGTGTATGTGTATGTGTATGTGTATGTGTATGTGTATGTGTATGTGTATGTGTATGTGTATGTGTATGTGTATGTGTATGTGTATGTGTATGTGTATGTGTATGTGTATGTGTATGTGTATGTGTATGTGTATGTGTATGTGTATGTGTATGTGTATGTGTATGTGTATGTGTATGTGTATGTGTATGTGTAGGTGTATGTGTATGTGTATGTTTATCTGTATGTGTATCTGTATGTGTATGTGTATTGTATGTGTATGTGTATGTGTATGTGTATGTGTATGTGTATGTGTATGTGTATGTGTATGTGTATGTGTATGTGTATGTGTATGTGTATGTGTATGTGTATGTGTATGTGTATGTGTATGTGTATGTGTATGTGTATGTGTATGTGTATGTGTATGTGTCTGTGTATGTGTATGTGTATGTGTATGTGTATGTGTATGTGTATGTGTATGTGTATGTGTATGTGTATGTGTATGTGTATGTGTATGTGTATGTGTATGTGTATGTGTATGTGTATGTGTATGTGTATGTGTATGTGTATGTGTATGTGTATGTGTATGTGTATGTGTATGTGTATGTGTATGTGTATGTGTATGTGTATGTGTATGTGTATGTGTATGTGTATGTGTATTTGTATTTGTATGTGCATGTGCATGTGCATGTGCATTTCTATGTACATATGCATGTGTATGTACATATTCATGTGTATGTGTATGTGTATGTGTATGTGTATGTGTATGTGTATGTGTATGTGTATGTGTATGTGTATGTGTATGTGTATGTGTATGTGTATGTGTATGTGTATGTGTATGTGTATGTGTATGTGTATGTGTATGTGTATGTGTATGTGTATGTGTATGTGTATGTGTATGTGTATGTGTATGTGTATGTGTATATGTATGTCTCTGCACATGTATGTTTATGCATATGTGTGTGTGTGTGTGTGTGTGTTTATGTTTATGTACTATATGTACGTATGCATATATATGTGCGTGCACGTGTATGTAATTCTATGTAGGTGTATGTGTATACATACATATTTGTGTACGCATGTGCACGTGCATCTTCATGTGTATGTTCATGTGGATGTACATGTGTATGTGCATGTGCATTTCTATGTACATATGCATGTGTATGTACATATGCATTTGTATGTGTATCGGTATGTGTATGTGTATGTGTATGTGTATGTGTATGTGTATGTGTATGTGTATGTGTATGTGTATGTGTATGTGTATGTGTATGTGTATGTGTATGTGTATGTGTATGTGTATGTGTATGTGTATGTGTATGTGTATGTGTATGTGTATGTGTATGTGTATGTGTATGTGTATGTGTATGTGTATGTGTATGTGTATGTGTATGTGTATGTGTATGTGTATGTGTATGTGTATGTGTATGTGTATGTGTATGTGTATGTGTATGTGTATGTGTATGTGTATGTGTATCTGCATGTGCATCTCGATGTGCATGTGGATGTGCATGTGTATGTGTTTGTGTATGTGGATGTGTATGTGTATGTGCAGGTGTATGTGCATGTGCATGTGTATGTGTATGTGTATGTGTATGTGTATGTGTATGTGTATGTGTATGTGTATGTGTATGTGTATGTGTATGTGTATGTGTATGTGTATGTGTATGTGTATGTGTATGTGTATGTGTATGTGTATGTGTATGTGTATGTGTATGTGTATGTGTATGTGTAGGTGTATGTGTATGTGTATGTATATGTGTACGTGTATGTGTATGTGTATAATTAATATTATCTATTTATATATTTTTATTCATTTTTTACAATTTTGTGAGCACTAAAACAAAAGCGCCGACAAATACTACTTTTGTTGGTGCTTTTTTAGCGCTGATAAAAGTTATGATTTATCAACACTTTAAAAGAATTGATAAAAGAAATATTTATCAATACCAAAACAAAAGTGGTGAAAAATATTACTTTTTTCGGAACTTTCTTAACGCTGATAATTCATAACTTTTATGAGCACTAGAAAAGCGCTGATAAATGTAGTATTTATCAGTGCTTATGTTTTTAGTGCTGATAAAATACACTTTTATTGGTGTTTTTTTGTAATTGATAATAAAACCCTTTTTCATCTTTATAAAATAACCCTAGCATCGCATCTTCCTCATACCACACTCAAGCTCTCATGAAATCGGAGATCCATTGTAACCGAATTCGATCATTTTGGACAAATCAAACCTCAAAACTGAAGTTATGATATTCAACTTGTTTTTAAGGTATCTCATTCAATATTTCGCCCAATGGATGAGCCAGGGAGAGCATATTATTTGTGGAACATGGGAAATTGGGTACCTCACAGCATGTATGTGCAAGCAGTGTGGGTGGGTCCCAAATTAACAATCATGTTTTGGCTAGTGTGCTTTATATACATGTTGATATTCATGTACATATTATATTCACTTATCAACTTCTTTCTTAGATAGGGATTAACAACCTTTTAGTGCTCATCATTAACTCCCATGTGATTCTTTTTTTGATGTAGTATCTTGTTGTATGATCATGGATAATTTGAATATATCTCCTCCTAATTAAATAATACCTTTTAAAATATTTTTTTGTGTTGAGATGCGGTTTCTTCAAATTTTCCCCTCTATTGTTTTTTATAATTTCTATAAACACACTAATCATGTTTCCTAATATTCTAAAAAAATATCATAGTAGTTCTACATTCCTTTGAGATCTATTTCCATTGGTTTTATCATGACTACTACTTATTTTCTTAGAATTCATATTTTTATAATTATTACTACAGAATAATGTCTCCATGTGAGAATGTTTATAATTTGAATTCTACTTCAAAATATGAATATAAACTCCAAGTTTCTTAATCCTCAACTCCTTCTCCTGCATTTGACCACCTAAATTCTCTATGTGAGAAGTATTTTCCTTGAGTTCAATCTTTACCTATTCTTTACACTACTTTTTTAAGATAGACATTGAGGCTCCATGGAGTTTTCCATTTCCATCCCTAAATTTAAATCATAAAATTTTTATTCAATTATATCATGTTGTTTCTATACATTATTATTCATTCATGCAATGGTATCCTTTGAATCAATCTCTTCCTCCATCAACACTCTCTTGTATTCTTCCAAATCAAAAACATATGTATAATTTCTTCAATCTTTAGACTTTAAGAATTGAAATTTACTTCTTAATACTTGAATCTTTCCTTAATCTGGACATAAAAAACTCCTTATTTATGACATGATATGATTTCCTATTTTCTACAATCATCCTCCAAGAATTTTAGTGAATATAATACATACATCAATATATAAATTTTTTTATATATGTTTTGATAGTGAATCTTATTATATATACCCTAATACTTAACTAGCTGTAGTTTTCCATAGGTTTCCTATGACTACTGATAATGATAGGGAATTATCTCCCTTGATAAATCCATTTCAAAAATAATAATGATTTATGATATGTGACTTCTTGTAAAAAAATTAGTGTTATAATACTTTAAATTTATATAATTATTTGTCTTTATATGTTCTAACAAGTTGTTGATGCAATGAAAATTTATATAAAATATGATGATTGTGTGTGTGTGTGTAAATAATATCCTTTTAGGTTTATAATCTCATACTTTCTATATATATTTTTTAAAATATAAATATCACTAAATCAAATAGGATGGATATGAAAAAAATGTACGGATGTCAATAGTATGACAAAATAGTATGAGGATGAGGTGAAATAGTTCATCATGATTGAAAAATATCATGCATATGATCCTTGTAAATCCTTTGTTCATATTTACATTGTATTTATTCAAGACTAATTAGTCTAGAGGAGTTGGAAGAACACTTGATCTGTCACAAAATAGATCAAAGTTATAAATGTTGGACTAAGTATGGGGTAAAATGGAATTCAGTTAGTGATTAAGATAACATTATGTTTTATGGATCATCTGATATGATTACTAGTATGAACAATGATGAAGACCATGTTGAGGATATTATTACAAGTGTGAATGATGATGAATATTGTATTGATGAAATTAAAATTAAAGTTTAAGATAAACATCATGATTGTACAAAACTATTTCAGAAGTTAAATAGTTATATAAATATGTTATTGTATGCTGGTTATACTAAATATACAAAATTTTCTTTCATAATAAAAATATATAATATAAAAATTTTCAATGGATGGAGTGACACCAGCTTTACTGAACTACTTTCTCTCTTCTATGATATGCTACCAGAAGATAATGATCTTCATTTCCTAACATATGGCACTAAATTAATGTTATGTTTAGTGTGTATGATATCTGAAATAATACATGCCTTTCCAAATGACTGTATAATGTTTCTCAAGGACCATGAATCACTTTATAATTTAAGTGTGGTACAACTCAATACATTAAAGACAAATTAAGTCCTTTGAAAGATGTATGGTACTTTAAAACAATTCTAAGGTTTTGGAACCTATATGAAATTGATGAGACTGTAAGGTAATTGATATGGAATATAGATACAAGAATTTAATATGGGAAAATTCTTCACCTATTAGACTCTCTTAGTGGAATGAAATTGATCACAAGTATCCTAAATTTGGAAATGAGTTGAGAAACCTTCATCGTTTTCTATTTATAGATGGAGTGAATAATTTTGGTTTACAAGGAAGCACTCACGGTACATGGCCAATTATGTTAGTAATTTATAAATTTCCATCATGGTTATGCATGATGAAAAAATAAATTATGTTGTCTCTAATTATATCAATACCAAAACAACCAAGTAATAATATTGATGTTTATTTGGCTCCATTGATCTAAGATTTGAAATTAATGTGGGAATCAAGTTATATGTTTTATGCTACTTACAAAAATAAACATTTCACATTGAGATCGATGTTGTGAAAGAAAATAAATGACATTCTTGATTATAGAAATTTTCAGGATATAACATTAAAGGAAATCAAGTGTGTCCCTTTTGTGAACAAGGTACACACTAAGTTAAGTTGAAACATTCATCCAAGATTATTTTTCTAAGACATCATAGATTTCTAACTCGATGAAGTAAATACTGATCTTAGATAACATCATTTGATGGTAATTTAGAAGAAGGTAAAAAACCATCTCCACTAAAAGGTGATCAACTATTTGAGAATGTAAATGATATGACCACTAATTTTAGTAAACATTTTTTGAAAACCCATATGAAAACCGATTGGAAAAAGTGATCAGTTTTTTTTTTAATTAACATAATAGAATTATTTGTTATTCATACATTTTCTTGATGTCATGCATGTGGAAAAAAATGTGAAAGTGTCATTGGAATGTTACTAAATGCACCCAAAATCAAAAAAATGATGGCATTAGGGCTAGGTTAGACATGATTAACATTGGGATATAGGAATATATTGTGCTTGAAAAGGGTAAAAGACATACTTTTCTTCCTCCAGTTACTTACACTCTTTCCAGGCAAGAGAGATGTCAGTTTTATAACTTTCTGAATGATATCAATGTTTCAGAGGGGTATTAATCAAATATTAAGAATATCATCTCAATGAATGATTTAAATTTAAAGATCCTAAAATCACATGATTTTCATGTTTTGATGAAAGATATAATGCCTATAAATTTACATTTCATTTTTCCTAATAATTTATATCACACATTAACCATGATTTTTTTCTATTTCCATGTTATATGTAGTAAAATTATAGGCCAAGTGAAATTTATAACTACATAAAAGTAAATTACTATAATATTATGTGAATTAGAAATGTACTTACCACCATCATTATTTTATATGATGGTTCACTTGATGGGTCACTTGGTTAGATATTTTTTTCTATGTGGTTCTACACATTATAGATAGATGTACCTATATTGAATAGTATATGAATATTTTGAAAGGGTATGTCAAAAATTTAAGTCGTCAATAATTTTGTATCGTAGAGTGAAATATTATTGAGGAAGTCGTTAAATTTTATACCAAATACTTGTACGATATGGAAAGCATCCATATACAAAAATCTCATTACACCAAGCAACTTTTGGGTGAATGAATTTCTATAATATATGGTGTTATAATTACTTTTACAAAGAGGGAGTCGTATTTCCTTTATTTTTTACATAATAATTTAGAGGTCTCACCATATATTGAAACCCACAAAATAATTATTAGTTATTTTAATCCATAAAAGGTAGAAATGTAGATATAAAATAAATATAATAAATAGTTTTTATGATGTTTTCAAGACCATTTTTAAGTATTCAACTAAAAATATGAAATCAATTTAAGAATTAATTTGATGGATAGCTAGAGGAAAAGTTTTTCATGTATTATCATATAATGGAAATGTAATTAATGATTATACATTCTATACAAAGGAACATGATGGAACCAATATCATGAAAAATAGTGTAGTTAAAATTATGGATAAAATTATACATGTATCTGGTACCAAGGACATAAATCTAATTTATGAAAATATGGAATCATCATAAAAATATGGGAGTTGGATTATACAACATCCCAATTTCCAATATTTCAATAAAAGTGAGTTGATAATGTAATGTCTCGGATTTTCCATGTATTATTTTTTTAAATATTATATGGAATTATTTCGAGACTAGGCATGAAGATGGCACATCATTTTGAGGCCCAGTGATCCCGGAATGGTGGTTTGAACTTTTTTAAGTTAAGTGAGTCCGCACTTGTGCGTGGTTGTGGCAGTTTCCAAACGGATGCCTGGATTAAAAATCTGAGGGCACCATACCGTCTGAGATGACGAATTTACCTAAGAACGAGCCTAACCTCGACCGGTGCAGGTCGAGGGAAAAAGTTAATTTTCAGACATTTTAAGTAAAATAAAATAAAATAAATTCGCAAAGTTTATTTTATTTCTTTTTGGAAATATCCACAGCAGCGTAGGGACGGGGAAGTTGTTTCAATCATTAATGTCATGTCATAATGACTCAGAAACAACAATGCTGACTCATTAATGCCGCAGTGTGATGGGATGTCAAATATGTTTCCCTTTTTATTAGAATAATTGATTTTGCTCATTGGTGATGATTGAGAAAAATCTTTGGAGAATCCATGGAGCGTTGGAGTAAATTCTCAGCGATGAACGACGACGGATCAAAGTTGAGAATTTTTTCACCAACGAAGTTAAAGGATCTAGATGATGACGGCAGCGTGACCCTTTCGTCAATGATGGATCCTTCCTTAAAGGTAGGGGTTGTTATTTCAAATCTTCTTTTCCCCGCTTTTGATTTTAAACGATGAACATGGATCAACCACGAACAAGTTGATCTGCGGATTCGTATGTTCTTGCGAGAGGGTTTTCTTGGGATGATTTGGGGAATTGATCCATGTTTAATTTTTGTTTATTTTTTGCTTCGTTTAAGGCTATTAATGGGAGTGTATCAACGCTATGACGAATGATGGTGGAGGTTTGTACCTCAATTTGTTCGCTTGGTTTTCCTTCCCCCTTTTTCTTCTCACGTGTTCTTCATGTTCTTTGCGTTCTTCACAGGGCGATGAACAAAGGATCGTTGTGCACCCATCTTGCAACACAACGATCCCAAACCATTGATCCGACATCGCAACAACCCTATAGAGTTGTGACGACCATGAAGGACGACGAAATGGCTCAGATTGGAAGAGGTCGTTCTTCGAGTGTTCTTCACATGGGAAGATCAAAACATGTTTCTGGAGCCGATCAAAGCTCTAAAAACAATGGAAGCATCTTCGTGGTGTCGTTGTGACCAAAAACCAGATGTTCCATGGTGATCGGATTACCGGATCGACGAAAAAAACATCACCGGAGGCACGACGGTGGAGGTTTGTGTTTCTGGAAATTTCTAGAATACACAACATGTACTCTCGAAGAATAGGCCATGTAGTACTAGAGGAAACGGCTAGGGTTTTGGGGGACAAAGAAGAATCACATGGCGTGTGACCCTGGACACACGACGTGTTTGAATTTCCCCAAATATCGGTGTGTATATTGGGAAGTACATGGACACGGGATGATCTACACGGCTTCAGAACATGGCGTGTACAGCATGGGAGAGGCAGCTACGCGGGACTCGGCGTGTATCTAGGGGGTACACGGACATGGGATGGATTACAAGACCATGTACTCTATCACATGGTTAGGAGAGTCCAATAACGCGGGTCACCCCGTGTACCTATTACATGGGTTGATCACCGTGTACGGGCACATGGCCAGCATACACAGAGCCAACCCTAGTCACTCGGACATGGCGTGTACACCATACTACACGTCGTGTACTCAGTTTTCTACATAGGATGTTGTACACGGGCCATTGTACATGGGCAGTACCCGGGTCAGACAACACAACATGTAACTTTTCTACACGTCATGTACCTTTTATAAAAACGCATGGTCCTCTTGTTTACCATAAATTGGACATCTTTTGTTTGGGTTATTTCCCCCTCTTCTCGTTCCCCTGAAGGCCAGGCATCGTTTCCTTCTATAGTAGTATGATCCTTTCAACAGAAGTGTCTTTGATAGAGTCAGGCATCCATCCAAGAGGCCCAGATCGAGATCCTCTATCCATTCCTGACCCTAGGTAGAGCCCAGCATCGACGTGGCCAACTCCACCGGACGTCGATCCTCTACCTAGAAGGTGAATTTTGGATGAGTTGCGGTATCCACCGTGGCCCTGTCAGTGATCCTCATCTGTGTATCGTGATCTTTCCCACTCATGAGTGTGTCTCCTGTAATAAGTGTGTCTATCTACAGTGATCTACCCACTCAAGAGTGTTTGTCCTGTAATGAGTGTATCTACCTCTCGTGGCATTTCCTGATGAATAGTACTTCTCGGACGGAGGTCATCATATATATAAGACTTGTGGATTGTGTTCTCCTAGAATGAGTGCTTCGTGAAATCTTAGAACCGAATCCCTAATGAGGGTATGCGGTTTTGCGACCTGTCTCAAGACAGTGGGTCCGGGTTTTGAGTATATCTGGTTTGTGCTATATATTCTGTAGACATATACTGTGCATATTTGACTGTACATTTACTTTGTGTACTACTTTGTGGTTTTTGGGGTCCTCTATTGAGTATTGTTATACTCACCCCTGCACGGGATTTGGCCGCACGTGTTGTGTCTTTTGCAGACGAGCAGCCTTTTGACAGAGTCCAGGGCGGACCAGGATAAGACTGAGCTTTCTAAGTTCCCTACAGGCCAAGGTGTTCCTACGGCTATGAGCAACAGTCCCAGTACCTTTTTTGTTTACAGGTTGTACTTTGCAGTTTTTTTGACTCTTGTTTTGGGTGGGATTGTATTCTGTCCTAGTTTACTTTCAGTACTTTACCTTCTGTTGTACTCTGTTGGTTGGGTTTAGTGTATGCATGCATTTTTTTCCTTAGTAGTTTTTTTACATTTTAGCATTTGTGGGCTTGGAGATGTGTGCATGTGTATATGTACTTAGGCAATGCCTCCCATGTTAGTAATATTCCTACTTGGTGCTAGTCACCATTCCCTGGCCTATTGGAGGTGGGCTTAGGGATTCGTGGCACAGGCCCCACTAGGACGGGTTGTGATAGAGTGGTATCAGAGGAGGTCAGTTCTACCTTAGGACCAAGAGTCTGTGAGTTTGGTTTGGGGAAATGGTGTTAAGTGTTTCAAGTTTGGCTTTCAGGCTAGAGACTCCAGTGTTGGTGCGGCGACCGATGTATCCATACACAAGGACTCTGATAACCTACTTTTTGAATCAATATACGAAAACACTGGTTTCAGGGAAATAAAAGAAAAGTACATGAATCATATAGGAATGAGTTGGGTTTTCCATATCTTTTGTGTCAGTTATCCAGATATACTCTTTGGCCATGGTACATATTATTTCATTACAGTATGCCTCTGCGACGCATACCCACTAGGATTCAGCAGCGCTATCACGAGGATGGTCCCCTCAGTGATGAGGCTTCGATACAGGGACCAGTTCCCCAGGCGTTGCCATCAGGTGGTGCACCCGCTGTGCCACCACCAGTGGAGCAGCCTGTGGTACCTGCAGTACTGACCGACGAGGGGCGCAGGCTTAGCGTGCTCCATGAGTTCTAGAGATAGAGACCCCTCAGGTTCTGAGGCAAGCATGGCCCTCAGGCGGCTGAGGATTTTCTTGAGGCGGTGACCAAAGTTTTCTGTCTAGTGAGGACACCAGCAGACCAGATGGTGATCCTAGGAGCGAGCCTTCTTCAGGGTTCGGTGGGACAATGGTGGAGTCTGACCACACATACTCATGATGAGGAGACTCTTTCATTGACGGAGTTTGAGTGACTCTTCAGGGAGGATTTCTCTCCAGTTACACTAAGAGTAGTACGCATCTAGGAGCTTATTCAGCTTCAGTAGGGCAGTATGACAGTAGCTGACTATTCATCAAGGTTCACCAACCTCTCCCAGTACTTTATGGATATAGTTAGGGATCAGTACTTCAGATCTCGGACCTTCGAGCGAGGTCTACGACGAGAAATCCGAGATAGTTTTGTGCCTTTATGCATTTCAACTTATGTTGGAGTGCTTGAGAGGTCCATGGTGATCGAGATCTTATTGATGGAGCAGAGACAGTCAACGGCAGTCAGCAGCAGGGAGACAGGTGTAGAGACCCCGATAGCAGGGAGTTGATGATAGGCATAGGGATCTGGACATGGGAAACATTATAGGAGGACCTAGGATAGAGGATTAATAGTCCAGGGCTCTCAAGCTGGATCCATTCATCATAGGGAGAAGCGATGTTATGTGTGTGATGGTAGGGGACATCTCGCTAGAGATTGTCCGACCCATCGAGTTGCTGATAGGGAAGTAGTGGATGGACCACCAAGGTAGAGGCAGAGAGTGTGGCAGACAGAACCACCGGGTGGCAGATGTGGAAGAGGAGCAGGGAGAGCTGCGGGTGGTGGCAGACGCTTTGACTTACTTCCACCACCACCCCCAGGAGGTCCGCACCAGGCTCAGGGAGCTGGGGGACAGGGATGGGGACAACTTCATACGGTCGAGGCATATGACCCAGGGGATCTAGGGATGATTCGAGGTATGACATATGTCTTTTGTACCTTAGATTCCGTACTTATAGACACAGGTTTCAGTCATTCCTTCATAGCCACATGTCTTGTATGAAACCTTGAGATTCTGGTAGAACCATTGACTCGATCCTTACGCTTGGAGAAACCTATGGGAGGATACTCGACAATCACGCACCTTTGCAGATAGTGTGATATTACCCTTATAGGTGAGAGTTTTGGTTGGAACCTCTTGGTGGTAGCATCGAGGGATTATGAGGTCATTCTTGGTATGGATTGGTTATCTTCAGTCCATGTCCAGATTGACTGTTTTAGGTAAAGAGTGCGGTGTGTCCACCATGATGGAATGAGGTTTTCCTTTGTCAGAGAAAGGTAAACCCAGGCAGGGCAGAATGGGATTATGCATAGGAGGGTGCAGCCAATCGCTTATGAGTTGGCTTGCCTTACCTTCAGAGCAGTGGATGTTGTGGGCTCTTAGTTCCTAGAAGTAAGTGGCGAAGTACGAGGATGTCTTTCCCAAAGATGTTCCAGGATTACCTCCCTACCGAGAAATCAACTTCTGCATCAACTTACACCCCGGGACGGCACTGATTTTCTCATCAGCATATCGGATGGCTCCCAGAGAGCTTCGCGAGCTGAGGGTGCAGTTTGAGGATTTTCAGAGTAAGGGTTTCGTGAGACCCATTGTCTCACCCTGGGTGACCCCAGTCTTGTTTTCCAAGAAGGCAGACAGGAGTCTGATGTTGTGTGTGGATTACCAGTGCCTGAACCAGGTGATGGTGAAGAACAAGTATCCACTTCCAAGGATAGATGACCTCTTCGATCAGCTATGTGGGTCACAGTGGTTCTCGATGTTGGACCTTTGATTAGGCTATCACCAGTTACGAGTGTGGTACGAGGATATACTAAAGAAGACTTTCAGATGCTGCTATGGTCACTATGAGTACTTGGTGATGCCTTTCATCATGAATAACACCCCTGTAGTGTTCATGGGAATGATGAACTGGATATTCCAGCCGTACTTGGACCAGTTCGTAGTGGTCTTCATCGAAGACATCCTTGTGTACTTGGCATCAGAAGAGGATCATGTGAGACACATGCGAATGGTTCTAGACATACTTCGGGAGCACCAGATTTATAGGAAGCTCTCGAAGTGCCAGTTCTGGATTCAGAAGGTCCACTTTCTGGGTCATGTCATATCAGCAGATGGAGTAGCTGTAGACCCATCCAAGGTGGAGGTTGTGTTAGCATGGGATCCACCTCAGAGCATGACGGAGGTGCAGAGCTTCCTTGGATTGGCAGGATATTACCGGAGATTCATTCCTGATTTCTCCCGGATATCATCATTGATGAAAGCTTTGACCAAGAAGGGGAAACCCTTCGTGTGAATGGATAAGTGGTAACAGGATTTCGAGCGGTTGAGACAGAGTTTGACGAGCACCCCAGTCTTGAGATTTCCGTAGGAGGGTGTCAAGTACATAGTTTTCTGCGACGTATCAGGGACTGGGCTTGGTTGTGTCCTGATGAATAGGCAGGAAGTGATTACTTATGGTTCGTGCCAGCTTAGGCAACATGAGCAGAACTATGAGACCCATGATCTCGAGTTGGAAGTGGTAGTCTTCGCATTGAATATGTGTTGACGCTGCCTTATAGGAGAGTGTTTTATCATCTACTCTGACCACAAGAGCCTCAATTACATCTTCTCACAGAAGGATCTGAATCTGAGGTAGAGGCATTAGCTAGAGTTCTTCCAGGATTATGATTTTGAGATCATCTATACTCCTGGGAAGGAGAACAAGGTGGCAGATTCTCTTAGCAGAAGGTCGAGCTCACAGCTGTTGAGTGAGGCGACACAGTAGTTAGCCACATTGCAATTATCCTTCATGGATGGAGAGGATACAGCTTACCTGCAGTCGATGGTTGTAGCTCCTCCACTCTTATAACGGGTTAGGGAGGCGCATCTATGAAATGTCGATTGTGGCCTTACGTACTCAGTTATCCATAGGACATGCTCCTGATGGAAATTCGCAAGGTGGGGAGCATGTACTTCTTTTCAGAAGAAACACTATTATACTAGTGGAATTATAGGAGGAGGTCCTAAGGGAGTTTCATACATCCCCCTTGGCGGCACATTCTGTAGTGGAAAAGATGTACTAGGATCTCTGACGACAGTTCTGGTGGTCAGGCATGAAGAAGGCAGTAGCGGAGTTCGTTTCTCGATGCCTTACATGCCAGCAGGTGAAGGCTGAGCACCAGGTTCCAATGGGATTAACTCATCCCCTAGATGTTCCAGAGTGGAAGTGGGATGGAATATCGATGGACTTCATGGCAGGATTATCACGGACATCCAAGGGGCATGATTCCATCTTGGTGATCATTGACCGACTCATCAAGTCGGCCCACTTCCTAACTATTAGGGAGCAGAGTTCCATAGAGAGCTTGGTATGCCTCTACGTGAAGGAGATAGTTCGGCTTCATGGTGTCCCCTCGACAATAGTCTCGTACTGAGACTCCCGTTTCACATCCCGTTTGTGGAAGGGATTACAGGAGGCTTTTGGGACTCAGCTATGCTTGAGCACAACATTTCATACCCAGACAGATGGTCAGACGGAGAAGACCATTTAGGTTCTGGAGGATCTGTTGTGAGCCTGTATCTTGGAATTTGTTCACAATTGGGAGGACCACCTACCACTGTTGGAGTTTTCGTACAACAATAGTTATCACTCCACCATTGTTATGGCACCGTTCGAGGCCTTGTATGGGAGACCCTTCCAGTCACCGCTTTGCTGGACCGACCCCGAGAGTCAGCACTCATGGGTCTAGAGTTGGTGCGAGCTACCATCGAGAAGGTGAAAATCATCCGGGATCGGATTAAGACTGCACAGAGCTGGCAGAAATCTTATGCTGACAGATGATAGAGACCTCTGGAATTCTAAGAGGGAGACCATGTCTTTCTTCGGGTATCACCTCGACGTGGGTTACAGAGATTTGGCCAAGGTGGAAAGCTATCTCCGAGGTTTATAATACCTTTCCAGATAGTGTGCAGAGTTGGTGAGGTGGCGTACCACCTAGCTCTACCTCCACAGTTGCACCAGGTACATGATGTCTTCCACATGTCGCAGCTGAGGAGGTATGTGCATGACTCATCACACGTCATCGACTCGGGTGAGCTGGACATCAAGGATGAAGTGACCTTTGGTGAGTACCCGGTGGAGATCGAGGATCGGTAGGAGAGGATCCTTTGTGGGAGATCGATTCCCTTGGTGCACGTCCGGTGGCAGCATGAGAATCTTCAGTAGATCACGTGGGATTGGGAGGCCTAGATTCATGCCAAGTACCCACATCTTTTTTAGTAGCCTTTGTTTGGTTTTTCGGGGACGTAAATCCCCAAGGTGGGGAGAATGTAATGTCTCGGATTTTCTGTGTATTATTATTTTTAAATATTATTTGGAATTATTTTGAGACCGAGCGCGAAGATAGAACATCATTCATAGGCCCAGTGATCCTGGAATGGTGGTTTGAACTTTTCTAAGTTAAGTGATTCGGCACTTGTGCGCGGTTGTGGAAGTTTCCAAATGGATGCCCGGATTAAATATATGAGGGCACTGTTGCATCCGGGATGACGACTTTACCTAAGAACGAGCATAACCTTGACCAGCGTGGGTTGAGGGAAAATGTTAATTTTCATATGTTTTAAGTAAAATAAAATAAAATAAATTCTCAAATTTATTTTATTTCTTTTTGGAAATATCCGCTGCAGCGCAGTGATGGGGCAGTTGTTTCAGTCATTAATGTCATGCCATAATGACTCAAAAATAGAAACACTGGCTCATTAATGTTGTAGCATGATGGGATGTCAAATATGTTTCCCTTTTTATTAGGATAATCTATTTTTCTCATTGGCGATGATTGAGAAAAATATCTGGAGAATCCACGGAGCATTGGAGTAAATTCTCAGTGATGAACGACGACAGATCGAAGTTGAGAATCATTACACCAACAAAGTTGAAGGATCTTGAAAAATAAGTTAGTTTGACCCTTTCGTCAATGATCGAACCTTACTTAAAGGTATGGGTTATTATTTCAAATCTTCTTTTCCCCGCTTTTGATTTTAAACGACGAATGCGGATCAACCATGAACAAGTTGATATGCGGATTCGTATGTTCTTGTGGGAGGGTTTTATTGGGATGATTTGAGGAATTAAATCATGTTTAATTGTTGTTGATTTATGCTCCATTTAAGACTATTAACGGCAGTGGATCAATTTCATGACGAATGATGTCGTAGGTTCGTTCCTTAATTTGTTCGCTTGGTTTTCCTTCCACCTTTTACTTCTCACATGTTCTTCGCATTCTTCACGTTCTTCCCGGGGCGATGAACAATGGATCGTTGAGCACCCGTCTTGCAATGCAATGATCCCAAACTGGAGATCCGACATTGAAACGACCCTATGGAGGTGTGACGGCCATAACGGATGAAGAAACGGCTTGGATCAGAAGAGGTCGTTCTTTTAGCATTCTTCGCGCAGGAAGATCAAAACATGTTTCTGGAGCTAATCAAAGATTATAAAACAACGGAAGTGGCTTTGTGGTGTCAGAGCGACTAAAACCCAGGTGTTCCATGGTGATCGGACGACCAGATAGACGAATGGGACATCACCAAAGGCGCGATGGCGGAGGTTCGTATTTCTGGAAATTTCCAGAATACACGGCGTGTACTCCCGAAGAAGACGCCGTGTAGTACTGGCAGCGGCGACTAGGGTTTTGGGGGACAGAGAAGAATCACACGGCCTGTGACCTTGGTCACACGGTGTGTTTGACTTTCCCCGAAGCTTGGCATGTATTTTGGGAGGTACACAGACACGAGTGATCTACACGGCTTCAGGACACGACATATACAACATGGAAGAGGCGGCTACGCAGGACTCGGTGTGTATTCAGGGGGTACACAGACACGGGATGGAGTATACGACTGTGTACTCCATCACACGGCCAGGCGAGGCTAGTAACGCGGGTCACACCATGTACCTATTACACAGGTTTATGACCATGTACGGGCACATGGCCAGTATACACAGAGCCAACCCCAGTCACTCAGACATGGCGTTTACACCATACTATACATCGTGTACTCAGTTTTCTACATGGACCATCGTACATGGGCCATTGTACATGGGCAGTACCTGAGGTCAGACAACATGACATGTAACTTTTCTACACGCTGTGTACTTTTTGGAAAATGCATGGTCCCCTTGTTTACCGTAACTTGGACATCTTTTGTTTGGGTTAGTTCCCCTTCTTCTCATTCCCCTGAAGGTCAGGCATCATTTCTTTCTACCAGAGTATGATCCCTTCACCAGAACTTTCTGTGATAGAGTTAGGCATCCATCCGAGAGGCCCAGATCGGGATCCCTTATCCATTCTTGGCCCTAGGTAGAGTCCAGCATCGACGTGACCAACTCCATCGGGGGTCGATCATCTACCTAGTAGGTGAATTTCGGATGAGTCGTGGTATCCACCATTGCCCTGGAAGTGATCCTCATATGTGTGTCCTAATCTTTCCCACTTAGAAGTGTGTCTCCCGTAATGAGTGTTTCTATCTACCGTGATCTACCCACTCAGGATTGTGTCTCCCATAATTAGTTTATCTACCTCTTGTGGTGTTTCCTAACGAACTGTACTTCTCGGACGGACGTCATCATAGCTATAAGACTCATGTAGTGTGTTCTCCCGGAATGAGTGCTTCCTGAAATCTTAGAACTGAATCCCTAACGAGGGTTTGAAGTTGTGTGACTTGTCTCAAGACCACGGGTTCGGGTTTTGAGTATATCTGGTTTGTGCTATATATTTTGTAGACATATACTGTGCATAGATGACTGTACCTTTACTTTTTGTACTACTTTGTGGTTTTTGGGTTCCTCTACTAAGTATTGTTATACTCACCCCTGCATGGACTTTGCCTACACGTGTTGTGTCTTGTGCAGATGAGCAGCCTTTTGACAGAGTCTAGGGCAGACCAGGACAGGATCGAGCTTTCTGAGTTCCCTACAGGGTGAGGCATTCCTACAGCTACGAGCATCAGTCCCAGCAACTTTTGTGTTTATAGGTTGTACTTTGTTGTTTTCAGACTCTTGTTTTGGGTGGGCTTGTATTCTGGCCAAGTTTACTTTAAGATTTTTACCTTTTGTCATACTCTGTTGGTTGGGTTTAGTGTATGCATGCATTTTGTTCCTTAGTGGTTTTTTTTACATTTCAGCATTTGTGGGATTTGAGATGTGTGAGTGTGTATAGGTACTTAGGCAATGCCTCCCATGTTAGTAATATGCCTACTCGGTTCTAGTCACTAGCCCCTGACCTATTGGAGGCGGGCTTGGGGAGTCACGGCGTGAGCCCCACTGGGACGAGTCATGACAGATAACAAGAGTGCAATTAAAATTGATGAATTAAGATTCATTAATGTGAATTTAAGTAATTAATGGTATAAGAAAGATCCATTCATATTAGAATCAAAGGAAATACAATTATTTTATATCCCAAATACTAAAAACATAATGTGGTCAATCATTATGTTATCATCCAAAACCATTGAAGGTTCATATGTAAATTCAACTGAGGATGACCATTTCATTGGGATATCACTATTATTTCATGGTGGTCCAAATATAGATGGGGTCTTTTATGTCAGAGGATACTACAATGAGGGGATTTGGATACTCGATAAACTAGTCAAATCCTATCAACCTTTAAAGAAAAAAAATAGAGTGTTCAATAATCAAGTTATATATTTTTTTATAATTTAAATCGTATTATTATCTATCCACTACTATATTTATGTAATATGAATTAAATTTTCAACCACTTCTATAGATAATGTATTTTTCACAAGCTAATTCTCCCAATCTTGAGGAAGAATAGTTTCTCAACATAATGATGCTCTCAAGGTAGAGGAACAACAAGTATATCCACATGTAAATGATACAAATCCCAAGGAATAACATATTGATGATTTTGAAGTTGAGGAAGTGGAAGAAGGTAAAAAAACTATTTCCCAGAAAAAATAAGAGAAGCATAGCATAATAGTGTTAAAAAAATTATTAAGGTGAGAAGAAAATGCATAAAATTAAAGGTTGGATGGAATTCACATGAAAAACCTATTTATAATGACCCAAATTTTTTATCAATGGAGTTACCTTCTTATAATTACGTCATATAGTATAAATTTCATACATCACATAGACAACCCAAAAAAAATTATTCTCATAATTGAATAATGATACATTAGTAATAAAATAAAACTATAATAATTCTAAATATTACAGTGGTACAACAAATAGAAAATAAGATAATAAGAATAGGAAAATTTGGATCTACTCAATCCACCAGAATAACTACACTCACAAACAAATCTGTAGAAATAAAACATAATGTTAATAATCATAAATTAATTTTTAAGATGAAAGTTTAAATAGAATTGAGATAGTATAGAAGTGAATGACAGATGAATGGGATAATATGTATTTATAGTAAGTAGTACACCCATATGAACATTATAAATCTGACCATTGGAATAGTAACATGGTTGTTGGAATAGTAATATGACTATTAAAAAAATAATCTAACCATTAGAATAGTAACCTAACCTATGGAAATGTTAAATAATGTTCAGGTATCTTATAAAATTAAAATATGACATATCTATATCATTTTACAAGTAAATAAATGTTTTAATATAAATAAATTAAGTGTTTGTATTTTTATAAAACATAAATGGTTTAATCATACTTTTATAATAAATTTTATGATTCAAAATAAATTTTATTTTCACAGAATTGATTCATAAAGTAATATTAAGTTTTATTATAATGATAAGATAATCCAATGATCCCAAATGTAATTTTCCAAAGGGTCATAAAATCAATTATAATATCAAAATAAATATTTTTTTAATAAATGATGATTTTATTTAAAATTGAATTTCTCATATATGGAAAATTATTTTCATAAAATGGATTCTATTTTATAAATCTACATGTCAAAAATATTGGGGTGAACTTTTGAGTTTTTTTCTTAAGTGATTGATTTTTTAGTGAATAGGGAAATATAGTAATTTATGGTATTTAACTTATAAGAAAAATACATGACTTTTTGATTCGTGAATGATTTAATCACCCATTATTTCAAATAGAAATTCACTAGTTATTGTATATATTCACAAGAATCAATAGTCTTTATAGTCTTGAGCTAAAATAGTAAATTATTGGATATAAGAATAAAAAACACCCCTCTCCTCCCCTTATAAATACCACCCCTCGCCACCTTTTCTCCTCACACCTTATAAGATTTGGATATTTCCAATATTCAAACCAATTATCTTCCCAAGACTCTTCCCCATGTCTTAGTTTTTCTGGTCTCACCAAAAGACCAATTTCAAGTTCCATAAGGAGATTCTCAAGGAGATGGCATTCCAGAGGTAAAATCATCTGTTTTTCTCTTTTTAATTATTTCTTTCTTCTACCTTATCCTCACCCCCTATACAAAGTGACATGATAACTCTAGTATCATATATATACTCGAATTTTATTTTGTTAATGGAATATCTATCATCAAATCCCTTACCTCCTCCTTTTAAAAAAAAACAAAAACATCATCCATAATATTTCAATTCATCACCTTCATGGATGATGAGTTTTCATTTTCCATTACCACCTTTAAGGATGGTTATAAAATCATTATTATGGTGAAATAATATTTCAATATGTATATTATAACTTATTTTATATTCTACTATAATGAAAAATGATATATGGAACCATTTAAATTTATATAGTTGCATAAATAAGATATATTTTCACTTTTAGAGTACTATTATCATTTGAAAAGAATATCCATAAATATACACAAGTGAACCTACCATGAAATCATGAAACAAATGCTCTCAGAATGAAGAAATTAATCCTTATAACTCATAAAAATAGACATAAATGAACTTATAAAATTATAATAAATAAAATATATGTGTAAGAGTTTCTAAATTAATTAATTAATAGATATAATTTTATTATCTAGGACATTAAGTGCAATTGAAGAACACATTCAGACATAAGGTAAAGAATCTCTTCAAACCTCCATTTTTTCCTTTGGATTACACTTTATCTCTCTTTAACCTAATTTATTTATTCATTTGTGTTATATACTTCTCCTGTATTCAATGTATATGTTCTACACATGTGTATATAGCTCAATTCATCTTTATTTTATAGGGAAATACATGTTTTAAAAGGTTCCCTTCTCAATTCCTCTTGATAAGAAACCCCTATTAAAGGTAAATTCTATATTTATTACCCATTTTAATGTAAAATTAATAAAATATTTTAAGCCACCAATATTTTTTAAAATCACTCATTTTATCATGAAAAAAATATTTTAGCTCATTTATGGTTTTATATAAATAATTTTCCTTTATTATCTTTAAAGACTCTATTATTTTCCTTAAAACCTCACTTAAGTGGAACATTTATAAAGTTATCTAACTACTCTTTTTAATGTTTTCACTTCAGTTAGACTTCATTATTCATGATATATTTTTATATTTCCTGTATTAATGTCCAAGAATGATTTAAATCTATTTTTTCATAGATAAAATTATTATACACCCATTGGGTATTCCTTATGACATGATTATAATTCCCAATTCTTTCAATGAGTAACCCTTAAGTTTATTCCTTGTGTTTAATTATTTATATGGAACACATATGCATGAACATGTTATTATGAGTTCACCTAGTTAGAGATATAATGCATTAGGTAATGTTTTAGTCCCATGATATGTTATTTATGGGATTAGGGAGTAAACCAAGACCATTACGGGACTTTTTCTACCATGTGATATTGTCTTTGTAGTTATCCTTGACTCAAGTTTATCTCATGTTATGTGTTTCTATCATATTACTATATTTTAATGATTATATGATTCTATTTTTATATTACATGACTCTACATGTTTATTCATGTGACATGCCTTCTATGTTATTATGTTTTTCCTCCCAACTCGTGTGTTATACTTCTTTTTCAGGATTATTCACTTACTGGGATTTTTAGCACATCTCTTTTGGTCCATGTATTCCGTAGGTTATCCTATGTAGTTATATAATCTCAAAGGAATTTAACATATCATTATAGACATTAATAAAAGATGTTTTAGTCTTGTTTTATGTTTACTAATTATGTACCTAGTCTTCCAAAGACACTATACTTTATGATCCTTAGTTTGCATTTCATAGATAATTATGCTCAAAATCATGTAATAATATATGTAAATGTATAGGTTTTCTACAGTTGGTATCAAAGAAATGTCTAGTTATTTTTGGGGATTAATACTAGAAAACTTTAGTAAGAACCCTAGGGATAATTCTATCACCATGGATAAGCTAGATTGAAACATAGGAAATCATAAGTTAGGATATACTTTTCATTTATATGTTTATCCTTCTATGTTCATATTTACCTTTTTGTATGTTCATGAACTAAGTATTCAATCCCACCTAGTTTTATTTCTTTTTTTTATTTAATGGCTTGAAATAGGAGAAGACGTGAAAGTAACCAATGTGATAGGAAATGGTAATATTTCCCTAATGGTATTCCAAACATGATGGTAATGGTAGCTTAGAACTTGATGATATTACTATCTCAATTGGATCAAGTTATTAATAATAACTTGAATCATGTGGAATTCCCACCTTCTCCTAAGAAATAGAAAGTTGTATTAAAATATTTTTTGTGAAAAATGCTTCTTATATTTAGTGTGTCTTTTGATTCCCTCACCATAGAACAATGGATTAACTCCATTGAGGATATATTCTTTGTCCTATGGTGCTCAGAAGAAGAGAAGGTTATGCTGGTGGAATATCATTTTGATGGGGAATCTGATCAGTGGTGGACACTAACAAAGAAAACAAAGTATAAAGGGGAAATTGATTCCATGTCATGGGAAGGATTTATGGAAATATTTTTTAATAAATATTTTATTTGAACTTTTAATCTTAATAAGGATATTTATTTCCTCATACTAAAGAAAAAAGATGATGAGTTTATTAGATCATATGATGAAAAATTTACAAGGATTGTATGATATGCCTATGGATTTTTCATAAACACAAGAATTAAGGTGGATTTCTTATTTAGTGGATTAAATCCAAGTCTATCAAAATCCTTAGCGATTCGAGACTTTGACAACTATGAGGATATTTTCCATCATACCCTTAAGGTTGAGATTGATATTGGAGACTCTCATGGGTCTCATGGGATTGGTGATAAAAAGAGGAAAATATAGTTTGATATTGGAGGATTAGAAAATAAATCCCATAGAGGTAAGAAAACTCATTATACCACATGTTAAAAGTGTGGTAAGATGCATCCCTAGAACTATCTAAAGGGAACCGGGAGATGTTTAAAATGTAGAAAAGATGGTCATTGAGATAATAATTATCGAAGAGATTTGAAGAATCCCAAAAATGAAGAAGAATAAAGGAAGGTTATAATCAACACTTATCCTATAGTACAAAGTTTCAACTATAAGGAACAAAGAAATTATGTTAGCTAATTCTTTAAGATAATTATTGTTGGTGACAATCAATGACAACAACCTCCAAGGTAGAAAGGAAGGGGATGTGTTATCACTACTGCTGAGGTGGATCCTAACATTGATGTAGTAAAAGGTATGTTGGTTATTCATTCAATAATAGTGAACATACTTTTTAATTATGGTTCTAAACATTATTTCATATCATGTAAGTTTGGTATAACTATTAAAACACCACCTCAAAATAGAGTTTGAGTTATCTGTGAGAATAGTGAAAGGGGAAATTATTACATCTAAAGTATATAACTCCACCTTGATCAATTTTTATCTACTAAAACTCCCATAAAATATCATATTACTTCCTTTAATAAAGTTTGACACTATATTGGGCTTGGATTGGATATCTCTATATAAATCCAATATCAAATTTCAGGAAATGGTAGTCACTCTTCATATCCTGAGGAATCCTCCAATTCTATATAAGTGTAAGGAGGATGAATCTCCTTTAGAATAATCATCTCAATTTTGGATACTATTTCCTTATTATCAATCATATCTAGATCAAATTATTGATAAAAGGTATATAATCATGCTTAAAGACATGTCCATTATGATGAAATACAATGATGTGTTCCCTGGAGAATTTTCTGGTCTTCCCCCCAAATGAGAGGTTGAGTTATCAATTGAATGTATACCTAGATCTCTACCCATATCAAAGACTCTTTATAGGATGGCCACCATTTAGTTATAAGGACTAAAGAAGTAGTTACAATAGAATCTAGACAAGGATTTTATACACCTGGGAGCTTTACCAAGGGCTGCACTAATCTTCTTCACCAAGAAGAAGTATGGATCAACATGCCTCTTCATTGATTATTGTGAGATCAAAAAAATATGATAAAGAACAAGTTTCCCCTGCTACGGAAAGATGAATTGTTTGATCAACTACATGGGGCCAAATATTTATCGAATATGGACCTTTGGTTTGGATATCACTAATTAAAGGTGAAGAAGGAATATATTCCCAAGACTTCATTTCCAACAATATATAGACACAATGAGTTCATAGTAATGAAATTTGGACTCACTAATACTCTAGAAATATTCATAGGCCCAATGAATAGATTATTTATATATTACCTTTTAAAAAAATTGGAAGTCATTATATATGATATTCTAATACACTCCAAGTGTAAGGAGGAGCATGAGGATCATTTGAATATTGTGCTAAAGAATTTTTAAAGGGAGAAACTATAAGAAAAGTATAGTAAATGTGAGTTATGGATGGAGGAAGCATCTTTCTTAGGGAATTTTATCACCTGTAAAGGGATATCAATGGACCCTTCCAACAAAAAGGTGATCAAAGAGTGTCTGAGGACAAAAAATGTAATGGAGATATGTAGTTTTCTTGGATTAGCTGGGTTTTGTTGATGATTTTTACGAAAATTATTTCAATTTTAAAAACCACTAACCAAGATAACTCAGAAGGGATTAAAGTTTGTTAGAACTATTGAATGTGAATACTACTTTAAAGGGTTAAAAAAGAGGCTTATCGTTGCACCAGTACTTACAATACCCACAAGTGGGGAAATCTATATGGTTTATAGTGATGAATCAAAGAAGGTCTTATGATATATACTCACAAAAAATGATGATGTGATAACCTAAGCCTCAAGGAAGATGAAATTTAATGTGAAATAATATCCCATGAATGATCTAGAGTTGGAAGCTATGATCTTCATGTTAAAAATATTGTGGCATTATCTCTATGGGGAGAAGTGTCAAATATATACTGATCATAAGATTCTCAAATATATATTCACACATAAGTAGATTAATATTCTCTAATGAACATGGTTAGATCTCATCAAGTATTATAACTGTTCAATCCACTACTATCCTGATAAAACAAATAAAGTGGTAGATTCTCTAAGTAGAAAGGATCCTGAAACTTTATCAATGATGAGAATTGAGAAAGATCCAATATTATTATACTTAAAAAGGATAGATATGAGAATCATAATGGAAGGAAAACCATTATTACTTTCTCAAATTATTACTCAACCCTCTCTTATGGAGAAGATAAAGGATGCTCAAAGAAATGATGTGGAAATTCAGAATAAGGTGGAATTTATCTGAAATGGAAAATCCATGTAATTCAAAATTGATTAGGAACGAGTCATAAGATTTTGGATATGAATATGTGTACCATATAAATCCTAAGATAAAGAAATAGATTTCTAATGATTCATATAGATCTACCTTCTCCATCCAACCAAGGATCACAAAGATGTTTTGAGATTACCGAGAGCATTATTGTTGGGACAATATGAAGAAGGAGATACCTAATTATACATCAAAGTTTCTCGTATGTAATAAATTGAAGGATTAATTAAAAAAATTATAAGGGTATGATGAAACCATTACCCATACCTATATGGAAATGGAAAAACATCACCATGGACTTTCTCACCGGAATTTTGAAGACATCCAGAGGAAATAATGCAATATGGGTTATTATGGATTGTCTTAAAAATACTACTCACCTTATTCCAATTCAATAGTACTTCTCACTTGATCAAATTGAATAGATATACATAAAAAATGGTTTGATTTCATGGAGTACCATTATCAATTGTATCTGATCAAAATCTAATATTTACCTCTAAGTTCTAGAAAACTCTCCAAAATTCTCTAAACCCTTAGATAAACTTTAATATAGATTATCATCCTCAAACCTATGGTCAATATGAGTGGACTATTTAGACATTGGAATATTTTTTTAGGGATTCTCAATGGAATTAAAAGGAGGATAGTATTAGCATCTTCCACTGGCTGAGTTCTCTTACAAAAATAGTTTCCAATAAAGCATCCAAATTGAACCATATGAATCCCTTTATGGGAAGAGATGTAGAACACCTTCATGATAGGATGAAGTCAATGAAC
This sequence comes from Viscum album, assembly GCA_963277665.1. Taxonomy (NCBI): domain Eukaryota; kingdom Viridiplantae; phylum Streptophyta; class Magnoliopsida; order Santalales; family Viscaceae; genus Viscum; species Viscum album. The sequence goes on from OY728138.1 coordinate 1,324,972,468, forward strand.
ATAAGTTGTTAGGACTTGAAATGGTCTATGAAATGGTATAAAATTTGGAAACCATTTATCATAACTTTAGGGAATCCAAAATTTGACAGAATATCTATGAAAATAATCATCAATGGGATATAGAGTTTGAGGTTTGAGAAATGGTTTTCCTTGTCATATCTTTGTGGAATAAATTCATTATATTTGGGAAGAATGGAAAGATAATTCCCAGGTACATTGGCCCCATTGAGATTCTTGATCACATCAGAGATTTGGACTATCAACTAGCACATCCACCATCCATGTCTCAAGTATATGATATATTCCACATATCCATCTTAAGAAAGTGCATACTAGGTCCTTCATATGTACTAAATTTAGAGGTGGTACAACTGGAAAATGAATTATCTTATAATGAGAATATGGTGAAGATCTTGGACTATAGAGATAAATTTTTATATAATAATACTACTAACTTTTTCAAAGTACTATAGAGAAACCGTAAGTATGAAGAGGCTATATAGGAACTGAAGGAAGTGATGAAGGAGAAGTACCCTCACCTATTTTCACCTTAGTAAGTGATATGAAATTTTGAGGGAGAAATTTCATAATGGGGGGAGAATTTAATGACCCAAATTTTTTATAAATGGAATTTCCCTTCTTTTAACTATGTCATATAGTATAAAGCTTATATATCACATAGAGAAACAAAAAAACTATTATCATAAATGAAGAATGATAGATTAGTCTGAAATAAACCAATAAGAATGAAAAATATTATAGAAAAATAATAAATAGAAAATAAGATAATAATAATATGAAAATTTGGATATTCTCGATCCACCAGAATGACCACACTCATGAACAAAGCTGTAGAAATAAAATATGATGTCAATAATAAAAAATTCATTTTAAATATGAAAGTATAAATAACCTTGAGAGAATATATAATTTAATGAATAATTAATAGGACAATATATATTTATTTTATGTTGTACACCCATATTATTTTTATTATAAATCTGACCATTGGAATAGTAAACTCGTTGTTGGAATAGTACCCTGAATGTTGGAATAGTAATATGACAATTAGGAATAGTAATCTGATAATTATAATAGTAACCTTACCTATGGAAACTTAAAATAATATTTAGGTGTCTTATAAAATGAAATATTATATATATATATATAATGTTACAAGTAAATAAATGTTTTAAAAATAATAAATTAAGTGTTTGCATTTTTATAAAATATAAATGTTTTAATCATAATATTATAAAAAATATAATGATTTAAAATATATTTTATTTATATAAAATGGGTTTATAAATTAATATTGAGTTTTATTATAATAATAATATAATTTTATAATACCATAAGTAATTTTCAAAAGGGTTATAAAATCGATTATAATATTAAAATCGGTATTTTTCGAATAAATGATGATTTTATTTAAAAATTAAAGTTGTCATATTTAGAAAATTATTTTCAAAAAATTTATTACATTTTTGAAATATTCTTGTTGAAAATTTTTTGGGGTGTATTTTTGTGATTTTTATAAAAAACATGAATTTTTTGGTGAATAGCGAGTTACGATAATTTACAGTATTTAAAATTATAATCCAAATACATGAATTTTTTAGTGATAGATGATGTAAGAACCCATTATTTCAAACTAAAATTCACTATTTATTTATATAGTAATAATAATCAATAATATTGATATTCTTGAGCCAAAATAATAAATTATTGAATATAATAATCAAAAACACCCCTCTCTTCCCCTTATAAATACCACCCTCACCACCCTTTCTCCTCACACCTAAGTTTTTTATCTTTACAATATTATGAATAATTCCCTTAATAAGCCTATTACCACATCCTAGTGTTTATTTTCTCACCAAAACACCAATTCTACGTGCCTTAAGGAGGTTCTCAAGGAGACGATGTTCAAGAGGTAAAATCCTTCATCTTTCTCTTTTAAATTCATTATTTCTTCTACCTTATCCTCTTTACTATAAAAAGTGACATGATAAGTCTAGTATAATATATATACTATAATTTTATTATGTTAATGTAATATTTATCATCAAATCCCTTCTCTCCTCATTTTTTATAAATATGAAAACATCATCTGTAATATGTCGATTCACCGCCTTTATGGATGATGGGTTTTCATTTTCCATTACTGTCTTCAATGATGGTCATAAAAACATTATTATGGTGAAATAAGATTTTAATATGTATATAATAACTGATTCCATGTTTTTTAACTAATATATATACATAATATAAAATAAAATTAAACTAATTTATTATGGTCGGAAAAAACACCAAAACAAACTAAGCATTTATCACTAATGTTTTATCAAATGAATCATCCTCGTACAAAATATAAAAATTATATATGGGTATATTTAAAATTATATAGGTTCATAAATACCATATAATTTCACTTTTGGATTAATATTACCATTTTAAAAAACATCCATAAATATACACAAGTGAACCGACCATGAAATCATGAAACGAACACTCCTAGAATAAAAAAATTAATACTTAAAACTCATAAAAATATACATAAATTAACTTAATAAAATTATAATAAATAAAATATATGTTTAATAGGTTATTAATTAATTAATTAATGGATATAATTTTATTATTAATGACATTAATTAAAAGTGCAGAATGCATTCGAACATAAGGTAAGGGATCTCTCTGAACTACCATTTTTTCCTTTAGGTTATGCTTTCTCTCTCTTTACCGTAATGTATTTATTCATTATTTGTATATAATTCTCCTAAATTATATGTAAATGTTACACATATATTTATATATCTTAAAAAACATTTATTTTATGGATAATAAACGTTTTAAAAGGTTTCATTCTCAATTCATCTCAATAAGAAAACTCGATTAAAGGGGACTTCTCTATTTCTTACCCATTTTCAGGTAATATCCATAAAATTTTTTAAGACACCCATTTTTTGTAAAATATCTCATTTTATCATAAAAACTATTTTATTTCATTTCTAGTTTTATGGGAATAATTATTCCTTTATTCTCTTTAAAGACTCTATTTTTTCCTTAAAACTATGATTAAGTGGCACATTTTTAATGTTACCTAACCACTATTTTTAATATTTTAACTTCAGTTGGACTTAATTATTCATGATATATTCTTATATTTCATTTATTAATGTCTAGTAATTATTTAAATCCCTTATTTCATGGATACCATTGTTATACAACCTTTAGTTGTGCCTTATGACATGATTACGATACCAATTTCTTTCCATGGGTGTTTATTCCTTATGTTTGAATATTTATGTGTCACACATATGCATAAACATTTAATGATGGGTGAAAAAAGGTAGAACTCCAATTCATTGGGTAATATTTTAGTCTCATGATATGTTATGTGTGGGATTAGAGAGTAAACCTAATCCATTATGGGACTTTGTCCACCGTGTGATACCATCTTGGATGTTAGCCTTGACTCATGTGTATGTCATGTTATATGTTGCTACCACATTCCAATATTTCCATGATCATATGATTCTATGTATTTTATTATATTCCTCTATATGTTTATTCATGTTCTATGCCTTTTATTTTATTATTTTATTCCTTCTAACACAAGTGTTGTACTTATTTTCCATGATTATTCCCTTACTCGACATTTTAGCCCATCCCTTTTTCTATGTATCCCATAGGTTATCCTATGCTGTTATGGGAGATCAAAAAAATTAAGGAGATAATTATGTATATTAATAAAATATGTTTTATTCTAGTTTCATTTTTACTAATTGTGTACCTATTCTTCCAAATACACTAGAATTTATGATCCTTAGTATGTATTTTAGGGATAATTATGCTCAAATCATGTAATAAAATATGTAACAGGTTAGGTTCCCTATACATTTAACCCCAACAAGTCTATTTTCATTAGTTACATTAGGTTTACTAGTTGAATGTACATGTTGATTAATGTTGATTCATGGAACATTGTTGTGCTTGCGGTTAAGGCACTGATTTTGGAGGAGATTAGGGTAACATTATGATATATATTCTTTATTTTACTAAAAATTAAATATTGAAACTTTGATTTTCTCTTCATTATCCCTTTCATTGAATATTTATACAAGATGAAATATGACTAAAATTTGTATTAGTGGTCACTATAAAGGATCATAAAATATTTCAAACAATTTTTATGAAGCATCATCTCAGGGATTCAAAAGGGAAAGTAAACCCACACCCACCGCAAATTTATACACACATGATAAACCATGAAATGTGTAATGAATTTATTGGTCATTGTGGGGAGTCATCCTTTCTAGTACATTGTGATTGAAAATAAATTAATTGAAAAAAATGTATGAATTACTTTTATTAAGAATTTTTAATTTATAAAATTGTAATTGTGTTCTAAAAATAAGCAGTGTGCATCAAAACAAACATACCACTACCATAAAGCAAGGATATGACACACTTTACTTGAAAAAAAAATTATTTATTTTAAATCTACTGTAATACTATTATGTGTAATTAAACAAAAAATAATTATGTTTCTTTGTTTATATGTATACTGATGAATAAAAATAGAAAACCACTTTCATCCCATGTTATGTGCTATGGAAGAATGATTGTGTAAATAAAGGTATAATACTAATATATGAAAACACAAAAAAATTATGAAGAATTTCTAAGTATAATATAACAAAAAAACTTCTTTAAATTAGTATTACATAACAATGAATACTTATGTTTTTATTTTTTTATCCGGTTTAGACACAAGAATCAGCATCGACTGTACCCGATTAAAGACTACTTTTAGTGGGCTTGATGCAGACAAAACAATATGGTCACGTCAAAGGTGTGGGTTTTGGAGTATCACTCTAAAAATAATTTTAGAAAAGAAATTCACAAGGGGATAAATATAATAAAATGGAAGAGATATAGACGTGGATATTTTCTCAAGAATAAAAATTTAATTTTAAGTTTTAGTTATTAGAGAATGTTATGGGAAGGCATCAAAGAGAAGAACAAATAAAAAAACACTACATAAAGTTCCACCCCCACCATTGAGGTGATCTATTCCCCTTAAATGTATTCCTTAACAAATGTAATCAATTTTTTCATAATTGTTTCTGTGAAATATGAATCAGGAAAACAATGATACCTTTTATGTACTAATATTTTATAGGGTGAAAATGATTGTGATTTATATCTATTATCACCCACTCATCACCTTTCTATGAGGGGTACAGTGTAAAATATCTAAGAAGATATTCTATATAGAAAAAACTTTGAAAAGGTCATGTCAGAGTGTAGATTAACATAGCTCACAAGTCAATCACTGAGTAATCAGTTACCCTTGAGGATATGAATGTTCACATGGTCAAACTTGCGATTGGAACTTTCATATCATGGTCATTTGATATTGTAAAAATACATATTGATAAGGAATTATTCTTTTCAAAAAAAAATTATAAAAAACCATTAACAATTAATAAAAAAGTTCTTGAACCGAATAATGTTATTAAAAATAGAGAAAAGGGAACCAAGTGGTCTAATCAAAACCATCAAAAGGACCAACCAATCAATTGAAAATACCTTTATAAAGTACCATTACCCCACCAGTTCAACTTATGAATTTACTAATATTACAAGTTCATGAAGATACAATATTCAAATATGGTGATATAATCATCATTTATATTTAAGAAAACATTTATAGAGATTCCATTATATAATTTCTTGGTCTTATGAATGTTGATAAAATCCTTAATAATAGATGGCTTGGAGTCTAAGTTATAAATGTATACATGAGGTGTGTTTTCAAAATTTATTTTTCCAATAGCTAATATACTATGTAAATTATAGTTAAATACTATTTATATTTTTACAGGTGTATATATCAGTACTATTTAAAGGGAAAACCCCATGAACAAAAATTTGGACTCATTTTTCCTCACATAACTTTTATACAAAATAGATCATTATAAGAAGAGTAATATTTAGTAATAGTGGAAAAAATGGTTGCAATATTTGAAAAAAAACTTACAGATGTCATAAACTTCTTAAAACATTTGATTTAAGGGTAAAACTCTACGATTTAATCATATAAAATCTATTTTCATTCATTTCATTACTTATTCCTTTTTAGGGATCATTGGTTTCTAATTGCAATCAATTTTGATACTGTAAAGATTATGTTTTGGATTTAATGCATGGATACCCAAAACAATTGAACAGAAATGGGGAATTTTATCAATTTATAATAAGTTACATGAAAAATTTTACAAATAATTTTCAAGTTATACATTTTATATTATGTTTTAAAGAGAAAAAAAATTATAATAGAGTTGTGTTTAACTATTTTCAAAATCATGGAATTAGGAAAGTCTATGAGTAAAAGAATCATGTCGAGTTCTATAAGTTCATAAGTATTACGATATATATAATAAAATTTAACTATCAAAACATATATATAAAAAATTAATTATTTTTTCCAATGTTTATGCAGTGTCTGAAACAAACTAATGGTAAATATTTTGGTTAATATGTTTGAAAATTTATGAATGATATCGTATTCCATCAAAAATGAATAGTTTAACTAAACTCTTTTCTTATAATGTATTATTTAAAAGATTAATATATAAATTTTAAAATTTTAATTTGATAAAATTAATTAAACTTTTGAAATCAGAATATCAAAATTTACTTTGGGTGAAATTTTGGGATTTTTTGGAAAATGTTGATTTTTTAGTGAATAGTGAAATTACTGATTTTGATAAAGTCATTTCTTTTAAAAAAATATGTAATTTAAAAGTATGAATACGTTTTGAATATGTTTTCAAGTAACTTAATAATTATTTATTTATATTTTATCCACTTAATTACTTTTTAATTAAATTTATATTTTTTTTATTATAAGTTTTTTTTTGGGTTAAAAAATGGGTTTTTCTAAAAAAATGTATTAAAATGCATAATGTTTATATTTTTTATTAAATTAAGATAATATCTAATAAAGAATGTTTTAAATTAAATTTATATATTATAAATCATTAAATATTAATTTATTTGCATACAATGATTTTTATTATTCCTAGATTTAATATAAAATCATCTTTTTCTAAAAAATACTCTTCTTAAAAACATGTTGTCTCGCCGCATCTGTGAGATTAATATTAAATTAAAATTTTCCACTTCTTTAAATTGAATTTGGAAAAATAAATTAAATTTTTGGAATCATCATAAATTATAATTTCTAAGAAGCCCAACATGTAAAGACCCGGAAATTTCAAGGAAAATGTTTTCTTAATTTTCTTTGGAATTTTACAAGAACTCAGTTTCTGACGGCGCCTGATTCCGAGGCCCGGTGTGCCAGGAATTAATTTCCGAAGTTCGGCTCAGGTACGTTCAGTGAACGAGCGAGCGGGAATTTCTATCTTTTGAACCGGTGCTCGGAATTGAATTCTGATTGCACCGATGAACTCGCAACGTCGGTAATCGCTTAAGAGAACATTTACCGTAGTTGCGTTTGTGCAGGAGGAGAAGTTAATTTTTGGGGTTTAATTAAAAAAGTGAATAAAATTGTTAAATCAAATTTTAACAATGTTAAGTGGTTAACTTCTACCATGGGAAGTTGGTGGTGGGCCCACATCCATCCAACTTCTCATGTGTGGATATTTGAAAGGGTGGGGCCCAAACGAACCCCCCCCCCACCTTTTCAAATTCCTTAAACTCCCTAACCCTCTTAACCCCTCACATTCCAACTCCCCATTAACTCACATTCTTTAATATTTGACAACTTGATTAATTAATGAGGTGAGCTAAGTATGGTTTATTTGAATTTCAATCTTTTGAAATTCTTGCCAACACATTACAATTAATTAATTAAACCAACTTAATTAATTATTTTTGAGTGTTTTAATTCTTTTGAATTCATTTTGCCAACATTAAAAAGAGAGATTATATTCTTCTTTTTGGGTTGGCATAAACCTTGTGGGGAGAACTAAAGAGAGGAGAAGAACTCTTGGAAGATCACCAACCTCTCGAGGAAGAACGTTCCACGTTTCCGAAGAACGTGAAGCAACACCTCCGACCATCTTCAACCGGAGTAAGGAAGGGAAGCACCGCCGCCTACAAAGTATACAGAGGGTGACGTCTCGGCTCGACTTCACTGAGCTCTTCTCCCACCAACATAGACGGAACGACGCCCGACCTCCGCGACGCTTGTCTTCCGCGGGTCGTTGAAGAACTCCGTTCTTGAAGCCGAGGTAGGGGAATTTTATTTTGGAATTCTCTTATCTTTTGAGAAAAGAACGACGAGCGCGGACCAACCAATACCGGGTTGATCCGCGGATCGTCCGATCAAGCGGTTGATGATTGAGGGTTTTTATTTATTTAATTGTTCTTGAATACAAACTTGGTGATGATCATGGTTTAAAACCCTTTTTGTTATCGAATAACGCAAGGGGGGGTCGGACCGTACAAACACGGCCCACCCTCCTCCTTTGTTTTTCGTGATGGTTTCTTGAGGATGATACGAGAAAACGTGGTGTCGTCGCACCACGCGATTTATTGCGGAAGATACGCGCGGCGCCATCGCGCCGCGCCGTGGAAAGAAATCCAAGAACGCGACGCTGTCGCGTCGCGTTGAAGAAAGTCAAAGGCGTCGCGGCCGGAGCGGGGCTGCGGCGGAGGGAAGCTATGTTGTCGCATCGCGCCGAACGACATAGGCCGCGGCCGGTTCCGGGCCGCGGCGGGGCAAGATGATCGGCGGCCGGCACCAGGCCGCCGGTGTCGGCGAAGGAAGGACTGGTCGTCGCCGGTCCTTGCTGGCGAAACCGGCCGGCCAGTGCGGGCCGGCAGGGCAGTGGAGACCGGGGGAATTAATTTCCCCCGGCCGGGACTCAAAAGCGGCCCCAATTAAGGGGCCGCGGTTCTCAAAGGGGATGGGGGCTTTGCCCCCCGCACGCGGCACCCGAACGGCGCCCAGGCCGCGCCGCTATGCTGGTCCGCGCCGACGCGCCGGTCCGCGTCGCCGCGCCGAACCGCGCCGCCGCGCCGGGCTGGGTTTTCCGAGCCGGGCCGGGTCGTCGGGCCGGGTCGCCACCCGGGGCGGGTCGACCCGGTTCGGCCGACCCATGGGGGGGTCGGGCCGGGTCAACCCAGGCCCAAACCCCCAGTTTCGGACCACTTTTGGTCAAATGCCCGTATCTTGGGCTACGGGCCTCCAAACGACTCGCCGTCAGCGGCAACGCGGTCCTTGGATCGAGACGGTCGTTTCGGTATACTATACTCAAGGTGCACCTTCCTTTTCGGAAGCCTACGTGGTTAAAACTCCATAGTTAAGCGTGCTTGGCCTAGAGTAGTGATCAGGATGGGTGACCTCCTGGGATGTTTCCCAGGGTGGGTGTGAGACGGAAATGCCAATAACTAACAGACCGGGCGTCCGATTTACGCGTCTTCTGTTTCGTTGAATTCCTCTTGATGAGACGGATCTTTTGGCATACTCCGCCAGAGGTTTGGACACAGGTGGAGTACGGTCGGGTTGGTTTTTCCTTAAAAACCAACCGGGCCCCTAGAACGAAAAAGCCAATAACTCTCAGACCGGGCGTCCGATTGACGCGCCGTCTATTGTGTTGAGTTCCTATTGACGATACGGAACTTTTTTCATTCTCCGCCCGAGATTTGGATGCAGATGGATAGTGGCCGGGTTGGATCGCACAGAAATCCAACCGGGCCCCTGGAACGGAAAAGCTGATACCTTTCTGACAGAACGTCCGTTTGACGAACCGTCAGCGGCGTTGGTGATCTCGTTGAGAAACGGCCCCTATGAGTATACCCTATGAGAGTTCGGGGTACAGTTGAGATACGGCCGGGTTTGGTTCGCTCACGAAACCAACCGGGCCCCTAGGACGAAAAGGCTAATAACTCACAGACCGGGCGTCTGATTGACGCGCCGTCTGTTGTGTTGAGACCCCTATGACGAGGAGTTCCTTTGAGATACTTCTTCGTGGGACTTTGAGATACTTGGAGTATCGACCTGTAGCTCGTGGAGCGGACCCTCCCAGTGACGAGCGTGCGGAGTACGGAGACCGTGTAACTGGCTGAGACCTGACGACTGCTTGACCGACTCGACTTGGAGTGAGTCGACTAGCCCAGTGGACGGAGCACTACTTTCTGAGGTGCAGACCCATGGCGGATGGAGCACTACCTGTGTGATAGTGCAGACCCGCGGTACTCATCCGGAGAGTACCTCAACAGGCTACTAGGGGGTGTGCACTACTGTGTTTGGGTGACATACCTCGGCGGGAAGCACTACTGTGTCTGGGTGGCTGTCCCGCGGTACTCGACAGGAGGAGTACTTCAGAAATCTTAGGTTAGTGAGAAGTACCTCGGAGTCGTGACAGGACCACTGTACACTCCAGAGACGGAGCTCTTCAGCAGTTACAGTTTCGATAATGAAAATCCTAGTTTGAGCTGAGACTTTTGACCTTGTGTTTACCTCATGATTGAGATGGGTCACTTGCTAACTTAGGTATATGTATGGGCATATACCTGGGTAGTGGTTATCCATTGATTTCACAATCCTTGTGTTTCCTCATGATTGAGATGGGTTACTTGATAACTTAGGTATATGTATGGGCATATACCTAATTAGAGGTTATCTGTTGAGATCTTCTTTGTGGTTATCCTTGTTGGTTTAGTGAGACCTTGAGGGTCTCGGGGTCCCTACTGAGTATTGTTATACTCACCCCTGCACGGGATATGCCCGCACCTCGTTGTGTTGGTTGCAGACGACGGGCAGTGCTGACAGAGGCCGAGTGTTCCAGGACTAGACGGTACCCGGAGGTGGACTACACGATGAGTCAGTGCCCGGAGGTAGACTACATGACGTGATGACTCACAGAGGAGGTTGACGGATGAGAGCGTGGAGGAAGCTATCTGTACCTACCCTTCAGGTAGGATCCGTGGTGGACGACCAGGAGCTGCGCTATCTGTACCTACCCTTCAGGTAGGATCCGAGGAGGACGACCCAGGAGCTGCTTCCTTCTTCCAGCTATTTGTCTTTTTGCTGTTGTACCTTGTTCAGTTGTAGTTGTACTTTCTTTTGGGTTTGTATTCTGGCCCATTTACTTTTCAGATTTTCCTTTGTACTTAGTGTTTTGCTTCCGCTTGTACTCTGTGGTGCTTGTTTTCTTTTATAAAGGCAATGCCTTCCCAGTTATCGCGATTTTATGGCTTTGGTGATAGTCGCCAGCCCCTGACCTATGGAAGGCAGGCTTGGGGTAGTCACGGCACGGGCCCCGAGGACGGGTCGTGACAAATTGGTATCATATGAGTTTGGTTCTACCACAGAACTTATGACTCTGACTTTTTCTTTCTGTGAAGCAATAGTGTTAAGAGTACCGAGTGTGGATTTCAGTTCAGGGAGTCCAGTGTTGGTGCGGGCGGCCGACGTATCCATACACCAGGACCCTGACAACTGATTTCCGACATTGTTCACGAAAACACTGATTGCGTGTGTGTTTTCAAAGGTTTTACTTTAAAACAGCTCAAACCAGGTCAGCTCACCAGGTATAAACGTTTGACCTTGTCACGATGTTTCTTTCAGGATTCCTTTTCACGGACGACCAGCAAGAGCCCAGAGGGATGTGCGTGCTGACAGCCTATCGAGCGACGAGGCTTCAGTGCAGGGCCCTCTTGCAGTTGAGGCACCAGCGGAGGCACCAGCGGTACTACCATACATTGGTCCAGCGATGCCATCAGCCCCAGCAGTAGGCGATGCACGACGCTTGAGCGCACTGCACGAGTTCCAGCGCCAGAGGCCACCTAGGTTCCGGGGAGAGACGGACCCGCAGGCGGCTGAGGTTTGGCTGGACGCTGTGGTGAGAGTCTTCAGGCTAGTGGGGACGCCGGCAGACTTCATGGTGATCTTTGCTACCAGCCTCCTTCAGGCAGCAGCAGGCAGGTGGTGGAGCCACTTGTTCCAGTTTTGCGACAGGATGACCTTCGCATGGGAAGACTTCGAGACCTTCTTCAAGGTGGAGTTTGTGCCAGTAGCTCTACACCCCGAGCGTGTACAGGAGCTTCTGCCTTTGCCGCGTGTTTTTCGATCAGCAGCCGAGTCATCTGTGGGAAGTAGACAGATGATGCATAGGTCCAGAAGGACCAGACTAGCAGTTGGACGATCTCGGGTTTTAGGACCGGTGGTGCGGGGCACCTGAGGTGGGAACAGAGCTAGGCGTGCCAGAAGCAGGTTGTGTTACTCATGCGGTGGAAAGGGTCACCTGGCACGTGACTGTCTGAATCCTCGTACGGTTGATCAGCGGGTGTTGGAGGAGCCACCGAGACAGAAGCAGCGGCTGGTTCTTGAGCAACAACCGAGCAGTGGACAAGGCAGTAGAGCTCTGAGAGCAGGTGGGCAGGAGAGGAACTAGTGGATACGTCCTTTGTACTTCTAGTTCCATGTTGCTTTTGTATTCATGTCTTTGTACTATGAGCTGCAATAATAAAAAGACACTTATCTTTGAGATGTTTTCTTTCCTGTCCTTTTGTTTGGTTGATACTGAGTGGTCCCAGTTAAACTGTTGACTTGACCATCACTTTCGAGAAATCTACTGTAGGAGACCCAGTGACCTCACACTGATTCCGACAGTGTGACTCGACCCTTGGAGGTGAGAGTGACAGTTGGATCTCTTGGTAGTTACGTCGAGGCCTTACGACGTCATCCATGGCATGAATGCATCATTCATGTTGGGATTGACTGTATTAGGCAACGAATGTGGTTCATCCAGGGGATGAGACTGGATTTCTATTATCGGAAAAGAAGAAATCATAGCATCTCTTGTGAGACTAGAGAAGGTGCAGATCATCCAGGAGCGGATGAAGACTGCACAGTGCAGTAAGAAACAGGAAATCAGTGCTAGTCTTAGAGACTCGGGTGTGTTAAATGTTAATGAAGAGGAAGCTTAAAGGAGAGATGAGTCTAAGAAGCAGCAGACGTGGAGGCGGATCTAGGAGAGCAGCATGAGGTGGTGTACATCCTATCATGGTACAACCACCCGCCTTAGTTATTCCCGCCAGGCTCAGGGAGCTGGAGGGCGGAGGAAGAGTGTGGCTGCATGCGGTCAAGGAGTGTGACCCAATGGCTCTAGAAATGATTCAATGGACAGTCTGTGTCCACTACTAGCTGTTGTAGTAATGGACGTCGATATGAATCATTCCTTGCTTTCACAAGTTTTGTTCCAGACCTAGAGTTTCCGGTAAGCCATGGACTTGACCCTCACGTCTGGAGATACCTTGGGAGGAGACTCGGTGATCACACTTACGCCGATGGTGTGGTCAGACCCTCGAGGTGAGAGTTCTGGTTGGAATCTCTTGGTGACAGCGTCGAGGCCTTACGACGTTAGTTTGAGTATGGAATGGGCAATAACTGTTCATACTCAAATTTATGGTTTTAGGCAAACGTCGGGATGGGTTTTACTTGGTCGGTGAAAAGGAAACCCCAGGTAGCATGGGATAAACTCTTTCACAGGAGGGTGCGACCGATCACTCTTGAGTCGGTCAACCTTACCCTCGTAGCGGAAGTCGTTTCGAGTTCCAGTTCTAACAGAAAATGGAGACCTCTGGAGTTCGAGGATGATGATCACATCCTTATACGGGACTCACCTCGATGAGGTTTACGGAGAAGTGGCCAAGGCGGCAAGTTATCTCCGAGGTTCAGCGGACCTTCTTAGGTCCTCAACTGGGTAGGCGGGGTGGTTTACTGCTTGACCCATTCACCGCAGTTGCACCAGGTGCATGATGACTTCCATGTATCTCAACTGAGGAGATACGTGCTCGACCCTTCGCATATCATCGACCATGAGGAGCTGGACGATGGCGATGGGGTGTCATTCACGGAGGTTCCAGTGGGGATCAAGGATCGACAGGAGCAGATCCTACGAGGACGATCGATTCCTCGGGTGCACTTTCTTTGGCAGTACGGAACCTCCAGGTAATCACATGGGAGCGGAAGGCTCAGATGCGTGCTCTGTACTGCTTTTGTGACCCTATTTTGTGTTGAATCTTTACGGGGACGTAAATCCCTGAGGTGGGAGTAATGTAAAGACCCGGAAATTTCAAGGAAATTTTTTTCTTAATTTTCTTTGGAATTTTACAAGAACGCAGTTTCTGACGGCGCCTGATTCCGAGTCCCGGTGTGCCAGGATTTAATTTCCGAAGTTTGGCTCGGGTACGTTCAGTGAACGAGCGAGCGGGAATTTCTATCTTTTGAACCGGTGCTCGGAATTGAAATCCGATTGCACCGATGAACTCGCAACGTTGGTAATCGCTTAAGAGAACCTTTACCGTAGTTGCGTTTGTGTGGGAGGAGAAGTTAATTTTTGGGGTTTAATTAAAAAAAGTGAATAAAATTGTTAAATTAAATTTTAACAATGTTAAGTGGTTAACTTCTACCATGGGAAGTTGGTGGTGGGCCCACATCCATCCAACTTCCCATGTGTGGATATTTGAAAGGGTGAGGTCCAAACGAACCCCCCCCCCACCTTTTCAAATTCCTTAAACTCCCTAACCCTCTTAACCCCTCACATTCCAACTCCCCATTAACTCACATTCTTTAATATTTGACAACTTGATTAATTAATGAGGTGAGTTAAGTATGGTTTATTTGAATTTCAATCTTTTGAAATTCTTGCCAACACTTTACAATTAATTAATTAAGCCAAATTAATTAATTATTTTTGAGTGTTTGAATTCTTTTGAATTCATTTTTCCAACATTAAAAAGAGAGATTATATTCTTCTTTTTGAGTTGGCATAAACCTTGTGGGGAGAACTAAAGAGAGGAGAAGAACTCTTGGAAGATCACCAACCTCTCGAGGAAGAACGTTCCACGTTTCCGAAGAACGTGAAGCAGCACCTCCGACCATCTTCAATCGGAGTAAGGAAGGGAATCACCGCCGCCTACAAAGTATACAGAGGGTGACATCTCGGCTCGACTTCACTGAGCTCTTCTCCCACCAACCTAGACGGAACGACGCCCGACCTCCGCGACGCTTGTCTTCCGCGGGTCGTTGAAGAACTCCGTTCTTGAAGCTGAGGTAGGAGAATTTTATTTTGGAATTCTCTTATCTTTTGAGAAAAGAATTACGAGTACGGACCATCCAATACCGGGTTGATCCGAGGATCGTCCAATCAAGCGGTTGATGATTGAGGGTTTTTATTTATTTAATTGTTCGTGAATACAAACTTGGTGATGATCATGGTTTAAAACCCTTTTTGTTATCGAATAACGCGAGGGGGGGGGTCAGACCGTACAAACACGGCCCACCCTCCTCCTTTGTTTTTCGTGATGGTTTCTTGAGGATGATACGAGAAAACGTGGTGTCGTCGTACCATGCGATTTATTGCGGAAGATACGCGTGGCGCCGTCGCGCCGCACCGTGGAAAGAAATCCAAGAACGCGACGTCGTCGCGTCGCGTTGAAGAAAGTCAAAGGCACCACGGCCGGAGCGGGGCCGCAGCGGAGGGAAGCGATGCTGTCGCATCGCGCCGAACGACATAGGCCGCTGCCGGTTCCGGGCCGTGACGGAGCAAGATGACCGGCGGCCGGCACCGGGCCGCCGGTGTCGGCGAAGGAAGGACCGGCCGTCGCCGGTCCTTGCTGGCGAAACCGGCCGGCCAGTGCGGGCAAGTCAGGCAGTGGAGACCGGGGGAATTAATTTCCCCCGGCCGGGACTCAAAAGAGGCACCAATTAAGGGGTCGCGGTTCTCAAAGGGGAGGGGGGCTTTGCCCCCCGCGCGCGGCACCCGAACGGCGCCCAGGCCGCGCCGCCGTGCTGGTCTGCGCCGTCGCGCCGCCGGCCGGGCCGGGTTTTCCGAGCCGGGTCGGGTCGTCGGGCCGGGTCGCCACCCGGGGCGGGTCGACCCGGTTCGTCCGACCCATGGGGGGGTCGGGCCGGGTCGTCCCGGGCCTAGACCCCCAGTTTCGGACCACTTTTGGTCAAATGCCCGTATCTTGGGCTACGGGCCTCCAAACGACTCGCCGTCAGCGGCAACGCGATCCTTGGATCGAGACGATCGTTTCGGTATACTATACTCAAGGTGCACCTTCCTTTTTGGGAACCTACGTGGTTAAAACTCCCTAGTTAAGCGTGCCTGGCCTAGAGTAGTGATCAGGATGGGTGACCTCCTGGGAAGTTTCCTAGGGTGGGTGTGAGACGGAAATGCCAATAACTAACAGACCGGGCGTCCGATTTATGCGCTGTCTGTTTCGTTGAATTCCTCTTGATGAGACGGATCTTTTGGCATACTCCGCCCGAGGTTTGGACGCAGGTGGAGTACGGGCGGGTTGGTTTTGCCTTAAAAACCAACCGGGCCCCTGGAACGAAAAAGCCAATAACTCTCAGATCGGGCGTCCGATTGACGCGTCGTCTGTTGCGTTGAGTTCCTGTTGACGATACGGAACTTTTGTCATTCTCCGCCCGAGATTTGGATGCAGATGGATAGTGGCCGGGTTGGATCGCACAGAAATCCAACCGGGCCCCTGGAACGGAAAAGCTGATACCTTTCTGACAGAACGTCCGTTTGACGAACCATCAGCGGCGTTGGTGATCTCGTTGAGAAATGGCCCCTATGAGTATACCCTATGAGAGTTCGGGGTATATTTGAGATATGGCCGGGTTTGGTTCGCTCACAAAACCAACCGGGCCCCTGGGACGAAAAGTCTAATAACTCACAGACCGGGCGTCTGATTGACGCGCCGTCTGTTGTGTTGAGACCCCTATGACGAGGCGTTCCTTTGAGATACTTCTTCCTGGGACTTTGAGATACTTGGAGTATCGACCTGTAGCTCGTGGAGTGGACCCTCCCAATGACGAGCGTGCAGAGTACGGAGACCGTGTAACTGGCTGAGACCTGACGACTGCTTGACCGACTCGACTTGGAGTGAGTCGACTAGCCCAGTGGACGGAGCACTACTTTCTGAGGTGCAGACCCATGGCGGACGGAGCACTACCTGTGTGAGAGTGCAGACCCGTGGTACTCGTCCGGAGAGTACCTCAGCAAGCTACTAGGGGGTGTGCACTACTGTGTTTGGGTGACATACCTCGGCGGGAAGCACTACTGTGTCTAGGTGGCTGACCCATGGTACTCGACAGGAGGAGTACTTCAGCAGTCTTAGGTTAGTGAGCAGTACCTCAGAGTCGTGATAGGACCACTGTACACTCCAGAGATGGAGCTCTTCAGCAGTTACGGTTTTGATAATGAAAATCCTGGTTTGAGCTAAGACTTTTGACCTTGTGTTTACCTCATGATTGAGATGGGTCACTTGCTAACTTAGGTATATGTATGGGAATATACCTGGGTAGTGGTTATCCGTTGATTTCACAATCCTTGTGTTTCCTCACGATTGAGATGGGTTACTTGATAACATAGGTATATGTATGGGCATATACCTAAGTAGAGGTTATCTGTTGAGATCTTCTTTGTGGTTATCCTTGTTGGTTTAGTGAGACCTTGAGGGTCTCGGGGTCCCTACTGAGTATCGTTATACTCACCACTGCACGGGATATGCCCGCACCTCGTTGTGTTGGTTGCAGACGACGGGCAGTGCTGACGGAGGCCGAGTGTTCGAGGACTGGACGGTACCCGGAGGTGGACTAAACGACGAGTCAGTACCCGGAGGTGGACTACACGACGTGATGACTCACAGAGGAGGTTGACGGACGAGAGCATGGAGGATGCTATTTGTACCTACCCTTCAGGTATGATCCGTTGTGGACGACCAGGAGCTGCGCTATCTATACCTACCCTTCAGGTAGGATCCGAGGAGGACGACCCAGGAGCTGCTTCCTTCTTCTAGCTGTTTGTCTTTTTGCTGTTGTACCTTGTTCAGTTGTAGTTGTACTTTATTTTGGGTTTGTATTCTGACCCATTTACTTTTCAGCTTTTCTTTTGTACTTAGTGTTTTGCTTCCTATTGTACTCTGTGGTTCTTGTTTTCTTTTATAAAGGCAATGCCTTCCCAGTTATCGGGATTTTATGCCTTTGGTGCTAGTCGCCAGCCCCTGGCCTATGGAAGGCGGGCTTGGGGTAGTCACGGCACGGGCCCCGAGGACGGGTCGTGACACAACATAATTTTTTATCACAATGATTAGTGAAAATTGATAAAAGTTATCACATCAATTATGGTAAAAACGAGTTTACAAAGAGTTTAAACTTTAATCTTAAGGGTAAATAACCCAAAAACATAAAAAACCCATTTTATAGACATATTTATACCTTAACCATTATTTTATCAATAATTTACCATTATTGGGGCCTAGTTACATGCAAAAAACATTAGTGGAATTCACTATTTCAAAACAATTACAAGTGTGTCACTCACCTTACTTATAAAAGGCCACTCAATATCTTCATCTATTCACACCATAAAACCTCTTTTGTTTGGAAAATTCATACCTAAATCACTTAAAAAATTACTTACCCTCATACTAGAATCATTATTTTTTAAATAAATCTAACCTTGGAAGGATGTTTATGCCAACCTAAGGAGGATACCCGAAGAAGAGGTAACATTCTTCAACAAGATTTTTTTTATTAATTTCTATAGCCCCTTAAATTATTCTTAAAACATGATTATATAATAAAATAAGTATCTTACATATATTTATACATTATTATGTTAATTTCATTACCTAAATCTCTTCTTTATTCCATCAAATGGGTTAAAAAATCATCGTTGACGTGTACAGTGGATTATCGCCTCGCGAAATGATGTCATTCGTTTTTTCATTACCACCTCTCATGGTTGTGTATAATGATGGATATAAATTTTATATATGATATATATAAAATAATTATACCTTTTTAATTTTTATATCATATATATACATTTTTATATTTCATACCATTGGGGATATGATAATGTTTCTCATGTGTAAGTTGGACTACCACCTCAGGAAGTGATGTGATTCGTTTTCACTAATGCATCACATGGAAGGTAATAAGGGTAAATATAATGAATATGTGTGATATAAATAAAATAATTATGATATTAATTAAATATTTAAAATTCTATAAATAGAGTATATTATTTTATTTCTTACCTTTTCACTCACTGAAAAAAATGATAACGTCGTTCGTCGACATGTGGACCACCGCCTCCTTGAAGTGATGTGATTCATTTTTTCATCACCACATCACAATAATTATATATATAAGTGTATATAATTAAATAATATGGTATTTATTATATAATTATCATTATTTAAAGATAAAATATAACTTACCTTCTTAATATAATGATCATTGAAAAATGGAAATGTTACGCATGTTTACTTATGGCCTACCGTTTCAAAGATCATAACATTAGTTCATTTTTAATGACCATATTTCATTATTGGTTATAAAAGTATAATTTATGTATAAATGTGCTAATTATTTAAGGATTATTATTCTTTATATTTTTTAAAAATGACCTCTTTGACCATAGTCAGCCTACCAAAGTCATTTTTGACACATAAGTTAAATATGGTAAAAACATCTCATGTAATTTTAAATGATTAAGTAATTTTATATAACTAGGTAATAATTTAAATAAATTTAATGATAAACTTTAAAAATGTTCTTAAGAAAATAAATAATTAACATAAGTTTATTATTCAGGAAGATAAAGGCACAGATGATAAGTCAGACTCAAGGTAAGGGACTTCGTCTCAATTTCCATTCATTATAGAGTATATTGATTTTATACACCTATATTATTTTAAAAGGTGTATAGATAGCTCATTTTACAAGTTATATCATGAATTTATTTATTATCATGGTTTTTAATTTTTTTTAATTTTATCCTTTCATGGGGTTTATTATTCAAATATTTCTAAGATGATAGGGGACATTTCCTTAAAAAATCCCCTTTTAATGTTTTTCCTTCAAACTCTATTTATCTTCTATGTCTATGTCTTTTAAAATATTTTTATGAAAATAAAATATTTATAAATCACATTTTATTTCTTTTTTTAGTTTATATTAAAAGGTTTTAAAAAGGAATATTTTTATGTGTTTTATAGAGAACATTTTATTAAATTACAAAAGGAATGTCTTATTCTTAATGTACATGGAGACAATAACTTTTTTGACACTATAACCATTATTTTATTTATGGATTACTTTTAAAGATTTACTTTTTCATTTAATGAAAAACCCTTATTAATTTTATTTGGGTATTTTGGTATTGAAAATTGATTTTCAAAATAAAAAGGTAATTTTATATTGAAAATGGGGTTTTTAAAAGAAAATTGTATTTTGATATCCAAAAGTGATTTGTTTATAGGTTTAAAATAGTTACCAAAATGTTTTATAATGGAAAATTGAATTAATAAAAATGTTTAATTCATGATATGGTACGTGATAATTATACATGAGAAATTGGTGCGCCTAGATAGCATCGGGTAATCCCATTACAACATGTACGATGGGGTGACCAAGATAGCATCAGGTGAGACTATTATAGATTATATGATGGGTCCTCCCAAATATTGTACTAATTAATTAATTAATATTCCTTTTCTTAATAATAAATAAAGAGGGAGTTACCAAAATGTTTCTCCAATGGATTTAACTATGATCTAGTTACTTCTGACATGGGTTTAAAATAGGTTATAAATGTGATGCCCTAAGTTAACGAGAAGGGTTTTTAATTGAATATTATGGGTTTTAAAGGATTTCATTGAGAAAAATTTGTGTGTTTCATGTGAAAATGTTTTATTTATTTTTATAAAAGAACATTTATTTAAATATAAATATTTTATGGGTTTTCATGTCTTCACTAAACTAAAATTTTCCTTTATATTATATCCCTTTCTAAGATGTTTATGTTAATCCCAAGTTTTTAAGTGTTTTCCACAAGATGGGTAAGGGAAAGGATAAAGTCAAGTTGAATGTTTTGAAGAGTTTTCATGAAATAAATAATGTTTTAAAAAAATATATATTTGGTGATAAAAACAGATACTAATTGTAAGTGTCCACTTTGTATTATATGGTTTTTTAATTTATGATTTGTGGATTAATTCTATAAAACTATAAACCTAAAAATATCTTCAAATTAAAATTAAGTAAATTATTGACCAAAACTCAAGATTATGTAATGTTTAAGGATAGTCCATTATAGTTGGTATTAGAGGTTAGTTTAGATAACTTTAGAGGTTAGGGTAATGATAATAGCATACCCTTGAAAGATTTTACTTTATTATTAAGTTGAAATGATATAGAATTTAAGGATTACCATGTTGATTCATCTAAAATACTTCTTTTCATAATGTTTTTTTAAGAGGAAATAGAGAATCTGTAGTAGGAATGCATCAAGAGGAAAATATTCTTACAAATCATAATCCTAAGATGACTGGAATCATAATAGAACAATTTTATACTATGATAGATCTATTAAATAAACTATAAATGGTGTTGGTGTCCATTACAAAGAGGAATCCAATCTACTAGGAAGGAACATGACTATTATGGATCATTTAATGAGGAAAAATATCATATATTTCAGTGGATCAGTTGGCCCTATGATTTCCAAAGGATGGATTAATGACCTAGAGAAGATATTTGATGTCATGGGATGTTTGGAACACCAAAAGGTAACTCTTTTCATTTATCTCTTTAAAGATGAAGTTGATCGATAGTGGTATTTGGTTAAGAATACTAGAGAGAAATTTGATCTTGATTCCACGGAATGGGGAACATTTAAGGATATTTTCCTTGATAAATATTTCTAAAAGTTTATTCAAATATAGATGAAAAAATAATTCCTAGAATTGAGGTAAAAAGATTAATATTTTATAGTTGTGTATGAAGTAAACTTCACATGATTGTCCAGATATGTGATAGATTTAGTACTGGAAACTAATAGTAAAATTAGTAGATTTTAATCAGGATTTAACCCAAGTCTATGAAGAGATTTATAAACATGAGGATTTAAAAGTTATGACAAAGTGGTTCATTATGCTATGAAATTTGAGATGGAGTTTACTGACACATATATTTCGTGAGATGAAAACAATAAAAAAAATTCATGGTTGTAGGAAACCAAGATACAACTAGCTAAGAATTCTGGAGGTAAGGCCCCAAAATGTTCTAAGTGTGGAAAATGTCATTTCAAGGAATATTTAATAGGATATGGTAAGTTTTTATAGTGTTTTCAATTTGGTCATATGCCTTGTGACTATAATAAAATAGCCCTAACCAACCAAATAATGGGTTAATTGATATCCATATAATGGTGATGTGTTTTAGTTGTGATGAGTTGTGTCATTATTTTAATGTTTGTCTAATGTTAGTTGAATAGGATAGAAATCATCATGATTAGAAATAGAAAGGTGTAGTAAAGTCATTTTATACTACTAAAATTAATGTTGGTCCATCAAATGAAGTTGTGAAAGGTATGTTACTTGTGTAATCAAATTATATAAATGCCATGTTTGAATTTTAATTTTTACATTATTTCATTTCTAAGAAATTTGAAAGTAAATTAGGAATATCACATCCTGAAATTAAGATATAACTTTTAGTGAAAACATCAGGTGGGAGTTTTAAATCAACCAATATTTATAGAAATATTTCTATTGTTATCAGTGGGATGTTATTTACTACAAATATTGTTGAACTGTACATAGTAGAGTTTAATATTATTCTTGGTATAGATTGGATTTTATTTAGTCATGATATGGTAGATTGTAGAGTTAAGATATTTGTGTTTAGTAATTTCATTACTTTGATAACTCACCAAGAATCTAAAAAATTTATTAGAGATAAAAGTGAATGTTACATATATCATATTGTTGAAATAAAGAAATTATTTAGTGATGTTCCAATAGTAAATGAATACAAGGATTTATTTCAAGATGATTTTCCTGGTGTTATTCTTGATTAAGAGGTTTAGTTTACTATTGACTTAATACTTGATGATAAGCCTTTTTCTAAACCCCCTTATCGAATGAATCAAGTGGAAATCTTAAAATTGAAAAAGTAATTATTGCAGTTGTTAGATAAAGGTTTCATCTAACCTGGAACATCATCTAGGGGTGGTACCATTTCTTTTTTAAAAATAAATATGGTTCAATGAGATTTTCCATTGATTTTAAATCCTTGAATAACATCATTGTTAAGAAAAAAGTGTAATTTTCCTCATATCGATGATTTGTTTGATTAGATCCAGGGAGCTCAGTATTTTTTTAAGGTTGACCCGAGGTTGGGGTACCATCAGTTGAAAGTGAAGGAATCATACATTTTGAATACTGTGTTGAAAACTAGATATTGGCACTGTGAGTTTTTAGTTATGTGTTTTTGGGTTATCTAATGTGCCTACTATATTTATGGACCTTAGGAATATAATTTTTTATTATTTCTTAGAAAAGTTTTTGGTTGTGTTTATTGATGAAATTTTTGTATATTCTAAAAGTTAAGAGGAACATAAAAGATGTCTAAGGGTTATTTTTCAAACCATAAAAGAAAATAAATTATATGGGAAATTTAGAAAATGATAATTTTGGTTGCAAAGAAATTTCTTTCCTTTGAAATATGTTTATAATAATGTAATAATTTTTTATCCCACAAAAAAAATTGTTGAATAATTTCCAAGACCTAAAAATTTCCTAGATATTTCTCATTTTCTTAGATTAGTGGTTTACTACTGATGATTTATTGAAAACATTTCTCAGTTGTTAATCCCACTAACTAATTTAACACAAAAAGGAGATAAATCAATATATATAAAAGAATGTGATTATTGTTTATAGGAACTAAAAAATATTGTGGAATGCTCTAGTTTTTTCCATGCCTTCAAAAAATGGTGAATTTTTCATCTACAGGGATGCATCATTAAAATGAATCGGTTATTTATTAATTAATAATAATTATGTAATTGATTATTTTTCATGTCCATTAAAACCTCATGACTTAAATTAACGTACACATTATTTGGAATTAGTTGTTGTGGTTTTTGCTTTAAAAATTTAGAGGCATCATTTATATGGAGTAAAGTTTGAAGTATATATTAATCAAAAAAAGTATAAATAATATATTAAATCAGAAATAATTAAACATGATACAGAGAAGATGGATAGAAATAATCAATGATTATGATTGCATGATTCATTACCATCCTTGAAAATAAAACAAAGTGTTTGATGCTATGAGTAGAAAAAATAATGACGCATTAACCATGTTACATTTGCAACATAACACTTTGGTAAATGATTTGATAAATTTTGGATTAGAAATTGTAGATTCATGGTAAACCTTTTTTTCAAGTTTCAGTACAGTAAACTTTTCTAGAAATATTAATAATGATCATAAGGAGGATCAATATTTGTAAAAAAAATGTAGAATCCATTAAGAAGGGTAAATTTCATGATTTTAATATTGATGAAGAAGGTTTTTTACAACTTGGAAAATGAATATGTGTGCCTTTTGATTCCAAGTTGAAGGGAGAGTTATTTAGGGAAGTTCATATCTCTCCATTTTATATTCATTTGGGTATCACAAAGATGTAAAGATACCTTCAGAAGTATTACTAGTGGGATGGAATGAAAAGAGATATTACTGACTTCATTGGGAAGTGTTTGACCTGTCAGAAGGTTAAGGAAGAATAATAGTGACTAAACAGTATTCTTCATCTTTTTCCAATACTGGAGTGAAAATGGAAAAATATATCCATGTATTTTATGGTGGGATTTCAAAGGACATTATGAGGTAATAATGATATTTGTTTTGTTATTGATCTATTAAATAAATCTATACATTTCCTTCCCATTAAAGATTTAATGTCTTTAGATTAGCTTTACCAACTGTATCTAAATGAGATTTTCAGTTTATATGGAGTTCCTCTCTCCATTGTATCAGAATGTGATCCCAGGTTCACATCTAATTTTTGGAAAGGACTTGAGAAGTCCATGTGTACTAAATTAAATTTTAGTACATATTTTCATCCTCAATCTGATACACAGTTTGAGTGGATGATTCAGACCAAGGAAGACATGATTCATTCATTTTAAATGGATTACTAGGGAATTTGGTATTAATGAATTTCTTTGGTTAAGTATTCTTATAATAATAGTTTTCATTCCAATATAAAAATAGCACCATTTGAGGCATTATATGGAAAGCGGTGTCAAACACCTAAATTTTGGGATGATATAGGAGAAAGTAAGTTTATGGGAATAAATTTGGTAAAGTAAATTGTATAGAAGTTTCAATTTATTTAGAAACATATAAGGATATCTTAGATCAGGCATGAAAGATATGTAGATAACTGGAGGAAAGATCTTTCTTTCGAGGTAGGTGATCATGTCTTTCTCAAAGTTTCTCCATGCAAAAGTGCTATGGATTTTGGTAAGATGTGGAATTTGAGTCCCTAGATAATTATAATATATGAAATCTAGGATAAATTGGATCATTTTCTTATATAGTGGCCTTACCTATGAGTTTATCTTAATTACACAATGTATTTCATGTTTCAGTGTTAAGGAAATGTGTGTTCAATTCATCTCATGTTTTGAGCCTGGAAGTGGTTCTGTTGGAAAAGAAAATTTATTGTGAGGAATATCATTTTAATATTATTTATAATAGATAGAAATTGTTATAGAATAATTTGATTCAATAGGTTTAGTTTTTATTGAAAACCATATGTTAGAAGAGGTAACATGGGAATTTGAAAATATTATGAGGGTAATATATCTCTATATGTTTAATAAGTGAATAAAATAGTGAGGAAAAAATTTATAAAAGGAATGAAGTATATAAAAATCTTGGTAATGATAGAATAAATCATTTTTATATTTATTAATATGAATTATAAATTTATATTATTTATAAAAATATTGAGTAATTTTTAAATCAAAAAGGAAATGATTTAACTAAACTCTTTTCTTAAAAGGTTCTTTTAATATTAATTTATAAATTTTTATAATTTTAAATGGATAAAATTAAAATTATTTTTGAAATCATAAGGTCAAATTTTACTTTGGGTTCAATTTTGGTAATTTTCATAAAATATTGTTTTATCAGTGAAAAGATAAAAATACCGATTTTTTGTCAAAAGTCATTTCTTTATAATAAATTAAGTAATTTAAAAGTATCAATATGTTTTGAATGTTTTTTAAAGTAACATAAGTATTATTTAGTTATATTTAATTCAACTAATTAATTTTTAATCAACTTTATATTGGTTTTTAGTATAAGTTTGTTTTTGGGTTTAATAATGGGGTTTTCTAAAAACTGTTTTAAAATGCATAATGTTTATCATTTTTAATTAATTAAAAAATACCAAATATGGAATGTTTTAAATGATATTTATAGATTATATATAATTAAATATTAATTTATTCTCCTAAATTTTTTATTATTATTCATATATTTAATATAGAATAATCTTTTTTTCTAAAAAATACCCTTCTTAAAAACCCATTATCTCGTCGTGTATGTGAGATTAATATTAAATTAAAATTTTCACTTATTTAAATTTAATTTGGAAAAATGGATTATATATTTGAAATCAGAATAATTTATATTTTATAATAATTCTAACTTAAATTTTTATCATAATGATTAGTGAAAATAGTTAAAATTAATCATAGCAATTAAGGTAAAAAACGAGTTTATCAAGGGTTTAACATTTAAACTTAAGGGTAAAAATGTCCTAGAAACTTTTAAAAACAACAATTTGTTGGCCATATTTATACATTATAATTATATTATCTATAATTTTCCATTATTTAGTCTTGGTTACATGAAAAAAATGTGGGTGGAATTCACTCTTTCAAAAAAATTACAAGTGTGCCACTCACCTCACTTATTAAAGGCCACCCACTCTCCTACCCCATTAAAACCTTAAAAACTATTTGGTTAGGAAAATACCTACCCAATTAACTTTTAAAATTTCCTAAAATCATCCTAGAATCCTTATTTTGGTCAGAAACCTAACCTATAAAGACTTTTGGAGAAAACCTAAGGAGGATACCTGAATAAAAGGTGAAGTTCATCAATGATCATTTTTATTTTATTTCTTTATACACCCCCTTAAGTTATTATTAAACCATGATTATGTAATAAAATAAGTATATTACATATAATTTTATGTTATTATGTTAATTTAATAACCTAAATTTTTTCCCACTTCCATCAAATGGGTTATGAAATCATCATTTGTGTATATGATGGATTACCACTTCACAAAATGATGTCATTCATTTTTCCATCATCACCTATCATGGTTGGGTATAATGATGTATATAAAGTTTATATATGATATTTATAACATAATTATACCATTTTATTAGTTATATCATATATACCTTTTTACATTCCATACCGTAGGGGATACAATAACGTCTCTTATGTGTATGGCAGACTACCGCCTCGCGAAACGATGTGATTCATTTTCACTAACGCATTACATGGAAGGTAATAAGGGAAAAAATAATGAATGTATTTGATATAAATGTAATAATTATGATATTAATTACAGATTTATAATTATTTAAATATAATGTATTATTTTATTTATTACCTTTTCACTCATTAAAAAAATGATAACGTCATTCGTGGACGTGTGGACTACTGCCTCTTTGATGTGATGTGATTCATTTTTTCATCAACACATCACAAGAATGATATATATAAGTATATATAATTAGATAATATGTAATTTATTATAATATTATAATTATATAAAGATAAAATATTAATTACATTTTTTCCATAATGATCATTGAAAAATGGAAATGTTTCTCATGTGTTTGTACGACCTACTGTCCCCATGATCATAACATTAATTCGTTATTCATACCCATATTTCATGATTGATTTTAAAAGTATAATTTATATATAAATATGATAATTATTTCATTATTATTCTTCTATATATGTTTAAATAATTAACTCTTTAACCATAGTCAACCAACCAAATTCATTTTTGATACATAAGCTGAATATGGTCAAACAAATCGATGTAAACTTAATTGATTAAGTAATTATATATAAATTAGAAATAAGTGAAATAAAAATAATAATAAACTTGAAAAAGGTCTCAATAAATTAAATAATTAACATACTTTTATTATTCAAGAATATTAAGACACATGTGACATTCCAGATTCAAGGTAAGGGGTTTCATCTCAATTTCCTTTCATTTAGGAATATATTGATTTTATACACCTATACTATTTTATAAGGTGTATATAATGCCCCTTTTAAATATTATATCATGAATTTATTTATTCTCATAGTATTTAAAGTTTTTTTAATGTTATCCTTTTATATGCCTTATGATTCAAATATTTTTAAGGTGATAAGGGACATTTCCTTTTAAAAATTCTCTTTTAATGTTTTTACATCAAACTCACTTTCTCTTCCATGTCCATGTTTTTTAAAATGTTTTTATGAAAATTTCAATATGGATATAAAATATTTCTAAATTACATTTTATGCCCATTTTTACTTTGTTTTCAAATGATTTCAACAGTAATATTTTTTCTTATTTTATATGTAATGTTTTGACAAACCAAAAAAAGGAATGCCATGTTCTTAATGTACACGAAGACAATGAATTTTCCACCACCATGACCATTATTTTATTTATGTATTCATTTGAAATATTTCATGTTTTCTTTCAATAAAAAAACCTTTTTCCTTTTATTTGGTTATTTTTATATTGAAAATGGTTTTTCAAAAGAAAAAGTTATTTTTATATCAAAAATGGGTTTTTTAAATGAAAATGGTATTTTGATATCCAAAAGTGATTTGTTTACAAGTTTAAAATTGTTTTCCAAATGTTTTATAATGGAAAATTTCAATAATAAAAATGTTTTATTCATGATATGGTACATTATAATTGTACATGTGAAATGGGTTCACCCAAATATCATCAGGTGAACTTGTTACATCTTATACGATAGGGCGTCCCAAATAGCATTGGGTGAGCCCATTAAAAATTATACGATGGGTGAGCCTAGATACCACTCCAATGCATTAGTTAATGTTCCTTACCTTAATAATAAATAAGGATGGAGTTACCAAAGGTTTTATCCTATTGATTTAACTATGATCCAGTTCCTTCAAATATGAGTTTAAATTGGGTTGTGAATGCAATTATCTAAGTTACCGAGAAGGGTTTTAAATTGATTATTGTGGGTTTTAAAGGATTTATTTGAGAAAAACATGTGTCTTTCATGTGAAAATGTTTTATTTATTTTTCTCAAATAATATTTATTTAAAGGTAAATATTTTATAGGTTTTCATGTTTTCATTGGATTAATAGTTTCTTTTCTTTTATATCCTTTACTAAGATTTATGTTCTCATACCATGTTTTTAAATTCTTTTTACATGATGGGTAAGGGAAAGGATGAAGTCTAGTTGAAAGTATTGAAGATTTTTCAAGAAAGATATATTTTTTTGTTTTAAAAAAGTTTTATATGGTGGTAAAATGGATACTATTCAAAAGTGTCCACTTTGTATAATATTGGTTTGTAATGTATGAGTTATGGAATCATTCTATAGAACTATAAACCTAAAAAGATATAAAAACTTAGAGAAAGTAAATTCTTGAATAACCTCAGGATTATGTAATGTTTAAGGTTGGTTCCTTATAATTTCTAATAATAATTACTATTTCAATTAAAATATTTATTAACACTATGTTTTTTTATATTTTTTCATTACTATCAAGACTATAAATAGTCCATGTATTCGAAAGATTAAATATATTTATTTATAAATTAATGGATAGAATACATGGTGTTATAATGTATCAATCCATAATGAAGAGGTGACTTACTATTACTTATTTAGTTAATTTTCTCATTATTTTATCTATTTTTTCATTAATTTCCTTATTATTTTTATCTGATACTTATTTAGTTAATTTTCACAGTGATTATTAATAAATGAATTCATTTAGATTTTCTTTTTTTCAAACATTTTGTTCTCTATTAAGATCACAAATTGATCGAAAAAAATAGTTCTTGATAAATTCTTCAATAAGTAAAATGCACTCAGGTATTATTTGTTCTCTTTAAAAATCTATTTATTATTTATTTGATCTATTTATGTTCATTACTATGTGTTTTTAGCTTAAAATGACTCAAAGTGCGTGTTCGTAATTTCAATTGAAAATTTAGTTAAAAAGAAACATGACGTGCTCAAAATAGAGAAAAAAATCATATTGTTTTTATACATTAAGTAAATGATCCATAAGTCATTTTTGACATTTATGAATCATTCGTATATAAATATGATACATGGTTTGACTAGTGTGACTCAAAATGAGTGTTTTCAATTTAAAAAAGACACTTTAGTTAAAAATTCATGTCACTCATTTAAAACTAAGTAAATTTTCTCAAATTGTTTTGATACTTTATAAAAAATATATATAATTTATTTTGGATGTGTAGGAATTAGTCGCACATCAATCTGACACATAGTATGATTGGTATGACTCAAAGTACATATTTTTAGTTTAAAATGGAATTTTGGTTAAAAATACATGAGACATACTCAAAAATGATAAAACACATTCACATTTTTTTGATACTTTAGGATAACAATCTATACATAATTTTTGACATATATGAATCAACCTCACTCAAATTGAACACATAGTGTGATCGGTATGACTCAAAGTGTTTGTTTTTATTTAAATGTGACATTTTAGTTTAGAAGATGTGTTACATGCTCAAAATTGAGAAAATGAATGAATATTGTTTTTATACTTTAGAAAAATGATTCATAAGTCATTTGTGACCTAAAGGAATCACTTTTACCTCAATATTATACATTGTAACTGGTATGACTCAAAATGTGTGGTTTTAGTTTAAAAATGACATTTTAGTAAAAAAGATGCTTGACACTCACTAAAAACTGAGCAAGCACACTTAGATTATCATTTTACTTTATGAAAATGATGAATAAGTCATTTTTCACATATAATAATTGACCACACATCAATTTTATACATGGTGTGATCAGTATGACTCAAAGTGTGTGTTTTTATTTAAAATTGATGTTTTGGTTCAGAACACATGTCACATACTCAAAACTAAGAAAAAAAATTATACTGTTTGGATACTTTAAGAAAATTATCCATGCGTTATTTTTGACACTTATAAATCAACCATACCTCAATCAAAAACACAGTGTTCCCATTATGACTCAAAATGCGTGTTTTCAGTTTAGAAATTACATTTTAGGTAAAAAGATTTGTGGTATACTCAAAACCAAGAAAAAACATTCATATTCTTTTGATACTTTATTAAAATTATCCATAAGTCATTTTTTATGTGTAGCAATCAATTATACCTTAATACTATATATAGTGTGACCGATATGACTCAAAATGTGTGTTTTTAGTTTAAAAATGACATTTTAGTTCAAAACATGTTCCACTCACTAAAAATCAATAAAATGAACTTGGATCATATATATACTTTAGTAAAACAATCAATAATTTATTTCTAATGTGTAGGAATCAGTCACATGTCAATATGACACACAATGTGAACAATACGACTCAAAGTGCATGTTTTTAGTTTAAAAATAAAATTTTAGTTAAAAACATGTGTCACACATTGAAAACCAAGAAAAAATGATCATATTGTCATGATATATTATTAAAACTATCCATAATTAATTTTTGATGTGTATGAATAATTTTAACATTAATCCAACACATGATATGCCCGATATGACTCAAAATTCATGTTTTTATTTAAAATTGACAAAATAATTTAAAACACACTTTACATAATTAAAACTAATAAAATTTGGTCATATTGTCTTAATAATTTAGTAAAATGATCCAAAAATCATTTATTTTATGTATGAATCAACTACAAATTAATTTAACACATGATGTTCCCTATATGAATCAAAGTGTATGTATTTAGTTTAAAACAAACACTTTAGTTCAAAACACACATCACATGATTAAAACCAATAATATTCTCTTAGATTGTCTTGATATTTCCAGATAATGATCCATAAATCATTTTTCGTGATTAGAAATTAACCACACATTAATGTGATACACGGTGTTCCTGGTATGTCTCAAAGTGTATTCTTTTATTTTAAAAGTGAAATTTATTAATTTATTAATTCATATTTAAGTATAATTTATTTCTTTATAGTGTTACTAATATATTAATTATTATTTTTAAATAGGTTCACTATTTTTTTCGATATGGGGTGGTTTGTTAGGAAACAGGTAGCATGAGCAGGCTCTTTTGAGAGGGTGTCAGGGCCGAAGTTAATGGAACATTAATTTTCTAAATATATTGATGTTTGTGATAAATTGTACATAGAAATATAATTGTACAAACTAATGTTTTAAATGTTTGTAAAATATTTTTTTATTTTATTTTTTATGAAAATTTAATTGAAATTAAATTTTGTATTTTTTATTACAATGTGTTGTAATTTAGCAGTACATATGTTGTTGTATAGATTTTATCAACATTAGGAATAGTGTTGATAAAATGTCACTTTATTAGTGTTAAAAACATATTGATAAAGTTTCCCCTTTATCAGCACCATAATAATGATCGATAAAGGATCCCCTTGACCAATGATTTTTTAATATTGATGAAGGGGCCTTTTATCACTTCTAATTTTAGTGATTATAAAACTTGTTGGATTTTAAATGTGCTTACAACATCAGTGATTTTTATCACTAATGAAATAAAATTATAGCACTGATTAAGTAAGTATTTGCAGTAGTGTCTCTTTGAATTGTGGGTTGAGTTGAATACTTAATTCTTCCACTTCCCTTTTGGTTTTCAGGGATTCCAACTATATATGTATATACTCACCCCTGTATAGGTTTTTCCTGCACATAACATGTCTTATACAAAAATATGTAGTTATATGGTGACTTTGGTGGGCCTAGAATTGGTGGATCTCAGTGATACTTTGTGTTGATTTTCATAGGTTGTGATCAGTTTTAGAGTTCATGAGTGGGGATCTTCCTCTTTAGTGATTGTTAGGTTATGACTCCCTTTATTTCTTTTTAGTAATGTATTTTCCCCCTTCATTCTTGGATGTATTTTTATTATTTCACTTTGGTTTGATCTTATATATTTCTCATTCATTTTTTCCTCATGTATTAGAAAATTTATTATTATCCCACATATTTGGGATATAGTTTGAGGTGTGATTATGTATAGGTTAATTAGGCTAAGGCATCCCATTTGGGTGATATTCCTACTCAGTGTTAGTCTTTATCCCTTATCTTATTAGAGGTGAGCTTAAGGTGGTTTACTTGGATTACTGATAGACTAGATAGGGACATAATAGGTTGATTCATATCATTAAGAACCCTGAAACTATGAATAAGTTTTTGACTTCAAATCTTATTCCTTTTTACTTACTTGCACATCATCCATATGTGGCTTCCAATAAACTAAATTATGGATCTATCACTTATTCAATAAATTCAACATCAATATCTTATACATATTACACTTGGATTTGGTCTTATTTATAGATTCTAGTTTCCTAAATCTCGATACCTTACTCTTTTTCCTTATAACATCATGTTTTGGTCCTCTCAAATATTTTACCCAAATAAACTTCCAGTAAGTGAAGGTCGGCTACTTTCTCTCTTCAATTTATTAACTTCCCTCAGTTATATACTTCTACAAAGTCTGGAATGGACTATCACTTTAATAATCATCCATTCCCTTGAATTTTTTATTGATTTTAGATCTTAAAACTCTATAATTTATGCACATTTATATTTTTAAAACAATTTTATTTTAATTCTATTATAAAATCAAGGTCAACTCTTCTATCAAATCTCCCAAAAAATCTGGCTAGAATTAATAAATAAATCTTCATGAATGTTGTAATTAACTTTGAATTATTTATCTCATCATAATATATTTTAATTTTGTGTTCACATGAATGAAAATTCCCTCAACATTTTATAGTGATAAAACTTCCATAGACTTTAATAATTTATTATATGAACTTTATTATGCATATTTTATTAGACATGCCCACCAATCATGCACTCCATCTTGATATTTCATTTGAACTCAAATTTATTGACCATATTTTATCTTATGATCACAAAACCTTTTCATGCGTGGGTATCTTATATTCACTGTCTGATGTATATACTGGACACTCTCAAATATGTGCATGGATTTTCACTCATGATTAACTTATGGTTTCATTACAACACAACCTTCCATTCATCGAAGATTATCTATTCTTCACTATCCATTATACCTACTAGATGCCTACATTTTTCATTTCACAATGATCAAACATTAGTAACCTTCATCTTTGAACAAAATCAAACATGATCTATGAAATTTTATTGAGCATCATACACTAAACCAAAATTTGGTTCATCTTCGCACAGCTTCATGTTTCTTCTTTAGCAACATTAACTAAGTTATGCATGATTTTTTGATGAAACATCTTTCAATACACTTTCATGGGTCTTCTGATAAACTAAAATATTAATATAGTACTCATAAAATCCCTATTTCTAGTGAAAACAATTTATACTTCTAATGACCCTAGGTTCTACTACTGGTGAACTCTGTAAAGAATTGTGTTTTCAAACTATGATATTGAGTAGAAATTTTAATTTTTACTTTTAGATTCTCATGAGGGGTAAAATTGAATTTTTCCCCATAGTATATAATCTTGAATATTTTTTTTACCACTCTATTGGTCCTGGAATAAGGATTTTACCCTATTATAGGAGTTTGTTAGAATTTTGAGTCATTCAAGTTTTCACGGAATAATTAATATTTAATAATTAATTAATTGTGCATGTTCATTTCATGATATATTTTAAATGGGGTATCAAATTGAGATTTAGTTTTAATGTTTGATTCCATAATGGGTTTTTTTATTCAAGGCATAAACTCATATTGGGCACTGAGCCCAAGCCTGGGCCCCTTTTACTTTTTATAATTCTTTTTTATTTCCTTTTTCTTTATTTTATTCTCCATGTTTTCTTTCTATCCTCCCATAGATTCTCACGTAAACACCTATATGATTTTCCCTTTACAATAATGAGAGATAAATATGGGACGGAGAGAGAGAGGGGTTGGGGGAAGAAGAGAGGCATCACTGTAAATATCGATAGGAGCTGGATCATCGTGTACGACAGTTACGAAATATGGAAACAGGTGAAGCTTCGGCTGATTCCTCTCAAAGGTAGAAATTTTTTAATTTTTTCCATAAATCCCTATAGATTTACCTATTTCTAGTTTTAAGGCCCTATTAAAACTACTAAGGACCCCCATAGGGATGATTTTTTCTTAATCAGGATAAAAAATGGGTTTTGGGCCAATTATAGGGGTCCCTATTCGTGAAATCTCAATCACATTATGTATGGTTCTATAAACACATTTAATGTAATCTTCCTATTTTATAAAGATGAATTTTTAGAAAATTACAGTGTGTACTTGGAGTACACATCGTGTATTGTTGCTCGACATGTGGTCAGGTACATGGTCAGACAACGCATGTAGGGGCACTTATCCTTATAGGTTAGGTTTCCAATCCCCATGTGGGATACTTCACATGTAGAAGTATACACCCATGTAGAAACATGTGGCTAGACCATTTGTGGTTCACAAAAATATACCCCGTGTAGGGTACACATCATGTACATAATTAACAAACCATGTACTTGGGTTTTACACACTAAGTGAGGCTCAAGTATAGGCCCTGGTGGGGCTTTGAGAGTACATGTTGTGTACTCGAATATATACACTATTTTATTATCCCTTTCTATCCCTTTGAAGTTTTTGGGTGGTTTATGCCACAAAGTCATAATTTTACTTAATATTAATCCATTTTTAGTGTTTTTTCATGTAGATCTCAATGATGGAACCTTTGGAGTTATTTGAGGAGTCCTAAAAGGTGTTTTGGGATGATTAAGTTACAATGGAGAGGTGATTCCTCTGGTAAATGGATTATTTTGTATCTAGGGAGTGATACATGGGATAAGACCCTCCTAAGGGTCATATTAATTATTGGAGTAATTAAAAATAGATCCATAATTTCTCTATTTGGAGTTTCCTTGGGATAGTCCTTAATTGGTAGGATTGAGATGTGATTTGATGTATTGGGTAGGTTTGGAATTCAAGCTAACCAAGAGTGAGACCTTGATCATATATGGGATGAGTTCTATATCCCTAGACTTATTCTTATATGGATTTTCCCTTGTGGACACCTTCCTTGAGAGGTGTTCTTCTTTTGGCCCATGAGGCTTTGAGATGTTAGTAAATGAGTTGTGGGATGTGTTTACCTAAAAGACAATCATTGTTCTGAGTGTAAATTTTGAGTTACAGGACTTAATATAGATTCTTACACTAATGTTTTGGCCTTGAGGATCCCATATAGGATGTCTCTACTTATATGTGTAGACCTTTAGGCTACCGAGTAGGATACTTCTCAAGTGTTTTGATTTGGGGGGGGGCAGTGGGTGCCTTAGTGGTTGACTGACCCTGACCGAGTGTGTTATGGGTTTGTGTAGAGATGGTAGAGGGTGTCACCTTATAACCCATACCAAACATCTGAGCCTGAGGGTTTATGGAAGTAGTGAGGTGTTTAGGTGTTCAACCAACCTCACTCTTTATTTATACTTTCACTCATTTACTGTTGATGTAGCTATGATTTCTAGACATGATACATGGTACTCAGCCTATTGGTACTGATATGATGTGATTCAATGATGTTGATGACCATAGGTACTTCCTAGGATCAAGATTATAAGCCTATAATATTGGGTAATATAAGGTCCCATCCTTAAAATTACATAATCTAGTAAATTCTTTTAGAAGTCACTTTCTTACATTCCCAGAGATATTTTCGGTTTAGAGTTTTAGAGAATTAGGAAATAATTCATACATATCAACCCACAATAATACAAAGTTGGTACTACTAAAATAGTATCCATTTCTTCTATAATACAAAATTTTTTTAATAAAAAATGAAATCTTTTCATAAAAAAATATTCGCAGCATTCATCTTAGATTCTTATTTTCTCTAAACCATCCTTAAACCCTTTTAAAAACATTTTAAAACATGGGATGACCATGAAAAGATCAATAAGGGACATAAAAATAAGGAAATAAACCATTATCTCATGAATATTTATAAACATATGAAATAATTTTCACAAATACATACTTCTCACCCATAAAGTATCGTATACTTACTTTTAGAAAATAAGAGATTCCCATAAAACATAGAAAATATAAATTAAACCATAATTTTAACTTGTGGAATTACTTACTTAATATTTTAAACCCCATGTATACCATATAATTTGTAACTATCATGAATACATTACAATGTATCCCTCATGGAAACCTTATTATGTACACCTTATGGCTACCCTATCGTGTAACCATCATAGTTAAACTTGGAATAACTATTACAGTCAACTTATAACATAAACATACCCAATTATTTTGTGGGAGACATAGGTCCCACCCATCATTATAAATAATTCCCAAGAACTAGCACATAATCATAAATCATGAACACTTTCACCATAAAAACGTTCTTGAGGGAAATCGCTTATTTTTAAAGAATATTGTGAAAATAAAAAGGAAATCATTTTCTCCATAAATAAACATGTAATATTGTAAATAAAACATTAAAACATTAAATCATCATGAAAACTGGATAATCTTATCATTCTATATAAGTTAATAATATATTTTTTTGAATTTTGTAAAAAGAGACATTAAAGAGGATTTTAAAAAGGAAAGTCCCTTACCTTGGGTTTGAATTACTTCAAATTTGTGCAAGACTCTTGTATAATGTTTTAAGAGTGTTATTAATTTATTAAGAAACTATATTCATATTTATAATAACTTATATGATCTTTTTATAATATATTTCCACCCGTTTATTGAATATATTTTGTTATTTTACTGTTTCGGGTGTGTTTATTTCATGGTTTCTATGGTTGGTTCATTATAGGTTTTCTTTTTTAATTAAAAAAAACTCTAAAAATTAAAAGAAATGGTATTAATATGTTTCCATAATTTTAAATTATACCATATATCATTGTGTTTCCTAATATGAGAATGATTCAATATATAAAACATTAATGAGATTTATTTAATTTATTTTGGAAATTTTTATAACCATCATGAACTTATATCATCTTATTTAATATCATGTTTATATATTGGTTCCAAAAAATTATATAACCTATAATATGTATAATACAATCTAATTTAACCATAATAATGGTTTCATGACCAGCCTTGAAAGCAATGAAGGAAAATGAAAACACATCATCTGCGATGATAGTAACTTGACACATCACAAACAATGTTTTCATTTTCTAAAAATAAGAGTATAATAGGAGAGGTTTGATGATGGATATTCCATTAACACAATACCATTCCATTATATGTAATATAATGGATTTGAAGTATCTCGGTTTCATTGGAGGTATGTCCTTATTTAAACTTGTTTTAAATTCATTAATTTTCATTAATTAAATATTCTCCACTTGTATGAGGGGTCTCAGGGGTGTTTCGGGGGTTCATGACATGAGAAGAAGGAAAACTAGGCCAACCTGTGCAAGGCACATGATTGGTGTACAATTAAGTAAACAATGAGTCCTCCCCAGGAAAACCATGCAACCTTGGACAGTGGAATTATACACAGTTGACACATGGTTTTTCAAACCATGCGGACTGCCCCAGTAACTGTGTGACCCAACTTCCCTTATACATTGGCTCGTGCATAGTTTTCACGTGGTTTTTAAAACCGTGTAGGCACACTGTGCACCCAATTAAAGATGAAAATTTTACAAAATTTCCACTTCAGGATTCTTAAGTTCCTACCTAATTTTCTCCCCCATTTCCTCCCTTGTAACCCTAGTGATGAACTTGGATGATTCACTCTTACCATAGTCCATTCTACTTCGATTATGGACCATTTAGAGCATCGTTGGTTACGGATTGAAGCTCCAAGTAAGTCTAACACACCCCTTGATTGTCTTTTCTGGATTTGGTTTTATAGTATCTCTCATCTTCTTCCAAATCTATAAACCCCTCTTTTTCTAATGTAACCTAGGTTGGGACTTCAAAGTGGGGTTTGGAGCAGGATCTAAGGCTATGATTAAGAGTTTTTTCCACAATAGATTCTAGGTAGGTGGTCTTTAAGTTATATCCCATAGTTTTTATATATATTTGTGCATATGATATTGTGTTCTTATTTCCCCTGTGTTTTGGTTTTAGTGTTTTTAGTAAGATTTGGTAAAATGGGTGTCTGAATGAAAAGTTGAACCCTTGATGATCTATATGGGATGCATTGAGGATGATTTGACCTATTGAGGGTCACCCATGGGGTGCGCCAACCTTCCCGAACTTGGGTAACTGAAATGTTAAGTATAAAATTGTATTGTACTTTGGTAGATCCCAAAATAAACATAATGGATGGGTAATTTGATGATTAATATAATATATGGATAGTTGAGCCTAGTATTGATATTGGTTTAAGGGGTTGTTTGGCATAGCATGAAAATGGATCAATTGGGTTAATTGAGATTATGTCAAATGTATTATGAATTGTGTTAAAATGCCTAAGAGGATTAGTGCATATGAAATGGTGAACATCTAAAATTGGTAATGGATTATAAATTGGGAGATATGTTAAATGTATTCTCATAATGTAATTGTGGAATATTTTAAATGGGTTAATACATGAGAAATGATTAATGTGTTAAGTGAGTTAACATATGGTAATTGGTGAATATGTTAAATGGGTTGATATATGGAAACTATTAAATATGATTTATTAGATTAGGCACAAGAAATGGGAATTGGGAAAATGGTAATGTAATGTAAATGGAAAAGATTAATGGGTTATGTATTGAAGTTGATTTCCATGTTGTTGTTATAGATTATGATTGGTATGTTTGTTGATTATGAATGGTTTTTGATATGGTATGTGTTTAGTGGATATATATATATATATATATTATGTACACATGGATTGGTAGTGTGGGGTATTTACTAAGGTACTATTCCCATGAGTTGACTTAGATTGAGGCTCTAAAATCCACTCCACAATTCACAGGTTAAGATAATGTGTTTTTTGATGTGTTTATCCCTAGTGAGATAAGTACTTGAATTATTCCCTTATTCTTAGTGAAGAATACCTTAAACCCTTGTACGAATTATGTAAATACATAACCCATGGAAAACACGTTGATAATGGATTAAGTAATTAAGAAGATGAAAATGATGAATTTTGTACTAAGTTTAGTAATGGTTTAAGTAAATATTGCTAACTAATAGAACCCAAACTATATTTTATTTACTTATCATTATTTATTATGTGCATGCACTATCTTTTAGACTTGATATTTTGTAGACACTATTTTTGGTGGCCTACTGAGTAGTACTCACACCCTGCTCAGGTCGCCATTGGGTACCCGAGAAGATTTCATTATTGTAGGTTTGGATAAGGGAAAATGCCTAGTTATAGGGAGTTTATTTGGGATTGGGATATGCATGGATAGAGATCTGGACTTGGAGTCAGGAACCATTTTGGGGATTCAATTTTTTGTCTTTCTTTTTGGATTTCCTTCACTTTTTCACTATTAGCATGACATGTCATAGTTATTGTTGGTTTGTGGGTTGTACCTAGTTTTGGGAGATGATTTGTTTATAAATGTTTATAGGTTATTTCATATTGTTTCAGATATTTATATTGTTAATTTTTGTGTCTTACTTTGGTAAAGAGGGTATATTCTCCCTATGTGACTTATTAGACCCTCGCTACTAGTCGAAAACCACTAGCGTATGGGGAGGCACACTTGAGTTCATGTGGAGACTTAGCTCACGGCACCAGTTTAGTGGTTCTTAGGTAGAGGATGTTACAAAGTGGTATCAGAGGAGTTATTTTATATGTATTACTATTTGAGAATGGTATTTGGGATATTATTAAGTGTCAGGCTTGGAAATAAGCTCATAACTGGGAGTAGTTAACCCATGTATGAGGGAAAACCCAAGTACCTTGGGTGGGAATTGTTTTTCTTATTGTTTGTTGTTATAGTTGAATGATATTTCACCATTGGTTGATGCACATGTTGTGTGATGTGATTTTTTAATGATATTTTTCTCATGGAATGAATGGCATGAGGTTGTGCATTCATGCATCATTTTACGAACCTAGGGACATAGGTGGCATGCATAATGGTAGGGATACACAGAATGGGTGTATGGGACATGGAAGGTAGAATGAATTTTACTTTCTTGGAAAAAAACTTGAAGAAAATAGTGTCTAATGAGTATGATTCAAATGGGTAAAGGGAAAGAGTGCAAATTAATGGTTTAAGAATAGTGTGTTTAAATAAATGCTATAAATGGGTTAAAATTGTTGGTGGTGATAAATTGTAAGGATTTAATGGTGTCTAAAAGAGAAGTGTTTTGGTTGTGATGGTAAAATGGTTAAAGAATTATGCTTTTTTAAGGTTTTGAATGAATTATAATAGGTTTGTAACAAGTTGTAAAAATGTGAAAGGTGTACAAAGGGGAATGATTTGCATTATAAAAAGTGGGAATGGATTCAAAAGAGTGTTTCTAATGAAATAATTGTATCTAATATAGTTGTATTACCCAATGTTTACAATGACCCATGATAGGAATGGTTGAGGGTGGTATTAAATATTTGATCACGTCTGTTGAAATAGTGTATGTAGAGTAGGTTGATTATGGTAGGTAGTGTATTTTCTATTGTGGCCTTCACTAATTGGAATTCCCTTGAGATTTTGGTTCATGAAATTTTTTTGAAATATGAATCTGAATAAGTATAGATTTTTTAAATGTTGTTTAAATGGAATGTCCAAAATTTTAAACCTTAGGGTTTTCAAAATGGTGAGTTTAATTATAAAATATGTTTAATGAGGAAATTTTTGGTGAAGAATGGTATTGAGTATTCCTAGTGTTTCTTATCTAGCCCTTTTATGGATGGTTTGGGTGGTTACAGTGCCATAGTATGAGACCTTAACTATATGTCAGGATACCTTGTGAGTATTGATGTGTAGATAAAAGGGTTGTTTCTTTTTATGATTTTAGTAGGGATGTGACCTTGATGGTTTTAAGATGTAGTTTTATAACATGAGATTAGTAACCCTAGTGGGATGTAATTTCATGGGTTGTATGTTGGACTTAAGGATGAGTGTCTTGTTTTTGGAATCATCAGTTATGGGTATTTCATTATGGGTGTGGTGACTCGTGCGGGTTCAGGCCTTGAAATTTGTGTTTTGGACCCTAAGAGTGGGTGTTTTTGCTTATGGTGTTGATGTATGTGTGCGATTATTCTTGGAAATATACCTAGAGTGAATGTTGTAATGTTTCATTGGATGTATTGTTTCGAAATGGGGGTAGGAAATCCACTCGTGAGTGACGACTTGTTAGAGTTTTGATGTATGTGGCCTAGAGATAGAGGGACTAGTGACTTGTTACCTTTACCTAGTCAGAATTTGGTATTATTTGACCCTTGAGAGAGACCCATTAATGTGCGGTTGGATGGTTTGTGAGTACTCTTGGGTGCATGAGGCATGGATGGATGTTTTGGATTTAGATAGGTGTAAATTTTCCGAAAGGCCTAAGTGGGAAGTTCAATGATTTTTTTAGAGGTGACTCGAGTTTTAATGATGAGTGCATAGTTTTGGGAGAATCAAATAAAACCTAATGGGGAGTTATCCTAGTGTTTCAAGTTCCTTGGAATGTGAAGAATGATAAATTCTTCAGAAGCACAATCGATGTATGATGAGTGCCATCATGATTCAGTAAATGGTATGGTTGTGCCCTGGTTATTTCATAAAGGGGGACCTAAGTTCTTATGGTTAGTTATAAGGGTTGGTTTTAAAGGGTTTTTTATTTCGGATGTTTGATCTGGCTTTTTGGGAAATGATTAATGGAAGCCTCGAAGTTGATTTTTTTACAGATGAGACAAGGGTGATAGAAGTAGGGTTATATATTTTCATTAAGAAGGTGACACCTTAGGTGATGGTGGTCACATGGTTGGGATTGTTTGCACGAATGTTATGGATTTCAAGTGAAATTTTTAGAATGCCTTGAGGTTGATGGAGCTGAAGGACCAAGGGGCTTAGTCAGGTGAGTAAGTGGGTGTTCAGATAGGCTCTAATGATGGTTGGATTTTGAGGACTAGAGTTTGTTTATGTTTGTATGGTTGCAAGAAAGTGTTATACCTTGAGGGATATGATGAGGTCTAGATGTGGGCACACACTAGTAGAGCGTGATTCTGATTGGGATGGGAGAATAGGTGACTGGGGATAATCACTTGTCATTATCTATGAAACCAAATAGGGAAGTGTGGCTATGAAAAATACCATTGGTTTTGATTGGTGTGGTGGACCATTGTGTTTTGGTTTTCAACTACCAGGGTCATACTAAAAGGACTCGAGTGGTGTGGTGGTGATAGTTCCAAATGAAATGTTGGTTCATGGCTATTGGGTAGATGGTCATAGAGCGGTGGTGATTCTTGGTTGTAAATTATGTCTTAGTGATGGTACTTAAGTTATAAAGAGACATATGTGGGAAGGGAAGCCCAAAACTCTTACAAGTTCATGGTGTCCCATAGTGGGATGTGACATTAGTGATGGATAAGTTATGTTAGTGTTTTTAACAACTTATTAGCGTACTTTTATCTAGTGAAGATCATGCTCATTATCTTGACATCATCTCGAGTATGCTGAGAAAGCTCTAGATTTATGACAAGAGACTTGGATATGTTTTGGTTGTATGTGTGACATCATGGATTTCATGTTCATGGGATGCTATATATGGAGATGGATGTTGTGATGTACACAATATATATTTATTGATAAGGTCCTCGGGATGGACTGGGTATCGAAGATATCATAAGTACCATTCTCAGAAGCTAAGAAAGGGTATATGGTGATGCATTTTTTTTCTTCTGGGAAAAGTTATATGAACATGCCCAAGTTTTGGGGTTCATCTTATGATTTAAGTTTGGATTGAGGTGGTTGGGATTCCTTGAGGAAAGATATGGTAACGATACTCCTAAGGTGGGGAGTTATTTTTATATCTTGGATACGTGGAGTAGAGCATAGAGTTGATGTAGTGGCATCAGGATACCAATGTGAAACCTATGAGGTGCACATTGGGTTCCTTGGAAG
Source organism: Viscum album (assembly GCA_963277665.1). NCBI lineage: Eukaryota > Viridiplantae > Streptophyta > Magnoliopsida > Santalales > Viscaceae > Viscum > Viscum album. Next base: position 1,325,016,694 of record OY728138.1, read on the forward strand.
AAGGCTAGGTGGGACTTGGGTGTGGTGGTTGGTTGAGCCAATCATTGTATTTGAGCTTGGGGTGACTCTAAGATTAATCTAAAGTGTATGTGTTGGGAACATTGATGTTGTGATAATTTAGGTTTAGTGTTAAAAACCTCAATGGAGATCGAGCATGGACTCTAGTAGGTGTGATTTAGTGACCAGGGAGTTTTCTTAGGTGTGAAGGAATCTTGTTCAAGTGGGGTAATGACATTCCAGTAGTGAAGTTGAGTGTTTCTAGTATGAGTCATCTAGGGACATCCCGACTAGGCTAGGAGCAAGGAATGAAGGTGGAGAGATGTAAAACAACTTCAATGGGTGTTTTTGAGTGAAAATTTTGTTTCAAATGTTGGGAATGGTTTTCGAGTAAGGACCTAGTTGACTTTAGTTAGTGTATAGATGGTAGGAGTTCTTGTGTTGGAAATTTGTGTGGGTGTGGTGGATCACAATGATGGTTTATAGGATAGTGTATTTCTTGACATTTGAGTTATACCCAAAGTCTAGAAATGACCCCAATAGTTGAATTTGATAGTGATTAGCCTCAATTTAGCATACACCTTGGAGAGTTAAAAAAAGGGTTAGTATACCAGTAGTGGAAGTTAAATTCTGGGAAAATCCAAACAGGTATAGTCTAACATGATATGGAAAGAGGAATATATGTAGTGAGTTGTGACCCACCTCTGGTTTGATATTTTAGTGGAAAGTACTTTTCAGAAATGAAGGTGAACTTAAATGAGGTCAAGTTCTTAGTCTATGAATGGATGGTGTAAGGATACCCCCACCCCAGGAGGTTTCAATGGTGAGGTTGGATGCTAATCTAATGTTATGTCCTTATGGATGTTCGGGCACGATATGGAGAAAGTCAGGTATGATGTGAAATTTGAGTTGGGGTTATGGTGTAATTTATTCAATCATATAGGTTCCAATCACCAAAATATTGTGGGGTGAGATAAAGTGTATAGTGGGAGAGAACCATAGTAGGAAAGTGGTTGGTTGATGTTGAGATTGGTTTTTTGGGCTAGATGGACTCGAGTGATTACTATTTGAGGAAGTTGGCTATGATAGCGAGCGTTGTCTCGGGTTCAACCAGTTGGGTGCCTTGAGTGTTTTAGTTGTTTTTGGATGTTCGGGTAAGGAATGGGACAATTTTAGATTGATTTGTGATTTAATGTAGGTCAGGAAATGTGGTTGATAAAGATCATGTGATTCCTTAGGTGGTGTCGAGTCTGGGTCACCATTAGAGTTTTGAAAATAGGGTATCATGGTGGAAAGTGATTTGGTCCATGATCTGTGAAGATGATCATGTTAGTGGGGTACCGATTGACTCTTCCATGATGGTAGGAAACTGAGTATGACTTTTCCTAGTTCATGATTTAGGAAGTTTTTCGTGGTCTCCCTATGGAATTCTAGTTATTGATGTATAGTTTAAGGATGATGCGTCTTTTGAGGAGAATACTGATCATTTTGTGGATTGTAGTAAGAATTATTGTGGGACATGACTATTATTTTGGTTGAGTTTTTTGGTGGAATGTAAATGTTCAAGAGGAGACCTGGGAAAGGGGGTTAGATATGTGTTCCTAGTGGCCTGGCCTCTTTACCTTGGAATTTCAGTGATGCTTGGGAGTACAGCTTGAGGACGAGTCATTATAAGGTGGGGGAGTTTATAAGATCCCACTTTCAGTGGAGGAATGTACGTATTTTAATTTAGGTTTTAATTCCTTAATTTTAGATAATTAAAGGTTCATCAGGTGTATGAGGGGTCTTAGGGGTGTTTTGGGGGTTCGGGACATGAGAATAAGGGAAATCGGGCCAACCTGTGCAAGGCGCGCAGTTGGCTCATGATTAAGTAAATTGTACGGCCTCCCCAGGAAAACCGTGAAACTCTGGATAATAAAATTATGCATGATTGGAGTGCAATTTTTCAAACTGTGTGGACTGCCTAGGTAAATATGTGACCCGAATTTCCTTATACTATGCCTTGAACATGGTTTGGAAAACCATGTGGGTAAATCGTGCACACCATTAAAGTTGAAAATTTTAGAAAATTTCCACTTCAGGATTATTAAGTTCTTACTCGATTTTATACCCCATTTCCTCCCTTACAACTCTAGTAATGAACTTTTATGACCCAATCTTCCCAAGGGCCATTCTCCTTTGATTCTGGGCCATTTGAAGCGTCATTGGTTGTAGATCAAATCTCCAGGTAATTCCAATGCATCCCTTGCTTCTCTTTTTTGGATTAGGGTTTGTAGTTTCTACCATATTCTTACAAAGCTCTAAGCCCTTTTTTGTAGAACCTAGGTTGGGACTTAAAAGGGGGTTTTTTATTGGGATCTAATTCTATGATTAAGAGTGCATTCATAAAAATATTCTAGGTAGGTGGTCTCCAAGTTATATCTCATATTTTTATATGGATTTGTGCATATGATATTGTGTTCTTGTTTCCCCCTAGTTGTGTAGTTTCATTAGTAAGATTTGGTAAAATGGGTTTCTAAATGAAAATTTTAACCCATCATGATCCTCATGGGATGCATTGAGTATGATGTGGCCAATTTAGGTCCACCCATGGGGTGATCCTGCCTTCTCAAACTTGGGTAACAGAAATATTAAGTATGAAATTGTATTGTACTTAGGTATATCCCAAAATGAACATGATGGTTGGGTAATCTTGTGATTAACATGGGATATGAATAGTTGGGAATATGATTGATAATGTTTTAAGGGGTTGTTTGGCATGGAATTAAATTGGATCAATTGGGTTAATTGAGATTTTGTCAAATGGATTGTGAGTTTTGTTAAAATTCATAAGAGTATTAGTGCATATGAAATGGTGAACATGCCAAATTAGTACTGGCTTGTTAATTGGGGAATATGATAAATGGATTCTCATAAGGTAATTTTGTAATATGTTAAATGGGTTAATACATGGGAAATAATGAATGGGTTAAGTGAGTTAACATATGGTAATTGGTGAATATGTAAAATGGGTTGACGTATGGAAACTATTGAATATGCTTAATGAGTTTAAGAATAATAAATTGGAATTATGATAAATGGTAAATTAATGTAAATGGAAAAGTGTTAATGGGTTATGGAATGATTTTAATTTCTATGTTGTTTTTATGGATTGTGATTGGTATGTGTGTTGATTATGAATGGTTTGTGATATGGTATATGGTTAGGGGATATATATATATATAAAGTACGTGCACATGGATTAGTAGAGGGGGTATTGAATGAGGTTCTATGCCAATAGGTTGAGTTAGAATAAGGCTCTAAACTCCACCCCACAATGTATAGGTCAGGGAAGGGGATGGATCTTTATTCACCTAATGGTTTAATTCCATCCAGACCGAGGCTTAGAGGTAGGGATAATGTGTTTTTTGTGATGTGTTTATCCCTAGTGAGATAGAGACTTGAACTATTCCCTTATTCTAAGTGATTAATGCCTTAAAACCTTGTATTAATGATGTAAATTCGTAACCCATGGAACACACATTGATAATGGATTAAGTAATGAAGAATATGAAAATGATGAATTTGGTACTATGGTTAGTAATGGTTTAAGTAAATATTGTTAAATAATGGTACACGAACTGTCTTTCATTTACTTTTCATTATTTATTACATGAATTAACTTTTTGATATACTATATATTTTTTATAAACCATTTTTGGTGGCCTACTGAGTTGTACTCACACCTTACTCGGGTCGTCATTGGGTACCTGAGCGAATTTCATCACTACAGGTTTGGATAAGGGAAAAGTCCTAATGATAGGGAGTTGAGTTGGTATTGGGATATTAATGGATTAGGATCTTGAATTGGAGTCAGGAAATATATTGGGGATTTAGATTTTTTCTTTCTTATTTGGTTTCCTTCACGTTGGCATTATTAGCATGACATGACACAGTTATTATTGGTTTTTGGTTTGTACCCAGTTTTGAGAGATACTTGGTTTATGCATGTTTATAGGTTATTTCATATTTTTTATTATATAAATATTTTTAACTTTTGTGGATTACTTTGTTAAAGACGGTATAGTATCCCTATGTGACTTCTTAGACCCTTGCTGCTAGTCGGAAACATATGGCGTATAGGGAGGCGCACTTGAGGTCCTGTGGCGACTTGGCTCATGGCACCGGTTTAGTGGATCTTAGGTTGGGGACGTTACATGAGTTTTAATGTCACTTTGATGAGGGTATTTGATGAGAGAATAAGAAAATAAAATAAACTAAAAAGAAAATTGAAAATAAATTTAATAGAAAACAAAAGAGGATTTTACCTCTTGAACTTCTCTGAGAGAACCTCCTTAAGGCACTTGGTTTTGGCCTTTTGGTGAGACCAGTAGGTATTGGACATGGAAAAGATACCTAGGAATGGAATTGGTGAGAAACTAAACAAGATACAAGGATTTTTAGGTGTAAGGGGAATAGGTGGCGAGGGTGGTATTTATAGTGGAGGAGATGGGCGTTTTTTTATTATTTTATTCATTAGTTTATTATTTTGACTCAAGAATATGAATAGTTTGAACATTATCACTAAATATATTAATATAAATAATTATATTTCTATATTTTGGGTTTACATCTACCATACATCATCTATGAATCTATAATTCATGAATTTTTTAAATACTGTAAATTATCATATTTCACTATTCACCAAAAATTCAACTATTTTAGAAAAATACCAAAAATTCCCCCTAACCATTTTTCAATGTGTATAATTCAAAAATTAACTCAAATTTATGAAAAATAATTTTCTAAATATGAGAAATTTAATTTTTTAATTAAAATCATCATTTATTTGAAAAATATTAATTTAAAAATTACAAGCGATTTTATGACACTTTGAAAAATTAATTAATGTCTCATAAAATTATATTATAATCATTAGAAAACAAAATATTAATTTATGAATCTATTTTATGTAGATAAATTTTCTTTTAAATCATTATATTAATTATAAAAGTGAAAAAAAAAGTATGTGCCACAAAAATACCAACTCTTAATTCATCATTTTTAAAACATTTATTTTTCTGTTTTATTATATAAATATATCATATTTTAATTCCTAAGATACCTAAATTTTATTTATAATTTCATAGGTGAGGTAGTTATTTTATTTTTATAGATTCCTTAATCCTTGTAAATACCACTTATTTCATTATAAATTTATAATGATTTTAACTATTCTATTCCCTGAAAAAAAATATTTTTTAAGTACCTAGTTTGTTATATTCTCTCCCCCCTTATGTAAATTTCATCCTTGAGAATTTTATTCACTTATTAAACAAGTGAGGATAGCTTCTCCTCATGCCATTTTTAGATTATCGTGTTGATTCTTCAACCATGTGGTTTCTCCAAAAATTCTTAACCTGGTGAATTACATTATTCCACAATACATGCTTTCTATGATCAAGAATATGAACATGATTTACCTCATAATAATGGTTCTATTCTAGATAAACTAATTATGGGCTCAAAACATGAGTTGAATATGTAACATACTTTCCTAACATTGAAACTTGAAAAAAAAAATTGAGTACCTGAGATAAACTCGAAGGCAAAGATACTCAGAAGAAAAATGGTCCAACTTTCTATAAGATTTCATAAGGTCCAATGAACTGTGGAATTAGATTTCATTTCTTACCAAAGAACATAACACTTTTACAATGATATATTTTAAGGAAAACGTGATCACCTACCTTGAAAGAAAAGTATTTCCTCTTATTATCTACAAAAAAATATTCTGCTCTGAGCTGTCCTCATGTGTTGTTGGATCATCTTTACTTTCTTATCCAATTACTCTACCAATTTTGTTCCCATCAACTTCTTTTTCTTGAATTCATCCTAAAATGTTAGAGTTCTACATTACTTTATATATAATTCCTCAAAAGGTTCCATTTGTATATTGTAATGAAAACTGTTATTATAAGAAAACTCAACAAAAGAATGATGAGGATCCCAACTTCCCTGGTAGTCCATTGAACAAGAAAATAACATGTCTTCCAATGTCTGAATTCTTTTACTTGGTCTATCCATAAAATTGAGGATTAAATAATTTGATGAAATTTAATTTAGTTCACAATGACTTCTAAAGGCATTTTCAAAAGTTCGAAGTGAACGTGGTATCACGGTCAGATAAAATTGAGAGAGGAACTCCATGTAACCTGATAATATCTTTGAGGTATAGTCGATAAAGATGATCTAGAGAAATATTGTCTAAAATTGGAAGATAATGTGCATATTTAGTCATCTGTTCAACAATAACACAAATCGCAATGTTACCTCAAAAATTCATTGGTAGTCCCACCAAAAAATCTATAGATATAGCTTCACATTTCCACACTAGCACTAGAAAAGGATGAAGAATATCATATGGTAGTTGTCACCCTACATTAACCTGTTGAAAAGTAAAACATTTCATTATAAAATTATAAATATCTCTATTCATTCCATCCCACCAATAATACTCCCAAAGGTCTCTGTATATCTTAGTTCTTCTAGGATGAACAGAAAATGGAGAAATGTGTGATTCAATTAACAATTATTTCTTCAGGTAGGAATCACAAAGCACACATAATCTCTTTCCAAATCTCAAGAATAAATATTTATCAACATTAAATTTAGGAAACTTTCCTTCATTAACCAATTCTAAATTTTCCTGTAATTCATGGCCATATTTCTGCACTTTCTTGATTATTTCTGAGAGTTAAGACTACACCGACACCTAAAACAAAATAGAGGAATTTCCTAAACCAACAAATTCTAATCTAGAATTCATAAAATAAAAAACCAAAGGGTAATATTCCAAATGTAACATTTTAAATGATGCATGATTTTTTGACTCAAATCATCTTCTACTTTATTTTCTTTTTTAGGATGGTAATTAAGCATGCAATCATAATCCTTTATCAGTTCTCGTGATCTTCTCAGCCACATGTTCAATTCTTTATGAGTAAATATATACTTCAAAATTGTATGGTTAGTATATATTTCACATTTGGCTATATATAAATGATGTCTCTAAATATTTAAAATGAAAACCACAGCTGCTAATTCTAGATCATGTGTGGGATAATTTAACTCAGGAGGTTTCATTTGTCTTGAATAATAAGTAATTACCCTATCATTTTGCATTAGAACACAACCAAGTCCCTTCAATGAAGCATCACTATAGATGAAAAGCTCTCCATTTCTAGAAGGCTGATCCAAAACTGGGGAAATCACCAATCTTATTTTCAGTTCTTGGAAACAAACATCACATTATTCTGTCCAAGTAAAGTTAACCCCTTTTCATGTTAACTTAGTTAAAGGTCTAGATAACCATGAAAATTATTTAACAAACCATATTTAATAACCTACTGATCCAATAAAACTATGAATATATGTAAAATCTTTATGTCTTTACCATTCATTAACCACTTTTTTGTTTTGGGATCAACTGTTATGCCATCCTTATTTTCAATGTGCCCAAGAAAAGAAATTTGTTGTAACCAAAAATCACATTTGCTAAATTTTTTGTATAACTTATTTTATTTATGTGTTTTAATAAAAATACTTTGATGTGTTTCATTATCCTCATAACTTTATGAATAAACCAAAATATCATCAATAAAAAAAACTTATCCAAATATTCTCAAAATATTTTATTCATAAGATCCATAAATACAGCAGGGTCATTTTTCAAGACAAAGGGCATAACAACAAACTCATAATTCCCATATCAATTTTGGAATGTTGTTTTCAGAATTTTGTCCTCCTTCACCTTCAACTTATGGTACCCAGATCTCAACTTAATCTGGGAAAAATACTTAGCTCCCTGGATCTGATCAAACAAGTCATCGATATGAGGTAGTGGATACTTATTCTTAACATTAATATTATTCAAATCTCTATAGCCAATTCAAATTCTCATGGATCCATCTTTCTTTTTAATGAACAAAATTGGAGCACTTAATTGTGAAGTAATAGGATGAATTAAGCCTTTATTAAGAAACTCATGAAAATAATTTTTCAACTCAAGAAGTTTTACTTGATACATTAAATAAGGGGGTTTCGAAATTTTATTATCACTATAAACTAATTCAATGGTAAATTCAAATTTTTGATCAGGTATAACACCATAAAACTCATCAATAAAAACATTATAGTATTTATTTACCCCTAGAACATCATTAATCTGAATAGTTCCCTTGTTTTCAACAATATGTTAAAGATAACTTTAATTTCTATCTTTTAACAGTTTCTAGGCTTCCTGATATGTTATAAATAGTATGGTTTCATTCTTGTATACAAAATAAAACTCTTTCTAAAAATAACTTCTTTATCTCTAAAATCAATCTTATCATGATAAAAAAAAATGAAATTCATACCCTAAATAATATCAGACTCTACAAAGGGGAAAACAACAAGGTTTTTAGGTAATTTACTTCTATAGAAAACAATAGGAAGATTCTTATAATTCATTTTTTCTTTAATATTTCCCTTGTTGTTTTAACCATAAGTTAGGGTTTTATTTCATGAGGTGAAATTTCCAATTTATCTAAAAATCTCTCAAAAATAATGGAATGTGTAGACCCTGTATCAAATAAACCATTAGAAAAATATTAGTAAATAAACAATGTACCTGATACCACTTCATTGGATGGCCCAACATCTATTAGTGTAGACACAAAGTATTTAACTGCACCTTTCTGCTTATAATCTAGATTCTTTCCATCATTAATATCTTTCTTTGCAAAGGTATTTTCATAATGCCCCATCTCACCACATTTAAAACACTTTATAGTTTTCTTATCAAAATTAAACTTAAGATCATTTTCATTGAAATATAATTACATATGTCTAAACTTACAAAATCAAAAAAAAACTTCTTCGATTTGTTAATTCATTATCCATGGTGCTTTTTACCACACTTCCCATAAACTAGAAAGTGTATTTTTTTACCTTCAGATTTCTTTGATTGATTCTTACCCATTTCCTGCCATTTCTGCCTTTTCTTTTTTTTCAAAGTACATGTGATCATAATAAAACTCCATTTATACCCTCTTATCACAACATACAAGTTTCTAATATCTTTTGAATTCATAAGAGGCCAATTCCCTTCTATATCTTAGATTCAATCCTAAGTAAAAAACTATTGATTTTACTATCAATATCCCAAATAAGATTTAGATAATACATTGTTAATCGAGTAAAGTTTTCTTTATACACAACCACTTAATCTTCCTCCTTTTATTTAAATTCTTGGAATTACTTTTCCATCCAAATTTGAACCACCTTAGAAAAATATTTTTCAAGTAATATATTCTTAAATTTATCCCATTCCAAAGCATCAATCTCCTTACTATCCCGAATATTCTTTACCATTAACCACCACTGGTCGGATTCACCTTAAAAAAATAAATATCAATACTAAACTTTTTATTATATTAACATCCCATGACATCTAATATATTTTCAAGGGATTTAATCCACACTTAAAACACCACTGGGTCAGAAGATCCATTGAAATCGGGAGGGTGTTCCCTCATAAAATGTTCCATTATTGTCATGTTCCTTTTTGGTGGCCCTAGTTGTTCTCTTTCATTGATTACACTACAATTTATAGCATTATTAAAATAATCCATTACTATCAAAATCTTCTCAGTTCTAATTCCCACCATTCTAGGTTATGAATTCGGAAAGATAGCATCCTCTCGGTTCCTTCCTACTTCAGCTTCCCTATTTCTTCTGTGGAAAACCATTCTGAACAAACATATCTTATATGAATCAATGTATTAATCATTAAATTATACATCATTTCAAATTAAACATAAGTTAAAAATGATTTATGATAAAGTATTAACATCATCCTAACAAGTAAAGTTATCTAAATTGTGCTCTGATACTAACTATAAGGTCCTAGCCTTAAACATTAAATAATCTAGTAAATTATTTTAGAATTCACTTTCTTACATTCCCAAATATATTTTCAATTTAGAGTTTTTTATAATTAGGACATAATTCATACATATCAACCCACAAGCATACAAAGTTGGTAATACTAAAATATTATCCATTTCTTCTATAATACAATTTTTTTTAAAAAAACATGAAGTCTTTCATGAAAACAAATCTTCAAAACATTCAGTTTGGATTATTATTTTCTGTTAACCATCCTTAAACCCTATGAAAAAACATTTTAAAACTTGGGATGAGTATAAAAATCTTATTAAGGTACATAAAAATAAGGAAATAAAATTTCAGCTCATGAATACTTATAAACATATGAAATCATTTACACAAAGACATACTTCCCACCCATAAAATATCATATACTTACTTTTTGAAAGTAAGTTATTTCCATAAAACATAGAAAACATAAATAAAACCATAAAGGTAACTTGGGTCCTTACTTACTTAATATTTTAACCCTTGCAGCTACCATATTATTTCTAACCCTTACAACTACCTTATAATGTAACCCTCACGGATACCTTATGATGTAACCCTCACAGGTACCTTATGGTGTAACCATCGTAGTTACACTTGGAAAAAACATTATGATAAAATTAAAACATAAACATGCCCAATGAATTTGAGGGAGATATTAGTCCCACCCTTTATCATAAACAATGCCCCAGAACTAGAACATAATCATAAAACATAAACACTTTCATCATAAAAACATTTATTGAGTAAAATCACTTATTTTAAAAGAATATTGCATAAATACAAAGGAAATAATTTTATATGTAAATAAACATATAATATTCTAAATAAAACATAAAAAAAATTAGGGCTTCATGAAAACAAGATAAGATACTCATATTATATATGTTATGAAGAAACATTTTTTTTATTTTTTAAAAAGAGACATTAAAAAGGATTTTTAAAAGGAAAATCCCTTACCTTGGTTATGATTTCCTGAAAATATGTTCAAAACTCATGTATAATGGTTTAAATAGTGTTATTAATTTATTACAGAACTATATTCATATTTATAATACCTTATATGATCTTTTTATAACATATTTCCACCCATTTATTGATAATATTATGTTATTTTATTGTTTCGTGTAAATTTATTTCATAGTTTCCATGGTTGGTTCATTATGGGTATTCTTATCAAATGGAATAAAAACTATAGAAGTAGAAAAGAAATGGTATTAATATATTTCTATAATTTTAAATTATAACATATATCATTTTTTTTATATTATGATGATTCATTAGATAAAACATTAAGGAAAGTGATTTAATTTATTTTTTGCAGTTTTTATGACCATCACGAACTTATATCATCTTATTTAATATCATGTTTATATACTGGTTATTGAACATTATATAACATATAATATGTATAATAAAATATTATTTAACTATATTAATGTTTTTATGACCAAACTTGAAGGAGGTTAAATAAAATGAAAACACATCATCCGCAATGACAGTAAATTGACACAACACAGACAATGTTTTCATTTTTTTTAGAATAAGAGGAGAAGAGGAGAGGTTTGATGATAGATATTCCATTAACAAAATAAAATTATAATATATGTAAGATAATAGAGTTATCATGTCACTTGGATTAAGGGGGGTGAATAGATAATAAGAAAAGAAAATAAATTGAAAAGAAATTTATAAGAAAAAAAAGGATTTTACCTCTTGAACTTCTTCTCCTTGAGAACCTCCATAAGGCACTTGGTTTTGGGATTTTGGTGAGACCAGGAGATATTTTAAATGGGTAAGAGACTTGGTAAGGTAATTTTTCATAAATTAAACAAGCTAAAAGGTCGTGGAGGTGTAAGGGGAAGAGGTTCTGAGGGGTGGTATTTATAGTGGTGGAGAGGGGTGTTTTTTTATTATTTTATTCATTAGTTTATTATTTTGGATCAAGGCTATGAATAGGTTGAACCTTATCACTAAATGTATTAAAATAATTAATTATAATTCAATATTTATGGCTTATATTTTTGATACATCATCTATGACTCAATAATTAATGAATTTGTTCAATACTTTAAATTATCATATTTCACTATTCACTAAAAATTCAATTATTTTAGAAAAATCCAAAAAAAATTACCCTAACTATTTCTAGATGTTTAGAATTCAAAATTTAACTCCATTTTATGAAAATAATTTTCTAAATATGAAAATTTTAATTTTTTATTTAAAGTCATCTTTTATTCAAAAAATACCGATTTTAAAATTATAAATGATTTTATAACACTTTGAAAAATAAATTAAGGTCTCTTAAAATAATATTATAATCATAAGAAAAAATAAATATTAATTTATGAATATATTTTATGAAGGTAAATTTTATTTTAAATCATTATATTAATTATAAAACTATAAATAATAATTTATGTGTCACAAAAATACCAACACTTAATTTATCATTTTCAAAACATTTATTTACTTATTAAATGATATAAATATATCATATTTTAATTCATAAAATATTTAAATTTTATTTATACTTTCATAGGTGAGGTTACAATTCTATTTTTATATATTTCTTAATTTTTTGTAAATGCTACTTATTTCATTATACATTTATAATGAATTTAACTATTTAATTCTAGAATGAAAACAAATTATTTTAGAAGAACCTAGGTTGTTACAACTATTAATTAATTGGGATGACCATAGGGAGTTCCTAGGATCTTTCTTATGAGCCTTACATGATTGATAGTTATCATCCTAGGAAGTACCATTTTTTACTGGGATTCCTCCTTGCGGAGAGATTATAGAGTTAGGTTATTGAGTACACCTCAAAACCCCTCTTATATGGATTGTCACTAGGTGGATTACTAGAAATATATGATCTGGGTGATGCCATAGATTTTTGGGTGTCCTCACTTCCCTCAATAACACTCTATGATTGATGATGATTTCCTTAAGTAGTGCATATGATACTACCTAGGATCGGGTGGGTGCACCATTACTGTACTCACCAGACTTGTCTATGAGTGGGATATTAATCCATTTATGGAATGGATATCAAGTGTTATCTTGGATCTGGAGATAATTCCTTACATATCACATAAGTTTCATTCCCCTTAGGGATTATATAAGTTTCAATTTCATGATTGCCTATGGACTGGGGCCTAGGACTCAGAAATCGGATTGAATTACACGTGGCTTGAGTGGTATGAAATATAGATCAATGCCTTATTTAGAGGATATCCATTTGATACTTGGAACCCTTTATTTTAGTTACTCTAGGTGAGTATGAGTGATCCCAGAGTTATAAATTGTATCCCCTTATAGTGGTGTAGCTTACTCGTATACATTTCCAATGATGGATGAAGCCGGTATTATCGATCAAGATTACATACCCAAGGATCTACATGATTATACACATCTTGTGTGGTATGACATCTAGTTATATTCCCTAATCAAAATATTTATAGTTAATCAAGATCTAAAATTTAAGGATTGATTGTATATTGATCCTTATTTTTTTTCCTTTACTCTTTCAATTGTGTCTCAGACAGGTTGAGCATATTTCATGAGCATTCATGTATGAAAAAAAATTATACATTGACTTTTAGGGGTGACCTACTAAGATTTATTTCTCAACCCTTTAATGAACACTTATTTTTTTGTGCAGAAAATATGTCTGCTTTTAGGTTGAGAACAGATGTAAGACACATAAGGTTGAGGCCCATAGTTGCATGATTAAGAGGAGCTACTCATGTAGATTCTTATGATCAGGATAGAGAATCTTGATAGTTCCTTAGAGATCAGGTGTATGGTTTTTCTCAAAGTTAGTAGTAGAGCCTTGTTCATTTATTTTTATTCCTTTTTATTCATGTATATGTATGGTTGTCCTAGTGGATGATCATTGTTGTAGTTTTGATATAGTTTTTTGAAATCTTACTACATTTCATCTATTATTACATATTTGTTTATATTTACTACTTTTTTACTCTGATTATTTACTACTATGGATGATTCTTAATTATTTACACTATTTCAATTACTCTAATATGAGGGAATCGTCTCCCCATAGACACGCCCTAGGCCCTTTCTACTAGTCAGATGCCTCTAGTGTATAGGGAGGTTTTCTTAAGGCCTTGTAACCAACTAGTTCAGTTACTATTTATAGATTAAACTGGGTCAGGACATGAAAAATTGGTATTGTATGTGTTTCTTTTCATGTTGTTTTACTATTTGTATATGGTAGATAAGAGCATTATGAATGTGTCAGAATCTATGATAGACATCAGACTAGTGTGTCTAGAAAACTTATTTTGGTAAGAATTCCAGGTTATTAGGGATATGGTTTTTTTTCTTGATATGAGATGTTATAGTTGTATGTGATTTTTTATTTAAATGATGCATATGTGGTGTTTAATTTATGATTTATTATTTATTTTTATCCCTCAACATTTTGTTCAAAGTCTAGTGATTGATTTTGACTATTGGCCAGTAGATGAAATAGGATTTTGATCATGCATCATATTTAGAATGTAGGGTACATATGTTATAGGTCTTTTAGTGTGCTATTTTATTACTATTGACAGAGTCCAATTGTTTAAAGTTTCAAAAAAACCAAACTAGTTTTTTTCTATATAGGTTCTTGGTGTCATTATACTCAATTATTCATAATTGAACATATATTTTCTTATGATGTCAAACCATGTGGATCTACAGTGAAATATACAATAGTGAGGCTAATGGATTAGTCATAATTAATGGGAGGTGTATTTATTTTGATAGGAAACATAGTGCCCATTTTTGGACCCCTCATGGGATTTTGTTTCTTAGGTTCAGTTATTTAAAGTTTCAGTAACACCTGTATAGTGTTTTTTTGTATAGATTGGAATGAAATTCTACTAAACTGAACTGTGTGAGTGTGGAATGATACAAATCATTGAGATGATGTTTTTTATGTATTTTTGACCCCCATAAGTAGATTTTGGAAGTTTATTCCCTTCTAGTATCCCCTTTTTGGGTGTATCCTTTACATATGAAGTTAACTAAATATTTATAACAACCTATATGGAGTTTTCCCATCTAGCTTGCTATTATATTTTACTTAGTCGAACTTTATTTATGGTTATCTAGGTTGATCCTCTAGTGCGATGATGATAGGTACCTAAACGTTTATAGTGCACTGGAACCTCAAGGGGTATTACCATATATAGATTCCCTATGAGGATTGTCTCATTATCTTCCTTGTACTTAATATCATAACCTTTTAGGGAGTAGTCCCTTATGAGGATTCTCAAAGAGGATTAAGGCCTCGTAGGCCTATTCTTAGTTGGTTATGCCTTTAGATTCCTTCCTTAAGTTGTGAGTTACAAATGGGTTACACTTAAATGAGTTTCTAGTTGCATCTTATTGCCTTTATAACTTTCAATTTATGACCGGTAAAATTTAATCCAAGTTGATAAGTTTTTACAAACAAAGTTCAATGTTATATTTACCTCCCTTAAAGAGGTTTGACCTGTGGTATAGGTGGTTAGACCTATTTACCCTATTGTGAGACTTGATTGGTAGGGCTAGGTTGGAGCTCTAAAGGCCCTTGGTTGTGACTCAAACCCTAGTAATTCAGTGTTTGGTTTTATTGATGTAAATCTATGATATTGGTTGGACTAGGTTTATGAATGCCTTTTTAGGTAGGTATCTTGGTTAAAAGCTCATGTTGAGACCGATGAATGGTAGGTTCTTGTGTTGTTTGATATAGGTAGTGTGATGCCTTTGGTTTATAAGAAAGTAGCTAGGTTCCTTGGGTATTGAGACTGAATTCAATGGGTAGGACCATTCAGGTTCCTATCCCTATTGCCTAGTAGTTTTAGGAATGGAAACATGTTCAGATCATGGGTAGACACTCATTAATGGAATGACATTGGATGATGGGTGTTTGGGTAATAAATCATAGCATGGGTAAGGTGACCCATTTTGAAGAGGAGTTCCATGGGATATTCTGTATTAATTAGACTTTCATTTCATGTAGCATGGTCAGTTTATCCCTAAAATCAGGTGGTGAGATATTGTGAAACCACTATGTTTGGAAAGTTTACTTTTCATTGGTTTCATATGGTTACTATTTAAAATAGAACATTGGTGAGTGACCTGATGTGAGATGAGGAATGATGGTTACAAATAAATACTTCATGCACTATTTTTAGATAGTTTTGATGAAATGATAAATGTATATCCATGGTATATGAGACATTAATAATGGGTCGGATGTTGTCGTACATCTGATATAGCTCAATCTTCGTCAGGTTTTGATAGTACATCGATCATGGCTCAGGAGGAGCGACACACGCATAGTAGTGGAACCTGATAAGGTTGTGATCAGGGAGCTATATAAGGTAATTCATATGGTGGAGGTGTGGAATTAGACATTTGATGTTGCTAACCCTCCTTTTGATTTTAAATTTGATGGTTTCTATGGAAACCGTTCTCAGGAAGCAGGAACGAGCGATGTTTTGATGTTGCAGGTTGGCACTCAAAAATGAGCAGTTTTGGCCACACAATTCATTATATTCAGTGATGTAAGGATCATGGTCCATGAATCTAGGAGTTTAGTTATTATTTTATTATAAGGGTATTCTTATTATGGGTATTACTAGATTAGTTGTAGTTGAATGCCTTCTATGTTAGTAGAGTTGTTGACACTATGAGACAAGTCGTTAGATAGTCAAGAGAGAGTAGTTGTGCAGATTCTTGGGATGAGAGCATGGATATTGTTATACTATCATGGATTCTCAGGGATGATAACGGTTTACTGGCGAGGTTATAAAGACCCATGTTTTTGGACTATGAAATTATGCCAAAACTTGAAAAAAAATTGGATGCTCATGAGGGGTAAAATAGTATTTTTACCCCATAATATTATCTGAGAAGATTTTTTTGACCACTTTTTTGGTCCCTAAATAGGTTTTTTACCCTAGGAGAGGGGTTTTGTGGAATTCCTAATTGTTTGAGTTTTCATAGAATAATTAATATTTAATAATTAATTAATTAATTTTTAATTTATTCATGTGTGTTCATTTATAGATATATTTTGAATGGATAATTGGATTAAAATTCTATATCCACAATTGAGTTTGAAATAGGGGGTTTTCTTATTTAAGGCATAAACTCAAGTTGGGCATCAAGCCCAAGCCCAATCCCCTTTTCCATTTTCTTTTTCTTACTTTTCGTTTCCCACTTTTCTTTCTTTCCTCCCCTCATTTCTTGTATACACACCTATGTACTTTACCATTATCATATCTAAGAGTGAAAAGGGAGAGGAAGAGGAAGATAGAGATATATAGAGAGATATAGGGAGGGAGGTATGGAAAGACAGAGAGAGAGAGATGAAGATAGGTGTTTCTGCGTAACCTAGGAGGAGTTAGATCATTATACAATAGCTGCAGAATGCAGAAATGGGAGAAGCATCACCAGATTCCACCCAAGGTGGTCCATTTTTTATTTTTTCTATAAATACCTATATATTTACATATTTATAGTTTTAAGTATCTATTATGATTTCTAAGGACCCCCATGGGGTTGATATATGATTAATCGGGAGAAAATGTGGTTTTTGGCTGATTACAGGGGTTCTTGTTCAGGAAATCCTGATCACATGACATGTGGTTCTATGAAAAAATGTCGTGTACTATTACTATTTAGGGAATATGAATTTTTAGAACTAAACATCATGTACTTGGAGTACACACTATGTAGTGTTGAATGGTGTGTGACAGGGTACATTTCTAGATAGCCCGTACAGGGGAACTTGGCCATATAGGGTACATGGTCAGACCTGACATGTAAAAGTACATTCCCAGGAAGAAACACATTTCTAGGACATGTGTTCTACATGGTAAATTACCCCATATAGGCTAAACACCATTCACATAATTGACACATTGGGTACTTGGGTTTTACATGTCAAGTCAGGCTGACGCACATGCCCAGGTAGGGCTTTGAGAGTACACACCATGTACTCGGGTGTACATGTTGTGTACTAATTCCTTTTTATCCCTTTGGGTTTTTGGGGTATTTTATACCCTAAAGTTATAATTGTACATAATATTAGTCCATTTTGAACATTTTCTATATATATCGCAATGATAAAACCTTTGGGGTGATTTGATTACTCCAAAAATCATTTTAGGGTGAGTGATATATAATGGAGAGATGCTTCCTCTAGTAAATATATTATTTTTTCTCCTAGGATAAATACTTGGGATAAGACTCACCTAAGGGTCATATAAATGATTGGTGTACATGGAACAGGATTTCCAATGTCCTCATTTAGAGTTTACTTGGGATGGTCTCTCATTAGCGGGACTGAGATGGGACTTGAGGAAGTGGATAGGTTGGTCATTTGAGACAACCTAGAGTGAGATGTTGATCTAATATGGGTCAAGATACATATCCCTAGACTGATAATTATGTGTATTTTCTATAAATACCCTAACCCTAGTAGCCTAGAGTTGGTGGTTACTATATTACATTGGCACTAGATAGAAATAATCACATATTAAAGGACTAAATAGTTTAGTAGTGTTTGGAAAACTAGATGCATAATTTAATCTCAAATTATAATTAAAAACTTAAAATATAACATTGTATTTTATTTAATAACATCATTATTCCCTTTATCATATCCCTGCATATAAATCATAATACATTTCCTAGCATCCTGGGGAAAGGAAACAAAATTAGAGTGAGCTTATATGATCATTAAGGGTATGTGTACAATATAATAATCATTAATAAATAAAGTATAACCAATATATAAAGGTAAATATCCAAAAACACAAGCCATTTAATCAATAAGTTAAGCTTTAAGAATAATATTGGAGGACTAAATGATGATCAAATAGTACCATATAAATAATCACATGAGCATAAAACGTATCCTTATATATCATAACTAATAAAATAATTACATGTAAATTAATAACTAATCTCATAATGAGATAATGAATAATTTCAAACATCATAAACATACCATCAAGGCCCATGTTAAGACATCTTATATAAATGGTTAAGACATCATCCAAATACCCAAGCTAGTTTGTCTCAAGGGACCTAACAATGCATCGAGGGGTTATAAAAGGTATCATACATCACTTACTAAGTATAATGTATTCCTCATATGAAATGGCTGAAACATAATCAATTTAAACATTCATATTGAAAAACTAGTATACAAAATATTAATAATTACACCAATCAATAAACATAATCATAAACCATCTAGAGTAATATAGTGAATGGTATAAAAAAACTACAACCGTAGTCAAAATGATCATAAACCATTTGTAAAAATAATAAGGATGGTATAATTATATTATATACCCAAAATAGAATAATTAAAATAAGGGTTATTTTCTTTGATGAATATAAATACCATAAAATTGTCATTAAAATTTCTTGAGGAAAATACCCTTTTTATTTTGAAAATAACTTTTAATATATAAAATCTATAGAATAATAGGGGAAAATTTATTATAAAATAATAAAGGATAATTTTAATTGAAACATAAAATTAATTAGTGGTCATGATAGTGGGTAATTCCATACATTCCATTAAAAACATTCATTTAAAGTGTTGTAAAAAAGTAAAAAAGTACTTCCTTTGGGAAATGGAAAAAATCGTACATTTAAACCTTTTTTAAGTAAAACATGGGTAAAATGACTTTTAATGATAATATGTGAATATTAAAAATAGTTTTGAAATTTGTTTTAGAAAATATGGACATGGAAGAGAAAGATTTTCTATCAAGTAAAAAAATAATGTTAGTTTTTCTTAAAAACATTATTTAGGTATCTTGAGTAAATAAAGAGAGGAAATTGAAAATAAAATTTTTAATTTATAGGAATAAATATAGGATAATATAATATATTTGGTTTAGGATATAAATATATAATTATTTCCCATGTGGTGACATAAAAATAAACAATCCTGAATAATGATAAGATTGTGAAATAAACTCTTACCGTTGTGGTAACTTTTGAATCATAACCCCCATGAATGAAATAACTTAAAATTAAACTATAAATACCATGAATATAAATATATTCATGATATAACATATCAAAGGTCTAGTATATACACCACACAAAATAAATAAGTCATGAATATGACATAAGTCTCATGGAAGTAAAAGTGAGATAAGAAACTCTTACCTTGGATTTGACTTCATTCATATGTGTCTGAACCTTCAATATAATAAATATATATTTATTATAAAGATATTATAGAACCATAATCATATATATAATACCATATATTATTTAATTATAATCTTTTATCACCTTTTTATTGGCAATTCCTTGTTAAAATCACTTCTTCAGGTAATAACTGTTTTATTTTTCATGTATATTTTGGTTTGGTAGTTTTGGTACTTGTACTATGATTATTATTATATCATATACATAATTTTAACCATGATATAAATATAATATATATTTATTATATATGTATTTATAGTAATACATAATTTATATAGATAAAAAATGAATTACGTCATTCATGGAAATAGTAGGCCGTACATATGCATGAACGTTGTTTCGTTTTTTGAAGGATGGAACAAAAGAAATGTAAATAAAATATCACCATTATTGAATAATTTTTATATCACATATATCATATGTATTCATTAAATATATCCTTATTAACATTAATTAAAAAATAAAATGAAAAATGAATCACATCACTTTCGGGAGGCAGTAGTCCACACATACGCATGAGCAATGTAATCATTTTCAACAGATTAAAAGGTAATAATATAGATGTGATATTATAATTAAAAAAGTATAATTATTTCATAAATATAATTCACATAAATTAAAATCCATCATTATATCCATCTGTGATATTCGGCGATGGAAAATGAATTGCATCGGTTCGTAAAGCGGTAGTATGTCGTACACATGATCGGTGATTTCGTTTCCCATTTGATGGAAGATGAGATGGATATAGATTA
The DNA here is from genome assembly GCA_963277665.1 of Viscum album. Taxonomy (NCBI): domain Eukaryota; kingdom Viridiplantae; phylum Streptophyta; class Magnoliopsida; order Santalales; family Viscaceae; genus Viscum; species Viscum album. Next base: position 1,325,037,660 of record OY728138.1, read on the forward strand.
TCCCATTAACATGATAAAATATAAATATATTTTAGATAATAGTTCTATTATTTTATCATAGTTGGAGGATATTTTAAGGATTTATAAGGATAAATAATACAAAAACTCATGGTTTAGAACTATACACCTTCAAAAAAACCTCTTTAGGTTTATACGTAAATCCTTCCTAGAATGATTTTTTGATCAAACCAGGGACTCTAGAGAAATGGTTGGGATTTAATAATGGTATTTTGGTAGGTATTTTCTGAACCAAAATAATCTTTAATTGTGTATAGAAGGAGAGGGGTGACCTTTTATAAGTAGTGGAGAAGAAACACTTGGAATTTTGGAAGGAATAAAATTTAACCATGTTTTACACACAAAAAATGACTCTAAAATAGACCATTATATAAAATTAAATGATATAAGATATAAATATGTCCATTAAATATAAATTAGATAATTTTTAGGTTATTTTAACACTTATTATTTTAGTTTCACCCCTGGTAAACCTGTTTTAACCGTAACCGCATTAGCATGCATTTATTATTTCTACTATTCATTTTGACCAAAAATTAAGCGGACCTTATTAAATAATATTAATTATGATGGCTAAAAATATGGAATATATTTTAACAAATTTAATTCACATAGGTGGTAGAATTTAATTTAAAATTAAACTCACAAACACATTGAAAAAATATTTTTCCAAAGGTAATGTTTTCTTAATTATAAAATGTTTTTATATAAAATGCCATCATAAAATTTATTCTAATGAAAAAAATAGATTAATTATAATATAATTTAACTAATTTTAATTTTAAAACAATTTTAAATCCAAATTTAACTTTTTAAATACATTAAACAAAAAAGGCAGTTTTTCATAAAAAACAATATTTTTTACTATTCATCAAAAAAATAATCTTTTTTGAAAATTATCAAAAATTCACTCTAATATAATTTTTAAATTTTTATTTAAAAATTTATTTTAATTATTTAAAATATATTTTATTAAATTGGAAAAAAAATTAATAATAAGTGCGCAAAACATGATAAAGTTTTTTTTAGTAAAATACAAGTTTTAAGCATAAAACTGAATTTATTGTTATCTCGTGCTTGAAAAAAATATTACATTTATGATAAAACATTTTATTGAATATATATTATATAAATTCCATTAAAATCATTCAATAATAGTGATTAATTTAATTTATTAAGAGAAAAACATATTTCAATCATAAAAATGACTTTTAAAAAAACATTTCTTTTACTTTCAAATGATTTTTATTTTTATGATAATAAATTAATAACCAATGAATTAATCTATACATGTTTAAACCATATACATTTCATAATTTAGTAATTAATATTAATACCCTCTAATTAAATGACTAGGTTATAATATTTATATTTAAAAAATATATTTTGCATGTCATTTAATATCGGTGTTGTGTGTCATATATACTATCAAACCTAAGGTTATTCTTTTAAAATATCATACTGTTACATTATTCACACATTTAGTAAATTAAATCCCCATGGAAACAAGGTTTTTAAATCTAAAAATACCTTTTTTTAAATCCCACATCATAAAAAAGGTTAATAAAACTTCATATTGATAAGAGAAAGGGAAGTGTGAAGATCGTCTCAAAAAACACATAACTAGGTTTCCAAGTGGGAAAACATTGGTGGGAAGTGAATATATAGACATGGAATAGAATAATAACTCAAAAATAATGATCAAAAGTGATAGATATCATTGATGATAATAAATTGAAATATCTTTATAAATTTAATGATCAAAAAACCAGAAACCAATGAGGTGTGAAAGAGACCATCAATTCTTATGAAATAAAGGTAAGAGGATAAAAGTTTTTCTCCAATATCTTTTTCCTAGGTTTGATGAATTACTTTAATATCTATATAAATAATATAAAGAAATATAATTACTTAATAATTATAATTTCATCATTTAATCAATTTACACCACAATATAATATTTTTCTCTAAATGATGAGTATTTAAGATGTTTTTTTTATGCCTGAAGTACTATAGTAAACTTATAATGGATCACATAATCCCCAAAAGGATAACAAGATATTCATATATTATTTACTAAAGTAAAAAAATGATTATCACAAGTTAACAAATATGGATAAATATAATACATTAATATCTAAAATTGAAAATTAAACCTAAAGGTTTAACATATATACTACCTTAAATAAATTACCCTATATCCCAAATAACACCAATAACCTCAACATTAAAAAGTTTTTTGACCTCAAAGGTTGTATCAAACTCTTTATATTACACCTAAAAAATTTAATAAAATTATTACCAAATAATCATTTACATTAAACCTAACAGTGACATATATATATATATATATATCAAAATCCAATAAAATGTATCTCAAAATATCATTAATCACCTCAAAATAATAAAATTTATAAAAAAAATTGATCCTAAATATGTTTCAAAAAATAAAACTAATATTTATCCATCAAATCATTTAAGTAAAAATAATATAATACTAACTAGAACATCACATAGGTCATTGGTAGGCTATGCACCCTTGTAACACTTCAGTTGTGGGTTCAAGCCCCACTACCTTACTAGATACTACGGGTTGTCAGCCAACATGAATATTATCCTTTAAAAATTATTTTAATATAATTCTTATAATGTTCTAAAATTTTATTTACCCATAATTACCACAACATAAAAGATAAGATAAACCTTACAGGTTTCCAATACATTTAATCTTATGTCCATAAAATTTAAAGGCATTCTTCCTTGAATAACTTTTTCAATAAAACATATACTAAACCAATGGGTTGTATTACCATAAATGTCTCCCAAAATATCCCTAATAGTGATAAAATTCCATCATATAAAACTACAAAAGGGTCTTTTAATAATTTGAACTAATGATCAACCTTAAACTCATAAACCCATGATGGTATACATAAATATTAATTTAATCTTAGATGAATAAATATATGATTCCAAAAATTAACACAATCCTTATATATTTCATGATTATTATAACCAAAATACCATTGGTAAAAATACTTCTACAACATAGTTCTTGAATCCCAATAAATAAATACTTTATCCCTTTTACTTCAATGATTGGTATAACATAATTCCTTTTATGTACAAGGATTTAACCTTTAAAATATTTCATTGAATTAGATAATTCTCAGGTTCCCCATATTTAAGATAATAAATAATAAATGGATCTCTACGATGAAATTTATTTCTCTCCACTGAACTCCTCACTTTTCCTCATCAATTTGTTTCTTTATGAGATTATTTTTCATACATAAAACATTTTAATATTTCATTCATAAATTTTACTGGGTGTCTCTTTCCACATTATTTACATGAAGTGAATTTAGATTTCATTCCTCCATGGTCTCCACTACTCAAGCTCTTAGTGGACTCCAGCCTTCTACTCTTTGGTGAGTTTGAGATTTGGTTAAGTTATAGGTTGTGTACCACCCTTATTTTTTATAAATCATTTTATTTTCAAATAAATTAAATTTCATTCATATTTTTCATTATACACAACACCAAGTAAAGTTTTTTCTACATGGAACACTGGGTTAGCTTTCGTTACAAACAACATTGAGTTTTAATAAAGCCACAATACATTATTAATATGGTTATTTAAATACAGTCATTATAACCTATCCATTAAACTTATAAATAATAATATTAATAAATAATTTTTAAATATTATATGTAATGGTTTTATATAAATAAAACATATATATATATAATTACTTAATTTTTGTTAAAATTTTCATGTGTTTCAAAAATATTATTTTCTCAAAAAAATGATTTTTGTTTTCATTTTTTAACATTAATAAAATCATTTTTTTAACTTTTATAAAATTAATTTGATAAAATAAACTTCATTTTTTAAATCATCATGTCAAAATTATCATACTGTAAATTTTTGAAACTTTTCTAAAATGGTTCACTTTTTTGATGAATAGTGAAAAATACTGAATTTTAATTGAAAATCGTCTTTTCATTTAATTTATTTATAAATTTAAATTATATTTTAATTGATTTTAAAGTAAAATTAGTTAATTTATAATTCTATAAATCCAATTTAGGTCATTTTAATCAATTTCATATTGAAGTTTGATATAAAAACGTTATAAACATTTGAACATTTTCTCTTTAAAACCCCATTTTCTCATCGTGTTTGGGGGATTAATTTTAAATTAAAATCTTATAATTATGTGAATGGAATTTTAAAAAATGGATTGAATATTTAGAATCATAATATTTTATATTATATAATAATTTCAACTAATTTGTTTATCAAAATCATTAGTAAAAACTGTAAAAATTATTTACTACAAGTACGGTAAAAATTGTTTTACCAAGGGTTAAACTAAAAAATAAGGGTTAAAAATAACCCAAAACATGTCCAAAACTCATTATCTGGAAATATTTAGACCTTATATCTTATATTATTAATAATTATTCATTATTAGAGCCTTGGGACATGAAAAAAACATGGTTTAAATTCTTTCTTTTAAAAAATAAAAAAGTGTTCCACTCACCTCACTTATAAAAGGACACCCCCTCTCTTCCCTTATTCACACCTTAAAACCCTTTTGGATCATCCAAGACTTTCTGAAATAACTTACCATCTTCCTTAATCCCATCCTATAAGCCTTATTTTGGACAAAAATCTAACCTAGAGAGGCTTTGGTGCAAACCTAAATAGGATGCGAGAAGAAGAGGAGGTTTGAACGTGTTCAATGGAGTTCAAGTCTTAAGGTAAGGGATTTGTAGTCTCTATTTTATTTCTAGTAGACATATGAAAATTCACCACTAATTTATTTTTTGTATAGTATATAATTCCCCATTGACATTTTATATCACTAATCCCATTCTTTTAATGATATTTAAAGTTTCACTTGATCTTATTCTTTATCAGGGACTACGATTCAAAAGATTACCAAAAGTGGTAAGGTATTTTTATCTCAATTTTTATTCTTTGAGAAATATGTTATGTTATAGACCTATATTCTTTCATTAGGTTTATATAAATCCCATTTGACATGGAATATCATGAATTTATTTATCCTCGTGATATTTTAAGTTCCATTTTATGTTATTCCTTCATGGGGATTATGATTCAAAGTTACCTAAGTGGTAATGATTTTATGTTACAACCTCATCATTCATCATTATTTTTTATGATTATGTTTTTGAAGATAAAATATTATAACACATATCTCAATAAACTCATGAATTTTCTTCTCAATTTTTTATTCATTATATTTTCAAGTAATAGTACCATTTTTCCACTCTTTGGTACTTAAAATAATTGAGAATTTTTTAAGAAAATATGACTTTATTTCTCTCTTCAGTCTGAATTCATTTTCTTATAAAACCATGATTTCTAAAAAAATACAAAATATTTTATTATTATCCTATCATTTTTAAAATACATTTTTACCCAGGTTTTACTTTTTACAAAAAACATTTTGAAATAAATCTTCATGTCGCTTTCCAAAAATTGCCCTTTTGGATTTTACCAAAAATGTGAAAGGAATTTATTTTAATATGTTCAACATGAATGAAACTTCCCATCATCATGACCCTTATTTTATCTGAAGTTTATTTTATAAGTTCCAATTTTATTTTCAAATAAAAATATTTTCAAAATGATTTATGTTTTAAACAATTTTTTTCAAAGAGGAAATTATATTTTTCTCAAGAAAGGTTTTAAATGATTTTTAAAGATTCCTTTATAATTTTTCAAGGTTAATTTAAAATAAAAATATTTTAAAAAAAATAGTTTTAAAAATTTATTATCAAATAAATGCTATTTTCTTCAAGAAACATTCCAAGTGGGTTCTATTCCAAAATTATTATTTATTTAAGATGACATCCTTTGAGGTTACTTATGATTTATGGGGGATATAATCCAAGGATTCCATTATTTTCCCTAATGTCCCGAAGTCCTTATTTTTTATTTTATTATAGATAATCCCCGTTTTAAGAGATAAAGGGGAACCCGTACATGACCTGTAGGCCCAAGGCACAATGCCCAACATGACTCACAATACATGACCCGAAGGCCTAGAGGCATACTATTCCCAATACATGACTCATAGTACCAACCCATAGGAACTACCCCTCCCCTAGATTCTACATCATTGATCACCTATCTCCCCACCTTACATTGTTGATCATCTAGCATTGCCCCGTACAAAGATTCATGGTGCTTGCTCCCAATGGCGGTTTCTATACCCTCTCATTCTTCCAATCCGGTAGCATTGCATCAGGTGACTGCTAGTCATGTAGCTATGATCCTGTTCTGGGTCCTTCTCAGTGTCAACTAGGATACTCTATGGTCTTTTTGGCCTGAAGTCCCTGAGGCCTGAAGACCTTTGATGACCCGAAGTCCCTAGAGACCCGTAGGCCCAAACTGGTGGCCCAAAATCCCAAATCAGGTGAATAGTTCTGGTTGCTACAGTATTGAACAGTACCACTACAGTACTGCTACAGTGACCCGAAAATTCACCTCCACCCAGTTTTGAACCTGGGTCTCTTGGATTCCAAGCAGTATCTCTTACCACTCAGGTATGGGCTCATTGGCATCATGACATGATGTTTATGAAACCCATTTTTATTCCATAGGTTATACCATGATAAAATTATTATGAACCCCGCTTATTTTTCCACTAGTTATACTATGATGAAATGATTATGAAACCTGCCTCTTTTATATAGGTTTTGATATGATTAAATGTTTATAAAATTCATTTAATTTCATGGTTTATGATATGATGAATTTTTATGATCTTATGGCACACATAAATATGTTTTTCATTTTGAGATAGGTGGGATGTATCTCCCTCTAATGTATTGGGTAATGATTAATGTTATATGAGATTAAAGGATATAAGATAGGTTATTCCAAGCTTGAAATAGGGTACACGAGAGGATATCCCAAGCTTAAAGTGGGTATATGGGTGGTTATCCTAGGAAAAACATGTTATGAATTTCTTGGTGGGTATACATGAAATAAGATTTTATATACTTATGTGTATTCCACAAAACTAAGTATTATACCAATGTAATGCTCTTATGGCTCATGTTCTTTGATTTCCTTATGATTAATGTCTTATGAACAACCAATATTTATGCCATGTATCAAGATTATGATCTTTTATATAGAGGATATTGTTTTCAAATGTTATGCTCATGTTATCATACCCTTATGTTCATGTTATTCTTTTGTATCTCCCTTATTAAACCCTACTAAGAATCTGAGGTCACCATTTCTTATGTTTCCTTTCCCCAGGATATGAAGAAATGTATTATGTATGATTTTTTTAAGAATGGTGCTAGTTATTAAGAACATTATGATAGATTATGTATCTCACATTGGACCAATTTTTTATATTTCCAAATTTCTAAAGACACTAAACTATTATAGTCCTTAAGAGTGTGTTAGTGTAATGTAATGAACATTCATAAAAATAATGTAATATCTATGTATGATAATCCTGGGATACTATAGTTGGTATCAAAGTATAATTTTAGTTATAATTTGGAAACTAGGATAAGGAAACCTTAGTGATATCCCTAAGGACATGTCTAAGGATAATTCTCAGGATGAGTCAAATTATAGGAAAATATCCTGGATTTTTGGTAAAGGATAGAGTGAGTGGTTTACAAAAAATTACGTCCCTATATGGATACTATAAGTGGATGTGGATCAGAAATAAATATACCTTGGGGTTATAACTCTAAAAGGGGTTCATTGAACTAGACTTGATTGTCACCTATTGTTCAATAGTAGGCCTTACTGCACACATGGTTTGACATTCCCAGGGGATATGTTTTAGAAATTAACAAACACTTTATAAGATATCATGAAGAAATTAAATAGATTATTATTATTAATAGAATAGGATAAACCTAGGTTTTCATATATTAAAATAATTTTTCATGATTTAAACATCCTATAAGTGATTTTTCATGATTATTTATATCCTACCTATGATTATTGTTTCTTACACTGTACTTTTTTTATTTAATGGATGGGACCCGAAGGAAATGCGTTAATAATAAGTGTGATGGATAATTTAATGAGTGTACTCATGATTAGCCAAACTTTATGGGATCTGGAATGAAAAATCTCATTGTTATGATCATGAAAATTTCTCAAGCCATAAATCATGTTGGACTTCCAAATGAGAAAAGGATGGAAAAACATTCTATTGATCCCTTTATGAGGAAACATCCACCTTATTTCATTGGGTCTGATGGCCCTCTATTTTATGAAAATTGGATTAGTACCACTTAAAATATATTTTCCATTCTCTGGTGTTCAAAATAGAAAAAATTAATTTTGGTTGTCTACTATTTGGAAGGTAACGAGGATCAATGGTGGACTCTTATTAAGAATACAAGGCCATATGATAAAATTGAATCCATGTATTGGGATGAGTTTAAGAACTTATTTTTCAATAATTATTTTCCACATATTATCTATATGAATATGGATAAGGAGTTCCTTGAGTTTAATTAAAAGGATGATTAATATGTTGGTACCTATAAAGAAAAATTTTACAGGTCTTTCAAGGTAAGCTTATAGTATTATCTTATAAATTGAAAGTAAGGTAGATATGTTATTCAGTGGCTTAAAAAAGTATCTGAAGAGAATTATCCATAAGAGACTTTAGTATCTTTGAATATATTGTTAGATGTGATATAAAGTTGAAAATGGAGGTTGGACTTATGTATTAATCTCATGATTTTGATAAGAAGATAAAAATGTAATTCAAAGTAAAATCTAGGAACCATGGATAGAAGAAGATGAGATTTTTTATGATTGAATTATGGGAAGAATCATGGATGAAATTTTCTTAAGGGGACTATTAAATGTTTTAATTCTGGAAGCAAAGGTCATTGAGTGGATGAATGTCGAAGTGATGGGTATAAGTTAGCTAATGATATGAATAATTAAAAAGCTCCATATAATGAACCTATCACACTTTAGTGTTTAAAATGCAAGGAGTTTGGGTATTATGCAAAAAATTGCCCAAATATGATGTAAAATGATGGTAATTAATACCAGCAGCCTCTTAAGCTGAGGGATAAGGTGAAATCCCATGAAATCATTGTTTCTAATGAAGGGTGTGATAATTATGTGGTGAAACGTACACTTACAATCCACTATATGGATTATAATGTATTATTTGAATCGAGAGCTACACATTCTTTCATATCTGAAATTTTTTTTAAGGGTATAAATATGCCACCCAAATTATTAGATGTAGAATTAGAAATAAAAACCCTTAATGGTATGATGATTTCATCTTAAGTATATGATTCTTCTCTAGTTGAATTTTGGGGGGATATGCTTCCTATAAATCTTTTAATTCTTCCTCTGGTTGAATTTGATGTTATCTTAGGCATGGATTGTATTTATCTATATAAATACCACATCAATTTTTGAGGAAGAGAAGTCTCATTTGATATTCCAAATGAACCTATGATTTTATATCAATGTGATGATAAGTACGAACTTTCGATGGATATCACATCCATTTTATGGGTATTAATTCTTATTCAGAAGGGGTGTTTATCTTAAATGATTGGGGAGAAAATTTATATAAATGATATTCCTATTTTTTAGGAATTTATTATGTGTTTCTAAATGAGTTTCCTAGCCCTACACCAAAACTTGAAGTTTAGTTATCAATAGAACTCATACCTAGTGTCGCACCAAATTCAAAGACTCCCTATTGAATGGACTCAATTGAGTTACAGTAATTGAAGAAGTGTCTCTAGGAAAATCTTTACAAGAGATTAATTCGGCCAAGTGTGTAACCTTAAAGAAGGAGAAACTATATGAAAAATTTTAAAAGTGTGAATTTTGGATACAAAAGGTTTTATTTTTAGGTCATATATTCTTAAGATAGGGTATATCAATAAATCCATCAAAGATGGAGGCTATTAAATGTTGTTCTAGACCAAATATAGTGACTTATATATATAGTTTTATTAGTTTATCTATATATTATCAGTGGTTTGTGTATAATTTTTCATGACTATCTAATCCACTCACCAAGTTAACTTGAAATGGATCTAAGTTTCACTAGATAGATGAATGTGATGTAAATTTTAAGGAACTGAAGAGAAGGTTAGTCAGCACACATGTGCTTACATTATCCTATAGTGGAGAAGGGTTTGTAATCTATAGTGATTAATACAATAAGGAATTGGAATTCGTTCTTATGAATAAAGAAATGGTTATATCTTATGCCTCGTGAAAATTTAAGATTCATCACCAAATTACCCAAATCATGATTTGGAGTTAGATATGGTATTTTTTTATTAAAGATATGGTGGAATTATATTTATGTGGAAAAGTGTGATATATATATTGACCAAAAAAGTTTAAATTATATATTTACATAGAAGGAGTGAAATAAGCACCAAAGAATATGGTTAAATCTGATTAAAGATTATGATTTTTTAATACATTACCACTCTAGGAAAGTGAACAAGGTGGTCGATTATTTGAGTTGAAATGATTATGTTATATTTTTTATGACAAGGATTATAAAAGATCCAATATTTTTGGATTTTTAATGGATAGATATTGAAATCCTAAAGAAAGGGGAAAATCTTATCTTGCTCAATTGAATGTTTATCCATCTATCCAATTGAAGATTAAAGATGCACAGAAGGAAGATGTAGAGCATTAAAATAAGGTTATAAATATTCCTAAGTTTAACCTTGATCATGATGGAATGATAAGGTTCAGGAATCATGTATTTTTTACATCCATACTATACTTAAAGAAGGATTTGTTATAGGAATCTTGTAGTTCTTCATTCTCTATTTATCCTGAAAGTATGAAGATGTATAGAGATTTGAAAGAGTATTTCTAGTGGGATGGCATGGAGAAGGATATAATAAAGTTTGTATCTTTGTTCTTGGTATGTCATCAAGTTAAGGCTAAAATAAAAAAGGTGTAATGGTATGTTACATCTATTACCCATACCATAATAGAAATGGGATAACATCACCATGGATTTTGTTTTTGGACTCCCCAAAAATGTCTAAAGGGAGGAATATTATATGGGTGGTAGTTGATCTCCTTAATAACTTAGAAAACTTCATTTCTATCAAATAATAACTATATATAGATCATATTTATAGTATAAACATTAATAAAGTGATAAGGTTTCATGGAGTACCATATTCCATTGTGTTTGATTGGGATAGGAGGTTTACCTCAAAGTTCTGGTGAAGTCCTCAGAAAGATAATAATAAAAAGTTTAGTTTTATCACTAAGTATCATCATTATATAGATGGTAAGTATAAAAGAATAATTAAAACCCTAGATGATATAATGAGATCTTGTTCTTTGGATTTTATAGGTGGCTGGTATTAACACCTCTCTCTAGTTGAGTTTTCATAGAAGAATATATTTCACTCAAGAATTTAGATTCCTCCTTATTAATCCCTTTATGGAAAGAAATTTTGAGATCCATAACGATGGAATGAAGTTAGAGAAAGAAAGATATTGGGACCTAAGATAGCTGAAGAAATGGAATAGGAGGTTATATCCCTTCAGCAACACATCAAGACATCTTAGAGTTGGCAAAAAAAGTTATACTGATAATCACCAGAGTGATCTAGAATTCAATGTTGGTGATATAGTATTTCTAAGAATCTCTCTATGGAAGAATGTTATGATATTTGATAATAAAGGGAAACTTATCCCTAGGTATATTAGTCCCTTTGAAATTATTGATCATATCAAGACCGTATCTTATCGTTTGGTACTTCCACTAAACCTATCTCAAGTCCATGATGTGTTCTATGTATCTCTACTGAGGAAGTACATACCATACCCTTCACATTTACTAAATTCATAGGTCATACTACTATAGAAATATCTTTCTTATGAGGAACAACTGGTAGAGATTCTATATCATATAGAAATATTTATATAAGACACGACCTCTCACCTGGTCAATGTTTTGTGGTGAAACCACTAGTTTGAGGAAGCTATGTGGGAACTCGAGGATATGATTAGGCATTAGTATCCTCATTTTTTATAATAGAGTGAATAATTTCGATAGATAAATTCATTTTAAGGGGGTTAGAATGTAACACCCCATTATTGGATCCTTTATGGGGATTATGATTCAAAGTTACCAAAGTGGAAATGATTTTATATTACAATCTCATCATTTATGGAGATTATTTATGATTATGTTTCCAATGATAAAATATTATGATTCATCTATCAAGAAACCCATAAATTTTATTCTCTTCTGGTTATTAATTATATTTTCAAGTAATGGTGCCATTCTTTTACTCTTTGGTACTTAAAATAATTGAGGAATTTTTTTAAGAAAATTTCACTTTATTTCTCTCTTTGGTCAGAGTCTGTTTTCTTCCAATACCTTATTTTCTAAATTTTTTTCAATTTTTCTTATTATTATACTATGATTTCTAAAATACATTTTTACCCATGTTTTAATTTTTACAAAACAATTGAAATGAATCTTCATGTCACTTTCCAAACAATTATCATTTGGATTTTACCAAAAATTTGAAAGGAATAATTGTTTTAATGTTTTTTTCATAAAAAAAACTTCCTATTATAATGACCATTATTTTATTTGAAGACTACTTTATAATATTTCAAGGTTATTTTCAAAGAAAAATATTTTTCAAAATGTTTTATGTTTTAAAAAGTGTTTTTCAAAATAGATGATATTTTCCTTAAAAAAAATTTAAATAGTTTTTTAATCTTCCTTTATAATTTTTCAAGGTTTCTTTCAAATAAAATGATTTTGAAAATGTTATTAGTTTTAAAAGGTGATTTTAAAATAGAGTTTATTTTCCTTAAGAAGCTTTCCAAGTAATTTTTATTTCAAAATCATTCTTCATCTAAGATATTATCCTTTGAGGTTACTTATGATTTGCTAGAGATATGATCCAAGGATACCATTCTTATTATTTATCTTAATGGTTTAAGATGACATGATATTTATGAATACCATTTCTATTATATTGGTTATACCGTGATAAAATTCTTATGAAACCTTATTCTTTTTCCATGGGTTATACTATGATGAAATTATGAACTGATTATGAAACCTATATCTTTTCCACATGCTATGATATGATGAAATGTTTATGAAACCCATTTCATTTCATGGGTTATGATATAATGAATGTTTTATGATATTGTGGAACGATCAATATGGTTTTCATACTGAGATGAGTGGGATCAATATCCCCCTCTAATGAATTGGGTAGTGGTTGGTTTTATATGATATTAAAGGGTACATGGGACGTTATCCCAAGCCGAAAAGAGGGTACATATCGGGAGGTTATCCCAAGCCCGAAGTAAGTACATGGGTGGTTATACCAAGCCTAACATGTTATGAATGTTTTTTTGGGTATCCTAGACATAATATTTTCTATTATTATGTGTATTCCACAAATCTATGTCTTATTCCAATGTTATGACATCATGGTTCTTGTTATTTGATTTAATTATGATCTATGTCTTATAAACTACCAATCTTTGTGCCATGGCTCAAGATTATGATCTTTTATATGAAAGGTATGGTCTTCAAATTTTATGCTCATGTTATCATAACCTTATGTTCTTATTATGCTTAGGTATATCCCTTGTTTACCCTTACTGGTCATTTGAGATCATCCTTTCTTATGTTTCCTTTCCCCAAGATATGAATAAATATATTGTGTATGATTTGTCTAAGAAGGGTTATAGTTATAAAGAACATAGTGGGAGATGATGTATCTCACTTATGGACCAATTGTTTATGTTTACAAGTTTTCAAAGATACTAAACTATTATGGTACTCAGGCATGTTTTTTTGTAATGTAATGAATATTCATAAAAAATGATGTGATATATATGTATGATATGCCTGGGTCCCTATATATTGTTAATCATATATCAGGATAACTGATTAGGTATAATCACAATATCTTTCTCTCCAGTCATCATCCCATATGTTATCTCACAATCACTATGTTTTACATCACATTAAGTGTTAACATAATTCCTCCTAGGTTAATCCATTGACTAAAACCAAAAATCATGGTGTGAGAAACAATAATCATAATTATTAAAAATCATTTATAGGATGTCTAAATCATGAAACCTTATTTTAAATATAATACACCTTAGGTTTAACCTAGTTCATTAAGTGTCATCATTCATTCAAATCATTCATGATGGTTCATAAATAAAATATGAATTAACCATTTCATATCCCTCAGGGGGTCAAACCATGTGTGTAGTATGTCCCATTGTCGTAAACCAGGTGACAATCGAGTCAAGGACCAACACACCATTTCTAGAGTTATTACCCCTAGTTAAAACTATGTTATATACACATACAATTTTATTATCCATATAGGGATGTATTTCTAGAAAATATACATAATATCTATCTTAATAAAACTTTAGGATGTTATCCTATACTTAGACTTATCTTAAACTTCAGTCATGGGGTTATGTTCTCTAATATATTTTTTCCTAAATATAATTCCCAAGGTTTCTACTAAATTTTATCTGATACTAACCATAAATAACTTGACCCTTATAGCCCATAGTTAGTGGTTTCTTTATTACATTGGCACTAGATACAAGGAATTGCATCTTGAAGAACTGAATCATTTAGTAGTCTTAGAGAAATAGATATATACTTAAATCTCACATTATAATTGAAAAATTAAAATAAAATATATTATTTTCTTTGATAACACCATTATTCCTTTTATCATATCCCTAAATATCAATTATAATACACTTTTTAGCATCCTACATAAAGGAAAAAAAATAGAGGTAATCTCAGATACTCAGTAAGGCAATGCGTACAGTAGAATCTATCATGAATAAATAAGGTATAAGCAATATGGAAAGGTAAATATCTAAAAACACATTCCATTTAATTAATAACATGAGAATGAAAAATAATATGGTAGTAATAAATGATGATCAAATAATACCATATAAATAATCACATGATCTTGAAACTTAACCATCAATATCATAACTAATCAAAGAATCACAAGGACATAAATAACTAATCTCATAATGATGGAATACATAATGTTAAACCTCATAAATATTATGTAAATGCCTCATTCCAAGACATATTACATAAATAGGTAATTCCTCATCCAAATACCCAATATAGTTTGTCTCATGAGACCTACCGATGCATCCAGGGTCTATAACGGACCTCTCTCATAACTTACTAAGTCTAATGCATTCCTCATATTAAATTTTTGAAAAATAATCAACGTAAACATTCATATTGAAAAACTAGAATCTGAAATTGTCACATAAATGAATTATTTTACAGGTACATCTCATTTAATTTCCATTCTTTCTTTGTTTTGGGGGTTTCTCATGCATTTTTTGGAGGAAAGGGTGAATTTTCATGATTTGGGCCAAACCGTGAGCCCATTTCCAAATTTAAAAACCAATTATTTTTATTTTATAAATATTTATTTTTTCAACATTTTTCACCCATTCCACTTCTAATATTTCCTCCCCTAACCTATTAACACCACCATATCAATTTGGACCCTTTAGAAATCCATAATCATGGTGGATTTCAGTTTTTATTTTAGGAATTGGGCCAGCCCATAAGCCAATTTTCAGTTTTAAAAAAATGTTTATTTAATATCATATTCAATTTTTATGTTTTTTTGTGATTATAACTCTTCCATAAGCCCAATAACCCTAGGAATTCCACTATTCTCTTTTCCCCATCTTTAGAGCTCATATGCATCACGAATTAGGGCAGAACTTCTCAGGATTTCTCAAATCATCCAAATTTGAAGAGGTAACTTGTTTTCTTTATAATTACTTAAATTTTTACTATTTTTCCTCCTTTAAGTTCTCAATTTACCTTATCACACTTATTCTAACCTCACTTATATTTTTGTATGTTTTGAAATTCAACTACTACTGTATTTTGGCCGATTTCTTCGAGATTCATCAAGAAAGTGGGTCTCCTTCCTTCTTCCTCCAATTTGCTTAGGGTTTCTTCTATTTCCATAGGGTTTATTCCATTTATTCAAGAATTTCCTAATTTTTATAAAGTTGGGATTCTAACCTAGGGTTTGATCTTGTGTTTCTTGGTCTAATCTTGTGGTTTTAGGCTTGATCTAAGTCCCTTGTGGTGTGGCGGTGGTGTGGTTGATTTCGCACAAAGATTCAAGGGTTTTGACACATGTTGTAGGTGATTCCATTTGTAATCACTGATATATGAATTATATTTTCTTAATTTATATTTTTATCACACTTATATTTTATTATCCTTACTTCTAAATTTGGTTTTGGTTACATTTGTTAAGCAAATGATTTTTAGGTACCAATTTTGTGTTAAATTGGGTGTTTTACATGTCTATTCTAGGTAATGCCAATTGAGGTTGTTTTATAACTCTTTTAATGGATTTATAAAAAAAATTAGTTCTGAAAATTATTTTTTGGTGAATTTGGGTATGAACATAGTGTTCAAAGTGGGGTTTTTAATGTATTTTGTGTGCAAAACATTGTTAAATTTTGTGAAGTTATTCTATTGAAATTATAAAAGTTTTATTGAGTGATGTAAGTGGTGAAAAGAATTTGTAGCTAATTTTTTGAGTTGATTATGACCATAACTGATTTTTTTATTTGCTAACAGATTTTGGTAACATGTGAAAATGGTTTGAGAACAAAGGGGGAAACTTAGGTATCTAGGAGGGCGGATATGTACTAGTACGCTAGTGATCCAGAGCAGTTTTATCCCGGTTTCACTGAGAAAAATGGATAACGATGACAATAAAAAATATATATTAATGATGGTTAGGGACCATTAGGTTATGGGTATGTTCCCTACTAGTGGATAATGCACAAGAATGTATTTTTCTATTGTTACATTACACCAAGATATGATGTACATGGGGCCTGATACAAACTAGTGCCTAGGGGTGTTCCCGAGATTAGTGTTCATTGACTATTTTGTATTTATCTTTGGAATATGGTGGTTTTGGATGGAAAATACAGTATTTTACATTTTTATTTAAATTTTCTCACTCATGGAAAATTCCCTTTGAAAACTGTTTACATTTAAAAGCTTCATTCTTTAGAAATTATTTCCACCACTTCTTGCTTATCAAAACTGGCATGATTTTAATCTTGTATTGCTTACTCTATGAAATATCTTGGTGGTATCTTATTAGTCTTAGGATCACACCCTACTTACACCCCTTGGGTGTAAGTATACTTGATCATGTTTGACATAGGTAAAGGTAAGGCCTTGGATGATGGCGGTTCAGGTTGTTAGTTCCCTTCCACGGTGCGGTGTTGCGGAGACGGCTTGTGGGTGATGACCCCTTGTTGTGTGGAGTCCTTGAGGATGTTTTGATGATAATTTTATGTGCCTTTTTACCTCTTGTTTTATGTTTAAACCTATGTATCCAGTTCTGAATTTTTTTTTAAATCTTTTTTGGCATGAATTTCCAGATTTGTTTTATCGATTTTTTTTATGTTTTATATATCCATACTCAGGTAAATCATTAAAGAACCAAAATATATTATGACCAAGCACTTTTTATAGCCTGTGAAGATAGGGAATGCCCTTAGGGCCTTGTCACAGGATGGATTTGGTGCTCGTTTTGATGGCGACCAGATTAGGTTCGTGACAAAATGGTATCAGTGGCGGTTAATGTTTTTGGGTTATATTATTATTTTGGGATGAGTCGGGCTAGATAGGAGCTAGGAATATTGGGACTCGTAGTTTTGGTCATGAGTAGGGTTCTTGGCATGAAACTCTCTTAGAATAACTCAAGTCACCATGGGACATTGGAATTTTTTGTTTAACTTCACTTCCTGGTGAGACGTGTGGGAGGCAGACTACATGTGGACATTGGGTGGGGGTGGGGTAGTTGTTTCTTTTATCATTGTAATGTGTTTAGATTATTTATATTTGATGTTATTAATGAAATTTTCAGAATTTTTGTACTGATTTTTTTTCTTGTGATTGTTGTCTTTTGTAGCAACATGCCTCCCCAGAAAGCTCACATGTACCCACAGGAGGAATCCAGAGAGAGTTCTCCCTCACCACTTGATCAGAGGCTAGTAAAGGGTGTGGTTAAGGATGTCCAAGCTCTAGGACATCGACCGACTTCTTTTCCACCTCCTATTAGAGAAGATGAGATTGGTCCTAGGAAGGAAAAGGCCCAGGAGTTCTTAAAAAACAAGCCTCCTACTTTCTGAGGTAGAATAGAACCCTAGGAAGCAGAGGAATGGCTCGAAAATATTGATTGAATGTTTGAGTTACTAGAAACACCAAAGGAGGTTAGGGTGAAGTTGGACACTATTTTTTTGAGGGTCCCAACCACAAGCGATGGGAATCAGTACTTCAAACAGGAAAGAATGAGCAGATGTGCTGGGGAGATTTTAAGGTCATCTTTAATGAACAGTATTGACCTGAAGTCTTGGTATATGATAGATCCCGAGAGTTCATGGATATTGTTCAGGGGGATATTTTTGTTATTGAGTACACCAACCATTTTACTGATCTGGTTCAGTATGCTCCTGAAATCATCTATAATGAGCAAACAAAGGCCTAGAGGTTTGATAAAGGCTTACAACTAGATATATACTCCCATGTTTTCTTGTTTAAACTAAGGACCTATAATGAGGTGGTTGACCGGGAATGTATGGTGGATATTGACTGAAAAGGGAGGGCGGGTTTCTATGGGACAATATTAGTAGTGGGAATTGGAAGCTCTTCATAGAAGAAAAGGAAGTGAGAGGAGTAGGGGAAGAAGTGAGGTGGCAGTTCAGGCCACTCTTCTAGGCAGTTTTCATCTGTGGCTTCTGATGTGAGATCCTTCATGTGCCACCAGTGTGTGAGGTCAGGGCACATCCGAATAGAATTCCCATTTCCTCTGAATCCCTGTTATCAATGTGGAGGTATGGTTCACATGTAGTGCTTTTGTGGGGTGTCACGTCCACTTTAGAGTGGGTCAAGATCGGTGGCTTCAATAGGAGTTCCAACTCAGTTAGAGCCATCAAGGAATGGGGATCTTGATTTGGTGGTTACAGTGGTAGGGATGGGTCATATTCTAGGTAGATCCAGTTTAGGGCATAGCCACAGACTAGCATTAATCCTCAGGCAGAGACCAGACATCTCCATGCGGTGGATCAGGAACTAGTAGGATTAGAGGCGGGACCATCGACAGTTTGAGGTATAGTTTTTATTGCATATTCTATAGTTTCTGATCTTTTTGATACTAGTGCCACTATTTCATTCATTTTTTCCTATTTTTTTAACACACTGAATTTTACAACTGAGCTTTTTTCCTTTGCGATGGATTTGGTGACGCCGCTGGGAAAGAAGGAGTAGGGTCTTAGGTGCCCATTTTGTACACTTTCTGTGTTAGGGGTTGAGATGGAGTGGGACCTCCTAGCCTTAGATATAGATCTATTTGACATGATACTTTTCATGGATTTTCTGGTACACTTTCAAGCACACATCAATTTCTATGGGTGGTGGGTCAGTTTCACAGCACCTGATGGGAGTTGTTAGGTTTTTCATGGGGAATGGGATCCTCAGTCGAGCCATGTGGGACCTCTACTCCCAAAGTTGGGAGATATTGTTTTTCAGTTATTTTTGTTCATGATAGAGGAAAATGTTCATTATCCTAATGGTAGACTACCTCATGTAGTGGATGAGTTTCTAGAGGTATTTCTGGATGATTTTTCAGGTTTTCCCCTGGAGTGGGATGTTGAGCTATTGATTGATCTGGCGCCAGGAACACAGCTGATATCTCTTCCCTCATATTGCATGGCCCCCACTGAGTGAATGGAATTAAAGATATATATTAATGACTTAGAATCTAAAGGATTAATTTTCCTAATCATTTATCTTTGGGCCGCTCCTATGTTGTTCGCAAAAAAGGCTGACGGATCCCTCTAGTTTTGCATTGACTACCAAAAGATGAATAAGGTAAAAATCAAGAAAAATATCATTTTCCCTGAATAGATGACTTGTTCGATCAGTTTAAGGGGGCAAGGTGGTTTTATAAAATAGAATTTCATTCGTTCTATCATCAACTCATGTTGAAAGAGGTAGATATCCCAAAGATAGCCTTCTGAAGTAGGTACAACCACTTCGAGTACTTATTCATACCCTTCAGATTAACCAATGCTCTAGTGGTATTATGAAACTCATGAATAGGGTGTTCTATCAGTATCTTGATTATTTTTTAGTGGTATTTGTGGATGACATCCTAGTTTATTCAAGATCTGAGAAAGAACATTAGCATCACTTTCGGATCATTTTGGGCACTTTGCAAGAGCAACACCTTTATGAAAAGTTTTCCAAGTGCACTTTCTTGATTAGGGAGGTGAAATTTCTGGGGAATGAGATCTTAGAGCATGGGGTTTCAGTGGAACCCAAGAAGATCAGTGTTTTTATGTCATAGGAGAATCCAAAGAATGTGTTCAAGATCAAGAGTTTCCCCGACCTGGATGGTTATTATAGGCGTTTTGTTCGGCACTTCTCTTGTATTGCTTCACCGATGACCATGCTCACCTAGAAAAGGGTGAAGTTTATATGGGGCCCATAATGTTAGGCATCCTTTGACTAGATGAATAGGCAGTTGACTACTACCCCCATTTTGATTTTTCCAAAGGCTGGAAAGGGGTATGTGCTGTATTGTGATGCCTCAGGTATGGGTCTCAGGTGTGTTCTTATGTAGGATGATCATATGGTGGTGTATGTCTCTCGCTAACTCCGACCACACGAAAAGAATTAACCAACCCACGATTTGGAGTTAGTAGCTGTGATTCATGATTTGAATACTTGGCGTCACTATATCTTTGGGGAGAAGTTTTTGGTCTAATCTGATCACAAAATCTTGGCCTATATCTTCTCGCAGAAGGACCTCAACTTGAGGCAGCATCATTGGATTAAGTAATTGCATGGGTTCAACTTTGACATTTTATATACCCAAGAAAAGGGTAACATGTTGGCTGACACCTTAAGAATAAGAGTCCCAGTGCAGGCTTTGAAGAAGTCCAGTGATGAGTGGACTCTAATGGCACTCTTTTCTCAGATGCATGTGGAGACCAAGGAGCGAAATGGGGGTGCGTTCTTGGAGAGATTTTAGTTAAAACCTTTTCTAGTGGAGCTAATTTATAGGGAACATCATAGTAATGAGATTTTTCAATGTTATAAGTAGTTTCTTCATGGTGGGGAGATGTATTCTAATTTTTTGTCATCTCTCGAGGTCATCCTGTACTTCAAAGGTCGTTTAATAGAGTCGTTATCTCTATGGAAGGTGGTGATGTAGGATAGCCACCAGTCTCAGTGGGTTGTCCATTCGAGTGCCACCAATATGTATTATAATGTCTATCAATAGTTCTGGTAGCCTGGTATTAGATGAGACATTTCGGACTTCATGTCGAGATGCTACACATGCCAACATGTGAAGCAAAGCATCAAAGGCCCTTTGGTTTGCTCCAGCTGTTACCCATTCCTACTTGGAAGTGGGACGACGTCTCCATGGACCTCATTATTGGATTTCCTCATACACCTAAGGGTAAGAATTCCATTTGGGTGGTGATTGATCTTCTGACCAAATCATCCCACTTCATTCTGATCAAAGATATAGCTAAAGTGGATGAGTTGGTCAATTTGTATCTTAAAGAGGTGGTAAGGCTCAATGGTGTGCTGTTAGAAGTTGTCTTAGATAGAGACCCATGTTTTAATTCTCTATTTTGTTAAGGCCTTCAGAAGGCCTTGGGGTCTCAGATTAAGATGAGCACGACATACCATCCTCAAATGGATGGTCATACAGAGCGGGAAAATCAGATTTTGGAGGATAAGCTTCATGCATGTGTTCTGGACTTTGGAGGTTCCAGGGATAGCCATTTGGGATTGGTTGAGTTTTCTTATAATAATAGTTATCAACCCTCTATTTGAATGGCTCCTTTTGAGGTGCTCTATGGTCGGCCTTGTCAGTCCCCCCTGTGTTGGGATGAAATCGGTGAGACCTCACTGCTGGGGCCGAGTCTGGTGCAGGAGACATCTGAAAAGGTCAAGTTGATAAGGCAGTGCTTATTGATAGATCATAGTCACCATAAATCATATTATGACCATATTCATCGAGACCTAGAGTTTTATGTCGGTGATAGGGTATTCTTGAAAGTGGCCCCTCATCTAGGCCATCGTCGATTGGGAAATCAAGGGAAGCTGACACTGCGGTATGTTGGACCTTTTGAGATCACCGATCATATTGTAAAGGTGGCATATAGGTTGGACATACCTTCTCATTTAACATCCATCCATGACATCTTTCATGTCTCACAGTTGAATAAATACAACCGGGATCCATCCCATGTATTGAATTGGGAAGAGTTAGATATAGATCCTGATTTATCTATTTTTGAGCGGTCGATGAGAATAGTGGACTTCCAAGAAAATGTGCTTTGGGGGAATTCTATTCCACTATTATTGGTTCTTTGGAATCATGGGAATGATACACATGAGACTTGGGAGCGGAATTTTTGGGTTGAGAAGGAGTACTCATTCTTGTTTTCCAATCAAGCTTCAGGTTGACTTTCCAGGGCAGAAAGTCTATCATAGTGGGGAGAATTGTCACATCCATGACTAATTTTAAAGGTAAATTTCATTTAATTTCCATACTTGATTTGTTTTTGGGGTTTCCCATGCATTTTTTGAGGAAAGGGTGAGTTTTCAAGATTGGGGCCAAACCATGAGCCCATTTCCAAATTTAAAAACCAAGTTTTTTTCTTTCATAACTCTTTATTTTTTCAATATGTTGCACCCATTAAACTTCAAAAATTTTCTCCTTTGACCTATTAACACCACCATGTCAATTTTTACCCTTTAAAAATCCATAATAATGGTGGATTTGGGTTTTTATTTAAAAAATTAGACCATCCTATAATCCCATTTCCAATTTTTTTTAAAAAAATTAATATATTATTAAATTTTTATTATTTTCAGTTATTAAAACTCTCACCTGAGCCCAATTATAGAATTCATACCCCCATTCTCTTTTCCCCCTCTTTTGAGCTCATATGCATCACGAATTAGGGCAGAACTTCTTAGGCTTTCTCAAATCGTCTATATTTGAAGTGGTAACTTATTTCCTTAATAAATCCTTCATTTTTTACTCTTTTCCCCCCATTTTAGTTCTCACATTACCTTCTCATCCTTATTATAACCTCACTTTCATTTTTTCTATTTTTAAATTTATCTGCTGGTGTATTTGGGGCGATTTCTTCAAGATCCCTCAAGTAAGTGGGTCTCCTTCCTTCTTCCTCCAATTTGCTTAGGGTTTCTTCCATTTTATTAGAGTTTCTTCCATTTCTTCTTGAATTTACTAATGTATAGAAATTTGGGATTCTAACTTAGTGTTTTATCTTGGGTTTATTGGTCTAATCTTGTGGTTTTAGGCTTGATCTAAGTCCCTTGTGGTGCGGAGGTGGTGCGGTTGAACTTACGCACAAAGATTCATGGGTTTTGACACTTGTGGTAGGTAATTCCATGTGTAATCACTATTAGATGAGTTATATTTTCTTAATTTCCATTTTTATCACACTTATCCTTCATTTTACTTGCTTTAAAATTTGTTTTTTGTGATGTTTGTTAATAAAATAATTTTTAGGTAATAATTTTGTGTTAAATTGGGTATTTTACATGTCGATTCTATGTTATTCCAATTGGGGTTGTTTTATAACTCTTGTAATGGATTTATAAAAACAATTAGTGATGAAAATTATATTTTGGTGAATATTGGAATGCACACAGTGTTCAATGTGGGGTTTTCAATGGATTTTGTCTGCAAAAAAATTGTTAAATTTTGTGAAGTTATTCTATTGAAATTCTAAAGGTTTTATTGAGTTATATAAGTGGTGAAAAGAATGTGTAGCTACTGTTTTGAGTTTATTATGAACATAAATGATGTGTTTATGTGATAATTTATTTTTTTTAATATGTGAAAATGGTGTGAGAACAAAGGGGGAAACCCAAGTATCTAGGAGGGCGGATCTGTACTAGTTTGCTAGTGATCCGGAGTGGTTTTATCCCTGTTTCACTGAGAAAAATGGATAAAAACAACACTAACAAAACTATATTTATGATGTTTGGGGAAAAATAGGTTATTTTTATGTTCTCTAATAGTGGATCATGCATGAGAACAGATTTTTCTATGGTTAATTTACACCGAGATACGATGTACATGGAGCCCGAGACTAACTAGTGCCTAAGGGTGTTCCCAAGATTAGTGATCATTGACTCTTTTGTATTTATCCTTGTAATATGGTGGTTTTTGATGGTAAATACATTATCTTACATTTTTTATTGAAATTTTATCACTCATGGAAAATTCCCTTTTAAAACTATTTACATTTAAAAGTTTCATTCTTTAGAAATTATTTCCACCACTTCTTGATTATCAAAACTAGCATGCTTTTTTTCTTGTATTTCTTACTCTATGAAATATCTTGGTGGTATCCTATTGGTATTAGTCTCACACCCTAATTACACACCTTTGGTGTAAGTAGACTTGATTATGTTTGACACAAAAAAAGGAAAGGCCTTGGGTGATGGCGGTTCGGGTTATTAGTTCCCTCCCATGGTGCGGTGTTGTGGAGACGGCTTGTGGGTGATAACCCATTATTGTATAGAGTCCTTAGGTATATTTTTTTGATAATTTTATGTGTCTTTAGACCTATTGTTTTATTTTTAAACCTATGTATTCAGTTCTGGATTTTTTTAAAGATTTTAGGCATGAATTTTCAGATTCGGTTTATCGATTATTTTTTATGTTTTATATATCCATACTCAGGTAAATTGTTCTCAAACCAAAATCTATGATACTCGAGCACTTGTTCCAGACCATGAGGATAGGGAACATCCTTCAGGAATTTTCAAATTCTGGGTTTGGTTCCAGTTTTAATGGCGACCAGATTTAGTTCGCGACAAAAATGTTAATAATTACCCTAATTAATAAACATAATAATAAATCGTCCAATGCAATATGGTGAATGGTATTAAAATAGTAAATCCACATAAAAAATAATCATAAAACATCCAAATAAATAATAATGATGTTATCATTAAAACATGTCTCAAATGGAGCATAATTAATATAAGGGTTGTTTTCTTTGATGAATATAAATACCATAAAAATTTCATTAAAACATTCTTGAGGAAAATAGTCTTTTAATTTGAAATTAAATTTTAAAAAATAAAATTTCCAGAATATTAGGAAAAAAATTTCTTTGAAAATAATCATGTAAAATTTTAAAGTAAACTCCAAATAAATTTTTAGTTATTATGGGGGTAATTTCATACATGTAGTCAAAGAAAATATTCTTTCCTCGCTATTGTAAAAAGGTCAAAAATACCTCATTTGAAAAGAAACAAAAATATTAATTTTCAAGTGTTTATAGAAAAAAGACAAATATGGGTAAAAATTAATTTCAACAGTCATAAAATGATATTAAAAACATTTATGAAAACATTTTTATAAAACATATACTTGGGAGAGAAATATTCCCAACTGAGTATAAAAACAATGTTGGTTTTCCTTAAAAATTTATTTTGGTATCTTGAGTACATAAAGAGAGGAAATTTAAAGGAAAACTTTTAATTTATAGGAATAAACTAAGGATAATAAAATATATTTGTTTTAAGATATAAATATATAACTATTTCCCCATTGGTAACATAAATATAAATAATCTTGAATAATGATGAGTTTGTGAAATAAACCTTTACTGTTGTGGTAACTTTTGAATCATAACCCCCATGAAATAAATAAATTAAAATGGAACTTTAAATAACATGAATAAAAATATATTAATGATATAACATATAAATGATGAAGTATATACATCACACAAAATAAATAAATGGTGAATATGGCATATGTCTCACGGAAGTAAAAGTGAGACGAGAAACCCTTACCTCAAGTTCGACTTCCTTTGTATGTGTCTGAACCTCTTGTATAATAAATATTAATTTATTATAAATATATTCCATAACAATACTAATATATATAATACCATATATTATTTACTTATAATCTTTTATCACCCATTTATTGACAATTCCTTGTTAAAATCATTTTTTCGGGTAATAAGTGCTTCATTTTTCATGTATATTTTGGTTCGGTAGTTTTGGTCCTTCTAATTTGATCATGGTTACATAATATACATAATTTTCACCAAGATATAAATATAATATATATTCATTATATATTTATTTATAATAATCCATAAATGTTAGAGATATAAAAGTGAATTACACTATTCATAGCGACGGTAGGTCGTGCGTACACTTGAATGTTGTTTTCATTTTTTTGATGGATAGAACAAAAAAAAGGTAAATAATAATTCTTATTTATAGAATCATTATTATACCATATAAATATATATTAATTAAATATATCCTTATTACTATTTATTTCAAAATAAAATGAAAAACTGATCGCATCGCATCATGGAGGCGATAATCCACACATACGCACGAGTGACATTATCATTTTTCAGTGGATTGGAAGTTAAAAAGGTAGATATTATATTATAATTAAATAAGTATGATTATTTCATAAATATAATATATATACATTAAATTCATCATTACATCAAATCATGATAGGTGGTGATGGAAAATGAATTACATCGGTTCCTAAGGCGGTGGTCCACCGTACACACGATCAACGGTTTCTTTTCTCATTTAACGGAAGAGGATATTAATATAGATTATTAAATTAAAATAATAAAATCTCAATATATGTTATATATTGGTTTTATAATTTTATTATAGTTTGATGAGATTTTAAGGAGTTATAACGAAAAATAAAATGAAATTCATGGTTAAGAACTATACCTCTTCTTCAAACAATCTCTTTAGGTTTATACCAAAATCCATTCTATAATGGTTTTATGATAAAAAAAGGGACTCTGGTAATTGTTAAGGATATAAAAAAGGTATTTGGGTAGTTATTGTACTATCCAAATGGCTATTTAATTGTGGATAGGAGAGGATAGGGGGTGTCCTTTTATAAGTGGGGGAGAATACACACTTGGAATTTTTTAAAAAAATAAAATATAACCACTTTTAACACACACAAAATGGATCCCAAATGCACCATTAAAGAACCTTATATGATATAAGGTCAAAACAATCTATAAATTAGAAATTAAAAAAGTTTTTTAGGTCATTTTAACCATTATATTTTTAGTTTAAACCCTATATAAACCCATTTTAATCTAAGCCGCGGTAATATATTTTTACTATTTTTACTATTTTTCATGACCAAAAATTAAGTTAACATTATTATCCAAAATTAATTTTTATGATTTAAAATATGGAATAATTTTACCAATTTAAATTCATATAATTTTTTGAATTTAATTTAAAATTAAACCGGCAAAAGCGTCAAAAACAGTTTTTCAAAAGAAAAGTTTTCTTAAGTATAAAAGTTTTTATATAAAAACTAAACATAAAATTGATTATAATGATATAAAATGGATTAATTATAACATAATTGAACTAATATTACTTTTAAAAGTATATTAAAACAAAATTTAACTTTTTAAATGCTTTAAATGAAAAGAAATTTTTCAGTAAAAATCAGTATTTTTCACTATTCATTGAAAAATAATCTTTTTATAAAATTATCAAAATATAAATATAAGATAATTTTTACATAATTATTTTAAAAATGAATTTAATTTTTTCAAATGAAGTTTTTAATAGTGAAAAAATAATAATTTTAAGAATAAGTACGCAAAACGCAACGAAACCACTTTTTAGGAACATACAGTTTTTAAGTATAAAACTGGATTTATCATTATCCCAAGATTATAAAAAATATTATATGAATTATAAAACATTTTACTGAATATATAATATATAAATTTCAATAAAATCATTCACCACTAGTGATTGATTTAATTTATTAAGATAAAAACACATTGCACGCATAAAGATAGCTTTTTAGAAAAACATTTCTTTTAATTTTAAATAATTTTTATTTTTAATATAATCAATTGATAACAAAATAATTTATTTATAAATGTCTAAACTATGTAATTTTTATAATTTATTTATTATTTCTCATACCCTCTAATTTAATGACTAAGTTATAACAATCATATTTAAATAATATATTTCATGGGTTGTTTAGTCTCGATGTTACTTGCCATATATACTATCAAACCTAATGTTTTTATTTTAAAATCTCAGGGTGTTACATTTTCCCTCAAGGAAACCTTCCTTTAGAAGTATGCTTATTTTGGTCTATAAGGCTGTAAGATGTTAGAAACAGAGTTATGGTATGTATTTAACTAAAAGATGGGCATTTGTCTGAGTGTCTAGTTTGAGTTAGAGGGTCCCAAGAGGGTTAATTCTGCTTATGTTTTTTCCATGAGGATCCACTATAGTATGAATATTCTTATATGAGTAAACCTTAAGGATCATGAGTAGGATGTGTCTTCTATGTTTTGATTTAGGGGACCTAGTGGGTGCCCTAATGGTTGACTGGCCCTAATCGAGTGCATTATGGGTTTGGGTAGAGATGGTAGCAGGTATCACCTTAAAAACTATACCAAACATGTGAGACTAAGGAGATATGATAGTAGTAAGGGGTTTAGAAATTTTACCATCCTCACTCGTTATTTATTCTTTCACTTAGTTATTGTTTATGCATCTGTTATTTCCAAACATATTACCTAGTGCTTGGCCTATAGGGCCTGATATGGTGTGATTCTGTGATGGGTATGCCCATAGGTATTTCTTGGGATTCAAATTTTGAGCCTGTAATATTGACTATTACTTTATTAGGATTCCTAGAGGTACTTCCTGGGATCTAGCTTATGAGACTACATGATTGACTGTAATTTTATTGAGATGCCTAGAGGTATTTCCTGGGATCCGACTCATGAGCCTTACATGATTGATGGTTACCATTACCAAAGTCCCAGTGGTCACTAGGATTCCCCCCTAATGAGGGATAACAGAAGTAGGTTACTGAGTACACCTTATAAGCCCTCTTATATGGAGTGTACCCTAGTGAATGACTAGTGATCTAGGATTTGGGTGATACTAGATATTTTCAGGTGGCCTCACTTCCCCTAATAACTCTTGAGTATTGATGATGATCTCCTTGAGCGGTTCCATGGATGGTCCTGAGGATCGGGTGGATACACTATTATTATACTCTCCAGATTATCTAATAGTGGTATTTTGAACTAATTATTGAATATATTTTGGCCATTATATTGTATTTAGAGAGAATTTCTTACATACTTCCTAACATTCATTCCCCTTAAGGATTATCTGAGTTGAAATGTATTAATTTCCAATGGATTGGGACCTAGGACTTAAACATCTAACTGGATTACACATGGATTGACTGGTTTTATGTATATATTAATGCTATATTTTTAGGATATCAAGTTGATACCTGGAACCCTTCATATTAGTTAATGGAGGCAAGTAAATTTGATATCAGGGTTAGGACATATATCCCCATGTGGTGACACAGATTGCTGATGCACAATTATCATAGGGTGTAGAAAAAGAAAATTATTTTTCTAATGTAGCATAGTGGCTAACCAAGTTCATCACACTTCAGGAGCTTCTCAGTTTTTTCACCTACTTATTCCAATTCACCTAAATCTGATTGTTTTTTGTTTTTTTATTATTTTATGAAAACATTGATAATTTTTTGGGTTTTTGATTATTTTATAAGATAATAAAAGGTTATGAGGAATGAAAATGTAACCTTAAACTAACATTAAATGATAATATAATTTTATTGGGAAGAAACAACTTGGTATTAGGTTCAGTTTTGGGTTCTATCATTATTCTCCTTTATTTGTTTAAATTTAGTTTGATAATCCAATCATGAAATCTCATGATGAATCACTATTCTTTTACTTATTAATTATTAAATCTTTAATTCCTAAACAATCTATATTACACCTCCTCATGTAATAAAGTTTGATAGCACACCTTGTTCAAGAGTATTAAATCATCTAGGACTCGGCTCCATCATATTCCCTTTCATCCATTGATCCACTCAACTCCATCATATGAAGAGATAATCATTGGAAGAGAAGGAAAAAAATAAAATTATATAATATAAATAAATTTGAGTTTCATTTCATGGGGAAAAATTACCACACCCTTTTATTCCACTCATATCTATCACAAAAATAAAATAAACTTTAAAAAATAATTAAAGAACACATTAACCTCTCTCAGGCCAAGCCTCAGGTCATCCCCTCATTGTTGAGGGTAAGAGATCACAATGGTGGAAAAAGGAGAGATAATAAGAAGATAAATAAAATAAAAATAAGAAGAAAGATTATAGAGACTTATAATGATATAGATATAAAAAGATAATAAGAAAAAAAAATTAATAAATCTAAATAGACAGAATAAGAAAAAGAAAGTAAAATAATAGAAAAAGAAAAAGAAGATAAATAAGAAGATAATTTGGATGGTCAAAACATAATTTCTAAGGAATGAATTAATTCTATTATTAAATAAACTAAATTAAAAATACATAAAATATAAAACTTAAACCAAAAATGAAGGGAAAAAAAGAGAAAAAAAGAATGGTGATAGCTTCAGCAAGGGTAGCCTTCAGGCTTCTCCCTCTTGCGGGTGTTGGGTGTCAAAACTCTTAACATGGTTGAGCCTATCCTTATTTTATAGGTAGGGAGAAATATCTTTTGGTATTCTCAAATCATTGGGGATATCCCATAAAAATATCACCCGAGTGACCTGTGGTATCTTCAAAGATACACCCGAGGATCTTGGGTGTTTTCAAATTTGGTGTGGAAGACGACTATACAGGGAACCCTCCTTGTGCATGGGTTGTGTGGGATTTTGAATGTATGGAAGGATGTGGAAATACACATGGAAGTTTTAGTGATACTAGCATAACTTGGTGCTCATGGATGTGTTTGGTTCAATAGTGGGCTTCACCAAGCCTCATTCGTCCTTTATAGAGGTCGGATGAATCAAAATAAGCATAATGGAGGTCGTAATAAGGTCTGAAGATGATTCATGGTGGTATTAGTTAGTTAAAGTTGACAAGATCTTGATAATGAGATTCTATGGCACTATAATGGTGGCTTTATTTATGTTTCAGTGGTAATAGGTGAGGAAAAATGTGGCGTTGAAGGCATAGGATAGTGGCACCCTATAACCGAGCGCGGGGTGTGGGATTTTTTTAAAGGATGAATAGTAACACATAAAACTGCATCCCATATCGATTTAGAAGATAAGAGTGAACTTTAATATAACACAAGGTGTAGGAGAAGTGTTCAA
This sequence comes from Viscum album, assembly GCA_963277665.1. NCBI lineage: Eukaryota > Viridiplantae > Streptophyta > Magnoliopsida > Santalales > Viscaceae > Viscum > Viscum album. Next base: position 1,325,069,087 of record OY728138.1, read on the forward strand.
AATTCATGCACCAGGGTGGGAACCCAGAATCCACAAGCACACACCTATATATGGGCCGCACCACATGTGGTCTATACGGGTTTTGGCCTACATGATGCTTCCCATGGGATTGACCCCCCATGGGCCATCGCATGGGATTGATTCCCCTATGCTATGATTCCATGTGAGGGCTCTCCTATGAACCTTATTGGTCATCCATCCCCTAGGGGCCTCCTATATAGCTTTTGGGGCTATGGTTGAGGTATTTCTATGGCTGGTCCCTTTTTGAACACCTGAAAATAAGTAACACTTCATAAATATTTGAAACAAAAAATCATTCTTAAATAAATTTAACAATTAAAATTCCCAATTAAATTCCATAATAAATTTAAACATTTTAGAACTCCTCTCTTTATTCCATTTCAATTCATTTTAACTCCTCAAATATAAATTCCCTCTTTTAAATAAAACATTGAAACATATATTCATTTCATTTAAAACCTATTACAAAATCAATGGAATTTTTTTGAAAATTATGCATTAAAATTAAGATTTTCAGTTGCTCATAGACATTTCCAGAACTAGATAAAGTAGGTATTGTCAATCATGATTGCAGACCCAAGGATAAAATTGATTATATATGGTTTGATTGGAATGAAATCCAACTCTATGTCCTAGTCACAGTATGTCTAGTCGATTAGGATCTCGAATTAAAGGATTTACTATGGATTGATTCTATTCTTATATTATTTTTTGTCTTTACTCTTTTAGTTATTTCTTAGATAGTATAATTGTTGGTCAGAGTAGATCAAACAAGAGGGGGGTGGATTGAGTATCTATAAAAATTTCTGTTTAAAAAATAGTCCTATAAGGTCTCACCAATAAATTTAAATATAGCCCAGTTAGTCAAAGTGAATTTAGTGAATTCTGAATTAAATAGTAAAATAGAGAAAACTAAATTTAAACAGAACAGTGGATATAAAACAAGTGGTTTAGTCTCAAGCTGAGACCTAATCCACTCCAATTGGTGGTCACCTACCACCAAGCAGTTTATATAAATAAATTTGATCCACACCCTGGATCGGGGTTAAAAATAGTACATAGGATTTTCAAGGTCACACGACCTCTTCCACAATTCTATGTAGGTCAAACTACCATGAAACACAAGGACATCTTCCACACTTATATGTGGGTATACACAAGTGTAAACAGATTTTTGAGAAAGGATATCTTGTATCCTTCAGTTTAATGCAGGAGACAGAGTGTGTTTTTATATAGATACACACACTACTCGAAAGCTAATAAAATGATACAAAATAGAGAAGAAATGATGAGATAAGTTTAGAAGTGCTATGAGTGGTTTTCTATGAAGCTATAGACTTATAGGATGAAGAAGATGTAGAAATCAAGTCCTCTTATGGAAAAAAAAATTATCGTAAGTTAGCTAGATTGGCGGGTGTTATTCGTGGTGAAGATGTATTCCACTCTGGGATTCTATTATGCTTTGTGTGTTCTTAAGTAGTGTCAAGTTGTATGTGACAATTCTCTCTTCAAAAAATATCTAAGTGTTTTCTTCATTGTCGTTCTCACACACTTGTTTCACGTTATTCCACTTTCATGTACATAATGTTTCTATCCCGCACTACTCTTTTATCTTGGAGTGCATGTGTTGGAGATAACAGGTTGCATGTATTCTGCACCTCGTACCTCATACTATCAGGTGATATGTCTACAAATAAACATTAATTATGTTAGTGCATTTAAAATCTTCAAATATGACCGTTAGAGATTAAATTGAAAAATGACAAAATAGATTAAGAAACAATGTCACACTTTGTCTGTAAATGGTGTCTCTATGAACTAGTGTCTCCTTGAAATAGTGTCAGGATTGGTCATAGTGTCTAGTCACGGTGTCTGGTTCATGGTGTCTGGTTCACGGTGTCTAGTTCACAGTTTCTGGTTCAGGGTGTCTGGGTCATGGTGTCTCATTCACGGTGTCTAGCTCATGGTGTCTGGTCACGGTGTCTGGGTCACAGGGTCTGGGTTACAGTGTCTGGTTCACAATGTCTGGTTCACGGTGTTTGGTCACAGTGTCTGGTCACGGTGTCTGGTCATGGTGTTTGGTCATAGTATCTGGTTCACTGTGTCTGGGTCCTCTTCCAGAAAAACATAACTGGTGGCAGACTCATGGTGTCTCAGACTTAAGCAGTGATATTCATAAAATGGATTAGACTTAATCATTTATCAAATAAATCATTATAAAGTAAATCAAATATAGTGTATAGTAATCAAACTTAATGTATAGCACTTAAGATCTTTGTATAGCTTTACTGAACAACTGTACATTTTATGTGAGATAGATTACATGGGATTAACAAGGTTTATAGACTGAATAGGATTTGTGATCATTAAAACATGATTGATACATGGGGAGTCCAACAATCTCCCCCTTTTTGATGATCACAAATCATGTGTATTTAGAGTGTATATTTGTTCAAACTACATATTCCCAATGTTCATATAACATATATAGACTTATCCCCCTTTTGAGATTATCAAAAAGAGTGAATAGGAAAAGAGAAGAAAAGTTCACAATGCATTAGAAAAAGAGTTTCAGTACAAACAATAGACAACAAAACAAATGCAACAACATTCCTATCAAAAGAGATTAGTCACTATTCTTCATCACTGGTTGGTCTTCTCTTTTCCCTTAGTAGCAGGATTAGAAGAATAATCCATAGGAGCAGAGGTTGAGGTAGAAGAAGGGAGTGATCTGGTTGATAGAGAAGGTAAAGGAAGACCTTCAAAGACATAAGGGGCCAATGTAGGTGCAGTAGAAGACTGAAGAAACTGTTGATCAAGGATTACAGTCCTGATCTAACTCAGGTCCTGACTAATAGACATAGAATTGGAGGCTAGGGAAGAGGTGAAGGTAGGAAAACCAGATCTTAGAGGGGCAGCCACAAGAGCAACTATGGAAGTACTTTGTACATGAAGATAGGGCCTTATAAGCTTGAAAAAATCTACAATGATCTCCCCACCATACTTCATGGCTTTTTCAAAGTCATCCTTGTTCTCCATAAACTTTTCCAACAGATGAGTGAACTCTCTGAGCTTTTAAAATTGAGTCTTGAAGGCTTGAGTAATAGGAGGAATCCTCATATTTTCCACAAGGTACTTGAAATGATTGGTCATATCAGTCTTAGAGAAGATCCAGTTAAAATAGAAGTCCACTTTCTTTGAAATTTCTTGTTTAGCATCAATATAAATCTTAGAATGGATTTTCACCAAATCAAGAACTTTTTCACTGTTCTTGATAACTTCATATAGAGATTATTTATTAAAACCACTAAGCACAACCTAAAGTTCCTCTTTGACCACTGTTTGAAATAGATCACTATCTAAGGAAGGTTGAGAATATTTACCAAAGGCATTAGAAGCAATGACAGCTGAGGTAAGAGATTTTAGTTGATTGAGCACTTTCTGAAGGCACCCCTTATACTCATCAATTAGCTTGTTAAGACCAAAAACAAGCTCACGCATCTCTTTCACTATTTGTTTGTTTCTTTTAGCTACCTTTTCATATAATGAATCTAAATGATGTTGAATCAGGGAGGCAATATCCTATGGGGTTTGAGGAAAAATAGTCTCAAAAGGATGAGAATCAAGCTTTGATCTTGAATTCATCACTTTCTACATTTCTTCTACCATACCTCTTAGAATTTGTACTTCATCACTAAGCAGTTTGTTCTCAACTCTGACTTCCTGAATCTCATGAAGCATTTTGGGTTGAATCTGCCAAATGAATTTTTCCAATAACAGTGAATCATCTCTCTCACTTAGATTTTTTACTGGAGTTGGTTGGGTATTTAGAAGTTTTTAAACCCCAACCAAAAGGTTTTCTCTAAATTCTTTCAGGTCATCTTTATTCAGAAATGTTGGAGGTTTTAGTGAAGGCTTAGAGATAGAAGCTGAGATAGGCTCAGGTTCTTTGGAAGAGATAGATTTAGGAGCAGATTCCATTTTAAACTGAAACATAGTAGAAAGGTCAATACCTTGGATTGAGACTTCCTATGAGTCATTCACATCGAAATAACTAGGGAATTTATACCATGTGTCCACTGATCTTGGATCAATCAGATTTGGTACTATAACAGATTCTAGATTTGGGGGATACTCCCCCTCAACAGGTGCATCCTTCTCAGGACACAAAGACTTGGGACCTTGATTTATTTCCACAAATTCATCCCTTATTTCCTAAATCATTTCCTTTCAAGCCAATTTAAATTCTTGATCCATTATCTCTTCAGCAAAAAGAATGACTTTAGGAACAACTTGTTCCTCTGGGAGTTCCTCAAGGGTAGCTTCTTGCATAACAATAAGATCTTCTCCTCTATGATCTTCTACAACATCCTTTTCTATTTCAACAGCAATATATTCTTCCTCCACATTGGGTTGTTCTTCCAAATCAGAAACATCTTTAGGAATAGGTATTTCCTTCTCAATAACTACTTGGGGAGTAGGAGTACTGTCTTCCTCATCAAGAATAGTTTCTCTAGGAGGTACAGCCTCCTCTTCTTCTTCTTATTCTTAATAATACTAAAAAACTACATCTGGTTCCAAAAAAGGATCAGAAATACATTTTGGTCTTGAAGGATGTTCCACTAGATTGAAATTTTCATAGATCCTATCATTTTCTTCCACCCATGTCTTTTTCCAAGGATTCCAATTGATTTTCATCCACTTTATAATAACATTTGAAAGAAAAAACTCATAATCATTGATAACTTCTTCTTTTGGTCCAACCAATCCTTTGGCATGTAGCATGGCTGAGATAAGCTGAGAATAAAATAGGGAGGTTGACTTGGATGTGGCCTTCATCAATTCACACATATGGTTTATGAAAGACTTACAAAGATTGATCTTATATCCATTTTTCATGATATGAATCAAAAATATATCCTGATATTTAAGTATAGTGAAATCGCCTTTTCTGGGGAAAATCAAGTTCTGAATAAATATAAACAGAAGTGTAGATTCTCTATCTAGTTCAGTAGAGATGGATCTCCTCTTGGTTCCATTTCCAGTTAAACTTTTAAAGGCATCTTCCAAAACAAAGAATTTACTTGGAGTTGAAGGACCTCTCTAGTAATCTTCACAAATACCTTCATGAGGTATCCTAAGGAATGCATCCCATAACCTTAAAGAAAATGTGCATCTCTGGCCATTTATCCAACTTCTTACAACATATCTAGTTTCTGAATCAAACGAAAATTGTACATATTGATAAAATTGTGCAACTAGCTTCAGGTAGATAGGTCTATCTTCCTTTTCAAACCAATATAACCAACCTTTCTCTTTCAATACTTTAAAAACCAGATACTTACTCGATATAATCCACTTAGGGAATATCTCTTTCTCAGGTACTACTATTTGATTCACCATATTTGGATTCAAAGGACCCACGGGTTCTAACTTAGGCGTGATCTTCTTCTTTTTTGAACTATGTTTCTCATGAGTCAATGACAAAGGATGTTTCATCATGGGCATTCACTGAAAGTTCGAGAGAGAGAAGGTTTTAAGGGTTGAATAAGGGTTATATTTTGAGAGAATAAAAGGGTTATTGAGTAAAGAATGAGTGAAACTTATTTTATTTTATCATTTAGAAATACCAATAGTCACAAAAGTGCGGGAATGAAAAAGGGTAAAATAAGTAATCACCGCGATACAGGTTCTAATTTATTAATAAAATTACAAATCATTCTTACGGTGAGATACTAACTGACTCTCATGGTGAGATAGTAACAGGCGTTCACGGTGAGACAGTAACAAGTGTTTATGGTGAGACCATAACAAATGTTATTTCTAGATCATGTGACCGTATTGTTAGAGATAGTAAGTGTCAGATAGTAACAAAGAAATACTAACTGTGAGACTATAAACATGAAACAGTAAGTCTTAAGACAGTAAAATATGAAATAGTAATATATGAAATAGTATGATATTTACTTAAGGTTTATCATACCAAATTCATGTATGATGTAGTCTATTCTTTCAGAATTTAATGGTTTGGTGAATATATCAGCAAGATGATATTCAGTTCCAATGAATTCCAAAGTGATATCACCCTTTTGATAATGATCTCTCAAAAAGTGATGTCTTACATCAATATGATTTGTCCTAGAGTGTGAAATATGATTTTTTGAGATATTAATAGCACTTTTGTTGTCACAAATTAAAGGTACATGTCTGAATTGATATCCATAATCTAGTCATGTGTGTTTCATCCACAAGATTTGTGCACAAAAACTACCAGCAGCTATGTATTCAGCTTCTGTAGTAGATAATGCTACATAATTTTGTTTCTTGCTACACCATAATACTAGTGACTTACCTAAAAAGTGACATGTTTCAGAGGTTCTTTTTCTATCTAACTTACAGCCATCGAAGTCAGCATCATAATAACTAACTAGTTCAAATGATTGTCCTCTAGGATAGAACATTCCTTGATTGGGTGTATACTTGAGGTATTTAAAAATTATATTTACAGCATTTAAATGATACTCCTTAGGATTTTATTGAAATCAATCACAAATACATACACTAAACATAATATCTAGTCAACTATCAGTTAAGTAGAGTAAACTTCCAATAATTACTCTATAAGTGGTTTGATCAATAGATTTTTCATATTCATCATGATCCAACTTACAATTGGTACTCATTGGAGTGCCACTACCTTTAGTGCTATCCAATCCAAAACTTTTTAGAATATCTCTAGTGTATTTTCTTTGATTTAAAATAATACCATAAATATTTTTAAAGATTTGAAATCCAAGAAAGAATTTTATTTCACCCATTAAACTCATTTCAAATTCATTTTGCATCATTTTAGAAAAATCAATACATAAATAATTTCTTGAAGATCCAAAGATAATGTCATCTACATAAATTTAAACTACTAAAACATCACTAGAAATTAGTTTTATAAAAATGGTGGGATCATCTATTCCTTTTATAAAACCTTTGGAAATAAAAAAAGTACTCAGCCTATCATACCAAGCTCTTGGATCTTATTTTAAATCATATAAAGCTTTTGATAATTTAAAAATATGATTTGGAAAATGAGGATTTTTAAAACAAGTAGGTTTCTCAACAAATACATCATCAGCTATATACCCATTTAGAAATGCACTCTTAACATCCATTTGATATAGGTTGAAATTCATATGTGCAGCATAAGCTAGTAGAATTATGATTTCTTCAAGTCCATCTACTAGTGCAAAGGTCTCTTCATAGTAAATTCCTTCTTCTTGACTATAGCCATGTGCAACCAATCTAGACTTGTTTTAAACTATGTTACCATCTTCATCTACCTTATTTTTAAACACCCAATTAGTGCCTATGGTGAATGTATCCTTGGGTCTTTCAACAAGTTTCCAAACTTTGTTCCTTTCAAACTGATTAGGTTCTTCTTGCATATCCATCACCCAAAATTCATCATTGATAGCATCATTAATGTTTTTAGGTTCAATTTGTGACAAGAAGACTTTATGTTCAACCTGATTTCTAAGAAAATCTTTAGTTTGAGTTCCTTTGTCTAAGTCTCCTACAGTAGCATCTAAGGGATGGTTCTTAAGAGTTCTAACAACTCTAGAAAAGGAAGGACTAGTGATTTCGGGTTCATCAACAGGTTCAGGTTCATTGTGACTTGAGTCTAAGGAATTTCCAGGACTGGAAGTTTTCAAATATTCCTTCACAATATGGTTTGAGGATTTTTAATTAATTTCTAGATTTGATACATCATCCTCCAAGTTCTCTAGAATGGTTTTAGGCTCATGTGGATCTGTTTCATCAAATTTGACATGGAAAGATTTTTCCACACATTTTTTTCTTTTATTGAACACTATATAGACTTTACTAGAAAATGAATATCATAAAAATATTCCTTCATCACTCTTGGATGCAAATTTTTCAAGACTGTCCCTAGTATTAAGGATATAGACTTTGTAACCAAAAACTTTGAAGTAGCTAACTTTGGGTTTTCGATTGTTCCATAACTCATAAGGAGTCCTTTTAAGAATAGGCCTAGTAAATACTCTATTGATTATATAGCATGTTGTATTTATAGCTCCAACCCAAAAATAAATAGGTTGGTTATATTCACTAAAAATTGTTCTAGAAATCTGTTACAGGGTTCTATTTCTTCTTTCTACAACTCCATTCTGTTGAGGTGTTCTAGGGGTAGAGAAATTTTGACTATAGCTATTTTGTGAGAAAAAGGATTCAAACTCTTGATTTTCAAACTCACAACCATGATCACTTCTCAAGTATTTAATTTTAATTCCACTAATATATTCTAAAAACTTTCCATATTTGGTAAAGTAAGATAAAGCTTCACTTTTTTGATCCAGAAATAAGTTCCAAGTATATCTAGAGAAGTCATCTAAAGAATATAAACATAGTGCTTCCCATTTAAACTAGAAACTCTAGATGGTCCAAAAAAATCCATTTGAACCAATTCGAGAGGTTGAGAATTTGACACTTCTTTCTTTGTTTTGAAGGAAATTTTCTATTGTTTTCCCTTTTGACAGGGATTACACACTTTACCATTTGGAAACTCAAGTTTGGGTAGGTCTTTGACTAATCCTTTTATATTTATATTTATAAGGGAGTGAATATTACAGTGTCATAGTCTCCTATTCCAAATCCAATACTCTTTACGAAATAAACTTAAACATAAATTATTTTGATAAACTAAAGAATCTAAGTTAATAGAATACAAATTTTCATTTCTTAATGCAGAAAACACTCATTCTTATTTGGAATTAAAAACATTGCAAGCATCATTTTCAAATCTAACATGAAATCCATCATCACATAATTGTGAATTACTAAGCAGATTATATTTAAATACATCAACAAATAGTACTTTAGAAATCAAAAAAGAGTTATAGTTAATGATTTAGCCAAGGCCAATGATTTTTCCTTTGGCATTGTCACCAAATGTGACATTTCCTCTATCAATTTTTATTATATTCTTGAAGCATGAGTAGTATCCTATCATGTGTCTTGAACACCCATTTTCCAAGTACCATAAACTTTTATAGGAACTCTTTAAGAATATTTCCTACAAAATGATCAAGTGAAAATAGATTTTGGTACCCATACTTGTTTGGGTCCAGTAACATTAGTGATAAGTTCTTTATGAACCCATATCTGCCTCATAAGTTTCCTATAAGCATTATGTAAAGTATTTGAAAAATAAACTCTATTGGGTCCAGAAAAACTTGAAACAGTAGAAAGTGTATCATAACTTAAACTAGTTGATTTGTGTCCAGAACTAGGAGTAAAGCTATATTTCCTAAATTTAGAAACAAAGTATGTTCTACCAAAAAAAATTCCAGGTTGATAACCAATGCCAGTATTGTATTTAGGGGTAATTTGTTTACCTAGAATTTGAGTAAGAATATTTTTCCCATTGGTAAACTTTTCTAAGTCGTTCTTCAATTGCTCATTAGTCATTTTTAATTCATTGTTCTCCTTGAGGAGTTGAGCATTTTTCTCTTTTTCAGTTGTGAGTTGAAATTTAGCAGTCACAGTAAGAGAATGTTGTTTCTTCAAAGATTTATATTTATCTTTTAGTTATTTTCATGTTTCTTCAAGCATATTACAGTATTCAAACATTTATTCATTATAAATATTTTCATAGTCACTCTCATTTCCAGAATAGTATGAATTATGTACAGGAGAGTCCAGTGTTACCTCAGATTTGTTTTCCATAAAACACATATTGGATTTGTTAGCCTGTTCATCATGTGATGTTTCTGAGTCACTTGAACTGACCTCAAAAGCACTTCAGGTTTCTTTCATTTCCTTTTTATACTTTCTGTATTTTTCCTCATATTTCATTTTGTACTTGAGATTTGGACATTTATCCTTGATATGTCCTTTGTGCTTACATTCATAGTAAACAATCTCATCAGTCTTGTCACTTCTTTTCCAATCTTTCTTCCAACTTCCTTTTTGATCATATCTTCCCTTGAAGTTAGGCTTTCTAAAAAAGTTCTTCTTCTTGTAAAATATTTTGAATCTTCTAGCTAATTGAGCCATCTCCTCATCACTATCAGGTGATTATTGTTCACTGCTGGAACTCTCTACAAAATCTTCCAACTTCCCTTTGTCTTTGTGTTTAGAGGTGGTGGTCTTGAATGCCACAGATTTTCTTTTGGGTTCATCCTCCTCTTCCTTGTTGACTTTCATCTCCTCTTCATACATCATCAGTTTCCCAATGAGTTATTTTACATGTATCTTGTTGATGTCGCATGATTCTATAATAGAGACAAAGGTTCATCTTCATCTGTCAGGTAGACATCTGAGAATTCTCATGAGATATTCCTTGGTAGTGACTTCTCTTGCAAGAGAAATCATTATGTTGAAAATTTCATTAAACCTAAGATACATGTCAGAAATAGGCTCATCATGTTTCATTTTAAATTTTTCATATTTAATAGTATAAGTATTAAGTCTCATTTATTTCACACTAGATTTTCCTTCATATGAAACAGACAAGGTATCCCAAATTTCATGGGCATTTTTACAAGCATAAATTATATTAAATTCTTCATCTCCTAAGGAGAAATATGAAGAATTCATAGATTTGTAATTGTTAATGTAGGTAGTTTTGGTAGGTTCATCCCAATTAGTTCTATTAGTAGTAGGAATATTATATTCATCTATAATTGAAGACCAAATTTCAAAATCCATACTTTCTTAATGCATTTTCATTTTAATTTTCCATTGAGCATAATTGGTTCCATTAAAGAATGGTGGTCTATTGGTTACAGCGCCTTCCAATATATTATCCATAATAATGAAATACTTTGAAAGAGATAGAAATTTAGAATTAATAGAAATTTACAGATCTTTAAAGTAAAACTACAATCACTGTTTAATAAGGTTAAAAACAGAGTCTTAATAAATATCCTTTGATACCAAATGTTGGTCGGAGTAGATCACTCAAGAGGGGGGAATTGAGTATCTATAAAAATTTCTATTTAAAAAATATTCCTATAAGGTTTCACCAATAAATTTAAATATAGACTAGTTAACCAAAGTGAATTTAGTGAATTCTGAATTAAACAGTAAAATAGAGAAAACTAAATTTAAACAGCACAGCAGATATAAAACAAGTGGTTCAATATCAAGCTGATACCTAATACACTCCACTTGGTGATCACCTACCACCAAGAAGTTTATATAAATAAATTTGATCCACACCCTAGATTAGGGTTAACAACAGTACACAAGACTGTCTAGGTCACACGACCTCTTCCACAGTTCTACATGGGTAAAAACTACCAGGCCACATAGGGACATCTTCCACACTTATTTGTGGGTATACACAAGTGTAAAAATATGTTTGAGAAATGATATCTTGTATACTTAATTTTAATGCATGAGATAGAGTTTTTTGTTATATATATACACACACTGCTCAAAAGCTAATAAAATGATACACAACATAGAAGAAATGATAAGATAAGTTTAGAAGTGCTCTGAGTGGTTTTATATGAATATCTAGACTTCTAGGATGAAGCAAATGCAAAAACCAAGTCCTCGTATAGAAAACAGAGTATCAAAAGTCAGATAGATTGGCGTGTGTTCTTCATGGTGAAGATGTCGTCCACTCTGGGATTCGAGTATGCTCCGTGTGTTCTTCAGCAGTGTCGAGTTTTATGTGACAATTCTCTCTTAAAAAATTCTCTAAGTGTTTTCTTCGTTGTCAGTCTCACACACTTTCTTCACGTTATTCCACTTTCATGTACATACTGTTTCTAGGACACAATACTCTTTTATCTTGGAGCGCATGTGTTGGAGCCGACAGGTTTCATGTATTCTACACCTCGTATACCTACTATCAGGTGACATGTCTACAAAGAAACATTAATTATGTTAGTGAATTTAAAATCTTCAAATATTACTGTTAGAGATTAAATTGAAAAATGATAAAATAGGTTAAGAAATAGTGTCGTCGTTTGTCTGTAAACGGTGTCTCTATGAACCGGTGTCTCCTTGAAATAGTGTCTGGATTGGTCATGGTGTCTAGTCACGATGTCTGATTTATGGTGTCTGGTCCATGGTGTCTAGTTCACAGTGTCTAGTTCACGGTGTCTAGGTCATGGTGTCTGGTTCATGGTGTCTAGTTCACAGTGTCTGGTCACGGTGTCTGGGTCACGGTGTCTGGGTCACGGTGTCTAGTTCATGGTGTCTGTTTCACAATGTCTGGTCCCGGTGTCTAGTCACGATGTCTAGTTCACGGTGTCTGGGTCCTTTTTTAGAAAAACATAATTGGTGGTAGACTCACAGTGTCTTGGAATTAGCCAAATATCTGTATTTAGACTTAATCAGTGATATTCATAAAATGGATTAGACTTAATCATTTATCAAAGAAATCATTATAAAGTAAATCAAAGATAGTGTACAACAATCAAACTGAATGTATAACACTTAAGATCTTTGGATAGCTTTACTAAACAACCTTACATTTGATGTGAGATAGATTACATGGGATTAACAAGGTTTATAGACTGAATAGGATTTGTGATCATTAAAACATGATTGATACATGAGGAGTCCAACAATAATCATATTTCATGACCATTCACGTATGAAAGAAAGTTATAGGTTCACCATTGGGGGTGGCCTACTGAGATTTATTTCTCACCCCATGTATGTGAACCTCAGGGTGCATGTAGACCTTATGTATTATTTTAGGTTGATTATGAATTTATTATATATTGGCCTAAGGCCCTGTATTTTATTATCGATTAAATCCACTCATGTGGATTTTTATGATCTGGCTGAAGTATCTCTACATTGTATTGTAATCGGGCATGTGGTTTGGATTGGAGTTAGTAGTGGAGGCTTGTACTTTTATTTATATTCCTTTTATTCCTATATATATATGGTAGACCCAGTGATAGATTAGTGTTTTGTTTATGATATGTATTTTCATTATTTTACTGCATTTCATCTATTATTATATCCTTATTTATATTAACTATTCCCAAACTATGAATATTTATTGTTATGGATGATGGTAAGTTATTTTTTGTTATTTTTATTACTCTGATATGAGGTAATAGTATCCCCAGGTATAAACCCTAGGCCCTATCTACAAGTCACATCCTCTAGCATGTGGGGAGGTGCACTTGAGGTCTTGTCACTAACCAGTTTGGTTACTATTCATAGAGTAAATTGGGTTGGGATGTGAAAAACTCAACATTCTTTGTGCAACATATAGATCATTGTATTCTCGCTCTTTTTCAGTAAACTCAAATTGCATCACTATTTATTCTAGTAATATCATCTCACAAAAATGTTGGTTTCCAATATTATCCTCATACATACTAAGCATAAATCCATGTTTATGAAGCTCTAACTCTTATGCATTGTTCTTTGTTTCCAATCTACCAAAATACACACTACACTGCAAATAACCAACACGCTTCTGGTGGTCAAAGTAGGACTTCTCTTTGTCTTAGTCTCAATCCTATGCAAATGGAATTATTCTTATCTGATAGTAGTATCAAATGTTATAGTGTGACTGGTGAACTATCAAATGAATTGCTCATCTTTTCCCCACACTTGTTATAACCTCATCTTTTTTTGGTTTATATTTCAGTGGTAAAACTATCATTGAAAAATAATCCATCTTAAATACCACTTATACTAGGTTTCTTGGGTGGATGTATTAGATTGGAAAATTATTTTTTTACAAACTCACAAAATAACTAATGCAATTCTCACTCAACTCGTAATCTCATTACATTTTCTCAAGACATCAAAGAATTCCTTTGAATAACTTCAGATATTATTAGTATAATTCTAAAGTTCTTATAACATAATTTCAAAGATATTGTATTTAGTACATTCATGTTATATCAACACTATAAATTCATCTTTTAAATATCATTTTAATCAATTTTCTGATTTAAAATATTCTGATGATGATCTTCATTCATTAGCAGCATTAATTCAAATTATTTTCATTACTCTTAGTGACATTATCTTTCTATCATCCATAAAATTTATCCATTTTTTGTTTGGTGACATCTTCTAGTAGTAGAACTATCAACTATGGTGTTTCTTCTTCTAATGGTTACACCTTATATAGTGTAACCTCTTATGGACTTACTTATAGAACACCTTAGGCATCTTCAACTTACTCTCTTCTAAATAAAATTGACTTTAATTGAAAATAGTTCTATATAATTCTAGATACTTTAAGTTTGGCCCACTTTTATTAGGTTTCTTGGGTGGTTGGATTAGTATTCTTTTCCACCTCTATGGTAATTCATGCCCTACATAAATATAAATACTTTAAGCTTTTTTAGTTCACATGTATACGGATTCTTAGGTGTCTAGATTAGGTTGGAAAAATATTTTTTCAACAAAGTCACAAAATAAGTTACAAAATTCTCACTCAAAAATAAATCTTATGAAGTTATCTAAAGACATCAAAGAATGAATTTAAATAACTTCAAAAATTATCACTATAATTCAAATTTTATTCCAATATAATTTCAAAGATGTTGTACTCATTAAATTCAAGTTTTATTAGCACGTTTTATTCATATACTAGAGATTTATCAAATCAATAATTTTATTTACAAGATGCTTCTAATGATATTCATTCATCAGTAGTATTGATTCTACTTCTTTTCATTTCTCTCAGTAATATTAGCTTTCTATCATCTAGACAATTCCTCCATCCTTTGTTCTATGTCATCTTCTGGTACTAAAACTATCATCTATGGTGTTCCTTCTTCCAATGGACATACTTCTATAACACCCATAGGAATCTTCAGCTTCCTCTTCTCTAAATATCATTGACATTAATTGAAAATATTATTTCCTAAATATAGTAACTTTAATATTATCCCACTTATACTAGGATGCTTGGGTGGATGGTTTAGGAAACTTTTCCACCTTTTTGGTCCTTCATGTCCTCCCTAAATCTATCTACTTTAATCTTGGACAATACACCTACACTATACTTTTTGGGTGGGTAGCTTAAGTTGGAAAAATATTTTTTAACAAATTCACAAAATAACTAATGTGATTCTCACTCAATTCAGAATCTCATCACATTTTCTCAAGACATAAAATAATTCCTTTAAATAAATTTAGATATTAGCAGTATAATTCTAAAGTTATTCAAACATAATTTAAAAAATATTTTAGTCCATGTGTTCATGTACTATAAATACTATACACTCATCCACTAAATATTAGTTCAATTGATCATTTTATTTAAAATCTACTTCCAATTATCTTCATTCAATATCAGCATTGATTCCATGTATTTTCATTACTCTTGGTGACATTAGCTTTTTATCACCCAAAAAATTCATCCAACCTTTGTTCGGTGTCATTTCTCATGGTAGAACTATCATATATGATGTTCTTTCTTCTGATGGTTACACCTTATAGAGTTTGAACTTCCAATGGACTTACTTCTAGAACACCCATAGTAATATTCAAATTATTGTTATCTAATTATCATTTAATTCAATTGAAAATATTAATTGAAAAAAAATACAAACATAACCACCTGATGGGATCTTCAATATCCCCCTTTTCATTTTTTTTCAATACCAACTTCTCATTTAAGTGAGTGATTTATTCTCCCCCTTATTGATAATAAATTCAAAAACTTTACTAGGATGCTTTGGTGGCTGGTTGGCTTAGGATACTTTACCGCCTTTGTTGTCCTTCATTTCCTACCTAAGGCTAACTACATTAACATCATCCCACTTGTAATTAGCTTCTTGGGTGGTTTT
Organism: Viscum album; assembly: GCA_963277665.1. NCBI lineage: Eukaryota > Viridiplantae > Streptophyta > Magnoliopsida > Santalales > Viscaceae > Viscum > Viscum album. The sequence goes on from OY728138.1 coordinate 1,325,084,914, forward strand.
CTTAGTTTGGAACATATTTTTTTATAAATATCTAAAAATAATTTATGAAAATATAACTCAACTCAAAATCTCATCACATTTTCTCAATACATCAAATCATGCCTTTACATAACATCAGGTATTAGTTGTATAATTACAATGTTCTTACAACATAATTTCAAATATGTTGTATTCATTGTGTTTAAGTTATATCAGTACAAGAAATTCATCCACTAAAGATTAGTTCAAACAAACTTCTAATTTACAAGATGATTCTAATGATCTTCATTCATAATCATCATTGATTCCACTTTTTTCATTACACTCAGTGACATTATATTTCTATCATCCTTACAATTCATTCGGCGTTTGTTCAGTTCCATCTTCCGATGGTAGAACTATCATCTATAGTGTTACTTATTCTAATGGTTATAATTTAAAAGTGTGAACTTATGATAGTCTTACTTCAATAACACCCATAAGAATCATAAACTTATTCTTCTCTAAATATCATTAACTTCAACCAACAATAGTCTATCCAAAATCTAGCTACTTTAATATTGTACCACTTGTATAAGGCTACTTGGTTGTTTAGATTAGGTATATTTTCCACTTCTATGGTCCTTATTGTCCTAAATAAATCTAGAGACTTTAATCTTGTATAATACACTTGTATTGGGCTGCTTGTGTGGATAGATTAGGTTGGAAAAATATTTTTTAACAAAATCAAAAAATAACTTGTGCATTTCTCACCCAACTCAGAATCTCCAAAATCCCTAAGACCTTCTATTTTTATTTATTTTTAGATAATAACCATTTTAAGGGTTGTGGGGGAACCCTTAAATAACCCATAGTCCCAAGGAACAAGGACTATACATGACCCAAAGGCCCAGAGTCACAAGGCCCAAAACATGAACTTGAAGGCCTAAGACCCGACACACTTGAAACAACCCCTCCCTAACATCTACATATTGAAGGCACCTAGCTCCCCACCTCGCCTGTATGATTATCTAGCATTGTCTCATGTAGAGTTGCATGGTTCCTGGTACTGATGGTAGTTTTTATACCCTCTCATTCTTCCAATTCAGTTAGCTCTACTCTAGTGGTTGCAAATTTTCTCTGAATCCTCTTCTGGGCCTGCTCATGTATGGTCTGCCCAAGCTGCTTCTTGGTCATTGTGGCTTGATATCCCTATGTCCCAAAGGTAATTGGTGGCCTAAAATCCATGTGGCCCAAAGTCCTATGGTGGCCCAAAGGCCCTATGTTCTAAAGGCCTTTGGTTCCCCGAAGGCCCTAAGACCCATAGGCCCAAAATAGAAGCCCAAAGGTCCAAATTGGATGAATAGTTCTAACAGCTACAGTACTACACAGTACCTGCTACAATAACTGCTCCAGTAACCCAAAAATTAACCTCCACCTTAATTTGATCCTATGTATTTTGGATGCCAAGTAGGGGCCCCTACCACTCGGGTACAGGCTCGTTGGCTCAACTCAGAACCTCATCACATTTTATCAAGACATAAAAGAATTTATTTAACTAACTTCATATATTATCAGTATAATTCCAAAATTATTCTAACATAATTTTAAATATGTTGTGGTCAATGTGTCCATGTTCTATCAATAATATACATTCATCAACTAAATATCAGATCAATAAATCTTCTAATTTAAAATCTTCTTATGATGATCTTTATTCATCAGAAAAATTTATTACACTTCTTTTCATTATTCTCAATGACATTATCTTTTTATCATCTTGAAAATTCATCAAGCCTTTGTTCAATGTCATCTTCTAGTGGTGGAACTATTATCTATAGTGTTTTTTATTCTGATAGTTACACCTTTCAGAGTGTAAACTTCTGATTTAAATAATTTTGTAACACCTATAGGAATATTAAACTTCCTCTTATCTAAATATCATTGAATTCAATTAACAATATTCCTACCTAAATATATCAACTTTAAGCTTAGACCACTTGTATTAGGCTTCTTGGGTGTATTTATTAGGATTATATTCCACTTATATGGTCCTTTATGTCCTACCTAAAACTATATACTTTAATCTTGGCTAATAAACTTGTACTAGGAATCTTGGGTGGCTATATTTGGTTGGAAAATACTTTTTTTTTAAATAAAAAAATAAATTACACAATTCTCACTCAACTCAAAATATCGTAAAATTTTCTCAAGACATCAAATAATTCCATTAAATAACTACATATATTATCAGTATAATTCAAAAGTTATTCCAATATAATTTCAAACATGTCATAGTCAATAATTTCAAGTTATATCAGCACTACACATTCATCCACTGAAGATCATTTCAATCAATCGTCTGAATTACAAGATGCTTCTGATGATCTTAATTTATTAGCAGTATTGATTTCACTTTTTTTTAATTAATATTGGTGATATTACCTTTCTATCATCTATAGGATCCATCTGTACTCTGTTAAATTTCATCTTCTAATGGTATAACTTTCATCTATGGTATTCCTTATTCCAGTTATTACACATTCTGGGGTGTGAACTTATGATGGACTTACTTCCTGAACACCCATAGTAATCTTAAAATTCATATTCTCTAAATATCATTAGCTTCAATTGAAAATATTGATTGACAAAAAATAAAATCCTCACCACCCGATGTGATCTTCAATATCCCCCTGTGGATTTTTTTTTCAATAAAAAATTCTCATTTCAGTCAATGATTTCTTCTCCCCCCTTATTGATAATAAATTCAAAAAAATGCCTTCATGATTTGGTGGTTGGATGCCTTAGGATACTTTTCCACCTCTATAGACTTACATTTACTTCCTAAAGTTAGATACTTTAATATTGGTAAACTTTTAATAGGCTTATTGGGTGGATGGATTAGGTTGGAAAAAAAATTAACAAACTCACAAAATAACTTACGCAATTATCACCCAACTCAGAATATTATAAAAGTTTCTCAATACATCAAAGAATTCATTTAAATAACTTTATATATTATTATAATAATTCCAAAGTTATTCCAACATAATTTTAAAGATTTTTTAGTCAGTTTCTTCAAGTTATATTAGCACTAGACATTCATCTGTTGAAGATCAGCTCAATCAATTGTCTGATTTACAAGATACTTTTGATGATATTCATTCTTAAACAACATTAATTCAACTTTTTTCATTACTCTAAGTGATATTATCTTTATATAATCTATAAAATTCATTTATCCTATATTTAGTGTCATCCTCTTGTGTTAAAAATATCATTTATAGAATTTCATATTCCTATGGGTACACCTTACTGAGTGTGAAATTCCAATGGACTTACTTCTAGAACACCCATAGGCATCTTAAACTTTCTCTTCTATAAATTTGATTGGCTTAAATTGAAACCATTAATTCCAAAAGTAATATACTTTAATCTTTGACCACTTGTACTTGGATACATGGGTGGTTTTCTTAGGATACTTTTCCATATCTATGGTCCTTCATGTTCAAATTAAAGATAACTACTTTAAGATTGGAAAATAAACTTGTACAAGGCTACTTGGGTGGATGGATTAGGTTGGAAAAATGTTTTTTTTAATAAACTCACAAAATAACTTATGCAACTCTCACTCAACTCAGAATCTCATCACATTTTCTCAAGACGTAAAATAATGCCTTTATATAAATTCATATATTAACAATATAAATCCAAATTTTCACCAACATAACTTCAAATATTTTTTATTTAGTTTGTTCAAGTTCTATTAGAATTATAAATTCATCCATTGAATATCATTTCAATCAATCATCTAATGTAAAAACTTCCTCTGATGATATTCATTTGTCAGCAACATTGATTCCAATTATTTTAATTACCCCTGATGATATTAGCTTTCTATCATCTGGAATATTCATTAATTCTTTGTTTATTATCATCTTATAGTGTTAGAACATCTATGGTGTTCTTTATTCCCATGGTTACACCTTCCAAAGTGTAAAATTCTTATGGAAATACTTGGGTGGATGGATAAGGCTTATTTTCCACCTCCTTCATGTCATGTGTAAAGTTAAATACTTTAATCTTGGATAATATAGTTGTATTAGGATACTTATGTGGATGAATTAGGTTGGAGAAATATTTTTTTAACAAACTCTAAAAATAATTTACACAATTCTCACTAAATTCAAAATCTCTTCACATTTTCTCAAGACATTAAATAATCCTTTTAAATAACTTCATATATTATTAGTATAATTCCAATGTTCTTCAAACATAATTTCATAGATGTTGTAGTTAGTGTGTTCATGTTCTATCAATACCAAACATTCATCCACATAACATCATCTCAATCAATCGTCTGATTTACAAGTTGTTTTAGATGATCTACATTTATCAGTAGTTTTTATTCCATTTATTTTCATTATTCTCAGGTACATTAGATTTATATCATCCAAAATATTCATCTATAATTTTTTTAGTGTCATATTCAAGTGGTGTAGCTATCATATATGGTGTTTATTCTTTTGATGGTTACACCTTCCAAAGTGTGAAATTCTGATGGACTTACTTCTGAAACACCTATAGGTATCTTCAACTTTCTCTTCTCTAAATAAAATTGACTTTAATTTAAAATATCCATGCCTAAAGATAGATAATTTAAACTTTTCCTACTTATATTAGGCTACTTGAGTGGCTGGATTGGACTACTTTTCCACCTCTATATTCCTTCACATCTTGTAAAAAGATAGATACTTTAATCTTGTGGAATATACTTGTACTAAGCTTCTTGGGTAGATGTTTTAGGTTGGAAAAATATTTTTTTTACAAACTCACAAAATAACTAATTAAATTCTCACTCAACTCATAATATCATCAAATTTTATCAAGACATAAAATAATTCCTTCAAATAACTTTGGATATTATCAGTATTGTTCTAAAATTCTTCCAACATAATTTCAAATATTTTATAGTTAGTGCATTAATGTTCTATCAACACTAAACATTCATCCACTGAAGATTTTTTCAGTTAATAATATCATCTACAATATAATTTTGATGATCTCCATACATCAGTAGTATTGATTTCACTTCTTTTCATTACTCTTAGTGACATTATCTTTTTATACCAGACAATTCATCTATCCATTTATTAGTGTTATCTTTTAGTGGTAGAACTGTCATCTATAGTGTTCCTTCTTTCGATAGTTACACCTTATAGAGTGTGAAATTCTGATGGTCTTACTTTCAAAATAGATATAGGAATCTTGAAATTCCTATTCTCTAAATATCATTGCATTCAATTGATAATAGTCCTACCTAAAGTTAGAAACTTTAATCTTGGCCCACTTGTACTACATTGCTTGGGTGGATGGTGTAGGCTGATTTTCCACATCTATGGACCTTCACGATTTTCCTAATGATATCTATTCAATCTTGGACAATACACTCATAATGGGCTGCTTGGGTGGCTATATTAGGTTGATAATATATTTTTTTTAAAAACACGCAAAATAAATTATACAATTCTCACTCAACTTAGAATCTCATCACATTTTCTCAAGATATCAGAGAATGCCTTTAAATAATTTTAGATATTATTAGTATAATTCAAAATTTCATAAAACATAATTTCAAAGATGTTGTAGTCAACACATTCAAGTTATATTATCAATAGACATTTATCCAATGAAGATAATTTCAATCAATCGACGAATTTAAAAGTTTCATCCAATGACCTTCATTTATTAGCAATATTGATTCCACTTTTTTTCATTACTCTTAGTGACATTAGATTTATATCACCCATAAAATTCTTCCATCCTTTTTTCATTGTCATATTTTAGTGGTATAACTATCATCTGTGTTGTTCCTTCTTCTTATGGTTACACCATCCAAAGTGTAAACTTCTGATGGATTTACTTCTAGAACACCCATAGAAATATTTGACTTCATATTCTCTAAATATCATTGACATCATTTGAAAATAGTTATCAACAAAAAATAAAATCATCACCATATGATGGGATCTTAAATCTCTCCCTTTATATTTTTTTTCAATACCAACTTCTCATTTAACTTAATTATTTCTTCTCCCCCTTGTTAAGAATAATTTCAAAAACGTTACTAGGATACATGAGTGGATGTATGGCCTAGGTTGCTTTTCTACCTCTATAATCCTTCATGTATTTCCTAAATATAGTTAGTTTAAGAATATACCAGTTGTAATAGGATTCTTGGATGGTTTTCATAGGTTTTTAAAATATTATTTTAACAAACTCAAAAAAAACTTAAGCAATTCTCACTCAGGTCAAAATCACATCACATTTTCTCAAAACATAAAATAATGCCTTTAAATAACTTTGGATATTATCAATATAATTCTAAAGTTCTTCCAATATAATTTTAAAGAAGTTGTAGTCAGTATGTTCAATTTCTATCAGCACTATACATTCATCCAATTAAGATCAATTCAATAAATCTTCTGATTTAAAATCAGCTTCTAATGATATTGATTCATTAATAGTATTGATTATACTTCTTTTCATTACTCTCAGTGAAATTTTCATTATATCATCCAAAACATTCGTCCATATTTTGTTCAATATCATCTTCCATTGATAAAATTATCATCTATGGTGTTTCTTATTTTTATGGTTACACCTTCCAGAGTGTGAAATTTCAAGGTTATTACTTCTAGAGTATCCATAAGAATCTTCATCTTCCTTTCCTCTAAATATCATTGAAATCAATTGAAAATAGTAATGCCTGAATTCAGATGCATCAGTATTATCCAATTTTTACTAGGCTACTTAGGTGGTTAGATTAGGCTACTTTTCCACATCAATGGTCCTTCATGTCCTACTTAAAGCTAGCTACTTTAAACTAGTCTAGGACACTTTAATTGGGATTCTTGGGTAGATTTCTTAGGTTGGAAAGATTTTTTTTAACAAACTCACAAAATAACTTATGAAACTCTCACTCAACTCAAAATCTCATTACATTTTCTCAAGACATCAAATTATTCCTTTAAATAACTTTGGATATTATAAATATAATTCCAAAGTTCTTCTAATATAATTTCATTGATATTGTAGTTAGTGAATTCAAGTTCTATCAACATTATACATTTATCCACTGAAGATAAGTTCTATCAATCATCCAACTTAAAAGATTCTTTTGATGAATTATATTCATTAGTAGTATTAATTATACTTATTTTTATTTCTCTTGGTGACATTAGCTTTTTATCATCCATACAATCCATCTATCCTTTGTTCAATTTCATATTTTTGTGGTAGAATTGTCATCTATGGTGTTCCTTCTTCTGATGGTTATATATTTTGGTGTGTGAACTTCTATTGGAGTTACTTCTGAAAAACCCTAGAAAAATATTTAACTTCCTCTTATCTAAATATAATTGATTTAAATTAACATTATTCCTACCAAAATTTATATACTTTAAGCTTATCCACTTGTACTAGGCTTATTGGGTGGATGTATTAGGCTTCTTTTCCACATTTATGGTTCATTATGTCTTGTAGAAATCTATCTACTTTATTTTTGGCCAGTAACCTTGTACTAGGCTACTTGGGTGGGTTTATTAGGTTGGAAAAATATTTTTTTGACAAACTCACAAATTAACTCATGTAATTATTACTCAACTTAGAATCTCATAACATTTTCTCAAGACATCAAATAATTCCTCTAAATAACATTAGATATTATCAATATAATTCTTAATTTCTTCTAATATAATTTTAAATATGTTGAATTTAGTGCTTTGAAGTTCTATTAGTATTAGAAATTCATCAACTGAAGATCATTTCAATCAATTTTTTTTATTTATAGGTTTATTTCGATGATCTTCATTTGTTAGCAGCATTGAATATACTTATTTTCATTACTATCAGTGACAATAGATTTATATCATCCAGAAAATTCATCCAGATTGTGTTCAATGTCATCTTCTAGTGGTAGAATTATCATCTATGGTGTTATTTCTTCTAATGGTTACACCATCTAGAGTGTGAACTTCTGATGTACTTACTTGTGAAACACCCATAGTCATCTTCAACTTTCTAATCTCTAAATATCATTGACTTCAATTGAAAATAGTGATTGAAAACAAATACAATCATCACCACCTGATGGGAAATTCAATAATCCCCTTTGGATTTGTTGTCAATACCAACCTCTCATTTAAGTCAATGATTTCTTCTCCCCTTATTGGAAATAAATTAATAAACTTTACTAGGATTCTTGGGTGGGAAGATGGATTAATATACTTTCCCACCTTTATAGTCCTTCATGTCCTACCTAAAGTTGGATACTTCAATCTCAACCCACTTGTACTTGGCTGCTTGGGTGGCTACCTTAGTTTGGAAAAATATTTTTTTAACAAACTCACAAAATAACTAATGCAATTCTCACTCAACTAAAAATCTTATCACATTTTCTCAATACATCAAAGAATTCCTTTAAATAACTTTAGATATTATTAGTATAATTCCAAATTTCTTCCAACTTAATTTTAGATATTTTATAGTTAGTGCATTAAAGTTATATCATCAATAGACATTCATCCACAGAAGATCAGTTCAATCAATTATGTGATTTACCAGATGATTCTAATTATCTACATTCATCAGCAACATTGATTCCATTTATTATTATTACTCACAAGGAAATTTTCTTTCTATTTTCTAGATAATTCATCCATCCTTGTTTTAGTGTCATCTTCTGATGGTAAAACTATCATCTATGGTATTCCTTCTTCCAATGATTACACCTTCTAGAGTGTGAACTTCTGATAGACTTACATCCAAAATACCCATAGGAATATTCAACTTCATCGTCTATTAATATCATTAAATTCAATTAATAATAGTCCTACCTAAATCTATCCACTTTAATATTATACCCCTTGTACTATGTTTCTTGGGTGGATGCATTAGGATTCTTTTCTGCCTCTATAGTCCTTCATGTCTTTCCTAAAGCTAGTTACTTTAAGCTTTTCCAATACACTTATACTGGGGTTCTTGGGTTGTTGGCATAGGTTGGAAACATATTTTTCTTAAAAATTTCACAAAATAACTTATGAAATTATCACTAAACTTAGAATCTCTTCATGTTTTCTCAAGTATTTAAATAATTCCTTTAAATAACTTTTGATATTATTAGTATATTTCTAGATTTCTTCCAACATAATTTCAACGATGTTATAGACGGTGTGTTAAATTTATTTCAATGCTAAACATTTATCCACTGAATATCAATTCAATAAATCATCTAATTTAAAAGTTATATATGATGATCTTAATTCATTAGTATCGTTGATTCAAATTCTTTTCAATAATCTCTGTGACATTAGCTTTATATCATCCAAAAAATTCGACTAGCGTTTTTTCAGTGTCATCTTCCACTGGTAGAACTATCATCCATGGTGTTCCTTCTTTCAATGTTTACTCCTTTAAAAGTGTGAACTTTTGGAGTACTTACTTCCAAAACACCCATGGGAATCTTAAACCTACTCTTATATAAATATCATTAAATTCAATTGAAAATAGGCCTACCAAAATTTTTATACTTTAATCTTGTCCCACTTGTACTTGTCTTATTGTGTGGATGACTTAAGATACTTTTCCCCCTCTATGGGCCTTCACATCCTAGCTAAATATAGATACTTTAATCTTAGACAATAAACTTGTATTATAATTCTTTGTAGGATGGATTAGTATGGGAAAATATTTATTTAAGATACTCACAAAATAACATAAAAAATCTCACTCAACTCATAATCACATCACATTTTCTCAAGACATTGAATAATGCCTTTAAATAACTTCAGATATTTTTAGTATAATTCCAAAGTTATTCTAATTTAATTTCAAAGGGGTTGTAGTTAGTGCTTTAATGTTCTATTTTGATTATACATTCATACATTGAAGATCTGTTCAATCGATCATCTAATTTATAACCTGCTTTTGATGATCTTCATTTGTTAGTAGCATTGATTCCACTTACATTCATTACTCTTGATGAAATTAGATTTCTATCAACTAGACTATTCATCCAGCCTTTGTTTAGTGTTATATTTAGATGGTATAATTATCATCTATGGTGTTCCTTATTCCAATGGTTACACCTTTCAGTTTTTGAAATTTTAATGGACTTACTTCCAGAACACCCATAGGCATCTTCAACTTCCTCTTCTACAAATATCATTGACTTTAACTGAAAATGGTGATTGAAAAAAAAATCACCACCTGATGTGGTCTTTAATATACCCCCATTGTATTTTTTGTAAATACTTTTAATTCAATTATTTCTTATCTGTTTATTGATAATAATGTCAAAAAAAATTACTAGGTTGCTTGGGTGTTTGGCTGGCATAGGCTTCTTTTCCACCTCTATAGTCCTTTATGTCCTGCCTAATTCTAGCCACTTCAAGATTGGTCTACTTGTACTAGGCTTCTTGGGTGTCTAGCTTAGGTTGGAAAAATATTCTTTTAACAAACTCATAAAATAATTTATGAAATTCTCACTCAACTTAGAATCTCATCACATTTTCTCAAGGCATCAAAGAATTCCCTCAAATAGCTTTTTATATTATCAGTATAATTCCAAATTTCTTTCAACATAATTTCAAAGAAGTTATATTCAGTTCATTCAAGTTTTATCAGCACTATACATTCATCAACTAAATATCGGTTCAATAAATTATTTAATTTAAAATATTCTGATGATGATATTTATCCATTAAAAATATTAATTACACTTATTTTCATTACTCTTGATGACATTATATTTCTATCATCTAGAAAATCCATCCATCCTTTGTACAGTGTCTTCTTCTTGTGCTATAACTATAATCTTTGGTGTTCCTTCTTCTGATGATTACACCTTCCAAAGTGTGAAATTCTGATGGAATTAATTTCAAAACACCCATAGGAATCTTCATCTTTATATTATACAAATATCAATCACTTCAATTTATAATAGTTATACCAAAAGTTAGCAACTTTAATCTTGGACCACATGTACTTGGTTACTTTTCTAGCTGCATTAGACTAATTTTCCTACTATATGGTTCTTCATATTCTACCTAAATATATATACTTTAACCTTAGATAATACACTTGTTCTTGGCTACCTGTGTGGCTGGATTAAGTTGAAAAATATTTTTTTAAACTAACTCACTAAATAACTTAAAAAATTCTCACCCAACTCATAATCTCATCACATTTTCTCAAGAATTCAAATAATTCCTTTAAATAACTTAGAATATTATCAGTATAATTACAAAGTTCTTCCAGCATAATTTCAAAGATATTATAGTTGGTGAATTTATGTTTTATCTACACTATAAATCCATCCACTGAAGATCATTTCAATCAATTATATAATTTACAATCTATATTTTATTATCTTAATTTTTCAGCATCATTTATTTCACTTATTTTCATTACTCACGATGACATTAATGTTATATCATCCAAAAAATCCATCAATCCATGGATTAAGGTCATCTTCTAGTGGTTGAAATATTATCTATTATGTTCTTTCATTAAATGGTTACACCTTATAGAGTGTCAACTTCCGATGTACTTACTTCCAGAATGACCATAGGAATATTCAAATTCATATTTCCTAAATATCATTGACTTCAATTAATAGTGATTGACAATAAATACAATCATCACTACCCTATGGGATCTTCAATATCCCCCTTGGGATTTGTTTTCAATACTAATTTCTCATTTAAGTCTATGATTTCATCTCCCCCTTATTAAAAATATATTTAAAAACTTTACTAGGATTATTGGGTGTATGGATAGTTTATGATGATTTTCTACCTCTATGGTCCTTCATGTCTTGAAAAAATCTAGATACATAAATCATGGAATACTTGTACAAGGATTATTGGGTGGCTGGCTTAGGTTGAAGAATATTTTTTAAACAAACTCACAAAATAACTTACACAATTCCCACTCAACTTAGAATCTCATCACATTTTCTCATAACATCAAAGAATACCTTTAAATAACTTAGAATATTATTAGTTTAATTCAAAATTTCTTACAAAATAATTTCAAATAGATTTTATTCAATGTGTTAAAGTTATATTAGCACTATACATTCATCCATTGAAAATAATTTTAATAAATCACCTGATTTACAATCTGATTTAGATGATATTCATTCATTGTCAATATTTATTCCACTTCTTTTCATTACTCTGAGTAAAATTAGATTTCTATCATCCAAAAAATTCATTTAGACTTTGTTTATTGTCATATTATGGTATTATAACTATCATTTACAGCATTCCTTGTTCTGGTGGTTACACCTTCTAGGGTGTGAAATTCCAATGGACTTACATTTGGAACACCCATTCACATATTTAAATTCCTATTCTCTAAATATCTCTGTCTTAAATTGACAACAGCCCTTCCAAAAGCTATATACTTTAAGATAGGACCATTTATACTAGGATGATTTTATGCTTGTATTAGGCTGCTTTTCCACCTCTATGGTATGTCATGTCCTCCCTATAGCTATCAACTTTAATCTTATCCAATACACTTGTACTAGGATACTTGGGTCTTTGGCTTAGGTTGGAGAAATATTTTTAAAAAAAATCAAAAAATAACTTGAAAAATTATCACTCAACTAAGAATATCATCACATTTTCTTAAGATAATAAATAATGCCTTTAAATAACTTTGGATACTATTTGTATATTTCCAAAGTTATTCACATATAATTTTAAAGGTTTTTTAGTTATTCTATTCAAGTTCTATCTGTGTTATACATTAATCCACTGAAGATTAGTTTAATCAATCGTTTGATTTACATGTTTCTTCTAATGATATTTATTCATTAGCATCATTTATTACAATTATTTTTGTTACTCTCAATGGAATTATCTTTTTATCATCCATAAAATTCATCCATAATTTTTTTAGTGTTGTCTCCTGGTGGTATAACTATCATCTATGGTGTTAGTTCTTCCAAGGGTTACACCTTCTGAAGTGTAAACTTCTGATGTACTTACTTCCAAAACACCCACAAGCATATTCAAGTTCCTCTTCTATAAATATAATTTACTTCAATTGAAAATATTCTTATATAAAGTTAGCTACTTTAATCTTGTCCCACTTGTACTAGTCTTCTTGGGTGGCTAGATTAGGCCAGTTTTCCACCCCTATGGGTCTTATTATCTTACCTAGATCTAGCTACTTTATTCTTGGACAATTCACTTATACTAGGATTCTTGGGTGGCTGGATTAAGTTGGAAAAATATTTTCTTAACGAACTCACAAAATAACTTATTCAATTCTCACTCAACTTAGAATCTCATAAAAGTTTCTCAAGATATAAAATAATTCACTTAAATAACTTTGGATATTATCGGTATAATTCTAAATTTCTTCCAATGTAATTTTAAAGATGTTGTATTCTTTTCATTCAAGTTTTATCGTCACTAGATATTTATCCAATAAAGATAAATTTAATCAATAATATAATTTACAATATTCTTTTCATGATCTTTATTCATTAGTATCACTGATTAAAATTATTTTCATTACTCCCAGTGACATTAGCTTTCTATCATTAATACAATTCATACAGCCTTTGTTTAGTGTCATCTTATGGTGGTAGAATTATCATCTATGGTGTTCCTTCTTCTGATAGTTACACCTTCCAAACCATGAAATTCTAATGGACATACTTATATAATATCCATAAGCATATTCAAATTCCTCTTCTCTAAATATCATTTAATTCAATTAAAAAAATCCTACCTAAAGATAACTACTTTAATATTGGACCACTTGTACTAGGTATTTTGAGTGGATGGATTAAGCTTATTTTCCACCTATAAGGTCCTTCATGTCCTTCCTAAGGTAAGATACTTTAATCTTGGCCAATAAAATTTTAATATCTTTATTTTATGGCTGGATTAGGTTGGAAAAATATTTTTTTAACAAACTCAAAAAATAACTTATGCAATTCTTACTCATCTCAAAATCTCATCATATTTTCTCAAGACATCAAAGAATTATTTTAAATGACTTCATATATTATCAGTATAATTATAAATTTATTCCAACATAATTTAAAATATTTTTTATTCAGTGATTTCATGTTCTATAATCACTAGACATTCATTCACTAAATATCAGTTCAATCAATCATCTGATTTACAATATACTTTTGATGATCTTCATTCATCAGCAGCATTGATTCCACTTTTTTTATTACTCTAAATGAAATTAGATTTTTATCATCCTTATGGTTCATATATCCATTATTCAATTTCATATTCTGATGGTAAAATTATCATTTATATTATTACTTATTTCAATGGTTATACCTTTCATAGTGTGAAATTTTTATGGAATTACTTCAAGAACACCCTTGAGCATCTTCAACTTCCTCTTCTCTAATTATCATTAAATTAAATTAAAAATGGTTATTCAAAACAAATACAATCATCACCACCCAATGTTATCTTCATTCTCTTCATTTTGAATTGTTTTAAATAACAAAATTTAAGTCAATGATTTCTTCTCCACTTATTGAAAATAAATTCAAAAAATTGACTAGGCTACTAGGGTGGTTGGCTAACTTAGGTGTATTTTACACCTATATGGTCCTTTATGTCAAGCCTAAAGTTATCTACTTTAATCTTGGACTAATTTTTCTAGTCTAATTTGGTGGCTATCTTAGGTTGGAAAAAAATTAACATACTCAAAAAATAACTTATGCAATTCTCACTCAACTCATAATCTCATTACATTTTCTCAAGACATCAAAAAATTAATTTAAATAACTTCATATATTATCAGTTTATTCCAAAATTATTCTAATATAATTTAAAATATGTTGTATTTAGTTCATTAAATTTCTATCAGTACTATAAATTCATCCATTGAAGACTAGATCAATTAATTGTATGATTTACAAGCTGCTTTTGATGATCTACATTCATTATCATCACTGATTCCACTTCTTTTAATTACTCTCAATGACATTAGCTTTCTATCATCCAAAAAATCATCTAGCCTTTTTCCATTGTCATATTCTATTGGTAAAACTATCATCTATGGTGTTCCTTCTTCTGATGGTTACACCTTGCAGAGTGTGAACATTTGATGGAATCACTTTCAGAACACCCATCAGAATTTTCAACTTCCACTTCTCTATATATCATTAAATTAGATTGAAAATGGTCTTTCCTAAATCTAGATACTTTATTCTTGGACAAATTTTACTAGAATACTTGGTTTTCTATATTAGGACCTCTATGTTTCTTCATGTCCTATCTAAATCTAGATACTTTATTCTTGGTCAAAACACTTGTACTAGGCTTCTTCGATGACTAGCTAGGTTGGAAAATATATTTTTTACTATCTTATGCAATTCTCACTCAACATAGAATCTCATAACATTTTCTCAAGACATCAAATAATTCCTTTAAATAATTTTGGATATTATAAATATAATTCCAAATTTATTCCAACATAATTTTAAATTTTTTATAATCAGAGAGTTCATGTTAAATCAGTTCCAAACAATCAACCATTGAAGATCAGTTCAAATAATAATCTAATTTTCAAGCTTCTTATGATGATATTCATTATTAAACAACATTGATTACATTTCTTTTCATTACTCTCATAGGCATTATCTTTGTATTATATAAAAAATTCATCTATTCATAGTTCAATGTCATCTTATGGTGGTATAAATATCATTTATGGTGTTCCCTATTATGATGGTTAAACATTATGGAGTGTGATCTTCCAATGTAATTACTTTTAAATCACTCATAGGAATCTTAAAATTTCTCTTAAATAAATATCATTGACTTTAATTGACAACATTATAGCCTAAATCTACCAACTTTAATCTTGGACCACTTATACTAGACTACTTGGGTGACTGGATTAGGTTTCTTTTCCACCTATATGGTCCTTCATGTCCTAACTAAATCTATCTACTTTAATCTTTTCCAATACACCTATACTATGCTATTTTTGTGGCTAGATTGGGTAAGAAAAATATTTTCTTTAACAAACTCACAAAATAACTTATGAAACACTCACTCAACATATAATCTCATCATATTTTCTCAAGTCATCAAATAATCCACTTAAATATATTTGGATATTATCAGTATAATTACAAAGCTCTTAAAATATAATTTCAAAGATGTTGTAGTCAATGTGTTCAAGTTCTATCAGCACAATAAATTCATCCATTGAAGATCAGTTCAATCAATTGTTTTATTTACAAGTTGATTTTGATGATCCTCATTTTTCAACATCATTGATTCTGCTTATTTTATTTATTATCAGTGATATTGTATTTTTATTATCCATATAATTCATCCAACCTTTTTTCTGTGTCATTGTTTGATGGTAAAACTATCATTTGTGGTCTTCCTTCTTCCAATGGTTACACCTTTTGGAATGTGAACTTCTGATGGTATTACTTCTCGAAAACTCATAGGTATCTTTAAATCCCTCTTATTTAAATACCACTAACTTAAATTGAAAATAGTTATTGATGAAAAATACAATCATCACCACTTGATGGGATCTTCAATCTCCCCCTTCATATTTGTTATCAATACCAACATCTCATTTAAGTCAATGAATTCTTCTCTCCCTTATTGATAATAAATTCAAAAAATATACTAGGTAGTTTGGGTGTATGGCTAGCCTAGGCTTCTTTACCACCTCAATGGTCCTTCAGGTTCTACCTAAGTCTATCTACTTTAATATTGTTACACTTGTACTATGCTTCTTGGGTGGCTAGCTTAGGTTGGAAAAATATTTTTTTAACAAACTCTCAAAATAAATTACGCAATTCTCACTCAACTTAAAATCTCATCAAGTTTTCTAAAGAAATCAATGAATGCATTTATATAACTTCATGTATTATCAGTATAATTCCAAATTTCTTCCGAAATAATTTCAAATATGTTTTAGTGAGTGTGATCAAGTTTTATCTGCACTATGCATTCATACATTGAAGACCAGTTCAATAAATCAATCTGATTTACAAGCTACTTATGATGATCATCATTATTTGGAAACATTGATCCCACTTTTATTCATTACTCAGGGTGACATTGTATTTATATCATCTAGATAATTCATCCATCCTTTGTTCAATGTCATCTTCTGGTGGTAGAACTATCATATATCATGTTCCTTCTTCTGGTGGTTACACCTTCTAGAGTGTTAACTTCTGATGGACTTACTTCCAAAACACCTATAGACAACTTTATCTTCCTCTTATCAAAATATAATTTGATTTTATTTAAAATATTCCTACCTAAATCTAGATACTTTAATCTTGGCCCACTTGTACTGGGATGCTTAGGTGGTTGGATTAGGCTTCTTTCCCACCTCTATAGTCCTTCATTGACTACTTAAAGATAGCTACTTTAATCTTGTATAATGTTCTTATACTAGGATACTTTGGTGATTGGATTAGGTTATAAAAATATTTTTTAATAAACTCACAAAGTAACTTACACATTTCTCACTCAACTCAAAATTTCATCACATTTTATCAAGACATCAAAGAATGCCTTTAAGTAACTTCATATATTATCAGTATAATTCTAAAGTTCTACCAACATAATTTCAAAGATATTATAGTCAATGTATTCAAGTTTTATCAGTACTTGAAATTTATCCAATGAAGATCAATTTAATCAATCGTCTGATTTATAATATACTTTTGATGATCTTCATTATTCAGTAGCATTGATTCCACTTTTTCTATTACTCTCAGTGACTTAATCTATCTATCATCTACAAAATTAATCCTACCTTCATTCAGTGTCATCTTATAGTGAAAGAACTATCATATATGGTGTTGTTTCTTTTATTGGTTACACATTTCAAAGTGTGAAATTCCAATGGACTTACTTCTGGAACACCCATAGGCATATTCAACTTCCACTTCTATAAATATAATTTACTTCAATTTAAAATATTGATTGAAAACATATACAATCATTACCACCCAATGGTATCTTCAATATAACCCTTTGGATTTGTTTTAAACACCATATTCTCATTTAATTAAATGATTTCTTATCCCCCTTATTAATAATAGATTCCAAAACATTACTTGTGGAGGACATCCTCATTTTCTTCTTCTCACCTTATCTTCTATTGAGTTGAAAGTAAATCTTGAATTTTTTTATAGAAGTATGTAATCACTTTTCTTGAAGTAATAAGTCATAAATAAACCAACTTTGAGTTTATGTGAGATGTGTTTGGTGTAGAAAATATTAGAGATCAACTTAGACAATATGTTTGGCTATAAATTTCCACCAAGTGATACCACTTATGAGAACTTATTTTAGGGATTCTTCAAAAAAAATCTTTTGACTTATTTTAAACATCTATCTGAATAAACATATTAAAACCATTCAACCGAAAATCAGGTTACTCACCCTTTTCAAAACATTTTTCTTTTCCATCAAGGATTAAAAAATTTCCCTTTTAACATACAAATTTTATTTTTTAAGGATATTTAAAATATAAAAATACCTCAATAATGAAAAAAACTTCAATATCCATAACTTCATCATCATCTGGATTATTTTCTTTCAGTTACTTCAATTATTCAATATATGGGATTTTCACCATTTGGTGTCTTCGTTCCTTTTTTGTTTAGAATTTAGAATCTTCACTTCAATTTATTAAATTGAGAAATTCACTAACATCATCTTTGGATTCACTCCCCCTAAAAAAGTTATCTCAATCTTCATTCCAGGACTCCCTCTGAATTTTATCACCTTAAAATTCCCTCCTAAATGTAGAATATCTAGAACATATGAGTGGATAAGGTGGTTATTCTATTTTATCTTAGTTAGAGTAACATGGTTTATAAGTGTTTATCAATCTGAAAACTCCTTTTCCTTTTGATTCTCCTTTCTTTATGATATCACCCTTGATTTTCCAAGCATTAATCTTCCTAAGAAGCATGTGTTTCTTTCCTTTACCTCCACTTTTCACTTTATGTGTAATTTTATACTTTACTTCCACTAAAAAGGAACATTAAATTTTATTTTAATTACCTTTCAACTTCCTTTATACTTCTAAATGATCTAGCCAAATTTTCTTACAAACCTTCAAAATATACTCAATTTTATTCTAGTGTTCTGAAAAATTTTCAGTACATGTATCTTCCACACTTGTTTCATTTTATTCACCAACTTCTCCTCTATGGGTAACCATGTCATGAAATTTTCAGGAGTGGTTCTGGATAACTTACATCTTCAACAAAAATCCTTATATTACATTGAGTTTTCCTTTTTTCAACCTCTCATGAAATTAAAATTCTTTAATATAGATGTCTTCCACTAAACCAGTCCATTGGTTTCTTTATTATATTGGTTCACTTTTTTGATTCATCTTGCATTCATTTCTTTTAACATTCATGGTTTTATTTAATATGTATATCATATGACCTTTCCATCTAAAAAATAATTATATTTTCTTATGTGTTTCATCTTTCTTTACTTTCTTCTTGGATGTTTCGGGTTTTGTAACTTCTGTCTTTTTTACTCTTGAAGGTATACTTACAGTCTATTTTCCTTTAATTTTATTTCATCTCTTGGGGTTTCATTATTTTGGTTACAAATAATTTTTGTTTAGTATAAGTAAAAAATCACTCATCATTATATAGATCACTTCATTCATAAGATTCACATAATCTCTCAAAACATTCGAATTTGTTTGAAGTAGAAATATTTTTCTTCTTATTTAATGGTTGGGTGCACTTAGGAAAAAATATTTACCTTCCATTTTAATCCCCCTTAATGTTCATATTATTTTTATTTCATACCTTAGTATATTACTAAAAAAATTTATAGTCATGTGTTCAAACTTTACACAACACAAATAGTAGACAATGGTCATTGTCTTCTTTCATTGTGTTGAAATTTGGCTAGTGTAAGTATCTTCCAATATTCTAGTATAAATAACTTCCTTTTGAACACCTTAAGGGGAACTATATCTTCATTTATTACTTTCTTACACCTTCAAGGAGTTGTTGGGTGTATCCATATTTTCTTCACCCATTTTTATCTAGTTTTTGAATTATATCCTATGTTATTCAAAGTATAAAAATTAGTAAAAATAGTTTTACCAAAACTTGGGTTTACCTTCTTCTTTATTTTTAAGAATGATTTATCATCTAATTATTTCAAACTTCTTATACCACTATAATATTTCTTTTTAAAAGTAATAATTTCCTTATAAATTTTGAAAGTGGTTTTTTTCTCAGATTCATGTAAATATTTAACAGGAGTGACTTCCATGTTTCTCAATTTCACCACCTGCTCAAGAAATTTTAAATTTAAAGTGTTCTTTTTATCTTCAAGACATGTAACTTTATATTCACATTAAATTTATATTTTCTATATTTTTTTCTCATATATCTTACTCACCTATTTCAAGGAATGATCAATTTACTTTACATATTTTTACTTAATCTCCATTTGAGTATTCTTGACATCAATAATGGCTATGTGAGTATACTCTAGTTCATATAAATTTTACCTAATTACATACTTAAACATAAATTTCTCACAAAAAAATACTTTTAAATTCTTCTTCAATAAATGAAAAATTTTCTTTAAAAATTTTAACTGATTTCTCTTTTTCCCCAATGAGTTTTTTGAAAGTGACATTCATATGTATCTTCTTAGACAATGCCTTCTCCATTTAATCAACTTCTAACTCTAGCTTCTCTTTTTTCATATAGTCCATTGATGAATGAAAAAATATAAGATAAAACTTCATGGTAAACTTTATTGAAGTAATCCTTGAATTTTGTGTAGAGTTAATCAATATATTAAACTAACTCAAACTCATCACATCTCATGCTCTAATATTCTAGAGGATTAATTTTTATGGATTCTCTGGTATAACTTCCATTATGTTTACCTTTTGTTAGTGGTGGATCCTCCTTCCATTGAGTTTGATAAGTTAATATTTTTTTATTTTTATCCCCCTCCTTCTTTAGGTTCTTAAATGTTTTATATGAAACTTCTATGTTTCTACAAATAGAATTGTCTTTTGTTAAATTCAATTTTGGGCCAACATTCTAATATTTTTAATGAAAAATATCTATAACTTCTTTATCTTATGAAATAATTATTTATTCAACTTCTAAAAAATTTCACTTCATGTAAATCAATTAAACACAAGTAGGAATATTCTTGTAGATCTAATTAGAGTGAACATGCACTCTGATACCACTTGAGAGTCCTGGAGGATTGTGTAGTAACCCTAAGACAGGGGTGAAAGTGGCATAACCAATTTTTACCGATTAAGTTCAACTTGAACTTTTTCTTACTTTTAGTTGATCAAACCTCTATCATTATTTAGAATGTATGGATATTAAGTATTATCTCTCACCACTTTTCCCTTATGTAATGAAAATAATGTAAATTAAACAACACTTAGTGACTTTTAAAAGGTTCAGACTCAATATGAAAACCTCCTCCTTGTTTTGTTCAATTATTATCTAGAGCCACATATTTTCTTTTAATAATTTTATTATCAATTACAAGTGGTTTGGTAAGTTATTATCCTTACCCCAAAGTGCATACCTTACAAACACTACCTCCAAATAATTACTAAATACTAAATTCCACAAGTTATAATATAAACAATACTAGAATTGATATCATTAACAACCTCCAAAAGTAGTTGATAAAGGCCTTTAACAGCTACCATGAGACCACTTTTGGCAGTCACAGTTGCTCGGTTTCCAAATATTAATATTGATCATCATTGGTGGACTCTAATGGTCCACACCTAAAAATATGTAGGGAGTGATCAGTGACAGATGTTAATGTGAGGGGTGATGTAAGAAGATGTTGTGAGCTTCATTCACCAGCCATGGCAGGTGAGCAGTGGCCGAAGGGAGGATAGGTATGTCAAGGGTGCTTCAGGTGTGGTGGGTGGATG
The DNA here is from genome assembly GCA_963277665.1 of Viscum album. Taxonomy (NCBI): domain Eukaryota; kingdom Viridiplantae; phylum Streptophyta; class Magnoliopsida; order Santalales; family Viscaceae; genus Viscum; species Viscum album. Next base: position 1,325,106,892 of record OY728138.1, read on the forward strand.
ATGGGGTATGGAAGGATGGCCACCTGAAGTGTTTTAAGAAAAGAAAAGGGTGGTAAATTCATGTTGGGATCACATAGGGTGAAAAGGGTGATGAAGGATGTGTTCAATTGTTGTGATGGTGTGTTGTAGTGGGAAGCAACAAAGAAGATAACTGGATATATGAAAAATAATTCCGGATTAATTTTTGGGATTAGTATCTCCAAAAGTGGTTGTTAATACCCTATTTAGTGTAATTTCTCAGTCATGATAATTTTATCACTGAGAGGGGGGTGGGTTAATCAGTGATAACTTTTTCTTTTATGTTTTCGTAAAAATGAAACAACCTTCACCTCCTATTAAATATTTCATTCCCCATTGAAAATAAATCAAACACAAATCCACAGGAACATAATTAATTACAAGATTCAATATTCAATAAGAATAGTTATTTCCTTGGTATGGTTTGGAAATGATTCAATACCACACAATCCACTAGAAAAAAAATCCTTTTATTTAGAATACAATGAGTAGGATATTCCTTTATACTTGTGTAGCACTATGTAAACAATCCAACAGTGTGTGTGCTCTTTCTAGCATAAATGAGGTAATACAAAGTTTTTGTAACAACACATGTTACCTATACTTCATTTTCAACTTCCACCAATGTATTCTTTGGAAAACAATTCTTTAATTTCTTACATAGAATCTAGTAAGAACAAAAAAGGACTTTGATAAACAACTCAGTCTAGTTCTCCCAGTCTGATCTTCAAATTTCATTGATCAATACAATAGATATAGAATTTTCTGAATATGATTGAGACAATTCAAAATTCCTTCTTCCTTAGTCCGAAAATCCCAATATGAAAATCCTGATCTGATTATTCAGCCCAATATGATGACCAGATGAATATGATGTCAAGCAGAATATGATAAATAGCTAAATATGATGATCAGTCAAACAACATTGAAATATTATCTCTTCTCCTCTAACTTCTCTCTATTGAAACTTCTTCAATAAAAGACTCAATACATGAACTTATTTCTCTTCCTTAAACTTAGAAGCTTCTATATATTCACTCTAAATAGTACTTTGGTCATCAGAAAAGTTTGATGTACTTCTCACCTTTTATAGGTGACCCATGAGTGGTTTTGGAGATAATACCTAAAGCATTCCCACTCTACCAAATTCACCAAAATCTCAATTTCCCTTGAATTTTGGGTGTATTTATGACTTTTTCAATGCTTCTTAATTCTTATCAAATCTTAAAGTTTTCTTCAAACTTCCTTTCTAAATGCCAGTATGGATCTGATTTCTTATTCCAATTTGATCAATTTGATTTCTTCATTATGGTTTTATGAACCAATTATATATATAAATAAATTAGCAGCTTTTATCATCTTCATGAACTCTATTATGATTATTCTTCCCAATTTCCAATACAATTACTTCAATACATTTCTCTACATTAATTTAAGAATCAGAACATCTTCTTCAAATTTAAAAAACCCCCTTTGTAAATACATCCAGTTATTTCCTTCAGCTCTATTCTTGATCCACTTGAATAAAGTGATTCAATCACATCCACTTCTTATTTATTTTAAAAATATGAATTGGTATAAACTCTAGTATGATTGATATTGAACCAATTGAAAACCAAAACAATTGAAAACAAATCAGAGTTCATATTTCTCTTCGGATACCCATCATATTCAATCACTGAAGATTTATATCTTTTGGATTTTGGTTTGACTAAAAACCTATACCTTCTGTTTCTCACATTTGTCATAGAACTCCCCAAAATTTAAATTTAAATCTCTTACTTCTAAAATTCATTCAACCATCTTAAATGGTAGACTACATTGTTGAACGATCTCTATCATTACACTTTTCATCGACTTAAACTCAATTCCTTTACCATAATTCTTATTAAAAACAATTCTACCTTTGATGAATATGATGGTATTCCAAATATGTTGGACCAATGTCAGCAGATTCAACTTTAGAAACTTCTTTCAATTCCAAACTTTTGCTTGTATCATGATTTCCTTCATGTCTTCAAATATATTTGAGAATATATTTATCATCGTCAGTCTTTTATTGGAAAGTATTGTAACTTTCTATTCAATTCCTTCCTTTCCTTCTTAGCTTTAATATGATTGAAATGAATATAATTGTCATGAATACGATTAGACTGAATAAGATATCCAACACCCTTTTCTCTTTACATCTAGATCTACTCAATTTGAATATGATTGGTAGAATCTCTTTTACTCCCCCTATCTTTTATCAATATTGCATCACAACTTTACCAAATACTTGTGATTTATGAAACTCCAAGATCAGCAAATCATCATCACATTTTTATCGTAGTCATATAAAATTCAATTCTTATCATTACAGTCAAATCATTCATACTATATTTAGAGTGAATTTAATGACCATTTACTTTCAACAAGATTCTTCCTCAATATGATCAATATTTTCAAGAAATGTTTGTTTGATTCCTTGAATATGATGGACAGTCTAATTTAAATACAAAGTGAGGTGATTTACCATTCTTCTCAAACTTCCTTTTCTTTTTAAAATTAATTAGAAAAAAGACAACACTATGAATATGATCATCCTTATCATCTTGATCCTAACATTTAGAGACCAGTTTTGGCATTCAATAATGGCCAAAGGCTCAAAAAAATTCTAGTAGTGAAACATCACCAAAATATGCATATATTTTTAACTATGAAATCTTATTCCTTGAACTTACTTTCACTTGGGACATATTCTTATTATAGTAAACTTAATTATAGATCTATCACTTATTCAATAATTTCAATATTCAGATCTTCTATAGGTTCACTTGACATTGTTCTTTATCACAACTTCGTGTTTCCTGAATTCGAAGACATTACTCTTTTTCCTCAAAACTTTATGTTTTTTTCTTCTCAAATATTTAACCCAAATGAAATTTGGATAAGTTCATATTGACTACTTCCTCTCATAAATTTATTTAATTATATCAGTTCAAAACTTCCAAAAAGTCTTGAATGGACTCACTCTTCTACAATCATCCATTACCTACAAATTTTCTGGTTTGGCATCTTTAAAATATGATATTTTAGAACATTTATATTTTTGAATCAATTTTATTTTAAAAAAACTATAAAAATTGGTGTTAACTATTATATAAAATCTCCTTAAAATTTATCTTTAATCATGAACTCATTATTAATAAGCATTATAAATTTTAGTCATCCAACTTAGCACCATCTCAATGAATTTTGGCTTCACCTGAATGCAAAGTACCTCAACATCATCTTGTGAACAAACTTACACATACTTCAATAATTTATCATATAAACGTTATTATACATATTATATTGGACATGTCCTACCTGTATACACTCCTTCTATTTTTATCATTTTAACTTGAATGTACTGGTTATCTTTTATCTTATAATCGTAAAACTTCTTCATGCATGGGAAACTCATATTCACTATCTAGTGTATTTAACAAGAACTATTGATTGTGTACATGGTGTTCCACTAAAAATTAATTTATAATTATATTAAAACACAACCTTTCATTCATTTAATATTATAAAGTTTATAAAAACAAAAATCATGAAAAAAGTTAAGAAGATGTTTGGAGAAATAATGATAAAGGTGCTCATTGCTTCAAATTTTGAAAACCAATAAAATTGTTTGGGCAACCCTGAAATAGCCTTAGATTTTGAGATGAGACTGAGAATGATTCACCACTTACCAGGGTTTCATGGTTCATCATGTGGGGATCCACACAAGCACCTATAATATTTTCACATGGTGTGAATCACCATTAAAACCCAAGGAATGAGTGAGAATTTGATCAAGATGAGTTCCTTCCCCTTTTCTTTTGATGGGGTGGATAAGGAGTGGTTATAAAAATCTTGATTCACCTAAACAGGGATTTGTCACCAACTTAATAAAATATTTCTAGAGAAATTTTTCTTGGCTTCAAGGGTTTCCTTGCTGATAAAAGATATATGTGGTATTAGGCAGTCACAAGGGGAAACTTTTCATGAGTACTGGGAGAGATTTATGAAACTTTTTTCTAGTTTCCCTCACCACTAGATTTCCAATGTAACATCCCAGGTAAATAAAGAATATTAATTTTTAATATTTATCCATATTTGTGAATAAAATGTTAACATTAATTTAAAGGGAATGTTATGCTCGATGGAGTACCCAATACGCAACAATGAGTTTCTTTGAAATCTTACGTTGCACTCTAATAATAAAATAATATTACTTTAAATGGTAGTTAACGCCTAGCCTTTGTAATGGAGGGAATGAATATAACTAACTAAAAAATTATTATATATGTTTGTAAAATATTTTTACTTTTTTCCAATAAATGTTAGAGCCTTAAAATGCGAATGAATCCAATTTTAAGAAAAAATCTTCTAATATTCTTTAAAAGGTTGATTAACCACCTTTTGATGGAGAACCCTTTTTAAATATACTTTTGAAGATTATATATATTATATTTGACAAAATAAAATCCTTCTTTAGAATCTGGACATCAAAATTTACTTTGTGTAAATTTTTGTTATTTTTCCAATAAAGATCAGTTTTAGTGAAAATGTTGTATTTTAATTCAAAACCTCTTTTTAATCTAATTCATTTATATTATTAAATAATATTTTGAATTTGTTTTAAATTTAAATTAGAATATATTTTTACCATTTAATCCAATGGTGGTCATTGGAATTAATTTCACTTTGAAATTGGACTTAAACTAGTGTCAATCTTTTAATAGATATTATTTCTTAAAAACACGCAATTTGTTTTGACAGCGGGAATTAATTATTAAATTAATTAATGAAACTTTTATGTTTTTAATTTTTTAAAATAGACATTATTTTTGAATTTGGAATATCAAATACATCTTAGGGTGAATTTTTGGTATTTTTCTGAAAAACTTCAATTTTTGATGAATAGTGAAACCACTAAGTGGTAGTTAAAAAACTGATTTTTCGTTTAAATGAAACTTTACCACTTCTGTGATTTGAATTTCAAAAATCCGACATACATGGTTGTAATTAGTATGTAAAATTTGGTTCAATGAGATTAATATACTTTTTTGGTGAATAGTAAATTTTAAGTTTTATTAATCGCGATTAAAGGTAATTGGTGTAATTTAAGGTAAAGATAATTTTATAATAATATGAAATGACCTTGACACATGTCATACCCTTATTTTATGAGTCATGGAAGACCAATAAAATCCATGGGTCAACTTGGGGACCCCATGGAGCCACTTTGGTAGGAAAATGACATTAATAACTTTTTATTTAAAGTTAAAATAAAAATGTCACAAACATGTATTGTTTTACTAAAACAATTTTTACATAGGGTTATACAATTCATATTTTAGAATATAAATATCCATTATAAAGATAAAATTATTTCCTACATCATAGTATTTTCTTTATAATTTTTATACATTAAAGAAATTAATTTATTTATGACACCATGATGATGCAATGATTACCTCATTAATAAACGATTTAAATAAAATGATAAGATAAGGTAAAATATAAGACTTACACTTGTAAAAAACCTATTGTATGGGTGGATTTAGAACCCTTATCACCTTATCCTCGAAATATATAATTTTGTGACCTTTAATATCCGAAAATCATTTTATAATAAAGTAATGTTTCAAGACATTCCAAGAGTGACCCTCCTCCCTCTTATAAAAGGCCCCCACCTCTACCCCCTTGACCACACCTTTAAAGCCTTTGGATCAACAAAACTCTGCTCATTTTAACTCTCCACATCCCTATATTCATACTAGGATCCTTAACTTTTGTAGAAAGCTCTTCAATAATCCCTTTTGTTTCAAACCAATAGAAGTTACCCGATTTAAAGGTAATGTCTTCACTTGTGTTCTTTTGTTTTATTTTTCTTCTCCAACCCCCTAAACTATTTTTATTACTTTATTTTGTAAAAAATCCAGTATCTTAAATATACTATTATTTTTTTATGTGAAGGATTCGTGCTAAACTTACACACACCTCTGTCTAATGGTTAAAGAACATATTGTTTCTGTGGATGGAGAATTACTGCCTCAGGAAATGATGATTGTTCAATCTTCTCTTATCACCTTTCATGGTGTCCATTATGATGTCACTGTATTTTATATATGATATATATGGTATTTATGTTTTCTATATTCTTCTGTATTTTATATTTAAAACATACCTTTATGCTTTTCATGTTGTGCAAATGCGATAATTTCATACGAGGAAGTGTGGACTACCGCCCCCTCAAGTGATGTGACTCGTTCATGCAATACATGGAATGTATAAAGAATGAAAATAATGAACATATGTGACCTATATATCATATATATTATACTGGAATTATAATATATATATATATATCTCATCTAGTTTTAATTCCATTAATGTGCCAAAGTAATGAAAGTAGCGTTCATGCGTACGTACGGCCTACCGTCTCCATTAATGGTGCATTTCATTTATTTTTATCTCCAAATATTATGGAATAAGTATAAAACGAATATATACTGTATATATATGATATTTACATCATTAATACTATTCTTTATGTGATTTACATACAACTACATTGACAATGCTTTTCAAACAAGATCATTTTTGACTCATGTACCGAACATCGACAAAACATATGATATGAACTCACATAATTAACTAATTATTATAACATGATAATATATGATATTCATTTAATAATAAACTTTAAATTATTTACTTAATCAATTATAAATTGACCAATGTTTATTATTCAGGTATATAAAGAAATGAACAAGACAAGTCGGACTTGAGGTAAGGGATCCTACCTCTCTATTTCTTTTTAAGTACTCTCTTTATGTCATTTCTTTTAATCTCTTCTTTATTATGTTGGGGGATGTTCTTTTATATTCCTATTAATTTAAATTTTATGTTCATATGATTAGAGACCCTATTTTATTTCATCAATCCATTTTTTTTTGGAATTTTTAAGTGGTGTCGTTATGCTGCTGAGTTTTCGTAAGGGGTTTTTCATCTCACTTTTATTCCCATGAGATTTATGATACATTTGCCACCATTTCCTTTGAGTGTTATATGTACTTCCCATTATTCTAATCTTTATGTAATATACTTTTGTTTATGAGTATTTACATCAATGTTGTATAGTCCTTCTTTCATGGGGTGTACGTTTCGAATGTTACCCAAATCGGTAAAGGAACCTTTCACCCTCCTCTTTTTAAAAGACTTATTTTGTTATGTATTTTAATTTACATATTTTTGTGTTGGGATATGTTCTTCTATATCCTTATTGATGTAAATTTTATGTTCAAGTGATGAGATACCATTTTCTCTCTCATCAACTAATTTTATGAATTTTAAAGTGACGTCGTTAGGTTCTCGAATTTTACCAAGGGAACTTCTTAACCCAATTTCGATTTCTTTGGGTTCAACATGTAGTTATTGAATATGTCATCCTTTGAATATGTGTGAATGACCTTTGATTGTTTTACACTTAATATCCACTTATATTAGGTGTATTTATATTTGTCACACATAATTATGAGATTGATTTATCCTTAATTTCAGTATACCTTCTTTATTAGGGACTTAGTCTCAATCTCCTTTCATTGAGGCATATTTTGTTTTATACACAACTTTCTTTTATACGGTGTATAAACCCCTTTTACTTTTACGTCTATTCAAAATGAATCTTTTTTATACGAAGATTTTTACTAAATGACAAAAGGAATGTTTTTTTGTCGTATGTATGCGGCGACAACGACTTCTCCGCCGTTGTGACCATTATTTGAGTTTCGACTTCCTCTACAAGCCATAACTTTTTTTTAAATGAAAAATAAATACCATGTTTTACATTTATTTTATTTTTTATTTAAAATGGTTTTCATAATGTTTTTATTATATCAATGTGTTGTATTGATATCTTGTGATTGAAATGTGTAAATGTTATGTTTCCTTTATGCATGTTTTATGTGATACAATTATGTTATGGTTCATGGAAATTGTTATGAAGACGGGTGGTTTCATGATAAAATAAGGGCGGGTGATCCCGATATATCTCTCCAATGCATTGGGTAACGCAAAGGGGTTAAACGTTAAGGTTTCTCCGAAGAGATTTAGGGAATTTACTGTGATGGGTATTCCAAACATAACCATGAGGGTTACTCCCTACGTAATAATGTTATAAATGCCTCAAGTTACCTTTATGTCTTATTATTTATATGAGTTTTTCATAAATCTTATGATTTCATGAGGTATGTTAACATGCTTATGTTTTATGAGTAATGTATGATTTCATTGATTCTTATGTATACATGTACTAATGTTTCCTTTCTGTATTTCTATATCCCTTACTGAGCTTTTTATGATCATCCCAAGTTTTTGAAATGTTTTTCACAGGTCAAGTGAAAGGTACATGATATGATGATAGTGTCAAGGAAGTGTCAAGAAAGAATCCATGTTTTATTTTAAATATGTTTCTGTTGATGGGAAAAAATGAATACTATCTTTTATGTAACCACTTTGTTTAAATGTGGAATGTAATGCATGGTTTATGATCTAATTCTCTAAAACTCTAAACCTGAAAATATCCTCAATGTGTATTCTTGAAATTACTCAAGATTAAGTAATATTTAAGGTTGGGTCCTTATAGTTGGTATTAGTGGTCGGTTTAGATAACTTTAGAGGTTAGAGTATTGTTTAACCATAAGTTACAAGTTGTGTATAACCACAATGGTTATTATATTAGATAGAGTCATTGTTATTTTTGAATGTTGGAATGAGTTTGAGATAACTTGGATAAGTATATCTTAGTTTTTATCTTCCTCTTTAGTACATGATGATTTTGTTGATATACTCACACTTACCTTTTTGGTTTTAGTAAATGGATGGGTCTAGCAGGCACCAAAGTGACAATGGGTTTGAAGGAAACTGTGGTGGTTCTCTGATTAAGAGACTGGATGAAATGGGGGATTCAATAAGAAATCTCATGGTTATTCTAAACCAACTATCAGGAGTCATAATAAACCCATTTAACCTTGGTGAGTTCTCTAATGAATCTTGTGCGAGATAACCAACTCGATGTGGAATTTCAGGGGATAATTATAAAGGTAAATATTAGGGTTTATATGATCCTTACTTTTGAGGTAATTATGGGTTACTATATGTTATGATGGAAAATGAAAGGCATGAGATAAAATTGAGGTTAAAATATGTTATGATTATTTTTGAAGATTTTATCTCGTTTTGGGGAATGTTGTAAGAATTATATAGTTTTGGAAAAAGGAAAATACGTAGACCGCGTGATAACCCGTCACGTCGGACAAAGCTATGGGAATCGAACCCACAACCAAAGTGTGACTGGTATTTATCGCCTACCACTGGACTACGTGAAGTCCCTAGTTAGTTTGACTAATTATTTATAGTTAGATGAATTTATGAATCAAGAGTAAGTTTATTTTGGGTTATCTATAGAAATTATTAACCTATCATGGAGGATATGTGATTAGGTTAATTACTTTTCAATATGAGACTTTAAGAGCAACTGATGTTATTTGGAGATAAATGTTAATTTGTACCTTGGAAGACTGTGTGATTAAATCCTTCAAATATTTGGGTTTCAATCTTAGTTTCATTTACTTTAAATAATTTTATGGACAAATTTTTTATTGAATGGTCTTCGTTGAATTTTGGGTTTTGTTGGAAAAAATTTGGAGATTAAGAATAGATTTTTTTTTAAGGATTATCCATTTGTGTATTATCTGATCTTGTTCTAACAATTTTGGTTTTGGTTAAGGTCTAAAGACATTGGAAATATCTTTTTTGGATTAGGTGATTCTCTATAAGTTGATTATAGCTCGCTTAATGTGAGCAAGTCATCCTAAATACTCATCTTTCAGAGAAAATATGAGTTTGTGTAAGAAATCTAGTAGGAGATGAGAGTATACACGACAAGTAAGTATGTTTCCTTATGATTTAGTTAGGCTCATAAATAAATTCCTCAATGAAAATTTACTTAAAAACAAAAATGTTGTTTGTTAACTTTTCCTACTGGGGAATCAAATACCGTTTAACCCATCACCAGTTTGTGATTTTCTGGTGGTTAACTTTCTCCTAAACATGTTTTCTATCACTCTCCCTCAGAACATGACCCTTTGTTTTTCCTTCTATATTCATGTTTTCCTATATGTAATCCTAGTATGGGTTAACTCAGGTGACCTTTGTACTTCTCTTTCTTTCTTTTAAAGTGACAGTTTAATTTACTCTTTTTCCGATGTGGGGCTTTCAAGGAATTTTCCAAGCCCAATTTTAAAAATTGTGAGGACGCAATTCCCAAAAGTGGGGAAGGATGTAACATCCCAGGTAAATAAAGAATATTAATTTTTCATATTTATCCATATTTTTGAATAAAATGTTAATATTAATTTAAAGGTAGTGCTATGCTCGATGGCGTACCCAATACGCAACAATGAGTTTCTTTGAAATCTTACGTTGCACTCTAATAATAAAATAATATTATTTTAAATGGTAGTTAATGCCTAGCCATTGTAATGGTAGGAATGAACAGAACTAACTAAAAAATGATTATATATGTTTGTAAAATATTTTTACTTTTTTCCAATAAATGTTAGAGGCTTAAAATGCGAATGAATCCAATTTTAAGAATAAATCTTCTAATATTCTTTAAAAGGTCGATTAACCGCCTTTTGATGGAGAACCCTTTTTAAATATAATTTTGAAGATTCTATATGTTATATTTGACAAAATAAAATCCTTCTTTAGAATATGTACATCAAAATTTACTTTGTGTAAATTTTTGTTATTTTTCCGATAAAGATCAGTTTTAGTGAAAATGTTGTATTTTAATTCAAAACCTCTTTTTAATATAATTTATTTATATGATTAGATCATCTTTTTAATTGGTTTTAAAGTTAAATTAGAATATATTTTTACCATTTAATCCAATGGTGGTCATTGGAATTAATTTTACTTTGAAATTGGACTTAAACTAGTGTCAATCTTTTAATAGATATTGTTTCTTAAAAACACGCTATTTGTTTTGACAGCGGGAATTAATTATTAAATTAATTAATGCAAATTTTATGTTTTGGATTTTTTAAAATAGATGTTATTTTTTAATTAGGAATATCAAATATTTCTTGGGGTGAATTTTTGGTATTTTTCTGAAAAACTTCAATTTTTGATGAATAGTGAAACCACTAAGTGGTAGTTAAAAAACTGATTTTTCATTTAAATGAAACTTTACCACTTCTGTGATTTGAATTTCAAAAATCTGACATACATGGTTTTCATTAGTATGTAAAATGTGGTTCAATGGGATTAATATACTTTTTTGGTGAATAGTAACTTTAAGTTTTATTAATCGTGATTAAAGGTAATTAGTGTAATTTAAGGTAAAGATAATGTTATAATAATATGAAATGACCTTGAAACATGTCCAACCCTTATTTGATGAGTCATGTACGACCAAGAAAATCCATGGGTCAACTTGGGGACCCCATGGATCCACTTTGGTAGGAAAATGACATTAATAACTTTTTATTTAAAGTTGAAATAAAAATGTCACAAACATGTATTGTTTTTCTAAAACAATTTTTACATGGGGTTATACAATTCATATTTTTGACTATAAATATCCATTAGAAATATAACAATATTTCCTACATCATAGTATTTTTTTTTAATTTTTATACATTAAATAAATTAATTTATTTATGACACCATGTTGATGTAATGATTACCTCATTAATAAATGATTTGAATAAAATGAGAAGATAAGGTAACATCTAAGACATACACTTGTCAAAAACCTATTGTATGGATGGATTTAGAACCCTTATCACCTTATCCTATAAATATATAATTTTTGGACCTTTAATATCTGAAAATCATTTTATAATAAAGTAACGTTTCAAGACATTCCAAGAGTGCCCCTCCTCCCTCTTATAAAAGGCCCCCACCTCTACCCCCTTACCCACACCTGTCAAGCCTTTGGCTCGACCAAACTCTGATCATTTTATCTCTACACATCCCTCTCTTAATCCTAGTATCCTTAACTTTGGAAGAAATCTCTTCAAGAATCCCTTTTGTTTCAAACCAAGAGAAGTTACCCGATTTAAAGGTGATGTCTTCACTTGTGTTCTTTTGTTTTATTTTGCTTCTCCAACCCCCTAAACTATTTTTATTACTTTCTTTTGTAACAACACCAGTATATTCAATATACTAGGATGTTTTTATGTGAATTATTCATGCTACACTTACACACACCTCCGTCTAATGTTTAAAGAACATACTGTTTCTGTGGATGGTGAATTACTGCCTCACGAAACGATGATTGTTCAATCTTCTCTTATCACCTTTCATGGTGGACATTATGATGTCAATGTATTTTATATATGATATATATGGTATTTATTTTTTCTATATGCTTCTGTATTTTATATTTAAAACATACCTTTATGCTTTGCATTTTGTGCAAATGCGATAATTTCATATGAGGAAGTGTGGACTACCGCCCCCTCAAGTGATGTGACTCGTTCATTCAATACATGGAATGCATAAAGAATGAAATTAATGAACATGTGTGACCTATATATCATATATATTATACTGGAATTATAATATATATATATATATATCTCATCTAGTTTTAATTCCAATAATGTGCCAAAGCAATGAAAGTAGCGTTCATGCATACGTACGGCCTACCGTCTCCATGAACGGTGCATTTCATTTCTTTTTATCTCCAAATATTATGGAATAAGTATAAAACGAATATATACTGGATATATATGATATTTACATCATTAATACTATTCTTTATATGATGTACATACAACTACATTGACAATTCTTTTCAAACAAGATCATTTTTTACTCATGTACTGAACATCGACAAAACGTATGATATGAACTCACATAATTAACTAATTATTATAACATGATAATATATGATATTAATTTAATAATAAACTTTAAATTATTTCCTTAAGCAATTATAAATTGACCAAAGTTTATTATTCAGAAATATAAATAAATGAACAAGACAAGTCGGACTTGAGGTAAAGGATCCTACCTCTCTCTTTCTTTTTAACTACTCTCTTTATGTCATTTCTTTTAAGATCCTCTTTCTTATGTTAGGGAATGTTCTTTTATATTCCTTTTACTGTACATTTTATGTTCATATGATGAGAGACCCTACTTTATTTCATCAATCCATATTTTTTTTGGAAGTTTTAAGTGGTGCTGTTAGGCTGCTAAGTTTTCGTAAGGGGTTTTTCATCTCACTTTTATTCCCGTGAGATTTATGCTACATTTGAAACCATTTCCTTTGATTGGTATATGTACTTCCCATTATTCTACTCTTTCTGTAATATAATTTCGTTTATGATTATTTGCATCAATGTTGTATAGTCTTTCTTTTATGGGGTGTACATTTCGAATGTTACCCAAATCGGTAAGGGAACCTTTCACCCTCCTCTTTTTAAAAGACTTATTTTGTTATGTCTTTTAATTTACATCTTTATATGTTGGGATATGCTATTCAATATACTTATTTTTATAAATTTTATGTTCAAGTGATGAGATACCATTTTCTCTCTCATCAACTAATTTTATGAATTTTAAAGTGACGTCGTTAGGTTGTCGAATTTTACCAAGGGAACTTCTTAACCCAATTTCGATTTCTTTGGGTTCAACATGTAGTTATTGAATATGTCATCATTTAAATATGTTTTAATTACCTTTGATTGTTTTACACTTAATATCCACTTATATTGGGTTTATTTATATTTGTCACACATAATTATGAGATTTATTTATCCTTAATTTAAGGATACCTTCTTTATAAAGGACTTCATCTCAATCTCCTTTCATTGAGGCATATTTTGTTTTATGCACAACTTTATTTTATATGGTGTATAAACCCCTTTTAATTTTTTGTCTATTCAAAAGGAATCATTTTTATATGAAGCTTTTTACTAAATTAAAAAAGGAATGTTTTTTTTTGTCATATGTATGCGGTGACAACGACTTCTCCGCCGCCGTGACCATTATTTGAGTTTCGACTTCCTCTACAAGCCATAACTTTTTTTTAAATGAAAAATAAATACCATGTTTTACATTTCTTTTATTTTGGTATTGAAAATGGTTTTCATAATGTTTTTATTATATCAATGTGTTGTATTGATATCTTGTGATTGAAATGTGGAAATACTATGTTTCCTTTATGCATGTTTTATGTGATACAATTATGTTATGGTTCTTGGGCATTGTTATGAAGATGGGTGGTTCCGTGATAAACTAAGGGAGGGTAAGCCCGATATAGTTCTCTAATGCATTGGGTAACGTGAAGGGGTTAAACGTTAAGGTTTCTCCGAAGAGATTTAGGGAATATACTGTGATGGGTATTCCAAACATAACCATGAGGGTTACTCCCTACGTAAGAATGTTATGAATGCCTCAAGTTACCTTTATGTCTTATGATTTCTATGAGTTATTCATAAATCTTATGATTTCATGAGGTGTGTTAATGTGCTTATGTTTTATTAGTAATGTATGATTTCATTGATTATTATGTATACATGTACTAATGTTTCCTTTCCATATTTCTATATCCCTTACTGAGCTTTTTATGCTCATCCCAAGTTTTTGAAATGTTTTTCACAGGTCAAGGGAAATGTACATGATATGATGATAGTGTCAAGGAAGTGTCAATAAATAATCCATGTTTTATTTTAAATATGTTTCTGTTGATGGGAAAAAATGAATACTATCTTTTATGTAACCACTTTGTTTAAATGTGGAATGTAATGCATGATTTATGATCTAATTCTCTAAAACTATAAACCTGAAAAGATCCTCAATGTGTATTCTTGAAATAACTCAAGATTAAGTAAGATTTAAGGTCAGGTCCTTATATCCAACCCACACCATATCCAATATTTTTATAAGGTATTAGTTTTTATGAATAGTAGTATGATAGATGATATAGAAGGAGGATCACTAGTTTATAAACTCTCATTAATGTTAGGAATATCATTTTGAATACAGCCCAAAATTCATATTAATTTGGTACTATGGGATTAATCCATGTCAAAATGGCTATGAAAGAATCTTCTTCCATTTATAAAAATAGTTGAATGGAGAGTCAAATGATTGATCTTTCTAGTATGATGAGATATATATTGACTAACTCCATCCCTACACAATATCTACCAGAACAAGTTTATCCCATTCAAATACATAATGAAATTTGTTCTTATACTGATCATTTTAGTGATCAATGTTGTGACACCTTCAATTTCAATTATTTTAAACATTTTCATGTATTTTAAGCTTATATAATACTTCAGTTTAGTTTCAGGAGTTGTGGTGGGTATTAAAGGGGTTTTGGAGGAAGTTATACCTTTTTTAAGGCTATGTCATGGAGTATGGGGCTGTATCATAGGCATTTGGTGGTTGTGGAATGGAGGGATCAACTGTGGAATAGGGTCCTAGGAGGAGGGTTTTTTAAGACACTACATTTTGGGTAGGGAGGCACTATGGATCATGTCTATAGAGTATCCTAGTTAGATGTTGTGTCATGGAGCATGCATGTGGTATAGAACGATCGGGTATTGTGGCGTGGAAGGGATAGTTTCATTATAGTCCCCTGAGGGAACATTTTAGTGGTTCCTCCAATTTGGAACCCTATGTGACATAATAGTTAAGCTATGACATAGTCATTTGGATACATCATGGTGAAAAGGACTATGTCATAGCCCCCTTTTCCTTCAAAATAGGATCTAGGGCATAGTCTGCACCATGGTTCTTAGAGAAGTTTGACCAAGAAGGTTGTGTTGTGGTCTTAGGGGATTAAACCATGGTCTATAGTGATTGTTTCATGGTGAGGTAGGGTGCGCAGTGGTGTGGTGTTTCTTATCCTGTCCTATTTTATTTTTTAATTGTAATTAAATCCCTGAAACCCTCATTAGTCTTCTAATCTTCTAGGGTCTCAAAATCCTCTTCCTCCATAGGCTTTAGAGACAATTGCCTTCAATATGGAAGAAAATTTTATGAAAATCAAAGAATTTTAGAGATCTAAAATTATTGGTAAGTTGTTTTTCTTCATAATTCTTCTTAGATCCACTCTTCTTCACTTCCTTATAGACATATATCTAGTTAATATTAACAGGATATATGTTTTGTTATGTGAATCTTGATGATATCTTATTGGATCTAGTAAAGGAAAGGTGTTTTGAGATTAGATCTAAAGGATTTAAGTGTCGTTCTTTTTTTTCACCATTTGTTTAGAGGTAGGTTGATTCTCTCACAACTCCACTATTATATAACTTAAAGGATTTGTTTTTTTTAATTTGTTCTTGGATTTATTATTTGATTTAATTAATGAAACCTATTTGGTTTTTATTTTGTAACATTGGATGATTTAATTGATTTTGGTTAACCCTCTTGGCTTAGGAATTTAAAATGATGATTTTAAAATTATAGAATGGTTTTAATTCAAGATATGTATTGAATTTAGTCTTTCAAAGGCATATTTATTCCTTTTTAGTGGTGTCCATTGATGATATTCTATTGTTATCTAGGACTAAAATGGATCATGAAGAACACTTGGATATATTTTTTTTCATCTTGTGGAAACATTACCTTTATTATAATCTTTCAAAGTGTGATTTATGGATACAAGAGGTATGTTTCTTTGGTAATGTAATTTCTAAAAAATGAGTTTTTGTAGATCCTAAGAAGATAGAATATATTATCTCTTATAATACACCCAAAACAATTGAGATGTGTAGTTTCCTTAGATTATTATAGGATACTACAAATGGTTCATTCATGATTTTTCACATCTTTCCTTGCTAATGAAAGATTTTACAAGGAAAGGTGTTCATTTAAAATGGAACAATGAGTTACAAAAATCTTTCTAAGTGCTTATGGTTTAGTTAACATCAACACCTATCCTTATGTTTCTAGAGTTAGGATAGGGTTTTTGGTCTATTATGGTGCATCATGATATGGTTTGGGTTGTGTTCTCATGAATAGAGATCATGTTATTTCTTATGGATCACCACAATTATGGGTTCATGAGAAAAACTACCCAACACATTATTTGGAATTGGCTTCTATAGTTCATGGCTTAAATATGTGGTTTCATTGTCTTTTTTGTTATAAATTCATAGTGTTTATAGGTTATAATAGTTTGAAATACATTTTATCATAAAGGGATTTGAATTTGATACAACGAAAATAGATGGAATATCTGTATATGTTTAAATTAAACTTGATGTATACATTAGGTAAAGGGAATTAGGTGGAAGATTAATTAAGCAGGAAGTCATATAATAAGTCTTCTAACTAGCCTTTAGGTCAATGGATGCTATTATAAGTCATATATGATATGAATCTAGATTGTGTGGAGTAGGGTGATGTTACAATCTTCTTTTCAGTTTCTCATGTTTCTAATTTGGTTGAGCAGTTTAAAGATGATCATGAATCTGATTTTGAATGTTTTAATTTCAGGTTAAAAATCAATATTAGGGTGACCATTAAGGGATGGAATCTATATGGGAAATCAATGATGCAGTTTAGAGATCAGAGAGTAATTCCTCTAACCTTCTAAGAATATCTTATTTCTACCTACCACCATTCAAGATGGGATGTTCATCCAAGAATATAAAAGATATATAAAGTGATGAAAGAATAGTTTTGGTGGGTTATAATGAAATATAAATGGAATATTTTTTCTCGAGATGCATCACTTGCCAACAGGTCAAGGTAGAGAACCAATAGCCAAGTTGTATGTTGCACTATTTACTGGTTCCCATGTGGAGATGGGAATAGATAGCTATGGATTTTTTTATAATTATATCAAGAATATTTTGTAATCGTGATGTCATGTGGTTGATTTTGGATCAGATCACGAAGTCGTCTCACTTTATCATTATTTTCGAATACAAAATAGTGAAGGATTTGTCCAAACTATACATTCAAGAAGTAATAAATATGCATGGGGTTCCAGTTTTGATAGTTTTTAACTGGGATCTCAGGTTTAGATCTCAATCTTGGAATTCCTTATAGAAATATCTTGGAACACAATTGACTATATGCACAGCTTATCAATTCTCAATGTATATGGATCCTTTTGAAGCATTGTATGATCATCATTGTTGTTCTACACTTTATTGGGTGGAAATAGGTGTGACTTCGCATATCTGACCTAGTATAGTGTAAGAAGCAATGGAGAAGATTTATATGGTTTGGAAAATAATGAAGGTAGCTTATAGTCATCAGAAATCATATACAGATCATTATTGACAACTGTTATCATTTTAGGTGGTTGATCATGTTTTCTTGAGAATCTATTTTACGTTCGGACATCGACATTTTGGAAAACAGGTGAGGTTTTCTCCTTAGTACATTGGACATTTTGAGATAATTGAATGATTTGGAGATGTCACTTATTAGTTGTATTTACTTCCAAAGTTTATTTTTATGCATAACGTGTTTCATGTATCTCAATTGAAGAAGTACCAGCATGATCCTAACCATGTGATTCAATGGGACCATATTGATATTGAACTAGATTCTACATTGATTTATGTGCTGATATAGTTTGTGGATAGTCAATATAATCTATTTCATGGGAAAATCATTGGTTTAGTATGGTTTTTTTATCATCATGGTCATATTCAAGAATAGACATAGGAGCATGAAAAGGAAATATTAGATTAGTGATTCGAGCTCTTCAAGAACAACACTATTTTTATACTTTCTAGTTATGTAAAGACCAATGGTGGGGAGGATATGACACCCCAAATTTTAGTTACTCTACCCTTATTTTATATATTTTGAGCTTATATAATCCTTGGGTTTAGATTTGAGAATTCCAGTGGGTTTTGAAGGGTTTTTGGAGGGATTTATAAATTTTTTGTGAAGGAAACGTTGTGAAGTATAGGGATATAGTGTATCCCTTTTGTAGCTACAATGTGGAGGTATCAGTTATATCATAGGGTCATAAGAGAATTGTTTTTAAATCCACTAATTTTCTAGGAAAGGTTACATCATGGAGAATACATACATCATAACCTAGTCAAGCGTTGTGCCTTGGAGTAGGCATACAACATAGGACGATCGGATGCTATGACATGGAAGGGATGGTTGCACCATAGTCCCCTAAGGGGAAATTTCAGTGGTTCTACCAATTTGGAACCCCCTACGGCATAATGGTTATGATGAGGCATAATCCTTTGGATGAACTGCGGTGAATATGATTGCATTATGTCCCCATTTTCCTAAAAAATAGGATCTATGTAATAGTCTGTGTCATGGTTCTCAAATCGGATTGACTGGGAAGGTTGTGTCATGGGACATGCATCATAGTATTTTGTGATTGTTCCATGGTGATTTATGTTGCTCCATGGTGTGGTGTTTCTCATCATGGACTATTTAATTTTTTAATTGGGATTAAATCTCCAAAACCCAAATTAATATTCTAATATTACAGGGTCTTGAACTCTTATTCCTCCCTAGTCTTGATAGATAATTCCATTTAATCTAGAAGTGACTTTTAGTAAAATCAAAGTGTATTGGAGATTCAAAGTCATTGGTAAGTTCTTTTTATTCCTTGTTCCTTCTATATCAAATCTTATTATCTCCCTTTGATCCATAGATATATTTTTTATTAGATATATATATATATGTTTTTATGAGAATCTTGATGTGATCGTGTTAGATCTAGTGAAGGGATGGTGTTGTAATATTGAATCTAGAATATCTAAGTGTTGTTCTTCATTTTCGCATTTGTTGGGTGGTAGGTGGATCCTCTCTCAACACTACTATTCTAGAAATTGAAGTCCTAGTTTTTTTAAAGGTTTCTATTAGATTTTTTGTGTGATTTTATGAAGAAAACTTGTTTGGTTTATGTTTTGTAAAATTGGAAGATAATATGGATTTTGGTTGACACTCTTGGATTATTATTTTAAAATAATGATTTTAAAATTATAGAATGGTTTTGATGAAAGATGTGTATTGATAAAATGTTTTCAAAGGAAGATTTATTTATAGAAAATATTTTTTCATGGGACTTTGAATAATTTGGTTGGCGTGTGTTCAAAGGAGGACGAGTTTGGTCAGAAGTGCCATTGTCATGGTTTGAAAGATTATGGTAATGGATTACCACCATTAATGGTAATACTAAGATTATGTGTATGTTAATGTGTGTGGGGGTGGGGATATGAGAATGATTATGTAAAATTTGAATGGATGGAATAAGATTGTTTATGGTTTTCTCACTTGGTTTTACTTGTGGATTTATAAACTATTTTAACTATTTTCAACTATTTTATGTAAATTTTTCTAACAAGTTTTGTCCTAGTGGTGTAAGTTGGGAAGTATTTGGGGAAATCCTACTGAGTTTATACTCACCCCATACTTGGGAACTTTGGTAAATTTTTAGGTTTCATATACTAGGATATATGGATAGAAATTATATCTTATTTCTCCTGTGATTCACCTTGATACTTTGGGTAGCGAGTGGTGTGGGATCATGGAGCTAGTTTGGGTTATGCTTGTGAGGATGCCACTTCGGTGTATAGATCCATGTTGTCTCTTTAATTTATTAGTTGTTATAACACATTCCATTGTCACACTAATTTAAATTTTTTGTTGGTTTTATTCAAGGATTTACATGGTTTATATTCATACATCATATGTATTATTTTGGTTATTTATGTGGTATGTTATTGGTTTGTTTTACTTTCATAGGGAAAATCATCCCCCAAAAGTTTCCTAAGACCTTATAATTTATTACATACCTTTGGTGTCTTTGGGATGTCACCTAAGTTTATTGGTACTCTATCTCTTCTCAAACTAATGAGTTGAGGAAGGATACTAAAAATTTCATTGGTTGCAAGAGGGTCCAGAATCCTATAAGGGAATATTTTCTATAAAACATTTCCAAAATAACCCGAATATCTGATTTCTAAACCTAAACATTAAATCTAGGCCTTACCAATATAATAATAATTTTAACCAAGGCTGGAATTAAAAAAATAGGTTTATGCCTAAATATCAACTAAATTGGATTTTCTAGACCCGAAACTTCAATTAGTGGCCTAGGTATGGTCAAAACCAATTTAGATACCAATATTGTGAGAATTTTACAAATTTTGAAAATCAAGAAAACTAAAGACACAAAAATAATCAAATAAATGAATCACACCTTGAAGAGATAGTTAATAAGATACAATATATTTCTCAATGAAAACAATTTTTATTATAAAACATGGTAACTCAAATGTTCAAGATGGAAATAGAAATTAGTGGTTTGAAAAATAAAAGAAGTGGTAATTTTTCATCACAATCTAAAGTGAACCCAAGAGGAATAGATAATGTTAGTGTAGTAATTATATGAAGTAGAAATAAAATTCAAAAACCACAATATGAAAATAATGAACAAGAACCTAAAAAATGATAGTTATACTTCTGAAACTAATGGGAAATCGCATGAATAATTCACAAAACCACTTGATTAAAATGTTTTAGAACCTGTTTAATTTGTATAAGAACTAGATTTCTACACACCAGTGGAATAATAAAAAACAAATAGAAATTAATATATCAATATTTAAAGAACCTATATGTATTTTAGAAACTTTATGGTCTCTTATAAAGGGAATAATATTGTTGAATATGATCTAAAAATTTATAGAGATACACCACCTTACCCAATGGGAAGTCCTCCTGTTATAAATAATATTAAAATTGAAATGGACAATGAAGTGCTCAAAAATTTTACTTATTTCTAGGTTAATATACATTTGTTAGATGATATAAAAATAGATCCATTGGTATGCTAAAATTATTAAGGAGATGTGTACTCACAAAAGGAAGTTCAAGGGAGGTGAGACAGTCAATTTAGGGAGGAATGTTTCTTCTGTGATCCAACATTCCCTTACTATGAAATGAAAGGATCCTTGTATGTTTGTTATACCATGTGTTATTATAAATAATCATTTTTAATATGCTATGATATATTTAAGATCCTCCATAAATTTAATTACTTACTCTATCTTTTCATTTATATAGGTTGGAGAGCTTAAATATTTTGGTATTGTCATCCAACTAACTAAGAGGAGTTTAGCTAAGCCAACTGGAGTCATTGAAGATGTGTTGGTAAGAGTAAAAGATATAGTTTTACCTATTTATTTGTACATGTAAGACATATATAATATTATATTTAGTTCAAATCCAATATTAATTTTAGGAATAGAATTCTTGAAAACCACTAAATAAATTATAAATGTTCATAAAGGGATTTTTTATTTGGTTTTTGGAGGTAATATGGGTGATTTTCATATATTTGAATCAATGAAACATCATATTAAGGACCATTATATACACCAAGTTAACATTATTTATTGGTTTTACATTTATTTATTTCCTAATTTTATTTAATAAAATAAACCTCTTGATTATTTGGGAAATGAACTCTTGACTGATAATGAATCTGCTGGAACTGTAAATTCTGAAATCTAGTGTAGTGATGAATCAAAAACTAAATATGGTTTTAAAAAATTTACAAACTATTTTGAAATTTATAAAAATGAGAATAATGAAGTTTTTTATAAATGTAATACTAAATATAATGAGATTTTTTTGAAAAATTTGGAACATGTACAGTTGTTGAAAATTCTGAATTTTTGTGTGAAATTGACCTTGAAATGGTAGAAACTGATTTAAATAATACTAAAAATGATAGAACTATGGATAAATATTTTTTTATCTAAATATTTTTATTGTAAATCCACTATTTCAAACTTAAATTCTATTAAAAATTTCATTATAGAGTCACCTCATGTTTTTAAACTTGAATTTGAAATTTCTTTTGAGGATGACACATATTTTCTACATGAAAATAATTGCACTACTATTCTAGGAGTTTGTAAATATATTATTATTGGGGATGATTTAGTGGATTAAAATGAACTTAAATAACCCATAGAACCTATTTTTTCCCAATAGGAAATCCCACCTACACTTTTAACTTAAACATTTTCCTAAAAAATTGAAATATTATTACTTGGAAGATAAACAAAAATTACCTATTATAATTACAAGTGGGTTGTCCAGTGAGTAAGAAAATCAACTTTTAGAGGTCCTTAAGGAGAATAGGAAGGTAATTTTTTGATATTTAGATGATTTAATAGGGATTAGTCCTTGAGTTTTTATTCATAGGATACTCTTAGAGGATAATTATAAACCTGTTGAAAATGTTTAGAGGAGATTGATTACTACCCTTTTAGAAGTTATTAAGAAAGAGGTGAAAACCTTGTTGGTTTCAAGAATAATTTACCCCATTTATGATTGATAATGGTTAATTCTGGTTCATATTATTCCTAAACTAGTAGGTTTAGTATTTTCTAAGAATAAATTGAGGGAATTCATTCTTTTTAGATTTCCCAATAACTAGAGGGTATGCATTGATTTGAGGAGTTTAAACTTAGTGACTATGAAAGACCACTTTCCCTTTCCTTTTCTTGATCAAATCCTTGAAAGTTTAGATGGTCAATCCCATTATTGCTTCATAGATGGTTTTTTAGATACTTCCATATTTACATAGCTTTATAGGACTAAGATAAAACAACTTTCACATGTCCTTGTAGTACCTTTTCTTATCGGAAAATTCCATTTAGATTATGCAATGCCCCTACCACCTTCCAAAGATTTATGCTTATAATTTTTTATGAATTTATTGAGGAATAAATGTAGGTGTTTATAGATAATTGTATAATTTATGGTATATATTTTTAGATATATCTATGGATTTTGGGGGCTATTCTTAGAGTTTTTACTGAGAATAATCTTGTTATAAACACTGAGAAACTCCATTTTATGATTGAAAGTGGATTTTTTCTTAGTCATGAAGTTTATAAGAATGGGATTCAAGTTGAAAAGTCCATGTTTGTAATCATCTCTTTTATTCCTTTTCACAATATTTTGAAGGATATTATATCTTTTCTTGGACATGTTGGGTTGTATAAGAGTTTCATAAAATAATTTATCCAAATTTCTTTTCCTTTTACAAGACTTCTTTAGAAAGAAATTCCTTTTTTATGGTAAGTGTAAGTAATCTTTTAATAAACATAAATAGAATCTAGTGTCCCCATAAATAGTTAAAAATATATCTTTTGGGATCTAAATTCATGGTTATCACTGATAATTCATCCATTAGTTACCTCATAAAAAATCAAGTGTAAGATCCCAGATCTCCCTTAAGGTATTTTTTTTGTTTACATTTTAGTTTAAGTTCCTTATTTTTATTTAAATATTTGTTTCCCAAAGTTCACAAGAAGTATTAGGGGTGTTACTAGGGTTTGGGATATAAAAATGGAGGGAAAAAGAGTTTCTAGTCATGTTTCATGGTTTGCGCACAGTTAGTGAAAACCATGCGAATCATCCCAGGTAACCATATAGCCTTTTACAAAGGATTTCTCCTGGTTATCACATGGTTAAGAAAACTATGCAAAATTCCCAAGAAATCGTGTGAAATGGGGTTTGGGATAGTATCTCTCACACAGTTTTCAGACAGTTTGGAAAACTGTGCAGGTAAACTGTGCAGACCAGTATTATGAGGTTATTATAATGTGATTCTTAGTGAGATAGGATTTGATTTTATTTATATATGTTTGAGAACATTTAACATGCTTAATCCATTGAACACATGAAAAAGGTAGATTAAACCATGGGATGCCTAAGTAGTGAACCTAGATTAAATGGTAGCATAATTTAATAGAACATAGTCTAGAATGGAGTATTGAACTATTTACCTTTACTTGCCATTATTTATCACTTTTATGCACTATCTACTTTTACTAGATATTTTTAGACACCGTTGGGGTGGCCTACTAAGTTATAATCACACCCTACTCAGGTCGTTGTTGGGTACCCAAGTATATTTCATTCTTGTAGGTCTGGATAAAGGTAAGGACCCTATGCTAGGGAGTTGAGTTGGACATGGGACATGTATGGGTGAGGTTCTAGACTTGGAGTCCAGACCATTTTGGGGATTCTGTTGTTTTTCTTTCTTTTTGAGTTTTGTTCACTTGGAACTATAGCATGGAATGACATATTTACTATTGTATGTGGTTGCACCCAATTTGGGATTTGGTTATCTATGCATGTTATTAATTGTTTCTTATTTTTTCTGCTATTTAAATTGTTTTCTATTGTGGATTACTCTTGTAATGAGGGTATAGTCTCCCCACATGACCTATTAGACCCTTTATACTAGTTGGAAACCTTTGGCATATGGTAGGCATTCTTGAGGTCATGGGGTTACCCGACTCGGGGCATCTGTTTAGTGGCTCTCGGGTTGAGGACATTACAAGTGGTATCAGAGGAGTTCTTTTATCTTTCTTAATATTTGGGGAATGGTAGGCAGGAGTTTAGGAAAGTTTCAGGCCTTGTTAATGAGATCGTTCTTAGGATTATCTAACCCATGTACGAGGGAAAACCCAAGTCACCCTGGGAGGGGATTGTTGTTCTTGTTATGGTTGTTATATTTGATGATATTTCACCATCAGGTGACGCACTTATTGTGTGATTTGATAGTTTTGTGATATTTCTCTCATGGTCGGAATTGTATGAGGTTTTTAATTCATGAATCATTCTAGGAACCTATTTATATAAGTGACATGCGTCATGGTAGACACACACATAGGATGGGTGTGTGGGATATAAAGGTTAGGATGCATTTTTTTCCTTAAAAGTAATGAAATTGTGCCTAATGGAATGGTATGAATGGGTAAAAAGGAAAGTGAAAAGGGAAAGTATAAATTATAAAATGGTGCTTAATAGATAATTAAAAGTGGATTAATATGTTGTAAGTGTAAATAGGTATGTGGAAATTATTTTGAATTGGGTAAAAGATAAGACTTGTAACCGTGTGAATTAGATACCTGTGTTAGCCATGGCCATAGGAGAGATGACCAAGGGTAGTGATCCAATTGTGAGTAGGCTAATTTGGGTAGTTTATGTGAACTGGTTTGGTTATGGAAAGTTATGAGATAACCTATATATTTTTCATCTTCGTCAAAGCATTATGGTTGCGTTATAAAGCTCATGTTTGGAATTGTAGAAAAAAATGCCTCCTCAAAGATGTGTGTCGGTTGGGAAATAGGATGATGTTACCAAGAACACTCCTCCAGTATTGGAGTAGGAGAACATGGTGATCCATGAAGATAGGGAAGAGAAGTTCCATGAGAACTTTTCTCATTTTATGCAGATGATGGAACGGGACCCAGGGTGGGTTTCACCGAGTATGTTTGAGCTAACCGGGGAGTTCCAACTGTAGCACCCTCTGACCTTTACCAGAGAGGGTGGGCCAGAAGTAGCAGAGTTCTGGATATATTCCATACAAACTATTCTTGACCATCTAGAGACACCTATTAAGAAGCAAGTCAAGTTGGAGGCCTACATACTGAGTATTCAGGAAAAACATTGGTGGGACATCATGGTCCAAACAGAGTAGGCTAAAGGGATGATGTGGAAGGATTTTTAGGAAAAATTTCTTGATAACTTCTACCTAGAAACCTTGAGGTGGGAGAAGGATGTGAATTTTATGATTTTTAATTAAGGGAAAATGTTAGTAATGGACTATGCTAGTCGTTTCACCAATTTGAGACGCTTCGTTTCGACGTTGACAAGAGATGAGGTAGTTGTGGCGAAATGCTTCCAGGATGGGATGAGACACAAGATCAGGTATCAGGTGAATATATTCTATCTAAAAAGGTATTATGGAGTGGTATATCAAGACATTATCTCTAAGGGTAACCTAAAGGTGGATTCAGGTATTGAACTTGTGGTTCCATCTAGGAAAGAAAGTGGTGTGGCTTCCGGTAGTAGGAAGCGTCGTTTTAGAAATTTTCAGTAGGGTGGAAGTGCACAGAGTAGTCCGAAGAGGGGGTCAGATTCTCAAGGCTATGAATAGGTATTCTACTATTAGTGTGGTAGGTCGGGGCACAAGTGTGACCAGTGTCCCCGCCCACTAGTCGAGTGCTAAGCATGCGGCAGGTTAGGCCATGTACAGAGGTTCTGTAGGAACCCATGACAGTTGGGGAATGATGGATGTTAGAGTCATATGTCGAGTGTGGGAAGGGGTTCGGTTACCACATATCAGGTAGGAATTTAGAGCTCCACGAGTTGTACTAGTAGGGGTAAAAGACATGGAACTCTAGGGTGAGATCATCCTTATCAATAGGGCAGTGTAGTGTAGGGTACTTAGGTCAGAGCCCAGGGTAAAGGGGAAGGTCATATCTATGTAGTTCAGACTACTCCTAATGGTGGTGAGGTGGGACCATATAATGTTCGAGGTATGATTCTTGTATATTAAATGCTTTCTAGTTCTTTATTTGATACAGGTTCTACACATTCCTTTATTTCTACTCAATTTGTAGTTGTGTTGGTCTTAACCATGGAGATTTCATGTGGGGTAATTTCACTTGATACACCACTAGGGGTATGAGTTGAGGACATTAGGTAGTGTAAGGTTTGTGCTCTAGAGGTTGGTGGATATTGTTTTATGTGGAATCTGTTTTTCCTATAAATGTAAAGTTTTTACCTAATCTTGGGTATGGATTGGTTGGTGTTGTATCAAGCCCATATCAACTGTTACTGATGTCGGTTAATGTTCACATCTCTTGATGGAATCACTTATGACCTTCATGGTGAGTGGGATACTCGAGCAGGCCACACAGGGATGTTATGCCAACAGGTAGGAGAAATCACAACCCAAGTAGCATGCCTTATGTTAGATTATGGGGAGAAAGAGCATACATTCTTCTCTCTTCTTGTGGACCAGTTTCAAGATGTGTTTTCTGAGGAATTCTCGAGTTTACAACCCAAGAGAGATTTTGAGTTTACAATTGAGTTCTTACTGGGAGTAAAGACAGTTTCCATTCCACTATACTGAATGGCGCCAGAAAAGATCCAAGAACTGAAGGTTCAGTTAGAGGAATTGGAGAATAAGGGGTTTATATGTCCTAGTACATCACATTGGTAATCACTTGTTTTGTTTGCTAAGAAGTATGATGGATCACTAATAATATGTGTTGACTATAGGAAATTGAACCAGATGACGGTTAAGAACTGATACCATCTTCCTAGAATAGATGAATTTTTTGATCATCTAAGAGGTGCCTCAGTGTTTTCTAAGATCGATTTGATATTGGGATACCATTAGTTGAGGGTGAGACCTTCTGACATACCCCTTCTATCTTTTCAAAGATGGTACAGGTTGTATGAATTTTTTGTAATGTTGTTTGGATCGACAAATTCACTTGTTGTGTTCATGAACTTGATGAACTAGATATTTCACCCGTATCTAGATCAGTTCTTAGTTTTCTTCATTGATGACATCTTGGTGTACTCCAGAACTCATGAAAATCATGCCAAACACCTTGACATTGTCTTGGGTACACTAAGAGGAAATAGGATTTACTCCATCTATCAAAATGTTAGTTTTGGATTGATGAGGTTCACTTTTTAGGACACATCAGTTTTGAGTCAGGTGTATTGGTAGATCCAAAAAAGGTGTAAGATGTGGTATCTTGGGAGCATCACAAGAATGTCTCTGATGTTTGGAGATTTTTGGGTTTGGCCGGTTATTACCGAAGGTTTATTAGAGATTTCTCTTGTTTGGTAGTGTTGATCATAGGACTAACCAATAATGGATTAAGTTTATTGGTCAGGGTATTGTGAGAATGATTTTTAGGAGATGAAGAAGTGTTTGACTACCACACTGATTTTGGTCATACCCAAACTAGGTAAGAGGTTCACCTTATTGTGTGATGCGTCTAATGTTGGACTTGGGGCGGTGTTGATGTAGGATGATCGGGTTGTAGCTTATGGGTTGAGACAGTTGAGTCCATAAGAAAGAAATTATCCTACTCATGACCTACAGATAATTGTTGTGGTTCATTCCTTAAAGTGTTGGAGGCATTACTTGTTGGGAGAACCTTTCACAGTGTTCACTGACTATAAAAGTCTCAGGTACATATTATCTCAGTGGGATTTGAATCTTTGACAGCAACGGTGGGTCAAGTACCTGCAGTCTTTTGATTTTGAGTTGGTGTACACACTAGGAAATTGTAATAGTGTTGCTAATGCTCTGAGCCAGAAGACTCAGAATCAGGCAGTTTAAGAATCCAGTTCAGAGTGGAAAATGATGAACTTGTTTGATGAGATGCACCTGGAGGTACGGTATGGGAACAAATAGATGGCTCTGGCATCGATAGCAGTTGAATCCGAGCTCCTAAGCCAGGTCAAGGAAAGTTAGTGAGTGGACCCAAAGTGTTTGGATTTGAAGGGAGGTCTTAAAGGTGTGGAGTCACCTTCTGGTTGGACTTTCGGTGCTGATGAAGTTTCTTATATTCACATCCATGTTGTGGTGTCGGCAGATGTATGGGAGGAGTTTATGCACGAGTTTCACACATCAAAATGGTTAGTGCATCTTGGATTGACTAAGATGTATTGTAATCTACATAGGTAGTATTGGTGGCTAGGGATAAAGAAAGAAGTTGCAGGTTTTGTGGAATGATGCCTTACCTATCAGCAGGTGAAGGATGAACGTCAGCGTCCATGTGGGTTATTGTAGTCCTTGCCTATTCTAGAGTGTAAGTGTAATGACATCACAATGGACTTCATAGTGGGTCTTCTGATGATTCCTTAGAAGAATGATTCAATTTGGGTGGTGGTAGATAGGCTGACCAAAGTGGATCATTTCTTGCCAATCCAAGACACCTATACAGTCGACCAGTTGGTAGAATTATATGTTCAGTAAATAGTGTGGTTGCATGGTGTGTTGAGAACCATAGTTTTGGATCGTGATCCATGTTCCACCTCATGCTTCTAGATGGGACTACAGAAGGCACTTGGTACCCAGGTGTTTTTGAGTGTGGATTACCACCTACATACTGACAGGCAGTCATAACATACAATTCAGGTTTTGGAAGACATGTTGAGAGCTTGTATTCTAGATTTTGGAGGTTCATGGGAGAAACACTTTTCAATCATTGAGTTTACCTACAATAATAGTTTTTAGGCCACTATTCAGATGGAACCTTTTGAGGCACTCCACAAAAGGCCGTGTAGATCTCCATTGTGTTGGTTAGAATCTGGAGAGTCTGAGATGTTAGGACCAAGTCTCATGCAGGAGACATCAGAAAAGGTTCGATTGATTTAGAAGCATATGGAAACGGCTCAGGGTAGATAGAAGTCATATGTAGATTGGCATCATAGACCTCTTGAGTTCATGGTGGGTGATAGTGTGTTTCTTAGGGTGTCGCCAAAGTTGGGTCACCATCGAATTCAGAAGCAGGGCAAGTTGGCACCTAGGTATGTGGGGCCATTTGAGATTATGGAGAGGATTAGACTGGTGGATTATTGATTGGATCTTCCATAGTGGTATAGTTGGATGCATGATGTTTTCCATGTTCCATAGCTCCAAAAGTATCACCCTAATCTGTCTCATGTGTTAAATGATGAGGATGTTGATCTTGAAATGGATGCATCCTTTGAGGAGCATCTGGTTCGTGTTGTGGACCATAGTGAGAAGGTCTTGTGAGGAAAGACTGTACATTTGGTTTGAGTTATATGGCAGCATGGGAGTGTTCAAGAAGAAACTTGGGAGAGAGAATCAGATATGTGATTCTAGTGGCCCGATCTCTTTTCTTTGGGAACTCAATGATGCTCAGAAAGAGCAGCTCGATGACAAGTCATCATAAGGTGGGGAGGTTGTAAGATCTTGGATCTCCCTTAAGGTATGTTTTTGTTTACGTTTCATTTTAACTTATATATTTTGGTTAAATATTTGTTTCCTAGAGTTCAATAGAAGGATCGAGGGTGTTCTAGGAGTTTAGGATATGAAAATATATAAAAAAGGAGTTTCTGTACATGTTGCATGGTTTGCGCACGGTTGGTGAAAACTGTGCAGATCATCTTAGGTAACCATGAAGCCTTGGATAAAGGCTTTCGTATGGTTATAAAATGGTTAATAAAACCATGAGGAATTCCCAAGAAACTATGTAGAAGGGGGATTTTGGGATAGCAGCTCTCACACGGTTTGTGCACGGTTTGGAAAACTGTGCGGACCAGTATTTTTGAGAAAATTAAAAAAATTTAATTACAATATTCTAAGTTCCAACTCAGTATTTCTCCCCCTTCTTCCTCCTTCAACCCTAGTGATAAGAAAATATTCCAAGATCTTACAAGAGTTGATTATCCTTCAATCCTAGGCCTTTTGGAGTGCCATTAGTTTTATATTAAAGATCCAGGTAAGTCTAATCCCTTCCTTGCTTCTATATTTGGTTTAGGGTTCACATCTTTTCACTATCTCCTTCTGAAGCACTAACACCCTTTCTTTTCGGTGAGTTTTAGGTTGAAGCTTCAAAATTGTGTTGAATCGGGATCTAAGGACTCGATTAGGTGTGTGTTCTCCAACGGTTTCAAGGTAGGTTGTCTACAAGTTTTATCCCATAGTTTATTTATAGATTTGTGCCTGTAGGGTTTCATTCTTGTTCCCTTCTTCATGTGTTCTTGATGCCATTAACAAGATGTGGTGTATTGGGTGTCTAAATGATTAATTGAACCCCTCTTGATCCCCATGGAATGAAAGGAGGAATACTTGACCAAATTAGGGCCACCCATGGGGTGTGTCGGCCCTTCCAATGGGGATAATGGAAATATAAGGTGCAAAATTGACACATGGTGATGTAAAGACCCAGAGAAGAGGTTTATTGGTTTATGAAATGAGTAAGAATGGATTGTGGTTAGTTGTGTATAATGTGGTTAAAGTCTAAGGGACTGTTGGGTTGACATGTAATTAAGTTAAATGTTATTATTGGGAATATGATAAGGAATTATGTTTACACTTGAATATGCTTAGTGAGATAGGCATGGGGAATGGGAATTAGGGTTAAATGGTTAAGTGATATAAGTAATGAATGTGTTAATGGATTGAGGAATAATGTTAATTTTCCATTTATTGATATTTTTGTGATGTGGTTAATTATGGCGATGATAAATAAGCATGTGCACGTGGTTTAGTAGGGTGGGGTATAGACTTGAGGTTCTACGCCCATGGGTCGAGTTGGACTGAGGCTCTAACTCCACCCCGAAATGCATGGGTTAGGGAAGGGGACAGGGTTCTATTCCCCTAACAGTTGCATTCCACCTGTACTGAGGCTTTGAGGTGAGGATTATGAGGTTATTATAATGTGATGGCTAGTGATATAGGATTTGATTTTATTCCTATATTCTTGAGAACATTGAACATGCATAATCCATTAAATATATGAAAAAGTTAGATTAAACCATGGGATGCCTAAGTGGTGAACCTGGATTCAATGGTAGAATAATTTAAAGGAACATAGTCTAGAATGGAATATTGAACTATTTACCTTTACTTTCCATTATTTATCACTTTCATGCACTGTCTACTTTTACTAGATATTTTTTAGACACTGTTGGTGGTGGCCTACTGAATTATACTCACACCCTACTCGGGTCATTGTTGGGTACCTGAGTAGATTTTATGCTTATAGGTAAGGATAAGGGAAAGAACTCTATGCTAGGGAGTTGGGTTGGACATGGGACATGTATGGGTGAGGTTCCAAACTTGGAGTCTAAACCATTTTGGGTATTCTACTGTTTTTCTTTCTTTTGGGGTTTTGTTCACTTGGCATTGTAGCATGGAATGAGATATTTACTGTTGTGTGTGGTTGCACCCAGTTTGGAAGTTGGTTATCTATGCACATTATTATTTGTTTATTAGTGTTTCCACTATTTATATTGTTTTCTATTGTAGATTACTTTGGTAATGAGGGTATAGTCTCCCAACGTGATCTATTAGACCCTCGTTGTTAGTTGGCAACCTCTGGTGTATGGAGAGGCGCGCTTGAAGTCATGTGGCAACCCGACTTGGGGCACCGGTTTAGTGGCCTTAGGTCAGGGATGTTACATCAACAATCAAAAACTGGTTGGTTAGATGGGTATTATTACTTTAGAAATTTGACATAGGGATCCAATATATGAAAGGAATTGAGAACACTATGGCTGATCATTAGTAGGATACCTTCTGAGTTTTCTCCTAGAAATCTATCTGTTTAACCCATTATTGAGTTTTTCCCTAAGGAAAGTTTGAATTTTGTTATCATGTACAAGAGTCCATAGTTTTCAAACAATGAGAATTACTTAACAGCTGAAATTGTTCATTATTGGTTTTCCAAGAAGCGGATTTCTAAAATGATTTGTGAGTTAAGGAAATATATTTGTGATGATCCTTACTTATGGAATATGGTAAGTGATCGTATTTTGAAAATATGTATACCAAATTCCTATATTTATTAATTTTGAAAAAAATTCCATTGTCTAAGCTATTTTTTCACTTTGTTCCATATATTATTGCTAGAAAAGTGTGATATTCAGGTCTATTTTGTCCTACCATCTTCGAATATTCACATGAGTTTTGTAGGAATTGTAAAGATTTCAAATTACAAGTAAACATTTCTCAAATACATGAGATTCCAAAATAATATTTATTATTTTATGATGTATTTAATGTTTGGGGAATGTGTTTTATGGGGCCTTTTCCTAAATCTTTTTGATATTACTAAATCTTACTTACAGTAGACTATGTTTCAAAGCATATTGAAGCAATAACAACTAGGACTAATGATGCTAAATTCGTGTCCCAATTTTTCAAGAGCAATCCATTTTGTAGATTCGGGATTCCAAGATTTATTCTCACATATCAACGAACTAATTTCTATAATAAGACATTATAATCTTTGATAAAAAAATATGGGATTAGTCATAAAGTGTCTACACCCTATCATCCTAAAATGAATGTTATGGTTGAAGTTTTTAATAGGTAGATCAAGAATATTCTTGAGAAAACTATTAAACCAAATAGGAAAGATTAGAGATTAAGGCTTTAGGATGCTCTGTGGGCCTATAAGACTTCCTATAAGACTCTAATAGGAATGTCACCTTATAGGACATTTTTTTGTGGTTATTTTCATTTTCCCATGGAGTTATAGAATAAATATTTTTGGGATATCAAATCATGTAATTTGAATCTCTTTGAAGCTGTAAGAGAGAGAAATATTTGTTTATAAGAGTTATAAGAAATAAGGAATGGTGATTATGAAAATGTTAGGATTTTTAAGGATAAAATAAAGGTTGTTCATGAAATTTTGATTTTGAATAAAGAATTTTATTTTAGAGATAAGGTGTTTCTATATAACTCTAGGCTTAAAATCTTCCCAGGTAAATTTCATTCCAAATGGGATGGACCTTTTATTATAACTCATGTTTTCCCCTTTTGGTATTGTGTGGATTATAGATATTAGGAAGGATGTTCCATTCACTGTTCATGGACATGGGCTGAAACTGTTTCAAGAAGGTAATAAGGAACCTTCAGGGAAGGATTTCTTATTATTAGAAGCTGAATTCCATTGAATAATCTAAGTTTTTTCTTCCCTTGTTGTTTATTTTTTTTAGAATAAGTGTGGGGAAGGTATTAACCTTTTGTAGTGTTAGGTTTTCTCTTTTTGTTTCATAGTATTTTTTTTACATAGAATAATTTGATATTGATGAAAAGATGTTGTTCCCATTGTTCACCATGAGGAATCCTCTAGGGGTTGCTCTATGATTTTTAGAGAAAATACTTTACAGACTACAATGATCAACAAAAGCTACAAGATGAATAATATTGGATAAACACCCTTAATTATTAAACTCTGATTATATTTTACTAGAATTAATATTTCATATATCTAATGCTTATCTGTTTTTATCTTTAAGAGCTTTGGATCTAGCTGAAGATACTTTGTCAAAACTAGGAAGGGGAATATTTGAGTTTCATCGATACATATTCAGCCTTTAATAGCATTGTCCTTTATCAGTGCTATAAAAAAGCATTGATAAATGTGTCTTTTATCAATGCATTTTTTAGTTCTCATAAAGGGTAATATTTATCATCACTTTTCATTAGCACTGATAAACAATGCCCTTTATCAATGCTTTATTTTTAACACTGATAAAAGGTTCCCTATATCAACACTTTATTTTTAGTGTTGATAAAGGAATCCTTTATCAATGCTTTTTTAGCACTGATAAAGGTCCCAAATAAAATGAAATAATTAAAAAATTAAAAATTAAAAATGAGTAAATTAAAAAAAATTAAATAATTATTAATTAAATAATTATTTATAAGAATGAATAAA
The DNA here is from genome assembly GCA_963277665.1 of Viscum album. Classification (NCBI taxonomy): domain Eukaryota; kingdom Viridiplantae; phylum Streptophyta; class Magnoliopsida; order Santalales; family Viscaceae; genus Viscum; species Viscum album. The sequence goes on from OY728138.1 coordinate 1,325,142,228, forward strand.
TTTAATATACTATATATAAATTATAAATACTAATAAATAGTATATATTAAATATATAGATGTGTTAAATGAAATAATTAAAAAAATGAAAATGAAAATTGAGTAAATTAAGAAAAATATTAAACATTTTATTAATTAAATAATTATTGATAAAAATGAATAAATTTAATACACATATATATAGATTATAAATATTAATAAATAATATATATTAAATATAAATATATATGAATATATATAATATTTCCTAAATATGATTTATATAATACAAAATATTTATACTTTACATTAAATAAGTCATATATTTAGTGAAGAATGGTTTATAATTAAAAAATAATATGAATTAAAAATATTAACTAATTTCCCCGAGTAATATAATTTAATGTCATTTGATTTTTCAATTTTACATATATCAAACGTGTGTAATATTGATTTCACCTACATATACGTAATTAATACATTTTTATATACAACACACACACACAAATATTTACATAATTAATGAAATCTTATATTGAAACACATACACCTTATATATATGTAATTTATTCAAATTTTAGTATTCATTTTAGAATTTTAATGTAACATGATACATTTAGTATATTATATCTTTAATTGATAAATTTTATTTATTTTTTAATTTTATTATAGTTAGGTATTAATTCATTTTTTATTTTTTTTATTTTTTTTTTATTTTTTATTTTTTGGGAATTTAATCATTTTCAATTATTTAATTATATATATTTATTTACTATGTTTCAATATTTTCAATATGTATTCATATTTATTTCATATATATCCATATTTTTTTATAATTTATATTTAATTAATAAAACTTATACATTTTTTCAATATTTTTAAAGTGTACTCATTTTTAATTATTCAATTTCACTCATTTTTAACATGCATGCATTTAATATTATATATTCATTAATAAGTATATTTGTAAATATGTATAAATATATATATTTATAAATGTATATTTCCAATATTTATAAATTTATATATATGTAGTTATAAATAAATAAATAATATTTTTTTTAAAGTATTTATATAATTATCAAAAAATAATTATATATATTTAAATAATTATAAAATTATAATAAATTTAAATTTAGGTGGGAGTGAATTCCCACAGTTGGGGGCTTACCCGAGTGGTAAAGGCTCCCTATAATCCAGCATTATACCTGGGTTCAAATTTGGGTGGGAGCGAATTTCTTCAGGCAGGTGGTGACGTGGGCATGACGTAAGATATAGGCAGGCGGTGACACAGGCATGATGTAGGCTTGGTGATGTAGGCATGACACTACACCGGGCCTTTAGGCTAGTTTTGGGGATTTTGGACAATGTTATGGGCTTCATGCTCATTGGGCCTTCGGGCCATGTAATGAATAAATAAAGGCTTGATGGGTAGGTCATCCCTTATGGGGCTATGACTTGTCTTTCCAACCTGTGTGTGTGGTGTGTGTGTGTGTGTTTATTGTAATTGTACCCCAAAGCACCTAATATATATATATATATATATATATACATACATATATATATATAATTATAATAAATTTATTTAAATAGTGAATATATTTACTATATTTATATTTATATTTGTATTTATATTTATATATGTTTATTAAATATATATATATATAATGATATAAATATATAAATATATAAATATTAATTTTTTAAAGTATTTATATAATTATATATTTAAATAATTATAAAATTATAATAAATATATCTAAATAATGAATATATTTACTATATTTATATTTATATTTATATATATTTATTAAATATATATATATATAATCAAATAATGAATATATATATTTATTATATTTATATTTATATTTATTTATTAAATATATATATATATATATATAATGATATAAATATTTTTATAATTATAATTTTTTTTAAAAAGTAACCATATAATTATAAATAAATAATTATATATTTAAATAATTATAAAATTATAATAAATAAAGATATTTATAAAAAAATTATTTATAATTATAATTATAAATCATCTATCATCATTGAATTTTTACCATTAATAAATATTCCTTTTATCGGTGCTTATTTAGCACTGATAAAGATAAAATTTTATCAGCCCTTATTAATTTAGCAATAATAAAAGTGATATTTATCATTATTTTTTTATAAGAGCTAATAAAAGTGTCCCTGGTCTATTTAATAACCCTAACCATGACTAAATCTATCACAATTTCTCAAGTTATCTGTGTAACCCACCTCCCGTCGTCGCTCCTCCTTAACGAATCCAACCTCAAATCAAATCTCGAACGAATCCGAGGGTCGAATCCAAGGCTTGAACGAATCATCGCTCAAAGAATCCAAGACTCAAATGAATCCAGGATTCCGTGCGTAACATTTCTATTTCACTTGGACAAATCAAAACTTTAATCCAAGGTATGTTATTTTTTATCCTTCTCCTCACTTGTTCGTCTTGTTTGGTGATATATTTTTGCTTTTTTTTGTTCATTATCTCTTGTTATTCATCATTCATTGATGCTTTCATGCTTGAATGATTTTTACTTGCATTCCTCTTCACTGTGACTACTGCCATTGCAAATACCACATATATTTCTAATCATTTCAACTCTAATTGATTTAAACATAAGTGTGTTCAATGTCTATGGATGTTGCTTCATCTGAGACATTTTCCACCTAAAATAAGACATTATTCAAATTCATTTCATATTTACACATTTGGTTATCACTTGAATAAGGTATCATATTTTTGTGTGATAAAATGTTGTCTCACAAAATATCTCAATTTTATATGATGATGGTTAACAAAACAATTCTAAACAGTTACTTCAATTATTTCATAATTTATTCTTTTTTGTGTGTAAATAATTTCTCTCCACATGACTTGTCATTCAAATAAAACACTATAAATCCATGTGTCATTTAATCCCTCTAAAAATATTGCTTAACAATTCCATAGGTTTTTCATAAATAAAATTTATTATCTCTTTCACTTACATGTTTCCATTCCAAACCCCATCTTCTGTTATTGATATATGTTGACCTAAAAATGTCCACTATCATAATTTTTCATCATCTTTTTATCAATATCAATATTGGTGTAGATATTAAATAATAAAATAAATTGATCAAACCAAATATATTTTAGATAGTTTAAAACAATTAGGCTTATAATTTGGTTAAACTAATAATAAAGAGATGAGTATGGCAATTCTTTATTTAATCTAGTTTAAAATACTTTAATTGAATTAACTTTGGAACTGATTGAAAAATTTTAAAATATAATTATATGCTATATTTTTTTTATTTATATTTAATATAGAACATGATCCAAAAGGAATTAACTTTATAAGAAATTAAATGAAAATTATTGCAGATGTTAAAATTTATATTCAATTTTTTATCTAGCTATTTATTTATTAATTAATAAAATACTAATATTAAATTTATTATAACATATATTAAATAAATGTAACTAATTTAATTTATTAATATCAATTAATATAATGAATTTAGTTGGTTTTAGTTTATTTTAACATGATAAAAGTTAAGTTTCATTGATTTAAAAATTATATGTGTAAATCTTGTTTACTAAGAAAAATGATCAAACCTAATTTTAATGTAAAGAGATAAAATACTAATGATTTATTGGATCTCATATATACTGATACATGAAAAATAATGAGCATTCATTCTCATGGTTGTTACTATTATATTATTTCATTTACTAAAAATTTAAGTAGGCATGGTTATGTGTTTTGTATGAGACACAAACATGAAAGATTTCAAAAGGTTAAATACTTAAAAAAATAAATATAAAATCAAATTGGTAAAAACAATAAAACTATATGATTAAATTTTGATGAAAAATACTTAAACTATGATTTTTTTTATGATGGTAAAGTGTGGTATTGTATTTCAACTTACTCTTCATGAAACACCACAGTGAAATATTGTGGTTGATTGATGATTGGTCACCATTAATCAATATCTACATTTCATTAATTAATGAAATTTATTGATATATTATAATTTATGATTTTTTATCCTAATATATAATAAATTACTTAAATTAATCTATAATAATAATTTTCTAATTGAAATTAAAAACTAGAAAAATAATTTTAGTAGTATATGTTAAGATAAATATGGTTAAAGATTTAGAGTGTAAAATTCATTAGGGAGATTTAGAGTAAAATATTCATCCATTGAAACTATTGAGAAGCAGGGTAATATTTACTAAGGTAACGTATAGAAATTGAGGGGTGGGACATAGAAAAAATGGTTCTTATAGTTTATTAGCATCCTCTTCATGCATATTTTACATATTTCCACCATCTAACTTTCTAGAATAATTAATACCATGTCTATAACCATAATAATATTCATAAGTGTGTTGGGGAGAGGGTCTAACAATTTATCTATAAATTAATCTAGCATATATTTTTGTATTGATAATTTATGATAATGATTTATAAATCATTTTTGACATGTAGTAATCAGTATCACATCAAACTGACACTTGATGTGACCGGTATAACTCTAAGTGTGTGTTTTTAGTTTAAAATGACATTTTAGTAAAACAAGACAAGTGAAATACTCAAAAATGATAAAAACATTTGGATTATTTTTATACTTTAGGATAATGATCCTTAAGTTATTTGGGATGTGTAGGAATCAACGACACCTTAATCTGACACATGGTGTGATCGGTAAGACTCAAGGTCCGTCTTTTTATTTAAAATTAACATTAATTTTAGATAATTGGTATACTCAAAACCAAGAAAACGCATTTATATTATTTCTATACCTTAGTAAAATGATCCATAATTCATTTATGACATATAATAATCAACCACACCTCAATTTGATACACAATGTGCTCGGTATGACTCAAAATGTCTATTATTAGTTTAAAATTGACGTTTTAGTTCAAAAAGTGTCACTAGCTAAAAACTAAGAAAATGCACTCATATTTTATTGATAATTTAGTAAAACTATTCATAATTAATTTACTATGTTTTTTAATCAGGTTCACGTCATATCGTCACATGATGTGACTGATATGACTCAAAGTACATGTTTCCAGTTTAAAATGACATTTTAGTAAAAAATAAAAGTGACATACTCAAAACTGAGCAAACACATTCAGATTACTTTTATACTTTAGGAAAATGATCCATAAGTAAATTTGGATGTTTAGGAATTATCCAAACCTCAATCTGATGCACGGTGTGACTGGTATGATTCCAAGTGCATCTTTTTATTTAAAATTGACATTAATTTTAGTAAAAAAGACAACTGACATACTCAAAACTAAGAAAACACATTTGGATTGTTTTGATACTTTAGAAAAATTATCCATAAGTAAAATGATATATAATTTATTTGTGAAATTTAGTAATAATCTTCACCTCAATCTGATATATGATGTGCCCGGTGTGACTCAAAGTGTCTGTTATTAGTTTAAAATTGACATTTTATTTCAAAAGGTGTCACTCACTAAAACCAAGAAAATGCATTCAGATTGTCTTGATAATTTATAAAAATGATTCATAATTAATTTTTGACATATATGAATTTGTATCACATCAAACTTAAGCACTATGTGACCGGTATGACTCAAAATTGCAAGTTTCTAGTTTAAAATGGCATTTTAGTAATCAAACAAGTGACGTACTCAAATCCAGAAAAACACATTCATATTGTTTTGATAATTTAGGAAAATGATCCATAATTCATTTGGGACATGTAAGAATCATCTACAACTCAATCTGACACACGGTGTGACTGGTATGACTCCAAGTGCATCTTTTTATTTAATAAGTGTCATTTTAGTTAAAACGTGAATCACATCACCAAAATCAAGAAAACAGGACTAGATTATTTTCTCATCATTCTATCTACTATTAATTAATTAATTTACTCGTCATTTTTATCTTATACTTATTTGGATAATTTTCACATAGATAATGCTTGAATACAAACAAGAAATAGTGTGACATACAAGAATCAATAGTAGCTCAATCTGATACACAATTTTCATGGTATGACTCAATGTTTTGTTTAAAATTAATACTTTTGATTAATTTATTTATTTATATTATTACTAATATAATAATTGTTTTCTTATAAAGGTTCATTTTTTCTTGATAAGGGGTGGTTTTTTGGCAATAGCATGAGTTAGTGTCAAGGGAAAAATAAAAAAGGAACATTAATGTTTTTTAATGTATGTATGAATTTGTACTTACTCTTGTAATTGTATAAACCAATGTGTAAAATATCTATAATATAGTGTTTTTTTATTTGTGTTGTAAATTTTATTCCATTTAAATTCTATATTGGTACTTGATTTTTATGATTTATGATGTTGTTTCCAGTGTTATAGTGTGTTGTTACATCACACTGTACTAGTGCCCCTTTATCAGTGCTAAATAAAAGCACTGATAAATGGGGTCCTTTATCAGTGATTTTTTTAGCACTGATAAAGGATCCCTTTGTCAGTGTTTTTCTATCAATAATAAAAGCCTAGGGATTTTAATCTCACTTCAGTACTCAGTGCTTCTCTAACATTGTTAAAGACCATTTTGGGCGTTGTTAAAGGCCTGTTTATTAGTAGTGTTTATGTAAAGTCAAATATATCTTCTAATTCAGGGAAGTAATAATTTTTTAATTCTGATTATTTTCATGTTTTAAAAACCTGTTATATGTTTCTACTTCAGACACCAATTATCTAAAATAAATGTTGAATTTTAAGAGTTTTTTCATGTTGAAATAAGTGGTTAAACATGATGGTTGCTACTACTAAATTGGTTGTTTTTTATTTTGTATTAGTGTCGTGATGAATTTTCTCTAATTTGCAAGAAATTATTTTACACACTTCCCTGAATATAAAATAGTATACAAGTTTTATTATTGAATTCAATTATTGAAGTAGAAACCAACAGGAAATATTTTTCCATGTTGTGAGTTGATAATTATTTTTTTTGTGTGGGAAAATAGTTTGAGCTTTCTTGTGACCCTTTTTACATTATTTTAATCTACTAAATTTCCAAATATTCTTTGTACTTTAAATTGAATCCAAAATTTTCTTTACCTTGGATTCAACATTAGATAAAATTTTGTGTTTTAATGTGGGGGAAAGTGATATTCAATGTTCTAAAATGTACCAAAATATTAAAAACCCCTGAATTTTTTCAAATTTTATTTTTTTTAAGTTTAAATTAAAAAAATTCAGTGGTTTCAAGTCTTTCTAAAGTTTTAATGCTGATTTTACACTTTAATAAGGTTATTTCTCTAATACCCCTTAGATTTAATTAGGTAAAAAAATTATTATCCTCTTGAAAAGAGTTTAACTTTGGTAAAATATTGTTTTAATGTTATGAAAATAATTATTTCCATTGAAATATTTGTGTTGGATTCCAACTTATAAAACATGCATTCAAATGAATTATGAAATAAAAATCCTAATCTAGGTTGAACACATTTTTTAATTATTTAATATTTTAGATGATTTATTTATGTTTCTATGTTAATTATTAAGTTTTATAATCTAAACAGAGTGCTTATTATTCTGTTTTATAATTTTTTGAGTCTATTCTCCTAGAGGTAAAAAAAGTTTGAAATTTTAATTGAATGAAAATTGAAGTGGGTTTAAACTGTTATGAAATTATTAAGGTCGATTATCTTTGTAAAACAGGAATTAGATTTTGCACTTAAAATATTCAATTTCTTGAGGGTAAATTCTTTCACTGCTTGATGAAAATTCATAGAGGAAAATCATTTTCAAAATTAACTTTTTATGGCCATTCGATATTTCAAGTTTGAGATTCACTTTATTCCATTGAATTTGACTCTCTTTTTTGTTTGAGAACAAGTAGAAGCTCAGTGTGGGGGAATTTAATGTGGTATTTTATTCTAATATTTTGTCACAACATGTCTTAATTTAATTATGTTTTAATTTCTAAAATCAATTTATTGAACTTTTTAGTATTATTGATAAATTGTTGTTAAAATAATAAAACTCTTAAAATTAGGTTAAAATATGTTTTTAATTGTTAATTATAATAAATTTTTATTTGATTGAGTAATTAATGGTTAAATTGTGTGGTGGTTACTTTTTAATTAAATTATTTAATTAATGATTTTATGTTTAATTAATGTTTTTTATGTTTTAATTATAATTTTTTTTCAACTTTGTGTTATTATTTAATTTTGGATATCCTTTTAAAATATTAATTTTAATATCATTGTTTATTTTTGTGTTTTTTTATTTAATTTTCCATTTCATTATTTTTGTTTTTTTATTAGTTAAATGGAGTTTAAATTTTAATTTTAATTTAATGACATAAATGATGAAATAATTTATAACTTCAATTAATAATTTAATACTTTTAATGTCCCAGAATTCCATGTAAATTTTTTTGAAAAATAAATGGGATTATTTTGAGACCAAGTTCTGAGACGGCACGTGATTCTGAGGCCTGGAGTGGCTGGAATGTATTTTCAAACTATTTTTAAAGTTCATTAAATAAATGTTTGAGCGGGTTTTTCTAACATTCAAACTAGTGACTGGATCAAAAATATGAGGGCACCGTTGAACTCAGAGCGTCGGGATTCACCTTGCAAGGTCCCAACATCAACCGGCACGGGTCAACTGAAAATGATAGTTTTCGTACTTTTTGGAATAAAATTAAATTAACTTAAATAGTTATTTTATTATATTCTATTCTTCATTACGCAATGACTCGTCAGCACTGTGATGCAGCGACGAGGCGACGCTGAATCCGATTAATGAATCAGCATGGCAACGCTGCAATGTGCACGCGTCTTCCTTCTTTAATTAAACAGGGAATTTGGGGTTAACAAACAACCCTGGAATTCCTTTGATGAATGACGAAGGAAACCTCTCCAACGATGAATGTCAACGAATCAGAAGACAGTGAAGACACCCTTGGAGAGAAGATTCAGGACTAGAGATTGACGGAAGATGATGAACAATCATACTCGAGCAATCTCCTTTCCCTGATAGGGGATTTTCTGAGTGATTTTCCTTTCCCCGTTCTTTAAATTTAATGACAAACGCAGAACAACCCACGAACAGGTTGATCCGCAGTTTGATTGTTCATGTAGGATGGATAAAGATGTGGGATAAAGGGGATATCTATCTTAGTGATTATTCCATCATATTTTGGTTTCTCGTAATCCTGCTAACAAGAACGCATCTAGGCCAACACGAACAAAGAACTGGATCGTTCTTTGGGTGTTCTTGTGTTGCGAATCCTTCCCCAATTTATTCTTATGTTCTCCCCGTTCTTCATGGCACAACAGCCGGCATTCGCGGTCGAGGTGGGACCACGACGGCGCATCGTCTTGTGGTGCCAGGCAGAAGGGCTACAACCAGGTGGGTCACGGCGGCGGCACCCAGGCCATAGCGGCGGATGGTGGGAGGTGGCGCGCTGCCAGCGCGCTACGGCGATGATAGGGGACGTCAGCACGGAGTTTGGCGGCTGGAGGTAGGTGAACGTGGCCACCCAACTATGTCAGAGGTTCCACGCGGTGTAAATCCATGATCCGCAAACCACAGCAGTGAGCTGGACCCGCAGCTTGTCGCGGGTCACGCGGAAGACTCTGTTTGCGTGAGTAGACTAGCTGGCCAAGGAGGCAGCGCCACCCTAGAGAAACATGGCTGTATGAACCGGATGTCACATGGAATCCGGGATAGAGGAGAATCATCCCACTAATATGGGCTGGAGGAGAATCGGCCCACCGATGTGGACCAGGCCGGCAGAATAAACTGGTCCGCTGGGTGGCCCGAGCTGAGGGAGAACCATCCTGCTGATGCTGGCCAGACCAGATGGGGAAATGGTCCATTGGGCGACCCAACTGGTCAGAACCATTCCAACTAAGTCAGACCGGACCAAATGAGAACCGGGTTGTTGGGCGACCCGGCGGGCTTGACCCATGGCCGAACCGGGATTAGTCCCGCAAGGCCCAATGGGCCTAGCTACTATGCTAGGATGGACTGGGTCAGCCCAAACCCATTTGGTTTAGGTCGGCTAAACTGGGTTGGGTCATGCAAGACCCCCAGGCCAGGCTGGTCGGGTCGGTCCAACCAAGTCAGATCGGGGCTCGACACAACTAGTCCATGTTTACTAAAATGCCAATAACTTTCAGATCGAGTGTCTGATTAATGCATTGTCTACAATGTTGGGACTCTTGTGAGGAGGCAGTCCCTTGGGTATACTCTAAGTGAGTTTTCGTGGAAGTAGAGATATGACCAATGGCTTTAGGAGTATATTCTCTCAGAATCGAGCACACTTGAGAGCGGTAATCCTACGGCTATCTATGACACGAAGGATTTGACGAGAAGGACTTCAATGGTCCAGTAACTCAGTAGACCTCAGTGGTCCAATAGCGAAGTGGACCTCAGTGGTCCAGCAGACGAGTTGACCTCAGTGGTCTAGCATCTGAGCGAAGCTTAGTGGTCTAGTAGCAAAACAGACCTCAGTGGTCTAGCAACAGAGCAGACCTCAGTGGTCCAGTAGACAAGTGGATCCCAGTGGTCCAATAGATGAGCGGACCTCAGTGGTCCAATATCCGAGTGAACCTTAGTTGTTTAGCAGCAGAGCAGACTTAAGTGGTCCAGTAGTGGAGCAGACCTCAATGGTTTGTTAGCTGAACGAACCTCGGCAACTCATCAGGGATGAGTCCTTCAGTGGTACAAGATGATTCATCTCTACAACTGATAATATTACTTTCTATACTTTGAGTTATACCTGGTGTAATATATCTTTGTTATGTGATCTTATTGTGTGGTCTTGCTCTATGGTCTTTTCTTTGTGGTTTGGGGTCCCTATTGAGTATTGTGTTACTCACCCCTACACGGGCTTCGCCCGCACGTGTCATGCCTCGTTCAAGTGATTGACACTTTGACGGAGACCTTAGTGGTCTGGGACCAGGTGGTGCTTAGTGATATGGGACGGATGGGCATACTACTATGTCTATATGTAGCTACCCTTCACCTACCCTTCAGGTAGGTTCTCGAGGAGACGGACTGTGGTAATTGTACTTTCCTTTGTGGTTTTGGGATTGTATTCTGGACCCTTTTTACTTTTAGTTGTATTGTACTCTTAGTAGTTGTCTTAGTGACAGTTGTAGTTTACTTTTTGTTTACTTTCCATAGTTTGAACTTTGTGTGTGTGTACAGGTTTAAAAAAATGACTTCCCTTTTGGGATATGCTTATTCGGTGCTAGTCACCAACCCCTGACCTATAGAAGGTGGGCTTGGGGTAGTCACAGCACGGGCCCTGGGGGACAGGTCATGAAAAAGTGGTATCAGAAGGGTTCGGTTCTACCATAAGAAATAAGAGTCTATAAATTTTTTGATGGGGTAACGATGTTAAGTGTTTCGGGTTTGGCTTTCAGGCCAGGGAGTCCAGTGTTGGTGCGGCAGCCGATGTATCCATATACGAGGACCCTGAATTATGATTTCTAACTCGGTACATGAAAACACTAGTTGCATGAATCTTTGAATGTTCTATCATGATATTTCTGAGTCAGAGTTAGCTCACCAAGTATAATCTATTAATCGTGATTCATCCTGATCCCTTTCAAGATGCCTCCACGCAGACAGCCATCCAGGATTCTAGTGAGTGACCATGAGGATAGTCCACAGAGTGATGAGGCTTTGATACTGAGACCATTGCCCGAGATGGTACCTTCGGGTGGTGCCCCAGCGATACCAATGCCCATCGGTCAACAGTTACTACATGCACTACCAGTAGAGGACGCACATAGGATCAATGCCTTACAAGAGTTCCAAAGGCAGATACCACCCAGGTTAAGGGGAGAGATAGATCCGCAGATTGCTAAGGATTGGCTAGAGGAAAGGACGTGATTTTTCCATTTAGTGAGGATTCCACTTGACCATATGGAAGTTCTAGCAGTGAGCCTTCTATAGGGCTTGGCAGGGAGGTGGTGGAGTTTGACGATCCAGACGCATGAGGAGGCAACCCTCAACTATTCTGACTTTGAGTGACTTTTTAGGGAGTTGTTCTTCTCCGCTAATTTGTGATCAGTGTGCACACAGGAGCTGCTTCACCTATAGCAGGTCATCCTAACAGTGGCTGAGTACTCCATGAGGTTTACAGAACTCTCCTGTTACTCTATGGATATGGTATGGGACCGTTTCTTCAAGGCCTGGACCTTTGACAAGGGACTCTGATGGTAGATTAGGGCATCAATGATTTCCCTCAGCATCCCTAAGTGGTATGGGGTGTTAGAGTGAGCTCTAATAGTGAAGAGATTCCTCGTATAGTAGACACCAATGGTGAGAGCTACCACCGGGCGACAGGTTGATGAGTCTTCTGTGGCGGGTAGCTGAAAGATGACTTAGAGGCCCAAACGGGTCAAACCTTTCAGAGGATGACCTTAGGACTCAGGTTCGGTGGTATGAGGCTCATGGGGAAGAGGGAGTCATTAGAAGAGAATATTATGCTACGCATTTGGTAGGAAGGGGTACATGGATCGGTATTGCCCAACTCGTCGTGCAAAGGACCGACAGATAGTTGAAGAACCATCGAGGCAGCAGAAGATACCGGAACAGGGCGGTCTACCAGGCATCAGATGTGGTAGAGGAGTGGGGAGAGTTGTAGGAGGTGGTCATAGGTATGAGGTACTACCACCACCACCCACAGGTGGTCCACCACGGGCTCCAAGAGCAGGTGGATAGAGGCGGGCTCAGCTTTAAGTCAAGGTATATAGTCCCGACATCCCAAAGATGATACAAGGTATGATATTTGTCTTCTCCACTTTAGCTATAGTTCTTATAGATACAGGTTCTAGTCACTCTTTCCTTACCACAGACCTTGTTTAGATCTTAGAGATTCTGATTGAGCCGTTGGCTCTATCCTTACGATTAGAGACTCCTACATGAGGGGATTTGATGATCACACACTGGTGCCGGCAGTGCGAGCTTACTCTTGGAGGCGAGAGCTTTGGATGGAATCACCTATTAGCAGCGTCAAGTCCTTATGACATCATTTTGGATATGGAATGGTTATCCGCAGTCCATGCTCAGATTGACTATTTTAGGCATAGATTGTGGTGTGTCTGTGAGGATGGGACTAGGTTTACCTCCATCATTGATAAGGGATCCCTTGTAGTACGGGACAGACTCTCACATAGGAGGGTACAGCCGATCACTAATTAGTTGGATAACATGACCCTTGGTGTAGTGGATGATATGAGTCCATAGTTTCCTACAGTGGTAGATGAGTATGAGGACATCTTTCCAAAGTATGTTCTCGGACTACCTTCTCGTAGAGAGGTAAACTTATGCATTGATCTGTACCCTAGGATGGAACCTATATATATACCTTCATATTGGATGTCTCCCGTAGATCTCTAGGAGCTTAGGGTATAGTTGGAGGACTTGTAGAGGAATGGGTTCATAAGGCCCAATGTTTCGCCATGGGAAGACCTAGTGTTGTTTTCCAAGAATGCAGACGGAAGCTTGAGGTTATGCGTGTACTTATTGTGCCTAAACAATGTGACTATGAAGAACAAGTATCCTCTATCAAGGATTGATGACCTCTTCAATCAACTGAAGGGGGCGAGGTGGTTCTCGAAGATAGACCTCAGATTAGGTTATCACCAGCTTTGAGTATGAGATGAGAACATCTCGAAGATGGATTTTAGATGTCACTACGGCCACTATGAGTACTTATTAATTTCATTTGGCATGAAAAATTTCCCATAAGTGTTCATGGGACTCATGAACAGGATCTTCTAGACATACTTAGACCGGTTTGTAGTGGTCTTCATTGATGACATCTTAGTGTATTCAACATCTGAGGAGGAGCACTCGATACACCTGAGGATGGTTCTGGACACACTCCAAGAGCACAATCTTTACAGAAAGCTCTCTAAGTTTCAGTTATGGATATGAAAGGTCCACTTCCTAGGACATGTCATCTCAGAGGCTGGATTTACGATGGATCCAGTAAAGACCAAGGCAGTGCTTGCTTGGGAACCACCCAAGAGCGTTACCTAGGTGCGAAGGTTCCTTGGGTTGGATGGGTACTATCAGAGGTTTGTACTAACTTCTCCAGAGTGGAAGCACCCATGATGGAATTGACAAAGAAGGTAAAACCCTTTGTGTGGATATAAATATGCCAGTAGAGCTTTCAACAGCTGAGGAAGAGCTTGACAAGCGCTTCTATCTTGAGGATGCCAGAGGAGGGCATCGACTACATGGTGTTCTATGACACATCAGGAACCAGGCTTGGTTGTGTCCTGATGCAGGAGAAAACAATGATTGATTATGGATTATGACAATTGAGACTGTATGAGAATAATTATGTGAATCATGGCATTTAATTGGTAGTGGTAGTCTTCTCATTGAAGATGTGGTGATACTACCTTATGTGTGAACGATTCATCATCTACTCTAACCATAGGAGTATCATGTATATATTTTCTTAGAAGGATATGAATTTGAGACAGTGACATTGGCTAGAATTCCTCCAAGACTATTACTTCGAGATAGTCTATACTCTTGAGAAGGGGAACGTAGTGGCAGATTCTCTCAGTAGAAGATTGAGTTCATAGCTACTGAACAAGGCCTCAGAGTAGTTGGGATAGATTTATATATCCTTCGTGGATAGAGAGGAGACATCTTTTCTTTAGTTGATGGTATTTTCCCCTCCACTATTACAAAGAGTCAGCGAGACATAAGTCAGAGATTCTAGCCATGAGACTACACATTCCCAGAGGTCCACAGGGCATGCCCCTGAGAGATATTCTAAAGGTGGGGAGCACATCATCCTTTTATAGGATGCATCGTAGTACCAGTGGAATTGCGGGAGGAGGTATTGAGGGAGTTATATACATTCCCTTTGGTAGTACATCTAGGTGTGAAGAAGATGTACCAGGACCTCTAACATCAGTATTGGTTCCTGGGGATGAAGAAGGCAGTCACAGAGTTTGTCTCGAGATGCCTCACTTGTCATCAAGTGAAGGCTGAGCACCAGGTTCCAGCATGTTTGACACAACCCCTCGAGGTACTGGAGTGGAAGTGTGATGTGATATCAATGGACTTTTTGAAGGGCTTACCATGTACATCTAGGGGCATGATACCATCTGGGTGATCGTAGACCAACTCACCAAGTCGGCCCACTTCCTACCCATTCGAGAGTAGGGTTCAGTAGAGATCATTTCATGTCTCTACGTTAAAGAGATAGTTTGACTCCATGGAGTCCCATCTACGATAGTCTTAGATCATGATGCATACTTTACATATCAGTTGTAGAAGGGATTGCAGGAGGTGTTTGGGACTCAACTGTGCTTGAGCACAGCCTTTTACCCACAGATGGATAGTCAGATGGAGCAGACCATACAGACATTGGAGAACATGATTTTTTCTTGAGTTCTTGACTTTGGTCACAATTGGGAGGACCACCTACCACTGGTGGGGTTTTCGTACAACAACAGCTACCACTCCACCATTGGTATAGAACCGTTTGAGGCATTGTATAGAAGACTGTACAGGTCACCGTTATACTGTACATACCCAGAGGAGTCAGCACTCATGGGTCCATAAATGGGGCAAGCTACCACTAAGAAGGTATAGGTCATCCGAGAGTGGATGAAGACTTCACAGATCCAAGATAAGTCCTATAATGATAGGTGATAGAGACCCTTGGAGTTCGATGAGGGGTACAATGTATTCCTACGGGTCTCTCCTTGATGAGGGGTATGAAGATTTGCTCAGGGTGGTAAGTTATTTCCGAGGTTCATTGGACCTTTTCTGATACTGCATAGAGTGGGTGAGGTGGAATACCGCTTAGCACTACCACCGTAGTTAGAGAGGTTGCACGACGTCTTCCGCGTATCCCAGCTGAGGAGATATGTGCATGACCCTTCTCATGTCATCAACCACGGTGAGCTGGAGATTGATGACGAAGCGACATTTTAGAAGTACCTGGTGGAGATAGAGGATCAACAAGAGAGGATCCTTTGTGGATTGTTGATTCCTCTAGTGCATTCTCATTGGAATCATAAAAATCTCAAGGAAAGCATGTGGGAGCGGGAGGCTCATATTTGTGCTCAGTGACCCCATTTGTTTGATTGGCCCTTGTTTTGGATTACGAGGATGAAAATCCCTAAAGGTGGGGGTAATGTAATGTCCTGTAATTCCATGTAATTTTTTTTCGAAAATTAAATGGGATTATTTTGAGACTAGGCTTTGAAAAGACACGTGATTCTGAGTCCTAGAGTGGCTGGAATGAATTTTCAAACTATTTTTAAAGTTCATTAAAGAAACATGCAAGCGGGTTTTTCTAACTTTAAAACTGGTGCCCGGATCAAAAATATGAGGGCACCGATAAACTTAGAGCATCGGCATTAACCTAGGAAGGACCTAACATCGACTGGCATGGGTTGACCAAAAAAGAGAGTTTTCATACTTTTCATAAGAAAAATAAAATAACCTAAAAATTTATTTTGTTATATTTTATTCTTCGTTACACAACATATCTTCAATGTTGTGGTGCAGCGATGAGGTGACACTGAATCCCATCAATGAACATCATTAATGAATTATTGTGGTGACACTACAATGCGCATGCATCTTCCTTCTTTAATTAAATAGGGAATTCAAGGTTGACGGACAACCCTAGAATTCCTTTGAATAATGACGAAGGAAACCTCTCCAGTGATGAACGTCGGAAAATTGAATGACAGTGACAACACCCTTGGAGAGAGGATTTGGGACCTAAGATCAACGGATAACAACGAACAATCATCCTCAAGCAATCTCCTTTCCTAGGTAGGGGGTTTTCTGAGTGATTTTACATTCCCCGTTCTTAAATTTTAACGATGAATGTGAATCAACCCACGAACAGGTTGATCTATGGTCTGATCGTTCATGTGGGATGGTTAAAGATGTGGGATAAAGGGGATATCTATATTTGTGATTAGTCCCCCTTATTTTAGTTCTTCATGATCCAGAAAACAAGAACACATCTGGGTCAACACGAACAAAGACCTGGATCATTCTTTGGGTGTTCTTGTGTTGCGACTCCTTCCCCAGTTTCTTCTTGTGTTCTCCCTATTCTTCATGGCATAATGGTTGGCAACGACAACATTCGTAGTCCAGGCAGGACTGTGGTGGTGCATCGGCCAGTGATGCTAGACAAAAGGGTCGCGGCCAAGTGGTTCACGACATCAGTGAGAGGTCGCAGCACGAGGTCGCGACACCCAGCTGCAGTAGTGGCACCCAGGCTGCAGCGGCGATAGGCAGGATGCGGCGCACTAGCAGCGCACCACAACAGTGACAGGGGTCACTAGTACAGAGGCCAGTGGCAGATGGACGGGGCCACCCGGTCGCATCGGAGGTAAAAATCCATGGTACGTAGACTACGGCGATGAGCTAGACTTACGGCTTGTCGTGGTTCATGTGGAAGACCCGGTCCACGTGAGCGGACCAGTTGGCCGAGGAGGCAGCACCACCTTGGTGTCGCGTGGCTGCGTGAACCGGATGTCGTACAACATTCACGCTGGAGGAGAACCGACATGCCGATGTGGGCTGAGATGATAGAATAAACTGGGCCGCTGGGCAGCCCGACTAGTCAGAACCAGTCTGACTAAGTCGGACCAGACCGGATGAGAACTAGGTCACTGGGCAACCCAACAGGCTGGACCCAGGACTGAACGGGACTGAGTCCAGCAATGCCTAATGGGCCTGGACACTAGGTCAGGCTGGACCGGGTCAGGTCAGGTCGACCGAACTAGGTGTGTCATGTGGAACCCCCGAGTCGAGTTGGCTGGGTCGGTCCAACCAAGTCGGACTGGGCCCAGATACAACCGACCCCTATTTACTAAAACTCTAATAACTTTCAAACTAGGCATCTAATTGACGCGCCATTTGCAGCGTTAGGACCCTTGAGACAGAACGGTCCCTTGGGTGTACTCTAAGTGAGTTTTCATGGCAGTCGAGATACAGCTGATGGCTTGAGGAGTAGATTCTCCCATAATCAAGCAAACTAGATAGCGGTAATCCTACGGTTGATTGTGACATTAATGATATGAAGATCAGGATGTCAATGGTCTTGTAGCTCAGCAGACCTTGGTGGTCCAATAGTAGAGCAAACCTCATTGGTCCAGCAGACGAGATGACCTTAGTGGTCCAGCAGCCGAGCGGACCTCAGTAGTCCAGTAGCTCAATGGACCTCAGTGGTCCTATAAAGGAGAATACCTCAGTGGTCCAGAAGATGAGCGGACCTCAGTGGTCCATCAGATGAGTGTACCTCGATGGTCCAGCTGCGGAGCGAACCTTGGTGGTTCAACAGTTGAGCGAACCTTAGTGGTCCAGTAGCAGAGCGGACCTCAGTGGTCCAGTAGCTGAACGAACCTCGGTGATTCATCAAGGTTGAGTCCCTCAACAGTACAAGATGATTTAGCTCTACGACTGATAATCTTACTTTCTATACTTTGATTTATACCTATTGTGAGTTGTCTTTGTTGTGTGATCTTGATGTGTGGTCTTGCTTTATGATATTTCCTTTGTGGTTTGGGGTCCCTTATGAGTATTGTGTTACTCACCCCTACACAAGCTCTAACCACACGTGTTTTCTCTCATGCAGGTGATCGACACTTTGACAGAGACCTTAGTGGTTCGGGACCAAGTGGTGTTCGGTGATATGGGACGAACGGTCATACTACTACACCTACAAGCAGCTTCCCTTCACCTACCCTTCAGGTAGGGTCTCGAGCAGATGGACCGTGGCAGTTTTACTTTCCTTTGTGTTTTTGGGATTGTATTCTGGCCCCTTTGTACTTTTAGTTTTATTGTACTCTCAGTAGTTATCTCAGTGATAGTTGTGGTTTACTTTCCATAGTTTGAGCTTTGTGTGTGTGTACAGGTTTAAAGGAAAATGTCTTCCATTTTGGGAATATTCCTATTCGGTGCTAGTAGCTAGCCTCTGGCCTATAGAAGGTGGGATTGGGGTAGTCACGGCATGGACCCTGGGGGACGGATGATGATAATAATTTTGTAAATTTTATTATTTCTGTATTTTAATAATTAATTAATTATTGAAATTTTAATTTAGAGTTTTGCAATGGATGAGTTTTTCATTTATAGTGGATTCTATCTATAAGAGAATTATGTAGCTAATTTTCATCTTTTAGATAGCCTATTTTCATGGATTTAAATCGTCTTAAGTTGACGCGTGGACCTAACCCTCAAATTGGGTTTTTGGACCAAAATTCCCCCATTGTCCATTCTTATTTTTTTTCTTTTTACAATGCCGCTACTCCTTATTCTTTTTATATATATAATCTAATATTTACTATATATATTTAAAATATATTGTAATATATTTACTATGATATTTACTATATAGATGTATTATCTTATATTTATTAATAATATAAATATGAATAATAATATAAATATAACTATTGAAAGTATTATGTATATTTTAAATTGTATTATAATGCAATTAGTATATATTATTTATTATTCATAGAAAATAATTATATAAATATATGTATATTTTTTATTACACACACACATATATATATCTATATATTATTTATTATGATATTTATTATATATTATATTGATTATTTATATTTGTAATATGATAGTTATTAAATAAACTACAAATTCCATAGAGAACTTTCCAGTGAAAATTTGTTTTGGAAATTTCCAATGAATATTTTCACTGGAAATTTTCCCTAAAAAAATCCACATGAAATTTACATTTCAAATTTTCACTTCAAATTACAATGAAAATATATTAATACATAAATAAAAAATGCAATTTTTTACTAAAAATTTGCATTGAAAATTTTCATTAAAAACTTCTAGTGTGAATTGTAGGGTTTCTTAAGAGTCTAAAAACACTTTATAAATCATGAGTAAGTAAAAGAATCTATTCCCAAGATCCTCATGTATACAATCTAGAAATGATGAGTATTTTAAATATGTATACCTATCATTGTAATAACATTTAGTACAAATTTTCACATTAAACATTTAGTGTAAAATTTCATTCAATTTTCCAGTGAAAAATTTTAATGTATATTTTTCACTAGACATTTCCATTTAAAATTCATAGTGAAAGTTTACACTAAAAAAATTCCAATTTAATTTCTATGTATGATAGAAATTTTCAATACAAAAAAACATAGACAAATACAAATACAAATATGTATGGTAATATTATATTCTAAATTTCAAGTGAAAAGTTAAATTCGAAATTTCTAGTACATATATACAAGGATCCATGTAGGAAATGAATGGAAGTCCAGATATTCTCCTTGGCAACCACCCCCAATCAAGATGATGAATATTAATGTTGATGCTTCCATCATTGATGGAACCTTCTCGGGTGTGGGAGTGATCGTTTGAGATTCTTCAAGTTCAACCATCATGCATGTCACATGTCTTTCTATGCAAGGTAGAGTCCCCCATGGATGAAGCTCAAGTAATCATTGCTGGTATAGAATTTTCCTTGGATAGAGGGTGGAGTTCTGTTATCATGGAGTCAAACTATCTTATGGTTATCAACGCCATTTCATCTCCAAAGATTAGACTTTAATAGTTTGGTCTATTGGTGGGAAAGATTCGTTCTTCAAGCCAGCTTTTCTCATTTTGGTCATTCGCGTTCATCAAAAGAGAAGGTAATGAGGTAGCTCACCATTTGGCGACCCATGGTCTTTCAGGAAAATCACCTGTATGGTTACTTTATTTCCCTATGAGGTTGAACTCTATTACCCTGTCTGATCATCGATCTTCTTCTTAATTATTATTTTCCATTAAAAAATATATGTATATATACAATATAATTTTAATTGAAAATTTACACTAGAAAGTCACACCATCCAATTGAAAATTGTCACAACCCATCCCAGAGGGGCCCATGATGTGACTACCCCAAGATCACCTCCAATAGGCCAGGGACTAGTGACTAAAACTGAGTAGGCGTATCACACAAATGAGAGGCATTAGCCTAAAGTAATTGCACTCACGCATACATCTCCAAGACACAAATTCTAAAATGTAAACACACTAAGTAAAAAATGAATGAAAATCACTATAACCCACAACCAGAGTACAACACTGAAAGTGCTGGAGAGTAAACAGGGTCATAATACAAGACCACCAAAAGAAAGCCTGCAAAAAAGTTCCTGAAACTCATCCGCAGAAAACCCTACCTGATCCAACCTGGAGGCAAGGTATTGGGGCTATTGTCTGAAGTCCTAGGAATACCATAGTCTGTTTGATCTCACAAGGCTTTGTCCGGTCCCGGTCTTCCCTGGACCCTATTAAAAGGTCGCTCGTCTGCACAAGATATGACACATGTGGACAAAGATCGTGCAGGGGTGTGTATAACAATACTCAGTAGGACACCCCGAAACCACAAAGCAAAACACAAAGGAATGGTATAGTCATCACTACGCAAGTATGTGTCTATAACATATAACAAGAATATCCAGATATACTCAAACCATACCACATAGTCTCTGGTAAGTCATAACCACTGCATACCAACAATAGGGATTCAGTTTGAAGATTCCATGAAGCACACATCTGAGAGAACACACTCTTGAGTCCGATAGCACTGATGACATTCTTCCGAGAAGTATCATTCGTCAGGAACCATCATGAGAGAGAGATACGCTGAATTATTTTAAGAGAGATATGATACATAGAGGAGGATCACTAATAGGTCCATGGGGTGATACCAACAACTCCATCTGGATTAACCCACTAAGTAGAGGATTGGTGCCTGTGTAGTGTTGGTCACGTCGATACCAAGAACTCTACCCAGGACACGAAGATGAATAGAGTATCCCGCACTAGGCCTCTCAGGGGATTCCAACAACTCTATCCAGGAAGTCCTACTGAAGGGATCATACTCCTTTGGGTAGGAGATGATACCAACAAACCTTCAGGGGAATGATAAAGGGAACAAACCCTCACAAAACTCATCCAAGATATGGTGGATGAGAAAATCAACCCATGTAGAAAAGGAAGGTGCACGGTGAGTAGTAGTAGTCACACCCACCGTGTCCCTTGACCCCAGGTACTACCCGTGTAAACGGCCCGTATCACTAAAATTATGTCCAAGCTAAAACCCACCATAGGTCTCAAAAGGACCATCTCATCATCAGGGTCCCAACACCATAGACAGCTCGTCAATCGAACATATGGTTTGAAAGATATTGGGGTTTGAAGATTCAGAAGAGGGTTTACTAGGTTGTGGACTGACCTGGGTCTGACCCATTCAACTCAGCCTAGTCCACCTGGCCCGGCCCGCTCTGGCCCACCTGGCCTGCTCCGACCTACCTGCCCGCCTGGCCACCTGGTCACACCTCACTGGCCCGCTCCGTCCCTCCGTGTCCGGCCTGCTTTGCTGACCTGCGTCCCACGCGGTTGCCCCACCACGTCCCACAGCCTCGCCATGCCCCACGGCCACCTCACCACACAGCTTCGCCCGTCGCGTCTGCTCTGGCCTCCGCCTCCCCCGCCACTCCCACGCTGCTTTACTGCTCTGTCCCCGCGGCTCCAGCCGCCTCCGACTACCGATCCACGCCACCACCTCGCCTCGCCGGGCCGCCGCACCAAAGGCGCGCCAGTAGTCCCTTTCACAGACCATCGGGCCACCTCCGGTATCTAGAATCCAAAACGGTTGCAGATCTGGGTTCCTCGAGACCCAATATAGACAGATCTGACCTTCATTCTGGGTTTGCCTCCAATCTGGGGGCCTAATCGCTTTCGGAACCACCGAGCAAGTCGAACCATGACCACGAGGGTCCAACAACAAAAGCACAAAGAACAAGGGAGAGAAAGTCACAAAGAACAACCAAGGAACGAACATTGGCCTTTGTTCGTATCGGCCTCAATTCGTTCTCGTTAAAAGAATCAACAAAGAGAAAGCAATTCCATCTAATATCCCAAAAATAAACCCCACAATTTAATACCCATCTCGCAACGATTGAACCGCGGATCAATCTGTTTGTGGATTGACCCGCGTTTGTCATGGGAATAAAGAATGGGGAAAAGCAACAACGGAACAACCGCCCTACCTCGGATAGGATCTTTCGCTGTAGAGGATTCGTTGCTGATGGCGATCCGCCAAGAGCGATCTTGATCCACCATCTCGTCATCGTCCGTTCGAGAGGATTCTTTCTCCACGATTAAGAAGAATTCTAGTGTTATGACGATAACCTTGAATTCTCTGACAAGGTTTAATAAAAAGAAAATGTGTCGTTGCGTTGCTGCGTAATGTTAAAATAAAATAAATCTTCAATTTATTTTATTGTTTAAAACGTCCAAAAACTATCTTTCATAGTTGACTCGCACCGGCCGATATTAGGCCTCACCTAGGGTAAAATTGTTGCTCTGAACGCAATGGTGCCCTTAGATTTTTGATTTGGTCATCCATTTAGAAGTTATTTCACTTTTTCAGGGAACCCGCTCGTGCGTGCTATTTAAAGTTTAATATTTTTCAAACATTTATTCCGGGTACATCGAGCATCAGAATTGCACGACGTCTCAGCACCTAGTCTTGAAATAATTCCATATAATATTTAAAATAATACATGAAAAAAATTGGGACATTACAAAAATATCCAGTCGTGGATGTAAATGTATACATAAGATTTAATTTTGTGTACAAATTTCAACTTAAATTTTATTATAGTTAAGCTAAAAATTTGAATATAAAAAATCAAAAATAAATGCATATTTAAATTTACAGTTCAAAAATATTAACACATAAAAAAATAATGTAATTTTTCATAGAAACTTTGTACTGAACATTTCCTAGGGAAATTTCCAGTGCAAACTTCCATTGGAAATTTCCAGTGCAAACCTCAACTAGTAGTTGAAATTTATACATTAAATCACAATGAAAATATATTGATACATGAATAAAAAATATAAATTTTCATTGGAAATTTACACTGAAAACCTTTAGTGCAAATTTCCAGTTGAAACCTTTAGTGCAAATTTCCACTGGAAACTTTTATTTGCAATTTTCATTCAAATTTCCAGTGGAAATTTTCAATGTATATTTTCCACTATTCAATTTCTTTTAAAATTCACAGTGC
Source organism: Viscum album (assembly GCA_963277665.1). Lineage (NCBI taxonomy): Eukaryota > Viridiplantae > Streptophyta > Magnoliopsida > Santalales > Viscaceae > Viscum > Viscum album. Next base: position 1,325,166,368 of record OY728138.1, read on the forward strand.
AAATTTTCACTGAAAATTTCCAATAAATTTTTGATGTATGATAGGATTTTTCAATAAAAACTAAAAAAACACAAAGACAAACATACAAAAACAAATAAATGTAATAATATTCAATTATAAACTCTAGTACGTATATACAAACATCAATGTAAAATTAACTTGGAATTTTGTGTTTTATATTTACACTATAAATCTCCACTAATCTATACTGAACAATTTTAGTGCAAATTTACAGTGCAAAATTTGAATGCATGCACACACACATATATATGTATATATACAAATATAAATACACAATATAATTTTAAGTACAAATTTACACTGGAAATTCACACAATCTCATTGAAATTTCTCGATGAAGACTCACAGTGAAAGTTTAAAGCTATCAATGGAATCAATGTTTGTTGCGACAACTACATTCCTAGTATGATCTATTTACGGTGTAAGTTATTCATTGCATGTTGATTTTATTGATGATAGATTTTACATGTGTTTGAATTTGATTTCACTGCATAGGATCGTAGGATGAAAATTCTCATCACAAATTTTCAATTCAAATTTTCACTTAAATTAAAAGTGAAAATAGATTAATATATAAATAAACAATGAAATTTGCATTGAAAGTAAAATTTTGAAAAGAAAATTGTCATTTTAAATTTTCAATTTGGATTCCCACTTAAATTATAAGTGAGAGTATATCAATGCACAAATAAATAAACCGTGTAAATAAATTAGAATTTCCACTTAAAATTCATGTCATGTGTTTATTTTATATACATAATACTAGAAAAAGGAGACCCAACAAAAGCTTCTTGGAGAAGCCTGAAACCCATATAAAGCCGAACGAAGCTTTGTGAGGAAGATTGGACTCGAAAAAGGAGACGATCGGCACAGTCCGAGCTCGAGCCAGCCGTTTGAGGAAATCCGAGCTCGAGCCAGTCCGATGAAGGTAAACTGACTGGTTCGACGCCATTTTTTTAAGCTTGATGAAGCCCCCACTCGAAATCGATGAAGGAGATGACACCCAAAGCCACCATTTTGAAGCTGCTGAACCAAGCCGCCTGGGTTTGAGTTTGAGAATGCGAGACTGAATGAATTTTCAGGGGCGATTTACCCTTGCTTGATCAATAAAGAAGAAAACATCGACATCGAACCGAAATCTAAGGAACCTCGATCAATTATGGTTGGTCAGCTACAGGGAGCTCGACGCCAAACCATGTCTACATCAATGGAGTTCTGCGGATCGAGTAAGCTGAGGGCAGATCAAGATCGAAGTAATAGGAGTTAACTTGTTTTGTTCCATGTGTTGGACTGTTTGATGAAGATGATGGGATCTCTTTCTCCCGAATGTCGCGGGTTTAAGTTCACTGATTTCTGCATGCAAGGTGTTTGAAGGATTGTCCCTTTGAAATCACAAACTTGTGTGATGACCCACCAAGTCCAAACTTGATGCTGAATAATATTGGAACTGAGTTCTCAATTTGTGTGACCTGGCAGTGTAGTTCAGATTGACTAGTTTGAAGAGGTATGTGTTTGTAGATTTGGGAAGAGATTCAAAAGTGCCATAATCTGATGGAGAGAGATAGTTTGCTAAAGTCACAACAGCCCTGCCCTGACTGAAGGACAGGGAGCAAGCTCTTTCATTTGTCTGTGACAGAATTAAGTCAGTGGATTTTGGCTAGAGCAGAAGAATAATAAATTCTGGAAAAGAAAAGAAATAAAAGGGGTGGGGATAGAGCAGACAACAACTAAGACATTTTCCAGAGGAAGCAACAAGAGAAAAAAAGAGAGAATCTTTTGGAGAGTTGTTGGTACCTCTGATGCTGATGAAGTTTGATGGACTTTCGCGCTCTGCGATCCTGAGTGGACGAGTATTATTATGGCTGAATCTTGTAGTTTGGAATGGTGATTTATTTCCAAGATTTAATTTCTTGAACATCTTACTGAAATTTCTCTCTCGATTTTTGTATGTTGAAATTCGACCGAATCATTATGAATAACTTCTCTATCATTTGGTTCTCTCTCTTCCTTTCCTTCTAAAATGGTCACTACTCCGATCAAAGAGTGTTAATTGATGAGTGTGACTTGTTAAGTTAGGCCAAGAAAGAGATTCATGTAGGCACACGCTGTTTAAATTTCTCAATCTCCGATCGAGGATTATGAGTACAACGGGAGTCGACTGTGTTTATGCACTCGATGTTGGTTGAGTGCATCGACCATCTCCCATTGAAAGGAGAATAACACTAGTAGAAAAAGGCCTTTAGCTGCCGTCAAAAGTTGTCGCTAAAGGCCTATAGCGGCCATCAAACGGTAGACGCTTTAGGCCTGTCGCTGTTGCTCATGGGAGATGCTATATTCCAAGTCAAGGTCACCTATAGCGACCACCAAATGACGCTCGCTATAGGCCAACTTGGGATCATCTATAGTAACCGTCCTTTGGCGGTCACTATAGCCCAACTCCGCCATCCCTATAGCAGCCGCCATATGGTGGTCGCTATAGGTTCACTTGGTCTAACCTATAGCGACCGCTATAATTTTTTAATTTTTGTTAAAAAAAAATCACAACATTGCAAAACCACCACATTTCAAAAATACAATAAATATTTCCAAAATATGTAAAACCACGAGCCCATAAATCTCTCTCTCATCCTCTTCCAAGCTCCAAACCCAACATTGAATAAAACTGCATAACAAAATTTAATAAAATAATTAGTATAGTAAAAAATATCACAACTAATAATTGAAATGCAATAAAATATTTCAATTTAAGTCTAATACAACGGATCAAAGTTATTTGCTCTTGAAAATATATTAATCATTTTTAATCATTTTTTTTAATTTAAAATTTCTTATTCGGTCGTTTCAAACAAACCATATGTCCAATTAACATGTTGTCCATTCGCACATGTCACAGATAATAATAAGACGGTTGTCCTCTAATTTCAAGTCATTCCGAGGTCGTTTGCTATATATCTAACCACTAAACGCACGTTTTGATATTTTATGATACTAAAAGTGTGTTTTTCATCATCTCGATCGAACAACACCTCCGATTAACGTATCGTCTACTCAACCATTTCAAAATTCACTATACGGTTGTCGTCGTCTGATTTCACAACATTCAAAGGTCGTTCGGTTGGTTTTGACCCCCCGTGTGCTTTTAAAAGGCGTCAAACCTTTAAAACCCGCACATTTCGATCATTTTGGGCAGACCGCATGTCCGATTGACATGTTGTCTCCTCGTACACGTCAAAAATAATAAAAATATGGTTTTCCTATGATTTCAAGTCATTCAGTTATCGTTTGTTATGGATCTGACCGTTAAACGCGTGTTTTAGTGTTTTATGGCACTAAAAGTGTGGTTTGGTCCTCCTGGGCAAACACAAGTTTGGATTGACGTTCCGTATGCTCGATCGTTTCACAATCCAATCTACAGTTGTTGATTTTTGATTTCACGACATTTGGATGTTATTCGGTTGATTTTGACCTCCAGACACGTTTTTAAAGAGCGTCAAACCTTTAAAAACAACATATTTTATCGTTCCGAGAAAACTGCACATCTGATTGATGTGTTGTCTGCTCGTACACGTCATGAATAATAATAAGATTGTTGTCTTGTGATTTCAAGTCACTCTGATATTGTTTTCTATATATCTAACCATTAAACTCACGTTTTGGTGTTTTATGACACTAAAAGTGCGTTTTCCATTATCCCGACCAAACGATACCCTCTGATTGGCGTATCGTCTGCTCGACCATTTCACAATTCAATCTACAGTTGTTATCATCTGATTTCATGACATTCAAAATTAATTCGATTTGTTTTGACCCCACATGTTTTTAAAGGGTGTCAAATCTTTAAAAACCACGTATTTAATCATTCCGGGCAGATTGCATGTCCGATTAATGTGTCGTCTGCTCATACACATCACAAATAATAATTAGATGACCTTCCTTTGAGCTCGGTTGCTAGGGATCTGACTGTTAAATGTGTGTTTAGTGTTTTATGACACTAAAAGTGTATTTTCGGTCCTCTCGGGTAAACACCACCTTGGATTGACGTTTTATCTCTTCGACCATTTTACAATTCATTTTGTGGTTGTCATTTGATTTTATGATATTCTGATGTTGTTTAGTTGGTTTTGACCACCGGACACACCTTTTTAAAGGACGTAAACTGCATATTCGGTTATTTCGGGCAGACTGTGTGTCCAATTGACGTGTCTTCTACGTGTACACATCAAAAATAATAATAAGATGGGTTTCTTTTGATTTTAAGTCATTCCGGGGTCGTTTCCTATATATCTTACTGTTAAACGCATGTTGTGGTGTTTTATGACACTAAAAGTGCATTTTCAGTCCTCCTGGACAAATGAAACCTCTGATTGACGAATCATATGCTCGTCTATTTCACAATTCAATCTATGGTTGTTGTCATATGATTTCATGGCATTTAGAGGTTTTTCGGTTGGTTTTGACCCCTCACATGTTTTTAATAAGCGACAAACCTTTAAAAACCACATTTTCATTCATTTTGGGAAGACCGCACATCTGATTGACGTTCTGTTTCCTCATACACATCGCAAATAATAATAAGACGGATTTCCTATACTTTCAAGTCATTCCGGGGTTGTTTGCTATGGATCTGACTATTAACATGCGTTTTGGTGTTTTATGACACTAAAAGTGCATTTTCAGCCCTCCCAAGAAAATGTTACTTCGGATTGACGTTCTGTTTACTCAACAGATTCAAAATTCACTCTACGATTCTTTTTATATGATTTTTCGGCATTTGGATGTCATCTGGTTGGTTTTGACCCCGCATGCACCTTTTTAAAAAGCATCAAATTTTTAAAAATCACATATTCAGTCGTTCCAGGCAGACTGCACTTCCGATTGACGTGTTGCCTTCTCGTACACGTCACGAATAATAATAAGATAGTTGTCCTGTGAATTCAGGTCATTTTGAGGTCATTTGATATTGTTAGAGTAAAAGAGTGAAGACCCAATCCCCAAGGTACCTCTCTAAAGGAGGCCTTGAGGTTATTTTATAAGGAATAATAAAGACCACATCAGACCACAAGTTCAATATGGGACGCATACTCCAACACTCCCCCTCAAGCTAGGTGTACCTAGCTTGAACACATAAAGAAAAACAAAGTAATCAACAAACGCTACAAACACTCCTCATCAAGCTGGACATACCCAGCTTGATTACAAAAAAAGACAAAACAAAGAAAAGATGAACCACCATGGCCACTGCACTCCCTCAGGAAGGTGATGGATGATGGAAGAAGCCACTGAAAAGGATGTTCCAACGAGGCACCGGGAAAGCGGCATAGGTGGGGCTAAACGACAGAACGTCGGGAAATCCACACTGGCATGCCGGACATCGGAGCATCGGGAAAGCATCACGGGCGGAGCCAGAGGATGGGGCGTCAGGAGAACCACAAAGGAGATGGCGAATGGGTATCATATGAGGAGGTCGACGCCCACAACAAGGCAACTGTGAGGGTGCAATGTGCAGGGACTCGTCCTGCAGGAAGTAGCGCTGTGCAAGGAGGGAGTCAGTGCAGGAGCATCATGCTGGGAGGGCCTGTGCAGAAGGCCGAAGCGGAAGTAGAGGATCCGCACAGAGGCATAGGAGGTGCAGAAGCAGAATAAGAATCCAACCGACAGGAGGAGGTGCGCATGACGGATGGGATCCGGCCGGATCTGGGAGGGCGGCACCGCTAATGCCATTGCGCGCACAAGGAGAATCCACGGTGGACGAGATCTGTCAGGAGGAGGTGCACACATAGCAGGAGGTGGGGTCGACGTGTATCCGGTGGCGCGAGCGGGAGGGAAGCGCGTAGGGGTCGCACACAGTGAGGGGGCTGCCGTGGCGCACAGAGGAAGGAAAGCCGAATGAGGCTCGATCTGCCGGGAATGGGCACAGAGGATTCCGACAATGGAGGTCGGGTGTCCATCGTCGAGCGCACCAGGGAGGGAGGTAGGGTCGGGGAACTGCGGAGGCGGGCCGAGAGTCTGCACAGGGAGGCACCCAGAAGATGGTAGGGGGCAGCGCTGATGGTGGACAAAGAATTGAGGGCTGCCATCCCCCACCGGGGGGGGGGGGGGGAATTGGTGGAAACCCTAAACAAAAAAATGGGGGGAGAACTCGAGTTAGAGAACACCCTCTAATACCATGTCAGAGTAAAAGAGTGAAGACCCAATCCTCAAGGTACCTCTCTAAAAGAGACCTTGAGGTTATTTTATAAGGAATAATAAATACCACATCAGACCACAAATCTGATGTGAGACACAGACTTTGATAGATATAGATCCGGCCATTGAACACACGTTTAGGTGTTTTATGACACTAAAAGTGCGTTTTCCATCATCCTGAGAAAACGCCACCTCTAATTGGAATATTTTCTACTTGACCATTTTACAATTCACTTATGATTTTTGTCTTCTAATTTCATGGCATTCGGAGGCCGTTCGGTTGGTTTTGACCCCTATCGTGTTTTTAAAGGGTGTCAAACCTTTAAAAACTGCATATTTGGTCATTCTAAGAAGATCACACATTCGATTGACGTGTTGTATTCTTATACATGTTAAAAATAATAATAATATGGTTGTCCTATGATTTCAAGTCATTCCATGGTCATTTTCTATGGATCTGACTGTTAAACGCACGTTTTGGTATTTTATGACACTAAAAGTGTTTTTTCGGCCCTGTCAGACAAATTCCTTCTCCAATTAATGTTTCATCTACTTGACCATTTAACAATTCACTCTACAGTTGTTTTCTTCTGATTTCACAGTATTCAGATGTTGTTTTTTTGGTTTTGACCCCATAGTGTATTTGAATTCAAAAAATCGGGCAGAGGAGGGAATTGAACCTGCAACCTCACAGCGCCTCAAACCCACGCCCCAGCAAGCGACCAACCGGGCTATCGCCGATATTGGGATATATTAATAATTTCATTTTAATATATTAATATAACATTTATATGCGAAAAGAAAAGTCCACCGCGTTTCGAACCAGCGCTTCTAGTTCGCTACACAGCCACGACGACCAACCGAGGTAAAGTCCCAATTGATATATGATTATAATTTTGTTTTCTTATATTAATATATCTTCTATAATCGAAAAATAACAATACGTGGGTTTTCAAACCCGCGACCTGTGCTGAGTAATGTGAGGGAGTGACCAACTAACCTAAACATATCATACGATTTAATATTTCGTATCCAAATATTTATATTATTTCAGATCGTCTTTTCACCCAAAAAAAATTTCGGTCCCGCGGAATTTTTTGTTCCCGCCATAACGCGAGAACGATATACCCACGGTTTTGAAAAACCGTGGGTATAGGTCTGAAGAACAATACCTATACCCACAGTTTTGGCAAAACCATGGGTATAGGTCTTCCCAAAAAAACCTATACCCACGGTTTTGCCAAGAACCGTGGGTAAAGGGGACCTATACCCACGGTTTTGGAGAACTGTGGGTATAGGTCCTGATACTATACCTATACCCACGGTTTCCAAAACCGTCGGTATAGGGGGGCCCTATACCCACGGTTCTACATAAAACCGTGGGTATATACCCATTTTCCAGTAGTGTTTTTAAAGGGCATCAAACCTTTAAAAACTGCATATTCAGTCATTTCTAGCATACCACATGTTTGATTGACATGTCGTCTGCTCGTACATGTCAAGAATAATAATAAGATAGGTTTCCTATGATTTTAGGTTATTCTGAGATCGTTTTCTATAGAGCTAACCATTAAATGTACGTTTTGACGTTTTATGACACTAAAAGTGCTTTTTCCATCATCCTGGGAAAACAACACCTCCAATTGAAATATTGTCTAATTAAACATTTCAAAATTCACTCTACGGTTGTTTTAATATTATTTCACGACATTATGAGGTCATTCGGTTGGTTTTAACCCCTGTGTGTTTTAAAGGGTGTCAAACCTTTAAAAACTGCATATTTGGTCTTTCTAGGCAGACCACACATCTGATTGACGTGTCATCTCCTCATACACATAAAAAGTAATAATAATATGGTTTTATTATGATTTCAAGTCATTATATGGTTTTTTGAAATTTATTTGATCATTAAAAGTGCATTTTGGTGTTTTATAACACTAAAAGTGTGTTTTTGGTTCTCCCAGAAAAACGCTAGATTGGATTGAATTTTCATCTAATCAAACATTTTATAATTTATTATACAGTTGTTTTCATCTGATTTCATGGCATTCAGATACCGTTCATCTTATTTTGACCCCCATATGCACATTTTTAAAGAGCGTCAAACATTTATTTACCACATAGTCAGTCGTTTCGGCCAGATCACACGTTCGATTAACGCGTCGTCTGCTCGTACACATCAAGAATAATAATAATATGATTTTCCCATGATTTCAAGTCATTTTGAGGTCATTTTATATATATATATATAACTGTCATATTTTGGTGTTTTATGACACTAAAAGTGTGTTTTTCATCATCATGGACAAACAACACCTCCGATTGATGCATAGTCTACTCGACCATTTCAAAATTAAATCTATGGTCGTTGTCATATAATATCATGATATTTGGATTCCATTCAGTTTTTTTTAACCCCCCACATGTTTTTAAAGGGTATCAAACCTTTAAAATCTATATATTTGGTCATTCTGAGAAGACTACACATCTGATTGGTGTGTCGTCTCCTCGTACACATCACAAATAATAATTAGATGCTTGTTTTATTATTTCATGTCATTATGGGTCGTTTGATATGGATATAACTATTAAATGTTCATTTTGGTGTTTTATGACACTAAAAGTGCATTTTTAGTCCTCCCGGACAAACACCATTTTTGGGACAAACAATTGATATCATACCTTAATTCATACCCCCTCTCACTAGGTATAAACCATTTTTTGGGACAAACAATTGGTATCATGCCTAATGTTATAGGGTGAATTTCCCTTAATAATTCATTTAAAATATTATCAGCTATAATAGACTACCCATCTTTGAGGTGGAAATTTTCATCACTATAAAAAAATGAAGTAATATTTTTGGTCATTGAGTATGGACGTTTACATAGAAAAAATAAAAGTTCAAGAATATAAAGCCATGATGTTGAGTTGAAAGTTTTATGATCAATAATGAATTCATACTCCTAATATGGAATTAGGGTGTTCAAGTGCTTTAGCCCCTAAAAAAGCTGGGTAAGATCACAAGGTGTCCACTAAATTAGTAATTGATAAACCACATGTGTAGTATTGTAAAGGAAAAGATAAATTAATGGTCAAGCTTGAATAAAATCAAATAGAAGTAGTGGTTGATGAAAAACCAAAAGAACTAACATCCTACTTAATGATTGAGATACACAACACTCAAAAGCCTACTATTGATGCCATAAATAGTGAATAAAGACACCAAAACATAGGTTTCATTATTGTTTCATATTCCTTATGCATATCCTATTTGACCATAGGATTCCCACAAGGATTTATTATTTATTCCCTTAATCATTTCTAGTTAATTCACACCACACCTTGAATTTTCCTACCAAAAACAAAACCAATTTTCTCCTCTAAGACCAATGATGAGAAAATATTCACAAGCTTATCATTAAGAACCTTTGACATAATCTTATAAGTGATGTTATATAAAATAATGGGTTAGAAATACTTGAATTAAGCACGGTTTGGGGTCTTGGGAAGAAGCACAAGAGTGCTAATCTTCACCGGTATGGGAAATTGACCCCACTAGAAGAAGACTTTGACATCCTTGACCACATCACCATTGATGATATCCCAGCTGAGTAGAACAACCCTGAAAACCCATCTGGACTAGGGGTCCTATCACTACTCATGTTTTGAATGACCCTGATGATCTCGGTCTCCATTTGAAAAGACAACATGGAGTAATTTTGTTTCCTAGAAACTAGTTAAGGAATGCTATCAAAAAAGGAAGTTATGATAGCCTCCCTGGAATCAACGTTATGGACAAGCTGTGCCTCAATGTCAAAAATTCAGGAGATAGGTTAAATGATCCTATTCCAATAGCCCAAACTCAGTAATTTCATTCATGAATTACCCTTCTTATCGTTTCATGTTAAGAAAACCAAACTAGAATTTTCCCTTGACACATTTATAAAAGTTCACTGAGTTTTGATCTCCCTCCATGAGTCAATGGACCCATGACTACCCACTAGTTTGAAACTATTGATGAAGAAGAACATATAATTTCATTTGTTTTTAAAAACAAATTCTAAAATATTTTCATTCCATGATACCTTCATAGCTGGGTCAAGGTCCCAAATATCCATATGAAGCTGAGAAATATAAAGGCTAGAGGTCATGAGTTTTATATCCCATTTCTGTAAAGAGATATAAAGGAATTTATGCTTCACCTAAAGCACTTCCCAAAGTAGTCTAGTCATATCATGCTGCAACATTGAGCCACCTGGATATGAAAGTCAACTTGATGGGTCTAGATAGTAGAAAATTTGAACCTCTCATACAAGAGATTAGAAACTCCTAACATGAGAAATAGTAGAGAATGAATAGAATAAGAACAATGGAGCTACAAAACCTATATGTTTTGAAATTCATCAAGAACATGAATATTGATGATGAAATGATCCAACCACACCTAAAATCTATCATTTGATATCTAATTATTTTACCAAGTGAATTTATTGATGATGAAACCCAATTCTATGAGTTATGAAGAAGCCACGATGTCCCTGAAATCTTGATGGCCCCTCTATAGAATAAATTTTCACCATTATCACTGGATGGGTCTACTTTAATATTGAAATAACCTCCAATAATCCACAAAGTAAGAATTTGGTTGAAATTAGAAAACTCATTCCAATTTTTCTATCTAATATAAAGATCAAATTTTCTATACATAATAGAGCGATAGAGAAGACTATTGTCCCTGGAGATTTCAATAGTCACATAGTGCATAACAAAAATTTATGATCCATTACTAAGTGATATTTTAAAGAGTAAGAAGGTGAAAACCTGATGAGATGAATTTTATGTACTAAATATGATTTTACTATCTATTGTTTTTATTTTTAAGGTTTTATCACAACATGATTATTTATCCATCAAAATTAAAAAAATAAGTGTCTAAAAGGAGACTCGAAGATGGAGTACATGGTAATATGGGACTTCATCAAAAAAACCAGAAATTAAAAACATATTTTCAATTATGAAAGTTGAAGAAGGTTTGATGGATCAAGAGGAACAATAGTCATATCAATAATCAAAATGTTGAACCCATTGTCATTGATTAAGAAGAGAAGAGATGACAAATTCAATATTACATAAATATCCTTGATGGAAATAGATAGGTCTAGAACTTAGATTATAGATATTAGTTAAACATATCACATGATGGGGAATAATTTTATTATCTCCAGCATCAAATAAAATAAATATGAAGCAATTCGGTTTGAAAATGAAGAGGGGGGAAATCACTTTCTTCAGGAAGGAAAGGATTAATGGAAAAAACTAAGGTGTCTAGAAGTACTATGGGTTGATGACCTCAGTCAAAAATTACTTAGTGATAGTTAACCTTATGGATTGAGGCATAAAGTGAAATTTAACATGAAAAGTCACAAAATCAAAGGAAGTGATATATTAGTTGTTTTTTAAGGGTGGTGCATAAAGGGAAAACTCAATCATATTGATGGGGAATAGGACAAGTGTATGTTGTCCAAGGAAGAGGAAACCAAAATTTTGCAAAAGGGGATTAGCCATATGAGAAAAATATATTTGGAGAACTCGGTATAGAATTAAGTTCTTGATATATTCCTATGCTTACTCATGATCACACAAAAATATTCCATACTAGTCAAAAAAGAAAGATTTATTAAAAAACATACAATCCAAATGAGAAGAAGATAAAATGACTTATCATGATATTGCACGTAGATGTGTATTTTCCAATGACACCCAAATCCATGGATGGAAAAATCTATTTTTTTTATATTTATTGGTGACTACAATAAAATTAAAGTGTTGTTGGTTGTTTCTCATAAATCCTATTTGTTCAGGTGCATTACTCTTTAACATATATTAGTGTAAAAAATGAATTGGCTAAAAATTAAAAGATTCCAAGCCTATAATGACATAGAGTTTACCAATACTCTAGTCGAATATAACTTTAGAAAGAATGGGATATGAAATCTTATTTTATCCATATAAACTCCATAAAAAATAGATTTATTAAAAGAAATAATTATATCGTCATTATTATGGCACTGACAATGATACTTGAAATGAATCAACCAAAGACATATAGGTAGGATTTAGTTCTTAAATCAGTTTATATTTTCTAGGAAACAAAAAAAATGCATTTAAATTATTCATATGAAATTAAATGTTAAATGTTAAAATGGAAATGTAAATTACCTCATTCATGAGGTGCATCCTCATCTGGATCATCAATGAACTCATGATGATGTCCACTAGCTATATCTAGAGCCTATAATATATATAAATATTATATATCTTAAGAATATCAATAAAAGTCAATATGAGTATGATTTATTTTCTTTTTTACCCGTGGAACCACTTGTGTACCATCAACAGGACGTTGCATCGTCACTTCATCAATACGTGCTGACATATGTGATAATATCTCCTCGTATTCTGCACGTAACTACTGAAACCGCTCATCCATACTGCACTGCATAACCTACATGGAAGTATCTATCTCAGTCTATGTGCGCACCCCTGTATCTCTGCATGCACCCATCACCTCCGCTCTAACAACTAAACGTCATGGGACACCAATGACATAAGTCAAAGAATAACCATGATTGTTATGCCCCATGAAACAATGAAATATCTCATCTCTGTGCACAATACTATGACGTTGATCCTATGGAAACTCTGCCAACTCAATGTAAAACTAAGCCTGTAGAATATACATAATGAATTAGTGAACAAATGTGAGTAATTTATATAAAATAAAAATACATTTTTTACTAAATAATTTTCTTACTATAACACTGACAACATCAGGATCACCTGCCCGAAAAGTCCTCATCCATATCGATATCCGATAGGTTATCTAACCTCACTGGTGTAACTATAATAAAGGTTTACACTAAATACATATTTATATTCATGTTATACTGAAACATATTTAATATATAAATGAATAGTGAAATCTAAACTTGCGTCATGTCTGAGCTGTGACACGTGTCGAGTTCCAAGTCTGGAAGGTGTGCCTTGCATCGGCCGATCACATGAATGAAGAGCATACATAGTTTACATTCAACATATTCTGTTAATATATATATATGAAACATTAAAGTCATTTATAGATTAAAAGTAATAAATTTTACCATCATCTCCCCACTCGACCAAAATAAAACAAAATCCTATGACTCTACGGGAAGAACGCTTGGAGGGACTCACTATAGAATGTATGGTACACCAACAAATAGTATCTAGTGATATCTCTTCACTATTTCCTTGCAATCCCTCCATAATTTTTATCATTTAGTGATGCATACTACCCGAAACTCATCTGAATAAATGTCAAATTATCCTATTAAAAAATAGTTAGTAGTTTCAATAATAATAAAAATAATTTCATAAAAAATTAAATATTGAATTTACCTGAACTGATGTTCCAAGGATCAAATAACAACTGAGAAGGGGGGTTGAATCAGTTGTTTAACTTTTTATAAGTTTCAAAACTTTAAGAAACTTAACCCTTGCAACCTATTAAGATTTATTTCCTTATCAACCTTTAGAAAGAAACTCAAGCATACAAGAAAGGTAAATCAAGAAAGGCACAAAAGATTTACAAGGTTTGACCTCAATAAGAGAACCTAAGTCCTTTCCATAGCCACTCCCGTGGGTCTATGGAAATCCACTATAATAATGAAGTGAATACAACTTGTGCCAACTCCCGTTGGACACTTTCTATCTCTTGATAGGAAAGATTATACTGACTCCCGCCATTTTACAATGTTTCCTTAATGAACAAATGAGCCAAAAACAAGAATAAGAACTTTGTTAAGATGCTCCACAAAAGTTCACTCCGAATATTCAATCCGATTTCTTGAATCCGATTTTTCTGAAATCAGTCTTCTCAGCAAGATAAGATGATTCCGCACAAGTGCTCACTCCAAATCTTCAATCCGATTTTCTGAAATTGGTCTTCTCAGCAAGATAAGTTGATTCTGCATAAGTGATCACTCCGAATCTTCAATTCGATTTCTTGAATCCAATTTTCTGAAATCGGTCTTCTCAGCAAGATAAGATAATTCTGATTCTCTTCTTCTCAAACACTCAAGTAAACTTCTTCAAGATGGTAGAAACTTTTCACTAAGAATTCTTCAGCGCTCTGCCTTTTCCGCCTGTGTAAAAGTTTCAAATGAGCAAATGATCTAAGCACATATTTATAGGCAACTCAGAAAACAAAATGCGAGAATCTTGAAAAAATTTCCCACTTCCTCAAATCTCAAAAACTCCGCAAATCTCTCGCATTTAATCTTCAATATTTGACTTCTTAAAATCTACTTAAATTTCTCTGAGATTTATACAAAGATAAAATTCGGGTTTTCTTGAACTCTTCATATCTTCCTCAGAATGATAAGGCTGGATCTTGGTTCTAATTTTAGGTTCAGGAAATAGGTTCAGGAAAACTGGTTCAGGAAAACTGGTTCAAGAAAACTTGTTATGAATTTGAGGTTCAGGAAACAGACTCTGAATTTTAGGTTCAGGAAGTAGAATCTGAATTTTAGGTTCAGGAAGTAGACTCCGAATTTCTGGTTCAGGAAGTAGACTCTGAATTTATGGCTCAGAAAGTAGATTCCAAATTTCTTTCTTAGAAAGTAAACTCCGAATTTTTGGCTCAGGAAGCAGACTCCGAATTTCTGGCTCAGGAAGTAGACTCCGAATTTCTAGCTCAAGAAGTAGACTTTCAATTTCTGGCTCAGGAAGTAGACTCCAAATTTATGGCTCAGGAAGTAGATTTCGAATTTTTGGTTTAGAAAGTAGACTCTGAATATTTGGTTCAGGAAGTAGACTCCGAATTTATGGATCAGGAAGTAGAATCCAAATTTATGGTTCAGGAAGTAGACTCCGAATTTCTGGCTCAGGAAGTAGACTCTGAATATCTGGTTTAGGAAGTAGACTCTGAATATCTAGTTCAGGAAGTAGACTCCGAATTTCTGGCTCAGGAAGTAGACTCCGAATTCCTGGCTCAAAAAGTAGACTCTGAATTTCTGGCTCAAGAAGTAGATTCAGGAAACTGGTTTAGGAAACAAGTTTAGGAAATAGGTCCAGGATAACTGGTTCAAGAAAACTGGTTCTGAACTTTCTCAGAATTTTTCTTAGTGAAAAACATCAATCCTCTTCACCATTACTTCAACAGCTTTTATCATCAAACTTTTCATGATTTGTGAGAACTTTAAGATCAGCAAAACATCGTCTGATTAATTTTATAAAGTTTGAGACACTTTCTTAACTTCTGAATTCTTATTCTTCAACATAATCTTCATTAAGAAAATCTTCAGAAACCAACAACTTCAACTTTCTGTAACTCAAAAACATTCTTCAACAAAAAGATTAGTTGTAAACAAATACAAAACTTTGTTAAATAGAACACCACAAAGGTTCTTCAATCTCCCCCTTTGGATTTGTTGGCAACCCTTGTTAAAAAGTTTTCACCTCTCAAAAATTTTACATCTCAAGTTCTTGAATTTTACCAAAACATAGACTTCCACAAAAAGAGTGTCCTGACACCACACTACTAGATAAAGTAATATTTTTGAAGGATTTCCATTCCTCGGTGACAAGAAAAATTTGCATCCATGTAAAGATAAACTTCACCTTACTCAAACCCCCCTCAACTTTTATCTTTTTCTTTCTCACTTTTCTTTTCCTCTCTCATTTTTATTTCTCTATCCCCCATTATATGATAACCACAACTTTAGATTCATAAAATAAAACTTACTCTCCCCCTTTGTCAACATAATCCAAAGCACGGTGGGGGTTACTTCCTTATGAGTTTTAGGAAGTCATGGGAGGAGGCTGAACATGGAGTTGCAACCTCATTTAGACAAACCTTTCCTTTGACATTGCTTTTGTAAAAATATCAGCAATATGATATGTTGTTGAAATATATTCCATCAAGACTTCTCCAGCAGCAGCTTTCTATTTTAAAAAATGATACTTTATATCAATGTGTTTTGATCTTGAATGTTGAACGTGATTCTTGGAAAGATCAATCGAACTTTTATTATCACAGAGTATCTTCAAAGGTTTAGAAACTTTCACTTTCAAATATTCTAGCTGAACTTTGATCCACATCATTTGAGTACAAGCCTGAGTAGATGCAACATATTCAGATTTAGCTGTACTTAAAGTTACTAAACTTTGTTTCTTGCTGTTCCAACTCACACAACATTCCCCTATGAAAAAGGTTCCTTCTAATGTTGATTTTGTATCATTAAAATCACCAGCTCAATCAACATCAGTATAACCATGAAACTTCATCTCATTGTTTCTCTTGTATAAAAACCCATGTGAAGTTGTTCCTTTAACATATCTCAAAATCCTCTTAACCGCAAACATGTGTGATTATTTTGGATTACTTTGATATCGAGAACAGAGAGTCACAACATAAGAAATATCAGGCCTTGAAGCAGTAAGATAAAGAAGAATTCCTATCAACTTTTGAAAGTCTTTCTGATTCACACTGTTCCCTGACTCATCTTTGCTCAACTTTGTGCTCACTGATATAGGAGTTGCAACTTCCTTTGATTCTTCCATCCCAAACTTCTTTAACAATTCCTTGGCATACTTTTCTTTGGATAAGAAAATGTGGTTTTCCTGTTGTTGAACTTGTAAGCCAAGGAAGAAAGTTAATTCTCCCAACATTGACATTTCAAAATTTTTCTTCATCTCTTCAGTGAACTCTTCACAAACCTTTTCTTCATCTCCAACAAAAATTATATCATCCACATAAATGATTACAATTAAAGTTTCAGAGTCAACATCTTTAACATACAAGTTGTTATCAACCTTTCCTTTAGAAAAGTTTATCTTTCTTAGAGAATTGTTAAGCTTCGAATACCATGATCGTGGAGCTTGTTTCAGCTCATACAAGGCTTTCTTCAATTTGAAAACTTTTTTTCATCCTCATAAAGTAAAAACCCATAAGGTTGTTCAATGTAAACTTCTTCCTCAATATTACCATTTAAGAAAGCTGACTTTACATCCATTTGATAAACCTTGTAATTCTGATGAGCAGCCACTGCAAGAAACATTCGAATAGTTTCCAACCTTGTAACAGGGGAAAAGGTTTCATCAAAATCCACACCTTCCACTTGTGCATATCCTTTACACACAAGACTTGCTTTGTTTCTTGTAACTTCTCTATGCTCATTCAATTTATTTCTGTAAACCCACTTGGTTCTGATAACATTTTTATTTGTTGGACTTAGTGTAACGTCCCGGTTCCGGAAGCCACCCAGAGGTGCCCTGTGCCCAGTTCGCCACATGACCTCATGCGCATTTCCCCAAACGCCAGAGGCTGCCGACTAGCATGGAGGGCCTTAGTAAGTTATTGGGGAAACTATGCCCTCATTTGGTAAGGTATACAAAGAAAAGAAATTAATAGTAAATAACGAAAGTAGTAAACAACAAACAACAACTGAAACCAAATAGCGGAAGAAATGAATATATAGTAATGATGATAATGTTTCAGCAGGTAAAAGTATCTAAGGAATGCAGCAAACACAACAATGTGCTGAAATACAAGTAAAAAAAAAGTACTAAAATAACAGCAACTCCTGCAGCATCGCAAGCCTAAGCTTGGTCCCTTTCTCTCCAGCTCCAAGCAGTCAAGTACCGAAAGTTGAAGGGAACTTTCCCTTATCTATACCTGTAACAACAAAGTCTTCTTGGGCCCAAAAGCATGGCCCAAACAAGGTGTGAGATACAATACCAGTAGGCAATCACCCAAAGATTTGGGCCTAACACTCAATGAATACAAGGCAAGTAAAAGTGCAGGAAGCAGTAAACAGAAAAGCACACAGCAGCTAAAATCCACAGTTCTAGCATAATAAGTACACAAGTAAACATCCAACAACAAGTAGAAAACAGGTAACCCTCTGGGTATCTCTCACAGCCTAACCCCTATGGTTCAACCTACAAGTACTAGCAAACCTCTAGGAGGCACACTCAGTCTCACCCATCCGGTTCATCTAAGAGTAGACTTTATGAGGATGCACTCACCGTCAATTCCCCCTATAGTCTCGTATCATACTAAATGCTCTATGGGGAAGCACTCAATGTCTCATTCCCCCTATGGCCCGTGTCGAGGAACTACAGACTCTCTGAGGAAGCACACATCGTCAATTCCCCCTGTGGTCTCGCATCGTATTAAAAGACACTCTGGAGAAGCCCTTACATTCATTCTCCCTATGGTCTACTACACTAGGTTCTCACAGTCCTGTGTGAAATAAACATGCTCAGCATGCACGCGTATCATCCCAAGTAAACCTCAAGAACTACTTGGCTATCATTCTAAGGCACAACATCATAACAGTTTAACAACCCCACTATCCTACAACTAGGCATGACAACAGGAAAAATGCCTAATAAGAAAAACATTCAAGGCGAAACACAAGAATAGAGTATGAATTATCCAATTTTTCAAATAATGATCTCTACTCAATCAATCGAGAAAAGCATAAAAACAACATGGGCAAAACAAGAAACCCACAATTCCCCGTTCAAGGGAATTGGTGGAATTGGCACAAAATATTCACAAACTTCCTATGGAAAGGCACAAACCACCTACCTCAATCCTAGGAGATCGATATACTTGAACCACGTTGACGGATTCTCCCTTGAACGTTGTAGATCTAAGAAAATTCCCAAAATTCTCAACCCAAGATATCTTGAGAAGGATGAGGAATTGGAAAACAAGGCTCAAGAAGAAGGGACAAATCACCACTGCGATTCCAATGCAATCGACAGTGCTCGAATCGGAGAACAGATGGAGGAATGGTGGCTTGTCGAAGATCCGCGGATTCCCGGTGCTCTCATATGAACAGGACCTAGAAGAAGATGGTTATCGTGATCAGGCACGACCCCGGTCCGTTTAATGAAAAAAAATAAAGTACATGGCATGTACTAGGTCTTTCCGTACTCCACCAAAATTGGACTCCACATCACCCTTATACACCGTGTGTGTGGCCCAGACACGACCAGAACACGGCTTCGAGCGGAAAAAGAGTACATGGCGTGTACTCAGAAAGTACATGGCGTGTACTTCAAAAATTTACAGAAACTTCATTTTTCTCAAAAACTCCAGAAAAAAGGAAAGACATACCTGAAATGAAGATCCGAGTTCTTACACTTGGAAAAAGTTCCCATGTTTCATTATTCTCAATCAGATCCAGTTCTTCATTCATAGCATCCACCCATTCTTTATGTTGAATAGCTTCTGAAAATAATTCTGGTTCAACTTTTGAGATAAGGGAAGTCTGATTTTCTAATCTTAACTTCCTTTTTGTTTGAACTGGAGCCTTCTGATCCCCAATAATATTTTCAAATTCAACATGTTTTTGTAAGGTAGAAAAACCCACATTTCCTTTCCCAACAACACTTTCTTCCCCATGTGACTTATCTAGTTCACTTTCACTCTGGTGGGGATTCTCTAATTTATCTTCCTCAGTATTCTTAACAAATTTTGTGAAGGAACTTTGATTTTCAATTACCTTTACATCATATGATTCCACCAACTTCTGTAAACGTTTGTTCTAGAATTTTTAACTTCTTCCATTCGGTGAATAACCCATAAATATTCCTTCTTCATCTTTCTCATCAAACTTTCCTAAGTCCGGATTTTTGATTTTGAGCAATCATGGACTTCCAAAAACTTTGAAGTAATTAAAAGAAGGTTTTTTGTTATACCACATCTCATAAGGAGTAATTTTGGTTTCTGGTCTCAACAAGCATCTATTTTGAACGTGTATAGTAGTGATAACAGCTTCTCTCCAAAAGAATTTTGAAAGTTTGTATTCTGATAACATACTTCTTCCCATTTCCACTAAGCTTCTATTTTTCCCTTCTGCTACTCCATTTTGTTGTGGAGTATATGGAGCACTATACTGATGTTTGATACCATGATTTATTAGATAAGTTCCAAAAGAATTGCTTGTGAATTCGGTACCATTGTCTGTTCTCAACTTATTTATGGAAACTCCTAATTCTTTCTCAACATCTCTTCTGAAGAATTTAAACATTTCAATAGCCTTTGAATTATGCTTCATGAACATGATGTTTGTCATCCGAATGAAATCATCAATAAAGGTGATAAAGTATAAATCTCCTTTTGTTGATTGATGTCTCATCATCCCACACAGATTGGAATGAATAAGCTCAAGTGGTTTGTAAGATTGAATCTCAACTCTTTTATGACTTTTGTTAGTCATCTTTCCTTTCTGGAAAGTAATACAAACACCTTCATCTCTTCTTTTTAGTTCTGGAAAATTTCAAACAACATCAACTTTAGAAAGCTTACTCATGTTCTTCTGCCCAAGGTGGCCAAGTCTTTGGTGCCACAACTTTTTTTCATCTTCAGCACTCAAATAACAAGAGTTATTGGATTCTCCAATTTGAAAGAGATTCCCACTGGTTCTTTCTCCTTTTGTAATCACTTTTCCATTTTTCCACACTTTTGATGACACAAGAATCCTTTCTGAAGATTAATTCTTTTCCATCATCACAAAGTTGACTTACACTAAGTAAGTTATGTTTTAGCCCATAAACAAGCAAGACTTCCTTATATTTCAGTTTCTCTGGTTCAATATCTGCCGTTCCGATTCCCTTAATTTTTAAGGAACAATCATTTCCAAAAGTAACTGCTCCTCTATCATGACTTTCAACATGTTACAATATTTTTATAGCACCTGTCATGTGTGAATAACAACCACTATCAAGTATCCATGGTTTATTCCTCTTACTTTCTTTCAAAGTTGGCTAAAAAATAAAAGCTCTTTCATCAACCTCATTATTATTAGATTTCTTTTCTTTCTTATCATAAGAAACTTGTTCTGGAAGAAGTGTCATACATCGTTCAGTATGATAACCAGACTGATCACATCTTCCACAAAATTATTTCAAACATTCAAATTTATTCTTTGTTGGAATGTTTCTAACATCTTGAGAATTCACCTTTTCAACTTTTTGTGAGTACGGAAAGTTACTCATTCTTCCACTTTGCTCAAACCTTCTTACAGGTAGAGATAAATTGTGCCAACAATTATAAGATCTATGCCCATATATTCCACAACACCAACAATAGCCCTCAAATCTTGGTTTTCTATTCAAGAATGATCTTTCTCTATAAAAACTTTGTTGAGGTTGATAACTTCTTTCAGCTCTAGAAAACTCAGGATGTAGGCCATCTCTTCTTTTGAGTGAGTTTTCTACTTTTGTAGTATTGATAGGTTTATCACATCCTTTCTCTACCCAAGATTTACTAATACTTTTTCCATAACCTGGAATGTTAGAAGAATCAGATACAACATTATTTTTAGTAAGAGAAGACTTCACCTGATTCTCGTAATGAGCCTTCACATCATTTTTAGAGGTCTCAGATTTTAATTCTGTAGCTTTGTTGAAGTTTTCATTCATCTTCCTCAGGGTATTTTTGAACCCAAGGAGTTTTGATTTCACTTTGTTTACTTCTTCTTTCTTAGATTCCAGATTCTTTCTAAGATCTTAAATCATCTTTCCCTATTCAGAAATTCTAAGTTTGTCACTTAAAATTTCTTGAATGTATTCATCTTCCTTCTTGGTTACATCTTTACTTACATCCTGAACTTCTTCATGATTCTTCTTTATCACACGAATTTATTTCTTGAGATATTTGTTTTTCTCAAGACATACAAGAAGTTTGGATCTTAACTGATATTCTCTGTAAGATTATTCACCACCTTCTTCACTCTCTGAGGAAACATTTGTTTTCTCAACTTTTGCAATGAAGGTTCTGAATCTTTCTTTACTTTCATCTTCTGAGGAATCTTTGTTAGATGATTCAGATTCAACCTTCTTCTCAACATACTTCTTTTCTTTCCAGAAAACTTCTTCTTGAATTTTTTATAAGTCTTCTCTTTTTTTCATTCTTGTTATACTTCTTCCATCGAGGATTCTCATCAGAAACATATTGATATTCTCCAACTTTCTTCTTAGGTAAATTCATAGCAAAGTTTCCGATTCCGCCACACTCAAAAAATTTGAGAGGAAGTTTCCCTCCATACTTTCCTCTTCCTCTTCGATAGTTCTTGGATATGAGAGACATGATTTTTTCATTCAACTCTTCATCTTCCTTATCATCAGACTCACAAGGATCAGTTTTATCATCATTTTGGATTTTTATCTTTCTCATAGCTTCAAAATCCATTTCATCGTTTATCTTATTCTTAAATATTGGAGATTTCCTCATTTCATAAGCAATAAGAAATTTATGCAGTTCATCAAGAGATAAATCATCCTTATCTTCTAAAGCTGAAATTTTAGAATCAAACCTGTCTGGAAAGTCTCTCATAAGTTTCTTCACAATTGTAGAATCTTCCAAGTCTTCTCTGAATCCCCTGATGTTGCATACAATTTCATTAACTCTGGTGAAGTATTCATCAATTGTTTCATCATCTCTCATCCTGATGTCATCAAACTTACTATGCCAGATTTGTAGCTTGGACTCCTTGACTTTTGTGTTTCCTTCAAAAACACTTTCTAGCTTGTCCCACATGCTTTTTGATGTTGTGAGACCCATCACCTTATGATAAAAATTTTCTGATAAGGACATCATAATAGCATTTCTATCCTTTCCATCAACTTCTATGTTTCTCTTATCAGCAAATGTCATAGGAGCATTTTTTTTTCAATAGGTGGAAAGCCAATAGTAGCAGCATAAACAACTTCAAGGCCGAGAGATAGGAGATAAGGAATCATCCTATTTTTCCATCCATAATAATTCTTGCCATAGAATGTAGAAATTCCTCTACTATTGACAGAATTGATATTCTCCATGATAAGGATTAAACAAGGGAACCTGCGCTGATACCACTTGAAGTTACAAGGATCGAATAACAACTGATAAGGGGGGTTGAATCAGTTGTTTAAATTTGTATAAGTTTCAAAACTTTAATAAAATTAACCATTGTAACCTGTTAAGATTTATTTCCTTATCAACCTTTAGTAAGAAACTCAAGCATGCAATAAAGGTAAGTCAAGAAAGGCACACAAGATTTACAAGGTTCGACCTCAATAAGAGAACCTATGTCCTTGCCATAGCCACTCCCGTGGGTCTATGGAAATCCACTATAATGAAGAAGTGAATACAACTTATGCCAACTCCCGTTGGACACTTTCTATCTCCCGATAGGAAAGATTATACTGACTCCCGTCAGTTTACAATGTTTCCTTAAAGAAAAAATGATCCAAACACAAGAATAAGAGCTTTGTTAAGCTGCTCCACAAAAGCTCACTCCGAATCTTCAATCTGATTTCTTGAATCTGATTTTTCTGAAATCGGTCTTCTCAGCAAGATAAGATGATTCCACATAAGTGATCACTCCGAATCTTCAATCCGATTTCTTGAATCCAATTTTCTGAAATCGGTCTTCTCAGTAAGATAAGTTGATTCCGCACAAGTGCTCACTCTGAATCTTCAATCTGATTTCTTGAATCCGATTTTCTGAAATCGGTCTTCTCAGTAAGATAAGATAATTCTGATTCTCTTCTTCTCAAACACTCAAGTAAACTTCTTCAAGATAGTAGAAACTTTTCACTAATAATTATTCAGCGCTTTTCCTTTTCCTCATGTGTCAAATTTGCAAATGAGCGAATGATCTGAGCAAATATTTATAGGCAACTTAGAAAACAAAAGTCAGAAATATTGAAAAACTTTCCCGCTTCCTCAAATCTCAAAAACTCTGCAAATCTCTAGCATTTAATCTTCAATATTTGACTTCTTCAAATATCCTTAAATTTCTTCGAGATTTATGCAAATCTGAAATTCAGGTTTTCTTGAACTCTTCATATCTTCCTCAGAATGATAAGATTGGATCTTGGTTCTGATTTTAGGTTTAGGAAATAGGTTCAGGAAAACTGGTTTAGGAAAACTGGTTCAGGAAAACTTGTTCAGGAAAACTGGTTCTGAATTTGAGGTTCAAGAAACAGACTCCGAATTTCAGGTTCAGGAAGTAGACTCTGAATTTCAGGTTCTGGAAGTAGACTCTGAATTTCTGGTTCAGGAAGTAGACTCCGAATTTCTGGCTCAGGAAGTAGACTCCGAATTTCTGGCTCAGATAGTAGACTCTGAATTTCTGGATCAGGAAGTAGACTCTGAATTTCTGGCTTAGGAAGTAGACTTCGAATTTCTGGCTCAGGAAGTAGACTACGAATTTCTGGCTCAGGAAGTAGACTTTGAATTTCTGGCTTAGGAAGTAGATTCCGAATTTCTGGTTCAGGAAGTAGACTCCAAATATCTAGTTCAGTAAGTAGACTCCGAATTTCTGGCCCAGGAAGTAGACTCCGAATTTCTGGTTCAAGAAGTAGACTCCAAATTTATGGCTCTGGAAGTAGACTCTGAATCTCTGGTTTAGGAAGTAGACTCTGAATATATGGTTCAGGAAGTAGACTCCAAATTTCTGGCTCAGGAAGTAGACTCTGAATTTCTGGCTCAGAAAGTAGACTCTGAATTTCTAGCTCAGGAAGTAGATTTAGAAAACTGGTTCAGGAAACATGTTCAGAAAATAGGTTCTGGAAAACTGGTTTAGGAAAACTGGTTCTGAACTTTCTCAGAATTTTTCTTAGTGAAAAACATCAATCCTCTTCACCATTTCTTCAATAGTTTTTATCATGAAACTTTTCATGATTTGTGAGAACTTTAAGATCAGAAAAACATCATATGATTAATTTTAGAAAGTTTGAGACACTTTCTTAACTTCTGACTTCTTATTCTTCAAAATAATATTCTTTAAGCAAATCTTTAGAAACCAGCAACTTCAAATTTCTGTAACTCAAAAACATTCTTCAACAAAAATATTAGTTGTCAACAAATACAAAACTTTGTTAAAGAGAACACCACAAAGGTTCTTCATGAACCTCCCTCTATAATCTATCAATAGTATCTTGGGGTAATGAAGTCCAATCATGAGTTGTTATATAGAACCTATGTGGATCTCGTATCATATTCCCCAACTGAAAAATCAATAGACTCGCACCATCTCCAACTGGATGAAAGGTTTCATCAAATAAAACATCCAATCAGGCTCCAGAGTTCCATGACTGAACCCCTTTACTACATTTGTTGGAAGATGCACCAGATCCTCATAAACATAAATTCATAATGCAATTATAAATAACATAATTTTTAATTAAAAATTAGAAACAATTAGTGGAATATAGTTACAAAAAATTACAATAAATTAATTTTAAAAAATGAAAACATACTTACCAATAATATTAGGTGAATCACTCTAAACACCCTATGACACACCTACATTAATAAAAAAATATACAATTTAATCAAGAAATTTTTATACATATAATTCATAAATATTTTTACAAACATTATCTAGAAAAAATTAAAATCTTTCACTAATCATGAAATTCTATCACATAACTTTCAATTATCTCCTTGGCCCATTATATATCTTCTTCTCATACAACTATAGTTGTTTAGTTAAGTGTTTGATCAGGAAAGATAACAACATCCGGTTCCTCTTGGTCAATCAGAAAAAACCTTGTTCTATACATTTTCACAACTTTCTAATTAGAATCAATGCCGATAAAGTAAATTTATTCTGCTTGTGATGTGAGTATGAAGGGCTCGTTGCTTATTCGGTCATCTTTATATATCATATTATTAAAGTTTACCAACATAAATTGGAAATGGTAAAATTTCATTCCACGAACCGGATCTACTCAATCACACCTTGAAAATATATTCTTTAATCCACAGACATAAATAACATCAATAATATCCCTCAACAATCCATAATAATAACCTACATCAATAGATGAACAACCAACACCACTGTTATGCATTGTTCGGTTCATGTCAACATCGTTAATATGAAATCGAAATCCATTAGAATCCAAAGACTCATAGTAATGAGATGTAATAAATGAGCCATCAACTAGTTGGTTGAGTTATTCGCTCATAGTATGGGTACTTTAATAAAACATCTTGTGAATCTGTAAATTTGACATAATTAAATGGATAAAGGATTTTGAAAATAGAACTTAGTTGCATTATAAAAATATTAAATCAATTATTTATATGCACATGATCCTTGAACCACTCATGAAAAGTGTTGAAATGATGCTTTTGGATTTGATGGTCAGTTGCACGGGGCTTTTCCATTTTAACTCAGTGATATGCATCCTAAATTACAACACAATAAAATGTAAGCAATAAATTTAATATAGAAACATAAGACATAATAAATCAACAATGAAACTTACTATATCAATGGCATAACTAATGGAGTGTTGAACTACACATATCGATGAGCTTGAACCAACTCATCGTTGTGTATATCAAATGTTACCCCTTATCCAATTGGACCCTCTTCAATCCGAGAGGGTTTATCTAACTTTGTTTCAACCTCATCAAAGCAGCCTGAAGTCTAAACATTTCAATAGATTCCAATTCAAAATTCATTATTTTTTAATATGCACTAATATATATATAATATAATATTATATATATAGAGTGTATATTTAATTACATGTATTAGATGTGTGTATAATATTTCATGTATTAAATACATGTGATAATAAATATATATATTTGATATATATTTACTTCTCCTAAACGATTTTTTTATTTGTTACAATCCATTATGAATGGATTAATTGGATTGACTTCTCATTGAATAGGATTCAATAAATTATAGAAATCAATGTATATGGATACATTTAATATGGACGATGCATTTTCATTAAATGAAAACATGTCATGGATGGCTATATAAATGGATGTGATCCCGCCTGTTGAAATAAGCAATTGTAAGTTTCTCATTTTCCCTCTTCCTCTTACACTACTATTTATCTTCTGAGATGAAGGCACTAGAACCCCTTCAACATTTGGGTATACTCACAATTTGATCATGGATTCATTGGTTGGCGTACCCCCCTCAGAGGAAGATTGATTTCATTTACTATTTTGTGATCTTCATCAAGCATTCTTTTTCACTGAGGAAGAAGAATCAAATTCCATTGGTGATTTCCAGGTATACTGTTTATACAGTTTATTTACATGTTGATTCTTGAAGATAAATCTTCCTTTGTTTTGCATTGTCTTCCACTACACAGGGTCATGTGATGGTCATACAAAACCCAGTAGTGGTATCAGAGGTTAAGGCTTCTTTGACGAATCAACCAGTTTATTGATTTATGAAAAATACATTTTAATAGTAAAATAAGATTTTTCAATCCTGGAAATAAAATAGAAAAAGTTCATATATATTACTCTTGTTTATGAAAATAAAAAAATTATTTATTTTTAATCAAGATAATTAAATTTTGAATTGAATTATGTTATTTATAGATTGTTTATAAATAATAATAATAATGAAAAGGTATTTGGAAATATTTATATAAATTTTAATTTTTTTTATAAATTAATTAACTATTAAATGTATATGGTTAATTAACAAATATATTTTATACCTTTTGAAAAATTAAATGGCTTGATTTATGATATAGAAATAAATTATTTATTTATAAATCATAAAAGGAGATTCGTAGAGTTTATAAATTCCAACATATATGATGTTTAGATTATATAAAAATGTTTATATAATAGATATTGAATTATAAAATGTTATAATTCATAAAATATCATATAAATATAATTTAATATAAAATGTGAAAGGGTTCATATTGATAATAATATAAAATGTTTATACTCTTTGCTAATTTATAAATTTTTTATATTTATCATTTATTTATGAATAATTCATAAATGTATCATATTTTGGAAAAAAATAAATTGTTTATTTATTAAATTTTCTTAATATTCATGTATAGTTCATAATTAATTAATTTGAAATTGTTCAAATTAAAGGGGATTTATTTGGATGTTATTTAAGCTGCATCAAAAGTTGTTTTGATAATTGATATGATCAATGTTTAAATAATAATTAAGTATATGATATTTAGATTATGTAAAAGGTTTAAATAATAGAAATTGAATTATAAATAGTTTATAATTCATATAATATTATATATTTAAAAGATAATCCATGTTAGGATTAATATGAAATAATTTATATCGGAAAAATATAAATAGTTTTTATTCAAGATGAAATTATAAGTGTTTATAATAAGTTTTTTTATGAAATTGTTCATAAATGTTTATATCATATTTAAATATTTGAATTGTTCATTTATTCAAAGATAATTCCCTATTTTATTCATAGTTATAAATTGTTTATATTATGAATAACTCAATTTTAAAATTTATATGATGATTTACTTCTAGGATAGATCCTTTTATATCCTTCTAGGTTTGATATCTTAAAATTTAGTTTTCATCTATCTTGACCTTGGTTTGTAATTTTAGTTACGATCTTGAGAATAGTTATTGGGAATAGTTTGTTCATATTAGGTGTTGGAGTTTTTATGAATTGAATTCTCTATTGACTAAATTATTCATAGGTATAGTGATTTTGGGTCAAACCACCTACTTTCCTAGATGCTTTCCTTGGCAAGGAAAGTGAATGAGGCTGGCTATATAGAGACCCTGCTTTTTCTTACATATATCATTACATAATTTTAAAGACAACATAAAAACATTACACAATGAGGATACAAATTTTAGTGTCTTGCTAAAATTAGGACCATACATATCATTTAAAAAATAAAACATAAATATTTATTTAATTCCTTCTTCTCTAGCTTCTTATTGGCCCTCGTATTATCCTTAGTACAATTAGTCACCTGAGGATATACATTAAAGAAAGGGGTGAGCTAAAATCCCAGTAAGATGATAGATAATAACATGAATCAATATAACATGGTGTTAGAATAATCACTATCATAATAACATATACATAGTATCATAATCATGATAGTAAGTACTAATAAAAGTCTTGGATGTGGCAATGCATAAAAATGAAACATCATGTCTTAGTGGTCAACTACCACACATAGTTGTGAAAAAAGATAGAATCATGTTCATTAAATTTCACTTTTCTCATGAGATAAATAACATTAACCAATTAATTGGAGTGATATATAATTTTGGGTGCACCCCTCACATCATAACATTTACATTGCGCTATATAATTCTGGGCACACCCGTCACATCATAACATTTACATTATCATGAATGCCACATATAACATATATCAATCTTGGACATAAAATAACACATGGAAAGGAATGGATTTATTTTCATAAATAATACATTCATAAAATTTGTGTTCCCAAATGAAATAGGGAATAATTTATTTGATATAAGAATCATCAACCTTGAGTGAAGAAGAGTCAATCTTAAGAAGTAAAAGGTGTTTTTTTGAAAGAAAAGTTCTTTTGAAAAACATTGAGTTCATAATAAATTCAATTATAAAACATTTATATCCTAGAAAAGGTAAGATAATTATGAATAAATTATATTTAAGTAATATCCATACTGAAAATGGGGTGAAAGAGGGAAAACCCACAGAAAGAGAGTTGGGTTCGAGAATTCCCCTTACCTTATGTCTAAATGATTTCTTCAATTTAATATCATATATAATCACATTATATTCATTAATTATCAAATAAAAAAACTTTTATACATGAATTTTATTAATTATGGTTTTATTAAGTTCATTTATGGTCTTTTTTATGAGTTATAGAGTTTAATTTCATCATTTGGGGGCATTTGTTTTCATAGTTTTCGTGATCAGTTCACTTGTTTACATGAATGGATGTTCGTGTAAAATGTGCATAAATATACAGAATTGTTATTATATGTTATTAATGATATTATAAAATTTCAAATTATTTTATAAATATTTTTTATATGTAATTAGGATGAATCATTAGATAAAAGTTAATGATGATCATTTTAGGTTAATTTTGGCGGTTTTTCAATCACAAAGAACTCATTTTGTTTTATCATTTAGTATTATGTATATATGTTAGTTTAAAAACATAAATATGGTTGTAAAATAAATTTCAAAATATTTTTCAACCATTATAATGGTTTTATTAACATAATTTAAGGCGTTAACGGAAAATGAAAATGCATCGCCCACGATGTCGGTAAATTGACACATCACGAGAAACAATTTCATTTTTAGAATAAAAGAGTGAGAGGGAGGAGTTTAATTATGGATCTTACATTAACATTATATAATTATATTATATCAAACATAATATATTTATCATGCCATTTGGATAAGTGAAGGCGAGTAGAAGGGAAAAAAAGAAATGAAATTGAAAAGAAATTTAAAGAAAAAGGAAGAGGATTTTACATCTTGGATTTATCCTCATTGAGAACCTCCTTAGGGAAAAGGTTTTAGTTTTTTAATAAAAAAAGAGCTCCTAGATGTAAATAAGGGTTGAGGGAACGGTATTGGGCAGAATTTGGACAAGGCTCAAAGCTTGAGAGGTGTGAGGAGAAGAGGGGGCGAGGGACGATATTTATTGTGGAGGAGATGAATGTTTTCTCATTATTATATTAATTAGTTTATTATTTTTGCTCAAGAATATGAATATTTTGTGAATTATATCTAAATATATTAAAATAATGAATGATGGTTTTATATTTAGGTGCTTACATCAGCCTTACATCAACAATGACTCAAAAATTCATGTATTTAGCATTTATTGAAAATTATCGTATTTTACTATTTATAAAAAATAAAAGTATTTTAGAAAAATAAAAAAAATCACCCTAACCATTTTTTGAAGTGTATTATTCAAAAATAAAATCCATATTATGAAAATAATTTTCTAAATATGAGTAATTTATTTTTTAATTTAAATTATCATTTATTTGTAAAATATAGATTTTAAAGTTATATATGATTTTATAACACTTTGAAAAATTACTTAAGGTATCATAAAATTATATTAAAATAATAATAAATAAAAATATTATTTTAATAATAAATTTTATTAAAATAAATTTTATTTTAAATTATTAAATCAATCATAAAATTGTAATTAAATATTTATGACTTACAAAAATACCAACACTTAATTAATAATTTTTAAAACATATATTTACTTAGAATATGATATTATTATACCAAAATTTAATTTATAATATTTATAAATTTTATTTATACTTTCATGGGTGATGCTACTATTCATTTGGTCAGTTTACTATTCATAAGGGTCATATTACTATTCCCAAGGTAAAGTTACTATTTCATCGGTATAGGTTCTTTAAATTCTAGAAATACTTCTTATTTCATTAATTATTCATTTATAAAGTTTTTATTATGGTCTATAAATTATTTGATATGATTTATACTATATGAAGTTACTCTAATAAGGGATAAATTCCATTGATAAAATTTTGGGTCGTTACAGGATATATGTCGCTCTGGGCTTACTAATATGGAGTTTTCAAATCTTATATAACTCTATGACTTTATATGAAGTGTTCATGTACCATATGAATATGATGAATTTGGATATGTATGAATATAATTAAATTCTATTTTTGTGTGATTAACACAAACTTGTGGGTTATGTAAAGAGTTGCACATTAATGTGATGTGAACACATTAATTTGGTGGCTAGAATAAGGATTTCAAAACTAAATCATTAGAATAATGCATACAAAAAATGTAATAAGACATGAGAATATAATTATTACATAGGATGTAATAATTATGAGTTTAATATGAATATTATTTAAATTAGATTGGTGAGACCTTAAAAGAAAACCCCTCAAATACTAAGTGTGAGATTCCTTCCAAAGAAACACTTTTCAAGATCTCGATTGTACGAATAGAAAAATTCACACCATATTAGGGTGCCCCTGGATTATCTTGTGTAAGGAAATCAAGTAATTAGTGACTCAAGATTATTTGATGGGTAGTTTCACACCATAGTGGGGTGCCCCTGGATCTTTTTGTATTAGCTTAATTTGGAGGTTTGCTTTGGGTTACACTTAGCTGGGAAGCCCTAGGAGTTGGGATGCCAGAGGAATAGAATTTAATGAATCCATATGATGGATTTGGATAAAGGGTTATCCACTCGATTGTTCAAGAATCCCAACTGTTGTGATTGGGATGATGCCCTACCTAAATAAATAAGCAGTGAGTTTCAATCCATAGTGGGGTCATTTTCTTATTTAAATATGGATCTTGGATCACTAAATGGATATGATATATGGGTTCATCGATTTTAGTGAGACCACTTTCATTAAAAATCCTTAATAAAATACATAAGACATGATTTACATCTGATTAAAAGTTTTTTTGAAAATAAATGCATCATCATCAAACTAAAATTTATATTAATACTTGAAATGAGGAGATTAAAGTAAGAAAATACTAATACTATTAACTTAAGAAAATTTATTGATCAAGAGATGTGTTCAATTTTCTAGAATAGTTCTTTCTCAAGTAACCAAGTGTTGAAGTTATTCAATAAGTGAATCTAGTTGATTATGGAAGCATGAAATGATTCATTTATGGTTTCAAAGGAATTTAATTCATAATTGGATGAAGGAATTATATTCTCATATACTCAATATGATTGGGTATGTCTATGATATTTAGTAAAATTGAATATATTTGGAAATACAGAAGAATTTCTATAAGGCATGTTCTGGTTAGGAGATTTATCATATTGTCATCAACGGAAATGTTTCATCAAGATGGATGAATTAAGGATAAGTTTACTAGATACTCTCACAGATGTATGAATTCTAGTATTGTGAAGACAGTACAATAGGCTAAAAAAATTCAAACCAGAAGAAGAAAATTTTGCTGAAAAAGTGCAACAATGTTTCTTTAAAAGACCAATCAATGTCATTGAAAAATAATTTTTTCAATAATTAATAGTAATAATTCAATATGATTTAATTATCCAAGAAACACCTGAAGGGGTTTGGGAACTCCATGGAATATTCATGTCAGGTATGAGGGTTATAGAAATTAATTCTTCAATTTTGAAGGGTATGTGATATCAAATGTATATTTTAAAAAGTGTTGTAAATATACACAAGTTCAAAATTAAAAGAAATAATTGAAAGATATTATTTTTTTCATTCAAGAGATGAAGTAAATAGTTATTACATAGAGTATTTGAATGCAATAGATTTTATCAAGCTCAAATGGATCTAATTAAAATCTGTGTTTCTTTATATAATTTCTCTCATGTGATAATAGAAGATGTTCGATGACAAAGAATTTTTATGAACAAGTTTTAGATGATTAATTAAATACACATTATTTATGATTCATCAATTTCTATAACATGTTTTTAGAATAATATTTGGATAAAAAATTTTATCCATGATAAAAGTGTTTATCCATTCATTTGTTAAAATATGAGGGAATGTGTTCCCACCACCCATCAATGATATATTTTAATAAAATCTTATTTTGAAAAGAAAAGGTTAAAAAATATATAATACCATATATATGATATGGAAACAACAATTTATTTGTTTAATATTCATACTAAAAGGAAATAAATGTTATTTATTAAAACATAAATTATTTTGTGTTGTATTAGAAAAATATTCTGAAAAGAATATAGTGTCTAAGATTCTATGGGAGTTTGTTTGAACTTATAAAAGTTCAAAGTAAACAAATAAAATATTGTACCATGTTTATTTTAAGTTATTATCCACTTTATATCCTAAAGAGTTAGGATATGCGATAGTAAAGAAAAATGTAAATAGTTAAATTTAGTTACTGTTAGAAAATGAATATTATTATCAACTAAATGATTATACTAGTCTAAGATTATAGTGATTCTTTATTGAATGTACTAAAAAGTTTAGGATATATGAAGATTTAAAAAAACATGTAAAGATTTACATTTAGTTATCATAACAAATGAGCATCACTATTCCATAAATAATTATACAAATTAATACTCAAAAGTATTACACTTTATATCCTAAAATATTTTAGGGTATAACAGTAAAGAAAAATTTAAATAGTTACATTATTTACCATTACAAAGTGTTATCAATTTATCATAAAAAGGTTTAGGGTATAACAACAAATAAAAATACAAAAAATTACATTAGTTACCATTTAAAAGTTGATATCACTTTATCTGAAAATAATTAAGGATTTTTTGATGGTAAAGTGATAATGTAAACATTTACATTATTTATAAAAGATTTCAAGGAAAAATTTTGATGGAAAGGGATACTAGGATGATTATTATGTACTTAGAAATAGTTTTAAGTAGACAAAAAATATAACATTATAAAATTTTATGTTATGAAGTTAAGAAGTTTTTAATATAAGTTCAAAGAGTTGAACTTAAGGAATATGATTCCTAAGTCTCTCCATTATTCAAACTAACTTTCTTCATAAAGGTTACTCACTAAGAGGTTAGTGGGAGTGTTTTATCAGTTGGTCACATAAGTATGTGACAAAAATTACATTTTGATACAATGTTTAAAATCCATTACTCTAGAAATTTCATGAGGGTTCTACCATGTTATTATAATAAAGAAAATATCCATTTATCATTCATTCATGTATGGTTCAATTTATTTTAAATGAATGGTCGAATGACAGATAACCCCTCAAAGTACAAACTTTGAGTTGTCCCTAACCAATGGTCATCATAGAGTTTAATGGGTAGTGATGATATGTAAAGGTTAGATTGATTAAATTCTTATATCCATTATGAAGGGTTGTATATGAGATATTGAAGAATAGATTCATGAGGTAATAAATAGAGACTTATTACTTGGACTGATCTGCTAAAGTATATCTCATGGAATTTCACACGGTCATAGATATACTTAGGAGTGTATATTTATTATCAATCCTTATCACCTGAGTTTGGATAGATAACTAGCATGAAAACCTTCATACTTTTTATACTCTACTTTCACAATCCACCGTATGAACTTAACTAATCATGGGGTGGTTGGGTATGTTGCTGATCATGTCATCGGTTGGAGTACAACTAAGAAGATATTTATCCACTTGTATGACAAGGAAAGACATTTGGCCTTTGATTAAATTAGACTGAGGAAATGCATGTCCATGCTTAGTTGTTTCACATATAATGTGTTCAATTACTTGGATAAGTGAAACATGATGTGCTTATCAGATAGATGAATGACATGTGATGTATTCATCCACTTGGTTAGTCTTTTTTGTAGAATCAAGAAAATGATGAGAGGTTTATACTAGATTGACATGATCCATGTCTAGCGATCACTCGATGTCATGGACAAAGGGGTTATATAAAATACATATGGTGTATATTATACATTTGTTGTGGGAATGTTCATATATATATATATGAGTATGTTTGATAGAGATCACACCATAACCCTTAGTAGTTTTAGTAGCACTGATGCTTTTCCAGAGACCACTCTTTGCTTACATCTATGAAATAGAGATTTCATAGTTTTTATCAATGGTATTAAGGCTCGTAGGGCCACACAATTAGGATCTTGGATAAGGATAAAATTTTGGACAAAGTGTTTGTTCAAAATGAATATAGTTAGATGAAAAACCATATTCAAAAGAGTTTGGATGGATTCATAAAGAGTTTTGATGTTATGCATAAAGTCCATATGGGATTTTAGTGCAAGTGAGAGATTGTTAAATATGCACTAATATATATATATAATATGATATTATATATATATATTATAATTATATGCATTAAATGTGTGTATAATAATTCATGTATTAAATACATGCTATAATAAATATATATATTTGATATATATTTATTTCTCCTGAATGGTTTTATTATCAGTTACAATCTATTATGAATGGATTAATTGGATTGACCTCTCATTGAATAGGATTCAATAAATTATGAGAATAAATG
Source organism: Viscum album (assembly GCA_963277665.1). Lineage (NCBI taxonomy): Eukaryota > Viridiplantae > Streptophyta > Magnoliopsida > Santalales > Viscaceae > Viscum > Viscum album. Next base: position 1,325,202,434 of record OY728138.1, read on the forward strand.
TATATGAATACATTTAATATGGATGACGTGCTTTCATTAAATGAAAATATGTCATGTATGGCTATATAAAGGAATGTGATCCCTCCTGTTGAAATAAAAAATTGTGAGCAAGACTCTCATTTTCTCTCTTCCTCACACACTGTTGTTTATCATTTGAGATGAAGGAACTAATACCCCTTCATCATTATGGTATCCTCGTGATAAAATAACATGTCCATTGGCCAGTATACCCTCCTTGGTTGTAGAGTGATTTAATTCACTATTTAATGGTCTTCATCAAGCATTCTCTTTCATCAATGAAGAATAAGACAACTGCCATTGGTGATTTCTAGGTACCCTATCTATATAGTTTATTTACGCATTGATTCTCAATGATAGATATTATCGTGTTTTGGTTTGTCTTCCGCTACACATGGTCATGTGATGATCACAAAAAACCCAACAATTACACCATTTACCCAAAATATTTACATCTCATCAATCAAAGGTTGCATATAAACATTGATTTTATCACCAAGTCCTCTCAGTCCATAAATTAGAGTCGAAAGTAACAAAAACATTTGCTTCATACATACCCATGGTTTAAGGTTGTATGGAACCAATACCACTAACCACACACTATGTGTTTAACCAATCATGGACCTAAATGGGTTAAAACCATATGCCATCAAACCCAGTCAAACATTACTACCATCCTGGGAAAAGTCTAGGTATCTTTGATCAAACTCTTTTTATACCAAAGAATCTGCCAGGTGAGTTAACTTATCAACCTCTTTGTTTCTCTCTAAATTCCAAGTCATTAGTTTAAAAATTTTAACTGACATGAAGAATCTCTTCAACCATAGTTTCATTGGGAAATAAAGCATCTACTTAGAGACAAATTGTTTCCCTTATTCAAGACCCTTCCAAGAAGAATCTGAATACCTTGATTAATCTCATTGTCCTTCCACCTAGATGAATGTCAAATAGTATAAGTATTGAATTTTTCATTCTCTTTTCTGAAAAACATACAATTATTGTGAAATACATCAATGGTTTCATATGTAAAACCAAGGTCATCAGTCAACTTGAGAGCTTGATAGAATGACTCTGGAATCTTTACTTAGGGAGTATCTTCTTCAAAAATACCAACAACATGTCAAATGTGGTGTCTTTCCCCTGATTTAAGGCCTTAATGTGTAAAAAGTCAATGATGAATGAAAATTTACTAAATTTAGTGCATCTATGATATAATTCAGTATGTGCATTGTCATGAATTTCAAAGAATTTCAATGCTTATCCATCAATAGAAGAATGGGGATTACTCCCTCCAACATCATCATTTATGATATTAATGTCTTTATATTGAAACTAGAGCATCATATCATTGATCATTATGTTCATCAGATCAACTGTTCTTGAATCAACATCCATATGAATATTTTTTATGATAGGAACGTGAAGGGGTACTGCTGTTGGGGCTAGGTGTTGCTATAGTTGGAGTTGGGTGCTGCTTCCCATGACTTGGGGGGAGTGATTGTTATCCATAGGTAGTATTTTAAATACTATAAAAGGTTGTTAGTGGGGTGTTTGGTGGATGTTCTAGCTATTATACTATTAAGTAGATTCAGCTATAATTACTAGCTATAAGAGGACTCTTTAGAAGGTTCCTATAGAGTCTTTAAATAAGGGGAGTTGTGGGCTGTGTGAGGACACAACTTCTTTGCATTGGGTTTCAGCTGATACTAGAAATTTAGGGGTTAGGCCCTAGGCCTTTGGGAGCAGCACCTTCCATATGATTCATCTTCTTCTTATCCTCCATTTTCCGCTTCTTCCTCTGTGATTCTGCTATTATAAATAGAATTCCTATGTTTTCTCTCTCTATTTAAACCAATTCCTATCAATTGGTTCTTTTATTGAGAGGAATTAGAGAGATATTCTAGAGAGAAGTAATAGGATCTTGATCACATGGTAGATGAAACAGATTTTGATCAGGAACTTATGATTTTTGTGCAACAAATGCTACCTATGTATTAGTGGAAGTCAACTTACAGTAGGCGCGACAGGAGTAGTAGTAGGAACTAAAAGCATGGTAGGAGGAGTAGTAGGAACTATGGGCATAATAGAAGGAGTAGGAGTTGTAGGCACAATATATGACATAGACGCAATAGATGCAGTATCTCAAATGTAACACATGTAGATTTGTTTGACTTCATTGGAGGTGTTCGTCGAAGAGTTTCAGTCCAGACTATACCAACGAGAGATCGGTTAATGTTTGGAGAACCATATGTAGGAGATGATGACGATAATGAACTAGCCCATGAACCAACTAACAAATATTTTTGGATGGATTGTTAACAAATAGAAATTAGAGATTATGGATGGAGGGGGAGACAATTACAACACAACAGCTGAAGTTGTAGGTAGGAAGTTGCTGGCTGCAGAACCACTGTATAATTTCCAGGTTTTCCAACATAAATGGGAGGGACTAGACATCAAGCACATTGATTCAAATTTGGTATATAATAATGCATATAGAACCAATCATATCTCCAGTAAGCTCAAGTGACATTTTGAGGTACAGAGGCTTGATCCTAAATCTCATTTTGAAAATGAGGCATGCATAGAGGTAGAATATTTGAAAATAAAGTTCAATGATTTGAATGAACATGTTAAGTTTTTGTCATTTTTTGGTGATAATCCTATAGTGTGGAAAGTTTGTACAAATGAAACTGAGCGGCAACAAGGAGAGTTTAAAATGAAGGTTGTTGTCAAGGGAGTGTTAAAAATAGAGTAGGAGCAGCAATATGATATCCTTCTAGAATGACTTGACGAGAAGAAGCAGTCAAACACAGATGAGAAAACACAGAAATGAGTCAAGTTTTCCATTCTACATAGTATAACCATTCTATCTTTACCTCAAAATGTGTAAGTACAATGGTTGTGTATTAAGGAAACAGTGGGGGTCATGAGTTCTAGAATGGAATATATGAAACAAACAAGTGAATCAAACATACTACAATGGAAAAGTTGAGGACACATGACATATTCCTCTTAGTGTTGTAGAGTTTCTAGTCTAGTATGTCCAATAGAGGTGAATTATGTTCCTAGAATGAGTCATGATGTTCCTAGAGGAGAGAAAGAAGAAATACATTCAGTCTTGGACCATAAAATCATTCCCACAAGTCGTTTATAGAGAACAGTTCACATGAAGATGAAGTGAAAAATTGTGGAGCAATTTTTCAAGGGGAAATATCAAAAGAAGGTCCTCCACCATCACCTGACATGAAGAGAAATCAAATGGAATTTCTTTCCAAAGGAAGGGGAGCTACTTTGGAAATGACTTATGATTTTGGTTTCACGCCCCCATATTTATAATTTTCCCTAGTTGTTGGGGTGTTTAGTTCACCAGGAAAGGAGAATATTTATTCTATTGTGTAGCACTTTAGTTTGAAATATCCATCATCACTTGATAAAGTTGCTGGAATCATTACTCTTCCTTATTTCGTTTTGAATCTTGTTGAAGCTGTGAAGTTTTTTTCAAAGAGAATTTTATCTAAGGTGGAATATGAGGAAGTGGGAATGATTACACTCAATAAGTTATCTGACTTGACTAATGCATTCAAAAATCAGTGGGAAACCAATAAGAAATAAGAGTTTTTAATAGTATCTGACAAGTTTGGGGATGAGATTTTTGCTCCGGATGAGATGTTGGTACTAATATATTCAAAAAGTTATAGAATTTTGGGAGAGTATTGGATATTGGATTTAGAGGATTATAGTTACAACTTATCCTTATTACATCCAAAGTAAAATTGTAAACAATTACTTGATAACTTTCCATCACCCCGGGGATCATAAAAGTTGCGGTTTGGCTTTGAGGAAGCCTGGCCTAAGATTCAACAAGAACTTGCACTAGATACAGTACCTACAAATTCTATTCTCAAAGAGAAACTAAAGGAAGAAAGTCAGTACCAGGGAAGTTTTGGACTGAAAAATTATGTTAGGACTCCTCAAACAGAAGGCAACATAAGCTTTATGTTTATTCAGACAAAGGGAGACTATGACATTACTATGGAAGTGATGCCACCAATATGTTAATGTGGATTCTTGACTCCATTTACACCTTGAGGACAAGGTGAATGTTGTATTTTTCATCCCACATCAGACTTGGGTGTTTTTTTTATATCTATATTTCTTTATAAATAAACTCCAAGGCCTCTCTTAAGAGGCACCTTTGGTATTGGATCCAATATCCTTCTGAATCTACATGGTATCAGAGGAGGTCCTAACCTAACCCTCCCTACCTTACTATTTTTCTGATCATATTTTTCCTTAGGGGGGTGGTGACTCCAGCCACCATTTGAGTTCCCGCCCCCTCTATAGTTATCCTCTACCCCTCCTTCCCTGGAAAGGGTCACATCAACCCATTGCTTCGCCTAGGAATCTGCTCACATAAAAGGGACCCCTTGGCATCCTCTCCACTTGCACTTATGATATCACCAACAAAGAGATCTGTGAAGCCAACACTGACGTCCTTCACCACGCCTACCCCTGTTGGTTGTGACCACATCTAGTTTGAGTTCTTCAATGACAGTTGACCGAACAATGACCCCTGCCACCTCAACCTTGATGCTCACCTCACCTAGACGAAGCATGTCAACCATGCCCTCCTCCCTTCCATGCTCTCTCGCCATCCCCAGTTCGGCCACCCCATGTCATGCCTTATAAAAAACCCCTTATTCCCTTGGGTCACTAACATCGCAGCAAACCTCAGCATCCCCTCATCCCTACTTCAGAGATCGACGTGGAGATCCTGCCACAGTGGCTGCTGTTGGTGTACAACACCATCGCCGTACAGGAGTGACCCAGATGCAGCTCCACCACCGTTCCATATCCCCTTCCACCTATTTCATGACCTCTCCCTATAAACGCCTTTCTGCACAATGGCCCTCTGTAAGTTGCTCCTCCCTTATGTGCAGCAGATCCCACCGCGTCAACTCCCTGCACGTCTCCCTCCTTGTGCGCCACCCCTCCACCCTATGTATTGGCCATCCCTACACAACAACCCCCTACTATGAATACTTACAATCTAGTTGTGTACAAACCATCCCCCCTCCATCAATTTTTCATCCCTGCTACCGTCATCTTGCCACACCAGTTCACACCTTTCCTGCTGGACATCTGATCTCATCGTGTGTTGTTCCTTAATGCTTAGATGATCCTGAACCAATTATTCATGTCAAGACTCGATCTGGATATTCCTACCGGGGTCTTCTATTTCTATTCATTCTTTCTAGTTATTCATGATAAATGATTTTCCTTGGTTGGAATAATCTTTTTCAGTGACATCATCCATCAAATTCTTGAGGGGGAGTAGCCATGGCAGTTTATCTTTTGTTATTTTTTTGTCTTGTTCTATCATCAAGTTGGGTATGTTCATCTTGAGGGGGAATAATATAAGAGTATGTGATTTATTTTGATTTTATTTTTTTCTTTAATTATGTTTCCAACAAAGATATACCTATCTTGAGGGGGAGTTTTGGATTCTGCATCCCACATCAGTCTTGGGTGTTTTGTTATCTCTATATTTATCAATAAATAAACTCAAAAGTTTCTATTAAGAGGAATATTGGGTATTGGATCCAATATCCTTCTATTTATATAGTGAATTTTAAGGGGGATAAAATGATAGGAACATGAAGGGGTGATGCTTTTAGGGCTAGGTGTTTCTGTTTTTGAAGCTGGGTGCTGCTACCCAAGACTTGGGGAGATTAGTTATTAGCCTGGGGTAGTATTGTAAATACTATAAAAGGTTGTTAGTGGGGTGGTTGGTGGCTATTATAGATATTATAATATTAAGTAGATCTATCTATAATTATTTTATGGAAGGGGACTCTCTAGAAGGTTCCAGTAGAGTCTTTAAATAGGGGGGTTGTGGGCTGTGTGAGGACACAGTTGATTTGCACTAGTTTTCAGTTGCTACTGGAAATTCAGGGGGTTAGGCCCTAGGAATTTGGGAGTAGTTCCTTCCATATAATTCATCTTCTTCCTCCTCCTTCTTCTCCATTTTCCACTCCTTCCTCTGTAATTTTTCTCCTATCAATAGAATTACTCTGTTCTCTTTCTCTTCAAACTGATTCTTATCAATTGGTGACATGAAACAAAATCTTATTCATGACATGTCCCTATCTTATAGTTTTTCAAAAACACATTTAGAAACAAGTGTTCTCTAATAGTATCTCATTTAAAGAGACATCTATTTTCACTTTTTCTGCATATACAACTAATCAAATCACTTTGAAATCCGTTGTTTAAATCCATAAATCACTTAATCCCCACATAATATTTAGCAGAAAATATATCTGTAATATCAATCCAAATCTTATCCATATTTTTATTTAATATAAAACAATAATTGAAATAACTTATTTAAATTCTAAAGAAATTTATATCATTAAAACATACAAACCAATGAAGCCACACTGTGAGGAAAATTTTTAAGGAGTTGAAAAAAATACTCGGTGATACCAAACTAGTTTGGGAAGTTATCAAATCTAGAATAAATAATATATGAAATCACAATTAAGAACAATAATGAACATTAGATCCAACACCGTGAGGACCTTTTCAAATATCATAATGTAGGGCCTATAAATTATATTGATCAAAGAATTTACACATATATATTATAATGAAATATTTTACAAAAATTAACTGTGCATATGTGTGCATGCACCTACACACATAAATCTACTATATCTACTAAACTTGGGTGTTCCCCTGATGATGTGTCACCACCACAATAAACCACATCACCCAATTACCATTTCCAATTACCATTAAACCCTCCACGATCCACTCTAACCTGCGCATTTCCACTCCATTTTAATCTCCGACGTATGCATGACCCCAACCCACCTTCGCGATTAGGGTTCCTGCTGCTCTCCTTGACTCCCCTCTCCTTCTCCCCTCCGCAACTCCCTTCTCCCGCTACCCTGCACGAATCTCCTCTCCATCCGCACCTCCACCTCTATGTGCTCGGCCTTCAGCTCCTTCATCTTCAAATCCTACGCTCTACCCAGGGTTCCAGCATAAAACTACATGTTATACCTCCTATTGATCTGCATCCACCTCCAACACCTCTGCATTTGGCTGCTACACCTGCTCGGCCTCTACCTGCTCGACCTCCACCTTCTCCGTTATCATTCTTCATGGTGCTAATATTGGCATTGACTAAGGTTTATCTGAAAATATTGGGTTTCAACGTCCCTCAATCGAAACGTGAGGAGATCTGTATAAGCTAAAGACTCGACTAGGTAACCCATTTCTCAGATATCTCTACCTCCTCAACTCCCCTCAACATTTTCATTGGATTTTATCTTCTTTAATTGTTTCAGTTTGGATATCATCATCAATACTCGGGTTTTCTCACTTCTTTATGTCTAATTTTTTTAAAATTATAGCCATGGAGAGATAAGTTCTGGCTGTTGATTCAGGTTCGTCTCTATCTTGAAAAACATAACATATCTACATTTATCGGTTCATATTTTTCATTTACAACTTCGTGCTGCTGACATTTTGTGTGAGGATTGTTATTTTTCAATGTGAAACCAAACCAAAACAATGAATTTAATCCGGTTCTGCAAAACGAGGCTTGTCATCTCCAAAAAGTTCAATGCCATACTACTGCAGTAGTTGTTCATCCTTTTAATAGGTTCTTTTGGGGTATGTTTTCACGTTTCAGTTAATTTTCCCTCCTCTATATCATGGATAACATGCCACTTCCTGATTTTACGAAACAACTAACCTTTTTTCTTTCATGGAAGGGAATAAAAAATTATTAGCTGATGCTATGGAGAAAAGAATTATGTTGCGGGAGAAAAGTCTGAAGGTGTACCAAAACTACTACCATGGTGGATTGATGAAATTAGGTGTCATTATGGAGGTGAATTTTATTCTTTTTTGATTGATTCAATTTAATGCACCATCTAGTGTCCCTTTTCATTAGGAAAGGTAATATTTTACATGGTAGTTCACTACAAAAAATGCATCACTTATGAATATGTGTTGGTCATTTAAAAAACTTTTCTATATTTTTATTAGCTTATCTATGGATTTTTAGTATACCTATATAGATGATTTTTTGAAAACCTAGGGTTTTACCTGCTCTCATCCAGTAGTCACCCAACAACAAGAACACTCTCCCTATGTATTTTATTTTCCTCACAAAATCTATATGCCTTGTGAAGTCAATGGTTGTTGTCTTGGATATATATTCACTAAATATGGGTTGGTGGTTAATGAAAGGGTCATTTATGGGTTAAAAATGAGACACTCGTGAGGGGTTGGCTTCGTAATAATGATGATCATGGAAGAAATAAATAAATATTTTTGTGCTCTTGATAACCAGGTGATATGATTGTTCCTTTTTTAATTTATGGTTGCATCAAGAACACTTTTCAAGGCTTTGTTTGGTGTGATATTTTAATAATTGGCATTTTTGTGCAGGATTTAGGTGGTAAGACTATAAGAGTGATCATTTAATAGGAGTGTTGAGGGCATGGTACCTTCTTTTGACAATAATGATTAACCAGTTTGATCCTTTTTATATCTCCCATGGTATGTATAGGAAATAATATTAACACCATTGATGGTATGTCACATGTGTTATGTTGTATTTTTCTGATGAACATGGAACATGTTCAACCTATTAATGAATATGGGTAGTGAGACGAATAATGTTTTCCATATTTTTTATAAATTAACTCTCTTCAACTATTTTTTTATTTTTTAAATTTTTGTGTCATTTATAGCCATACATGAAATGGATTAATCCTATGATCATAACACTTTATCTCAGTTCCCCCTCTTCTCACATTTCTATTTTGATACATGAGAATCTATACAAAAAATAGAACAAAGTGATAGGAGGCTCCTACTATCAATTTTTTTACTTCATAAAGGGTTCAGAAAGGTAAAAATATAAGAATATGGTCGTGCAATGATATCCTTGAATTGTTAGTGGTGATTTCAAATTGATTGAGTTATATACTACTTTGTATAAAAGATTTTTATAAAGGCCATGTCTGAGAATTATTATGTGACATGTTTTTTATCATGTATTATCTCGTGTTAACTAGAGGCCATACAATCTTTGTAATTATAGGTGCAACCATCATAAAATTTATGGATTATTTCAATCTCATTTAAAGATAATTGTGTGAATTTCTTTGATTAATTTTGAAGTAAAACAGGTGATCTTATTTGTTGTGTTGAGTGAATTATACTTTCTATATTTTGATGTATTAAGCTTCCATAGGTGTCAAATTTTTGATTCATTTACCTATTCAGATTTATATTTTTAATGCTTACTCTTTCATATTTCTTTTCTATGGATCATTCAAATGCTGTTATTTCAATTAATAATATTTACTAAAGTGAGGTTGTGCTCTAGGGTGATGGAATTGGTCTTCCAAAATTTAGTGATGTCGGAATTGATGCTGCAATGATTACAGCGAGTTTCCAGTCATTTTCATACTAATTATTTGGACACTTATGTAATTGAAACTGATCTGCACTATAAATCAAGGTTTTAGCATATAGATACAATGTATATTGTTCGGGGCCTTTTCAAGCAGTGATTTTTGGTTTCTTGAGGGGAATTCATGACCAGTAATTCTTTTTTGCAATTGTGTCCCCATAAACATTTTGATTTATGGGACCTATGATGAAATATTAGTGTCTATTTTTTGAGTATGTTTCTAATAACATATGTTAATTGTGAACTGTTTTAGTTGAATCTTCTTAAACATTTTTGGATGGTTTGGTGTTGCAGATGAGAATGAATCATGTTGTCTATTACAATTCTGATGGTTGTCTTCCACTACACTAGACAATGTTTTCTCAGTTGTACAGAATTTGAGGTGATCTGTACAATATGATTGTGAAATGGTGAGTTCTAAGGCATAATAAAGTTTAATTATTTGATATTGTTACTAATAAAATAGGATCAGGTGAGCTATATAGTTTTTTAATGTTTCTTGTATTTTTATTTTTTTAGTTGTTTACTGCACACTTATTATCAAACATCAGTAGGATTTTCATTGATGTACACCCTCTGGAAGGTATGTTATATAACTCCCACACCCCTTCCATATCTCTCATTCCCAATGAAAATAAAAAAATTCGTCAATTTTCATTTATTTGATGAATTCCAGAGAATTAGGAGTTCCTTTTATATGCCCATATCTACCATGAATTCAATTATAGTTTATTACTAAACTTAGATGTCTGTAACAGAAAAAAATGAACCATTATATTGAAATTTTTATGTTTTCTTCTATTATAGGTCCACCAAATAGTGTTAAATCCTTAAATGTGGTGGAAGTAATGAATTCCATCTACTTGTGTCCCTATCCTGTTTTATATATCTATAATGTTCATTAAAAAATATGTGTCAATATAAACTATGATAGTTCAAAATAGTGACAATCTTGGAGGATGTCATTGAGGTCGTGTTGTTTCTGTCAGCATTCATTTTTTTCATTTGAAAATTCCAAGATGGTCCCATTAACTCCATGCACAATATATATTTACATATTTACACAAATACAAATATATATAACCAATTTATATATAGTGCAATAACCCACCTTGAGATGGAAGACGATGTCAGATTGAGTTATTATTATGGCCTGGTGATCATTAACTTATGATTTTTCCACATTTGCATCCTATTACATGCACTGTTATATACAATAATAATTCAATATGTAATATGTTTTTAAATATGAAATACACTATATGTAATATGTAATATCACACCAACTCTCTGTAATATCTTTATAAAAAATACACTTAATTTATAACTATTTTTATCCTAAATTTTTCCTAGGAGCATTCCTATCACGGAGCTTCAAGCAACAACACTCGAGAAGTTGAACTGAGAAATACTTCATTATCTACCAGAACATTTATGGTATAGTCTTCTACTATATTATTATTATTTTTGTTTCTAAATATTCATTAACATTTTCTCCATGAAACATGGAGGAAAACTCTTCAATATATGACATGCTCATATTATAGAGGCAGTGTATATATATGCATTCTAATATGTAATATTATTCACTGCACTACAATATGTTCTATTCTTCAATATTACACTACAATATGCACACATTTCCATATGAAATGTTTAAGACTTTGAAATGTGTAGATATTACATACAAAAACATTTTAGCATACAAGAATATATGCACATAACATTTTTATGCATATTTTATACTGTATAAATGCATAAATCCATGTAACTTATTTGGATGAAAAAAACTGTATAGGAGAACCATATATCTTGCATACCAGAGTCTTGGTGTTGTATATAGTGACCTGATTAAATCTCCAATATATGTTTACATGATTAAATCTCCAATATTATTATTCTTTTTGTTTCTAATTATTCATTAACATTTCCTCCATGAAACATGTATATATACTCTACAATATATGGCATGCTTATATTATAGAGGCAGTGTATATATATGCATTGTAATATGTAATATTATTCACTGCACTACAATATGTTCTATTCTTCAATATTACACTGCAATATGCACACATTTCCATATGAAATGTTTAAGACATTGAAATGTGCAAATATTACATAAAAAAACACTTTACCATACAAGAATATATGTACAGAACCTTTTTATGCATATTTTATACTGTATAAATTCATAAATCCATGTAACTTATTTGGATGAAAAAAACTATGTAGGGGAACTATATATCTTACATACCAGAGTCTTGGTGTTGTATATAGTGACCTTATTGAATCTCCAATATATGTTTACATGATTTCATTTTTTGGAAGAACAAGCCTTCATGAGGGAAATGATGAGGTATTTGGTGTAGTTTCATTAGTATTTTGGATTTCAGTGATAATAGAAAAAGAATTCTTCCCTTTCTATATTATTTTCACTCATCAATAGTTTTCTTCAACACTGTATTCATTGCATTATATGTTATTTCAGTTTGAGTCTTGTCGACATTATTTTTTAGCTATGTTTTCCAATACTCAACCAACAATTCCTTATTTGTATTAAACAAGTGATCAATACTTATATCATTGCTAATTTATTTTTTATAGAATTTAAAAACATTAACCCTCTTTGTTTGAATTTAGAATGTGGTGTTTTCAAAATTTATCATTTTGAATACTGTTTAAAATTTGGATTGAAATAGTAATGGTTCCCTACATTAAGCAGAACCACATATTTTTATTGGATTATATCCCCTTAACTGTACTGTCATTTTCTTTGGAATCATTAAATAAAATCTTTATATAGAACCATGTATCCTCCACTCTTCCTCACTGTCATCAACCCTGCATATAATATCATCTTATCTAATTTTTGGTCCTCCCTTAATAGGATTTTTTTTTAGAACCATTCATTTACCTTTCCGTAAAAAATTTCTATTATCACCTAATTTTTGGTAATTGATCCAATTTCCTAATCATGTTTCTATTTAAATTACCTAATATGACCTTCTATTTATTATATTTTCTTCTAAAATCCTTTACTAATTATTTCCATATTTCTACCACTTATTTTTACATTTTTATACTATACAAAAACTCCATTTTTTCTACCTATTTTAATTTCCATTTTTTTGTTTGTATACTTTACAAACACGCCACCTTTGTAATGTTTTAATTTCTAATAGTATGTTATACTATCCAGTGAAGAAATTAGTCAAAATTTATTGCAATCCAATGTTCTTTATACTATTCAATTCTAGAACAGTCATTTTTATTACTATTGTTTTGTTTAATTGCTGGATTGGATTTTCATATTTAAATATTCATTACTATTTATTAATATATATAATTATTTTTCATCTGTAGAGTGCATTCGCTGGACGATGATGAAGCTTTAAGACTTATTGTCACAAAACTTTGTTCCTGCAAACTTTGTAACTTCATTTAGTTGGAAAAATTCTACATTAGAAACTTTATAAATTTTTGTGCAACTAAAGATTGGGTTTTGTCATCATGTATTCAAATTAATCCTCTGCCCAGTTCGTATTTTTTTTTATTACAACCACTTTTATAATATATTTGTCTTTCAGTTCAAATTATAATACATGCATTACTCTTTCTATGGAGCATGTTCGCAATGCTGGTTTGCTGAACCCTTTGATGACGTGTAGTGAAGTAGAGCACAGGTGTTGACCCACTATGGCTATAAAGCAGGACTTGAATGAATTTGAAAATGATGTGCAACCTCCCTCAAAAATTAGAAGTTACTTTTTATATATCCTTTATTTTTTCAAGTATTTTTTTGGTGTGTCCATAATTTATCTACTCCTATTCCATTTTTTATGTTCCAATACTTTAGGATTAAAAATTATTAAATATTGATATTGGCGGGTTACTTTTACAAAAATAATTCTCTTTTCAAATAAAAACCATTAATTCAAAATGTCGTGCATATGCGTGGGTGAGTACTAGTTCTATATATAATTGATTCAAATAAAAATGAACTAAATTAAAGCAAAAAAAACTTCATTGCATCAATTTCCAGAGGATCTTCTATTTCGGAGTAATGAAACATGAAATGTGTCAACTTATTCATCACTCCATAGATATCCATCTTGTATGTATAGGATGGTGGAACTCACGTTTCACCAAGCATCGCCTCTATGTCATGGGGAAAAATTGAAGGCTCCTTTGACTTTGGATCATGAATTACTTACTTGATCATCTTATTCTTGTATTTCTCATTAGATAGCCTTTATTCGGATACCCTTTGGTATTAGAGAAACAAAGTTGAATGAGACTTTAATGTTATCATCCTCCATTGCTTCTTTATTTTTTAAAACAAGATTAGTAACATTTTCTATCTATTCTATTGTAGGAAGTTTGTGTTATTTTTTCCTAGGATTTAGGTAATCATATACATATTTTTTTGTTTTCCCATATAAATCATGTGAAGGTTCTTCCCCATCCCTCCAATCCCAATACCTAACCCTCCCAATTTCTAAATTAGTAGGTTTTTATTAGCATGATAGGATTACACATTCCAAATGACCAGTTCTTCTATTTAAAGAATTAAGTACTCAAACGAGGTCACAAATGTGTTGACTCAATCCTTGCATATCACCATCTTTTCTATTTCCACTATCGTAGTGGTGATCATGTTTATCTCTACCATAATTCATGATTTGTGTTTCATAATCTATTTTCTAATGAAATTGGGATATGATAATAGGGAATGTAAGAAAAATAAAAAAAATTAAGGGGACCCATCATATGTTTGGAAAGGATCCTGAGCATGTGGATGGACAACAACCATGTATTTTGAGGTTTGGTTGTGTTTTAACAAATGAAATATCCATAAAACCCCTATAAACCAGGGGGAAAACTTCAAAAAAATATACATTTGATGTTTTTACATGAGTGAAACCAAAAAATACATTTGAAACTCCCATAAACAAGTCAAATTTGATACCAATAACATGAATTTAAGATATTTTTATATATGAATTATTTTAAATAAAAACCAATTATCTAAAATTTAAATCAATAGCAATTTTTTTAGCCAAACAGACAAACAGAGAAAGATGTTCTAGAATTATCTTGGGAGACAAACCCAAAATAACAATTCAATCATCATTTCATGCTTGCTTTAAAATAATAGAGCAGTGACTCGACTCCATTACACCATAGAATACATGGGTTGGATCTTCATTAGTAACTCAAAATTTAAAGTGTAAAAGTTTAACATCAAATGGAAACAAAAGAAAAATAGAAACCCATATAAATAGTATAAAAAACTTCAAAGAAATAAATTTGATGAGTGTCATGGGGTGAGACATGAAATCCAAAAATAAAATGAAAATTCACCAAGTAGGTTACCCCGTTTTAGGGAATTGACTCCATTGTACTTTAGAATATTTTTCTAGCACTTGAGCATCTATTTCCAACATACATACCGCACCTTCCAATTATATAATGAAGTGGGGAAAAACAAAAGCAAACAAAGTTACAAATTATGAAATTAATTTGACAGGATCAGAACACACAACATGTATCTCAATCAAGAACTTTATGAAGTAAAACTAACATTTCAAAGCTGGATAATAATCATCATGGAAAAAATGAAAAGAAAAAATATATTTAATTACTAGAATAATAATTGAAAATCTATGTCAATCTCAATCACCAACTAGATTATAAACAAAAGTTCCTTCCTTGCAGCAAGAAATTCAACATTATAAATTATCAAGGGTAAAATATTTTTCTCAAAAGCACAGATATGGGAAAACAAAGTGTACAAATGTTTTCAATGTTTTAAATTTTAAAATAATAATGAAATGCACCTCTCACTTGGAGGGGGCTCGGAGGTGGGTAAAGGGGGGGGGGGGATGTGGGATCGACAATGGGGATCAATGGGGGGCTCGATGACGTGGGCTCAATGGGGGTGGGAGGGATTGGTGATGAGGCTTGATGGGGGTGGGAGGGCTCGACGGGGGTGGGAAGGCTCGACTGCAGGGCTTGACGGGGGTAGGAGGGATTTAAGGGTGTAGTAGGGCTCTACTATGAGGCTTGATGGGGGTGGGAGGGATCAACGGTGGATGGACGACATATGGAACTGTACGGAGGTGGGAGTGGGGTGGGGGGAGTGAGGTACTGAGAGTAGTGGATGAGATGCATGCATTGAGGGAGAGTTATCAGTTTGAATAATTTTGAGTGATGATCTACTAAATTTGTCCAATTATCTATTTTCTATCAACTTTCTACTTCATTGTTGTTGCTTCAGTTTGGCCACTGTTGTTTTGTTTCTGCTTCAATTTCATTGTACTTAAAAATTAGAATTTATTTTTTTCAAAGATTTACCTTAAAAAATATTAAAAACATTAAAAAATAATAATAATAATAAATCGTGACAGTGAAACTACTAAAGGAAAGTCTCATTAGGAGATATCCTTGGGTGCTGTAATACTATAGAATCAGGGGATAGAAACTTGAAGTTAGGATACAAGCAACACAGAATCCCTGTATTTCTCCCTTCATCGATTCAATGACCAATTTCATCCAATTAAATTAAAAAACAAAGAAATATTTATATAGAGACATACCTTCATTGAAATGGCGTGTAATGATATGAAACAATGCACATTTATAATCTCAGGGAATCCTCTAAAAATGCTAAGAAAAATCCACATCATATATAGATGATTCCACCATGATCTGGTGGAATCATAAATAAAATTGTAAACTGAATCGCCAAAAATTAGAGGCTATAAAGTATAGATAAAAACAAATGAAGTAAAAAGGAATCTCACCTTGAATTTCTACAAAAAACAACACCAAAACACCCCATATTGAAGGGGGATGAAGGAGACAAAGGGGGAGGACCCTCCCTAGTCCATCACATGAGAGGGAGAAGAGAGGAGGATGGGGATTAAAATATCATGGGGGAAATGGTAATTTTCCCATTTTTAAGAAATTATGGTTAGTCGCATGGTTACCACATGGTTTTCAAACCATGTGTTCAGAACTGTCTCAATCCACACCCCTTCGCATGGTGTGATCAAATAGTTTACCAAATTGTGCTCCCACCATGCAGCCTCCAATGACCTAATTACACACCTCACATGATTTGGAATCATGATTTACTGAACCATGCGCCAACAATGAAAACACCCTTTGAAACTCAATTGCATATTTTACATGATTTTTCTGCCACCATGTGCCAACTGTGTGCCACACTCCTTGGAAAAACCACATCAAATGGTTTACTCACATGGTTTCTCATAATAGTACGGTAACTATGCAGTAAGGTAAAACCCTTTCCATAATTTTAAAATTCAATCTAGAGCTCCTAACTCTCACTCGAGCACTCGAGACACCTCCCGGGCCTTGATATATATCCAAAAACTTCTCTCTAAGATGATTCAATTCTTAAAATCCCAATATAGAACCCAGTTCTCAAAACATCCCCTACTTTGGAGTCAAAAAATTAATTTTCCTCTGAATTTAATAATCCATAATGATGTGGGTCAATACAAAATAAAAGGTTGAGATCTTAAAAAAATACTTATTTGAAAGATAACTCACATTGTAATAACATTATTTTTTTATGAAATTGACTCTTTTAGTGATGATAATTAGAAATTTCACAAGGGAAGTGTTGAAACAATTTTGTGAACTTGTTTCTAATGATTTTTATGCTAAAAATGAAATAGGAAGTAAAGAAACTCATACTTAAACTGATTTAGAGGTTGAGTTTCCTATTTTTTACATTCCATGTGAAACTAAATTGTTCTATTTAAATTTAAATTTCACATGCATTGTTTCTTATAAAAAGTCCATTTTTGATGATTAAAAATAAGTTTAAAGTTATTGAATTTGATTTATTCTTTGATAATTTAGTTGGAGTGTATGAGCATCCTACTAAATTGACTTTATTTAAAAAATTAGAACTTAAAACTCATCTCATTAAATATGATTCATTTTGTGAATTGGGGAGTGATGTTGAAATATTTGGAAATGATCTTATAATATGTGAATTTCATGTTAATTTAGATGACATTTCTTGCTTGGATGATGATATATTTATGGATTTAGATGAGGAGTGTGAATTTATTGATCATAAATTTGAGTTTTATTCATTTAAATTTAATGAAAAATATTTTGATCTTGAAAATTTAAATGAATCAATTTAAGATTTTCCACTCCCATATTATCATAGGAGAGAGAGTTAAGGTATAGACAACCAGTTGTGTATGAGTCAAGAATCGGTTGTTGTGATTTTTGTCAATGTCAAGGGAATGGTCCATCTAATTTTCATAGGAGATATTTTGATAGTGGTCCTCTGGGGGAGGAGTCCAAATAAATGGTTGTGGCTTCTTTGAAAGGGGACATTGATGTCAAGATTGTTTCTTGGATGGAGGATTCTCTACCTATTCTAGAAACCTATGTTCATTTGGATTCCCAAATTATGTAGGCAGTGCAAGGAACTTCTTATTATATGTTAAAGGTGATATCAAGAAATAACAACTGGTCTTATGCTTTGTTTTCTTATTCAGGAAGAGGTCATGTTACATGTAGTTGTCTTGAGCTTGAATGTCCCTCTGGTCTTCAGCAGATGGATAGGGAGAGCATTGTAGCTTCTCTTTATACCTATGATGATGTGATTTTAGACAAAGGAAATTCGATTATACCTTGGATATTTTCTCAAGATGCTCTCTAGTCTCGGGATCAATCTGGTTTGGCTGGAGAAGGGCACTAATGGAGCATTGCGGCAAGTCTATGAACTGGACTGTAATGGAAACTCGATTCTTGTGAGTACTTCTATGTAGGAATCCTCTTTTCAAAAAAAAAAAAACTACGGAACCAATTCAAGTATTTAGAAGAAGATTCAATTGAAAAAAATAAAACAAGTAGATAGAAAGTAGCAGTACCAAGGTGGAAGAATAAGTTAGCCTATGGTAGGATCTTCAAGGTTGAGAGCAAGGAAGGGTGTCTTGAAATGGGATTGGATGAGCCTTTGGATAGATCTATAGGTTCCAGTGATCAATTATAGGATATTTTTACTATGGATTTAATAAACATATAAATACTTTTTTCGATTAGGTTATAAGAATGGGATAAAAGGAGGATATGAAATCGAGGAATACTCTGTCAACAAAGGGGACCATGGCAGACAATACAAGTACCATTCCAATCTTCCTGAACCCAGGATGACTAGATCAGCTGGAAAGTGCTCTGACTCTAGGGGCTTTCCAAGAACTCTAAGAGCCAATCTCACTTAGTAGAAAGAGGTAGGATTGATTTAAAGGATACACTACCACAAAACGGGGCAAGGGAAGTGTCTCGTTTTATCATTGCTAAGCAGAAAACGTTGATAGGGGGCTTTATCAGTGCTAGCTAAAAGCATTGATAAATGTCCCTTTTATCAGTGCTAAGAGAAGCGCTGATAAAGGTGTGCCCTTTATCAATGCTTTTCTTAGTGCTGATAAAGGGTACATTTATCAGCACTGTTTTTAGCGCTAATAAAAGTTTTTAACAATAATTTATATAAAATTATTATATTTATATTAAAAAATAATGTTTATTTGTATACATTAAATAAAAAATGCATGTTTGTAATTAATATATATTTTTTAATAATTCAAAAAAATATATATAATATTTTTTATAAATTATTTCTAATATTATAAATAAATAAATATATATATTTAGATAATTATAAGATTATAATAAATTTCATTAAATAATAAATTTATTTATAAGATTTATATTTATTATATTTATTCGATTAATTAATTAGATTAATTATATTAATTAGATTTATTATATTGGTTATATTTAATATATTTAATATATTTATTTTATTTATAATTAATATATATAAATACTTTTAAAATATATATATATATATATATATATATTTATATAATAATTTTTAAATATATATGTGCTTCCAATGAATTTGGTCAATAAATATATTGATCATGCATTCATATATGTTATGTATCATTATGAATGTTTATTTATACATTACACCCTTCTTATTACTCATGTTTTCCATTAACGACTCGTTTTTATAATGTATATTTTACTAGGCATATGATTAATTCATGTTACCCATATATACTATTATGTTCTAAAAAATACTTATAAAATTAAATTAAATATATTTAAATAATAAATATATTTATTATATTTATAATTATTAAATTTTAATTATATATAAATACTTTTTTAAATATATTTATTTGTAATTATAATCATAACTATATATATATTTAAATAATTAAAAAATTAAAATAAATACATATATTATAATTCTATATATATATATAAATATTTATAATTATATACAAATATTTATAAATATATTTATTTATAGTTATAATTATAACTATAAATAAATATATATATATATGTAAATAACTATAAAATTATAATAAATATATTTATTATTCTGCTTATATAGTTATAAATATATAATTAAATAAAAATATTTATAAATATATACAAATATTTATAAATAAATAAAAATATTTATAATTATAATTCCTAATAAATATAGATATATTTAAATATTAAAAAAATTATAATAAATATATTAATTATATATATTTATATACAAATATATATAAATAAATACAAATAGTTATAAATATAATTCTAAATAAATGAAGATATATTGAAATAATTAAAAAATTGTAATTAATATATTAATTATATATATTTATAAAATTATAAATATATTTTTTATAATTTTATAATTATTTAAATAAATAAATATATATAATTAAAACTATAAATAAATAAATATTTATTATAATTTTTAATTATAAATAAATAAATATTTATTTATTAGTTATAAATATAAATAAATAATTATTCATTTAAATAATTATTAATTTATAAAAAATATATTTATTATTTTCATATATAATGTTATATATAATTAAATAAATATATTTATAAATATATAGAAATATTGATAAATAAATAAAAATAAAAATATTTATAGTTATAAATAAATACATATATATTTAAATAATTATAAAATTATAATAAATATATTAATAAAATTATAAATATTAGAAATATAATTTTTTTTATAATTTTATAATTATTTAAATAAATAAATATATATATATTTATAATTATAATTATAAATAAATATATATTCATATACATAATTATAAAATTAGAAGAAATATAGTTATATATTTCTATAATCTTATAAATATATATAATTAATATATTTATTATATATATTTCTAAGATTATAAATATAATAAGTATATTTCTTATAATTTTATAATTATTTAAATTATAATTTTATAAATATAAATATATTTATTTATTTATAGTTATAATTATAAATAAATAAATATATATTTATCATATATATAATTTTATTAATATATATAATAATATAAATAAATTATTAATGTCATACCTTTATGAGTGCTAAAAAAGCATTGACAAAGGTATGTTTTATCAATGCTTTCTATTTTAGTGCTGATAAAACATACTTTTATCAGTGCTTTTTATCTAGCGTTGTTAAAAGTTTCACCGGGTTTTATAAAGAAACCCTAACTTTCTCCTTCTTCCTCGCACCCCTCAAGCTCTCGCGGAAGCAGATCATTTCTGCTGCCTCCTCCTCCTCCTCTCCCGCTGACTCCTCCACCACCGTGAATCCCTCTATTGCAAACCCACCTTTGTCACGTGCCTTTTGTCCACTGTGTGCCTCTCCTCCGCTGTGCGCTTCTTCTCTACTGGAGGACTCCTCTGCCACATGCCTCTCCTCCTCCGCGCGCCTCTCCTCCACCGTGAATGCACCTCTGCCGCGTGCTGAACCACACCTCCACAACAAGTTTTCTCCTCTTTCTCATCTGTTTCCTCTTTTTCTTTCCCCAAAATTCACTGTTGCATTGCAGTTTCACTTGAGTTTCATGTTTAGACAATGTTTTTATAATCTTCTGGTGCAGAATAAGTTGATCCATGTTTCTAGTGGTGCAGTTGTCCGTGCGGGCATCTTACTTTTCCCTATGGTACATGGATGAGTTTAAAAAGTTCTTTGAGGTAGGAATTCTCCTTAGTTTCTATTTGTTTGTGTATCATTTGGGAGGGACCTACTCTTTCTTTTCTATGGTTTATAATTGCGCCACACTAATCAAATATAAGAACTGGATAATTAAATAGAAAGGGGCAATGGAGTTTATTCACATGTTATTATAGTTTCATATTGATGGCGATGTTGTGAATTGTACAGGCTAAACACCCCACTAAAAATCATGGCCATTGGTGGTCCTTGTTTGTTCACTAAATGAATTGCATGTTGGTTGGTTCCTGTTTAACATTTGAATATGGAAATTGGTAATTTACGTATACTTGGATAATGAATTAATGCCCAAGGATGATACAACTTCTATGATAACCCCTGAATTAACAAGAATAATTGAATAAGGGATGCTTTGTAAAATCTGAAATTGTGTTTTTTTGGTTTGTATGGTGTTGCGTTTGTGGTAACAGTTGTGTGTCATGGCATTTAGGTTGATACATCCATCAAAGGTACATAACCTAGATTTTCATTATGATTTTTTTAAAAAGGTTCCAAACTATTTTGGGACTTGATGTTGTTAACTTTATGAATGATTTTTAGAAAGGTAAGAATTCTCTTGAGACTTATAATAATACTCTCATCACTTTGATTCTAGAGGTTACTTATATGAGCTCAGTTAAGGATTTTAGAGTTACTAGTCTTTGTAATGTCATTTATAAAGTCTTTTTGAAGATTTTATAAAAAAAACTATGGAAATTCATACCATATATTAGTTTAGAACCATATTTCTTTTCTTGTGTTGAAGAGTTATATGATATTGTAGTCTCCACAATGTAGTATTCAATTATGAAATATATTTGTAATGTGAATCCTTACTCATTTTTTGATTAATTCAACCAAAAGGAGAGGCTTCAGAACATAGCCTCATTTTTTTATATAGGAAGTAGATAGTAAAATATCCTATAAATGTGGTAATTATGAAAGATATGATTTTTAGAACTGGATGGTGTAATGGTAAGTAGTCCATAAGTTATGAATAGAAGTTGTGGTTTTTTAAATATAGGTTTTTTAATGGTGATATGTTAAGTTATTCTCCTCATTATATTGTGAACATGTATTTGGAATGTAAGATTCGTTCATTAAAAAGTAAGTGACATTAAATATTCATCAATAGTGAAAGGTTTTAGCTGGACATGATATAGGTATTAGAAAGTCCACATGTTTAAGGGGGAGAATTCCATGAAATTTTGGAATTTGGTGAAACTGGATGAACAACTGATACTTACTATAAGAAAGTGGGACAACATGCACAAGAAACATGTTATAGAGTTTTTTTTGTAATACTCATTGAAAATAAAAAGCATTGCACAAGAATCTTTGGAACATGAAATGATAATTTTATTATGGTGATTTTTTTAGTGGTTCACTTTTATTAAAAGAGGGTCAACCGAGATTCTTCCTGATTGGAAGTGTTAAGAAGGCCTTAAACAAGAATGTGGTATGGTTCCTTTTCTTACATGTTTATGATAGATCCTTCTAATATCTTAATGAGATATTGATTAAAACACCAATCTTAACCATAAACGAGTTGGGTAATGAGTATGACTTATATTGTGATGTATCAGGAGTTAGGATTTGAACAGTTCCAGTCCATTATGTTCATGTGGTTGCTTATGGGTCCAGACAGTTAATAACACATAAGAGAAAATTCCCAAATCCATTCCTAGATTTGTAAATAGTGGCGCTTTCCATGAGGTGTTATTGGAATACACTAAAAAAACTATTTGAAATATATTTAATCACAAAGTGAAATGAACCATTGATAGAGGAGAAGGTATGAGTACCTATAGTACTTTAACTTTGACTTAATGTATACCCTCAAGAAGGGGAACATTTTTCTAGTGTACCATATTGGAAGGATCAAGCTTAGGTAGTACATGATTCAAGCATCAAGTGGAAAATGATTACCCGCTTTGAAGAGATATGACTTTATGTTCAAAAGTATCATTGTCAAGTGACACTTATGTTTTTATCTATCACTTATTCACTCCTTAGTAGTATTATAGGGGTAAACTATAGTATTAGTACTATTTATTCATGAGAGACATGTTAAAACTTTTATAGATTTATATTTTATAAAATTTTGGTTATTTTTTATTCATGTATCCTTTGTAAAGTGTCTCTCTTCGGATTTATGTCTTTGTAAAAATGGCTAAGTGGATCTTTTAAAATAATTTAAGAGTTTTGAAATGTTTCTTAAAGAATTATATGTGTTCAATATACATATTTTTTGTTTTAAATACCTTTAAAATGATTTAAACACTTAACATGGACATATGTTTCATGCCGAGTGTTTTTCAACCCATTTAACTAGATTTTAGAAAAGGATGTGAATGTTTTGAAAGTGTATGTAATGCTGGTTTCATTTTAACTAGGGGCATGTGAAGTTTTAAATGAAAATTTGTAAAATATAGAGGGTTGTCATTCATTTTTAATTATTAATATTTTTGGGTCATGAAGTTTCCTAGAATGCTTTAAAAAATGAATTGGGGTTTTGAGAAAGAGTGTTTGAAACTGATTGGTTTATTTTAAAAAGGGCATGTCATTTTAAAGAGGAATTTTTGTAAATAGTTGTTTTTTTTAATTGGATTTAAATTTTGATTTGATAAATAGTTTGAAAAGGATACTTAAAGTCTATATCTTTTTTATCCTTGGTTAATTTTTATATCAACATTTTTTGTATTTATTTTGTTAAATATTAATATCACCGAATCATATAGGATTGATATTAATAAATAATGGATGGATGCAATCAATTGAAAAAAGAGTATGAAGATGGAGTGAAAGAGTTTATCAAGTTTGCAAAAGATCATGCATATGAACCTTCTAAAATCCATTTTCCATGTTTATGATGTTTTTATTAAATACAAGTTACTCCAGAGGAGTTGGAAGAACACTTGATCTATCACAGAATAGATCGAACTTATAAATGTTTGAATAAACATGGGGAAAGGAGAATATAACTAGTGGGTGGGATAACATTGTCTTTTATGTATCATCTGATATGATTACAAGTGTGGAAAATAAAGAAGACTATATCAAGGGCGTGATTATAGGTGTGAATGATGATGATGATCGTATTGAGGAAATGACAAGTAAAGTTGAAGATGAACTTTGTGATTTACCAAAATTGATTGAGCAGTTAAAAATTTGGGCAAAGATTCCACTGTATGGTGGTTGCACTAAATATATAGCATTTTCAGCCGTACTGAAGCTGTATAATTTGAAATTAGGAAATGGATAGAGTGATGTCAGTTTTACAAAATTACTTGCTCTCTTGAATGACATGTTACCAGAAGATAATGAACTCCTGATTCAAACATACGACATGAAACGAATGTTTGCTCAATGGGTATGATCTCTAAAAGAATACGCGCCTGCCTGAAAGACTACATACTATTTCACAAGGACCACAAATCACTTAGAGAATGACCAAAGTGTGGTGATTCTTGATATAAGAAAGATGAATCCGGTCCTATGAAAGTTTTATGGTACTTTAAAATCATTCCAAGGTTTAGAAACCTATATAAAAGTGAGGAGAATGTAGGGAAATTGACATGGCATGCAGACATAAGAAATAAATATGGGAAACTACATCACCTGATAGACTCTCCTTAGTGGAAGAAAATTGATCGTGAGTATCCTAACTTTGGAAATGATCCAAGAAACCTTTATCTTGCATTATCTACAGATGGAGTGAATCCTTTTGGTTTTTAAAGCATCACTCACAGTACATGGATGATTATGTTGGTAAATTATAACTTTCCACCATAGTTATGCATGAAAAGAAAATACATCATGTTATCTATGATTATATTAGGACAAAAAAACTGGGTAATGATATTGATTTTTATTTGGATCCATTGGTCGAGGGTTTGAAATTATTGTGGGATTAAGGTGTTATGTTGTATGTTTTTTACAGAAATGAAGATTTCACATTGAGATCCATGTTGTATGGGATGATAAAAGACTTTCATGCTTATGGAAATTTTTTAGGATATATAATTAAAGGAACTCATGGGTGTCCTATCTGTGAACAAGTTACACAGTCAATTAAGTTGAAACATTCATTAAAAACAGTGTTTCTAGGACATCACAGATTTCTACCCCAACGACATAAGTACCAGTCTTGGAAAACATTATTTGATGGAAGTTCAGAAGAATTCAAAATACCATCTCTACTAACAGGTGATCAACTGTTTGAGAAAGTAAAATATGCAGACACTACTTTTGGTAAACCATTTTCAAAAAACCTTATGAAAACCAATTGTAAGAAGATATTAGTTTTTTTAATTACCATACTAGAATTTTCTGTATGTCAGACACTTTCTTGATGTTATGTATGATAAAAAAATGCATGTGATAGTGTCATAGACATGTTTCTAAATACACCTGAAAAAAAAGGATGGAATTAAGGTTAGGTTGGACATGGACGACATGGGAATAAAAGAAGATTTGGTTCCCGTGAAGGTTGAAGAAAACAAATTTCTTCCTCCAGCTACTTACACTCTTTCCAGGCAGGAGAGATATCATCTTTTCAACTTCTTGAATGATGTAAAGGTTCCAGAGGAGTATTCATCGAATATCAATAATATTGCATCAATGACCAATTTAAAGATAAAGTGTTTGAAATCACACAACTTCCAAGTTTTGATGAAAGATATAATTCTTATAGCTTTATGTTCCATCTTTCCCAAGAATGTCCATCATACATTAACCAAACTCTATTTCTTCTTCAAATCCATATGCGGGAAAGTTATAGACCCAGTGAAATTATAACACCCGAGATTTTTATGAGTAATATTTTGTTTTTTATATATCATCAAAGGAATCTTTCACTACATACTAGCTTGACTTACTTTACACGCAATCGCGACCTTCCTCGATAGCTTGCGTCGTACGCAATACCGAGTTTCACTAAACAACGATATGCTATTAAAATATTATTAAAACTAGCCGTTATTAATAGTAATAACCACTTTTTGAAATTTTATAAATTTTATTTTTTAAAATGGACTTCATTTTTGGATTCAGAATACCGAAATTAGCCTAGGGTGAAATTTTGGTATTTTTCTGAAAACTTTCAATTTTTGATGAATAGTGAAACCACTAAGTGGTAGGTTAAAAACTGAATTTTGCATAAAACTTAATTTTACCGCTTCTGTGAATGGAATTTCAAAAATCTGACAGACACGGTTGATATCAGTAAGTAAAATGTGGTTCAATGAGATAAAAATAATTTTTTGGTGAATAGTAACTTTTTACTTTTTTTACCGCGGTTAATAGTAAATAGGGTAACTAAGGGTAAATATGATATTACTATTACCCTAAAACATGTCCTAATTCTATTGGATAAGTGTAATTAGACCAAAAACAACCTTATGAATAAAATATGACCATTTAGGCCCACTTGGGTTAGATTAGGACATTTATTATTAATTTATTTAAAGAAGGGTTAAAATAATTAAAATCAAAGTTTAATAAGTAAATCATTTTTAATATGGGGTTATAAATAAGATAAATTCGACTATAAATATTAATTAGAAAGCTAAAAGGATTTCCTACATAATGGTATTTTATTTATAATTTTTAGACATTAAATAATTTAATTTATTTATGACACAATTATGATGCAGTAATTATCTTATTTATGAAATATTGACATAATTGATGTTATAAACACCAAAATAAATGTAATTTGAGACTTTTTATGAATTAAAAAAATTTTATAGGTTACTATGATATATTAGTGTTGATTTAATCAACTTGGTTCGAACATATAATTCTGTTATGACTTTCACAAAAATCATATATCAAATAGTGTCAAAATTGACACAAAATAGTTTTTAAATCAAATATTATATTATTAATTGTTATTTTATTCCTAAAAATCTACATTTCGTCCAAATGACTTAGATAAGGATATATATATTAATAATAAACAATTTGGGGTTCGTTTGGCATGTTATAGTAAGTGTATTAACCATATAGTGAAAGAAAACAAAAAGACATGGTAAAAGTTAAATTATTTAACTTAGAGTTAAATCTAATTGATAAGGTTAAAATAATACCCTAAACTTGTCTAAATCTTATTGGTTGATAGGATTTCGACCCTTCCCCACTTTAGCTTCGAAATAAGACCCTTTGGAACCATTATAAACCGATTTTGACTTTAATATAAAATAATATTTTGAGGTATTCCTAAGGTGCCCCTCTCCTCCCTTATAAAAGGGCACCTCCTCCCCCTCCTCCTCACACCAATTTGAGCACTCAAGCTCGGCCAAACCCTGACATTTTCTCCTCTCCACTTCCCTATAATAATCTTAGAGGTCCTGGTCTTCTTCAAAGACAAATCTTAGTTCCCTAAGTGGAGGATTCAAAGAGGCGTTCCAAAGAAGAGGTAATATCCGTTACCGATCTTTTCAATTTCTTTCTTCTTCAACTTCTTCTCCTTTAGTTGTTTCATGATAAAGTAATAACATCAGTATTACTTACATACTGATATGTTATTATAAATATGAAACAACCCTAATTCACCTTCTATCCATCCTACGGAAAAATGAAAGCACCGCGCGTGCGTACGTACGGAATACCGTCTCCACGCCGTGGTGTAATCTATTTTCCACCACCACCTTACAAGGATCGGTATAATGGTGTAATGAGTAACTATTTATGATTATTATAAAGTAATATTGATACTGAAATAATATATATATACTCCAATACAATTCCACGATCATAGGAACGATATCATCACTCGTGCGTACGTACGGAATACCGTCTCCACGATGTGATGCGAATCGTTCTACATGATCATCATTACATAGTAATTATATAAATGAATTGAATGAATAAATATGATATATGTTACACTAATACCATTCTGGATATAAGGTATCTATAACCTTAAAAGAAGAATAAGAATTTATTCGGCAAAACACGCATAAGAACAAAAGGCAATAAAGACCCGAGTAACAAGTAACAATGAAATATTACTAACAAGAAGCTAAGAATATGACCATATATGATATCATATCAATATGTATGATTCTGGAATAATTCAATAACATTATTTAAACCATTATACAGGAGCTTCGGACACGTACAAAGCGAATCGGACCTAAGGTAAGGGAAAATACCACAATCTCATTTTTATCCGAGATTGTTTATTCGTAAGTATTTACTGGGGTGTATTTTATCATCCACATCCATGTTCCCTCAATATGTAATATTGTTTCCATCCACTTACAATAGTTTAAATCCAATTTTACCCTTCGATGAGTTTTTATTAAAGAATATGAAAGTAATCTTTTGTCGTTTTTTTTCGTACGAGGTACTTTTTGACTTTTCCAACAAAGGTACGAAGAATGTTTTTTTTAACTTATACGGCATGAATGGATTTTTAAAACATTATTTCCAAGAAGCTTCCTTTGCAAGTTTTCAAGTTTATTTTTAATCAACTTCTTTTAGTTTATAATTGTATGACATGTTATGAAAGGAAAAATGTTTTTGAAGTAGAAAGGATATTTTCCTCAAGAATGGAGTTCAAATGTTTTATCAAAATTATTTTTCCATCTAAGATAATATAGGGTTCTGTTTTTATCCCTATTATTACATTGATTTGATTATGTTTTGAGGGAATTATTTTTATGAAGTCATTTACCTTATATGATTTGTTTTATGATGTCATGATGTTTCAAGAATCCCATTATTGTTATATGTGTTATGCGATGATGTATGATTTATGATTATGTGGCACACATAAGAAAGGATTCATTATAAGATGGGTGGGACCTATATCTCCCTCCAATTCATTGGGTAAAGATTTTATATCTCATGAGATAGACAGGGCTGGAACGGTAGGTTATACCGGTTCAGTGAAACAGGACTAAAACGAGGGTTACTCGATTCAGAAAGGGACTTTGTCCACTAAGAAATCTTGGAAATGAGTCATGACTAACAAGAAATTATTTTCCAAGATTATGTTTGCATGCCACAAAGTTTCAAGTTTCATGTTATGATTATGGTGATCTCATTTTCACTTCTATGATTTATTCCATGTTAAGATATTATGATCTCTTTTGAAGGTTATGATTTTCAAAAAGATATGATATGATTTTTAGTTCCTTTATTTGCCCTTGCTGAGAATTTGAGCTCACCCTTTTATGTTTTCTTTTCCCCAGGTCAGGAAGATGGATATTAAGTAGAATATTCTAAAAGGGACCCTAGATATGATGAAATAAATGGGAGACACTGTAGAAGATTTATGAACCAGTTGTTTATGTTTCCCAGTTTCTAAAGACACTATACCTATACGGTCCTTTGTGGTTTTGTCATATGTTGTAATAAGTGTGCTTCAATTTTGAAGTATTAACAATGTATGTAAAGTATGGGTCGTTATAGTTGGTATCAGAGGAAAGGTATAGTCAACCTTTGGAAACTAGGATGTGAAAGCCTTAGTAAGAACCCTACGGATAAGTCTAAGCATAGAACACAATCTTAGTGTTTTAGAAATGTCCATGAATAACCTAGGATAAGACCTTAAGCATGAAAATTTTATTCTTGAATTATGTGGTTTTCCTATTATAATTAGTGTTGCTCACACTATTCTTCTTGGTTTTAGTCAATGGCTGGAACCCGAAGGAACCGTGTTAATGCGGAATGCGATGGGAAATGCAATGATTGTCCCCCTGAGCAACCAAACGATATGGGAGCTGGAATGCAAAATCTTGTAGCCATGCTCACACAACTTTCTCAAGCTATGAATCATGCAGGACTTCCAAACGAGCAAAGTAAGGAGCAACATTCTGTTGAATCCTTCATGAGGCAGCGTCCACCTTCTTTCAGCGGGTCTACTGATCCATTAGTTGTTGAACAATGGATTAGTACTACTGAAAAGATATTTTCAGTTCTTCAATGTTCTGAACATGATAAAGTCATCCTAGCAGTGTATCGTTTGGAAGGAGATGCTGATCAATGGTGGAATCTTATTAAGAATACGAGGCAAAGGGATGAAATTGAGTCTATGGAATGGGACGAGTTCAAGAACTTATTTTTCAATAAGTACTTCTCTCGTATTCTCCGAACAAAGATGGAGAAAGAGTTTCTTGAACTGAAGCAAAGGGATGATGAATCTGTTGGTACCTATGAATCAAATTTTACAAGACTTGCAAGGTACGCTTCTGGTATTATTATCCAACCTGAGAGTAAGATCGATCGATTCTTTAGTGGCTTAAAACCAAGTCTTCGAAGGGCGTTAGCCATAAGGGACTTCAATAGCTACGAGGAAATTGTTCGATGTGCTCTCAAAGTCGAGATGGAGATTGGAGTAACCCATCAGTCACATGGGTTTGATAAGAAGAGAAAGATGGAATTCAAAGGAAAATCTAAAGAGCACACTGAAAAGAAGATGAGCTTTCCCTTATGCTCAAAGTGTGGAAAGAAACATGGAGGGAGTTGTCTTAAAGGGAAAAGTAAATGTTTTAAGTGTGGAAAGGAAGGTCATCGGGCATTTGAATGCCGCGATAATGGGAAGAAGATGTCTAATGATGCAAAAAAAGGAAGGGATACACAGAATGAACCTACTACACTTCAATGTTTCAAGTGCAAGGAGATGGGGCATTATGCCAATCAATGCCCAAATCCAAGGGTTGATGATGATGGTCGACGTCAACAAAATCTTAAGGCTAAAGACAAAGGAAAGTCACATGCAATTTCTATCAGCGATGTGGAGTACGATAACGAAGTGGTGAAAGGTACACTTACCATCCACTCTAAAGTAGCAAATGTTTTATTTGATTCTAGATCCACCCACTCTTTTATTTCTGAAAAATTTTCTAAGGGTATCACCGTACTACCTCAACAATTAGATGTTGAGTTAGCTGTGACAACACCTAATGGCACAACAGTCGCATCAAAAGTTTATAATTCTTCTCCGATCGAAGTTTGTGGGAAAGTGCTTCCTGCAAATCTTGTGATCCTTCCTTTAGTGGAATTTGATGTGATTCTTGGCATGGATTGGCTTTCTCTACATGGAGCTCATATCAATTTCCAAAGAAGGGAAGTCACATTTCATATTCCAGATCAATCTATGATCGTCTATCAATGCAAGGATGAACATAACCTTCCAGTGGAAATTTCTTCCATCTTATGGGTATTGATTCCACTAAATGAAGGTTATTTATCTCAAATGGTTGGTGAGAAACTCACGATTAAGAATATTCCCATTGTACGAGAGTTTGACGATGTATTTCCGGAGGAATTACCGGGTCTTCCACCAAATCGTGAAGTTGAGTTTTCAATAGAACTCGTACCGGGTGCTTTGCCAATTTCAAAGACACCTTATAGAATGGCCCCAATTGAGTTGCAGGAATTGAAGAAGCAACTCCAAGAGAATCTTGATAAGGGATTCATACACCCTAGTGCGTCACCTTGGGGAGCACCAGTTCTATTTGTTAAGAAGAAAGATGGATCAATGAGACTCTGCATTGATTATCGAGAACTTAACAAGATCACTATCAAGAACAAATATCCTCTCCCACGCATTGATGACTTATTTGAACAACTACGCGGAGCTCAATACTTTTCCAAGATTGATCTTCGTTCAGGGTATCATCAATTAAGGGTCAAAAGGGAGGATATACCAAAGACGACTTTCCGTACAAGGTATGGACACTATGAATTTATAGTGATGCCATTTGGTCTTACTAATGCCCCTGCTATCTTCATGGATCTAATGAATAGAGTCTTTAAAGACTATCTTGATCAATTTGTGGTAGTCTTTATAGATGATATTATTGTCTATTCAAAGAGAAAGGAAGATCATGAAGATCACTTGAGAATTATATTGAAGACCCTGAGAAAGGAGAAGCTTTATGTCAAATTTACCAAGTGTGAATTTTGGCTTCAAAAAGTTGCATTTTTGGGTCACATAATCTCAAAAGAGGGGATATCTGTGGATCCAGCAAAAATAGAGGTTATCGAAAGATGGTCAAGACCAACAACAGTAACTGAGATCCAAAGTTTTCTTGGTTTGGCTGGATATTATCGACGTTTTGTAAAAGATTTTTCACGATTATCTAATCCACTCACCAAGTTGACTCGGAAAGGAGTTAAGTTTGTCTGGATGGAAGAATGTGAAGAGAATTTCAAGGAGTTGAAAAGAAGGTTATCCAGTGCACCTGTTCTCACACTACCTTGTAGTGGAGAAAGGTTTGTGATATACAGTGATGCATCCAAGAAGGGATTGGGGTGTGTTCTTATGAAAAATGATATGGTGATAGCTTATGCCTCACGACAGTTGAAAATCCATGAGCAAAATTACCCAACACTTGATTTGGAGTTGGCTGCGGTAATCTTTGCATTAAAGATTTGGAGGCATTACCTTTATGGTGAAAGGTGTGATATTTATACTGATCATAAAAGTTTAAAGTATATTTTCACACAAAAGGAGCTGAATATGCGTCAAAGAAGATGGTTGGAGCTGATTAAGGATTACGACTGCTCAATCCATTACCACCCTGGGAAAGAAAACAAGGTGGCAGATGCATTAAGTCGACAAGACCATGATAGTTTATCCATGATGAGGATCACAAAGGATCCAATATTTATGGATTTACAAAGGATGGATCTTGGAATTATAATGGAAGGGGAAAAATCTTATCTTTCTCAAATGAATGTTCAACCATCTATACATGTGAAGATTAAAGAGGCACAGAAAGAAGATGTCGAGTTACAAAAGAAGGTGAGAAATGTTCCTGAATTCAACCTTGATTGTGATGGGATAATAAAGTTCATGAATCGAGTTTGTGTTCCTCCCATCCCCGAATTAAAGAAGGAGCTGCTGGATGAGTCTCATGGTTCTTCATTCTCTATTCATCCTGGAAGCACAAAGATGTATAGAGACCTGAAAGAGTACTTCTGGTGGGATGGCATGAAAAGAGATGTTGCTGAATATGTCTCTCGATGCTTGGTTTGTCAACAAGTTAAAGCTGAGAGACAAAAGTCTAAGGGGATGTTACAACCATTACCCATACCCGAATGGAAATGGGAAAACATCACTATGGACTTTGTCACAGGACTTCCTAAAACATCCAAAGGCAATAATGCTATTTGGGTCATAGTTTATCGTCTTACAAAGTCTGCACACTTCATTGCTATTAGAGAGGATTTCTCTCTAGATCAGCTTGCCAGGATATATGTAAAGGAAGTGGTAAGATTGCATGGAGTACCACTTTCTATTATATCTGATCGGGATCCGAGATTTACCTCGAAGTTCTGGCGAAGTCTTCAGCATACTCTGGATACAGAGTTGAGTTTCAGCACTGCTTATCATCCCCAGACAGACGGTCAGTCTGAGAGAACAATTCAAACCCTAGAAGATATGTTGAGAGCTTGCTCTATGGATTCCAAAGGAGGTTGGGATCAACACCTACCTTTGGTGGAATTTTCTTATAATAATAGCTTTCACTCCAGTATTCAGATGGCTCCTTATGAAGCTCTCTATGGAAAGAAATGCAGGACTCCAACTTGCTGGGATGAAGTTGGGGAAAGAAAGCTGTTAGGACCTGATCTCGTTGATGAAATGGCAGAAAAGGTTAGATCTATTCAACAACACATAAGAGCAGCTCAGAGTCGACAGAAAAGTTATGCCGACAACCGAAGAAAAGACCTAGAGTTTGAAGTGGGTGATAAAGTGTTCTTACGAATATCTCCCTGGAAGAGGGTTATGAGATTTGGAAAGAAGGGGAAGTTGAGCCCTAGATATATCGGTCCTTTCGAAATACTGGATCGTGTTGGAAAGGTAGCTTACCGATTGGCGCTTCCACCGAATCTCTCTCAAGTTCACGATGTGTTCCATGTATCTCTCCTGAGAAAGTACATACCTGATCCTTCACATGTACTCAGCTCAGAAGTTGTACCGCTGGAGCAAGATCTTTCTTATGAAGAACAGCCGATAGAGATTCTGGATCGTAGCGAAAAAGTCCTATGAAACAAGACCACTCGCTTGGTGAAAGTTTTATGGAGGAACCACCAACTTGAAGAAGCTACATGGGAGCTTGAGGATATGATGAGGGAGAAGTATCCTCATCTGTTTGTTACAAAGTAACGAATTTCGAGGGCGAAATTCTTTTTAAGGGGGGTAGAATGTAACACCCGAGATTTTTATGAGTAATATTTTGTTTTTTATATATCATCAAAGGAATCTTTCACTACATACTAGCTTGGCTTACTTTACACGCAATCACGACCTTCCTCGATAGCTTGCGTCGTACGCAATACCGAGTTTCACTAAACAACGATATGCTATTAAAATATTATTAAAACTAGCCGTTATGAATAGTAATAACCACTTTTTGAAATTTTATAAATTTTATTTTTTAAAATGGACTTCATTTTTGGATTCGGAATACCGAAATTAGCCTAGGGTGAAATTTTGGTATTTTTATGAAAACTTTCAATTTTTGATGAATAGTGAAACCACTAAGTGGTAGGTTAAAAACTGAATTTTGCATAAAAATTAATTTTACCACTTCTGTGAATGGAATTTCGAAAATCCGACATACACGGTTGATATCAGTAAGTAAAATTTGGTTCAATGAGATAAAAATAATTTTTTTGGTGAATAGTAACTTTTTACTTTTTTTACCGCGGTTAATAGTAAATAGGGTAACTAAGGGTAAATATGATATTACTATTACCCTAACACATGTCCTAATTCTATTGGATAAGTGTAATTCGAACAAAAACAACCTTATGAATAAAATATGACCATTTAGGCCCACTTGGGTTAGATTAGGACATTTATTATTAATTTATTTAAAGAAGGGTTAAAATAGTTAAAATCAAAGTTTAATAAGTAAATCATTTTTAATATGAAGTTATACATAAGATAAATTCGACTATAAATATTCATTAGAAATATAAAAAGATTTCCTACATAATGGTATTTTATTTATAATTTTTAGACATTAAATAATTTAATTTATTTATGACACAATTATGATGCAGTAATTATCTTATTTATGAAATATTGACATAATTGATGTTATAAACACCAAAATAAATGTAATTTGAGACT
This sequence comes from Viscum album, assembly GCA_963277665.1. Taxonomy (NCBI): domain Eukaryota; kingdom Viridiplantae; phylum Streptophyta; class Magnoliopsida; order Santalales; family Viscaceae; genus Viscum; species Viscum album. Next base: position 1,325,238,152 of record OY728138.1, read on the forward strand.
TTTTATGAATTACAAAAATTTTCTAGGTTACTATGATATATTAGTGTTGATTTAATAAACTTGGTTCGAACATATAATTCTGTTATGACTTTCACAAAAATCATATATCAAATAGTGTCAAAATTGACACAAAATAGTTTTTAAATAAAATATTATATTATTAATTGTTATTTTATTCCTAAAAATCTAAGGTTCGTCCAAATGACTTAGATAAGGATATATGTATTAATAATAAACAATTTGGGGTTCGTTTGGCATGTTATAGTAAGTGTATTAACCATATAGTGAAGGAAAACAAAAAGACATGGTAAAAGTTAAATTATTTAACTTAGAGTTAAATCTAATTGATAAGGTTAAAATAATACCCTAAACTTGTCTAAATCTTATTGGTTGATAGGATTTCGACCCTTCCCCACTTTATCTTAGAAATAAGACCCTTTGGAACCATTATAAACCGATTTTGACTTTAATATAAAATAATATTTTGAGGTATTCCTAAGGTGCCCCTCTCCTCCCTTATAAAAGGGAACCTCCTCCCCCTCCTCCTCACACCAATTTGAGCACTCAAGCTCGGCCAAACCCTGCCATTTTCTCCTCTACACTTTCCTAGAATAATCTTAGAGGTCCTGTTCTTCTTCAAAGACCAATCTTAGTTCCCTAAGTGGAGGATTCAAAGAGGCGTTCCAAAGAAGAGGTAATATCCGTTACCGATCTTTTCAATTTCTTTCTTCTTCAACTTCTTCTCCTTTAGTTGTTTCATGATAAAGTAATAACATCAGTATTACTTACATACTGATATGTTATTATAAATATGAAACAACCCTAATTCACCTTCTATCCATCCTACGGAAAAATGAAATCACCGCGCGTGCGTACGTACGGAATACCGTCTCCACGCCGTGGTGTAATCTATTTTCCACCACCACCTTACAAGGATGGGTATAATGGTGTAATGAGTAACTATTTATGATTATTATAAAGTAATATTGATACTGAAATAATATATATATACTCCAATACAATTCCACGATCATAGGAACGATATCATCACTCGTGCGTACGTACGGAATACCGTCTCCACGATGTGATGCGACTCGTTCTACATGATCATCATTACATAGTAATTATATAAATGAATTGAATGAATAAATATGATATATGTTACACTAATACCATTCTGGATATAAGGTATCTATAACCTTAAAAGAAGAATAAGAATTTATTCGGCAAAACACGCATAAGAACAAAAGGCAATAAAGACCCGAGTAACAAGTAACAATGAAATATTACTAACAAGAAGCTAAGAATATGACCATATATGATATCATATCAATATGTATGATTCTGGAATAAGTCAATAAAATTATTTAAATCATTGTACAGGAGCTTCGGACACGTACAAAGCAAATCAGACCTAAGGTAAGGGAAAATACCACAATCTCATTTTTATCCGAGATTGTTTATTCGTAAGTATTTACTGGGGTGTATTTTATCATCCACATCCATGTTCCCTCAATATGTAATATTGTTTCCATCCACTTACAATAGTTTAAATCCAATTTTACCCTTAGATGAGTTTTTAGTAAAGAATATGAAAGGAATCTTTTGTCGTTTTTTTTCGTACGAGGTACTTTTTGACTTTTCCGAAAAAGGTACGAAGAATGTTTTTTTTAACTTATACGGCATGAATGGATTTTTAAAACATTATTTCCAAGAAGCTTCCTTTGCAAGTTTTCAAGTTTATTTTTAATCAACTTCTTTTAGTTTATAATTGTATGACATGTTATGAAAGGAAAAATGTTTTTGAAGTAGAAAGGATATTTTCCTCAAGAATGGAGTTCAAATGTTTTATCAAAATTATTTTTCCATCTAAGATAATATAGGGTTCTGTTTTTATCCCTATTATTACATTGATTTGATTATGTTTTGAGGGAATTATTTTTATGAAGTCATTTACCTTATATGATTTGTTTTATGATGTCATGATGTTTCAAGAATCCCATTATTGTTATATGTGTTATGCGATGATGTATGATTTATGATTATGTGGCACACATAAGAAAGGATTCATTATAAGATGGGTGGGACCTATATCTCCCTCCAATGCATTGGGTAAAGATTTTATATCTCATGAGATAGACAGGGCTGGAACGGTAGGTTATACCGGTTCAGTGAAACAGGACTGAAACGAGGGTTACTCGATTCAGAAAGGGACTTTGTCCACTAAGATAGTCTTGGCAATGAGTCATGACTAACAAGAAATGATTTTCCAAGATTATGTGTGCATGTCACAAAGTTTCAAGTTTCATGTTATGATTATGGTGATCTCATTTTCACTTCTATGATTTATTCCATGTTAAGATATTATGATCTCTTTTGAAGGTTATGATTTTCAAAAAGATATGATATGATTTTTAGTTCCTTTATTTTCCCTTGCTGAGCATTTGAGCTCACCCTTTTATGTTTTCTTTTCCCCAGGTCAGGAAGATGGATATTAAGTAGAATATGCTAAAAGGGACCCTAGATATGATGAAATAAATGGGAGACACTGTAGAAGATTTATGAACCAGTTGTTTATGTTTCCCAGTTTCTAAAGACACTATACCTATACGGTCCTTTGTGGTTTTGTCATATATTGTAATAAGTGTGATTCAATTTTGAAGTATTAACAATGTATGTAAAGTATGGTTCGTTATAGAAATTGATGAGTATGAAAAGAGAAATTATTGTCATATTATGTGAATTGTAAATGTTATTACCACCAACATTATTTGATATAATGGTTCATTTGATGGTTAAATTGGTGATATATTTGACTATGTGGTCATGTACACTATAGACGGATGGACCCCATTGAATGGTATATGAAGATTTTGAAAGGGTGTGTCAAAAATCAAAGTTAGCTAGATGGTTGTATTATGGAGTGATATATTGTTGAGGAAGCCATTGAATTCTGTACCAAGTACCTATTCAGTGTGGAAAGCATTGGTCTACCGAAATATTGTCACACTGGGCGGCTTGTAGGTGAAGAAATTTATGGAATATATATTGTCACAATCAATATTAAAGATCAGGATCAGGCCCACCTTTACGTTTTTCATAATATTTTATAGGTTTACCCATATGTAGAAACCCACAAAGAAATTCTTAGGAATTTGAATCAATCAAGGGCTAAAAGATAGATATCAAATACACATAATAAATAGTTTATGGGATGGTTTTGAGACCATATATTAAATGAGTTAGAGGAAAATCCAGATTCAATTTCAAAACGACTTCGATGGGTAGTTGGAGGACCAAGTATGTATGTATTATCTTATAAAGGTTATGTAATTAATTTTATACATTCTATACAAATGATCATGATGAAGACAGTACCATGAAAAATAGTGGAGTTACACTCATAGCTGAAGTGATGCATGTTTCTGGTACTAAGGATAGAAATCCAATTTACGCAAATATGTCATAATTTTTCATCATCAAAAAAATATGGGAGTTGGATTATATAACATTCCAGGTGCTGATTTTTCAATGAAAGTGGGTTGATAGCAGGAGTTCCATTAAAATAGATGAATTGGGATCTATGAAAGTTGATTTTAGTAAGGAAGGCTACAAAGACAAACCATTTTTAATGGTATCATAGGCAGTACAAGTATTTTATGTTATAGATCCGGTAAACCAAAAGTGGTCAATTGTTCTATTATTGACCAAAACCACTAAAGGGTTGGATAAAAATTCAACCGAGGATGACCCTTTCATTGGGACGTCACAATCATTTCAAAACGGTCCTAATGTAGATGGCGTTTTGTTGGGAACAATTTGTTTATGAAGATTGTATTTGTTGTCAATAGTTGTAAATATCGGTCAAAATAAAGGACTCCACAGTTAATGGAGATCGGTTGAAGTGAGGGTTCCTGGAGAATTGTAATGAAATCATATCATTTAATTTCATACTTGGGAAATTCTCTATGAATTAAATTCAGAAGATTGTTGAGATGATTCTAAGTTCAAAGCACGTGTATCAAAGGTGATACATTGTCTACAACAATGAAGAATGGTGATTAAAACCAGACTATGATTTGATGATTTGTATTTCAAAAATATCATAAGTTAGGAGAAATTGTGATACAAGACTTATGAAGGAAAGGGGGAGACAAGATGATTCCAGTCATATTCAATTTTGATTGGAAGGAAAGATGCTAGTGGAAGACAGGAAAAGTTTTGGCACTTCCCGTTGCAAATATGATGATGCTAAAGGTGTTTGATAAAAGACTATATATCACGATAGATATGGTTCATGATGAAAGCATTTGTTTGTTGAATAAGATAGATTTTATTGAAGTAGCATTAGTGTTCTTGCTGAAGAAGATTTTAAGGTGTCGCCATTTCCCAGTGTTTGCCAAAAATTTTGGGATAAAAATCAGGAGATGGAGAAATGTGCTTTTGGAAAAGGATGTTGTGTGAAAGTTTGAATATGGAATTAAATTTTGCATTCAAGGCATGATTCAAGGTCAGAACATCGAAATTTGGAAAAGGCATGTAGTGCGTGAAAAATTGGGCAAAGTGCGCGAAAAATGAGGTTGCGCAAAAGGTGGTTTTGCGCGCAATATAAAACACGGTTTAGAATTTTGTGCGCAAGTGGAGTTCCAAGTCCGACATAGGAAAATATGGAAAAAGCATGGACTGTGCAAAAAATTGGTCTGAGTGCATGAAAAATAGGTTGCACGAAATATTGGTTTTACACATAATATAAAACACAATGTGGAATTTTTCGTGAAATTGGTGCATTGTGATTAGAAAGTTGAAAAATGACAAAGGCAAGAGGTGCGCGAAAAATCAGAGATGTTCACGCAATGTGCACAGAACATTAGACTTGTACGCGTAAAAATTGGTTTTGCACAAAATGTGGGTTTGATGTTTTACGTGCAAGAGTGGATTCATGTTTAGAATGATGAAAAATGGAAAAGTCATGAGGTGCACAAAAAATCTAGGAAGGTGCGCATAATATAAAGAAGTGAGAGAAAGTTTTACGCGTAGGGTCAAAAATGCCTATAAATATGAGGTGAACCCCTCTCATTTGTTAAGGGATCGACACACAGACAAATACCGAGCTCTAATGTGTGAAAAAAAATTGAATTATTGAGTAGTGCATGAAAATAATAAGTGGTGCGCAAAAAATAGAGTGTTTCATGAAAAAGACAGTGCTGCACGAAAAAGAGAGTGTTGTGCGAAAAAGTGAAGTGTTGCGTGAAAATCTAGTGCTGCGCGAAAAGCCTTTTTTGAGCCAAAAGGTGTTTTTATGCGCAAGGTTTGAATTTTATGCGCAAGTCACCTAGAAGGGTGCGCAAAAAATTTGAGGGTACCGTAAGTCTTTAACAAGTGCTATGCACTATTGAAGTGTCTTGCGAAACAGGAGAATCGCACCCTCTGTGTGATGAAGAAAGCACAAACAAGCGACTGGTTTTCTCAATCCCTCATGATGTTTTGTGAAGGAGATCCCATGAGTACACAACCGGTGAATACTCACCCATATAGTGCTTCATGAAGACAGATCCACGAATCATCCCTGGTTATGTGAAGAAGAATAATGCATCCTCTACGTGAAGAAGAAGACCTGTTGAGCTCTCTGCTTGCACGAAGGTGAACACTCTCTAGTTGCACAATTTATATACACTATTTGCAGGAGTGTTGTTTCTTGTGTGATGAGGAGATAGATGTGAAACTAAACTCATATCTGCACAAAGGAAGAAGGAAGTAAACTGATACACTCATGTGTTGGTATTGAGAATTGAAGAAAGAGATTAAGACATTGTAGTACTATTCCTTATTATACTGTGTCAAAGGGAAAGAAGAGAAGAAGAAGAAGAACAAAGTATTCCCAACTAAAGGATGACAATTATTCAGGGAAGTTTGATTCAGATGATGCCAAGTGAACCGATCTTCACTGCTTGAATAATCACATCGGTATATGTGATTCTACCCAAGAAGAGAGAAGAATTTTTAGTGTAGTTGGTTGTTGTACTAAGAAGAAGAAAGAAGAAGTATAGTGTAGTTAGTGTTGCACTAGAGAATAAGAGAAAGAAATAAGGAAGAATTGTTTGCCGACTGCTTTGCAAGTAATCAAGTGAAGAGTGATAAAGAAGACCAAGAGAAGAACCTACCTTATCAAGAAGGAAGAAGACTATCTCTATAGGCAGTATAAAGAACCAGCTAAAGGCTGCAAGTTGGACTTGGCTATCACCAGTCTAGGGAAGAGGATTGTTTCCCACCCCCCTCCAAAGTGTAGGGCCTCACACTGGCTAGAGGATTGTTTTCTTAGCCACTCCACTATAATAGCATATCACATCATAGTGGAGAATCAATGCACTTTTCATATCCATGCATGGAAAGGACGTAGATACTCTTATTGAGTGGTGAACTTTGTAAAAATATCATGTGAATATTTTTACTACTTTCTATTATTGCATGTGATAGGGAAAAGTGAATAAGAGAATCAAGATCCTAACAGGTCAAGAGGTACAGGGATAAAAGTTGGAATTGGTTTAAAAAGTCCCCAACACTGATTCACCCCCCTCTCAGTGTTGGGTATATCCCAAACTGATCCTCTCATGTTTTTTATGTCATATGAGACCACAATGAAGGGATTTGGATCATTAATAGAGGGGTCAAATCCCTTTAACCTTAAAAAAAGAAAAAGAGAGTTCAATAATCAGGTTACATTTTTTCATAATATATATTGTGTTATCTCATATTATTATTCATTTTTTGCTGCATTTATGTACTCTAAATTAAATGTTAAACCACTTCTATAGATAATTAATTCCTTACGTGCTGGTGCTCCCAATACTGAGGAACAACATGTCTCTCAACCTGCAGCTGCTCATAGTGTAAAGGAGCGACCTTTTGCATGTGACGGTGCTCCCATTCCCGAGGAACAACATGTCTCTCAACCTGTTACTAATCACAGTGTAGAGGAGTGACCTTATGCATGTGCCGGTGATCCCAATACCAAGTAAAAATAGGTCTCTCAACCTACTACTACACATAGTGCAGAGGTACAACAACCATATGCATGCATCGATGCCGCCGCTCCTAAGGAACATATTGACAATATTTATTCTAGGAAAATGGTAGGCGATGAAGGACTTGTGTCGCAGAAAAAAAGGATCATAATAGTTTGACGGTGTTCGAAAAAATAAATAAGGTGAAAGCCAAAGACATAAAATACAAGGTCAGATGGAATGCATGAGTTCATCATGTTAACCCCAACAAGGCCATGTTCAGCAGTTATATTGGAATAGTTACTCGACAACATGTGCCGATTGACTTAGATTCATGGAACCATGTTGTGACTGGGATTAAGGCACTGATGTGGGATGATATTATGGTAACATTATGATATCATTTCTTTATTTTACTAAAAAATAATATAATTAAACATTGACTTACTCTTCATCATCCATTATAGAGTGCATTTATAGTAAATGACTCCCACAAGAAGCATGTATTAATTCTTACTAGAAGGATTCACAGATGATTTCACACAATTATAATAATTCATCATCTTAAAGATGATTAAGGGAAAATAAACCCATGCCTAATGCTTATCTATGCACACATGATAACCCAAAAAGCATGGGATGTGTTTACTGGCCGTCAGGCGGATGTGTCTTTTCAGGTACATTGTGGCCACTAATACGTTTTTTAATGATATGTGTATTCATCACTTTGATTGAATTTTTTTTATTTATGAAATATAAACCGAGTGATGAAAATAAGCAACGAGTAGAAAAACCAGCGTACTCATACTGTAAAGCAAGGATGGGGTACCCTTTACTTGAATACAAAATTAGTATGTATTTTAAATCTATTTTAATACTTTTATATGACATGAAACAACACCATCATTATGTTCCTCTGTTTATATGTATATTGATGGCTCAAAATCAAAGGACACTTACATCCCACTCCATTTTCCTGAAAGAAGGCACATGTAAATAAAGACAGGATACTAATAGATGAGAATACACAAAAAGTGTTGGAATCATGTGCAAGTATTACAAAATAATTTTTTTATTTACATTGTAATTACATAACAATGATCGCTTCTTTTCCTATATTTTCTATATGACAAAGTCACAAGAATCAACAAAATCTGTTATGAATAAACACAAACTATCAATGGCCTTAAAGTTTCTAGAATAGTATGGTTGTGTCATAGGTGTGGGTTTTGGGGTGAAACCCCAAACATATTTTGAGAAAAAAATAGGAGGATGATCAAAGTGAATTTATAAAATAGATGAGAGAAAAAATAGTTAACCTTGAAGTAAAATTCCAATGGAATAGGAAGTTGATGGAAATTTTAATGAGGGATATGCAAAGAGAGGAAGCAACTCAAGAACAACCACCGTGTGAAGATCCCACCCCACCCCCACCAGCTATGGAGCTATCCATTCTCCTCAAAGAGATGTCTTAGCAGAGGTAATAAATGTTCTAATAAATGTTTCTGTGAAATATGAATTAGACATACATTGATACCTTTCCTATATTGCTATTATATAGGGTGATAATGACTGTGATTTATATCTAGAAACACCCACCCATATCCTTGTGTAAAGGGCTACGATGTTTAATATTCAAAAGGATATTCTACACAATAGAACACTTCCAATAGGTCATTTACGAGTATCGATCAACATGTCCCATGAGCCGAGCGTAGATCTACCTATGAAAATTCAAGAGGATGATATTAATATAGTCGAAAAAGTTGTCAGAACATTCATCCCATGGTCGTCACATATTTTAAAAAATCATGTCGATAAGGAAGTATTCATTTCCAATTTACTTTTCATGCTAAACCTTTAACAATTAATGAAAAATTTCTGAACCGATGAATCTTATTACAGATAGACAAAGAGAAGGGGATGGAACAAAAGACTGTCTCAAAAACATCTAAAGGATCAACCAAGCAATCAAAAAGATCTACTGAAAGCATAATTACACCACCCATTCTATATCCACATTTACTGTTATTCAAGGCTCATGTGGATACAAAGTTAAAAGATGGTGGAAACAACATAGTCTAATTTGAATAAAATATGTATGGAGAGAAAGATCAATACTTCATTAGTCTTGATAGTGCAACTAAAATCCTATAATATGACTAGTTAGGTAGATCAGTTGTAAATGTATACATGAGGTTTGTTCTCATGATTTCATTTTTCAAAAGTTGATATACTGCATTAATTATAACTAAATACATTTCATAGTTTTGGCAGATGTATATATAAAAAACAATTAAAGGGATTTTACCATGAGAAAAAGTTCGTACGCGTTAGTCCTCACATCGCTTCAACAGTAGAAGCTAAAATAAAACCTGAAAAAAAGGATGAAATAATGGAAGGTCTGATCAAATCCTTTGAAAGAAAAATTTCAAATGATAGACTCTATTTAATACCAATTATACAGGGGTAAGTCTCTACAATTTAATAATATCAAATTTATTTTAATTTCTTTCATTACTTATTCCTTTTTGTGTTTTTAGGTAGCATTGGATTCTCATTGCAGTAAATTTAGACACTTTAAATATTTATTTCCTGGATTCATTACATGGATATCCAACAAACCATCCACACATGATGGAATTTTTCAATTTTTAATACACTACATCAAACGTTTTAGAACTAAACATCAAGTTATATAATTTATATTATCTTTTAATGAGGATTCTGTTATGATAGGGTAGTGCATCACTATCATATAAAAAAAGGAATGTGACTAAGGGATAAGGACAAGGAAGAACATAAGTACTATGACTGGATAAGTATCAGGGTATATATAATAATATTTCACTATCCAAACACATATCAAAACAAATTACTTATTATCCTCAATGTTTCTGCAGTGTCCAAAACAAACCAATGGAAAATATTTCAGTTATTATGTTTGTAAATTTATGGGAGAGATTGTATTCCATAAAAAACTGACATCCCTAAAGAGGTGTTTTTGAATATAATTACTATTTCATTTAAAATATTTATTAATCCATTGTGTATTTATATTTTTCTAGTACTAACATGACTATCAAAAAGACTCATATTCACAATATGATATAGATGCACTCAGAAATGAAATGGAAACATACCTTATGAATGAATGTACAAAAATAGAATGAATATGTGACTTCCATATACATGGTATGAATTTCTAATGTTAATATCACCTTCTACCATCTTTATGCTCATGTTATCCTTATACAATCATTGATATATCCATTTTTTACACTAATTGAAGATATTTGATCACACTTTCTTATGTTTAATATCCTTAGTTTATTAAGAATGGTTTTATAAATGATGTCTAAGAAGGCCGGTACAACACAAAGTGTCTCTTTTTATTTAAAATTGACATTAATTTAAGTAAAAACAACAAGTGACATACTAAAAACTAAGAAAACACATTCGGATTGTTTAAATATTTTAGGAAAACGATCTATTAGTCATTTTTTACTTATGAGGATCAGTATCACCTCAATAAGATGCGTGGTGTGTCCGGTACAACTCAAAATGTCTCCTTTTATTTAAAATTGACATTAATTTAAGTAAAAACAATAAGTGACATACTGAAAACCGAGAAAATGCATATTGATTATTTTTATATTTTAGGGAAATGATAAATGAGACATTTTTTATGTGTATAATTCAACCAAACCTCAATATGATTCATGGTGTGGCCATTATAACTCAAAGTGTCTCTTTTTATTTAAAATTGACATTAATTTAAGTAAAAACAACAAGTGACATATTGAAAACTGATCAAACACATTTGGATTGTTTTGATATTTTATAAAAATGATATATTATTCATTTTTGATGTGTAGAGATCATCCACACCTCAATAAAATTCATGGTGTGTCCGGTATAACTCAAATTGTCTCCTTTTATTTAAAATTGGCATTAATTTAAGTAAAAACAACAAGTGATGTGATTAAAACTGAGAAAAAACATTCTAATTGTTTTTATATTTTAGGAAAATGATATATGAGTCATTTATGACGAGTAGGAGTCAACCGTACCTCAATCCAATGCATGGTGTGTCCATTACAACTCAAAGTGTCTCTTTTTATTTAAAATTGACATTAATTTAAGTAAAAACAACAAGTGACATATTGAAAACTGAGAAAACACATTCGAATTGTTTTGATATTTAAAAAAAAACAATATATTAGTCATTTGTAAAGTTTAGGGATTAGTCGTACCTCAAAATGATGCATGGTGTGGCTGGTACAACTCAAAGTGTCTCCTTTTATTTAAAATTGACATTAATTTAAGTAAAAACAACATGTGATGTTCTTAGAACTGAGCAAAAACATTATGATTATTTTTATATTTTAGTAAAATGATACATGAGTCATTTGTGACATGTAAGAGTCAAACTAACCTTAATAATATGCATTTTGTGGATTTTATAACTCAAAGTGTCTCTTTTTATTTAAAATTGACATTAATTTAAGTAAAACAACAAGTGACATACTGAAAACTGAGCAAACACATTCAGATTATTTTAACATTTTAGGAAAAATATATATTAGTAATTTTTTTTGTGTAGGGATCATCTAAACCTCAATAGGATATACATTGTGGCTGGTACAACTCAAAGTATCTCTTTTTATTTAAAATTGACATTAATTTATGTAAAAACAAAAGGTGACATACAGAAAACCAAGAAAAAGAATTAAGATTGTTTTGATAATTTAGGAAAATGATTCATGATTCATTTTTGATGTGTATGGATAAGATTCACCTAAATAAGATTCATGGTTTGGCTGGTACAACTCAAAATGTCTCCTTTTATTTAAAATTGACATTAATTTAAGTAAAAACAACAAGTGACCTACTAAAAACTGAGAAAACACATTCTGATTGTTTTGGTATTTTAGAAAAATGATACAGGAATCATTTTTGATGTGTAAGAGTCAAACAAACCTCAATATGATGAATTATCTATCCATTATAATGCAAAGTGTCTCTTTTTATTTAAAATTGACATTAATTTAAGTAAAAACAACAAGTAACATACTGAAAACTGAGAAAACACATTCGGATTGTTTTGATATTTTAGGAAAACAATATATTAGTCATTTTTTATGTGTAGGGATAATTATAATCTCAATATAATGCATGGTGTGGCTGTTAAAACTAAAAGCGTATCCTTTTATTTAAAATTGATATTAATTTAAGTAAAAAAAAACAAGTGACGTACTTAGAACTGAGAAAACACATTAGGATTGTTTTGATATTTTAGGATAACGATCCAGGAGTCATTTGTGATGTGTAGGAGTAAATTTCACCTTAGTATGACACATGGTGTGGCCATTACAACTCAAATCATCTCTTTTTATTTAAAATTTACATTAATTTAAGTAAAAACAAAAAGTGACATATTGAAAATCGAGCAAACACATTTGGATTGTTTTGATATTTTAGGAAAAGATATATTAGTAATTTTTGATGTGTAGGGATTATTCTCACTTCAATACAATGCATGTTGTTTCCAGTACAACTCAAAGTTTCTCCTTTTATTTAAAATTGACATTAATTTAAGTAAAAACAACAAGTGACGTACTTAGAGCTAAGAAAACAAATTCAGATTATTTTGATATTTTAGGAAAATGATCCATGAGTTATTTTTGATGCGTATGAGTAAACTTTACATCAATATGATGTATAGTGTGTCCATTACAACCCAAAGTGTCTATTTTTATTTAAAATTGACATTAATTTAAGTAAAAACAACAATTGACATACTGAAAAATGAGAAAACACATTCAAATTGTTTTGATATTTTAGAAAAATGATATATTAGTCATTTTTGATGTATAAGTATCCACTGTGTCTCAATACAACACACGGTGTGGCCGATAAAACTCAAAGTGTCTCTTTTTATTTAAAATTGACATTAATTTAAGTAAAAACAACAAGTGACATACTAAAAACTGAGAAAAAACATTCAAATTGTTTTGATACTTTAGTAAAATGATACATGAGTCATTCGTGACATTTAGAAGTCACATGAACCTCAATTTGACACACGGTGTGAAAAATATGACTAAAAGTGTCTGTTATCAGTTTAAAATTGGCATTTTAGTTTAAAATGTGCCACTCAGTGAAAACCAAACAAATGCGTTCCAATTTTCTTGATAATTTAGGACAACAATTCATAAGTCATTTGTGACATATATGAATAAATCTCATGTCAAACCGACACATGATGCGACCAGTGTGATTCAAAATGCATGTTTTCATTTTGAAATGACATTTTAGTAAAAAAAACACAACTAACATACTGAAAATCAATAAAACACATTTGTATTGTTTTTATACATTAGGAAAACAATCCATCAGTAATTTTTGATAGGTATGAATCAGCCGCACCTCAATATGATACATGGTGTGGCCAGTATAACTCCAAATGTGTCATTATTTAAAATTGACATTAATTTTAGTAAAATAACAAGTGAAATACTCAAAACCGAGAAAACACATTCAAATTGTTTTGATATTTTTAGAAAACGATCCATAACTCATTTATAATATGTAGGAATCAACCCCACCTCAATAGGATGCATGATGTGACTGGTATAACTGCCAATGTGTCATTTTTATTAAATATTGAAATTTTATTAATTTTTTATTTCATATTAATGTTTATTTTATTTATTTATAGTATTATTAACATAATATTTGTTTTCTTATATAGGTGTAATCTTTTACTTGGGTTGAGATGATTTGTTCAACAATTGATACCATGAGCATAGATTATTTAGAGGGGATCACATGCATAAAAAGACGAAATATTAATGTTTTCGAATGTTTATTGGACAATTATAAATGTAATTATGTAAAAAAATTTGTTTGAAATGTAAATAATAGTGTTTATTTTTTTATATACCATGGGTGGAAAAATTTTTATTCCTGATTTCAATTAATTTTATATAGTAGTTTTTCTTCTCTTGTGTTTTTTAAATTGCAGTTTGCTTCTGGGTGTGCTGTGTTCAAATTGTTGGTTTGGTGTGCTATGTTTAAATTAAAGGTTGGGTGTACTGTTATATAAACATAACATTTTAGGTGGGTATACCTTTATCACTGCTATTTTTAGCATGGATAAAGGATCTCCTTTATCAGCACTATTATTAACAATGATTTTTTAGCGCTGTTAAAGGACATTTTGTGTACTGTTAAAGGCCATATTTGTAGTAGTGAGATAGATGGGATTTCCCCTCGTCTATAAAACATGAAAGAAGTCCCCAAGTTGTAGGAAAAATGGTATCTCATAGTTGTGGTTATGGATTCTTTAAGCTCTAATGGTTTAAAGGATGGAAGGTCTTTAGGGATGGACACACACTTAGAGAGTAACCTATCTAGTGTAGGTGCTATCACAAAGACTACATAGGATGATGATTTAGAAAAGTAAGATAATGTTTTATCAGTAGTAGAGGCCATGGAGTTAGAAATTGTCCGGATAAGGCCCATATCAATACCACCCATCTCGAAAGTGGAGGGATAGTAGGAAAAATGGAGTAAATAGCTGATGTTAAAGCACCAAATATAATTGTTCATATACATTACAAGGAGAAGATGTTGGAAAAGGAATTTACAGTCAAAGAATAAAAGGAAGACCAAATTAGGATAAAGAATAGAATACTGAAAGTCAGGACCAATGAGAAAGTGGCATAGATTAATACGCATGCCTATATATTACTTTGGGTTTTAATGAAATTAAAATCATTATGGAGGAATTCATCAAGACCTGAGAAAGAATAGCCTCTTTATTTGAGGATATAATTCATGAGGAGCCAGAGTGGAGTAAATTTCCTACCATTTAGAGACTCTATAGGATACAAGGTTATAATAATTTAAGGTTGTATTAGAATGGAACAAAATTCCCTATTAATGTTTAATTAGGGTTTCCACTCTACCCTTAAAAGTTGGTTTCTTGGAAATGAATAAAAATATATTTTTTTAGTGGGTTATGAAAAATTATTTAAAAATGAAAATAACCTTCTTATATCCTTTTGTGAAACAATTTTGTATTGTTTAAAATCATAATTTTAATGTTTTGATATTTTTTCATAAGGATTTATATATGAATTTGAGAGGTTTATTGAAGATTCTTGTGAAAAAAATTAGTAGTTTTGAAATTTAAAAAGGGGGTGAACATGTTTATGGCTATTTTGTTGGAATTGAAATTATATTTCCTAATTATTCTTCATCTAACAAGTCATTTTTATCTCTTACCCCATAAAATAAACAACTAACAATGAGTGTTGGAAGTAAATATAAATTTTCTGGAGAAATAATAAAAAATGACTCCTTTTATTGAACCAAATTTCAAAAATTTCAGGTTTGTACTAAAAAATTTAGTGAGACATTTTATTTTATTACACATGATTATTTTCCACCAACCTAGTTCTCATTCTATATTTCTCAAGTTAATAAATCTTATTGATTTTAATTTTCATTTATCAGATTGATAAGGTGTTTTATGATGATTTCTTAGGGAGCTCATGTTTTAAAAGTCAAGATACCTATTTAGATTCAAATATCATTTTACCCTAGTGGAGTATTTCACATCACCACACCAATATGGAGTTTTCTAACCCTTTTCTTTTAAAATTTTAATCTTGTTTCTTTTTCATTTTTTATACATTATAAATACTGTTTCAAGCAACGAATAAAAAAGGTAAATAAAAAAAAGATGCAAATAATTTTAAAAAAATTGTGTTTTAAATTCTGTCCCTAAATTTTGTTTCTTATTAAAAATTAAAAAAAATATATTTAAAAATAATAAAATAAAAAAAGATAAAAATCATAAAAATAGAAATGAAAAAACCCATAAAATTAAAAAAAAACCCTGTTTTTTTAATGTTATGTTCATAAATAATGGTTTATATCTAATATCAATAATCTGTTATGTTATGATCAGATCTGAAATATATTAATCTATCATGAACTAATGAATTTTTGTTTTATTATGTCTTTAATTACTATTAAGTTAGTTTTTTTGAATTGGTTCTATATTAAATTGGTTGGACTTATTTTTAATTTTTTTTAAAAGATAAATTTGTTGTTTATATTTTTATTTTGTGTAATTTTATTTATATAGATCAATCAAGTTCAATTTAAAATGATTATATCATGTTTTTTATTTATATTTTGAGGTAACTTGTTATATATTACTTCTTTAATTAAAAAAAATCATTTTATTTCCTCTTTAGAATCAATGTGGCTACTTGTATTATTGATAGAATTAAGTATGATGATAAAATATTTTTGGGACATGAGCTTACAGATTCAGAAGTTATAATTTCATGTAAGTATTGGCCTATATTGAGAGACAGTGTCAGATCAAATAGATAGAGAGGATGAGGTTATTAATAAAGAGATTATCAAATGGGCTGGGGATCTTTGTATTATGGTTGTAATAGATATACTCATTGAACTAGCATATAAGAAACATGAAGCACTCATTGGATTGTGATAGAGTTTTGTATTTTTTATTAATGAGAAGAAAATTCAATATATTCTTAAGTAAAGATGAAGAAGAAGAACCCAATGATTCAAGAGCATCATGAAATGGGACATTGAAGAGCTCATTGGAGATGACTGAGATATAATTCGGATATCATGTTAATAGTTGTATGGTTTTTACCTTCCATTGTATAAGTCGATAAAAATCTTTTCATAAGTTTTCAAAGGGGATTAAAATAAGATATGGATATGTTTCCATAAATAATGGGAAAATAATATTGAGATGTTGGTTGGTTTTTTCGGAATATACAGATTCAATGAAGTAGATTTTATATTTGAGGATTGTTCAGTTAAGATTATATGTAATCAATTACAAGTGTTGATTATTAATGAAATCATTATCAACTACATGTTCTTGTTGAGTTTGAGATGTTGGCTATAATTAATGGACAACAAATCTAAATAGAAGTTTTAGGAACTATCCTTGTGTTTTTTTCATGAAGAGATATTCATGGAGTAGAATACATAATTGGATGAAGAAAGAAATTTAGTTATGAATTTATGAGGTTGGTGCTACATTTATTTTATAATTAATTAATGCAATATTATTGAGAATATTTTATGAGAAGATAAAAAGGAATTAATTGAGGTAGTGGAGACATCTTAAAATAATCAAGTCAAGTGTTTTCATATTCTATAAAGGCTTTAAAAATTATGCTAAAGAGTTTTGGAAATGTTCTTATAATTTTCTAAGATTATGTTGTGTTTGAAGAAGTTTTGAAGTGGCTTGAGATGCTTAAAGGGATTTGGAGTTGGCTAGTAAAAAGCTTTGAGTTGAATATTTTAGAAAATATTTTGAAATTATTAGCTACGTATAATTAAATCTAAATATGTAATAACTTAATGGGATTAAATCCTTCTTATGTATGATTAAATTTTCCACAAGGATAGCCCCATGGGCACAACCTAGTGGTTGTTTCCTATAGTGGTGTCTTGGGAAATATTGGTTTTGAGTCTACCCATACACAATTAGAAAGAGTTTTCGTTTGTTTATCCTCCTCCCCTGACCGATGTAATAAATTTACCACAAGGATTATCACGTGAAATACCTATATGCACACATGAGTATTATTTTTTAGATATCTCTGGGAATTCAATTACAGAATATTTTTTAGTGAAGATAACTAAATTTGTTAGAATAAACCCTTGTTGTTTGTTATTACTTAAGTATTGTGGGAAAAAAACTTGGAAAAATCAGTTGAAGAGAATATTTTGGAATGCTTTAAGAGATTGGTTTTTATGGTATTTCCCCAATTCTTAATTATGGATTAATACATGTGATCAGATTGAAAAATTAGTGGGATATAATTTTTCTATATTTTAAAGAAGAATATCATGTGTAAGTTTTCTAGAATTTTTGTATTCCAGAATATAAAATATTCATTTGATAATTCTGAGTATAAAAAGATAATAATAAGAGAATTATAAAGCGTTAAGAGAAGAGATAAAACAATACTGTTATTTCCTATAGAATCTATGTATTTATAAATAATAAGAAGAGAAGTATAATTTTGATGAGGTATCGATACTACATATGTTTTCATAATCAAAGGAGAATCCAATTCTAGCTTATGATACCCTCATATCATAAAGGAAGAAGAGAATAATGGAGAAGAATGTAGAAGAGGAGATTGAGGAAGTTCGATACTGATGTTTCCTATATAGACTATATGTGTCGAGACTCTTGAAGAAGAAGAATAATAAGAGTGAGGTAAGACCAATGTGTTGCTATTGTATTGCTTATGTTCTATCCATTAAAGATCTTACGGGAAAGAGGAAGAAGACAATGTTAAAACCTACTATTTACATGCATTGATCATTCTAAAATTGAGATGAATAGATCGACATGCATGTTACTATGAAAAATTATTTATTAACTATTAAAGTGTTTAATAGAGAAGAAAATATACAATTAATGATTGATAAGTGTGAAGAACAAAAGAAGATCTTATTCAAGAGTATGGTTACGATGATTCATTGCTTATGTTCTATCCATTAAAGATCTTACGGGAAAGAGGAAGAAGACAATGTTAAAACCTACTATTTACATGCATTGATCATTCTAAAATTGAGATGAATAGATCGACATGAATGTTACTATGACAAATTATTTATTAACTGTTAAAGTGTTTAATATAGAAGAAAATATACAATTACTGATTGATAAGTGTGAAGAACAAAAGAAGATCTTATTCAAGAGTATGGTTACGATGATTCATTATAAACTAGTGAGAGATAGTATAAAGAACTATTTGGGAGACAACATAGAATTTTTAGGAGATATCCTCAATAGTATAGGATGACAACTTCACCACCTGTAAGATCTCATTTTTTCTAGATAAGCCCCTCTTTGAGTTTTTCATTTGAACCTTAGTGGTCGTGTCTTGTTCGAAGACGGAGAGCCTTTGTTGGGGAAAATGACTTAATATACGATGATGTATTTTTTTTTTGAATTAATGGAGTCTAAGTATAAATGGGTCGAGTGTTACCACAATTTA
This sequence comes from Viscum album, assembly GCA_963277665.1. Taxonomy (NCBI): domain Eukaryota; kingdom Viridiplantae; phylum Streptophyta; class Magnoliopsida; order Santalales; family Viscaceae; genus Viscum; species Viscum album. The sequence continues at coordinate 1,325,257,239 of OY728138.1, forward strand.
TTGGTAAGTTGAGAAGCCTCAAAGGAGGTTCAAGTTTTTATATAGAAATGAGGCAGAAAAACTGTTAGCATAATAGTTACACATCATGTAATTGTTACCAGACACATGTCATGAATAGTTGCCGGCTGGGAACTGATTCACAACATGAAAATAATACACATCATCTAATATTTAATCAGAAAAAATAATAATATGAGGATAATTTTTTTAGTGTATCCTATTAAAAATAAATTCACGACGTGTGACTATATTACACGTCATGTAATTTCCCATCATTTAGTTTTAAGTGTGTAATGTGGTTGATTTTTATTTCTAACTCATGTATATATTTCTCCTCTCAACCTAGAGAGACTTTCCAAGTGATTTTGGAGTGCTTTTATCTCTTCTGAACATCCTATTTGTGCAATTGGTCCTCAGGTAAGTGGTTCAACTTTGGTTCCCCCTTCCCTCCCTTGTTCTCCATCTATTGCGGTGTAACCATTTGACTGTGTGCATTGTTGGTTTTTATATTGATCTTTTTTTTATCTAGAATCTTTCTTTTAATCGTCCAAACCTTCTTCCTCATGGGTGTTTTCCATTGGAAACGTTGTTTGATCGGCAGTTAAAGGAAGGGGGTCTAAACCTTAACCCTATGGTTTGATAATTATAAAGTATGTGAAATATTTAAATTGTATCAATATATTGTGTGCCAAATAAATTGAAATAATGAATTGAATTATTTTTTAGAGTCCCTCTGGATATAATTGAGCAATGACCTAACTTGTAGCTACCATTCAGGTGAGCGAACCCTTTAATAAGAATGAATTTTTTAATGACTTAAAGTGTGTTTAACATGACATGGATTGTGGGTGATTTCTTGATATAGATTCACCTTTCATTGAATTTTTTATTGAGATAACTAACATTTTATTGGTTATTATCAATTGATATATGAAATATGTAATTTAAAGATGAATGGAAATTTTCATAATTAACCATTGGGCCATATGATGTGATATTGTGATATCCTTGTTTCTATGACTTGTGTTGTGATTAAATGTTGAAATGTTTATATAAGAAATTAGCCCAATGATACATGATGAAATGATTATATTGCAAGCTATACCCAGTGATACATGTTTTAATTCTTATATAGTGGGCACAACCTAGTGACTCATGTTGTAATACTTATATAGTAGGCTTGGCATAGTGACTCATGCTAAAATGCTTATATCTTGGTCTTGGCCTAGTAACACAGGCTAAAATGATTATATAGTAAGCTATGCCTATTTGACATGTTTAAATGCTTATATAGTGGGTTTGACCCAGATTTTTGTGATTTATACCTTGGTTATAAGGTTATGTTTGACGTGGTTGTAATACATGCTCGGAGACATTCCACATGGCGCTGAGACAGGTTATGTTTTTTCATGGTTATATAGTTGTGGTTGGCATAGCTATGAGACATGCTCCGAGACATTCTGACATGGCATCGAAGTGGTCTGATGTGGTATTAATTTAATTATTTAATTAATTAATACACTTTTTTTATTTCTTTATTTCATACACTTATTATCGGACTGGTTTTGTTTATACATGGTGGTGTTGAACTACTGAGTTATACTCACACCCTATTCAGGCCACCATTTGGGGCTTGAATAGATTATATGGATGCGAGTTTGGACAAAGGAAAAATACCTTACTATTTATTGTTTTCATACTAGATGATCTAGATTTTGGAGATGGGACCGACATGGGGTTTGAGACCGTGGACTTTTGAGTCTTTTGTTGATTCTGCTAGTCTTTTATTTTGTATTACTTCTAGTGCACATTTAATTAAATTCTAGCACATCATTACATTATTCCTTTATTATTTATTGGATGATTCAGTTGGTTTTTACTATTGGTATTTTATTTTATTGTATTGTTTCCATTATTTATGCACTCTAGTATTTATATTATTATTATCACTGGTATTGGTTTGTTTCACTATGTTGTAAGTCTGTAGTTAGGGGGTATAGTCTCCCAACTATACTATCACACCATCACTATTATTCGATAGTCTATGGCATATAGGGTGGCATCATTGATGTCTTGTAACCAACCTTTTTTAGCCACATGAGAGAGTGCCGGATCAGGGGACGTTACAAAGTGGTATCAGAGGTACAAGTTTCTTTCATGTTTATTTACCATTTGGAAAAGGTATAAAGGATACTTGGATGTGTTGGGACTTAGTAATAAGATTGTGCATGGTATTAGTTAACCCATGTATGAGGGAAAATCTGATTTCCCATGGATAATATTGTTTTTTATGTTGTTTTCTTGTTACAATTGATGTTATTTCACCATGGGTGATTCACATGTTGTGCGGTGTTATCATGTTATGATATTATCGGTTCTTGAGATTTATACTTGTGTCTTGGTATGACATGATATGAGTATGCATGCATCATAGTAGGCACATAGGTATATATATATTGACATGCATTATTCACTATATAGACATATTTAATTTCATATAATATATAATTTCTTATTGAGCTGTGATATGAGATATCTATTATACCTGATAAATGAAATTAATGAACTGTTATGTCATGCTAAAACACTTTTAATCCATGTTAGAGAGACTAGGAGTTAGTGGTTCTCGGTTTTTGTCACCTATTGGGGTTGACTTTGATATATCTAGTGTTCTAAGGAATGTATTTGTCTTATATAGAAAATGAATCCTCGTCGTCTTCAAGTTGAGCATTGAGAGTGGATATCATCATGATCCTAACATAGCTGAACCAGAGCGTCTTGTATTTATTGAGGATTAGATGGATGTTTAGCTTCACAAAAACTTCCTAAGGGTCATGAGATCCATGGAAAGAGAGATTGTTCGCACAGTGCCTTTTATGTCTGAGTTGATGAGAGAGTTTCAGCTGAAGCATTCGCTTACGTTAAATGGGGAGGGAGGATCCTAGTCAGCTGATTTATGGATTGAATCTATCCTGACAATATTTAAGCACCTCAAGACACCCGCAGATAGGAGGGTGAATCTTGTTACATTTATTCTTCATGGACCAGCCAAGCGTTAGTGGGACATTCTGGACTAGGTGGGGCAGCAAGAGGAGTTATCCTAAAAGAACTTCGAGAAAAATTTTCTAATCCGTTTATATTCTAAGATGTTGAAGGATGAGAAGGACCATTAGTTCATGCACCTAACATAGAAGGGCTTGTCAATTCTGAACTATGCTGAACATTTCACCGACTTACAACACTTTACGCTATCTTTGGTAAATGATGATATATCTAGGGTGAGATGTTTATAGGATGGTCTAATCTATGAGATCAGGTCACTGGTGAACATGTTACATCTAAGTAGTTTTTCATACATGATAAATTAGGCACTCATCATGAAAGGGAATCTGATAGAGTACCTGAACAATGGCCATGTGGTTTCAGTAGGAAAAACTATGAACTCTTGTTTTATAAAGAAACATTTCTATGATAGTTTTCTCCAAGGAAACACTAGTTAGAGTAGTTAGGGTAGTGTGAAGCCATATCAGGATAGTGTTATGTTGTAGTGTTATCATTGTGGAAAGTGTTGCAGAAATTTCAGGAGTCACAACGATAGACAAGGTTTGCAGCAAAAGGAAAAATAGAAGAAATAATCACACACAAGACACATAGATTTATGTGGTTCAAGAAATGATCAATATGTCCACAGAGAGGTAGAAATTTCAATATAGTCGAGAGCACAAAATTACAAGTAGTTTCAAGGTTCTTAATCACACACAAAACCCTAGCCCAAAATGGGTTATTAAAGAGAAAAAAATTATTTTTCCACCAACCGCACAGGAATTCCACTGTGCTACAGTGAAAGGTGGTAAAAATTCTGCATCGCTGCATTGTCATGGTCACCCAAGTCCAAGATTATATAGTTTCCATCATTTGGAAGTCAGTATCACTACAGTAGTCATGTTAAAAGTTCACACTGTTATAGTGTCCTATCGGTGTTGGTCGGTCATCACTGTTATAGTGGTCAGAGTTATTATAGTGCCCCAGATATATGCCTCTTTGAGTTTTTCATTTGATCCTTAGTGGTCGTGTCTTGTTCGGAGATGAAGATCCTTTATTGGGGAAAATGACTCTAGTGATGTATGTTTTTTTAATTAAAGGAGTTTGGGTATAAATGGGTTGAGTGTTACTATGGGTTCTTGGTAATTTGATAATCTTTAAAAGGGATTCATGTTTTTATAAGGAAACTAGGTTGAAAATCTATATGAATAACAATTATAAATTGTGCAACTCTAATAAATATTGTGTAATTGTTTCCAAACACATGTTATGAAAGTTTACAGGTTATGAACTGATCCACGACATGAAAAGAATACATGTTTTGTAATTTTATTACCGATCATGTAATATTTAATTAGAATAAATAATAATACTAGGAGATGAGTTTCTCAGTGAAACCTATTAAAAATAAATTCATGATGTGTAACTATATTACATGTTGTGTAATTCCCCGACCCACAGTTTTAAGTGCGCAATGTGGTTGAGTTTTATTTCTAAATCATGTACATATTTCTCCTCTCAACCCAGGGAAACCTTCTAGGCGATTTTGGAGTGCCTCCCTCTCTTTCGAACATCCCATTTGTGCAATTGATCCCTGGTTAAGTGGTTCTGCTTTGGTCCCCCTTCTCTCCCTTATTATCCATCTATTGTGGTGTAGCCCTTTGACTGTGTGCATTGTTGGTTTTGATTTTTATATGTTTTGATCTAGAATTCTTATTGAGATAATACACACCCTTATTCCTCATGAGAGTTTTCCATTGGAAGCATTGTTTGATTGACAGTTAAAGGTAGGGGATCTAAACCTTAACCCCATGGTTTGATAATTGTCACGTATATGAAATATTGTAATTTTAGCAACATATTGTGTGCGAAATAAATTGAAATAATGAATTAAATTATTCCTTGGAGTCCCTTTGGATCCAATTGAGTATTGACCTAGCTTGTGGATACCGTTTGGGTGAGCAAACCCTTTATTATGAATGAATTATTTAATGGATTAAAGTGTGTTTAGCATGAAATGGATTGTGGGTGATTGCTTGATATAGATTAACCTTGTCTTGGATTGTTTATTGAGATAAATATCATGTTTTTGGTTATAAAAAATTAATATATGAAATTTTTAATTGAAGGATGAATAGTAATTTTCATAATTAACCTTTGGGTCGTATGATGTGATATTCTGATATCCTTATTGCTATAACTTGTGTTGTGATTAAATACCAAAATGATTATATAGGGCATTGGCCCAGTGATACATGCTGAAATGACTATATAGTGAGATATGCACAGTGATACATGTTTTAATTCTTATATAGAGGGCTTGTCCTAGTGACTCATGCTGTAATGATTATATAGTGGGCTTGGCCCGATGAATCATGATGAAATGATTATATAGTGGGCTTGGCCCAGTGAAACATGCTAAAATTATTATATAGCAGACTATGCCCAGTTGATTTGCATAAATGATTATATAGAGGGTTTGAACCATATTTTTGTGATTTATACCTTGGTTATAAGGTTATGATTAGCATAGTTGTAAGACATTCTAGAGACATTATGACATGGTGTTGAGGAAGGTTATGTTTTACCATGGTTATATGGTTGTGGTTGGAATGGTTATAAGACATGCTTAGAGACATTCTAACATGGTTCTGAAATAGGTTGATGTTGTATTAATTTAATTATTTAATTAATTAATACACTTGTTTATTTCTTTATTGCATATATTTATTATTAGGATGGTTTTTTTTATAAGAGATGGTGTCGACCTACTGAGTTATACTCACACCCTATTTGGGCCTCTGTTTTGTACTCGAGCAGATTATATGGATGTAGGTTTGGATAAGGGAAAAGGACCTTACTGTTGAATGTTTGTTTGTTGGATGGGATGTAGTTTGTAGATTGGACCAACATGGGGTTCGAGACCGGATAATTTTGAGACTCTTGTTGAGTCTGCAAGCCTTTTATTTTTTTATTACTTCTAGCATGACATTTAGTTACGTTCCATCACATCATTACATTATTCCTTTATTATTTATTGGATTATTCAGTTGGCTTTTACTATTGGTATTTCATTGTATTGTATTGTTTCCATTATTTTTTCACTCTGATATTTATATTATTATCATTGGTATTGGTTTTTTTCCACTGTGTTGTAACTCTGTAACCAATGGGTATAGTCTTACCACTATAATTATCACACCACACTACTAGTCGGTAGCCTTTGGAATACAAGGAAGCACGTTTAAGGTCTCGTAACAAACCCTTTCTAGTTATATGAGAGAGTTCCATATTAGGGGATTTTACACCACCTATATTCAATCTATTATATTAGTGGATATTTGTGTTGCATAATTAACCCAGACACAATAAGGATGTAGTCACTAACATTAGAGGTGAATCTTATAAAAACATTGTTTTTTGTTGCACTTGGTCATTTATAGATTTTCTTATGGTGTGGTGTATTGGGGAATTTTTAAATAGATTCATTTATCCTAACAGGGGTAGAGGTTTGAATATTAATATGGATTATTACACTACTAAAAAAACCACCATTAGCGACCGCCAATGGCGGTCGCTATAGGGCTCTAGTGGCCGCCCAGCGACCGCCATTGGTGGTCGCTTTAGCCTCGTCGCTAGAGGACTATAGCGACCGCCAATGGCGGTCGCTATAGTGATTTTTTTTTAAAAAAAATGTCCACTGAAATAAATAAATAAATAAATCTATATATATATATATATATTAAAAAAAATATTCACATATATACTATTAAATACAATATTTTAAATATATATATATATATAATATATTTTAAATGTTCTAATATATATAATATTAAATATATGTATAATATCAAATCATTGTGCTATAATAATTTAAAACCCCCGATTTACGAAATGCTATCATTTCAGGTTTTTCGGAGCACGTTTGCTCCGAATTCGACCGCCGCACGCCGTTTTGGTGTTTTATGACTCCGGAAACGCGTTTCCGGCCACCGCGGTCAAACGGCACCTCCGATTGACGTGCCGTCTCTCCGACCATTTCACAATTCACGCAACAGATGTTGTCGTGCGGTTTCGTGGCATTCGGAGGTCGTTCGGGTGGTTTTGACCCCCTAACGCGCCATTTCAGAGCGCGCCGGGCTGCTGAAAATGACGCATTCGCTCGTGTCGCGCGCACCGCATGTCCGATGGATGTGCCGCCTCCTCCTGCATCTCAGGAATAATATTACTATCATTCTCGTGCGGTTTCAGGTTTTTCGGAGCACGTTTTCTCTGAATTCGACCGCCACACGCCGTTTTGGTGTTTTATGAATCCAGAAACTCGTTTCTGGCCGCCGCGGTCAAACGACACCTCCGATTGACGTGCCATCTGTCCGACCATTTCACAATTCACGCAACGGATGTTTTCGTGCGGTTTCGTGGCATTCGGAGGTCGTTCGGGTGGTTTTGAGCCCCCAACGCGCCATTTCAGGGCGCGCCGAGCTGCTTAAAACGACGCATTCGGTCGTGCCGCGCGCACCGCACGTCCGATGGATGTGCTGCCTCCTCCTTCATCTCAGGAATAATATTACTATCGTTCTCGTGCGGTTTCAGGTCGTTCGGAGCACATTTTCTCCGAATTCGACCGCCACACGCCGTTTTGGTGTTTTTTGACTCCGGAAACGCATTTCCGGCCGCCGCGGTCAAACGACACCTCCGATTGACGTGCCGTCTGTCCGACCATTTCAAAATTCACGCAACGGATGTTGTCGTGCGGTTTCGTGGCATTCAGAGGTCGTTCGGGTGGTTTTGACCCCCCAATGCGCCATTTCAGCGCGCACTGAGCTGCTGAAAACGACGCATTCAGTCGTGCCGCGCGCACCGCACGTCCGATGGACGTGCTGCCTCCTCCTGCATCTCAAGAATAATATTCCTATCGTTATCGTGCGGTTTCAGGTTTTTCGGAGCACGTTTTCTCTGAATTGGACCGCTGCACGCCGTTTTGGTGTTTTATGGCTCCGGAAACGCGTTTTCGGCCGCCGCGGTCAAACAACACCTCCGATTGACGTTCTTCCTGCCCGTCCATTTCACAATTCACGCAACGGATGTTGTCGTGTGGTTTCATGGCATTCGGAGGGCGTTCGGGTGGTTTTGACCCCCCCAACGCTCCATTTCAGCGCGCGCCGAGCTGCTGAAAACGACGCATTCGGTCGTGTCGTGCGCACCGCATGTATGATGGACGTGCCGCCTCCTCCTGCATCTCAGGAATAATATTCCTATCGTTCTCGTGCGGTTTCAGGTCATTCGGAGCACGTTTTCTCCGAATTCGACCGTCGCACGCCGTTTTGGTGTTTTATGACTCCAGAAACGCGTTTCCAGTCGCCGCGGTCAAACAGAACCTCTGATTGACATGTTGTCTGCCCGACCATTTCAAAATTCACGTAACGGATGTTTTCGTGCGGTTTCGTGGCATTCAGAGGTCGTTCGGGTGGTTTTGACCCCCCAACGCGCCATTTTAGCGCGCGCCGAGCTGCTGAAAACGACGCATTCGGTCGTGCCGCGCGCACCGCACGTCTGATGGATGTGTCGCCTCCTCCTGCATCTCAGGAATAATATTCCTATCGTTCTCATGCGGTTTCAGGTCGTTCGGATCACGTTTGCTCCGAATTCGTCCGCCGCACGCCGTTTTGATGTTTTATGACTCCGGAAATGCGTTTCCGGCCGCCGCGGTCAAACAGCACCTCCGATTGACGTGCCGTCTGCCCGACCATTTCACAATTCACGCAACGGATGTTGTCGTACGGTTTCGTGACATTCGGAGGTCGTTCGGGTGGTTTTGACCCCCCAACGCGCCATTTCAGCGCGCGCCGAGCTGCTGAAAACGACACATTCGGACGTGCTGCACGCACCGCACGTCCGATGGACATGCCGCCTCCCCCTGCATCTCAGGAATAATATTTCTATCGTTCTCGTGCGGTTTCAGGTCGTTCGGAGCACGTTTGCTCTGAATTGGACCGCCGCACGCCGTTTTGGTGTTTTATGGCGCCAGAAACGCGTTTCCGGCCGCCGCGGTCAAACGACACCTTCGAATGACGTGCCGTCTAGCCAACCATTTCAGAATTCATGCACCGAATGTTTTTGTACGGTTTTGTGGCATTCGGACGTCGTTCGGGTGGTTTTGACCACCCAACGCGGCATTTCAGCGCGCGTCGCGCTGCTGAAAACGACACATTCGGTCGTGCCACGCGCACCGCATGTCCGATGGACGTTCCGCCTCCTCCTGCATCTCAGGAATAATATTTATATCGGTCTCGTACAGTTTCAGGTCGTTCGGAGCACGTTTGCTCCGAATTGGACCGCCGCACGCCGTTTTGGTGTTTTATGGCGCCGGAAACGCGTATCCGGCCGCCGCGGTCAAACGGAACCTCCGAATGATGTGACCTTTGGCCGACCATTTCACAATTCATGCACCGGATGTTGTCGTATGGTTTTGTGGAATTCGGAGGTCGTTCGGGTGGTTTTGACCACCCAACGCGGCATTTCAGCGCGCGCCGCGCTGCTGAAAACGACACATTCGGTCGTGCCGCGTGCACCGCACGTCCGATGGACGTGCCGCCTCCTCCTGCATCTCAAGAATAATATTTCTATCATTCTCGTGCGATTTCGGGTCGTTCAGAGCATGTTTTCTCTGAATTGGACCGCCGCACGCCGTTTTGGTGTTTTATGGCGCTGGAAACGCGTTTCCAGCCACCGCGGTCAAACGGCACCTCCGAATGACTTGTTGTCTGGCCAACCATTTCACAATTCACGCACCGGCTGTTGTCGTACGGTTTCGTGGCATTCGGAGGTCGTTCGGGTGGTTTTGAACCCCCGACGCGCAATTTCAGCGCGCGTCGCGCTGCTGAAAACGACACATTCAGTCGTGCCGCGCGCACCGCATGTCCGATGGACATAACGCCTCCTCCTGCATCTCAGGAATAATATTTCTATCGTTCTCGTGCGGTTTCAGGTCGTTCGGAGCACGTTTGCTTCGAATTGGACCGCCGCACGCCGTTTTGGTGTTTCATGGCGCCAGAAACGCGTTTCCGGCCGCCGCGGTCAAACGGCACCTCCAAATGACGTGCCGTCTGGCCGACCATTTCCCAATTCACGCACCGGCTATTTTCGTACGGTTTCGTGGCATTCGGACGTCGTTCGGGTGGTTTTGACCACCCAACGTGGCATTTCAGCGCGCGCCGCGCTGCTGAAAACGACACATTCGGTCGTACCGCGCGCACCGCACGTATGATGGATGTGCCACCTCCTCCTACATCTCAGGAATAATATTTCTATCGTTCTCGTGCGGTTTCAGGTCGTTCGGAGCAAGTTTTCTCTGAATTGGACCGCTGCACACCGTTTTGGTGTTTTATGGCGCCGGAAACGCGTTTCCGGCCGCCGCGGTCAAACAGAACCTCTGAATGACGTGTCGTCTGGCCGACCATTTCACAATTCACGCACCGGCTGTTTTCGTACGGTTTTGTGGCATTCGGAGGTCGTTTGGGTGGTTTTGACCCCCCAACGCGCCATTTCAGCGCGCGCCGCGCTGCTGAAAACGACACATTCGGTCGTGCCGCGCGCACCGCACGTCTGATGGACGTTCCGCCTCCTCCTGCATCTCAGGAATAATATTTCTATCGTTCTCATGTGATTTCAGGTCGTTTGGAGCACGTTTTCTCCGAATTGGACCGCCGCACGCCGTTTTGGTGTTTTATGGCACCGGAAACGCGTTTCCGGCTGCCGCGGTCAAACAGCACCTCCGAATGACGTGCCGTCTAGCCGACCATTTCACAATTCACGCACTGGATGTTTTCGTACGGTTTCGTGGCATTCGGAGGTCATTCGGGTGGTTTTGACCCCCCAACGCGCCATTTCAGCGCGCGCCGCGCTGCTGAAAACGACACATTCGGTCGTGCCCCGCGCACCGCACGTCCGATGGACGTACCGCCTCCTCCTGCATCTCAAGAATAATATTTCTATCATTATCATGTGGTTTCAGGTCGTTCGGATCACGTTTGCTCCGAATTGGACCGCCGCACGCTGTTTTGGTGTTTTATGGCACCGGAAACGCGTTTCCGGCCGCCGCGGTCAAACAGCACCTCTGAATGACATGTCGTCTGGCCGACCATTTCACAATTCACGCACCGGCTGTTGTCGTACGGTTTCGTGGCATTCGGAGGTCGTTCGGGTGGTTTTGACCACCCAACGCGGCATTTCAGCGCGCACCGCGCTGCTAAAAACCACACATTCGGACGTGTCGCGCGTACCGCACGTCCGATGGATGTGCCGCCTCCTCCTGAATCTCAGGAATAATATTTCTATCATTCTCGTGCGGTTTCAGGTCGTTCGGAGGACATTTGCTCCGAATTGGACTACCGCACGCCGTTTTGGTGTTTTGTGGCGCCAGAAACGCGTTTCTGGCCGCCGCGGTCAAATGGCACCTCTGAATAACGTGCCGTCTGGCCGACCATTTCAAAATTCATGCACCGGATGTTGTCGTACGGTTTCGTGGCATTCGGAGGTCGTTCGGGTGGTTTTGACCCCCCAACGCGCCATTTCAGCGCGCGCCGCGCTGCTGAAAACGACACATTCGGTCGTGCCGCGCGCACCGCACGTCCGATGGACGTGCCGCCTCCTCCTACATTTCAGGAATAATATTTCTATCGTTCTCATGCGGTTTTAGGTCGTTCGGAGCATGTTTTCTCCGAATTGGACCGCCGCACGCCGTTTTGGTGTTTTATGGCGCCGAAAACGCGTTCCCGGCCGCTGCGGTCAAACGACACCTCCAAATGACGTGTCGTTTGGCCGACCATTTCACAATTCACGCACCGGCTGTTGTCGTAAAGTTTCGTGGCATTAGGAGGTCGTTCGGGTGGTGTGGGGGTGCGGGGATCTGTTCGGGGGTGCGGGGGGTGGGGGGGGTGCTGTACGGGGGTGCGGGGGGGGGGGGGGGGTGCTGTACGGGGGGGCGGGGGGGTGTACGGGGGGCTGTACGGGGGTGTCGGGGGGGCTGTACGGGGGGGGGGGGGGGGTGTACGGGGGTGCGGGGGGCTGTACGGGGGTGCCGGGGGGGCTGTACGGGGGTGCGGGGGGGGGGGGGGGGGGGGCTGTACGGGGGTGCGGGGGGCTGTACGGGGTTGCGGGGGGGCTGTACGGGGGTGCGGGGGGCTGTACGGGGGTGCCGGGGGGCTGTACGGGGGTGCGGGGGGCTGTACGGGGGTGAGAGGGGCCTCTACGGTGGTGCGGGGGGCTGTACGGGGGTGCGGGGGGCTGTACGGGGGTGCAGGGGGACTGTCCGGGGGTGCGGGGGGCTGTACGGGGGTGCGGGGGGGGGGGGGGGGGCTGTACGGGGGTGCGGGGGGGCTGTCCGGGGGTGCGGGGGGCTGTACGGGGGTGCGAGGGGGCTGTCCAGGGGTGCGGGGGGCTGTACGGGGGTGCCAGGGGGGCTGTACGGGGGTGCGGGGGGCTGTACGGGGGTGCGGGGGGGCTGTACGGGGGTGCGGGGGGCTGTACGGGGGGCTGTACGGGGGTGAGGGGGGGGGGGGGGTGCTATACGGGGGGGGGGGGGGGCGGGGGGTTGTACGGTTGTGCGAGGGGCTGTTCGGGGGTGCGGGGGGGGGGGGGGGGGCTGTACGGGGGTGCGGGGGGTTAGAGTTTTTAAATGCACGCCTTAGACAATATTAGCTATCATATAATAAACAAGAAAAGAAAGAAATTATAAGTACACAACCTTCTAATTTAAATTAAATGAATAAATATAGTACATCAATGTCAACCCCACCAGACAAAAAACATATATCGTGAATATATGATGTGTCACGCGTTGTCATCACTGCTACCTTCTTCTGGTGGGCCAGGGGCCTACAACAAATAAACATTATAAATATTTTAATAACAAAAATAATTTAAATTAAATAAATAAATACAGTATATACCTGCGTCGTATGATCCCCTGCACCATCAGCTCGACGCACATATTCCCGCAGTGCTCTAACCTCAGCTGTCAATTGCGCATTTGCCTCCTTGGAAGCGCGCATCCATGCCTCAAAATCTGACATCTGCCGTGTCATATGAGCAACAGCAGGACCGAAAACTGCAACGCGTGACACTACAGAACGAGGAATCCCTGCTCCATAGGTCAAACTATAGCCATGCCCGTCCCAACCGATAATGCGATGAAAGATCTCATCCCGTCGCATGGGAAGCTGTCGCTGGTCCTCTGGCAGACGTTCTAACTCAGCTTCAAATTGAGCCTGTGAAATATTTAAATATATATAAATATATATATGTTAATATATAGATTTATGTAATTATTGGTAAGTACATACACTTACTATCAATGCTGCAACCTCTGGATCATTGCGATCACGAGTCCTCATCCACATCGACATTTTATCAGTTGCTGCACCTTACTCTCGCAACTGTATATTAAAAGAATATAAACACAAAACCATATTAATTAATAAATTAAAAAATGAATAATATATACCTCATGTAGGATCTGAGACACGTGACGAGTCCCGAGCCTGTGAGGTGGTCCCTGCAACGCTCGATTCTCAGAATGGCGTGTTGACACATCCTACATTCAATTCATTCAAATTTCAAACAAATCACATATTCTTGAAAATATATATACACCAAAATAATTAATATAAAAACCGCAACACCCTCAGTAGACCAATATGCAACCAAGTCATGCCACTGAGCCGGGAGGACACCTCTCGGGACTTTTTCCAAAATGTCTAGGGCACCCACATTTGGTACCCAGTGGTCCCTCTTCACTTTGCCTTTATAATCTTTCCACATCTTACGACATTTGCTCATACACACGGGCCGAAACTCTTCAGGTCATACTTTCAAATTTTTCTATAAAGAAAATAATCAAACATATTAGTATTCTTTATACATAGAAAATAAAGTAAAATGATTTTCTTACCTGAACCTCCCTCCATAGACAATCTAATGTGTCCTGAGGTATAGAATCCCAGTCACGCGTGGTCAATGAAAATCGATGTGGGTCACGTATGATATGACCCAGGTAACGAATAAATGCCGGGGCATTTGGTCCCACAGGATGAAAAACCTCATCAAATGAAATATCTATCGTCGTGTCGGAATTCCATGATAATATGCCACGACCAGGGCCTCTCCTGCGAGAGGAAGAAGCAGCCGAGTCTGATCCTGTTGAAAACAATTTTATATATAAATTGACAAATGTTATATATATATATATATATGTATGTCAATTACATAAAAAATATAGACAATGACATTCAAACATACCTCGACCCTGAGACGTAGATGCCTCAGATGGATGATGTGGATCTTCTGCCTCTTCCCCTGACATGTCTGCAGTCATAGAAAACATCAGTAATGAGTCCAAAGTGTTTAAAAGATAAATTGGATTGTTCTTAAAAAATCAAACTTGTACAACTGTTAATCAAACAAAAAATGGATTGAATAATTAGTTGTGAATGAATTTTAAAAAATCATAAAGTTAACAAAACGGATATACAAATTATGTACAAAACCATTCAATTCATAGACAAATTTCAGATAGAACTAATAAAAATTCAAGCAGCACATGAATCAGATGAAGAATACCTCAAAGGGATGATACACCGACCATAACATCAATAAATCAAGAGTAAAAACAACCTAAATATTTATGATTGAATTAAATTACAAAAGTGAGGATTAAAACTTATAAAGATTTATAAAATGATTAGATAATTTATGATATCCTAGGACATTCTACTGAATAGAGGGAAAACAATTATACATTTCATTAAGCATGAAAATCGACCGTTTCTCCTTCAACAGCCACTCTGACCCAATAAATATCTTCTTCACGTTGAACTACGGTATGTTGATCAAGTTGTTGGTAAACAAATGGAACAGTCTCGGGTTCATCTTCTTCAAATAAAAACACTCCTTGCCGAGACATTTTGACAACAACTTGCCAACTTGGATCCAAAAGAAAAGTAACGAAGAATACTTGTTCTGCTTGTGATGTCAAAATGAAAGGTTCATTCTCAACTCGTTCATTATTTCTGTATAACATATAGTTAAAATTCACCAATGAAAACTGATATTGATCGACTTTACATCCACACACTAGATCAACCCAATTACACTTTAACAATATGTACTTCAAACCGTGTGTGTATACAACTTCAATGATGTCTATCAATTGACCATAGTAATAACCGGAATCGAAAAAGGGACAACTGATGCCACTGTTTTGTGTTGCTCGTTTGTCGTCAACATCTTTAATGTGAAATCGAAAACCATTAGCATCAATAGCTTTATAACAACGAGCCGTTATAGATGGACCCTCAGCCAGTTGGATAAATACTTCAGGTAGCGTGGGGTCCCCTAACTCCCTCATCTTACGAACCTACATAATTTATAAAAATCAATACTGATATATTCAGAAAGAATTAGTATAATACTTCACTCATAATGAACATCAATTTATACATACATAATCCTTGAACCAATCATGAAATGACGCATAATGAGATTGTTGAATTTGCAACTCAGTCGCACGATGTATCTCTTCTTTTATCTCATTAATGTGTTTCCTGCAAATGATAACGCGATGTTTAAAAGATCATCTTATGCAAACAAAACATGTAAAAGTTATACAAGCACATTGATAAGATACTTACTGCATTAATGGTGCAATTGATGGAGTATTGAACAAGATATATCGATGTGCTTGTATCCACTCGATGTTGTCCATATCAAATGTGGTTCCTTCTCCAACTGGACCATCATGAATCCGAGAGGGCTTATCTAATTTTGTTTCAACATCCGTAAGATATTCTGCACAAAAGGTAGTACACTCATCCATCAAATAACCATTGGCTATTGATGCCTCTGGACGAGCTCTGTTGCGTACAAATCTTTTCAATGTACTCAAATACCGTTCAATAGGATACATCCACCTGAATTGCACTGGACCAGCAGCCATTACTTCATCATCTAGGTGCACTTTCAAGTGGACCATAACATAGAAAAATGAGGGGGGGGGAAGTTTCTCAAAGTGACAAAGCGTAAGTACAATTCGGTCCTGAAAACTTTTTAAATCACTCATTCGTTGATTTCTTAAAAAAATCTGTCTAAAAAAATTACTCATCTCAATCAAGGGCTGAACAACATTGGGGGATAAACAATCACAAATTGCGATTGGAATCAACTGTTGAATTAATATGTGATTGTCATGACTTTTCAACCCTTGCAATGTCTTGCTCGTCAGATTCACACACTTTGAAATATTAGAAGAATAACCATCAGGCACCTTGACCATCTTCAAAATGGAAAGAAATGTCTCTTTCTCCTCTGTAGTCATCGTATACTGTGCAGCAGGCATATATGCCTTGTTTCTCTCAGCTAACTGTAAATGCAACTGTTTCCTTAAACCCATTTCTTCCAAATCACGGCGTGCATTAACATAGTCCTTTGATTTTCCACTGACACCTAAAATGGTCCACAATATGTTATCACAAACATTTTTTTCAATGTGTATGACATCCAAATTATGCCTCAACATGTTAGTTTTCCAATACGGAAGACTATAAAAAATACTTTTCTTTTTCCAATTGTGACTGCGCTGCCTACCCACAACACGAATATTATGTAATAGAGGAGCCACTAAATCCTGAATTTCATATACCGTGCGGATGTTTTCTTCCTCAATCTGCGATAACATTTCGACTCCTGTCATGATCTTTGGTCCTGGGATGAACTCTCTAGAACCATCAAATTCCACTCTGTCCTTTCTAAATCTGTGCTGAGGAGGGAGAAAACGCATGTGACCCATGTATGCCCATTTTTTGGAATGTTTAAGCCATACATATTTTTTACTTTTATTGCAACAAGGGCAAGAAAATTCCCCTTTCGTACTCCAGCCTGATAAATTTGCATAAGCTGGGAAGTCATTGATTGTCCACAATAAAGCAGCATGCAGTTTGAACATTTCATTCGTTTCGCAGTCATAAGTCATCACACCATCGCCCCAAAATTCATTCTGTTGGAACCACTTTGTGTATAAGGTTGTATTTGTTGTCAATAGTTGTCAATGCAGATCAAAATGAAGGTGATCATGAAATACTCCGATGAAGTAGAGGAGTGGTGATTCAGATGATTGTTGTGCTGATCTTAAGTTCAAAGAACATGTGTCAAAGGTGATACATTGTTTACAACAATGAAGAATGTGAGGAGTAATCCATTCGAGGATGATTAAAGAAGAATGAGGTTTTTGGATGAAGACCATGCAATTACTCATGATTGCATGAGAACCATGCTAGAGACTTCTTGACGGATTGAATCACATGCTTTGCATGAAGTTGATCATGACAGTTGATGAAGAAGACAATGTGCCAATGAGTTGACTTCTGAGATGGCCATGCGGAGATTGCAATTATGAGATGGCCATGCACATCACATTTTATCAGAAGATAATGGTACTAAAGTTTTTCCTTCAAAGAATACATATCACAATAGTGGAGTTTGTGATAAAAGCCAAAGAGTTGCTGAAGGATACAGATCACCAAGAAGAAGTGATGTTGAGGTGATCGTGCTTGTTGACAAAGCAAACAAACAACATACAAATTTGTTGACAAAGGAGATTCCATGGTGACATGCCGAGTTCAAGAGTTGTGGTCAACGATCTATGTTTGATTCATGAACTTCAATAGAGGAATGGATGATCTGGAGGCGGTACAAAAAGAGCAGATACAAGGTGGCGCTGTTTCCCAGTGTTTGCCAAATTTTTGAGCCTCAAAATTGGAAAATGAAGACATGGATTGTCTGCAAAATGAGGTTCGCACAAAAAGGAAGTGGTGCGCGAAATATAAGAGGCTTGCGCGAAATACTTGAGCTGGGCGCGCAAAATTAGCGGGTTGCGCGAAATCTTGAAGTGTGGCGCGCAAAACAGCGGGTTGCGCGAAATTGTATTTCGCGCAAAAGATGTTTCGAGGTCCGAAGCTCGGAAAATGGAAAAGGCATGAGGTGCGCGAAATTATGGAGCAGTGCGCGGAAAATGGTTGTGCGCGGAAGATTTGTATTTCGCGATCAAAGCGGATTACGCGCTCAAGGAGGGTTTTTCGCGCGGGGTCGATTTTGCCTATAAATATGAAGTGACCCTCCTCCATTCAATAGAGTTCAAGACATAGATAATACCCGAGCTCTGGTGCGCGAAATTGAAGTTAGAAAGGGTGCTGCGCGTAAACTTAAAGTTTGCGCGTAAAGTCAGATTGCGCGAAAAGCAAATGCTGCGCCGAAAGTTGGTGATTGGCGCGTAAAAGGAAGATTGCGCGAAAAGTGGATTTCACGCAAGAGTAGTGAATTGCGCGCAAGGCAGTTTCCAGGCTGCGCGTAATATTTGGAAGTTGCGCGAAAAAGGAATTTCGCGCAAACCATAGAAATTGCGCGCAAGACACCGTAAGGGTTGCGCGTAAAAATTGAGGTTGCCCGGTACATCCGGTGCAAAGTGAGATTCATCTGCGGGTGAAAGTTGGACTTCAACAGAGCATCTACATACAGAGGAAGATGCATTCCTTCATGAAAATGAAGAGACCTACAGGTCTATAAACTGTGACTGAATCCCTTCCAAGAGCAGTGAGCTTAGGAAGAGGAAGAAGGTGATCCTCTCCACCGGCAGTGAGCCAGGGGGAGTCAACGGGAGTGACCCGAGGGACGCAGTGAGCTATCCCTAAACAATTGTAAAGGCAGTGAGCCTAGGACAGAGTGTCTGTACCCGAACATTTGTATCCGTAGCTAGTGAAGCATAGTGGATTTAGGTACGACCGGCAACCTGTCGGCGTATACTCCTTGGACGTAGCCCTTAGTGGTGAACCAAGTAAAAATAGCTGTGTCATCTGTCTCTGCATGTGAATGTTTAATTGCTGATCATATCCATCATACAGGTTTAAGTAGTTCCTACCAACGTGGGAACAAGATCCACAACTAAAAGAAGAAAAAGTTGCCACCCTGATTCACCCCTCCCCTCTCAGGGTGTCCCGGGGTCCTACACATTCAACTCATCAATCAATGGCTGAAGGTAAACATCAATCTTATCCCCCGGACTTTTAGGTCCATCAATAAGAGTGGAAAGTAATATAAATTGTTGCTTCATACAAAGCCACGGAGGAAGATTATATGGAACCAACACCACGGGCCATGTGCTATGAGTTGCACCAACAATAGACTTGAATGGATTGAAACCATCTGTTGCCAATCCCAATCGGACATTACGAACATCTTTAGCAAAGTCGGGATGTCTCTTATCAAAATCCGTCCATGCATGAGAGTCTGCCGGGTGGGTTAACATATCACTTTCATGAACTATTTCTGCATGCCATCTCATTAAATTAGAAACTTTAGATGACATAAAAAATCTTTTCAACCTCGGTTTAAGGGGAAAGTAACGCATTTTCTTTACGGCAATTGGTTTCCCCTGTATCGCAATCTGACTTTGATGAGTATTATTTCCCCTGTTCTCTTTCCACCTGGAAGAACCACAAACCGTACAAATATCCAAATGGGCAGTTTCTTTTCTAAACAACATATAGTTGTTTTCACATGCATCTATGGTCTCATATGTAAAACCTAAGTTCTCTGTCAACTTACGAGCATAGTAATACGACTCATGAATCTTAGCATTGACAGGAAGAACTTTTTTCAATAAAACCAAAAGCATGTCGAATGATGTGTCTGACCAATTATTCAAAGTCTTCAAATGCAACAACTCCACGATAAACGACAGTTTATTGTAAGAAGTACATCCAGGATATAATTCTGTTTTCGCATCATCAAGTGCTTCATAAAACCTCCTCGAATCACGATCTGCACCAGAACGAAGATTTAACTCACCGGTCTCACGATTCTGGATGTCAATGCCTTCAGGATCAACCCCACGTACCATTTCAGTAAGCATTTCATGCATTGGATCAGTCATCCTTGCATCAACATCCATCTGAGCTGCATCTGTATTTTGACAATGAACATATTCTTATCCATGACGAGTCCAACTCTTATAATTTTTCAGAAATCCATTAAAGAAAAGGTGCTCCCTCACAGTATCTCGTGTGAATTGATATCTGTTAGCACATTTTCTACATGGAAAACTAATATAGTCACTTTCAAATCCTCTCGTGAAGTCAATAAACTGCATAATGCCATTGAAATATTCTCTAGACGTTCGATTTGGAAGATCAATCCAACTCTTATCCATAATTATATCTGTATAAAAAACATTTACACAATACTTATTACATTTACATTTTTCAAATCAACTATATTTAAAATAAATATTAATCATTTTTTTTGAACCATTGATAAAATAATAATGTAACTAAAATCCCATGTTACCTGATTGAGCTACAAACCTGAAAGGGAGGGGAGCTGAAGGCAGTGCAGCGAGAGAGAGGAGGCAG
The DNA here is from genome assembly GCA_963277665.1 of Viscum album. Classification (NCBI taxonomy): domain Eukaryota; kingdom Viridiplantae; phylum Streptophyta; class Magnoliopsida; order Santalales; family Viscaceae; genus Viscum; species Viscum album. Next base: position 1,325,277,743 of record OY728138.1, read on the forward strand.
CGAAGGGGAGCCGGAGCCAAAGGCGGTGCAGCAAGGGAGGGGACGGGCGGCGGCGGCGGCGGGGAGCTGGAGGAGAGGAGGCGGTGAGGGGACGGGGGACGGGCAGTGAGGGGGGGGGGGGGGCTGTCCGGGGTGGGGGGGGGAGGCCTGAGGGGGCGGAGGCCAGAGGCCGAAGGGCGGACGGCGGAGGGCGGATGGCGGACGGCGGAGGGCGTGCGGCGGGGGAGGCCAGGCGGCGGGGGAGGCCGGGCGGCGGGGGAGGCCGGGAGGCGGGGGGGGGGGGGAGGGTGGCGTCGGGGGGGGGGGGGTGATAGGGGGGGGGGTGGTGGGGGAGGCCAGGAGGTGGGGGGGGGGGGGCGTCGGGGGGGCGGCGACGGGGGGAGCAGGGTTCGATCGAGAGGGGGGTGCGGGGGGGGGGGCAAAAAGGCTCGGGTTTTTTTATCAGGGACAGCGACTGCCATTGGCGGTCGCTATTAGATATCTATAGCGACCGCCAATGGTAGTCGCCCGATTCTGGGGGGCTTCAATGCCCCCTTTTCTAGTAGTGTTAAAAGAGAAAAGAATTCAGTGAAATTGTTTCACACTGATACATCCCCTCTCAGTGTGATTGTACATATCACTAGTTACTTCAAAAATTATCAAAGAATTTCATACCATTTATTATATCTAAAAAAATACACAACTGTTTTATATGTTAGATATGAAGTGAAAATTTGAACAATATTTTGAGTACCCTATCAAGGTAGATATGGAGGTTTCTATTAAAATTTTAAATAACAAGCAGAATAAATAAGTTAATAAAATGAGTAGGATTTCACAAGTGATAAAATAGAAAAATTATACACCACTATATGGAGATAAACAAAGTGGTAATTTATTTATTATATCCATTAGTGGAAAAAATGGTTATAGCCACTGGCGATGCTCGTGGCTATATCACTTTTGAATGTGCATATAAGTTATATCCATGGTCATGTAACCCATGGAGGCTATCGGCATGGCTATATCCCATGGTCTATAGCTCTGGTAAATGCCTATTCTTATAGCCTCTATCGGGGTGGACCCTATAGCCATGGTCTGTGATCATGGTTGTAGACTTCAGTGAAAAAACAATAGTAAGATTTGATCCCATGAACTCTTTATTAATTCATCTAATAATTAAAATATCAATGGATACTATTGTAACAACCCATGTAAAGTTAATAATCAATTTCATTCCTTATTAATATTCATTAATTAGACTTTATATATTTATATTCATTATAAGAATATTAAGTAAATTTTTAATAAAAAAGGAAACAGTTTTTTTTCTTATTATACAGTTATATTTGAAAGCTTAATTTCTTAATTTTATATTTTTAACTTGAGAAAATTAACTTTATTTTTTAAATTAGTATATCAAAACAAGCTTAGGGTGAAAATTTATATAAAAATATTGTTTTTTCTGTGAATAGTGAAAATACAGATTTTTGTAAAACTGTCATTTATTTTCATTATATAAAGTAATTTAAAAGTTTTGTTTGATATTAAAAGTAACATAAATATAATTTAATTATAAATAATTTAATTAATTACATATTAACCATTATTATACTTTATTTTTCTATAATTTTCTTTTAGGAATTAAAAACGCATTTATCTAAAAATAGTTTTTCATTACATTTTTCATTTTAATATTAAATTAATTTCTTCCACTTATAGAAATTGAATATTGAAAATTTTCCTCCATATTTGGAATCATGAAGTCCAAATTTAGTAAATATACCCCTTTTATTTTTGGTTATTATGAATAGTAACTGTAAATATTTGTCACCTTAGTAAGGGTAAATCGAGAAATTAAGGTTAAAAATAATGCAATAAGGCCTAAAAGTATCCCTAAAACTTGTATTTATTTTATTAGATAATTTTGTTTTAAAAATTACCATAAATTTTTTTAAAATGTATCAATTACTTGTCACTTTACTTTGATAATGACCATAATATAATTTTAAATAATGATTAAAAAATGTTTCTCTCTTTATTTTAATATCTCTAGTTTTTTTCATAGGGATGAAATGAGGTTATATTCAGTTTTAAATGATTATTTTAAATATAAATTATTTTTTATCAAGGTAATTTATTTTTATATATTAGCGATGAAATAATTACCTTAAATGTTTACGTAACGTTGATACAATTTTTTTAAAAGCAGTAGAAAAATAAATTATATGATATTAAAAACTCTAAAAGTAATATTTTTTTGGATGATTTATATTGTCCCATAAATTTTATAGACCCATATAGCATATCAGGTATTTGTTAAAGGTTTATATTTTAATTCCATTACTATATTTTTGTAATTAAATTCAAACTAAATGAATAGTTCCAAAACTAACATTAATGATACTTTATAATAAACAATATTTTATTAAATAATTTAAAATTCATAAAAACATTATCTTCATACAAGTGAATTTTATATGGTTGATAATATCAACCATGGTCTATTTTTGTTCCACTCATCCATTTTTAGTAAATTTCATTACTCCTATAGTGTAAAAAAACTTAGATGTCATGGTAATCATAAAAAGGGTTAACGGGGGTTAAAACAAAGAGATAAAAGTGAAAACATCAACTAAATTTATCCATATTTTATTTTATGAGAGGATTTATAATCATACTCATCATATCTTTTAATATATCATTTCCCCCATTTTTCCATGAAAATTTATTTATGCTAATTTAATACTTTAAGTAATTCTGAGAGTGCCCCTCCCCTCACTTATAAAAGGGAACCTTATCTTTTCTCTTCCCCACTCCTTTTGAGAGATATATTTCAGTGAATAACTATCCAAATATATCCCCAACTTCACTCCCCATTTCCTAGAGGTCATGGTCTCACCAAAAGACTAAACCTATAAGGATTAAGGAGTAATCCAAAGAGGCTATATAAGGACAAGGTATAAATCCTAACCGTCAAATTTTAAGTTTATTTCTTATTCCACCTCCTTCAAATACTCTTTAAACATGATAAAATAATAACATCAATATATTCCATATAATTAAATTTTATTATGATTATGGTACAACCCTTTTTCATCTTATTTTCCATACCATGGGAAATGAAAACATTGTTCATTCATATGTGTGGATTACCACCTCCACAAAGCGATGTGTTTTGCTTTCCATCACAAACACTCATGGATATTTATAATTATGAATTTAATGTAAATATATTATATTCATGAAATTATTATCATTATTTAAAGATAATATATCATCTTTTTCTTACCTTTTCATCCGTTGAAAAATGATAACGTCATTCGTGCGTACGTGTGAATTACCACTTATATAAATCTATGTGATTCATTTCTCTTTTATAAATTTTACAAATAGTTTTAAAATTGTTTTTAATGTATAAAAATGATGTTTTTTCATGATTATAATTCTATAGATTATATAACAATGACCCCTTTGACCACAGTCAACCTACTGAATCTTTTTTGGATTATCAACCGAATGTTTCCAAAACATTTGATGTAAACATAACAAATTATATAACTAAATAAAACATGGTAAAAGTGAAATAAAAGGGATAATAATAATGGAATAAAAATGAAAAAGTTTCTTAAGTGATTAAATAATTAACACAATTTTATTATTCAGGAAGATAAAAAACCTATGTGATGAGTCAAACTCGAGGTAAGGGGTGATTTAACTTAAAACTACATTTTAAATGTTTAAAAGATTTATTTTCTAAATATTTTTATTACATTTACATATTCTTAAAATTATTTTTATAGATGTATTTATATGGAAATAAATAAATTATAAATTATATTTTATGTCTTTATTGAATTTCTTACAAATTCTTTCAAAAGGAATCTTTTTACATATTTTACATGGAATATTTTTAATTTCATTACGAAAGGAAAAAAGAATATTATATTTTAACATATACAACATAAATAGATTTTACCATCACTACAACCATTATTTTATGTTTTGGTTACTTTATAATATTCCATTTTTCTTTAAATAAAAACCATTTTTTTCTTTTATTCTAGGTATTTGAGTTTTGAAAATGGGTTTTAAAAGGAAAAGGTATTTCAATAATGGAAAGTGTTTTGTATATAGGTTCAAAAGATATTTTTTAAAGGGTTTTAAGATGAAAAGGTGAAATATTAAAAAAAAATATTTATGATATGGTATTTTATCATTATATATGATGAAATGTGTTCCTGATACAACTTATATGTTGAGTGATCCTAAAACAGCTTATAGGATAGGTGACATCGATATAGCACTCCAATGCATTGGGTAATGTTCCTTGTCTTCAAATGAAAGGGGGGAGTTAATCGGGGAGTTTTCACCCATAGATTTAACTGGACTACAATTATTTCTTACATGAGTTATAAATATAATGCTCTAAGTTTCCTATAAGGGATTACATTTTCTTTCTATGGGTTTTAAAGGTTTTCTTTGAGAAAAAATTGTGTGTTTTTTATATGGATATGATTTATTTCATACTCTCAACAAATATTGTGATAAATGTAATAATTTTATGGGTTTTCATATTTTTCATAGGACTAACATATTTCATACTTTTATGTCCCTTAAAAAGATTTTTTTCCCATTCTATGTTTTTAAAAGTTTTTCATAGGGTTTAAGGATGAGTAAGAACAAAGAAGAAGTCAAGTTGAAAGTCATGATGATTTATCATGAAAAGAAAATTTGTTTCATTTTAAAAGTTTTATGTTTTGAAAAAAATGGTTACTAAGTAGAAGTTTCCACTTTATAATATATGATTTTTTTATATAATAGTTATGAACTAATCTCCAAAATTATAAACCATAAAGATCATAAAAATTTAAGAAGGTGAATTATTGACAAAAAACTCTAGATTATATAATGTTTTAAGGATGGGTCCTTATAGTTAGTATCATATGAAACGTTTAAATAGATTTAGAGGTTAGTAAAATGTTAATTAAATACCCTTAAGATATTATACTTTATGGTTAAATTGAAATGATATATAATTTTAATATTACCATGTTTATTTATCTAATATATGTTTTTTCAGAATGTTTTTTCATAGAGGAAATAAGGAAGGTGAAGTATGAAGGTATAAAGAGGAAAATATCCTTCCAAATAAGAATCCTAGAATTTTTATAATTAAAATAGAGTATTTTGTTGTAGTGATGGATCTGTTAACACTAGCTATAAATGGTGGTGGAATTCATGTTAGAGAGTAAAAATATTTACAACATAGGAACATATCGATAGTTAAAAATTTTATGAAATATAACCCTATAAATTTTGATGAAACTTCAGATTTAGTGGCAGTTGAAGGATGGATCAATGATATGGAAAACATATTCAAAGACATGGGATGTTTAGAATATCACAAGGTAACTCTTTTTATTTATCATTTTGAAGGTGAATCTAGTCGATGGTGCTCATTGGTTAAGAATATCATAGAGAGAGATGATTCTAATGCTACAGAATAGGATATATCTAAGAATATTTTCCTAGAGAAATATTTCCCTAAGGCATTTTGTCTCAGGATGGAGAGTTGATGCAAGAGTAAGATTTAACAGCTGTGTATGAAGAAAATTTTACAATATTGGCTAGGTATGCACTGAATTTTATTCAGGGTGTTGGTAATAAAATTAGTAGATTTTACTTGGGATTAAAACCAAGTTTATGAAGATCATTGGCCTCATGAGATTTTAAAAGTTATGAGAAATTTTTTTTTTGTGCTTATAAATTTGAGATGGAGTTTGTTGACACTTATGTTTCTCGAGATGACAAAATTAAGAAGCAATCAAGTTGGAAATCAATGGAGAATCATTAAACTAATAAATCTAATGGTAATCCTCTAATATGTTCCAAGTGTGGTAAAAAAACATTTTGGATAATGTTTCATGGGATATAGAAAGTGTTATCAGTTTGGTAAGTTTGGTTATAGGTCTTATGACTATAAAGAAAAGATCATGAACAATCCAAGATATTTTAATTGCAATGAGTTAGGGAATTATGCTAATGTCTATATGAAGTTAGTTTCTTAGGGTATAAATCATCAATATCAGAAGAAAAAAGGTGTGTAAAATTAATTTTCTACTACTAAGATTGATGTTGGTCTATCTAATGAAGTGGTGACCGGTATGTTACTTGTTTATTCAAATTATATTGATGATCTATTTGATTATAGATCTTTAAATACCTTAATTTATGAGAAATTTGAAATTAAAATGAGAATATCACATCATGAAAAGAAGATATATTTTTTGGTGAAAACTCAAGGTTAAAGTATTAAAGATACCAAGATTTATAGGAATCTTCCTATTGTTATTAGTGGGATGGTATTTCCTGTAAATCTTGATAAAATACCCATAGTAGAGTTTGATATTATTTTAGTTATGTATTATATTTTAGTTTATCATGATAATATATATTACAAAGATAATAAAATTATATTCAATTATTTCATACCTTTGATAATATATCAAGAAGATAAGAAAATGATTAAAGATGGTAGTGACAATTACTTAGCACATGTTGTTGAAGAGAAAGAAATTTTTTAAATTAATAATGTTCCTATAGTGAATTTAATATATGAATGTATTTATTGATGATTTTCCTTTCATTATTACTGATTATGAGGTTGATTTTACAATTTACTTAGTTCCTGATGATAATCCAATCTCAAAACCCACTTATCAAATGACTCAAGTAGAATTTACAGAATTGAAAAAGCAGTTACAAGAGTTTCTTGATAAAGGTTTCATTCATCAGAGCACTTCACCATGGGGTGATACTATTTTATTTTTTAAAAATAAATATGGTTTAATAAGTATGTACATTGATTATAGTGCCTTGAATAAAATCACTATTAAGAACAAGTATCATTTTCCTCATATCAATGATTTGTGTGATTAGCTCCAGGGAGCATAGTATTTTTCAAAGATTGATCTCAAGTCTGTATACCATAAATTGAAGGTGAAGGGGGAATATATTTCAAAGACAACATTCCAAACTATATATGATAATTATGAGTTTGTATTTATGCCCTTTGAGTTGCCTAATTCACCAACTTTATTCATGGATATTATAGATAGAGTTTTCTATTACTATTTAGACAAGTTTGTGGTTATGTTTATTAATCATATTATAGTATATTATAAAATTCATTAGGATCATGAAATAAAGATAAGGATTATTTTTCCAAAACTTAAATGAAAATAAGATATATGGAAAATCTAGTAAGTGTGAATTTTGGTTACAACAGATTTATTTCCTTGGAAATATTATTTCTAAATATGGCATAATTGTTGAACCTATTAAAACTATAATTGATGAATAATGGAAAAGGCCTAAAATTTTATAGATATTCATAGTTTTCTTATATTAGAGAGTTACTATAATCTCTTTGTTAAAAAAAATTATTATTTATCTAGCCCACTGACTAAGTTAACTAAAAATGGAGTTAAATTTGTCTGGATGAAAGAGTGAGATGATTGTTTCTAGGAATTGAAAAGAATATTGGTAAATAATCAAATTTTGGACCTTCCCAATAGAAATGGATATTTTTTTTCATCTAAATAGGTTCTTAATTAAAGGTAATTGGTTGTGTTCTAATTCAAAATAATCAGGTAATTTTTTTTTGTTTTATTTCAATTGAAACCACATAAGCTAAATTATCCTACTATGATCTGGAACTATCTGTTGTGGTTTTTTATTTAAACTTTTAGAGTCATAATTTACATGGAGTAAAGTGTGAAATATATATTAACCATAAAAGTTTATATTATATATTAACTTATAAATAGTTGAACATGAGATAGAGAAGATATATGGAATTGATTAAGGATTATGACTGCACAATTCATTACTATCCAAGAAAAGCAAACAAAGTAGTTGATAATTTGAGTCAAAAACATAATGTATAATTAATCATGATATTTTTAGAACATGATCCTTTGGAAAATTATTTAATGAATGATGGAATAAAAATTATTCATTTAGGAACTTACTTTTTTTTGTTTTAGGTTTTAGTGTAGTTTACTTTTTTAGACAAAATTAAGAAATCTTAGAAAAAAGATCTTGTTTTGCAAGAAAAGTTGGAACATGTAAAGAAAGTCAAGTTACCTAAACATAATATTAAAAAGGAAGATGTTTTGAGATTTGGAAAAAGGTTATGTGTGCTAACTATATCCTAGTTGAAAAAGGAATTATTGAGTTTATCTCACAACTACCCCTTTTTTATTCATCTTGGTTTTACTAAGATGTATAAAGAACTTAAAGGGTATTATAGGTGGGATAGAATGAAGAAATATATTACAGATTTTACCATGATTTTTTTTAATTTTTAGTATATTATATCCAAATGAAAATTACCAAAAGGGATGCTTTATCCTTTACTATTTCTTTAGTGGAAATGGGAAAATATATCCTTGGATTTCATAGTGTGATTAACAAAGGCATCTCAAGGTAATAATGTAATTTTTTCTATTATTGTTTAACTAACTAAATCTTCACAATTTCTTCCCATTTGAGATACTATGTCTTTAGATCAGCTTTATCAACTATATATCAAGGATATAGTTAGGTTATATAGAGTTAATCTCTCCATTGTATCTAACTTTGATCCCAGATTTACTTATAATTTTTGGAAAGTCCTAGAGAAGTCATTGGGTACTAAATTAAATTTCAGTACAAATTTTCATCTCCAATCTGATAGACAAACCCATTGAACAATTTATAACTTGGAATACATTCTTCGTGCTTGTTCAATATATTATCATGGAAGTTTGGATCAAAATATTTCATTAGTTAAATTTTATTATAGTAATATTTTTTGTTCTAGTATATATATAGAACCTTTTGAGTCATTATATGGAAAGCAGTGTCAGACTCCATCTTGTTGGGATGAAGTGGGAGAAAGGAATTTTTATAGACTATATTTGGTAGAATAAATGGCGGAAATGGTGAGGATTATTTGAAAACATGTGAGGATGAATCAGTGCAGGAAAAAAAATTTATGTGGATAACCAGAGAAATGATATTTCTTTTGAGGTAGGTGAAAATGTTTTTCTTAAAATATCTCCATGGAAAAGTGTTATGAATTTTGATAAAAATGGGAATTTGAGTCCATGTTTCATTGGAATGTATGAAATTCTGGTTAAAGTTGGATCTTTTTCTTATCAAGTGGCCTTTTCTCCAAGTTTATCCCATGTCTATGATGTATTTCATGTTTCATTGTTAAGAAAATATATTCAGGATGCATCTCATGTTTTGATCCCCGAATCAGTTCAGTTGAAAGAAAAACTTTCTTATGTGGAATAGCCAGTACAAATTCTTAATTGAAAAAATAAATTTTTTTGAAATAAAGTAATTCATCAAGTTAAGGTTTTGTGGAAAAACCATACGGTTGAAGAAGCATGTGGGAATCAAAAAAAATTATGAAAGAAAAATATCCTCACTTGTATAAGTAATGAATAAAATTGTAAGGATGTAATTTCAAAAAGGGGGGGAATAATTTATCAACCTAGGTAAAGTTAATAATTAACTTCATGCCTTATTAATAGTCATTAATTATATATTATATAGTTATATTCATTATAATAATATTAAGAAAATTTTCATTCAAAAAGGAAATAGTTTTATTCTTACTATAAGGATTTAATTAAAAGCATAATTTTTAGATTTTAGAATTTGAATTTAAAAAATGAAATTAATTTTTTAAATCATTATATAAAAATTATCTTAGGGTGAAACTTTGGTATTTTTCAAAAAATATTGATTTTTTAGTAAATAGTGAAAAATATCAGTTTTTATAAAACTATCATTTTTTCATTTTATAAAGTAATTTAAAAGTTTTATTTTATATTAAAGTAAAAAAAGACTCATTTAATTATAAATAATATAACTAATTAAATATTAATAATCATTATACATGATTTTTATATAAGTTCATTTTTGGTCTTAAAAACACATTTTTCTAACAGTAGTATTTCATTACGTTTTACATTTTAATATTAACTTAATTTTTCCACTTATAGAAATTGAATATTGGAAAATGTATTATATATATGTAATTAGGAGTTCCAATTTTTTTTAAATAGGCCCCATTTATTTTTTTCATTAGGGATAGTAACTGTATTAAGTATTTGTCACATTGGTAAGTGTAAATTGGGAAATTAAGGTTAAAAATAATGTAATAAGGCTTAAAAAATCCCTAAAATTTGTATTTAATTTATTTGATAATTTTTTTATAATATTACCATAAATATTCAGAAAATTTGGTAATTTATTTCCAATTTTCTTTGATAATGACCTTAATATAATTTTAAATAAAGAATAAAAAAAATGTCACTCTATTTGTTTTAACATCTCTAGTTTTTTTCATAGGGATAAAAAGAGATTATGTTTGGTTAAAAATGTGTATTTTAAATATAAATGTTTTTTATCATTTTATTTTTTTATAAATTTTTAGTGTTGATATAATTACCTTAAATTCTTATGCAACGCTAACACAGTTCCTGTGTAAGCATTATAAAAATCAAGTAAACTATTTTAAAAAATCTAAAAGTAGTTTTTTTATTGATTTATAGTGTACCAAAAATTTTATAGACCAATATAACATATTAGGGATTTTTGAAAGGTTTATATTCAAATTCATTTATTATATGGTCACCATTAAAGTCAAATTAAATGAGTAGTTTGATAAATGATATTAATGATATTTAATAATAAAAAATATTTTATTAAATGATTTAAAATTCATAAAAAAACTTATATTTTTAAAATTTAATGGGATATGGTTTATAATATCAACCTTAGTCTATTTATGGGCCACCTTTTCTTTTTAGTAACTTTTTTGACTCTTATAGTGTAAGAAACTTTGATGTCGTAGTAATCATCAAAATGATTAGCAGAGGTTAAAACAAAAAGATAAGGGTGAAAACATCCCCTAAACTTATCCAAATTTTATTATATGGGAGGATTTCAAATCATAATCATCCTATTTTTAAATTTATCATTTTGGTTCCATTTTTTTATTAAAATTAATTTATATTAATTTAATACATTATGTAATTCCAAGAGTGTCCCTCACCTCACTTATAAAAGATAACTTCCACTCCTCTATTCCTTATACCTTTTGAGAACACCAGTTTGGAAAATAACTACCAAAATCTCCCACCAAATTCACTTTCCACATCCTGGAGGTCTTGTTTTCACAAAAAGACCAAAGCTAAAAGTCTTAAGGTGTAATCCAATGAGGTTATATGAGGATCATGTATAAATCCTAACTGACATATTTCAAGTTTATTTATTCTCCAAAATCATTCAAATATTCTTTAAACATGTTGAAATAATAACATAAATATCTTCCATATAATGAAATTTTATTATGAATATGGAACAAACCTTTTTCATCTCATTTTCCATCCCATGGGAAATGAAAACATGTTTTGATTGTATGTGTGGATTACCACCTCCATGAACAGATGTGTTTTGTTTTCCATCACCGCCACACATGGATATTTATAATTATGGATTTAATGTATATATATGATATTAATAAAATTATTATAATTATTTAAGGATAATATATCGTATTTTTTCTTACCCATCCATCTGTTGGAAAATGATAATGTTGTTTGTGTGTATGTGTGGATTACCACCTCCATGAAGCAATGTGATTTATTTCTCCTATATTTCTTTTATAGATGGTTATAAAATTGTTTTTAATGTATATAAATGATGAATTTTTCATGATTATCATTATAGATATTATGGAACAATTGAACCTTTGACTATAGTTAATCTACTAAATCTGTTTTGGGATTATTAACCGAACATTTCTAAAACGTCTGACTTAAACTTAACTGATTATGTAACTAAATAAAACATGGTAATAAATGAAATAAAATGGATAATAAATATGTAATATACATGAAAAAAAATTCTTAATAAATTAAATAATTAACATAATTTTATTATTCATGAAGGTAAAAAATATATGTGATGGGTCAGACTTGAGGTAATAGACACTTTAACTTTAAACCTCATTTTAAATGGTTTTCAGAATTATTTTTATTTTTTTATATGTCTATATTCTTAAAATTATTTTATGGATGTATTTATATGTAAATAGATGAATTATAAAGTAAATTTTATGTCTCTTTTTAAATTATTAAAAAAAAATTTAAAAGGAATATTTTTACTGGTTTTATACGGAACCTTTTGAATTTTATTAAAAAAGGAAAAAATGAATTATTATTTTAACATATATGACATAAATGGATATTACCACCACTAAAACCATTATTTTATACTTATATTCCTTTATAAGCTTCCATGTTTTCTTCAAATAAAAACTCTTCTTTCCTTTTTTTTCTAGGTATTTTAGTTTTGAAAATGGGTTTTTAAATGGAAAGGGTACTTCAATATCTGAAAGTATTTTTCATATGGGTTCAAAAGATTTTTTTTCAAGGGTTTTAAGATAAAATGGTCCAAGATAAAAAAAAATTATTTATGATAAGGTACTTGATAATTATAGATGATTATGGACAATATTGATACAACTTATATGATGGGTTCTCCTGATATAACTTATACAAAGGATGAGCCCGATATAACTTATACAATGGGTGATCCAGATTTAGCTCTTCAATGAATTGGTAATGTTACTTGCATTAAAAGGGAATAATAAGTGATTTAACCATGGAGGTTTATCTTATGGATTTAACTAGGATCTAGTTATTTCTAACATAATTTATGAATACAATTCTCCAAGTTTTCTACAAGGGATTCTATTTTCTTACTATAGGTTTTAATGTTTTTATTTGAGAAAAGAGTGTATGTTTGTCATCTATTATGATTTATTTCATGTTCTCAAATAATATTGTGATAATTGTAAGAATTTTATGGTTTTTCATGTTTTTCATTGGACTAATAGATTTTTCAATTTAATGTCCCTTGCTGGGTTTTTTAGTGTTCATACCATGTTTTTAAATGTTTTTCAAAGGGTTTAAGGATGAGTAATAATAAAGAAGAAGTCAAGTTAAAATTCATGAATATTTTTCATGAAAAGAAAATTTGTTTCATTTTAAAAAATTTATATTTTGTAAAAATGGATACTGAATAAAAGTGTCCAATTTGTAATATATTTGTTTGTTATTTTAGAGTTATGGATTAATTCTTTAAAAATAAAAACCCTAAAGATCCTCAAAATATAAAAATTTGAATTCTTGACTAAAAACTCAAGATTATATAATTTTTTAAGGTTGGGTCCTTATAGTTGGTATTAGAGAAAAGTTTTAGATAAATTTACAGGTTAGTATATTATTAATAATATAAACTTAAGATATTATACTTTATAATTAAGTTAAAATGATATATCATTTGAAGATAACCACGATTATTCATCTAATCTATGTCTGTTCTGAATGAATTTCCATAATGGAAATAGGGAAACTAAATTAGGAAGGTATCAAGAGGATAATATTCTTATAAATAAGTAGCTTAGAATGGTTGGAATAAAAAATGAATAGTTTTTTTAAAGTGATGGATCACTTGATGTGGGATATAAATGGTCATGGAATCCATGTTATATAGAAAGAGGATTTACCACAGTGGAACATGTCGATAATTGAGAATTTTATAAAACTTCACCCTCCAACTTTTGGTGGAACTTCTGATCCATTGGTAGCAGAAGGATTGATCAATGATTTAGAAAAGATATTAAAGTCAAGGGATGTTCATAATGTCAAAATTTAACTCTTACCATTTATCATTTAAAGGTGAATCTGATCGATGGTGGTCATTAGTTAATAATAATAGAGAGAGATATGATCTTGATGACATGGAATGGGATATATTTAATAATATTTTCCTAGATAAATATTTCCCCAGGACTGTTCGAATTAGAATGGGGAAAAATTCTTCAAATTAATGAAAGAGGAAGATTCGGTAGCCATGTATCAAGAAACATTTACAAGATTGGCTAGTTATGCACCAACATTTATTTGGGACCTTGATAGTATAATTAATAGATTTTAAGTGGGATTTAAACCTAGTTTACAAAGAGCATTGGACTCATGAGAATTTATAAGAAATTTGTTCATTATGCTAAGAAATTTGATATGGAGCTTGCTAACACTTATGTTCCTTGATATGAAAACAGTAATAAGTGGTCAAGGTGGAAATAAATGGATAATAATTAAACTAATAAAGATGGAGTTAAGGCCCCAACATGTTCCAAGTGTAGTAAAAAAATTAGGGAATGTTTTATAGGATTTGGAAAGTGTTACGAATGTGGTAATTCTAGTCATAGGGATTGTGACTACAAATAAAAGAGTCACAAACAATCCAAGAATGGGGTAACAGATATCCATCCAATGGTGAGATCTTTTAATTTCAATTAGTTGGGTCACTATGATAACATGCATTCAAAGTTATTTTTTCATGGTGTAAATCATCATGATACAAAGAAAAAATGTGTGGTAAAATCATTTTCTACTATTATGGTTGATGTTGGGCTATCTAATGAAGTGGTGAAAGGTATATTACTTATTTATTCAAATTATGTTGATGACCTATTTTACTATGGATATTCACATTCCTTCATTTTTGATAAATTTTTATGTAAAATAGGAATATCACCCATGAAAATAAGACATAAATTTTGGTGAAAAATTCAGGCGGATGTATTAAAGAAACCAATATTTATATAAATATTTCTATTGTTATCAGTGGGATGGTCTTTCCTAAAAATATTATTGAAATTACATAGTTTAGTTTGATATTATTTTGGGTATGGATTGGATTTCATTTTATTATTTTAATATAGATTTAAAATCTCAGAAAGTTATATTAAATGATTTCATGCCATTGATAATATATCAAGAATCTGAGAAATTGATTTGATATGGTAGTGAAAGTAAACTCGCTCATATTTTCGAAAAGAAATAAATTGTTAAAATTAATTATATGTTTGTATTAAGTGAATATATGGATGTATTTCCTAATAATTTTCCTAATTCTATTCTTGATTCGGAGGTAGAGTTTAATATTTATTTCATTCCTAATACTAATCCAATTTTAAAACCCCCCTATTGAATGGATCAAGTAGAACTTTTGGAATTGAAAAATCAGTTTCAATAGTTTCTAGATAAAGTTTTTATTAATATGATCACTTCAAAATGGGGTGATCCTATTTTATTTATTAAAAATAAATATGGTACAATAAGGCTTTGCACTGATTATTGATCCTTGAATAACATCAATTTTAAGGAAAAACATCATTTGCCTCATATCGATGAATTTTTTGATCATCTCTATGGAGCGTAATATATTTCAAATATTGATCATAGGTTAGTGTACCATTAGTTAAATGTGAAAGATGAAAATATTCTGAATATAGAATTTTGGACTAGATATGGGAATTATGAGTTTGTAGTTAAACCCTTTGGGTTGTCGAATGCACCAGCTATATTCATGGTTCTTATGAATAGATTTTTCCATGAATATTTAGATAAGTTTTTTATTGTGTTTATTGATTATATATTGGTATATTCTAAAATTCGTGAGGATTATGAAATACCCCTAAGGATTGTTCTGCAAACCTTAAAATAAAAGAAGCTATATGTAAAATTTAGTGAGTGTGAATTTTCATTACAATAGATTTATTTCCTCATGCATAGTGTTTTTAAAGATGGTATAATCGTTAACCTTGACAAAAATAAAGTTGTTAAAGAATGGACAAGACCTACAAATTTCATGTAGATTTGTAATTTTATTGGATTGATGGATTAATACCATCATTTTTTTGTAAACTTTTCCCGATTATCTAGCCCACTGACTAAGTTGCCTCGAAAGGAGTTAAATTCATCTAAATGAAAGAGTGTGGTGATTATTTCTATGAAATTAAAAGAATATTATTGAACACTCTAGTTTGGGACCTTCCCTCTAGAAATAGTGAATTTTTCATCTAAATTGATGCTTCATTAAAGGGGATTGATTGTGTTCTAAGGAAGAATGATCATGTAATTGTCTATTCTTCATATCAATTGAAACCACATGAGATAAATTATCCTACACATGATCTAGAACTAGATACCATGTGTTTTCCTTTAAAAATTTGGAGGCATCATTTATATAGATTAAAATATTAAACATATATTGATCATACAATTTTTAAGTATATATTAACTTAGAACGATTTGAATATGAGACAGAGAAGATGAACATAAATAATTAACGATTATGACCACATGATTCACTACAATCTAGGAAAATTATAAAAAGTAATCAATTATTTTATTCAAAAAGATAATGCATCATTAACCATGCTATATTTGGAACATGATTCTTTGGTAAAATATTTAATGAGTGATGGACTATGAATTTTTCATATAGAAACTTCCTCTATTTTGTCTCAGGTTTCAATGCAGTCAAACTTTTCAGAAATAATTAGGCAATATTAGAAGGAATATTGTATCTTGAAAGAAAATATAGAACTGGTAAAGAAATTAAATTTACATAAACTTAACATTGAAAAGGATTGTGTTTTGAAATTTATAAAAAGGTTGTGTGTGCCGGTTATCTCCTAGTTAAAAAATAAATTGTTGAGATAATCTCACAAATATCCCTTTTCTATTCATCATAAAAGTACTAAGATGTACATATACCTTTGTGAGTATTACTGGTGGGATGGAATGAAGAAAGATATTGTATATTTTACCATGAAATGTTTAACTTTTCAGTAGGTTAAAACCGAATGAAAATTACTGAAAGGGATGCTTCAGCATTTTTTAGTTCCAGAGTGGAAATGAGAAAATATATCCATGGATTTCATAGTGTTATTACCAAAGACATATTGAGGTAATAAATAAATTTTCTATATTTTTTATTAACTAATTAAATATTTATATTTCCTTACCATTTGAGATATTATGTATTTAGATTAGCTTTATTAACTATATCTCAAAGAGATATTTAATTTAACTAGATTTCCTCTCACCATTACATCTGACTGTGATCCTAGGTTTACTTCTAATTTTTTTAAGGCCTTTAGAAGTCATTGGGTACTAAATTAAATTTTGGTATATATTTTCATCCTAAATCTAATAGAAAATATAATAGAATGATTTAGACCTTAGAATACATACTTAATACTTATTCAATGGATTACCAAGGAATTTGTGATCGAAATAATTCATTAGTTTAATTTTCTTATAATAATAGTTTTCATTCTAGTATATAGATGACACATTTTTGAGGAATTATATAGAAATCAGTATTAAACTCTAGCATACTAGGATGAAGTAGAAAAAAGGATGTTTTTGGGACCATATTTCATGGAATAAATGATTTTAAAGGTGAATATGATTAAAAAACATACAAGGATAGCTCATATTGGGTAGAAAATTTATGCGGATAACCGGAGGAAATATATTTCTTTCGAGGTAGGTGATCATGTTTTTATTAAAGTAACTCCATGGAAAAGTATTATGTGTTCTAGTAAAAAGGGGAAGTTGACTCCGCATTTAATTGGACCACATGAAATCCTGGGGAAATTTGGATCAGTTTCCTACAAAGTGGCCTCACCTTCGAGTTTATCTCAAACACATGACATATTTCATGTTTCGTTGTTAAGAAAATATATGTTGGATGTATCTCATATTTTGAGCACTGAATTAGTTCAATTTGAATAAAAAATTTCTTATAAGGAACAACTAGCATATATTATTGATCTTAAAAGGAAATTTTTACAGAATAATTTAATTCAGAAATTTATGGTTTTTTGGAAAAACCACATAGTTGAAGAAGAAACATGGGAATTAGAAAATTCTTTGAAGAAAAAATATCCCCACTTGTTTAAGTAATGAATAAAATTGTAAGGAAAAATTTTCCAAAAGGGGGGAATAATTTAATAACTAAGGTAAATTTAATAATCAAATTTCATTCTTATCAATATTCATTAATTAGATTTTATATATTTATATATATTATAATAATATTGAGTGATTTTTCAATCAATAAAGAAACAAATTTATTCTTATTATAGGGTTTTTTTAAAATATTAATTTCTAAATTTTAGAATTTTAATTTGAAAAAATGTTTTTTTGAAATCATCATATCAAAATTATCTTAGGGTAAAATTTTGATATTTTTCTAAAAGGATTTATTTTTCAATGAATAGTGAAAAAATAATGATTTTTGTAAAACTGCAATTTATTTTCATTATACAAAGTAATTTAAAAGAACCATTTGATCTTAAACTAACATAATTCACCCTTAATTATAAATAATTTAATTAATTACATATTAATCTTCATTATACTTGATTTTAGTATGTGTGAATTTTTTGTCTTAAAAACACATTTTTCAAAAAACAATATTTCATTGTGTTTTGCGTTTTAATCTTAAATTATTTTTTTCACTTTCAAAAATTGATTCTTGAAAAAAAATCCATATTTACAATAAATAGGTAAAAAAAATTAAATAGTCCAATTTTATTTTTGGTCATTATGAATAGTAACCATAGTAAATATATGTCACCATAGTAAGGGGAAATAAGGTAATTAAGGTTAAAAATAATGGAATAAGGCCTAAAAGTATCTCTAAAACTAGTATTTATTTTATTCTATAATTGTTTTTAGAACATTACCATCAAATATTTTAAAATTTTGTAATTTATTTCCAATTTATTTTGATAATGACCTTTATATAATTTTAAATAAAGAATAAAAACAAAGTGTCACTCTCTTTGTCAAAATATCTCTAAATTTTTTCATAGGGATAAATAGAGGTTATGTTAAGTTATAAATGGTTATTTTAAATATAAATTATTTTTTTTCATGGTAATTTTTTTTATTTTTTTGTGATGAAATAATTACCTTAAATTCTTACACAATGCCCGTACAGTACTTGTGCAGGCAGTAGAAAAATAAAGTAAATAATATTAAAAACTCTAAAAGTAATATTTTTTGGGTGATTTATAGTGTTAAACTAATTTTATATATTAATATAAAAAATTAGGGATGTTTTAAATTTTTATATTATAATTAAATTACTATATTATTTCTATTAAATTCAAATTAAATGAATAGTTCCAAAAATGATGTTAATGATATTTTATAATAAACAATATTTTATTAAATGATTTAAAATTAATAAAAATACTATCTTTGGAAAAGTGAATGGGATATAGTTTATAATATAAACCATGGTCTATTTATGGTCTAATTTTCCTATTTTAGTAACTTTCTTGACTCCTATAGTGTAAAAAACTTTGATGTCATGGTAATCATCAAAAGGGTTAACAAGGGTTAAAACATAGATATAAGAGTGAAAACAACACCAAAAATTGTCCAAATTTTATTTTACAATAGGATTTATACTCATACTAATATTATATTCTTAATATATCAGTTTGGTTCCATTTTTTGATGAATATTAATTTATATTAATTAAATACTTTAATTGATTCTAAGAGTGCCCCTGCTCTCACTTATAAAAGAACACATCCTCTCCTATAATCCTAACACATTTTTAAAACCATGTTTTAGCCAATAACTACCCAATTCTATCCCCAAATTAACTCCCCACTTCCTAGAGGTCTTTATCTCACTAAAATACCAAACCTATAAGGATTAAAGTGTAATCCAAAGAGGTTATCTGAGGAGAAGTTATAAATCATAACTGATCCATTTCAAGTTTATTTCTTCTTCCATATACTTAAAATATTATTTTACTATGATGAAATAATAACATCATTATATTCCATATACTAAAATTTTATCATGATTATGGTACAACCCTTTTCATCTCCTTTTCCATCCTATGGGAAATGAAAACATCGTTCGATATGTGGATTACCACCTCCGTGAAGTGATGTGTTTTGTTTCCCATCACTATCACTCATGGATATTTATAATGATGGATTTAATGTGTATATATTATATTAAATAAATTATTATAATTATTTAAATATATCATATAATATTTTTTCTTACCTTTCCATCTATTGGAAAATGATAAATGCTTCTATGCGTACATGTGGATTACTACCTCCATGAAGCGATTCGATTTGCTTCTCCTATATGCCTTTTGGGATTATGAACCGTATGTTTTAAAAACGTCTGATATAAACTTAACCAATTATGTAACTAAATAAAACATGATAATAAATGAAAAAGGGATAATAATAATGGAATAAACATAAAAATGGTTATTAATAAAGTAAATAATTACTATAATTTTATTATTCATAAAGATAAAGAATGTATGTGATGAGTTAGACTCGAGGAAATGAACACTTTAAATTAAATCCTCATTTTAAATATTTTAAATATTTATTTTCTAAATATTTTTATTCCATTTCCATATTCTTAAAATTATTTTATGGATGTGTTTATATGAACATGAATGAATTGTAAATCATATTTTATTCAACTTTTTAATTTCTTAGAAATGTTTTCAAAAGTAATATTTTTACATATTTTATACAAAACATTTTTGAATTTCTTTATAAAAGGAAAAAAGGAATATTTTATTTTAACTTATTTGGTGTCGACAACATTTTCTGGCGCCACAACCATTATTTAATGTTTTTCTTTATTTATAATATTCCATGTTTTCTTCAAATAAAACCTTTCTTTCCTTTTTTAGTATTTTAGTTGTGAGAATAGTTTTTTTAAGGAAAGGGTATTTTGATATTTGAAAGTGTTTTTCATGTTGGTTTAAAAGAGTTTCTTTTAAGGATTTTAAGATGAAAAGGTGCAAACTTAAAATGTTTTATTTGTGATATGGTAATTGATCATTATTAATGATGATGGGTGATATTGATACAAGTTATATGATGGGTGATCCTGATACAATTTATATGATGGGTGAGCCTAATACAACTTATACGATGGGTAATCCTGATATAGCTTATACGATGGGTGAACATAATTTAGATCTATAATATATTGGGTAATGTTACTTTTCTTCAAATTAAATAATGATATATTTAAATGGGGAGGTTTCTCCTATGGATTTAACCAGGCTCTAGTTATTTCTAACATGGGTTATGAATACAATAATCTAATTTTAATATAAGGGTTTCTATTTTCTTGCTATGGGTTTAAAAGTTTTATTTGAGAAAAAAGTGTATGTTTTTATGTGGATATGATTTATTTCATACGATCAAAGAATATTGTGATAAAGGTAAAAATGGTATGGGTTTTCATGTTTTTCACTGGACTAATAGATTTCTTAATTTTATGTCCCTTACTAAGTTTTTTGTTCTTATCCCACATTTTTAAATGTTTTTATATGGTTTAAGGATGCGTAAGAAAAAATAATAATTAAAGTTAAAGTAATAAAAAAAAATCATGAAAAGAAAAAATGTTTCATTTTAAAAGTTTTATATTTTGGAAAAAATAAAGTTACTGGGCATGCAGAAGAAACCCCAAAAGGTGTGATTTTAAATTTTTTACTGAAGAAAGACATGAACTCATTGTCATCAGTGAATTGATACCTAGTTTGTTCCTAGTATCTCACGTGAAGAGTTTTAAGCACAAAATTAAAAATGTAAAATACCAAGTGTAGATACGAAGTCAAACACGACCTATTCACATTGTTTTTGAGTGCTGATTGAAGAATCTGCATCTAAATTCCTCTATATTGTCCACATATTCTTCAAGAAACTGTTGGAGCTCCGATCGTCGAATTCTGGGTGCAAGCACAGAGATCTGACGACTCCTTTGATGCTCTAACGATCACCTCATCACCTTGCTTGTGATGCCTGAGAGAGAGATTCATCCAAGCTCCTAGATCCAGATCCTCTCTCTCTAGAACATGGGAGAGAGAAGAAGATAGATAAAGCCCATGAATAGTCCCTAGTGAGAGGATCTCCTCTTCAATATATAGTGTGTTTTTCTAATTACCTGGAATTGCCTCCCTAACCCCCAGAATAATTAACACATTATACACGACATATTATGACTATTGTAAAATCATAAATATTACTATCACTTTCCTAAAATATAATAAATATATTACGTGATAATAATTGAGTCATTAACTCGACTCGACATTCCCAAAAATCTGAAATGAACATTGAATATTTTAAACTAATATTCATTCAAATAATATTTTCATGTATTTACATTAAAACTTGTAAATACATTTAATAAATAAATTCAATGCTCATATTCTTAACTTGAATAATATGAATTTATTTATTTCATTGGTGATCGTTTATCCTTGAAAAAATCCCGGACCCCAATGGTGGGGCCCACCATGTCCAAAATTCATATTCAACTGAATAGGGAAGATTCTTGAATGAGCTATTGTTTATGACCTTCTAGACCCTTATCTCGATAGCAGTGAATAGTATTCACAAACTAAGAGAGATATCTAAAAACCCATCATGGCCCCTAAAGAGAAGGATTTTCATAGCAGTGACAACTAACCTACTTACACACACTGTATAATATAATCTCTTTGTATTTAATATCTCATAAGTAGGATGCACACATATGTCATCATACTTTTCTTGCTCTTATTATTTGTTGATCTGAATAGATGGATTTACCCTCGATTTCCACAGCCATGATCTTATGAAGGTACTACCATACTGATTAATGTGGCCCGAGATATATTACTTCCTTAACCTAGAAGTGACAAATACTTTCTTGACCATTCAATCAACGTCATACCACCAATGATGCACCCAACACAAGATACCTCACCACAATTTCATTATCATGATTTTTTTCTTACATCAAAGTACGTGATCAAATGGAACACATTGGTAATGATCCCAATTCAGGAGACCATTACTCATTTTCCTAGATAGGAACATCCAATGACACCCAAAACATGTGGTGTTCTTATTGGCGGGTATTCCCTCATGATCTCACTACTAGAGATCACCAAGTTTGAACTTCATGAGAAGAAGTATTAATGTTTATAATCCCCAAAGACCTGATATTCAAACATCTACTATGTCTAGTCAGTAATATGTATCTAGACTATAAGACCTTTGTTTAAGATTAATGTCACAGTACCTTTAGGTTCTCATTATAATCTGGGATCTTCTATGACCTTTTGATATGACAATTAATCTATGGAAATTACCATTAAATAGTGGATATAGAAATATCTATACTATAATGGTAATTAATTATCATGTATATCTAACTTGTATACATGAGATGGTAATCAAAATTACTATATAGTTGGGTCTAGGGAACCCACTATTAAAACTCTCTCACTTTCCCTAGAGCCATCTTGTTAACCATACTTGTTATCTCTCACATGATTAAGATCATGTTTCTACTGAGTCATGACTTTATTTGCTAGGCCTACCACAATTCCTCTGCGTGTTTATTCAACTATCTACGAGCTCATCTTGTTGATTAAAACTTATCAAGAGATGGTATCCCCAAGTATATATCTTTTTTCAAATGTCAAAAATTGACATCTTGGATAGTAAGAATATCATAATTTACATTATGATAATAATTTTATTACCAGGTGGGATTCCACGAACTGGAAAAAATCATTGCATTCAACTACTTATTAATTTCCCCAAATGCTACAATGTACTATTTTTTAGGTATGTATACCATTGGCTTATATGATCTTGTATCACTCGTCACCTTAGCCTAATTGGTATACTAGATCACATGGATCTAAGGAATACTAGTTTGTGTCCCCTAAAAAACAGTATCCTATCTTCTCTATATATCAGGTAAATATCTTTTGTACTTTCCAAAGTACAAATGGATAGTTATGACTGCTTCCCTTGTAGTGATCCAGGATATAATTGATATTTTCCTATTATAAAGTATATCTTGGAAATATCTATTTTTTTTACATATCATGGAATGCATGATAATCTATCACTTAAGTGTATGGATTTAAATTCACCACGTTTATCTTATACTATGTCGTGAACATGTCAACCTGGAGAGATACACGCCATCTGACATTGGTAACAATTACTCACTTGAATTCTTACATCTTGTATTTTTCAATACCATGTCACTATATGTACGATTGACTAGATCCAAGAAACCTTTAGACCCACCTCACTAGATCCTATTACCTAGAACTTATGTTTCTACTTTAAGTCAATAACTAGAGAATAAATTCTTTCATTATGTTCATAACTAACTTGAATACCAATGGTTGTTTTCCATATACTTTAGAAAATATTTTAACTTTGAAAATAATAGATCTCCCACTAACCTTTGGTAGACACATGAAAAACATTCATTCCTAATTAATATTCTATGATCTTGCTTCTTACTTCAATCCTAAACTAGACTTCAGTAACTTTAAACCTTTATTAGCATTTTGTGATGTGACCATCCTATTATGTTTGCATCGTATAGACACCTTCCATGATTTATGGTCATGAAATCCAATTCCTAATAATATGATCATAGAAATTATCTATGATAAGTAAAATTATAATGGATTTAGGTAGAAAAAATTGGTATAACCAATCAAGCCTTATTGGTACAACACTTATACCATCCATGTATCATGTCACTTGAATACCCATTGTAACATTCAAAATAATAATCCCATTTTAACTTTGATACATGGAATACATTATTTAATTTTAACTTGTCTTTTCAATATTATATAATTTACAAACATTGCTTACTTGTAGGAAATATTATTCACAATGAATAATAGATCACTGGCCACGGTGAATACAAAAACCATCACTATGGTTTTATCCTTCCTATGTAGTATGTTTCTCTCGAACATTCATGTTCCTCATGAACTTGTGGAACTAGTTCCTATACCAACTAAAAGTTCATCTTTAGCATTGACTAAACCCAAGCCAATTTGGCTCCCACTATCTCAAAAGAGATGTGCACCCTTATATAGAACTGTAGTCTATTACTTGACTATCATTCGTATATATTAGGGATTTATATAAAATCCTAAACAACTGTTAGGATAATTACTTATATGCACATTGTGTTTAGCTTGATGCAAGTTTGTTTATATCCTAACAAAACTCTTTGAATCTAAACACATGTCCTTATAACTTAATGTATTTCCATCATAATACAACTATTATGATATCTGTTATTCATTATATTTGGAATATAGTTATGGGATATTTCTGTTATTTTAAAATCATGTCATGAAATATAATGGAAGTTTCTACAAGTTGCAATACTGATACACCTTACATCATAACCTTGATGTATAAAATATGCATTTAGGAATTGATACATGCTACATTTTGTTGATAAATGTTAGAATGTAATACTTCATGATTGATCTTACTAATTAACATCAATGTCGTGATGTAGATAAGGTAATGTGTGTTTAAGAATTACTCCACGCTACATTATATTGATCAATGAATGTTTGATTAAGATGTTCTTCGACATGCCGACTCAAAGGTACTTATATCTTATGACCATGAATATAATTCACTTTACCATTCCTTAATTACTTAAAGGAATCATATGAAGTACATATACCTCTAGCTTACACTTGTAATGGTTCACACTCTCTATCTGAAACAATTCTGAAAGCTTTATAGAAAACCTTAATTTGTAAATTTTTCTTTGTCCAAACTAAAGACGTCAATAATACCAAAGGTGTTTAGATTTACTAAGCCTAAATACCAAACCTGGTATATCCTTGACATTCAAATTTAGTCTTACTTGAAAAATAATTATGTTACCACAGCTGGGTATAAAAGTATTACATTTATATTCATCACATATTTCCCATGATTTATGCATCACTTTAACTATTACTTGAGTATTTAACACCACAAACAACATTAATTCTTGAACCTGGAATAATGTCTCTTTGGGTCTAAAGGACACTTGAGATAAATTTTTTATCCATACTCAATAAAAGTTCTTCAAGAATCATTCACTTGGCAATATAGAAGTCACGTACTTCTCACTATTAACTTAGGAATCACCCTTTATCAGCCACTTGGAGAATACACCTGACTTATAGTAACATTTATATACTCTCTTGGTTACCATATTTCAATACACATATGTGGTATAGTATTAAATAACCAAGAAGTAAAACTGAAACATTACATTTTACTTTGATGAATAAACCTGAAGAAGAAGCGGTAACTTGCTTATTTAATTCAGTTAATTGGATTTAAACTCCCATTATTTTATTTCATAATATATAATGAAAACAACCTCTGTTTATACCTCTTTAATCGAAGGAAATTGCAAATTTGACCTTGGAATTACTTTCCTTTGGTATTTTCACCTCATCTTTCAATTTTTTATCCATAAGAATTAAAGATTAATCTTTCTTTTATATTCTTATTTACATGGAAAACATTACCTAAATAGTTAATGAAGCATTTACTCAATTATTGTCTATTTTGTAACCTAAAATGGGACTTGATAAAATGGGTAAAATGATATGAGAAAGGGATCCATTGAAATATCATGATCCATCATTCAATTTACACATGCCAGTGTAATAATCACCTTATTCATATCTTTCTTCACTTTCTCATTGCAAACTTCTTAGAGATGAGTCTACATGTTATATCATCCATCCAATGACCCGAATGCCTTCATTTTTTTATTGATTTTTGATAATCCGCCTTTCAAGGGGTGAGGTGGAACCCTTACAAGGCTCGTAGGCTTAAGTATTACATGGCTCGTAGGCCTTAGAGGAATCCATTGCCCATAGGCTACAAACATTACATACAACCTAGACTAACTACTTGGAACTACTCCTCCCCATCATCTTAATCGTGAAATCAGCTCTCCACCTTCACATGGATGTTCAACTAGGTTATCCCATGCATGCACAGGCTTGTTCCAATGGCAGGTTCTATACCCTCTCATTCTTGCAATCTATGTAGCTTATGCTATGGTGAAAGCTCCTTGCTCATCCTCCTATAGAGATTGTTCCTTGTAGGTTTTATGGTTTGCATCTGCACTTAAGGTGGCCCGAGGGCCATGAGGTGGCCCGAAGGCCTTACTGGCCTAAAGGCTTGGGTTGCCCGAAGTCTTTAAAGGACTCAAGGACCAAATCAGAGGCCCTAAGGCCCAAACGGGGGAAAATTCCTGGCTGCTATAGTGCCAAACAGTGCCTGCTACAGTCCCACTACAACATGTTATATCATCCGTCTCATGATATAGCAACCACAACTAGCATCAGATGTTGATGATTTCATAATGACATAACCATCATATGCTCCATACATGAGTCTCCTGTAAGCAATATTACACCCTCGCTTCTTGAGGTGACTTAACAGGTGTGGGGGACACTAACACCTTGAGTTTTCAATATCATAGTACTATACTCAAGTGCCATTGCTATTCTTGGATACTTGTGCTAGTGTATACATTTACTTTGTCCATTATTTATCACAATTATTTATTGTGGTATAACTTTCAATTTTTCTACAAAAGTAAATTTTAGCAGATCGGTACTTTTTATATGATTACCATTTTAGACATTATGATTAATTAATTAAATGTCTCTCACTATTTTATCGAATTCTAGGAACCCTCTGTGATATAATTGGAATACTCTGTCACATGAGTATTCTAGTTTCAAGGATCCCCAAACCTCCCCTCATAGTCTACATGTTTTGGGTATGCCACTTCTTGGAGGGTTCAAGGTGGGAATTTGGCTGGCTAACTGCATTAACTCGTTGTTTCCTGATTTGTTGAGTGAAGTCCCAGATTCTTAAATCGTAACTTGATTTTATCAACACTTGCCTCTAAAATTAAAACAATCTAGATTTAACTACCTATTTGCTGTAATTTTAGTTATGTCAACCCACCACTCTAATAAGAACTCCCTGGTAGTAAAAGGCACCCTTAGCTTTGGCATAACGAGCACTTTGAACACCTGATTTTGTCCAAATTTTAATGATGGAAGGCGATTACGACTTAATATTTCTTTGATGGATTTTTTATTTTTTTTAAGTGACTAAAGAAATAATTTTATATTTTATATGCATGTTATATGTTATAGTAATCACAACTGACAATGAAATAGAAAACACCCATTGTGTCACATGTTCATTTTATCTATTCATGCTTGTTTATTATTATTCTATGTGTCCGTGCATTAACTACACATAAACAAAAATAATAAACCATGTAAAGAATAAAATGATGACCTAATCATGAGTTGATTCTAATGGTTGATCCATTGAGTGAATAATGGATTAAACTATACCCTAGGGGGTATACCTTGAGTCCCATTTTTTGTGACTCGAATTGTAGTGACTGCTCATCCAATGCATCAACATCTTGTTTGGTGCAACGCCATAACTCGGCGCGAAGTGCGTCACTGATCGTCTCATCATTATGAAACAGTACTCGCTCGTAGGCAAAGGGAACTAATGAGTATAAAATACAACTCTAAAGTGGACGTACAGACCCTTGTATATATAATGACACTGATATGACACACAGATCGCCTTTTATCTAACTACTTATTACAAACCATGCAATAATTAAATAAATAAATAAAAACTCACTGAACATGCATTGGTTGGTCCATGACTCATGATTAGTCTAATGCACTTTAACTCTTGTATTTAAAATTAAATGAAAAATTAAAATTAAACTTTCATTAAATAATTTATAAAGGAATTTTTATTGAATTAAAATTTCACTCTAATTTTAACTCAATAATTATGTTAGTCCCATTAATTAATTTAATTTTAAAAGTAAAAAATAAATAAATTAATTAATTTAATTTAACAACAAAACTAAAATAAATTTTCATCCACAGAATTGATTATTTTTTAAACCAAAAATAATATTTATTTAATTTAATTTTCAATCGAAATTAAATTAATTAATTTAACTATTTTGATTATATTATAAATAACCAGGCCCCAAAACTCTAGGCAGGGCCTGTGCGGGTGGGGTTAAACCCATGCAGGCCCATTACGGTCTATATCGACCCCGTGAAGGGGAAATCTGGGCCAGGAAGGTCTGCCCAAACTCATTCTAGGCTCGGCATACCCACCAAAGATTTGTTTTGGGAAAAAAAGTGGTATTTTCAAAGCTATAAAGGGGGTACCTCCCACTGTAGGGGTATTTTCTTGATCATGCCTGCGGGTTTGTTGAGGTCATCCAAGGAGGTCAGTTTGGACCTCCCGACTATAGAAACCTAGGGCAGTACAAGTTAGAGATGACCATAGTGGTTGATTAGGGTTGGACGACGGTCTGGTTGAATTAATGCTGGAGAAGGCTGCGGCAGGTCTACCATCAGCGGGCGGCAACAAGGCTAGGGGTGGTGCACCGTTGCGGCCATTCGGGCGGTGGAAGCAGGAGGTGATGAGGCCGGCTCACGGGAAGAATGTCTAGCTAAGCACATGTGCATGGTGGTCTAGATCTACCTGGGGAAGGTTGATCCGGGACACTGGACGAGGGATGTGCTGGGATGAGGGGGGCCTAGGCGGTGAGGTGCTCTACTCATGTGGAAGAGCCGGTGGCCTAGGAAACATGATGCGGGGAGGACCCCAATCCAAAGGTGTTATACAGGCTAGAGGGAGGAGACAAAGTGGGGGGATCCACTTAGTTTAATCTTCCAAGGGAATATTTGGACTTTCCTCCCTTGATAGTTTTTTTTGGTTATCTATTTTTTGACCCTCTAGAACCCAAAATCCACCACCTTTTTTTTATTTTTGAAAAAACCATAGGTAGGCCAAAAATTCCACAACCGCCCATGTTTAAACAAAAGATTTATTTTTATTTTCTTAAGACTACTTAGTAGGATTTTAATTAAATAATAATATAATAATAAAATTAATACTATTATAACAAAAAACACTAGTACTAGAAAACACTATTCCAGCCGCCGGTCTAGTCGGAAGAGGAAGGATTTTTCAAAACAACACCGCCGAGCAAGCACATGTTTAATTATCACTAAACATTATTCAAAATTTTATACCCATTATTAACCTTTAATCTATATTTAAAACTTTGGATGGCCATAACTTGGTCATCTGATGTCATATTTAATTATCGTCAGTGACGTTGGGACCAATATGATGCCCTTTATAATATTTAATGAAAATTTAATTTTTATTTGGCTTAAAATCTTCACACACACCTTTGATACCAATTTTAGGTACCAATCATGTAGCGGTAGCCCCAAAAGGTGGGATTTTAATTTTTTTACCGATGAATGACATGAACTCATCATCATCATTGAATCACTTCCCAGTTTATTCTAAGAGTCTCGCGTGAAGAGTTTTAAACACAAAATTAAAACCATAAAATACCTGGTTTAGATCTGAAGTTTTACACAACATCTACTCATCATTGGAAATCACTGCTCATATAATTCGAAATAAAATTCCTCTAGATCATCCATAGGTGCTTCAAGAAACTATAGGAGCACTGATCATCGAATTCTGGGTTCTATTGTCGTGATACGGTGACTCCTTTGATGCTCCAACGATCACTGCATCGCCTTGCTTACGATGCCTGAGAGACAACTCAATCTGTGATCATGTATCCTAAGCCTCTCTATCTAGAACATGATAGAGAGAATAATAGAGAGAAATCACATGAATAGTCCCTGGTGGGAGGCTCTCCTCTTCTATATATAGTGTGTTTTTCCAATTACTTAGAATTGCCTCCCCAACCCCAGGAATAATTAACATGATATAAATGACATATTATGACTACTGTACTGAGTCATAAATATTATTATCACTTTTCTATAATATAATAAATATATTACATGACAATAATTAAGTCATTAACTCAACTCTTCATTCCCACAAGTATTAAATGAACATTGAATATTTTAAACTAATATTTGTTAAAATAATATTTTCATGTATTTAATTTAAAACTTATAAATACATTCAATAAATAAATTCAATACTCATTACTCTTAACTTGAATAATATGAATTTATTTATTGCATTGGTAATCTTTTACCCTTGGACAAATCCCAGACCCCAGTGGTGGGGCCCACCATGTCCAAAACTCTTATTCAACTGAATAGGGCAGATTCTTGAATACGCTATTGTGTGTGACACTCTAGCCCCTTATCTCAATAACAGAAAATACTATTCACAGACCAAGAGTGAGATCTAGAAACTCATTATGGCCCCTAAAGAGATAAGGATTTTCACAGTAGTGAAAACTAACCTATGAACACACACTGTGTAATATAATATCTATGTCTTTAATATCTCATAAAGCATGACACACGCCCATGTCATCATCCTTCTCTTGATTTATTATTTGTTAATTTGACTAGATGGATTTACCCTTGACTGCCATGACCATGGTCTTATGAAGGTACTACCATCCTCATCAATGTGGCCCAAGAAATATTACTTCCTTAACATAGAAGAGACAAATCCTTTCTTAAAAATTCATCCAATTTAATACCACCAATGAAACACCCAACACAAGATACCTCGCCACAATTTCATTATCATAGTTTTTCCTTGCATCAAAGTACATGATCAAATGGTACACATTGGCAATGATCCCATGTCAGGAGACCATTACACATATTCATAGATAGGAACATCCAATGACACCCAAACATGTGATGTTCCTATTAACAGGTATGTCCTAATGATCTCACTACTAGAGATCACCAAGTGAGAACTTCATAAGAAGAAGTATCAATGCTTATGAGCCCTCAACACCTGATAGACAAACATATACTATGTTCAGTCAGTAAGATGTATCTAAACCATAGGACCTTTGTTTAAGATTAATGTCATAGTACCTCAAGGTTCCCATTATATCCTGGGATCTTCTATAACCTTTTGATACGACAATTAATCTATGGAAATTACCATTCAATATTGGATATAGAAATATCTACACTATAATGGTAAATAATCATCATGTATATCTAACTTGTATACACGATATGGTAATAAAAAGTAATATATAGTTGGGTATAGGGCACCCACTATTCCAATAGAAAATGGATAATAAGTAGAAGTGTTCAATTTATAATATATAGGTTTGTTATATAATAATTATGACCTAGTTCTCTACAACTCTACACCCTAAATATCCCGGACATGTAAGAAAGTAAATTATTGACTACAAACTCAAGATTATGTAAATTTTTAAGGTTGGGGCCTTATAAATAGAACCTATAGACATGGTCCATGATCGACCATGGTCATATCCCTTTCTATATCTCTTCCCATTAAAATATTTTTTTGTAGGAGTGTGCGGGCTAGGCTATAGAAACTAAAACATTTACTAGTGAATATTGCTCCCCTATAGATACAACAATTTTTTTATCATGGATATATGTTTCCTATAGACACGACATATATCGAACATGGCTATAGGTCCATGGCCATAGATAATATTTCCACTATTGATCTATTGAGAATTATCCTCTTGAAAAATATAGTTCAAGATGAGAAGAGTATATGATCATTGAATCACTGGGGATTTATAATCATTTTTTAAAAAATTAGGTGGGAATCCCCACCCCCTTATTTTTAAACCATGGAATATTTAAATTTATCAAGGTCTTCATGATAATAAAACATAGCTGAATTTAGAGAATGATGCAATAGAAAACACATTGGTAGATAATTTTTAGAAGTGAAACACTCTCATCAAATATATGAAATCCAAAGATAAACTCTTATGGCTCTTATAAGAAATACCAAATTATTAATTCTATATTTTTTTACAATTTATTTTATGACCAAGAATTAGGTTTTTCAAGAAGGATGGTCAATTTTGATAACCAAGATGTGTGTTCGCATATCAATGCAGCAAGTTGGATTTGTTAACAATAGCATTGTTGACAACACATGCTGAATATGACCAAAGTATTGAAGTTTATATTAGGATATTGGTATTTCCCCAAGTGATGACTAAGATAAAGGTTCTTGGAGAATTTTTATAGAATAATTAAGTCCATAAGTCATGTTTTGTAGTTTCGAGAGTGAGGACCAAGATGAAGATTCTTAGATAATTTTTATGGACTCATTAAGTACATAAGGCTTTTTTGGTAGTTCCTCGAGTGAGGAATATTCTACAGATGATTGGAGAATTTTTATGGACTCATTAATTCTATAAGGATTTTCAAATTTTCAAATTTTATGTTTGTCCAAGTGGATATGTCCTGAAGATGCTAGAAGGGAAGTTGTCAAATGGTGTGTATAGGTATAAGTAGAATAAGTAAACTTGTATATGGGTAGTATTCCTTGCATAAGGGTATAATGGAACCTTACATAAGGGTTACTGGATGTGTTGTAATGGTAAATAGGTCATGCTGAAGTCTATGTAATGGTAACTAGGTGTCACATAAAGTTAGGGTTATCGATCGCGTAAGGTTAACAACCACTCGTGTAAGGGTGACAACCACTCACACAAGGGTAGAATTTTCTCATATAAGGGTAGCCATAACTCACATAAGAGTGCTCTTAATATTCCTTATCTCACATAAAGGTATCTAGGAAACCTATGTAAAGGTATATTTGAGGCTGTGTAAGGGTAGTCACTCGCATAAGGGTACCTGCATAAGGGTAATAATGTTGTGTAAGGGTTCCTGTGTAAGGGTAACGAGGCTGTATAAGGGTATATGAAGCTCACATAAGGGAAAATACTTATCCAAATAAGGTTATAGGAAAATGCATCAGTGTATCTGGGTGTCTATGTAAAATAGATTACATCGTAGAAAACCCAAAGAGAAGAAGGCCATGACGTAGAAGAATATTCCACAATGTAGCTTGTGTGAATCCAATATTGTGATAGTTTTCACATGCCACAGAGACATGGATTTCACTATGTAAGATGTTTGGAAATGTATTTATGGAGGGCATCAAACCTTGAAGATAATGGCTACACTATAAAGGTATGTGGATCTTGTTTTCAATGTTCTTCCATTTGATAGGTGTCCATGCTATATGAAAGAAGTTATGTTGTAGAATAACTTTGGTTTTGTGGAGTTGGATGATACTACACCATTGAGATATTATTTATGCCATAGTATCCATGCATGAATATAGGAGAAGATTTTGTGGGAATCCACAACTATCAACAAATGTATGATAGTGTGTGGTTATTCATAAATAGAGGGTATACCACAAAATATTGAGGTTTTTATGGTCATGGGTTATAAATAATTAAAGGCTTAAGATCATAATAATGGTGTTGTGAAAATTTTATTTTTCATATTTTATGGAAGTTTATGCAGGTGGAGGAATATATTCTTAGGGGAAGTTATCATGGGCATTCATATCCTTCCCATATGGTAATATCCATCCTAAGACACATTGAGAATTTAAGAGGCATTTATAACTCTTAAAATTTCATTGGTGAGCATTTTATTTTATATATTTATTGATATGAAAATACATGCTATGTAGATGGATATTTTCTCAAGTAGTTATATCTTTCAGATATGGAAATATTCCATGTAGTTACAACCCAAGACACATGGGACACTTGGCATGATCCTAGGAAAGAGTAGATTCAATCCTAATGATTGAATTGAATGGAGAAAGAGGAATTCTCTATAAAACTATCTCTATAATATCTATATGTGTGTGTGTGTGTGAATGGAGAGCATATTGAAGATATGGTTTTCATAAGAAGAATAATATGGTGTTGATTCAAATGAGGGGCTAGAAGCTTGAAAAAAATTATCATTGAAGATATTTCTAAATTTAAATAAGGTGATTTATGTGACTAAAACAAAGAGAAATTTTTAAATATGTATTCCAGAAATAAGAAGGTGTTTCATCAAAGTTTTTTCACAATAGGTGAAGAATCATCCCAACAAGACTTTAACAGAGCATATATTCATACCAGAAGATACAATCTGTGCAAGTGTTGCTGGAGAATGGACCTACATGTCCATAAATTATAAAGGTGATCCATTCCACTAGTAGTGTCCCATTGAATGAATTTTCAAAGGAGTGACCCTTGGGAAGTAATGAGTTTTCCCTAAACCTTATAAGGTAGTGAGACTAGGCATAGGAGTGACATAGCCCGAACCTTTGTAAGTACTAAGATTCATAGTGATTTTGGTTCATGGCAGAGTACTGATGCATGCTACTTGGATGTAGCCCTGTGAGGGTGAACCAAGTAAATACCTATGTCCATATTTACTTTATGCATGAAAACCAAAATAGATCAAGCAATCTAAAGAATATCCGACTAAAGATCATAACAAGTGACCCTCATGGTTGAGTGGTCAAGATACTTAAATGAAAAGTGAGACTTTAAAGGGCTAAGAGTTTTAATAATCATTGATAATGCATACCCTAATTCACCCCCCTCTTAGGGTAATATCACACTAAGGCCCTTGTTTATTACCAATAAGTGGTATCAAAATGATAGGTTCAATTTTGGATTTTTTATTGGTCCAAATTAATAGAAAGTTATGTAAAAGATGTCATCTATAGTTAAGGTAACTTTATTTGATATAAATAATTTCAAATAATAGAAAAATCATTTCATCTATTTCATAGAAGGTTATCCTATAGTTTCTAAAAAAGTGGTTGAATATAGAATTGTTCATTTGACTAGATATAGAGTTATCTTTAAAACAGATCAAAAAAAGGTTGAAATTTATTCTTTGGTCAAAGAGGAACTAAAGGGGGATCTCAAGGAATAATTTAATAGAAAGATAAATCATTTTAATTTATCTAAATAAATATAGATGCAATTGAATGATTTTTTGGAAAATAATAAAGGATAAGTGATAATTTTATTATGTCTAAAAGAAAGAATAAGAATTCATCCTAGAAGTTGTGTTCTCTATACAAGGTAAAATATAAACCTGATAATCCTAATTCTAACCCTAATGTGGAGAAATTATGTGAAATTTCATACACTCTCTTGGTGTTGGAAAAGAGATGTGATTATGGAGATGAAATGGAAACAAAACCAAGTTGTTATTTTAATGACTTCTCATGCAATGAGAACAAAGATTGATGGAGTATCTAGCATGGAGTATACCAATCAATAATTAAATATTTTTCCTTGGAAAATAATAGATTGATAAGATAATAAGTGGCCTTTAATCTCAGTATAAATAAAAATTGGAACCAAGATGAAGAAGAAAAGTGATATTACTGAAGTTCTTTCCCAAGAGATTTTAAATCAAATTGACATGGAGAAGGAGTTGAAGGCCAGAATCATAATGAATGGAAATTGATTTTTGTGAACCACTATTCAATTAAATTCTTATATTCCTAAGAGTATACCATAGTGTCACAACCTAGGGTCTATCTCGTGGAGGCCGCTCACATGCACTAAATTTTTATTGTTAGTATTATAATCTAACTAATATAAAACTAACTTCTATACATAGGGGGTTGATTATGAAATAAATGATATAAAATATTATAAAAATATAAATTTAATGAAAAATAGAATTATTTTAGAATAAATAATAAAGTAAAATGTTCTTGGGTGGTCATGATGATTGCTATCATTATTTGAAAGGGATCTAAATATTGGATTCAATGTGTTGATCAAGACCTATCACACCTCACCTTATCATTTAAATTTTCATCACCACATATCGATACCTTTTCATACATTTAAATACTCTTCCAAATATCATCTAGAAGACCTATTCACTGACCATCCCTACCCATTATATGCTCCACCTTATGTACGACACAAATAATGAAGGGAATAATGATTGATAAACGAGAAGAAGAAATCAAAAAATTGATAAAATGGGGTGATAACTCACCATAATTGATTTAAATATTGTTGAAATTCCAATAATTGAATAAATATATTGAACTTTAAGTGCAATGAAACTCAATAAAACCACAATTCTCTCCCTTGAATAATCACTAAGGCTAGTTCTCTATTTTTAGTGGAGTTGAGAAGAGAATGCGGTGGGAGAACACATAAAATAAAAAGAAATGAGAGAATGAGATATTAATAATAACTAATATATAAAAAGTAGAATACTATTATACTATAAAAAATACCTAAAATCTAATTAAAATATACAACTAATGTTTCCAACAAAATTACCAACCACTTGAAATAGAGAGGAGATACATTTTTATAGAGAGATGGGTGAAATTTTTCTCTCCAAATCTATTCTCCAAAAGTTTACACCCGGTAGCCATATTAAATGGATGAATTTGTAAAATTATTTTTCATAAAATTTATTCAAATTTTTCTTTTTTTTGTATCCATAAAATTTTACCTCAATTATCTTTGTATTTATGAATTTATGGTAAATATACTATGAAAAATTATTATGACCTGGTGACTATTTGAATTCCCAAGTAACAAATTACCATGAATTTATGGACATGAAGTAGAAAAAATGAGGCCTGAATATACTAATGAAGTTATTCCCTAGAATCTTTTATATCTACATGTCTAATTTCATATCATTTGGGTAGTCCCTTTTTGAGATATAGGTCCATCTTTAAAATTATCTAGATCTATACACAAATTTTGAGGCTCAGATTGTGAGCTGGTTTTGGGCCTTAAGATATTGGATTGAGATTTGGGTCTAGTTGAATGAAATGAAACCCAACATTTATGAAATCCTAAAAAAGGTATTTAAACATTTCAATTTGTGTAGAAATTTTTTGGCTGAAATACTAAGTAAATTAAAATAGGTAAAAATAAAAAATTAAGCCATTTTTACAATTAAGATCAAATTACTAATAAAACCTAAAAATATCACAATTTACCATAAAATAAAACTATAGTGGAATTAAAAACATTTAATTGAAGTATAAAATGTTTGAAAATATTAGATTCATCAATACCTCTCAAAACCCGACTTGAAGAAAGGAGACAATCAGGTATAGATGTTGCTTCAAATATGAAAGTAATGGTTACTTAGTTGAAAGGGAAAGATATAAAAATAAGAGACCTTGAGGAGAGGATGAATACACTAGTTGAGAAGATGAATAACCCTTCAAAATATACCTCAACTCATGTCGTAATAAAGACAAATCCATATCATAAATCTGGAAGTAAATTTTTGTTCCATGAAAAATTATGGAATTATGATTCCACAAAGGATGAAAACACTAAAGTAATTTTATTGTGGAATATTTGGGCAGTTAATGAGTATATTTTTCAAATCCAACAAGCTCAAATATTTTATAATAATTGCATAAGTGCCAACATATCAATTAAGGAGAGAAAAAACAAGGTACAATTCTTATGGTAAATGTTTCATTTGTTCTAACCTAATTCATATGGAAAGGTATTGTAATTAGAGAAATGAATAGAAAGGTAAAGAATCCATACAGTGACACTTTAATACCATGAATTAAAAGGTGGTTGATTATCTTGAAAAAAGGACTATTAAGATGGAAAATAAGTTCAATATCTAAGATAATGAAAATGAGACTCAACAAAGGGTGTGTCAAGTAACAAAATTTGATAACTTACAACAACTTTCTTATAGGAAAAGAAGATAAATCTAGAAGTAAAAAACAAGAGGGTTTTCTAGATATTAATAAAGTGGAAGATAATGTGAATTTGACTCCACCAAGGAAGATATAATCCAAAATTTTACTTTTGGTTGTTAAAGAATAGGTCTTCCAAAGTGGTCCTATATAAACCACTAAGTGGAAAAAGAAAAAGATTCAATGGAGAAGAAATACAAAGGTGAGATCCACTAGTGATGCAATTCAAGATTCTAATTGCTCAATTTTGATTTATTTCATGATTGTGAAAAAGACCATTCTGAGGAAGGATTCAAATTTTTAAATTCATGAAAAGAAGTATGTAAGTGGTATCATGAAAGGGAGATATATTAGAAATAGTTTGGTTTATCTGGATATAAGTTATAATTAAGACCATGAAGATATTATTGTATTCCTTTCCTAAAAACTGAAAAATAGAAAAGGAAATATGGAAGGTGATGGGTTAGTTCATCTTGACTAGACCTATTCCTCAACTTGAGGAACTTCAAGGTACCCATCTCCCCATTAGCTTCATTATTTATAACTATTTATTAAGAGGATCAAAATTAAAAGGGATATAAAATATATGGTGTTGATTGTGATTGAAAATAATGTGAATGATTATTCCAGAAAATCACAAGTGGAAGGATCTTAATACAAATGTAGTTAAGAATAAATGTTCATGAAAATGGTATGCTTGTTGAGGATTTCCATGATAAAATTACATGGAAATAAGGTCCAGATAGTTTTAAACCAAGTTATAATTAGGTTTTATGTTCTAATTAGACAAAAAAAGAAGAAGAATATAATTGAGAAACAAAAACATCCACAAAAATGAATCTTATATTCATAATTTTTTTCTCTAACAAGTGTTTTGGTGTTTAGTATCTTCTAATGTTTTCAATATATCCAAAAATATGTTGATTTGGAAGTGTTTTTCTAACAAGTTTTATTCCCATTTTGCACACCAGCAGTTGATATAAAAAATTTTACCAAGATACAAGGTCTCAGGGGGAGTTTTTCTAAACATCAAATGTTATTAAGAATTATCAGAATTTTTTAAAGCTAGTGAATATCTTAAAGGAATAAAGTTTAAATGATATCATTTTTTCAACTTGAACCACTCTTACAATAAGTATTGTAAAATTTTTATCAAGTGGTATCAATTAATTCATCATGTGGTGTGTTTATAACAACCAAGAACATTAATATTATGTACTAATGGTTTGGTGTGAATTGATGGAGATCAAAATTTGTCTTTTGAAAGTGGAAAATCCGAATCTATTTTGTGTGTTTCTTTATATTGATGG
Organism: Viscum album; assembly: GCA_963277665.1. NCBI lineage: Eukaryota > Viridiplantae > Streptophyta > Magnoliopsida > Santalales > Viscaceae > Viscum > Viscum album. The sequence continues at coordinate 1,325,317,457 of OY728138.1, forward strand.
GTGACATGGAAAACCTTTTTGTTGACTATACATACTCTTATTTCTTATAATGAGATATTTCTTAATATTATTAAAGGATTTATTGATATTTTAAGTGAAAATTGGTAAATTCACTCAGTGAATCTATTAAAAAAATAAAAAAGAAAGAAGATTAGATTGTATAGTATGTGGTTTCAAAGGATTTAGCTAATAAAAATGTGGTTGATTCCAAATATTAAGTTGTTTTGAAATAAGGGGCGAAATTATCCTTAGGTGTAGATGATATCTCCAAGGGGGGAGTTGATATTTCTTTGAATATTTCCCTACATTGAGGTGAGATGATATGAAGATGATGTTCCCTCTGAAAATAGGAGGAGGAAGAAAAGTGAATCCCTATATTTTAAAAGGAAGTTTTTAAAGAACCTTTTCATTCAAAATTCCCCTTGTATTTTATGGAAAATAAGGGGGATAAGAATATATCTTGATAGGGAGAAGATATAATTAAGGGGGATAAGATACTTCCATGGATACATTAAATAAGGGGGGAATTATGTTGTGTATTGTCAACAAAATCCAAAGGGGGATATTGTTATAAATACCAAAGTATTGATGTTGGATTTTGTTGATAATGGATTTAATGAACAAGAATAAGGTTTTCCAAGAAGGACAGTGAAGTTGGATGACCAATATGTGTGTTTTCATCTCAATGAATAAAGTTGTATTTCTTGGAAATAGAATTGTTGACAACACATGTTGAAGATGAACAAAGTTTTGAAGTGTTTCTTGGGGGATTGTTAGTTACCAAATTTAGGAACATGTTGAATATACTTGGAGAATTATTATGAACTCATTAAGTTCATAATTCATGTTTAATAGTTCCTAGATTGGGGTAGAAACTAAATATTCTTGGAGGATTTTTATGGATTCATTAAGTCTAAAGGGCTTGTTTGGTAGTTCCAACAATGAGAACCAAAATGAAGATGCTTTGAGAATTATTATGGTCTCACTAAGTCCATAAGTCTTGTTAAAGTAAAAAATAGTGATGTTTTTCCAAGTAGAGATTTCTTGAAGATACTAGAAGTTAAGTTCTTGAAGGTTGTGTATTGGTACATACAACATATGGAAGCTTGTATAAGGGTATCATGCCTTGTGTAAGGGTATCATGGAACTTTGAGAGTAAGGGTAATTGTGAATGGAGTAAAGGTAAATATGCCACATTGAAGGCTGTGTATGGGTAACTAGGTGCCACATAAAGGTTGGGTTTTCACTCACATAAGGGTAGAAACTACTTGTGTAAGGGTAGTATCCACTCACATAAGGGTATCAGTCACTCATGTAAGGGTATCCAATTCTCACATAAGGGTGACTATGAGCTTCCTAATATAGTGTAAAGGTATTTGGGTGACCTAAGTAAAGGTAGTCATGAGTCTACATAAGGGTATTCACCTGCATAAGGGTAATGAGGTTGTGTAAGGGTACTTGTGTAAGGGTAATGAGGCAGCGTAAGGGTACAAGTATCTCACATAAGGGTAAATCCTTAGCCACATAAGGGTATAAGAAGTTGTGTAAGGGTATCTAGGTATCCACATAAAGGATATTAAACCATAAAAAATAAAAATAGAATAAGGATATGGTGAATATTAATATTCCACAATTTATCCTGTGTGAAGTTGAGATTATGGGAGTTTTTACATGCTACAGATACATGGCTTTCATTGTGGAATATGTTTGGAAATGTGTTTATATAGGGAATTTTACCATGGAGATAATGTATACACCAAAAAGTTAAGTGAATAATTTTTCCAGTGTTTTTCCATTTGATAGGTTTCCATGCTATAGAGAAGAAGCAATGACACAGTATCATTTGGTTTTGTGGACTTGGAAGATAATGCACCATGGAGGTCTTGGCTACACCATAGTAGCATGTGGGAATAAAGGAGCTTATTTCATGATAATCCATAACTATTAAAAAATTCATGATAGTGTGTAGTTATTCATAAATAGAGGATCAACCACATGAGATGGAGGTTATTATGATTATGGGTCATAAATAATTAAAGGCTGGAGACCACGATCATAGTGTTGTGAAAATAAAGTTTTATATATTTTATTGAATTTCACATAGGTATATGTAGATATTATCAGGGGAAATTATCATGGTTATTCATATCCTTCTCAAATTATAATATTCATCCCATGACATATGAATAATTTAAGAGATATTTGTGACTTAAAAATATAGTGGTGCACATTTAGTTTTCCATATTTACAAATATAGAAATACATGTTGTGCATATGGATATTTTCTCATGAAGTTATATCTTTTAGATTTGGAAATATTGCATGAAACTAAAACCTGAGACACATGGGACACTTTTCATGATTCTAGGTTAGATGTTATTCAATCCCAACCATTAGATTGAATGGAGAAAGAGTAATTATCTATAAAATTGCATTTATATGTTCTATAAAAACATATAATTATCTGAATGGAGATAATATTGAATATCTTATTTTTAGAGAAAGAAGAAGGTGTTGTTATATACAAGGGGATGGAATCTTTAGGAATTGGCATTGTTGAAGATCTTGAAAAAGTTTAATAAGGTTATTATTTTTCCAATATCAAAGATAAGTTGTTCTACATGTATTCTGGAATGAAGAATGTGTGTCATAAAGATGTTTTCATAAGAGGTAAATAAAAAACACAACAAGACTTTAAAAAATAATCTATTCAAAAAAAAGATACAATATGTGCCAGTGATATTAGAGAAGATACCTATATATCCATAAACTGTGAATGTAATCATTTCCATTGGAAATGACTCCACGAAGGAACATTCAAGGAAGTGAACCTTGGTAATTAGTGAGCTATCCCAAAACCTTATAAGAAATTTAGTATAGGTATAGTAGTGACAAAGCTCTAACCCTTGTAAATAGTGAGTTTTATAGTGATTTTGGTGTACAAAACAATGTCGATTCTTGCTCCTTGGACATAGTCTGGAGAGAGAGAACCAAGTAAATACTCATGTATAGATTTAATTTATGGATGTATTCTAAAATATATCAAGAAATCTAAATAATATCTAGTTAAAGATACTAACAAGTGACCCTCAAGGTTTAGAGGTCAATATCCTTAAAGGAAAAGTGAAACATTAAAGGGGTGAGAGTTTTAATTTTTATTGACAGTTCATGCCCCGATTCACCCCCCAGGATAATCTCACACTAAGGCCCTTATTTATTCCCAATATTTATTCAAAGAAAAATATTTCATTGATTAATAATAATTTCAAAATTCATTTGTTTACAAATCTAATATTAATAAATCCTTTGAGGAAAATATTCCTTCTATATAAGAAACTCTCAAAACTATTAAGAATTTCAAGAATGTACAAATAGAGGTAAAAGAAAAAATAATAAAATAGCTTGAATATTAATTGCAATAAATTATCAAATATCATATTTATAAGATGAAAATTACACAAATATTATAGGATAAATTGAGGTTGAGAAAAAAATCATTCAACATGAAGTTCTTTAAATTAGAAGTCAAACTGAGAAATTTGGAATTAACATAAGATGGATCTTCTCAAATAACTGAGAGAAGAGGTGTTTTAATGAACGTTTTTGATAATATTCATCTTCATAAAAGTATAATTCTATTTTAAACAAGATATTGAAATCATCTGGAGATATATCCACTGCAATCTCAAATAAAAAGGTATCCCTTACTCTAATAAATTATGTTTTCACAAATGTTGTTTCTATGAAAAGTGTAGTTTACATTGAAAATATAGATAAATATGGGTGGAAAAAATTATACTAAAGTCACCACTAAATAAATTATGGATATAATCATGTACAAGAAGAATGGATCCCCAAATTGTGCTCAAAATAAGGGTTATTGATCTCAAAAATAGAAAGGTGTTCATGTTGGATAGATTATAACTAATGGAAAAAAGAACAAGGTTAATTATACATTGTTAGTGTTGTGGAAGTTTTGGACATAAGGAAATTGATTATTGTAATTTTATGTCAATTCATAGATATTATAGAAGACCTACACCAAGGGGGAGTATGGTAGAGCATAATCAAAGTACACAAAAAAGTTAAATATCTTCACTTAAAATAGATTTTAGAAACATGAAAATTTATGTTAAAATTGCAACGCATGTGATCATAGTAATGATGAGTGTCAGTTAACATCAACCATTCATAAATCATATTATTTTGAATAAATAATACCACACAATCTAAGATGGAATCAAAATGAAGGTGATTCTACCTTTTTTCGTGAACAAGATAATAGTGTTAAGCAGGACACGCCAAAGAATAATGCTAGGAGATATGATCCACCAAGGAGAATATGCCTATACTATAAAAGGAAATTACATATCATAGATCATTATAATAAATGCATGAACATACAAGTTTAAGGAAGAAATATAGTTTAATAAATAAAATCAATCCATGAAATAAACAAAATGATTGGTTTGGTGAAAGATATCTATGAAGAGAAATTTTAATTTTATAAGAGGTTTCCAAATAAGTGTAACCCATTAATTCTTGATAATTAATTTGAAAAAATTCAAGAAAGTTGGTAATGCTTTTAAGTAATGGATGATCATTTGTCTAACCCAACTGGAAATGGAAAGAAAGTTAGGTAAAGAAAAAAATAATTAATGTTCCTTGATAATGGATGATGAAAGTTAAATTACACATAAGAATAAAGTTGAATACAAAAAGAGAACCATACTATCCATGGAGGTTCAATTATGTACAATTATAGGAGAAAACATGATGAATTCTCACAAAGTTGGAGCTAAATTGAAAATAGTCTTTGGATTAAGAAGAAAATCTCATCAATGTTTCTCACATTAAGAAGAAAATAAGGATCCATTTTAATCCCATATATTTGTGTTTTATTTTTTAATTTAGGGAATTGAAATTGATGGATGAAGGAGGAGAACGTGGTGAGTGTTGTGAAAACTATATAACATGATGCATTATCCATCATGGAGTGATTTAACTGGTATCTTGATGCCTCTTTGAAACACTTCAATTAGTATTAGAAGGATATACTTGGTGTTTATTTTAAATAATACCATCAAGGATAAATATTTATGCATTTAAATCATTTAGGAAGAGTTGATAAGATGAGCATGTTTCAATAATATCAATATTTAATGTTAAAATCTAAATTTCTAGGAAATACTAAAATTATGGCATGTTTTTCACACTTTTCCATCCTAAGTTTGAGCTGAATTAATTTTGATTTTAATGATTAATGTGTTTAACTAATTAAAGAAGAGAAGTTACTTAAAGGGGGAATATGATTATACTTTAATTTTATTGATGTGTTTGTTGATTTAAGTGCATGTTATAATTTATAAAATCTACTTAAAAACCCCATGGAAATAGAAATTTGAGTTGGTATCACATGGTGGATTATTTATGGACAACTTCAACTTCTGGATTTATCTCTCTTGTTTTATACACCGATCTAGCTTATGTAGACATAGAGTTGATTAATTTATGGATCATTTATAAAATTAATGTTACTCTATCCTTCTCTCAAGTGAATAAAAATTTATTTTAAATAATGTGAAGAATATCAAATGAAATTATGGTTGAATCATGAGATGAGTATAAATTTACCTTACTCTTGAAAATTTTCATTTATTTTCAATAAGAGGGAGAATGATATTGAATTTTTAATTGGAATGGGCATTGATAATAAATCCAAAGGTAGAGATTGAAGTACTCATTAGATTGTGATGAAGAGTGTTTTTTCAATGAGAAGTCAAGTCAGTATAAGTTGAAGTAAAGATGAAGAAGAATAACCCAGTTATAGAATTACCTCAACCTAACCAACCCAACCCATGATTGAATTGGGGTTCCACAAACCTTGGGTGCACCTCCCCATACACTAAAGTTTTCCAACTAGTGGAAAGGGACTAAGAGGTTATTGTGGGGGGACTATACCCTCTGAAATAACATCCAAACATATTTCATGCACTGAAAATATGTATATATACAAGGTCATACTAGCCACACAAAAGAACCAGACTTCTCACAAGCTCATCAGATATACTCATAGACTAAAAAAATAAAAATAAGTAGCATCCACAAAGCACCGAAAACCCACTTATCCCAACATCATAATATTAACACACAACCAGATACCCATGTTTCCACCACACCTCTATCCACTAATCTCAAAAATTCAATACTTTACCCTTACCTGATACACATGAAATATAGTTTGCACATTTCTTAAAGGGAGTGTACGGGGTGGTTAGTACAAAAACTCAATAAGTTTCCAGAATTGGTGTCCCTAAATAACATACACATGTATATAAGTGTATTTTAGGACCAATTAATGAGTAAACTAGAATAACACAAATTGATTCACGAGTCACGATTCAACAACTTATCAACATCCCTTTCCAATTCCTAGCTCAATAACCCAAATACTTACTATTCATAGGAAGATTATCACCCCCCCTAACAAGTGATCACTAATACCACACAATTATTATGGATACCAATGATGTATCCCTCCTCCACCATGATTATCAACATCACCTTCCTATGCTACTCAACTATGAAGAATACCACTAAGCAATGAGGGGTCAAAACCACCTCATGGGACCTCTTCAAGTGCACACATGATCCCAAATTACCTTATCCCCATGATGAGTTGTATCACCATCACCCTATGGAAAAAAACTATTGAACCTATTTCACAACATTTGGCACCACCATATTCTCTGGTGATCAAAACCACCCCACATATTTTTTTGGCAACCCACATCACCACCATGCCTTGGGTACCACCCATTTCAAATTTAAGATTCATCCCAAGAATACACATAAATAACCATCTCATTGACCCTCACATATCAAATCCTCACAAAAAACCAACCATATCCATGCAATTACATCTTAGACTATTTTAGTTTGACTCCCCTAGACATTAAAGACCTAAGTTGGTCTAGATTCATATTCCCTCTCACAACCCTACCTATAATTTCAATCACACAATGCATATATATATATATAAACAATAGATATATATAGTTACCCCTACCTCTTAGCTATTATACCCAACTCATCAAACCCCATTCCCTAATTAGACTACAAATGTATGAAATAAAAAAAATATGACATAACTCTATTGTTAGTGCATAACCGATGACCTGTGAAAGAATAATGAAAAAACTAGAAATTAAAAAAAAATATAGATAGCCTTACTCATGGAATCTCATATGGACCAAATTTGTAAAGAACCAATGTGAATTGGGTCATATCACTCACTTGGGAGAAGAGAGACTGAGAGAGGACTTGGGTTGAATGCCCACTAGTTACTGGTAAAAAATAAGGGCAATCCCTCATTTAATAATCAATTTAATCAATGAATTAAAACTTTTAAAAAAACTTGGACACAAGGTATATAATGGTGTGGTTCCATGGATCATGACACAATACCTTATCCTAACACACCTTTCGGTGTGTCCCTTTGGGTCACAACACAATACATCTCCCTCTTAAAAAACCAACAACCTGACTACCCCTACCTTGGGTCTCAGTGTTGTATGACCCCTTGGATTCACAATATAGTTCCCTCGCCAATCAAGGTCCCACAGAATAACCCCATGTGTTGCAGCGTGATTCACTACCATCACAAATATTTTAATATTATGTTAGACATATCTATTCTTACAAAAAACCACCACACTTCAAAGACCATGGTTCACTTCTCCACATTTCAATACCCTACATGGCAGCATACTTTTTCACCTATTATTGAATCCCCCCCTGAGCTCTGGATAACTTCTCAAGACTCGACTCATGGACTATTTTGAAACCCCTAAAACCTCAACTGATCCCAAATACACATGGTCAACCTAAGATCAAACCCAAATTACCCCATACAAATAATCAAGATTTTATAACCTCAACATCATATGATATTTCATCCTCATGTTGTCTCGAGCCACAACATTAATTACACCTGACCAAAACCTGAACATCCCACCCACCTCAACCCCAAAATATCCAAAAGATTCCAAACACATTTTTTATCTTCTTGATTTTCTTAGATAAATAACTCAATAAAAATAATTCATTTCATGGAACTCCCCAATATAGGAATCACCCACTTGTTCATGGTCTAACCAACCCACCTGATGCACCAATGGTACTATACTGAAGATCATATTAGAACACACAAGTTACAACCATAAAAAATCATCATTACATATCAAAATTGATTCCTAAACCTCACCAGAAACCTGATCAATTCATTCTATACATAACACACATTGTGAAATATTGGGGATGGATTGGAAAAAATCATGAGTTAGGTGGAAATAAACCACCAGATGCATGATCTTCAATCCACTAGAAGATTAGATCTACTAGAATTTACACACATAGACACACCACACATACCTAAAAAAATGCTCCAAAACTTAGCAATATTTTAATGAACCCTAAATCACCATGCATAAAGTCTTCCAATAGACATAAACACATGCATACAAACAAGAAAAGGAAAAATGGAAAAGTAAAAAAACACTTTGCATTTATGTGGTTAATATTTTCATCATACATACATGGGATAACACTGTAATGATTTTATAAAAATTAATTTTCTTTTAAATCATTATTTTTATTATAAAATTTCAATTAAAACATTTATGTTTTACAAAAATACAAAAACATAATTTATCATTTAAAAAAAATATTTACATGTAACATGATATAAATATATCATATTTTCATTTTATAGGATACCTAAATATTATTTTATACTTCCATAGGTGAGAATTATATTCTAATGGTTAGGCTACTATTCTCAACAACTGGATTATTATTCCAACATTCATGTTATTATTCCAATGGTCATATTTTTAAAGGTCATATGGGCTCCCAACTTCTTATCAATACCTCATATTTCATTCATTATTTATTCACTTCTATTTCTATCAAGGTTATATATTTTCATTTTCAAAATCAATATTCAATTAAAAACATTTTTCTTCATTTCTATAGCATTTTTCATGAGTGTAGTTATTCTAGTGGATCAAGAAAATCCAAATTGTCATATTTTAGTTATTTTTTTTATATTTTTTATCACATTATAATAATTTCAATCCTTATGGCCATTTTTATTCTCTAAATTTAAATTTAAAATTATTATAATAACATGTAGTTGGTTTTATCATGTGGTTCATGTGAATTATACTACATTACTAAATACAACACAATTATAAGAAATAAATTCCATTAGTAAAATTTTGGGACATTACATTTTTTCCCTTAAGAAATTTCACCCTTGAAATTTCATTTTATATACTAAAGTGTAAATAGGTGGGGGGTACTTCTACTTTATCGCTTCCTCTGGTTCCTATGTCACCTAGTTTTTTCATAGTACTTTGACTAGGTGATTTGTCTTGTTGTGTAGAACTTTATCTCTATGGTCTAAGATTTTCACCAGCTGATGAATGGTGTTGACCCTTTCTACCATTTCATAAACCATTTTAGGTCCCAAGATATTGTGTTCACCAGCTTCATAATAGCACATAGGTGTTCTACATTTCTTCCCATAAAGGATTTTATATGGAGCTATTTGGATGCTTGAGTGGAAAATATTATTGTATTAGAACTAGACCATAGAAATATATTGATCTCATCCTCCTTTAAAGTCCATCGATAATTCTCTCAACATGTATTATAATGTTTGGATAGTTAATTTTGATTTCCCATCAATTTGGGGGTGATAATCCATACTGAAGTTCAACTTAGTGTTTAGAGCATGTTGGATACTATTCCAAAACTTGGAGGTAAATCTCATATCTGAGTTAGATACAATTGATAATGGTGTTCCATGTACCCTCACCACTTCTCTAATGTATATCCTTAGATGTTGATCAAGTCATAAATCCTATTAAATTGAAATGAAGTGATAATTTTTATTAAGACAATACAACACAACCCATATAGAGTTATTTCCTATTTATGTATTTAGAAGACCGGTGATAAAATCCATGGTGATATTTTCCTATTTCAATATAGGTATAGGTAATAGTTGCATAATACCCTTTGAATTTTTCCTTTCATCCTTCACCTATTGACATACCACGCATTTTAATATATATTCTGTGATATCTTTCTTCATATTGTCCCACCAATAGTGATCTCATAGATCTTGATACATATTCATGCTCCTTGGGCTGATGGAGAAGGTTGAGCTATGTGAATCATTTAATACCTACTTCTTTATATTAGGAGTTGATGGTACACATAGTCATAACCCACATCTTACAACTTCTTCTTCATCAATTTTGAACTCTAAGGATTTCCCTTTTCATATAGGTTCCACCTTATTTTGTATTTCCATATCATCTCTTTGGAAATCTATTAACTTCTCCATAAGGGATGTTTGAGAAATACTTTGAGAACATAATGATGATGTTTCTTCTTGTTATGATTCTCATGTCCATCCTTTTCAAGTCTAAGAATATTTGATCCTTCTTAATTTTTATCATTAATAAGGTTATAGGATACTTTATGCTTATAGAATTTTCTACTTTATTTTCTTTCTCATGATGGTAGTAGATTAAAAGTCATAATCCTTGATAAACTCTAAACATCTTCCATGGTGAATATTAATATCCTTCTATGTGAATATATATTTGAGGATATTATGATCTGTGTATATTTCACACTTCTCCCCATAGAGATAATACCTCCATATTTTCAATAAGAAGATCACTACCACCAACTCTAAATAATTCATTGGATGGTTCTACTCATCAAATTTTAACTACCTTGAGGTGTATGTTATCACTTTATCATTATGGATTAGTACACATATCAATCCCTTCTTTGAAGCATCATTGTATACCATAAAAAATTTCCTCTTTGAGGTAAACTTTAGTACTAGTGTAGTGATGAGCCTATTTTTCAATTCCTTAATGATCTATTCACATTCATCAGTCCAAAAACAATTTACACCCTTTAGAGTCATCTCGGTTAGTAGGTTTTACAATAATGAGAATTTTATCAAAAACCATTAGTAATAATCAGTTAGACCAATAAAACTATGGATCATTGTTATAAATGTTGGTCTGGTCCACTACTCAATTGAATTTTTCTTTAAAGGGTCTATAGATATCCCTTTACTGGTGATAACATACCCCAATAATGATACTTCCTCTATCCATAACTCACATTTACTATACTTTAAATATAGATTCTCCTTTTATAAAGTCTTTAACATGATATTTAAAAGCTCCTCATGGTCCTCCTTTCTCTTGAAGTATACCAAAATATCATCTATAAAGACTACCAAAAATTTGTTCAGGTCATCTCTAAAGACTCTATTTATTATGTCCATAAATATTTCTATCACATTAATGAGTCTGAAGGGCATCACTATGAACTCATAGTTTCCATACCTTGTCCAAAAGGCAGACTTCATAATATCTTCCATCTTCACCTTTAATTGGTAATATCCAAACCAAAGGTCCACCTTATAGAAGTACTGAGCTCCAAATACTTGATCAAAAAATCCATCTATCTATGGCATGAGATAATTGTTCTTTATTGTGTTTTTTTTGAGCTTGTGATAATCAATGAATAGGTTCATTGATCCATCCTTCTTCTTGAAGAAGACCAGTTCACCCCATAGTGAAGAACACAGGCATATAAAACCATTTTCTAGATTCTATTGTAACTAATTCTTCAGTTCTTTTAACTCAATAGTGTCTATTCCATAAGGAGTCTTTGATATGGGTAGATATCCAAGTATAAGTTCAATTAAGAACTCAACCTTTCGATTAGGAGGAAGACAAGAAAATTATTTATAAAATACATCAGTATAATCCCTCATAATGGGAATGTCTTCAAGATTGATTATTTATTTGGTGTTAATAATTTAAATAAGATTTTATTGGTCATAAGGAAATAATATCCATACTTGAGTAAAATAATACAAGGGAGATCCATCCTCCTCATTATACTTGTACAAATTTGGAGGATGACTCGGGATGTGATGAGTGGTCTACCTCTCCTAAACATTGATTTTTGGCTTTGTATATGGATAGAAAATCCATGACCAATATAGCATCAAACTTCACCAAAGGAAGTAAGAAAATATTTGTTGTAATTTTTAGTCCAAAAATATTGATCGATGAGGATTTATATACTTGGGATACACTAATTACTCCATTTTTTGTTCCCATAGATATCCCATCACCCATGTTTTTAGGTAGTGTTTGGATAGTTATACTAAACTTTCAAGTTATGAAAGAATGCATAGAACTAGAATTGAAAAGTATGTTTTCTCTTTTTGAATGAATAACCAACACACTCGTTACCATATCATTATTGAGATCCACCTTAGTATTAGTGATAATATATTCCATTACTTTCTCTCTAATTCTTAGAGGTTGTTTTCATTGATTGTATCCAAAAACCCTTTGATTAGGGTATTGTCTTGCATAATTCCCATGTTCCTTGCACTTGAAACATTATACCATAGGATGAGTGTTGATCTGAACCTTCTTTTCTTCTTCTACATTAGTGGGTTTCTTCATTTCCCTTCAGAACTGATTAGCCTGATGCCCATATTTTCATCATTTAAAACACCTATAAATTACCTTCCTATAGTTTTTTGGATGCTTATTCCCACACTTTTTACACATGGGATGTTCAGTTTTCTTTCCTCTATGGGATTTATCTTTTGATCCTCCTAAATAAAACTCTATTTTCTGCTTTTTATCTTTGGGCCCAAGAGAAAACTGAGTGTCACCAATCTCCATCTCGACCTTAGGGGCACAATGTAAAATATCCTCATATATTTTAAAGTCTCAAATATCCATGGACTCTTGTATAATTGGATTTAATCCACTAAATAAGCAATACACCTTTCTTTCAGTGTTCATGACAAAACTAGAGGTGTATCGTGCAAGCCTTGGGAACTTTTCATCATATTCCCTGATATACTCATATTTTTTTCTTTATTTTGAGGAAATCCATCTCTAATTTAAGATGGAGAGTTCAGGAAAAATATTTATTGAAAAATATTTTCATTAATTATTCCCATTCCATGGAATCAATATATTCTTTGTAATTCATGTTCTTGATCAATGTACACCACTGATCGTCTCCCCCTTCATGGTGATAGACAACCAGTGTGACTTTCCCTTATTATAATCATTGTAGGATAGAGAATATATTTTAAATGGAGTTAATACATTACTCCATGATGATGGGATTATAATATCTACTAAATATAGGAGGCCTTTTTCACATAAAGGACTTTACTGAAACTTAATTTTTCTTGGGAGAAAGAGGGAATTACACATTATTCAAGTTATTTTCCATATCTTGATTTAGTTGAGAAAGTATTTATATGAAGTTCCCATCTCCCACTCTCATAAGGTTAGGTATATCATTAGGGAAATCATCACATTTCCTAACATGTTGGTTACTGGAATAATTCCTCCTATTTCCCACCACTGACTAAAATAAAGGAAAATGGGATGAGAATACTTTAACAAATAAACAAATAAAAAATTGAAAGTATGATATTAGAAGTAATAACTTATAAATGAAAAGTATATCCTAAATTATGATTCTATGGGTTTAAATCTAGGTTATCCATGGTAATTTCCCTATTAAGTTTTCTATCCTAAAAATATATTCAAGTCTTTTATAATGGTCCATAAATAGTTTGTAAATTTTGGAAAGAATATCCCATGGGAATATCAAACCAAGTGTATAGAAATTCATATTTATTGTACACTAGGTTATGATCAAGTCAAAGACCAATTAACCTTTTTCGATGTTATTAACCCTAAGTATAACTGTGCTAGAGCCACATCTACTTGTAGTATCCAGATAGGGATGTAATTTCGTGAAAACCACTCACACTATACTTCACCAAAATTATAGTATATTATTCTATACCTAGACATATTACTAGGTTTATCACTAAAGTATTATATTCTTAATACAAAAAAATAACTAGACCATACTTTTATACCAACTATAGTGACCCAATCCTTTTACACAAATTATTACATGATTTTTAACATAAATATCTATTAAATACAACCGAAGGATTGCAAATCCTAGTGTATTTGCAAGAATAGGTACATAAAACAACAACATGAAACTTAAAATAAAAATTATTTATTTTATCTTTATAATGATATCCTAAATACCTTTCAGATCCTAAAACTGCATAGGTTAAATTTGGGGAATACAAAAAAGAAATGGGTGATCTTTAAAGCCTAGTAAGGGAATAAACATGGCAATGAGGCATAACATGTGAGTCTAAAAACATAACATGGTATCATAAAAGATAAGAATCATGAATAATCACATATTATCATAACATAAAGAACAATATATCATAAGATCATGGAAATATGGGAAAGTGGTAGCAGCATAACACATGACATAAGCATTAGTCAAGGCTAACAACCAAGACAACATCACATGGTGGATAGAACCTTATCATGTATTAAGTTTACTCTCTAATCCCATACATAATGTTTCATGAGACAAAAACATTACCCAAATCATTGGGATTATATATAGTTGAACCCATCATAACATGTACATGATTATGTGTTCCATAAAAGGACATCAATTTTAAGGCATAAATATAAAAATTAACCATTGAAAGAAATGGGTTGTATAATCTTGCCTTATTAAGGGAAACTTAAAGCATGTATTACCTCATAAAAGAAAGGGAGGATATGATAGGTCTTTATGTAAGTGAAATATATATAGAATTTAAAATCATTACATAACATCACAGAGAGATAGAGAGAGAAAATTTTATTTGGATATATAAAGCTCATAACCTAAAGAAAAAGGGCGGTTCAGAGAGATCCCTTACCTTATGTCTGGATCCATTATGCACTTTCACTTAACATCCTAGATAATAAAATTATATTAATTAATTACTTAATTGAGAAAATTTTACATCTATATTTTATTTATTATAATTATATTATATTTATTTATAATCATTTTCATGAGATATAATGTTTAATTTTTCTGTTTCTGGAGCATTTGTTTCATGGTTCCAAGGTTAGATCACCCATGGGTACTTATTAATGTTCCTGTAAAATGGAACTAAAATTACAGAAGTGGAGTGAAATGGTATTCATATGATTTCAGAAATTGAAATGGTCCTAAATATCCTTTTTTGTTATGATATAGGGATGATTCACTTTGTAAAAATGTTATTGTTAAACAGTTAGTTATTTTAGGCCATTTTACTGACTATCACAAACTTGATTTGTTTTATTTAATTAAATGATTATTAAAACATTAAATAACATTAAATAAGATATAGTATACTTATTATAATCATATTTAACCATAATAATATTTTTATGACCATCCATGAATACAGTGGAAAAAAAATGGTGTGCGTTGTTCATGGGGGAAGTGAACCAACCATATTGTAAAAAATGATTTTGTTTAAGAAAAAAAGAAGGGGTGAAGAAGATGAATGTCCAATTAACACGATAACATTCATGTAACAACCCTGACCCTAGTATCCCAAAGTCAGTGGTGGTTTTATTACAATTAAATAGATACAAGAGATCACCTCACTAAGGATCGATCAGTTTAGTAGTATTGAAGAACAAGATACATAATTGGTTCTATTATTATATTATAAATTAAACACAGTACATAAAAAAAGAAAATAAACTTATTCTTTTCACTTATTCAAAGATTTTATCTTCATAACCTGGGGAAAGAAAACAAATAAAAGGGTGATCTTAAACTATCAATAAGGGTTATATAAAACAGTTATAAGTAAATAAAATTAAATAAGGCATAGACATTATGGTAAGGTAAATAATCTGAAAAACATATTCCATCAATACACTAAGAATGAAAATACATCCATAGATTTTTTTTATAGTGAAAACATTATGGAAAGTAATACCTAAATGATGAATAAAAAAGATGATTATTATTTGGACTTTATGTATCTTGAACATGAACCATAATACCATAAAGATGGTTTAAGTTTGTGGGTAAAAACCCATCTGATTCTACTTGGAAACAAATACGAAGGGTTTATCGCCAAATATTTTGTCTCGTGAGACCTGTCAATGCATCGAGGGGCTATAAAGTTGGTCCCAAACCATCATTGCAATTTCAAAGAATTATTCATACATATATTTAGTTCAAGAAAAATATTCCTTATCATAATATTTTTATTGAATATGAAATGATAATTTATCAATATTTCAACATTCAAAGTAAACACCGTATGTAAAAATTTGTATATGACATAGATAATAATCATATCCATGATATAAGAAAATATGGATATTTAAGATGAAAATAATTTCAAATGAAAAATTATATCAAAGGGGTAATAGATAAACCACATAAAAATGATTAGGTGCACAATATCATGTAAGTCTCAATGAATTGAAATTGAGATGAAGTCCCTTGCCATATGCCCGAACATGTTCCGCACTTAATCTTAATGTCCTAGATAATCAGATTAAATTTATTAATTAAATAATTCATAAAATTTAATATATTTATTTTATTTATTACAATTTTATTAAGTTTATTTTTTACTTTTTGATTAGTTATAAGATACAATTTTATCATTCGAGAGTGTTTGTTTCCTTGGTTTTCATGATCAGTTTTCTTTATACATGTATGGAAAATCATGTAAAATGAGAATAGTTATATAGAATTTAAAATATATATTATTAATGAAATTATAGAATATTAAATTTTTATATATTTCATTTTGTTGTATGGTATGAGGATGAATAATTAGATAAAATGTTAGTGATAATCGTTTAGATTATTTTGGTGTTTTTTATCATCACGAACCAATTTTGTTTTACTAATTAATATTATGTATATATACAGGTTCCAAAACTTTAAATAAGCTTTAATACATATATTATAATTTGGTTTAACCATAGAAATGGTTTTATTACCAGACTTTAAGGAGTTAATGGAAATTGAAAACTCTTTGTCCTTGAATGCGATAAATTAACACGTCACAAATGATGTTTTTATTTTTAGAACAAAAGGGGAGAGGAAGAGAAATGATGATATATTATTCCCATTAACATAATAAAATTCCATTATATATAAGATAAAATATTTATCATTCATGTTTTGATATAGTAGGTGAGATAATTATAATAAAATAAAATAATAGAAAAGAAAATGAAAGGGAAGGACTAAGGGTTTTACCTCTTGAATTATTCTCCTTGAGAACCTCCTTAAGGGACATGGTTTTGGTCTCTTATTAAGACCAAAGGCTCATAGATGTAGGGGATAGACTTTGAAAGAGTATTGGAAAGAAATTGGACAATGTTAAAGGCTTTGGTGGTGTAATGAGAAGAGGTGGAGAGGGGTGGTATTTATAGTGGAGGAGAGAGGTGTTTTTTGATTATTCTATTCATTATTTTATTATTTTGGCTCAAGAAAATAAATATTGATTATTCTTGTGGGTAAATATATTAACTAGTTAATTTGAGTTATAAAAAATTGTTCTTACATTGGAAATTACTCAATTAATATTTTATTTAATTTATAATGTATATATACTGTAAATTACCGCATTTTGCTATTCACCAAAAATTCAAGTATTTCAGAAAAATCTCAAAAATTCAGGAATTTTTTTTTGATGTTTAGAATTCAAAAATAAACTCCATTTTATAAAAATAATTTTCTGTATATGATAAAATTAATTTTCAATTAAAAACATTATTTACTTGAAAAATACCACTTTTTAAAATTATAACTGGTTTTATAACACTTTGAAAAATTAATTAAGGTCTCATAAAATTATCTTATAATCATAAGATAAAAATATATATTAATTTATGAATAAATTTTAGGAAAATGATTTTTCTTTTAAATATTTATATTAATTATAAAATTTAAAACAAACATTTATGTTTATAAAAAATATCAACACTTAATTAATAATTTATAAGACATTTATTTACTTGTTCTATGATATAATTATATCATATTAAAATTTATAAGATCCCTAACTTTTATTTATACTTTCATAGTTGAGGATACTATTCTATTGTTTGAATTACTATTCTTAAGGGTCACATTACTATTCTGAAGGTCAAGTTACTATTTCATTGGTATATATTTCTTAATTTCTAGAAAAAGCATCTTATTTCATTTATTCTTCATTTATAAAGGTTTTTTGTGATCTCTATGTGATTTTATATGATTTATACTATATTAAATAATCTTATGTGCAATGTAATCTATTGAATGAATTGAGTTTATTTAAGAGGATACATACTATAAAATCTTAGGGTGTTATATTCTTCCCTCCATAAATTTTTTCCTCAAAATTTTTCATGGATATTTTCCTATAAAAATATGTGATTGGTTTTTATTCATAATATATTTAGGTTCCCATATTGCTTCTTCCATTTTATGGTTTTTCCAAAGAACCATTACCAGTCGAGTTGTCTGATTTCTCGATATTTTCTCTCTTATGTCAAGAATCTCGATAGGATCTTCACAGTAAGAAAAATATGGTTCTAGATCTGTTTCTTCATAGTTGAGTACACGTGACTTGAAAGACACTACTAAATGGATCTTTCAAACACCCTACCACCCATTTCTCTGGTGTCCTAGGGGGGTTTCCCCCCCTCTGTTCTTGGATCTCTAGTGATCGGTGATGGCTCAACTCGCCCCCCCTTTACCCACTTTCAAGTAGGATCTTCTGCGCCCTCCCTCGGGAATAGATCTGGTTTAGAATGCTTCATTGGCAGACCCTGTGGTTTCATCTTACTTCTCTTAGAATGGCTCCCCCATGCTCGAGGTTTCGGCGGTGTCCTTTGTGGAAGTGTATATGGATCTTCAGTCGACCTTGGTAGTAAGTTTTGATGTCAACAAGCCTCCTCTCGCATTTTTCCAAGATTATGTCAAGCGTTGGGGATTAGATCTGCTAGTTACTATATCAATCCTAGATAGAAAGGTGATCTGCATCGTCTTGGATTCTAGTGTGGACTTTGTGAAAGCTTGGTGCAGGAGCCCGCACTCAGTGGGGAGATGGATGTTCTCCATCTCTCATTGGTCGATGGATTCCCATTCTGGTAGAGAATGCTCCAGTGCGGTGGTATGGATCTCACTTCCAGGGTTACCTCTTCCCCTCACGAACAAGTCCTTTATTAAGGTAATTAGATATTCTCTGGGTAGTTTTCTGTGCACGGATGAAAGGACAACCCTCTTGGAATAGGCTTCGATTGCGAGGATCTGCATTGAGGTGGATATTTATTGGAAAATCTAGGACAACCTTGTGATTAGGATCAAAGGGATGCAAGATCGTCATCAACCACTGATATATCCCACCTTTCCCAAGTTCTACTCTTTCTGCCACATTTTAGGTCATTCTCTGCAGGTTTTTCGCAAAGCTCGCATGGAGGGTTCAAATCCTAAGAAGATACTGAGGTCTTATTCTCAACATCCTCACACATGATTCCCTTCAGACCCTAAGGGACATGATCGGGGTAAAGTCATTGTTTCTGTTCCCCTTGCTCAGACGTTAAAGGCCTCCTCATCCAAGCATTTTTCTATTGGTGACGGGCAAGCATCACCTAGTCACGATCTAGTTCCTATCCACCGAGGCATGGGCGGGGATCCATGGGTTCAGTTTCCAGAGGAGGGTCCTCCTCCCATAAGGATGACCCTCAGAAACTGTCTACATCTTCACACTATGTCCATTGAGAATTGGGTTCCGACTCACATATGAATCTTAGAGATCATTATGATGGAACCAGGCCCGAGTGATCATGAATCCTCCCCACTTTCCTTGTCTAGGGAGTTTCCCCTTCTGGACTTGACCTCTCAACCAGTGGTGTCTTACCCTATGTCTTCACTATCTCCACTTTCATCTTCTTTCCCTCTATGCTCTCCTCTAGTTCCTTTGAAGTTGGATCAGAGTAATATGGAAGGGAAGCTCTTTGTTTATCCATAATTTACTTATATGGTATTTTCCAGAGGTGTGGTTTCTCCTGTGGAAATCTCCTCGTAGGTGAATACTGGTATTCAAACCCATTATCAATCTAAATCGGGTGCGTTGGTCTGTGCAATATCATCTCATCATGCCAAGGGCCATAAGTCTAGGTCCAAATCCAAATGTGCTTGGTTCAATGTCTAAAGTCTTGATATAGAACGCTCGAGGACTTGAGTCTAGGTTGAATTCCGAATTCATCATCAATGAGTTTAGTAACAATTATGTTTCTATGGTGGCTATTCTGGAACCAAAAAAGGTCTCTAGAAAAATTAAATAGTATACTCAGAGGATCAATGTTCATTGCTTTATGCATGGGGACCCTCCTAACTCCCAAATATGGTTGTTTTGGAATGATCATGTTACCGTTGATCTTCTGAGTGTGTCAGACCAGTCTCTAACCACTAAGATTTCAATTAGGACTGAAGTGTTTTTCTTCTTCATAATCTACTCCAAGTGCAATTTTCAGGACAGAGAGACTTTATGGAGTGATTTAGAAGGTATTAATCCTAATGATTCCCCATGGATTTTTGGGAGAAATTTCAACATTATTGCAATCCCAGAGGAGAATAAAGGGAGAGTCTCTTTTCCTAGGAATGTTAGTCATTCTTTCATTTATTTCATGGTTAGGAATGGCCTTCTGGATGAGGGCTTCAAGTTAAGTAGTTTCACCTGGTTAAATAACCAACATGGAGGGAGATGCACCTACTGTCGTCTCGATCGGTGCCTAATTAATGAGGTTGAAATTTAAATGTTCACGGATTCCAAAGTCACTCACCTAGTTCAGTGTCTCTCTGATCATTCTTCGCTTTGCATTTCCCTGGGTGTAGGGTCATCGAGGGAAGACCATGTTCTGTTTTCCAAAACATGGATGGAGGAACTAGGATTTTTCAATGTGGTCAGGGAAGCTTGGGATCTTCATCACCAGGGGAATCCGTGGATCAATTTCAATAATAAGTTAAGATGTATAAAGAATCTCCTTTGCATCTGGAAAAATAATATTCCCACTTGTGACCACGACTTGAGTGATATCAGTAAGGAGGTAGAATGCATGGAGAATTTCTTGGAATATGATTAAGATGATTCTATGTTTAATGATCTTAGAATTAAAAAAGATCATCTAACTAATAGTATTCTAAGATAGGAATGGATATCCAGAGAAGGAACAAGATTTATATGGCTTTGTGATGGGGATCAAAACTATGGATACTTTCACGCATGCATTAGAGAATGTAAACACATTCAGAGGCCTAATATTCACAGGGAAGATGGATCCTACTCTAATGATCGCAATGAGGTAGGGTCCATGGTCAATGAGGCTATAAAATATTTACTAGCATCTCCCAATCTAAATATGGTAGGGGTACCTAAGAGGTGCTGCTAATCCATTTAAGGGTATTCCAAGTAGTGTTTTAGAGGACATTGATAAGGGATTGAGGAGGAATCCAGATGAAGATAGAGTATGTAAGTCAATTTGGTATTTGAACCTGGATAGTGCACCAGTGACCGATGACTTCCCTGGATCTTTTTATAGGGTGATGTGAGACTTTATTAAATGGGATCTTGTGAGAGATGTCCAGGATTTATTTTAAGGTGGGGACCTGCCGTGCATTTCCTATGAAACCAAAATGGTTCTTATCCCTAAGGTGTGTAACCCTCAATCCATTGATCAATATCGACCCATAATTATGTGTAATATATCGTACAAGACTCTGGCTGGTGTCCTTAACAAAATACTGGCTATTCACCTGGATTCTTGGATGGCCTCAGAACAGAATGGTTTCATTAAAGGGAGGTCAATTCATGGTGTGATAGGAGTGGCCCAAGAAATGGTAAGTGGCATCAACAACAAGTCTTTAGAGGAAAATTTGGTGGTTAAATTATACATGATCAAGGCTTATGATAGGGTGGAATGGGGTTTTGTCCTAAGAGTCTTGGCTTCCATGGGGTTCTCCAATTATACTGGTGACCTTATTTTCCATTGCTTCAGTTCGGCGTGGATTTCAACTTCTTTTATGGGTAAGCAGTTTGGTTTTTTCAAGGCTTGTTGTGGTCTCAGGCAAGGGGATCCTTTTTCCCCCACTCTTTTCATACTCTCCCAAAATGCTTTCATCCTCTATATAAATCAGAGTCTCAACATAGGTAAAATACTCCCTTATCATAATAGGAATGCCACAAGGGGTGTCTTGCACTTGATGTTTGCAGACGACATAATTTTATTTATCAATGGAAGTTGAAGGTCAGTGCAGGGGTTGAATGGGCTTCTAGGGGAATACTTCAAGTAGAGCGAGTAGGTGGTGAACAAAGAGAAAAGTATTTTTTATAAAACCAGGAAGATCTCAGAAAGGAGGGAGAGGGATTTGGGGTCAATCTTGAGTATGGGAAGAGGTTACTTTCCCATGGAGTACCTTAGGGCAATGGTTAGTCCTTCTTCCCTTAGGGTCCATCATTTTGATAAGATTATAAGAAAAATCTTAGGGCGCATATAAAGCTATAAAAACATATTCTTATCTTTTGGAGGTCGCATAACACTAGTGAATAATGTCCTTGTTCCCATTACCACGCACATTATTTCCACCCTGAAGGTTCCCAAGAGTGTGATTATCAACTTGGAAATGATTGTGGTTTCCTTCATATGGGATGGGAAGATGGAAGGAAAACATCATTGGGCTTCGGGGAAACGTCTTACAATAACTCTCTCTAAAGGGGGAATCAACCTTGGGAGGGTATCCTCAACCATGAAAGGGATTCATGCTAAGATTTCATGGGAGGCTCTGGAAGGTTGGTTACTTTGTGGTAGGACTGACTGACTAAAAATTATTTTTTATAGAAATAAACCCCCTTTTAAGGGATGAGGGAAAAACCATCAAGACTTAGACAAAATAATGGGTCACCTATACATAGAGATCCTGCAACAACACTCTCAGTGGTTAGTGGGAAGAGGGAACATCAATTTTTGGCAGCATTATTGGGGGTGGGAAGGCTATGGTTATCAGGATACCCCATCCTAGATCTGTCATTTAGAGAGGCTAGTGGTCATCCCAAGTTTCTTTAGGACATTCTTGATGAGAGACAACTCACAATTTTCAATAATATAGTTACTAGTGATGACCCTGATAAACTCATTTTCATGGGCTCTATGTCAGGTATATTCTCCATCAAGGACTTTGCCTATGTGAAGAGGTACATGTCAAATGAAGACCTATGGGGGTGACTCTTTGGTGCAAGGATATTCCCTACAAATTTAATTTCTTGGTGTGTCATGTGAGGAACAAAGCCCTACCCACTGATGAGAACTTGCAACACATGGGAGTGAATATGGTATTCAGTTGTTGGTTCTGCAAGTCTTTCAACCAAGAAATAGTGGGGCACCTCTTCTATGAAAGTGAATGGGCCAGAGGGATATGGAAAGCTTTTGGGGATTTATTCCGCTAGGATGTGTGTGATGGGATTAATGATAATTTTATTAGCTCGTGGTTTAGAGGAGATGGTACTCGTGGGTCCAAGAGAAAATCTAGGATGGTCATACTCATAACGGGATGTTGGACCATCTGGAAGGCCAGAAACGATGTTCTCCACAAAAAATGTTAGAGGATATCAGGTCATTATAATCTTAAAAATGGAAAACACCTTTCTAGATCTGGTTCGGTTGTGTCTCGACTGTCACTTTGCACCATTTGTGAAATTGATTGTCCTGAACCTCTCAATATAAAACTAGGCCGATAATCCAAGGTAGGTACGTTGGGTCCACTAGTGACCTCCCAGCCAGGGGCTCAAGCTCAATACGGATGGGTCTCTACTCAGGGGGGATATGGGCAGGGGCGGTGTCATTAGAGACCAGGAGGGGTCTATACTTGTAGCGTTCATGGAATCTTATGGAGGAGGCGATGTCTTAAAGGCAGAGGCTCAGGCCATGGTTACCTGTCTAGAGATATGAAATCAAAGGTAGATCACATTGAAGACTGTGGAGATAGACTCTATGATTTTGTATAAATCATTGTTAATAAAAGGCAGTTATCCCTAGAATATTGCATAAACTATAGGGAAATGAAACATACTCATGGGTAATCATATGGATATCTCTCACACATGGTGGGAGGGGAACATGGTGGTGTATTTTTTGGCGTCTATGGAAACCTCAAATCGAAGTATGTATTCCTTCTTTAACTTGTGTTCTTTTCCTAGTGAGGGGATGAAATTTGTTGCTAATGAAGCTATGGGCTTTCATTACTTTAGACCACCATGATTTATTTCTTTTTGGTATCCTATATACTGTGTTTTTTTTTCAAAATCAATAAAAATGTTAATTTTCAGTCATAGGTGAATACATGTGTTGGATCTAGAATGTAATTCTTTAACAATGTTATGTGGAACACATCATGCACTTTGGATAGACTTGGCATCATTAATAATTGATATGATACAACTCCATTCTTTCAAGAATTTAAAATTATTTGATGTACCTGGGGATTAGTTTCCCTTTCTTACCAAACCTAAAGACATCCTTCCATAGATATACTTTTAGAAATACATGATCTCCCACTTGGAATTACAAATCCCTTTTCAGGTTATCGGCATAACTCTGTTTTCCTAATTTGACCTACTTTAATATGAGCCTGAATAGTATTTACCTTTGTCATTGCCTATTCAATAATTTATAGGCCTATAAGTTTCCTCTCACCAACTTCATCCCAACAAGTTGAAGTCTGACATCTCCTTCCATATAATGCTCCATATAGTGCTATTTGAATACTCGAATGGAAACTATTATTATAGGAAAATCCCACCAAAGGTAAATATTGATCCCACATTCCTTGAAAGTTAAGTTATCATGATATCAACATGTCTTCCAATGTTTGAATAGTCCTTCTAGACTGTCTATCAGTTTTAGGGTGTTAAGCAATACTCAAATGAAGCTCTGTATCTAGAGCCTTTTGAAGACACTTCCAGAATTTTGATGTAAAATAGGGGTCTCGACCAGACACAATTGATAGAGGTTCACCATGAATTCTTACAAATTGATTAATATAGATTATTTCTAGGAACTCAAGAGGTAAATCTTCTCTTACAGTAAGAAAATGTGCCAATTTTGTAAGAAAATTAAAAATAAACCATATTGAATCATTCATTCTAGGTATCCTTGGTAGTCCTATAAAAAAGTATATAGTAATTTTATCCCAATTCCCTATAGGAATAATTATAGATTGTATGATTACTTTAGGATACTATATCTCATCCTTCACTTGTTGACAAACTAGAAACCTTGATACATATTCAGAAATTTCCCGCTTCATGTTATCCCACCAAAAATGTTCCTTCAGATCACTATACATCTTGGTACTACTAGTGCATATAGAGAAGTTTGAACTATGAGAATCATCTAATAGTTACCTTTTTATATCAAGTATTTATGGGACACATAACCTCTTTCCAAATTTCATAATTCCATCCTCGTACACAAATTTTTCCAATCTTTCATCCTTAATGGATTTAATTTTCTTTTGAAAATTCTAATCATCAGATTGAGACCTTTTATCTTCTCCAGTAAATATGGTTTAACAATAATTTGAAAAGGGAGTGATGTTCCCCTTTCCTTAAAAATTCCCTTATTCATTTTTACTAAATCTATGAATATAATATCTTTCTCAATCCTCATTTGGGTCAAAATTCCATGATCTTTCCTGCTTAATGCATATTCTACCTTATTTACCTTTCCCAGATGGTGGTATATTGATAAATCATAATCTTTGATTAATTTGAGACATCACCTTTTCCTCGTGTTGAGTTATTTCTATGTAAAGATGTATTTCAAACTCTGGTGATCTATATATATCTCACATATTTCACCATATAGATAGTGTCTCTATATCTTCAGAGAAAATATTATGGTTGCTAACTCAAGATCATGAGTTGGATAATTTTCTTCATGAGTCTTCAACTACCTTGATACATATACAATAACTTTATCATTTTTCATAAGGACACAAGTGAGTCCATTTTTTGATGCATCACTATATATCAAAAACCTTCATTTCCTGATGGAAGATTCAAAATTATAGAATTAACCAATATTTTCTTTAATTCTTCAAAACATTCTCTACATTATTTTGTCTATACAAACTTAACCCATTTACATATGAGATTAGTTAATGGGTTAACCAATTGGGAAAAATTATGAATGAAACACTGATAGTAACCTAATAAACCAATGAAACTACATAGCTTGGTTATGTTCATTGGCATATGCCATTCTTGGATTGCCTTTGTCTTCATTGGATCAATAGATATTCCATCCTTAGAGACAATATGGACAAGAAAAGAAAATTATTAAAGCCAAAATTCACACTTACTAAATTTACCACATAAATATTTCCTTTTGAGTGTCTCAAGATTAATCCACAAGTGATTATCATGCTATTCATAGATTTTAGAATACACCAAAATATAATCAATGAATACTACAAAAAAATCATCAAGATATTCCTTGAATACTTGTTTCATTAGATCCATGAAAATAGAGGGTGCATTATTCAATCCAAATGACATTATTGTGAACTCATAATGTCTATACCTCATCCAAAAAGTTGTATTTGGAATATCTTCCTTCTTTACTCACAACCGATGATTTCATAATGAAGTTCAATCTTTGAAAAATATTTTTATCCATGAATTTGATCAAATAAATCATCAATTTTAGGTAGAGGATACTTATTATTTATTTTAATATCATTGATTTATCTATTTTCAATGCACAGCCTCAAGTATCCATCTTTCTTAACAAAAAGAATAAGGGCTCCCCATGGAGAAATACTAGGGTGAATAAATACCTTATTACTCAAATCCTATAGTTGTTTCCTCAGCTCCACTAATTCCACTGTGGACATTCTATAAGGAGTCTTTGATATTGCTCTTGTATCAAGGATTAGATCAATGATAAATTCAACTTCACACTCTGGGGGTGCCCAGGTAATTCCTCAAAAAATGCATCAATGTATTCCTACAGAATTGGTACATACTCAATTTGAAGATGACTTTAATCATCCCTAGATGTTGGTTATTCTTCCTCCCCAAGAATTTCATTTAGTAGAGCTACTGGGGGTGGATCTAGATAATAATTAGATGACAAAGTTTCTTCTCTAAAGATAAGGTATTATTCATCTTCCTCAAAAATCATAATTTCCTTTTTCTTGAAATAAATTATCACATCATATTTTGAAATACTATCCATACCAAGGATTATATCAAAGTAAACCATAGGTATGATGATAAGTTCAGAAACTAAAGAAAATTTATGTGTTATAAAGGGGGTTGATCGACACATTTTTTTTGTAATGCGACTTCCCTTATGAGTTTTGACTGATAACTCCCTTGTTAAATCAAAAGTGAAATATCTAATTTTCTTAGAAAACTGGGTAGATATAGAAGAGTGAGATGACCCAAAATCAAATAAATCATTGGATAGATTTGAAGATAGGATTAATGTACCTGCTAGTTGGGTAATTCTACTACAGTTGTAGTGATCGCATAAGATTGGCCATCTCCCCTTGGCCTCTTATGTGGTAGATTCCCCTGATTCTTGGAAAATTGATTTGAATAATTCCACATTTCATTACAGTTGAAGCATTGTACATCATTGATTTGTTTCTTCCATTTTTATTCATTATCTTGATAACCCTTTTCCCTGCACTTATAGAAAACTCTCATGCCTTTCAAGCATTTCTCAGGATGATTCTTTTCCAAAATTTTCATATAATGGAAATTTCTTCATTCTCCTATTTTTATTTGATTCTTCACCATTTCCATGGTTATCATAAGACCTATTCTTATCTGGATTTCCCTTGAACATATAATATTTAGAAAATTCCTTCTCTATTTTGATGCCACTTAATACTATTTCATCATATGATGAAAATGTTTGAGAAGCTAGCTCCCTTATAAGAATTGGTTTAAGACCTTTAAAGAAATGATAAATCTTGTATTATGAATCACATATATAATCTATAACATACCTATCTAGTCTTGTGAAGGTAGCCTCATACTATGAAACACTCTCTACATCGCTTTTCTTTAAGATAAGGAATTTTCTCTTCATTTTAGTTTGTTTTTACGAGGGAAGTATTTGTTGAAGAATTTTTTCTTAAAATTTATCTATCCCATGTCTTATATTTCATCTTCCTCCTTAGTATTATGGATCAAAGACCACCATTGATTAGCATCACCCTTAAGGATATATACTACCATTACAACATTTTTATTTTCATTACATCCCAATGCTAGAAATATCTTTTCAAGGGACTTGATCCGTTGCTCAGATTCCACTGGATTAGTAGTCCCACTAAAATATGGGGGATTCTTCCACATGAAATGGTCCAACATAGGTGTAGTATGTTTATTCTTCATAATATGAGTAAGATTTCCTAATATTTTCATGATCTTCTCAGCTCCAACACTAACTGTGTTGACTTTCTTAGAAGGGAAGTCCCTGAATAACCCAAATTGATTAAATTGATATTTGTGTTGTAATTATTGTCAATAGACTTGATTGATGAAAATTAAATGTTATAGTGTTTTATAGTGTTTTAATAATGGAAGTATACCTTTTAATTATTATTTAGAATCATTCATGTTTTGGAAGTGTTGTTTTGATTTGAAGAAGTTGCTTCTAATGAATAAGCATTCAATTTGACAATTACAGATATGTTCTTATTGACCAAAACACATTCCAATTGCATTATGATAATGCACATTGTTTACCTCATTTTTATAAGACTATATGATACTGATGATACTGATCATAAATTAGTAAATTGAGGAAATGAAAAAAGTAGAGATGGATAATGATTTTATTATCCTGGATGATTGATTGTCAAATGTTTTTTTATGAAAATTCTAGGAAGAATATTTTTTAGAAGAACATTGGATAGTTTGGCTTGATTCTTATGAATAGAATTTTTCTTTTTTATATATAAATCCTATCAAAAAATTTATCCAAACAGCTAGCTGGACTGAGATAGTATGTAACAGTGTGCCAGGTATATAGGTTTATGTAAAGGCATGAAAGTGGAAGAGTGGCCACCATGCAGGGTGGCATGGTGGAGAACGGGGGTGCAGGAATGGGGTGGTGTCAGTGCACATTGGTAACCATTTATGGATAATGGAATCCATGGGTTGTAATATAAGAGAGCTGAAATTTGGTTTCTATTTCATTGTGGGATCATTTTTTACATGTTACTATAGATCTGGATTGAACTATGACCATGTGATTTATCCATAAGATCATCCAGGCCATCCATTTTTCTCTATACATTGTCTTCTCCAGTAACTTGTCGAAGGTGTTTTATTCACTGGGATCTCCATGAGAGATGATGATTGAAGCTTTAGATGATTCCTCTAATTATATTTTTAGAGTTCAAAAAATCTAATCTGTTTATCTGAGCCGTCTATTCTATTGTACGTGTCATCATCTTCTCCATTGAGACTGTTCGAGTGTTCTGTTCATACATTGAGATCTTCATGTAGCCACGTCACCAGTGAATTGAACCAAGCCTATAATCTTCATTTGAGCATAATAATAATTCCAATCAGAAATAAATCCCATGTAACTAGATTTTCATGAAATATGAATATGGAAATGTTGATATATAGTGAGTTGTAAAAAAATGTTTTTATAACGAAGATGATTTCGATAGTCATGAAACAGATACGGTGTAGTTTTACCAAGGTGATGTTCTTAAAGAAAGTCAGTGATACACATATATACAAATAGAGACAGGGTTGAAGTGTGAGTTTTGATTATTTTTGATAAGTTCTCTCATTTTCAAAGAAAACATAGCCATTGTGAACATCTGGTTTGTGAAAAGAAAAAGGCTATATGTTGTTTTTTATTGTGTGAAGGAGAAGGGAACCCATTATTGTTAGACATGTTCTTATCACACTCAAATATATTCATGAAGAAAATTGTATCCATGAAGTATTTAGGATAGTACAATTTAGCATCTCCCTACTTTTGTGTTGAATATAGTGAAATCACTCATTTTTATATCAGCGTGGATTCTATGAACAGTAAAAAATTATTTTTTGTGAATAAACATTATATACCCATTTGGGTTTGTTTATAAAGGAAGTGTACTTGCACAAAGGTAGTGAGAAGTACATTCATGGTTCAATCCATATATGAATGCACATGAATTAAAAACAATAGCATAGATTGTGGTATTTGAAAGTATATCACTCACAAGTTAGAAACAAAGTACATTACATATGCACATGATCTTGCATACATGATTATAAGAAATAGTATGTGTCTGCCTGAATAATACATTGTTTACAAGCACATGACATGCAAAGAATTGTGTGAAGTATTTTGTGTTTTCACAGAGGTTGATAAAGTGTTTAATATATGCATTCATGAATACAATGTAGTTTATATTTTCTTAGATAGTATACAAATCATTTAGGGAGTGAAGAATTAAATGAGTTTGTGAAATGTTCTTGCAATATACAATGCATACATGCACATGAAATAATGGATGCATAAAATAAAGAATACTATGAATAAAAGGGTTCCCCTTCAACCCTTAAAAGGGGGATTATATATAATAAAATAAAAAAGAAGACCTTCGGGCCATTCAGTCTATAAAATAAATAATACTATGAATTGAATTTCATATGTAATAAGAACATGAAATATACATTTCATTATAAGTGATCATTGTATTATTGAGACCAAAGTCGTATCATTGTATTAGTATACAACTTGCAGTTTGTTGATAAATATTCAGTTGTTCATTCTGATATTGTAGTGAGGTGTAGTGGAAGTGATAACTTCTATTAATTCAAAGAGTATAATGATCCGACTAGCATACAATGTTATTGATTATATTCAATGGCGGTCTTTGTGTTTTAGTTTAATTGAGAAAGTGAAGAATCATTTTATTTCAATGGGTCATAGAGGAAAATCAGTTTTGTGGTGCATTGGCAACTTGAAGTTCTTATGATCTTTATCATTGTATTTAGTGTTATATTCGTGAAACACTGGTGGGATTTCAGTATAAAGAACACTGGTGGGATTCTATTATAAATAATACTGGTGGGATGCTGATATAATTTAGGAAAATTTTATACCTACCCACCAAGTTTCAGGGAGATACTTGACCAACCTACTTGTAATTGGTGATTTATTCATAATGGGGAATCTATGTCTCGGGTCATCCTGAACACATCAAGGATGTAGTCACCCACATTGGGGTGAACCTTTCAAAAATATTATATGTTTTGATTCATTTACTTTCAGTCTTTCATGTGATATAATTGTGCTTCTTAACAGGGAAAATCCATTCACTCTAATAAGTGTAGTGGTTAAAATTAAAAAGGAGTAAGAGAAAAGTAAATAAAATTGGTAAAAACTTGTGTACACTAATTCACCCCCTCTCAGTGTACCTGTATGATCCATTGGGAACTTCAGTCTCAACATTTTATATGGGTATTGATTCCTTTCCCTCCATTGGGTTTCATTTATAAAAAATGGTATACACTAAATTTGGTTATGCATAATTTTGAACTACAAAAACACTTAACATAAATAAAAAATTTATGAATATCTAATATCATAATTATAAACATATTTTCTTTGGGGGATTATTTAATTTTAAATACTTTAAAATGTTTTGTAAAGATAATGTGAATTATCCTAATAATATCCCCTGAGAGTGTCAAACTAGGTGTGTAGTAAGGCCCATTGTCATATACCAGGTTACGGTAAGTTAGGCCTCACACGCCTTGTCAGAGTTGTTACCCCTAGGTATATCTGTTCCAGAACCACGTCCACTTGTAGTATCCAAATAGTGATGTATTTCAAGGAAGACCCACATAATCTCTACCTTTCCAAAATTCTAAGATTTTATTTTATGCTTATCCTAAAAGTCTATATTAGGGTTATATTTCCTAAACTATGTTTTCTAAATCTAGTTCCCAAGGATTTTACTAAGCTTTCTTTGATACCAACTGTAATGAACCCAACCCCAATATCCCATAGTCGGTGTTGTTTTATTACAATGTCATATATACAAGAGATCACATCACCAAGGATCAATCAATTTATCAGTATTGAAGAACTAGATGCATAATTGGTTATATTATTACTTTATAAATTAAACATTATACATAACAAAATAAAATAAACTGCTTCTTGTCACTTATTCAAAGATTTCATATTCACAATCTGGGAAAATAAAAAAAATAAAAGGGTGAGACAAAACACTCAGTAAGGGTTATATGAAACAATAATAAGTGAATAAAAGTAAATAAGGCATAGAAATTATGTAAAGGTAAATAATCTAAAAAATGCATGCCATCAATACACTGAGAATAAAAATACATCCATAGATTTTTTCATAGTGACAAACTCATGAAACATAATAATTGAATACTGAATGAAGAAGATTATTATTATTTGGAAATAACGTATCTCACACATGAACCGTTATACCACCAACATGGTTTAACTTTTTGGATAAAAAAATCATCTGATTCTGCATAGAAACAAATACAAAGGGTTTTTTGCCAACTATTTTGTCTTATGAGACCTATCAATGCATCGAGGGGATATAAAGTTGGGCCCCACCCATCACTACAAGTCCAAATTATTATTTATACATAGATTTATTTTAAGAATAGTATGCCTTGTCACAATATCTATATTGAGTATGAAATACCGATTTATCAATATATCAACATTTAAAGTCAACATTATATATAAAAATAGTTTACGGATTAGATAATAATAATATCCATGATACAAGAAAATATGGATATTTAAGAGGAATATAATTTAAAATTAAAAATTATCTCAAATTGGTAGTAGACAAACCACACAAAAATTATTAGGTGTACAATACCATGTGATTCTCAATGAAATTAAAATTGAGATGAAGTCCCTTACCTTATTTCCAAATGTGTTCTGCACTTGATCTTAATGTCCTGGATAATCAAATCAAATTAATTAATTAATTAATTCAGAAACTTTTATACATGTATTTTATTTAGTATAATTTTATTAAGTTAATTTATGGCCTCTTTGATGAGTTATATGATACAATTTTATTGTTCAAGAGTGTTCATTTCCTTGGTTTTCATGATCAATTTACTTGTATACATATATGGAAAATCAGATAAAATGAGAATAGTTTCCCAAAATTGAAATTATATATTATTAATGAATTTATAGAATATTAAACAGTTGTATATTTCATTTAGTTATATGGTATGAGGATGAATCATTAGATAAATTGTTAGTGATAATTATTTAGATTATTTTGGTGTTTTTTTATCATCAAAAACCACACTACTACAAAAAATGGCCTTTATCAGTACTAGAAAAGGGCATTATTAGTGCTAGAAAATCATAGTTAATCAAGGTGAAGATAAAGGGGGGTACCTTTTATCAGTGCTCAGAAAAGCGCTGATAAAAGGGGCCTTTTACTAGCGCTAAAAAAAGAACTGATAAATAGGTCCTTTATCAGTGCTTTTTTAGCGCTATTAAATGTCCCATTTTATTAGCGCTTCTAAAAATCGTTGATAAAAGTTAAAAATAGAAAGAAAAAAATATTTTCTATATATCGGGGGAGGGGATTTAACAGCACTTGAATCCCCCCCCCTTCAACAGCGACTCCATCCCCATCGCAGCCCGCACTCCCCATCCACCCCACCAGCCTTTAACAACTCCCCCAGCCCCTTTAACAGCGCTAGGCATTATTCCCCACCTACGCGCGCAACTGGCCTCCCCCCGGATTCGAACCCGAGACCTGTTTCCTGCGTGCCTAAGTCTTTACCACTCCACTATATTTCTTTGCTCTTCATTTATTAATATATCTATTTTTTAATATATATATTTAGTTATATTTACTCGTATATTAATATATATACATTTTAATATATATATATATTTATATTAATATATATATATATAGTTATACTTATATATTAATATATTTATTCGTATATTAATATATATTTATAAGATCAGTTTTGAATGCATTTATAAAATATGATTTTTATGTGTGTTTATAAATAAATAAATACATATATACAACACACACACACACACACACATATATATATATATTATATGTGTATTTGTATGTATAATTATACATATTTAAATATATTTACAAATATTATATATTAATATGTATATACATATGTTTAGAATATATATATAATATATATTAGTTTGTTAATACAGACGCACACTAATATATATATATATACACGTAGACGTTATATAGGTATATAAATATTCATATATTTGTATTTTAAATAAAATGGATATTAGTTTCTTATTTAGATAAGGCTTATATATTGGGAAATATATTTTATATGTAAATATGTTTAATTATTTATTTATAAAATTTATTTTTTATGTGTGAATATATAAAAAATATGTATATATTTTTATATATTTGATTATAAATAACAGTACATTATGAAAAATAATAAAATTTCAAATCCATAATATGAATATTAATGTAATCCATTGAAATAAATTCATTCCCCATTGAAAAAGGGCAAAAATCCCCCTTAAACTAAGCTGAAATTCCATCGAATGTTAAAAAATCGGGGTATCCTAACTAAAAACTCAGTTTTGGAGGCCTTTTGGGTCTTTGTGGCCTCTAAAAATGTAAAAATAAAAGGTTCCATTAGGTCATTAGTGCATAGATCTCATCGTAGGCTTCGATTTGATATGCTTTAGAGCTCAAACGGACAATAGGATCAAAAGTTATGGCCGTTTGAAGTTTGAGTTGCATTTTCAACATATTTTAGATCTATTATTATTATTTTTTGATTTTTTGTGTCTTAAAATTGTTATTAAATGATTATTATTCAATGATAATTAGAAAATTATTAACTAATAATATTTTTTAAAATATTTTAAATCCATTTTCAATAAATTTCTTATATATTAAATGTAATAATCTATTTATACTTATCTAATACATATTTAAAAAATATATATTATATTTATATCAATATAAATATACTTATATATCAATATATTATTTTTCATGAAAAATTATTATTATTTTAAATATAAACTTTATCAATGCTAGGAAAAAGTGATGATAAAGCCCACCCTTTATCAGTGCTACTAAAAAAGGGTTGATAAAGGGGACCCATTTATCAGTGCTTTTTTTAGCGCTGTTAAAGGGTGATGCTGCGGAAACCCGGTTTTGTGGTAGTGCTAGTTTTGTTTTATTAATTAATATTGTGTATATATACTAGTTACAGAACTTTAAATATGTTTTAATACATATATTATAATCTTTTTAACTATATAAATGGTTTTATGACTATACTTGAAGGTGGTAATGGAAATTGAAAACTCGTTGTCGTTGAATGCGATAAATTAACACATCGCGGATGATATTTTTATTTTTAGAAAAAAAGGGGAGAGGAAGATAAATGATGATGTATTATTACTATTAACATAATATCACTAAATTATATATAATATAATGGAGTTATCATTCATTTTTTGATAGAGGATGTGAGGTAAGGATAATAAAAGAAAATAAAATAAAAGAAAATGAAATGGAATGATTAAGGGTTTTACCTCTTGAATTATTCTCCTTCAGAACCTCCTTAAGGGACTTGGGTTTAGTAATTTATTGATACCAACGGATCCTAGACATGGGGGAGAGACTTGGGATGAGGATTGGGTAGAAACTATACAATCTTCAAGGCTTTGGTGGTGTGAGAAGAAGAGATGGTGAAAAGTGGTATTTATAGTGGAGGAGAGGGGTGTTTTTTGATTATTCTATTCATTATTTTATTATTTATGATCAATAAAAGAAATAATGACGATTCTTTTGAATAAATATAGTAACTACTATATTTAATTTATAATGTATATATACCATAAATTACTGTATTTTACTATTCACTAAAAAAATCAAGTATTTCAGAAAAATCCCAAAAAATCACTCCAATTATTTTTTGACATATAGAATTTGAAAAAAAATCCATTTTATGAAAATAATTATCTAAATATGATAAATTTAATTTTTAATTAAAATCATAATTTACATGTAAAATACCAATTTTAAAATTATAACTAATTTTATAACACTTTGAAAAATTAATTAAGGTCTTATAAAATTATATTATAATCATAAGACAAAAATATATTAATTTATGAATACATTTTTTGGAACATAAATTTTCTTTTAAATATTTATATTAATTATAAAATTAAAAATAAACATTTATTTTTATAAAAAAAACACTTAATTAATAATTTCTAAAACATTTATTTACTTGTACTATGATATAATTATATCATATTACCATTTATAAGATACCTAAATTTTATTTATACTTTCATAGGTGAAGTTACTATTAAATTGGATAAATTTCTATTCCTAGGGGTCACATTACTATTCTGAAGTTCAAGTTACTATTTCATTGGTATATATTCTTTAATTTCTAGAAAAAATCTCGTATTTCATTCATTCTTCATTTATAAAGTTTTTTTATGTTCTCTATGTAATTTTATATGATTTATACTATATGGAATAATTTTTTATGAAATGTAAGATATTGAATTAATTGAATTTATTTAAGAGGATACATACCGTAATATATTAGGGTGTTATAATTAAATTATATTTATGATTCTATATTCATTATTTCATGTTGGATGAGGGAGTTGAGGAGAAGAAAGTAGGAGAAAATAATTAAAAATAGAAAATTTTTGAATGTTACATCTTGAGTGTTGTCTCTTGAAATACTTATTAAGGCGCTTTGGGATTGGAATTTTTAGAAGAATAAGGGATCTTGGGATGTGGTGAGAGAGGTTAGGAGATATTTATCCAGATATTTAAAAATATCTAAGGCTTATAAGCTATGATGAGAAGGGGTGGTGAGGGGTGGTATTTATAAGGGGAGGAGAGGGGTGTTTTTCATATTATAATCATTAGTTTATTATTTTTTTTGAAAACTATCAATAGTATTAATTATTATGACTATATATAGTAACCAGTGCATTTTATTTTTAACCAATGGGTTCTTACATCAGTCATGACTCAAAAATTCAGGTATCTGGTTTATAATTCAATTTACCTTATATTGTCGTATTTTAATATTCACCAAAAATTCAACTATTTTAGAAAAATACCAAAAATTCACCCTAAAAATTTTTCAATGATAAGATTCCAAAAAATTAATCAATTTTATGAAAATAATTTTCTAAATATGATAAATTTAATTTTTAAATAAAATACTCATTTATTTGAAAATATCAATTTTAATATTATGATCGGTTTTCTGACCCTTTGAAAAATTACTTATGGTCTCATTAAATTATCTTATCATCATTATAAAACTTAATTTTAATTTATAAATCCATTTTATGAAAATTAATTTTCTTTAAAATCAATTTTTTTATTATAAAATTTAAATTATAACATTTATGTTTTGAAAAAATGCAAACACTTAATTTATCATTTTTAAAACATTCATTTATGTGTACAATGATATAAATATATAATATTTCTATTTTATAAGATACCTAAATGTTGTTTTACACTTTCATAGGTGAGGATACTATTTTAATGGTCAAGTAACTATTTTCAATGGTCAGATTACTATTCCAACGATCATGTTACTATTCCAACGGCCAGATTACTATTCCAACGGTCAAATTTTTAACATTCATATGGATTACCTATTTTCTATAAATACATCATATTTCATTAATTATTCATTCAATTATATTTATTTCAAGGTTATATATTTTCATTTTTAAAATTAATATTTGATCACTAGCATTTTACTTCATTTCTACAATGTTATTCATGAGTGTGGTTATTCTAGGGGATTGATTATATCCAAATTTTTATATTTTAGTTATCTTGTTTTCTATTTTTGGTCATAATGTAATACTTTCAATTCTTTTTTCCGTTCTTATTATATAAATGTAAATTTAAAATTATTATAATCAAATGTAGTTACTTTTATCACATGGTGCATGTGTATTATAATATTTACTAAATATGACATAATTATAAGAATGAAAATCCATTGGTAAAATTATGGGTCATTACACTTTCAACCAACATACACACATGCATATAAACGAAGTTAAAAAATACTTTTTATTGACATGGTTCATATTTTTATCTTACATCCACAAGAGAACATTGTACTGATTTTATTTCTTTGGAAGTACAAAGATTACACAGAGTGACTTGTCAACTACATGGATTACTTAATAAGGTGATATCATTATAAGTAATGATCCCATATAGTATACATCATCAGGTATTCCCCCTCTATATATATAGGATCCTTGTAGGTTAGTCAGTTATATTAAACTCCTAATTTTTTTAGCCTCTATCTATTGGAAATAGTAAACATTGATCTCTAATAGAAATCCTAAAATTGATTGGCTAATTCTGATAAAATCAACACATCACTATATTATGAATACTCATCCTTACTGAGTGATCCAACTTTAATTGGAATTACACTTCCATCATAAATTCCTCTAGGTCAATTTTTCGTCTATTGATGTACCACTACCTAACTTTAGAGACTTGAAGAAGCTTCAAAATCCTAATATACACATATAACCATCATGAAAAACCCAAAACTATAAATTCAAAATATACCACTAACTCTCATAAACTCATAAGATTACTCTGATAAGGTCAACTTAGTCACA
Source organism: Viscum album (assembly GCA_963277665.1). Lineage (NCBI taxonomy): Eukaryota > Viridiplantae > Streptophyta > Magnoliopsida > Santalales > Viscaceae > Viscum > Viscum album. The sequence continues at coordinate 1,325,356,225 of OY728138.1, forward strand.
TGAAGTTGACTTGAACATCAACCTCACGATTTTTGATCAACCTATGGGGTCATACTTGGTGTTGACCACTTCCCCCACTATTGACCGCCCATCTCATTGCCCTAGCTTATGGGTGAAAATAAACTAAAAATAATACTTGGTTTTCTATCTCCTAGACCTAGCTCAAATTATCAGGAATAAATCATTTAACATTATCCAGCTACCTGTGAGGACGCCCTATAGAACCTCTTCAGATGTCTCATCTATCCACATGAAAAACACTTCTTCAGTAGCCGGTATCACTGAGCTTGAGCATTCCCTATACACCCACACTCAAAACATTTCAAAAATTACCCACCCAAATATGAAAACATTGACCCCTTCTTTGACTACCCAGTTGGGTCTCCTCATATCCTCACTTCCAGCTACATAGAGCTCCCCTATCTGATCCACAAAACACTGCCTGACTAGGTCCACCCCTATCACTCAAGTTATTCTCTACTATAAGTGTCTATTTTACTACATGATGAAATTAAATCAACTTTAATATATTTACCTACACCTTGATCACATGTTTAAGTCTATCCCTAAAACATCATACCTTAGTGATCTCATTCTTTGCCAAGGTCAATGAAAAGAAATGCAAATATGTGAACCTGGAAACATATTCTATAATGATATGATCATAAACCTACCTCAACATGTGCTATTAGATGAGTTTAATCAAATAGGATTGGTGAAAATGTGGTTTCTTTCATGTTCAAATTGAAATATCCTCACTGTGATGAGGGTTTAGGGGGTTCTTAAGCCATGGAAAACCATTAAAAAAGGAAGAGTAAGATTAAAAAGGAGGGGAGGAAACTTTGAGGGATGAAGTATTTTCAATTGAAGAATAGGATAAGGGAAGATAAGCACCAACCTATGTCCATAAAATGGAAATACATCATTGGATAAATGTTTCCTGAAGGGGGATTCAAAATGACATTAGGATTAGTATTTCTTTTATAAAAAAATAACCAAAACATAGGTTCATAGAACCACTAAAAATAATTCAAGAAAAAAAAGTCCATGGGCCTATGAGCCTGCTGAAAAAGAAGGCACCTGTGAAGAGAACCATGATAAGGGAACTCCCCCTCTAGGAAAAATTATAATGAATGGACAAAACATGAAGTTGATTATAGTATATTACCTATATGATTGTTTTTATAATTATCTAAAATTGGTAGGGCCCTTTTCCAGAATCAAATTCTCATTATATTACTTCTATAACATTCCCCCCAACTAATTGGCTTGAGAGGAGGAATATGTGCTACTAACCTTAAGTGACATTCCCTAGACACCAAAGGATGATAATAAATTACAAGGGTTTAAACACAAGAGTCATAGGGTAATGGTTTACCTTTTAATAAACTCACACACATACAATGAGGTAAAAATAAATAAAAACAAGGAAATATATATAAATTATTCATGTACCAAAACCCAACCATAATAAAAGTGACCAATTCATCAATAAATAATAAAATAGGGACAAATATTTGAGTAACAGTTGAACGATAAGAGATGGAGACTAAAATTATAAAGCAAAAAAAGACCTAACACTAAGGTAGCACCACACCTGACCAAGAAATGAACTAAATTTAATATCCAACACCATCAATTATAACAAATACATAAATGAATGATTCTAGAGAGCTAAGAAACTGTTTCCTTTCTTGTATAATAGAAAATAGTATATTTATATGCACCAAAGTGTATATATAGGGGGTGTGTAATCATACCCTGTATAAACCCCCAATATTTTTCCTACATGACACTAAGACTAGAAATAAGTTAGCACATAGGATATAAAATATAGAGAAATAATATCAAATAAGTAATCAGCTTTCACAATATAAAATATATCAGATGAACAGTTTTTCTAAAAGTAGTTTAATCCATAAAAAAGTGTTTTTATTTAAAAAAGCAAAAGCATCTTATAAATTATAGTTTGGAATAATCATCCATGTTTTCACACACACACACACACACATTAATTCATTCCAAATGACACGCTCATGAGTAGTGGTATATACTCTACCAAGACATTTCTTAGTGTAAATTTCCCCCTTGAACCTTTCTATTCAGCACTGAGCACCAAGTCTATTTAAACAAGGCCTTATACAATGAAATCATGAACATAAACTAACATGTGCCTTTCCAGATGGCACTCACAACCTATTATTCCAAGAACATGTGTCAAAATATCATTCATTTTAGAAAACCTTTTTAATTAATTTCAAAAGTCCATTGTAGTGAAACCCAAAACCCAATTCCATAGCCATCCAGTAATATAATTATCAATAGATTTTTTTCAGGGAAAATTTATTTAAAAACAAAGGATAAATATTTTATAACCCTAAAATCATTAGAGTTATAATGAAATTAGAAAGAAGGAAAACCACTTACCTCGAGTATGTTTGTAATGAAGGATTTAAAACAATTCTACAAGTTATACCTCTTTCTTTTATTCCTTCATTTAAACACCATAAGATCCCATAAACACAAATAAAAACCCATAAATCTAGATATTACACACCGTTCTATGGTTTCATTCAAGACAAATAGAGGATATCTAACACAAGAATAAGGAATAAGACCCTAACCTCTAATTTTCACAATTGAACGCTCAAATATTTGTTGGAATTGGATCCAGACATCAAAGGTAACTGGAAATCGCCTAGGGTAACCCTTTAAGTTGAGAGTTAGGATCAAGAACTAAATGATAAATTAAAATTATTTTTCATACCAAAACTAGTTGGGCTCATCCTATTTATGACTTGAACTAGGAACTCATGTCATGAATTCCTCGAGAGGCCACTTATGCTGATATTCACATCACCTCAATTTTATTTTCTAAAAAACCCATTTTTACTTCATGAATGTATTTTATATCCTAAATGAACCTAAAAACCCATTAATTCTATGGAAAGAACTCACATAATCTTCCCTATACATTTCATGTCATGAAACCACCATTCATGACATGAATGTGTCCTGCAAAATTTTATGTATCCAAATTCCATAGTATTATTCTCTTACACCTTAAAAAACTTCCATCAAGATATATCAATGACTATAAACATAAAGGAAATTTATAAAACAATAACATACCTTAAACTGTGGGTGCAAGATTCTCCCAGCCATTATAATTTCCATCCTCAAGAAGTTGTATATCAATGTTGTCTTTAAACAACTTAGGGCATTTCTACTATATAAACTTTTCCCATTCCCATTATTCCTCTTGAACCTAGACATGATGCCAAAAAACTCACACTAAGTGTTAGGGAAAATCTGATGAGGAAGTTATTTATTTTCAGGTTTTGTCTTTTGTTGTCAAGGAAAGTTTTTGAAGAAAGAAAATAACCTCACTTTGTATTTGGTGAAAATAGTATTAATGGTTGTTTTCAAAAGAATAGAACTCACTTTGTCCATTGTAATAGGGAGAAGATATTTGGAAGAAATGGTTCTAATCGGGCTCACTTTGGGTATGGAATGGGAAAAGGTCATAATGGGGAATTTATCATTATCTAGAATGAGAGAATCGGCTACACGGAGAATGTATCTTGCTAGTAGTAAATGGTCATATGATTCACTCTAAATTAGGTGTGAAAGAATTGGTTATTTTGATGGATAATCAGAGTCTCTATGACTATGATAAAATAAATGTGATGATTCTTTACTGATTTGTAATTTACATAAATCATAAGTTGATTGGATAACTTATGATGCAATCTTGATGAAAGAAAAGGGAAAAGAGGTATTCCAAATCATACCCAAATTTATCGTATCCAGGTGGAAGAGAAGGAAGAGATGATGCGGATCAAAAAAGGATCATACCCATATTTATCATATCTGGGTGGAAGTGAAAAAATATATGTTTCCAATAGAAAAATAATAGTACCCATAATGATCATTATCAGGATGATCATATCTAGGAAATCATACTTAGAAAGATCGTTATTATGAACTATATCAGTCAACCCATAAACATATTCAAAGGAATTATATTGAAGTTGATCAGAAAATAAAAATAAGTTTTAAGTGGTGTCATGTTTAGATAAGAAATAAGTTTCTAATCAGACTCAATATTTCATCATATTCAATGAATTAATTGTTTGAAATTGATTAATGAAAATAAAATAAAATAATGAGATCAACAATATAGTCAATCATTTCAAAAAGGGTTGAATTTATTTATAGGTTTCAATTGGTTAAAGATCCATTTTATCATAGTTAAATTTTTTTATATTTCCAACTAGTTCAAGAGAATAAGTGAAGAATTAAAAGTGGTTTGAAATCACAGATTTCTAGATAAATTTTCAAGGGGGGTCTTGGCATTCAAAAGAATGATTGTATTCAGAAAATCATAATGGTATCCTTTTCTTCATACATTTACATATAATTGATACATATCCTTGTTTTTAAGAAATCATATTCAAAAAATCAGACTCATGAATTGAAATCGGACTAAAAATTGAAATGAAAGTCTAAAGAATAAGTGAATATTGTATAAGAATCGAGAAGCTTTGAGAAGCATTGACGAAGTCATAAATGTACCCAAGATTTCAGGGGAAATTAAGATTAGGGTGAATTTGATTATGTGGGAAAAAAATTGTGATTCCCACTAATTCCACTTGAGTGCCACCTATAAAAGGAAAAAAATAAATTATACTTTTCTGATGACCAATGTATTATTCATTATAGAAGAGAGAGAATCTTTGAGTTTTTTTAGAGAGAAGAAGAGGATTTCTGTATTGAGATTTTTTTTGAAAATGTTTTGATGGATTGAAGTAAAATATAAGAGATAAGATCACAATGTTGTATTTAGCTGACCATCATACTCAGTGATTTTTTTACTATCCTGATTACCATACTCAATGTGTCAATTGTATTCGGTTGATCATCTTATCGGGCTGGATTAATTGGATCGGTATTTTCATACTATGATTTCTGGATTGAGGAAGACAAATAATTGAAGTGGTTTTTATTCATCTCTATCATATTCTATCAAATTTATATTTTTCATACTGGGGAGAATCATATCAGGAAGTATCGTATCAAGAATAATCGTATCAGGGATAATCATACTCAGAGGAATTAGACTGGGAAAAACAGACTGAGAAAATCAGACTAGTTTTTCTTTAACAAAGTCCAAGAAGTTCTTACCATCTTCTAGGTAATAAATTTAAGAATTATTTCAATTGAATACATTTTTGAAATTGAAAATAAGCAAAGGTAGCATTATTTGTTTCATAAATTTTTGTATTACCCTATTTGTGCTAAGAGGGTGCACACACACTATTGGAATTGTTTACATAGTGATTCAAGAGTGAAAGGGTATATCCTACTAATTGTAATCTAAGGATTTATTTTTAGTGGATTTTGTGGTATTGGATTACTTCCAAACCATATAAATAATGTATATATTATTATTAACTAGTGAACCTTGTAAATACTTGTGTTCCTTTGGATGTTTGGTTGAATTGTTTTCAGTAGGGAATTGAATCTTTAATAGGAGGTGAAGGTTGTTTCAAGGAAACATAAAATAAAAAGTATCACTGATTCACCCCCTCCCCCTATCAGTGATATAATCATCCTGATTAGTCACTTTCAACTGGTATCATAGGGTTGGTTTCCTTCACTTATTCTTTGTTGATGAAGAATTTGAATTATGTGAATAGTAAAGGTATTGCAGTCTTCGATGGAAAGAATTATCATATCTGGAAAGATATAATGTTTCCTTATCTTATGTCTTTTGGATATGATGTTCAAGAAGCTGCAACAGATGGGTTTCCTCCTATTTATTTTAAAGATCCTATTACATCTGTTGATAAGAAGAGTCTATATAATGATGGAAGGGCTAAGAATTATATATTATCATCACTTTCTGAAAGTGAATTCTTAAGAGTGAAATGAGTTATCACAGCCAAAGGTATATGGGACAAATTAAAAAATATGAAGGTAATACAAAATCAAAGAAGGAAAATTTACAAATATGGATATTGAAATATGAATATTTGAAGATGGGTGGGCATGAATCTATTGGGGACTTCTTTATTAGGGTAAATGACATTGTGAGTACTATAAGATGTCTTAGTGAAAATTTAGATGATTCTATAGTTGTTGAAAATATATTTAGATTCCTTCTCAGAAAGTTTGATTCAAAAGTTTATTCATTGGAAGATAGAGATTCTAAAACACTATCTCTTAATTATTTACATATCACTCTAATAACTTATGATATGATAAGATAGAAAGATACGAAAATAAAAAAATAAGTTTATATAGAAATGTATTTCAAGGATATGAAGAAAAAAATCCAAAGAAGATTCTTTTTTTAAGATGAAGCTGGTGATTCTGACTCTGAAAATGAGGTATAGAAAAATCTTAATGATATTTTATCCTTGTTTTCTAAAATTTTTTAAAGATGTATAGGGAAATACAAAGGTAATATTCCCTTGAAATGTTTTTAATGTGGATTCATTGGACACTTTTCCACCAATTTTCCTTGAATAAATAAAAGAGAGGATAGTGATGAAGAATAAAGAAAGCCAAGAAGATCATGGAAGTAACAGGGTGATAAGGATAAATCTTTTACCAGAGCAAAATATAATAAGTTATTCAAATCCAAAAGAATAATTTTCTTATTTAAAGATGAAAAAGAAGAAGGAAATGATGCTGAATTTTAAAAATATTTTGAATATGGTATTGAAAATACTTTTATTGCAATAGTGAATGATGAAGAATTCAGAAGCAGTAATTCTGAAGAAGAATAAACTCAACTTGAACATCATTTGAAAGAAGAGTTGAAAGAATTTTTGAGAAATATCAGAAGGCTTGAAAAGAAAAACAAAAATTTGGAAGATTGATGATCTTAAATAATAAATCAATAATGTTTTGCTGATGAGAAATTGAACCTAGTAAAAGAGATTGATGATTCGAAGAAATATCTTAAAGAAGAAAAGAATCAAAATGAGTATCTAGAGGTGAAGCTGAAGGAAAAAGTAAGAGTTGGAACTTGTCCAACAAAAACTTTAAAAATATGAACAAAGAAATAAAAGTTTCAAAAACTCTATTTTTGGAGTTGGTAAATGTAATATAAAATATAAACCTGAGAAGAATAAACAAATGATATCTTAAAAGGTTGAAAAGAATGATGGAATTGTTTCTAAAAAGAAGAAAGTTGGGAAAGTTATGTATGTGGATAATATTTAAAAAGTGAAGAATTCATATGAAAAAAAAATCATGAGTCCAAAAATGTTTTATCTGGGTCTATAAAAGTTTCAAACACTTTTGATTCTATTAAGTTTTAAAAGAAGAAGAATAATCTGATTGATAATAGAAAGGGTTATGGGAGAGTTTCTAAGAAACATATTCACAATTTTGAGTAGTATGGAAGTTTCAGAGGAAAATATTAATTTTATGGATATTGTTGGTATTGTGGTGGATTTGGAAACATGGATAATATGTGTTGGTTCAACCAAAAACATTAATATTATCCCACAAGTTATGAAATCCAAAGGTTGAGGGGGAGTCAATCTCCTCAAAGAAATAATTCTAAGAAGGTTTTTTCAATAAAGCCTAAAAAATTTGGAGTAAAGATTAAAAATAGGTTTCATCCCCTGGAAACTATTTTTGAAAGATGTGAACAACCTAGATAGCTTGAAAAAAGATGACTTGTTTTGTTACTGGTACAAAAAATGTTTCTTAACAATTCTCAAAATTCGAAGATGAGGAAAGGAAGTGAAGAAGTAAAAGCTCTTGTTGTTAAAAATGATTTGAAAGCTAAAAAAGGAAAACGACCTTGGATTCTTGATAGTGGGTTTTCTTCTCATATGAAAGAATATTTGAAATTTTTTAAGAATGTGAAATATTTCAAATAAGGAACAATGACATTTTTCAATAATGAATCCTTGAAAATTAAAGGTGTTAGATCAACCATCATTGGAAAAGAAAAGTTGAAATCCATGAAATCTTTGTATGTTGATGGAATGAAACACAATTTTCTAAGTGTTTCAAAATTGTATAATGAGGGTAAAAAATTTATCTTCAAAAAAGATGGGTTTTTTGTGAAAAGTGAAGAAGATGGAATGATTGTTACAAGAGGCCAGCATACAAAAGGAAACTTGTTTCAAGTTGGTGAAATACAAAACTCTTGTTATGTGAGTATGGTGGAAGAGAATCAATTGTGGCATAAAGTCTAGGAAACATGTGTCAAAGAAACATGAGAAATTTATCAAAGAGATACAGTGTCTGATACATTCCTAATTTTCTAAGAATAAGAGATCAGTGTTGTTTTATTTTTCAAAAAGGAAAGATTACAAACTCAGTGAATAAGAAATTTGAGATTTATTCAAGACAACCCCTGGAGTTGATTCTTTCTGATATTTATGGTTTGATGAGAAAATAATTAAAAAATTTAGATAAGTACTTTATCACTTTTATTTATGATTTTACTCACATTACTTGAGTTATTTATATGAAAAATAAATCAAATGATTTGAAATTGTTTAAAAGTTTTATAATGAAGGATGAGAAAGAATGTGAGTATTTAGTGATAAAGTTGAGAACACACAATGGTGGTGAATACAAAAATGAATAATTTGTAAGTTATCTTGAGAATCATGGAATTAGAAATGAGTATAGTTCCCCATACACTCCTCAACAAAATGGGGTTGCTAAAAGAAAGAATAGAATTTTGGTGGAAATAGGAAGAACCATATTACTTGAACATGGCCTTTATTATTACTTTTGGAGGAAATACATGAGTACTATTATTTATATCTAGAACCATTTTTTCTATTGGACTAAATTAGATATGAATCTATATGGATTTTTTTATAAAAAAATACAGGTTTGAAAAATTTTAAAGAGTTTGGTAGTCCATGCATTATAAAGAAGAAAGGTGAAGATTCAATATTTCTTGGTTATGCTCTGAACAGAAGAGGATATAGATGATTCAACAAATAGACAAAAAGAATTTTTGATTATTTTGATGTGAAATTAATTGAAAAAGGTGAAAAAGAAAAACATATTCATGTAGAAAAGGAAGTTGAGAAAGTTAAAGAAAACAATTTTGATAATGGTACAGACAATTGTATTCCTACTCAAGAAGAAGAATCATACTCATCTATTTCCAATGATGAGGAATATACTCAAAAATCTCATCCTAGGCTGAGGAAGCAAGTGGAAGCTCAGAATATAATTGGTGATCAACATCAGAAGGTTCAAATAAGAGTAACAACAAATGATATTACACATACTTCTTTTTATTCAAAAGTGGATCCAAGTGATGTAAAATAAGATTTTGAGTATCCGAAATGGGTTCAGTCTATGAATAAATAATTGGATAAAATTGAAAATAATGATACATGGGAACTCGTACCCAATCTAGAAAACAAAAATATCATTCATACAAAATGGGTTTTCCATAACAAGGTGAATGAAGAAGGTGAAGTGATAAGAAACGAAGAAATATCGGTGTACAAAGGGTATTCACAAATTGAAGGTATTGATTTTGATGAAACCTTTTCTCTAGTTTAAAGGTTGGAAACAATTAGAATATTTTTTTTATTACTTCACAACAAGGTTATAAGATCTTTCAAATGGATTTCAAATATTAATTCTTGAATGGTGATCTTGATGAGGAAGTTTACATTGAATAACCTTGTGGATTTGTTGTTGGGAAAGATAAAAGTTATGTGTATAGATTGAATAAATCCTTGTATTGGGTAAAACAATATTTGAGGGCGTGGTATTCTAAAATTTATACATCCTTAAGGAAGATGAGATTTAATAAAGGAATAGTGGATAACAATCTCTACATTAAAGAAATTCAATAGTATTCCCTCATTGTGATTGTTTATATTGATGATATTATATTTACTAGGAATGATGAAAGATATTTTGAATGGTTTTCTAAACAAATGAAAAGGGTATTTTAAATGTCCATGTTAGGGGAAATGAAATAATTTATTGGGTTATAAATACAAAATAAGAAGTAATATAGTTTTCTTTCTCAAGAAAACTATGCTAAGGAACTTCTTAAGAGGTTCGGAATAGAAAACACAAAAACTATTTTCACACTGATATCAGTGGGAAAAAAAGTTGTCCAATGATGGGAAAGGAAAAGAAGTTGATTAAAAATAATTCCAAAAGTTTATTGGATTTTTTTTTATTTTACAGCCTCAAGACCCGACATTGTTTATGATGTTACCTTATGTGAAAGATTTTTGAGTTCTCAAAAATAATCACATTACTTATTGGAAAAAAGAATTCATAGATACATCAAAGGCACAACAGAATTCAGAATTAGGTATGGAATCTTAGATAGTATTGATTTTTTTTGGGTATTCAGATGCTGATTGGGCAGGAAATGTTGATGATAGAAGATCCACATCTGGTGGAGTATTCTTTCTAGAAAATAACTATGTTGGTTGGAATTCAAATAAATAGAATTCAATAACTCTCATTATGACTAAAAATGAGTATGTTGCTTCCACTCAATCCACTACTCAACTTATGTAGATGAAAACTCAATTGGAATATTTACTTGTTAAAGTGAAGTTACCCTTACTCTTGGGTTGTGATAATCAAAGTAAAATCAATCTCCCTAGGAATCCTATTAAAAATTATCATTAAAAACATATTGATATCAAATATAATTTTATCAAATAGCATGTGGAGAATAATTAATTGAAGCTGGAGTATGTTCCAACATCGGAACAAGTTGCTGACATATTCACACAACCTTTTAATAGAGGAATAATTTTCTAAATTGAGTTTAAACATGGGTGTCCAAACTATTTATTATTAAGGTTGAGGTATGTGTTTTTGTCCCCTATCTCATATTATATTTGGATATTGTTGTTAAGGGGGATAATGAATTGTTTTATAAATCTGTCCATTTGATGCATGTAAAAAGGGGGATTTGTGGGTAAGTTGTGAATTCATAATTTTTTTTGATTGAACTATTATAAATGTTTCTTAGAGTGGTTTTAGGAAAATAAATTTTTTTTTATTATAGGTATATGAAGAAAAATTAGGTTGAATAAGGTATGAGGAAGGAAAAAATAAAACGGCTGTCATAATCACTACTTTTAGATATCATGGTTTTACTGTCAATGATTCTTGTTTCCTACAATGAGTTATCTCATGTAGGATTAGAATTATTGATAAGTAATCCGTTTCTTGATGATACAAATTTTAGTGATTTATGAAACTTGGTTAAGAAAAAAATGATTTTCATAATCACTACTTATGGAAATCATGGTTTTGTTGTCAATGATTCTTGTTTCCTATAATGAGTTAGCTCATGTAGGCTTAGAATTATTTTTAAGTAATCCATTTCTTGAAGATAAAAAGTTTAGTGATTTATGAAACTTGGTTGACAATAAAATCCAAAGGGGGTATTGTTAGGACCAAGATGATGAGAAAGGAATTTATTTTCAAGTGTTGTATTTTCTTTTCAAGTAAAGTTTTTGAAGATATAAAATCACCTCACTTTTTATTTGGTGAAAATAGTATTGATGGTTGTTTTCAAAAGAATCAGACTCACTTTTTCCATCGTAACGGGGACAAACTATTTGGAATAATTGGTTCTGATCGAACTCACCTTGGGTATGGAATGGGAGAAGTTCATAATGTGGAATTGATCAGTATATGAAATGATATAATAAACCACATGGAGAATTTATCTTATTGTAATTAAATGGTCATTAGATTCACTCTAAATTCAATGTAAAAGAAGTGGTTGTTTTTATGGAGAATCAGAGTCTCTATGACTATGATAAAATAAATGTGACGATGCTTTGATGATTTTTATTTCACATAAATCATAAGTTTATTGGAGAACTTGTGATACAAGATTAATGAAATTAAATGGAAAAGAGGTATTCCAAATCATATCCAGATTTATCATATCCAGGTAGAAAAGAAGGAAGAGATGTTTCTAATAAAAAAATAATCATACCAAAATTTATCATATCAGGGTAGAAGAGAATAAAGAGATGATTCCAATTGAAAAATTATAGTACCCAGAATGACCGTTATTAGGATGATCATATTTAGGAAATCGTACTCAGAAAGATCATTCTCAAGCAATGTAGCAGACAAACCTCAAATGTATTTAGAGGAATGATATTTAAGTTTATGGGAAATAGAAATAAGTTTTAAGTGGTATTGTATTCATATAATAAAGAAGATACTAATTTTACTCAGTATTCCATCATATTTAGAGAAGGAATTTCTTGAGACTGATGAATGAAAAGATAAGAAAATAATGAGATAAAAAATATAGTCAACCATTTCAAAAAGGTTTGAATTACTTTGTAGGTTTCAATTGGGTCAAGATCCATTGTATCAAAGTTAAATTGTTTTATATTTCCAATTGGTTCAAGATAATAAGTGAATAATTAAAAGTGGTTTAAAAGTGGATATTGTTAGATAAATTTTCAAGGGGGGTCTTGACATTTAAAAGAATGATTGTATTCAGAAAATCAGAATGGTATCCTTTTCTTCATACAATTACATATAATTGATACAGATCCTTTTTTGGAATAAATAAGATTAAAAAAATAAGATTCATGAATTGAAATCAAATTGGAAATTGAAATGAAAGTATAAAGAATAAGTGAAGATTATAGAAGAATTGATAAGCTTTGAGAAGTGTTGACAAAGAAATAAATGAACCCAAGATATTAGGGGAAATTGAGATTAGGGTGAATTTGATTAAGTGGGAAAAATTTGGGATTCCCCCCAAAGCCACTCAAGGGTCACCTATAAAAGTTGAAAAGTACATTGTACATTTTTTATGACTGATGTATTGTTCATCATAAAAGAGAGAGAAGCTTTGAGTTTTTTTAGAGTAGAAGAGGATTTTCGTATTGAGATTTTTTGTTGAAATTTTTTTTAAGGATTAAAGTAAAAGACAAGATAAAATATTGAAATGTTGTATTCAGTTGAACATCATGCTTAGTGATTTTCATACTCATATAATTATTGTACTCAACATGTTAATTGTATTCGACTGATCATCGTATTAGGCTGTATTAATTGGATCGGGATTTTCGTACTGGAATTTACGGACTGAGGAAGATGGATAATTTAAGTGGTGTTGATTCGTATCTATTATATTTTATCAAAGTTATATTTTTTTATACTAAGTAGAATCGTACCAGGAAGTATTGTACTGAGAATAATTGTATCAGGGAGAATCGTACTTGGAGGAATCAGACTGGGAAAAACAGACTGGGAAAATCAAACTGGTCTTTATTTAACAGAGTCCAAGAAGTTCTTACCATATTCTAAGAAAGAAATTGAAAAAAAAATTCAATTGAATACATTTATGAAATTGAAAATAATCATAGGTAACATGAGTTGTTATATAAATTTTTGTATTTCCCTATTTTTTCTAAGAGGGTTCACACACACTATTGGAATTTTTTACATAGTTCTTCATGATTGAAAGGGTATATCCTACTCTTTATAATACAAGGATTGATTTATAGTGGATTGTGTGGAATTTGATTACTTACAAACCATACCAAGGATATATCTATTATTATTGAATAGTGAAACTTGTAAATACTTGTGTTCCTTTGGATGTGTGGTTGAATTATTTTCAACAGGGAATTGAATCTTTAACAAGAGGTGAAGGTTGTTTCAAGGAAACATAAAAGAAAACATATCAATGATTCACCCCCTCCCCCTTTCAATGATACAATCATCTTAACTAGGTACTTTAACTAAGGAAATAGATGTCCCTCATAAGGTATTTTCCTATCTAGGTAGAACCTATACCATTTCATGGATAAAAGTTGCATCCTTTTCAAGAGTAAAATGGTCCCAACTAATCGCATGGTGAGGATTCAAGTGATACTTCTTCAGTTGAGATACATGAAACACATTATGTAAAAACCTGAATCTTTTTTATAAGTCTAACCAATATACAAGAGTTTCAAATCATTTAACCACCTCAAACAGTCCCATGTATCATGGTGTTAGGTTCCCATGTTTCCCCATACATTGATGACCAAGTATCGGTGAAACTTTCAAGAAGATATGGTCACTCACATCAAAATATAAGGACTATAGATGATTATATTCATAGGATTTATGTCAAATATGAGTAGTAACCATCTTCTTCCTTATCATATGGATTTTCTCTATAGTTTCATAAAAAAGACTCAGTCCAATCGATGATGTATCTTCTGTATCCACTCAACATATTAGAGAACAAAAAGAACATACATATAAATCCTTGAATGATTCCATTTGTATCATTTCCTAAAAGATGTTATTATAGGATATTTCCTACAAAGGCATTTAATCCTCCCATGAACCTCCAGAGTCCAAGACATAAGATCTGAGCATATCATCCAATGTATGAATTATGATTTTTTACTACCCATCCATCTATGGATGATATGATGTTCTCACAGTTAACTAGATTTTGAGAGTCTATTTCAAAAATTTCTCGAATCATGAAGTGAAACAAGGATATATATTAAATATAATCAAAATTGGAACTCCATGCAACTTGAACACTTCTTGAATATATAAATTTTATAATTCCTCTATTATGTTAGACTCTTTAATAGGGATAAAGTGTGCTAACTTGGTGAGTTGATCCACAATTACCCAAATAGAATCATGCTTCCACAACATCCTCAGTAGAATTGTGAAAAAGTCTATTGAATTTCTTTTCCATTTATATAATGGTATAGGAATGGATAGAAAGATACCATCCAATCATTTATTTTTATAATTTACCTACTAACATGCTAGAAATTTTATATAATACACTCCAATCTTGTGTCTCATACCTAACCACCCAAAAAAAATTTATCACCTTGTACATTTTCTGAATACCCAAATGAACAACCCATTTTGAATAGTTATATGATGAAAGAAGTTATTCCTAGAGAGAATGAGGAACTGAAATTTTATTTTGAAAATGTAAAAATGAGTTTTCATCCTTTGCCTAGCTTTTAGAGGTCTTTCCACCATTTAGGTTTGAACTGATGGTGATACAGTAAGGATCTGATGTATGAGACTATTTTACTAAATCTATGAAGTTAGTAAAAATATTAACCAAGAAGAAAAATACATGATCATCATGTGTGGTAAAATCTAGATGAATGTCAACAATCATTTCCATCAGCTACCATTGGTCATGAGCTTCTCAGACTACTTCACTATATGATTTATTACTCAACAAATCTACCATAGAATTACCTTTTTTGGGTATGTATTCCAAGTTTAAATCAAATATATGTTGGTACTCCATACATATCCAATGTCTTAAGTTCAAGTCTCATTAAGAGAAGATGTATTTAAAACTATTATAGTTAGTAAAAATTGTGAACTTTTCTACAAAGAGGTAATGCTGCCAGGTATTTAAGGCATGGAAAACTGTAGTTATTTAGTTAAAGTATTTTTCAAAACTTTCTAACATGATTTTGAAAATAAAAATATATTTATTTAAATTATATGTTTCACTGACTTTTATAATTCCCTAGTTTTAAGTATGTTTTTACTAGAAATATTTTATTTCTAGATATAGGAATAAAAATTTACTAGATAGAATCAATTATGCATTAAGAAATGAATTGTTCTAAAAGTTCAAATATATGGTAGCATATTTTTTAATGAAGATTTATAAAAGAGTCAAAGTTAGAATATAACTTAGTCTAAACTGAAAAATTTGGATCATGACTTTTAGAAAAAAAAATTGGATGGAATTACACATGTTTTTTTGGAAGTACTTTTCATTAAACCTTCAAGATGGAGATATAAATTTTTTTCTGAAGAAAAAATTCATTCCACTGGATGAAATATTGTTACACTGTGATAATTTATAAACTAATGATCATTATATGAACATGTTGAGCTGTCAAGATGTAGTTTGTTCTGAGGTCATTACAACCACCTCTAAGATTCACGAAACCATTATAACTTTTCCTATAAATAGAAGTTGTGATCAAGTAGGAGGAAACTTTTTCAATCTAATCTATCAAATTTTACTCTGAAGTTTTTGGTAACATCTTGTTACTTTCAGAGTTTTTACTTGTAATATTTTTAGAGTTTTTGATTAAGGCGTGGATTTGTGGGTTTTATTATAAATTCATTATGTTTCCTTATTTTTAATTGGTTTTTTTATCTAGTTTGATTGAGAGATTATAGGGATAGAAATATAGAGGGTTTTACCGATCTTTGTGATCAAGGTACTTTAAGGTTAGGAATATAGAGGATATTCTGATCTTTGTGATCGAGGAATTTCTTACTGTATAAAGATAGAAATTTATAGTTAATTTAAACTATGGATAACTTATGTAATGGTATGTTCTCTCCTAGTTTGTTAATTTCCTTTTTTTTGAGTGATAGAGGTGTTTAGAGAAGGTTCCATGAGTTCTCAGTGGAAGCTGGAGGTGCAGTAGGGATGTTGCAGGGATGCTGCAGGAAATACAGGTCATGTAAATTTTACACGACGTAAAAGTTGGTTTCACAGCTTGTCCAGGATCAGTTCACGATGTGTATATTTTTGGGGGTAAAATAATAAAAAGTTTTCATATTTTTCAATGAAACTGAACCCTGAGGATTACATAATGTGAGAGGGGATTACACATCATATAAATCCCCGATGATATGTAGTTTTAAAAGTTTTTTCTAACTGGATTTTCATTCATTCAGTTGTGGATTCTTCTTCCTCTCATTTTTGGTGAACCCTAGGTGCCCTGAGGAGTTCTTTAAGCCCTCCTCCTTCTTCTTTTATCTATTTGTCCCAATGGTTTTTCATTAGAAATATGTGGTAATCCGTTACTTTTTCTTGTATGGTTTTCTCCCATTCTTATTTAGGGTTTCTCTACAATATTGTGGTTTTTTTGGGCTATGTATTTGGGATGCATTTTTATGGTATTTGGGTGTGTTTTAGGTTGATCTATAGTTTCTTGTGGTGTGTTTTTGGCTGCAGGTACTTCTTCTTTTCCCTGTGATGCGCAACGAGTCGACAAAGCTTCTTTAAGGTAGGGACTTTGTCATTTCTCTTTATTATATATAATGCAAGAGGGGTTTGATTTTATTTATCTATGGGTTATGGTTGTATTGGATTAATCAAATATAAATAATTTATTAAATTGAAATTGAAAGAGGTAAATGGGGTTTGATTCTCATGCCCTTACATCTTTGAAATTATTTTTGATATTATGGATTGTATGGGCTTGATGCCCCCACTGGAAATTGTGGTCATTGGGGGATTTTTTGCACTAGATATATGTTTTGTGATTTCTTCATTAGTTTTTATTGTTTTTATATCTCCCTAAAATGAAAATTTGATAAACAATTATATTTTTATAATAAAACGGTTTCCCTAGGATTATGACTCATGCGATAACACCCCTAAAATAAGGTGAAATGTGATAAAAGACCCTTTGTAAATTTTTAAAATGATCTTGATGTGTTGTGATGTGTTTTCATTCTTATGGGATATTTATGTGTGGTTGGGGAATTTGGGGATTATGGTTTCTGAGATGTGATTTTGGGGTGGTGAGGTGGTTTGTGGGCCTTGCTTTTGGGGAGGTGAGGTGGTTTGTGGACCATGATTTTGGGGTGGTGAGGTGGTTTTGGGTCATGATTTTGGGTTGTTGATTTGGTTTGTTGTTCGTTCTTTTGGGGCAGTGAGGTGGTGGTTGATTTTTGTTATATTCCTGAGTAGTGATGGAATAAATGATTAGTAATGATTTAAATGACATGGGTTTGTTTGATTAGTGGGATGGAAATAGTTAACGAATAATTAAATGGTGGGTTGTGTGGTTAAATGTGGTTGATACTAAATAATGAAAAGAACTAGATTATTAAATGAAATTAGTTGGAAATGTGAATGTGGCTCGTGGCTTGTTGTGTGGTGTTATGCATTTAGAGGTGGAAGTAAAATTGATGGTGTTGTGAGTTAGTTGGTTTATTTTTGAACCTGTAGGTTGGGCTTTATTTTTTGATATTATATATATATATATATATACTTTTATATTTTTATGATTTCTATATGCACCCCACCCACATCGAGCACTACATGCTGACACCCACACAGTCATGTGAGGGGGTGTTTTTTCCAATATCCAGTGAGGAGAGGATCCACAATGTATTCCACAACGGCTGGAGAGGATCAATTATGTCTTCCAAATCTCTATGCTTCACCAATATCTTCACAGTGCATCTCATATCATTGACTATGGAGATTTAGATATCGATGATGACACGATGTTCTTAGAGTGACCAGTAGAGATCCAGGATCATCAGAAGAAGGTGTTTCATGGACAAACCATTTCTTTGGTTTTTGTGTTGTGGAGGCATGATAGCCTAGAGGATAACAATTGGGAGTGAGATATAAATATGTGTTCCCACTAACCAGAGTTTTTTTTGAATTTTTATTTGCTTTTTCTTGCTTTGTGATGTAATATTTTAGATCTTGTTGTTTTATCTGATGAGCTATTTTCCTTAGTTTGTTATGTGTGTGGTGTGATCTGTGATAAATTCCTAACATATTAAAAGGGAAGGACCAGATTCCTAATTGATTTTCATTAACAGTGATGTGATTAAACCTATGTGGGTGAGTCAATTCCAGCTATAGTAGATAATATATGGACATGGAGGACGTAATTCTTTGATTCATGTGTTGGGAATGGTGTGGTTTGTTGGTTGTAGTGGCTATTGGTTTGGGTTGTGTGGAGGTTGAGATGGTTATGAAGTGGTTGTGAGGAAGTGTAGTTTCATGATAGGTGGTATCTTGTGGTTGTGTTAATTTGGTTGTTTAGTGTGTGATTTTTTCATTTCAGTTGGTGTGTTTGGCTAGTGGTAGTGTTTAAGGTATGACAAGATCCTTGAGATGTATCTCATGAGATGGTTGTTCAGACCCCTTTCCTTCTGATCTTGGTTTTGGATTATTGAGGGATAGAATCGTTTGAGAGGTGTCTGATGTAATGGTATGTTCTCTCCCGGTCCATTAATTTTTGGTTTTTCACGTTATAGGTGTTCAAGGGAGGTTCTGGGAGTTTTTTGTGGAAGTTGGAGGTGCAGCAGGGCTACTACAGGAAATACACATTATGTAAACTTTACACAACATGAAAGTTCTTTTCATGACTTGTCCAGAACTAGTTCAAAATGTGTATATATTTTAGGTTAAATAAAAAAAATGTGACACATTTTTTTATGAAACCGAACCCTAAGGATTACATGACGTGAGAGGGGATTACACATTGTGTAAATCCCCATTATAATGCAGTTTTAAAAGTTCTTTTCTAGCTTAATTTTCATTCATTAGGACATGGATTCTTCTTCCTCTTGTTTTTGGAAAACTCTATGCACCCTGAGGAGTTCTTCAATCCCTCTTCCTCCTTTGATTTGTTGGTCCTGGCGGTTGTTCGTTGGAAATTTTTGGTAAGCCCTTCCTTCTTCTTGGATGGTTTTCACTAGTTATTCTTCAGGTTTTTACTATATTGGTGTGGTTTGGTTTGGTTTGTTTGTATGGGATTAATTTTTATGGTATGTTGGTGAGGTGTAGGTTGATATGCGGTTTTTTGTGGTGCGGTTGTGGTTGTGAGTGCTTCTTCTTCACCCTATGGTGCGCAACGAGTCGATAAATATTCTTCGAGGTAGGGACTCCCTCATTTCTATTTATTGTTTATCATGTGAGAGGGGTTTAATTTTTTTTATCTATGGGTTATGGTTGTGATATCTTAATCAAAGATAAATAATTGGTTAAATTGAAATCTAAAGGGGTAAATGGGGTTTGATATACATGCTCTTATAGCTTTGATATTATTTTTGATATTGTGGATTGTACAGGTTTGATACCATGATGAAAATTGTGTCCATTAGGGATATTTTTTCTCTGTATATATGTGTTTTTATTTCTTATTTGGTTTTTATTGTTTTTTTATCATCCTAAAATGGAAATTGGATCACTAATTTTATTTGGATAATAAAACGGTTGCCCTATGATTATGACTTGTGTGATAACACCCCTAAAATAAAGTGGAATGTGATAAAATCCACCATTAAAATATGTAAAATTATATTGATGTATTGTGATATGTTTCTATTCTTATGATATGACAATGTGTGTTTAGGGAATGTAGGGATAATAGTTTTTGGCCCATTCTTTTAGTGTAGACATGTGGTTTTTGGGTTGTGCTTTTGGGGTGGTGAGGTGGTTTGTGGGTTGTGAGTTGTGCTTTTGGGGTTGTGAGGTGGTTTGTGGGCAATGATTTTAGGGAGACAAGGTGGGTTGTAGGCCAGGATTTTTGGGAGGTGAGGTTGTTTTGGGTAAGGATTTTAGGGTGGAGAGTTGGTTTGTTGGTCGTATTTTTAGGGTGGCGAGGTGGTGGTTACTTTGTGCTATATTCTCGATTAGTGATGGAATAAATGATTAATAATGATTTAAATGACATGGGTTGGTTTGGTTAATGGTATGAAAATGATTAATGAATAATTAAATGGTTGGTTGTGTGGTTAAATGTGGTTGATGCTAAATAATTAAAAGAATGAGATGATTAAATGATATTGGTTGAAAATATGAATGTGGCTCGTGGCTTGTTGTGTGGTGTTATGCATTTAGAGGTGGTAGCAAAAGTGATGGTGTTGTGAGTTGGTAGGTTTGTTTGTGAACCCATAGGTTGGGCTTGAGTTTTTGATATTATATATACATATATACTTGTATATTCTTATGATTTCTATATACACCCCACCCACGTCAAGCACTGCGTGTCGACACCCGCATAGTCCCACGGGGGGTGTTTTTGCCGATATACGGTGAGGAGGATGGATGGTTGGGTACGCACTCTTTCCCACTCCCTATTTCAGATGAGTTACGTATTGCATAGTCTATTATAGATGGAGGTTTTTTAGTTTATTATATGGTGTTTATGATGGATCAGGTGTTTTAGGACGAGATATGACTGTGCTTGTGGGGTATCTTTTGGTGGGGGTCATGCATGGTAGGAGGAGGGCATGAGGTTGATGTCCTATATGTTCATGATACCCTACTACTCTGGTATTGGTAGTGGTTGTGTTGTGGCCTAGGTGTTTTCGGGTGAGATGTGTTGTGGTCGTGCTTGTGGGGTGTTGATCCCAGGTGTCTTCAGATGAGGTGTGTTGTGATCGTTCTTGTGAGGTGGTGTGTTATATATAAGGGATGGGAATTCCAAGACGTATGGTGTTGGGGTATGAGAGAATCATACCAGTGGGAAATTGCTGAAGGGTACCTTTATTGGCATGATTCTTATTATATTATATTACTTGTCTTGTGTTATTTGGTGAGTGTGCCTTGGTGAGGTTGGGTTTGGATAATATGCATGTATAGGTGTTGTTTGGTTTTGCTATTTTCTCACAGGTGCATTAGTATGATTCTTTCACATGTGCATGAGAGACTTTGGTTTTTTCTACTGAGTATACTTGTATGATCACCCTACGTATATAAATTGTTTTCATGTTTACAAGTGGATTACATGGACCATTCTGGACATTACTATATTGGACCTTGAATAGTTATAATGTCATTGCTTTAGCTTTGATTTTGGGTATTCAATTTGGAGAATTTTACTATATTTATTTCATTTATACATTAATTGCCGGATGGTTTGGGTTTCTTTTTATATTACATCATAGAGTTTATTGTGGATGATTGATCTTATCTCCTGATCCTATTTATATTATATAGGGTAATGCCTCCCATACATGAGATTTTTATACCCTCAGTTTTAGTCACCAACCCGGGGCCTATTGGAGGTGGGACTTGGGGGGTCATTATCTCTCTCCCCTCATTATGGTATCTTGGGATGGAGGGGGTAATGACACATTAATTTAAGGTGATTTAATTCCTTTACACTGAAGGTTAAAGTATAGATTATTCTTTTATAAAGTTTTTTAGTTTTTATTTATAACTTTATAAATATTTAATTTTCTTATTTTTAAAAGCATTATATTTTTTTGTGTTTGTATAGAGAAAGGTTTTCTTTGAAATAAACTTTTCTTTAAACTTTGAAATTCAGATTATTTTTATGTTCGATTTATAAAATCTAAATATTGGATTGAAAGTATATTTGATAAACCAGAAGAGAAATAAAATGTTTTTTAAGTTTTATTTTTAGGACTATAATTCACCCCTCCCCCCTCTTAAATTCATTTTTACTCTTTAATCATACATTTGGTATCAGAGGACATTATACTGCATAAATTTATAAGTTTTTAGTTTTTTTATATTAAGAAAGTTTCTAAATTTTTACAACCATTATTATAAAATTGTTGTCTATAAATTTTTTTATAAACTATTTTACACTAGAATGTACTTGTATAAAGATTATATTTCTTATTTACAAATATATAAGGTTTGAATGTTGGAAATATTGATAATATTAATCCTATCATACAACAAATTTTTGATGATTCTAACTATTAATAATGGAGAGATCATATGAAGACCTGTGTAATCAATACTAGGGTTGTTGGTAAAAATCCATCAAGGTAACTTTTCAGTGTTTTTGGGATGATTGTGATTGTTGAAAAAAATGTTGACAAGGTTAGTTATGGAGTTCTAGTGTGATTATTGACTAATTATGTTGAAAAATCTTCAATAAAGATGTATGGGAGAATTGGAAGTGGTACAGAATGTTTTATGTAAATTTAAAAGTTGCATGAAAGGGTGAAGGTGTTTTGTAAAGTTGTATGTAAGTTAATATTTGGGTTTTTCACATCAAATTATGGAAAATTATAGTGTTTTACAAAAGTTATTAAAATTTATGAAAATCATATTTTCACAACATAGGGATAGTTGTGCGAGCCCACAAAATAGAGATGAAATTGTGCAAAGGTGGTGAGTTTCATGCTAAATTAAATGTTTAATCATTTTAATTCAGTGCAAAATGAAATTAGCATACACAATTTAAGGCATGAAAGGTAGTTGCATGAAGGGTCAGCTCCATCTATAAATGGGAAGCTATCCCCCCCCCCAATCATTTGAGCAACTCAACCCTTAGAGAATTTTAGGGCTCTGAATCATGTAAAAGTTGTGTAAATCTATTTCTTGCATGAAGCAATGACTCAAACATCTATTTCATGTAAAAACATGACTTTTTTCTATAAAACTAAGTGAGTTATATGATAATTCAAAGGTTTCATGAATGTTGAGAGTTCTTCAGCAATTCAATGGTTGTGTGAAAGTTGAGAGTTCTGTAATGATCTAAATAGTTGTGTGAAAATTAATATTTCATGATAAAAAATGAAATTTTTGAGAAAGTTTTTATATTTTCATTCAAGTTATTCAAATTTTTTGTGAAATCTAAAGTTGTGTGAACCTATAAATATTTTCCCATAATTTATATGGTAAAGTGGTAGTCATCAAGTGTATGAATGTTGAGCTTCATGATGCACCAAATGAGGTGTAAACTATAATGATTCATGAGATCAATAGAAGAATATTTTGAAGGATCAGTGAGCACAATTCAGTTGAGAGAGTAGTGTGCTTTCAAATTCTGATTGGTTATAAACTAGGAGGGATACTGAGTTCTCTCTAAACCTTGTAACAAAATTTTGCTTTAGTGGATTTGGTACATCACCACATTACCGTTGTATTCTACTTATATGTAGCCTAATGAGGGTGAACCAAGTAAAATTGTTGTGTCTTATGCATGTTCTAATCTACATTCATTTTGTGCTATGGGAAGGAGAGAGAAGAGAGTTTTGTTTAATAATGAGACAAGATATAAAAGGGATATTTTTTTAATCTATCATACCTTAATTCACCCCCCCCCCCCCATCATGGTATTTAACCTAGTTGGGATAAAAATTAGTATCAAAGATAAAGGTTAAAATAATTGTTTCTATCTTAGTAGTTTCGATAAATATTTTTAATCACACGGAGATTTTGATCTTTTATGAAAACAAATTTCAGTTGGGGAATAATTAGATATAACAATTCTTCAGATCATTGGGTATGGATGTCTTTATATCTTTTATGTATGGTATTTATGTTAGTGTGGATAGTAGTTTTCTACCAGAAGCAGAGTTAATAGAATTGGATATTGATGACAAAGGAATCAATTCCTTAGGAGTATCTTTATCTAACATAACATATATGAAGGTGATTTTAAGTAATTCAATTCATTCTATGTGGGAAAATCTATTAAATATATATTAAGTATATTCAAAAGTCAGAGAATCAAAATTATAGGTTCTGTGGAAAAAATATGAGAACCTGATAATTCACCCCAATGAGTCAATAGATGTATTCTTTGACCAGAAAAATGTTGTTGTAGAATAAATTCATGGTATCAAAGAAATTCTTGAAGATATAAGTGTGTCATGATAAGTCTTCCACCTTAGTTAAATCCAAAATTATCTATATTGGAAGATAAAGATCTAAAGGAGTTTACATTGGATAGTTTTCATAGTACTCTTGTTTCATATGAGATGAGAAATTATGATAATGAGTCTATGGAAAATGGTAAGTCCAAAGTGGTGGCATTCAAGTCTATAAAGAATCTCACTATTGAAAATGGTTAGGAAGAAGAAGATATAGATGAGTTCATTTCATTCCTTTCCTCAAATATACGAAGAGGAAAAGGAAATTTCATGGGGAAACTTCCTCTATAATTATTTTGATGTGGAAAAGGTTGGACATCTTTTAGAAAGGTTCCCTAATAAATTCCAAAACGACGATGAGGATGAAGTTTAAATTCCCATGAAGATGTATTCAGTCTATGTGAAAGGTAAGAAAATTTTGAAGTGAAATTTATTCAAGAAGAAGAACCTACTTTCACAAGAGAATGGAAGTTCTAAAAATATGAGGTAAAGAGTTAAAGGAATGCAAGGATCATGGATAAAATGCTATAGTGGTAGTTGTGGGTAACTATAAGACAATATAGGAAAGTGAAAATGATGAAGGATATATTGAAGGAAGGGTTGATCTCCAGGCTAAATTAGAAACATAATTTGAGGAGATAGATGTTTGGAGAGCCAAAATGAAGAAATCCAACAGTGTGGTTCATGATGCCAAACTATATATGTAGAAATAGGAAGAAGAGAAGTCTGAGCTAAAGGAATAAATTTAAAATCTTCTCAAAAAAATTTGAGTACAAGATCAAAGTTGAAGAAAAAAAAGAGTGATTGATGGTTTTATTAACATAGAAAAAGATCGAATCAAACATATCAAATAACCTGAAGAGGAATTTTTTGAACTTTGAAGAAAATTAGAAGATCAGAAATGACTCTTTAATCCCAATATGAAATCAAGAAATCGGATTACTCATGTGAAAAAAAAAAGATAAAATGGGAGCATAAAGGTCTAGAAAAATATAAGAAATAGTCATATCCAAATGAAAATGTTATTATGGGGCTTGATCACAAACTAAAATATGTGATGATTGATTTCAGACCGCAATCTCCTACTCCAAGGCTAAAAAATTTATTTTGTAACAAATTAGAATCAAAAGGTTTAGATAATCCAAGGAAAAATAAATCTTATATAAATGACTCACTTGAATTCACCTCATATCAGTTGTTATAGCTGTGGAAATATGGGACATTCCCAAAATGTATATTCCATAACCAAAAGGTACTGAAGAGAAAAATAGAAGCAAAGGTGGAATCATATAGATCAATATTCCAAGAATTATTTTGATGGTCACTATTTATGGTGTGGAAGATTTGGATACATGGTCAAGTATTTCTCATCAACAATGTAGGGGAATGGTTGAAGCAGACCCAATGTGGTTATAAGTAGCTGCTCAAAGAATCATTGAATGATATGAAAATGAAAAATTGATTTGTATCTTTGCAAGATTAAGTTGGTCCATATACTCTGAGGAAAATTAAGAATATCTTTGCACAATAGGTATGAATTCAATGATGTGGATAAAAATAAAAGAGATGAGTAGGTAGTGGTTGCATAGATTTTCTGTAAAGCATCTGATCATGCTGGTTTATAGATCATTAATAGTGGATGTAAATCCCATATAATTGGGAAATAAGGATCTTGTTACAAGCATCAAATATTATAAGGAAGGCATTCTCAAATATAGAAATAATGAAGGGCTGAATATTATTGGCTTGGGAAAAGCCAAATTTGGGGGAAAATATATGAGACTTATTGATGTATTGGTTGTCAGAGATCTCAATCACAACTTTCTAATTTTTAGTTAATTATGTGACACAGTTCATGCTATAATATTTACCAAGAAGTTTTGTATCATCAAGGTAAAATATAATATGGTTGTTTTATAGGGAAAGTGCGTGAAGGGGAATCTCTACCTTGTGAGTGGAGAAGAAGATACGTTCTTTCTATCCAAAGAGGAAGAAAATAGGTTGTATAATAAATGGATTGGACGGCTATTTCAACCATCCCTAGAATATATTGTCAAATGTGATGCAACTCAAGATCACCCAAAGATATCATGTGATTATACTCACATGTGCGATTCTTTCCAAAAAAATGATTATCAAAAAGACATAAAATCAAAAATAAAAAAATTAACCAGAATGCTTGAAATAGAGCATAAATATGTGTATGGACCTATCTGACCAAGATATATTGACAAGAAGATGTATTATATTATTTTCATTGATGATTTTAGAAGGATGGAATGGATATTTTTCATTTACCACAAGTCTGATGTATTCAGTTACATAATATAATATCATAGGGAAGATGAAAGGATGATTGGATAAAAGATTCTAAATTTTATAACTAATAATGGTATGAAATTCACAAATATCCAAGTGGAGGATTATCTCAATAAACACAAGATAAGGTACTAAGTTTTGGCGGTGATAAATCCTTAACAAAATAGAGTGGTTGAGAGGAGAAATCAGGTCACAAACAACATGTATAGAATAATAATTATTGAAAAGGACCTACCAAGAAATTCTAGAATAAAGTATTATTGACATCAGTCTAAATATCCAATAGGGATATGTTGTTTCTGAAAGAAGAAAAGACTCCATATGAGTTGTGGTACGAAAATAATCCAACATTTAAATACTTTTGAATCTTTGGAAGAAATTTTTTTATTCTAAATAAGGAGAAACATATAAAGTTTTAGTCTCGTGGAGATTAGGAGATATTCCCTAAAATACTCAATAAAAATAAAATAATATAAATTCTACAAAAATATGCTTGAAAAGTGGTTGAAATCAATTATGACATTGTTATAGAGGTTGAACATAATATTCAACAACACAGTAAATAGTTCCCTAATGATAGTGATCAAGAGGTAATCAACTCAGGTAGAGTATAAGTGGAAAATAATAATTCAGAAGAAGATACTAATAATGAGTAGGATGAAGTCAAATATGTATTTATATATAAGTTGAAAATTCAAGCTTAAATTTATAGAAAAAACATCATTAGTGATCAGGAAGCGGTATTTTAAACATGGAGAAGGAAGTATTTACAGAAAACATCCTTTCTATCTTAGGTAGAGAAAAAGTGTTTTGAAAAAGATACTAAAAATGAAAATTGGTTTCATGATATGAATGAAGAGCTTGACTAAATTGAAAAGAAACAAACATGGGATATTGTTTTGAGGCCATAAGATAAGAATGTCACCAAGACCAAATGGGTCTTCCGGAATAAACTAAATGAAGATAGATTGGTAATTCGAAACAAGTCATAACTATTGTGAAATAAATACTCTCAAATTAATGGAATTGATATTGATGAGACATTTTCACCTATTTCAAGGCTCGAGACTGTTTTCCAATTCTTATCCATAGAAATGCATTGAAAGTTCCAAGTTTTCAATATAAACATCAAGTCGGAATTTTTTAATGGGGTTCTGGAAGAAGAATTTTATATCGAGTAGTGAGGTGGTTTTATTATTCATGAAAGTAAAAATAGAGTTTTCAGTTGAGGAAGCTTCTATATGGGTTAAAGAAATCACTGAGAGCATGGTATTCAATACTTGATCAGTTTTTGAAGATGATCGGTTTTTAGCATGGTGGAGTTGATTACAATATCTTTGTCAACAATGAGAGTAATCAAGGATGATGGTTCTGGTGTATGTAGATGACATAATATTTGGTGGATTAAATTAACCAAAGTGTAAGCAGTTCATAGAATTTATGAAAAGTGAGTTCAAAATGTAAATGATTGAAGAAGTAATATTTTTACTTGGTTTACAGGTAATGCAAGGCTAAAATGGCACATTAATTTCTCAATAAAAATAATCTGAGGAGTTTTAAGAAGATTTGGAATGGATAATTCCAAGGAAATGACACATCTTGTGGCTACTTGAATAAAAAATTCATGATACAATGAAGGCAAAGTGGTTAATATAATAGAATATAGATAGATCATTGGAATTTTATTGTAATTAATAGTGACATGACCCTATATTTTATTTTCCACATGACAAGAATCTTGGTATCAAATAAATCCCAAATAAAGACACTTACTTATAGTAAAAAATAATACTTTGGTATATCAAGGGTATGATGAATTTTGCTTTGTGGTGAAATAATAAATCTCAACAAGATTTATTGGGTTATATAGATGTAAATTGGATCGGGTTAGTAGATAATATAAAATCAACATCAAGTGTTTCATTCTATCTTGGAGGATAGTGTATTTATTGGATAAGTAAGAAGAAATATTATATTTCACTACGCATAATATAATATAAATATATTATGGCTACTCAAGCTTGAACACATTTATTATGGATGAAGCAACAACTTGAAGATATGGGAATTGAAGTGAAGTCTCTGATCAGAATCAATTTTGATAATTTAAGTGCTATAAAACTTAACAAAAAACCATTCCATCACTCAAGGAAAATCATATTAGAATAAAGTATCATTTTTTTCAAGGAAAAGGTGGAGTAAGGGATCTTGAAGTTGGATTATGTTCCTATAGAATGAAAATTTAAAGAAATTATAATGAAGGCCTTCCATAAAGAATACTTTTAACATTATCAACTATCTCTTGGAACTCATTCAAATTCCCACACTTGAAAACTTGTGGATGTGGGACCCCTCTCCTTGAGGTATGGTGTGTTTTCCCTATATGATGATATGAATTATTTACTATATTGTAGACCAAAAAGGAGTAAAATTTGGGTTCATTGACAAGCGAGGAAAATTTATTGATCAACAATAAAAAATGGGGGTGAAACTTATTAGGGGAGCAACGAATCATGAGAAGTTTTAAATATAAATATGCTAAATCAATTCTTTTAATGAAGATAAATCATGATAGAAGTTAATGATTCTATTCGTTTAAAATATGTGGATGAAGAATGGTGTATTATTGAGTTCCACATGTAGTGTTACAATTTTTATCAAGAAAGGTTCATTAATTGGTTTTTATAATAAAGTGATTCATTGATGAACTTTGAAAGCTACTCTTGTTTCTCACATAGATCATGAATCATGTGGGATTAGAGTGTGTGTTGAGTAAATATTTGATCTCTATTTGGAATTAAAAGAAGTGAAGAAGATGGTAGAGTGCAACATATTGTCCACATATTATAAAAAATCTTTAAAGTGGTATAAAAAGGTGTAGATTTTTCAATAAAACCAAAGGGATAGATTATTGGGGAAATCCCTCAAGGTAATTTTGCAGTTTTTTTGGGTTGATGGTGTTTATTGAAAAAGTAGTTTTATAAGGTTATTTTTGGAGTTCCAAAGTTATTATTGACTAATTATGTTAATAAATCTTCAAGAAAGAGGTATGGGAGAACTGGAGGTGGTGTAGAATGTTTCGTGTACAAGGTGGCATTGTTTCCCAGTGTTTTCCTTTTTTTGGTCCAAAAAATTAGAGGAACAAAAAAAGTGTTTTTGGAAAAGGAAGGATTTTTATGTAAATGTAAAAAAATGCATCAAAGGGTGAAGGTGTTTTCCTAAGATTCATTCAAGTGAATATTCAAGGTTATCACATCAAATTATGGAAAAGGCTAGTGTTTTGTGCAAGTTTTGAAACTTCATGAAAATAATAGTTTGTGACACAGGTATAGTTGTGAGAGCCCATGAAATTGAGATGCAGTTGTCCAAAGGTGGTGATATGTGTGTTAAAGGAGATATTAAATCATTTAAATTTAGCATAAAATAAATTTTTCATACATAGTTTAAGGCATGTAAGGTAGTTACACGAAGGTTCGTACATGACTATAAATTGGTGGCTACCCCCTCTTTTGAGAAACTCAACCATTAGATAATTTTAAGGCTTTGAATCATGTAATAGTTTCATGAAGATATTTATTTCATTAAACAATGAATCAAACATCAATCACATGTAGAAAAGGGACTTTTTCTATAAGACCAAGTGAGTTCCATGAAAAATAAAAGGTTGCAAGAAATTTTAGAGTTTTATGACCATTCAAAGGTTGTGTGAAAGTTGAGAGTTCTATGATGAGCTGAATAATTACATGAAAGTTAATATTTCATGAAAAAACATAAAATTTGTGTGAAATTTGGTAGAGTTTCATGCAATTTATGAAAAGGTTTTCTGAAAGATAAAGTTGTGTGAACCTGTAAGTATTTTCCTATAATTTATATGGTAAAGTGGTAGTCATCAAGTGGATGAATGTTGAGCTTCATGATACACAAAATATGGTGTAAACTATAATGATTCATGTGATTAGTGGAAGAGTCTTCTGAAGGAGTAGTGAGAACACTTCAGTTGAGAGAGTACTAAGATTTCAAAATGTGATTGGTTGTAAAACATGAGGAACAGTGAATCCGCTTCGAACCTTGTGACAGTAGTGAACTTTAGTGGATTTAGTACATTAGAACATTTTCATTATATGCTCCTTGGGTGTATCCCAATGAGGGTGAACCAAGTAAAAATTTTGTGTCCTATGAATGTTCTAATATCCATTCATTCTGTGATATGGGAAGGATAGAGAAGAGAGTTTTGTTTAATGAGAAGGCAAGATCCAGAAGGGACGGTTGTTTTAATATATCATACCCTGATTCATCCCCCCCTCTTAGGTTAGTTGACCTGGTTGGGATAATAGGGGTATATAATTTTTTTATGTTGACTAGAAATTATAAAAAAAATTAAAAATATGTTTTTACTTTTACTAATCAAGAGAAGTCAAAATATCAACTGAATTATTGGGTCAGGAATACTTTATTATGTTCTATGAATAGAAATATATATAGTCAAATATCTTCATGTGAAGTTTCCAATGGTATTTAGAAAATATTGGAATTTAATCACTTTGGTATATCAAAAGTTATTGTGACCAGGAGAGCTATTCTTAGAGATAAATATCAAGATTTTTATTTCTTATTGGTAGATTCTATTGAAAAGATGTGCTAGAGGTTTATGAAGATTGTTAATAGTTTACAATCTCTTGAAGATAAAGATATTAATGATGAGATTTTTTTGGAAAATATAATTGAAATTATTCTAAGAGAGCAGGAATCTAAGAGAAAATATTTATATGATATAAAGAAAATATCTAAGTTAAGGTTAGATGGTTTGATAGGAACTATTATGAAGTATGAGGTTATATTGGAGAGAGATACTGAAAAGATGAAAAATAAAAATGGTGGAGTAGATTTTTCTTCTATATCAGATGTTTCTAAGAAAATCAGATCTAAAAAAATGTTACAAAATTTTCTAAAAATAATAAGGTTAGAGTTTATACTAAAAGTATTTCTTCTGAAGAGATTCAAAATGAACTTTCCAAACTAGCTAAGAGAATGAACAAGATTTTTGGGAAGAATGATTTCAGATAAAAGTATAAGAATAATTTTAAGGAAATAAATAAAAAATAAGGACTCTTATGAAATTATATGTTATGATTTTAAGAGTCCTGGTTATATAAGACTAGGTTGTCCAAATATTAAGAGAAAAGAAAAGAAGGGAAGAAATTTAGAGAGGAATTATAAGAAGTTTTATAAACATAAAAGTAAAAAAAAGTCTAAAATATTTAGAAACTTAGAGTGAAATTGAAGGTGATATTTCTTTATATATTTCTTCAGATAGTGAAAGTGATAATCAAAAAAATATTGGTTTTCTAGCTAAAATTACAAAGAAAAAAATTGCTTCATGGATAAGGTGTCTATTGAAACCTTAACCAACCTTAATTTGAATGAAAATTATCCTGATTCAGAAAATGAAATTAATTATACATAGTCAGATGAAGAATATACTTCATCATAATAGGATAATAACTTACCTATATTTGAAGAAGTTTCTCATTTTTCTAAACTTATAGAAAAAAACTATAAAGTTTATAAAAAAACTTGAAGGTTCTAAGGTAGATATTGATAAAGAAAATTTTAGAATTTCTAAACTTACTACTAAAATTTCAAAACTTTATAAAGTATTATAGAAATATATTCTTGAGAAATAAAATATTTCAAAAGAATTGTAAAAATAAAAATCTACTACATCCAATGAAAATAAATATTTAGTTGTTTAACTAAAATTCCAAAATTTTAATTCTGAATAAATTACTATCAAAATTTACTTCTGGTAAGAAAAATTTTGATGATATTTAGAGAAAAATAAAAACTCATAGGAATTTTTCTAGAATAAGTTTTTCAAATTCAAAACCAAATTTTCAAAAATAACTATATTGTTCCAAAAAGTGAACCCTTTTGTGCCAAGTGTCAAAATTTTGGTCACTATAAAAAAATGTTCTTTGAATAGAGTATAATCTTTGTGATTTCATAAAACCTATTTTTCTAAAGAATTATCAACTACTAAACATAAAGTTATATAAATGTGGATTCCTAAGATACTTTTTTATAACAATGATGGACCCAAGAAACTTTGGGTACCAAAATTTTAAGATTCTTAATTTCAGGAAAATAAGAAGTGTACTAATAGTAACAACATTTGGTACATAGATAATGATTATTCATAAAACATGACCATAAATAAGGATTTATTTTATAATATTATTAATATGAAAGGTGTAAAATTTACTTTTTAGAGACAATTCACAAAGAGTAATATATGGTATAGGCAATATATTACTTCTTGGAAAAGCATTAATTTCAAATGTTTTGTATATTATAGGACTTAAGCACAACCTTATTAGAATAATCCAATTATGTGGTGATTTTTATCTTGTGAACTCCATGAATGATAGATGTATTGTTTGGAATTTATAAAATAAGTTTATTCTGTCTAATAATAGGCATGAGCATGTTTACACACTTAACTTAGAAGACTTTAGGATCCAAGATCTATCTTACCTTAGTGCAATGGAAGATCAATCTTAGTTGTGGAATAGAATGTTAGGATACTATAATGTTTGAAATTTAGCCAAAATCTCTATGAAAGGACTATTAATATATTTACCATATATTAGGTTTAATTATTTTAAATTTTGTATTCCTTTTCAATTTGGAAATCAACATAATTCAAGTTTTAAATATATAAGTGAATTTTCAACTTTTGATGTTTTGCAGTAAGTGCGCATAGATTTTTTTTGGTCCTAAACAAACTAGATGTATTG
Source organism: Viscum album (assembly GCA_963277665.1). Classification (NCBI taxonomy): domain Eukaryota; kingdom Viridiplantae; phylum Streptophyta; class Magnoliopsida; order Santalales; family Viscaceae; genus Viscum; species Viscum album. Next base: position 1,325,389,713 of record OY728138.1, read on the forward strand.
GTGTACTATTTATGTGTTTTAGTTGATGACTAAAATAAATATACATGGGTCAATTTTATAGAAAAATGTTAAAAGACTTTTTTTAACTTTTTTATACTATGTTAAAAATGAGAAAAATCTACATTTGATAACTATTCATAGTGATCATGGTGTAGAATTTTTAAATTTATAATTTGAAACTGTTTATAGTAAAAAAAGGTATAATATATAAATTCTAAACACCTATAACTCCACAGAAAAATAGTTTAATTGAAATAAGAAATAGAATTATTTAGAAGATTACTATAACCATGTTGAGTGAATACTTAATTGCTAAATTGTTTTTGGCTGAAGCAGTTATTAATTCCTGTTATACTATAAATTAATTTTTAATAAGATCTTTTATTAATAAAACTCTATGTGAGTTGTGGAAAAGAAGAAATACAAACTTTATTACTTAAAATTTTTTGGATGAAAAGTATTAATTTTTAATAATAAAGTTAATTTACATAAATTTTCTCCAAAATATGATGAATGAATATTTTTAAGTTATTCCATAACTAGTAAGGATTATATAGTTTTTAATAAAAATACAATTACTATTGAATAAATAGTACATATTAAATTTGATGAAACATGTCCTTTTGTTTTCAAACAACCTTAAGTCGTGTATTCAGATGTTATTTTAAAAACTGATTTTCAACCCATGATTGAAAGTTCTTCTTATGAAAGAACAACTTAGGAAACTTTTTCAGAAGTTCTACATCAAGAATAAATTCAACATGTTGTTGAAGAAAAAAATTTACAAACCCAAGAAATTAGTTAACCCTTAGGAATAATCCTAGTGATAATATCATTGTTAATGTAAATAAACCTATTATAACAAGAAATTCCTTAAGAAATGAAGTTGAACACTGTATTTTTTATCTCAATTTGAACATAATACTTTTGATGAGGCTTTGGGTGATGGATACTAGATAAAATATATAAAACATGAACTCAGTGAATTTGAAAGGAATCAAATTTGGACTTTGGTTGAATGACCTAAATAATCACTTGTAATTGGCATAAAATGGGTTTTTTGAAATAAGTGTGATGAAAATGGATTAATAGTTATAAATAAAGCTAGACTTTTTGTAAAGGGTTATAATCAATAGGAAGGAATAAACTATGAATAAACTTATTCTCCAGTAGCTACACTTTAAGTTGTGTGTATACTTCTTACTTGTGCAGCATTTCTAGATTTTAAACTTTTTCAAATGGATATGAAGTGTTATTTCCTCAATGGATTTGTACAAGAGGAAGTTTATATAGAAAAAACCCCTGATTTTGAAAAAAAAATCTCCAAATGAAGTATTTAGATTTACTAAGTCACTTTATGGACTTAAAAAATCCCTTAGAGCTTGGTATGATAGATTAACTAGATTTTTTTTATAAAACCATTTGGTAAAGGGAGTCGTATATCCAATAATTTTTATCAAACGTTTTTCTAAAAATACCATAATTGTTCTAATCTGTGTCAATGACAATATATTTAGTAAGTTATTCCATCATGATAATCTCAAACTTAGATTTCATAAGATCCACAAAGGAACCTGTAAGATATTTTTGAGTTAAACCAAATAAGTGAAAATTGAATATCAAGTAGATAGCTAAGTTTATATAACATCCATTTGATAGAGAAGAAATTTTAGTTATATATAAGTTTCCTAACAAATTGGGTTATTTTGATAATGAAAAGGTAGATTTTTCCCTTTTTCTTCTAAGGAAAAAATTCATAAGGTATTTCACCTCAATATATGGAAAATCAAGTTATAGAAAATTGGCTACAAAATGTCTTGATCCCTAGGAAATGTGATAGGGATACCTTGAAATTATAAGATATATATATGTTGGATTTCCTTTTTAATATGAGTAAATTTAATTTTGTGAAGTATGTTCTGAATATTATTGATGCATTCAAAGCAGTATCATTGAAATTGAAATTATTTTTTGTATCTGGTTTTTATTAATAATTTATTGGTTAAATTTATGACTGTTATAAAAATTAAAAATGTTTCAACTATTGTGAGGTACAAGATTTCTTTAATTGGTGAAGTAATTATTTCAAATATGAAGTTAATGTATGATTATACTTAAAATAAGTTTGTTGAAAAGTTGAGTAAAGTTACATCATAGAAATGGATAGAACAACTTAAAGCTAAGTTTGATAAGAGAAATGAAGTGAATAAATCTCCACCAATTCTAAGAAAGAAACCAAAGAAGATATAATATGAATATTTCATGGTCTTTATTAAAAATAAAGAGGATAAGAATCCTAAGGATCCAAATTTTGGATTGGATAAAGTAGAAGCATTGGATTTGAAATAAAAGACTTATAAAAATCTAAGGTAAGAAGAAAAGAAGAATAGGAAAGTTGAAAAATAAAGACAAGAAAATATTGATAGAGATTTCCTTAAAAAAAATAGATGTTATTAGATAATGGGTATAGATAGTTACAAAAGGTATACCTCATTTTTTTTTTAAATCTAGAAGGGCATCAGTCTGAAATTCTAGAATTTCAATCTAAAACTTTACCAATTACACCTTTGGTTATGGATAAATATAAGGTAGTGGCTATAGTGATTGATTGAGAACAAGATCATAAAGATGAGGAAGAAACTAGATATATTTCTCTGAGAACTTTTCTAGGAAAAAATATATTGAGGAAGAAATATCAAATTTTTTAAGAATTGAAAGATTAGTTAAATATTGATGAATTATTGGGTTCACAGTCAATTTCCTTATCTATGAAATTGGTGAAGTGTGTTTCCTTAAATATTCTGGAAATAAAATCCTCAATAGAAATTTAGTAGGATTCTAGACTACAAATTTTTTAAAAACATCATTTTGATCTTTGTAATGATGATAATGATGAGATGTTACTCAACTATATCAATGAATTTATTCAAATATTGAATGATATCATGAAATTTTTTCTGAACATACAGGAAAGGTGAAGGTACATGAAAAGTAAGTTTGATGTTCTAAAGAATTCAAATTTATTAAAAATTTGTATAAAATTATTTATTAAAAATGAAGCTAAATTCAAATATTTCAGAGTAAGTGTTCATGATGAAATAAGTAATTTGAAATAATTCATTATATGGATGATAGAATTATAAATTGATATTAATGTTTATGATGATATAATTTATAAAGTTTTGGGATCAACAAAAATATCTTCCAAGTCTATAAGAAGTATATATGAATAATTTTTTGAATCCACAATAGCTATTGATAGTTTAAAATATTTGGTAATGAATCGAGATAATTAGTTTGTAAATATTTCAAAAAAATGATGCTTTATCAGAAGAAGTTGTAATTCTAAGTAAAATAGCTGGAGTTTAAGAGTTTTAATAAGATAAAAGTTCTAAAGTACTATATTTAGAAGAAAAAGTTGAATCTTTTAAGAAATAAGTTTCAATTATTAAAGTGAATCAAGCTAAAATTTAAAAAGTACATTCTTTAGAGGAAGAGATATTATTTTTGAAGTATGAAAATAATTAGATCAAATTTCTTCAAGAAGATGTTATGGAATTGAAATCAGCTTTAGCATAGTTATAGAAATATCAATAGGATGTAAAGAAGATGAATATCATTATAAAAGATCGCATGAAGAAATGATGATGTATTTTCTCTAAACTCTTGGGAAATTAGTTTTTTAATAACTCAAACTTATTTTTTGAAAGGATGTATATATTTGTGAATATATGTTATTTATAATTTATTTTGATATATTTTTCCTTTTTTTGTTATATATTTCCATTATTTTTTAATGAATATATGTTTTCTAGTAAATTTTTTTGTTTTGTGTAGAAATTTATTTCCCTGACATTTTAGGTGCACTTTATAAGTTCTATAAAACCCTTATTTTCAAAAATCACAAAGGGGGAGAAAGTTTTAACAAATTTTTTTTAGGATGAATTTATAGAACATTTGAAGAAAAATATTAAGAAGTTTTAATTTATAAAATAAAAGGGTAGTAATCAAAGAGGAAGAAAACAAAGAGGGGGGAAAGAAATTTAGTATAAAAAGGTAAAATATGATTTATATAACATGGGGGATTAAGTAATTCTCTTTAAATTTTATTCTTTCTCTTTTAAGTTTTTTACTTTTCAAAAAGTGGAAGATTTTTGAGTTAAAATGGATTTCAAAACTTTTTAACCTGATTTTGAAAATCACAATACATTTCCTTAAAGTATATGTTTCACTGACTTTTATACTTCCCTAGTTTTAAGTTTTTTTTATAGTAAATATATTTTTTGGACATAGGAATACAAATTTTATTGATAGAATAAATTACCATATTCAGGGCAGAATTTTTCTAAAAGTTAAGACAGATGGTAACATATTTATGGATGAATATTTATTAAAATTTTAAAGACAGAATATAACTTAGTCCAAACTAACAAATTTATATCATAAATTTCATAAAAAAATTATGGATAGAAGTATACATGTTTTCCTAAATAAATTTTCACTAAACCTTCAAGATTGAGATATGAAATTTTTTCACATGAAAAAATTCATTCCACTAGATGAAATATTATTACACTATTATGGTGTATAAACTAATGAGCATCAGATGAACATGCTGATCTATGAAGATAGAGTTTGATCTGAGGTTGTTGTAACCACCTCTGAGATTCACATAATATGGCCATTGGAACTTCTCCTATAAATAGGAGCAGTGATCAAGGAGGAGGAAACTTTTGAAATTTGATCTATCAAAAGTTATTGTGAATCTTTTTATAACATATCATTACTTTGAGATTTTTCACTTGTAATATTTTCAGAGTTTTCTATTAAAGAATATGTTTGTGGGTTTCACTTTAAATTTCTTAAGTGTCCTGATTTATAATTGTTTTTTTATGATATGGTTTGATCTAGGGTTTTTAGGGATAAGAATATAGAGTTTTATACCAATATTTTTGATTGAGGGATTTTAAGGATAGGAAGATAGAGGATATTATGATATTTGTGATAGAGAGATTTCTTAATGTAAAAAAGATAGAACTTTATATTTAGTTTAAACTATGGATAACTTAATTAAAGTTGAATAAATTCCTTTAACCTAAAGGTTAAATTATAGATTATTATTTTATAAAGTTCTATAGTTTTTATTTACAACTTTATGAATTTTTACTTTTCTTGTTTTTATAAGCATTTTATTTCTGCTATACTTGTATAAATAAAGTTTTTCTTTGTAATAAACTTGTTTTATAACTTTAGAATTTAGAAAATTTGTCTGTTTGAGTTATAAACTCTAAATATCAGACTAAAAGCCCATCTGATAAACCAAAATAGAGGTAAAATGTTTTTTTAAGTTTTATTTTAGAAACTACAATTCACCCCCCCCCCCTCTTGTATCCATTATTTTAATCTTTAGTCCTACATAAGATAATTTCAAGTCACACATAGGATATTTTTTCTCATGAACTCAAAACTACCTCAAAACATAATCCAAAAAATATTATCCCTATATAATAACACAACCAAGACCTAATATAGATGCATCACAATATACCACATAGTCCTTGCCTAGTTCTAGAAAAATTAGGATGGGTGTTGAGGTGAGATGAGTTTTAAGCTCTAAAAATATTTTCTGACAGTTATCATTCCATATGAATGGATCACCCTTTATTTTCAAAGCAGTTATGGGTGAATAAATTCTTGATAAATCTCAAACAAAGTGATGATAATGGCCTACTAATCCCAGAAAACAATGTATCTCAAAAAAATTCTTTGCTGTATTCCAAGTGACTATTGCTTCTATCTTTCTTGGATAAATTGATATTCCTTATTTAGAAATTACATGCCCAATAAAACAAAAATTCTCAAATCTTGAAGTTACACTTAAAAAACTTAGCATACAAATGATGATATCATAACGTACTCAATACAATCTCTAAGTGCTCCTCATGGTCATTCCTAATTTGAGAGTAAACTAGAATGTCATCAATAAATATAAAAAAATGAGTTAAGGTACCTATGGAATATTTGATTCATCAATTCCATGATAACTATAGGTTAATTTATGAGATTAAAAGGCATGATAATATATTCGTAATGGCCATATCTACTTCTGAATTATATTTTAATAATATCCTCTCTTCTGACTCAAAGTTGATGATATCCTGACCATAAATCAATCTTAGAGAACCATTTGGCTCCCTTTAATTGGTCAAATAGATTATCAATTCAAGTAATAGGATAATAATTTTTTATCACAACTTGATTCAACTTATGATAATCAACACATAATTAGATAGTACCATATTCCTTATTTATGAATAAAACTAGAGTAGCCCAGGGTGATGTACTTGGTCTGATGAATCCTTTACTTTACAACTCTTATAGATGAACCTTTAAATCTCTCAAATATATTAGATACTTTATATAAGAGGGTGGTGAAATAGTACTTTTTCCTGGGTATGGATCTATAGAAAATTTGATTTACCTTTCGGGTGGTAACCTAGATAAAATGTTTTTAAATACATCTGGGTATCGATCTACTATAGCAAGAAGTGTCTCATTTTTTTTCTATTAGTAACAACCAAGATCATTACCACCAAATATACTAAGATTAATTCATATAATATCACTATAGGTATATCTATACCTACATTTATATCCTAGTCTCCCTTGAATACTTGAAGATATCCATCCGGGGATGTGGACATCACCTATCGAGCATGGTAGTCTGTATGAGATTTAAATATTTCCAACCAATCCACACCAAAGATTGCATCAAAAACCATCCATCTTGAATATAATAAACTCCCATAGAGACTATATTGAATCAATGTTAATGGTGCATGTTGGGAATTTTAATCCTCTACACTCCTTATGTCTAAGGGTTGTCTTAATACTCATGATATGAGGCATCATTTCCACATTTAATCCCAATTTTTTAACCACCTAAGAAGTATGGAAAGAATTTGATGCACTAGTATCAAACAATACATGAATAATAATAAAGTTCATAAGAATGTTAGATTTCGCCATAGAGAGACTTGTCTTTTTTCTCATGATATCATAACCTGATACATAAATGTGTTGCTTATATGTCACATGATTGCTCGTGCTTCCCTATTGAGGTTCTTATTAAAATACCAAATTATTCCTGGAGGTATCCTGGTTTACCTAAGTTTTTGTATGGGAACTAGTCTGATAGGACTGTTTCTTTCTAGAATATGAAGCTTAAGGCTGATTCAGGCCAGTTCCACCTACTTATCTCATAAGTTTATGAGAATACTTCTTAAAATTTCCTTTCTTGACATAGTGGTGGCTATTTATTAGTTTTTTGGTGCATTCATTATTTCTATGTGAAATAATTCCACACTAGAAATAACTTAGTTCATTATTGGTGCATGGTGGATAATAGACTAATCTCATAGATTTATTTTCTATTTCTCTACTACTATAGGAGTAACTCTCCCTCTTGAATTTATTTCCCATACTGAAGCTCCCGCCAATACTCAAAATAAAAAAGGTGTCACCTACACCAGGATTCCTAATAAGGTATCTTTCTAAAACCAACACATTATTCACCATATCTATATAGACTATAATATAGAAAATTACTTCATTTTATTGAACCACAATTTAGATACCTGCCTCAAATATTCAAGCTTTTAATATTTCGCTAGCCGATACCTCTAGTGAAAAAAGAACAAGGCGATTAAATTTAGAAACATATTCAGTCACTAACATACTTCCTTGTTCCAATTGAAATAAGTCTATTTTATTCACTATCTAGAAGGTTTCTAGAAATAATTTTTTATTGAAAAATTCCACAAAACCATTCCTAGTGAGGTCTTGATTCAACATAGCTTGAATAGATATGTATTTCCATGTTAGTGCTAGGTACTCAATAATATATATTTTTATCTTGACATTCATTTCATCTAGAGTCCCCAATAAGTAAAAAAATATGCTTATCTTACTCAGTCACACCTCTACTTTCTCAATTCCATAATCACCATGAAACATCGATGGATCTGATTTTAGAAATTATACCAAGTGATTTACCTGACAAGGTTATTCATTTCTAGGTCCCTTATCAATATCCTAAAAATATTTCACTATACTATTAACCAAATCCTTGTTTACTTATGGTCCTAGTGAAACCATGTTCTCATATACCCCCTCTCATTGATTTCTTGTTCTCTTTATTGGTGGCATTTTCATTCTACAATCCATTTTAGAACAATTTAGAAAGTTTTTATTGTTAATATTTTCAAGGTTATATTTTATATATCAACAGAATAATCTCAATTTCACAAAATAAAAAATCAAATAAACATGTGACAATGTAAACCTAGTAGGAAAATCTATTTACTAATGTATGATATGATACACTCATTAGCTAATCCCAAGAAAATGAGTTGAAAACTTTCTTAAAAGCATCTTGGAACACTTTTATGCCCAAACCACCTTGGTAACTTGAAGTTTAGCATAAAAAGGTTAGTTTCATACTTTTAAGATATACATTTCAAGTTTTGACATTCCTATCTTCTTTCTACTATCCCAACTCAAAGACTGAACAAGACTGATATCATTTGTAACATCTCACCCCAACTCATTGGCTTAAGATGTGGTAGAAGTGCTACTAACCTTAGGTGACATTCCTCAAACACCAAAGTCTAGTAATAAATGTTAAGGTTTTAGACATAATATTCATGGGGGAATGATTTTTCCTTTAATAAAATCACACACACATAACTAGGAACAAATAAATAAAACTAAGGACACCTGCATAAATGATGCATTTATCACAACCCAACCATAACAAAAGTGACTAATCCATCAATAAATAATAAAATAGGGAAACATAATAGAGTAATAGAAGAATATAAAGAGATAGAGACTAAAAATTCAAATCATCAAAAGTCTCAGCACTAAGGTGTTACTACACCTTACAAAGACATAAATTAACTCTAGTCTCCAACACCACCAACTATAACCAAGACAACAAATAATGCCTCTATAGAAGTAATAAATTGGTCCCTTTCATGTATCATGGAAAATAACATTTGAGTACACACCAAAGTGCATATGCAGGGGTGAATAATCATACCCAATAGGAAACCCCAAGATTTTTCCCACATTACTCTAAGACCAAAAATAGGTTAGCACACAGGATATAAAATAGGAAGGAAGAATATAAAATCATTAAAAAAATTCACAATATAAAATATATCTGATGAACAAGTTTTCTAAAAAAAATTAATCCATAAATAGTGTTTCTATTTCAAAAAGAACTAATACAATGAAATCATTAATACACACCAACATTTTCTTTTCACTATGTCACTCACAATCCATTGTGACAATAACAAGTGTTAAAACATCATTCATTCAAGAAAATCCTTTTAATCAATTTTACAAGTCCATTGTGGTGACACCCACAACCCGATTCCATATCCAACTAGTAAGATAATTATCAGTAGATTTTATTCAGGGAAAACCCATTGAAAAACAAAGGATAAATATTTTATCAATCTAAAATCCTTCAAGTTCTAATAAAAGTGGAAAGAAGAAAAAACCAGATACCTCAAGTTTGTTTAGAAAGAATGATTTAAGATAATTCCACTAGTCAAAAATCTTCCTTTCATTACTTTATAAAAACCCTAGAAGTTACCTTAAACACAAATCTAAACCCACAATTCTAGATATTACACATCCATTTATGGTTCTATTCAAGGCAAATGAGTAGATCGAGGACTAGAATAAGGAATGAGGCCCTAAACTTTAATTTTCATAATTAAATTCTCAAAGATTCATTGGAATTGAATTATAAACATTGAAGGTTACTATAAATTTCCTAGGGTAACCCTAGAATTTGATAAGAATAATCAGGAACTAAATGATAAATTACAATCACTAGTCGTACCAAAACTGTTTGGATCCGAGCTATTCATAATGTGAATCAGGAACTCAAATCATGAATTAATCAAGAGGAAAATTACACCAATATTACCATTTCATTAGTTTTATTTTCTGTAAAACCCATTTTCACATCATGAATGTATTTCACTTCCTAAGAACTCCCAATAAAACTGTTCACACTATGAAAAAAATTCAAGACATTTGTCATAGACATTTCACATCATGAAACCACCATTCAGGATGTGAATGTGTCCTTTATAATTTCATGTAGCCAAATTCCATAATATTATCATATTTTACCTCCAAAAACTTCCAGAAAGATATCTCAATAACTCCAAACATAAAAGAAATTCATAAAATGATGGTGTACCTGATTGCACTGCAATTTACTATTTTATTTTACCCTTATACCACTATTTTAAAATGATTTTGTATCATAAATTAAAAATTTAATAACAAATTTAACTTCATGTTTGATTAAATTATTTTGTTTTATCACTATTAAAAAGGTCTATTTATCTTTTTTTTATGTTTTCATTGTAGTTGGAGGTGATTTGGAGGTCCCAAGATAAATTTTAAGAAAAATGGGCCAAAATGTGAAGGATTCCAAGAACATCAGTGGACTCAACCACAGACTTATACTAAACCATTCATCTGATTAGTATGAGATTTTGTGAGATTCTCCAAAATTTAGTGGGATACAACTTTTATGAATACACCTAATCCAAATTCATCCATATGGTGGCCTAACCAAACTGATCTATCCAAGGAACGGAATCTACTCGAAGTCAAAAATTTAGTTCTGTATTTCATCCATATCTCAGGATGTAGTTGTCCAAATGATTCCAAATATTAGTCGGATATATTAAAGAGGTGTGGAAAATTTTATTTTTAAAAAAAGTTATATAAGACTGTATGACCATTTAAAACCATGAACCAAGTGGTTTCTCAAAACTATGGTGTCCAAAACCACCTTCCACTTTGCCTATAAATTGGAACCTTGGGCACTCCATTTTCATGTTCGACCAAAGAGTTAAGTTATAACATTTTGAAGTTATATAGGATTACTCTACTCATCCTAGAATTTCTAGAGTCCCATATCCTCATAGGGGGGTCAAGTATGATGAAGGAGATCCACCCAAGCTTCCTCTTCCTCTCGATGTTGGGCTAAATGGTGGGCGTTCATTGTGATAGAGATACACACATGTCAAGAGAGTTCTGACACATATATTAGATACTAGTTTAGAGTAATTTGTGTTTTAAAACATTTCATTCCATTTATCTTACATTATTTCATATTTTAATGCTTGTTTTGATGCATGTGATTGATATGCTCTTAATTTATAACTGGTCGGTGTGAGGTTTTGAGTGTGTGATTTATGTTCTTCTGATTAGACAACACAAGAATCATTTTATTACCCAATTTATTAAGATTTAAATCTTATTTGGAAGCTCTTATTCCATTCATAAGTTCTGGACCTTTCCAATATGATTGTTATGTTAAGGTTTGGTTCTTCAAGCCTTGAAATAAAAGCTAAGGAATTAATCAGGATTCCAATTAATTTCAACCAAAGAATTACTCTAAACCTGAATGAATATCTAAGAAAAATGAACTTGAAATGTGTGTATTGAAATAAAAATTACCTTTTATCTCATATTTTTTTAAATCCACTTGGTTTTTCAACTATTAAACTCTTTAAATTAAGTTATTTTCTTAAAATTGTTTTCAAAATCACCCCCCCCCCCCTATTTTAGTAATTTTTATTAAAAATACACACTCTAAACCTATCAATTCTCCTTGACAGATGACCTAGGGTCTTAACTATACTATAAATCAACTCTAAAAACATAATCAATTTTACATTTCATGATAATGTGATCAAATTTTGGCATCATTTCTGGGGAGCACTTTGGTTTCTAGTGCATGTTTTTTATAATATTTTTATAAATTTTGTGAATATTTATTTGTTTTATCTTCTACATTTACATATATTTTGGTATTATAATTAATTTATTGTATAGTTTTTGTGCATGATGAATTCTAATCTGGGAGATTTACCACCTTTTGAACATGAAACAGTGAGGATCCTATATCAACAACTCTGAGACACACAATACAACCCTTTGAAGGAGGACACACCACATCTTGCTACTTTTCTAAACCCCTCTTCATTTGAAACTGAAATAGAAACTAAACATAACTTGTATAACATGTGTGAAAATAATATAACAATAAAATAACTAACCTCACCTGATGTTGATATCCAACCCACTTATACTCAAATTCAAGGTGAAGCACCAAACTTAGAACTAAAATATGGTCTAATTCACTTATTACCAATATTTCATGGACATGTTGGAGAAGACCCACATAAGAATTTAAAATAATTTCATAATGTGTGTTCTACATTAAAACCTGCTAATGTGTATGAAAAAAATTAAAGATTAGGTCATTCCATTTTTCACTATAAGACACTACAAAAGATTAGTTTTATTATGTTAATTCCCATATTATAGGTTGGGTGGAAATGAAACGCCTTTTTATTGAAAAATATTTCCCAACCTCTCAAACTTCAACAATAAGGAAAGAAATTTTTTGGATATGAAAATCACAAGGTGAAACACCTAATGAATACTGGGAAATATTTAAAAGGATTTTTTCAAGTTTCCCACACCACCAAATAAGTGATCAACTTTTAATACATTTTTTTTGTGAAGGTTTAATTACTATCAATCAAAACATGATTGATGTGGCTTCAGGTGGTGTGCTAGTTGATAAAACCCTAATCAATGCAAGGAAACTCATTGATAACATGGCACAAAACACTCAACAATTTGTTTCAAGGTCTATTGTACCCATTCAAACTGTCCACGAGGTGAAAATTTTTTATTTTGAGAAGAAGTTGGACATAAAGTTGTATGAGGTAAGTACCCTTATTTAATAACTTTCTCTTTCTTAAGGGAAATCCCAATCTTCTCCCCCCATCCATTATGGTATTTTTTTTCTACTGACACCCATTATTCTAAACAATTCCCTCAATTGGGATAAACTCCTAAGAGTTGTGAGGAAATATTTCCAGGCCACCCCTATAACCAACCCATTAGGAAAGAACCATACTATCCATCCAAACCTAGGTGGAAATAAAACCAATCCTATAAGTAAGGGGTATTAAAACCAAGATCAACAATCTTGAAACCACCTGAGGTAGAGTAGTCTCCCTCCACTACCACTAAGAAATCCCCAACCACCACAAAGGCCTTTCCAACAAACACCTCCAAAACACAAGACTATCCTAGAATACATGGTGAAAAAAATGGATTCCAATAATCACCAATTCCAAAAAACCACCCAAGAAACCATACAAGACCTAAAAATCCAATTAGGCCAACTAGGCAACTCAGTGGGGGAAATCCAAAGTCATGGGTTGGGTAAACTACCCTATCAACCACTAGTCAACCTTAGGTATAAGGTAAATGTTAGTTCCATCACCCTTAAAAGTGTAATCCAACTTAATAACCAAATGGACTCTCCATTAGAGTCATACCCTCGTAAGGAAACCACCATCCCAACCACTTAAAATGCTATGAATAATAAAAAAACCTTTTCCGGAGAGAATCCATGGAAAAGAAAAGAGGGTTTCATTTGATGAACCACCCTGAAAAAACATTCCTCTTCCATTTAACCAAATAACCACCTAACTATGGAAACAAAAAGAAACTTAACTTGATAAAGAAATATTGGAAACTTTAAAAAAAAGTGCAGGTTAACATCCTGTTGATTGATGTCATGAAGCAAATTATATGATATGAAAAGTTTCTCAAGGGTGTTTATACACACCAAAGGATAATTTGAGGTGATAAAAAGGTGATATTGGGGAGGAACGTATCATCATTTATAAATCCATTACTCCCCACCAAATGAAATGATCCTGGAACATTCTCGATTCTATGTACCATAGGGAAGTATTCCTTTTCCAATGCTATTCTTGATTTGGGTGCTTTTATAAATTTAATGCTTCACTCCATTTACTCTTCATTGAAATTTAGGGAACTAAATCACACTATAATTGTTGTTCAACTAGAAAATCGGAGTATTGCACACCCCGTTGGTGTGTTAGAGAATGTTCTTATGAGGGTGAAAATTTTAATTTTTTCTGTTGACTTTTATGTGCTTAAAATGGAAGATTATAAAATGAATGGACATTCCCCAATTATATTGGCAAGACCCTTACTTAAAAATACCAAAACCATAATTAATTTCCATAATGGTACATTATTCTATGGATTTTGGTGGTGGAATTTTACACTTCAACATCCTTGATTCCATGAAGCACCCCCCATAAGAACATTCCTCTCTCTCTCTCTCTCTGATAATTTAATTAATGTACTACCTTCCTCCATAGAAACTTCTTTTCTCTCCCATAATCCCCTTTCTAAATTTTCATCATTGATAGACATGCTAGTAAATGAATCATGTATTGAATGTTGTAGTGGTATATAAAAATTTCATTCATATCTATTAATTTATAATTTCTTGCACACTAAGGATCCCATGACTATCGATGATACTACTAAGCTTGTAAAATATCATTCCTCATATGAGGATGTTACCATTGAGAAGTTAGATGAGATGAGTGAACTCTAACTTTTACATTCACTCCCATAAATCCAAAATCTCCCTAAATTAGAACTAAAACCGCTTTCTAAAAATTTGAAACATTCATATCTTGTGAATGGAAACAAGCCACATGTCATTATTTCTAGTTCACTCCCTCTAGAGTATGAATTACGACTTCTTGAACTTTTAAGGGAGTATAAAAAATATTTGGGATGGAAAATTGCTGAAATTCCTAGTATTATCCCATCAATTTTCACACATCATATATTGTTAAATAATTAGGATAAACTAGTGATGTGGGCACAACGTCAACTGAAACTAAACCTCATAGATGTTGTTAAAAAGAAGGTAACAAAATTATTGGCTACTGGAATCATTTACCCCATATCTGATATCCAATGGTTTAGTCCATTGTAAGTGGCTCCTAAAAAACTAGTCTTACTGTAATTAAAAATGAGAATAATGAATTGGTTCCAACCCAAGTGTAGAATAATTAGTGTGTCTATATTGACTATCACCAACTAAACCAGCACACTAGGAAGGACCATTTCTTATTATCATTCATTGACCAGATGATAGAGAGGATATAGGGAAAGTCCCATTACTATTTTTCTTGATTGGTATTCCGGATACTTTTATATTCATATTTCCCCCAAGGATCATGAAAAGACGACCTTCAATTTCCCCTTTGGCACATTTTCATATAGGAGGATTCCATTTGATCTGTGTAATGCTCCATGGACTTTTCAGTGATGCATGGTTAGTATTTTTTTAGATAACCTGGAGGATTTCATGGAAGTATTCATGGATGATTTAACTATTTATGGATCCTCTTTTGATGAATGTCTGAGTAGTCTTGGTTTTATCCTATGTCATTATATTGAAAATAATATAGTATTAAATTATGAAAAATTACATTTCATGGTGGTACAAGGTATAGTTCTTGGACATGTCATTTCTAGGGATGGTATCCAAGTGGATAAATCAAAATTTGATGTCATTTCTTCATTACCATTCCCCAAAAATGTATGGGATGTACCGTATTTCTTAGGTCATGCTAAATTTTACTGTTGTTTCATTCATGACTTAAGTAATATTGTACTCCCCCTCTCCCGATTAATTCAAAAATAAAAATATTTTTTATATAAATAATGTGAGGAAGATTTTAAAAAATTGAAATGGAGTCTCACAACACCCCCCTGATAATCCAACAAAATCAGTGTGATTTACCATTTGACATAATGTGTGATGCCTCTAACTATGTAGTTGGGGAAGTCTTATCACAATGGTTTTATTGAGATCCACATGTAATTGCTTATGCCTCATGCACATTAGACCCTGCCTAAGAAAACTACACCACAACTGAAAAATAATTCCTTTCCATTTTTTTTTCCTTGGATAAATTCAGGCCATACCTTTTAGTGTCCAAATTCATTTTATTCTAAAACCATGTAGCCCTTCAGTATATTCTTAAGAAACCGAAAGCCAAACCACATCTCATTTATTGGATACTACTCCTTTAAGAATTTAATCTAGAAATTAGGGATAAAAAAGGAGTAAATAATGTGGTGGTTGTCCATATCAGTAGGATCCTTCCATACTCATACATTGACTCATCCCCCTATATTCCCATAAATTAAATGTTTCCTAATGAGAAATTATACTAAGTGAAATATGTTATTCTTTGGTATGAAAAAATTGAAAATTATTTGGTAGCATCTTACATTCCTGATGATTTTAATAAAAACCAATCCAGTCATCTAAAACATGAGTCTCGTTGGTACATTTGGAATGAACCCTACCTTAAGTGCACATATAGTGATTAAGTAATTAGGAAATGTGTTCCTGATAGTGAGTTTCAATCCTTTTTAGGTTCTTACACACTATTTATTGTGGGGACCACTTTAGTCCCCAATGAACTGCTTGCAAGGTCCTAAATTTAGGTCTCTTTTGGCCAAAATTATTTCAGGATTCCCATGATTTTTGTAAATATTTTTCTCATTGTCAAATAATGGGGAATGTGTCTAAAAGAAATGAAATTCCACACCAACTCTTTCTCTTCCATGACATTTTCGATGTTTGGGGCATTGAATTTATAGGTCCATTTCCTAATTCCTTTGTAAACTTATACGTTCTTCTAGAAGTTGATTATGTGTCAAAATGGGTAGAGGCGTGATCCATAAGGATTTATGATTCTATGGAAATTGTGGAATTTTTTAGAACTCAAATTTTCTATAGGTTTGGACTGCCTAGGTTCATCATCAGTGACTAGGGTTCTCATTTCTACAACTGAATAATGAAATCAATTTTTCATCGGTATAGGTTCGGGCATTGAGTGTCTATTATATATCACTCATAGATAAACGGTCAATCCAAGGTGTCGAATAGAGAGGTAAAACAAATTCTTTAAAAAATGGTTCAAACCAATATAAAAGATTAGAGTCTTGGACTCAATGATTCATTATGGGTTTATTGTACTTCATTTAATAATCCCATTGGAATATCACCTTTTTTTCAGAAAGTGTTGTCACCTCTCTATTGAGATAGATCATTGAGCCTACTAGGCCATTAAACAATGAAATTATAATATTTATAGTGCAGGTGCTCAAAGGAAGTTACAGATTCAAGAGATTGAGGAAATGAATAGATATTCATATGAGAACTCCTAGATCTATAAGAATATAACCAAGGCTACCCACAACCGCCTCATCATTCATCATCAATTCTGCATTGGGCAGAAGGTCCTCCTTTACAAAGAAAGGATGAATTTTCATCCATGTAATCTCCATTCCCACTGGTTTGGACCATACATTGTTACTAATTTTTATCCATTTGGTTTTGTTCATGTTCAAAATGAAGAAACAAAACAAACCTTAATTTTCAATGGCCATCGGTTGAAGCACTTTCACGAAGCCATTCCATATTCCCCGGTGGAGGAACTCCAAGTTCAAGAAGAAACCTATGAATTACACCCATCATGTTTTATCATTCATTTCCACATTCTCTTTTATTATAGTGATTAAACTAAATAATTTGGGAGTGGGGTTGTATTCCTAAGTTAGTTAGGAATTTTCATCATCTTTATTATTTTTCTATTTTTTGCATGATGGATAGTATTGTTACCTTTCACCCTCTCACTTTTATTCTAGAATGTTAATTTTTGATACTCAATTTATCATGGAAAATTATGCCCACTTAATAATTGAAAATTATGCCCACTTAATCATGAAATTAATTGAAAATGCATGAGGAATTTCCCTATTTCTTATGGTTTTAACATTTTAAAAAAATTGTTTTAATAAAAAAATGTGTGTTCCAACATGAATTTAACATTGAGTGTGCCTTTTTCTAGAAAATTTATTTCTTATAAATTCTATAAATGGTTATATATCTTTGAAACCTTGGAGAATAATGGTACCCTTTATGTTACTAGTTTATGGGAAAATTGTACCACTTGATTTATCCACAAATTTTTACACTCAACCATGAAGTATGATTTTTCATACTCAATAGAAGGTAAATATAAGTTTATTTAATATCTATCATCTTTATAAAATGATTCTTCCATATGTTTGTTCCTTATCCAATATTTTTCAATACTTTATTGGATTAACCTATGTGTGTTTACCTGTAATCTGACTGTTGTACGCCCTCTAAAAAAACTAAAAAAAACAAAAACACAAAAACATGGGTTGTGTCTTGTGAAGGTCAAAAAACACTCTTACTTGACCATTGATATTGTTATAAATATTACAATTATTTCCATGATAAGATCAAACAAGGTTTGAGTTATAAGAGTGATATTTCCCAAGTTCAAATTTTGAAAGAAAAACAAACAAAAAAATAAAATTAATAATAAATTGGAGGAGTGATGAAATATAAAAAATATGGGGATATATAGGCAGGAGATTAAGGTTTGACTTCTGTGAATTCTTAAGTGAGTGGTTCTTGAAATTTGATTGCAAAGTATGTAGATAAAGTTCAGTGGATAGAATCATTTAAGCATAAAATTTTTAAAATAACCTATATTTACTAGATAGAAAGTGAAAAAAAATATCAAGAAATGGTTTTCACATACACACATTGATAATTAGTGACATGGTTAAATTCTGAATTACTTTATCATATTGGTATCATTCATCTCTTAGAATTTTATTCTAATACAATTTATGAGACATCTTTTTCCATGATCATTGAGAATAACTCCTTGGTGTGATTTTTTATTTGATCACATTGTTATCATGGATTAAATTTTCATTGAATATTAAATCTTAATGAATTTGGTAATATCTCCATGAATAAATTTTGGAAAAATTACTTTTCCCAGGAGTGAATTTTTAGGGGTGGGGTGTGATCTCACCATGATTCACTATTTTATTTCACTCTTAGACCACTGTTTTAAATTAATTTTGTATCATAAATTCAAATTTTAATAACAAAATTAACTTAATTTTTTATTAAATTATTTTTTATCACTATTAAAAAGGTTTATTTCACTTTTTATGTGTTTTAATTGTAGTTGGAGTTTATTTGGAGGGCCCAAGATGAAGTTGAAGAAAAATGGGCCAAAATGTACAAGATTCCAAGAAAACTAGTGAACTCAACCACACACTATTATTAATACATGTATTAAATTAGGATTATATTTTTTGGTATGATCCAAAATTTACTGGGATAAAACTTTTCTGAAGACAATCAAGTCCAATTTGGCCATCTGATGGCCCAACCAGGTTGATCTATCTAAGGAACCGAATCTACTCAAAGTCAAAAAGTTAGTCTTGTATTTCATCCTATCTCAGGTTGTAGTTTTCTAAATGATCCCAAATTTTATGTGGATTTATTCAAGATATGTGTACACAAATTTTTAGTTTTTTTAAAAGTTATATAAGACTTTCTAGACACTGAAAACCATGGTCAAAGTGATTTCTCAAAATCAGGGTGCCCAAAACCACCTTCCACTTTGCCTATAAATTGGCACATTGGGAACTCCATTTGCATGTTAGACCAAGGAGTGAATTTATGCCATTTTTTGAGTTATATAGGATTATTCTCCTCATCCTATAAGTTTTTTAGGGCCCTATTCTCATAGGGGGATCAAGGATGAAGAAAGAGATCCACCTGAGCTTCCTTATCCTCTCAATGTTGGGATAAATGGTGGGCATTTGTTGTGAGGGAGCTAAATACATGTAAAGGGAGTTCCAATTCATATATTAGATACTATTTTGGATTAATTTTTTTGTTAAAACATTTAATTACATGTATCTTACATTATTTCATATTTTAATTCTTGTTTCGATGCATGTGATTGATATACTCTTAATTTCTAACTGGTCGGTGTGATGTTTTGAGTGCGTGACTTGTGTTGTTCCAATTGGACAGCACAAAAATCATTTTATTAGACACTTTATTGAGATTTAAATCTAATTTTTAATCTCTTATTCCATTCATAAGTGTTGGACCATGTCAACATGATAGTTATGTCAAGGTTTGGTTCTTCAAGAATTGAAATAAAATCTTAAGAATTAATCAGGATTCCAATTAATTCCAACCAAATAATTAATCCAAACATGAATGAATATAGAAGAAAAATGAACTTTAAATGTGTGTAGTTAAATAACACTGACCCATTTATCTAATATTTTTCAAAATCCAATTGATTTTTCAACTTTTAAACTCTTTAAATTAAGTTATTTTCTTAAAACTATTTTTAAAATCAACCCCCTATTTTATTACTTTTTATTAAAAATACACACTCTAAGCCTATCAAATCTCCTTGAGAGATAACATAGTGTATTCCCTAGACTATAAATCAACTCTAAAAACATAATCAATTTAACATTTCATGACAATGCAGTTAGTACCTCAAAATAGGGGTGTTACAAATTCACTGTCATTTTCCTTATTGTTTGATGAAAAGGGAACCTCAAGATGGTTATGTGGATACTAAAAGCAGTGAACACTTTCAAGGTTGAATGAAAAATATAGAGGAATATCAAGGTAGGTGACCAACTAGAATACCATTTTTGTAAGATTACATGAAGAATTTCAATCTAGAAAATGGGAACCATGGAAAGAAGGGATCCCTGCGACCAAAATATCCTAACATGAGAGAGTGGTGTAACTATAGAAGATGAGAATTAAGGTGTACCATGATGATGTAATAAGGGATTTTACACCATAGAAGAGTTAAAGAATCCAAAATTGAGGAATTGAATATAGTGATAGGGAATATAATCCATGAAACACATATGAAAGGGAACCACACTAACATAGAAAGGGGTTTGAGAGAACCAGAGATAAAGAAACCAAGATGTCAAAGGCAACCTATATAAAGAAGATAATTGAGGGGATATAAAGGGGAACCATTCCACTAAAATACCAAAATTATCATATTTTAAGAGTAATATAATGATTTAAGAGAAAAATAACCAGGTGAAGATGAAGTCTCACCATATAAGGACCTTGGGAGGACTATGATGATGAAGACTCACCAAAAAAGGAAAAAACATTACTACAAGAGGAATAATGAAAGAAAAAACTAGAGAGGAATGAAGAATTACAGTGATAAGGAAATAAGAAGATTGTCTCTGGGAAGAAAGTAAATGAAAATCATCATAGTGAGGTCAAAAACCTAGTGAATAGATTAAATAGTAGGCATAAGTATTTCCCAACTTCCCAACTCTCACTAAAATCCATATTGTTGGTGAAAGTCCCACTGGTTATGTTTACTGGTAAATAATATCATCAAATAAATCCACCTAAACCCAATTATCAGTATATCCCATGATCATACTACATCCCATTGAATAATCTAGTAGAATTAATTTCCACAACATCAAAGAACATAGATTCATAGACAGCCCAAAATAACCCTGACAACGAGCTCCAAACCTCAAACAACATGGATCATAGTGATGAACAGTAGTCACTATTGTAAACATGATTATTAGTGTGATCCTTAATCATTTAATATTATCACCAAACCAAACTAGTATAACTTCAATGATGATATGGTAACATTCCTAATTTTCATTGTTTGACATCAAAAAACACAAATACATTAACAAAATAGACCAAGATCCTCAATTTATATTTGTAACACCCAAGAGCCTCCCTGTAAGGTCTCATATTTATAAAAAAATACTTTGTGTTTTCTAAGGCCTGGTTAAGTCAAGATGGTGTTTGGAGTCTTTTCCTTCTCAATCTTTCTAATTTTATTCTCATGGTCACTTGAATGACCATGATACCTGATTTTCCTTCATGCAGTCACTTTTTTGTTCATGTAGTGGATCGATTGGTCATGTAGTCGGTTGGAATGGTCACTTGTTTCCTCCTTGTGATCATTTTTTATTAATTTCATAGGTTGGTTGTTCATGTGGTCGGTGTGTACAATTACTTGTTTCCTTCATGTACTCACTTGTTTCCTTGTTAAAGACACTTGATTATTCATATAGTATGTTGGTTAGTCATGTGGTCAATTGTCATGGTCACTTGTTTACATTGTTCAATCACTTGTTTCCTTTTTTTCACTTGTCTATTCATGTGGTAGTTTGGTTGTTTGTGTGGTCAGTTGGAATGGTCACTTTTTTCCTTCATACAGTCACTTGTTTCCTTCTTTCAATCACTTATTTTTTCATGAGGTTGGTAGGTTGGTCATGTCATTGATTGGAATGGTTGCTTGTTTCCTTCATGTGGTCACTTGTTTTCTTGTGCAATAGGTTAGTTGGTGTGGTCAGTTCAGGACATAGCCAAATTTATAAAATTTAAATTTTTTCCTAGAATACCCCAAAAAGTCACGAATAAAACTTTTTAATGTAAATTTGTTTTCAAAGATTTAATTAAGTATTTTAAAGTCCATTCCAGGGAGGATAATTATATCCTTGAATTTCCTTGATGACCAATACTTTTAATGAGTCCTTTTGCATGGAATTTAATGAGATATGCATTAATGGTTAATTGAAATTTAAGGGAAAGGGAAAGGGGATGTATTTTTTACTAATTTTGATGTTATTACTATTATACATTGATTTAATTGATGAAAATCATGGTTTTTGGGAACATTTTTTTATTGTAATTGATATGATTGTGGAACCCTATATTGTGTTTTTTTTATATCACCTTGAATAAAATGTCTAATCACTAATATATGTATAAAGAAATGGTTTCCCATGGAAAATATTGGTTTTTGTGAGAATACCCTTGAACATAAATTAATGAAAGCCTATAAAATTTAATTGTGAAATATTTAGGATTTGGGTTGTGTTATTTATCATGGTTATACTTGTTGTGTTGACTTCTATGGTGTGGGATGTTGTGCGGTGATGGTGGTGACCAGCTGGGATGTGATATGTGTTGGGTAGTGATGCGATGATTGGTTAGCATGGGATGTGATGTGCGATGATGTGTGGTAGTTACAATGAGATGTAGTGGATGTGATGAGATTTGGTTGGAGTATGGGGCCTTGTTGTCATGAGAAGGTGGGTTTTTTATCTTGGTGAAGTGATACACTAGTTTCTTAATAATAATGGAATTAAATGTTAATGATAGAATAAATTGGTTAATGATTCGAATTGGATAATGGTTTGGAATGATTAATGAATGCTTAAATTAAAATGTAAAGTGTGGCTTAAGTGGTTGTTAAATATGAAATGAATGGGATAGATTAATGGTAAATATAGAATTTTTCTTAACTTAAAAATAAATATGGCTTGTGGCTTGCTTATGTGGTGTTATTAATCTAGAGGTGGTAGTGAAAGTGGAAGAAGTTGTGAGAATTTGTGGTGATGTTAAGAGTTGGGGTGGTACTCTTATTTTTAGACAAAGGTTGGGCTTGTGTGCATGACTATTATAAATACATTATATTTTCATTGTAATTTCTATATGCACCCCACCTACATCAACCACTATGTGTTAAAACCTAAATTTTTAGGGGTGTTTTCCCCCATATTCAAATGGTGAGGATGGATGGATAGCTACCCCCTCTTCCCTACTCTCTCTTCTATGCAAGTTTGATATGCACGGGCTATGATAACAAAAAGTCAAAAGTGCAATAGTGGTGGTGTTTAATGAAATTATGAGGTGGTTCATAGTTAGTTTAATTAATGGTAGGAGGAGTGAACAAGGTTTATGTACTTTATATTCATGATAATCTATCATTCTGGTTATGGTAGTGGTTGAGATGTGATGTGGTGGACCAAGTGTCTTCGGGTAGGATGTGATAGCTAGTTGCACGTGGGGTGCTTGGCATGATGCAATTGCCTAGGTGTATTTGGATAGGATTATATGGAAGATATGATATCACTAAGACATACGATGTTGGGGTGTGAGAGCATAAAATCAGTGGGAAATTAGTGTGGGTTCCCTTTTATTGATATTCTTATGAATATGTTGTTATACTTGGCTATGTTATTTGGTGATCATTCCATAGTGAGGATGGGATTGTTTAGTTGACCTGCTTATCTATTTTTTGTTATGATTTTTTCTCATGGATTCATTAGTATGCTCTTTTCACATGTTCATAAGAGACTGTGAGTATAATCCTACTGATTATACATGTTATAATCACCCCACATATATACAAATAGTTTTTTAGGTTTCTAGAAGGACTATATGGACTATGTTGGATATTAATAGCTTGAACGTCAGGGTTTTTGTTGTTTCTCTACCTTATAATTTTCTTTTGGGTATTTATTTAGAGACTCTTTATATTTGTTTTCATTATTCATGAATCGTAGGATGGTTTTGGTTCCATTATTTTATGTTATTTCCTGGAGTTACTTGATGTTTGATGTCTTATCTTCTGATATTATATTATCTTTGAGGGCAATGCCTTCCATATGTGATATTCTTATACCCTTTGTGATATTATCCAACCTATGGCCTACTGGAGGTGTTACTCAAGGTGTTAATTATCTCCTTTTCTTCATTGTCAGCCTCAGAGGGGACCATTGGAGGGGGAGGTTATGATAGAGTGGTATCAGAGGTTTTGGTTGAGAGATAGGGTGGAGTTCAGAGTTAGGAACTATGAGTATTGCATGGGTTGGTATGGAAATAGTGTCATTAATCTTGGTATATGACATAGGCTAGAGAATAAAGATGATGGAATGGGATTTTAGGGCCCCCATGATCTGATGAAAGGACTCTTAGCCTTCCAAACAACCAAGTGTGGTGGTACCTCTTATAAGGTAGAGACCTATGATAGGTACATGCATCATGATTGATTGTGTTCTTATTTTAATTGGGTGGTTTTAGGAAGTTAAAATGAATTAAATGAGTCTTAATAAATTCTCATACTTTCGAGCTTAGGGAATCTTGGTTTTACCTTTTAGTTATGGCTCATGGACAACATCCTTATGTGGTTCAGGCTAATGAGATTCAACAGGCTGACCCAATTGACCAAAAAAGGGTCAACCCAGTTGAGAATGATGATCAATGGTATAGGGTATTTTATGAATTTCAACAATAAACTTTTTCAAAGTATGAGGTTAGCATCTCTGATCTGGAGAAAGAGAATTGGTTGGAGGAGCTCGATATTACCTTCAGTTTTAGTCGAGCCTAGGTTGGGTATTGGGTCTTGGTGATGGTCAGTCCGATGAGGAGTATAGATATTCAGTGGTGGATGTTGTATCTTCATGAGTGGAAGGAAGAAGATGTTTCTTAGGCATAATTTTAGAAGTATTTTTTAGAAAAGTTCATATTGACAATCATAAATTAAGTTAAGAGGTAAGAGCTAATTTATCTTCAAAAGTGGGTAATGTTTGTGCGAGAACTTGGAATAAAATTCAAGGACCTTTTACATTTTGGCCTCGATATATTCCCTAATAAGGAGTTCCATGCACAATGTCTTGAGGAGACACTCTTCACTTTTATCCAGTATGAAACTACTCTTTTTACATTTCCAATATAATTTAAGGTTTATAAGAATATGAAGGTTATTGATCATATGTACTCATGAGGAGTTTTACCATGATATGGGACCTAGTAGGGTTCCTTAATGAGTAGAGTTGTTAGAGAAAAGTCTCAGGCCTGAGGTAATTTGAAGTTTTGACTAGCAGGGAGTCAACCTCAGTAGCATCCTTTTTCTCCTTCTATGGATAGTGGTTTATATGCTTTTCTTGGGGGATTTAGTGTATTGTGCTTCATCAGTGTGAGTCATTTTCATTAGCATAATCAATTCCTAGTGGTTATTGGAGTTCATCATAGTGGTGGTGGTTAGGTTCAGCATTAGACTCAGCAGCTACTATTGGAGAGGCTATTTTAGAAGTTGAGGCATCAGACTTATGCTCCACTAAGAGGATATGGGACTATCATAGGTTGACCTTAGGATGTTCCCCATATTTAGGGACAAAAACCTAAGCATTTCCATATAGGTGTTTGTCATTAGTGAGGAAAGGGACATAGACCTGGATAGTTTCATACAGTAGAGGTTCCAACACCATAGGGTATAGAGACCATTAGAGGTATGATTATCTTGTTTTGAACTATTGTTTATTCCTTATTTAATTCAGGAGATTCACCCTCATTTTTTGTACTTGATATGGTCTATGCTCTGGGAATATAAATTGAGAGGCTTTACATTACCTTAGAGTTGACTATACCAGTCGGAGGCTAGACCAGATTTTTTGTTGTATATCAAGGGTGAAGATTGATGATGGGGTCACATCAGTCATGTGGGGATATCTTCTTTATTCAGATACAGTCATTCAATATCATCCTCAGCATCGATTAGTTGTATTCCATGCATTTTTTTATCTACTGCTTTCAGAGGAAGGTCGTGCTCTAAGATATGGATTGTCAGTGTATAGTTTTCATTGGTGAGTAGGGTTTTCAGTTGGGAATTAGATGCATGGAGTCCCTTATTTCCTTAATAGTTGAGCTTTTTGAGGAGTCAGTAGACATTGGGAAGGTGTAGGTTCTCAGTGTCATCATGGAATCTCTGGATTCTTTTCCTAGGTAGGTTATGCCACTACCCCCTCGACAAGATATCAAGTTTGAGATAGATATACATTTTGGTTATTATCCAATTTCTATGGATCCTTATCAGATGGCACATTATGAGTTGTGGGAGTTTAGGATTCAGATACATGATCTGATATAAATGGTTTTCATTTGGCTTGGTGTGTTATCATGGGGTTCTCTAGTGTTATTCTCCAAGAAGTCTTATGGTAGTCTGAGGTTGTGTATAAACTACTGGAATTTGAATCAACTGAAGATCAATAATCATTACCCTATCCCAAGGATCAATGATATTTTTGACTGGTTTAGAGTATCTAGTTAGTTTTCCAAGATCAATTTGTATTCTAGATATCACTAGTTGAGGATTAATGATGAAGATATCTATAAGAATGCATTTTAGTGCTGTTATGTGCACTTAGAGTTTATGTTCATGCCATTCAGTGTCACAAATGCAATAGTTGTGTTGATGGGGCTCATAAAATCCATGTTCCATGAGTTCCTTGACTATTTCATAGTTGTGTTCATTTACAACATATTTATATACTCAAAGTTAGTGGATGATCACATTAATCATCTCATAACTATCTTACAACTCCTTTGATGGCACCATATATATGGAAAGTTTTCCAAGTGTAAGTTTTGGGAATAGGAGATTCATTTCTTTGGGAATGTGGTGTCTTAAAATGGTGTTATCATAGACCTATCAAAGATCGAGGTAGTTTTTTCTTGGGAGGCACCCAAGCATGTGGAATAGGTTCATATTTTCCTCAATATCATATGATATTATCAAAGTTTAATGTATGATTTCTTATGAATTTTGGACTCTTTGATATCTTTGACTAGGAAGGACCGTGATTTTATCTAGATTGATCAATGTTGGGCAGTGTTTGACTACCTTAAGAGGAAATTGATCTATAATCCAGTTCTCTAGCTCCCGAAGGAAGGGGTGATGTTTGAGGTGTTATGTAATTCTTCCTATTTAGGATTAGGATGAAACTTAATGAAAAAAATGTAGTGATATATTATGGGTATAGGTAGTTACATCCCCATGGGCATAGTTATATCACCCATGATATATATCTAGCAATGATTTTGTTTGTGTCAAAGTTGTGGAAACATTATCTCATCAAAGATTACTTTTTGGTCTTCACAGAACACAAGATATTGAGGTATGTCTTTTCACAGAATTATATGAACATCTAACAATAAAGGTGGATTAATTTTCTCTAGGACTATGACTTTGAGATATCCTACACCTCAGGAAAGGGGAATGTCATGGCTGAAGCACTGAGCTAGAAGTTGTGGAAAGATGTTGTTCAAGAGTCTGGAGATGCTTTGAGGGTGATGTAGGAGTTGGTTTCCCTATACTTAGATGTAAGGTTAGTTGATGATGGAGGTGTATTTTTTTAGATAACAGTGTAGTATTATATGATTCATCAATTAGAAGAGTCTTAGTGGGGATATTCAGAGGTGGTGGTGATGTGTGACCATGTTGGCCATAGTGATGCCCTGGAGGGATGGTCAGAGTATATTCGGAACTAGATGTTATTTTAGGGGAAGTTGTTTGTTATGGTGGTGATGTGTGAGGGGGTTCTTCATGAGTTTAATTTCTCACATTTGGTAGTAAACCTATAATTATTCAAGATGTACTCTGGATTGAGGATGTGGTTTTGGTGTCTTGGGATGAATTAGTCTGTGATAGATTTTGTAGCTCGGTGTTTGGTTTTCTAGTAGGTAAAATCTAGGCACCGTGTTCTTATAGATTTTTTATAGATCTTGGATATTCTCAAGTGGAAGTGGGATGAAATATTTAAGGACTTCATCATAGGATTATCCCAATCTCAATAAGGATGTGATGTTATCTAGGTAATCGTGGATCTATTGATAAATTCGGCTCACTTCCTTGTAGTAAAGTAGTTAGGCTCCCTGGATGACTTTTCAAGGAAGTGTGTGGATGAGGTTGTGAAGTTACATGGAGTTTTTAGGTCTATTTTCTTGGATTAGGATGATTTTTTTACCTCATGAGTTTGTAAAGGATTTTAGTATGCATTTTTCAAGGTTTCCACCCTTAGATGAATAGGCAGACAGAGCGGACCATTCGAACACTGGATGATATGTTTCATGTGTTCATCGTGGAGTTTGTAAGATCTTGAGAAAAGAACATTCCCTTTATTAATTTTTCTTTTAATAACATCTACCACTCATCCATTGGCATGGCCCCATTTGAGGCTTTGTATGGAAGGTTGTTTAGTTCTCTGTTGTGATGTGTTGATGTTGGATAGTAGTCAGTTCTCAGTTCTAATGTGGTGTAAAGCATGATAGATAATGTTTAGGATATTTTTGAGATGATGAAGGCAGCATAGGATTGGTATAATTTTTATGTATATTGTAGGAGGAGGCCCTTGGAGTTTTTAGTGGGATACCATGTGTTCCTAAAGGTTTCTCCTCATTATGGGAAGTGAAGGTTTGGAAGGGGGAGTAATTTCTCACCTAGGATTGTTGGGTACTTCGAGGTGTTGGAAAATTTTGGAAAGGTGACTTATCAGTTGGTGATTCTACCACATATAGATAGGATCCATGACGTCTTCCATGTGTCTTAGCTCCATCATAATCTTCATAATGACTCCCATGTCATTGATTGGGGAGAGTTTCATATCAAGGATGATGTAATGTTTGTGGAGAGATCAGTGGAGATCCAAGATCATTTAGATAAGGTGCTTAATGGATGTACCATTCCTTTGTTTCATATGTTGGGGAGTCATGGTATCATGGAGGAGAGTACTTAGAAGTGTGATACGTAAATGTGTGCCCAGTACCAAGAGTTTTTTTGAGTTTTTTCTTGTTATCTTTTTCATTGATGATGTTATATTTGAACATTGATGATTCTTATGATATGTACTCTCTTTTTAACTTTCTAGTGATTTGTGATATTGATTCAATTTTTTAAATAAGGTAAAAAACCCTTATGACATGCCCGAGGGAATCGTTATTTCCCAACAAGTGTAACCAAAATAAAAAATTTATAAAACTTAAACTATGTTACTCAATTAATTAAAATGTATTAAAGAAGCAGGTAAAGGTATATCTACATATATGGTTAAATTAGTTTAATTATCTTTTCAAAAGAATTTATTTTATTAAATTGAATAAATAGGTGAAAAAATATTGGTTTGATTGATTTTTAGAAATCAAAAGGTGAACAAAGGAATATTTATTGGTTTTGAATCAGATTTAAAAAGAATGCCAGGGTTTTATAATTCCAGGGTTTAGGTTTAATTGGATTTTAGAAAATAGGTTGATTGATTCATGATTTTTTTAGAGTTGAGATAAGGAATATTCAATTGTCATGGTATCCCCTTCTTAATATGATAGTACCCCATTTCCCTTGGTCTGATAATTTAGGGGTTTTTTGAATCAATTTTGTCTCGATACCATATTTAAACCTAATTTCTCCTAGATTTGATAATGTTCATGCCTCCTTTAGGGTGGTCATTTGAAAAAATTTAAGGTTCCTTTTTTATTAAATTATCAATGGTCATAATAAAAGTAAAATAAAGGGATTGGGAATTGATTTAAAGAATTGCAGTAAACCAAATACATGAATGAATAAAATGAAATCAATCCAATGAAGCCTTCCCCCTTTTTATTACATAAACCTAGCATAAGGAAATTTTACCCCCTCATCCCAGTGATGATAGGATAATATGGAAGGAGAAAATAAAATTAAACCATAATGACAATGAAGATGGACTCGGGGAGGACCCTACACAACAAAGCTTCTTTATCCAAGATTCGGTCTCTGGGTTCTCTCAATATAAGCAGGAAATCCTTCTATTTATAGGATCTAGATGGGCTCTGGTATTAATGAAGTTCATTAAGTATTGGTCCAAAAGTGGTTCTGTATGGTTCCCATGTCTTAAATCTTATCAAAAAAAAGATACGTCAAATTTGAGCACTAAAATATCGTCTCGATAATTTACACCACATATAAATTATTACACCACTTGTAAGTTTATTTTTTGTTTTTATTTACTTAAAAATTTGTATCTCTTTCACGACTTGCACCAATTCATTACGTGTAATGATTACACAATGTGTAATGTCATTTTTCTTCTCTAGAATCCTCATTTTTCCTTGATTCTTTAGTTTTGTGCCTTATAAGTGATCCATAATCATATTAGAAAATATAGTGTTTTTCTCCATTTTTAATTATCTTTTATATCCTTCCATAACACAAAAAATGATTTAAATCATTCACAAATTAGAAATAATAATCATTTAAATACATAAATCAATAAATTAAAACACCATTAAATACATGCATGAAATACAGATATCACCTTCCTAATCAATACATGTTATATTTATGAAACATTTTAAAACCATACAGGTGATTCAGTACCACCCAAATAAAATAATATCTTGATATAAAAGGTGGTATTCCTTGATTTGTGTACTTAGGGTAGTGTTATGTGATGGTGTTTTTGGTTGTTTTCTTGGTCCATTTATAGGTTGGAATGGTGGTTTAAGTGGTTATGTGGAAGAGAGGATGCTTGTGGCTAGTGTTAAATGGTATGGTAGTTTTTGGGGGTGTAAAAAGTTCCCTAAGAGGTATCTCATGGGATGGATTTCTAAAAATCTTCCGTTTCTATTCAAGTTCATGTTTAAATTTTTTAGGATGAGAATTTTTTGAGACGTGTCAGATGTAAGGTCTCATATTTATATAACTCTTTCCTTTGTGTTTTATAAGGCTTAGTGGAGTTAATAGGTTTCTTAGAGTCTTTTCCCCCTTTATTTTTCTAATTTTATTCTCATGATCACTTGACTAACCCTGAAACCGGAGTTTCCATCATGCTTTCACTTTTTTGTTCATACGGTAGGTTAGTTGATCGTGTGGTCGATTAGAATGGTCACTTGTTTTCATCTTATAGTCACTTATCTGTTTGTGTAGTGGGTTAGTTGGTTATGTAGATGAATATACCAGTCACTTGTTTCCTTTATGCGGTCACTTGTTTCCTTTTAGTGATCACTTTTTTGTTCATGTGGTAGTATGGTTGGTCATGTGGTCAGTTGGAACAGTCACTTGTTTCCTTTTTGTGGTCACTTATTTCCTTCTTGTAGTCACTTGTTTGTTTATGCAGTAGGTCAGTTGGACATGCAGTCAGTTGTAATGGTCACTTGTTTTCTTTATATGGTCACTTGTTTTCTTATTCAAGTCACTTGTTTGTTCATGCGGTAGGTTGGTTGGTTGTGTGGTCATTTGGCATAGTCACTTGTTTCCTTCATACGGTCACTTTTTTCCTTTATATGGTAACTTTTTTTTCATGTGGTGGGTTGGTTGGTGTGGTTAGTTCAAGATTTATCCATATTTATAAAATTTATATTTTTCCCCAGAATACACCTAAAATTAGTGAATTATACTTTTCAACATAAATGTGGTTTCAAATATTTAATTAAGGGTATTTAAGGGCTATTTTGAGGAGGATAATTATATCCTTGAATTTTCTTGATAAATAAGGTTTTTAATGATTCCTTCTTTATGGAATTTAATGAGATCTGTATTAATTTTTAATCGAAATCTTATCTATGATCTGAAATCCTGATGGTTTTGTATCTTTAACTCTAAAATAAAGATAATTCTTTTTTCTTTCCTACTTTATTTCTCTCAAGATGGGAGGTTTCATAGCCTTTCCCTTGTAGTTGTAGAACCCTTCTATCATTGGTTCAAGTTCTTCTTATGGTGATTCCATCTTATGTACACAACCTCTATTTTGGTGTAGGAAATCTTGTGAATATTCTTTCTTCTAGGTAGGGGATCCTTCATCTTTCTTCCAATGATACATGTGGAAGGAAACATGCTTTTGTTTTCCCTTTTGTAAGATAGTATACACCAAATTATTGAATATAATAATTAGTTAATTGAAAATTATAATGGAAAGGGAACACATGTTTTACCACTTTGGATATTATTAATATTCTATATTGGTTCCCTCCTAAAAATCCCGGTTGTTAGATGCCTAGTTTATGTTTCA
This sequence comes from Viscum album, assembly GCA_963277665.1. Classification (NCBI taxonomy): domain Eukaryota; kingdom Viridiplantae; phylum Streptophyta; class Magnoliopsida; order Santalales; family Viscaceae; genus Viscum; species Viscum album. The sequence continues at coordinate 1,325,422,233 of OY728138.1, forward strand.
CTTGATATGACTATGCAACCCTATGGTGTGATTGTTTGATATCACCTTGAATAAAATGTCCAATCACTTATATATGGTTAAATAAATGGTTTACCATGGAAAATCTTGGTTTGTGTGATAATATCCTTGAATGTAAATTAATTAGAACCCATGAACCAGAATTGTAAATTATGTGGGAGTCGGGTTGTGTTGATTAGTGTGTTTTTTCTTATTGTGTTGATTTGGGTGGGGTAGGATGTTGTGAGATGATGGTGGTGACCAGTTTGTATGTGGTATGTGTTGGGTAGTGATGTGATGATTGGTTTTCATGGGATGTAATGTGGGCTGATTTGTGGCAATCACGATGATATGTGGTGGTTGTAATGAGATGTGGTTGTGACGAGGGTCCTTTTTGGCATGAGAAGGTGGGTTTTTTATGTTGTTGATGTGTTTCACTAGTTTCCTGGTAGAAATGGAATTAAATGTTAGTGATGGGATTAATTGGATAATGGATTGAATTGGCTAATAGGTTATAATGATTAATGAATGCTTAAATTGAAACGGGAAGTGTATATTAAGTGACTATTAAATATGAAATGAATGGAATCGATAAATTAAATTGGTTGGTAATTGGTAAATATGGAATTTTTATTAAATTAAAAATAAATATGTATTGTGGATTTCTTGTGTGGTGTTATACATCTAGAGATGGAAGAAAAAGTAGTGAAGGTTGTAAGGATTTGTGGTGATGTTGTGAGTTGGGATGGTACTCTTGTTGTTAACCCATAATTTGGGATTGTGTGTGTAACTATTATACATTCATTTTATTTTCATTGTGATTTATATATGAACCCACCCGCATTGAGCACGATGTGTTGACACCCAATTGTTCTGTGGGTTGTTTTTTACAACATCCAGATTATGTGGATGGATAGATGGATACCCCCTCTTCCCCGCTCTCTCTTCCAGGTGAGTTTGATATGCATGGGATGTGATGAATAGAAGTAAAAAAGGTGAACTAGTGGTGATGTTTGATGATATTATGAGGTGGTTTATAGTGGGGGTCATTCATGGTAAGGGTAGGGGATGAGGATGATGTCATTCATGTTCATGATACCTTACTATTCTAGTTATGGCATTGGTTGGGATGTGATGTGGTGGCCCATGTGTCTTCGAGCAGGATGTGATGGCCAATTTCACGTGGGGTTTTTAGCATGATATAGTTTCTTATATGTCTTTAGGAAAGATTATGCAGAATATATGGGAGTTCCATGAAATATGATATTGGGTTGTAAGAGTGACAATTCGGTGGGAAAGCGATGTGGGATACCCTTTTATTGATATATATCTTATTATGTTATTATACTTAGGTGTGTTATTTGGTGATCATCCCATGGTGAGGATGGTATTGATTAGTTGACCTAATTAATTTTTGTTTGTTCTACTATTTGATCATGGGTTTGTTGGTATTCTATTTTCACAAGTGCATGAGATACTTTGGGTATGATCCTACTGAGTGTAAATGTTATGCTCACCCCACATATATACAAACTATTTTTTAGGTTTCCAAGAGAACTACTTGGACCATTCTAGACATTACTAGTTTATAATTTGGGGTTTTTGTTGTGTTACTAACTTATTATTTTATTTTGGGTATTTATTTGGAGACTATTTGTATTTGTTTACATTATTCATGCATTTTGGGATGGTTTTAGTTTCCTTTTTTTACATTATGTCATAAATTTTATTGATGGTTTATGTCTTATCTCTCGAACCTACATCATTTTTAGGGTAATGTATTCCATATGTGAGATTATTATACTCTCGGTGATAGCTTCCAACTCGAGGCCTACTAGAGGCAGTACTTGGGGGGTATTATTTCCATTTCTTCATTTTCATCCTAGGAGGGGTAACTTTTGAGGGAGGGGATCATGACACACTGTTTCCGATAAAAATATGCATTTTTTCGATAGTTGATTGTGGGGGGTTTTAATGTTGCACAATAATTTATGTTGGGTTCACCATTTTTGAATGGATTCAAATGGGTTTTGTTTGTGGAGCTAAAAACACCCAATGGTTCCCTTATTCAAGATGTTTCATGAACCTGCTTTCTAAAGGCATACGGTTATTGGGGAATGGTCCAAAAATTCTTGGTGACTTACATTGGTTGAGAGGATAGGAGGTTGGGCTCATCAAACCCTTTTGGGGGGAATTATTTCTTACTATGGGACTCTCTTATAGATTTAAGACATGTTTTTTAATCCTTTATTAAATCCCAAATATGAAACAGGTCTCCCTTAAGTTAATAATCAATTATTATCATGTATGGAGTTTAGAATCATCTATATTTATTTTAGGTTCTTCATAAATGAAGATATTTATATGTATCTGAGGTTCCCCATCGATGGTACCCTTTTGTGAATGGATTAGTGATTCTTATGTTTCTTATTATTATGATTTTGTTAAGACACATAGTGGGATTATCTAGAATTTATCACAATATAGGGAGATGGGAGTTATTTTGATGTCGGGGTTAGACCCATGAGATGGGATTCATACATATCCTTTTAAAAATAATCAGAACCTGTGTAGTTTAGTGCAAATTAATAGGATAGATCATACCTTTTAAGGTCATGTGATAACGACCAAACTATACAGTTTAAATTCATATGGCAAGGATGCCTAGGAAAAAGGTTCCTAGTCAAAGGATAGTATGAGACTTATGCAAAATCATCCCAAAGTACCTAGAAGATATGTGGCCTCCCATGTAGGATATGGTTCTACTAGGAATATATACCAGATAAAATTAGGGTGGATTTGGGATGCTGGGTTTGGACCTCAAGGAGGCTTCCTGCATATCCCATTTGGATGGGAATTAAATCCCATGTAGTTCGAATGCATTGAGGACCCACTCCTATGGAGGCCCTCTTAAGGTTTGTCTCATAGGGTATATATCCCTTTGATATGGATACATGGATTTGAGGATCCACACCTACGGAGGCCCTCTGAAGGAAGGTGAGAGGAATATCCAAAAAAGGATTCTCTACCAAGACATGCATCTGACCGTGTGGATGTCATGATTGTTACTAACATATAAGCCCACATGATTCATGCTTGGTGTGATAAACAATATTAATTAAAATATATAACAAACCACACAATCTCATTTATCTTCTGGTGTATGAGACCGAGGCTATGGGGGATAAAGAAAGGGATTTTATGTGAAAATATCTTATTTTTTTGTTGTAACGACCCGAGTCTGGATCTTCTCCACTAGTGCCCCGTACCCGGTTTGCCACATGACCTCAAGCGCGTTTCCCCGAACACCAGAGGCTGCCGACTAGCAGCGAGGGTCTTGGTGAGTTGGTGGGGAAACTATGCCCCCATTCGATAAGGTATACAAGGTAAGAAAACAACAATAAACAGTGGAAGCAGTAAACAACATGCATAAAAATAGAAACCAAATAGCGGAAGAAATGCATATATATATATAACTATGATGATAATGATGCAGCAGGTACAAGTATCTAAGGAAAACTGAAAACACAACAACGTGCTGAAATAAAACTGAAACCAAGTGCAAAAGAAAAACAAAATAAACTCCCCAGCATCGCGAGCTACAGCTCGGTCCCATGCTCCCCAGCTCCTAATGCAGTCAAGATCCTAAAGTAGAAGGGCGCTTGCCCTTATCTATACCTACAGCAACATAGTCTACTTGGGCCCAAAAGCATGGCCCAAACAGGGTGTAAGATACAATCCCAGTAGTCAATCACCCAAAGATTTGTATCTAATATTCAATGAATACATGGCAGTAAATAAACAAGAAGTAGTAAACAGGAAAACACAAGCAGCTACAATCCACAGTTCTAACAAGTAAAGCACGCAAGTAAGCAGTCAACAACAAGAAGAAAACAGGTAACCCTCTGGGTAACTCTCATAGTCTAACACCTATGGTTCAACCTCTAAGTACTAGCAACCCTCTAGGAGGCACACACAGTCTCACCCCTCTAGTTCAGCTACGTAATTAAGCAGACTCTCTGGGGAAGCACTCACCGTCAATTCCCCTTGTAGTCTCGTATCGTGCTAAAGGCTCTCTAGGGAAGCACTCAATGTCAATTCCCCCTGTGGCCCGTGTCGTGGATCTACAGACTCTCTGGAGAATCACTCAACATCAATTCCCCCTATAGTCTCGCATCGTAATTAAAAGACACTCTGGAGAAGCCCTTCCCTCAATTCTCCCTTTGGTCTACTACTCTAGGTTCTCACAGTCCTGAGTAACTAAACATGCTTAGCGCATGTGTATCTTCCAAGTAAACCTCAAGAACTACTTGGCTATCAACTAGGGCCCAACAGTAACAAAAGAGACACTTCCACTATCCTACAACAAGGTATGGCAACTGGAAAAACGCCCAAGAGGAAAACAAGCATGGAAAAACAACCTGAGCGCAAAAATAAATTACACTACTCACAAGCAATAACCTCTACTAAAGAAATCAAGCAAAGAAGGAAAACAACAAGGGAAAAACAGGAAACACTCAATACCCCATTCAAGGGTATTGGTGGAATTTTCACATAATATTCATCAAATTTCTACAGAAAGGCACAAACCACCTACCTCGATCCTAGGAGATCGATATACTTGAACCTCGACGACAGAATCCCCTTAGAACGACGTAGATATGAGAAAACGCACAAAATATTCATCCCAAGATAACTTGGAAACTAGGAGGAATCAAGAAACAAGGCTAAAGCAGAAGGAAGAAATCACTACTGCAATTCCAACGCAACTGACCGTGCTCGAATCGGAGAACGGATGGCGAGGCAGGACTTCGTCGAAGATCTGGTCGTACGGTCTCTCTCGGACGGTCGAAAACTGAAGAAGAAGACGGATATGGGGGTTAGACGCGACCTTGTTCTGTTTAATGAAAAAAAAAGTACACGGCGTGTACTTCAATTTTTTTCATACTCCGAAAAACCGGCCTCCACCTCAGCCTTACACACCGTGTGTGTGGCCCGGGCACGGCCAACACACAGCTTCGAGCCGGGAAGAGTACATGGCGTGTACTCATAAAGTACACGGCGTGTAATTCTAAAATTTCTATAAAATTCATTTTTCTCAAAAACTCCAGAAAAAGGAAAAACATACCTGAAAAGAGATCCGGGTTCTTAAAAACTTCCCCCCTTAAAGAAATTCGTCCCCAAATTTACCTAACGAGACGGAGAAGAAGAAACCCTGAATAGCTCCGGTCACTGTGATCGAACATCGGCCTCCCTCTCCTAGGTCCCGTCCTGTACTCGCCCGTGCTACCATAGCACTCATACCAGAGGAACAGACCACCCACGGAGAACCTTCATACTACGATCGACAATCCGGATAGGATGCTCCTCGAATGACGCATCTGCTTCAATCTCGACTTCCTCGGGCTAAAAGACGTGAGACGGGTCTGGAAAGTAGCGTCGTAGCTGAGATACATGGAAGATGTCATGCATGTCCCGATACCTCTGAGGTAGCTGCAATCGATAAGCGACCGGCCCAACTCTCTCCAATACCTCAAACAGTCCGACGTACCGTGGTGAAATCTTACCCTGTCTCTGAATCCTCTTATGTCCCAACCTTGGTGCGACACGTAGGAAAACCTAATCCCCGGCCTCGAACTCCAGAGGTCGTCTCCGCTTATCAGCATAATACTTCTGTCAAGACTTCGTTGTAGCCATCCTCTTACGAATCATCTCTATCTGCTCTGAAGTCTCCTGAACAAGACGAGGTCCCAGCAAAGCTGCCTCTCCTGCCTCCAGCTAGCATAAGGGTGATCGGCATGGCCTACCTTACAAATCCTCATATGGATCCATATGAATGGTCTCCTGGAAACTGTTGTTGTAAGAGAACTCCACCAGAGGAATATGCTTCTCCCAAGAACTGCCAAAGTCAAGGATGCAAGCTCAGATCATATCCTCAAGCACTTGGATCGTGCGCTCGGACTGGCCATTAGTCTGGGGATGGTATGATGTACTCAAGAGTACCTACGTACCCAAGGCCTTTGGAAGTCCCTGCCAGAACCGAGAGGTAAAGCGCACATCTCTGTCTGAAACAATAGAGCGTGGAACTCCATGCAGACGAACGATCTCTCTGATGTAAAGTCATCCCAGATCATCGACACTGAAGGTCTCCTTGATCGGCAAGAAGTGAGAAACCTTCTTAAGTCTGTCGATGATAACCCAAACAGAATCGTTTCCCCGAGGTGACCTCAGCAACCCGGTCACGAAGTCCATCGCAACATCGTTCCACTTTCACTCCGGAATGGGTAACTACTGTAAAAGCCCCGCTGGTCGCTGATGCTCTGCTTTCACTTTCTGACAAGTAGAACATCTCATGACAAAACTAGCAACATCCTTCTTCATACCTGGCTACCAGTATTGGCGATGAAGGTCTCGATACATCTTGGTGACTCCAGGATGAATTTCCCAAACAGAGGAATGGAAATATAGCATCATCTCCTCGCATATATCTGCTGGCACTCATACGCGTCCTTGGAAACGCAAGATCTCATCCTTGCCCACTGTCCATCTAGGAAGAGGGTCTCCTACTGACACACTCTTCCGCAGGACTAAGCCTTCTGAGTCTGATAGCTGCCTCATCCGTACCTGATCAAGTAACGTGGAGGTAACAGCTACAAAAGTTATAAAAGTCTATCCCCGTCTGTTGTGCACCTCTAGATGCATCTCAGAGAACAGAGCCATCAGTTGCCACTCACTAATAGCCTCCTGAACTGCCTGAATCTGAGTTCTCCTGCTCAATGTATCAGCCACGGCGTTGCCCTTTCCTAGCGTATAGGCAAGCTCGATATCAAAAGACTGAAGATACTCGACCCACCTGCGCTGCCTCAGATTCAGATCACGCTGAGTGAAGATATACTTGAGACTCTTGTGGTCAGTAAAGACCACAAAGTGCTCTCCCAGAAGATAGTGTCTCCAACAGCGCAAGGCATGAACAATAACAGCTAACTCCAAATCGTGCATAGGGTAGTTCCTATCATGTGGCCTCAACTGTCGAGACCCGTACGCAACGACTCCATCCTCCTGCATAAGCACAGCTCCCAGGCCGATACTTGAAGCATCATAGTAAATAGTGTATCTCTTTCCTGGCTCCGGCAAGACTAGTATCGGTGCTGAAGTCAACCTCCCTTTTAGCTCCCGAAAGGCTGACTCACAAGAATCTGACCATAATAAATTCACCCCCTTCTTGGTCAGACCTGTCAAAGGCGCTTCTAGGCACGAAAAGTCCTGAATGAAATGGTTGTAGTATCCAGCCAGCCCTAGGAAACTCCATACCACAAAGATGTTCTTCAGCTGCTCCTAGGAAAATACAGCTCTCACTTTCTCTGGGTCCACTGATACTCCTGCCTCTGAGATGACGTGACCTAATAAGTGAATCTGATCCATCCAGAAGTGGTACTTCAAGAGTTTAGCATAAATCCGATGCTCTCTCAGTGTACTCAGAACGATCTCAAGATGGGCGGCATGGTCGTGTCGAGTGTGAGAGTACACCAAGATATCATCCATGAAGACCACGAAGAAGGAATCCAAGTAAGGATGGAACACTCAATTCATCAGTACCATGAAAACTGCAGGCACGTTCGTGAGACCGAACGGCATGACTGTATACTCGTATAGACCATACCTGCTCCTGAAGGCTGTCAGAGGTATATCTGATGGTCTAATGCACAACTGATGATAACTGAACCTCAAGTAGATCTTTGAGAACACCCGGGATCCTTGAATCTGATCAAAAAGGTCATCAATCCGCGGAAATGGATATCGGTTCTTGACCGTCAACTGGTTCAGCTTATGATAATCCACACAAAGTCGAAGGGTATCATCTTCCTTTTTCGCAAACAGAACAGGTGAACCCCAAGGAGAAGTACTGGGTCGAATGAAACCCTTATCCTGTAGCTCCTCCAACTGCTTCTTGGGCTCCTGCAACTCAGGTGTGGCCATCCTATATGGAGGAATGGACACCGGTGCCGCTCCTGGAACGAGCTCAATAGAGAATTCTACCTCACGCTCTAGAGGCAAACCCAAAAACTCCTCCAAAAAGACATCCCTGAAGCGATCCACCACTGGAGGAAATTCCATCTGTGGAGTCCCCTGATCATCCAGATAAAGACTAGAAATCTGGGCTGTCACCCCTCCTAGCCCAAGATGCTCGAGTCCCGCCCGACTCGCCCGAACGTCCCATTCGCCTCTATGAAGGAAGGATTCACCCTCTGGTGAAACGAAACTCACTCTGCGGCAATAGCAGTCGACGACTGCTTGGAAGGGAATCAACCAGTTCATGCCAAGGATGACATCATAGCCTGTCATCTCTAGGATATAGAGATCCCATAAGAATCGATACCCTGCAATCTCGAGAGGGCACTCTCTACACTGGTGTACACTAGATTTCCTCATTCCCAAAGGTGTGTCCAGTGTCAACGATTCGGTAAAAGAAAAGATTCAGATTCCAAGGCTCTCCACAAAAGCAACAGAGATAAATCTATGCGTAGCACCAGTATCGAAAAGGGATGAAGATAAAACTGAGGCTACTAAAATCATACCTCAAACAGTAGAAGGGTCGGGATCCTGCTCCTGATAAGTCTGCTCCACGACGAAAGACTGTCCTGTGTCGCGGCCCTGCACCCCTGGCTGACCACTCTAAGCTGAACTGCCCTGCTGGTGCTGAGGAATTGGTGGCTGACCGCCACGGCCTCAACCTCCACCTCGGCCCGAACGGCCAGAAGAACTCCAGTTCCCCGACTGGTGAGAAGCTGGTGGGGCTGCTCCTGAACGAGGAGTCATGGAAGAACCCTGGTCACCTGCTGCTGGTGAGAGAACCTGGCAGAAACACTGAAGGTGACACATCTTGCCGCATGATCGGCACTCCACAGGGTCTCTCTGGCACTACGGCCTCGTGTTCCCTGTCCGGCCACACTGATAGCATGTCACCTGGCTTCCTGATGATGTGTCTCGCTTCCTTGAATCACCGCGTTTAGGCTCCCTACGGTGCTTCTTGCTGTCATCTGAAGGAAAGCTAGCTCTGGAAGCAGAACCACCCTGGCTCGCAGCTCTAGAGTCTCTCAGATTGCGCTCCTCAATGAGTTCTTGGTTGACGATGGAAGTAATGGAAGTCAGCTGGAAGATGTTCACCTGCGATCCGATCTCCCGCCTAAGTCCATCCTCAAACTTCCTCACCAAGAACACCCCACTCCCATCCCGGAGGGGTGTAAAACGCTGCAGCTCAGTGAAATGAGAGGAATACTCCATGACAGATAGAGTACCCTGCTCTAAGCTCATGAACTCCTAGGCTCGATCGGCCCTCAGGGTCTCCGGGTAGAAGTAGTCATAGAACACGCGCTAGAACTCCTCCCAAGCCATAGCCTGCTGCTGACCCACCTGTGAGATCACGTCCCACCACCTCTTGGTGGAGTCTCAGAGCATGTAGGTGGCGAGCTTGACCCGCCTCTCTAGAGGCGTCTCCAGATGCTTGAAGATAGTCATCATGGCTTCCAGCCATGACTCTGTAGCCTGAGGGTCCTCCCTCCCCCGAGAACGTGGGAGGATGCTGCTGCTGGAAAACCCACGTCAAGTCTGCCATAGACAAGGTAGGAGGTGGTGCTCCTTAGAAGGCCTACATCATCCTCATGAAACCTTACCTGAACTGCACATCAGCACCTGTGACTGGTACAACCACCGGTGCCAAGGCTGGCTCGGCTGGGGGATCGACAGGAAGTCCTTGATCAGCCCTGTCTGGCGTCTGATCACTGCCTGACGATAGGCGTATGACCGGAGGACGTCTCGGAGGCATAGCTATGAAATATCAAAAACACACCTTAGATCAAGAAAACAAGGGCAGAGAACACAAGAGCACAAAACGGGAATAGGGGAAGAAAAACACACAAGATTGGAAAACACGACTACACGGCGTGTATAAAACTACACGGCGTGTCTACTTAAGCCACTAACATGGGCGTGTGCCCCTGCCCTGCAAGTCGTATACACTTCAAACTACACGGCATGTTGACCCCAACACACAGCGTGTACTTGAAAACTATTCCCCTGCCCGAGTCTCCTTACACGGCTAACCCACACGGTCCGACTCAACCCAAGACTACACGGCGTGTTCGAAACAAACACAGCGTGCACTAGACAGGGCTTCGGCGGCCCATGTTGTTAAGCACACGGTCGTCTGCACGGATGAAACTTACACGGCATTCTCTGAACAAACACAACGTGTATAGTCGAAGGTGACACTGTCCCGTGTTGTTCGTGACACGGCCGGGTGCCTGGGAAAGACTACACGGCGTGTTCCGAACAAACACGGCATGCGGAAAAGAAGGTTACGTCGGCCCATGTTGTTCATGAAACGACTGGGTACCTGGACAGGACTACACGGCATGTTCCCTATGGACACGGCGTGTTCCACCCGATCTTCCCTGGCCCGTGTTGTTAGTGACACGGCCGGGTACACGGCTCCGAACTCACACGGCGTGTACCAATGGTACACGGCGTGTTCCCGAAGTTACTCCTACGACACCGTGTTCTTATCACATGGTCAGTGACACGGCCTGAAAACTACACGGCGTGTATCTAAAAAGTACACACCGTGTATTCTGGGTTTTTCTGGGCAGTAGCTCAGAAACTGCGCAGAATTCCAGAAACACTTAAAACAAGGGAAAAGATGCCAATTTCCGATCGGTGAGGGACCATAACACCTCAAAAACCAAAATTTGGCGTTCATTTTTAAGTAAGGAACAAGACAAACAGTTTTCTAGAATAACAGCATAGAATCTATCAAGCATCTATCACAACAGCATGTATTATCTACACAGAGCCTATCACAACAGCATGCAATCGCTAATGCACCCTAGATGGCATGGCAAGAATGCATGACATGTGATTTCTACAAGTGACAATATGATGCATGAGATGGAATACCCTCATCTCATCAGTTTGTGACAGAAATAGAACCGAAATATCAAAACAATAATATCACAATCCATTTGAATCATTCTAGGTGAAATCAGGTCAACCATAAAATTTATAAACCAGAAACTGCAATTAATGAGGTAGTATGGATTTTCCCTGTACACGGGTTAGCTACTCCCGAGCACAGCTTAATTCCAAGTACCAAATCCGTCCTATCCCTGGATAAGGTCTCCAAATAGTAAATCAAGAGAAAAGAACTCCTCGGATACCACTTTGTAACGACCCGAGTCTGGAGCCCCTCCACTGGTTCCCCGTACCCGGTTCGCCACATGACCTCAAGCGCATTTCCCTGAACGCCAGAGGCTGCCGACTAGTAGCGAGGGCATTGGTGATTCGGTGGGGAAACTATGCCCTTAATCGGTAAGGTATACAAGGTAAGAAAACAACAATAAACAGCGGAAGCACTAAACAACATGCATAACAACAGAAACCAAACAGCGGAAGCAATGCATATATATATAACTATGATGACAATGATGCAGCAGGTACAAGTATCTAAGGAAAACTGCAAACACAACAACATGCTGAAATACAACTGAAACCAAGTGTAAAAGAAAAACAAAATAAACTCCTCAGCATCGCGAGCTACAGCTCAGTCCCATGCTCCCCAGCTCCTGATGCAGTCAAGATCCTGAAGTAGAAGGGCACTTGCCCTTATCTATACCTACAGCAACATAGTCTTCTTGGGCCCAAACAGGGTGTGAGATACAATCCCAGTAGGCAATCACCCAAATATTTGTGCCTAACAGTCAATGAATACATGGCAGTAAATAAACAAGAAGTAGTAAACAGGAAAACACAAGAAGCTACAATCCACAGTTCTAACAAGTAAAGCACACAAGTAAGAAGTCAACAACAAGAAGAAAATAGGTAACCCTCTAGGTAACTCTCACAGTCTGACCCCTATGGTTCAACCTCTAAGTACTAGCAACCCTCTGGGAGGCACACACAGTCTCACCCCTCTAGTTCAGCTACGTAATTAAGCAGACTCTCTGGGGAAGCACTCACCGTCAATTCCCCCTGTAGTCTCGTATCGTGCTAAAGTCTCTATGGGGAAGCACTCAACGTCAATTCCCCCTGTGGCCCACGTCGTGGATCTACAGACTCTCTGGGGAAGCACTCAACGTCAATTCCCCCTATAGTCTCGCATCGTAATTAAAAGACACTCTGGAGAAGCCCTTCCGTCAATTCTCCCTTTGGTCTACTACTCTAGGTTCTCAAAGTCCTGAGTAACTAAACATGCTCAGCACGTGTGTATTGTCCAAGTAAACCTCAAGAACTACTTGGCTATCAACTAGGGCCCAACAGTAACAAAAGAGACAGTTCCACTATCCTACGAAAAGATATGGCAACTGGAAAAACACCCAACAGGAAAACAAGCATGGCAAAACAACCTGAGCGCAAAGATAAATTACACTACTCACAAGAAATAACCTCTACTAAAGAAATCAAGAAAAGTAGGCAAACAACAAGGGCAAAACAGGAAACACGCAATACCCCGTTCAAGGGTATTGGTGGAATTTGCACATAATATTCATCAACTTTCTACGGAAAGGCACAAACCTCCTACCTCGATCCTAGTAGATCTATATACATGAACCTCAACGACAGATTCCCCTTAGAACGACGTATATCTGAGAAAACACACAAAATGTTCATCCCACGATAACTTGGAAACGAGGAGGAATCAAGAAACAAGGCTAAAGCAGAAGGAATAACTCACTGCTGCGATTCCAAGGCAACTGACCGTGCTCAAATCGGAGAACGGACGGCGAGGCAAGACTCCGTCGAAGATCCGGCCATACGGTCTCTCTCGGAAGGTCAAAAACTAAAGAAGAAGATGGATATGGGGGTTAGACATGACCCTGGTCTGTTTAATGAAAAAAATAAAGTACACAGCGTGTACTTCTAGAGTACATGGCGTGTACTTCAATTTTTTCCGTAATCCGAAAAACCGGCCTCCACCTCAGCCTTACACACCGTGTGTGTGGCCCGGGCATGGCCAACACACGACTTCGATCTGGGAAGATTACACGGAGTGTACTCAGAAAGTACACGGCGTGTACTTCTGAAATTTCCAGAAAATTCAATTTTCTCAAAAACTCTAGAAAAAGGAAAAACATAACTAAAAAGAGATCCGAGTTCTTACAGTTTTCATAGCCCTGGGGGTGGAAGACAGGAGGGGTATGAACTCCTATAATAAATACTAAGGGATTACTTTAGTAGGGGTTCCCTACCCCTGATTTTAAAGAATATGAGAGAATTATTCATCACTAATCCTCATCATAGGGAAAGGTAAGTGGTTCCTCTCACTATCTAAAATGGGGAGGTCCCTAATTTAGAGATAATGAGGTAAGGAAAAGGTACTAGCTCTCATTTTTTAAACTGGGAGGTCCAAGGAACTACCACCAAGGATGGGGTTTTAGTTACTGAGGTGATTAACAACTTTAAATTCCCTAAGAACCCTACCCATTAGGTAGGAAAAGTGTGGGACATCTCTTACTGAGGGAATGAAAAAATTAAAGGGATACATTTTGGTGTGTCTTTCTCCGTGATCGTGAAAATATGGAGGCCTCGGTGGAGGTTTTGATTTGGTCTCCCTTAGATAGGAGTCCCAAGGAAGGAGGTTCCCTACCATTGATGGAATGAAAAAGGGGTCCCAAAGGATGGATTGTATAGGTTAGGATTTGGTGAGAAGAAGGGGGGATCATGTAGGTGAAGATTAGGCAAGTTAAAGTGGTCTCATGTAGGGTAGACCTAGGTGGATTGGAAGTGCTTTTCACAGGGAATACATGCGCAATCTAGAGGTGACTTCTTGATGACGAACATCCCAGGAAACAATACTTGGGTGAGTCCTTGCTCTAGGATCTGAGGGTTTCCTTAGGTGTCTTTGAAAGGGTCTCATGTAGGTCCTAGTTTTGGTAGGATACATTCGTGCTGGTACTTTTCAACTATAGGTAATTGGTTCCTTACACAGGTGTCTTGTGTTTTACTCCCTAGAGGAACCTTAATCCCTCTCTCCCCCCTTAATTCCCTCTTCTCTCAGGTTTTTGAGATCTACCTGGATGGTTTAGAGGGCCTAGGTGAAGGAATAGGGCAATCAAAGCTTTAGGACTTCTTCTGAACTTTCAGTGCTTCGAAATGAGGATCCCAAGGGTCTTATTTATAGGCATTCTTGAGACCATGGGTGAAGGATGTGGCTTGCACAGGTGGGTTGGGCTAATCATCATGAAGTTGTTTCACGCTAGTTACCATGCATGTGTCTTGTGTTGGTTATAATTTAGTTGTGACCTAAGCGGTTCTCCTGGGTGCACCTATCTGGGACCTGTGTGGGGGCACTAGCACGCAGGCTGGACCTACATAGTGTCACTGTTTGGTACTTGTGTGGTATTACTTAGGCAAAGTGTGTGACCCTTAATATCCTTAAATTCTATTTTCCTTAAAGTATTTTCCTTTTAAACTTCTCATTATTTCATGAATAAAAGGAGTTCCAATAAAATCCCCCTATTATGATTGGATCAAGTCAAAAGAAGTAGGTTGGATCCAAAGGTAGAGAAAAAAGGACTTTGATGAATCCTTTATTCTCTAGCATCCATGTGTTTGTGTAATTTTATGCTTAGTCTTGATAGATATTATGACTTGAGTACCATGCAAGGGAGAAGTGGAAGGGAGAGCCGCAAAGTTATGTCATGCGGGTGGATCACGTGGATGGGTTGTGCAGGTCAACCATGTGGATTTTTTGTGCACATAGATCACACAGGGGTCCCCACATATATAAATAGAATCAAATTATCAGGTGGTTCTTCCTCTCATCTTCATTTTTCTTCTTATCCCACCATGATAATCACTTGATCTAGCTTCACTATCTTCATTATTTTCATTTGTGCAGGCCTTCTGGATAATTCTCTCACACAGGCACTCGGTATGAATTTGTTATCATGACATAAAACCATGAGTAACAAATCTACATGAGGTCACTTAGGAGAGTGGCTTATGGGAGGTCACTTGGATGAGTAGACTGAATGAGGTCACTTGGGTGAGTGACCTAAATGAGGCCACTCCTTTTCCAAATTTTTTAATTTCTTAATTTTTTTGAAAACCAAGATTTATCTCTAATGAAAATCTTGGTACTTCCTTGTAGATTTCCAATGGTTGCTTAGAAGGTTAAATTTTCTGATGAAAAGGCTAATAATCCTATCAAGGATATGGTTGATTTTGTTGGGCCGGATTATTATGATGTATGTGACACCATTCCCCTGAAATTGGATAATAATATGAATACGTACCATCATGAATATCATGAGAGTAACTATCTTCCACTTTATGACCATGGACTTATGAGGGATGTCCTAATCCCAAAGCTGAAGAATTGTCTCCTACTCTCCTAGTTTCAAGAATACAAGAACTTTACCACTAATAACATCTCATCCAAGGGAATTTATATCAATGAGGGAATGTCACCCACAACCTACATCATGCATCACAGCAGATGTTCCCCACACTTAAAGCCTTCATACCCCTGAGTTAAAGTCACGCTATTACTCTTAGATCTTTTACACTACCAAGATAGACCAATCAAAATGTTGTAGAGAAGACTAGGACCTCCACCTAGGAGGGGGTGTCAGACCCGAGTGGATGTGGGAGTACTGGGTGTACCAGACCTATGCTTATTTCATAATTGAACTGAGGATGTTTAGAATTTATGAGGTCTTTTGGGTGGTCCAGACATGTGTATACAAGAATCCATACATTATTAATAAGGTGTTAAGCTAATGGAGTTCGAGGAAAAATACCTTTCATATGATACATAGAGAATTTGGCATTATTTTATGGGACATTTATAAGATCTATGGAACTCTTATACTTGGAGAGATATAGATGAGTTCATCCCGTTGAAATCCATATGTGTTGATGCTGAAAGGATTCCTGTTTTGTCCCATGATCTATTGAAGATGGCTTGGGACATTAAGAAGGGAATCCCTCACCTAAGGGGGTGTCCATTCTGAGGCATGTATGAAATTCTTCCTGGATCCAAAGGGGGATGTCCCCACATACAAACGTACCATGGGATGTCCCACAATAGAAAAGTAGGGAATTCCTGGTAAATTATATCCTATATTAGAGCAAGGTCAGTACAACCAATGGGGATATACTATTAAGTCAAACGTACCCACCAATATATATCTTCCAAGCTTCTTAGATTTTTTTTAATCATTTATATGCTACCGGTTTGTGAATACAATAGTGGTGTAAGGATATGAACATTTTTATAGAGTCCAAGATAGTAGAGAGGAAGCACATAGGGTTGGAAGCCCCTATCTTGGTGATTATCCATCAACACTTGTTTCATGTGCACATAGTAAAGTCCCCTTTCATAATTTTAAGTCCATTCCAAGTACTTTGGGGATGGATTCTAGAACATTTTCCCTCTTATGTCATGTTGAGTGGAATCAAAGATCTTGGGGGTGGTTTTAAATATTTGTTCAGGACATTTCTAGTATCCATACCCTATCTTTGAAGTATGGTGAATCCTTAAATAATATGAATCTATTAAAATAATTTAACTTCTTTACATATGGATATCCATCCATTGGTACATTCGTTATTAATGGAAAATATGGAGATAAAATAAGATCATATATTATTCCCCTTAGGGATAGCATATAAGTTGCTTGAATTGATGGCGAGGTTATTTGTGAAGCTTATGCCCCTTATAAATTTTCATGCAAATTAAATTTCCTATAAGAACCAACTATATCACCTCTTATACACATTAAATTAGAGAGGCACTCAATGGTTTCCTAAAAACTCTAGATTCTCATAGTTGTGGATGTGACTCAAGTGATAGTTAAAATGGATCCAGTGAGTGTGTCCACTAGGTTGACCTCCTGGTATGATGAAGCCTGTATTTCATCATATCCCCAAGGGGCGTTGACAATGAGTGTTCCCCAATTTAGAGCTATAATGACTCCTGGGTGGGGGAAGCATGGTAGAAAGGCTCCACCCATTACATAGAGTGATAGTGATGAGGACTCGAGATCGCCCAAGAAAACCCACACATGATTTAGTCTTACAGTCAGGGTAAAAAGGGATTTGCTGGCTGAGGTTGAGCCTAGACAGTCCAACTGCCATCACCAAGAGGAAACTCGGGCTCCTGTTTCCTACCCTTAGACCATGAAATAGAGATCCAAGAAACAAGTGAAATCAAGGAGTGTCATGTTCACTTCACAGCAGGCCGGAATAACCTCAAATTTTGGGAGATAGGAGGTGATCAAATCTTAGCATGGAAGGCCTTCTAATTCCAAGAACCTAGGGTCAATCCTCTACATCAGGCTACAGATTCTATAAATTGGGGATGTTTGTGCCCCACCTAACCTCTATTTTGATATTGACCCTATCTATGTGAGAATACATATCCAAGATTTGGAGATACTCATTTACACCACTGATAATTGGATCATTGCTACAAGGTGAGTGGAAGATATGATGAATCGGGGGGGAACTGAAGGGGGCGATGAACCATCCATTACTAAAGGCATGAATTCATTGATACTTGGGATGTAAGTATTGACTTATCATGTTTCCTATTTTTTTATATATTTTTTTTACAAAAAAAGTTCGTTACTGAGGAAATAGTGATCCTAACTTGCAGTGGGTAGAGGTAGAATTTATTGGGATCACATCGTTGAAATATGTCCTGATAGGCACCCCTATGAGGGCTTAGGAATTATCTCTAGAATTGGGGGATCTATCCTCGTGCTAGAGGATGATGGAAGAGGATATGGTAAGAGAGTCTTCTCAATATCCACATATAATACATATATTTGAGGAGGCAATTTCTTTCCTTCCTCCATTGAAAGTGAAGCAACGATGGAGAGTGAAGCACTCGGACAAGTGCATCATTAGTCAGGGTGAGTTTTCCTGAAATCATTTATTATTGATTTGTCCAGAATAAATTATTAATCATGAATATGGGATATAGAATCCACTCCCCACTCCTCTCAATGGGATTAGAGATGAACCTACAAGGACTGAGGAGGAAATTCCATATGAGATGCACATTCCTGATGGTGATTCTATCCCTTAGACAGAAGAAGCATCAAGGGCTAAGGCCACATCTATTCTTGTTTTTGTAGAAAGGGAGGAGAATCATGGTAATATAAAATGCACACAATATGGTATCATGTATCAATCACTAACTTACCTTCCTTGAAATGATCATATTAATTAAAAATACTGGAGGATCCCATGATCATCATCGTTGATCCTATCACCACTCTAAAAGGGGATAACATGGACCTCAAGTTGTTCATTGAAAGTACTGGTGCTGATATTGGTCTACCAAGGACTGAAAGGGTTGTGTTCACTGAGAGGATAGTGGATTATATTGATGACGAAGCCAAATTGGGTCCTGATCCTAGCATCTTGGACACCCTTACTGGTGCTATGGAGAAATCTGACCAGGCAACTGATTCATCAACGAGTGAGTTCCATCAACTTATTTGATGCTCTTTTACCTTTATCCTTTCCATATTGTAATTTAAATAACTAATTTCATTCTTCCTTCAGCACTGATAGTTTCAGTGGCTAAACCTGAAGGGAAGTCCTCCACCCCAACTCAATTGACTGCACAAGGAGAGGATGATGTCGCTCCAAGAAGGACAATGCAATTTTCTTCCATAAGCGAATGAATTCTGAAGCACACCACTCCACATGTGACTAGATTCATGGAAATCCAGGAATATCAAGATACTTTTTGAGCACTTCACTGGTTTGTATGGAAGGAAATATGGGAGTTAGTATTGAGTAAACCCATGGCATATTTACGTTTTTACTCCCTCAGATCTATTACATGTTTTTCATGTTGGGGTATAGTGGATTTGACCATCTCATGGTGCATGATACCATGAATGAGATTATTCATCGATGGGAGCAAGATAATGAGTCTCAACAGTTCCTTATCATGGAAATAATTCTTATCAAAACCAATGACCTATGAGATGCATTATCCCAAGAGGATCTCAACCATTCCAAAAAATTGGTGGAGTGAATGAAGTGGTTTGATGAGAAATATTCTCAAATATCTCACCTCCAATAGGAGATGGACATCACTAAAGGGGATCTCATACAACTTCATCATCTACTGGAAGGGGTTCAAGGTAAGGGGTGACTTCCATTGAGACCACAGTGGAGGAACCCCACCTAGATAGAGAGGCTGAGGCTATCCAGTTAGCCAAGATTTTATAGGACATCGATGGGGCTCAGGAGATCCTCTAATAACTGAAGAGTTATGTTGATTTTATTTTGTATAATATGATAGAGACTCCAATGTTTTTATGCTCCTATGATTTTTTTTCTCCATAAATGAAAAGTATTTTTTTTCAATCATTTATGTTTTCATCCCTATTTTTATCTATAATTATAACATAACACTGAAGATATATTATTTAGCTAAACGTCCTTGTGTCAATGTGTTTCAATCATAATAATCAGAATGGGGGTTGATCTGATTTTTTCCTAGGTCTTTATACTTAATGAGCATATTTTGACTATTTCTAGAGTCGTATTAGAACCCTACAAGATTTGTGTTTTTTTGTGTCATTGCCCTAATTTTTTCCTAATTCGGATATGAAGAAGACTTAGCAGGAGAGACTTGACTTTCTATTAGGCCACCCTTTGCAGGTTTTCATCCTAACAAGTTTTGTTCATTTTTATTTTCATTTCTTGAAATAATTTTTTCCTAAACCATTCAGAGTGCAGGTCTAGCAAGCTGAGACTCGACTTTTTTCCAGGGTGACCATTTATGGGTTTTCAACCTAGAGAGTAATATTTCCTTTTCATAGGTGGTTTAGAGTCTTTCAAGCTAGACTAATGCAACTAATATTTTAGGTTGAGTAGCTTTGACCATGAGTTATGGGATGATGAACTAAGCAGTGATTATTGTCTAAGAATATTCTCACATTCTTCAAATACATAAAAGGAGAATTTTGAGTCATGATTTTGTGATTTTCATATCTGAAACATGTTGTGATACAAGTATGAAAGGAATGAACACGAACCATATTTGAAAATTGGTTTCCATCACAATGTTATTAGGGATTACAGAGATATAAGAGGTCACTCCTGAGGGTGAAGGTGCCTCTGGTTGATAGGCCCTTTTTGTGGGAAACTTATGAAAATAAAAAATTGGTCATATCAATTCATAGTCAAACAATGGATTCCTCTAATTGACAGGCCCTTTGTGGATGAATTATGAAAATCCAAACTAGAGTGTATCAATGCATAGTCAAACAAATGTTTCCTTAAGAATATGAAATTCTATTACCAATATCCAGAGAAATCTTATATAGATTCTAATTTCTCAAGACCACAAAGGGTGGTTTGTAAAGGGAATGTATCTGAGAATGAAGGTAGCATTTGTATTTTCACTATCTATGAATGGGAAACCACTCCTACACAAATTTAGTTTGTGTGTAAAGTAAGGAGATTTATATTTCAACCATAAGATTGAAAAGGACGGATCCTAGGAGAAGTTCAGAACCTCCCACCCAGATCGAGGTTGTGTCCATGAATGGAGGAACACATGTGTTTTGGCTGCTATGGTAGCTGGTCCTAGAATAGAGAATATTGGAATCACTGCGTGCCTTGATGGAATGAACATCAAGTTTTATGCAGTTCTTTAGGGTGATGTGGTGGATTACCAACATCATGAGGAAAGGATCCTCCCTGAAAAGGGTTAAATCATCATAAATTTTGATACAGTGTGACCAGGACATGGACCATGTAGTTTAATATCTTATGGAAATGATGTTAAGGGATACAATTTAAGTTCGTTCAGCTTTTATTGAAAGATTAGTGATTTTACCCTTCATGGTAATCTATCCAAGAATGTTCCATCATATTCAAGCATGAAGGGGTGATATTGTAAGCTATAATATGGGGGTTTAAAAATCCAAAAAGTGATGTGGGATAAGTATGCAAGGAATGATCATGGACCATGTTTGAAAAAAAAATCTAAAATAATATCGTTGGGGCTTATGAAGATAGAAGAGGTCTCTCTCAAGGATGAATGTGCCTCTAATTAATAGTCCCTTTTGTGGGAAACTTATGAAAATACAATTTAGGGTGTATCAATGCATAGTAAAACAAAGGTTTCCTCAATAATCTGACATTCTATTATCGATGGTCGAAGAAAGCTTGTGGAGATTTGGATTTCTCCAATCTCAAAGTTTGGTTTGTGGAAGAAAAGTTCCTAAATATGGAAGGATCGCTTCATATCAAAATTACCCAATAAGTGGGAAAAAAAATTTCTATGTAGGCCTAACCCATACTATAACATCCCTAGTTTTTTAAGAAATAAGAACTATGTTCGATATCATACATGATACGCCACATCAAACTTAAATGAACAGCTAAATATTATTATTTAATATGGAAATTATCACATAACAATTAGAATAGAGGGTATTATAGTTTAAAAATGTATATATAAATAATTATTTAGTGTCTAATTAATTATAAATTAATGTAAACCCCTTTTTAAAATAAAAGTAAATGTTTTTCTAAAAAACAATTTAAATATGAAAAAGTATGTTTTTATACCAATAAATAAACAAATCACTCTTGATGGATTATATTAATGAAATATATATATATATAATATATTAAATATAATTTTAAAAATTTATTTTATGTTTTTTATAGATATGATATATGAACAAATCCAATTTTTCAAATTAAACAAGTATTTTTTTTAAAATGCAGTTTTGCCGCCTTTTGATGACGAACCCATTTTAAATCAAGTTTTTATCACTTTTATAAATTATATTTGACAAAATAAACTTATTATTTTTAATTGGAGTATCAAAATTTACATTGTATTAATTGTTTTTATTTTTCTAAGACTTTTCATATTTTGATGAATAGTGAATAATACAAAATATTAGTTCAAAACTGCTTTTTCATTGAATTTATTTATATAGTTAAATTATGTTTTTAATTGGTTTTAAAGTATAAATAAATCAATATTTTATAATTTAATCCAATTTATGTCATTGGAATTAATTTTACATTGAAATTGGATATAAAAACTTTGTGAACTTTTGAATGTTTTTGCTTTAAGAACACCTTTTCTTGTTCCATAAACGGGATTAATTTTTAATTAATTTATGTCAATTCTATGTTTTGAATTTGGAAAAATGGATTCCATATTTAGAATCCTAATTTCCAAATTATGTAAATAGGTCCCTTTTATTTTTGGACAATATGAATAGTAACTTTATTAATTATTTTTATTACCATGATTAAAGGTAAATCAGGCAATTAAGGGTAATAATAATATTATATATATTATAAAATCACCCTAACACTTCTTATAATTTGATTAGATGAGTATTTTTAGACCAAAATCATCCTTTGGATGAGATTATATCCTTTAGAAGCCACTTGGGTGTGAGTATGACATTAATAATATTATATTTAAAGAAAAGTCAATTTTATCACACTTTTGTTTTTAACAAGTACAATATTTTTAATATGGGGTTATATAAGAAATATGTTCAACTATAAATAGTGAATAGAAATATAAAATGTTTACCTACATCATGGTAATTTATTTATAATTTTCAAGAAATATATAATTAAATTAAATGGTGACACAATGATGATGTAGTAATTGCTTCATTAATGGAAGAATCAAACAAATGATATTAAAAATACTAAAATAAATATAATTTGATATAATTTATGTCATCCACAAATTTTATGGATGAATTTTAAATTTTATAGATGAGATAATATATTTTTTTTAAGATATAAAGTTTTTATGATATTTTTAAAAAGTCAAGTAAGGAATAGTGTCAAAATTGACATAATTAATATCTTAAAATAAATAATATTTTAATAAATGATATAAAAATTATAAAAATATTAAATTTAGACAAATAATTGGGATAAGTCCTAAAATTTCATAAATGAATCACTTATTGGTCTTTTTTCATGTTATGGTAATTATATTAACTCTCAAAGTGTAAATTACACGATAATATGATAAGAGTTAATAGGGTAAAATTAGGGTTAAAACAAAATAATAAGGATTAAAAAATAGTCAAAACTTATCTAATTTTCATTTTATGAAGGTTATTAGACCAAAAATAATCATATATTTGAAATAAATCAGTTTTGATCCATTTGGATTAGAAAATTAATTTATATTAATTTATATTAATTTATAAATTTGAAGAATTCCATGAGTGCCCCTCCCCTATCCTATAAAAGTACACTCATTATTATCTTTTATTCACACATAAAAACATATTTGGTTCTGAAAATATCTACCCAAATAAATTCTTAGAATCCATACCCACATTATAGAGACCTTATTTTAGTATAACACTCTTCTTAGAGGTGTTAAGGTCTTAATCAAAGGTGATTGTCTGAAGAAGAGGTATCATTTTTATTTAAGTGTTTCTATTTTATTTCTTCTTCCACTTACTTCAAATATTCTCAAACCATGATGATATAATAACTACAGTATCCTAAATATAATTATATTTTATTATTTTAATATCATCACCTAAATCCGTCTCTGATTCTATCAAATGGGAAATGAAGTAATCGTTTGTACGTACGTGTAAACTATCACGTCCATGAACTGATATAATTTTTTTTCCATTAACGTCTCTCAATACTAGTTATAATGATGGAATTAATATTTATATATGATATTGATTACATATTTATCATAATGATATAATAATATATTAATTATGTTCTTACTTTCCATGCACAAGAAAATGATAATATTGTTCGTGCATACGTGTGAACTATCACCTTTACGAAGAGATGTGATACATTTTTCATCACCGCATCACATGGATGATATATATAAGTATATTTAAATTATTAATATGATATTAATTATATTATTATCATTCTGTAAAGATAAAATAATACTTACCTTATTTTCATAATGATCGTTGAAAAATGAAAATGTTACTCATGTGTACGTATGGCTTACCATCTCCATGATTGTAAAATAGTTCATTTTTCATATCCATGTTTAATGAATAGATTTAAAATTATGATTAATTTATAAAAGTGATTATTATTTCATGAATATTAGTATTTAGATTATGTAATTATGACCACTTTGACTATTTACATCATACCAAATTCATTTTGGACTCAAGTACCGAACATCATCAAAACGACCGATGTGAACTTAACTAATTAAGTAAATGATAAAACATGATAACAAGTGATATAAAAGTAATAATAAACATTAAAAAGGTTCTAAAGAAACTAAATAATTAACTTATTTTTATTATTCATTAATATAAAGATTTTATGTGACAAGTCGGACTCAAGGTAAGGGACTCTTTAACTAAAACATCATTTTAAATGTTTTAAAGATTTATTCTTTAAAAATATTTCTCATTAATGTCCAATTTTTCAAAATGTTTTTATTGATTTATTTATACATACATTAATGTTTTAAAATATTAATTTCTTTAAAAAATAAAAATGGTATGGGAAAATTTTATTCAAAAATATCTTTTTTAAATGTTTTAAAATGGTTTTTAAAAATAGATTGATTATTTCAATAACTTGGAATGTTTTTTTAACATATACGGAAATAAATAAATTTTATATTTTTATGATTATTTAATTATTTAATTTTTCATTTATAAGTTTTAATATTTATTTCCAAATAAATTATTTTATTTATTATGTGTGTAGTTTTTATATTTTAAAGTGATTTTTACGTGAAAATGGTATTTTGATATCCGGAAGTGTTTTACACATGGGTTTAAAAGAGTTTTTAAGGGTTTTATTCATGATTTAGTCCTTGGACATCAAAAACAAATGGTTTTTCCCCATTATATCTCATGGGTGAGATCGATATAGATTATAAAAAATGTTTATCTTCATTATACCTCATAAAAGATGGGTGAGCCTGATGTAGATTATATGAAGGGTGAGCCCCATTATAGATCTTAAATTCATTAGGTACTCCAGAGGTGGAGGTTGACCGTATGGTTATTACATTTGTAAGGTTGAATGTAAGGGTGATATGTTAAAATTTTCCCAAGCCACCTATGTGATTTTTCTATGCTTTCTAACGAGTTTTTAAGAAAATCTTTTTAATGGGTTTTCATGTTTTCACCAGAATAACAATTTACTTTCTTTATGTCCCTTACTAAGATTTTTTGTTCTCATCCCAAGTTTTAAAATGTTTTTCATAGGTATTAATATTGGTAAGGAAAAATAATATTTCATGATGAAAGTATTGAATATTTGTCTTAAAGAGAAATCATGTTTTATTTTTAAAGAGTTTTATATTGTGAAAAAATGGATACTGAGTATATAAGTGTCACCTTGTAATGTATGGGTTTACATTGTAAGTTTTTTCCTAATTATCTAAAACTATAAACTGAAAAGATCCTCAAATGTGAATTCTATTTCAAAAACACTATAATATGTAATTTTTAAGGTAGGTTCCTTATACATACATAGTAAAGGGAGCTTTTTTTATTGCAGCTAGGCCCAAGACATAGAATCCAAGTATCACTACATATATCATTCGAGTTCAAATCAAGTTTCACATAGTTCTTGGAAATATTCCCCACACTAATCAAATTATTGTGTAAAAAAGGATTTTGTTTAATAAAATCTCACAAACAGGGTGAGAACATATATTGGACCCTCTAATACAGAGTTGGCTCATACATAGGAGAGTGGGGGAATTTTTGTATTGTGGATGGACTAAGATGTAGGATCTAGGCATCACTACATATCTCATCAAAGCGAGAATCAATCCACATGTAGTTATTGAATTTATTTCATGCAAGAGACATCAACCATGTAGTTTAATGTCATGTGGTGAGGATTTTTAGTGTGATTTTTAAGTACTTACATCCCAGACCATGTCGACCCTGATGTGAATTGATATTCCTTGATCATGTAGGGAAGCACTTACCAAAACTCCTAATACCACGTGAGACATGCTTGATGTAAGAAACATGGAATGATAAAGGTTTAATTCACCACACATAGGTGATTAAAAGGAAGGGAAGGGTATTTTTGATCTTGTGGTAGCTGGACCAAGATATAGGATCCAGGTGTCACTACGTATCATATTAAAATTAGAATTAAGTTGTATGTAGTTCTTGGAAACCATGCAATTTAATTTCATTCATCAAGGATGAATGTGTCTTGTAGTTTTAGGTCATAAGACTAGGATCATCATCATAGAAACAATGAGTAATATAATTTCTATCAGGCCAAGGATGTCCTGCCATACTTCATATGTGAAGAAGGAAATTATAAACCATGATCTTAGGGTTTGTCGGATTAGGAGAAGTGATATGGGACAAGAACATAAGGAATGACCATGGTCTATGTTCGAAAAGCAGTTTCCAGCATAATGTTTTTGAGGATTATGGAGATAAAAGAGGTCTCTCTTGAGTATGAATGTGCCTCTAGTTGATAGGACCTTTCGGTGGGTTAATTATGAAAATACACATAGGGTTGTATCAATGCATAATCAAATAATGAAATACTCTAGTTAACAGTCCCTTTTGGTGGTAAACTTATGAAAATCCAAACTGGGGTGTATTAATGTATATTCAAACAATGACATCCTTTGTAATCTAAGATTCTATTACTGATGGATAAGGAATGTTTATGGAGATCTGAAATTTCCCAGGATGAGAAGTATGATGTGTGGAAGGAATTTTTCTGAGCACAAAGGAAGTATTTGTTCTAGAATTTTCCATCAAGTGTAAAGTTCTTGCATAGATTTTTGTTTGTGTTTGTATTCAAAAGAGGGGGAATTTCCTTTACTTCATGGATGGACCTAGTAAATGAGGTCTGGGAATCACTATATATTTCATAGGGGTGAGAATCAAGCCACATGTAAGTATAAGGTAGAGTTTTAGTAGGAGACCATCACCAAGGTTTGTGATATGCTCAATCACATACTGAAATGTTATGTAGTTTTACGTCATACAAAAAGGATGTGAACCATGTAGTTTTACATCATGCGGAAAGGATGTTGTTGTACTGTTTAATTTCTTATGACTAGAATGTTAGGTTGTGCAGTTTAGAGTCATAAATCTCAAACTATAGTGTCTTGTAGTTTTTTTTCATATGACTAGGACCGTGTTTTATGCCTTTTAACGTCATACATACAAGACCATATGATATATAGTTTAACTTCGTGTAGTAAAGATGAAGAAAACCATGCATCTTAACATCATATGGAAAGGATGAAGGAAACCCTGAAATTTAACATCATACAACAAGGATGAAGGAAACCATGTAGTTTAACATCTTACTACAAGGATGAAGGAAACCATGCAGTTTAATATTATATGGTAATGAAAATGGAAACCATGAAGTTTTACATCATATGGTAAGGACAATGGAAACCATGCAGTTTAACATCATACGATAAGGATAAAGGAAACTGTATAGTTTAATGTCATACGATAAGGATAAAGGAAGCCATGTAGTTTAACATCATATGGTAAGGATGATGGAATCCATGTAGTTTAAAATCATGCAGTAAGATGAAGGAAACCATGTAGTTTAACATCATAAGGTTAGTAAGAAGGAAACCATGCAGTTTAACGCATATGTTAAGAAAAAAAAGGAAACTATACAGTTTAACATCATATGGTAAGGATGATGGAAACTATAAAGTTTAATTCCATATGGTAAAGAAAATGGAAATCATACAGTTTAATGTTATATGGTAAGGATGAAGGAAACCATGAAATTTACCATCATACGGTAAGGATGAAGGGAACCATGAAGTTTAACTTCATATGGTAAGGATGAAGGAAACCATGAAGTTTAATGTTATATGGTGAGGAAAAAGGAAACCATTCAGTTTAACATCATATGGTAAGGATGATGGAAACCATGCAGTTTATGGCATAGGGTAAGGAAGAAGGAAATCAGGCAGTTTAACGGCATACGGTAAGGACGAAGGAAACCATGAAATTTAATGTCATATGGTAAGGAAAAAGTAAATCATGTAGTTTAACATCATATGGTAAGGAAGATAGAAACCATGTAGTTTAACATCATATGGTAAGGATAAAGGAATCCATGTAGTTTAACATCATATGATAAGGATGAAGGAAACTATGCAGTTTAGCTTTATACAATAAGGACAATGGTGTCTTTATCACATGAAGTATTTCTTGAGAAATATTGCATTGGTAGTGGTCATAAAGAGATCTCCATTCATCGAGATCAATGAATAATATTCATTATAGTGGACCTTTTGTATTTCAAAAGGTACCTCCCACTTCGGCTCAAGCTTTAGAGGTTTCCTCCTAAGAATCATCAGGATCTGGAGGACCAGTACCAGCTCTCCTTGAAGGAACGAGTGGAGGTATACTTTTTTTTAAAGCACGTGTTATCATATTTTAATGGACCTCTAGGTGATTCAAAGTATGCAGTCTCCTCTCATCAATATGCTCTAATTCATCCAATTGTTTTTGGGATTTCTCATCTATGGATAGTTGATCACAGATGGTAATGAAAAGAGAGGGAAATTGGACCTTAATGGGAAGGACTGCTTCTTTCCCATATACAAGTGAATATGAGTTTTCTTGTGTGGTGGTGTGGGTTTTAGTCCAGTAGGCCCAAAATTCATGTAAGATTTTTTCATGATAATAATTTTTTATCTTTATCCACTATCTTTTGGAGTATGTTTGATAGGGTCTTATAGAATGCCTCTATCTGTCCATTACTCATTGCATGATTGTGAGACAAGTGATTGGATTTGATATTATACTCTAGATATAGCTCCTCCATCCCAATAGAGTATAAATTGGTCTCATTTCCCATCATTATTATATGAGGGACATAAAATCTGGTAATTATGTTGTCTTTCACAAAGCTAACAATGATTTTGTTCCCGAATTTTTTAGGGGTATTACTTTAGTCCATTTGGAGAAGAAGTTGGTAAAAGTGAGGATATATTTGAACTATTTAGCCATAGATATATTATATAAAACTACAACATCCATTCCCTATACAAAAAAAATTTAGGAGTATTTAGATGTTTCTAGAAACTCTGAGGGTTATGGATGAAGTTGGAATGCACTTGGTAGGAATGACACTTCTTGGTGAATTTTGTACAGCCCTACATCATTGAAGGTAAGAAATATTAAAGACTTCATATCTGATTTGAAACCCTAAACCCTAACCGGTGGGAACTGTAGACTCCTATATGTATTTCTTTCATGAAAACAACAATCTCTTATCCATCAATACACCTAAGGACTCCATTGAAGCCCCGTTTATAGAGTACTTTCTGGTGATTTGGGCTATTATAAAGAGTGAAGTTGGTCGCTCATCATTGGATTTTCTATTTTCTAGATTTTTCCAATGAGAAAACTCAATTTTGAAGGTATTCCATAATGGGTGTCATACAAATAGTTTTAGGACCATCTAGTACATAGATGGAGTTAACCTCATTCATTTATTCCATGTTGACACGAACAAAAGGTGAGACCATTTAGCGGTGCACAATACTGATGACTATTTCATCCTGATATGGATCTTCCAAATTCATGGTTGCATTCTCCAATGCATCATACTAGGTATTCTATGATTATGGTATATGATTCATTATTGGATCTAAGAGGAATTCTATTATTAGTCCTCGAATATAGTCAAGTAGGGGGATTATATCTTCCTTTATGAAGTCATAATCATTATTGATCTACTTAATTACAAAATTTAAATCACCTTTCACCTTCAAGTGGTCCATTGGAATTTTAATTTCCAATTATAGCCACTATAAAAAAGTGATGGTGAGTGGTGGTTCTAGTAACTACTACGAAATAAATCTAGTTAAAAAAATATAATATAGCAACGGTTTCATAAAACTACCATGATATTTTTTATGTTTTTAATCAGTGGTAGTTTCAATTAAACCACTGCTACATATTTAAAAAAACTAACCCCTCACCCTCCCCCACTCCCTCTGTGAAACCCCCCCTATCCCCACCTCCCTCGACCTCCTCCTTTACTCTCCCCAGTAGCGACCCTAAGCCTGCAACCCCCTCCCCCACTCCTCCTCTCCTCTCCCCAATAGAAACCCTAATCCTACAACCCCCTTTCCCCAACCCATCCTCCTCTCCTCTCCCCGGTGGTGACCTCTAACCCACGACCTCAATCTCATGATCCCTCCTCCCACGACCCTCCCCCCCCCCCCCCCCCGACCTCCTCTCTAACTGACCCGCTAGTGACGCGACCCCCCCCCCCCTCTAACCTCCCTCACCCCAGCTCGGTTCCCCTCTTCAGTAGCGATGCAGACCCCCCCCCCCCTCCGAGCTCCCTCTAACTAACTCGAATCTCATCCTTGGAGGCAACACAAAACCCCCTAAAGGTTGCATCATCCTCACCCTATTTTTTTTTTTATTGAGTAGCATTATATAGACAATCATGGGTGATAAAAATAGTATAGAATTTTTTTTTTATTAATTGGACATTAATTATATATGTAATTTTGGTTTATAATGTGTTATTTGGATTTTACAGTTAGTTGTTTGGAGTTATAATAATCATTAATTTTTTTTATGTTGTATTAAATTTAAAAAGTAATTTTTTTATGATATATGTCATTTATGGAATCTAAATCATTCATAATTTAATGGTTTGTATTTGATATTAATGAATTCCACTTTGTTCTATATATGTTAATGCCTCCAATTTTTGATAGATACATAATTGAGGCTATTTTCCAACTCATGGCCAATTGGTGGTAGGGTTTGGGGTCACACATGGTTTCATCACCAACCTTGTAAAGTTCTCTAAGGATAAAGGAATTGAAAGTGAGTTATTATTAACTTTTTAAATTTATCATAATGCTTCATGTTTTATGAATATGTGAGGAATCATTTAGTTTAATAAAATATATCAAGTAATGATATAGTAGTTAGGGTTAATTTTCACATGCATTATAATCAATTATTGATTATGGTAACTGGAATAGCCAACATATTTTTATTGATTTTATTTTAACTAACATGATTTTTAATAAAAATAATTATAGTGTGTAGTTTATTTTTTTTAGATAAATGGATATTTTTTATCATTTTATTTGAAATCATAATAGAAATTATTCAATTTTATGTTAACATCGTGCTTTTTATGTTTATCTCGAATTGAAGGAACGTCTAATTTGATGTTGTGTGAAAAGAGTTGATTTATATAATTCATGTAACAATATGAAGTCACACTAAAACAGTTCAATAGAATATAGACATATAGATTTGAATATTTTGGGTATGCATGACATATCCTGATATCCAAATAAAGTATAATTTACATTCATATTTTTAAAAGGGGTACTCTTGGTCTTAGTTAGATCATGGGAAATGGTTCATACATTGATCAATGTAGCTAATTTCTCAATGGAATGAACCTTCCTTAGTTACAATACTAGAATAGAATACACCATTATCCTTTATTTGATTCATCCCATTCATTTATGTTTGTGATAAATAATAATTTATTTGATTCATGTTTTTATATTAGAAGTTTAGTAAGAAAGAGTTCATTATTTGATTCAAATCATTTTCCTTTATAGTTGTTATGAAAGAGTCAATGGAGAAGTTGGGTAATTTAATTTTGATTTTACTTGTTTGATTAAACATTTATATATTTATATCTGAATGTACAGAGAAAATAAAATCCAATACCTATGGATAAAATTTGGATTAATTTACCTCGAAACACACCTTGATATGCCAAGGGTTTGGAAGAATTTTTAGATTCTGAAATTTCAAACTGATTAATGGATGGTAGGATAAACTTTTTGTGTTCTAATTGAAAATTCAAGCAATAGTTGAATAGAAATGAAGTATATGATCATTTGATATTGAAACAATTTCCTTCTCTATATGTATGTTGGAATTGGTATGGTGAATCAAGTGTTATGGAAAGTTAAAATAATGACAATACTATCAACGAAATACAAAGTGACCTAGCAGAGGATAATTTAGTTCTAAATTTGTTAAATGATGAATTTAATTTTATAGAATACAATGTACAATATTTCAATAGATAAATAGAAACTTTGGTTGATTCTGGGCAGGTTAATATTGCTCATAACTTCAGTGGCCAAAAAAACTATTTTTATAAATTAGTTGAATATAGACAACAAGAATTATATAAAGGGTGTTCCAAGTATTCAAAGTTGTCTTTTCTACTTAAGTTGTATCATATCAAGTGTCTCTATGGAATTTCTAAAAGAGAAATGCCCATGATTTTATAGTTTCTTCATGATTCATTTAGTGAATCTAATATCCCTACATCATTCTATGAGATGAAGAAAGTCATAAACAAACTTGGACTTGATTATAAAAAGATACATGCATGCCCTAATGATTGCATGATTTATTAGGGAGAAGAGTCTGATAAAGAAGAATTTAAAATATGTCAGACAAGAATATGGAAGTTAATTAACAATAGTGAGAGTATAAATCAATGCAACCCCAAGAAGAAACATAATAAGAAAACTCTTATAAAGGTATTGCATTACTTTCCACTAAAACCACGCTTGAAAAGATTATCCATGTCATCTAAGACTGCATACAACATGAAGTGGCATGCTCAGGATAGTAATGATGACTTGATGAGACATCCAAAATATTCAACATCATGGAAGATGTTTGATTCTTTATATCCAGATTTTTCTTTGGATCTTAGGAGTGTACATTTGGGATTTTTTTCTGATGGTTTTAACCCTTTTGGTACTTTAATAACTAATTATAGCATTTAGCCAGTTGTTTTGATCCCCTATAATATACCTCCATGGATTTGTATGAAGAATACTTCTTTCATTATTTTGATGATTATTCCTGGAGATAAAATTCCTAGAAATGACATTGATGTATACCTTCAACCTATAATCAAATAATTGCGAGAATTATGGGATTATGGAATGGAAAAAATATGATGCTTTAACGAGAAAACTATTCAAAATGCATGTTGCTTTAATGTAGAAAATTAGTGACTTTCCTAGAATAGATAGTTTATCTATTTGGAACAGTCATACTAGTTTAGCTTGTCCAGTTTGTAATTTTGATTTTGAACCTCAACGATTACCTCATAGCATAAAATGGTGTTTTATGTGTCCTCATCAATTTCTTGATGCTTCTCATAAATTCAGGTTTAACAAGACACGATTCAATGGATATATTGAAATGATAAAGTCACCAAAGGTGTTATCTGTTTTAGAAATATTGGTAGAATTAATGAATGTCATTGAAGAATTTAGAAATTTTCATCAGTTTAATGAAGGGGGAAAAGGGTACGAGGTACAGTATTCGAAGAAGCTGGAGCACAACAATGGAAGAAAAATAGTATATTTTTTAAACTTCCTTATTGGGAGTTTAATTTGATATGTCATAATCTTGACATAATTCATATTGAGAAGAACATCTATGACCATGTAATTTTTACAGTGCTTAATGAGTAGGGTAAATCTAAGGATCTCCTTAATGCTTGTAAGGATTTGGAGTTAATGAATATAAAGCATGGTTTGTGGAAAATGAGAATTTAAAGTATCCTTCTACTATTTTTACAATGAAAAATCATGAGAAATATGTATTCCATTGAACTTTAAAGAATGTAAAAGTGCTAGATGGATATTCAAGTAACATATCAAGGTGTGTTGACTTAAAACATTGAAAGTTACATGAATTAAAAATTCATGAATCACATATCTTGATGGAGCACTTATTGCAGTTGGCTTTGCGTAATACTTTACATGAAAAAGTAACTTTGGTTCTAGTTGAGTTTTATACCTTTTTCAGAGTGATTTTTGGAAAAACTCTAAATCCAAACAAGCTTGATAAACTTCAAGAAAGAATTGTTTTTACACTATGTAATTTAGATATGTTATTTCCCCCTTCATTCTTCACAATCATGATTCATTTGACTACTCATTTAGTTAAAGAAGCTAAAATTGGTGGACCGGTACACTATCGATGGATGTATTCAATTGAGAGGTACGTTGATATTTTTTTATTTTCATTGGTGAATTTTATTTTATCAAATCATTGCATAAATTTTTTTAATATGTTTCTTATTTTTTTCATTAGGTACATAGGCCATTTGAAATCATATGTGAGGAATAAAGCTCAACTTGAAGGCTCTATTATTGAAGTTTACATAGTTGAAGAGTGTTTGAGCTTATATTCTAGGTATTTATATGGGATTGAGACTAGATTAAATCATTCTGGATGTGATGACAACATCTCAACTAATTATAGTTCGGAAAATCAGTCATTGTTATTTCCAACTATTGGACAACCAATTGGAAAGGGGTCAAATTTTACACTAACTAAATTGGAGTCTCTATAAGAACATAGATATGTGCTACTCAATAGTGTTATTTCATATCCATTTATTGAAGAATTTTGACTCCAAATAAAGAGGAAACTAAGGGGTTGATCTTGAAATGAGATGGAACTAACAAAATCTATTAATAAGGATCATGTGGAATGGTTCGCCCATCATGTAAGTATATACTCATATTCATGTTATTGATGTGTAGTTATTTTGTGTATGTTAAAAGTAATAGCTTATATCTTTTTGTAAAGATAATGAATATTGACAATCGATCTAAAATATCAAATGATTTGAAGTTTTTGGCTCAAGGTCCTCTAAGACAGGCTAAGAGATTTGATGCCTACAATATTCATGGCTTTAGGTTTTGTACAATTTACCATGAAGAAGACTTGAAAACTCAAAATAGTGGTGTATTTACATTTGTAGAGGTGGGATACTATGGGAATATGATTGATATAATTTAATTAAACTATCATGGATAGTTTTTAGTTGTCTTGTTCAAATGAAAGTGGGTCAACATTGATAGGGTTATAACGAAAGATTCATTACATTTTACTTCAGTCAGCTTCTCTCGCTTGATAGATACCAGTGAGAGTGTAGAGCATGATCTATTTATCTTAGATTCGCATGCAAATATGGTTTATTATGTGGATTATGAAATATATGAAGTTTGGAGTGTTTTTTTACACTTAAAGTAGAGATACTTACATGATATGGGTGATGAAGATCAATTGGTGCTTTGTGATAGTGAATCGCATCAACCACAAAATATTAAATAGTTTTTTCCTGACAATATCAAAATGGTAAAACTTGCAAGAGAGGGTTAAAATGAAGGACTCATCGCAATGGAGGTTGATAACAATGAAGATAATGAAGATGAAGATAATTGAATTTATAAATTGGTAATGGAATTATATTACAATTTCTCATTGATAAGCATTTCATACATATATACACTGTTCTATTTTTTCTTTTTCTTTTTTTAAAAGATTTTAGTTTTTAATTTTTTATATATTTAATATACCTTAAACATTTAAAATATAGGAATTCCAAGAACAAAAAAAATAGGATTCTAGATAATCAGTATCTTAGATCACACCACCACTACCGTCATCTTCTGTGGATCCTATTAATTCCTTTGCACCTGAGACTGCTAGTGAGGTAGTCATTTCTCCAGATGTCATTAGTATCCCACTAACTGATTCACCTCTAGTGATGGAGAAGTTGGTCACACCTTCATCTAGTGAATATTAGCATGTTATCGTTATTGGTATGTATGTCATTTTTCAAAAAAAAATATTTTTTATTAATTTTTTGGTGCATTTTTCAAATAGATAAAGAAAATCATAGAAGGGATA
Source organism: Viscum album (assembly GCA_963277665.1). NCBI lineage: Eukaryota > Viridiplantae > Streptophyta > Magnoliopsida > Santalales > Viscaceae > Viscum > Viscum album. Next base: position 1,325,457,977 of record OY728138.1, read on the forward strand.
AAAATATGAACACAATAGATGTATGGAACCTGAAGGAATTCAATATTATCATTCCATTTGATGAGTTTGGGGTGCCTATCGGTGACGCTGCCAGAATATATGGGACGATTCTTGGGTAGCTTTCTTGCGAGACAGTGAGCTTTCCCATTAATTATAAAGATTAGAGTCATATTCCTATAGCTTGGAAAAATGAGGTCATTAATACTCAAGTAAAGGTAATATTAATTTAATGTTCCTTGATAACTAATTTAAAAGACATGATTAAATTTTGTAATATACTTATAAAGTGTTATGTTTTTTATTTCTAGATGTTTTTTCATTTTGATGTCCCTGACTCCGTTTCACACCCATGGACTTTGAAACTAACACATACAACATCCAATAAAAAAACTAAAATGACACTTTTTTATTAAAAAAAAATGCATTTCAAGTTATACCAACCACATATTATGCAGAATTGATGTGTGTTTAATTCCTAAATATCAAAAAAAATTATCAATCATTATCTATATTTTTTAAAACAATATGATATTGTTTTCTCAATTTTGACTCGGTAAACACTTATGAAAGGTACAAAAGCCTTTAAAAACAAGTTTTGGGGGGTAAAACTAGAAAAATGATGTAGGATTTCCCTAAAATAAAGGGACAATGACCGTAGATTTAATTGTGAAATATAGGAACCAAACCTATGTCATTCTGAATGATGGTGTGCCCATTATGCTCGTAAAATCATTTTTAGTATTTTAAAACACTAAAACGTGCATGGAATAGTCAAAACCAGACAAAAAAAATTCATTTTCCTAAAATAAGGGGAAAATGATCATAGATTTAATTTTTAAATGTAGGAACTAATGGAACTTCATTTCAAATGACGGTTTTCCTATTATATCCATAAACATATTTTTAGTGTTTTAAAATACTAAAATGTGCGTGAAATGGTCAAAACCAAGAAAGAGATGTTTGATTATCCTAAAATCAAAGTAAAACAACCACTTAGTTGTTTTTGACATTTGGGAACATACAACACATTAATCCGGCATTTGGTGTGATCGGAATTACTCGGTAAACACTTATGAAAGGTATAGAATCCTTTAAAAACAAGTGTTAGGGGGGTTCAAAACTAGGAAAATGATGTCGTATTTCCATGAAATCTGGTGATAATGACCGTATATTTAATTTTGAAATATAGGAACTGATGTTACACCATTTTTAATGACATTTTTTCCGTTATGGTTGTAAATGCGTTTTTAGTGTTTTAAAACACTAAAACATGTGTGGAAAGGTCTAAACTAGGAAAATGGAATTATATTGTCCTAAAATCAATGGAAAATGACTATATATTTAATTTTGAAATGTAGTAATCAACGAAACATCATTCTGAATGATGGTTTACCCGTTATGGATGTAAACGCATTTTTAGTGTTTTAAAACACTAAAACATGCATGAAATGGTCAAAACTATACAAACGAAATAGGATTATCCAAAAATCAAGGTAAAACTTCCATATATTTAATTTTGAAATGTAGGAATCAACGACACATCATTCTGAATAACGGTTTTCCTGTTATGGTTGTAAAAGTGTTTTTAGTGTTTTAAAACACTAAAACGTGTGTGGAACAGTCAAAACTTGGAAAACAAAGTCAAATTGTCCTAAAATTAAAGTAAAAATACCATAGAATTAATTTTGAAATGTAGTAACTTAGGTCACATCATTATGAATTACGGTTCACCCATTATGGTCGTAAATGCATTTTTAGTGTTTTAAAACACTAAAATGTGTGTGGAACAGTCAAAACTAGGAAAACAATGTCATATTGTCTTGAAATCATGGTAAAATGATTTTAGATTTAATTTTGAAATATAGGAACCGATGTCAAGTCATTCTGAATGACAGTTTTCCTATTATATCCATAAATGCGTTTTTAGTGTTTTAAAACACTAAAACATGCATGGAACAGTTAAAACCAAGAAAAAACTCACATTGATGTGAAATTATGGAAAAACCACCATAGATTTAATTTTAAAATGTAGAGACTAATAGAACATCATTATGAATTATTTTTTCCCGTTATGACCTTAAACACATTTTTAGTGTTTTAAAACACTAAAACGTGCATGGAATAGTCAAAACTAGGTAAAAAACATCGGATTGTCTTGAAATAAGGGGGAAAACACCATAAATTTAATTGTGAAATTTAGGAACTAATAGAATGTTATTATGAAAGATTATTTTCTTTTTTATGGACATAAATTTGTTTTTAGTTTTTTAAAACACTAAAATGTGCATGGAACGATCAAAACTAGAAAAATAACATCGTATTATCCTGAAATAAAGATACAAAAACCATAGAATTAATTTTGAAATATAGGAACTAATGGTACATCATTCTAAATGACAGTTTCCCTGTTATGGCTGTAAACACATTTTTAGTGTTTTAAACACTAAAACGTGTGTGGAACGGTCAAAACTAGGAAAATGACTTTATATTGATGAAAAATCATGGGAAAACATAGTATATTGAATTATAAAATTTAGGAACTGATGGAACATCATTCTGAATGGCGATTTTCCTATTATAGCTTTAAACACATTTTTATTGTTTTGAGACACTAAAACATGCGTGGAACGGTCAAAACTAGGAAAATGATATTGGATTGTCTTGAAATCAAGGGAAAATTGTAGATTTAATTATGAAATGTAAGAAACAATGGCATGTCATTCCAAGTGATGGTTTTCCCATTATGTCTACAAATGTTTTTTTAGTATTTTAAAACACTAAAACATTCGTGGAATGGTCAAAACCAGGAAAACAATGTCAAGTTATCTTGAAATTAGGGTACAATGACCATAGATTTAATTGTGAAATGTAAGAACTAACAGAATGTCATTCTGAATGAAGGTTTTCCCATTATGGCCATAAATACATTTTTAGTGTTTTAAAACGTTAAAACTTGCGTGGAATGGTCAAAACCATAGAAAATGACCTCATATTGATGTGAAATCATGGGGAAACTATCACTTAGTTGTTTTTGAATTATAGGACATGTTATGATATCAAAATATTTAAATTTTGTTTATTAAATAAATTTCAAGCACACTACACGTCACTTTAAAAGTAAATTAGAATATTTATTTATCCCTTTTCATTTTTAAGTGTTGAATCTTATCTTAAATAGGTATATTTCTATTTTTAAATGGTTTTTCATTATATATTATTTGTTTTATGTTAAAATTTATTTTTTTATTAACAAAATAACAAATTTAATGTGCATCATTCTGAATATATTTTATGCCTTTTCTCTTTCTCATTTCTTTTCCTAAATGTTCTTGTTTTCATTATAGGTAGAAGATATCGGTAGTAGGCAAGAATTTGAATATTCCAATCCACAACATTTTTCATAAGGCAGTCATGACAGTTCTTAGTTTTCATGGTATGTTAAAATTTTATCAATTATTCTACTATAATTCTAATTTATTATGTTTAGTTTTATTTTTTGTTTTATTTTTTGTTACAGATGATGATATGATGTGGTCTGTTTCAGTTGATGAGATGATATGGAGACATAAAGATGTAGTGGAGGTCATGACATGGATGTATATTAGGAATGGGGTGTTTTTGGACAAATTTTATATGTATATATTGATGACCAAGGTATTGGTTGATGTGTGGGTTGAATGAGACTTAGGTAATGATGGTCATGGTTGTTTGTGTGACTGTGGATGTGTGATGAATGAATGATGGATTTATCATATATTTATGTTTTAGTTTATAGCATTTCATTTTTTATATATTTATAGTTTTTTATTAAATATTTTTTAAAAAATTCAAAATAAATTTAGCGACAATTTGTTGTAACCGCCACTAAACATATATTATTGAATGTATTTAGCGGCGGTTCAGATTAACCCCCACTAAAAATAACCACCGCTAAATTCTTTGTGGTGGATAGTTTTATTTTATTTATATTCCTAGTGGATATTTTTTTATTAACAAATCGCTGCTAAATTTTCCAAAAATGACACTTAAAAAACCATCATGAAATAAAATAAACCTCCACTAATTGAATAGTAACCATGAAATACGCAGTGGTTTTAAGAACCACTTATAAATAATTAGGTGGCAGTTTAAACGCTTCTAGACGAATGAATAACCACTGTTAAACATTTCTATTTTTCTATTGATCCCTGCAATAAGGATCTCATATTCTGCCTCATTGTTTGTACTGCCTTCTAACAACAAGAATGAGTAAGGAAAGACTTCCTTTGCTAGAGAGATGAGAATGATTCCCAACCTAACTTTTTTGAGATTAGGTTCTTCCATTCTCTTCCCTATTGGGCGTCTGGATGCACCATCAAAATATATCTCCCATGTATGTGTCCCCTCTTTAATATAGAAGATCTCTTCATCAAGAAAGTTGATATTTAACAATGTTGTTTCTACAAATGGATGTTTTGAAGGAATTCAGACAAATCCTATCATTTTATCACTTTTTGAGGAATGAATTGAATTTAAAACTACTAAAAGATCACCACCCACCATTCCAAACATCCAGTAAACATAGGACAAATGAGGATATATTTGAGAAGGTTGTTACAAGAGACTAAATGGATCTCATGGTGGTGTAGGCAGTGCCTCTACTTATGAATAAAGAATATTAACTTCTGAAATCTCTTCACAATATCTGAATAATGAGTATCAGTATTGATCACGGTTTGAATAAGATAATAAATTATGTTTTCATTATTAATGTCATTATTTTGTGTGAGTAAAGTACCCAGTGATTGTTATAGAGGTGTAATGTAAAAAATGAGTGGTTTCCTCTCAACTGGTGTCATTAACACTGGTAAACTCAAGAGATATTTTTTGAGGCTATCAAGTTCTTCCTGACAATCATCAATTCAAGGATATGTGACCCCCTTTTTCATCAACATGGGGAAGGGAAAACACTTACCTCTGAGTTTTTCTATAAATCATTGAATGTAAGTAAGGTGCCCCTATAAACCCATCAACTCTTTAAGGTTATGAGGAGGTGAAATATTTTGGATATCCTTTATCTTCCTAGGGTCAACTTCGATTTCATGATTGTGTACAATGAATCCAAGAAATTTCCCTAAGGTAACCACAAAAGAACATTTTATGTGATTCATCTTTAGGATATGTTGTCATAGTTTATTAAAGATGATCTAAAGATCAAGAAAGTGGTTGGAACATTATTGATACTTAACCACCATATTGTCGATGTGGCATTCAAAAAACCTTCCTAAGAAGGGTTTCAAGATGAGATGTATGTCATGTTGATATGTAGCATTGGAATTATTCAAGACAAATAGAATTACCCAATAGAAAAATACTCCCTGGGGGGCGATGGCGGTGGATTATTCGTCCTCTTAGGCCATTTGGATTTGATTATACCCGGAATAGACATCCATGAAGGATAGGGATTAATATCCAGCCATTACATCAATCAGTAACTCTATGATTAGGACTGGGAAATCATATTTTGGATAGTTCCAATTGAGATATCTGAAGTTGATGCAAACCCTGATTTTACTATTTTTCTTCTTTATGAGGACTATTTTTTCTAGCTGTTTTGGATACTGGACTTCCTGAATGAAATTGGCCATGATAATATTGTCATATTTAGCCCTAATTTTGGTGGTGTGAGTCGGGTGTGTCCTTATATCTTCATTTTTGTATCCCCATTGGTTTTCTAGAAATCTAAGGTGTTGAGTAGCCAACTAAAGATTGAGTCTTGAAATTTATATGTAATTCCATGTGAAAAATTTCCTGATGTTTCTTTAGGAAGGAGGTATATACCTCTTGTTCTTTAAAATACATGGCTTCACTAATTAGTGTGGGTTTTGGGTCCTCCTTTTTACCCAGATTTATTTGTCTGATTTCATCAATGGTGGTAGACACACCCTCCTTGAATGATGGAGGGACATCCCTAAGATCATATTCCTCTTCCTCTTCCTCTTCCTCTTCCTCTTCCTCTTCCTTTTTCCTTTTCTACTTACCCTTAGAGGGGTAGGTGATGAAGGAAATTTCTCAAAGTTAGGAGAGGAGTCAACACTTTGACATCTATAAGATGAAGTGACTTCCTCTAAACCAACTAACAATGTGGGGTCTCTTTGAAGTTCCAAATGGGGTGGAGTGAGGGATAGAGAAGGATTATTTTCATCCTATCTTAGTAACATGAAAACCTCTTCTAATTCATCTGATGAAGTAGGGATCTGTTGAAGCTTAGGGGATGGAATGAGGGAATTTTCATCTAATATTTTACCCATATCTGGAGATTCAGTGACCTTCTCAGTGCTTCCGATCTTAGTTTTCACAACTAATAGCATGAATATTTCTAAATATATTCCCAAATTTGGGCCCATGACTTTGATCTAATGGATGGAAAACACATGTTCTTCACTAAGATATTTGAAGGGATTGGATGAGGTTATTTATAGATCATTCAGGGTAGTGACCTGGGTGACACCATTAGAAATGGGTTGTTTCCCTTCCCTTTGGTAGAATCCCACATCAATGTATTGTGATTATTAGGATTCAAATGGGTGTTTATCACCATGAAATGTCCCTATTTGACTATTAATGTAATATTTGAGTCATTGGTGGTATGATGAAGAGATTTTCACATGAGGATGAAATCAAGGAATTCCTAGAAGAACACTGAAAGTCATATCTTACTAAACAACTAGAAATTCTGATTCAGATATGAGGTCCCAAAACTAGGCCCTGATCTTGATTCTACTGAGAGGATTTTGCTTGCTCTTGTCATAACTCTTAAATATTATAGTAGAATGGGACAAGTGGTATTCACTATAACTCATTCGAAAAATTGTTTAGATCATAATTAGATTGACTCTTGATCCATTGTCAATGAAATTCTATTGTATATCAATGTCATTTATTATGCCAGGCACATACAAGGGTATGATGGTTCCCTATATGATATCACCTTTATCTTTCTCCATGAATGAGATGATCATGTGGCATTCTATAGGATCAATCTCTTCATGATAAATTTCAACAACAACAAATTCATCTTCAAAATCTTGAAGGCTTAGAAAATCCTCTATGATCACTTCCCAGAGGTCTTTTTATAGACTTAGAAAATCCATGATCGACAACTTAGTCGGAACCATGGATAATTTCTTTATAATTTCATACTTCTAGGATAAAGGTATATGCTTCTCAGTATAAAGATTCTCTCTCACAAACACTTCAGAAACTGAAACACTTGAAATAGTCATATCATCCCATAGAATAAGATTTAAAGGCACTCCTATCCTTGGTGGGTTAGGTTGACTAGCTCTGCCAGCATGCTAAGGTTGATTTGATGATGGAACCCCCTCTAATAAATATTCCAGGATTATCAGTCCAGGGAGAATCCTGACATATGTGGGGGAACTTTCCAGCTCTTTCTAGACTCACTAGAGGGATCTCCTGTGAGTTTCAGCAGCATAGAAGGTTCGAGCAAGGACGTATCTTGAGTATTGATTTCTCCCATGACTAAGTCTTCCCCTATATCCTCAAATCCTATGGCCTCTTCACCTAATTCCACAATCAGATATAGGGAACTAAAGTTCATATCCATACTCATCATTAGAGAATGGATCCATTAAGTGAATGACATTAATCAAACATAGATCAATTCCTCATCTGATGATGATTCTCTCTAGCGGGTCAACTGTTTGGCACCTTTTGGTGGGGTGGTGCCTGTTCTTTTGGGATTGAAGTCATAAAGTATAATAGATTTAAAGATAAATTTTTCCTTAGTATAGGTTCATCTTCTTGTGTCATTTTCACCCTTATATCCATGACATTTTTTATGAGATTGGATTTTAGAGAACTATGGTGTTGACGGAGTCGGCTGTGCCACATTAGAAGAGGATGGGGGCATAGTTGGTTGTTTCAACTATGATCAGAGGATATAATGAGTTTGTTTGATTGTATTTAAAGTCATCAAATCGCTAAAATTCTATGCCTCTTTGATGGTAACTTCCCACCACTCACAATCTTCCTCCAGATTGGTGGAAGAAACGTATGTTACTTGCACAAGTGGTTTTCCCAACTTCACTTGCCTAGAATCCATAATTTTTTGTAGGATGTCCTTGAAAATGAATCATTCTTGTATGGTGTGACCCAATGTCTAGTGAAAGGGGAAATATTTTGGGAGATCTTTGAGACCATCTTGATTGGGCCTCTTGGGATTTAGCAATTTGAGAAAGTTGTTCTCCAAATCTTCAATGATATAGATAAGAACTTTCTCATCTCAGAATGAATAAAAAAATTTATTTAGTTACTAAAAATGGTTTCACCTCTACTCACTTCACTCATCCTAATGAGGCAGGAATTTTTGTTGATGCTCAAGAGGGGGTGTCGAATGATATTGCGCAAGATTTGGAGCTAGGGATAGTGCAGGAGCTGGCTTAAGCATGACTGTGGTAGCATCTAATTTCTCTGTTCTCTTACCTTGAGCTGATGTAATTACTCAGGACTTGGTCTTGGTTCACAAGATGGAATCTTTCAACCTTTGATCAATTATAGCGAGATCCCAAAACCCTCCTGTATATTTCGTAGGGATTAATTTTGTGTGCAAATCATCGTGGAGATTCTCTATACATAGGGAAAAAATCTTAGTGTGGAAGCTCTAGCTTTAGAGAGTAGGTCAAATCCTTCCACCGAGCAATGATATATGAGACCCTATCATTCTCCTATTTTTTTCAGTTTGAGAGGTTGAGGAATTTAATCTTATATAACATTGATATGAATTGAAATAGAAACTACTGATGGATATCTTCTCATCCCAAGATTGACTTAGTCAAAAAACAAGTGTATCGTGCAAAGGCTGGCCCTTGCAGCACTCTCACGAAGTACCTGAGTTTCACTGCTTCTTATTGTGCAGAGGTCCCCATCATGGGATCATAGTGGGACACAAAATGCATCATATGCTTCTTCGGGTCCCCCAAGCCATTGAAATTTGAAAATATTGGGTTCCCAAATTTTGGCGGGGGAGGGGTCGAATCCACCTATTCAAGGTAAGGCTTCTTTTTTTACTATAATGGTGCATGCCATTCCTATATAGATTCTAGTAGATATTCTGATTACTTAATGGTATTGATAATCCATTGAGGGGTTTCTGGATAAACAAGAGCTTGAGCAGGGGTAGCAACAGGTGGGGCCATCTGTGGAGACTCTGTTTGTACCCACAGTGGGTAGCCTGCAAGGGATGGCCCATTAGGATGTGTATGACCTATCCCTGGTTGTGTACCCAAGGGAGGGAAATCCTAATATCATGTTATCATGGGGTCTAAATATAGTGGTTGTCAGTACCCCAGATTAAGTAGATGATATGGCTCTATTTCAATTGTTGGAATGTACCCTCTTTGTTGATGTGCGTCAGCTGGGAGCATTGGGTGAGGCTCCGCTTATAGAACATATATGGTAGGATTGTTACCTCAGAATAGTTCTATATTGATTATTCTCAACTCCTTCATTTTTTCATCCCAATGAGAAAGTATTTCCTCAAGTGTGAGGAGTTCAACCTCTTTAGGAGGTGGGTAGTGTAAGGCATTACCTTTACCCTTTTATTTGGAAGATTATAATCAATTAGGTAGTAATGGATCAGTCAATGGGAGCCATGAATTCATAAAAAGCCTCTATTTTTGGGTATGCATGCCTTCTTCAGTCATCTCATTATGAACCGTATTATGAATAGAAACTTCCTCCTCATATTCCATTCTATCAGCCACGTGTTCTGTAGCATCAGAAGGGGTGGTGCTAATAATTTTTATCAATCCATAACACATTGAAAGAATTTCATCAACCTCTTTTAGAGACTTATTTTATTTTTTCCCTCCACAATGCCTCATCATCTCCTTCATTGTTCCTCTTGGGATCATCTGATGAAGAGTGGTCCAAAGGGAATCTATGGATAATTTTTCTATGCATGTTCCAAGTGAGGACACAAGATCACATGGTAGTATTATCTAGTAGGATCCATTTTTTGGGGATCTCCCTAAATAGGAAAATGCTAACTTTCATTGAGGTGGGTGTTGAGGTAAAAAATACCCTAGTCCTATGGGTTGGGGCTGCTTCCACTCCATTTCCACAACCTTTCAAGCCTGGTTTTCCTACCTCAAAGGTTGTGTTAAAAAATAACCTAGCCCTACAGGTTGGGGTTGTTCCTAGATTTTTGTGGCCACTACTATCATGACTACTCTCTTGATTTTATGGAGCTTTGTTCAAACATGGTATGGGTGAATTGTATGACTTGCACTTGATCCACCTTCTTCCAAATATATTGCTAATGATTGGCGATTGGCCTCCCTTAGGCGGGAGGCTTGATAAATATTTTTAAATGTTTGATGTAGGAGTCTTTCAATGGATTTCTATCTTATGGTCTGACATCTTTAAGATTAATTTGGGGCCAATTTTTGTTGAGCATTCTATCTATTGTGAATAGATTCTGATTTTTAAAATCGTCCTGATGTTATGACATTTCATGATTTCACCTTTGGAGGTATTTTTTTATCAGGGAGTGAAGTGAAATGCATCACCTCATGTTCACCCCATCCTCTGATATGAATAATGGATGGGGTATCGACAATCAACTGACACATTTACTTTAATGTTTTGATACATGCATGTTGAAGGGTGCTTTTCTATATTCTAATTTTTGGGTGTCAGGCATCTAGGAGAGCCACCAAGTCAATTTGATGGTGTATCCCTTCTATTACCTTGATTTGGATTGGATATTCATCATAAGGAAATACTTTTTTTAGTGGAGAATAGTGGTCTGTATATACAGGTGGATTTCATTCAGACAATCTTCCAACAACACCTATATAATGTTGTATTGGGGAGTGGCTAAAGGTCATAACATGATGATTATGTTTTATTTTGAAAACTATCTCCTCATGATCAATGTTTCTTCTTCATCTTTTGCAAGAGGCTCCTCAATCTAATTTGACCAAAGTGGATTCTTACCTGCTACTTTATTGTAAAAAAGGATCGGAAAGGATTTTATCTATCATATTAGAAGGAAGGTGATCCAATGGTGGTTCTTAGAATGATCGTTTCATTGGTTTTTTTCTAGTTGATAAAATATTTCACTTATCAATGATGAGACATCAGGCATGACTGGTGTCATTATCCTAAGTGCCTCATGATGGGATGGCTTTCTCACAATTAATTTGGTAAGGGGAGGGCATTCTTGATGAAATAAAATGTCATGGTGGGTACGACCTTCATAGTGAATACCATCATGGGGAGGACCACCATCATGGATTAATGTCTGACTGCAAGGGAGATTCCTACAGTGTATACCATAGGGAGGACCTTCAGGGTGGACGTTAGTAAGGGGAGGACCTATGTATTGTTTTATATTACGGCCACATATAGGGTTGTCATGGTGTTCATAAAGAAATGGGCTCTTATGGTCAATTAGATTATGGACATGAAGTGAGTTGTCATGGACAGATGTCTGAGGAGGACCTCTGGAACTGATGGAGGCAATATTGTGGGGAGGACCTTCACAATTTCAACTACTATTTCTATAATTTAGTAATAGATGAGTAAGATATTGATCCTCTATATATAAACATATGAGGGCTTTAATAAATCCATCATTAAGTAGAGTAGGATCGTAGATCGGATCTTCATTTTCCAATTGCCTTTAGTGAGGCTTCTTTTTTGATGTTCTCTTACAGGCGACTGGGGTCGCTTGCTATGGGTAGCAGTTTTCATGTAAAAAATCTTGTTTGATTAGCTCCCGTGTTGCTACCATAATTTTCTAATAGGTTTCTAGAATTTTTTTAGGGTTTTGTGCTTTCCTTGGAATAGCCACCAAAGTAAACTGAAAACCTCCATTTGGAACGGGGGTATGGTCCCAATCTAGTTATCCATGTATCATGGGATTTGGACCATGACCCTCCTGGATGGGAGTGAAGATATGTGTTTACTCCAAAATGACCCTCATGTTGTGTTGATGAGTCACCCCAATTATGGGGAAAAAGTTTTGTGTATGCCCCTCTACCACTTCTGCTTCTATTATTATATCCTGATAAGTTTGTATGATATGGGCTGGAATTTACGTCTACCCTTTCACCATCGTCAGGATATGTTGGGTAACTTCAGTGGATGGAACAGGAATATATTCCCATTTTTTGGTTGGATCAGGGGTGTGTTCCTACTCCTTTCCTCTATTTCCTGATGATATATACCGACAACACTTAGGTGTGGAGGTAGAGATATGGTTCTGCCCCCTATTTTTGTCAGGATCTATTGGATGGTTTCTATAAATTCTACCAGATCAGACTAGAGAGCTTGATAGATGTGAAAAAGTGTGTGCACCTACTCATGGTTTACTACCATATTTTATTAGTGGTCTTCGTTGATGTGGGAAGGTGTGTGTTCCTGCTCATGGTTTTCCATAATATTTGATTGGTGGCTTCTCTAGATGCTTCCAAACTATGCTGATAGGATTGGTAGGTGCGGGTAGGTGTGTGTGCCTATTTTAAATTTTCCATTGTATTTGGTTGGTGTGATTATTTGTAGTGATTGATGGTGTATCCCTGTTACTTTTTATCTGGTCGCTGCCCTCAAAGGGTTGTCCAGAATGCCCAGGTTTGGGTTACCTAGACCACAATCTCAAGGTAAACACCCTCATCATGTTGAGGGTTTGTTGTTGTATGGCATTGGTGGTAGACTCTACTGGTATGATCCATTTGGAGGGACATTTGTGCTATCTGGATGAGTTCTTCAGTGACCTCTTGATCTTTCTCCCTGAGATAAGGGAGGAGATTTTGGTTTTGTTCTAGGGATAGGCCCCTGAAACAATTCAATATGGAAACTGGTGTCGTCTTCTTCTAGGACACCACCCATAATTGAGTGGATGGTTGGTGGGGATTCATGAGATAGAGGTATTATCGAGCTTCATTTAGGATTGGGACGGTACCATTTAGGTATTAATACCAAACTATTGCATTTGAGACTCGCTGTTAAATATGTTGGGTTTGATATGGTTTCATCTGTTTAGTCAAGGACCCAGCTTGTGTAGTTGTCAATGCATACATTTGTGGTAGTTGTAAGGATTTCATTTGATTTAAAGGAGTTCTGGTTGAAAGTGATTGGTTATATATAAAAAATAAAAATAATAAAACCCCATCAAAGTATCATCTCAATAAACTAAAACATGAATAATTAATTATTTTGGATCCATGTTTGGCCTCTTAAATTTTGTGCGAGAAAGGGGCCTGACATGTGGGAAGCATAGTCATCTTGATTAAGGATTCACACCGAGTTCACCATTTTTGTTTTCGATGAAAATATGTGGTTTTTTTTATAGTAGGTTGCGGGGATTTTAACTTTACACAATCATTCACGTCGAGTTCACCATTTTCAAATGGCTTCCAACAAGTTTTGTTCATGGAGCTAGAAACACCCAACAGTTCCCTTATTCGAGATATTTCACAAACCTACTTTCCAAAGGTAAGAATTTATTGGGGAATGGTCCAACAACACTTGGGAACTCACATTGGTCAAGAGGATGGGAGTTCAGAATCATCGCACCCTTTTGGGGGGAATTGTTTCCTACTCTGAGACTCTCTTACTGATTTAAGACATATTCATGGATCCTTTATTAAATCCAAAATATGACATGGGTTTCCCTTAAGTTAACAATCAATTATTAGCATGTATTCACTTTAGAATCATATGTATGTATTTTAGGTTATTATTGACATAGATATCTATATGTATATGAGGTCCCCATTGATAGTATCCTTTTTTGAATTGATTATAGATTCTTATGTCACTTATTGTTATGATGTCAGTTTTAAGCCACATAGTGGGACGCTCTGGAATTTATCTTCATTCAGGGATATGGGAGATGTTTTGATAACAAGGTTGTTCCCATGAGATGGGATTCTTTGGTTCCACTTAACAGGACACATCATACCATTTAAGATCATGTGATGAGGACCAAACTATGTAGTTTATCATCATGCGACAAGGATGTCTAGGTGAAAGTTTACTAGTCATAGGATGGTGTGGGACTTAGAACAAATCGACCTAGGGTACCTAGAAGAGATTTGGCATCCCATGCTAGATATAAACCTACCAAGAATATAGCCTAGAGAAAATTAGGTTGAACTTGGAGTTTTGGGTTTAGACCTCAAGGAGGATTCCTATATATCCCATTTCGAAGGGAATCAAATCCCATATAATTTGGATGCATTGAGGACCCACACCTATGGAGGAACTCTTAAGGTTTGTCTCGTATGGGATATGGCCCTTTGAAATGGATATATGGCTTTGAGGACCCATGCCTATGGATTCCCTCTAAAGGAAGTCGAGGGGAAGATCCAAAAAAGGATTCTCTACTGAGACGTGCATCTAATCATGTGGATTTCATGATCATTACTAACCTCTAAGACCATATGAGTCATGTTCGGTGTGATAAAAAAGAGGAAGTGAAATATCTAGAAAACCACATGATCTCCTTCATCTGCTGGTGGATAAGGTTGGGGCTACGGGGGAGAGATAAAGGGATTTGATGTGCTCGTATCCTATTTTTCTTTCATAACCCTAGGGGATGGAAGACAGGAGGTGTATGACCTCCGATAAGAAAGACTAGGGACTTACTTTAAGAGGGATACCCTTTCCCCGATTTCAGAGAAGATGAGAGAATGATTTTACACTAATCCTCATCAAAGGGAAAGGTAAGTGGTTCCCCTCATTGTCTAAAATGGGGAGGTCCCTGATTCAGAGACAATGATGAAAGGATAAGGCATTATCCCTCGTCGTCTAAACTAGGAGGTACCTAGTATCTCCACCAAGGTTTGGGTCCTCATTATCAAGGGGATGAACAACTATAAACACCCCTAGGACCCTACCCATCAGGTAAGACAAGAATGGGACAAATATTATCAAGGGAATTCATAACTTAATGGGATACATACTAGTGTGTCTTTCGCCATGATTTTGCAGATATGGAGGCCTTAGTGGAGGTTTTGATTTGGTCCCCCTCAGATGGGAGTCCCAAAGAAGGAGGTTCCCTGCCATTGGTGGCAGGAAAAAGGGTCCCAAAGGATGGATCATGTAGGTAAGGCCTAGGGGAGTAGACAGGGGTTGCACAGGTGAGGGTTGGGTGAGATGAAGGGGTCTCACGTGGGGTAGACCTGGACGGACTGGAAGTTCTTCACGCAAGGTAGACCTGCATGATCTAGAGGTGACTTCTTGATGATGGAAAGCCTAGGAAATAACACTTGGGTGAGGCCTTACTCTAGGCTTCAAGGGTTTCCTCAGGTGTCTTTGAAAGGGTCTCATGTAGGTCCCATGTTTGGGAGGATACCTTCGCTCTAGTACTTGTCAACTAGGGGAGAAGTGGATCCTCACACGGGTTTCTTTTATTTCACACACTAGATAAACCTTAATCCCTCTATCCCCATTAATTCCCACTTGTCTTGGGTTTTGGAGAGCTGCCTGGATGGTTTTGAGGGCCTTGGAAAAGGACTGGGATGAGAAAAGCTTCATGGATTCATCTAAACTTTTAGTACTTTGAAATGAGGAGCCCAAGGGTCCTATTTATAAGAATTCTCATGGCCCTAGGTGAAGGATTCAGATCACGCATGTGGGTCACATTGTTCATCACACAGGTGTGTCACGCTAGTTACCGTGCAGGTGTCTCATGCTAGTCATCATGACAGTGTGACCTGAGTGGTTCTCCTAATCGCCCCTATCTGGGGCCTGTGCAGGGGCACTAGCACGCAAGATGGACCTGTGCAGTGCCTCTGTTTGGGCCTTACATGGTATTACCTGGGCGAAGTGTTCAACCCTTGATATCCTTCACTTCTCTTTTTCCTTAAAGTATTTTCCTTTGAAACTTATCATTCTTTTGTGAAAAAAATGAGTTTCAAAACAAGCCCTTCCCTAACATACTACCTTGAAGAAACCAAAGAATGAAGGTTTTGGAGAGACGATGTCACTTTACCTAAACAATCATTAAAGACATTCAAAACCCTCACCAAATTGATATGCTCCTGATGCACTGTCATCTAATAACATAATTTTCGGTCATTTTACATGATAAATCACACTTCCCATGTGTCATGACAAGGGATTAAAAAAATCATCCCAATAAAACATTTACATAATAATTTTTTAGAAAATGATTGAACGTCAATTGAAAACGTGATAAATTTTAAAATCAAAATTACTTGATCGATCATAGATAAAGTGAAACATTGAAAAAGAATGGTGTTGAATATTTGGGATGGTGATGATAAACAAAAACAGTAATGTAAAAGAGGTAGAAAATAAGTGGAAATAGAGTATAGAGATCCAAAATATCCTTCTTCCATTAACATGGTGACATATATATAGGGTACATTATGATTTAAATCAATGGTCTAAAACAATCCCCATCTTCCAGGTCAAATTCAATGATTAGAATATCAATGGAGAAAATAAAGGATTGGTCATATGAAAATTTGGAGCTAGGAATGGGGAGTAATAATAGTTTTTTAATATTATAACATCCAAATAATAAATATTTCATAACACTCATTTGGGTTTCATAATTTCATTGAATCTCATATAATCTTCACTTTAAAAAACTTTTGGTAAAAACAAGTGAAGTAAAAGTAATCGAATTTCATGTAATGTTGCCTCATTAAAACCCTATATGAAAAACCTGAAAAGACCCACAAGATCAGTGAAATTGCTAGGAGGGGTGGTGAATTGATGATTATAAATTCCTTTTTAATTTTCTTTTTTTAAAAACCTTCACCACCTATTAAGATGTTAAGTTTTTTCATTGTCAACACATCTAATTACACATGCAAAAGGGAAAAATAGATTTACAAGTTTCACCTTTCAAAATGAAAGGTCAATCCTTGGCACGATCCAGATTTCACCAAGACCCTAAGACTTACTAGTATCAACATGTAGGCACAAAAAAAAGCATAGAATATCCTTGTACTCGTGTTACATGTCTCTCGGCTATGTTTAAGTGCTTCCCACACTGATACAATGATAAAATATTTTCTTTCAACAAATGGAAATACTTTGATATAACTGTACCTCCAAAGTATTGTTGTAGTGATGCTTCTTTTCTTCTCCTTCAGCCTATACTATCATAGGTTCCTTCCTTTCCCTCTATGAAAAATGCAAAGCCACTTCTTCTTCTTCTTTCTCTCAAAAAATATTTTCAATCAAATATGTAGAGAGAAATCTCCACTTCGCACATGTATGCCTTCTTGCATGGATTATACTTTTTTATTATATCACACACCACCACTAAAAAAAAGGCACATTCAAATTTGAATTAAAATTCAAATTCAAATGAGTAATTTCCTTTAACTATTTTCTAACCTCTTATTCTTATTCTTGCTTTTTCTTTTTCTTTTGGAACTCTCTTCCGGGTCACTATATTGTTTCATAACTAGTTGTAGCATGACCAAGCAGTTATAGTAGTAATTGCTTCTCCTTCCTTCACAACACCTATTTATTCAAAGTGAGAACCTTCTTATCCCTTTAAATGAATTGAAAAACCCATTTTTGAAATTTAATCCATAAATTAATGGCTTTGGAATCATCCAAATTGATTTTATTTTCTATAAAAATTTATGGAAACATGAATTTTCAATCTGTAAAAACTTCAAATTTTCTCCAAGTGTTGCCTCATAGGGAAGTCTAAATCACTCATACACAACAACAGAATCACTCATATTTGGAGTGAATTGACTCATATACAGGGGGTGACTCATACACTAGATCAAATAACTCATATAAAGGCCACAATGTCTCATACTCAGGTCCAATGGCTCATACGCAACTCAAAATGACTCATACACATGTCAAGAATGGCTCATATGCTCTTCTAGGATGACTCATACTTAGCCAATTTCCATGCTCACTCCAAAATCCAGAATACTTTAAAATAATTTTAGATTTGTTCCAAACTCTTCATAACTAATTCCAAACAACTTCACATGAGTTTAAAAATGATTTATGTGTTGTCAACAAAAGAAAACATAGGAATCACATTCACTTCAACCTTCTCCAATATTTTTTCTATATATGAATGCCACATTCTAGAGGAACATATTCATTTTATATACTTCTTCACGGGACCAATAATTTACCCAAGCACTCAAAATTCTACCAAAAATATATTAGGCTCAACAAAACCCAAGGGGAAAACCTAATAAAGGAAAAAAGAGTGCATTAAAATCATGATAGACTCTATAGTCTTCAAATCCCAATTTTATATACAAAATTTTCAAAAGTTGAAATTGGTAGAAGCTTTTATGAATAAATCTTCAAGATTATCATAAGACCTTATTTCTTTGGATATCAATCACATCATCCTTTTGAATTTCATGAGTAAAAAATAATTCTGATGATATATGTTTTGTTTTATCACATTTGATATATTGAGCCTTCGATTATTTTATACAAATAGTATTGTTTTATATAATATAGTGGTATTATAATTACTCATATTTGATCAACAATTATTTCTAATATGATGAATAAATGATCATGGTAAAATAAATATAAATAAATAAAAAATTAAAATGCACTAAAAAATAAAAACTACAAAAAAAATTATTATAAAATTAAAACACAAATAATAATAAAAAAAGTTCTTAAAAAAGAATATAACAATAGTGTCACTAAGGGGGTGGGGGTCAGCTTTATCATACGAAGGGAACCACAACCCTAAACTATGCGTAAGTTGATTCATACAAGTATCACGCAATGAATATCATGAAATAAAGTTTCACACGCTAAAGTATCACACAAGAAGTATCATACAATAAAGTATCATGCGATATCACATGGAAAGTATCATCAATCAAGTATCACACAATAAGTATCACGTAATAAGTTTTACTCAATAAGTATCATGTAATAAGCATCATCCAATAAATTATCACGCAATAAGCATTAACAGATAAGTATTACGTAATAAAGTATTAAGTAATATTTAACATATATTATTTTAGATTAATTTTAATAATTTATATTAATTTATAATAATCAGTGAACTTTTTTATTTATGATTATATATATTAAATTATTTATATTTTTATTATTTTTTCCTAATTTTGATTTAAATTTATTATTTTCCATTAATTTTGAATATTTTATACTAATTTATAATAATTAATGATTATTCATTTGTGGATTATTATTATTTATATTAAATTATTTATATTTTTATTACTTTTACCTAATTGTAACTAACATATATTATTTTATATTAATTTTTAATAATTATAATGGATATAAATTAATTTTTAGTAATTTCTAATAATATATTATAATTTATTAAGTAAATTACCATAATAATAATTTCTAATTATTTTTTAGTTTTTTACTCGCTAATTAGTATTATACTATTGTATTTTTCATTATTTTTTATTTATTTTAAGAAATTTTATTAATTTATACTAATTTAAAATAATTAATGACTACTCTTTTATTTATATTAAAATAATTAATCATTATTCTTTCGAGCCACATTTATGGGCCTTCAGGACACAGGGCCTTCAGGTCACCCCTGGCCTTTGGGCCACATAGCATATCCAAGGACTTCGTTCTAGAGAAATACTTGATCGATGGAGAGTAGAAGTTGCAAAAGTATGACCTGGTGACAGTTGGGTGTGGAGGTTCATTCATGGAGCTACTAGCATGCACCAGTTCAAGAACCTGGGTAGGGGAGGCAGTAATGGTCAACCACAAACGTGAATTTAGGACTACAAACTGGAGTGATGAATGTAGGAGATGAGGGAGTTGTTTCAGTATGGGGTCTTGGTCATTGGGCCTACATGTCACGTACTAGACCTTTGTGCCACTGAGCCTATGGGTTATATATGACCTTGTGCCACAGGGCTTTCAAGTCATTTAAGGGTTCTCTCTCATCCCAGTTAAAAAGGGAATTATTCGTAAATAAAATAAAAAAATAAGGCCTTCAGGCCATCGCATGCATTATAACCAACATTTATTATTTTAGATTAATTTATTATTCATAAATGGACCCTAAAAGCACATGATCCTCAACCCGGTTGGTGAGGACTCCTTAAGTTCATCCAGGCAACCCGGGATCAAATCCAGGTGGAGGCATAATTCCCGAGTACTATAGCAATACTGTAGTAGGTACTATAGAGGTAACTGTAGCAGTACTATAGCGGGATTGTAGCAGGTACTGTTTGGCACTGTAGTAGTCGGGACTATACCCCTGTTTGGGCCTTCGGGCCACCGATTTGGTTCTCGAGTCCTTTAAGGCCTTCGGGCCACCCAGGCCTTCGGGTCGGTAAGTCCTTCGGGCCACCTCAAGGCCTTCGGGCCACCTTAAGGCCTTCGGGCCACCTTAAGTGCAGATGCAAACTAGGCAACCTACAAGGAACAAGCTCTAGAATGAGGATGAGCAAGGAGCTTTCACCATAGAAGAATCTAAACAGATTGCAAGAATGAGAGGGTATGGCACTTGTCATTGGGGCAAGCCTGTGCATGCATGGGAAAGTCTAGCCGAACAGTCATGCGAAGGTGGAGAGCTAATTTCATAATGAAGATGCTGGGGAGGAGCAGTTCCAAGTAGTTATTCTGGGTTGTATGTAATGTTTGAAGCCTACGGGCAATGAATTCCTCTAAGGCCTACGATCCATGTAATACTTACGCCTACGGGCCTTGTAAGGGTTCCACCTCACCCCTTGAAAGGTGGATTATCAAAAATCAATAAAAAAGTGAAGGCCTTCGGGCCATTTGAGGCATAAATGAACCCTAAAAAAATACATAAAATTAATAAATATTTAAAAAATAAATTTAAAAAATACCTTCAACCTGATGCTTTGTTCATAAATAGCATACCTGTAATTAATAATGTGATATTAAAAAATAATTAAACTTTAGTTATATATATAATTACTAACTGACTGATTGAAAATTATTTTTTATTGAAGATAAAAAACAAATCAAACAAATCATACAAACAAATCAAACAACCAAGGCCAAACTAGCTCAAGGGGAACAGAAGTGGTGAAGTTCGAGAGCATCACCCTGAATAATAATATTATAGTTGTTAGGTAAGGATCCCAAATCCATGTGTATAATCAGTTTATTTGTTGCACTCCCTTTCTTGGCTAAGGCATCGGCTGTAGAATTCCATTCTCTCTCATTTTTTCCAACATGCACTCCTTCACTAACAAAAATCATGCAATTCCTAACCAAATAAACCAAATCCCATGTTGTATTGGTTTTATCTTGAATTAACCAGACAAGCACAATTGAATTAGATTTGACTTATGCAACTTGAAGGTTGAAGAGTTTGCACAACCGAATACCCATGGCTATTACTATAACCTCATCTCCAATGATAGGGTTTGGAGTGGAGGAAATGACAGCTAGAGTGGGAGAAGGGGGTGGCATGGTTGTGTTTATAATTTAATTTTTTATGACGGGTTTGAGACAGAATCATCTTTCATAAAAGTTTCATTGTTTGGACTATTTATGACATATATTTGTGATTAAATAGGTATTTTGTGATGAAATGACTATATGTCGCAATAAGTACCCGCCATAATTATTTTTCCCTCTTATCCAAAAAGTATTTGTGATGGATAAAACACGTCGCAAATAATCTTTCATCTCTCAATTTATAACAGGCTCATCACAAATAATATTGACGAGATGACTATTTGCAGCAGACACTTCATTCTGTCGCAAATAGTCATTTCCCACTAAGGTTATTTGAAATGAAACTGATAGTTCATCACAGATAACCATGTCATAAAGGTTTATTTATGATATACACTTCAATATTTTCCAAATAAGTCTTTTTTTTAAGATTATTTGTGATGAAATTGATAGTTTTTCACACATAACCTTAGTGAAAAGGATTATTTATGACACATTTTATTCTGTCACAAATAAGTCTTTCCACCAAGGTTATTTATGATGTATTGAGCAATCCATCATAAATAACCTTCATGTGAAAAACTTAATTGTGATAGAATAAATCATTTTTCATAAAAAAAAAGTCTCCTGCCACAGCATGCACATTTCCACCAAAATTATGATTAGTGGATTTTTTTCTGTCGCAAATGTTTATCGCTACAAATACTATTTGCAACAGATTGATAATTTCATCATAAGAAGGTCCTTAGGAATAACTATTTGTGACGGACTATCCATACATCACAAATAATTCACTATAAAAGGATGAATTTCATGTATTGAAAGAATCCATAAGGTTCACTCTGGAAGAAGAATGAACCATCAAACTCTGGGTCACCTCAGACTTCAAAATAAACTAGAACATCAAAAGGAATAAAGTGGAAGGGCCTTGAACTTAATATTCTTTGGATCATTTGTCTCATCACACTTCTTATAATCTTACTCAATTTTTAGATAAACAACTTATTTTGGGAAATGTCATCATTCTTGTGTTTAAAAGTTTAATATTTTTTCTAAGGTGTTCATTTTTTTATTATGGATATCATAATGATGACGTTGATCATATTCATGTTCTTTTACATTGAATGTTCCATTATACTTTAAAATTCATAGAAATTCGTTCCAATAGATCTATCATCCACTATTTTATTTGTAAAGAATTTTTTAACAAAGAACTTCTTACTTGAAACACCTTCAATAATGATTTTTTTCTAATGCATCACATATATCCTATATTGTCATAAGTGTTTTTATAAGTCAAAGAGGTTGTTAACCATGGAGTAAAAATATGAAATCAACTCATGGGATTGTCATTTTTCAATTTTTTCTTAGTGTGGTAAACATGGAGACTCGATGTCAAGTTGTTTCTTTGTAGTGGTTAAGGACTTGAGAGAATGTACACTACATTGAACACTGCTACAAGCGAATGTATCCTATTTAATCATCATTTGAAGTTGTTCTTATATAACCACTTCATATTGACTATACTGGTGAGTAGAAAATCCATCTTGGTAACTGATAGGGTGGTTGGGTTTGGGTGTTCGGGTTCCCAACCACTCAGGAATTATTCCAAGATGAAACATGAAATTATTAATACTATAGGGTAAGCCGGTAATTTTCTTCAATTAGAGAGATTTATATTTGGAATCCGATTGGAGGGAGGGGATATCGGAAAAGTTATTTTGGAAGCACTTGTTGGAATAGGCCACAGAATTGTCTCTTGGATGGTCTTCTAGGAGAGTTCTCTTCATTCATTCTTTATTTTCAATTCCTTATAGTTTCCTATTAGTGGAATTTGATAATCTAGTTCTTGTTGCCTAACTTTTCTTCTTGTATATCGATTGATAAAATTGTGAATAAAAGATTAGAAGTTTAGAATTTCTTCCTAAAAATTTATCATTTTGGTGCTTTTATTGAGAGTCGTAGTTGTTGTCATGGGATTGGAAATTCCTAGTCTGTGAATACCGCCAAAAAAATAAACAATAGTGGATACAATTGAGTCTGTGATAGAGATTCTGTTACAAGTGAAAGAATAAATGGAGATGAGATTGTCAGATGCATTGCAGTCAGCTGAGTAGCATCGATTCCAGGATTCATATGTTAAAATTTTAATCGACTTTAGAGGCGATTTTGAAGCAGGTGCATGAAATTTCTATTCATGCAACGGCACCAACTAGAAAGATACTGGAATGAGAAGAACTGCGCATTTCTTAGGTCGGTAAGATTTGGGGGGAATTGGCACTGAGCATGCCAAATTTATTCTGACACATTCTGACACCGAAGATCCTGGTCTGAGTTCTGGTAAGTCCAGGCAGAGATTTGAGGACAGGGAGGATGGAATGAAGTCTCGCGCAGAGTGTGAGGTAAACGTTGATGAGGAAAGGTTGTGAACTGATTTGAGAACATTATCCAGACAAGTAAATATGTAGATGTTTGTTAGTGAATATCCTATAGTGTGGATCATGCGGGCAAAGATGTATTTTTTGATTTATACATTTTGGGATGGTTTGTGCCAGTCAATGGCACAGTTGTGCATAGAGGGACAAGTATAGGATTAGATATTGTCCTTGTTGTCACAACATCTGAATTTACAATGGGAAGAGTTGAAGAAGGAACTCCTCAGGAATTTTGAAATAGTCATGGAGGGGGATCCTCCTAAGCAGTTGAAAGGAATATAGAAAATAGGTACGATGGAGGAATATATTAATGAGTCTGAGAGGGTAGCATTGTGGAAACCAAAGTTGTGGGATTCATGGTATATCACCTTCTTCCTTGGTGGTTTGTGGTTGGAGATCAAAAGTAATGTTGTTACACATGATCCAAGAAATAAAATCAAGGTTAATTTCTTTGGCGCACAATGTTGAATGGGAGTTGGTGATGAAAGGAATTATTCAAGAACAGGATTCTCAGAGGACTGGACAAAGCATTGCATATAACCACACTTATAGCAACAGAACGGTTTGGAAAACTAATGTTCCCATGGTTCATAAGAAGAGAAGGTTGGACAAGACTGTCGAGTAGATGGAGTTGGTTCTGAGATGGAAGGGGGTTCGTAACATTTCTAGAGTGGAGAATGAAGAGCAACAAGATAAAGGATTGTGTTATTCTTGTGGAGTTAAGTTCAGGCCCACACACAAGTGTCCGGACAAGGGGTTTCACCTTATGGTTTGGGAAAGTGGATACTCAAGACAATGAGGAAGAGGATATAATGATGGTTTTGGGAACAGCAGAAATGCCTCAGTGAGCGTAAAATAAATAAATGATTTTCAATTTGGTGGATCATTCGCGATATTGAACTTGGAATGTCTAGCTGTTTTGACATTTTAATGACAAGGATCCATATTTACATTCTTATAATCCAAACAGAGGCCATGAAATTACTAGAAAATATTTAGGTAGGCAGTCTTGCCAACTGTGGGCTCGCAACTCATTGATCCGTTGAGTGGACCCCCCAATCCAGAAACCCTAACTCAGATTTCCTCAACATTTGCCTCCAAATTTGTATTGGATGGATGGAGGCCATTAAACCCAATACAGATTCGGTTAAATCATCCCACTATCTTAGTTAAGACTTCCCGATAATTAAAAGTTCCCCTGACGGAGGCCGAACCAACACTTAAACTATGGGTTCATCTTAATTTAGATGATGGAAGGCTTAATGACTTGATATTTACTTGAGGGATTTTGTTTTATTATGTGTAAAAAATTTCTTGTTTTATCACTTACATGTCTTATTAATATTAAGTAGATTTTACTTAAGTGATTAACCGTGCTTTGATAAAACATTTACGCATAATCCATTTATTTATATTTCATATTTGCACATTAATTCATTTATTTATGTGATTGTGGTCTTTTATCTATAAAATAAATGATGAATAAGACATAAATAAATAAATAACCTGATCATGAGCTTATCTAACGATTGATTAATTGAGCAGATAATAAATCAACCCTTGACCTAGAGGAAAAACTTCTTATGTCAGTCTTGGCATGAGTTACAACATTCCACTTGTTCATTTGTGCATCATCTGGGTTGGCATCATCTTGGTTCGATTTTGGACACGCATATCCTACATAATAATGGAGGAAGGGATAACTCATTGACCATCATATTAAATTTAATAATTAATAATTGAAAACTCGTGCAATAAATTAAATTAAATAATGTCAACACATACACTGGTTGAAAGAGCGTTGTCGCACGCGCTCTCAAAAGAACTTCAAAAGTGAGTTACGTTGGATAAAACTCCAAGCACAACACTCTATGAAGCTAATGTTTAGTTTACTTGGTGTAGCATAGGGGGCTAACCAAGGTCGTCTCTCAAAGGAGGAAGTGAATTAAAACATCTTATTAGAGGTATTCTAAAAATTAAATAAAAGAGAATAAAAACACTACTAGAAAAGGATGGGAGTTGTTTATAGTTTATGAATCTAGAAGAAGTTTGCTGGAAGAAGATTGTATTTTTTTGTTTTTAGTTTTGAAATGAATTCCGATTAAAATGACACAACAAGAAGATGTTTTTTTTAGAAATCTATTTAAAAAGCGTAATCGATCTAACTCTACCTCTTCACTTTATTATTAATCATTATCATTCAAATTAACATTCACTTAATTATGATCCCTTAATTTGTTAAATCCCGAACCCTACGAGAATTAACTTTACCACAAAGATGATGTGAATTTAAACCTAGGCTAACTTTGGAACGTGCAATCGCAGCACCCTGCTTTGATTGATGTTCTAAGATTAGCTTATGATCAGTGGTAAATTAAGGCACATATCCATTCTGGAAATGAGGATGAATTGTGTTTAGGGATTATATTTGAACTCTACAAATTTATCCCGTGTGGTCTTGTATTACCGATTAAGATCGCGCTCTCACAATTTACACAAAATCCCGACCTCGCGTGTTTTTGTGTTAATTGTTCAATTGCTTGATTAGTTTATTACAATTTAAAAACACAATTCATGGATCATATTAAGTGAATTACAGTAGCTCATTGATTCAAAATAATTAAATGAAGAGGGTAGAAGATAGATCGATTACTAAAAGACTACTCTTCCATGGGTGGCGTAATCATCGTAGAGGCGTTTTGCATGTGCAAAGGTTTATAATGGGTATAACCCAATATCGCTTCTACTCAAGAATTCCAGCCCCAAGAGGAAGATTAAGAGAAGAATAAATTTAAATAAAACAGAGGAAAAGAGAAGAAATAAAAGAAGAACAAAGAAGTTTATTACACAAACAAAACAATTACAACATGAAGGAGAGAAGGAGGCTTCGATGAGAGGATCCTTGCTTCAAGAGCTACCTCTCTTACAATGGTTGGAGAATTTGGTTGAAACCAATTCTTCTCTGCCTCCAATCTCCCAATGCACGAACCAGCCTCTCCAAATGAGAAGATCACTAATTTATAGAGTGGAGGGGAGGCTAGGTTTAAAGTGGTTTCAAGTGTGAATGCAAAATCTCGGCCAAATATTTTAATGAAACTTGCACCGCCCATTTGACCTCCAAAACGCGTGAATTGACCGGCCTTCCAGAAGGATGATTTGTGCCACATCATGTCCCCGAGCTTTACTCAAAATTTGGGCTCAATCCAAGCCCGTATGTAGAGGATATGGCCCAAATACAGAACCTTCTCCATTCTGGCGAGCCCAGCCCAACTTTGACTTCATGACCCAATTTCAACAACCAAATGAACTCTTTAGCTTTAGTGTCCTGAATAAAAGTTGTAGATAATTAAGTTAGGAACACTGTTACAAAATTTCAAATTCAAATAATAAACATAAAAATATTTATCTTCGAAATACTACAGTGCACTATTAAGGGTAAAACTGGAATTTTCACCAAATTTTCAAATGAATGATCAAATCCCAAATATTTTATAAATAAACATATTTAACACAATGTGAGGAAATTATATCATTTATTATCAATAAAATATTAAATAAAATAGTGTTTTATCAACTCCCCCACACTTACCCTTTTGCACACCTGGGCAAAACCTCATATCAAGTAAACATCAATATCAAATCAAAACCAATTTTAAAACACATATCTTTAAGATCAATCAATTTCACACCAAGAATAAAAAAGATATCATGCCTCATAAAAAACCTTATTTCAGGTTCTCCATTTATATCATTCAATATATTTCCACTTCATTTATCCACCCATGCACAAAACACTTACCTCGCTTGAATTTTCTCTCATCACTCAAATATCAATTTTTTTTGCAATGTCTTTCTCATCCAAACTCATACAAGGGTCACCATAGGCTTGATAGATTCCTACATCGCTACCCGATGTGAGTCAAGGACATATGTTTATCATGAGGACTTTTCAGGGTTGTTCTGTGGCTTTCGGTTGGTAGGATTAAGATGCGAAAAACTCTGAGGCTGAATGAGGAGGGCTTGACTCTTTTGAAGCAAAATTGCATTAATCTAATTTTCACTTAAATATGGTCTTCTCTTCAATCCCCATAGTATCAATTCAGCTCCATCATCATGAAAAGTCATGAAAGGTTTACACCATTCATCATTTCAGCATAAAAAATGTCAATCTTCTAAAACATGATTTTCTTGAAAGCTCCAGATGGGCACAGCTTTCCACCTCAATTAGAAGCTCCAGAAAAGGCACAGCTTTCAATATAATGACTTTCTTTAGCAGCAAACACATCTCTTCAGAATTTAATTTTCCACCCAAAGTATCACATAATGTGGTGGCACAACACAAGACAGCTTCCCCCACACTTAAGCTCAACTAGATTATGCAATTCCACTTCAAGAGTTGGTTGGATAGGGAAAATTGGCTTGTAATGTGGCTTAACCTAACAGGCTGTGCATGGCTTCTAAGGGCTACAAGGATTAAATATTCAAGGTAGGTCATTATAAAAAAGGATTATTTGAAATAGGGGTTTTAATACCAAACAAATGCCTCAATCATTTAAACACAAGTACCTCAAACCCTCAAGTTTTGACAGGAATAGATCAAATTCTGGTTAAATCAAGTATGGTTTGGCTCTCTCAAGAAGTGAGGTGAATGTAAAGAATATGAAAATAATGGTTTAGAAGCCTCACAGGAAAGTGATTTCAAATATAAAGACAGTGAGATTGGCATGGGATTCAAAATTCAGCGTACTTTGCATGAAATTACTAAATATTTGAACTTGAAACAAAGTCATTTCAGCATTCATTTAAGCTTAGTTTCAAGGGGTAAATTGTTTCACTTATTGATATGGATTTAAAAATGGTGATGAGAATCATTTCAGCTCAAAAGTTTCAAAAACACACAGAAAATTGTAAAATAAACACACAAATTTTGAAAAACACACAATTTTTGTTTTTTGGTTTTTTTTTTAACAGGAAAACAATTGAAATTACTAAACTAAAAGGTTCCCTCCCCCACACTTAAAATATTGCATTGTCCTCAATGTGAACCCGTGAGATGATATATGCACATGAAATGCAGAATTTTTAAATAGGACAAATAATATAAAACTGAAAGGGTTAGGAACAGCCTGATGTGATCAAGTGATGATGGGGTCATGCAGTGTGATAAAATCCATTGCACCAGTAGGATGTCCCTCAATGTATCTCTTCAAACGTTGCCCATTGACTGTAAAGCTCCTTCCAGTGTCCTCTTGTGTGATCTCCACAATGGGGGTCTTGTATGTTGTCCTATAAGCCCACAATGCATCATCCAAGCGCTTGCTCCAATCCTTCCTATTTGGCTGCACGGTTTTCTCCAAGATTTGTTTCAACTCACGATTTGAAACCTCAGCCTGGCCATTTGTTTGGGGGTGGTATGGTGTTGATGTTTTGTGTGTCACCCCATACTTCCGAAGGAGGGAAGCAAAATTCCTATTGCAAAAGTGTGTCCCTTGGTCACTGATGATGGCCTTTGGTACTCCAAACCTGCAAAAAATCTGTGCTTTGACAAAATCCACAACAACATGAGAATCGTCAGTCCTGGTGGCATTGGCCTCCACCCATTTACTCACATAATCGACAGCAACAAGGATATACAAGAAACCAAATGAACTAGGAAAAGGTCCCATAAAATCAATTCCCCAAACGTCAAAAATCTCACAGAATAAAATGGGTTGTTGGGGCATCTCGTGTCTTCTTGAAATGTTTCCAGTGTGTTGGCAACGAGAGCATGACTTACAAAATACATGGGAATCATGGAATAAACTAGGCCAATATAATCCTGAGTCTAAAACCTTCCTAGCTGTCCGTTGGGGTCCAAAGTGTCCACCACAAGCAAGTGTATGACAGAAATGCAAAACAGACTCAAACTCATGATCGGGAACACACCTCCTAATGACTTGGTCACTACACATGCGCCAGAGGTATGGATCATCCCACACATAATACCTAGACTCACTTTTTAATTTTTGGACTTGATGCTTCTTCAAATTTACTGGGATTTCAGAGCCAACAATGTAATTAACTAAATCAGCATACCAAGGATGCTTACCTGAGATGGTATAGAGATGCTCATCGGGGAAAGTGTCCCGAAGTGGTACCTGGTCCAAGGTGTCACCCTCTAGTGTGTGAGTAAGCCTACTCATGTGGTCTGCCACCAAATTCTCTGACCCCTTCTTGTCCTTTATCTCAAGGTCAAACTCTTGAAGAAGTAGCATCCAACGGATAAGTCGTGGCTTTGCATCTGGCTTCTTTAGGAGGTACCTCAAAGCTGCATGGTCAGAAAAAACAACTACTTTAGAGCCCAATAAATATGAACGAAATTTATCTAAAGCAAATATAACAGCAAGAAACTCCTTTTCTGTTGTGGTGTAGTTTGATTGGGATGAATCTAGTGTCCTCGATGCATAGGCGATCACATGTGAACGTCCCTCCACCCTCTGAGATAAGACAGCTCCAACCGCGAAGTTGGAGGCGTCACACATAAGCTCAAAAGGAATCTCCCACCGTGGGGGCTGTATGATCGGTGGAGTGGTCAGACACTTCTTTAGCTCATCAAATGATACCCTGCATGAATCATCAAAATTGAAGTCAATATCTTTTTGAAGCAATCGAGATAAGGGTAGAGCGATCTTACTAAAATCTCTGATGAAGCGTCGATAAAATCCAGCATGTCCAAGGAATGATCGAACATCACGCACACATGAAGGGTAGGGTAAGGATGAAATGATGTCTACCTTAGATCTATCAACCTCTATCCCATGTTTTGACACTACATGCCCTAAGACAATGCCATGCTCTACCATGAAATGACACTTTTCAAAGTTCAGGACTAGATTCTTCTCAATACAACGATTCAACACATTTTCCAAACTACTTAGACATTCATCAAATGAAGATCCATACACTGTAAAATCATCCATAAATACCTCCATGCAGGTCTCAATAAAATCAGAAAAAATACTCACCATGCATCTCTGGAAGGTACCTGGGGCATTGC
The DNA here is from genome assembly GCA_963277665.1 of Viscum album. Classification (NCBI taxonomy): domain Eukaryota; kingdom Viridiplantae; phylum Streptophyta; class Magnoliopsida; order Santalales; family Viscaceae; genus Viscum; species Viscum album. The sequence continues at coordinate 1,325,488,889 of OY728138.1, forward strand.
AAAGTCCAAATGGCATCCTCCGATAGGCAAATGTCTCAAAGGGACAGGTGAATGTAGTCTTCTCCTGATCCTCCGGAGCTATAGGAACCTGAAAATATCCAGAAAATCCATCCAAGAAACAATAGTGTGTCTTCCCAGCTAGTCTCTCAAGCATCTGATCAATAAATGGGAGGGGGAAATGATCTTTGCGAGTGGAATGATTTAGTTTCCTATAATCAATACACACGCGCCAACTGTTTTGTACCCTCATTGGAACTAACTCATCTTTCTCATTTTTAACAACAGTAACACCACTTTTCTTAGGCACAACCTGAATAGGACTTACCCACTGAGAATCTGAAATGGGATAGATTATACCTGCCTCGAGCAATTTTTCAACCTCTTTTTTAACAACCTCCAGAAGGGTTGGATTGAGTCTCCTTTGTGGTTGCCTCACCGGTTTAGCTCCATCTTCCAAAAGAATCCTATGCATGCAAATGGAGGGGCTAATACCTGATATGTCAGCCAAGGTCCACCCGATTGCCCTGATGTTCTCCCTCAAAAGATTCAAAAGTTTTTCTTCATGTTCAAAAGAGAGATTGTTAGCAATGATAACAGGTAATTTTTCACCACTTAACAAGTATGAGTATTTGAGATTTGGTGGCAATGGCTTTAGTTCCAGTGATGGTGGCTGCTGAATGGATGGAAGCATGAGTGGCGTAGACATCTGTGCACAATCATACATATCATCTGAATGAGAGAACAATGCATCAAATCCATCAGAAAAATTAGCAGCCATATCATAATCAGAGTATACATGCTCAGAATTCGAATATGATTGGACAAATGAACCAATCCCAAGATCAGAAAGATCATGAATTAAAGGGGATGAAGTAGAATGAGACATCAAGTTGGACCCAATACTCATTATTTCATTAAGAAGTGAATAGTCCCCAAGAGATTGGGAATCAAAAATAGAGGGACTATCACATGGAGACTCAGAATGAGAGAGAAAGAATGCTGAGTGTTCCTCTGGTGGGTACTTCATAGAATCCAGGATTTTAAACCTCACGATTTCATCCCCGAATTCCATGGAAAGAGTACCCTCATGAACATTGATAATGGTCTTAGCAGTTTTGAGGAAGGGTCTACCAAGAATGATAGGGGCATGAGAACTTACCTGGTCATCTTCCATGTTTAGTACATAGAAATCAGCAGGGAAGATCATGTCCTTTACCTTTACCAACACATCTTCAAGGACACCAGCCGGATATGCTGTAGCTCTATTCGCTAGCTGCACCACTACCCTTGTAGGCTTGAGCTCACCAATCTGCAATGAAGAGAAAACAGAGTGAGGCATCACATTTATTGAAGCTCCTAAATCACAAAGAGCATCAGAGAAGTGAAACTCCCCTATGGTGCATGGGATGGTGAATGTCCCGGGATCCTTGCACTTTGTTGGCATTGCTAGAGTTGGTGTAATGAGTGCTGAGACATTCCTTCCAAGGTTGATTCTCTCATTTCCCTTGAGCCCTCTTCGATTGGTACAAAGTTCTTTTAAGAATTTGGCATACCTTGGGATTTGCTTAATGGCTTCGAGTAGAGGAATGTTGATCTCCACACGCTTGAATGTGTCCAAAACCTCCTTTTTCATTGCTTCTTCAGCCATCTTCTTGGTTTGAACAACCCTGTTTGGAAAAGGAAGTGGTTTAGGAGGAACATCATCAATCTTTTTCTTACCTTTATCTTTCTCCTTGGATTGTTCATCAGTTGGTATGGAATGCGGCTTCTCTGAAGTTGAGGTGAATCCCGGTGGAATGGTAGGTGTAGATGTATCGTTCATTTGCTTCCCACTTCTCAATGTGATGGCACTAACATTCCCCTTTGGATTTGGAGTGGGTTGGGAAGGTAGATTTCCAGAATTCTTACTCACAAGTTCATGGAGGGCGGTGGCAATCTGACTCATTTGAGTCTTCAACTCTCTCAGCTCCGAACCTTGACTCTTCAGCTCATTCTGTTGATTAAGAACAATTTGCTTCAAAAGATCATCAGTATTAGAATCTACCTTTGGTGGATGATTCCCTTGTTGTTGACTTGTTGATGTTTGAGATTCAAATCTCCTTTGGGGTTGTTGGAAACTCTGCTGGTAAGGCGGAGGCTGCTGGAAGTTTGGTTGAAAAGGGGGCCTTTGTTGTTGTCCAGAGCCATACCTCATGTCCGCTAGATCTTTCCACCCTTGGTTGTAGGTTGAATCAAACTTCTTTTGGGGATATGTTTGTTGTTGTTGCTGCTGAAATGGTCTCCCAGGGAACACTGCTGCACAATCTTCTGTTTCTTGGAGTTGTGGGCAACAGTCAGTCGGGTGGCTTGTCTCAGTGCAAATACCACAAGGCCTTGAAGGAGGGGGTAGAGATGTCTTTTGTGCCAATGCAATCTGCCTCACCATAGTTGTCAATTCTTCTAACTTAGTATCAATCAAATGACTTTCAAGAGAAGAAGGACTTACTTGATGTACTCCTCGAACATGTGGTGTACCTCTATCACCAAATTGTTGGGAGTTTTGGGCCATCTTGTCGATCAATGCTCGTGCAGCTACTGGTGTCTTGTCCACCAATGCTCCTCCAGCTGCAGCATCCACCATGCTCCTCTCCATGGGTGTGAGTCCTTCATAGAAGTACTGGATGAGTAATTGCTCACTGATTTGGTGATGCGGACAGCTTGCACACAACTTCTTGAATCTCTCCCAGTACTCATACATTGACTCCCCTTGGGCTTGCTTGATCCCCGAGATCTCCTTACGAATGGATGTGGTCCTTGATGCTGGAAAAAATCTCTGCAAGAAAAGACGTTTCAAATCGTTCCAACAAGTTACATCTTCGGGTTGTAAATAATACATCCAATCTTTCGCAGCTCCATCAAGTGAGAATGGGAATGCTCTTAGTTTGATTTGATCTTCAGAGACATTTCTAGGTTTTAGAGTTGAGCAAAGCACATTAAATTCCTTAAGGTGTTTGTTGGGATCCTCACCAGATAAGCCATGAAACTTTGGAAGAAGGTGAATTAATCCAGATTTCAATTCAAAGTCCGATTCGAGATTTGGGTATGCAATACAATTTGGTTGATAGTTAATATCAGGTGCAGCCAATTCTCGAATGGTTCTATTAAGTTCATTTCCATTATTTCCAGCCATTGGTTCTTGTTTTATGGTTGAATTTGAATTGCTTCCAATTTCAATGTTCTGATATTGGAGTAATTCTCCAACTGGTTGAATGTTGAAACTTCCCGTAGACTGAGAATTTCTGATTCGTGCCCTAAGGCTGCGTTCAATCTCAGGGTCAAGATCTAAGAGATCTTCGGGATTAGTTCGTGTCATAGATCAAATAAAAATGAAAAGAAAGAAAGTGGACCATAGTAAAATAAAAATGAGAAGTTTGAGTTGATGGTCCAAAGAGAAGTAGAAGAAATTAAAAGAAGAAGAAGAAAAATCAGATTGGGTAAAGAAGGAATAAAGAAGAGAGGAAGAGAATAAAATGTAAAATAAAATAAATACCTCTAATTGGTTGAAATAATTACTTGCCTCCCCGGCAACAGCGCCAATTTGAAAGAGCGTTGTCGCACGCGCTCTCAAAAGAACTTCAAAAGTGAGTTACGTTGGATAAAACTCCAAGCACAACACTCTATGAAGCTAATGTTTAGTTTACTTGGTGTAGCATAGGGGGCTAACCAAGGTCGTCTCTCAAAGGAGGAAGTGAATTAAAACATCTTATTAGAGGTATTCTAAAAATTAAATAAAAGAGAATAAAAACACTACTAGAAAAGGATGGGAGTTGTTTATAGTTTATGAATCTAGAAGAAGTTTGCTGGAAGAAGATTGTATTTTTTTGTTTTTAGTTTTGAAATGAATTCCGATTAAAATGACACAACAAGAAGATGTTTTTTTTAGAAATCTATTTAAAAAGCGTAATCGATCTAACTCTACCTCTTCACTTTATTATTAATCATTATCATTCAAATTAACATTCACTTAATTATGATCCCTTAATTTGTTAAATCCCGAACCCTACGAGAATTAACTTTACCACAAAGATGATGTGAATTTAAACCTAGGCTAACTTTGGAACGTGCAATCGCAGCACCCTGCTTTGATTGATGTTCTAAGATTAGCTTATGATCAGTGGTAAATTAAGGCACATATCCATTCTGGAAATGAGGATGAATTGTGTTTAGGGATTATATTTGAACTCTACAAATTTATCCCGTGTGGTCTTGTATTACCGATTAAGATCGCGCTCTCACAATTTACACAAAATCCCGACCTCGCGTGTTTTTGTGTTAATTGTTCAATTGCTTGCTTAGTTTATTACAATTTAAAAACACAATTCATGGATCATATTAAGTGAATTACAGTAGCTCATTGATTCAAAATAATTAAATGAAGAGGGTAGAAGATAGATCGATTACTAAAAGACTACTCTTCCATGGGTGGCGTAATCATCGTAGAGGCGTTTTGCATGTGCAAAGGTTTATAATGGGTATAACCCAATATCGCTTCTACTCAAGAATTCCAGCCCCAAGAGGAAGATTAAGAGAAGAATAAATTTAAATAAAACAGAGGAAAAGAGAAGAAATAAAAGAAGAACAAAGAAGTTTATTACACAAACAAAACAATTACAACATGAAGGAGAGAAGGAGGCTTCGATGAGAGGATCCTTGCTTCAAGAGCTACCTCTCTTACAATGGTTGGAGAATTTGGTTGAAACCAATTCTCCTCTGCCTCCAATCTCCCAATGCACGAACCAGCCTCTCCAAATGAGAAGATCACTAATTTATAGAGTGGAGGGGAGGCTAGGTTTAAAGTGGTTTCAAGTGTGAATGCAAAATCTCGGCCAAATATTTTAATGAAACTTGCACCGCCCATTTGACCTCCAAAACGCGTGAATTGACCGGCCTTCCAGAAGGATGATTTGTGCCACATCATGTCCCCGAGCTTTCCTCAAAATTTGGGCTCAATCCAAGCCCGTATGTAGAGGATATGGCCCAAATACAGAACCTTCTCCATTCTGGCGAGCCCAGCCCAACTTTGACTTCATGACCCAATTTCAACAACCAAATGAACTCTTTAGCTTTAGTGTCCTGAATAAAAGTTGTAGATAATTAAGTTAGGAACACTGTTACAAAATTTCAAATTCAAATAATAAACATAAAAATATTTATCTTCGAAATACTACAGTGCACTATTAAGGGTAAAACTGGAATTTTCACCAAATTTTCAAATGAATGATCAAATCCCAAATATTTTATAAATAAACATATTTAACACAATGTGAGGAAATTATATCATTTATTATCAATAAAATATTAAATAAAATAGTGTTTTATCAACTCCCCCACACTTACCCTTTTGCACACCTGGGCAAAACCTCATATCAAGTAAACATCAATATCAAATCAAAACCAATTTTAAAACACATATCTTTAAGATCAATCAATTTCACACCAAGAATAAAAAAGATATCATGCCTCATAAAAAACCTTATTTCAGGTTCTCCATTTATATCATTCAATATATTTCCACTTCATTTATCCACCCATGCACAAAACACTTACCTCGCTTGAATTTTCTCTCATCACTCAAATATCAATTTTTTTTGCAATGTCTTTCTCATCCAAACTCATACAAGGGTCACCATAGGCTTGATAGATTCCTACATCGCTACCCGATGTGAGTCAAGGACATATGTTTATCATGAGGACTTTTCAGGGTTGTTCTGTGGCTTTCGGTTGGTAGGATTAAGATGCGAAAAACTCTGAGGCTGAATGAGGAGGGCTTGACTCTTTTGAAGCAAAATTGCATTAATCTAATTTTCACTTAAATATGGTCTTCTCTTCAATCCCCATAGTATCAATTCAGCTCCATCATCATGAAAAGTCATGAAAGGTTTACACCATTCATCATTTCAGCATAAAAAATGTCAATCTTCTAAAACATGATTTTCTTGAAAGCTCCAGATGGGCACAGCTTTCCACCTCAATTAGAAGCTCCAGAAAAGGCACAGCTTCACTTGTCATGAAAGCTCCAGAAAAGGCACAGCTTTCAATATAATGACTTTCTTTAGCAGCAAACACATCTCTTCAGAATTTAATTTTCCACCCAAAGTATCACATAATGTGGTGGCACAACACAAGACAGCTTCCCCCACACTTAAGCTCAACTAGATTATGCAATTCCACTTCAAGAGTTGGTTGGATAGGGAAAATTGGCTTGTAATGTGGCTTAACCTAACAGGCTGTGCATGGCTTCTAAGGGCTACAAGGATTAAATATTCAAGGTAGGCCATTATAAAAAAGGATTATTTGAAATAGGGGTTTTAATACCAAACAAATGCCTCAATCATTTAAACACAAGTACCTCAAACCCTCAAGTTTTGACAGTAATAGATCAAATTCTGGTTAAATCAAGTATGGTTTGGCTCTCTCAAGAAGTGAGGTGAATGTAAAGAATATGAAAATAATGGTTTAGAAGCCTCACAGGAAAGTGATTTCAAATATAAAGACAGTGAGATTGGCATGGGATTCAAAATTCAGCGTACTTTGCATGAAATTACTAAATATTTGAACTTGAAACAAAGTCATTTCAGTATTCATTTAAGCTTAGTTTCAAGGGGTAAATTGTTTCACTTATTGATATGGATTTAAAAATGGTGATGAGAATCATTTCAGCTCAAAAGTTTCAAAAACACACAGAAAATTGTAAAATAAACACACAAATTTTGAAAAACACACAATTTTTGTTTTTTGGTTTTTTTTTTTTAACAGGAAAACAATTGAAATTACTAAACTAAAAGGTTCCCTCCCCCACACTTAAAATATTGCATTGTCCTCAATGTGAACCCGTGAGATGATATATGCACATGAAATGCAGAATTTTTAAATAGGACAAATAATATAAAACTGAAAGGGTTAGGAACAGCCTGATGTGATCAAGTGATGATGGGGTCATGCAGTGTGATAAAATCCATTGCACCAGTAGGATGTCCCTCAATGTATCTCTTCAAATGTTGCCCATTGACTGTAAAGCTCCTTCCAGTGTCCTCTTGTGTGATCTCCACAATGGGGGTCTTGTATGCTGTCCTATAAGCCCACAATGCATCATCCAAGCGCTTGCTCCAATCCTTCCTATTTGGCTGCACGGTTTTCTCCAAGATTTGTTTCAACTCACGATTTGAAACCTCAGCCTGGCCATTTGTTTGGGGGTGGTATGGTGTTGATGTTTTGTGTGTCACCCCATACTTCCGAAGGAGGGAAGCAAAATTCCTATTGCAAAAGTGTGTCCCTTGGTCACTGATGATGGCCTTTGGTACTCCAAACCTGCAAAAAATCTGTGCTTTGACAAAATCCACAACAACATGAGAATCGTCAGTCCTGGTGGCCTTGGCCTCCACCCATTTACTCACATAATCGACAGCAACAAGGATATACAAGAAACCAAATGAACTAGGAAAAGGTCCCATAAAATCAATTCCCCAAACGTCAAAAATCTCACAGAATAAAATGGGTTGTTGGGGCATCTCGTGTCTTCTTGAAATGTTTCCAGTGTGTTGGCAACGAGAGCATGACTTACAAAATACATGGGAATCATGGAATAAACTAGGCCAATATAATCCTGAGTCTAAAACCTTCCTAGCTGTCCGTTGGGGTCCAAAGTGTCCACCACAAGCAAGTGTATGACAGAAATGCAAAACAGACTCAAACTCATGATCGGGAACACACCTCCTAATGACTTGGTCACTACACATGCGCCAGAGGTATGGATCATCCCACACATAATACCTAGACTCACTTTTTAATTTTTGGACTTGATGCTTCTTCAAATTTACTGGGATTTCAGAGCCAACAATGTAATTAACTAAATCAGCATACCAAGGATGCTTACCTGAGATGGTATAGAGATGCTCATCGGGGAAAGTGTCCCGAAGTGGTACCTGGTCCAAGGTGTCACCCTCTAGTGTGTGAGTAAGCCTACTCATGTGGTCTGCCACCAAATTCTCTGACCCCTTCTTGTCCTTTATCTCAAGGTCAAACTCTTGAAGAAGTAGCATCCAACGGATAAGTCGTGGCTTTGCATCTGGCTTCTTTAGGAGGTACCTCAAAGCTGCATGGTCAGAAAAAACAACTACTTTAGAGCCCAATAAATATGAACGAAATTTATCTAAAGCAAATATAACAGCAAGAAACTCCTTTTCTGTTGTGGTGTAGTTTGATTGGGATGAATCTAGTGTCCTCGATGCATAGGCGATCACATGTGAACGTCCCTCCACCCTCTGAGATAAGACAGCTCCAACCGCGAAGTTGGAGGCGTCACACATAAGCTCAAAAGGAATCTCCCACCGTGGGGGCTGTATGATCGGTGGAGTGGTCAGACACTTCTTTAGCTCATCAAATGATACCCTGCATGAATCATCAAAATTGAAGTCAATATCTTTTTGAAGCAATCGAGATAAGGGTAGAGCGATCTTACTAAAATCTCTGATGAAGCGTCGATAAAATCCAGCATGTCCAAGGAATGATCGAACATCACGCACACATGAAGGGCAGGGTAAGGATGAAATGATGTCTACCTTAGATCTATCAACCTCTATCCCATGTTTTGACACTACATGCCCTAAGACAATGCCATGCTCTACCATGAAATGACACTTTTCAAAGTTCAGGACTAGATTCTTCTCAATACAACGATTCAACACATTTTCCAAACTACTTAGACATTCATCAAATGAAGATCCATACACTGTAAAATCATCCATAAATACCTCCATGCAGGTCTCAATAAAATCAGAAAAAATACTCACCATGCATCTCTGGAAGGTACCTGGGGCATTGCAAAGTCCAAATGGCATCCTCCGATAGGCAAATGTCCCAAAGGGACAGGTGAATGTAGTCTTCTCCTGATCCTCCGGAGCTATAGGAACCTGAAAATATCCAGAAAATCCATCCAAGAAACAATAGTGTGTCTTCCCAGCTAGTCTCTCAAGCATCTGATCAATAAATGGGAGGGGGAAATGATCTTTGCGAGTGGAATGATTTAGTTTCCTATAATCAATACACACGCGCCAACTGTTTTGTACCCTCATTGGAACTAACTCATCTTTCTCATTTTTAACAACAGTAACACCACTTTTCTTAGGCACAACCTGAATAGGACTTACCCACTGAGAATCTGAAATGGGATAGATTATACCTGCCTCGAGCAATTTTTCAACCTCTTTTTTAACAACCTCCAGAAGGGTTGGATTGAGTCTCCTTTGTGGTTGCCTCACCGGTTTAGCTCCATCTTCCAAAAGAATCCTATGCATGCAAATGGAGGGGCTAATACCTGATATGTCAGCCAAGGTCCACCCGATTGCCCTGATGTTCTCCCTCAAAAGATTCAAAAGTTTTTCTTCATGTTCAAAAGAGAGATTGTTAGCAATGATAACAGGTAATTTTTCACCACTTAACAAGTATGAGTATTTGAGATTTGGTGGCAATGGCTTTAGTTCCAGTGATGGTGGCTGCTGAATGGATGGAAGCATGAGTGGCGTAGACATCTGTGCACAATCATACATATCATCTGAATGAGAGAACAATGCATCAAATCCATCAGAAAAATTAGCAGCCATATCATAATCAGAGTATACATGCTCAGAATTCGAATATGATTGGACAAATGAACCAATCCCAAGATCAGAAAGATCATGAATTAAAGGGGATGAAGTAGAATGAGACATCAAGTTGGACCCAATACTCATTATTTCATTAAGAAGTGAATAGTCCCCAAGAGATTGGGAATCAAAAATAGAGGGACTATCACATGGAGACTCAGAATGAGAGAGAAAGAATGCTGAGTGTTCCTCTGGTGGGTACTTCATAGAATCCAGGATTTTAAACCTCACGATTTCATCCCCGAATTCCATGGAAAGAGTACCCTCATGAACATTGATAATGGTCTTAGCAGTTTTGAGGAAGGGTCTACCAAGAATGATAGGGGCATGAGAACTTACCTGGTCATCTTCCATGTTTAGTACATAGAAATCAGCAGGGAAGATCATGTCCTTTACCTTTACCAACACATCTTCAAGGACACCAGCCGGATATGCTGTAGCTCTATTCGCTAGCTGCACCACTACCCTTGTAGGCTTGAGCTCACCAATCTGCAATGAAGAGAAAACAGAGTGAGGCATCACATTTATTGAAGCTCCTAAATCACAAAGAGCATCAGAGAAGTGAAACTCCCCTATGGTGCATGGGATGGTGAATGTCCCGGGATCCTTGCACTTTGTTGGCATTGCTAGAGTTGGTGTAATGAGTGCTGAGACATTCCTTCCAAGGTTGATTCTCTCATTTCCCTTGAGCCCTCTTCGATTGGTACAAAGTTCTTTTAAGAATTTGGCATACCTTGGGATTTGCTTAATGGCTTCGAGTAGAGGAATGTTGATCTCCACACGCTTGAATGTGTCCAAAACCTCCTTTTTCATTGCTTCTTCAGCCATCTTCTTGGTTTGAACAACCCTGTTTGGAAAAGGAAGTGGTTTAGGAGGAACATCATCAATCTTTTTCTTACCTTTATCTTTCTCCTTGGATTGTTCATCAGTTGGTATGGAATGCGGCTTCTCTGAAGTTGAGGTGAATCCCGGTGGAATGGTAGGTGTAGATGTATCGTTCATTTGCTTCCCACTTCTCAATGTGATGGCACTAACATTCCCCTTTGGATTTGGAGTGGGTTGGGAAGGTAGATTTCCAGAATTCTTACTCACAAGTTCATGGAGGGCGGTGGCAATCTGACTCATTTGAGTCTTCAACTCTCTCAGCTCCGAACCTTGACTCTTCAGCTCATTCTGTTGATTAAGAACAATTTGCTTCAAAAGATCATCAGTATTAGAATCTACCTTTGGTGGATGATTCCCTTGTTGTTGACTTGTTGATGTTTGAGCTTCAAATCTCCTTTGGGGTTGTTGGAAACTCTGCTGGTAAGGCGGAGGCTGCTGGAAGTTTGGTTGAAAAGGGGGCCTTTGTTGTTGTCCAGAGCCATACCTCATGTCCGCTAGATCTTTCCACCCTTGGTTGTAGGTTGGATAAAACTTCTTTTGGGGATATGTTTGTTGTTGTTGCTGCTGAAATGGTCTCCCAGGGAACACTGCTGCACAATCTTCTGTTTCTTGGAGTTGTGGGCAACAGTCAGTCGGGTGGCTTGTCTCAGTGCAAATACCACAAGGCCTTGAAGGAGGGGGTAGAGATGTCTTTTGTGCCAATGCAATCTGCCTCACCATAGTTGTCAATTCTTCTAACTTAGTATCAATCAAATGACTTTCAAGAGAAGAAGGACTTACTTGATGTACTCCTCGAACATGTGGTGTACCTCTATCACCAAATTGTTGGGAGTTTTGGGCCATCTTGTCGATCAATGCTCGTGCAGCTACTGGTGTCTTGTCCACCAATGCTCCTCCAGCTGCAGCATCCACCATGCTCCTCTCCATGGGTGTGAGTCCTTCATAGAAGTACTGGATGAGTAATTGCTCACTGATTTGGTGATGCGGACAGCTTGCACACAACTTCTTGAATCTCTCCCAGTACTCATACATTGACTCCCCTTGGGCTTGCTTGATCCCCGAGATCTCCTTACGAATGGATGTGGTCCTTGATGCTGGAAAAAATCTCTGCAAGAAAAGACGTTTCAAATCGTTCCAACAAGTTACATCTTCGGGTTGTAAATAATACATCCAATCTTTCGCAGCTCCATCAAGTGAGAATGGGAATGCTCTTAGTTTGATTTGATCTTCAGAGACATTTCTAGGTTTTAGAGTTGAGCAAACCACATTAAATTCCTTAAGGTGTTTGTTGGGATCCTCACCAGATAAGCCATGAAACTTTGGAAGAAGGTGAATTAATCCAGATTTCAATTCAAAGTCCGATTCGAGATTTGGGTATGCAATACAATTTGGTTGATAGTTAATATCAGGTGCAGCCAATTCTCGAATGGTTCTATTAAGTTCATTTCCATTATTTCCAGCCATTGGTTCTTGTTTTATGGTTGAATTTGAATTGCTTCCAATTTCAATGTTCTGATATTGGAGTAATTCTCCAACTGGTTGAATGTTGAAACTTCCCGTAGACTGAGAATTTCTGATTCATGCCCTAAGGCTGCGTTCAATCTCAGGGTCAAGATCTAAGAGATCTTCGGGATTAGTTCGTGTCATAGATCAAATAAAAATGAAAAGAAAGAAAGTGGACCATAGTAAAATAAAAATGAGAAGTTTGAGTTGATGGTCCAAAGAGAAGTAGAAGAAATTAAAAGAAGAAGAAGAAAAATCAGATTGGGTAAAGAAGGAATAAAGAAGAGAGGAAGAGAATAAAATGTAAAATAAAATAAATACCTCTAATTGGTTGAAATAATTACTTGCCTCCCCGGCAACGGCGCCAATTTGAAAGAGCGTTGTCGCACGCGCTCTCAAAAGAACTTCAAAAGTGAGTTACGTTGGATAAAACTCCAAGCACAACACTCTATGAAGCTAATGTTTAGTTTACTTGGTGTAGCATAGGGGGCTAACCAAGGTCGTCTCTCAAAGGAGGAAGTGAATTAAAACATCTTATTAGAGGTATTCTAAAAATTAAATAAAAGAGAATAAAAACACTACTAGAAAAGGATGGGAGTTGTTTATAGTTTATGAATCTAGAAGAAGTTTGCTGGAAGAAGATTGTATTTTTTTGTTTTTAGTTTTGAAATGAATTCCGATTAAAATGACACAACAAGAAGATGTTTTTTTTAGAAATCTATTTAAAAAGCGTAATCGATCTAACTCTACCTCTTCACTTTATTATTAATCATTATCATTCAAATTAACATTCACTTAATTATGATCCCTTAATTTGTTAAATCCCGAACCCTACGAGAATTAACTTTACCACAAAGATGATGTGAATTTAAACCTAGGCTAACTTTGGAACGTGCAATCGCAGCACCCTGCTTTGATTGATGTTCTAAGATTAGCTTATGATCAGTGGTAAATTAAGGCACATATCCATTCTGGAAATGAGGATGAATTGTGTTTAGGGATTATATTTGAACTCTACAAATTTATCCCGTGTGGTCTTGTATTACCGATTAAGATCGCGCTCTCACAATTTACACAAAATCCCGACCTCGCGTGTTTTTGTGTTAATTGTTCAATTGCTTGCTTAGTTTATTACAATTTAAAAACACAATTCATGGATCATATTAAGTGAATTACAGTAGCTCATTGATTCAAAATAATTAAATGAAGAGGGTAGAAGATAGATCGATTACTAAAAGACTACTCTTCCATGGGTGGCGTAATCATCGTAGAGGCGTTTTGCATGTGCAAAGGTTTATAATGGGTATAACCCAATATCGCTTCTACTCAAGAATTCCAGCCCCAAGAGGAAGATTAAGAGAAGAATAAATTTAAATAAAACAGAGGAAAAGAGAAGAAATAAAAGAAGAACAAAGAAGTTTATTACACAAACAAAACAATTACAACATGAAGGAGAGAAGGAGGCTTCGATGAGAGGATCCTTGCTTCAAGAGCTACCTCTCTTACAATGGTTGGAGAATTTGGTTGAAACCAATTCTCCTCTGCCTCCAATCTCCCAATGCACGAACCAGCCTCTCCAAATGAGAAGATCACTAATTTATAGAGTGGAGGGGAGGCTAGGTTTAAAGTGGTTTCAAGTGTGAATGCAAAATCTCGGCCAAATATTTTAATGAAACTTGCACCGCCCATTTGACCTCCAAAACGCGTGAATTGACCAGCCTTCCAGAAGGATGATTTGTGCCACATCATGTCCCCGAGCTTTCCTCAAAATTTGGGCTCAATCCAAGCCCGTATGTAGAGGATATGGCCCAAATATAGAACCTTCTCCATTCTGGCGAGCTCAGCCCAACTTTGACTTCATGACCCAATTTCAACAACCAAATGAACTCTTTAGCTTTAGTGTCCTGAATAAAAGTTGTAGATAATTAAGTTAGGAACACTGTTACAAAATTTCAAATTCAAATAATAAACATAAAAATATTTAGCTTCGAAATACTACAGTGCACTATTAAGGGTAAAACTGGAATTTTCACCAAATTTTCAAATGAATGATCAAATCCCAAATATTTTATAAATAAACATATTTAACACAATGTGAGGAAATTATATCATTTATTATCAATAAAATATTAAATAAAATAGTGTTTTATCACTGGTCTTAGTCAAACTCGTGATCGGTCATACACATACAACAGTTACGCAAAAGTACATTGGTTAACATTCATTTCTATTTGTTATTTATTATTAAGATAAATGTGTTTTCATTAATTAGTTAATTAATTCTATTTCATCATAATGATCATCTGAATTCTCTTGAAGATACTCATCATTAAAGGCATTCATGGAAAATAAACTACAGAACCAATAATTATAGATAATTGCAATAAATTAATCGATCATTTAATAATTCTTTAAAACCATTATTAAATTGTCAAACACAACATGTGTCAATTTAATGTAATTTAATTCTGCCCTTTAATGGGAGACTACATGGTGTGTACTTTCGAGTTACACACCGTGTATCTCAGTTGTCGTGTACCCGAGATACACGTCTGGGGTTTCGGTGTGTACCTCAATGGATTACACAATGTGTACTAATGAGCTACAGCCAACGAGCATGTACCCAAGTGGTAAGGGATCCTTCTTGGCATCTGAAAGGTCCAGGTTCTAATCTGGGTAGGAGCGAATTTTCGAGTTACTATAGCAGTTACTATAGCGGTATTGTAGCAGGTGATGTTTGGTACTATAACAATCAAAACTATTCATCTGATTTGGGGCTTCAGACCACTGTTTTGAGCCAACGGGTCTTGGGGCCTTTGAGCCACTAAGGCATTTGGGCCACCAAGGCCTTCGGGCCACAGAGCACAGGGCCATAGGGCCTTCAGGCCACCAAGTCCTTCGAGCCACAAGGACCTCGAAGCTGCCCAGGCAGACCACACAAGAGAAAGCCCCATAAGAGGATTTAGATCAAGTAGCATCCACCAGAGCAGAGCTAACTGGATTGGAAGAACGAGAGGGTGTGTCAATTTCCATCGGTACTGGGACCTATGCACCTATGCATAGGGACATGCTAGCCGACCAGCCATGTAAAGTAAAGATCTAAATCCTTCAATGTTGCAGATGTTGGGGAGGGGAAGTTCTGAGGGTCAAGGTTTGGGCTTCAAGTCATGTACTAGGCCTTGTGCCTCTGGACCTTTGGGTCATGTAATGGGATTTGTGCCACTGGGTATACGGGTCATGTAAGGGTTCCCCCCTAAACCCTTAAAAGGGGATTACCCAAAAATAAATAAAAATACAAGGCCTTAAGGCCATTCAGACAGACTAACGAGTCACACATTGTGTGGTCCAAATGGTATGTGTTCATGCAACCCATCAAGGGAGTCGGCGTGTTTACCAGACTCGGGACTACACGACGTGTACAATCCAGCTACACATCGTGTATCTCACAAGTCATGTGTTCACTTGTCTCGCCGAATGGCTCGATGTGTACTTTGGATGCGAAAAATAATGCAATACACATTGTACACCGGTTACACATCGTGTATGTCATTATTACTCCAGGCTATCAATCTCATGCGGTTTTGACCGTGTATATGACCACACGGCTTGCACGAATTTCGCTGTTAAACCGTGTAGACTACACGGTGTGTATGCCAGCTACACGCTATGTAATCTAACATTTCATGTGTTAAGTTGGTCTAGTATATACACGGTGTGCAATAAATGCACCATGTGTTGTTACTGATCAGTGTGTTGTGTATCCCGCAACACGGCAAGTGCAATGCACTTGGGTACACGACATGTACTCCGACAACACACCGTGTAATCTCTTGTTATCCGGACAAAATCCTCGACACTTTTGATGGCATCTTTGATCG
Organism: Viscum album; assembly: GCA_963277665.1. Classification (NCBI taxonomy): domain Eukaryota; kingdom Viridiplantae; phylum Streptophyta; class Magnoliopsida; order Santalales; family Viscaceae; genus Viscum; species Viscum album. The sequence goes on from OY728138.1 coordinate 1,325,504,835, forward strand.
TTCTTCATTTGTCCTTAGTCCTTTAAGAAAATGAAGCACTGAACGATGATGATTAATATATCGAAAACCTGTTAATTAAAATTGAATTAAATAACGAATATTCTTGAAATGAAATATCTAACCATTATTGTGCATATAGATCAACAATCAAATAAATAATTATAAATTTGAAACATGACTCCTTTAATACAACTTGATGGTTATGGACACAACGAAAGCACCTCGATGGGCGTAAAACAAATAAATGATTTTCGATTCAGTGAATCATTCGCAATATTGTACAAGACATGAATAACATGACCAACAAAAAATTTTCAATGAATATTGACATAGAGAAACCCAGAACCCCGGAGAGGATCTTTACATGTTAAATTTATAATTAATTTATTTAATATCAGTAGAAGTTGTTACCTCGTATTATGAACTTTGATGTTGATCTTCCGGAAAAACTTTCTCGGATTACCTTCATTGCATTAGGAGGATTTAAGTGTAAAATCCTTCTAACAGTGATCCACACGTGCTCATTTGATCTCTGAGCGACGTCAATTGATTTCTGAGTGCTAGCACAACGAATCAATTATCTTGCGATGTTCGTGTTGATTGCTTGTAGTTCCCTCAAGGTTGAAGGAATCTCTGTAGCGCTTCTCATTCTTGAGAGTAGGGGAAAAAGAATATAGAGATAATTTCATTGTGCGCAATGATTCTCAAATCTCAATTAACTCTACAATAGACATGACCATCTATTTATAGAGTTAGGGTTTGGGTTAAAATATTATTTAACTGTGTATCAACCCTTAAATAATATAATAATCATTATTAAACTCAATTTCATATATTTTTTTTATGGTGTACGCTAACTCGTGCAACGATAAATATTATCTACCAGCTTGCAAATAAATATTTATAACCAGACATGATCTTGGTCTGCTCAAACTCCTCAGCATTTATTGAATACCCGAATTAATATTTAACTAAATATTTCATTCATTAATAAATAAAATAAATATTTTATTCACAATTCAGGGAATAAATATTTATTAAATATTCACATAATCAAATAAATTATTTATTAATGAATAAATATTTATTTATTACCTTGTGAATATTAGCGATCAATAAAAATTGAATAAAATTATTCCTTAGTTTTGATAATAAAATTATTTCAATAATTAAATTCAAATGGAATTTAATCAAGATCAACAGAAACACTTAATGTGTGGCCATCTAGGATTCTTTCTCATTTGTATTAGGTGGGCTTACCTGAAATCCGAGATTATTGTCTCGTGACGGGTCAAGACACTCAAGAGAAAGAACTTAATGTCAAAATGTCGACAACCACATACAAATGTTCATTGTGTAATATAGTCAATATAACAACCCGCCTTTTATCACATAAACTTTCATTACATTACACAAAACTGAGGATCTTTAAGGTTTAGTGTCTTGGAAACCAGGAACATAATACATAAAAACAACATAAAACATTCTTCTTAAACACTTGAAAGGCTTCTCCTTAAGTTCATCCTAGGTTCATTACTGCATCTCATAACCTGGGGACATACATCAAAAGAAAGGGTGAGCATAAGACCCAATAAGGGAAACAAGAGAAACATTTAACATGTGAACTTGAGATACATCAACTATGTCATGAAAAAGAACTTTAAGGCATGAAAAAGAAATCATGTGGCATATCATAATAAAAATAACGTTTTTCATAACTTTAAGATGTGGCTACATCATTTAACATAGACAATCATGAACATATCACCGAGGTCCATCCCCAAGGTGTCATTTAAAAATTACCAAGGTTAATCACCAAGATATCGTGAAAATTGTAATCTCTAGTGGTTACATCATTACCCAATGCATTGGAGCGTTATCAGGGCGCACCCTTAAATTTGTCTTTATCATCATGTGAGCCACATATATCATCAACAATCATTTCATAAACAACCCATATAGCATAAAAGAAATGGGTTTCACTTCATAATCATAACGTTTTAAAAACTGCTTTAAAGACATGATCTTTGTGTCACTTTAAAACCCACAGAAAAGGAAGGTGGGTCTCATGTATGTAAATCCCAGAATTTAAAAATAGAACATTTTGATATATATGTGAATACCCCTGTAGAAATAATAGCTTTGAGTATTCACTTAATAACATGAAGTAATTTTGAGAAAAAGAGAGATGCATTTTGAGATGAAAATTCTGCAGCACAACGACTACGTTACAGGGTTTTAGAAAACATTGAAAAGAGAGGAGACATGGGTCAAACATTCATAAATGACCCATAAAACAGTATAGGGACAGAATATGAAGGATATATGAACATGGTAATGAAATTTTAAAGACATACCATATGAAATGAAGAACATGAAAGGAAGACAAAAATAAGATTTCTCTTATGAAAATTCGGCAGCATAACGAAATCACTTAAACTTCAAAAAATGAATTGATGAGATCAAATAGGGTCTCTCATCATATGAACATAAAAGTTCAGTATGATAGATATAGAGATCATACCCCAAAATAATAAAAAGGAACTTGAAAGACTTGACATGAAAGTAGAACTTTGAAAAATGAGAAGGGTGAAAGAATCCCTTAAAAATTCGGCAGCCTAACGGCTTCACTTAAAACTTCAAAATACTGAATTGAAGAGATCAAATGGGGTCTCTCATCATATGATCATAAAAGATCAGTATGATAGATATAGAGATCATGCCCCAACATAATAAAAATGAGCTTGAAAGACTTGATAAGAAAATAGAACTTGAAAATGAGAAGGGTGAAAGAATCTGTTACAAAAATTTCGGCAGTCTAACGGCACCACTTAAACTTTCATAAAATGAAATGATGAGAGTAAGAGGGAGTCTCTCATCATATGAACATAAAAAGGACAGTATAATGAATATAAAATAACATCCTCCAACATAAGAACATTGAGCATAAAAGAAATTACATAAAAGAGATCACTTGAAAAGAAAGAGAGGGGTCGGATCCCTTACCTTAAAACGTAACTCTTAAAACTCAAAGGTTGGGACCTTGAGGGCTTGGGGCACCTTGGGAGGGCTCCTTGGGAGGTAATGAGACCATAGATTCGTTGGGGGAGAGTTGGGAGTCGAATGGATGAGAGGATAGCTTGGTATTTATAGGGAAAGTGAGGGGACAAGGCATTAATGGCCAACGAACACCTCATTAGTGGTTTTTGCAAAACCATGGGCTTGCCCATGGTATTTGCCCATGGTATTTGCCACTTGGGACACCTCATACCTTATCTTACTATTCATAAGTCGACCATATTGATTACATACCTAATACATCATTTAATGATGTCATTAAACACCCGTAACTTAAAAACTGTATTTTCACTATTCATTGAAAATTCAACTTTCTCAGAAAAATCCCAAAATTTCACCTTAACCAAATATCGATGCTCTGATTTCAAAAATGAAATCCATTTTATAGAAATAATTTTCTAAATATTTTTAATTTAATTTTTAAATAAATACACTATTCACCGAAAATTCAATTTTTTCAGAAAAATCCCCAAAAATTACCTTAACATAATATCGATGCTCTGAGTTCAAAAATGAAATCCATTTTATAAAAATATTTTTCTAAATATTTTTAATTAAATTTTTAATTAAAAAACACTATTCACCCGAAAAAACTAATACTTGACTAATAATTTATGAAACCGTTATTTAACCATTTTATTGAATCACATTACTTAATCAAGGTGCCTAAATTATATTAATGCTTTATTTAAGTGAGATTACTAATCCATTTGGTCACATTACTAATCCTAAGCATAAAATCACTATTCATAATTTACTATTCATCAAAAATTAAGTTGATCTTATTAGACTCTAAATTCCGTACTGAACATAATTGTAGAAGATCGTTTTTTGAAAATCATTACACATTTTTAATTATTTAAGGTTTACATAAACATTTTTTTTAAATATCCTTTCTCTAAAATTCACCAAAAAAAATGCATACTATATTTATCCGGACATTTGAAAATTCATAAACTTCATCATAAGAAGAAATCAAAAAATTTATTTAAAACGAAGGATTACACAAGGCAGTTACGGTCTCCTTACATAGCCCCTTATCACACCAGCATAGGACCTAAGTGTAAGGTGTGTTAAGGTGAGAGAATCTGAGGGAAGCTCGGCCAACATCGCACGAGTAGTAATTTCTATCAGTTTGAACTTCTCGCGAATGCGATTCCATTCTAGCTTCACACGATGAAGTGCGGCTTGGGTTTGGTCCAGAGCAAAGCTCAGTGGTGCTACCTCCTTCCCAAGATCTGTTACATGGGCTTCGATCGGTCCAAGACTACTGGGTGAGGCCATCAAATCTTCTTTCTATATTAATTAACCAAGATCACTTGTATTTAGGGACAAATATCGAAATGTTTAGTTTCTAGCGGTCATATTGACCAATGGTCATATGACAGTCAGAAACCCAACAGTCTCATTTTAATTATACTCATGTTATCCAATGAAACAGTTTTGTTGAGTATAAAAATAAAAGAACACACAAAATTAGGAAACAAGATTTATTCAAAATTTCGGGTCGTTACAATCTTCCCCCCTTAAGAAATTGCGTTCTCGCAATTTTTTTTAAAATTTGGGTTTTGAAATTTCATTGGAAGTCCCACATTGGAAAAGGAGTCAGTAAAACTATTACTTCAAAAGAAAGAAAGGGAAGTACAAAGGTCACCCGAGTTAACCCACACTAGGATTCCATGTAGGAAAACATGGACATGGAAGAAAAAACAAAGGGTCAAGTTCTGAGGGAGAGTGATAGAAAACATGATTAGGAGAAATTTAACCATAAGAAAATCACAAACTTATGATGTGTGTAAACAGTCTTTGATTACCTAGTAGGAAACGTAAACCAACAACGTTTTTGTTTTACGTTCCTTTTCATAATTTTGAAAAATTCATTTACTACATAGAACAAAAACATAAGAAAATATACCTGCCTTCAAGTAGAGTTTCATCCTTTAATAAGTTTCTACCAAAAATAATCTTTTCTCCAAATGATGAGCATTCAAAACTACTTGGTCTCATCAAAGCACAAGAATCATCTTCTAGAGAATCACATAATCCACCAAATATTAACTATCTATTTCTTCTATTATCCCAAAAATAGAAAGGGTAAGATAAAACAACTCTTCAAAAAGAAAGAATCTCATAGGAAGGGAAACTTCTTTAAATCTTCAAAATTTCACGGTACTACCCAAAGTTCATCATAGACCATTCCATAAATAACTGTCCTTAAAATTCCTAAAAATAAACCAAACTAAGATTGAAACCCAAATACCAGAAGGATTTGATAACATTGTCTTCCAAAATAAACTCCATCATTCATCTCCAAACAACATCAACCACTCCTAACATCTTATAACAAAAGTAGCTAACCTAAACATATTTTCCCCAAGATAGGTTAATCATTTCCTTAAGTAACCTATATTACCATAAGTTCACCTTAAATTCATCGATTTTTTAAAATATAAATAAACCTTTATTCCTCAAAGAAATTACCGTAGTAATCTATTTACCTCGATCAAATAGGGTTCCCAAAATAGTGAACGTCTTCCAAAATAATAATCTTTTAATCCAATAATCATCTCTATCATATTAATACGGAAATCGTCACATTTCCTATCACATTGGTCATTGGGACATGCTCTTCCATTTCCCGCCATTAACTAAGAAAAGAACGTATAATTAGGGGGCTTAAATACTTAGCCAATAATCATTAAAAGGAAACTTTAAGCATGGAAGCCTAAACTTGTAGAAGGAAAGTATACCCTAACTTGTGTTCCTCTAGGTTCCAATCTAGGTTATCCATGAACATATATTCTTATGTGAATCTTTATTTTATTTTATCTTTGTTCCTTTAATAATGGTTCATACTAAGCTTATGAATTTACCAAAGCATATCCCCCGGGAGTGTCGTAACCAAGAGTACAGCAAGGCCCATTGTTGTGTACCAGTTCCCGTTCGAGTCTCGCTCAAAGCGGTGTTTTCAGGTTTTACCCCTATGTACATTTGTTCCAGAGCCACCTCTACCTGCTCATATCCATACATGGATGTATTTGTTTGGCAATCCCTTACTCAATACTCACCAAAATACCAGGAAGATTTCCTATATTTAAAATTTTCTATAGGGTTCTTCCTAGAGTTTTCATATCCTAATTTCCACAAATAACTAAATCATCCTCTGATACCAACTATAACAACCCGCCTTTTATCACATAAACTTTCATTACATTACACAAAACTGAGGATCTTTAAGGTTTAGTGTCTTGGAAACCAGGAACATAATACATGAAAATAACATAAAACATTCTTCTTAAAAACTTGAAAGGCTTCTCCTTAAGTTCATCCTAGGTTCATTACTGCATCTCATAACCTGGGGACATACATCAAAAGAAAGAGTGAGCAGAAGGCCCAGTAAGGGAAACAAGAGAAACATTTAACATGTGAACTTGAGATACATCAACTATGTCATGAAAAAGAACTTTAAGGCATGAGAAAGAAATCATGTGGCATATCATAATAAAAATAACGTTTTTCATAACTTTAAGATGTGGCTACATCATTTAACATAGACAATCATGAACATATCACCAAGGTCCATCCCCAAGGTGTCATTTGAAAATTACCAAGATTATTCACCAAGATATCGTGAAAATTGTAATCTCTAGTGGTTACATCATTACCCAATGCATTGGAGCGCTATCAGAGCGCACCCTTAAATTTGTATTTATCATCATGTGAGCCACATATATCATCATCAATCATTTCATAAACAACTCATATAGCATAAAAGAAATGGGTTTCACTTCATAATCATAACGTTTTAAAAACTGTTTTAAAAACATGATCTTTGTATCACTTTAAAACCCACAGAAAAGGAAGGTGGGTCTCATGTATGTAAATCCCAGAATTTAAAAATAGAACATTTTGATATATATGTGAATACCCCTGTAGAAATAATAGCTTTGAGTATTCACTTAATAACATGAAGTAATTTTGAGAAAAAGATAGAGGCATTTTGAGGCGAAAATTCTGAAGCACAACGGCTACGTTATAGGGTTTTAGAAAGCGTTGAAAAGAGAGGGGACATGGGTCAAACATTCATAAATGACCCATAAAACAGTATAGGGACAGAATATGAAGGATATATGAACATGGTAATGAAATTTTAAAGACATACCATATGAAATGAAGAACATGAAAGGAAGACAAAAATAAGATTTCTCTTATGAAAATTCGGCAACCTAACGACATCACTTAAACTTCAAAAAATGAATTGACGAGATCAAATAGGGTCTCTCATCATATGAACATAAAAGTTCAGTATGATAGATATAGATATCATACCCCAACATAATAAAAAGGAACTTGAAAGACTTAACATGAAAGTAGAACTTTGAAAAATGAGAAGGGTGAAAGAATCCTTTAAAAATTCGGCAGCCTAACGGCGTCACTTAAAACTTCAAAATATTGAATTGAAGAGATCAAATGGGGTCTCTCATCATATGATCATAAAAGATCAGTATGATAGATATAGAGATCATGCTCCAACATAATAAAAAGGAGCTTGAAAGACTTGACAAGAAAATAGAACTTGAAAATGAGAAGGGTGAAAGAATCTGTTACAAAAATTTCGACAGCCTAACGACGCCACTTAAACTTTCATAAAATGAAATGATGAGAGTAAGAGGGGGTCTCTCATCATATGAACATAAAAAGGGCAGTATAATAAATATAAAAGAACATCCTCCAACATAAGAACATTGAGCATAAAAGAAATTACATAAAAGAGATCACTTGAAAAGAAAGAGGGGTCGGATCCCTTACCTTAAAACGTAACTCTTAAAACTCAAAGGTTGGGACATTGAGGGCTTGGGGGCACCTTGGGAGGCACCTTGGGAGGGCTCCTTGGGAGGTAATGAGACCATAGATTCGTTGGGGGAGAGTTGGGAGTCGAATGGATGAGAGGATGGCTTGGTATTTATAGGGAAAGTGAGGGGACAAGGCATTAATGGTCAAGGGACACCTCATTAGTGGTTTTGGCAAAACCATGGGCTTGCCCATGGTATTGGTCACTTGGGACACCTCATACCTTATCTTACTATTCATAAATCGACCATATTGATTACATACTTAATACATCATTTAATGATGTCATTAAACACTCGTAACTTAAAAACTGCATTTTCACTATTCATTGAAAATTCAACTTTCTCAGAAAAATCCCAAAATTTCACCTTAACCAAATATCGATACTCTGATTTCAAAAATGAACTTCATTTTATAAAAATAATTTTCTAAATATTTTTAATTTAATTTTTAAATAAATACATTATTCACCGAAAATTCAATTTTTTCAGAAAAATCCCCAAAAATTACCTTAACATAATATTGATGCTCTGAGTTCAAAAATGAAATCCATTTTATAAAAATAATTTTCTAAATCTTTTTAATTAAATTTTTAATTAAAAAACATTATTCACCCGAAAAAACTAATACTTGACTAATAATTTATGAAACCGTTATTTAACCATTTTATTGAATCACATTACTTAATCAAGGTGTCTAGATTATATTAATACTTTATTTAAGTGAGATTACTAATCCATTTGGTCACATTACTAATCCTAAGCATAAAATCACTATTCATACTTTACTATTCATCAAAAATTAAGTTGATCTTATTAGACTCTAAATTTTGTACTGAACATAATTGTAGAAGACCATTTTTTGAAAATCATTACACATTTTTAATTATTTAAGGTTTACATAAACATTTTTTTTTAAAATATCATTTCTCTAAAATTCACCAAAAATATGCATACTATATTTATCCGGACATTTGAAAATTCATAAACTTCATCATAAGAAGAAATCAAAAAATTTATTTAAAATAAAGGATTACACAAGGCAGTTACGGTCTCCTTACATAACCTCTTATCACACCAGCATAGGACCTAAGTGTAAGGTGTGCTAAGGTGAGAGAATCTGAGGGAGGCTCGGCCAACATCGCACGAGTAGTAATTTCTATCAGTTTGAACTTCCCGCGAAGGCGATTCCGTTCTAACTTCACACGATGAAGTTCGGCTTGGGTTTGGTCCAGAGCAAAGCCCAGTGGTGCTACCTCCTTTCCAAGATCTGTTAGATGGGCTTCGATCGGTCCAAAACTATTGGGTGAGGCCATCAAATCTTCTTTCTATATTAATTAACCAAGATCACTTCTATTTAGGGACAAATATTGAAATGTTTAGTTTCTAGCGGTCATATTGACCAATGGTCATATGACAGTCAGAAACTCAACAGTCTCATTTTAATTATACTCATGTTATCCAATGAAACAGTTTTGTTGAGTATAAAAATAAAAGAACACACAAAATTAGGAAACAAGATTTATTCAAAATTTCGGGTCGTTACAATCAATTTGTCACAATATCTCATCAAGCAGGTCGCACATTTGTGTCATCTATCTATATACTCGATACGACTTTCTTTGACTATCTAAAATAAACACGTCGTGACATCATGACCATGGAATTTAATGTGATGGTTCTATTCCAATCAAAGGGTCGACATATCAACTTCCATAAAGATAGAAGAGACAAATTCTTAACTTATTCATTAATAACATGTCACTCATGATGCACTCAACGTATTCAACTTCATCATGAACTATATCATCAAGGTTTACGAAATACATATAAGTGCGCAAGTTGTAACATGCATTAATAATAATCTTAAAGTCTAAAGACCAGTACACACTCGTAGATAAGAATATCTGATGTCACCAAAACATGCGGAATTTTTACTGGCGGGTCTATTCTCATAATCTCCCGTCTTGAAGATTATTAAGTGCAAATTTCATGAGAAGCTTCATCCGCTTACGAGTACTCACACCTAACAATCACGTTCTATGTGTCTCGTCATAGAATGTTATCCGGCTGTAGAACTATATTTAAGAATATCGTCATGTCATTTCAAGGTTCTCATCATGACAGGGAAATGCTACGAATTTATCAATGCGACAGTTACTCTAGAACATTATTACATTAAAGTCATGCAGAACAATGAACAATATGTAATAAGATGTTTTACTAATATTCAAACGTTCGAATATACATGTAATCAAAGTAAAATCAGTAGGTTCTAGAACACCAATTCCAATAGACGATTACAGAGCAGCAGGGAGATCTTGAAAATGAGAGCCATTGGGAAATGACCTGTCGGGCTTTACTACTTGGAGTTATAGAGGGGCAGTCAGAATCTAGGGTGAGGTCGATGTTACTAGAAGGAATTGTTACAGGAATCTCGATGTTAGTGATCATTGACAGTGATGCTAGTCACAATTTGGTTTCGAAGGAAAATTAAAAAATTTGCAACTTCCGATAACTAGGACCGAATCTTTTGCAGTTTGGTTAGGGGATGGCAATCGCATGGTGTCTAGTGGACAGTACCAAGCACTTCCAATCCAATTGGGAGGAATTACAATAATGGTATATGCATATCTATTTGATATTGTAGGTTCGGATTTAATTTTGGGCATTGAGTGGCTGGAAACTTTGGGGTATGTATCTTCCCTTTGGAAAAATCTAACAATGAGTTTTGAATTTCAAGGTAAGATGGTGACCTTACCATAACTACGCACTCGACAGGAGGCACCATTGGCATTGCGACCGATTGTTGGCAAGGGGAAATGGTTCCCACAGGGCTTACAGTGGCAACCAGGAGTGGAGGTTACAGACAAAAATCACTCATCTGATTTGGGACTCAAAACAGATTTATTACAGTTACTAGATGTGTTTGTCTCTATGCTGGAATAACCCATAGGGTTACTGCCACCATGTTTTACTGATCATTCCATCTAGTTACATGAGCCCGTGAGGCCAATAAATGACTGGTCGTAGAAAATTGCCCATCACCTAAAAGATGAAGTGGAATGACAGATTGAAGAGTTGATGAAGCAGAGTTACAGTCCAATAATTTTTTTCAAAAAAAATGGAGGGTGGCAAATGTGTGTAGATTATCGGGCTTTGAACAAAATGACTATTCCAGACAGATTCCTCATTCCTATTATTAGAGTTACTCGATTTACAGTTTGGCTTTCATCAAATTCGAGTCAAGGATGAAAACATAGAGAATACGGCTTTTCGTACTCATGAGGGACATTATGAATATTTAGTCATTTTGTTCGGTCTTATGAATGCCTATGTCATGTTCCAAGCGACTATGAATGCAATTTTTAAGTCTTTCCTTCAAAGATTTGTTCTAGTTTTTTTTTACGACTCCCGTATATAGCAAAAGTTGGTGAGATCATTTGCAGCACTTGACTCGGGTATTTTCTAGCTTACAGAATAACCATTTCTATGTTAATAAGAAAAAATGTCTCATCGAGCAGCGAACAGTTGAATATTTAGGCCACATCATTTCTTCTTAAGGGGTGGGAATGGACCCAAAGAAGATTGCTAGTGTACTTAGTTAGTCTGTGCCAAAAAGTGTTAAAGAAGTGTGAGGGTTTTGTTGCGGAAGCGTCGGGAGTCGCAACGACAGAAACGAGATACGAAAAGAAAAATGCAGAAGAAAAGAAAACACGTGAAACACACGAATTTACGTGGTTCGGGAATAATCTCTACGTCTACGGAGAAGCAAAAATTCACTATGAATCGGGAACACAGATTACAGAATTTTCTCACACAAATCCTAGCCTGAAAATGGGCTACAAAAGGAGAAAAACGATCCACTGTTCCACACAGCAAGTCAGCGTCACTACAGTGAAAGATGGTCATCCAAGTCAAAAGTGTTATAGTGGCTGCCGGCTGGAAGTCCAAAAAGCTACAGTAAAGTTCGCTCCAAAGTCCACACTGCTACAGTGCTATGTCGGTGTCGTTTGCCCAGCTCTGCTACAGTGGTCAGGCCACAAGCATTCGGCTCAACCGGATCGGGCTACACCAATCCAACAGGTTTTTAGGCCTAACTGAATATTATAGAAAGTTTGTTCGCGGTTATGGAAAAGTGGTGAAACCCCCTACTATGCTCACCAAAAAGAATAATTTTTATTGGGGGTAGGAGCCCTAGACCACTTTTGAGACTGAAGGAAATTCTGCTCACAACTCATGTGCTCTACTTGCCGGATTTCTCTAAACAGTTTTGTGTGGAGTGTGATGCTTCTGGAGCTGACATTAGGGCAGTTCTTATGCAGGATGAGCAGCCATTGGCTTATTTCAGCAAAGCTCTTCCTGAATCAAGCCTAGAAAATTCTGTGTACAAGGAGTTTATAGCACCGATACATGTTGTACAACATAGGAAACAATATTTGTTAAGCAGATGTTTTATTGTCCGCACAGACCACCAAAAATGCATTTGCTTAGCTAATGTATTCCCTCTATAAACCAACAATGTTGGCAAGCAAAGCTCCTTGGATAGATTTTGATGTTTACAAATTGGGAAACACTAATTTAACATCAGATGCCCTTCCGCGTCTAATTGTGACTCACAACTTTCATAATTTCAGTGATCCATGACGAGCTTCGTCAAGATACTACTTTACAAGCTATTTATTTTGCCCTGAAACAACATCTTAATGCTAAACCTAGGTATACTTTGCATAATGGGCTATTGTTTTTTAACGGTCTATTGGTTTTATCCAAGGATTCACTGTTGATTCCAAGGCTTCTGCATTACTTTAATGTTACACCGACACAAAGGGTTTTTTGAAAACCTATAAACATTTGGCAGCTACATTATATTGATCTAGCATGACTCATTCTGTGATGAGGTTTGTTCTTGTTGTTGGGGACCGATTGTCCATATATGTTCACTTTATGCCCCTCAAACATCCTTGTTCAGGTATAAAGATGTTGTAGACCTTTTCATGAAGTTATCTGACTGCACAGCATGCCTTCACCCATTGCCACTGATCAGAACCCTCTCCTCTCTTAACAGGTTTATTTTGTAAGGAATTATTTCACCTACACAACATAAAGATTAAATGAGTTCTTCATATCAACCCAAACGAATGGTCAAACTGAGGTTGCGAACCGCAGCTTCGAGACTACTTACGTTGTTTTTCTTCCGACAGACCTCAACAATGAATTCATTGGATTTCCTAGACCGGATTTTTTTATAAAACTTCTTTTCATGTTTCTGTTGTATGACACCCTTTGAAAATGTCTATGGCGGGAATCCACAAACATTTTTGGCCCTATTCGATTATAAGCAAAGTTGACATTGTTGCCTACCGTCTTGAGATTTCAAAGAGTATCAAGATCCATCCAGTTTCATATTTATCAGCTCAAATTGGTCGAGGATTCAATTCCTGCTGACCTCCCCCAAGCAGTTTTTGAAAGATGATTTAGATTAGGTGCTCCTAGAAGGTGTTTTGGCTTCCCAAGGTCATGATTTGAACTGTTCGCAGCCAGTTCAGTGGCGCCTTCAGCCCGTTGAGGAGGCTACTTAGAGAATGCTCGGCTGATTCATGCCCAGTTCCCTTATTTTCTCTTTGGGGACAACAGGGATTTTCAAGGAGCGAGGGTTGATAGGGAGGTTGGGTTTGGATGTTCAGGTTCTCTCTACTTGTGCCTTTCCTCGAGCTCTTTTATCCCCGCTGAGCTATATCAAAAATGCATCATCAAAGCAAATTATTAAAAATGCATAAATAATTTTTCACCATTTAAAAACTTCACACATACGAAAACCAGAATTTTTTTTACCTTTTTAAAACTCAAATAATATTTTCAAAAATAATTATAAAAAATGCATAAATAAATTTTTTCCAGTCTCTTCCAATCTGTTTTCTCACTTGAGGCCCGAGCTTAACTTTCTGAGGCACCTGAGATCTCAAGTCACCTGCACAAGAAAATTCAACACAAGGGAACACCTAACTGGTCAATAAAAAATAACCAGTTTAGACTACATGGGATGAAACTAAATACCCATACTCAGTATATAACACTTATCACTTGTAAAAAATCCTTTTAAAAAGGTATTTACAGATTAAGCATTAAAAAATGACTTAAATAAATGTGTTTTTACAAAAAAAATAAGTGTAAATGTTTTCTAATTATGCCTCTTACCAAGATACAGGATTTTGCTGCCAGATTACCTGTCTAACATCAACAAATTTCTTCTGCAAATATGATGTCAAAGATGTATTGAACTGCAAAAATAGAAATCAAATGGCAGCAACTCCATTATGAACAGAAAAGACAGACGATCAAGAAGCATCAGAGGGCTATGAATGAATGACCACAAAAAATCAATTACTTCAAACATAGTGCAAAAAAGTATACATCCCAGTCTATAAAACCAAGGCATGAACAATTACTCCCAACCCACATTATTCAAATAAAAAAATAAACCGAAAAATGGCTTACCTTCGTCTTTGGGTATGTTAGGTTGATCAACTAGGAGTTGCTGGAGGGCACCTAAATCAACAGCACTGCAACGTCAATGGTTAGTAAATGTTTCGAAAGCATCATGTGATCTAATTGCTTACCTTGGTTTTATAATGAGTTTTGAAAGGGCTGCAACCACTGATACTTTAAGGTGGTACCTGCGATTTGAAGTGAGAACCGTATGAAACATGAAAGCTTAATTTTTTAGCATACAAAGACGACCAACTAGCACAAAATAGGCAAGAGGGAAAACAGAAGCACCAGCACCTTGTTTTTGAAATGTGGGCAGTAAGCTGCTTTACCAAATCAAAGAAGCTAAAAGAATGGCCCAAGGATGTATTATTTGTGATGATTCCAAATAAATGTAAATGAAATTGCCAAACAGTGTCACTAAACATCTAACTTTTGAGGCCCTGAGGACTATGCCAGGAACTGTTTTGAGAGCACACCATCAATGATTTGAAAAATTCTCACAGTACGAAAGAAATTTAAACAGAAAAATCAACTAAGCCAGTTAAAACTACAATTTAAGTCAATCCAGGCAATCAAACGAGAAATCTAACTTTTCCATACTCTGATTCATGCATTCCATGAAGAACATTGAGTCCATCCAGGTAATTTGCAAGTGTGGGCTTGACGCCGATTTGTTGTTGCAAGCATTTCATTCTCGGTAGTGAAGAACCTCCCTTGACTAATTGTTTGCCATCTTGAAATATCTTTCCAAGAGATAGAACAATGCAATAGAATTCATCCCTGTCATTGTTTTCAAAATTGAAAAGGAAACAACGAGACTGATTTCAATGAGCAGGCTCATTTTTGCAGACTGATAATAATGATATACGCCACTGAATTTAACTGGTGAGCAGAAGAAAAAACTCATTAACAAATTCAATAATGCAAAAAAAAAAAACTATTAATTATTAAAATGTTAGGTAGTCAAATAGAATACCAGACGTGAAAGATAAAATAACAAACCATGATCAACAAGGAAAGCACGCAACTTACAAAGATTGTTTCATAGAAGACAAAATGGCTTCCAAAGAAGCTATCTGCTTTCTCAAGACTGCATCACAAATGCCATCAATACACCCAAGATTACCATAATTCTTTGGATCCTGGATCACCTGATAAATAGAAGAGAGAGAAAGTAAAAACATTATAGTGATGAATGAAAAATAAATATCATTGAAACAGTACCCACACATACACACACAAAAGGAAGCAAACTATGTTGAAAAAAGTACATGGTTAATTCACCTGTAGCCTTTCAATGATGGAAGATGCGTTCCTGAAATGTGAAAGCAGCATAGATTGAAGCTCATTCCATTTAGTCATGTCATCTCTAACCTTCCTAAATTTCTGTTGATATTTCTTCACCATTGGCTCCATTGCAGACCAATTCAACCCTGGACTATAAATTATGATTTGTAAATAACATCTCAAAATCTTAATCAACGTGAAGTCATATTCTAGTTAAACACTATAAATATGAAAAGGGATGCTAACGACACAACACAACCCTAGAAGCTGGTGGCAACTATCACCTAAAGATGAATAAAAAGAGGAATTGTGAATGGGAATAAACTATGACCCTGAATGGAGGGTGCTAATGGAACAAAGCTAGGCACCAGGCACCAGAGGCACAGATGCGCCCATCATTTATGAAAACCCTAGAAAAAACAATCGATTAACAATCAACATAGCAATTATTAAGACAAAAATGATGTGACCAGAAACCTACCTCAATGTGAGTTGAATCAAAGAGGATTGGCCAAAATGAGGTGCGGTTCAAGTTCACCTTGGAAGCGCCTCACTATGAGGAGGGTTCAAGGGGTTTTTAAGCCATGGTGAACCACTGCAAAATGGAAGAGTGAGATTATAAGAGGGGAGGCAACATTGAGGGATGAGGTGTCATCAATTGAAGAATAGAAGGGGGGCGTCGAAATTACATTGGGATTGATAGTCCTTTTAACTGAAAAGAAAACAAAGCACAGGCCCACAGACCTGCTAAAAACAATTCAGGCAAAAAGCAGGCCCACAGGCCCGCCGAAAAAGCAGGCACCCACGAAGAGCATCGTGAGAAGGGAACGCACCCGCCTGGGAAAATGACAATGAATGGCCAAAACATGAAGTTAATTCCAGTAAAGTACCCAGCCAGTTGTTTTTTTTTGGAAGTGTTTACAACTGGCAGGGTCCTTTTCTAGATTTAGCTTCCTGTTCTAGTACTTCGTTGTCATTCTCCCTGCTGCCGGTCACGAAGGGCAGCGAGATGGGTATGCGGCTACTAGAAGCAGTGAACACTTGCAAGATTGAATGAATGCTGGAGAGGGATCTCGTCGCTGGTGACTGACTGGGTAAGATGTCATGAAGCATTGCAATGCTGCAAATGGGCAACATGTAAAGAACGGATCGCGGCCACCAAAACAATCCAACATGAGAGAGCCGTAAAGCTGGAGAAGACGAGCATTGAGGGGTACTGTGACGCTTACCAAGGGATTCTGCACCAGAGCAGAGTCGAAGAAGCCCAACTTGAGGAATTGTAGCCTGTGAGAGGGAATAGCGTCCATGAATCACAGAAGAAAGGGAACCACCCCACCATAGAAAGGGCTTCAAGAGAACCAAGTTGAGGAATTGTAACTTGTGAGGGCGAATAGAGTCCATGAAACACAGACGAAAGGGAACCACGCCACCATGGAAAGGGCTTTGAGAGAGACAGAGATACAGAAACCAAGTCATGCGACCTGCACAAAGGAGGTCATCGAGGGAATGTGAAGGGGAACCACGCCACTGGAAGACCAAAAGCAGCGTCTTTGCTGGGGAATAGAACGACTCGGGAGAAACAAGACCAGGGCTGGAGGAAGGAAAGAACGTCGCCACAAGAGGAACGACGGAAGAAAAAATTAGAGGAATGAAGAAATACAACGACAGGAAAAAAAGAAGACCGCCGCCGGGAAGACAGCGGATAAAAATCATTGACGCAAGGCCAAAACCATAGCGAACAGATGAAACAGTAGGAGGCGGGATTACCCAACTGCCCCACTCAATGAAACCCAGTTCTCCGGCCAAAGTTCAACCAGAGATGTTTGCGGGCAGAGACTGTCATCAAATCAATCCGCTTGAACCCGATTATCAGCATAGCCCACGATCATACTGCATCCTAACGAATAATTTGGTAGAACGCACCGCATTGGCATCGGAGAACAAAGATTCATAGAGAAACCAAAAGAACCCCGGCAGCGAGCTCCAAACCTCAGAACCTCGATGATGGAACACAGACCCGGATCCTCTATTCCCATTTGCAACGCACAAGAGCCAGCCTTCCCTAAGAACAGAAGACACCGCGGACTACCTTGCAAAAAACAAAGGTATTAGAGAGACGACATCAACTTCCCCCAGCAACCGTCGAAGAAAGTCAAAACCCTAGCCAGATCGATATGCTCCCGGCACTATACATCAAGATTTATTTTTTTTTAAATCATATTTTGCAAAGTATTTACTCTTAAAAATAAATGCTACATATGGAATATAAATATTTACTCTTAAAAATATAATATAAAGATTCCTAAAAAACTAAGTGTAGATTATGACTGAGAATAAATATTGCATGTATTTAGAGACATAAAACATGTATTTAAAACAAGAAGATTAGAAATATGGAATAAAACCAAAATGCATAAATTAAAATAGGAATAATTACCTAAATACTTTGCTTCTTAATGAACAATTGATGATGCATGTAATTAGACCATAATAGTGACTACAAAGCTCTAAAAATCAGTTCGGAGTGTTCTTGAGTCTCGATGGAAACATGAATAACTAAATTTGTGTATGCATGCATAAATAATATGAAACAAAATATTTGTAACTAAATTTGTAAAATCAAAAGATTAATGGAAACATGAATAACTAAATGAGTTCAAGTGCATACAATAAGCAACATGTCAAAGTGTTGATGCTCTCCAACATTAGTAAATTGATAGACACTGAATTAAACTCGTCAATTAATCTTCTATGTACAACTAATAAACATTTCTTTGTTTATAATTTATGAGCAACTACATGTATTTAAAAATGATGCAACACATATCAAAGAGTTGCAGTCCGGATATTTATATATTCAACAGGTAACAATTAATTTAATTTTATAAAATCCGAACAACAAAACTGGTTGCAACAATAAATGATGTCAATGATGTGAAATAGAGCCTTAGAAATGCAGTCCTAAGGGTTGAATTTTAAAATAATGCTTATGCATTAGTATGTTACATTAATTTGTACATAAAGAAGTCAATGACCATACAAAAATGTAGTCATTAAATAATTAATTGATAAGTAATGAAAGGCAAGCAATGAATCGAATGTTTTTTTTGCAATTAATATGCAACAACTGGTAGTGAAGTACCCAAGATATAGAAGAGATGTGAAATTTTACCAATAAGGAATAAATATAACATAAAAATGATAGAGAATATTGAACGTAAATAAACATATAAATGGATGAAGGCTTGCAAATAAAATTTAAAGATTAACTGGATGTGATAAAATCGAATTAGGGAAAAAGAAATCTTTATTAACTGTCAAATAGAAGAATATGTAAAACAAAATAGGGTTAGAAATTCTTAAGGTTGTCGTGTCATTTGCAAGGTAAGAGAAACATAAAACTTACTGATTATAGCGACGTGAAAGTTGTTAGTGGCTGAATGGTCTAAAGGGGTGGGCTAGTGGAGGTGCTAGATGAAGGACGATATGCGATAGATAATACCAAAATCCAACCTAAAGGCGGAGCAAGATGCGAAGGCGGAGAGGATGGAGCCGATAATTCAAAGAGGAGGATGACACTGAAGGAGTAACAATACGAGAGATGCGTAGAGATGGAGCCCGATTTGTGGTGGTGAGGAGCAGGATTCACGGAGGGAGAGATGATGATGGGGATTCAGGATGGACGGAAGCGGATGAATAATCGCACAAGGCCGATGTGCGAAGGAGAGCACCTCGATACACTGTGGGAGAGGCGAAGGCGGAGAGATGAGGACACTAGGAGGACAACTGAGGAAGAAAATGGAGCAGAATGTCAGGGAGAACGAAGATTATTGACGGTGGATTTTTTGGAGGGAAAATAACGCGTGTTGTGGTGGCACGTGTGCAAGGGAGAACCCATCTTATCTTTAATATATATAGTATAATAGTAGATACAATAGATTTTCAATCAATATTTATATATATATATATATATATATATATATATTGACGTCCCAATAAAACATTAGTATGATAATTGTTATGAAACCGATTGTATAATAATAACAAACAAACATCTCAAAAAGACAATCTAAACAAACAAGCAAGACTGAGTCCAAGCTTGTGATTTGGCAAGACAAACTCGTCACAATCATTCAAACATTCAAAAGCAACCCTCTGGGAAAGTTCTCACAGTCTAACCCCTCTGGTTCAACATATCAAAAATTCAATAAATAAAAGACCCTCTAGGAAAGCTCACACAGTCTAACCCCTTTGGTTCCACATAGCACTAATCATTTACAAACGACCTTCTAGGTATCTCTCACGGTCAATACCCCCTTGGTCTGCATAGCAGGAATATAAATTATAATGACCCTCTGGCAGCTCTCACAGTCAATGCCCTATGGTCCAACGTTCATTAAATAATGACCCTCTGGCAGCTCACAGTCAATGCCCTATGGGTCAACATAACAACAATTATACATAAAATACCTGATCTCGGGAAGCTCTCACAGTCAATTCCCCTTGGTCAAACTTTCACAATGCGAAACACATGCATCTCATATAATCTGCAACTTCATCCCAACAACATGAGGCATGGAAAATAAGCAATCCTAACATGCTTCCTAGACCCAACAACCATAATCAATCAAACATCAAAAACACATCCAAAATCAAGGTATAAAACCTTATGCGTAAACAATAGCATTAACCGGGGTTAAAATCCAAAACACGCAATACCCTAAACATGGGTATTCAACACTTAAGCATATATAATCCAAAGATAGTCCAAGAAAGACACAAACCACCTACCTCGATGTTGTACGATGAACACTCTTGAACGCCGGCCCTTGAATCGGCCTAGAACGACGTAGATCTACAAAAAGGGTAAAAACGATCAACCCTCGATAACTCATGAGAGAGGAGAAATCAAGAAGAGAGGCTCTAGGGAAAGAGAGAACTCACTAGTGGGAATCCAACGCACCCGGCGACGTCTCAATCGGAGCTCAGATGAAGGAACGGGAGGAGGTCGAAGATCTTTAGCCGTATGTCGCTCTTATGTATGAGACACGAGAAGAAGAAGTTCGTTCTGAAGATGAGACGCGACCCCGGTTCGATTAATCAAATAAAAATAAAGTACACGGCGTGTTCATTTAATGTACACTCCGTGTACTAGCCTCAAAAGACCCCCGCTTTAGGCAGTCTGTCAGGTCAAACACACAGCCATGTGCTCAGATGTTACATGGCCAGCACACGGTTATGCGCTTGAGTACACGCTGTGTACTTTGAAAAACCCCAATTCTTCTTTTTTCCTCAAAACACCCGAAATCAAGATCCATACCTGAAATGAAGATCTGGGTTCTTACAAACTTCCCCCCTTAAAGCAATCCGTCCCCGAATTTCCCTTCTAAGGGTGGTGAAGAAAAAACTTCAAACAACTCTAGGCACTAGGATCGAATGTCAGCCTCCCTCTCCCAAGACTCGTCCTGTACTCGCCCGTGCTTCCATAACACCCGTACCAGAAGAACAGACCGGCCATAGAGAACCTTCGTACTGCGATCCACAATCCGAATAGGGTGCTCCTTAAAGGATGCATCCACCTCTAAGTCAACCTCCTCGGGTTAAAAAATGTGAGACGGGTCTAAAAAGTAACTTCGTAGCTGAGAAACATGGAAGACGTCGTGCATAGCCTGATACCTCTGAGATAACTGCAACCGATAGGCAACCAGCCTGAATCTCTCCAAAACCTCAAACGACCCAATGTATCTCAGTGAAAGGTTCCCATGTCTCCTAATCCTCCTGTGTCCCAACCCCAGTGTGACATGTAAGAAAACCTGATCTTCAGCCTTGAACTCCAAAGGTCGTCTCCGTCGATCAGCATAAAATTTCTGACGAGGTTGTGCAGTAGCCATCCTCTTTCAAATCAACTTCACCTGCTCAGTGGTCTCTTGGACAAGATGAGGTCCCAATATAGCTGCATCTCCTGCCTCCAACCAACATAGGGGTGATCGACATGACCTACCGTACAAAGCATCATAAGGTGTCATCTGAATCGTTGCCTGAAAACTGTTATTGTCGGCAAACTCCACTAGGGGTATGTGTCTCTCCCAAAAGCCCCTGAAATCTAGGATACATGCTCAAAGCATGTCCTCTAAAACCTGAATCGTGCGCTCGGACTGACCATCTGTCTAGGGATGGTAAGTTGTACTCAGAAGTACCTGTGTACCCAAAGCCATCTGATACCACTTTGTAACGTCCCGGTTCCGGATGCCGCCCAAGGGTGCCCCGTACCCAATTAGTCACATGGCCTCAAGCGCATTTCCCCAAATACCAGAGGCTCCCGACTAGCAGTGAGGGCCTTGGGTGTGATAGTGGGGAAACTATGCCCTCATTGGCAGAGTAACACAACAGAAACAAATAGTTTACAGTAGCGGAAGCAGTAATACCATACAATAGAAATAAATAGCGAAAGACTGATAGTATAAACAACTACAACATATATAAATAAATGATGCATGTCACATGTATCTAGGAAAGCAGCCAAACAAGTCATAATGATGAAAATACAATACTAAAACCAAAGTATAGAAAACTGTAAACTCCAACAGCATCGCAAGCCTCAGCTTGGTCACATGCTCTCTAGCTCCAACAACAATCAAGTACCTGATGAATAAGGGCATTTTCCCTTATCTATACTTGCAACCATATAATATGTTTGGGTCCAAAATCATGACCCAAAAAGGGTGTGAGATGAATCCCAATAGGCAACCACCACAAGATTTGTGTCTAACTGTCAGTGAATATATACAACAGGAAATATGCATAAATGAAGCAATAAACTAGGAAGTACTCAAAAGTAAACAATCCTGCAGTTTCTAATTACATTCATTTACATTTATTAATTATTAACTCCATTGAATAATGTAACCTCGGGATCTAGCCTAAGCTTTGTATCCCCTTGTATAATAATAACAAACAGACGTCTCAAAATACCATCTAAACAAACAAGCAAGACCGAGTCCAAGCTTGTGCTTTAGCTTGGCAGACTCGTCACAATCATTCAAACATTCAAAAGAAACTCTCTGGTAAAGTTCTCACAATCTAAACCCTCTGGTTCAACATATCAAAAATTCAATAAATAAAAGACCTTCTGGGAAAGCTCACACAGTCTAACCCCTTTGGTTCCACATAACACTAATCATTTACAAACGACCTTCTGGGTATCTCTCACGGTCAATACCCCCTTGGTTTGCATAGCAGCAATATAAATTATAATGAACCTCTGGAAGCTCTCACGGTCAATGCCCTATGGTCTAATGTTCATTAAATAATGACCCTTTGGTAGCTCTCATAGTCAATGCCCTATATGTCAACATAACAACAATCATACATAAAAGACCCTATCTCGGGAAGCTCTCACAGTCAATTCCGCTTAGTCAAACCTTCACAATGCGAAACACATGCATCTCATATAATCTGCAACTCCATCCTAACAACACAAGGCATAGAAAACAAGCAAGCCTAATATGCTTCCTAGACCCAACGACCATAATCGATCAAACATGGAAAACACATCCAAAATCAAGGTATAAAACCTTATGCACAAACAATAACCCTTTCACAATCAAATAAACCATAACAGGCATTAACCAGGGTTAAAATCCAAAACACGCAATACCCTAAACATGGGTATTCAACACTTAAGCATATATAATCTAAAGACAATCCAAGAAAGGCACAAACCACCTACCTCGATGTTGTACGATGAACACTCTTGAACGTCGGCCCTTGAATCGGCCTAGAACGACGTAGATCTACAAAAAGGGTAAAAACGATAAACCCTTGATAACTCATGAGAGATAAGAAATCAGGAAGAGAGGCTCTAGGAAAAGAGAGAACTCACCGGTAGGAATCCAACGCACCTGACGACGTCTCAATCAGAGCTTAGACGAAGGAATGGGAGGAGGTCGAAGATCTTCAGTCGTACATCACTCTCTGGTACGAGACACATGAAGAAGAAGTTCGTTCAGGAGACGAGACACGACCCCAGTCCGATTAATCAAATA
This sequence comes from Viscum album, assembly GCA_963277665.1. Taxonomy (NCBI): domain Eukaryota; kingdom Viridiplantae; phylum Streptophyta; class Magnoliopsida; order Santalales; family Viscaceae; genus Viscum; species Viscum album. Next base: position 1,325,528,587 of record OY728138.1, read on the forward strand.
AAAAGAAAGTACATTGCGTGTTCATTTGATGTACATGCCATGTACTAGCCTCAATCGGCCCCCTCTTTAGGCAATCTGCCAGGTCACCTACACAACCATGTACTCAGCCATTACATGGACATCATACGATTATGCGCGGCAACCGGGTACACAACGTGTACTCAAGAGTACACGACATATACTTAGAAAAAAACCCAATTCTTCATTTTTCCTCAAAAACACCTAAAATCAAGATCCATACCTGAAATAAAGATCTGGGCTCTTGCAACAGATGACCATGATGCTTACTGTGATTGTTTTAATGTATATGCCATTGATTGATGAAATTGTTTTACTCATTACTACTGATTCATATAAACTATTTTATATAAAATGTTTATTTAATCCATGTGTTACAACCTCCACCCTCTAAAGATACCACAACGAGGAGAGAGTGATAATGACCCTCGAGCCCCACATCTAGTAGACCATGGGTTGACGACTAGCACCGAGTGTATAAAAATCTAATGAAATGGGAGGCATTACCCTCTATAATAAAATAGGATTGGGAGATAAGATGAATCATCCAAAAGCAACACCATGACATAATATGAAAAGAAACCAAAACCATCCCACAATGCATGTATAAATAGAACTGATACAGAAAAAAAAGTCTCTAAAGTAAATACCCAAAAGCAAAACTAAAGCAGCGACGCAATAGTTATCCAAGGTCCATGCTAGTAATGTTCAACATGGTCCACGTAGTCCTCCTGTAAACTTGAAAATCAGTTTATATATGTAGGGTAGATATATAAATACACTCAGTAGGAAAACCAAAGTCTTTCGTGCACATGTGAAAGAAGCATACTAATGCACCCACGAGAAAACAGAAGAATCAACACCACCTAAATAGGTCAACTATCCATCCTAACCTCACCGAGACATGGTCACCACATAATGCAAGCCAAGTAATATAATAAAACCTGAGTCACATCGATAAAGGGTAAACCGTACCTCTTTCCTGGTGGTATGTCGCTCTCACACCCCAACGCAGTACGTCATAGCACTCCCATCTCTTTTGTATACCACAACACCCCACAATCATGGTCACATCACATCACACTCGCAGACACTTGGGATTTTCGCCCCAGAAGCATGGCCACATCACGTCTCACCCAAAAACACTTAGGCCATCCCATCACAATCATAACCAGAGTAGCAGGGTATTGTGAACATGAAGGACATCAACCCCATGCCATCCCCCTACCATGAACAAACCCCACTACAATTCATCTCATCACATCTCTTCTCACCCACATACACCTGGGTTATGTCACATCATGCCTGAAGACACATGGGCTCACCACCCCACAGGCATGTCCGCATCACATCTCGCCCGAAGACACCCGGGCTATCAAAACCACCATCTACTGTACTATCAGACCTCCAGAAATCACAACTTGTGCAATACCTACCTCTACTGGAAGATAGAGTGGGAAAGAGTGGGTACCCAACCATTTTTTCTCCTCATCGGATGCCGGTAAAAACACCCACGTATGACTATACAATTGTCGGCACATAGTGCTCGACGTGGGTGGGGTGCATATAGAAAATCACAAGGAGTATATAAGTATATACATATAACCCCACACAAGCCCAACCTATGGGCTCAAAACCAAATTTTAACCAACTCACAACATCGTCACTTTTACTGCCACCTCTAAATGCATAACACAACACAAGCCACAATCCACATCACACCACCAACCAAATTCATTATTCGAGCCATTCATTTCATTAATAGCATCAAACACATTTAACCTCATAACCCATCATTTATTTTTTCATTAACCATTTCTATCCCATTATCCAAATCAACCCCTGACCATTTCAAACATTATTAACCAAGTTATTCCATCACTACTCGAGCATCTAGCACAAAGCAACCACACATCACATGTAGCTCAACATCCCCACCATACCATCACCCCGCCACCCCACAATCATGAAAAAAAAACCCACATAGCCGCTCTAAAATCACAACCAAAAAACACACCTCGCCACCCCAAAAGCACGACCAAACAACCACCTCACTGCCCCAAAAGCATGGCCAAACAACCACCTTTCCACCCCAAAATCATGGCCAAATAAACACACCTCACTGCCCCAAAAGCACGACCAAACAAACCACCTCTCTATACATTCCCCAACCACACATCAACCAAACATCAAATCCATTTTACAGATTTATAAAGAGGATTTTATCACATTCCACTTTATTTTAGGGGTGTTATCACACAAGCCATAATAACAGGCCAACCATTTTATTTACCAAATATAAGTGGTTAGCCAATTTAAATTTTAGGGTGATATCACAACAATCAAAACAAAATAAAAAGTCACATCACACATCATACATCATTAAAAAATCCCCCAACGACTATAATTTTCAGTGGGGTATCAGACCTGTACAATCACAATATCATAATCATATCAAAGCTGTAAAAGTATGTGAATCATTCCTCTTTCCACTTTCAATTTCAACTCACCAAATTGTTTATCTTTGATTAATCCATCACAACCATAACCCATAGATGAACAAAAGAAAACCCCTCCCACATGATAAACAATACATAGAAATAAGAGATTACCTACCTCAAAGAAGCTTTTCAATTTCACTGCACATTGCATGGTGAAGAAGAAATGCTCGAAAACCACAATCGCACATGGGAAACCATGAATTAACCTACATCGCACAAAAAGATCATCAAAATGAAGCCCAACTCACACCCCAAACCAAAAAACATCACCATAGTGAATCCCCAGAGAAAAACAAAAGAAAACAACCAAAAGGAAGAGAAGGGCTTACCCTCTATCTCCAACGAAGAGCCTTCAAAACCAATGGTTCGAAACAAGATAAAAGAGGGAATAAAGGTCTTCTCAGGGAACCTAGGGTTTTCCTAGAATGAGAGGAAAGGAGGTGCGGCCGAATGAAATGAAATTCATCTAAGAAATGAACTTATAAACGTGGAATCCCATAGTTTTCACGTCATATAAATATTACACGGTGTGTAGACCTTGAGTTTTCTGAAAATTACACCTTTCACTGAATAACGCATCACCCTGGCCTTTATTTATTACATTTCGTGTATTCCACTTACATGACATGAATATATCTCACGAATTCCCCCTTAGCCGCATACAAGTCATGAACCAACTGGATTCACAATCCATGAACCATTTTTACACATCGTGTAAACAATACACAATGTGTATTTCCTATAACAGCCCTGCTACAACTCCAGTATCCACTGAAAACTCCCAGAAATAACCCTTGAACAACTCCAACCACTAAAACTAGAAAAGTAATGAGATGAGAAGGAACAATCCATTACATCAGATACCTATCAAACAATTCTCTCCCACGATAATCCAAAACCAAGCCTGGAAGGAAAGGGGTCCGAACAACTACCCTGTGAGATACCTCTGAAGGATCTAGTCATCCTCAAATTCTACCACCAGCTAAACACACCAAACCAAATGGCCACAAACATCTCACACAACCTCATCACCACACAACCACATCACCATAACCATCCAACCTCTACGTAGCCCAACCCAACAAATGTTACAACTAATAAACCATACTACCCCGAACATACGAATCAAGGAATTTCATCATCCATGTTAAGATACTATCTACTCTGGGCGGCACTGACTCGCCTACACATGTTTAATCACATCACAGTTAATGCATCTCTATTAGGAATCAGGTCCTACCCTTTTCATATGTTAAGACTTTATCACACATCATACAAGTTTTATGTCTCTAAATACATGCAATATTTATTCTCAGTCATAATCTACACTTAGTTTTTTAGGAATCTTTATATTATATTTTTAAGGGTAAATATTTATAGTGTCGGGAGCATATAAATCGGGCTAGGGTTTTGAATTTCTTCGACGGTTGTTGGGGGAAGGTGATGTCGTCTCTCTGATACCTTCTTTGTTTTTTACAAGGTAGTCTGCGGTGTCTTTTGTTCTTAGGGAAGGCTGGCTCTTGGGCGTTGCAAATGGGAATAGAGGATCCGGGTATGTGTTCCATCATCGAGGTTCTGAGGTTTGGAGCTCGCTGCCGGGGTTCTTTTGGTTTCTCTATGAATCTTCGTTCTCTGATGCCAATGCGGTACGTTCTACCAAATTATTCATTAGGATGCAGTATGATCGTGGGCTATGCTGATAATCGGGTTCAAGCGGATTGATTTGATGACAGTCTCTGCCCGTAAACATCTCCGGTTGAACTTTGGCCGGCGAACTGGGTTTCATTGAGTGGGGCAGTTGGGTAATCCCGCCTCCTACTGTTTCATCTGTTCGCTATGGTTTTGGCCTTGCGTCAATGATTTTTATCCGCTGTCTTCCCGACGGCGGTCTTCTTCTTTTCTTGTCGTTGTATTTCTTCGTTCCTCTCTAATTTTTTCTTTCGTTGTTCCTCTTGTGGCGAGGTTCTTTCCTTCCTCCAGCCCTGGTCTTGTTTCTCCTGAGTCGTTCTATTCCCCAGCAAAGACGCTGCTTTTGGTCTTCCAGTGGCGTGGTTCCCCTTCACATTCCCTCGATGACCTCCTTTGTGCAGGTCGCATGACTTGGTTTCTGTATCTCTGTTTCTCTCAAAGGCCTTTCTATGGTGGCGTGGTTCCCTTTCGTCTGTGTTTCATGGACTCTATTCATCCTCACAAGCTACAATTCCTCAACTTGGTTCTCTTGAAACCCTTTCTATGGTGGGGTGGTTCCCTTTCTTCTGTGTTTCATGGACGTTATTCCCTCTCACAGGCTACTATTCCTCAAGTGGGGCTTCTTCGACTCTACTCTGGTGCAGAATCCCTTGGTAAGCATCACAGTACCCCTCAATGCTCGTCTTCTCCAGCTTTACAGCTCTCTCATGTTGGATTGTTTTGGTTGTCGTGATCCGTTCTTTACATGTTGCCCATTTGCAGCATTGCAATGCTTCATGACATCTTACAACTGCGGTCTCCCAGTCAGTCACCAGCGACGAGATCCCTCTCCAGCATTCATTCAATCTTGCAAGTGTTCACTACTTCTAGTAGCCGCATACCCATCTCGCTGCCCTTCATGACCGGCAGCAGGGAGAATGACAACGAAGTACTAGAACAGGAAGCTAAATCTAGAAAAGGACCTTGCCAGTTGTAAACACTTCCAAAAAAAACAACTGGCAGGGTACTCTACTGGAATTAACTTCATGTTTTGGCCATTCATTGTCATTTTCCCAGGCGGGTGCGTTCCCTTCTCACGATGCTCTTCGTGGGTGCCTGCTTTTTCGGCGGGCCCGTGGGCCTGCTTTTTGCCTGAATTGTTTTTAGCAGGTCTGTGGGCCTGTGCTTTGTTCTTTTCAGTTAAAAGGACTATCAATCCCAATGTAATTTCGACGCCCCCCTTCTATTCTTCAATTGATGACACCTCATCCCTCAATGTTGCCTCCCCTCTTATGATCTCACTCTTCCATTTTGCAGTGGTTCACCATGGCTTAAAAACCCCTTGAACCCTCCTCATAATGAGGCGCTTCCAAGGTGAACTTGAACCGCACCTCATTTTGGCCAATCCTCTTTGATTCAACTCTTCTAATAGCACACATTGAGGTAGGTTTCTGGTCACATCATTTTTGTCTTAATAATTGCTATGTTGATTGTTAATCGATTGTTTTTTCTAGGGTTTTCATAAATGATGGGCGCATCTATGCCTCTGGTGCCTGGTGCCTAGCTTTGTTCCATTAGCACCCTCCATTCAGGGTCATAGTTTATTCCCATTCATAATTCCTCTTTTTATTCATCTTTAGGTGATAGTTGCCACCAGCTTCTAGGGTTGTGTTGTGTCGTTAGCATCCCTTTTCATATTTATAGTGTTTAACTTGAATATGACTTCACGTTGATTAAGGTTTTGAGATGTTATTTACAAATCATAATTTATAGTCCAGGGTTGAATTGGTCTGCAATGGAGCCAATGGTGAAGAAATATCAACAGAAATTTAGGAAGGTTAGAGATGACATGACTAAATGGAATGAGCTTCAATATATGCTGCTTTCACATTTCAGAAACGCATCTTCCATCATTGAAAGGCTACAGGTGAATTAACCATGTACTTTTTTCAACATAGTTTTCTTCCTTTTGTGTGTGTATGTGTGTGGGTACTGTTTCAATGATATTTACTTTTCATTCATCATTATAATGTATTTACTTTCTCTCTTCTATTTATCAGGTGATCCAGGATCCAAAGAATTATGGTAATCTTGGGTGTATTGATGGCATTTGTGATGCAGTCTTGAGAAAGCAGATAGCTTCTTTGGAAGCCAGTTTGTCATCTATGAAACAATCTTTGTAAGTTGTGTGCTTCCCTTGTTGATCATGGTTTGTTATTTTATCTTTCACGTCTGGTATTCTATTTGACTACCTAACATTTTAATAATTAATAGTTTTTTTTTTTGCATTATTGAATTTGTTAATGAGTTTTTTCTTCTGCTCACCAGTTAAATTCAGTGGCTTCTATCATTATTATCAGTCTGCAAAAATGAGCCTGCTCATTGAAATCAGTCTCGTTGTTTCCTTTTCAATTTTGAAAACAATGACAGGGATGAATTCTATAGCATTGTTCTATCTCTTGGAAAGATATTTCAAGATGGCAAACAATCAGTCAAGGGAGGTTCTTCACTACCCAGAATGAAATGCCTGCAACAACAAATCGGCGTCAAGCCCACACTTGCAAATTACCTGGATGGACTCAATGTTCTTCATGAAATGCATGAATCAGAGTATGGAAAAGTTAGATTTCTCGTTTGATTGCCTGGATTGACTTAAATTGTAGTTTTAACTGGCATAGTTGATTTTTCTGTTTAAATTTCTTTCGTACTGTGAGAATTTTTCAAATCATTGATGGTGTGCTCTCAAAACAGTTCCTGGCATAGTCATAAGGGCCTCAAAATTTAGATGTTTAGTGACACTGTTTGGCAATTTCATTTACATTTATTTGGAATCATCACAAATAATACATCCTTGGGCCATTCTTTTAGCTTCTTTGATTTGGTAAAGCAGCTTACTGCCCACATTTCAAACACAAAATTATTAATTATGCATGTGTTAGTTTATTGAGATGATACTTTGATGGGGTTTTATTATTTTTATTTTTCATATATAACCAATCACTTTCAACCAGAACTCCCTTCAATCAAATGAAATCATTACAACTACCACAAACGTATGAATTGGTAACTACACAAGTTGGGTCCTTGACTAAACAGATGAAACCATCTCAAACCCAACATATTTAACACTGAGTGTCAAATGCACTAGTTTGGTATTACTACCTAAATGGTACCGTCCCAACCCTGAATGACGCTCGATAATCCCTCTATCTCATGAATCCCCACCAACCGTCCATTCAATGATGGCTGGTGTCCCAGAAGAAGACGACACCAGTTTCCATATTAAATTGTTTCAGGGGCCTATCCCTAGAACAAAACCACAAGCTCCTCCCTTATCTCAGGGAGAAAGATCAAGAGGTCACTGAAGAACTCATCCAGATATCACAGATGTCCCTCCAAATGGATCCTACCAGTAGAGTCTACCACCAACGCCATACAACAACAAACCCTCAACATGATGAGGGTGTTTACCTTGAGATTGTGGCCCAGGTAACCCAGACCTGGGCATTCTGGACAACCCTTTGAGGGCAGTGACCAGATAAAAAGGAACAGGGCTACACCACTGATCCCTCCAAAGAATCACGCCAACCAAATACAATGGAAAATTTAAAGTAGGCACACACACCTACCCTCACCTACTAATCCTGTCAGCATAGTTTGGAAGCATCTAGAGAAGCCACCCATCAAATATTATGTAAAACCATGAGCAGGCAGACACACCTTCCCACATCAATGAAGACCACCAATAAAATATGGTAGTAAACCGTGAGCACGTGCACACACTATCTCACATCTATCAAGCTTGCTATCCTGATCTGGTAGCATTTAGAGAAACCATCCAGCAGATCGTGACAAAAATAGGGGGTAGAACCATATCTCTACCGCCGCACCTAAGTGTTGTCAGTATATATCATCAGGAAAAAGAGGAAAGGAGTAGGAACACACCGCCGATCCAACCACAAAATGGGAATATATTCCTGTTCCGGCCACTGAAGTTACCCAACATATCCTGACAATGGTGAAAGGGTAGACGCAAATTCCTACCCACATTCTACAAACTTGTCAGGATATAATAATAGAAGCAGCAGTGGTAGAGGGGCATACACAAAACTTTGTCCCCATAATTGGGGTGATTCATCAACACAACATGAGGGTCATTTTGGAGTAAAAACATATCTCCACTCCCATCCAGGAGGGTCATGGTCCAAATCCCATGATACATGGATAACTAGATCAGGACCATACCCTCGTTCCAACTGGAGGTTTTCAGTCTACTTCGGTGGCTATTCCAAGGCAGGCACAAACCCCTACCAAAATTCTAGAAACCTGTTGGAAAATTCTGGTAGCAACACGAGAGCTAATCAAACAAGATTTTGTACATGAAAACTACTACCCATAGCAAGCGACCCCAGTCGCCTGTAAGAGGACATCAAAAAAGAATCCTCACTAAAGACAATTGGAAAATGAAGAGCCGATCTACGATCCTACTCTACTTAATGCTGGAGTTCTTAAAGCCCTCATATGTTTATATATGGAGGCTCAAGATCTTACTCTTCTGTTACTAAATTATAGAAATAGTAGTTGAAATTGTGAAGGTCCTCCCCACAATCTTGCTGCCAGCCGTTCCGGAGGTCCTCCTCAGACATCTGTCCATGACAACTCACTTCATGTCCATAATATAATTGACCACGAGAGCCTATTTCTTTATGACCACCATGACAACCCTCCATGCGGCCATAAGATCAAACAATACAGAGGTCCTCCCCTTACTATCGTCCACCTTGAAGGTCCTCCCTATGGCATACACTATAAGAATCTCCCTTGTAGTCAGACATTAATCCATGATGGTGGTTCTCCCCATGATGGCATTCACTACGAAGGTCCTACCTGCCGTGACATTTTATTTCATCAAGAATGTCCTCCCCTTACCAAATTAATTGTGAGAAAGCCATCCCATCATGAGGCACTTGGGATAATGACACCAGTCATGCCTGATGTCTCGTCATTGATAAGTGAAATATTTTCCCAACTAGAAAACAAACCAATGAAACGATCATTCTACGAACCACCATTGGATCACATTCCTTCTAATATGATAGAGAAAATCCTTTTTGATCCTTTTGTTTACAATAAAGCAGCAGGTAAGCATCCACTTTGGTCAAATTTGATTGAGGAGCCTCTTGCAAAAGATGAAGAAGACACATTGATCATGAGGAGATAGTTTTCCAAATACAACATAATCATCATGTTATGGCTTTTAGCCACTCCCAAATACAACATTATATAGGCGTTGTTGGAAGATTGTGTGAATAAAATCCACCTGAATATACAGACCACTATTCTACACTAAAAAAAGTATTTCCTTATGATGGATATCCAATCCACATCAAGGTAATAGAAGGGATACACCATCAAATTGACTTGGTGGCTCTCCTAGACGCCGGACACCCGAAAATTAGAAAATAGAAAAGCACCCTTCAACATGCATGTATCAAAACATTAAAAGAGATGTGTTAGTTGATTGTTGATACCCCACCCATTATTCATATCAGAGGATGGGGTGAACATGAGGTGTTGCATTTCACTTCACTCCCTGATAAAAAAAGACCTCCAAAGGTGAAATCATGCAATGTCATAACCTCAGGCTGATTTCAACAAACAGAATCTGTTCACAATAGATAGAATGCTCAACAAAAATTGGCCCTGAATGACTCTTAAAGATGTTGGACCATAAGATAGTAATCCATTGAAAGACTCCTACATCAAAGACTCCTACATCAAACATTTGAAAATATTTATCAAGCCTCCCGCCTAAGGGAGGCCAATCGCCAAGCATTACCAATATATTTGGAAGAAGGTGGATTGAGTGCAAGTCATACAATTCACCCATCCCATGTTTGAACAAAGCTCCATAAAATCAAGAGAGCAGTCACGATAGCAGTGGCCACAAAAATCTAGGAACAACCCCAACCTATAGGGACGGGGTATTTTTTAACACAACCTTTGAGGTCGGAAAACTAGGCTTGAAAGGTTGTGGAAATGGAGTGGAAGCAGCCCCAACCCATAGGACTGGGGTATTTTTTACCTCAAGACCCACCTCAGTGAATGTTAGCATTTTCCTATTTAGGCGGAGCATCACCCAGTGCTCCAGCTGCCGCACATCAACAAAGAGGGTTCATCCCATCAATTGAAATGGAGCCAAAACATCTACTCAATCTGGGGTACTGACAACCAATATATTTGACCCCATGATAACATGATATTAGGAGTTCCCTCCCTTGGGTACACAACCAGGGATGGGTCATACACATCCTCATGGGTCATCCCTTGCAGGCTGCCCACTGTGGGTACAAACAGAGTCTCCACAGATGGCCCCACCTATTGCAACCCCTGCTCAAGATCTTGTTTATCCAGACACCCCTCAAGGGATTATCAGTACCATTAAGTCATTGGAATCTCTACTAGAATCTATAGAGGAATGGCGTGCACCAGTATAGTCAAAAAAGAAGCCTTACCTTGAATAAGTGGATTCGACCCTTCCCCCGCCAAAATTTGGGAACCCAATATTTTCAAATTTCAATGGCTTGGGGGACCCGAAGAAGCATATGATGCATTTTGTGTCCCATTGTGATCCCATGGTGGGGACCCCTGCACAATAAGAAGCAGTGAAACTCAGGTACTTTGTGAAAGTGCTGCAAGGGCCAGCCTTTGCACGGTACACTAGTTTTTCGACTAAGTCAATCATGGGATGGGAAGATATCCATCGGTAGTTTCTATTTCAATTCATCTCAATGTTACAGAAGATGAAATTTCTCAAACCTCTCAAACTGAAAACAATAGGAGAATGAGAGGGTCTCATATATCATTGCTCGGTGGAAGGATTTGACCTACTCCCTAAACCTAGAGCTTCCCTAGGAAGACTTTTTTTCATATGTATAGAGAATCTCCACAATGAGTTGCGCACAAAAATTAATCCCTGTGAAATATACAGGAGGGTTTTGGGATCTCGCCATAATTGCTCAAAGGTTGAAAGATTCCATCTTGTGAACCAAGACCAAGTCCTGAGTAATTACATCATCTCAAGGAAAGAGAACAGGGAAATTAGATGCTACCACAGTCATGCTTAAGCCAGCCCCCGCACTATCCCTAGCTCCAAATCTTGCGCAATATTAGGCGACACCCCCTCTTGAGCATCAACAAAAAATACTGCCTCATTAGGATGAGCGAAGGGAGTAGAGGTGAAACCATTTTGAGTAACTAAATAACAATGTTTATTCGTTCTAAGATGAGAAAGTTCTTAGCTATATCATTGAAGATTTGGAGAACAACTTTCTCAAATTGCTAAAGCCCAAGAGGCCCAATCAAGATGGTCTCAAAGATCTCCCAAATATATTTCTCCTTCCACTAGACATTGGGTCACACCATACAAGAATGATTCATTTTCAAAAACATCCTATAAAAAATTATGGATTCTAGGAAAGTGAAGCTCGGAAAACCACTTGTGCAAGTAGCATATGTTTCTTCCACCAATCTGGAGGAAGATTGTGAGTGGTGGAAAGTTACCATCAAAGAGGCATATAATTTTAGTGATTTGACGACTTTAGATACAATCAAACGGACTCATTATATCCTCTGATCATAGTTGAAACAACCAACTATGCCCCCATCCTCTTCTGATGTGGCACAGCCGACTCCGTCGACACCATAGTTCTCTAAAATCCAATCTCCTAAAAAATGATATGGCTATAAGGGTGAAAAAAACACAAGAAGATGAACCTATACTAAAGAAAATTTATCTTTGAATCTATTATACTTCATGCCTTTAATCCCAAAAGAACAGGTACCGCCCCACCAAACGCTGCCATAAGAGTTGACCCGCTAGAGAAAATCCTCATCAGATGAGGAATTGATCTTTGGTTTGATTAATGTCATTCACTTAATGGATCCATTCTCTAATGATGAGTATGGATATGAACTTTAGTTTCCTATATCCGATTGGGGAATTAGGTGAAGAGGCCATAGGATTTGAGGATATAAGGGAAGACTTAGTCATGGGAGAAACCAATACTCAAGCTACGTCCTTGCCCGAACCTTCTATGCTGCTGAAATTCATGGGAGATCCCTCCAGTGAGTCTAGCAGGAGCTGGAAAGTTCCCCCACATATGTCAGAAGTCTCCCTGGACTGATCATCCTAGAAGATTGATTAGAGGGGGTTCCATCATCAAATCAACCTCAACATGCTGGCAGAGCTAGTCAACCAAACCCACCAAGGATAGGAGTGCCTTTAAATCTTATTATATGGGCTGATATGACTATTTCAAGTGTTTCAGTTTCTGAAGTGTTTGTGAGAGAGAATCTTTATAATAAGAAGCGTATACCTTTTAGCATAGAAGTATGAAATTCTAAAGAAATTATCCATGGTGTCGACTAAGTTGTCCATCATGGATGCTTTAAGTCTATCAAAAGACCTCTGGGAATCACTCATAGAGGTTTTTCTAAGCCTTCAAGATTTTGAAGAGGAATTTGTTGCTGTTGAAATTTGAAATTTATCATGCAGAGATTGATCTTATAGAATGCCACATGATCATCTCATTCATGGAGAAAGATAAAGGCGTTATCATAGAGGGAACCATCATACCCATGTATGTGTCTGGCAGAATAAATGACATTGATAGACAACAGACTTTCATTGACAATGGATCAGGAGTCAATCTAATTCCGCTCGGAACACTTTTTTGACTGAGTTATAGTGAATCCCACTTGTCCCATTCTACTCTAATATTGAAGAGTTATGATAAGAGCAAGCAAAATCCTCTTAGTAGAATCAAGCTCAGGGCCTAGTTTTGGGACCTCATATCTGAATCATAATTTCTAGTTGTTTAGTAAGATATGACTTTCAGTGTTCTTCTAGGAATGCCTCGATTGCATCCTCATGTGACCATCCCCTCATCATACCACCAATGCCTCAAATATTACATTAATGGTCAAATAGGGACATTTCATGGTGACAAACACCTATTTGAATCCTAATAATCACAATACATTGATGCGGGATTCTACCAAAGGGAAGTGAAACAACCCATTTCTAATGGTGTCACCCAGGTCATTACCCCGAATGATCTAGAAATAACCCCATCCAATCCCTTCAAATAGCTTAGTGAAGAACATGTGTTGTTCATCCATCGGATCAAAGTCATGGGCCCAAATTTGGGAATATATTCAGAAATATTCATGCTATTAGTCGTGAAAACTAAGATCGGAAGCACTGAGGTCACTGAATCTCCAGACAGTGGTAAAATATTAGATGGAAATTCCCTCATTCCATCCCCTAAGCTTCAACAGATCCCTGCTTCATCAGATGACTTAGAAGAGGTTTTCATGTTACCAAGATAGGATGAAAATAATCCTTATCTATCCCTCACTCCACCCCATTTGGAACTTCAAAGAGACCCCACATTGTTAGTTGGTTTAGAGGAAGTCACTTCATCTTCTAGATGTCAAAGTGTTGACTCCTCTCCTAACTCTGAGAAATTCCCTTCATCAAGAGAATCTCAGGGATGTCCCTCCAGCATTCAAGGAAGGTGTCTCTACCACCATTGATGAATTCAGACAAATAAATTTGGGTACAAAGGAGGACCCACAACCCACACTAATTAGTGAAGCCATGTATTCTAAAGAACAAGAGGTATATACCTCCTTCCTAAAGAAACATCGGGAATTTTTCACATGGAATTACATATAAATTCCAAGACTCAATCTTTAGTTGGCCACTCACCACCTTGGCTTTCGAGAAAACCAATGGGGATACAAACATGAAGATACAAGGACACACCGAATTCACGCCGCCAAAATTAGGGCTAAAGATGACAATGTTATCATTGCCAATTTCATTTAGGAAGTCCAGTATCCAAAACGGCTAGAAAAAATAGTCCTCATAAAGAAGAAAAATAGTAAAATCAGGGTTTGCATCAACTTCAGATATCTCAATTGGCATTATCCAAAATATGATTTCCTAGTTCTAATCATAAAGTTGCTGATTGATGTAATGGCTGGCTATTAAGCCATATCCTTCATGGATGTCTATTCCAGGTATAATCAAATCCAAATGGCCTAAGAGGATGAAGAATCCACCGCCATCAGCCTCCCAGGGAGTATTTCTATTGGGTAATTCTATTTGGCTTGAAGAATTTCAACGCAACGTATCAACATGCCATACATCGCATCTTCAAACCCTTCTTAGGAAGGTTTTTTGAATGCCACATAGACAATATGGTGGTTAGGTATCAACAATGTTCTGACCACTTGCTTGATCTTTAGACCATCTTCAATAAACTATGACAACATAGCCTAAAGATGAATCACATAAAATGTTCTTTTGGGGTTACCTTAGGGAAATTTCTTAGCTTCATTGTACACAATCATGACACCAGAGTTGACCCTAGGAAGACAAAGGATATCCTAAATATGTCACCTCCTCAGAACCTCAAAGAGTTGAGGGGTTTATAGGGGAACCTTTCTTACATTCAATGCTTTATAGAAAAACTCAGAGGTAAGTTTTTTCCCTTCCCCATGTTGATGAAAAGGGGGGTCACATATCATTGAATTGATGATTATCGGGAAGAACTTGATAGCCTCAAAAAATATCTCTTGAGTTCACTAGTGTTAATGACACCTATTGAGGGGAAAACACTCGTTTTTTTTACATTACACCTCTATAAAAATCATTGGGCACTTTACTCGCACAAAATAATGACACTAAGAACGAAAACATCCTTTATTATCTTATTCAAACCATGATAAATACTGAGACTCATTATTCAGATATCGTGAAGAGATTCCGGAAGTTAATATTCATTATTCATAAGTAGAGGCACTGCCTACACCACCATGAGGTCCATTTAGTCTCTTGCAACAACCTGCTCAAATACGCGCAAGCCGATGATCGCGGTGTCGCGGGGTTACATCGCCAACACGCTGAAACAAACGCACAATAACTAAGAAAACATAGCCACTGACTTAGAACAAACCAAACGAACAGCCAGCGCAAAAGAACCAGCTCGACATAACTTCAAAACACAACCCGCGCCATCAACACCATTTATTAAACCACTTTAAAATCCACAAAGTGTTTACAAAAACCACACAACACCAAAATAAAACACTAATCATTTTAAAGAGCCAACATACCTTTTTTAAGAAAACACTAGTGCACAACCTGACAAAAGCGCACGACACGATGATATCAACATTTAAAAACACGCACGCCTAACACATTTTCAAAACCAGGCTCGTAACCTACACGCTATTTAATAAATACTTTAAAAGTTTATAAATCAGATTTGAGAAGTATACCACATCTTTTCACACACAAAACCAACTCGAAAACCCTTCTTTTTATCATACACACCAAACCAACTTCACAACTAAACAGCCTTATCAAATCAACTTAAGGCCCAAGCATTTCACGAAATAATCAAATTCACAAAATCACCAAATATATTTTTTTAACACATTCAATAGAATTATAAACTCACCAATGGACTAAATATGGGGTATTATAAAGCTGCAGATCAAATAAGATAAATAATTTGAAGAATGCAAGTGTCAAAATAACGCATTGGAAGGGATAAACCAGAATTCGGCTACCTCAATTCAAGCGCGGACGCAACGGAACTTCAACGGAAGGTGGAACGACGCCCCGCGAACCAAACGAACAACCTAAACCACGAGCAAAACGCGCGACCACGACCCCAACGAGTTAGGGTTTTCCAAAAGGGATAAAAACACCAAAGATGAATGAAAAAAAATACCCGGTTGTGATCGGAGTGGGCTGGTCGGACCGGGGAAGTTGCCGGCGAGGCTGGCCGGCTGTTGCAGGAGACCGGCGAGGAAGAAAAACGGAGGGGCTCGGGTGCGGATCACTGGGGAGCGGCAAACCGAAGGGGCTGCGGCTGCCGCTGATGAGGCGAGGCGGCGCGGCTGGGTAAAGGGGGGTTGTGGCTGTGGTCGACCGGAGACGGAAGAGGGGAGGGCTGCCGGAACAGGAGGCCGGCTGGGCGAGGCCGAGGGCAGGGGTGCGGAAGCCGGCGCGTAGGGAGGATCCGGGTAGGGGGGGCCGAGGCGGAGGCCGGTAAGGCGCAGCAGGGGGCGCGGGGTTCGGACGGCGCGCAGGGGAGGAGCCGGGTAGGGGGGCCGAGGCGGAGGCCGATCGGGCGTAGCAGGGGGCGCGGGGTTCGGACGGCGCACAGGGGAGCAGGAGGGAGCGAGGGTGAGGCCGGCGAGGAAGGTGGGAGAGGGCGGCGCGCAGATGAAAAATAATGGGGAGGGGGACTTGCGACCCGCGGCGGAACAGGGAGAAAGGGAAGGGGGCTGGCCGGGTATTAGGGTTAGGTTAGGTTTTTTTTTTCATTTCATTCTAATAAATTAATAATAGTAATAATATCTTAAATAAAATAATAAAAATACCAATAAAATAATAATAGTAGTAGTATACCAGATTAATAATAATAAAAAAAATTAACAATAATAAAGATAGTATTAATAAAATTTATTAACCATTAAAATAATAATAATGACAATAATAATAATAATAAAATAATATATAGAATAATGATAATAAAATAATAAATATAATAATAATAAGCAATTGCACGACACTAGAGCTGGTTGCGCGGCTACCGCCAAACGTGGAGTGACCGCGCATGGGTCCGAAATCCAGAGAAAAAAAAACATTAAATGTCGTAAATTTTGATCTGGGACCCAATTCGGACCTTGGCGAGAGAACCCGGACCAATGAGTAATAAAATAAAAATTAATTTAAGCAGGCAGGTGTGACATGTCGAATGGTTCGTCCATCGTGTAAGTATATACTCATATTCATGTTATTGATGTGTAGTTATTTTGTGTATGTTAAAAGTAATAGCTTATATCTTTTTGTCGAGATAATGAATATTGACAATCGAGCTGAAATATCAAATGATTTGAAGTTTTTAGCTTAAAGTCTTCTAAGGCAGGCTAAGAGATTTGATGCCTACAATATTCATGGCTTCAGGTTTTGTGCAATTTATCATGAAGAAGACTTGAAAACTCAAAATAGTGGTGTATTTACATTTGTAGAGGTGAGATACTATGGGAAGCTGATTGATATAATTTAAGTAAACTATCATGGATAGTTTTTAGCTGTCTTGTTCAAATGAAAGTGGGTCAACATTGATAGGGGTATAACGAAAGATTCATTACATTTTACTTATGTCAACTTCTCTCACTTGATAGATACCAGTGAGAGTGTAGAGCATGGTCTATTTATCTTAGATTCACAAGCGAAGATGATTTATTATGTGGATCATGAAATATATGAAGGTTGGAGTGTTTTTGTACACTTAAAGTAGAGAGACTTGCATGATATGGGTGATGAAGATCAATTGGTGCTTTGTTATAGTGAATCTCATCAACCACAAAATATTGAATAGTTTTTTCCTAATAACATCAAAATGGTAAAACTTGCAAGAGAGGGTGAAAATGAAGGACTCGTCACAATAGAAGTTGATAACAATGAAGATAATAAAGATGAAGATAATTGAATGTATAAATTGGTAATGAAATTATATTACAATTTCTCATTGATAAGTGTTTCGTACATATATACATTGTTTTAGTTTTTCTTTTTATTTTTTTAAAAGATTTTAGTTTTTCATTTTTTATATATTTAATATACCTTAAACATTTGAAATATAGGAATTCCAAGAACAAAAAAAAGGATTCTAGTTAATCAGTATCTCGAAGCACGCCACCACTACCGTCATCTTCTGTGGATCCTATTGATTCCTTCACACCTGAGACTGCTAGTGAGGTAGTCATTTCCCCAGATGTCATTGGTAGCCCACTGCCTAATTCGCCTCTAGTGATGGAGTTGTTGGTCACCCCTTCATCTAGGGGATATTAGCATGTTATCATTACTGGTATGTATGTCATTTTTCAAAAAAAAATATTTTATCAATTGTTTGGTGCATTTTTCAAACAGATAAAGACAATCATAGAAGGGATAAAAATATGAACACGGTCGATGTATGGGACCTAAAGGAATTCAAGATTATCGTTCCATTTGATGAGTTTGGGGTGCCTATCGGTGACGCTGCCAGAATATATGGGAAGATTCTTAGGTAGATTTCTTGCAATATAGTGAGTTTTTCCATTAATTATAAAGACTAGAGTCATATTCCTACAACTTGGAAAAATGAGGTCTTTGATACTCAAGTAAAGGTAATATTAATTTAATGTTCTTTGATAACTAATTTAAAAGACATGAGTAAATTTTGTAAAAAACTTATGAAGTGTTATGTTTTTTATTTCTAGATGTTTTTTCAGTTTGATGTCCCTGACTTCGTTTCACACCCATGGACTTTGCAAAGAACACATACAACATCCATTAAAAAAACTAAAATGACACTTTTATATAAAAAACATGCATTTCAAGTCATACCAACCACATATTATGCAAAATTGATGTGTGCTTGATTCCTAAACATCAAAAAACATATCGATCATTATCTATATTTTTTAAAACAATCCGAGATAGTTTGCTCGGTTTTGACTTGGTAAACACTTATGAAAGGTACAAAAGCCTTTAAAAACAAGTGTCAGGGGTTAAAACTAGGAAAATGATGTAGGATTTCCCTAAAATAAAGGGACAATGACCGTAGATTTAATTGTGAAATATAGGAACCAAAGTTATGTCATTCTGAATGATGGTGTGCCCATTATGGTTGTAAAAGCATTTTTAATATTTTAAAACACTAAAACGTGCATGGAACGGTCAAAACCAGACAAAAAAATTACATTGTCCTCAAAATAAGGGGACAATGATCATAGATTTAACTTTTAAATGTAGGAACTGATGGCACTTCATTCTGAATTATGGTTTTCCTATTATATCCATAAACGTGTTTTTAGTGTTTTAAAACACTAAAATGTGCGTGAAATGGTCAAAACCAAGAAATTCGTGTTGGATTGTCCTAAAATCAAAGTAAAACCACCACTTAGTTGTTTTTGACACGTGTGAACATACAACGCATCAATCTGACGTTTGGTGTGATCGGAATTACTCGGTAAACACTTATGAAAGGTACAGAAGCCTTTAAAAACAAGTGTTAGGGGGGGTAAAAACTTGGAAAATGATGTCGCATTTCCATGACATCTGGTAATAATGACCATATATTTAATTTTGAAATACAGGAACTGATGGTACACCATTCTGAATGACGTTTTTCCCGTTATGGTCGTAAATGCGTTTTTAGTGTTTTAAAACACTAAAACATGTGTGGAAAGGTCTAAACTAGGAAAATGGAATTATATTGTCCTGAAATCAATGGAAAATGACTATAGATTTAATTTTGAAATGTAGTAATCAACGACACATCATTCTGAATGACGGTTTACCCGTTATGGCTGTAAATGCGTTTTTAGTGTTTTAAAACACTAAAACATGCATGAAATGGTCAAATCTAGAAAAAAGAAATAGGATTATCCTAAAATCAAGGTAAAAATTCCATATATTTAATTTTGAAATGTAGGAACCGATGACACATCATTCTGAATGATGGTTTTCCTGTTATGGCTGTAAACACATTTTTAGTGTTTTAAAACACTAAAACGTGTGTGGAACAGTCAAAACTAGGAAAACAAAGTCAAATTGTCCTAAAATAAAAGGAAAACGATCATAGATTTAATTTTGAAATGTAGGAACTGAGAGCACATCATTCCAAATTACGGTTCACCCGTTATGGCCGTAAATGCATTTTTAGTGTTTTAAAACACTAAAATGTGCGTGGAACAGTCAAAAATAGAAAAACAATGTCATATTGTCTTGAAATCATAGTAAAACGACCATAGATTTAATTTTGAAATGTAGGAACCGATGTCAAGTCATTCCGAATGACGGTTTTCCCATTATGTCCATAAATGCGTTTTTAGTGTTTTAAAACACTAAAACAAGCATGGAACAGTTAAAACCAAGAAGAAAAAAACTCACATTGATGTGAAATTATGGGAAAACCACCATAGATTTAATTTTAAAATGTAGGGACTAATAGCACATCATTCTGAATTATGTTTTTCCTGTTATGACCTTAAACACATTTTTAGTGTTTTAAAACACTAAAACGTGCATGGAATAGTCAAAACCAGGAAAAAAACATCGGATTATCTTGAAATAAGGGAAAAAATACCATATATTTAATTATGAAATTTAGGAACCAACAGAATGTTATTCCGAAAGATGATTTTGCTTTTTTTATGGTCGTAAATGTGTTTTTAGTGTTTTAAAACACTAAAATACACATGGAATGGTCAAAACTAGGAAAATAACATCAGATTATCCTAAAATCAGGGTACAACAACCCTAGAATTAATTCTGAAATGTAGGAACTAATGGCATATCATTCTAAATGACAGTTTCCCTGTTATGGCTGTAAACGCATTTTTAGTGCTTTAAAACACTAAAATGTGTGTGGAACAGTCAAAACTAGGAAAAAGACTTTAGATTGATGAAAAATCATGGGAAAAACATATTATATTGAATTATGAAATTTAGGAACTGATGGAACATCATTATGAATGATGATTTTCCTGTTATAGCTTTAAACACATTTTTAGTGTTTTGAAACACTAAAACATGCGTGGAACGGTCAAAACTAGGAAAATGATATTGGATTGTCTTGAAATAAAGGGAAAAACTGTAGATTTAATTGTGAAATGTAAGAACCAATGGCATGTCATTCCAAGTGATAGTTTTCCCATTATGTATATAAATGTGTTTTTAGTATTTTAAAACACTAAAACATTCGTGGAACGGTCAAAACCAGGAAAACGATGTCAGGTTGTCCTGAAATCAGGGTACAATGACCATAGATTTAATTATGAAATGTAAGAACTAACAACATGTCATTCTGAATGAAGGTTTTCCCATTATGGTCATAAACACGTTTTTAGTGTTTTAAAACATTAAAACTTGTGTGGAATGGTCAAAACCATAGAAAACAACCTCATGCACATGAGCATCAGCCCAGTTGGTGAGGACTCTTAAGTGCATCTAGGTGACCCGAGATCAAATCCAGGTAGAGGCATAATTTCTGGTACTATAGCAGGTATTGTAGTAGGGACTGTAGCAGGAACTGTGCAGTACTGTAGCAGGTACTGTAGCGGGAACTGTAGCAGGCACTGTTTGGCACTGTAGCAGCCGAGAATTTTCCCCCATTTGGGCCTTCGGGCCACCGATTTGGTCCCCAGGTCCTTTAAGGCCTTCGGGCCACCCATGCCTTCGGGACAGTAAGGCCTTCAGGCCACCTCAAGGCCTTCGGGCCACCTTAAGTGCAGATGCAAACCAGACAACCTATAAGGAACAAGCTCTATAGAAGGATGAGTAAGGAGCTTTTACCACATCAGAAGGTACACGGATTGCAAGAATGAGAGGGTATGACACCTGTCATCGTGACAATCTCGTGCATGCACGAGATAGCCTAGCCGAATAGCCATGAAAAGGTGTAGAGCTGATTCACGATAAAGATGCTGGGGGGGAGCAGTTCCAAGTAGTTAGTATGGGTTGTATGTAATGTTTGAAGTCTACGGAAAGTGAATTCCTCTAAGGCCTATGAGCCATATAATACTTACACCTACGTGCCTTGTAAGGGTTCCACATCACCCCTTTAAAGGTGGATTATCAAAAATCAATAAAAAATGAAGACCTTCAAGCCATTGGATGGATAGAAAACAACCTCATATTGATGTGAAATCATGGGAAAACCATCACTTAGTTGTTTTTGAATTATATGACATGTTATGATATCAAAATATTTAAATTTTGTTTATTAAATAAATTTCAAGCACACCACGCGTCACTTTAAAAGTAAATTAGAATATTTATTTATCCCTTTTCAAATTTAAGTGTTGAATCTTAACTTAAATTGGTATATTTCTATTTTCAAAGGGTTTTTCATTATATGTTATTTGTTTTATGTTAAAAATTATTTTTTTATTAACAAAATAAAAAATTTTATGTGCATCATTATGAATATATTCTATGTCTTTTCTCTTTCTCATTTCTTTTCCTAAATGTTCTGGTTTTCATTGTAGGTGGAAGATGTCGGTAGTAGGCAAGAAGTTGAACATTCTAATCCACAAATTTTTTCATAAGGCAGTCATGATAGTTCTTAGTTTTCACGGTATGTTAAAATTTTATCAATTATTATACTATAATTCTGATTTATTATGTTTAGTTTTAATTTTTATTTTATTTTTTGTTACATATGATGAGATAATGTGGTCGGTTTCAGTTGATGAGATGATGTGGAGACATAAAGATGTAGTGGAGGTCATGACATGGATGTATATTAGGAATGGGGTGTTGTTGGACAAATTTTATATGTATATATTGATGACCAAGGCATTGGTTGATGTATGGGTTGAATGAGACTTAGGTAATGATGATCATGGTTGTTTGTGTGACTATGGATGTGTGATGTATGAATGATGGATTTATCATATATTTATGTTTTAGTTTAT
Organism: Viscum album; assembly: GCA_963277665.1. Classification (NCBI taxonomy): domain Eukaryota; kingdom Viridiplantae; phylum Streptophyta; class Magnoliopsida; order Santalales; family Viscaceae; genus Viscum; species Viscum album. The sequence continues at coordinate 1,325,551,329 of OY728138.1, forward strand.
AAAATTTCAGTTTTTATATATTTATAGTTTTTTATTAAATATTTTTTTAAAAAATCAAAATAAATTTAGCGACAGTTTGTTGTAACCGCCGCTAAACATGTATTATTGAATGTATATAGCGGCAGTTCAGATTAACCCCCACTAAAAATAACCACCGCTAAATTCTTTGTGGTGGATAGTTTTATTTTATTTATATTCCCAGTGGATATTTTTTTATTAACAAATCGCTGCTAAATTTTCCAAAAATGACACTTAAAAAGATTGTCATGAAATAAAATAAACCTCCACTAATTGAATAGTAACTGTGAAATATGCAGTGGTTTTAAGAACTACTTATAAATAATTAGGGCGATTTAAACGCTGCTAGACCAATAAATAACCACTATTAAACATTTCTATTTTTTTAGTGATCCCTGCAATGAGGATATCATATTCTTCCTCATTGTTTGTATAGCCTTCTAACAATAAGAATGAGTAAGGAAATACTTCCTTTGCTGGAGAGATGAGAAATATTCCCAACCTAACTTTTTTGAGCTTGAGGTCTTCCATTATCTTCCCTATTGGGTGTCTGGATGCACCATCAAAATATATCTCCCATGTATGGGTCCCCTCTTTAATATAGAAGATCTTTTCATCAAGAAAGTTTATATTTAATAATGTTGTTTCTGCAAATGGATGTTTTGCAAGGAAGTTAGAAAAATCCTAGCATTTTATCACTTTTTGAGGCATGAACTGAATGTCAAACTACTACAAGATCACCACCCACCATGCCAAACATCTAGTAAACATAGGACAAATCAGGATGTATTTGAGAAGGTTGTTGCAAGAGACTAAATGGACCTCATGGTGGTGTAGGCAGTGCCTCTACTTATGAATAATGAATATTAACTTCCAGAATCTCTTCACGATATCTGAATAATGAGTCTCAGTATTTATCATGGTTTGAATAAGATAATAAAGGATGTTTTCATTCTTAGTGTCATTATTTTGTGTGAGTAAAGTGCCCAGTGATTTTTATAGAGGTATAATGTAAAAAAAATGAGTGGTTTCCCCTCAATAGGTGTCATTAACACTAGTGAACTCAAGAGATATTTTTTGAGGCTATCAAGTTCTTCCTGATAATCATCAATTCAATGATATGTGACCCCCTTTTTCATAAAAATGGGGAAGGGAAAAAACTTACCTATGAGTTTTTCTATAAAGCATTGAATGTAAGAAAGGTTCCCCTATAAACCCCTCAACTCTTTGAGGTTCTGAGGAGGTGACATATTTAGGATATCCTTTGTCTTCCTAGGGTCAACTCTGGTGTCATGATTATGTACAATGAAGCTAAGAAATTTCCCTAAGGTAACCCCAAAAGAACATTTTATGTGATTCATCTTTAGGCTATGTTGTCATAGTTTATTGAAGATGGTATAAAGATCAAGCAAGTGGTCAGAACATTATTGATACCTAACCACCATATTGTCGATTTGGCATTCAAAAAACCTTCTTAAGAAGGGTTTGAAGAGGCGATGTATGGCATGTTGATACGTTGTGTTGGAATTCTTCAATCCAAATAGAATTACCCAATAGAAAAATACTCTCTAGGAGGCCGATGGCGGTGGATTCTTCATCCTCTTAGGCCATTTGGATTTGATTATACCTAGAATAGACATCCATGAAGGATATGACTTAATAGTCAGCCATTACATCAATCAGAAATCATATTTTGGATAGTGCCAATTGAGATATATGAAGTTGATGCAAACCCTTATTTTACTATTTTTCTTCTTTATGAGGACTATTTTTTCTAGACATTTTGGATACTGGACTTCCTAAATGAAATTGGTAATGATAATATTGTCATCTTTAGCTCTAATTTTTTACGGCATGAGTTCGGTGTGTTCTTATATCTTCATGTTTGTATCCCCATTGGTTTTCTAGAAAGCCAAGGTGGTGAGTAGACAACTAAAGATTGAGTCTTGGAATTTATATGTAATTTCATGTGAAAAATTCTTGATGTTTCTTTAGGAAGGAGGTATATACCTCTTGTTCTTTAGAATACATGGCTTCACTATTTAGTGTGGGTTTTGGGTCCTCCTTTGTACCCAAATTTATTTGTATGAATTCATCAATGGTGGTAGAGACACCTTCCTTGAATGCTGGAGGGACATCCCTGAGATCATATTCCTCTTCCTCTTCCTCTTCCACTTTCCGTTTTCCTTTTCTCCTTACCCTTAGGAGGGTAGGTGATGAAGGGAATTTCTCAGAGTTAGGAGAGGAGTCAACACTTTGACATCTAGAAGATGAAGTGGCTTCCTCTAAACCAACTAACAATGTGGGGTCTCTTTGAAGTTACAAATGGGGTGGAGTGAGGGATAGAGAAGGATTATTTTCATCCTATCTTGGTAACATGAAAACCTCTTCTAAGTCATCTGATGAAGTAGGGATCTATTGAATCTTAGAGGATGGAATGAAGGAATTTCCATCTAATATTTTACCACTGTCTGGAGATTCAGTGACCTTTTCAGTGCTTCTGATCTTAGTTTTCACGACTAATAGCATGAATATTTCTGAATATATTCCCAAATTTGGGCCCATGACTTTGATCCGATGGATGGACAACACATGTTCTTCACTAAGCTATTTGAAGGGATTGGATGGGGTTATTTCTAGATCATTCGGGGTAATGACCTGGGTGACACCATTAGAAATGGGTTGTTTCCCTTCCCTTTGGTAGAATCTCGCATCAATGTATTGTGATTATTAGGATTCAAATAGGTGTTTGTCACCATGAAATGTCCCTATTTGACTATTAATGTAATATTTGAGGCATTGGTGGTATGAAGAGGGTATGGTCACATGAGGATGCAATCGAGGCATTCCTAGAAGAACACTAAAAGTCATATCTTACTAAACAACTAGAAATTATGATTCAGATATAAGGTCCCAAAACTAGGCCCTGAGCTTGATTCTACTGAGAGGATTTTGCTTGCTCTTATCACAAATATTCAATATTAGAGTAGAATGGGACAAGTGGGATTCACTATAACTCAGTTGAAAAAGTGTTCCGATTGGAATTAGATTGACTCCTGGTCCATTGTCAATGAAAGTCTGTTGTGTATCAATGTCATTTATTCTGCCAGACACATACAAGGGTATGATGGTTCCCTTTATGATAACACCTTTATCTTTCTCCATGAATGAGATGATCATGTGGAATTATATAGGATCAATCTCTGCATGATAAATTTCAACAACAACAAATTCATCTTCAAAATCTTGGAGGCTTAGAAAACCCTCTATGAGTGCTTCCTAGAGGTCTTTTGATAGACTTAAAGCATCAATGATGGACAACTTAGTCGGCACCATGGATAATTTCTATAAAATTTCATACTTATATGCTAAAGGTATAGGCTTTTTATTATAAAGATTCTCTCTCACAAACACTTCAGAAACTGAAACACTTGAAATAGTCATATCAGCCCATATAATAAGATTTAAAGGCACTCCTATCCTTGGTGGGTTAGGTTGACTAGCTTGGCCAACATGTTGAGGTTGATTTGATGATGGAACCCCCTATAATCAATCTTCTAGGATGATCAGTCCAGGGAGACTTCTGACATATGTGGGGGAACTTTCCAGCTCTTGCTAGACTCACTGGAGGGATCTCCCATGAATTTCGGCAGTATAGAAGGTTCGGGCAAGGACGTAGCTTGAGTATTGATTTCTCCCATGACTAAGTCTTCCCCTATATCCTCAAATACTATGGCCTCTTCACCTAATTCTCCAATCGGATATAGGAAACTAAAGTTCATATCCATACTCATCATTAGAGAATGGATCCATTAAGTGAATGACATTAATCAAACCAAAGATCAATTCCTCATCTGATGAGGATTCTCTCTAGCAGGCCAACTCTTATGGCAGCGTTTGGTGGGGTGGTGCCTGTTCTTTTGGGATTAAAGGTATGAATTATAATAGATTAAAAGATAAATTTTTCTTTAGTATAGGTTCATATTCTTGTGTTTTTTTACCTTTATAGCCATATCATTTTTTAGGATATAGGATTTTAGAGAACTATGGTGTCAACGGAGTCGGTTGTGCCACATCAGAAGAGGATGGGGGCATAGTTGGTTGTTTCAACTATGATCAGAGGATATAATGAGTCTGTTTTATTGTATCTAAAGTTGTCAAATCACTAAAATTATATGCCTCTTTGATGGTAACTTCCCACCACTCACAATCTTCCTCCAGATTGGTGGAAGAAACATATGCTACTTGCACATGTGGTTTTCCCAGCTTCACTTTCCTAGAATCCATAATTTTTTATAGGATGTGTTTGAAAATGAATCATTCTTGTATGGTGTGACCCAATGTCTAGTGGAAGGAGAGATATTTTTGGGAGATCTTTGAGACCATCTTGATTGGGCCTCTTGGGCTTTAGCAATTTGAGAAAGTTGTTCTCCAAATCTTCAATGATATAGCTAAGAACTTTCTCATCTTAGAATGAATAAAATTTGTTATTTAGTTACTCAAAATGGTTTCACCTCTACTCCCTTCGCTCATCCTAATGAGTTAGTAATTTTTGTTGATGCTCAAGAGGGGGTGTCGCCTGATATTGTACAAGATTTGGAGTTAGGGATAGTGCAGGGGTTGGCTTAAGCATGACTGTGGTAGCATCTAATTTTTCTGTTCTCTTTCCTGGAGCTGATTTAATTACTTAGGACATGGTCTTGGTTCACAAGATGGAATCTTTCAACCTTTGAGCAATTATAGCGAGATCCCAAAACCCTCCTGTATATTTCACAGGGATTATTTTTTGTGCGCAACTCATCGTGGAGATTCTCTATACATATGGAAAAAATCTTCCTAGGGAAGCTCTAGGTTTAGGGAGTAGGTCAAATATTTCCACCGAGCAATGATATATGAGACCCTCGCATTCTCCTACTGTTTTCAGTTTGAGAGGTTGAGGAATTTCATCTTCTGTAACATTGAGATGAATTGAAATAGAAACTATCGATGGATATCTTCCCATCCCATGATTGACTTAGTCGAAAAACTAGTGTACCATGCAAAGGCTGGCCCTTGCATCACTTTCACAAAGTACCCGAGTTTCACTGCTTCTTATTGTGCAGGGGTCCCCACCATGGGATCACAATTGGACACAAAATGCATCATATGCTTCTTCGGGTCCCCCAAGCCATTGAAATTTGAAAATATTGGGTTCCCAAATTTTGGCGGGGGAGGGGTCGAATACACATATTCAAGGTAAGGCTTCTTTTATGACTATACTGGTGCACGCCATTCCTATATATATTCTAGTAGAGATTCCAATGAATTAATGGTATTGATAATCCCTTAAGGGGTGTCTGGATAAACAAGATCTTGAGCAGGGGTAACAATAGGTGGGGCCATGATTATCCACTGTAAGAGGATAATATTCATTGATAATATATGTAGTTTTCATGTGACTTTCTATTCATAAATACCATTTTAGTGCATTTTACATTTTGAACACCCATTCTCATCATTTGTGCACTTCATGCCTAATGTGCACCAATTTAGGCCCAATGTTTCATCTGATTTTAAAGAATGTAACTATACATATTTTAATTTGATATTTTTTTAAATTAATATTAACTTAATTATGAACATTTTTTATTCAGGGATCAATGGATTATTAATAAAGGATGATGGAGATATTTGGCGATTAAAGGAAACAATTCTGGAGAAGGCAGATTGAATATCATCCCACGGATCGGACTATGGGGCCCACAATACAAGCCCAATGAATCCCAAAATTTATGGAAGGATAGAATAAATATAGGGAAACAAATCATTCTTCTGGATACAGTGCTAATTCGTACTCAATGGTGGTTATTAAGGCGGCCCAAGTTGAAGATTTAATTTTGGGCCAGAGTCTGCGGCCCAGAAAAACAACCCAATATTTCAATCATATCTCCCGAACCACAAAGTATTTTGGGCTGAAATTTTACATTCTGTTAGGGGAAATCCGTGGATTCATTTAAGTCTTCTAGGTCCTACTAAAATTCGGCCTTATAGAAGGTAATTTAGGCGCGTCTTTACGGTGGATGCAAGCTGGCTGCAACTTCGGGGCAAGAAGTGGAAAAGTCTCTCATCATTAATGTTTCACCCACCTTTCCCCAACATAATTAATTAAAGGCACATGGGATGTTGGGGGCTCGGCCAAGGCTTCATTTTTTCATATTTAAGGCAGGAGTGGTGGTGAATTTAGGGAGGTTTGGTGCTTTCTTTTCATTGTAATGTTATTATGCCAATTTGCCTTTGTAATGTTCTTCCTTCTCATGTAAGTTGTTCGAATCACCTTAGTATTCAATAAAAGTTCTTCTTCTTCTCTTGTTCTATTATTCTCCTTATCACCTTGATACCTTTGCCTCAAGGTGTGAATTTATTCACACCAAACCTTGTGATTTTGTTCACACAACGGTGGAGTGATCGTTATTTTTGTTGTTTTTACTTCTTCAATTCCACCCTCATAAGTCTACTTTCCGCTTCCGTTGAGAACTTGTCATCAATAGAGGGCTAGATCTTTTATGGTTTGATCCAAGGGAGTAGCAAGGGGATGGATTGAATGTTATTTCTCATGCCCTAAATGTTATTAATTTCTTTTAATTGAGTTTCTTTCATTCAATGATTTTTATTCTTCCTCTTCCTTATTGAATTTATTCACCCCACTTTCATGTGCTAATTACATCCTTTACCTTGGAGTGCTCATGAAAATGATCCTACAAGTGTATAGTTTATTATAATATGTTTTGAAGGTGTTTAATCAGTAAGTGATGAGGTTAGTTTGAATTCATTGCATGAATCCTTCTCGAGTTAATGAAATTAAAATCATAAAAAAAAGGAATTCATTCAATCCACCCCGAGAAATAACCTAGGATCAACTCATTTTCTCATAATTTGAATTCACATAGATCTTTTAGTGCTCTTTCAAAATAATCTAAAATCAACCCAAGTTGGCCACTTCATAGCCAAAAATCCATCTCTTTTTATTGAGTGTCTAAAGGTTCTTCTTAGGTCTCTGAGGATTCGACAACCCAAGCTACACTACAAGCGACCGCTTGACCCTTAAAACTTGGGTAAATTTGGGCGAGACCAGGCCATCTATAAAGACTCTGTTTGTACCCACAGTGGGTATCCTGCAAGGGATGGCCCATGAGGATGTGTATGACCCATCCCTGGTTGTGTACCCAAGAGAGGGAACTCCTAATATCATGTTATCATGGGGTCTAAATATATTGGTTGTCAGTACCCCAGATTGAGTAGATGTTCTAGCTCTATTTCAACTACTGGGATGGACCCTCTTTGTTGATGTGCGGCAACTGGGAGCACTGGGTGAGGCTCTGCTTATAGAACATATCTAGTAGGGATGTTACCTCAAAGTAGTTCTGCATTGAGTCTTCTCAACTCCTTCATTTTTTCCTCTCACTGAGAAAATATTTCCTGAAGTGTGAGGAGTTTAACCTCTTTAGGAGGTGGGTAGTGTACTACCTTACCTTTTCCCTTTTCTTTGGAAGATTTTCATCAATGAGGTAGTAATGGATCAGTCAAGGGGATCCATGAATTCATAAAAAGCCTCTAGTTTTGGGTATGCATTCCTTTTTCAGTCATCTTAGTATGAACCGTATTATGAATAGAAACTTCCTCCTCATATTCCATTCTATCAGACACGTGTTCTGTAGCATCAGCAGGGGTGGGGCTAATAATTTTTATCAATGCATAACACATTGAAAGAATTTTATCAACCACTTTTAGAGACTTATTTTATTTTTTCCCTCCATAATGCCGCATCCTCTCCTTTGTTGTTCCTCTTGGGATCCTCTGATGAAAAGTGATCCAAAGGTAATCTATGGATAATTTTTTTATGCATGTTCCAAGTGAGGACACCAGATCACATGGTAGTATTATCTGGTAGAATCCATTTTTTGGGGCTCTCCCTAAATAGCAAAATGCTAACTTTCACTGAGGTGGGTCTTGAGGTAAAAAATACCCCAGTCCTATGGGTTGGGGCTGCTTCCACTCCATTTCCACAACCTTTTAATCCTGGTTTTCCGACCTCAAAGGTTGTGTTAAAAAATACCCCATCCCTATAGGTTGGGTTTGTTTCTAGATTTTTGTATCCACTGCTATCGTGACTACTCTCTTGATTTTATGGAGCTTTGTTCAAACATGGGATGGGTGAATTGTATGACTTGCACTTGATCCACCTTCTTCTAAAGATATTGGTAATACTTGGTGATTGGCCTCCCTTAGGCGGGAGGCTTGATAAATATTTTCAAATGTTTGATGTAGGAGTCTTTCAATGGATTACTGTCTTATGGTCCAACATCTTTAAGAGTCATTCGAGGCCAATTTCTGTTGATCATTATATCTATTGTGAACAAATTCTGTTTTTTGAAATCAGCCTGAGGTTATGACATTGCATGATTTCACATTTGGAGGTCTTTTTTTATCAGGGAGTGAAGTGAAATGCAACACCTCATGTTCACCCCATCCTGTGATATGAATAATGGGCAGGGTATCAACAATCAACTAACTCATCTCTTTTAATTTTTTGATACATGCATGTTGAAGGGTGCTTTTCTATTTTCTAATTTTCGGGTGTCAGGCATCTAGGAGAGCCACCAAGTCAATTTGATGGTGTATCCCTTATATTACCTTGATGTGGATTGGATATCCATCATAAGGAAATACTTTTTTTAGTGTAGAATAGTGGTATGCATATTCAGGTGGATTTTATTCACACAATCTTCCAACAACGCCTATATAATGTTGTATTGGGGAGTGGCTAAAAGCCATAACATGATGATTATGTTGTATTTGGAAAACTATCTCCTCATGATCAATGTGTCTTCTTCATCTTTTGCAAGAGGCTCCTCAATCTAATTTGACCAAAGCGGATGCTTACCTGCTGCTTTATTATAAACAAAAGGATCAAAAAGGATTTTCTCTATCATATTAGAAGGAAGGTGATCCAATGGTGGTTCATAGAATGATCGTTTCATTGGTTTGTTTTCTAGTTGGGAAAATATTTCACTTATCAATGACGAGACATCAAGCATGACTGTTGTCATTATCCCAAGTGCCTCATGATGGGATGGCTTTCTCACAATTAATTTGGTAAGGGGAGGACATTCTTGATGAAATAAAATGTCACGGTAGGTAAGACCTTCATAGTGAATGCCATCATGGGGAGGACCACCATCATGGATTAATGTCTGACTCAAAGGGAGATTCCTACAGTGTATACCATAGGGAGGACCTTCAAGGTGGACGATAGTAAGGGGAGGACCTCTGTATTGTTTGATCTTATGGCCGCATGGAGGGTTGTCATGGTGGTCATCAAGAAATAGGCTCTCATGGTCAATTATATTATGTACATGAAGTGAGTTGTCATGGACAGATGTCTGAGGAGGACCTCTGAAACTACTGGTAGCAAGATTGTGGGGAGGACCTTCACAATTTCAACTACTATTTCTATAATTTAGTAACAGAAGAGTAAGATCTTAAGCCTCCATATATAAACATATGAGGGCTTTAAGAACTCCAACATTAAGTGGAGTAGGATCGTAGATCGACTCTTCATTTTCCAATTATCTTTAGTGATGATTCTTTTTTGATGTCCTCTTACAGGCGACTGGGGTCGCTTGCTATGGGTAGTAGTTTTCATGTACAAAATCTTGTTTGATTAGCTCCTATGTTGCTACCATAATTTTTCAACAGGTTTTTAGAATTTTGGTAGGGGTTTGTGCCTGCCTTGGAATAGCCACCGAAGTAGACTAAAAACCTCTAGTTGGAACGGGGGTATGGTCCTGATATAGTTATCCATGTATCATGGGATTTGGACCATGACCCTCCTGGATGGGAGTGGAGATATGTTTCTACTCCAAAATGACCCTCATGTTGTGTTTATGAGTCACCCCAATTACGGGGACAAAGTTTTGTGTATTCCCCTCTACCACTGCTGCTTCTATTATTATATCCTGACAAGTTTGTAGAATGTGGGTAGGAATTTGCGTCTACCCTTTCACCATTGTCAGGATATGTTGGGTAACTTCAGTGGACGGAACAAGAATATATTCCCATTTTGTGGTTGGATTGATGGTGTGTTCCTACTCCTTTCCTCTATTTCCTAATTATATGTACTGACAACACTTAGGTGCGGCAGTAGAGATATGGTTCTACCCCCTATTTTTGTCACGATCTGCTGGATGGTTTCTCTAAATGCTACCAGATCTGGTTAACAAGCTTGATAGATGTGAGATAGTGTGTGCACCTGCTCACGGTTTACTACCATATTTTATTAGTGGTCTTTGTTGATGTGGGAAGGTGTGTGTTCCTACTCATGGTTTTCCATAATATTTAATGGGTGGATTCTCTAGATGCTTCCAAACTATGCTGACAGGATTAGTAGGTGAGGGTAGGTGTGTGTGCCTACTTTAAATTTTCCATTGTATTTGGTTGGCGTGATTCTTTGGAGGGATCGGTGGTGTAGCCCTGTTCCTTTTTATCTAGTCACTGCCCTCAAAGGTTTGTCCAGAATGCCCAGGTCTGGGTTACCTGGGCCACAATCTCAAGGTAAACACCCTCATCATGTTGAGGGTTTATTGTTGTATGGAGTTGGTGGTAGACTCTACTAGTAGGATCCATTTGGAGGGACATCTGTGATATTTGGATGAGTTCTTCAGTGACCTCTTGATCTTTCTCCCAGAGATAAGGGAGGAGCTTGTGGTTTTCTTCTAGGGATATGCCCCTGAAACAATTTAATATGGAAACTGGTGTCGTCTTCTTCTGGGACACTAGCCATCATTGAGTGGACGGTTGGTGGGGATTCATGAGATAGAGGGATTATGTAGCGTCATTTAGGGTTGGGACGGTACCATTTAGGTAGTAATACCAAACTAGTGCATTTGACACTCGGTGTTAAATATGTTGGGTTTGAGATGGTTTCATCTGTTTAGTCAAGGACCCAGCTTGTGTAGTTACCAATGCATACGTTTGTGGTAGTTGTAATGATTTCATTTGATTGAAGGGAGTTCTGGTTGAAAGTGATTGGTTATATATGAAAAATAAAAATAATAAAACCCCATCAAAGTATCATCTCAATAAACTAACACATGCATAAACTAACACATGCATAATTAATAATTTTGTGTTTGAAATGTGGGCAGTAAGCTGCTTTACCAAATCAAAGAAGCTAAAAGAATGGACCAAGGATGTATTATTTGTGATGATTCCAAATAAATGTAAATGAAATTGCCAAACAGTGTCACTAAACATCTAACTTTTGAGGCCCTTATGACTATGACAGGAACTGTTTTGAGAGCACACCATCAAAGATTTGAAAAATTCTCACAGTACAAAAGAAATTTAAATATAAAAATCAACTAAGCCAGTTAAAAGTATAATTTAAGTCAATCCAGGCAATCAAACGAGAAATATAACTTTTCCATACTCTGATTCATGCATTTCATGAAGAACATTGAGTCCATCCAGGTAATTTGCAAGTGTGGGCTTGATGCCGATTTGTTGTTGCAGGCATTTCATTCTAAGTAGTGAAGAACCTCCCTTGACTAATTGTTTGCCATCTTGAAATATCTTTCCAAGAGATAGAACAATGCTACAGAATTCATCCCTGTCATTGTTTTCAAAATTGAAAAGGAAACAACGAGACTGATTTCAATGAGCAGGCTCATTTTTCCAGACTGATAATAATGATAGAAGCCACTGAATTTAACTGGTGAGCAGGAGAAAAAACTCATTAACAAATTCAATAATGCAAAAAAAAATATTAATTATTAAAATTTTAGGTGGTCGAATAGAATACCAGACATGAAAGATAAAATAACAAACCATGATCAATAAGGGAAGCACACAACTTACAAAGATTGTTTCATAGAAGACAAACTAGCTTCCAAAGAAGCTATCTGCTTTCTCAAGACTGCATCACAAATGCCATCAATACACCCAAGATTACCATAATTATTTGGATCCTAGATCACCTGATAAATAGAAGAGAGAGAAAGTAAATAAATTATAATGATGAATGAAAAATAAATATCATTGAAACAATACCCACACACATACACACACAAAAGGAAGCAAACTATGTTGAAAAAAGTACATGGTTAATTCACCTGTAGCCTTTCAATGATGGAAGATGCGTTTCTGAATTGTGAAAGCATCATAGATTGAATCTCATTCCATTTAGTCATGTCATCTCTAACCTTCCTAAATTTTTGTTGATATTTCTTCACCATTGGCTCCATTGTAGACCAATTCAACCCTGGACTATAAATTATTATTTGTAAATAACATCTCAAAACCTTAATCAACATGATGTCATATTCAAGTTAAACACTATAAATATGAAAAGGGATGCTAACGACACAACACAACCCTAGAAGCTGGTGGCAACTATCACCTAAAGATGAATAAAAAGAGGAATTATGAATGGGAATAAACTATAACCCTTAATGGAGGGTGCTAATGGAACAAAGCTAGGCACCAGGCACCAGAGGCACAGATGCGCCCATCATTTATGAAAACCCTAGAAAAAATAATCGATTAACAATCAACATAGAAATTATTAAGACAAAAATTATGTGACCAGAAACCTACCTCAATGTGTGCTTTTAGAAGAGTTGAATCAAAGAGGATTGGCCAAAATGAGGTGCGTTTCAAGTTCACCTTGGAAGCGCCTCACTATGAGGAGGGTTCAAGGGGTTTTTAAGCCGTGACGAACCACTGCAAAATAGAAGAGTGAGATCATAAGAGGGGAGGCAACATTGAGGGATGAGGTGTCATCAATTGAAGAATAGAAGGGGGGCGCCGAAATTACATTGGGATTGATAGTCCTTTTAATTGAAAAGAAAATAAAGCACAGGCCCACAGACCTGTTAAAAATAATTCAGGCAAAAAGTAGGCCCACAGGCCCGCCAAAAAAGCAGGCACCCACGGAGAGCATCGTGAGAAGGGAACGCACCCACCTGGGAAAATGACAATGAATGACCAAAACATGAAGTTAATTCCAGTAAAGTACCCATACAGTTGTTTTTTTGCAAGTGTTTACAACTGGAAGGGTCCTTTTCTAGATTTAGCTTCTTGTTCTAGTACTTCGTTGTCATTCTCCCTGCTGCCGGTCACGAAGGGCAGCGAGATGGGTATGCGGCTACTAGAAGTAGTGAACACTTGAAGGATTGAATGAATGCTGGAGAGGGATCTCATCGCTGGTGACTGACTGGGAGACCACAGTTGTAAGATGTCATGAAGCATTACAATTCTGCAAATGGTCAACATGTAAAGAACAGATCACGACCACCAAAACAATCCAACATGAGAGAGCCATAAAGCTGGAGAAGACAAGCATTGAGGGGTACTATGACGATTACCAAGGGATTCTGCACCATAGCAGAGTCAAAGAATCCCAACTTGAGGAATAGTAGCCTGTGAGAGGGAATAGAGTCCATGAAACACAGAAGAAAGGAAACCACCCCACCATAGAAAGGGCTTCAAGAGAACCAAGTTAAGGAATTATAGCTTGTGAGGATGAATAGAGTCCATGAAACATAGACGAAAGGGAACCACGCCACCATAGAAAGGACTTCGAGAGAAACAGAGATACAGAAACCAAGTCATGCGACCTGCACAAAGGAGGTCATCGAGGGAATGTGAAGGGGAACCACACCATTGGAAGACCTAAAGCAGCGTCTTTGTTGGGGAATAGAATGTCTCAGGAGAAACAAGACCAGGGCTGGAGGAAGGAAAGAATGTCGCCACAAGAGGAACGACAGAAGAAAAAATTAGAGAAGAATGAATAAATACAACGACAGGAAATGAAGAAGACCGCCGCTGGGAAGACAATGGATAAAAATCATTAAGGTAAGGCCAAAACCATAGCGAACAGATGAAACAGTGGGAGGCGGTATTACCCAACTTCCCCACTCAATGAAACCCAGTTCGCCGGCCGAAGTTCAACTGAAGATGTTTACGGGAAGAGACTGTCATCAAATCAATCCGCTTGAACCTGATTATCAGCATAGCCCACGATCATACTACATCCTAACGAATAATTTGGTAGAACGCACCACCTTGGCATCAAAGAACAAAGATTCATAGAGAAACCAAAAGAACCCCGACAGTGAGTTCCAAACCTCAGAACCTCGATGATGGAACACAGACCCGGATCCTCTATTCCCATTTGCAATGCCCAAGAGCCAGCCTTCCCTAAGAACAGAAGACATTGCAGACTACCTTGCAAAAAACAAAGAAGGTATCAGAGAGACGACATCACCTTCCCCGAGAAACCGTCGAAGAAATTCAAAACCCTAGCCTGATCGATATGCTCCTAGCACTATAAATATTTACTCTTAAAAATATAATATAAAGATTCCTAAAAAACTAAGTGTATATTATGACTGATAATAAATATTTCATGTATTTAGAGACATAAAACATGTATTTAAAACAAGAATATTATAAATATGGAATAAAACCAAAATGAATAAATTAAAATAGGAATAATTACCTAAATACTTTGCTTCTTAATGAACAATTGATGATGCAAGTAATTAAACCGTAATAGTTCCTACAAAGCTCTAAAAATCAGTTCGGAGTGATTCATGAGTCTCAATGGAAACATGAATAACTATACTTATGTATGCATTCATAATTAGGGGTGTCCAAACCTGACCGGGTTGGGTCGGGTTACACAGGTATATAGATGGGTTAGGTCTGTTTGGGTCGGGTTGAGATTGGGTTGGGTCGGGTCACGGGTTGGAAGTATAAAGACCCAACCCGACCCATCGACCCGACATTTTTTTTGGCTATCATCGTGCTTCTGTTCAGGAATTTGCTCGACCCATTCCCTTTTACCCTCCCTCGCATCGCGCGTGCACCGCCTCAGCCCATCAGTGCTTGTCTTGAAATGAGGGGATAATTGATGATGCAAGTAATTAGACCGTAATAGTGACTACAAAGCTCTAAAAATCAGTTCGGAGTGATTCCTGAGTCTCGATGGAAACATGAATAACTAAATTTGTGTATGAATTTAGCATAATATGAAACAAAATATTTGTAACTAAATTTATAAAATCAAAATATTAATGGAAACATGAACAACTAAATGAGTTCAAGTGCATACAGTAAGCAACATGTCAAAGTGTTGATGCTCTCCAACATTAGTAAATTGATAGACACTAAATTAAACTCGTCCATTAATCTTCTATGTAGCCTACTCCTACATTGAAAAATAATAAAATATGAATACTATAATGATAATTATATATTATTGTAAACATTTAAAAAATATATAATTTGGAAATATAGTCAAATGTTAATGAAATCTCAAAAGGGAAACATTACAACTAATAAACATTTCTTTGTTTATAATTTATGAGAAACTACATGTAATTAAAAATGATGTAACACATATCAAAGAGTTGCAGTCCAGATATTTATATATTCAACACGTAACAATTAATTTAATTTTATAAAATTTGAACAACAAAACTGGTTGCAACAATAAATGATGCCAATGATGTGAAATAGATCCTTATAAATGCACACCTAAGGGTTGAATTTTAAAATAATGCTTATGCATTAGTATGTTACATTAATTTGTACATAAAGAAGTCAATGACCATACAAAAATACGATCATTAAATAATTAATTGATAAGTAATGAAAGGAAAGCAATGAATCGAATGATTTTCTTGCAATTAATATGCAACAAATTGTAGTGAAGTACCCAAGATATAGAAGACATGTGAAATTTTACCAATAAGGAATAAATATAACATAAAAATGATTGAGAATATTGAACGTAAATAAACATATAAATGGATGAAGGCTTGTAAATAAATTTAAAGATTAACTGGCTGTGATAAAATTGAATTAGGGAAAAATAAATCTTTATTAACTGTCAAATAGAAGAATATGTAAAACAAAATAGGGTTAGAAATTCTTAAGGTTGTCGTGTCATTTGCAAGGAAAGAGAAACATAAAACTTGCTCATTATAGCGACGTGAAGGTTGTTAGTGGCTGAATGGTCTAAAGGGGTGGTCTAGTGGAGGTGCTAGATAAAGGATGATATGCGATAGATAATACCAAAATCCAACCTAAAGGTGGAGCAAGATGCGAAGGCGGAGAGGATGGAGCCGATAATTCAAAGAGGAGGATGACACCGAAGGAGTAACAATAGGAGAGATGCGCAGAGATGGAACCCGATTTGCGGTGGTGAGGAGAAGGATTCACAGAGGGAGAGATGATGATGGGGATTCAGGATGGATGGAAGTGGATGAATAATCGCACAAGGCCGATGTGCGAAGGAGAGCACCTCGATACACTGTGGGAGAGGCGAAGGCGGAGAGGTGAGGACACTAGGAGGACGACTGTGGAAGAAAATGGAGCAGAATGTCAGGGAGAACAAAGATTATTGACAGTGGATTTTTTTGGAGGGAAAATAATGCATGTTGTGGTGGCACGTGTGCCAGGGAGAACCTATATTATCTTTAATATATATAGTATAATAGTAGATACAATATATTTTCAATCAATATATATATATATATATATATTGACGTCCCAATAAAACATTTTTATGATAATTGTTATGAAACCGATTGTATAATAATAACAAGAAAACATCTCAAAAAGAAAATCTAAACAAACAAGAAAGACTAAGTCCAAGCTTGTGCTTTGGCTTGACAAACTCATCACAATCATTCAAACATTCAAAAGCAACCCTCTGGGAAAGTTCTCACAGTCTAACCCCTCTGGTTCAATGTATCAAAAATTCAATAAATAAAAGACCCTCTGGGAAAGCTCACACAGTCTAACCCCTTTGGTTCCACATATCACTAATCATTTACAAACGACCTTCTAGGTATCTCTCATGGTCAATACCCCCTTGGTCTACATAGCAGTAATATAAATTATAATGACCCTATGGCAGCTCTCATAGTCAATTCCCTATGGTCCAACGTTCATTAAATAATGACCCTCTGGTAGCTCTCACAATCAATGCCCTATGGGTCAACATAACAACAATTATACATAAAAGACCTGATATCGGGAAGCTCTCACAGTCAATCCCCCTTTGTCAAACTTTCACAATGTGAAACACATGCATCTCATATAATCTGCAACCCCATCCCAACAACATGAGGCATGGAAAAGAAGCAATCCTAACATGATTCCTAGACCCAACAACCATAATCAACCAAACATCGAAAACACATCCAAAATCAAGGTATAAAACCTTATCCATAAACAATAACCCTTTCACAATCAAAAGAACCATAACGGGCATTAACCAGGGTTAAAATCCAAAACACACAATACCCTAAACATGGGTATTCAGAACTTAAGCATATATAATCCAAATATAGTTCAAGAAATGCACAAACCACCTACCTCAATGTTGTACGATGAACAATCTTGAACGCTGTCCCTTGAATCGGCCTAGAACGATGTAAATCTATGAAAATGGTAAAAATGATCAACCCTCGATAACTCATGAGAGAGGAGAAATCAAGAAGAGAGGCTATAGGGAAAAAGAGAACTCACTGGTGGTAATCCAACGCACCCTACGACGTCTCAATAGGATCTCAGATGAAGGAATAGGAGGAGGTCGAAGATCTTTAGCCATATATCGCTCTCATGCATGAGACACGAGAAGAATAAGTTCGTTCTGAAGATGAGATGCGACCCCTGTTCGATTAATCAAATAAAAATAAAGTACACGACATGTTCATTTAATGAACACTCCATGTACTAGCCTCAATAGACCCCCGCTTTAGGCAGTCTACCAGGTCACCCACACAGCCATGTACTCAGATGTTACATGGCCAGCACACGGTTATGCGCTTGAGTACATGTCGTGTACTTTGAAAAACCCCAATTCTTCTTTTTTCCTCAAAACACCCGAAATCAAGATCCATACCTAAAATGAAGATCTGGGTTCTTACAAACTTTCCCCCTTAAAGAAATTTGTCCCCAAATTTCCCTTCTAAGGGTGGTGAAGAAGAAATTTCAAACAACTCTAGGCACTGGGATCGAACGTCGGCCTCCCTCTCCCAAGTCTCGTCCTGTACTCACTCGTGCTTCCATAACACCCATACCAGAGGAATAGACCGACCATAGAGAACCTTTGTACTGTGATCCAAAATCTGAACAGGGTGCTCCTCAAAGGATGCATCCACCTCTAAGTCAACCTCCTCGGGTTAAAAAATGTGAGATGGGTCTAAAAAGTAACTTTGTAGCTGAGAAACATGGAAGACGTCGTGCATAGCCTGATACCTCTGAGGTAACTGCAACCGATAGACAACCGGCCTGAATCTCTCCAAAACCTAAAATGACCCAATGTATCTTGGTGAAAGGTTCCCATGTCTCATAATCCTCATGTATCCCAACCTCAGTGTGACACGTAAGAAAACCTGATCTCCAACCTTGAACTCCAGAGGTCGTCTCTGTCGATCAGCACAATATTTATGACGAGATTGTGCAGTATCCACCCTCTTTCAAATCAACTCCACCTGCTCAGTGGTCTCTTGGACAAGATGAGGTCCCAATATAGCTGCATCTCCTACCTCCAACCAACATAGGGGTGATTGACATGACCTACCGTACAAAGCATCATAAGGTGTCATCTGAATCGTCGCCTGAAAAATATTATTGTAGGAAAACTCCACTAGGGGTATGTGTCTCTCCCAAGAGCCCCTAAAATCCAAGATGCATGCTCAAATCATGTCCTCTAAAACCTAAATCATGTGCTCGGACTGACCATATGTCTGGGGATGGTAAGCTGTACTCAGAATTACCTGTGTACCCAAAGCCATCTGATACCACTTTGTAACGTCCCGGTTCCGGGTGCCGCCCAAGGGTGCCCCGTACCCAGTTAGTCACATGAACTCAAGCGCATTTCCCCAAACACCAGAGGCTTCCGACTAGCAGTGAGGGCCTTGGGTGTGATACTGGGGAAATTATGCCCTCATTGGCAGAGTAACACAATAGAAACAAATAGTTTACAATAGCAGAAGCAGTAATACCATACAATAGAAATAAACAGTGAAATACTGATAGTATAAACAACTACAACATATATAAATAAATGATGCATGTCACATGTATCTAGGAAAGTATCCAAACAAGTCACAATGATGAAAATACAATACTCAAACCAAATTATAGAAAACAGTAAACTCCAATAGCATCGCAAGCCTCAGCTTGGTCCCATTCTCTCTAGCTCCAATAACAATCGAATGATTTTTTTGCAATTAATATGCAAAAAATGGTAGTGAAGTACCCAAGATATATAAGAGATGTGAAATTTTACCAATAAGGAATAAATATAACATAAAAATGATAGAGAATATTGAACGTAAATAAAAATATAAATGGATGAAGGCTTACAAATAAATTTAAAGATTAACTGGCTGTGATAAAATCAAATTAGGGGAAAAGAAATATTTATTAACTATCAAATAGAAGAATATGTAAAAAAATAGGGTTAGAAATTCTTAAGGTTGTTGTGTCATTTGCAAGGTAAGAGAAACAGAAAACTTACTGATTATAGTGATGTGAAGGTTGTTAGTGGCTGAATGGTCTAAAGGGGGTGGTCTAGTGGTGGTGCTAGATGAAAGACGATATGTGATAGATAATACAAAAATCCAACCTAAAGGCGGAGCAAGATGCGAAGGCAGAGAGGATGGAGACGATAATTCGAAGAGGAGGATGACACCGAAGGAGTAACAATAGGAGAGATGCGCAGAGATGGAGACCGATTTGCGGTGGTGAGGAGCAGGATTCACGGAGGGAGAGATGATGGTGGGGATTTAGGAGGGACAGAAGTGGATGAATAATTGCATGAGGTCGATGTGTGAAGGAGAGAACCTTGATATGCTGTGGGAGAGGCAAAGGAAGAGAGGTGAGGACATTAGGAGGATGAATGCAGAAGAAAATGGAGCAGAATGTCAAGGAGAACAGAGATTATTGACGGTGGATGTTTTGGAGGGGAAATAACCCATGTTGTGGTGGCAAGTGTGCAAGGGAGAACCTATCTTATCTTTAATATATATAGTATAATAGCAGATACAATATATTTTCAATCAATATATATATATATATTGAAATCCCAATAAAACATTTTCATGATAATTGTTATGAAACGATTGTATAATAATAACAAACAAATGTCTCAAAAAGACAATCTAAACAAACAAGCCAGACCGATTCCAAGCTTGTGCTCTGTCTTAACAAACTCATCACAATCATTCAAACATTTAAAAGTAACCCTCTCGGAAAGTTTTCACAGTCTAACCCCTCTGGTTCAACATATAAAAAATTCAATAAATAAAAGACCCTCTCGAAAAGCTCACATAGTCTACCCCCTTTGGTTTCACATAGCACTAATCATTTACAAACAACCTTCTAGGTATCTCTCACAGTCAATACCTCCTTGGTATACATAGAAACAATATAAATTATAATGACCCTCTGGCAGCTCTCACAGTCAATGTCCTATGGTCCAACATTCATTAAATAATGACCCTCTGGAAGCTCTCACAGTCAATGCCCTATGGGTCAACATAACAACAATTACACATAAAAAACCTTATCTCAGGATGCTCTCACAGTCAATTCCCCTTGGTCAAACTTTCACAATGAGAAACACATGCATCTCATATAATCTGTAACTCCATCCTAACAACACGAGGCATGAAAAATAAGCAATCCTAACATGCTTCCTAGACCCAACAACTATAATCAATCAAACATCGAAAAAACATCCAAAATCAAGGTATAAAACCTTATGCATAAATAATAACCCTTTCACAATCAAACAAACCATAACAGACATTAACCAGGGTTAAAATCCAAAACATGCAATACCCTAAACATGGTTATTCGACACTTAAGCATATATAATCCAAAGATAGTCCAAGAAAGGCACAAACCACCTACCTCAATGTTGTACGATGAACACTCTTGAACGTTGGCCCTTGAATCGGCCTAGAACGATGTAGATCTGCGAAAAGGGCAAAAAAATCAACCCTTGATAACTCATGAGAGAGGAGAAATCAAGAAGAGAGGCTCTAGGGAAAGAGAGAACTCACTGGTGGGAATCCAACGCACCAGGTGGCGTTTTAATCAGAGCTCAAACAAAGGAATGGGAGGAGGTCAAATATCTTTAGTTGCACGTCACTCTTATGTATGAGACACTGGAAGAAGAAGTTCGTTCTGAAGACGAGACGTGACCCCAGTTCGATTAATCAAATAAAAAGAAAAGTACACAGCGTGTTCATTTAATGTACACTATGTGTACTAGCCTCAATCGACCCCCGCTTTAGGCGATCTTCTAGGTCACCTACACAGCCATGTACTCAGACGTTACATGGATATCACATAGTTATGCTCTTGAGTACACGCCGTGTACTTTGAAAAACCCCAATTCTTCTTTTTTCATCAAAAACACCCGGAGTCAAGATCCATACCTGAAATGAAGATCTGGGTTCTTACAAACTTCCCCCCTTAAAGCAATTCGTCCCCGAATTCCCCTTCTAAGGGTGGTGAAGAAGAAACTTCAAAAAACTCTGGGCACTGGGATCGAACGTTGACCTCCCTCTCCCAAGTCTCATCCTGTACTCGCCTATGCTTCCATAGCACCCGTACCAGAGGAACATACCAACCATAGAGAACATTCATACTATGATCCACGATCTGAATAGGGTTCTCCTCAAAGGATGCATCCACCTCTAAGTCAACCTCCTCAGGTTAAAAAATGTGAGATGGGTCTGAAATGTAACTTTGTATCTAAGAAACATAGAAGACATCATGCATATCCTGGTACCTCTGAGGTAACTGCAACCGATAGGCAACCGGCCTGAATCTCTCCAAAACCTCAAATGACCCGATGTATCTCGGTGAAAGGATCCCATGTCTCCTAATCCTCTTGCGTCCTAACCTCAGCATGACACGTAAGAAAACCTGATCTCCAACCTTGAACTCTAGAGGTCATCTTCATCAATCAACATATGATTTCTGACGAGATTGTTCAGTAGCCATCCTCTTTAGAATCAACTCCACCTACTCAGTGGTCTCTTTGACAAGAGGAGGTCCCAATATAGCTGCCTCTCCTACCTCCAGCCAACATAGGGATGATCGACATGACCTATCGTACAAAGCATCATAAGGTGCCATCTGAATTGTCGTCTGAAAACTATTATTGTAGGCAAACTCCACTAGGGGTATGTGTCTCTCCCAAGAGCCCTTGAAATTCAGGATGCATGCTCAAAGAATGTCCTCTAAAACCTGAATCATGCGCTAGGACTGACCATCTGTCTAGGGATGGTAAGGTGTACTCAGAAGTACCTATGTACCCAAAGCCCTTTGATACCACTTTGTAACATCCCAGTTCCAGGTGCCGCCCAAGGGTGCCCCGTACCTAGTTAGTCACATGACCTCAAGCGCATTTCCCCAAACACTAGAGGCTTCCGACTAGCAGCGATGACCTTGGGTGTGATAGTGGGGAAACTATGCCCTCATTGGCAGAGTAACACAACAGAAACAAATAGTAAACAGTAGCAGGAGTAGTAATACCATAAAACAGAAATAAACAGCGAAAGACTGATAGTATAAACAACTACAACATATATAAATAAATTATGAATGTCGCATGTATCTAGGAAAGTATCCAAATAAGTCACAATGATGAAAATACAATACTGAAACCAAAGTATAGAAAATAGTAAAATCCAACAGCATCACAAGCCTTAGCTTGGTCCGATGCTCTCTAACTCCAACAAAAATCAAGGCGTTTGCCCTTATTTATACCTGCAACTGTATAATATGTTTGGGTCCAAAATCATGACCCAAACAGGGTGTGAGACGAATCCCAGTAGGCAACCACCACAAGATCTGTGCCTAACTATCAGTGAATATATATAGCAGGCAATATGCATAAATGAAGCAATAAACTAGGAAGTACTCAAAAGTAACAGTTTCTAATTACATTCATTTATATTTATTAATTATTCAATCCATTGAATAATGTAACCTTGAGATCTAGCCTAAGATTTTTATCCCCTTGTATAATAATAACAAACAAACGTCTCAAAATACCATCTAAACAAACAAGAAAGACCGAGTCCAAGCTTGTGCTTTTCCTTGGAAGACTCGTCAAAATCATTCAAACATTCAAAATAAACCCTATGGGAAAGTTCTCATAGTCTAACACCTCTAGTTCAACATACTAATAATTCAATAAATAAAATACCCTCTAGGAAAGCTCACACAGTTTAACCCCTTTGGTTCCACATAACACTAATCATTTACAAACGACCTTCTTGGTAGCTCTCATGGCCAATACCCCCTTGGTCTCCATAGCAGCAATATAACTTATAATGAACCTATGGAAGCTCTCATAGTCAATTCCCTATGGTACAATGTTCATTAAATAATGACCCTCTGGTAGCTCTCACAGTCAATGCCCTATGTGTCAACATAACATCAATTATACATAAAAGACCCTATCTTGGGAAGCTCTCACAGTCAATTCCACTTAGTAAAACTTTCACAATGCGAAACACATGCATCTCATATAATATGCAACTCCATCCTAACAGCACGAGGCATGGGAAACAAGCAACCCTAATATGCTTCTTAGACCCAACGACCATAATCAATCAAACATGGAAAACACATCCAAAATCAAGGTATAAAACCTTATGCATAAACATTAACCCTTTCACAATCAAACAAACTATAATAGGAATTAACCGGGGTTAAAATCCAAAGCACACAATACCCTAAAAATGGGTATTCAACACTTAAGCATATATAATATAAAGACAATCCAAGAAAGGCACAAACCACCTACCTCGATGTTGTATGATGAACACTCCTGAACATCGACCCTTAAATCGGCCTAGAACGACGTAGATCTACATAAAGGGTAAAAATGATCAACCCTAAATAACTCATGAGAGAGGAGAAATTAGGAAGAGAGGCTCTAGGGAAAGAGAGAACTCATTGGTAGGAATCCAACGCACCCGACGACGTCTCAATCAGAGCTCAGATGGAGGAATGGGAGGAGGTCGAAGATCTTCAGTCGTACGTCACTCTCCTGTACGAGACACATGAAGAAGAAGTTCATTAAAAAGATGAGACACGACCCTAGTACAATTAATCAAATAAAAAGAAAGTGCACTGCGTGTTCATTTAATGTACATGCCATGTACTAGCCTCAATCGGCCCCCTCTTTAGGCAATCTACCAGGTCACCTACACAACCATGTACTCAGCTGTTACACAGTCATCACACGATTATGCACAACAACCGGGTACACAGCATGTACTCAAGAGTACACGACATATACTTAGAAAAACCCCAATTCTTCATTTTTCCTCAAAAACACCTAAAATCAAGATCAATACCTGAAATGAAGATCCTGGTTCTTACAGCAGATGACCATGATGCTTGTTGTGATTGTTTTGATGTATATTCCATTGATTGATGAAATTGTTTTACTCATGCCTACCGATTCATATAAACTATTTTATATAAAATGTTTATTTAATCCATGTGTCACAACCTCCACCCTCTAAAGATACCACAATGAGGAGAGAGTGATAATGAACCCCGAGCCCCACATCTAGTAGGCCTGTTGCAGAATCACCGGGAGACACAACGATAGAAACGAGGAAAAATGAAAAGAAAGTAATTAAAGGACACAATGATTTACATGGTTCGGGAAAAATACCTACGTCCACGGGAGAGGCAGAATTTCACTATGATTTGGGAGTACGAAATTACAGAGGATTTCAGTAGTAAAACCCTAGCCTGAAATGGGCTACATATGAAGAAGACGGTCTACTGTTCCAAATAGTAGTCTGCGTTGCAACAGTGATCGGAGACTCACTTTGTCAAAAGTGATACAGTGTCTGCTGGCTGGAAATCAAAAGCGCTACAGTGAAGTTGACCCCGAAGTCCGCACCGCTACAGTGCCTGTCGGTGTCAGTCGGTCAGCTCTGCTATAGTGTCAACATTGCTACAGTGCCGAAGTCCGCACCGCTACAGTGCCGAAGCTCGACCCGCAATAGTTGCGGGCCACAAGCATTCGGCCCAACCGGATCGGACAACACCAATCCAACAATCTCCCACTTGTAGCCTGATCCGCTGCACTGCTATGCTTCGATGAAACTGATGAAGACAACTTACTTAATCTAAGTTCTTACTCTTCTTCACTCACTAGTGTCGTTCTTTCACAGATTCATGAAATATAAACTATTTTCCTTTTCTGATCCCATCAAGTCCTCCATAATTCTGCCTCTCATCCTCCGTTCATCAGTGGAGACCAACAGAGGCACAACAGTGCCTCAACTTCTGTATCACCACAGGCTTTGTCAACATGTCTTCCGGATTGTTGGTTCCAAAGATCTTCTGCAAGGTCAGAAACCCATCCTGTATCAAACCTCTGATGAAATGGTACTTCAACTGAATGTGCTTCATCCGGGCATGAAACACTGGGTTCTTGGAAAGATGTATAACACTCTGACTATCACAGTGCAATGTATTCTCCTCTCGCTTTCTTCCCAATTCATCCAAGAAGTTCTTCAGCCAAACCATCTCTTTCCCAACTTCTATTACAACAATGTATTCTGCCTCTGTGGTGGATAAAGCCACCACCTTCTACAATTGTGATATCCAACTTACCGCAGTTCCTCCACAGGTAAAAACATAACCCGTGGTACTCCTCCTGCTGTCGACATCGCCTCCAAGGTCAGCATCCACATACCCCTGCAATGAAGTTCCTTTCCCAAAGCACAAAGATACCTCCTTGCTGCCCTTCAAATACCTCAGTATCCACTTCACAACTTCCCAATGTTGCTTTCCAGGGTTAGCCATATAACTGCTCACAACTCCCACTGCACGAGCAATGTCAGGTCGAGTACAGACCATGGCATACATCAGGCTTCCAACAGCTGATGCGTATGGAACTTTTGCCATGTACTCCACCTCTTCTGTCGTCTTCAATGATTGCTCCTTTGATAGTTTGAAGTGGATTGCCAGAGGAATAGAGACTGCCTTTGCTTCCATCATGATGAATCTTATCAGAACCTTCCCAATGTAATCATCCTGTGACAACATTAATGTTCCAGCTGTGCGGTCTCTCTTGATCTTCATTCCCAGAATCTTGCCAGCTTCTCCCAGATCCTTCATTTCAAACTCCTCAGCTAACTGCCTTTTCAGCTCATTAATCCTCTGCATACACGATCCTGCAATGAGCATGTCATCCACATACAGAAGCAATATAATATATTCATCACCGAAAGACTTGATGTAGCAACACTGATCCATGACACATCGTTTATATTCATTTTTAGACATAAATGAATCAAACTTCTTGTTCCACTACCTCGGTGGCTACTTCAGTCCATATAGGCTCTTCTGAAGTTTGCACACCAGGTCTTCCTTTCCAGACACTACATATCCCTCTGGCTGCTGCATGTAGATGTCCTCCTCTAGATCTCCATGAAGGAAAGCAGTCTTGACATCAAGCTGCTCGAGATGCAATCTTCTGACGCCACAATGATGAGAACCACCCAGATGGTGGTAAGCTTTACTGCTGGTGAGAATATTTCCGTGAAATCCACTCCCTCCTTCTGTTGGAAGCCTTTCACCACCAGCCTTGCCTTGAACCTCCTCTTTCCATCATGCTCTTCCTTCACCCGATAGACCCACTTGTTATGCAATGATTTCTTTCCTGCTGGCAGGGATGTCAACTCCCAAGTGTTGTTATCATGCAATGAGGAAATCTCCTCCTTCATTGCCAACTCCCACTTGCTTGACTCCTTCAACTGCATTGCCTCTTCAAAGCATTCTGGTTCTCCACCGTCAGTCAATAACAGATAATGCAATGATGGTGAATACCTCTGCACAGGCCTTCTCACCCTTGATGATCTCCTCAACTCCACTGGAGTAGTAGGTTCCACCGGTTTAGATCTCTCAAGCTCAGGCACACCTTAAAGCTCCACTTGCTCTTTGCACTCCGATTCAATGTTCCCATTTTCATCTTCAGCTTCATGGAGACCTTTGTACATGACACCTTCATTGAATACAACGTTATGGCTCCTAATGACCATCTTCTTGTGATCATCCCAAAACCGGTAACCAAAATCATCAGCACCATAGCCAATAAAGAAACATGGCTTGGAATTAGCATCAATATTGTCCCTTGAGTTAGCATCAATGTGTACATAAGCTAAACTGCCAAAGACTCTTAAATGTGAGAGTTTTACCTCCTTACCAGACCAGAGCTCCTCGGGTAGGCATTCTCCCATTGGCACAGATAGATTCCTATTGATCAGATACGCTACCATGTTCACTACATCAGCCCAGAAGGTTTTGGGCAACCCTGAGTGCAGCCTCATGCTCCTGGCACGTTCATTCAGTGTCCTATTCATCCTCTCTGCCACACCGTTCTGTTGTGGTGTTCCTGGGATTGTCTTCTCCCACCGAATTCCATTATTAGAACAAAATTCCCTGAACTCTTGACTGCAATACTCTCCACCGTTGTCAGACCTCAAACATTTCAGTTTTTCTCCTGACTCGTTCTCCACCATGACTTTACACTTCTGAAACATCTTGAACACATCAGATTTATTCTTCATAAAGTAAACCCATACATTCCTTGTTGAGTCACCGATGAATGTCACATAATATTTTGACCCTCCGAGGGATGGTACTAGTGCAGGCCCCCAAACATCTGTATGCACCAGGTCCAGATTTCCAGCCTTTGGTGTTCTGCCTCCTTTTGCAAAGGACACCTTCCTCTACTTTCCAAAGATGCAATCTTCACATAAGCCTACTTCCACCGACTTCAGCTCTGGTAGCAACCCTTTTGTTTCCAGCACCTTCATCCCCTTTTCACTCATGTGGCCAAGTCTATAGTGCCACAATTGAGAACCTCCGACAGCTTCCAGTGATGCAGCCATGTCCATGCAAGTTTCTGTCAGGTTGTACAGGGTGCCATTCTTTGCTCCCTGAGCTATAACTATAGCTCCTCGGGTGATTTTCCATGCACCACCAGTGAATGTCGTACTCAACCCTGCATCATCGAGTTGTCCAACAGAAATAAGGTTTCTTATCAAGCCATGGATATACCTCACGTTCTCCAGAACCAACAAACTCCCACTATTGGTCTTGATCCGTGCATCTCCTTTACCCACAATCTGTAAGGGATCATCATCAGTAAGATGCACCTTGCCAAAATTTCTAGAAACAAAATTGTTCAGGAAACCCTTTTCCAATGTAGAGTGGAAAGATTCCCCAGAGTCTAAAATCCAAGACTCCATCAGGCTGTCCGCACTCAGCAACAACACGTCATCAGTTCCTTCAGCTGCAGTGTTTGCTCCACTGGTTTCAGGTCCCTTCCGGTTATCTCTGCACTCCTTCTTGACATTTCCTTTCTTCCCGCATGTCCAGTAGGCCACAAGGCCCTGGGTTGGTGGTCCACAAGCATTCGGCCCAACCGGATCGGGCAACACCAATCCAACAAGGCCATGGGTTGGAGACTAGCACCGAGGGTATAAAAATATAATGAAATGGGAGGCATTACCCTCTATAATAAAATAGGATTGGGAGATGAGATGAATCATCCAAAAGCAACAACATGACATAATATGAAAAGAAAGTAAAACCATCCCACAATGCATGTATAAATAGAACTGATATAGAAAAAAAGTCTCTAAAGTAAATACCCAAAAGCAAAACTAAAGCAGTGACACAATAGCTATCCAAGGTCCATGCTAGTGATGTCCAACACAGTCCACATAGTCCTCCTGTAAAATTGAAAATTAGTTTATATATGTAGGGTGGACATATAAATACACTCATTAGGAAAACCAAGGTCTCTCATGCACATGTGAAAGAAGCATACTAATTTACCCACGAGAAAACAGAAGAATCAACAACACCTAAACAGGTCAACTATCCATCCTAACCTCACTGAGACATGGTCACCACATAATGCAATCCAAGTAACATAATAAAACCCGAGTCACATCGATAAAGGGTAAACTGTATCTCTTTCCTGGTGGTATGCCGCTCTCACACCCCAACTCCATACGTCATAGCACTCCCATCTCTTCTGTATACCACACCACCCTGCAATCATGGTAACATCACATCACACTCACAGACACTTGGGCTTGTTGCCCCACAAGCATGACCACATCACGTCTCACGTGAAAACACCCGGGCCATCCCATCACAATCATAACCAAAGTAGTAGGGTATTGTGAACATGAAGGACATCAACCCCATGCCACCCCCTACCATGAATGGACCCCACCACAATTCATCTCATCACATCTCATATCACTCACATACACCTGGGTTATGTCACATCATGTCTGAAGACACATGGGCTCACCACCCCACAAGCATGTCCACACCGCATCTTGACCAAAGACACCTGGGCTATCAAAACCACCATCTACTACACTATCAGACCTCCAGAAATCACAACATGTGCAATACCCACCTCTCCTAGAAGATAGAGTGGGAAAGAGTGGGTACCCAACCATTTTTTCTTCTCATCATATGTCGGAAAAAACACCCACGTATGACTATACAATTGTCAGCACATAGTGCTCGACGTGGGTGGGGTGCGTATAGAAAATCACAAGGAGTATATAATTATATACATATAACCCCACACAAGCCCAACCTATGGGCTCACAACCAAATTTTAACCAACTCACAACATCGTCACTTTTACTTACACCTCTAAATTCATAACACAACACAAGCCACAATCCACATCACACCACCAACCAAATTCATTATTCCACCCATTCATTTCATTAATAGCATCAACCACATTTAAACCCATAACCCATCATTTATTTTTTCATTAACCATTTCTATCCCATTATCCAAATCAACCTCTGACCATTTCAAACATTATTAACCAAGTTATTCCATCACTACTTGAGCATCTAGCACAAAGCAACCACACATCACATGTAGCTCAAAATCCCCACCATACCATCACCCCGCCACCCCACAATCATGAAAAAAAACCCACATAGCCACTCTAAAATCACAACCAAAAAACACACCTCGCCACCCCAAAAGCACGACCAAACAACCACCTCACTGCCCCAAAAGCATGGCCAAACAACCACCTTTCCACCCCAAAATCATTGCCAAATAAACACACCTCACTGCCCCAAAAGAACGAACAAACAAACCACCTCTCTATACATTTCCCAACCACACATCAAATCCATTTTACAGATTTATAAAGAGGATTTTATCACATTGCACTTTATTTTAGGGGTGTTATCACACAATCCATAATCATGGGCCAACCATTTTATTTACCAAATATAAGTGGTTAGCCAATTTAAATTTTAGGGTGATATCACAAAAATAAAAAAAAGTCACATAACACATCATACATCATAAAAAAAAATCCCCCAACGACTATAATTTTCAGTGGGACATCAGCCCCATACAATCACAATATCATAATCATATCAAAGCTATAAAAGTATGTGAATCATTCCTCTTTCCCCTTTCAATTTCAACTTACCAAATTATTTATCTTTGATTAATCCATCACAACCATAACCCATAGATAAAAAAAATAAAACCCCTCTCACATGATAAACAATAAAGAGAAATAAGAGATTACCTACCTCAAAGAAGCTTTTCAATTTCACTACACATTTCATGGTGAAGAAGAAACGCTAGAAAACCACAATCGCACATGGGAAACCATGGATTAACCTAAACCACACCAAAAGATCATAAAAATGAAGCCCAACTCACACCCCAAACCAAAAAGCATCACCATAGTGAATCCCCAGAGAAAAAACAAAATAAAACAACCAAAAGGAAGAGAAGGGTTTACCCCTGATCTCTAATGAAGAGCCTTCGAAACCAATGGTTCGAAACAAGACAGAAGAGGGAATAAAGGTCTTCTCAGGGAACCTAGGGTTTTCCTAGAATGATAGGAAAGAAGGTGAATCCGAATGAAATGAAATTAGTCTAAGAAATGAACTTAAAAACCTGGAATCCCATAGTTTTCACATCATATAAATATTACATGGTGTGTAGACCTTGAGTTTTCTGAAAATTACACCTTTCAATGAATAACGAATCACCTTGGCCTTTATTTATTACATTTAGTGTATTACACTTAAATGACATGAATCTATCTCATGAATTCCCCCTTAGCCGCATACAAGTCATGAACCAACTGGATTCACAATCCATGAACCATTTTTACACATCGTGTAAAAAATACACGATGTGTATTTCCTGTAACAGTCCTGCTGCAACTCCAGCCTCCACTGAAAACTACCAGAAATATCCATTGAACAACTCCAACCACTAAAAATAGAAAAGTAATGAGATGGGAATTCACAATCCATTACATCAGATACCTATCAAACAATTCTCTCCCTCAATAATCTAAAACCAAGCTTGGAAGGAAAGGGGTCTGAACAACTACCCTACGAGATACATCTCAAGGATCTAGTCATCCTCAAATTCTAACACCAGCTAAACACACCAAAACAAATGGCCAAAAACATCTCACACAATCTCATCACTACACAACCACATCACCATAACCATCCAACCTCTACGTAGCCCAAACCAACAAATGTTACAACCAACAAACCATACTACCCCAAACATACAAATCAAGGAATTCCATCATCCTTGTCAAGATACTATCTACTCTGGGCGACACTGACTCACCTACACAAGTTTAATCACATCATAGTTAATGAATATCTATTAGGAATCAGGTCCTACCCTTTTCATATGTTAAGACTTTATCACACATCATACATCATAAACCAAGGAAAATATCTCATCTCTTAAAATACAAGGATCCAAACATCACATCAAAATAAAAATAGAAAAAGAAAAACTAAAAACATATCTGGGTACTGGGAAAACATATGCATCTCTTTCTACCAAGTACTCTCCTCTAGGCCACCATGTCTCTACAACACATGAACGAAATAAATGGTCCATCCATACAACACCTTCTCTTGGAAATCTTGGATTTATACTGAATACTCCACAAATGTCACATCATCCTAGATATCCAACTCTCCCTATTCAATGACATAAGAGTCATCGTGAAGATACCGATGAAGATGTGAAGTGTGAAAGACATTGTGGACCCTCTCCAACCATGGAGACAACTCCAAATGATATGCCACCTCGCCAAATCGCCCCAACACCTCAAAGGGCCCAACAAACTTGGCAGAAATATTACTCCCCTTAACAAACCTCCACTTCCCACATTGAGGGGAAACCTTCAATAACAAGTGATACCTAGCCTTGAACTCTAAGGGAATCCTCCTGTGATCAGAATAAAACTTATACTGGTCCTACAATGCTTTCATCCTTTCACAAACAAGTTAAACATTCTTTGTCATGCTCTTCACCACATCAGGTCTAAGAACTACCGCCTCCCCAAAATCCATCCAACATGATGGATAACGACACAATCACCCATATAATGCCTCAAATGGATCTATGATAATAAAAGATTGATAGTTTTTTTTGTGCACAAACTCGACCAAAGGAAATTTCCACACCTAAGATCAACCAAAGTCTAAGATGCACACCCACAACATATCCTCCAATGTCTAGATAGTTTGCTTTATCTTTCCATCTTTCTGAGGGTGTAAAATAGTTTCGAGGAGTAACTAAGCACCAAAAACATGTTGTAATACCCTCTAGAATAATAAGGTAAAACATACATCCCTATGTAAGACAATAGAAATCAAAAATCCATGAAACCGCACTACCTCATCCACATTACTCTTAGCCAAAAGCATCCACTATTCCTAACTCCTTGATTGCTAAGGAGTGAGCCAATTTATTCAACCGATCCACAATCAACCAGATAGAAACACAAACTCCATAAAATTTGGGTAAAACTATAATGAAATACATTGATATGTCATACCATGTACACTTGAGAACATCCAAAGGATGCAAAAAACTGCCAAGAACATGATGCTCAACCTTTACCTACTGGTAAAACAAGCACTTAGCGACAAACTCCACCACTACCCATTTCATCCCAAGCCACCAAAACTATATCATCAAGCCATGGTACATCTTGGAAACTCATAGGTGTACCACCAAAGGTGAACTATTAAACTCATGAATAACTACCTCATGCATCACTATCGGAACACACAACCTCCCATGAAGCAACATCTAATTCCAATCATCCTTCGACCATACCTCTAGAGAATCATCATGGCCAACATGATCATGCATCACCTCCACCTATGAGTCTCCCTACTGATACTCCTCCACCTTATGTATCAGAGAATAATGCACTGTCATATAAAACCAAAAACCTCTATTATCATCCACCCTTGTATCTAAGTGAAAGGCTTACAACTCCTCCATATCTCTCCAAGCATCCCTTGACTCTTGAATAATATATTTCCATGAATTATTTCTCAAAGCATTGGCCACAACATTCCCATTTCCCAAGGCATAGGAGATCTAAAAATAATAATCCTAAAGAAACTACACACACCTCCACTTCCACAAGTTTATATCATGATGAGAAAATATATACCTCAAGATCTTGTGATTCATGAAGACCACAAAGCGCTCCCCAATGAGGTAATGCCACCATAAATTCAGTGCAAACACAACTGCTATAATCTCCAGATCATGGTTGATATAGTTATGATCATTCGGAAGTAACTTACTAGACCTATAAGAGATCACTTACCTCTACTATATCAACATGCATCCCATTCCCAGACAGGAAGCGTCACAAAAAAACTTAAACATCACACCCTCCTCAAGAAACTGAAGCATTGAACAACTTCACCTTTAGGTAACTAACACTTCCTAACATTGATCAGTTTATAAAAAATCCTAATAATTCCTGGTCAACACTCTAAAACGGCTACAACTTGATATAAATCAGTTATAAATCTTTGATAATATCCTAAAATACTAAGAAAACTGTGAACCTATGCCACGTTCTTAGGTGCTTCCCAAGAAAAAATTGCCTCACCCTTCAACGGGTCCACCACCACACCCAATTGAGAAACCATATGCCCAAGGAAATGCACCTCTCATACCCAAATAATTACACTTGGAAAACTTTATATAGAGATGGTGGCATCGAAGAACCTGAAGGATAACTCTGAGATGATTGGCATGATCCTCCTTTAACTTCAAGTAGATCAAGATATCATCAATGAATACAATGAAGAACCGGTCTAGGAACTCATGGAACATAGATTTTATAAGTCCCATGAACATGGATGGGGTGTTTGTAACAATGAATGAATTGAATACAAACTTGGAGTTCCCATACCTGCATCTGAAGGCAGTCTTCAAGATATCACCCTTCTTCACCCTCAAACGGTGATATCTCGACCATAAATCGATCTTAGAAAACCAACTCAACCCTCTAAGATAGTTAAAAAGATAATATATCCTTGGAAGAGGGTAATTTTTTTGACCATCACCCAATTCAACCTTCGATAGTCTATAAAAAACCTCATACCACCATCCTACTTCTTGGAAAAAAACACCGGATTACCCCATAATGACACACTATACTGGATAAAACCCTTATGCATCAGATCATCTATCTAAATCATCAACTCTTGCAAATCAGAAGGTTCCATTCGATAAAGATCCATCAAAATCTAAGAAACATCATGCTACAAGTCTATCCATAATTCAACATCACATCTAGGCGGTAGAGTCACAACCACCTTAGGGAAAACATCCATAAACTCCCCAATGACCCTGGGGACTTACACTGTTCTAGTGTCCATTGATTCCACTGGAAAATCATCTATCAAAGAAAGAAGGGGCTCCACATGCCAACTACCCACCTAACAACCCCACTCACCAAAAAAAACCATATGTTGTACATCCACATATGAGAACATGACTCTCCTCTCGAATAATTTGATAATAGCACACATGAAATAAAACAAATCGATACCTAGGATGACATTGTACATCTCTAGAAATAAAATATCCCCATGAAACTGATGTGGTCCCATCATTAGTCCACACCTCGACACACATAAAAAAGCTGGTCTAACCTTTTATTAGAGTAGTGAACACTAGAAAAATGAGAAGCCTATCTACATTTAGTCCCAGAGAACAAACTAGAGTGGGTGCAAAAAAGGATTAAAAATCTTCTAAATCAAACAAGGCACAAACAAAGGTACTAAATAAACCGATCATACCCCTAACGATCTCTAAAACCTCTGGCACTGCTACCTCCATTGCGTGCAACTAACCACGCCGAACTCCTCTGCCTCTCTACTGACAACCACATCCATGAACATGCTTTGGTTGAGGTCTTGGACATTAAGATTATCCTGAGACTGGCCTCTAACTGCTACACCTCCCCCTAACAGAGCATAAGACTGTTTTCCCTACTGCTGAAATGGCCTCACTGGAAAATTCTGCTGAGGTTGGTGTTGAACCTTTCCACCTCCACCAAATTGAGCTCGAAGGACCACTGCGAACTAGTTCTAATGATGGACACAAACACCACAAACAAGGAACAATGGCATAAATCCACCAAGAAGAGAATGGAAACCATTAGTCCTAGAAGGATGAAAAGAAATGTACTGAGGCTGACTCCCCACCAGTCAAAACCTCTAAGGTCTTGGTTCCTAATACCTACCACTAAAAACCATGCTCCTCAAGGAACCATATTGGTTACCTTATCATGACAAACCTACTCACGAGTGTAAATTATCAATCACCTATGCCTTCTTTTGAACCTCTAGATATATTGGAATCATAAAAGGATTAACTGCATACTGAATTGAAGGATGAAGTGACTTCTTAAGACGTATTGAATGAGACTACTCATCTAAAAAAAGATATGGGTAAAAATTTAGAAGGTCCTTGAACATGATTCCCAACTCCCACACTGACATGCTACCCTTCTAAAGAGAAATAAGCTCATGCCTCTTCACTTCCTTCATAGTCGATGAAAATAACTCTTCCTAGAAAATTTTCTAAAATTTGACCCATGAAACATTAGCCTCCTTCCGCTCTCCCAGATACAATGCCCACCAATGACCTGAAGCTCTATATATCCGACTAATTTTCAAATGGACCTAGTATCCCACTATGGCCTAGATCAAATTGAAAGTGATCTCAAACTCCACCACTCAGCTCTCAATCTATACATATGAAACACTTCCCTCATACTTCCCCAAATCCTACCACTGGAAAGTATAGAATGACCTCTTCCAAGTATCATCCTCCTCTTTTGGATCAACCCTACGATGATCAACCAGATTAACCTTTTGAACCTCAACTGCCTGAGCCACACATGGATGATGAACATGAGCCATAAATGAAAAGAAAAAAAGAATTTATTAAGCATGGTTGTATGTAATTTTATTTGGATTCATTTTAATTCACTTTATTCATTTTAAAATCCCCCAATTCAAATAAAAAAACAAGTCATCATGATGCATGTACCTCTCCTAGGTCTCTACTTTTCAAATAGGTCCACCTTACTTGGTCATTCAATAAGATTAAAGTCTGTGCATTGGATCAAGGGAGACCTAAAATCCCATGTCCGAGATGGTCTGCCTAGCCTATGTCACATGATAAGGTCAATTGTTACTTTTTCTATACCAACCCATGAAATCCTTACTGTGCCTAACTCTAAAATCCATCATATCTCTCAACCATAACCTCTGATACCACCATGTCATGACCCTCTCCCTCTAATGATACCTTAATGAGGAGAGAGATACAATGACCCCCCGAGTCCCACCTCTAGTAGGCCCCATGTTGGCGACTAGCATAGAGGGTATAAAAATCTCATGAAATGGGAGGCATTACCCTCTATAATAAAATAGGATCAAGAGATAAGATGAATCATCCACAAGAAACACCATGACATAATATGAAAAGAAACCAAAACTAACCCACAATGCATGTAAAAATAGAACTGATATAGAAAAAAAGTCTCCAAAGTAAATACCCAAAATCAAAACTAAAGTAGTGACACAATAACTATCCAAGGCCAGAGCTAGTAATATCTAGCATGGTCTACATAGTCCTCCTAGAAACCTAAAAACCAGTTTATATACATAGGGGAAACATAAAAATATACTCAGTAGGAAAACCAAAGTCACTTGTGCACATGTAAAAGAATCAAACTACTTAATTCACCCATGAACAAATAGAAGAACCAACAGTTCCTAAACAAGTCAAATATCCATCCCAACCTCACCAAGGCATGCTCAACAAATAAAACAAGACACATAATATAATATAACATGAGTCACATTGATAAAGGGTACCCCACACCACTTTCCCGTTGTTATACCACTTTCACACCCCAATGTCATATGTCCTATAACTCCAATATCTTCCGTACACCACACCACCCCACAAGTACGATCACATCACATCATGCTTGCAGATACCTGGGATCGTCACCCCACAAGCACAACCATATCACATCTTTCTAGAAAACACTTGGGCCATCCCATCACAACCACAACCATAGTAGTAGGGTATCATGAAAATGGAGGAAATAAATACCATTCCCCCCTCATACCATGAATAAACCCCACCATAAGTTATCTCATCACATATCACTGTGCTCACAGACACATGGGCAATGTCATATATCTACCTAAGACACCTGGGCTCACCATCCTACAAGTACGACCACATCACATCTCACTCAAAGACACCCGGGATATCAAAACCACCATCTAGTGCACTATCAGACCTTCGACCATTAGAATTTGTGCAATACCTACCTTGCATGGAAGAGAGAGCGGGAAAGAGTGGGTACCTAGCCATCCATCCTCCTCACTGGATGTTAGAAAAAACACCCCTCACATGACCATGTAGGTGTCGAAAAATAGTGATTGATGTGGGTGGGGTGGGTATATAAAATCACAAGGAGTATACAAGTATATAAATATAGCTACACACAAGACTGACCTATGGGTTCACAACTAAATGCTAACTAACTCACAACATCATCACTTTTTCTGCCACCTCTAAATGCATAACACCACACAAGTCACAAGCCACATCAACCCACCAACAAAATTCATCATTTAACCCATTCATCTCATTAATAACATCAACCACATTTAACCCCACAACCCATCATTTATTTTTTCATTAACTATTTCCATTCCATTAGCCAAACCAAGTACCGTATATTTCAAACATTATTAACCAAGTTATTCCATCATTACCTAGGAATCTAGCACAAATCATCCACACATCACATGTATCTCAACATCCACATCGTACCAACACCCCAATGCCTCACAATCATGATAAAAAAATAACCACCTCGCCGCCCCAAATGCATGGCCAAACAACACACCTCACCCCCCTAAAATCACAACCAAACAACCATCTCACCATACCAAAATAATGGCCAAACAACCACCTCACTTCCCCAAAAGAATGACTATACAAACACACCTCGCCACCCCAAAAGTACGACCAAACAAAACACCTCATTACACACACCCCAACAACACATCAACCACACATCAAATCCATTTTACAGATTAAAAAAGGGTATTTTTATAGTGACCCAATCTTAAAATACACATACATTACACAAATTTTGTAGAATACTTAAAAAATTATACAAAAAAACACCCAAATACTGTACTAGTCTAGTGCCTTTGGAAACATGGAAACATAAAAACTAGTACATAAATGAGCTACATTATCTCCCACTAGGTTCTTCTTGACTAGAACCCTTTTTAGACACATCAAACATAATACATATCTTCATAACCTGGGGGAAGGAAACATAAAGATGGATGAGCTCAGATGCTCAATAAGGGTAAACAAGGGAGATATGTAAGCATAATCATGAGCATAAGGGTATGAGAATATGATCATGAAAATAGAATATCATACCCTCCATATCAAAGAACATAAACATGAATCATGGAATAAATCTTAGTAGTTCATAAGACACGAATCATAAGGAAATAAAGAACATAATCCATGAAAGAATAACATAGGAATAAAATGTAGAACTGTGGTAGACACATAATCATATATAAATATTTCCATAGTAGTCAAGGCACTACTATCAAGGCCCTCTTATTGGAAAAATTCCTTTACTGAACTAGGTTCACACCTCGTTCCAGTCTTGTATTATTGAACCGAGTTCACTCTTCATTTCATCCCTGTAATATTGAACCGATTTTATTTCTTGTTCCAACCCTATAATACTAAATTGAGTTTATTTCCTATTTTATCCATGTCTATCATATAAGATATAAATCTTTACACAATTCATTAGAGGGAGATATAGGTCCCACCCATCTCATAATGAAATCATACTTACATGTTCCAACAAATCATTAAAAATCATATCATAACCCATGAAATTAAATGGTTATCATAAACATGTAATCATATCATAACCTGTAGAAAAAGATACAGGTTTCATAATCATTTCATCAAAATCATAACCCGTGAAAAGAAGTGGGTTTCAAAAGAATATAACCCATGGAAGAGAAATGAGTGTCATAAGAATCATTCCATCAAAACATAAACCATTCGAGAAAAAAATATGTATGGAACCTTTGGATCATTTCCTAGAAGGGAAATGAGTAGCATCAATAGATGTCATCTTAGATGGAAAATAACTTGGAAAGATATTTTGAAAACATTTCTTGAGAAAAATATTCTTTATTATTTGTGAAATGTCCCAAAATTTTCCATTTATTATTTTTAAATATTATATGGATTAATTTTGAGACTAGGAACCAAGATGGAGTTTGATTCTGAGGCTCGGTGTGCCTAGAAAAATTGCTTGAAAAATATTAAACTTTTAATAGCACACACGAACAATTTTAATAAAAAAGTGGAATAACTCTTAAA
This sequence comes from Viscum album, assembly GCA_963277665.1. NCBI lineage: Eukaryota > Viridiplantae > Streptophyta > Magnoliopsida > Santalales > Viscaceae > Viscum > Viscum album. The sequence goes on from OY728138.1 coordinate 1,325,591,310, forward strand.
TGAATTCCTGGATCATAAATCTAAGGGCACCATTAAGTTCAGAGTAGTATATTTACCCTAGTCATGACCCTAAATTTGGTCAACATGGGTCATATGTAGAAAAATTCACCAAGGACATAACCGTAAATAAAATAAATAAAATAAATAAATAAAATTATTATTTTTTAAATCCTAATAAATAATGAACGGTGAATTGGATTGGAAATCTGAGACCACCACTGAGTTTGTTATGTGGTGTTTTCTTTAGGTGAGACTTAACTTTTTTCGACATGGATCTTCTGTGGGAAAACTCGAAAAGGATGCGATCATCATTAAATAATTTAAATAAAAATTATTTTGATGATGCAATGATTTCCTTTAAAAATATCCATATATAGAAATCCCAGGGTCAGCCACATAATCCTGGGGATTCCATATAATATCTAGGGAGGTATTTGGAGAAATATCTTAAGAAAATGGAAATAAAATCATAGATCGACGGTCGATGAACACCATTCTTGACGGATCTCACCAACAATGGTGACGTAGCGACCGACCTTCATCAGCAAGTGATCTAAATCAAATATAGAATGCATTATTTTGGATTTCCTTCCCTATTCTTGAATTCAATGATGAACATGGATCAACCAATGAATAGGTTGATACAAGGTTCGATCGTAACCTTGTGGGATAGGTTTTATTTCTACAGGATTTATTGGGAGTTTGATCTTGTGATTATTTTTTGACTAATTTGATTGTCATTCTAATGAAAATGAACCACAATCAACACAAAAATCAATCAAGGTCCGTTCCTCTTATTTGATTTATGATTTTCTCCCCCATTAATTATTATCCATGGACATTCTTTTCTTGTCCCATGACTCGATATATCCCAATCAATTGATCGCTGCACAGCTGATTCTTGGTGCAACGATCCGATATTGCAGATATGGGATCGTCGTGACACAATGAAGGTGCAAAGACAGACACAGAGAAATTCAGGCGACGATGGATCCCTGAATCTGCGTTCTTCGATGTTCTTTATTAGAATGAAGAATGACCATTTTAATTCATTGTGAGACCAGATCGAAAGACAAAACACATTGTTTGGGTGACAATGTGAATGAACAAGGATAGATCTTGAGTTTCCTGACAAGGTGCAACCGGAATGGTGGATGAAGTAGCGAAGGAGATGACCGGAGTGCAAACAAGGGATTTTAGAAAATCCCATCCTACATGGCATGTGGGCCCCCCTGAGTGGCTACTAGGGTTTTGAGTATGATATAATTATCACATGGCATGTGGATTTTCCTACACGGTGTGTGGTATCTCACAGATAACTCGACATGTACATGAGAAGTATATGGATATGAGGTGGAGTACACAGATTGCCAACATGGTGTGTACCCCACCACATGACTTGTCCTAGACCAAGTACACATACTACCCCATGTACTCGTACATGGGAAGAGACACATAGGTTGACACCGTGTACTAGCTCATGGCCATAGTACACGAGTGGACCCTGGATGGAAGGACACAACGTGTGACCCTTCTACATGATGCGTACCCATCATTTACATGACATGTTCTAAAGACATGTTTCATTGTACACAAGTAGTGTCCAAGGTCAAGGGACACAACATGTCACCCTACTACACGCTGTGTACCCCCTTTCTACATGGATTGAATCTCTTTTCCACCATATATTGGACAATTTTTGTTAGTATTTTTTCCCTTTATCAATTATCTAAAGGTATATGGGTATCATTTCCTACTCATAGGAGTATGATACCTTCAGAAGGACTTTTTGGATATAGTTGTTGGAATCCCCTAAGAGGCCTAGTGCGGGATCCACTATTCATCTTCATGCCCTAGGTAGAGTCCTTTAAATTGAAGTGACCAATCCTACCAGACATTAATCCTCTACTTAGTGGGTTAATCCAGATGGAGTTTTTGGTATCACCCCATAGCCTTGCCTGTGATCCCTATTTATTTTATCATATCTCTCTCTTCAGATCTATCAGTGTATCTCTCTCATGACAGTTCCCAACAAATAATAATTCTCAGATAGATGTCATCAGTGCTATCAGACTCAGGAGTATGTTCTATCAGATGAGTGCTTCATGGAATCTTCAGACTGAATCCCTAGTGTTGGTATATAGTAGTTGTGACTTACCTCTAGACTGCATGTCATGGATTGAGTATATCTGGATATTATTGTTATATGTGATGTAGACATATATTTGTGTTGAGCTGACTGTACTTTTCTTTTTGTATTTCTTTGTGGTTTTGGGGTGTCCTATTAGGTATTTTTATACTCACCCCTGCACAGGCTTTGACCGCACATGTCATGTCTTGCATAGAAGAGTGACCTTTTGAAGGAGTCCTAGGCAGACCAAGATCGAACGAATCTTTCTGAGATCAGGTAGGCCAAGGTGTTCCTATGACTTCAGACAATAGTACTAGTACCTTTGTTTATAGGTTGGACTTATGGTTACAGAATTCCTTTGGTGGGCTTGTATTTGGCCCAATTTCACTTTACTTTACTTTCCTATCGTACTATGTTGGTTGGGATATAGTGGTGTGCATGCATTGTTTTCTTAGTGGTTTTTACATTTCATCATTTTATGGGCTTGGATATGTGTTCATGCATACAGGTATATAGGAAATGCCTCCCATGTTAGTGATATTCCTACTCGGTGCTAGTCACCAGCCCCTGGCCTATTAGAGGTAGGATTGGGGAGTCACGACACGGGACCCACTAGGACAGGTCGTGACACTTTGAAAAAGGATCATTAAAATATAAAAACCCTTTTGAAACCCATTTTATTTAAAATAAACTTAAATACTTATAAATATAGCTTTGAAAACCTTTTAGAAACCTTTTTCTTTGAAAAAATATAAAGAGAGATTAAAAACATTTTGCAAACCATTTTCCTTGAAAACTTATAAAAGGAAGTTTAAAATGTTTTGAAAACCATTTCTTTGAAAATACTTTGAAAAATTATAAATAAGGTTTGAAATCATTTTTAAAACTGTTTCCTTGAAAACTTATAAAAGAAGCTTGAAAAAAATTTGAAAATAATTTTCCTTGAAAATTTATAAAATAAGTTTGAAAACACTTTGAAAAAAATTTTCCTTGAAAAATTATAAAGTAATAATTGAAAATATTTTGAAAACAATTTTCCTTAAAAACTTATAAAATAATCTTAAAAACCTTTTGAAAAACACTTTCCTTTAAAAATAATTTAAAAACTTATAAAGAAATCATGAAAACGTTTTGAAATCCATTTCTTTGAAAATGATTTTAAAAAAACTTTCTTAAAAATTAACCTTTTAAACATTCAAAGAAATATTCATATAAATTATGGTAGGTAAATCCATACATGTCATACGAGGTAAAAGAATATTCCTTTTGCATGGCAAAAAGGGTAGAAAAATGATTTGTTTAGAAAGTGACAAGAATATTACTTTGAAAAAAATTGTAAAAGACAAAAGGGTAAAAATTTATTCTAAATATTATATGATAATATTATAATATTCTTGGAAACCCTTTTTAGAAAACATGGTTTTGAAGGAACACAGTTTTTTGACCGAAGAGAGGGTAAAGTCAGGCTTTCTTAAAAACACATTCTTAACTATATTATGAACCAAAGAGCAGAATAATGGTACCAATACATGAATATATCATGAATATACAAAGGAAGAGAAAATTCATGAATGTTATTGAGATATGGATCATAATATTTCATCAAAGTAATCATAAACATAAACAATCTCGATAAGCGATGAGATTGTTTTAATAAACTCTTACCACTTGATAACTTTGAACCATACTCCCTATGTAAGAAAGTGATATTAAACAAAGATTAAAATATAATTAAAAGAATTATATTAATTATATAACATTTCCAAGTCATTATATACACCTCATGGAAAAATATAGGTGCATAACATGACATGTGTCTCAAAGAAGGCAAATTGAGACAAAATTACTTTACCGATTTGGTAACTTTTTAAACATAAATCCCATGAAAGAAAGATCATAAAATGGATATTTAAATACCAATAAATTTAATTATAATAATAATATAATTCATACATGGTAAGTATTCACACCACACAAAAGGAATGAGTGGTGATTAAATCATGTATCTCACAGAAATAAAAAGTGAGATGAAATTCTCTTACCTTGTGTCTTGACTCTCACTGTACTCATAAAAAATTCTTGTATAATAAATATAAGTTTATTATACATATATAAAAAACATATTATTATATATAATACCATATATTATTTTATTATGACTTTATATTACCCGCTCGTTAACAATTCCATGTTAAGGTTGCACTTTGAGTAATATTTGCTTTGTTTTCGCATGTGTCTTAATTTGTTATATATTTGGTCCTTATAATTATATAATGATTTAAATAATGTAAAATATGATATAAATATTAGTTATATTCAGTATATATGTATTTTAATAATATATAGAATATATAAGTATGAAATGGAATACACCGTTCATGGTGGCGGTAAGCCGTACGTATGCATGAACGCTGTTTCCGTTTTTATTATCGTATTGAAAAAAAGAAATAAAATAAAATATATGTATATATATTATAATTAAATCAGAATTATTATTTCATATATACCATATATTTAACTAAAATAATCCCTAATACATTCCATGTATTGTATGAATGAATCACATCGCTTTGAGGGGGCGGTAGTCCACACTTCCTTAAATGAAATTATCATATTTGCACCAAATGGAAAGTATAAAGAAAGGTGTGGTAAAAGGATTAAAAAAGATTAAATAAATAATAAATATAATATATAACATAAATAAATAGAGCGTCTATCATAATTTACTCCATGATATATGGTAAAGGAAAAAATGAACAATCATCATTTAGTGAGCCGGTAGTTTGCCATCTATCATAACTCCTTTTGGTTTGCACCAAAGGGATTCATTGGAAGGATTTCTACCCAAAAAATAGGATTAAAATATGAAGTTAGGGTTTTTTATATAATATTTGAGTATATCTTGGACGAACCTAAGTGGTTTTAGAGGTGTAAAAAAGTGGAGGAGAGAAGTCCTTTTTATTACGGAGGAGGAGTGGTACTCTTGTATTATTTTGAAAAAGAATTTGATACATGTTTTTCACATTCCAAGTGGATACAATAATGGAAAAAAGTATATAAAAGGGATTATAGGGTCTAAATATGGCCATAAAATGGGTTTTGGATAAGTTTATAAGTCATTTTGGGTCTTAAATTTAAGGTTTAGTCCTTAGTTAAGCTTAATTTTACCTTAATCGATGTAATTACTTTTAATTACTTTCACTAATATTTTTGGCAAAAAACTAAGTTGACCTTATTAGAAATTAGAAATTATTCTGATTCTAAATATTTAATATATTTTTCCAAATTCTAATCACATAATTTTTAGAAATTAATTTAAAATTAATTTCACTAACGGGACGACACTACGAGTTTTTAAAGTAAAAAAGTTTGAAAGTTTGCTATGTTTTTATAGTCAATTTAAAAGTGAAATTGATTATAATGAACTAAATTAGATTAATTGATAAAAAAATAATCTAATTAAACTTTTAAACCAATTTAAAATATAATTTAACCTTATAAATAAATTAGATGAAAAAGCAATTTTGAATTAAAATTCAGTATTTTTAACTATTCATTAAAAAATGAAACCTTACAGAAAAATACCAAAAATTTATCCTAACCTAATTTTTATGTTTCTATTTCAAATATGAAGTTTATTTTGACACATTAAATCTATAAAAAGTCCAAAAATGGTATTTAAAATGGGTTTTCATTAAAAGAATACAAAACTACTTTTATAAAAATATAGGGTTTTATGCATAAAATTGGGTTTGTTCTTATCTTATGTCTATAAAATCTATTGGATGAATATAGAAAAATATTTTATTGAATATGTAAAATATATATTACATTAATAACACTTACTAATTGTAATTAATTTAATTTATTAAGACAGCTTTGGGAGCTAAAAATAAAAATATATCCTTTATATTCAATAGGTTCTTATATTTTCATTTCTAATTATGAATTCATATTATATTTGTGTAAAAATTATATTTTCATAAGTTAGTTAATACCATTAATAACCACTAATTTAATAACTAGGTTATATCTTATTATATTAAATAATAATATTTTTATAATATATTATTGTTTTGTAAAACTTGGTCTTATGTGTTATGTAAGCCATCAAGGAAAGACATTATTGCATGTAATTCAAGATAACCATGGTGTTCTGTATAGAGAAAGCTAAAACTTATATTGCATTTAGTGCACTATTAACTTGGTGTTGTGAATAACACAAGTCAAACATAGTGATTTAATATAAAATAAACTATTTTTAGTGTTGTGTGAAATGAAAAATATAAAAAGATTAAAAAAAAATTAAAAAAACATCAGGGTGTTACATTCTACCCACTTAAAATAAATTTCTCCCTCAAAATTCATCTAGGTTATCAAAGATTTAATACTTGAAAATTTCATTCATAGAAACCCACATCATAAAAATGAATACTAAAACTTCCCTTAAAAATTGAAAGTTGGAACCATAACTGTTACCCAAAGTAACATATAACTGGGTTTCCACATCGGAGAACATAGGTTGGGAGTGAAAATATGGACATGGAGGAGAAATATAACTATCATGTTTTGATGGAGAGTGATGGAGAACATGGTTAGGATAAATTTAACAATAAAAAATCCATAAATATGAAATGACCTAAAGGATCATCTGATCTATTGGAAACAAAGATACTAGGATAATTTTTTTGGTTTCAAGATCCTTTCCCTAAAGTTGAATAATTTAATGAAAATATATAATTGCATGATTTCAGGATAACCTCACCCTTTATTATTCCTCGATTCACTTTACTTATTTCTCCAAAAAGGAAGGTGAATTTTTCATTCCTGAAATACTAAGAGATCACGAGAACTATGATATTCCATCCAATCAGTTACCATCAACATAAAGTTGTTTGAATAGGCTATCCAATATACATAAATCCTCATATGGAGAGATAATAATTTAATATTACTAAATTCATCTGAAGTTTAACTTAAAATTTACATAAATGGTTAACCTTATAACCCTTCTGAAAGATAAAAATTCAAATATTTAGAAATAAATTCATGAAATCGACTTAACATTGATCCCTATATATCACAAGGTACCAATGTGTTGTCACATTATAAACATGTGAATACCCTCATCATATATTCCCTTAATTATCATAAATCCTTTTGGAAAACATGCATACTTAATTATTCTAATGATTACCAGATATATTATTTAAATCCAAGAAATTGTAAACTTCATCCTTGATGACATATAACACTTTGTCAATAATCAGTTACAGGGAAATCTATATCATCAAATTTACTTATTTATATCCAACATATCTTTATCCAAACATCATTATCTCAACATCAGGCATTAATTAGGGGTTACCTTCCCATAATCAAAATATCACATTTCCATGAAATCACTTTTTTACATCTTCATCACCATTCAATATGTCCTTTTCAATCCTTAATGAAAACTTATACTAAAAATACTTATATATTTCCCGATTCATATAACATAATCTCTGAATTCAAAAACATAAATACTTCATTCATCCAACATTATTCTTAAACTATTACTCGTGATTTATCAACTTATTCCTTAATACATGTTTCCTAGAATATGAAATATAAATCATGTATTAAGGTTCCTCAAACTCAATCTAATCATGCTTCTTATGTTTAATGTAAACAATACTGGAAGAATATAACATACCTTTCAAAAGTTGTTTACAGTCCCTTTATATTTAGAAGTATAATCAATACTCATACCACCTTACTGATTCTCTTTATGATATTTCCACTTGGGAAATTGATTCTCATAATTCTCATACTTTCCACATATAAAACATTAAATTTTAACCATGTTATTTATAGTTCTCTCCATTGACTAAAAATAAAAAGCATAGTGTGAGAAACATTTATCATATTGGGATACTATATAACCATGAAAAATTACTTATAGGGTGCCTAAATCAGAGATCATACTTCTTTAATCTATGACACATTAAGTTTATACTAGGTTATTTATAGTCATCCTATATTTAAATCCTTCATGATGGTTCGTAAATAGTTTATAAATTCCCAAAGCATATCCCTCAGGAGTGTCAAACTAGGTGCACAGAAATTCCCGTTGTTGTGTACCAGATTACCCCTAAGTCATGCCCGAGACATATTTTCAGAGTTGTTACCCCTAGGTACATCTATTCCAGATCCACATCCATTTGTAATATCCAGATAGGGATGTATTACTAGGAAACCAATCACTCTATCCTTTACCAAAATTTTAGAACATTTTTCTAAATGTTAACTCATCCTTATACTCATCCTTAGATACATCCCTTGACATATCCTTAGAAATATACTTAGGGATCTCACTAAAGTTTTTTCATACTAGTTTCCAAATGTTGAATAAACTTTGAATCTAATACCGACTATATCAACCCAATATTTACATACATACACATTACATAACTTTTACAGAATACTTAAAACATTAAACAAACAGATGCCTAAAAATCATACTAGTCTAGTGCCTTTGGAAACATGGAAACATAAGCACCGATACATAAATGAGCTACATTATCTCCCACTAGGTTATTCTGGACTAGCACTATTCTAAGACACATAAAATATAATAAATATCTTCATAACCTTTAAGAAGGAAACATAAAAATGGGTGAGCTCAGATGCTCAGTAAGGGTAAACAGGGGAGATACATATGCATAATCATGAGTATAAGGGTATGAGAATATGATCATGAAAATAGAAGATCATACCCTGTATATAAAATAACATAAACATGAATCATGACATAAAACTTAACAATTCATAAGACATGAATCATAAGGAAATAAATAACAAAATCCATGAAATAATAACATAGGAATAAAATGTGGAATTTTGGCAGACACATAAACATATATAATGATTTCCATAGTAGTCAAGGCATTACTTCCAAGTCCGTATTAGTGGACAAAGTCCTTTACTAAACTAGGTTCACACCCTTCAAGACCTATATTACTAAATCGACTTTACTCCTCATTCTAGCTATGTAATATTAAACCAAGTTTATTTCTTGTTCTAGCCCTGTAATACTGAACCAAGTTTATTTATCATTCTATCCATGTCTATCTCATGAGATATAAATCTTTACCCAATTTATTAGAGGGAGATATAGGTCCCACCCATCTCATAATGAAAATATACATACATATGACACAAGACCATTAAAAATCATATCATAACCCATGAAATGAAATGGTTATCATAAACATGTAATCATATCATAACCTATGAAAAAAATACAGGTTTCATAATCATTTCATCAAAAGCATAACCTGTGAAAAGAAGCAGATTTCAAAAGTATATAACCAGTGGAAGATAAATGGGTGTCATAAGAATTATTCCATCAAAACATAAACTATTCAAGAAAAAAATATGAATGGAACATTTGGATCATTTATTAGAAGGGAATGACTAACATCAAAATATATCATCTTAGATGGAAAATAACTTGGAAAGATATTTTGAAAACATTTCTTTTAGAAAATATCATTTCTTCTTTGAAAAAGGCTCTTTAAAACATAAAAACCATTTTGAAAACCATTTTATTGGAAATAAATAGAAACCCTTTGGAAAACCATTTTCTTGAAAATAAATTTGAATACTTATAAATATAGCTTTGAAAACCTTTTGTAAACCTTTTTCTTTGAAAACATATAAAGAGATCTTGAAAACGTTTTGAAAACCATTTTCTATAAAAACTTATAAAAGGAGCTTGAAAATGTTTTGAAAACCATTTCTTTGAAAATAATTTTCAAACTTATAAATAAGGATTGAAATCATTTTGAAAACCATTTTCCATAAAAACTTATAAAATAATCTTGAAAACATATTGAAAATAATTTTCCTTTAAAACTTATAAAAGAAGCTCAAAAACATTTTGTAAAAAAATTTCCTTGAAAACTTATAAAATAAGCTTAAATATATTTTTTGAACAATTTTCCTTGAAAACTTATAAATAAATATTTTAAAACATTTTTAAAACAAATTTTCTTAAAAACTTATAAAATAATCTTAAAAACCTTTTGAAAAACACTTTCCTTGAAAAATACTTTGGAAACTTATAAAGAAACAATGAAAATGTTTTGAAAAAATTTTCTTTGAAAATACTTTTAAAAACAATTTCTTAAAAATTAAAACTTTAAATGTGCAAATTAATATTCAAAAAAATGGTGGTGGGTAAATCCGTACATGCCGTATGAGGTAAAAAGAACATTCCTTTTACATGATAGAAAGGGTAGAAAAAAATGATTTGTTCAGAAAATAAGAAGATTAATTTGAAAAAATTGGTAAAAGAAAAAAAAGGGTCAAAATTTCTTCTAAATATTATAGGATAATAGTATAATATTCTTGAAAACCCTTCTTAGAAAATACGGGTTTTAAGTAAAAAAAATTTCTGACCGAAGAGAGGGTAAAGTCAAGCTTTCTTAAAAACACATTCTTAACTATATTAGGTACCAAAGAGAAGAATAATGGTAAAAATACATGAATATATCCTAAATATCTTGATTATAATAAAATTCATGAATGTTTTTGAGATATGAATCATAATATTTCATTAAAGGAATCATAAACATAAACAATATCGATAAGCGATGAGATTGTTTCAATAAAATCTTACCACTTGATAAATTTTGAACCGTACCACCCATGTAAGAAAATGAGATTAAATAAAGATTAAAATATCATTAAAATAAGGATATTAATTATTTAACATTTCAAATTCAGTATATATACCTCATGAAAAAATATAGGTTCATAACATGGCATGTGTCTCAAAGAAGGAAAATTGAGACAAAATTACATTACCGATTTGGTAGCTTTTGAAACATAAAACCCATGAAAGAAAGATCATAAAATAGATATTAAAATAGAAATAAATTTAAGTATAATAATCATATAATTCATCCATGTGCAGTATACATACCACACAAAGGGAATGGGTGGTGAATAAATCATGTATCTCACAGACATAAAAAGTGAGATGAAATTCCCTTAACTTATGTCTTGACTCTCATCGTACTCATACAAAACTAATGTATAATAAATATAAATTTATTATAAATATATCATATAACCATATTATTATATCTAATAACATATATGGTTTTATTATGACTTTTTATTACCCGCTTGTTAACAATTCCATGTTAAGGTTACGCTTTAGGTAATATTTGCTTTGTTTTTTCACATGTGTCTTAATATGTTATATATTTGGTCCTTATACTTATATAATTATTTAAATAATGTAAAATATGATATAAATATCTTTTATATTCAATATATATGTATTATAATAATCTATAGAATATAGAAGTATGAAATGAAATACACCGTTCAGGAAGACGATAAACCGTATATACACTTGAATGTTGTTTCTGTTTTTATTGTCATATTGAAAGAAATAAAGAAAATGATATATATATATATATTATAATTAAAGTATAATTATTATTTCATATATATAATATAATTTCACTAAACACATCCTTAACACATTCCATGTAGTCTGTGAACGAATCACATCACTTTGAGGGGACGATAGTCCACACTTTCTCAAACAAAATTATCATATTTACACCAAATGGAAAGTATAAAGATATGAATTTTAAAAGGATTAAATAAGGTTAAATACATAATAAATATAATATATAACATATATAAATATATTTTCCATCATAATTTCCACCATGATAAGTAGTAAAAGAAAAATGAACAATCATCGTTTAGTGAGGCGCTAGTTCACTATACACGTAAACAATATGTTCGTTACCCATTAGATGAAGGTGTGTGTAAGTATAGGATTAAAAATTATCATTAAAAAATACTATTATATTTATTATACTTTTTTTATACAATCATGTAATAAGTATATTTGTGGTGGTGGATAAAGAAAATAAAAGAAAGGAGCTCAAGGGAGGGTGTTACCTCTTAATCAGGTAACTCCTTTTGATTTGCACCAAAGGGATTACTTAGAAATATTTATACCCATAGAGAGTATTAAAGGATTAAGGGAGGGGTTTTTGGATGATATTTGAGTATATATTTTCTAAGTCTAAGTGGTTTGATAGGTGTAAAGAAGTGGAGTAGAGGAGGCCTTTTATAGTGGAGGAGGAGTGACACTATTGTAATATTTTGAAAAAGGAATTCATACATGTTTTTCACATTCCAATTAGATCCAATAATGTAAAAAATTATATAAAAGGTATTATTGGGTCTAAATATGTCCATAAAATGTGTGTTATATAAGTTTATAAGTTTTTTTGGGTCTTAAATTTAAGGTTTAGTCCTTAGTTAAGCTTAATTTTATCTTAATCGATGTAATTACTTTTAATTAATTTCACTAATATTTTTGGTCAAAAACTAATTTGACCTTATTAGACATTATAAAATATTATTATTCCAAACATGGAATCCATTTTTTTAAATTATAATCACATAAGTTGAATAAATTAATTTAAAATTAATCCCGTTGATGGGACGACACTGTGAGTTTTTAAAGTAAAAACGTCCAAAAGTTTGCTATGTTTTATAGTAAATTTCAAATTGAAATTGATTACAATGAAATAAATTATATTAATTTATAATTTTTTTATCTAATTAAACTTTTAAACCAATTTAAAATATAATTTATCATTATAAATAAGTTAGATGAAAAAGTAGTTTTGAATTAAAATTCGGTATTTTTAACTATTCATTAAAAAATGAAACCTTATAGAAAAATACCAAAAATTTATCCTAACTTAATTTTTATGTCTTTATTTCAAATAAGAAGTTTATTTTTACATATTAATTCTATAAAAGTTCAAAAAAAATTGATTTAAAATGGGTTTTCCATTAAAAGTTGGTAAAACCATTTTTATAAAAATACACATTTTTATACATAAAACTGGGTTTGTTCTTATCATATGTATATAAAATCTATTGTATGAATATCAAAAATATTTTATTGATTATTTAGAATATATATTACATTAATATCACTCACTAATTGTAATTAATTTAATTTATTAAGACAAAACACCTTTGGGAGCATAAAAATAAAAATATATCCTTTATATTCAATAGGTTCTAATATTTTAATTTCTAATTATGAATTCATATTATATTTGTGTAAAAATTATATTTTCATAAGTTAGTTAATACTATTCATAACCTATAATTTAATGACTAGGTTATATCTTATTATATTAAATAATAATATTTTAATAATATATCATTTTTTTGTAAAACTTAGTCTTGCGTGTTATGAAAGACATCAAGAAAAGTCATTGTTGCATGTAATGAAAGATACACACAGTGTTCTGTGTAGATAAAGATAAAAATTATGTTGCATGTAGCGTACAATTAACTTGGTGTTGTAAATAACGCAAGACAAACATAGTGCTTTAATATAACATTAATTATTTTCAGTATTGCATGAAATGAAAAATATCAAAAAGATTCAAAAAAACAACTCACAAAATCTCAATGTGTTACACTTTTATCACATTCCACTTTATTTTAGGGAATTATCACACAATCCACAATCCTAAGGAAACTATTTTATTTACCAAATATAAGTGGTTATCCAATTTCTATTTTATGGTGATATAACAACAATCACAACAATCACAAAAAAATAAGTAGTCACAATACACATCATCCAACACAAATAAATCCCCCAATAACCACAATTTTCAATGGGGCATCAAGACCATACAATCACAATATCACAATCATATCAAAGTTATAAAAGCATGCGAATCATTACTATTTCCCATTTCAATTTCAAGTTACCAAATTCTTTATATTTGATTAAGATAGAACAACCATAACCCATAGATTAAAAAATAAAACCCCTCCCACATGATACACAATAAATAGAAATGAGGGATTCCCTACCTCAAAGAAGCTTTCTGATCTTGTTGCACACCTCAGGGTAAAGAAGAAACACCTGCAAACCACAACCGCACATGGGAAACCATGGATCAACATACACTACACTAAAGGATCATGAAAACACATCCCAACTCACACCCCAAAACAAAAAAATATCTAAATTGAATCCCTGGTGAAATAATTAAAGAAAACAACCAAAAGGAATAGAAGGGATTACCACCGATCGCTAATGAACAACCACTAGAACCAATGGTTCTAAGCAAGGGAGAAGAGGGATTGAAGGTATACTTAGGGTGCCTAAGGTTTTACTGTAATGATAGGAAATAAGGTGTAACCAAATGAAATGAAATTCATCATGGAAAAGAACTTAAAAACCCAGAATCCTGTAGGTTTCATGTCGTTTAAATATTACATGGTGTGTAAACATTAGGTTTTAAAAAATTCCCATCATTCAGTGAAAAACACACCACCCAAACCTTTATTTATTAAACATCGTGTATTATAATTTCATGATGTGAATAAGTCTCATGGATCCCCCCTTGTTCATGTAAAATTCATGAACCAACCTACTTCACAAGCCATAAACCACCATTACACATCATGTAAACAATACATGATGTGTATTTCCTTCAGAAACTCTGCTACAACTCTATTATCCACTAAAAAATCCTAAAAACATCCCCTGAACACCTCTAACCACCAAAACTAGTAATGTAATAGGTCAAGAAGGCACTATATATTTCACTATGTTTGAAATGTTTTCCATACTTTGAAAAGAAGAATGTTTTGATTTAAATATGCAAATGAGATATTATGCCATGCTCTGTTTTATTTAAAATTGAAAGCATGATTTGGTTTATTATTATGGAATATTTTTATAGAGCACTTTTTGAGACTCTACTGGTATTTATATCTCACACCCTACCTTTACCTTCAGGCATTTATAGATTTCCTTATGCCAGGTCCGAGCAAAGGGAAAGCGCCACTTGGAGGTGGGGATGTTCTTGATCCTTTAGGATTGGAATGATGTTTCTTTTGTGATTTTTTCATTCTACTGAGTACTTTGATGATATACTATTTTGGATTTTGATATAACTTTTTTGGTTTTTGGTACTTTGTCCTTTTTTATTTTTGAGAATACTAACTTGTATATTTTATCTTCCATTGTTTTGTGACAAAATCATTCCCTCTTTTATCTTGTATAATGCCAGGTGCTAGTCACCAACCCATGGGAATCAGAAACTCCCTTCAGGCCATGTCAGTGTTAGATCGAGTATTAGGGTATGAGGGTATCTAGGATGGTTCATGACAAAGTGGTATCAAAGGTGTAGGTTTTAAATATTTCATTGATGTTGATATGTAGTTTGGAATATCTTTTTGGGACTTAGAAGGTAGTTACGGGCGATTGCCTAGACAGATCTCATCGTAACGGCCCTTAAGTCACCATGGGTGGTTTAGGAAAGGTTTCTTGAGGAGTAATTTTATCCAATTCAAGTATTTCCCTACTTTTTATTTGGATAGGTTGAAATCCAAATCTTGATATCTTATCCAATGGAATTGATATTCCCATTGATCTTGTTTGAGTTGTTGATCTGAGTAATCTTATGATGTCTTCAATGTTGTTTTCTGATGTTTTGTAGTATCTTTACTCTAAGAAGACATGTGAATAGGCCCCATTAGGAAGATACTAGTGAAAAATAGTGAGAAAATCCTCCCATGGACCAGAATATGGTTGATATTTTTGTGCGTGTTGTCCAAGCTCTGAGACAGGCACCTACACCCATTTACATTTAGGATCCAGTTATGGAACCTCAGAGGAATGAATCTCATAATCATGCTTAGGAGTTCATTAATTAGAATCCACCAACATTCCAAGTCTCAAATCATCCTCAAGAGTTTGAGGGCTGGTTGAGAAAGATAGATATTATGTTTGATTTCTTGGAAACACATGATTCTATTAAGGTGAAGTGTTCCGCCTTCAAGATAAAAGAACCTAGTAGGATATAGTGGGATTTGATGGTAACAATGAAGAAGCATGGGGGTTTAGAGTTGAAGGACTTTAGAGTTATTTTCAAAGATCAATTATATCTAGTCTATGGTGTTGGCTAAGGCTATAGAGTTTATGAAACTTAAACAGGCTGACAGGATTGTGACAAAGTATGCGGATCAATTTGTCGATCTTGTGAAGTTTTCACCTGAGATTGTATCTAATGAGAAGATTAAGACTCAATAGTTTGATATGGGTCTTAGAAATGATATTCTTTCTCAGGTTTTATTATTGAATCTCACTTCCTATGTTGATATATTGGATAGGACATTGATGGTTGAGCTTGAACTAGATCAAAATTCAAGGTTTTTGGGAGTTCTTTTTTCTCCCAACAGAAGTTCTGTGAGTTCATTTAAAGGAAAGAGGAATCATGATGAGTATTTTGGTGTATATTGACATCAAGTTTCTTTTATACCTCCCTCAATTCCTGGTATAGTCCCTTTGACTTGCTTCCCTTATGGAAAGATTGGGAATTCAAAATAGGTTTGCACTAAGGTACCCAAGATCTGTAGTTCTTGCAGACTCTTAGGTCACTTGTAGAAATTATGCTATATATTTTCTGCCCCATGTAGTGGCATGAGCTCATCAACACATAAAATTACTATAGTGAAATCAATTTTTTCATGAACAAAGGGGTTCCAACCACAGGAATCCATAATGAAGCTTATTCACACAGTGGAAGAGTCTCCAAAGGAATCTGATATGGGTTTAATGACTGTGAGAGGTACCATTATTATAGATTCATCTTTAGTGACTTATTTATTTGATACTGGTGCATCTCATTCATTTATATTGACTCGTATTATGAACATACTAAATCTTTCTACAAAGCTTTTATCTTATGTGATGGATATTACTATGCCCCTCATAATGAAGAGAGAGAGAGTAGGGTCTCCATTGTCTTGCTTGTGTCTTCTCTTTATCAGAAATTGAGATTACTTGGGATTTTTTGGTTCTTTACATGAAACCTATTGATCTCATTATTTGGATGGATCTATAACATCCCGCCTTTTTATCACATTAACTTTCATTACAAAATACAAAACCGAGGATCTTTAAGGTTTAGTGTCTTGGAAACCAGGAACTTAATACATGAAAACATAAAAAATTATTCTTAAACACTTGAAAGGATTCTCCTTATGTTCATCCTAGTTTCATTAATGCATCTCATAACCTGGGTACATACATCCAAAGAAAGGGTGAGCATAAGGCCCAGTAAGGGAAACAAGGGAAACATTTAACATGTGAACTTGAGATACATCAATAAAGTCATGAAAAAGAACTTTAAGGCATGAGAAAGAAATCATGAGGCATATCATAATAAAAATAATGTATTTCATAACTTGAAGATGTGGATACAACATTTAACTTAGACAATCATTTCCATTTCACCAAGGTCCATCCCCAAGGTGTCATTAAAAATTACCAAGGTTATTCACCAAGATATCGTTAAAAATGGTCATCTCTAGAGATTAAGTCTTTACCCAATGCATTGGAGCGCTATCAGGGCGCACCCTTAAATTTTCCTTTATTATCATGTGAGCCACATATATCATAATCAATAATTTCATAAACAACCCAGATAGAATAAAATAAATGGGTTTCATTTCATAGTCATCACATTTTAAAAACTGCTTTAAAGACGTGATCTTTATGTCACTTTAAATCCATGGAAAAAGGAAAGCGGGTTTTATGTATGTAAATCTCAGAATTTAAAATAGAAAATTTTGATATATATGTGAATACCCCTATAGAAGAAATATCTTTGAGTATTCACTTAATAAAATAAAATAATTTGAGAAAAAGAGAGAGACATTTTGAGACGAAAATTCTGCAGCATAACGGTTATGTTACGGGGTTTTAGAAAACATTGAAAAGAGAGGGGACATGGGTCACCCACTCATAAATGATCCATAAAACAGTAGGGGGATATAATATAAAGTATTTAAGAACATTTTAATGAAATTTAAAATATATACCATATGAAATGAAGAACATGAAAGGAAGACAAATATATGATTTCTCTTATGAAAATTTGGCAGCCTAACGACGTCACTTAAACTTCAAAAAAATGGATTGACAAGATCAAATAGGGTCTCTCATAATATGAACATAAAAGATCAGTATGATAGATATATAGATCATACCCCAACATAATAAAAAGGAACTTGAAAGACTTGATAAGAAAATAGAACTTGAAAATGAGAAGGGTGAAAGAATCTCTTAAAAATTCGGCAGCATAACGACACCACTTAAACTTCAAAAAAATGAATTAAAGAGATAAAATAGGGTATCTCATCATATTAACATAAAATATCAGTATGATAGATATAGAGATCATACCCCAACATAATAAAAAGGAACTTTAAAGACTTTACATGAAAATAGAACTTGAAAATGAGAAGGGTGAAAGAATCTCTTAAAAATTCGGCAGCCTAACGGCGCCACTTAAACATTCTTAAAATGAATTGATGAGAGCAAGAGGGGGTATCTCATCATATGAACATGAAAATTACAGTAATATGAATATAAAATAAGATCCCCAACATAATAACATGGAGAATACAAGAAATGACCTAAAAGGGAGTACTTGGAAAGAAAGAGAGTGGTAGGATCCCTTACCTTAAAACGCAACTCTTAAAACTCAAAGGTTGGGACCTTGAGGGATTGGGGGAACCTTGGGAGGACTATTTGGGAGGTAATAAGACCATATCTTTGTTGGTGGAGAGTTTTTAGTGAAAACTAAAGGAGGAAAGGGTGGGTATTTATAGGGAAGGGGAGGTGATACTTTAATAATTTCAAGGGACACCTCACAAGTGGTTTTCTCAAAACCATGGGTTCTCCCATGGTATTTCCCATGGAGTTAGTCCACATGGGCCCCCCATACAATAATTCATCACCTTTGGTCGGACAAACCTTAAAATATCTCATGAAATCATCATGACATAGTTATGATGTCATTAAACATACCGAAACCCTAAAACTATATTTTTACTATTCACTGAAAATTCAACTTTCTTAGAAAAATCCCAAAATTTCACCTTAACCAAATATCGATGATTTGATTTAAAAAATGAACTCCATTTTATAAAAATAATTTTCTAAATATTTTTAATTTAATTTTTAAATAAATACACTATTCAACAAAAATTCATTTTTTTCTGAAAAATCCCCAAATATTACCTTAACATAATATCGATGTTCTGAATTCAAAAATAATGTCCATTTTATAAAAATAATTTTCTAAATAATTTTCAATTTAATTTTCAATTAAAAAAAATTATTCACCTGAAAAAACTAATACTTGACTAATAATATCTGAAACGGTTATTTACCTATTTTATTGAATCACATTACTTAATCAAGGTGCCTAGATTATATTAATACTTTATTTAAGTGGGATTACTAATTCATTTGGTCACATTACTAATCCTAAGCATAAAATCACTATTCATAATTTACTATAAATCAAAAATTAAGTTGATCTTATTAGGCTCTAAATTTCTTACTGAACACATTTGCAGAAGACCATTTTTTGAAAATCACTACACATCATTAATTATTTAAGGTTTACATAAATATTTTAAAATATCCTTTTTTTCAAAATTCATCAATACAATACATCCTATATTTATCTGGACACTTTGAAAATTCACAAACTTCACCATAAGAATAAATCACAATTTTTATTTATCAAAGGATTACACAAAGTAGTTACGGTCTCCTTACATATCCCCTTATAACCCCAGCATAAGAACTAAGTGTAAGGTGTGCTAAGGTGAGAGAATCTAAGGGCGGATCAACCAACATCGCATGAGTAGTAATTTCTATCAGTTTGAACTTCTCACGAAGGCGATTCCATTCTAGCTTCACACGATGAAGTTTGGCTTGAGTTTGGTCCAGATCAAAGCCCAGTGGTGCTACCTCCTTCCCAAGTTCTGTTAGATGGGCTTCGATCGGCCCAAGACTTCTGGATGAGGCCATCTAATCTTATTTCTATATTAATTAACCAAGATCACTTGTATTTAGAGACAATAGTCACAAAATTCAGTTTCCAACAGTCATACTGACTAACGGTCATATAAGAGTCAAAACCCAACAGTCTCATTTTAATTATACTCATTTTATTAAATGAAAAAGTTTTGTTGAGTATGAAATAAAATAGCACACAAAATTAGGAAACAAGATTTATTCAAAATTTAGGGTCGTTACAATCTTCCCCCCTTAAGAAATTGTGTCCTTGCAATTTTTAAAATTGGATTTGGAAATTTCATTGAAAGTCCCACATCGGAAAAAGAGTCAGTAACACTATTACTTTAAAATAAAGAAAAGGAAGTACAAAGGTCACCCAAGTTAACCCATACTAGGATTCCATGTAGGAAAACATGGACATGGAGGAGAAAACAAAGGGTCACATTCTGAGGGAGAGTGATAGAAAACATGATTAGGAGAAAGTTAACAACAAGAAAATCACAAACTTATGATGTGTCTAAATGGTCTTTGATTACCCAGTAGGAAACTTAAACTAACAATGTTTTTGTTTTATGTTCCTTTTCATAATTTTGAGGAATTCATTTATTACATAGAATAAAAACACAAGGAAATATATTTACCTTCAAGTAGAGTTTCATCCCTTAATAAGTTTCACCAAGACTAATATTTTCTTCAAACAAAGAGCATTCAAAACTACTTGGTCTCATCAAAGCACAAGAATCATCTTCTAGAGAATCATGTAATCCACAAAAGAATAACTATCTATCTTTAAACATTTATCCCAAAAACAGAAAGGGTAAGATAAAACAACTCTTCAAAAAGAAAGAAACCCATAGGAAGGGAAACTACTTTAAATCTTCAAAGTTACATGGTAATACCCAAAGTTCATCATAGACCATTCCATAAATAACTATCCTTAAAATTCCTCAAAATAAACCAAACTAAGATTGAAACCCAAATACAATAAGGATTTGATAACATATTCTTCCAAAATAAACTTCATCATTCATCTCCAAACAACATCAACCAATCCTAACATCTTAATAATAAAAGTAACTAACCTAAACATATTTTCCCCAAGATGGGTTAATCATTTCCATAAGTAACCTAAATTACTATAAGTTCACCTTAAATTCATCGATTCTTCAAAATATAAGTCAACCTTTACTCCTCAAAGAAAACACCGTAGGAATCTATTTAACTTGATCATATAGGGTTCCCAAAATAGTGAACATCTTCCAAAAATAATAATCATCTTTTAATCCACTAATCAACTTTATCAGATGAACATCCTTGAGACTTCATCTTATTCTTCCTTGATGAATTTTGGCATTCAACTAGGTACTAATTATTAATTGTGATTTTTGATAGCTATTTTGGTATAATCACAATATGTTAAACTTGATCTCTCGTCATCTCTGTCATATTAATAAGGCAATAGTCACATTTCCTATCACATTGGTTGTTGGGACATGTTCTTCCATTTCCCTCCATTAACTAAGAAAAGAAAGTATAATTAGGGGCTTAAATACTTATCCAAAAATCATGAAAAGGAAACTTTAATCACAGAAGGATAAACTTGTAGAAGAAAAGTATATCCTAACTTGTGATCACCTAGGTTCAAATCTAGGTTATCCATGATCATATATTCTTATGTGAATCTTTATTTTATTTTATCTTTGTTCCTTTAATAATGGTTCATACTAAGCTTATGAATTTACCAAAGCATATCCCATGGGAGTGTCGTAACCAAGAGTGCAGCAAGGCCCGTTGTCATGTACCAGTTCCTATTCGAGTCTATCTCAAAGAGGTGTTTTTGGGTTTTACCCCTATGTACATCTGTGCCAAAGCCACCTCTACCTGCTCGTATCCAGACAGGGAGGTATTTTATTGATAAACCACTTACTCAATACTCACCAAAATACTAGGAAGATTTCTTATATTTAAACTTTTCTATAGGGTTCTTCCTAATGTTTTCATATCCTAATTTCCACAAATAACTAAACCATCCTTTGATACCAACTATAACATCCTTCCTTTTTATCACATTAACTTTCATTAAAAAATATAAAACCGAGGATCTTTAAGGTTTAGTGTCTTGGAAACCAGGAACTTAATACATGAAAACATAAAAAATTCTTCTTAAACACTTGAAAGGATTATCCTTATGTTCATCCTAGGTTCATTACTTCATCTCATAACCTAGGGACATACATCCAAAGAAAGGGTGAGTAGAAGGCCCAGTAAGGGAAACAAGGGAAACATTTAACATGTGAACTTGAGATACATCAATAAAGTCATGAAAAAGAACTTTAAGTCATGAGAAAGAAATCATGAGGCATATCATAATAAAAATAACGTATTTCATAACTTGAAGATGTGGATACAACATTTAACTTAGACAATCATTTCCATTTCACCAAGGTCTATCCCCAAGGTTCCATTAAAAATTAACAAGGTTATTCACCAAGATATCGTTAAAAATGGTCATCTCTAGAGATTAAGTCTTTACCCAATGAATTGGAGCGCTATCAGGGAGCACCCTTAAATTTTCCTTTATCATCATGTGATCAACATATATTATCATCAATCATTTAATAAACAACCCATATAGCATAAAATAAATGGGTTTCATTTCATAGTCATCACATTTTAAAAACTGCTTTAAAGACGTGATCTTTATGTCACTTTAAACCCACGGAAAAAGGAAAGCGGGTTTTATATATGTAAATACCAGAATTTAAAATAGAAAATTTTGATATATATGTGAATAACCCTATAGAAGAAAGATATTTTAGTATTAACTTAATAAAATAAAAGAATTTGAGAAAAAGAGAGAGACTTTTTGAGACGAAAATTCTACAGCATAACGGTTATATTACAGGGTTTTAGAAAACATTGAAAAGAGAGGGGACATGGGTCACCCACTCATAAATGATCCATAAAACAGTAGGGGTATAGAATATAAAGGATTTAAGAACATGGTAATTAAATTTTAAAGAGATACCATATGAAATGAAGAACATGAAAGGAAGACAAAAATAAGATTTCTCTTATGAAAATTCGGCAGCCTAATGACGTCACTTAAACTTCAAAAAAGTGGATTGACGAGATTAAATAGGGTCTCTCATCATATGAAAATAAAAGATCAGTATGATAGATATAGATATCATACCCCAACATAATAAAAAGGAACTTGAAAGACTTGATAAGAAAATAGAACTTGAAAATGAGAAGGGTGAAAGAATCTCTTAAAAATTCGGCAGCCTAACGGCGCCACTTAAACTTCAAAAAAATGAATTGACGAGATAAAATAGGGTCTATCATCATATTAACATAAAATATCAGTATGATATATATAGAGATCATACCACAACATAATAAAAAGGTACTTTAAATACTTGACATGAAAATAGAACTTGAAAATGAGAAGGGTGAAAGAATCTCTTAAAAATTCGGCAGCCTAACGACACCACTTAAACATTCTTAAAATGAATTGATGAGAGAAAGAGGGGGTATCTCATAATATGAACATTAAAAGTACGGTAGGATGAATATAAAATAATATCCCCAACATAATAACATGGAGAATACAAGAAATGACATAAAAGGGAGTACTTGGAAAGAAAGAGAGTGGTAGGATCCCTTACCTTAAAACGCAACTCTTAAAACTCAAAGGTTGGGACCTTGAGGGCTTGGGGGCACCTTGGGAGGACTATTTGGGAGGTAATAAGACCAGATCTTTGTTGGTGGAGAGTTTTTAGTGAAAACTAAAGGAGGAAAGGGTGGGTATTTATAGGGAAGGGCAGGTGCTACTTTAATAATTTCAAGGGACACCTCACAAGTGATTTTCTCAAAACCATGGGCTCTCCCATGGTATTTCCCATGGAGTTAGGCCACATGAGGCCCCCATACAATAATTCATCACCTTTGGTCAGACAACCGTTAAAATATCTCATGAAATCATCATGACACAGTTATGATTCCATTAAACATACTGAAACCCTAAAACTGTATTTTTACTATTCACTGAAAATTCAACTCTCAGAAAAATCCCAAAATTTCACCTTAACCAAATATCGATGATTTGATTAAAAAAATGAAATCCATTTTATAAAAATAATTTCCTAAATATTTTTAATTTAATTTTTAAATAAACACACTATTCACCGAAAATTCATTTTTTTTCAGAAAAATCCCCAAAAATTACCTTAACATAATATCGATGTTCTGAATTCAAAAATAAAGCCCATTTTATAAAAATAATTTTCTAAATATTTTTTAATTTAATTTTTAATTAAAAAACACTATTCACCCGAAAAAACTAATATTTGACTAATAATATCTGAAATAGTTATTTACCTATTTTATTGAATCACATTACTTAATCAAGGTGCCTAGATTATATTAATACTTTCTTTAAGTGAGATTACTAATCCATTTTGTCACATTAATAATCCTAAGCATAAAATCACTATTCATAATTTACTATTCATCAAAAATTAATTTGATCTTATTAGACTCTAAATTTCTTATTGAACACATTTGTAGAAGACCATTTTTTGAAAATCACTACACATCATTAATTATTTAAGGTTTACATAAATATTTTAAAATATCCTTTTTTTCAAAATTCATTAATAAAATACATCCTATATTTATCTGGACACTTTGAAAATTCACAAACTTCACCATAAGAAGAAATCAAAATTTTTATTTATCAAAGGATTACACAAAGAAGTTACGGTCTCCTTACATAGCCCCTTATAACCCCAGCATAAGACCTAAGTGTAAGGTGTGCTAAGGTGAGAGAATCTGAGGGCGGCTCGGCCAACATTGCACGAGTAGTAATTTCTATCAGTTTGAACTTCTCACGAAGGTGATTCCGTTCTAGCTTCACACGATGAAGTTAGGCTTGGGTTTGGTCTAGAGCAAAGACGAGTGGTGCTAACTCCTTCCCAAGTTCTGTTAGATGGGCTTCGATCGGCCCAAGACTACTGGATGAGGCCATCAAATCTTCTTTCTATATTAATTAACCAAGATCACTTGTATTTAGAGACAATAGTCGCAACATTCAGTTTCCAACAGTCATACTGACTAATGGTCATATAATAGTCAAAACCCAACAGTCTCATTTTAATTATACTCATTTTATTAAATGAAAAAGTTTTGTTGAGTATGAAATAAAATAACACACAAAATTAGGAAAAAAGATTTATTCAAAATTTCGGGTCGTTACAGGATCGATTCATTAATAATAAGGCCCAAATTGACTATTATCTTTTGTGGGTCTACCTGATGGGGTGTGTTGTATCTTTTAGAGAGAATTGGACCCAAGATCGAGTAGTGATGGACCTCCTTATCCAGAGTCGGGGAAAGAAATATTAGTGTTTTCTTTTGATTTGTGAAGTTCCAAGGATCGAATATCAACTAAGAAGGGGGGGGGTTGAATCAGTTGATAACTTTTTATAAGTTTCAAAACTTTAAGAAACTTAACCCTTGCAACTTGTTAAGATTTACTTCCTTATAAAACTTTAGCAAGTAACCCAAACATGCAAGAAAGATAAAGCAATAAAAGCACACAAGAATTACAATGTTCAGCCTCAATAAGAGAACCTACGTCCTTGCCATAGCCACTCCTGTGGGTCTATAGAAATCCACTATAATGAAGAAGTGAATACAAATTGTTCCAACTCTCATTGGACACCTTCTATCTCCCGATAGGAAATATTATACTGACTCCCATCAGTTTACAAATTTTCCTTAAAGAACAATTGATCCACACGTAAGAAAAATGACTTTGTTAAGCTGCTCCACAAAATGATCACTCTGAATCTTCAATCTGATTTATTGGATCCAATTTTCTGCAACCAAACATCTCAGTAAGAAAACTACGACTATGAAAAAACCCACACTGAATGTTCAATCCAGATTTCTTGAATCCGGCTTTCTGAAACCGGTCTTCTCAGCAACGAAAAATGACTCCGTAAAAATCCACTCTGAAAACTCACTCCGGAATTCTTGAATCTGGTTTCCTTAGCAAGGAAATAATGACTCAACACAAAAGCTCATTCTAAATTCTCCTGCGCTCCACCTTTTCTACGTGTGTAAAAAAGTTGTCAATGAGCAAATTCTATGAGCACATATTTATAGGCAACTCAGAAAAAAAGGCAGGAAACTTGAAAATCTTTCTCGCTTCCTCAAATTTCAAAAACTCCGCAAATCTATTGAATTTAATCTTCAATATTTGACTTCTTCAAATCTCCTTAAATTTATCTGTGATTTAAGCAAAGTTGAAATTTTGGTTTTCTTGAACTCAGAATTGTCATTCTGAATTTCTCAGCATGTTTCTTAAGATTGTCATTCCGAATTTCTCAGCATATTGCTCAGGATTGTCATTCTGAATTTCTCAGCATGTTGCGCAGGATTGTCATTCCGAATTTTTGGCTCATGAAGTAGACTCTGAAATTTTTGCTCAGTAATTAGTATAGCATTCCGCATTTTTGTAACAAAAACTTTCATTACATTATACAAAACTGAGGATCTGTTTAGTGTCTTGGAAACCAGGAACTTAATATATGAAACAAAAAAAAAACATTCTTCTTAAATACTTGAAAGGATTCTTCTTATGTTCATCCTAGGTTCATTACTGCATCTCATAACCTGGGGACGTACATCAAAATAAAGGGTGAGTAGAAGGCCCAGTAAGGGAAACAAGAGAAACATTTTACATGTGAACTTGAGATACTTCAATAAGGTCATGAAAAGAACTTTAAGGCATGAGAAAGAAATCATGAGGCATATAATAATAAAAATAAAGTTTTTCATAACTTGAAGATGTGGATACAACATTTAACAAAGGAAATCATTTCCGTTTCACCAAGGTCCATCCCCAAGGTGTTAATAAAAATTACCAAGGTTATTCACCAATGTATCAGTCTAAAAGGTCATCTCTAGAGATTAAGTCTTTACCCAATGCATTGGAGCGCTATCAGGACGCACCCTTAAATTTGTCTTTATCATCATTTAAGCCACATATATCATCATAAATCATTTCATAAACAACCCATATAGCATAAAATAAATGGGTTTCACTTCATAATCATAACGTTTTAAAAATTGCTTTAAAGACACGATCTTTGTGTCACTTAAAAACCCACAGAAAAGGAAGGTGGGTCTCATGTATGTAAATACCATAATTTAAAATAGAAAAATTTGGTATATATGTGAATACCCCTATAGAAGAGAGAGATTTGAGTATTCACTTAATAAAATAAAAGAACTTTAGAAAAAGAGAGAGACATTTTGAGACGGAAATTCTGCAGCATAAAGGCTATGTTACGAGGTTTTAGAAAACATTGAAAAGAGAGGGGACATGGGTCACCCACTCATAAATGATCCATAAAACAATAGGGGAACAGAATATAAAGAATTTAAGAACATGGTAATGAAATTTTAAAGACATACCATATGAAATGAAGAACATGAAAGGAAGACAAAAATAAGATTTCTCTTATGAAAATTCGGCAGCCTAACGGCGTCACTTAAACTTCAACAAAAATGAATTGACGAGATCAAATAGGGTATCTAATAATATGAACATAAAAGATAAGTATGATATATTTAGAGATCATACCCCAATATAATAAAAAGGAACATGAAATACTTGACATGAAAATAGATCTTGAAAACGAGAAGGGTGAAAGAATCCCTTAAAAATTCGGCAGCCTAACGGCGCCACTTAAACTTCAACAAAAATGAATTGACGAGATCAAATAGGGTCTATCATCATATGAACATAAAAGATCAGTATGATATATTTATAGATCATACCCCAACATAATAAAAAGAAACATGAAAGACTTGACATGAAAATAGATCTTGAAAACGAGAAGGGTGAAAGAATCCCTTAAAAATTCGACAGCCTAACGGCACCACTTAAACTTCAACAAAAATGAATTGACGAGATCAAATAGGGTCTCTCATCATATGAACATAAAAGATCAGAATGATAAATATAAAAGAACATCCTTAAACATAAGATCATGAAGCATAAAAGAAATGACATAAAAGAGATTACTTGAAAAGAAAGAGAGAGGTCAGATCCCTTACCTTAAAACGTAACTCTTAAAACTCAAAGGTCGGGATCTTGAGGGCTTGGGGGCACCTTGGGAGGACTCCTTGGGAGGTAATGAGACCAGATCTTTATTGGGGGAGAGTTGGGAGTCGAATGGATGAGAGGATGGATTGGTATTTATAGGGAAAGTGAGGGGACAAGACATTAATGGCCAAGGGACACCTCATTGGTGGTTTTGGAAACACCATGGGCTTGCCCATGGTATTTTCCCAAGGTCTTGGCCACATGGGTCCCCCCCATACAGTAATTCATCACCTTTGGTCGGCCAACCCTTAAAATATCTCATGAAATCATCATGACACAGCTATAATGTCATTAAACATACTGAAACCCTAAAATTGTATTTTCACTATTCATCAAAAAATTCAACTTTCTCAGAAAAATCCCAAAATTTCAACTTAACCAAATATCGATGATCTGATTTCAAAAATGAACTCCATTTTATAAAAATAATTTTCTAAATAATTTTAATTTAATTTTTAAATAAATACATTATTCACCGAAAATTCATTTTTCTTAGGAAAATCCCCAAAAATTACCTTAACATAATATCGATGCTCTAAGTTCAAAAATGAAATCCATTTTATAAAAATAATTTTCTAAATATTTTTAATTTAATTTTTAATTAAAAAACACTATTCACCCGAAAAAACTAATACTTGACTAATAATTTATGAAGCCGTTATTTAACCATTTTATTGAATCACATTACTTAATCAAGGTGCCTAGATTATATTAATATTTTCTTTAAGTGAGATTACTAATCCATTTGGTCACATTACTAATCCTAAGCATAAAATCACTATTCATAATTTACTATTCATCAAAAATTAAGTTGATCTTATTAGACTCTAAATTTTGTACTGAACATAATTGTAGAAGACCATTTTTTGAAAATCATTACAAATTTTTAATTATTTAAGGTTTACATAAACATTTTTTAAAATATCCTTTCTCTAAAATTCACCAAAAATATGCATACTATATTTGAAAATTCATAAACTTCATCATAAGAAGAAATCAAATTTTTTATTTAAAATAAAGGATTACACAAGGTAGTTACAGTCTCCTTACATATCCCCTTATCACACCAGCATAGGACCTAAGTGTAAGGTGTGCTAAGGTGAGAGAATCCGAGGGAGGCTCAGCCAACATTGCACGAGTAGTAATTTCTATCAGTTTGAACTTCTCGCGAAGGCGATTCCGTTATAGCTTCACACGATGAAGTTCGGCTTGGGTTTAGTCCAGAGAAAAGCTCAGTGGTTCTACCTCTTTCCCAAGTTCCATTAGATGGGCTTCAATTGGCCCGAGACTACTGGATGAGGCCATCGAATCTCCTTTATATATTAATTAACCAAGGTCACTTGTATTTAGAGAAAAAAGTCACAACATTCAGTTTTCAACGGTCATACTGACTAACGGTCATATAATAGTCAAAATCCAATAGTCTCATTTTAATTATACTCATGTTATCAAATGAAACAGTTTTGTTGAGTATGAAAAAATAAAATAACACACAAAATTAGGAAACAAGATTTATTCAAAATTTCGGGTTGTTATAATCTTCACCCCTTAAGAAATTGCGTCATCGTAATTTTTAAAATTGGGTTTTGAAATTTCATTTAAAGTCCCACATCAGAAAAAGAGTCAGTAACACTATTAATTTAAAAGAAAGAAAAGGAAGTACAAAGGCCACCCGAGTTAACCCATACTAGGATTACATGTAGGAAAACATGGATATGGAAGAAAAAACAAAGGGTCAAGTTCTGAGGGAGAGTGATAGAAAACATGATTAGAAGAAATTTAACCACAAGAAAATCACAAAATTATGATGTGTGTAAACGGTTTTTGATTACCCAGTAGGAAGCTTAAACCAACAACGTTTTTTTTACGTTCCTTTTATTAATTTTAGGGAATTCATTTACTACATAGAATAAAAACATAAGGAAATATACCTACCTTCTAGTAGAGTTTCATCCTTTAATAAGATTCTACCAAAACTAATCTTTTCTCCAAACGATGAGCATTAAAAACTACTTGGTCTCATCAAAGCACAAGAATCATCTTATAGAGAAAAACATAATCCACCAAAGATTAACTATCTATTTCTTATATCTTTAAACATTATCCCAAAAACAGAAAGGGTAAGATAAAACGACTCTTCCAAAATAAATAACCCTAGAGGAAGGAAAACTACTTTAAATCTTCAAAGTTCCACGGTACTACCCAAAGTTCATCATAGACCATTCCATAAATAACTGTTCTTAAAGTTCCTCAAAATAAACCAAACTAAGATTGAAACCCAAATACAAGAAGGATTTGATAACATAGTCTTCCAAAATAAACTTCATTGTTCATCTCCAAATAACATCTACCAATCCTAACATCTTATAAAAAAAGTAGCTAACCTAAACATATTTTACCTAATATAGGTTAATCATTTCCATAAGTAACCTAAATTACTATAAGTCCACCTTAAATTCATTGATTCTTCAAAATATAAGTCAACCTTTACTCCTCATCGAAAATACCCAAGTAATCTATTTACCTCGATCATATAGGGTCCCAAAAATAGTGAATGTATTCCAAAATAATAATCATCTTTTAATCCCCTAATCATATCTGTCATATTAATACGGTAATCATCGCATTTCCTACCACATTGGTTGTTGGGACATGTTCTTCCATTTCCCACCATTAACTAAGAAGAGAAAGTATAATTAGGGGCTTAAATACTTATCCAATAATCCTGAAAAGGAACTTAAAGCATATAAGGATAACTTGTAGAAGAAAGGTATACCCTAACTTGTGATCCCCTAGGTTTCAAACTAGGTTATCCATGATCATATATTATTATGTGAATATTTATTTTATTTTATGTTTATTCCTTTAATAATGGTTCATACTAAGCTTATGAATTTACCAAAGCATGTCCCCTGGGAGTATCGTAACCAAGAGTGAAGCAAGGCCCGTTGTCGTGTACCGGTTCCCGTTCGAGTCTTGCTCAAAGAGGTGTTTTTGGGTTTTAACCCTATGTACATCTATGCCAGAGCCACCTCTACCTGATCGTATCCAGACAGGGATGTATTTTCTTGGAAACCCCTTACTCAATACTCACCAAAATACCAGGAAGATTTCCTTTATTTAAACTTTTCTATAGGGTTATTCCCAAAGTTTTCATATCCTAATTTCTACAAATAACTAAACCATCCTTTGATACCAACTATAACATCCCGCCTTTTTGTCACAAAAACTTTCATTACATTATACAAAAATGAGGATCTTTAAGGTTTAGTGTTTTGGAAACCAGGAAATTAATACATGAAACAAAAAAAAACATTCTTCTTAAAAAATTTAAAGGCTTATCCTTATGTTAATCCTAGGTTAATTACTGCATCTCATAACCTGGGGACATACATCAAAAGAAAGGATGAGCAGAAGGCTCAGTAAGGGAAACAAGATAAACATTTTACATGTGAACTTGAGATACTTCAATAAGGTCATGAAAAGAACTTTAAGGCATGATAAATAAATCATAAGGCATATAATAATAAAAATAAAGTTTTTCATAACTTGAAGATGTGGATAAAACATTTAACAAAGGAAATAATTTCCGTTTCACCAAGGTCCATCCCCAAGGTGTCAATAAAAATTACCAAGGTTATTCACCAATGTATCAGTCTAAAAGGTCATCTCTAGAGATTAAGTCTTTACCCAATGCATTGGAGCACTATCAGGACACACCCTTAAATTTGTCTTTATCATCATTTGAGCCACATATATAATCAGCAATAATTTCATAAACAACCCATATAACATAAAAGAAATGGGTTCCACTTCATAATCATAACGTTTTAAAAACTGCTTTAAAGACATGATCTTTGTGTCACTTTAAAACCCACAGAAAAGGAAGGTGGGTCTCATGTATGTAAATACCATAATTTAAAATAGAAAAATTTGGTATATATGTGAATACACCTATAGAAGATATAGATTTGAGTATTCACTTAATAAAATAAAAGAACTTTAGAAAAAGAGAGAGACATTTTGAGATGGAAATTCTGTAGCATAAAGGCTATGTTACGAGGCTTTAGAAAACATTGAAAAGAGAGGGGACATGGGTCACCCACTCATAAATGATCCATAAAACAGTAGGGGAACATAATATAAAGTATTTAAGAACATGGTAATGAAAATTTAAAGACATACCATATGAAATGAAGAACATGAAAGGAAGACAAAAATAAGATTTCTCTTATGAAAATTCGGCAGCCTAACGGCGTCACTTAAACTTCAACAAAAATGAATTGATGAGATCAAATAGGGTATCTCATCATATGAACATAAAAGATCAGTATGATAGATTTATAGATCATACCCCAACATAATAAAAAGTAACATGAAAGACTTGACATGAAAATAGATCTTGAAAACGAGAAGGGTGAAAGAATCCCTTAAAAATTCGGCAGCCTAACGGCGCCACTTAAACTTCAACAAAAATGAAATGAAGAGATCAAATAGGATCTATCATCATATGAACATAAAATATCAGTATTATATATTTATATATCATACCCCAACATAATAAAAAGAAACATGAAAGACTTGACATGAAAATAGATCTTGAAAACGAGAAGGGTGAAAGAATCCCTTAAAAATTCGGCAGCCTAACGACGCCACTTAAACTTCAACAAAAATGAATTGATGAGATCAAACAGGGTCTCTCATCATATGAAAATAAAATATCATAATGATAAATATAAAAAAACATCCTTCAACATAAGATCACATAGCATAAAAGAAATGACATAAAAGAGATTACTTGAAAAGAAAGAGAGAGGTCGGATCCCTTACCATAAAACGTAACTCTTAAAACTCAAAGGTTGGGATCTTGAGGGCTTGGGGGAACCTTGGGAGGACTCCTTGGGAGGTAATGAGACCAGATCTTTATTGGGGGAGAGTTGGGAGTCTAATGGATGAGAGGATGGCTTGGTATTTATAGGGAAAGCGAGGGGACAAGGCATTAATGGCCAAGGGACACCTCATTGGTGTTTTTGGAAAAACCATGGGCTTGCCCATGGTATTTGACCAAGGTATTGGCCACATGGACCCCCCATACAGTAATTCATCACCTTTGGTCATAAAACCCTTAAAATATCTCATGAAATCATCATGACACAGCTATGATGTCATTAAACATAATGAAACCCTAAAATTGTATTTCCGATATTCATCGAAAAATTCAACTTTCTCAGAAAAATCCAAAAATTTCAACTTAACCAAATATCGATGACCTGATTTAAAAAATGAACTCCATTTTATAAAAATAATTTTCTAAATATTTTTAATTTAATTTTTAAATAAATACATTATTCACCGAAAATTCATTTTTCTCAGAAAAATCCCCAAAAATTACCTTAACATAATATCGATGCTCTGAGTTCAAAAATGAAATCCATTTTATGAAAATAATTTTATAAATAATTTTAATTTAATTTTTAATTAAAAAACACTATTCACCTAAAAAAACTAATACTTGACTAATAATTTATGAAGCCGTTATTTAACCATTTTATTGAATCACATTACTTAATCAAGGTGCCTAGATTATATTAATACTTTCTTTAAGTGAGATTACTAATCCATTTGGTCACATTACTAATCCTAAACATAAAATAACTATTCATAATTTACTATTCATCAAAAATTAAGTTGATCTTATTAGACTCTAAATTTCGTACTGAACATAATTGTAGAAGACCATTTTTTGAAAATAATTACACATTTTTAATTATTTAAGGTTTACATAAACATTTTTTAAAATATCCTTTCTCTAAAATTCAAAAAAAATATGCATACTATATTTGAAAATTCATAAACTTCATCATAAGAAGAAATCAAAATTTTTATTTAAAACAAAGGATTACACAAGGCAGTTACGGTCTCCTTACATATCCCCTTATCACACCAGCATAGGACCTAAGTGTAAGATGTGCTAAGGTGAGAGAATCCGAGGGAGGCTCAGCCAACATCGCACGAGTAGTAATTTCTATCAGTTTGAACTTCTCGTGAAGGCAATTCCGTTCTAGCTTCACACGATGAAGTTCGACTTGGGTTTGGTCCAGAGCAAAGCTCAATGGTGCTACCTCTTTCCCAAGTTCCGTTAGATGGGCTTCGATTGGCCCGAGACTACTGGATGAGGACATTGAATCTCCTTTATATATTAATTAACCAAGGTCACTTGTATTTAGAGACAAAAGTCGCAACATTCAGTTTTCAACGGTCATACTGACTAACGGTCATATAATAGTCAAAATCCAATAGTCTCATTTTAATTATACACATGTTATCAAATGAAACAGTTTTGTTGAGTATGAAAAAATAAAATAACACACAAAATTAGGAAACAAGATTTATTCAAAATTTCGTGTCGTTACAATCTTCCCCCCTTAAGAAATTGCATCATCGTAAATTTTAAAATTGGGTTTTGAAATTTCAATTAAAGTCTCACATCGGAAAAAGAGTCAGTAACACTATTACTTTAAAAGAAAGAAAAGGAAGTACAAAGGCCACCCGAGTTAACCCATACTAGGATTACATGTAGGAAAACATGGATATGGAAGAAAAAACAAAGGGTTAAGTTCTGAGGGAGAGTAATAGAAAACATGATTAGGAGAAAGTTAACCACAAGAAAATCACAAAATTATGATGTTTGTAAACGGTCTTTGATTACCCAGTAGGAAGCTTAAACCAACAACATTTTTGTTTTACGTTACTTTTAATAATTTTGAGGAATTCATTTACTATATAGAATAAAAACATAAGGAAATATACCGAGTTTCATCCTTTAATAAGTTTCTACCAAATCTAATCTTTTATCCAAACGATGAGCATTCAAAACTACTTGGTCTCATCAAATCACAAGAATCATCTTATAGAGAATCACATAATCCACCAAAGATTAACTATCTATTTCTTATATCTTTAAACATCATCCCAAAAATAGAAAGGGTAAGATAAAACGACTCTTCCAAAAGAAAGAACCCTAGAGGAAGGAAAACTACTTTAAATCTTCAAAGTTCCACGGTACTACCCAAAGTTCATCATAGACCATTCCATAAATAACTGTTCTTAAAATTCTTCAAAATAAACCAAACTAAGATTTAAATCCAAATACAAGAAGGATTTGATAACATAGTCTTCCAAAATAAACTTCATTGTTCATCTCCAAATGACATCTACCACTCCTAACATCTTATAACAAAAGTAGCTAACCTAAACATATTTTACCTAATATAGGTTAATCATTTCCATAAGTAACCTAAATTACTATAAGTCCACCTTAAATTCATCAATTCTTCAAAATATAAGTCAACCTTTACTCCTCAATGAAAATACCCTAGTAATCTATTTACCTCGATCATATAGGGTCCCCAAAATAGTGAATGTCTTCCAAAATAATAATCATCTTTTAATCCCCTAATAATCTCTGTCATATTAATATGGAAATCGTCGCATTTCCTACCACATTGGTTGTTGGGACATGTTCTTCCATTTCCCACCATTAACTAAGAAGAGAAAGTATAATTAGGGGCTTAAATACTTAGCCAATAATCATGAAAAGGAACTTAAATCATATAAGGATAACTTGTAGAAGAAAGGTATACCCTAACTTGTGATCCCCTAGGTTTCAAACTAGGTTATACATGATCATATATTCTTATGTGAATCTTTATTTTATTTTATGTTTGTTCATTTAATAATAGTTCATATTAAGCTTATGAATTTACCAAATCATATCCCCCGGGAGTATCGTAACCAAGAGTGCATCAAGTCCCGTTGTCGTGTACAAGTTCCCGTTCGAGTCTATCTCAAAGAGGTGTTTTCGGGTTTTACCCCTATGTACATCTGTGCCAGAGCCACCTCTACCTGCTCGTATCCAGACAGGGATGTATTTGCTTGGAAACCCCTTACTCAATACTCACCAAAATACTAGGAAGATTTCCTTTATTTAAACTTTTCTATAGGGTTCTTCCTAAAGTTTTCATATCCTAATTTCCACAAATAACTAAACCATACTTTGATACCAACTATAACATCCCACCTTTTTGTCACAAAAACTTTCATTACATTATACAAAACTGAGGATCTTTAAGGTTTAGTGTCTTGGAAACCAGGAACTCAATACATGAAACAAAAAAAAAACATTCTTCTTAAACACTTGAAAGGATTATCCTTATGTTAACCCTAGGTTCATTACTGCATCTCATAACCTGAGGACATACATAAAAAGAAAGGGTGAGCAGAAGGCCCAGTAAGGGAAACAAGAGAAACATTTTACATGTGAACTTGAGATACTTCAATAAGGTCATGAAAATAACTTTGAGGCATGAGAAAGAAATCATGAGGCATATAATAATAAAAATAAAGTTTTTCATAACTTTAAGATGTGGATACAACATTTAACAAAGGAAATCATTTCCGTTTCACCAAGGTCCATCCCCAAGGTGTCAATAAAAATTACCAAGGTTATTCACCAATGTATCAGTCTAAAAGGTCATCTCTAGAGATTAAGTCTTTACCCAATGCATTGGAGCGCTATCAGGACCCACCCTTAAATTGTTCTTTATCATCATTTGAGCCACATATATCATCATAAATAATTTCATAAACAACCAATATAGCATAAAATAAATGGGTTTCACTTCATAATCATAACGTTTTAAAAACTGCTTTAAAGACATGATCTTTGTGTCACTTTAAAACCCACAGAAAAGGAAGGTGGGTATCATGTATGTAAATACCGGAATTTAAAATAGAAAAACTTGGTATATATGTGAATACCCATATAGAAGAGAGATATTTGATTATTCACTTAGTAAAATAAAATAACTTTAGAAAAAGAGAGACATTTTGAGACGGAAATTCTGCAGCATAAAGGCTATGTTACGAGGTTTTAGAAAACATTGAAAAGAGAGGGGACATGGGTCACCCACTCATAAATGATCTATAAAACAGTAGGGGAACATAATATAAAGTATTTAAGAACATGGTAATGAAATTTTAAAGACATACCATATGAAATGAAGAACATGAAAGGAAGACAAAAATAAGATTTCTCTTATGAAAATTCGGCAGCCTAACGGCGTCACTTAAACTTCAACAAAAATGAATTGACGAGATAAAATAGGTTATCTCATCATATGATCATAAAAGATCAGTATGATAGATTTAGAGATCATACCTCAACATAATAAAAAGGAACATGAAATACTTGACATGAAAATAGATCTTGAAAACGAGAAGGGTGAAAGAATCCCTTAAAAATTCGGCAGCCTAACGGCGCCACTTAAAATTTAACAAAAATGAATTGACGATATCAAATAGGGTCTATAATCATATGAACATAAAATATCAGTATGATATATTTATAGATAATACCCCAACATAATAAAATGAAACATGAAAGACTTGACATGAAAATAGATCTTGAAAACGAGAAGGGTGAAAGAATCCCTTAAAAATTCGGCAGCCTAACGACGCCACTTAAACTTCAACAAAAATGAATTGATGAGATCAAATAGGGTCTCTCATCATATGAACATAAAAGATCAGAATGATAAATATAAAATAACATCCTTCAACATAAGATCATGGAGCATAAAATAAATGACATAAAAGAGATTATTTGAAAAGAAAGAGAGAGGTCGGATCCCTTACCTTAAAACGTAACTCTTAAATCTCAAAGGTTGGGATCTTGAGGGCTTGGGGGCACCTTGGGAGGACTACTTGGGAGGTAATGAGACTAGAGCTTCATTAGGGGAGAGTTGGGAGTCTAATGGATGAGAGGATGACTTGATATTTATAGGGAAAGTGAGGGGATAAGGCATTAATGGCCAAGGGACACCTCATTGGTGGTTTTGGAAAAACCATGGGCTTGCCCATGGTATTTGCCCATGGTATTGGCCACATGGGTCCCCCCATACAGTAATTCATCACCTTTGGTCGGCCAACCCTTAAAATATCTCATGACATCATCATGACACAGCTATGATGTCATTAAACATACTGAAACCCTAAAACTGTATTTTCACTATTCATCAAAAAATTCAACTTTCTCAGAAAAATCCCAAAATTTCACCTGAACCAAATATCAATGCTCTGATTTCAAAAATGATCTCCATTTTATATTAATAATTTTCTAAATATTTTTAATTTAATTTTTAAATAAATACACTATTCACTAAAAATTCATTTTTCTCAGAAAAATCCCCAAAAATTACCTTAACATAATATCGATGCTCTGAGTTCAAAAATGAAATCCATTTTATAAAAATAATTTTCTAAATAATTTTAATTTAATTTTTAATTAAAAAACACTATTCACCTGAAAAAACTAATACTTGACTAATAATTTATGAAGCTGTTATTTAACCATTTTATTGAATCACATTACTTAATAAAGGTGCCTAGATTATATTAATACTTTCTTTAAGTGAGATTACTAATCCATTTGGTCACATTACTAATCCTAAGCATAAAATCACTATTCATAATTTACTATTCATCAAAAATTAAGTTGATCTTATTAGACTCTAAATTTAGTACCGAACATAATTGTAGAAGACCATTTTTTGAAAATCATTACACATTTTTAATTATTTAAGGTTTACATAAACATTTTTTAAAATATCCTTTCTCTAAAATTCACCAAAAATATGCATACTATATTTGAAAATTCATAAACTTCATCATAAGAAGAAATCAAAATTTTTATTTAAAATAAAGGATTACACAAGGCAGTTACGGTCTCCTTACATAGCCCCTTATCACACCAGCATAGGACCTAAGTGTAAGGTGTGCTAAGGTGAGAGAATCTGAGGGAGGCTCAACCAACATCGCACGAGTAGTAATTTCTATCATTTTGAACTTCTCGCGAAGGCGATTCTGTTCTAGCTTCACACGATGAAGTTCGGCTTGGGTTTGGTCCAGAGCAAAGCCCAGTGGTGCTACCTCGTTCCCAAGTTCTGTTAGATGGGCTTCGATTGGCCCGAGACTACTGGATGAGGCCATCAAATCTCCTTTCTATATTAATTAACCACAGTCACTTGTATTTAGAGACAAAAGTCGCAACATTCAGTTTTCAACGGTCATACTGACTAACGGTCATATAATAGTCAAAACCCAACAGTCTCATTTTAATTATACTCATGTTATCAAATGAAACAGTTTTGTTGAGTATGAAAAAATAAAATAACACACAAAATTAGGAAACAAGATTTATTCAAAATTTCGGGTCGTTATAAGTAGACTCCGAACTTCTGGCTCAGCAAGTAGACTCTGAACTTCTACCTCAGCAAGTAGACTCCGCAATTCTAGCTCAGTAAGTAGACTCCAAACTTCTGGCTCAACAAGTAGACTCCGAACTTCTGGATCATCAAGTAGACTCTGAACTTCTGGCTCAGTAAGTAGACTCCAAACTTATGGCTCAGCAAGTAGACTCTGAACTTTAGGTTTAGGAAATAGACTCCGAACTTCTGGCTCAGCAAGTAGACTCCGAACTTCTGGCTCAGCAAGTAGACTCAGAACTTCTGGATCAGTAAGTAGACTCCGAAATTCTGGCTCAGCAAGTAGACTCCGAAATTCTGGCTCAACAAGTAGACTCCGAAATTTGGGCTCAGCAAGTAGACTCCGAACTTCTGGCTCAACAAGTAGACTCCTAACTTTAGGTTCAAGAAATAGACTCCGAACTTCTGTCTTGGGTAGACTCCAAACTTCATTTCTTCAACAGATTTTATCATGAAACTTTTCATGATGTGTGAGAAATCTAAGATCAGGAAAGCATCGTCTAATTTGATTAAGAAAGTTTGAGACACTTTCTTAACTTCTGACTTCTCATTCTTCAACAAAATCTTCTTTAAGAAAATATTCAGCAACCATCAACTTCAACTTTCTGTAACTCAAAAACACTCTTCAACAAAAATATTAGTTGTCAACAAATACAAAAATTTGTTAAAATAAACACCACAAAGGTTCTTCAGTTTAGAGTGGGAATAATTGGGTAATGATCTCCCTATAGTTTTCATTGAGTTTCCTG
Organism: Viscum album; assembly: GCA_963277665.1. Classification (NCBI taxonomy): domain Eukaryota; kingdom Viridiplantae; phylum Streptophyta; class Magnoliopsida; order Santalales; family Viscaceae; genus Viscum; species Viscum album. The sequence continues at coordinate 1,325,631,643 of OY728138.1, forward strand.
ACGTATTTCCTTATGACTTCTTTGGTTTTACACAGGTAAGAGAGGTAGAGTTTTATATTTATTTAGTTCCTAGTACTCAACCAATGTCTATTACTTATTACTATATAGAACTAGGTAAAATGAAAGAGTTGAAGACTTATTTGTATGATCTATTAGAGAAGGGATTTATATGGTCGAGTGTGTCACCTTGGGTGGTGCCTATTATCTTTGCTAAGAAAGCTGACGAAACACTTCACCTATGTGTTGATTATCAGAAACTCAACCGAGTTACAGTAAAGAACAAGTATCCATTTACACAGTTTGATGACTTGTTTTATTAGTTGAAAGTGGAAAAGTGGTTCTCAAAAATTGATCTTCAATCAAGTTATAACCAGTTGAGAATAAAGGAATATGGAATTCAAAAATATTCCTTCCAGAGTAAGTATGGCCATTATGAGTTTCTTTTCATGCCATTTGGTCTAACCAATGCTTTTATAGTCTTTATTGTTTTGATGAAAAAGATATTCCATGAGTATATTGATACATTTGTGGTAGTCTTTATAGATGACATCCTATTTTACTCTCAGTCTGAGGAGGATAACTAACATCATCTGAGAGCAGTTCTAGAATTGTTGAGAAATCACTGACTTTATGCCAATATATCTAAATGTGATTTCTAGATTCAGGAAGTGAAGTTATTGGTACATGTGGTATCGGAACATGGTATCTCAGTTGACCTTGATAAGGTAAAAGTTATGATAAAATGGGAGAAACTACATAATCATTTCAAGATTTGGTGCTTCTTGGGTTTAGTGGGGTATTATCACCGATTTGTAAAGGATTTCTCAAAGTTGTATTCTCCGATGACTACTCTCAATCAAAAGGAGGTGAAGTTTTCATGGAATGATAAATCTAAAAGTTCTTTTATTGATCTGAAATGTCTTTTTTACTTATACACTGATGTTGACTCTTCTAGAGGCCAAGAAGGGTTATGTGGTCTTATGTGCATCAGGTTCAGGTTTGGGTTGTGTTCTTATACAGGGTGATCATGTGGTAGCCTATGGATCTCAGCAGCTTAGGGCACATGATAACAATTATCTGACTTATGACCTTGATCTAACATCTGTGATGCATTCTCTTAAAAGTTAGAAACATTAACTTTTTATAGAAAATTTTACCATGTATTCTAACCAAAAGAGTTTGATTTATATCTTCTCTCAAAAATATTTGAACCTTTATCAGAGGAGTTGGGTGGAATACCTATAATATTTAAATTTTGACATTTCATATACCCCGAGGAAGGTTAATTTCATCACTGATGCATTAAGCAAGAAACTTATGACCCAATCCATGAAAGAATCATCAGAAGAGTGGAACTTGATGGATATTTTTTCACAGTTGCATTTAAGAATCTGGAAATTAGGGGATGAGGTTGTATTAGATAGTGTTTAGTTGAACTAAACTCTTATGAAGATGATTCTTCAAGAGTAACATCTTGATGATGAATTCCATAGCATTAGTGTCTCTATTTAAAGTGGGTAGACCACTGGTGAGTGGTTGTTCTCCATAGAGGGTATTCTATGTTTCCATAAATAGTGCATTGTACCATTTTCAATGAGAAAATATGTGATGGGGGATTTCCATAATTACCAATGGTATTTTCACCCAGGAACCAAAAATATACTTTATGACATGTGGTGATGATTCTGGTGGCCAGGTATGAGATGATACATTACATACTTTATTTCATGATGTTATACTTTCCAAAATGTTAAGGATGAACACCAGAGACCTTCAGGTTTACTTTATCCACTTCCAATTCTAACTTGGAAGTGGGATGAGATCTCTATGGACTTTGTGGTTGGGTTGTCATGTACCCTAAGGAAGAATAATGTGATATGGGTTGTGATCGGTTGGATGACCAAATCAGCTCACTTTATACCCATTAATTATACAATCAATATTGAGGAGTTGGGAAATGTCTATGTGAAAAAGATTGTTCATTTTCACAGAGTTCCATTTTCTATAGTCCCTGATAGAGATCCTCATTTTACCTCTCATTTTTTGTGAGATCGTCAGTAGGTGATGGGATCTCAAGTTTTTTTGATTATGGCATACCATCCACAGATGGATGGCCAGATAGAGAGGTCTATAAAAATTCTTGAGGACATGCTTTGTGCCTACATCCTCAATTTTGGTGAAGCTTGGGATGACCATTTGGGGTTGGTTTATTTTTCTTATAACATTAGTTACTAGTCCATGATCAGAATTTATCCTTTTGAGTCCTTGTATAGAAGGCTATGCAAATCTTTATTTTTTTGGTCTAATATTGGAGAAAGTTCCTTTGTTGGATCAAGATTGATCTAAGAGACGACATCAAAGATATAGTTGATTCTTTAGATAATGTTGATGGTGAAGATCTAATACAAATCTTATGATGATTTTCATTATAGACAATTGTAATTTTCTATTGGTGATCAAGTGTTATTAAAAGTTTCACCTTGATTGTCTCATAAATGGCTTGGGAGGAAAGGGAATCTTTGTCCTCATTTTTTGGGACCTTTTGAGGTTTTTGAGAATGTGGGTAAAGTGTATTAAAATTTATAACTTCTTCCAAATTTGACGTCGATACATAATGTGTTCCATGTATCACAAATTCAGAAGTATCTTTTTGACCCATCTCATGTATTGAGCTAGGTGGATCTTTATGATGAGCCTAATTTAGACATGACTAAGCATCCAGTCATGATATTTGATTCTAAGACAAAAAAACTTTGTGGGAGCATGATTCCTTTGGTCTGTGTGATATGGTAGCATGGTTCTGATTCACATGAAACTTGGGAACACGAGGCACTGATGATATAGTAGTGTCCTCATCACTTTGATATGGAAACTTCTTGATAGGCATTCTAGGGATAGAAATTTCTTATGGTGGGGTGGTTATAACATCATATTACTTATTTTTAGGTATTACTTGACCCTTTTTTGTTTCCATTTTTGGTTGGATCTTTTTTAGGGGTTCTTCAAGTGAAATTTGGAAAAAATTTGGAGGCTTCTTGGGCTGTGCACGGTTGGTGCACAATTTTCCCAAACCATGTGCCCCTCTAGTGAAAACCGTAAAACCCTGGATAGTGATATTTTTCATGGTTGGCACATGGTTAGAAAAAATTTTCACCTGCATAGGAGAAACCATGCACCTTGGATAGTGAGTCTAGAGGGGGCGCATGGTTAGGGCACACAATTTTTCTAACCCTGCATGTAGTAATTTTTAATTTTGAAATTTTATTTTAAAATCCTAAACCCCCCGGTTTATCTTCTTCTCAACCTGCACTATAACTAAATTGATTTCCGAGGATTTAGAGGCTTTCAAGAAGTGTTTTTGACTCCTCTAAACCCTTTCCTTGGTAGATTATAGCATGGAAGATCTTGTTCGATCTCCTCTAGGTATGAAAATATTCTCTCATGAGTTTTCTTCTAATATCACCTTTCTTCCTCATTATAGTTTGATAGATCATCATGTATTGGATGGATATAAACTCTGTTTAATTGAATCTTGATTATAGGTTTGGTTTCTTGATCTATATTGCATCGTTCTTCATTGGAATTCCCCATTGTGGGTGTTGTGCATTTTGATTCTATGATTAAAGGTAGGTAGTTCTATTTGATATTTTCCATATAATTAAATACTTGATTTTATTGATTTATTTAAAAAAGATTTAAATTGATTCGTGAAAACCCAAATTGATATGATTTGGAATTGTAATTTGAATTGGCATGGATTTTAGGGAAACCCATCAATTCTAATGGAATTGGAATTTGAGGTGTATTTTGAAATTGATATAATTGATGAAATGATTTGAGAATTGATTTTATAAAATGGATTAAAATGAATTGATGAAAAACTATGATTTTTTTTGTATTTAAAAGGCATGAATTGATGAAAAACCATGTCTTGGTTTTGAAATTGAATTGGCATATTGAAATTGAAACTTGGGAAATTAAATTGTAAATTATTTTTGATTTTAAATTAGATGATTTTACCTTTTTCTATTGATTGATTGAGAACACGAGAAATTGGGTAGTTAGTGGGCTATTTGGGACAAGAATGATAGGATGTTGATTACCTAGAAATGGGCTGATGATGACAACTCTAACAAAAACATAGTTCAAAAAATCTTATCCATGATGAGATATTAATGAGTCTTATTCGGCTTGAGACTAAGGGATGTGTATACGCATATTGTAGCGATTACTGATATGAGAGGTGTGAGGATACTATAGACAAAAACTATCATACCATAGAGAATATGTACATGGTGCTTGTTGTGATTGTTTTTATGTATATTACATTGATTGATGAAACTATTTTACTCATTCCTACTGATTTATATAATTTTTTTTATATAAAATGTTTATTTAATCCATATTTTAAATTTTTTCCATCCTTTGAAAAGAAACATGTTTTGATTTAAATATGAAAATGAGATATTATTCCATTCCCTTATTTATTTAAAATTGAAATCATGATTTGGTTTATTATTATGGAATATTTTTATGGAACACTTGGTGTGACCCTACTGGAATTTATAGCTCACACCCCACCTTTGCCTTCGAGTGTTTGTAGATTTCCTTATACCAGGTCTGAGAAAAGAGAAAACACCAATTAGAGGTGGAATATGTTATTGATCCTTTGGGATTTTAGTGATGTTTCCTTTGGGTTGTTTTTCTTTCTATTGAGTACTTTTATGATGTATTATTTTGGGTTTTGATATACCTATTTGGTTTCTAGTACTTTCTCCTTTTGGAGTTTTGAGTATACTGACTTGTATCTTTTATCTTACACTATTTTTTGAAAAAACAATTCCATATTTTATCTTGTATAATGAGAGGTGATAGTCACCAACCCATGGGGATCATGAATTCCCTTAAAGTCATGTTAGTGCCAGCTTGGGTATTAGGGTACCAGGGAATCCGGGCTGGTCTGTGACACTATCTGTAAGCACATGTATTGGTCTCTTAACTTGAGATCATTATTAATATATACTAATTGATAACATACTTTGATTCAAGATTAAAACCATGATGTTTATGTCACGACAAGGTAGTTTTCAATGAATATTCCATTGGTGGTATGACATTGATTGAATGATTAAGATATAATTTATCCCTTCCGAAAGGAGAAGATATCTCAGGCCCAGTTGACCAGGATGGTAACACCTTTATTAAATCCATAGTCATGGTTGAAGAAGGTAAGTTCATCCAGTAAGATCATGAAATAATAAAGTAATAAAGGATGATTACATGAAGTGTGAGTCCTACTTTACGAGATATTGCGATATAAAGAGATTATATTACATGGTGTGTGTTTGTAGGAGGTTTTTGTTTCCATGACTAAACCTAATATTCTTAGGGGACTTGATGGGTTTCTAGAATCCACTCCTAATCCCTGAGTATCACTCATAACTATCAATATAAGGTCTTAGAGGATCAAACACAAAGCATATTCAAAAGATTGATAAATTCTAGTGATTTGGAGTTTAAGACATGGTGGGCCCCACAGTAGGGGTTGGGTAATGTCACAATTTATACTATCGAAAAGGAAATAAATAAATTTAATATTACTCGAGTTTAGAATAATAACAATTGAATTTATTTACTCATTATATTCACAAGTTATTCAGTGAATATAAAGAAAAATATTTTTCAAACAAATATTTAATATTTAATATTTGAGGTTTGTTAAATATTTATGGGGAGATGATTCAATTTAACAAATCAGAATTTATCATATAACATAGTTTTATTGTTATAAGTGATAAATAATTTATGATAATACATGTTTGAAAGGTTATTAGTGTCACCACCCATCTCTCCAAAGCACCCCTCTAGGACTGACAATGGAGAAAGAGTGATAATGATACCCAAAGACCACCTCCAATAGGCCACATGTTGGAAGCTAGAATTGATGGTATATAATCACACACATGGGAGGAATCACCCTAAAAAATATTTTAGAAGTAAGAGATAAAATGAGAACCACCACTAAGAAACTACCACTCATAATAAAGAAATAAGTAATTCTAATAAATGATGTGATATCATACATAAATGGATACAACTAAAATGAAAAAAAGAGATAAATCCTCAATAGAGACCACGAAGCTCCAACAGCTCCTGAAGAACTCCTTGAACTAGTAATGTAGAGACTGATCACCAACCAGTTCCTACTATCCAGAAAAATATTTTATATATACATAGGGTGATCATAACTTGTATACTCAATAGGATCCTCCTCGAAACCTCTTATAAAAAATGTGAAAAAAGCATACTAAATCCCAATGAGTAAATAAATGAAACTAACTCGTCACCTCAATAGGTATACTATTACTTTATCCTCCTCACCATGGATCACTTACCAAATATCACACATAAGTATAACAAAAAATTTTATAACATATATATAGAAATGTGTACCCTGAAACCACTTCCCAACTAGTTTTCCTCTCTCACACCCCAACATCACATGTTTTGAGCTCCCATCACTACAAAAAAAATAATATTATAAGGGGTTATTTTTTAGATTATAAGGGGTTATAAACCCTTAGAAATATATTAGTTGTGATTATTCAAACCACTGCTAATATGCCCGCCTACTTTTCATTAGCTGCGGCTTATAGCAAGCATTTGTATTATAAAATTAGTGGTGATTGTATTAGAATGGGTTTAAACCCCTTCCAATGTAAAAAATTTAAATGTAGAAAAATATTAGAGGTGGTTAAAACCACCTATAATCAATAAATTTAAAATTACAACAAGAATTTAGAGGCGGTTTTAACCCTCTCTAATCGGGGAAAAAATATTAGATGGGGTTATAACTGCCTCTAATAAAAAATTTAAATTTTGGGTGGAATTTAGAGGCAGTTGTAACCCCTTCTATTGTAAAAAATTATTTTTTTAAAAATAGTATAGGGGGTTAAAACTGCCCATAATCTAAAATAGATTCAATTATGAAAATAAAATAGAGGTGGTTTTAACCTCCTCTGATAAAAAATTAAAATGTGGAAAAATTATAAGCGGTTAAAACCGCCGTTAATCTAATAATAATGTTTTTAAAAAAATAATAATTAAAAATTTGCTTATATTCTTTAAAAAAATTCCAATAAATATATACATACATACATACATACATACATACATACATACATACATACATACATACATACATACATACATACATACATACATACATACATACATACATACATACATACATACATACATACATACATACATACATACATACATACATACATACATACATACATACATACATACATACATACATACATACATACATACATACATACATACATACATACATACATACATACATACATACATACATACATACATACATACATACATACATACATACATACATACATACATACATACATACATACATACATACATACATACATACATACATACATACATACATACATACATACATACATACATACATACATACATACATACATACATACATACATACATACATACATACATACATATATATATTATAGCTACATTCTCCATGAAAAACCACCATAAAATCTTCACCCACCACAAATCCAAAAAATATAATATTAATAAATAAATATTTATACAATATTTAAAAATAAAAAAATCATTATTATTGATAAAACTCAATTAAATAAATCATAAAAATCTATATTATGAATAAGATACAAATATTTTATAAAAAAACAGATCACATCATTATTTAGGCCATTCAAAACCAACCATAAAATCAAGTGATTGTACCAAAATACATTTTTTCATAAAAACATCAAAACTTTCATAAAAAAACATCAAATTCATTGAATGAAAAGATGAAACCTCGCTACTAATGAAAAGAACCATCCCTGCCACCGAATGAAAAGTATCACCCTCGCCACTGGATGAAAAGAAAAACCCTTTCCACCAGATGAAAAGGATAAACCTCATCGCCAAACACACAATGGTAGCAGCAAGCGATATCAACCTATAAAAACATAAAAAAAATAAAATAAATGAAAAGAAAACAAAATTAATCAAGAAAAAATATTTCCCTACATAAAAATTCAACATATATAATTGAAAAGTAAGGCTAACACCTGCATATACAATACACTGAAAACATGGATATATATGTTCCATATCAACAAGAAGCCTCTAAATATTTTAGTTATAATAAAATTATAACATGAAGCATGATCATATTAGGATCAAATTATAATTAAAACCATCTTGATACAAGGGACCACATTAAAGCAATAACATGTATTTTATAACATTTAGTGTCATTTAGGAACACTAAATTTGACATCAAATGAGGTCATCCTTAAACATGTTATCTTAGAAATGAATTTTCATTTTAAAGTCCATAATCATGTCTATATTATGCTAAGTGTATACTTCATTCCTTAACCATTGTCCATTCACACTCGATATGTATTTTAATAACTATATACCTTAAATTAGGTCAGCCTTAAACATGCTTCATATTATGCTAGGTGTATTTTAATCACTACATTTGACATCAAATAAGGTCATCCTTAAACATGTTATATTTTAAACGGTTTTCATTAGAGGTGGTTCACCATAGATAAAGGTATATAGGAGTATATAAGAAATTTAAACCGAGATAATATGAGCCACACCATTATGATGATTGATGATATTTGGGATTCACCTAGCATATCTATCAAATATGGTCCTCACGCTATGAGGAAGGATTTCAGGCCCCAATGTTTGATGATCTTTCAATTGTGTGCTTGTCCTCTTACTCTTTACCTATTTTTATTCCCCTTATTTTCCACTTCCCAAGCCATTCATATTCCATGCCATTCTATTTTACCCAACCAAATACTCATATTTATCCCTCTCATAATTTCAATCCCTTTAAAACTCCACCTAAAACTTTTCATTTCCCCATTCCATTCACCATTACTCATGTCAATTCCATATATACTAAATCCAAATCCAAACTACCACTAGAAAAGAACCCCACAAAAATTATATCTAATTCCTCCAATTAGCGACTAAACAAAACACCCTCACCCACTCTTAACCCTTCCACAAACCCATCATCTTTATCCCACATCATCTAATCATCATCATCTCATTACACTTCCCAACCTTTTCAATTTGGGGGGGGGGTATCCCAGTATAGCTTTCTCATTCCTAATTAAATTTTACTGAGAAAATACATCATGAATAATTATCAAATAATTAAATGAATAAAATAAAGTCCAATAAGATAGTGTACTTGGTGTTAATTGTTAAAATAAATATAGATATGAAGTTCCTAGAGTCCCTTCAAGATATGCACAATGAGAACATTTCATAAGTGAGGGAGAAGACCTACAAGGAGTTGTTTTGTAAATTTTATATGCATTGGATCTCACTTTACTTAAGGATACATTCCATCTGGTTGGAAGCTGTTGAGAATTTCCTTGAGAGATTCCAGTACAGGTTTGGTCATTTACAGTGCTAATGTTTTAGGGAATGAGGAATATAATATGTTGATCCTAGATCCCAACAAGTGTGTAACCCATAAGAAGTGGTCCAAGATACTGGATGACCCTAAGATCACTCAAAAACCCAAGATGACAAAGAAAAAATATCTTTGGGATCCCTTTCTTCATATTATTCACAAGGCTCTCACCCATGATTAGTTTGTGAGGGGAGATTCATGGGGTAGTTATCAAGTTAGAGGAACTACTTATTTAAACTATTTTTAAAGTGTCAATAATAAATATGAAAAGGCATTTTATCTATATTTTAATGGAAAATTGAATAATTACTAAGGGACCTTGATTGTAGGTATCTTTGTTACTCATCTGTTCCTCATCTCCTTAGGCACGACTGGTAGTTAGGCATCATGACTAGAGCTTTACAGCTTCATTGCCTTTTGAGGATGCTCTCAGAGCCCTGGAGAAGTTGATCAACTACACATTCAAGTAGAAGGATTTTTTTCGATGTTCCATGACACACCCTTCCTACTCGGAGGAGAACAACATGGCTTTGGGCATGTTGGGGAAGTGTGAGATTGAGGCTTCGATGCCCATTATTCATCTGAGGAAATATGTTGATGCCTATGCTTGTGATTTGAGCCGTTGCATCATCGAGGCTTCTAAGGTGGAGTCATGTGTTGGGGAGGAAATGAAGACGGGATTAAGGAAATTGGTAAGAGTTTCTATAATGTTGCATTGGATGCTGACAACTTAGATGTTGCTGGAAGCATTTTCTGTACCGTTGCACTAACAGTTCAGATGCTGACAGCTTAGATGTTGAAAGCTCAGATCATCAAGGTTTCTGTACCATTGCATCATCACATCATTGAGGTTTCTGTACCATTTCTCTGGATACTGACATCTCTAATGTTATTGGAAGCATTTTCTAGGATGCTTACCACAGGCAGGCTCTGGAAGCTTCATCCTAGTAGGGGTTGTATTCCTTTATCTGAATCATGGTTTTGGAAAATGGTTTCCTTTTGAATTGTATTTTCCAAGTCCATGAATACTTATGAAGTTTACTATTTAAAAAAATAAAGGGGACATATCCTTAATAATTACTGCATTCTTATTGATAATAGAAAAGGAATTTGAATAAAAGGATCTCAACTATTGCACATTAGAGATTATATAATTGATATCTAGAGTCAGTGAACCCGTTAAAAATTAATTTTTCATTGAGAAACGACCTTGAAACTCTAGGAGGTATAAAGTGGTCAAGTCCAAGTGTGTCACCAATGACAATGAGTTTACAATCATATGATAGAAAATCGGTACAATGGTACAAAAAGAGACTTTCACTAGGACTCCCTTTATTAGCTAGAATAACAATTGAAATTTTCCATTTCCTCCATGTTCGACTAACTTCCTTTTCATGTTCAAAGAGAAATATGCACTTAGGCTAGATACCATAAGGTGATAACATTGTCGTGGAGGCCAACCAGGAGTTTGAAATCGATCTCCACAATAGATATATTGATGTTGTACATCCTTCACAATGAAAATTCATTGTACATTGTTTTTTTTCTTGTTTTTATCTCCACATTGCTTGTTTCAAAAAATAAACTTAAACCCAAGACCATTGATCCCTTACCATAACACACCAATCCACCCCCTCTCATGTCTTTACGAACACATGATCCATCCATATTCATCTTTATCCCTATATGCAACACCCTTTGAGAGTCTCTCCACCCCCCCCATTGTAGGCATTAAAGTCTTTCGAAGAATCTGCATGAAAGCACTTGTAAGAATATCCATGATGGAAGTCGATTTATCCTCATCTAAGATAAGTGCACCAAGCTCCGCCATAAGACACATGGTTAAAACTCTATAATCTTTCACCTTTTTTGAAACAATTGATTGGTCCATTAAAATAATGTTTCCAATTTCAAGAAATTAAGCATCATGATTGATACTTGGGGAAACAAAATTATAAAGATGAAGCCTCAAGGATGGAAGAGGGAACAACTTTAAAAATATGAGAAGGGAGTTATTATAAATGTGGTGTCCATGTAATTTAATTCTTTGGAGATTAGGGTTCTTCAAATTCAGAATATTTTAGGATGAAAGAACCTGAAACAATATTCCATAAAAAAGAAACCAGCGTCTTTTCATTGGCTATGGAAACTCAATCCCATAAATCCCTTGTGTTTTTCTTAATCCATTATAGGTATGAAAGGCTTCCCCCGGTGCTATTTCATCCCTATGCTATTTTTATTTTATCTCACTTTTTCTCTCTCCATTGTATCATCAACCTGAGATCCATATTCCCTAACCAAAGATGGGAAACATTGTTTTGAGAGTGTGTGTTTTGGTTAACAGATGCAGCCCACTCTTCTCAGTGGTTGTTTAATATATTCTAGGGCCTATTAGTTAGTATTATGGAACACTATAAAGGTGTAAATATTCCAGATGTTAGGAAATCATACATATTATAAGACATAAAAAATATTAAATTTAATGGGATAACATGTAATTAAATAATCTCATCCCTCTAAGAGAAGAAATTGATAAGATTTAAATGAATAAAAATAGTGAATGGAATATAATATAAACTCTATGAAATCCATAATGTGGACAAGGAATTAAATGAGTCATAGTTATAAACCTGTTGGTAATAGTTTAAATATACCAATAATGGGGAAGATGAAATGGTGAAATAATTCTACATCTAATTGATCAAAATTTTGACTCAAGCCTGTGTATGTGTATGTAAAAATACCTAATCTTGTAATTTGGTTAGTAACTCAATCCTGTGTATGTGAAAATACCTAATATCATAAGATAATATATGTCACCACTGATGGATTTGGAAACTATAATTTAAGTTAATAGAGGATTTGAGTCACTAATATAATTGGAAAACAAAATCCAACCAAATTAGAAGTAGATAAACCTTATCGATGATGATTATGGGCTTTGGATACTAACCAAAGGAACAAAAATTAGAGAGAAACCTCAAATTAGAACACTAGTGGATCAAATACCTCAATAGAAGCATAGGCATGTGCATCTTTCTAATTAACATCACTTCTTCCAGATGATCTTATATGATGTAGTGAAGGTTGATATCCAGTTCCCCCCCATATTCTTCATTAATGGCATCCTAAATAAGATTTAAAAACATAATGTTTTAACATGTTAAAATAATAAAATCTATCAAACATATATTAAAAATATTTTTTTGCAGTTAAAAATAAAAATCATAAACCATAAAAATCGATAACTACTGGATACTTGAGTTTCTTAATTCTTTGTGATATAAACATTCCTAAAAATTAAAACAATAAACTTGTGTTCATAAGCAAAAAAAACACCTTAAATGATCAATTAGCTATGTACATTCAGAATAAGAAGGCTTCAATGTATGGTTTTGGGTTTGGTGAACTTTCCAAAAGCAAGTCCACATATGGTATTGGTCAGAATCTCATACCTGTGAACTACCATGGCATCAGTGATAGTTGTGATATTCACAAAAATGGTGAACAACACATGGTTCTTTGGTGTGTTGTTTTGGAGAACATGGAGATTGTTCATCCTGGATCCAAACAATGCCACCCTAGTTATGCAGAATTTGATAGCGGAGTTGACAATATGAAAAACTCAAGGCATTATGATGTTTGGAAAATGAACATGAACACTTGCATATATCCTGAATATGCTGTTAGTTTCAAGGTTTCTAGTGCTAAAGGTCTCCTTCTAAAAAAATAGGGCAAACATGATGTTTTTCAAGTGTTACTACTAGTCTAAGAAATTTGTAGTTTTGTTCCCATGGAACTACACTAGCAATCTTTATTAAATATCTCATCATTTTTCATTGTTTTTATTTAATGATAGGAAACTTGATGTTATGCCATATTGACAATCCCATCTGTTACCAATATTTGTCAGCAACAGCATTTTCTAGCAGCATCATTTGTCGTGTCCAAACATTTTTAGAAGAACTTCTACATTTTTTCTTGAAAGTTAAACATACATTGCAAAAAATCTAATGAAAAAATACCTTTCTAGCATCAGTGGTTATGTTGACATTCATTGAAGGAATATTGACCCCCATTCCTTTAAGAACATCAGTGATCGTAATCATTTGAATTTTTTTTAGGAAACTACTCTTTATTCCTTTGTGATTTTAATTTTTCTTGACTCAAATTTGATTTCAAATCAGCAACCTATTTTTTAGATGTAGTATGGAAATCAGATATATTGTCATTGATGCCTCCAAATCGATTAGGGGATGAGCTGAATACACTTGTTGGATATGCTCCCAACCTAAGAGAATATACACAACCCGAATTCTCTTTCCCAAATACATTTTTGAAAAAATTATCTGATGAAAGTATTGAATGTTATGATGATTCCTCTTGACTTAAAGTAATGCTCAATTTTTCCTGCATGAAGATGACCTCAGTTTGGTTACATAAAAAAGTAACACAACTTTAATTTAAATTATTACTCCAATTATTTTTGCATCATCATTTACATATGATCTATCACTTTTTTGATGGAACACATCCCATATATTGGCCCTACCAATCAGATTTCCAGAGTTCTTCTCCTATAATAAAAAATATTATCAAAATAAATAATATGAAATTAATTTCAAAAAATGTAAATGATATACTACCATCTCATCTTTCTTACGAGAAAATATTTTAGTTCTGGATATATGTGGAATTATTTGATTACTATGATTTAGTTCATTTTTCTTACACATGTCCTGCATATATAATGATAAAAATTTTAGTAACATTTAATGAATATAAAAAAATTAAATGTTAAAATATGATGGAAATAAAAAATATGAAAGTAACTTGTGTTTTTCTTATCATGGATGAGAATATAACTTTTCCATTGCTCTTTTATTATACCATTTGGATAGTTATGCTCAACATTTTGTTCTTTAGTTAAGTTAGAATCATAATGTTTATGGAACAAAATCCCTCTGTTATCTCTCCATCTTTTTCTATTGTAATCTTAGAAAACCAATTTTCCAACTTATCATGCATAAACTGAAAGTATGGCTTTGCCAATAAAATAAAAACATTGGTTGTGAAATTCTAAAATAAAACTTAAAAAGTCATTAAATAAATGAAAAAATAAACACCATAACCAATCTGTATAACATGTCTTATTTTAGATAATTTGGTATGCTTCAACAAGATTAATAATCTATAGGAAATTTAGTCCTAGCTATATGTCCCATTGCACGTAAAAATAAACCTCATTCTTTCCTAATTGGATGACCCTGATCATTGAAGTTCACTATAACTTTTTCATTCACCAATGACCAAATTTGATCCATTCACAACTTTTTCACTTTTGTCACACCCTCCAAATCTAATAAAATAATGAAATAAATTTAAAAATGTATTAATTAAAATAAATAATGCATGGATAAAATTAGATGTACCTATAACATTGGATATCCAACTAGTTCGTTGTTTTTCCCTCCTTACACCAATTGATGTCGGAGCAACATTCACATACATCTCAACTTCAACTATGAAACCACTTTCATAACTAGATAATCAAGGATTTTCATCTGCATTAGACACTGATAATGTGAACTATGTTCATTGACCATAATTAGAATTTGTTTACTAGGGGAAAAATCTTGGGTGATCTGTACTTGTGTTGAGCTTCATGGAACATCTTCAGTTGAAGGATAAATATTCACATTGATCTTGGATTGTGTTGTATGTTGTTCATTTATATTCCAAACTCTAGGAAGTTTTGAATTAGGCATATCAATATGGTGATTACAAGCATAAAAAGTTTTGAAGAAACAATTATAATGTGGTTAAAATACAAAATAACAAAAAAAGGTTACAAATTAATTTTATTGACATGCTCATTTTTTTTTCAAATCTAACATGTATACATCTTGTATAAATTTATCACAACCTTGTTTAATGGGGCTGACTAGCATGGTAATTAAATAAAAGTGCATGGAATGATGTTTTTAGTGATATGTTGGGTGATATATGAATCAAGAGAGTGAGAGAAGGTAGGTCCTACTCTAATGTCTATATTCTAAATCAGGTGAAATACCTTATGATGGATCATGACACACATATCTTAGATAAGAGGTCATCAATTCTATCAGGGGATCCTACCAAAGAGCAAGTGGATCCTTCAATGGTGATGAGATAAATGGATTCCACCCAATATTTGGATGAAAATTAATATGGATGGATCTTGTGTGTATGAATAGATAAGAGTGGTGGCTTGGTGTATGATGTAACGGGTTTGGTGATCTTTAGTTTCAACACTGACCATGAACCAGGAAACTACATTTGGGTAGATACAAGGGAAATGAAAACTTAGTCTATAACATCAGTATGTCTATAGTAGAGCCTAACTCCAAAATTCTAGTTGGTTTCCTTCCTAACAATGTGATAAGAAAAGGGGACATGGAAATTTCACTATTCATACTTACATACTTCTTATCCAGTGTCATGAA
Organism: Viscum album; assembly: GCA_963277665.1. Classification (NCBI taxonomy): domain Eukaryota; kingdom Viridiplantae; phylum Streptophyta; class Magnoliopsida; order Santalales; family Viscaceae; genus Viscum; species Viscum album. Next base: position 1,325,647,648 of record OY728138.1, read on the forward strand.
GTTATCAAAAATTTGAGTAAAATATACAATTATTAAGACACATTAATTGTTCTGTCATGTGAAACATAGTGAAAAACATTAGAAAACATAAAACATTAAAACATTAATTAGTAATGTTGACACCTTCTCTGATCTAACACATAAAACATTAGAAAACATTATTTTTTCATAAGATAACACATTCAATATCCTTGATCATTTTCTATATAGATATTTAGAACAACCAATGATTAAAAAAATTTCCATATAGAGTTAAAATGTATATATTTTTCCTTTATATATAGCAAAAAAAATGAGTAGTAGAATTAATTGAAAAACAAATTTTTTGTTAAAAAAATAACATTTTCTCTTATAACTATTTTAAGAAAAAAAGACAACACAATGGTTTCCCATGACATGAAAAAAAAATAATACCCACAACATAAATGTGCTTATATCAAATGCAAGTATTTATTTCAAATTGTTTTCATCTTCCTCCAAATTCGCAAATAAAACATCATTATATTCCTCTTCTCTTTACAGTTGAATATTTTCACTTTCATTGTCGAAATATTTACTCAACTCTTATTATTCAAAAGGTGTGTGGTCACATATATCCTCATCATATTCACCTATTTCATACAAATATCTAGTCTTAAGATTCACCACAACACTCTATTCATAAAATTCCTCAACATAATAAACCATTTGAGCTTGAGATGTGTAAATGAAAGGTTCATGCTCTTCACATTCTCTATTTTAAATCAATTTACTAAAATTGACAACATTAAAACCCCAAACATCCTTTCTAAAAACTATATCAGTTGTTGTATCATCCCATATACATTTAAAAAGAGTCACATATTTTCTATAGTAATTGAGCTCGATAATATCTTTTAACTTCCCATAATATAAAAGATTAGAATCAATTCCATTTTCATAATGGAAACTTGAAACACATTTGGTTCTAGAAGTCATGAGACTCTAGAATTTTGTGTTTTTAATTCTTTTTCATGACCCATTGTATGAAACTTGAATCTATTAATATTAAATGTAGAAAACCTTTTAGCATTCTAAAGTAGGCCTTATTCTAGATGTTTCAATTAATCTAATAGAGTACCAACCACATATTAAAAAAATACCTAAAAACAATAATCTTTAATAAAATAATTATCAATCCATATTGAATTATCAATCATTCCTTTAACTTACTCATCTAGAAAACCAATCAAAAAAGTCTTTACTTTCAATATTCTTCACTATAGAAGAGGAGAATGTCCAACTCCTTATTTTTCTCTTCACATGTAATGTGTATTCCCTAAAAGTAATGATTATTAACATAATAAGTCATAATACTTAAATTAATGAATACATAAACATAAATTGTTTCCTATGTTATGAATGGATCCAACTCTTTATAATTGAATAACACATACCAGTGTGCCTATTTCATCTCAATGGAAGTTAAGACAAAATTAATACAACTCCTAACCGGTCTTCTGATATTTGAAAAGATAGTATACACTTCAACATTTTCAAAATCCATTAATTCATAATTAACATGACTTGGTCTATTGAATTTGGTCTCAATATCATCTAAATATCTTGAAAAAAATGTCAAACATTCTTATGATATATACCTCTCAGCAATAAAACCTTCAGGTTGAGCCTTATTACGAAGATAATACTTTAAATTTCCTAAATATCTATATAAAATACACAAATAATAAGAAGAAAAAACAAAATATTATAGTGAAAAATAATATATGTATAATATTTTAAATTACCTTTCAATGGGGTACATCCATCAATATTGTACCAGCTTACCCAATCGTAGTTCATCGACTAGATTAACGCATAAGTGAATCATGACAGTAAAAAATGATGGGGGAAATAATATATCCAAATGAAAAAGTGTGAGAACAATTTTATGTTATACATTCTCAAGATAAATGGGATTGATAACCTTGCCACATATTTGTCAAAAAAATGCACATAACTCTATCAATATTGCAGACACATTGATCGGCAACACATTACGTATTGCAATGGGAAGTAATTTCTCCATAATGATATGACAATCATGAATTTTCAAACTATATATTTTACGATCTTTTATATTTATACATCTAGAAAGGTCACTCGAATAAACATAAAAAAACATCATATTCACTAGACATTTCAAAAAGGCATATTTCATTCAATTTGTCATTGTAAAAAGACATGGATGATATTTTCACTTATCATTAGGCCACAAATCCTTTCTTATACCCATTTATTGAAGATATTTTTGGGCCTTTAGATGATATTTTTTCCTTCTAATTTCCTTCAACAAAGTATAAATGACATTATCACATACATTTTCCTCGATATGAATGACATCAATATTGTGACGTAACATGTTAGTCTCCCAATATGGAAATTAAAAAAATATAGACTTTTTTTCCATTGTTCAGAGTCATCCTCATTGCTATTCCCATGAGCTCACTTTCCTTTACCAACCTATGTTATTTTCTTTCCAAATGAGACATTTATGTTTTCTACCTATTTGAAAATCTATATGCTAGACAACACACTTCGAGTTTTTCAAAAATCCTTATTTCCATAAAAAATAGTCTCATCAATTGAAATTTATGACTACCACCAAGAAATCAACGATGCCCCCCAAAACACCACTTTATACTATGAGGAAAACACAATGGAGTTGTATCAAAGTTACAAGTCATACAAGATAATATAGTATAAGTATTCCATCCATATAAGGTACTGAATCCAGAAAAGTTACTGATTGTCCACAGTAATGCTACTTGCATTTTAAACTTTTCAGACATGGAGATATCATAGATATAAACTCCATCCAACCACAACTCTTTCAACTCCTTCAAAAGAGGTCTAAAATAGACATCTATGTCATTTACCAGCATTCGTTTCCTAGAAATGATCATTGAAATAATCATAGATGTCTTTTTCATACACATCCAGGGGGTAGATTATATGGTATCAATATTATAGTCCAAATACTATAACTTAAACTTATACTACCAAAAGGATTAAAACCATCAGCAGTAATACCCATGCAAACATTTCAAGGATCTAAAGAAAATTGAGGATGTGTGACATTAAATTTCTTCCATGCTTCAAAATCTATAGGATCCATCACTAATCCATCATTAAATTTTTCACTTTCATGCCAATTCATATTCTTGGTAGTTTTACTAGACATAAATAGTCATTATAATTTTTGTTTAAGTGGGAAATAACAGATAACTTTTTATGGTTGTTTCTTTTTTTTTCCAACAATTTTTTTCCTTCCACCTAGATTCTTTACATTTATTACATATTTCTTTTTTATCATCATCCCCCAATACAACATGTAGTCATTCAGACAAGTATGTATCTTAATATAATTAAGCCCAAGTTTATTGATGATTTTCTTAGCCTCATAAAAAGAGTCAGGGATTTTGGCATGTTCAAAAGAATCTCTTAGAAAATACAAAATAATTGTTATTGCCTTATCAATCATTCGACATAAACACTTGATATGGTATAATTTTATTATAAAAGATAGTTTGGAGTACTTTTTATGCCTTTATATAATTCTTGATTCCCATCATTCAATAACTCATAAAATTATGTAAAAGTTTCAACCATGTTTACACAAAGAGGTGAGTTTGCTTCATTTTCACCAAGCATATTATCAATCCCAAATGCATCATTGACCATTTACTCTATAGAATCTAGAATATCGATATTATAGGGAGAAGTATCATTATCTTATAATCCATTAGACAATAATTCAACTTCATTAAATTCTCCATGTCATACCCACTTGGTGTATTCAATCGAAAATTGTTTTTAACTAAAATGGTAATATGATTTAACTACATTCAACTATTTCTTAAATTTTAAATTATGACAAGGACATATTATTATTCCCTCTATAGATTGATGCTCAAACACAAAATTGAGAAATTTATTTAATCCTTACTTATACTTATTAGTTTTTCTTGACCAGGAAATCCATGATTTATCTATTTTTACTACATTAATTTAAATAGAATATATTAATTAAATATGTTCAAATATACATAGGAGAAAATAATAAAGATATAATAAAATTTTATACAATAGAAAACATCTAAATAAAATTTCTTCATAAAAAACTTTCATTAAAAAATATAAAATGTAAATCTATTTTCTATTTAAGAAAATTAAAAAATATTTTTTTAAAGTTTAGTTTTTCTGTTAAAAAACATAAACAAAAAATATTTTTTCCTTTTAATAATTATAGAGAAAACATGAGAAGAATGTTCAACAAAAAAACTCATACTTCATAATAGTTTAGAATTTCTTATTGAAAACTACTTATAGAATTTATCAATCATGAAAAATAGTTGAAAAAATAAACAATATTTCTTCAATTTCTAAAAAAATGAACTTTAATTTCAAAATAAAACCACTTAAATAAGTGAAACTTTTTATAACTAATATGTCTTATAGGCAGTTAAGAGTAACAAAATCCAAATACGAGACAATTCATATACAAATAAAATTTATGGTGATTATGCATGGGTATAAGAGTGAATAGGCATATTTTTATAAATAAGAAGTGGTTATAAATATTATAATTAATATAATAAAATCGATACTGAAATTCCATGAAACAAAATTTAGCATTAATTTTCTAAATAAATCTAAATAAACCAAGATCAAAATTGATCATTCCAATTACCTCGCTGATATTGATAGTAGCATAGGTCTAGAATTAGTTTCCTTGATATCCAAAGCAGCTTTGTGCCCCTTAGAAAAGGAAAAAATATTAAAACAACTAGTTCACTAAGGGTTTTGTTATAATCCCTAAAAACCAACTGGTCGGGTGATGGTTCCCATTGAGTGATGGTTTCAGGAGGGAGGCTGCAAGGGAGTGAATTCTACAAATGGGGGGGGGGGGGGGGTCTATGACGCATCAGTTAGGAGAAGTACCTGATTTTGTTGGAGCATCATGGATACCTGCACACTAGGATTAAAAGACTCGATCTGAGGGGTTCCATGATCTAAGAGAGTGGGGGTGACCTCATGAGAAGGGGGAGGGGGTTCCATCATGCTCATGAGGGGGATGCAATGTCGATATATGAGAGAGGGTGCGCTATTGTGATGAGAGTCAGGGACATATGAGAGGGGGAACAGAAGGTAGGGGAGCACTGAGAGGTAGGGGGAGCCACTGAACGGGGTAGAGGGCGAGGTGATTCCAGCTGATGCGGGAGAGGGTAGTGCTAGGAGGGGTGTCGGTAGAGGGGAAATAGGGTTATTGCAGGGTGGTGGGATGGGGTGCTGCCAGGGAAGAGGGGTTGTTGGGGGGCAGAGTGATACTAATGAAGAGGAGTTATTGGGGGGGGGAGATGGGTTATTGTGGGGCAGAGTGATACCAGGGAATAGGGGAGTAGAGGGGTGATAGTTGAGGGGTTATCAAGGGTGTGGGGAGGGGCAATAACAATTGAAGAGGGGAGAGGGTGATGTTCTAAATGATGTAGGTTGGGGTGGGTTAATAATTTTTGGGTTATTTGCATCAAAAACACCTCTAATTAGAAAGGGTTATTGTTAAACCCTTCTAATTTTTATTTAGAAGGGGTTTAGAATAAATCCTTCTAAATTTCTACCACTAAATACCACCTTTTTTTTGTAGTGCATCCCTACCATAATAATCATGCCTAAAAACACCTGAGAAACTATAACATATCCTGCATGAAAATACCTGGGGAACTATATCATAGCATGCACCATTTATAACATATCAACACATCCACATCCTCCATATAGTAACCAAGTTATTTCCAAAATCCACCACATCCTATGTACTATGCACTATACCTTAATCCATCATAGACTTCATATAAAAAACATATAATAATCCTTCATATACTAAATCTAGAATATAAGAACGTGTAATAAGCTCAAGCCATCAAATCCCGCAGTACACATATATGGGAAATCAACCCCGTACATACCTACATGTAATACTATAGCTGAAGAGAGAGTGAGAGAGGGGGGTATTTATCCATCCATATCCTCGCCTACCTAGATGTTGGGGAAAACACCCTTAGAACCTATAGTTTTTGTTTTCCCTTCTGAAATGGGTGAGGTGAGTATGAAATAATAAAATATAAAAAATATATATAGCTCACAACTATACTAAGAGAAACTACCTAACCTTAGACTCATCATCCACTATCATCACAAAGGACACTCAACTGCCACTACTAAGGTCTAGATATCATAGGAGCATATAAGCATCAATTTCAAAATTAGTTAATTCATTATCCATAAATTAATATTACTTTATTTTCATTTACATGATTAAAATTTTAATCTTACAAGCCAAGTGACAACAACACTGATAATTCTTTGCTTTCATTCTCAAGTATGTCATCATAATAAGTAAGCATCAAGAAAAAACACCATTCTTTCATTAATTCATTTATCATTTCATAAACATCTAGGTACTCTAGGAAATAGGCTAATCTACCACTTAAAAGATGTGCCTATAGTTCATAACATCAAATCATGTCCTGTAGTTAGTTACTGGTCATATAAATAACAATCAGCCATTGGCCATCAAGTAAGCATAAAGATAAAAGTAATCATCAATGAGAAATACCCACTCTAAATTCATCTTGACTTCCTTAGTATCCCACAACATTGTACATAGAATCACATCTAGAATATCATGCCAATATCTTTACATCTGGAACCCCATTCCACCACCACCATCATAACTAGCACCCCATTCTATCATAATCATCAACACCACCATATCCTCGGGCATTCCTTCCCATTACTCATTAACACACCAATTAAATTATGTTATCAATCATTCACATCAAGAATCTAAATCCATATAGTATAAATACATATTAAATATATTATTCTACACATAATTTTAAAGGAAACCATGACCATAGAATCAAGACATCCAAGCCTCCCACAATCAAGAATGGGTTCAATTATCCCCAAACAATCCATATTTAATAGAATTTTTTTAATTACATTTGGAATTAATTGGTTATTATACATAGGTTTTCTGCACAAGGTAACCCAAGGATATTTCTAATAATAGCTACAATCAACATAACACGATTCAAGTATTATTTCAATGTTTAAAAAATTCCAAGATGAGTGGTAATTATTATGCTCATGCATCTTTAATTTAATTAATAATAACATTCGATTTTATGTTGTTTATCTATTTAAAGAACTTAACCATGCTAAAAAAATATAGTCAAGTAGATAACACACTATATAGTAAATAAAAAGATGAAATATAAAACACATTCAATCACAAAGTCCCATCCAATAATTTAATCTTCACATCGTGAAATATTAAATTATATAAACATGTGGTAATTCTCATTTAAATTCTCTAAAATCCAGAATTATAAAATAATTCTCATCATAATTTATTAATAATTTTAATACCATAACATGTTATTATTTGAAATTAATAAATATAAATTATAAAATGGAATGTGATTTTTTTTATTTCTATCTCTTGAATAATTTTTAGAATAATTATTATCATTACACAACATGTAATTATTTATTTTCCCTTTCTTCTGATAATCTTACAGATTATCAAATACTATTATCTTCCGCATGTGATAAATCACTAGATTCCATTATAGAAATTATTATCAATAATATTAAATATATATATTTCACCATGAAATTTCCAGATTCTAATATAATCATAATTATCCACAACATGAAATATTATTTCTAATTTAATTCTGGAAATAATATCAATAACAATTTAACCATAATCTTTATGTAATAAACTTCCATTTCATTTCTTGAAATAGTAATAAAACATTAATAATATTCAACAACATGCATTGATTCTTCCATTTAAATTACTTTATTACAACTTATAAAATTATAATAAAAACACATTAATCACACTCTACTTCATGAAACTCTATATTCTTAAAGATAATAATATTTATCTATGACAGGTTATTAACATACTTCTTTAAATTTCCATGTCATGAAAACGATATTTTAATATATGATAATTATTTTTATTTCTATGAAAATCTAGTTTTTTATCCAATATTAATGATTTTCATGCGATACTATATTCTATATCTTCTGATAATTTTTAGAGCATGAAAACAATAATTTACTATTTTATGAAAGTGATAATATTTTTCAAACTCGATCCATTAATTATTATAATGAATTAATTAACAAGAAATTAACATGAAATTATCCTGTTAGTAATATCAACCTGCAATATATAATTTATAGTTTATTATTATAAGAAATAACATACTAAATAAGTTTATCTTCTATTTTAATTCATGAAATAATAATATTTCATTAATAATAATACACTTCTTGTAGTTTATTTTCTTCTTTTACAATTTTCAAATTATCATATAATCTTTCCTTATGAGATTATTTTCTATATTATTATCTGATTATGGTTAATCACATCCATCGAAACATAGGAGTATAAATCATATTAAAATCACACTTGTATAGTATAAAAGAGAGGTAAACTCATCCCCTACCAGGAGAAGGAGTCTTCACATACTACAACACCAAAATAAAGGAGAGAGAGAGAAAAGGTATGCGTAGTTTTGAAAACATGAGAAGGGATCCAGTATATTTTTAGAAGACTCTCTAGATTGAAATGGTGAATCTTGGATCATTTATACATGAATTATAACTCAAGAAACTCAAATGAGGATGTCTATTTGATTTTTAAGAATAACCAAAATGCATCTCCAGACATTTTTTAGAAAACTCATCAAACTTCCCAATTTAATTATCCTTTAATATGGTTTGATTTTAATTTATATAAAAGAATCATTTAAATATTATAAAATTTAGGAAATATTTTCCCAATCCAAAAAATATATTAAAACCATTATTTTTAATTATAAAACCATTTAAAATCATGAAAATGAGTTGCAGGAGCAAAACTGGAAGCAAAAATGGAATTTTTGTAATCAAAACCTATATACATGCAGGAGATGCATTCTATGTAAGGGTAAATTGATTTACCCTTATGAATGATAGGTTCAAGAAAACCTTTATGTAGAAAACCAGTTCATGTAAGGGTAATACATTTTACCCTTATATGGCATTCAAAATTTCAAACATACCTTTATGTGGGAAACACATTACCTTGATGTGAGATTTAAAATTCACAAAGTACCCTTACACAATAAAGGAAACTACAGGTTGACCCTTACACAGGTCAAGTATTACCTTTATATAGATAAGTATTACCTTTACAAAACTGAAGAAAATATGGGTTTACCCTTATGTGAGACTTGAGTTACCCTTATATGGGTAGAGAAAAGGGTGATCTATCTTTACGTAGCTTTAAGAAACTTACAAACACCCTTACGCGAGGTAAGGCTTAACTTTAAATGACCCACAGGATTACTAGTCGACCCTTATGTGAGATCAAGAAAAGAAAAGCTACCCTTACACAACTCTGGATCTATATTTGCACAGGATAAAGAAAAAGGGGAGTTAACTTTACACACAGTTTAAAAAGGACCGCCTACCCTCACGTAGCTAAGGAAAAACACTACTTACCCTTCTACAGGTGTAAGGTCCTGCATAAGGGTAAAATAACTTTAAAAAATATTTAATTTACACTTATAAAAACTTATAAATAATTAATATAAGGCTTTATTATCATTTACAAAATCCTAAAACACTTCTAAAATATTATAATCACTTTAAAAAACTTCCAAATTAATTTCCAAGAAAACTTTTAAAACATTCAAATTATTTTCATAATTTTCAAAACCATTTTAAAGACACTTATTAAAACATGAAAAAATATTCTAAAAGTAAGGCTTGAGAATATTATAGAACTTTACATTAGGTACCACTCAAACAATTCTCATCCTCAAGAATTATAACAAAACCGAGGAGTGGGAAAGTATGGGGAATAAATCAACCACCCCTCTAAATACCTCTCAAGGATCTTGTTATATTTGAAACATAGTTAAAAAACTAGAGGAATAAAGTGAATAACCATGAAATGTCTTTAAAAAACTCTCAAAACAATATCTTAGGGGTGATACCTCTCAAACAGTAATAATTCCATTAATAAAACATTACATCAAGGTGGAGAATAAATCTCATATATCAAAATGTGATTAAATACTTCATCCTAATGAAATAAAAAATTAAACAAAATGGGATATTGGGAATGTATCTGTGACTATAATTCATAATTAAGGCCACCTAATTGAAAAAAATCCATACTGATAACTATAAAAAACCCATAAATCAATTTATATAAATCAAACAACCATTATAATAAGACCACACTATAGAATGAAACACATTTAGAAACAATAAATTCACATTGATTTAAAAAAAATCATACAACTTTATTTAGTAAAAGCCATCATCATGTGTAACAATTCAACAAATTTTATTAGGAATGAAATCAAATGAAAAATATATACATGATTTATCCTCATTTACCATGCTAGTAAATTTTATTCATAACATTTAGAACTTATCGTACTTAACATGTCATGAATAAGATAGATTATTATAATTGCATAGTAGTTTATTAAAAAAATATTTATGCTACTTACAAAATTTCATTATGTCCCATGGTCAAGGATTTCAAAACTTAAACATTATTTTTTTAAATGACTTATCACTTACTAGAAACGTATCACAACATTTCATATTAAAACATACTAAATTTCAAAAGCATGCTGATAATTTTTTTTACCAAGTCTCTTGCATTTAAAAACTGATAGGTTAGAAAACATTTAAATGAAAACCTTTTTAATCCTTCTCCATAACAATGTATTTATCAAAAGATTCTTTGTGAAAAAACTTCTAATAAATTTTACAAGTTTTTTTTAAAATAAATGGAAGTTTCATGTTAAACCAATTGAAAATTGATAAATTTAAAACATTCGAAGAATGATGTCTATCCTAACATATTTATTAGGCTTTCCACAATAACTTACATACATAAATATATAAATATACATAAAATTTACATGCTTTCATAAAATTATTTTTATTTATCCAACATAAATCTAAAAATCTCTTTACTAAGTTAATATCAATACATATAACTTTAAAATTAAATAACTGAATTTAATACATGAAATTCATTGTAAAAAAACATGAGGTCAGAATAATCCACTTTATAAAGTTGTAAATTTTTCCCAATTTTGTTAACAAAACTTTATTTATCAGGGAAAAAATCATACAAAAGCTAAAAAGTATTTAATTTACCAATTACTATTTACTACATGCGCATATTGTAGAGTCTCAGGATTCTTATATATGGATATTTCATCTTTTAATATGAATATTCATTACATTTCACAAACACACTCTTGAGGACCGTAATAATTTAGTGCCATTGGAAACTTGGAACACAATATTCTAATCTAGTGAAATATATTCAATGTTTCTTATAAAGATCTTAAAATTTAGTGCTATTCATAGATATACCCTGTATAAAACCTTTCTTCATAAGATGGGGAAAAGAAACATAAGAAAGGGTGAGCTTAGATGCTCAGTAAGGGTAAAAACAAGAGATATAAATCTATGATCATATAAAAGCATAATATAAGCATAAGGGTATGTGATAATGAACAAAACATACGAAGTTCATGCCTAACCTATCCAAGATCATAAACATGAGTCATGACATAGAACTTTATAATTTTAAAAAGAATGACCCATAAGGGTGATAAATCATTATAAATCAATCACGAATCATAAGACCAGGTCATAAAATTTTGGCACCATCATAAATATATAAAACCATTTCACACATAAAGGTTAACTACCAAGACTATCAATATAGTGGACCTGAACACACCTGTTTCCTATAATGGACTTGGACACAACAGTTTCCTATAGTGGATCAGGGCACACTTATTTCCCACTGATGATTAGGACACATCTATTTTCTATAGTAGATTAGGACACACCTATTTCCTATAGTATATTAAGACACACCTATTTATCAAATTGCATCAATTCCATTGATATGTTTCCCATTTTTATCCCATGTTATATAAATATTTACCTAATGCATTGTAGGGAAATACAGGTCTCACCTGCCACATAATGAAAATAATACACATGTGTGCCACAAGATCATAAAAAAATTATCATATCATAACCCATGAAATGAAATGGGTTTCATAAAAATTTCATCATATCATAACCTATGGAAAAAAGATAGGTTTTATAATAATTTCATCATTTCATCATAGCATAACCCGTGAAAAATAAGTGGATTTCATAAGAATTCTATCATAGTATAACCCATGGAAGAGAAATGGGTTTCATAAAAAAAAATTCATCATAAAAATAACCCATTTAGAGAAATAATAAGAATTAAATACTTGGATCATATCCTCATTAAATCATAAGTAACCTCAAAGAATTCCATCTTCAATATAAAATAATTTTAAAAGACTACTTCAGACATTTCTTGAGGAAAATAACATTTATTTGAAAATAATTTTTTAAAACATAAAACATTTTAAAAATACTTTAATTTTAAAATAACATTGTAAACTTATAAATGAATATTTTAAAATTAATTTAAAACATTCATTGAGGAAATTATCCTTTCCTCTTTGAAAAATGATTTTTAAAACATTTTGAAAATCATTTTATTTGAAAATAAAATTGAAATCATATAAAGGAATATTTTAAAAATTATTTGAAACATTTATTGTGGAAAATAACATTTTTTATTTGATTTTTTTTTAAAAAAATGTTAATTTTTTTTAATTTTTTTTATAAAACATGGTTTTGGAAGAAAAAGAGTTTTCAACTGAATGATTTTTCATAACAAATTCTTTTTTGAACTCTTGCGTACATAAAGAGAGGAAAATGATGGGAAAACATGTATTATAATGGAATAAACATAGGATAAGAAAATTCATTAGAATTATTGATAGTAAGATCAAGATATATCAACATTGGATACTTAATAAAAAATAATCCTGATAAATGATGAGATTGTAACATCACACACTTAACACTTTGGTAACCTCGAATCAAAAGCCCCATGAATGAAATAACATAAAATTGAACTTAAAATATCATGAGGATAAATAAATTCATAATATTACATTTCAAAGGGACTGTATATACACCTCGTGAAAGAATATTGGTTCATAACATAATGTGTGTCTCAAAGAAGGTAAATTGAGACAAAAATCCCTTACCGATTTGTTAACTTTTGAACCGTAAACCCCATGAATGATAGATAATAAAATTTATATATGAACCCCAATAGTTTTATATATAATAATAATAATAATATACATTCATGTGAATTATATATACCATATAAAAGAAACATGTGGTGAATATGACATTTGTCTCACAAAAAATAAAAGTGAGACATAAATCCCTTATCTTAAGTCTTGACTTTAGTCATACTCATTCAAAACTACTATAAAATAATTATAAGTTTATTATAAATATATTAAAGAAAAATATTCATATATATTATACCATATATGATTTTATTATAACATTTTATTACCCGTTTATTAATAATTCCATGTTAAAGTCACATTTCGGGCAATAACTGCTTTGTTTTTCATATATGTATTGATTTATTATTTTTGGTCATATTAATTTGACCATAGTTCCATAATATCAAGAATTATAAACATGATGTAAATATATTATATAATCATTATATATGTATTTATATAAATCCATAATATTTAGTGATAGAAAATGAAATTCACTATTCATGGAGACAACATGCCGTACGTACACATGAAATCTATTTTCAATTTATTTTTGGATAAAAAGAAAGAAAGTTAAATGATATATTATCATTATATAATAATTTTTTGTCCCATATATCACATATTTTCTTTATATCCATCCTTAATTCCTTCTATGTAAAGCATGAACGAATCACATTGCTTCACGAGGCGGTAATCCACCATACACACGAACAATATTATTATATTCCCAAAAAATAAAAATCATGTATTTGTGTAAGATATACCCATTATAGAATCATTATAATATCATAAATATCACATATATCATATATAAACAATAAATTAATCATTAAGTCCAACCATGAGAGGTTGTAATGGAAAAACGAATGACATCAGTTTGTGAAGCGATAGTTTGTCATACACACAAATGATGATTTAATAGAAAATTTGATGGAATTTGATATGGTTATAGGTAATTAAATTAAAATAAAAACATATAATTATATTTAATATAATTATGTTATCATATATGAATTATATAAAAAGAATTTAAGGGGGTGGAGTAAGAAATAAAACAAAAATTCTCGTTGATGATCGTTACCTCTTCTTCGGGTATCCTCCTTATGTTTATACTAAAAGCCTTATTAGGGAGGATTTATTCCAAAAATAATGCTTCTAGGATGAGGTTATGTAATTTGGGAAGTGATATTTGTTGGGTTTGGTTGAGACAAATGGATTGAGATGTGTGAATAAGTGAGGGCAGTGAGTGCCCTTTTATAATTGAGGAGGAGTGAAATTTTTGTAAATACCCAAAAGCATTCACTATTAGGGGGTCAACATCACCTCATGTGGTTCCAAAATTGATTAATAATTGATTTTAGGGATTATTTTTTTTATAAAAAACTACACTACACAAAAATATACACATTTTTACCATGTTATTCTTTATTTTTTAAGTTTACTCAATTTTACCCTTTTTGGTTTTACCATGGTAACTTGAATATTTTTATTTACCTTGGTAATTTAAATTTTAAGAATAAAATTAAAATGAGATTTATTATATGATTTATAACTAATTATTAGAAATATTTCCTATAATTAATTAAATAAAAACTATATATTTTTGAAAAATTAATTTTAATACAAACGAATGTAATGCGCAAAACCCCATTTCAACCTTAATTATAGTAACTAATTTTAACTATTTTCACTAATCATTATAGTAAAAAATTAAGTTAATATTATTATATAATATAAATTATTAATATTAAAAATAAATAATCCATTTATCCAAATTCAATTCACATAAGTGGTATAATTTAATTTAAAATTAATCCCATAGTGGTGATGAGAAAGCGAGTTTTTTTAAGTGAGAATGTTCAAAATTTTACCAAGTTTTTATATCCAATTAAAATATGAAATTGATTACAACAAAAAAATTGGATTAATGGATATATAATTTAAATAAATATACTTTAAAACCAATTTAAAATATAATTTATCTTTATAAATAATTTAAATGAAAAGGCAGTTTTCAATTAAAATTCAGTATTTTTCACTATTTATCAAAAAATGAAACTTTTCAGAAAAATCCCAAAAAATCCACCCTAATATGTTTATAACATGATTATTAAAAAAATTAAGTTTATTTTATCAAATTTATTTTCTAAAATTGGTAAAAATTAATTTTAAAAAGAGTGCTCCAACGGTGACAAAACCATCTTTTAGAAAAAATATAGTTTTTCAAATTTTTTTAAATGATACTTATTTTATTTATAATAAATATATAACTAAAAAATGCATGTAAAATATATATTTTCATAATTTATTTAATTATATTTATTCCCTCCATTATAACTGCTAGGTGATATATTAAATAATAATTTTAATAATATATTGTCATTCGGTAAAACTCGGTCTTTATTGTAATGCAATCTATCAAGGAAACTAATTGTTGCGTGTAACGAAAGCTAAATTAGTCTTGCATGTTATGAAAGATAAAATATAAATTTCATGTAACAAAAAATATCTAAAATATTAAATTCATTTTAAAAAAATATGTCACAAAATCTTAGGGTGTTACATTTTACCCTTTAAAATGAATTTCGCCCTCAAAATTCATCTCGATCATCGAAGGTTTAAAATTTAAAAAATTTATTTATAGAAAACCACATCATACAAATGAATAATAAAAATTAATTTAAAAAGGGAAATTTGGAAAGATAATTCTTACCAAAATTAACTCATAACTAGGTTTCCACATAGGCAAACATAGGTGGGAAGTGAAGATTTAGACATGGAACAAAAAAGTAAATAATTATAGAGAGTGATAAAGATCACTGATCACAAGAAAGTGAGTGATCCAAATAAAGTTAACAATAAAAAAACCAAAAATTTGCGATTATTTAAGGGACAAATTGATTCATCAAAAATAAATATATTAGTATAACATTTTTGTTGTAAGATCCTTTTCTTAATTTTGGGGAATTCATTTTCCATCTAGAATAAGAATATATGAAAATGAACTTACTTGATATATTTTTATTTCATAGTCACAATTTCATCATTTGGTTGTTTCTTAACCAACTTCCACTTTATCTCTTACTCCCAAAAATTAAGGTGAATTTGTTATTACTGGAGTACTAACGGATCATAATATCCATAGATAGAATGATAAGTCATTCTGCCCATCATTAGTTATCATTAGAACAAAATAGTTAGAATAGGTTATGCATAAATCTACATATGGTGAAGTAATACATTAATCTCTAAAACCTCATCCAAAGTTCAAAATAAACCATTCTCTAAATTTTTAACCTTATAACCCTTCAAAAATTCAGAATTTATAAAGAAATTCACTTAATTTCCTAAACTCAACTGAACATTAATCCTCTAAATATCATTAAGCATCTCTTAATAGTCACACACCAAATATGTGAATACCTTGGTCATATATTCATCCAAATCTTGGTAATAACCAAAATTACCATAATATATCAATGAAAACATGAACTATTCCTCATTCCTTGAATAAATCCATATATCCAATAATGTTTTTAACTCCATAAATGATAACATAAATAACTTTTTTCAAAAAATCATTTTTCAGTTCTGAGGTTATCAATACTATTCAATTTACTTTATCCATATCAATCATCTCTTTATCCAAACTAAACACCATTTTATCATCCTAATAACATGTTAAGGGTTATCTTCCCTTAATCACAAAATATAATCCTGTCATTAAATCACTTTTCTAGGTTCATTGACACCATTTAACATATTCTTTAAAATACTTAATGAAAAACTTAAATTAAAAAATCCTTATATATTTCATAATTCTTGAATTCAGATACATAAGCACTTCAATTATTCCACCTCATCCATAATCCATTAACTAGTCCTCATCATCTTATTCCTTAATACCTCTTTCTTATAGTGCGAAATATGAATCATGTATTAACATTTATAAACCTAAATTTAATCATGCTTCTCATGTTTAACATAAAAAATACTATTAGAATAGCCTATAACTTTCATATTTCATTTGTATTCTCCTCGTCTTCAACAGAAAAACCACTACTCATATAACCTTTCTGATTCTCTTCATGAGATTTCCCCTTAGAAAATTTATTTTCATAATGGCCATACTTTCCATGCAACATCCCACCCATCACCCATTGATTTGGGAAGAGGTGAAGACATTACTTGGCATTAGGTGACATCCCCAAGATACCAAAGGTTAGAAATAAATTCCAAGGGCTTCATAAATAGTTGGGGGATGATTTTTACTTTGAAAATAAAATAACCAAATGAGATAACCACAACCAAAAAACCACTATATGATGCATGAGTACAATGTAATATAACTCAAAGTAATTCCAACTGATAAAAAAACCAAACTACAATGTAAGAACCCAGTTCTTACTTTGAGGTAAAGATCTTTCCTCATCAGTTTTTACTTAAGAAAATGGAGGGAAAAGAGATCAATGGCTGGCTATAGGCTTGTCACACAACGTGAATAGGAGTTACATGCCATGTATTTCTAGGGACATGCTATGTAATGAGGGTTGCATGCTGTATAATCCCAGTACACAACTATGTAATGACCCAGCAAAGATTTTTATGGACACGACGTGTAGTTTATAGTACACGTCATGTACTTTTTTTTGATTAAATTGGACAGTAGTGTCATTTTTTGAACACCGTTGGATCCGTTTAAATCCCCTCAGTGAGTGCTCGATTCCTCTTGAGACTTTATTCCTGATTTCTTCTCTTGACCTAGTTATCAAAGGTTTTTATTTTATTCTAGTTTTGTAGATCTACTCTTTTCTAGGTCGAATTGAAGCCTAACGATGGACGAGGAGAGTCGTACGAGTATGAGGTTAGTGGTCTTGTGCCTTTCGCTAGGTGTTGAGTTGAATATATATTTTGGAGTTCTGCACGCCCACATTTAGGTTGTCTCTTGATTGATATTTTTCTATTATTATTACCTATTTTTGATTAGGTAATTGGTTATATGTTTGAAACCATGTTTAGGTTTGATCACCTTGATTAAGGGCCAACCTGTGGGTGCATTTCCCTTGGACGACCAATGTTATCCGTTTGGCCTAGGATGCCTATGGGCATGCCTTTTATTCCCTATTATGGGTTTTTTAAAATAAAAATTGGTTAATTTAAGGTATTTCTGCATGATTTATTATTGTGGAATCCATGTAATAGTTTAATTTACATGTTTCTTTTTATAAATCTAGCCAATGTGAGTATTTGAAAGGCAAAGACTTATGAGGTTAGTCCTTTATTGTTTATATTGGATGAATTTGGTTTGGTTTTTCTATTCCTGTGGTAAATTTTTTTCTATTCCCAAGGGTGCGGTTTTTCTATGCCTGAGGGCAAGGTTTTTCTATGTCTGAGGGCATGGTTTTGCGATGCTCGAGGGCGAGGGTTCACTTATTGTTACTATGTCGTGAGCAATCCATGATGTAATGTACGATCTCATTATATCTTTGAACTGAATATTGAAATGGAATGATATATGATGCATCTTCCAAGCCAAATCACAAGCTTGGATTTGGTCTTTAATTATAATTTCTTGGATGGTCTCCTGAGACATCTATTGTGCATACTTGTAGAACTGTTTACTTTTGAGTATCTTCCAGTTACTGATTTCACTACTATATACTTCCTATTATATATATATTCAATGATTGATTGACATAGATCTTGGGTGGTTGCCTACTGAGATTTAGTCTCACACCCTGTTTGGGTCATGCTTTTGGGCCCAAATAGATTATATGATTGCAGGTGTTGATCAATGCAAGCACCCTTCTGCTGGTTCTTGATATGATGTTTAGGAGCAGGAGAACATGGGACCAAGATGAGGCTTGCAGTGCTTCTTAGATTACTTTGTTTCTTTTGTTATTTTGGAACATATATTGTGGACTTCTACACTGTACCTGTTTTGGCTATTTTATTAGAACATAACATGCTACATCATCTTTTGTATGGAATGATGCTTGGTTGTTTATCTTATTAGTATTTTGTTTTTTATTTTAGTTATATGTTGATTATTGTTTCTACTATTATATTATTATTGATTCCATTATATTACAATTTTCCAATGAGGGAATAGTTTCCCCACTATCACACCCTAGGCCCTCGCTACTAGTTGACAACCTATGGAATTTGGGGAAATGCGTTTGAGGCCATGTGGCGAATCAAGTACGGGGCACTGGTTGAGTGGTATCCAGATCTAGGACATTAAAAATTGGTATCAAAGAAGTTATTTTCTAGTTTTCTTTAATATTTGGTGACATTAGATAGGTGTAGTAAGTACATGGAGTTTGGTAATAAACTATGCTCAGAATTATCTACCATGTGTACAGGGAAAAGCCAAATTGCCTCGAATTGTATTGTGATTTTTGATTTTTGAGTTGTTAAAATTAATTCTATTTCATCGTTGGGTGACACACTTGTATTGTGATGTTATTATTGATATTATTGTGGTTTTATTTTTTTGCAACCTGATGAGATGAGGGTATGAAATCTCATGAATCATATAACCACTTGTTAGAAATCACACACCATTCATTCTTGCCATGCCATTTAGAGAGCATTAATAATTGCATGTTGTTGTGATAAATGTCATGCTAGATATGCATGCTGTTGTGATAGGCAGAAAGATAGATATACCTACTGTTGTGATAAGTGTATTGGTACATGTTGTGGTTCTAATTGGATAGATGAAAATCTTTGATCCCTGAGGTGTATGGTCCCTCTTGGATCAAAATTTGGTGGATCATGTTTCAGCCTTAAATTGATTATGATGTGATATAGCTGGATTCAAAACTTTGGTTCGCAAGGACTATGGAACCTCACAGATCAGAATTTGGTATACCATTGAATTACTTTGCAAAAACGGGGGTTCTGGGAAACTTTCTGAGGTTTATTGCCTGAAAACCCAGACAACACGACATGTAAGCTATGAACACACACTATGTGTTCTTCTATTCAGGAAGAAAACTTTTCTTCAGTACACTCCATGTACTATGTGTACACGCTGTGTTGAAAGTGACTATGTATCCAACCATGTGAAGAAGAACACAGAATAATGTTCTTGGAAAAGTACATGGTCATGTAATTTTGGTATACATTGTGTAGTTTTACATAGGAAGATCTCATGTGAATCTGGTCATGTAAAAGAACATTACTAGGATGGGAGACTTGTGTACACACTGTGTACCATTCATACATGTCATGTACCTTGGGTGTTTACATGCCTAGGCTGGCGGGAGTACACAACCATGTGAGAAATTGAGGGTACATGCCGTGTATGGTGTTTACATGCCATGTACTACTCTTTTCGTAACCTTTGGGAGTCTTTTCCTATTTTATCCCCCTTTGACAGTTTTGGACCTGGGAGTAGTCCTTTTGAGTAGTTTCCTACATAGATCAAGATGGTGAAACCTATGGAGCATTCCAAGGACTCCTAATGGGTGTTTCGAGGCTTCTATCTAAATTGAGAGGTTCTTCCTCCAACTATCATTTTCATTTGTATCCTAAGAGTGAGACAAAAGCGTGAATGATCGGTTGGGTGTTCAGACCAACCTAGTCAAGACCTATGATCTAAGATGAGCTGTGAGATATCTCTTGTGACCTATGATTTTGAGGAAGTTTTCCATGTGAGATGTTCCCTTCTATCCTATGAGGCCATGAGACCTTTTTCTTATAAGGATCCCCTAAGGGATGCCCTTTCTTACATGCTGATCTAGGGATTCCCTTGTAGGATCTCCCACTTGTGTATCATTTAGAGGATCCCTATTGGAGGATGCCTCTACAGTTTATCATTCAAATATACCTTGTAGGATTTTTCTACTTATGTGCTTTGAAAGGGTTTTTAAGAAATGTATTATTTATGTGTTCATGCTTCCTATGGTTAAAAAACTGCTATTGGGTTGCCCTTTTGAGGACCCAAGTTGGTTTAACAAGACCCTCATAGGTTGCCCTGGTTGTTAAAAAATAACATACATGCTAAATTTCCATTTGTGATGGAATGTAAAAGTTTTTAAATGTTTTAATGGGAAGTTTATGAGACTTACCTATTTTTCTTTGAGCTATTTTCTAAAGGAGCTTCCAAGTGCCTTATTCTATAGAACAATGCTTGAGATGTTGCTTTTTTTTTTCTTTCAAATATTTAGGTCTTTTGAGCCTAGTAAATCTATTTTTGCATTACCTAGTGATGGGGTTTGATACTTATGCTTCATAAGGGGCTATCCCATGGTAGTTAATACCCTTAGAGATTTTTGTCTTATTTTCTACTATGATCTTTTTGACATTGGTGCCACACAGGTGCTGTTGTCCTTGGAAGGACATTAGAATTTTAAAGAGAACACTCTTGTTCAGATGGGTGATCTTTGTATCATAACCCTTGATACAGGAATGAACATTGAGGAATTCTTGGTTTAGTAGGTTATACACGCCTCAGGTATGGACAACTGCTTAGGAGGTCATGTGAACCTCCATTTCCTTAAATGATGGGTGAATTAATACATCATCATCTGTGTAAATGGTTGTGTAGATAATGTGATTTTGATCTAGTTCTTATGTGATCCATCTGGTACTATGATTCATAGGTTGGAAAACCTATGAATAGCACTCAGAATATGATTTTTTCTCTTGTAAACTTGGGGTAATATATATTAACATACATGGTACCCGTTGAGTGTTAAATGTTAAAACGATCCGTTAATATTGGTTAAATCATTGAGCTTTGAGCTGTTGTGTTTGTTCTCAGGTTATCTTTAGAGTAGAGTGACCTGAGAGTTATGGAACCAAGTTCTTCCCACTGCTCGGGATGAATTTTTGTGACTTGGGTGTTTTGACACACCGATCAGTTTAATTTCAGCTTTCATGCCAAGTTATATGATGTGGTGATCATGGTTCATGGAGTGTCACGTCGGTTCAGTTTAAATGTGTCCTTCCATGTATAAGGATCACAATCAAGGACCATTCAGAAATGGTCGATTTTACTTGAATTCCTTTGAGTCTTTAGAGTCTTGTTTCATGTTGATACTTTCTTGGTAGCACAACATTGTTCGGTTGGCTATTGTTACGACCCTTGTGAGGCACTGATGATCATAGATGAACATTAGTGGTTAAGTGTGAGCTATCATGCAATGCCTTGGGATAAGGGTATTGTAGTCGGTTAAATGAAGATGTGTCGGCAAGTGAAGCCGAGTTTCTTTCAGAAGGTTGACCAGTAGTGGTTCGACTGCCTTTTTCTGGTGATCCTTGAAATACTCTTAGTGTTCTATTTCTTAAGAGATGATCATATCCCCTATTTTGACATTATCCTAGATGCACTAAGAGAGTGTCGGTTATATGTTGCACTATAGTTGAAATACATTAGGCTAGTTCATAATCTTTTTCGGTGTTGTGCACTAGATGTGTGGTTTTAAATGAGGCTTGGTTAATCTTGAGTGATACCTTGGGTTTACATGTAGGAACACATTGGATAGACTTTGAATGCCTGCTACTTTCCTTGACGTGACCACCAGGCGGATGCCGCTCTGGGTTTAGTTAGTATTCTTATGTAGAATTCTGGCCTTGTACCAAAGTCTCACTTGTAACAGGGAATATGGAACACCTTGGTGAGTTCCTTAGACTCCGAGTTGATGAATCTAAGGTTATCTTAGACTTATATTTAGGTTCAGATGTGATGATTTGAAAATGGGTAATGATTCCAGTGGGATGGATCTGGTTTTCGCCTTTACTCATACTATGGAATGAACCTTTTTAATGATAAGTGGATGGTTTGAAAAGGGAGAGTCATCGAGATATAGGTATGGGATTTGGTGAATGGTTTTTTTGTGGACGCATGGTACCTTGGGAGAATGCGTTGTGTTTCTGTTGCAACATGTCGACCTCCTAAGCCTGACGTTTCGGAGATAAGTCATCTAATGATGGTTTGACTCATTATCCTTCTTGTTCCTAATGTATAGTTCGAGTGAACCCATTTGAGCACTCCTCCAATTTAAGGTGGGTGTGGTGCGAAATTCTATAATGTATTTCTAGGGAAGACTACATGATTAGTTTTGATGAGGTTGATCGGGGTTTGACCGTTATTTTTTGTGAGGCCACTAATATGACCTCAGTTGTCTTTGGGTTCTCCCAGTTAAAGGAAATCACATCGGTAGTATCATTAGGATGCTCAGGGGTGTACTTTGTGGGGTTTTCCAACAGAGGAGGTGTCATGGTAACAATGTTGTTTGTGTTGTTCTTAACAAGCTCATGAAGGTCTCAATTTCCCTGCCGATCAAGTAAACCTTTAGAGTTAATGAGGTTGGAAAAGTCATACATCCATGTGATTGTAAAATTGTATGGTGTCCCATATTCTATCATTTTAGATAGGGAAGCCTGGTTTACTTCTTGTTTATGAAAATGGAAATAGAGGATTCTGGGTACATAGGTGCTTCTAAGAACAACTTACCACCTCCAGAAAGATGGCTAGTTAGAGCGCATGATTTAGGTACTATAGGATATGATTCAGGAATGCATCTTAGATTTCAGGCATTCTTGGGAGGGACACATACCCCTGGTTGAGTTCTCCTATAACAATAACTTTCAGGATACTATTAAAGTGGCTCTATATGAGGCCTTGTACAATATACCATGACAATCACCCCTGTGTTGGCTGGAAAAAGGAGAGGTTGCTCTGTTGGGACCTCATCATTTCCAGGAGACCACTGAACAAGTTCAGGTGATTTGGATGCGGATGGATACTATGTAGTCTCATTAGAAATAATACACCGATCGCTGAAAATGACCTTTGGAGTTCGAGGCCAGGGATCGAGTTTTCCTATGTGTCGCACTGAGGTTGGGACACAAGAGGATCATGAGATAGGGTAAGATTTCACCAAGATACATCGGGCTATTTGAGATTCTGGAGAGATTCAGGTCTGTTGACTATCGATTGCAGTTACCTCATAGGTACAAGGCTATGCATGATGTCTTCCATGACTCTCAGCTACGATGTTACTTTTCGGACCCATCTCACACTTTTCAGCCTGAGGAAGCAGAGTTGCAGGAAGATGCATCCTTTGAGGAGCATCCTATTCATATTGTGGATCGTAGAATGAAGGTTCTCCATAGATGATATGTTCCTTTAGTATAGGTGATATAGCAACATGAACAAGTGAAGTATGAGACCTAGGAGAGGGAGGTTGATGTACGATCATAATGGCTGGAGTTATTCTCAATTGTTCCTTCACCACCCTTTGAAGGGAAATTCGGGGACAAATTACTTTAAGGGGAAATTTTGTAAGAACCAAGTTCTTCCTTTGAGGTATAGATCTTTCCTCTTAAGTTTTTACTGAAGAAAATAGAGGAAAAAGAGAATAAAGGTTGGCTGCAGGCCTGTTACACGAAGTGACTGGGAGTTATACATTGTGTATTTCTAGGGACACATTGTGTAATAAGGGTTGCATGCCGTATAATCCCAGTACATGACCATGTAATGACCTAGAAAAGATTTTTACGTACACAACATGAAGTTTCTAGTACATGCAATGTACATTTTTTTGATTAAATCGTGCAGTAGCATTGTTTTTTTCAGACAGACATAAACGAGCCCTCATTCAACAAGCAGTGCGCCCAGGCAATCTGATCAGGAATTTGCCTCCCATTTCATCATCCGATGCCCAATTTGAACACTGTCAGATCCGTTGAAATCCCATTGGTGAGTGATCGATTCCCCTTTATCCATGATTTCTTCTCTCAACCTAGTTATCAAAGGTTTTTCTTTTATTATCATTTTGTATATCTAATTCATTCTAGGTCGAATTTAAGCCCGACGCTGGATGAGGAGACTCGTACGAGTATGAGGTTAGTGATCTTGTGCCTTTCGCTAGTTGTTGAGTTGAATATATATGCCGGAGTGCCGTGAACCCACTTTTAGGGTGTCGATTGATTGATATTTGTATATTATTATTTCATATTGTTGATTAGGTAATTGGTTAGATGTTTGAAACCATTTTTAGGTTTGATCACCTCAATTAAGGGCCACCCTGTGGGTGTGTTTCCCTTGGATGACCAATGTTAGCCGTTTAGCCTAGGATGCCTATGGACATGCCTTTGATTCCCAGTTATGGGTTGTTTAAAATAGAAATTGGTTAATTAAATGTATTTCCACATGAGTTATTATTGTGGAATCCATGTAATATTTTAATTTACATTTTGCTTGTTATAAATCCAACCCATGTGAGTATTTGAAAGGAAAAGCCTTATGAGGTTGGTCCTTGCATGTTTATATTGATTGAATTTGGTTTGGTTATACTATGCCTGTGGGTGAGGTTTTTCTATGCCTGAGGGTGAGGTTTTTCTATGCCTAAGGGCAAGGTTTTTCTATGCTTGAGGGCAGGGTTTTTTAAAGCCTGAGGGCAAGGGTTCACTTACTGTCACTATGATGTGAGCGATCCATAATGTAATGGATGGGATCCATCTCTCTTTGAACTGAATAATGAAATGGAATGATATATGATGCGCCTACCAAACCAAAGTATAAGTTTGGATCCAATCTTTACTTATACTTGCTTAGATGGTCTCCTGAGACATCTGTTGTGCTTACTTGTAGAACTGTTTACTTTTGAGTATCTTCCAGTTATTGCTTTCACTACTATACACTGCCTATTATATATATATTCACTGATTGATCGGCACAGATCATGGGTGTTTTCCTACTGATATTTACTCTCACACCCTGTTTGGGTCATGATTTTTGGCCCAAATGGATTATATGATTACAAGCATTGATCAGGGAAAGAGCCCTTATGCTGGTTCTTGATATGTTGTTTAGGAGAAAGAGAACATAGGACTGAGCCAAGGATTGAGATGCTTCTTAGATTCCTTTGTTTCTTTTGTGTTTTTAGAACATATATTGTGTATTTCAATAGTACACCTACTTTGGATGTTTTCTTAGAACATGACATGATGCATCATCTTTTTTATGGAATGAGGCTTGGTTGTTTATCTTATCAGTATTCCGTGGTTTATTTCAGTTGTATGATATTTACCATTTCCAATATTGTATTATTATTGATTCCGCTGTGTTACACTCTGCCAATGAGGGAATAGTTTCTCCACTATCACACCCTAGTCCCTCACTACTAGTCAGCAGCCTATGACGTTTGAGGAAATGCGCTTGAGGCTATGTGGCCAACTGGGTATGGGGAACCGGTTGAGTGGCATCTGGATCTGGGATGTTACATACAACATGAACCATATTAGAGTAAAAAGTGAAAACCAAACCAAAATATATCAGAGTAAAAAGTGGGAACCAAGACAAACAAGAATCAAAGACCCAAGAGACACTAAACCAACAACTTTCAACTCGCTCAAAGTTCAAACTCCATAACCCACGCCCTAGGAATCATGATGTATCACTAAATAAATGAGATACCTTTCCTTTACATGTGTCTTGATATAAAACATCTGCAAATGTAACAAAGTTCCTAAGCATGGGGTGACTATAATACTCAGTAGGATTTCCCCAAATGACTTCCCAACTTACACCACTGGGTTATAAAATGTTAGAAAATTTATATAAAACATTTTAAAATAGTTTATATCAAAGAATCAAACTAATTTTCCCACTGAAAACCATTTCCTTTGAAAGAAACCAACCAACCTTTTAGAACCATTTCTTAAATCTAATTGGAATGACCCATTTCATGTGCAAACACACAACCACACACATGCACACACAAGATTGGTGTTACCATTGATGGTGGAACATCATGCCCATACTCTTTCCCTTTGATGGTGGTACTTCATGATCGTTATCTATCCCATTCAACTCACACCCAACCATTTTTGCCAAAAACCTTTACAAACCAATTATTCCAAACAATTTCAATAAAAAAATTGTATTGAAAACAATTTCCAAGAAATTTTAAATGCATCAAAACCAAATAACCATTTTAAAATCATTATTTTAAATCACTTAACAATTTCACTTTCCACAAAACAACCAATTTCACAATTTCACAAAACATCACTAAATAGGGTTTCCAATAACTGTTGCACATAAATTTCATAATTCAAACTAAGAAAATAAATCAATTCAAAATCAAGCCTTCAAGTTCTAATAATAGGAGTCGAGAGTGAATCCACCTACTTCACAACTTAGGTGAAAATGAATAATGACAAAAATTATTCAAAAAACTAGACTAGATCTTCCAAAACCCACCTTATATTTGGTTAACTATCATTAACACAACTAAATATCATTATGATTGGAATCACACACCATGGATCTATCCTTAAAGGATTATATCCATGAACCCAAGATAGGGAATAAGAATAAATCTAAGGAAAACAACCAAGACTAAGCACTTACCAAGGAATTCAGGCCTCCAATGCACCAAGATTTTCCAACGGATTGCTCCCAAATCAAGGGGAAGGGTCTCCAAATACTTTGGGAGGATAGGAAATCAATTTAGGGTCAGATTAAGGAAAAAAAGGGTTTAGAGATCTGATTCATATTAGATCCATAAAATTTGGATCTAATTTTTAATGTTGCATAGTTTAAGTGCATGATTAGGTAAAGCGTGAACAAACCATGCACCACCCACTACAACCAAACACCCCTCATATTGTTGTCTCACGTGGTTAGACAAACTGTGAACCAACCATGCTCAACCCTTCTATTCAACATCACACGGTTTCACCTCAGTGGCCACACGGTTTGGACAAACCATGCACCAACCGTGTGCCTACCCAGTGACCTCTGTTTCCCTTTGCACGATTTCTTGGGGGCATTTCATGATTTCTACTAACTATGGTCAAACTATTTAACTCTATAAAATCCTAAAAAACATTGAAAAACACATAAAAAACTCTTGTAAATTAACCTAATTACTTTATATACTTAAAATACATAAATAAAGGGTTAAATACCTGAAATTGGGGGTGCTACATTCTAACCACCATTAGTATTTCCATCCTCTAAAAGTAGAAAACCACCATTTTCCTAAAATAGTTTGAACCATTTATCAATAATTTTATTCTCACAATCCCAAGTTTCTTCCTAAATTTGACCATGATTCCATAAAACCCACACTAGACTAATAATTTTCCCATGAAACACTTTCTATTAACTATCCAAAATCTGCACTGGCCCATGAATCAATGTAGCATACAGATCTAGGTCAATGTGTTCCCATCGAATCACATGGTCTAGATCAGGTTGATACTTCTTCAATTGAGATACATGAAACACATTATTCATTGAAATAAACCTTGGTGGAAAATCCAACTGATATGACACCTCACCAACCTATTCCAGTATCTCAAAAGAGCCTATGTATCTAGGAGATAACTCGATATGATTCTCAAGCCTTAGATTGATTATCAAGAACCTATGATCACTCACCTCGAATGAAAATGGTCATCGAGGTTGACCCACATATGATTTATAACAAATTCAAGCCATATCCATCTTTTTCTTAATCAATCAAATCTTCTAAATTGTCTCTCACACAAGGATTAGTCCAACCAGTGAAGTCTCACCTATTTCCACCAAACAAAGGGGATAATAAAAAGGATGCCCATGAAATGCTTTAAAAGGAGCCATATGTATCAAGTATTGATAACTGTTGTTGTATGAGAACTCCACTAATGGTATGTGATCCTCCCATGAGCCACCAAAATCCATTACAAAACCCCTAAGCATGTCTTCCAACATTTGTATCATCCTTTCAAATTGTCTATCCATTTGAGGATGATACACCATACTCATAGTCAACTGAGTTCTAAGGGATTGCTATATGGATTTTAAAAAACAATATGTAAACATCGGATCTTGGTCTGATACTATAAAAACCGGTACATCGTGCCTCTTTACCACTTCTTAGATATAGATTTTAGACAAGTCCTCCACCGCACAAGATTAACGAATAGGGATGAAATGGGATGAATTTGTGAGCCGATCCATTATCACCCATATGGAATCCTATTCCTGAACCATACTTGGGAAACCTGTCACAAAATCCATGTATATATACTCCCATTTCCAAAACTAGAATAGGTAGAGAATGCAATATACCCACTGGTCATTGGTTCTCTGCCTTAACATGCTAATAGGTAAGGTATCTCATTACAAACTCAACCACATTCCTTTTCATTCTAGCACACCAAAATTATTCCTTTAATTATTTATACATATTTTGTATTCCAGGATGAATAGCCTATACTAAATAGTGGTAAGAATAAAGGAGTTATTCCTAAAAATCCATTGCTACAACCATTCAACATCGAATCCACATAACTGAACTCCCATCCATATTCAATCTCTCAATGGTCTCCCCACCATTGAGTTTTTACCTCATAGTCACAGATTCTAAATCAGATATCTGTTCCTCTTTAACCTTCTCAATAAAATTAGGAACAAAAGAAATGGGAAATAAAACCACAACACTACCTTGGTCTTCAAAACCCAAGTGCATGTCAGCCATCACCAACATTAGCTACCACTTATCTAAAGCCTCTTTTTCCAAATGACTATATGAATTTATTCTTAATGCATCCACCACCGAATTTAATTTACATATTGTATACATTAAGTCAAATTTGAACATTTTGAGATACTCCATCCATATTATTTGTCTCAGTTTTAGATCTATTTGTGAGAAAATCTGTTTCAAACTCTTATGATCCGTAAACATTATAAATTTCTCACTAAAGAGGTAATGGATCCAAGTTTTCAAAGCATGGACTGCAATAGATAATTCTAAATCATGTGTTGGGTATTTCTTCTCTTGAAACCATAAATTTAATTAGCCATAATCAATAATATGATCTACCTTCATGAGAACACACCCACACCTATATCCTAGAGCATCACAATACACCACATAACCCTGACCTGATTATATAAATATCAAGATCAGTGCTGATCCAAGGTGGAATTTTAGCTCTTGAAAAGAATTAGTAAATTCATCATTCCATTGGAATGTTAAAAATTTCCTTGTAAAATTTTTCATTGGTGAATATATTCATGAAAAATCATGAACAAAGCGTCAGTAATAACCATCAAGGCCAATAAAACTAAATATATCAAAGAAATTCTTTGGTGGTTTCCAATATATCGCAACCTCTATCTTATCTAGATCCATGGAAACACATATTTTAGAGATTAAATGGCCAAGGAAACGTGCCTCTTGTATCCAAAATTCACACTTTGAAAGTTTGGCATACAAACGATGATCCCACAAAATTCCTAACACTATCACCAAGTGTTGATCATGATCAAACTTTTTCCTAGAATACACCAATATGTCATCCACAAACATCACCAAAAATGAATCTAGATACCTATAAAATATATTATTAATAAATTATTTAAATACTTATAGTGCATTTATAAGACTGAAATTCATAACCACATACTCTTAATGAAAATATTTACTCTTGAAAGATGTTTTTGAAGTATCCTCCCTCCGAACCTCCAATTGATGATATCCTGAATGCAAGTCAATTTTAGAGAACCACTAGGATCCCCTAAATTAATAGAATATATCATTAATATGTGGAAGTGGATACCAATTCTTTATAATAACTTGGTTGAGATTATGATAATCTACACATATCCAAAGATCTCCATCCACCTTTTTCACAAACAAAACCAGTACTTCCCATGGAGATATACTAGGTCAAATGAACACTTTTCATTCCAAATCTCCCAACTAGACTTTAAATTACATTAATTTTATTGGTTCTATTTGATAATATGGAAGTGATGTATGAATAGTCCCTAATAAAAGATCAATCATAAACTCCACTTCCCTTTTGGGTAGAAACCCTGATAAATTATTGAAAAAAACATCAGAAAATTGATCAACAACCACTAAAAAACCATTATTCTTGATCTCATCCACCGATTCCAAAGTCAATACTTCCAAATAGTATGAGATCATTCCAAAAACTGGTGCCAAAAAACCTATTGCACCTTCCTTTACATTCCAGTCTCCTCTAAAGAGATGCTCAATGCCATCCTCAGTTATAAAACTAACCCTTCAGGTATAATAGTCGATGTGAGATCTAAACATTATTAACCAATCCATACCTAGGATTATTTCATATACATCTATCTCAAGAACATATAAATACCAAATAAATTCATCCCCATATATTGTTATATAACATGATTGTCATATAAAGGCTTGACATTCTCATTATCGAATAAGAGTTTGACGTTTCAAAACAGAAGGCATCATCTCAACATGAAAACCCAGAAGATCAATAACACAAGAAGAAATAAATGAATTAGATGAACCTGTATTAAAAAAATATTGTGTAAGGGTAGAATTAAAAATAATCATACCTCTCACTATTGATGGTCCAGATTGATCATCCACAATCACTTTATCAACTCTATATAATTGTTTACTCGCTGTGCTTTGGTATTTTTTACCCCGTTGAGATTGCACTATATGAGGATTCATGGTATTCCTAGAATCACCATGGATAGATAGATTTTATTAATGAAAACTACTCTACTACCCTTGTACTACTGAATAATATGATGTCTGCGGAACATGAGATGTGTCCCGATCACTGAACCTTGGAGTGCTGTGACAATAACACTGAATATTATCCATCTGGTTTCCATTGTGACATGATCTATGTGGTTTCGTACAATCTCTCTTGATGTGATCCAAAGAACCACATTGAAAACATCCCAAATTACTATTGGGTTTTGGAGTAAGATTCACTGATCCAACCATATGATTCTGAGTCATTCTACTACCTTGTAAATATGTGTCCCTCTTCCACTTATTTCCACCATTAGAGTTAACACAATTTCCCATAGGTAACAACATGCTTCCTCCATCTATAGTTCTTGAGATGTATCTTTGAAAAACTATTTCTTTATTAACCATATCTTTATAATTTGTTATAAAAAGTATGAAAATATTCAAGTGAATCTCCGTCCTCAACCCCGATTCAAAAATACATTCCTTCATGGATGCACTTATAGTAAATTCTGGTGAAAAGTGGACTATATTTATGAATTTAGACACGTACTCCATCAATGAGAGATTATCATGATTCAAGCTAAAAAATTTCATTGTTCTTGAACTTTTAAATGTGTGAGGATATATATTTTTTTGTTGAAAAACTCTTCAAAATACTCCCATGCAATGACTTAGTCTAATTTATCCTGAACTGCTAAATCCCACCACTGGTGTGCTAGATCCTCTAGCATGTATGTTTCCAACTTGAATTTCAGATCAATAGGTGTTCCTAAGAAATAAAATATTAAATTTATCCTATCCAGCCACACCTATGATTTCTCCATTTTTGAATCAACCCAAAATATGGGTGGATTCTAATTTTAGAAATAATGGAATGATCCACTTTCCTTGGTTCATCCCTTCGGTTCCCTCTATCCAAATCTTGAAAATCCTAGACAATACTTTGAACTAGCTATTGGTTTACCTATGGCTCAGGTGAAACCAAATTTTCAGTAGCTTCCTCTGGTTGGTTTATTCTATGCCTAACCAGTGCCATTTTCTATTACCACCAAAAAACACCATTTAGTCTCACTCTCTATAAACTGAATGCTTATCAATTTCAAATTCACTATATCGCACATATTAAAATAATGATTTTAAAATTTTTACATTTTTCCATTTTCAAACCATTTTTGAAAATTCCACCATGCTTTTTAAAATCAAAACATTTTAAAAAAATCATATTTTTTCACCAAATCATAAATCATTACTCAAAATAAAATATGTACTTATAGTGGGAAGTCATCTCTGTTAATGAATGTCATTCTCTTCTCACCAGCTAAACCCATGATGATGAGGTTACAACTCCTAGAAGTGTCTTAAAACACTTATGTACCCAACTCTATAGTATCTTGAAGTTGAGAATAAATAGGTTAGATATGTATTTTTATTATCTACATTTCAACTCTCAATGATCCTAATACTTTCTACCATCCCAAATCAAGGATTAAACCAGAATGGGTTTCAAATCCAGGGATGAACAAAATGATACCATTTATAACATCCTACCCTCACCCATTGACTTGGGATGAGGAAGAGATATTACTTGGACTTATGTGATATCCTAAATACACCAAAGGTTTTTAATAAATTCCAAGGGATTCATAAATAGTTTGTGGATGATTTTACCTTTGAAAATAAAACAACCAAATGAGATAACCATAACCAAAAAACCACTATATGATGCATGAGAATAATGTAATGCAACTCAAAGTGATACCAACTAACAAAAAAAAAACCAAACTACAACATGAACCATATCAGAGTATAAATTAGAAACCAAACCAAACTACATCATAGTACAAAGTAGGAACCAAGACCAATAAGACTCAAAGACCCAAGATACACTAAAATAACAACTATCAACCTGCTCCAAGATCCAACTCCACAATCCATGCCCAAAGTATCATGATGCATTACTAAATAAATAGGAAAACTTACCTTTAACTATGTATTAATATAAAATATCTACAAATACACCAAAGTTACCAAGTTGGGGGTGAGTATAAAACTCAATAGGATTTATCCAAATAACTTCCCTACTTATACCATTAGGATAGAACATGTTAGAAAATTTATATCAAACAATTTTAAAAAATTTAAAATAGTTTATATCAAAGCATCAATAGAGTTTTCCAACCCAAAACCATTTCCATTGAAAGAAACCAAACAACCTTTTAGAACCATTTCTCAAATACAATTAGCACAAACCATTTCATGTGCACCCACACAACCACACACACACACACACACACTGAATCTTGGTGTTACCATTTGTGGTGGAACTTCGTGTCCATACTCTATCCCTTTGATGGTGGTACTTCACGACCATTATCCATCCCATTAAACTGATGACTAACTATTTATGCCAAAAACCATGCCAAACCAATTGTGCCAAAACATTTCAATAAAACAATCCTTTTATTGAAAACACTTTTCAAGCAATTTTCCATTCATAAAAACTAAACAGCCATATTGAAATCATCATTTTAAAATCACTTAACAATTTCACTTTCCACAAAATAACCAATTTCATAGTTTTGTAAACCATCACTAAAGAGGGTTTCCAACAACCATTACAAATAAATTTCACAATTAAAACCAAGAAAATAAATCAATTTAAAATCAATACTTCAAGTTATAATAATAGGAGTGGATAGTTAATCCACCCACCTCACAACTTAGGAAAAAATGAAGAATGACAAAAATTATTCAATAAACCAAACTAGATCTTCCAAAACCCACCTTAGATTTTGTTCCCTATCATACAAAAAAATCATCATGATTATCATAAAACACCATGGATATATCCCTAATGGATTATACCCATGAATATAAGAGAGATAAGAAGAATAAATCTAAGGAAAACAACTAAGAATGAGCACTTACTATGGAATTTGAGCCTCCAACACACTAAGATTCACCAACAAATTACTCCCAGATCAAGGGGAAGGGTCTCTACAGCCTTTGGGAGGAGTAGAAATTGAGTTAGGGTTGGAT
The DNA here is from genome assembly GCA_963277665.1 of Viscum album. NCBI lineage: Eukaryota > Viridiplantae > Streptophyta > Magnoliopsida > Santalales > Viscaceae > Viscum > Viscum album. Next base: position 1,325,682,470 of record OY728138.1, read on the forward strand.
TAAAGGATAAAAAAGGGGTTAAATGGATGATTCAGATTAGATCCACAAAAATTGGATCTAAATTTTAACATTGCATGGTTTAGGCGCATGGTTAGGAAAACCATGCGCTAGCCACTGCCTCCAAAAACCCCTATCATGGCTGGATCACATGGTTATACAAACCATTAACCAAGAATGATCAGACCCTATGTTAAATATCACATGGTTTCACCTAAGTTGCAGCATGGTTTGGCAAAACCATGTGCTAACCATGCACCTTCCCAATGACCTATGTTTCCCTATTCACAGTTTCCAGAAGGTGTTTCACGGTTTATACTAACTATTATCAAACTATGAACCTCAAAAAAATCCTAAAAAACATTAAAAAACACCTCAAAACCTCCAACAACTTAATCCAATTATTTTATATACTTAAAAAACATTAATAAAGGGTTAATTACCTAAAAACAAGGGTGCTGTATTCCACATTTAAAACATTGATCCATTAATAATAACTCAGGGAGAAAAATATTCCCAATCATTTTGTTAACTAAACTTTTCATTTTTCCTTAGAAATTGATTACTTTATGTCATTCTTGTATACACATAAAATCATTTTCTCATTCCTTTTGAGACATTCCCTTGAGTTATTTTTTCCATATTCTTGAAATACAGGGAATTAAATCTTCATTCCTCCATGGTATCTACTACCCGAACTCTCAACAAACTCCATCCTTATATTATTTGGTGAGTCATATAGTTGGTTAAGGTGTATATAATTAATCATGCTATATGATAAATTATTAGGAATAATCACAATATTATTAACTATATTCATCACCCTCTTTGGCTTCTCATCAAAAAATTGTCCATCATATTCAATGTTAACCTAGTTCCTTCTAGTTCCCATCATTGACTAAAGATAAAAAGCATAGTGTGAGTAATGGGAAACCAAATAATCATTAAAATTACTTATAAAATGTCTAAATCATGAAACCTTATTATTTAATGCATTAAACCTTAGGTTTATCCTATGTCATTTATAACCAGCATCTATTTAAATCCTTCATGATGGTTCACAACGAGTTTGTGAATTTTTAAAGAATATCCCATGGGAGTGTAAAACTAGGTGTGTAGAAAAGCCCATTGTCATGCACCAGTTATCGATTAATTCTAGATCAATACAGTGTTTTTGGGGTTTTTACCCCAAGGTACATTTGTGCTAGAGCCACATCCACTTGTATTATCCAGACATGAATATGTTAATAGGAAACCACTTGCTCTATCCTTTACCAAAATTCTAGGACATTTTTCTATACTTTAACTCATCCTTAGAATTATCCTTAGAGACATTCCTTGATATATACTTAGAAATATCCCTAGGGGTTTCACTAAATTTTTATCATCATAGTTTCCAAAGGTCAACTAAACCATTTATTTGATACCAACTATAACATCCTAAGATTCTCATATATAGATATTATATCTTTTTAGATGAATATTCATTACATTACAAAAAACACATGCCCAAGGGTTTTAATAGTTTAGTGAAATTGAAAACTTGTAACAAAATCTTCTAATTTGTTAAAAGATCTTAAATGTTTCCCACAAATATATTACCATTTATTAATCTTTATAGACATACCCTATATAAAACCTTTCTTCATAACCTGTGGAAAAGAAATATAATAAAGGGTGAGATCATATACCCAGTAAGGGTAACCATAAGAGATATAAATTTATGATCATATGAAATCATAAGATAAGTATAAGGGTATGTGATAATGAAAAAAACTTACAAAGTTCATACCCAACCTTTCATAGATCATAAACATGATTCATGGCATAAAAATTTATCATTTTCAAAAACATGGCCCATAAGTGTGATAAATCATCATAAATCAATCATGAATCATAATATCATGTCATAAATGTGTGGAGCCATCATAAATATTGAAAAACATTACATAAAACAATGTTAATTACCAAGACTATCAACATAGTGGATCAGGACACACCTATTTCTCATAGTGAATTAGGACACACCTGTTTCCCATAGTGGATCAAGATACGCCTATTTACCATAGCAGATTTGGACACACCTATTTCCCATAGTGGATTAGGACACACTTATTTTCTATAGTGGATCAATCCCATTGACTTTTTCCTATTTTTATCTCATGAGATATAAATATTTACTCGATTCATTGGAGGGAGATAGAGGTCCCACCCATCACATAATGAAAATTATACACATGTGTGTTATAATATAATAAAACATTCATCATACCATAAACCATGAAATTAAATAGATTTCATAGAAATTTAATCATATCATAAACTATGGAAAAGCGATAGATTTCATAATAATTTCATTATTTCATCATAGCATAACCTGTGAAAAATAAGTTAGTTTCATAATAATTTTATCATGGTATAAACCATGGAAGAAAAATTGGTTTCATAAACAAATTTTCATCATAAAAATAATCTATTCAGAGAACGAATAAGAATGGTATCCTTGGATCATAGTCCCATTAAATCATATGTAACCTCAAATAATGTCATATTATATAGAATTTTTTTAAATACTACTTGGGACATTTCTTGAGGAAAATAGATTTTATTTGAAAATAAATTTATAAAACATAAAAAATTATTAAAATAATTTTATTTTAAAATAACCTTTAAAAATTATAAAATAATATTTTAAAAATCATTTAAATCATTTCTTTAAGAAAATAACCTTTTCTCTTTGAAAAATGCTTTTTAAAACATTTTGAAAGTACCTTTCTTTGAAGACAACCTTAAAATATTATAAAGGAATATTTTAAAAATAATTTGAAACATTTATCAAGGAAAATATCCTTTAATATTTTAAAAAAACTTTTTAAAACATTTTTTAAAACATTTTTAGAATACATGGTTTTGGAAGAAAAAGGGTTTTTGATCTAAAAGATGTTTTTTCATAAAAACATTATTTTTTAAACTCTTGCATACATAAAGAAAGGAAAATAAAGGGAAAACATGTATTACCATAGAATAAACATAGTACAAGAAAATTAATGATAATTATTGAGAGTTATATCATGTGATATTAACATTGGAGATTTAATCATAAATAATCTTGATAAACGATGAAATTGTAACATAAAACCCTTACCACTTTGGTAACCTTGAATCATAAGCCCCATGAAATACGTAACATAAAATAGAACTTAAAATATCATGAGGATAAATAAATTCATGATATTACATGTAAAATTGGCTCTATATATATCTCATGAAATAATATAGGTGCATAATATAATGTGTGTCTCACAGAAGGCAAATTGAGACAAAAATCCCCTACCGATTTGTTAACTTTTGAATTGTAAAACCCATGAAATAGAGATCCTAAAATTGATATGTAATACCTAATATTTTTCAGTATAAGAATAATAATATAAATTCATGGGTAGTATATTCACCACATAAAATAAACATGTGGTGAATATGGAATTTGTCTCACAAAAAATAAAAGTGAGATAGAAATCCCTCGCCTTAAGTCTTGATTTCCATCGTACTCCTTAAAATATCATATATAATAATTATATGTTTATTATATATATATATATATTAAATAACCATATTAATATATATCATACCATATATTATTTTCTTATTACCTTTAATTATCCTTTTATTAACAACTCCTTGTTAAAGTCACGTTTCAAGCAATAACTGCTTTAATTTTCTTACATGTATTGATTTTTTATTTTTGGTACTATTAATTTGATCATGGTTCAATAATATATAGAATTATAAACATTATATAAATATAATATATATTAAGTATATATATATTTATATTAATCCATAAAATTTAGTGATAGAAAATTAAATACACCATTCATAGAGATGGTAGGCTGTACGTACACATGAACACTATTTCCATTTTCTTTTTGGATCAAAAGAAAGAAAGGTAAATGATATATTATCATTCAAAAATAATTTTTATGTCATATATATGAGATATATTTATTAAAACCATCCTTAATTCCTTCCATTTAAAGCATTAATGAATCACATCGTTTTATAAGGTGGTAGTCTGCCATACACACAAACAACATTATCATATTCCCAAAAATTGGAAAGCATGTAGGTGTGTGTGATATAACAATTAAAGAATAATAATAACATCATATATATAATATATATAATATATATAATATATATAATATATAAACAATAAATACATCATTAATTCTAACCGTGGGAGGTGGTAATAGAAAAACGAACAACATTGGTTCGCGAGGTGATAGTCCCCGTACACAAGAACGATGATTTCATAACCCATTTGATGGAATTGAAGATAGTTTTAGGTAATTAAATTAACATAAAAACATATTATTATATGTAGGATAATAATTTTATCATATAATCATGATATAAAAATAATTTAAGGGGGTGGAGGAAGAAATAAAAAAACGCTTGTTGTTGAATGTTACCTATTCTTGAGGTATCATCCTAAGGTTTGCACTAAAAGCTTTACTAAGATAGATTTATGATAAAAATAAGGCTTCTATTATGAGGATAAATAAGTTGGGAAGCTATTTTTTCAGGTTTTTTTGATAAAAATAGCTTGAAAGGTGTGTAGAAGTGAGGGTAGTGCGTTCCCTTTTATAATTGAGGAGGAATGACATTTTTGTAAATACCAAAAATCATTCACTATTGGGGGGTTAATATTACCTAATATGGATAAAAAATTGATTAATAATAGAGGGTATGGATTATTTAGTCTAGAAAAACCTAAAAAACACAAAAGAAAACATATTTGTATCATTTTATTATGTAGTTTTTATGTTTATGCAATTTTACCCTTTTTGTTTTTATCAAGGTAACTTAAATCTTTTTATTCACCTAGGTAATTTATACTTTAAGAGTAAAATTAAAATGAGATTTATTAGATAATTTATACCTATTTATTCTAAATATTAAATCTAATTCATTAAATAAAAATCATACGTGTGTGTAAAATTAATTTTAATAAAAACACATGTAGTGTGAAAAACCCTATTTTAACCTTAATCATAGTAATTAATTTTAACTATTTTCACTAATAATTATGGTAAAAAAATAAGTTAAACTTATTATATAACATAAATTATGATGATTAAAAATAATAAATCCATTTATCAAAATTAAATTCACAAAAAATAGCAGAATTTAATTTAAAATTAATCCGACAGATGTGATGACAAAGCAAAGTTTTTTTGAAGTGAGAGTGTTCAAAAGTTTACCAAGTTTTTATATTCAATTTAAATATAAAATTCATTAAAATGACCTAAATTGGATTAATGTATATATAATTGAACTAATGTTTCTTTAAAACCAATTTAAAATATAACTTAACTTTATAAATAATTTAAATAAAAATATAGTTTTCAATTAAAATTTAGTAATTTTTACTATTCATCAAAAAATAAAACTTTTTAGAAAAATACCATAAATTCACACTAATATTATTTTTACATGATAATTCCAAAAATTAATTTTATTTTATAAAATTTATTTTCTAAAATTGGTAAAAAATAATTTTAAAAAGAGTGCGACAAAGGTGACAAAGCCATCTTTTAGAAAAAATGCATTTTTGTAGACAACATTTGTTTTTCATTTAAATGATTATTATTTTATTTATAATAAATATATAACTAAAAAAATTTGTGTAAAATATATATTTTCATAATTTATTTTATTCTATTCATACCCTTTATCCCAATAGTTAGGAGATATATTAAATAATAATGTTAATAATATATTGTTGTTCGGTAAAACTCGATCTTGCGTGTAACAAAAGCTATCGAGGAAAATCATTGTTATGTGTAACTTAAGATAAATATATCTTTAATTTTATGAAATATAAATTAGATATTTCATGTAACACAAAATATATAAAATATTAAATTCATTTGAAAAAAATATTTCACAAAATCGAGTTTTACACATATCATTACTTTCAAGGGTTTTAAATTAACACCACATAACATTCCTCAACCAACACAAGCACCTAGATCAACATAAAAAGAGATTCTGAAAATATAAAAAACAAAGTAAACCATTCACCACACCATGGTATTTTCTATTTTTGGAAGCATTGCCTCTCCCACACAATTTTAAATCGCACCATAAAAAATAATGCATCATGATAGTTGAAGTGTCCCTATATTCATATGATTGAGGCCATAACACATATTAGAAGTACATGAGAAATCCATTACATGAATATAAATACACAATACCACAACCACATCATAAACAAAGTCACATGCACAACCCACAATATAAAAAAAAATTAATTTACAACACATAAAAAAATTAATCTAATACAAGGTAGAAAATAAATTAAATACAAACACATGATATTATCTTTACCAAACTTGGGTCCATATCACCTGGATTGAGTAAAGAGTATATTGATTAAAATAAATGAATACATATAATAACCTATTCACTTAGACCAAATCCCTATAACACCGGGCCCAAGAGAATAGTATAGGATGCATATAATGACAAAAACCCCTCCCCTAGACCATACCTTCACATCACCAAGCCTGATGAGAGAGTTATAGAATGATATAAAAATGGTCTAAGAAACCCTTTCCCAAGACCATATTTCTATCTCAACACCAATCCTAAGTAATGAGTTATACTTACCATCTTTAAAGGAAATTAGGAATGGGTTGGAAACTAAAGGTGGAAGTGGTACAAATAATCATGACTCAATGATTTAATAGGTGGGTATCAATTGATTGAATGAGGAGGTTTACCTATACTCATTATGAATGGATAGAAATTTAAGAATGATATTAATCTTATTCATTAACTTTAAGGGGCCAACAATCGAAGGGTTTTGGGATCAATAAGTAAATTTAAAGGTCTCACCACATATTAAGAATAGAGCTCAAAATCCCATGACAGAGGGAAAAATACCTAACTAAAAATATTACTTTTCGATCATAGAAAGAAACTTTGCCTAAAAAATGATCTTAGAATTTCCCATATAAAACAACCTACTCCTTTCAAAATCCAAGGAGCAAGAACTACCACTACTGAGCTGACCCACAAAATATCATCATAATAGTGCCCTCATACTTCTGTAGACCCTAGTGCTGGAACTCTCAAAGTTTCATCCTTTGAGAATTATATTTGTTGACCTCCACTCTGTGGTGATTTTCTAGCACGTCTTACTAATGGGGATATTGACCTGGATCCACTCCTGCAAAAGAACAAACATTAGGTAATCCTAAAGGGGGACATAGATTATTTAATATTAATTAATTAATTTTTTTTTATCCTATTTACCATCATCTATCTAGCTCAAACATAGCCACATACAAACATGATGCATGATCCTTTCCTAGGATTTTACCCTACATGCAACATCACTTAAATTAGCAAGTATAATAAACTTAATGTTCCTTGCATCAGATTATAAGGTTATATAAAATCCTATACCCCAGATGGTCTTCCTTATTTATATTATATACTCTGCCCAGTTGATACCATTTCCCTACCAACCCATGCATCATCACCGGTGCCTAACTATAAAATCTATCCTCTATCTCAACCATAAAATTTGATACAACTCTGTCATTACCACCTCCCTCCGAAGGCAACCCTCCTATGATTATAATGGAGAAAGAAAGATAATGAAACCCAAATCCCACCTCTAATAGGGCATGGGTTGGAAACTAGAACTGATGATATATAATCACACACATTAGAGGAATTACCCTAATAAATATTTGATAAGTAAGAGATAAGATGATAAAAACCACCACATAACTCATGATTATAATAAATAAATAATTAATTATAATACATGATGTGATTTCATACATATTTGGGTAAAATTGAAATGAAAATGAAAAAGAGATAAATCCTTAGAAGTGTTCACAAATCTCTAATAGCTCCCGAACAACTCCTTGAATTGGTAATGTCTAACTTGATCACCAACCAGTTCCTACTAACCTAAAAAATAGTTTATATATATGTAGGGTGAGTATAACATGTATACTCAGTAGGATCCTCCACAAAACCTCGCATGAAAAATGTGAAAGAATAATACTAAAGATCACTGAGTAAATAAATGAAACCAACTCATCACCTAAATAAGTATACTATTCCTTTCTCAACTTTTCCATGACTCACTCACCAAATATTATATATAATTATACCTACAATATTGAGAACATATATATAAAAATAGGTACCCTACAACCACTTCCCCGCTAGTTTTTTGCTATTAGTCCCCAACATTACACATCCTAAGCTCTCATACCCTCCATAATAATCATGATAAAAAATACATGGGAAACTTTAACATACCCCACATGAAAATACCTAGGAAACTATATCATACAATTAAATATGTGTAAAACATTATCACATCCACATCCTCTATATAGGAACTAGTTTATTTTTAGAAGCCACCAAAACCTGAGTAGTATCTACTATACCTGAAGTCATCACAACCCACACATAACAAACCGGTAATAATCCTTTAAATACTACATCTAGAATATATTCATGCATAATAACCTCAATCCATCACTGCCCACATAAAAAATATATGGGAAATCACCCCATGCATACCAGCACATGGTACTACAATTAAAGAGAGAGTAGGGGAGAGGGGGTAGTCAGCCATTCGTATCCTCACCAACCTAGATTTTGGGGAAAATACCCTCAAAACCTCTAGTTATCAGTTGTCCTTCCGACATGGTTGGAGTGTGTATGAAATAAAAAAAATATACAGAATAGATATAGCTTATAACCACACTAAGGGAAACTACCTAGACTTAGAATCATCTCCACTATTGTCACATAGGGAACCCGATGACCACTGCTAAGGTCTAGATATCACAATAGCATACAAGCATTAAGTTCAAAATTAGTTAATTCATTATCCATAAATTAATATTACTTCATTTTTATTTCCAAGATTAAAATTTTAATGTTCTAATCCAAGTTATGACATAACTATTAATTCTTTTTTGGTATTAACAAGTATTTCATCATCATAAGTAAGAATCAAGAACCAACCACACTCTTTCATTGATTAATTTATCATTTCATAAACATCCGATGTAACATCCCAACCTGAATGCCACTGAACCGGTGCCTTGAGCTGGTTCTCCACATGACCTCAGGCATGCTTCCTCATATTCCATAGGCAGATGACTAGCAGCGGGGGGTCTAAGGTGGTACTATAAAGAGACTATACCCCCATATCAGAGAACACAACCTTAAATAAATAACCAACCATCATACACATTTTAGTACACATAAAGAATAAATAAAATGAAATAGAAGCATTCTGTAATAATATGAAATATAATAAAGGTCTGAATAAGCATTTTATACATAAAAAAATAATCTCACACTAACTCGATCATATATACAAGATAAAAAACTAAAAAATAAATACATCAGTCTCAAATTCCAACTTTGATCCAAGAAACATACCCAGTTTCCAGTACTCTACCGAGTTACTCTATCCCAAAAATCAAACTCCACATGCGCATCTCCACTCAATAATGAAACCCTAGGTCTCCACCCTATTTATCATGAATCCATGCTCAACCTAAAAGCATACATAAGGTCTGAACACACACTGAGGTACACGTACAAGGGGTGAGAAATAAATCTCAGTAAGCCACCCCTAATGACGAACCTATAACCTGTTGCCATAAGTGAATGCTCATGAAATATTCTTAACCTAGAGAAAAATATAAATAAATACAAATAAAACCATAATTGGTCCTCAGGTCTAAGACTTTGATCGACCATACCTACTTTGGACTGCGTTGGGTGTCTTTGAGCACATCTTGATGATCATGCATCCCAAGTAACAAGTGGGATCCACTTCCATGGTAACCCCAACCAAATTTCATGAATCCACTCATTATCTCTTACTTGGTACCCAGACGCATTAATCCTAGGTAATCATACCACACTAAAGTACTACCAATTCCCAGAGCATTAGTCAGACATCTAACCAATGTATCCAAATCTATAATCCTAGGAGCATCAACCTAGCGTATAAACCATACATCAAAAAAATTATGCATGGATCATCAGTCCAACACCTAAACCATGGATGCAAGGCATTGGTCCACCATCCCATTCCACCTAGTATACCATCATTGCCTAGAGTGTCAGTCTAGAAATTAAACCATAAATTATACTATTAGCGTCTAGACCCTCAGTCTGACACCTAATCTATATAGTATACTATCCATGCCCAAAGTATTAGTATGAAATATCAACAACATATTCAAAATGATATGTCCACCATTATCAACCATATAAAAAATAAACTGTTCCTGGAACCTTGATCCAACACCCAAACCATGAAAAAAACTATCAATATCGATACATATAATCCTGTCCAACATTCTAAATAATAGATGTGGAATTTCATATCTAACATATGGAACCATACATGTGAACCTGAATGGCCCGAAGGCATAAATTTTAATTGATTTTTGATAACCCCCCTTTCAAGGGATGAGGGGGAACCATTACAAGGCCCGTAGGCTTAGAGATTACATGGATCATAGGCTTAGGAGATTACATGACCCAAAGGTCTTAGGGAATTCAACTATACATGTGGACTGTCATGTAAAATTCTCTCTTAGACATGGATGTAGAGTGTCATGTCTGACATCCAGAACCATACATGTGGAGGATTATATCCAACTCTCTCAACCTTATCAACCTATATCAGTAAACCTGGATCCAAAATCTAGAAATCCAATCATATTACAATATCCCTAATGGTATAAAAAAGTCTCAACATAAACAAACAAGAGAAACCAAATCAAGGGTTGGGAAAACTCCAATGCCCGTCATCAGCATCTTAGCCCCAATGGCTCACATCAGTTTGGGACCTAAGGGGAAACCTGCAACCGTTACCACCCAAACACACGTACCCACTTAGGTTCAGTTTTTCAATCAGGAACCCACATATCCTTTTAGGTAAAAACATAAATAGAGGAATACCTCTTGGTGTCCTTGGTATCGATATGCAAGTGGAGGCATCCATATTGGGATCCTTTGGGTCATAACATAGGTAAATACACCCCTCTTACGATCCTTGATCACAACTAATTTCTCAGTAAAACACCCATATCTTGGGGGCCACACATCCCACAACCAGTCTCTAACATGTCACGACCTCATAGTCATAAAATAGATAAACCTCATGAGGAATATAACCTCAATCCCATCCAATTTCCAAGGCACCCTAGGTTAGCCCAAACACCCAACTATCTGTAACCTCGAGTCACAAACAAATCCCCCTAACTAGGGATAATCTGATTCTAACACCAATTAAGGACTCAAATGAGCCCATACCGCATTCTCTAATCATTATCATGACACACAACTGGGTCTCAACCCATGTATCATTCTCAAGAGACAACTAAATTCAATTATTGGATAAAAAACTCTCTATCACAACTTATTTTCCCCAAACCGCTTCTTAGAAGTCATAAAAATTCCCCAAGGATCCAACCATCATGTTCTATATATAAAATTATCCAACATGGAATCTTCTTGTGTAAAATTCCAATTTCGTGGAATAAAATCACCAAAAACCCTTAAAAGGACAATAGGGGAGGGGGATCATACACGATGTGTACCCTAAGTACATGACGTATATTACAAAACCTCCTATATATCCATGTACTTCTAAATGTATTGGCACACATGGGGTCTGAACATGTACTTATACACAACAATGGTGTACATGGGGTCTAGTCATTTACCACTACACAACCATGTCCCCCTTATATGGGGTGTCTTCCCATGTACTTTGCCACATGGCCATGAACCACTACATGGCGTGTGCTCCAAGTATATGACATGTAATTCCAAAAACACCATCTTCCCTGAATAGGAATGACACATGACACATTTTCTTAAAACCACACACCGTGTGATCAGGATTTTTGAAAGGGAAACCCCTAAAAACCTCCAGAAACCCCTGTTTCCCCCCTAGTAAGTGAAAATAGACCCACATAGGGTTCTTAACAGTCATAAAAGTGATTTAAAACTAAAAAAGAACACATACAAGGGGATAAGTGTAACATCCCAGGTAATTATAGAATAATATTTTTTCATATTTATTAATATTTATGAATTAGATAGTAATTTTACCTTAAAGGGACGCTATATCTGATATCATACATGACACACAACAATGGGTTTTTCTTAAATCTTACATTACATGTAAGAATGAGTTATACCAAAAAAAACAATATATTATAATATTATTATTTTATGTGGTAGTTATCCCCTAGCTATTAGAATGGAGAGAATGAAAAATGTTAACTGAATTATTAAAATATTTTTTAAAAATGTTTATATAATGATTCATTGATTACTAAATTAACTAAAAATAAAACTAAAAACCAATTGAATATAAAGGATGTATTTCTATGAGAATCTACTTAATTGTGAATAATTCTGTTTATAAAATAATCAAATCACTCTTGTTGGATTAAATTAATGAAATATAAATTCAATATAATATTTAAAATTCATATTATATGTTTTATAGACATTATATAAGAACAAATTCAATTTTATTCATAAAAGGAGTATTTTTCAAAAAAAGGAATTTTTACCACCTTTTGATGGAAAACCCATTTTAAATATAGTTTTTTAAACTTTTACAAGTTATATTTGAACAAATAAATTTCTTATTTGGAAGTGGGATGTCAAAATTTACTTTGGTTGAATTTTTGGTATTTTTCTGAAAAGTTTCATTTTTAATGAATAGTGAAAAATACCGCATTATAGTTAAAAAATGATTTTTATTTTAATATTTATTATAATTTAAAATGATTGTTTAAAAGTCACAATAGATAAATATACATTTATTAATTCAATGTATGTAATTGGAATAATTTTTATATTTAAATTAGATATAAAAACTTATTGAAATTTTGAATGTCTCTTTTACTCGCCTTATCGCCACATTTGCAGGATTATTGTTAAACTTAATTTATCCACTTATATGAATTGAATTTTGAAAAATGTAACTACATGTTTATAGTCATTATGATAATTTTGATCGATTTGGATCAAATTAATTTTTTTTGTGAATAGAAACTTTAGTATTTTATTTATCATGGTTAAGGGTAAATCAAACAATTAAAGGTAAAAATAATATTATAATAATATACAATTACCATAACACTTGTCCTAATTTAATTTTATAAGAGGGTTTCTACCAAAATAAACATTAGGCCAAAATTATAACCTTTTTATGCCACTTGGGTAAGAATATGACATTTAATATTGTTTATTTAAAGATAAGTTAAAAACATCGTACTCAAATTTTTAATAAGTAAATTATTTTTAATATATATCTATATAGAAGATAAATTAAACTATAAATAGTCATTTGAAATCTAAAATGTTTAAATACATCATTATAATTTATTTATAATTTTTATATATTAAATAATTAAATTTAATTGTGAAACAATGATGATGTAGTAATAGATTTATTAAAGGAAGAATCAAATAATTGATATTAATAATATTAAAATAAATATAATTTGAAATATTTGATGCCATACAACAATTTTTTGGATTACTTTTACATGTAATATATTAGTTAAAGTAGTTTTTTTGAAGGAATAAATTTTTTATGATTTTTTAAAAAGTCAAAAAATGAACAGTGTCAAAATTGACATAATTCACATCTTAAAATATAAAATATATAATTAAATGATATAAAATTTCTAAAAATATAATATTTGGAAAAAAAGTTTATATAAGTCTAAAAATATCATTAACTCATTAATTTGTCATTTGGTATGTTATGATAATTATTTTAACCATCAAAGTGTAAATTATTTGATAAAATGGTAAGAATTACAAAGGTTAAATAAGGGTTAAAACAAAAAGATAAGGTTTAAAATAAACTAAATACATGTTTAAAAATTATTGTTTGAGATTATTTCTAACCATTATCATCTTATATTCTACCTAACATAATTTGATTCATTTTAAGTTAAAAATTAATTTATATTAATTTAATATTTTAAGGGTTTCCAAGGGTGCTCCTCCCCTCTCCTATAAAAATGCACCCTTTCCTATATATTAATCACACTTCAAAAACCATTTGGTTTTGAAAATATATACCCAAAAAACTTCCTATAATACCTATACACATTCTTTAAGCCTTATTTTAGGCATAACACCATTCTTAGAGGTGCTAAGGTGTTAATAAAGGTGATCATCTGAAGGAAAGGTAATGTTTTTATTTAAGTGTTTCTATTTTATTTCTTCTTCCAATTCCTTAAAATAATCTTCATCCATGATGAAATAATAAATAAAGTATCCTAAATATATTGAGATATTATTATGTTAATACCATCACCTAAATTCATCTCCACTTCCATTAAATGGGAAAATAATTAATCATTCGTGCGTACGTGCGAATTATCACCTCCACGAACCGATATAATTAGTTTTTACATAACCATATTTAATAACTAGTTATAATGATTTAATTAATGATAATAAGTTATGTTAATGACATATTAATCATTTTATGATAATAATTACATTCTTACTTTCCATGCACACAAAAATGGAAATGTTGTTCGTGCGTGCGTGTGAACTGTCACCTCCACGAAGCGACATGATTTCTTTTTATTCACCACATAACATGGATAATATATATAAGTATATTTAAATTATTAATATTATGTTAATGGTTTTATTATCATTATAGAAATATAAAATAATACTTACATTCTTTCTATAATTATCAATGAAAAATTTAAAATGTTACTCATGCGTACGTACTGCTTACTATCTCCATGATTGTAATATTGTTCATTTTTCATATATATATTTAATTAATGGGTTTAAAGTTATAATTGATATATAAAAGTGATTATTATTTCATGAATATTATTTCAGAGATTATGTACTTATGACCACATGGACTATTAATATCATACCAAGTTCATTTTTGACTCAAGTAGCTAATATCGACAAAACATCCAATATGAACTTAAATAATTATGTAATTATTATAACATGGAAATAAGTGATATAAAGGGAATAATAAACTTGAAAATGGTTCTAAAGAAAGTATAAATTAACCTAAGTTTATTATTTAGGAATATAGAAAATGTACGAGACGATTTGAACTCGAGGTAAAAGACTTCATCTCAATCTCCTTTAAATGAGGTATATTTTGACAATATACACCACCTTCTTTTATACGGTGTATAATCAACCCCTTTGGATTTTAATTTCATTAAATTGTTTTAAAAAGTAATATTTTTAGATGAATATTTATACTAAATGAAAAAAGTAATGTTTTTTAATGTATATAATGACAATGAATTTTCCACCACTATAACCATTATTTGACATTTTCTTCCTCTACAAGACGTAATGTTTTTAAAAGAAAAATAAATAACATATTCCATTTTTAGGTATTTTGGTACTGAAAATTGTTTTTATGTATGTATTTATATTGACATGAATTTTTTAAAATGGAAAAATTTTAATTTCTCTCAAATGTTTTCATAAAGGGATACTTTTAAGGGATACTCTAACTAAAACACCATTTTAAATGTTTTGACAATTTATTATTCTAAATATTTCTCATTAATTTCCAATTTTTTAAAATGTTTTTAAGGATTTATTTATATGGACATGGATGTTTTAAAATTCTAACTCCTTTAAAAAGTTTCAAAGTGATAATGGACACTTTGATTCAAAAATTATATTTTTAAATGTTTTAATTGTGTTTTAAAAATGGATTGATTATTTCAATAACATGGAATTTTTTAACATATACATCATAAATAAAATTTCTCACATTTATGTATATTTAATGTTTTCATGTTTAATTTAAAATTTTACCATTTTAATTTAAAATAATGTGTTTTCATTTATGAGTGTGCGACTTGTAAATATGAAATGTGATTTAAATGTGGAAAAGTTATTGTTACTTTATGATTGTTTTATGTGTTATGATTATCTTAAGGTTATTGGGAATTTTTTTATTAATATGAGTGGTTATATGATAAACCAAGGGTGGGTGATCCTGTGATAGATTTCCAATTCATTGGGTAATGATATGGAGTTAAATGATAAGGTTTCTTCTAAGATATTTAGAGAATATACTGTGTTGAGTATTCCAAATGTAACCATGAATGTTACTCCCTATGTATCCGTGAAGGATATAATTTAATAATGATATGGATTCTGCAAGTTAACTTTTATGATTTATGATTTATATGAGTTTTATAAGAATATTATGATTTCATGAGGTAATCTAAATGGTTTATGTTTTATGGGTGAAAAGTATAATTTTTGTGAAAATGTTTTCATGAGTTTAAAATATTCATATAATAATGGTTTAATTTTTTATTTTATACCCCTAACTAATGTTTTTTTCTCATAACAATTTTAAAATTTTTTTTCATAGGGTATAAGGATGGGTAAGAGAAAGGAGGATGTCAAGATAAATGTTATGAATATTTTTATCAAGAAAAATAATTCATGTTTTATTTTAGAAAATTTTACTTTGTGAAAAAAATGGATAGTGAGTAGAAGTTTATACTTTGTAATATTTTAGTTTTTATTTATGATTTATGGCCTAATTTTCTAAATCTCTAAACCTAAAAATATCTTTAATGTTAAATAAAGTAAAATTCTTGACTTAACTCAAGATTATGTAATGTTTAAGGTTGGGGCCTTACAGTAGGTATCCGAGGATGGTTTAGACAAATTTGAAGATTATGATGTTTTCTTAAGAGTTTTAGATATCATCATGGATTTATAATTTTTAGGATGATCATAAGATTAATGTCTTAGAAACCCTTTTTAGGCTTTATGATCTAAAATTTTAAGGTGACTAATGGTATTTTTGGAGACATTCGTTTTTGAGTTAATTATGGTTTATTACATTTTGTGATGCAAAATGAAAGGAATGAGATAAAATTTGAGATTAAAACATCTTATGATTATTTTTAAGGATTTTATCTCATTTTGGGTATGTTATAAGAGTTATATATTTTTTCAAAAAGGAAAACCCATAGGAATAATGACAACATGTTACATCTAGTAAGGCCGTGGGAATAGAACCCACAACTAAAGGGTGACAAGGGTGCATTGTCTAACACTGACCTATGTGAAGTCCCAGGTTAGAATGGTTTTTTATTTTTCGTCAAATGAGTTGATGGAACAAGAATAAGTAGATTTTTTGAATATATCTTTTATCAAATATATTACCATGATATTGGAAAATGATCTGTAGATAAAGTGGTTAATGTGATTTTGGAAATTACATTTTTGGTATGAAACATTAAGAGTGATCGATGTTATTTGGAGATAAATGTTAAAATTTATCTTGGAAGACTACGTAATCAAATTATTCTGAGTTTTGGGTTTCAAACTCAGTTTGGATTATTTTGATATATTTTAAGGACAATTATTTGTGGAATGGTCTATGCTTAACTTTTGGTATTAAAGTTAAATTTTAGAGATTAAAAGTAGTTTTTCATCATCAAATAGTTTATTATTTTTTGGAAAATTGTTTTATCTTATCCTAACCATATTGATTTTGGTTAATGTTTAAAGATAATAGAAATAGATAGTTAATCTTTTTTGATATTTGATTCTAGTGCTTTAGGCATGAAAAATTCATACTCATCATTTGGAGAAAAATATGAGTTTATGGTGGAACTAAATAAATGGATGAAACTCTACTTGTAAATTAAGTATATTTCCTTATGTTTTTATTCAAATTAGTAAAATAATTACTCAAATTTATGAAAAAGATCTTAAAATAAAAATGTTTTCTATTTAATTTTACTAATACAAAATCAAATACCATTTAACCCATCACAAATTTATGATTTTGTTATTGTTAGCTTTTTCTTAACAATGCTTTCTATCACTCTCCATTAAAAATTGATGGTTAGTTTTATCTTACATATCCATGTTTTTCTATATGGAAACCTAGTATTTTTTTTATATTTGGTGACCTATGTAATTGACTTTATTTATTTTAAAGTGTATGTTTTCTTGACTCTTTTTCCGATGTGGGATTTCAATGAAGTAACTTTGAAAAGTGAAACCTTAGTTACCAAGCCCAAACTTAAAATTATGAGGATGAAATTTCTGAAAGGGGGGAAGGATGTAACATCCCAGGTAATTATAGAACATGAATTTTTCCTATTTATTAATATTTATTAATTAGATGGTAATTTTAACTTAAAAGGGCACTATGTCCGTGATTCTCGCTCAAATTTACCCAAGAGATGAAGGTAGAACGGTCCTTGTAGTCTAGCTTGGGTTGTCGAATCCACAGAGACCTAAGAAGTAACCTATAGACACACACATTCTATGGACTTTTTTCAGCTATGAAGTGGCCAAATTGTATTGATTTTAGATGATTTTAGAGGATATATAACAGATTTAAGTGAATTCAATTTAAAAGAATGAGTTGATCCTAGGTTATCACTCGGGGTGGATTGGACGTATTTCCTTTTTAATGATTTCAATTTCTTATATTTGAGATGGGTTCATTTAAGGAGATAAAAAAACATCATCACTTATTGGTTTAATTAATACAACCTTTAATACTAATCACCTATACACTTTAAGGATCAAAGTTTTGAGCACTTCAAGGTAAAAGTTCGTATTAGCACTTAAAGTGTGTGGCCTTAAATTCAACAAGGACGATGAAGTTTAAAAATCATCAAATAAAAATCTCAATTAAAGAAGTGATTATACATTAATGAGGTGATAAATAACATCCAATCCAGCCCCTTGATACTCCCTTTGATCAACCCATAAGTGGGTTATCCCTCCATTGATTCTATGGTTTCAATGGAAGCGGAAAGTAGACTCATGAGGGAGGAAATGGAGAAGTAAAAAAACGCAATAAAATAACAATCACTCCACCGTTGTGTGATAATCTCACAAGGTTTGGTATGAACAAGTTCACACCTTGAACCAACGGTATCAAAGTGATAAGGAGAAGAACAGAATAATAAGAGAAGAAGAACTTTTATTAAGAAATAAGGATGAATTAAAACAACTTACATGTGAAGGAAGAACATTACAAAGAGAAATTGACAGCATAACATTAAGATGAAAACAAGCTCAAAGATTATCAACTCCTCCACCACCACTGCCTTAAATAGGCATTTTGGAAGCCTTGGGTGGAGAATACAACAGTAAAAAGAATCACACTTGATTATGGTAGGCCTAGGGTGGTGGAATGTTTGTGGAAAGAAGACTTTTCCACCCTTGACCCGAAAAGGCATCAAGATTTCACGCACCGAACATACGCGCTTGAAACACCTTCTAGATGGCATAATTTGGGTGGGACATAGAAGACTTAAATTACGATCCGGATGTCCCCTAAGAGTCTGAAAAATCTCAGCCCAAAAGGAGTTATGGTTTTCTATATATGGTTTAATTGGTGAGATGTTTTTCTGGGCCGTAGAATCTGGCCCAGAATTTTATCTCTAACTTGGGCCGCCTAAATGACCACCATAGAGGCCGAATTAGCATTATCTCCTGAAGGGTTATTTGTTCCTATACATGTCTTATAGCATCCCACGAAATTTGGGATTAATTGGGACTTTATGTTGGGCCCCACAGTCTCATCAGTGGACTGGTGTCCAATATGCCTTCTCCAGAATTGCTTCCTTTCATTTCCAAATATCTCAATCATCCTCCATGAATTATCCACTGATCCATGAATCAAACATGTTAATATTTAAGTGTAGATAAATTTCCAAAAATATCAAATTAAAATATGTATAATCAGATGAATCATTGGGTACTTCAAATGATGTTAAAAAATGTACCACATAATAGTGCATTTTAAGAAGGTATTACAATCATAATGTGAAATGATGTTCAAAGTGTAAAATGCACTAAAATGGTGTTTATGAATAATAAAGAACATGAATATTATATATATTAACAATGAATATTATCCTCATTTAGTGGATAATCACACCCCCCAACTTGAGTTTTGCTAGTCCTGAGCAAAATATATCTCAACAATATGAAATTCGAATTCCCTTTTCCAAAAAAATTTTAATACACAATGATCACCAGAAACCCATATACCAAAAAAATCATGAAACCCGTAATAATATTTTAATAAAATATAGTTTCATAAGCATATCCCAATCCCAAGCCCATTCCTTTGTTCAAATTCATTGTCATATTTCATCCAATATCAATTAAGTATAAGGATGTGTTGTGCGTCACAATAGACATGGGGGTTCATCTTTATTCAAGGGGGAAATTACGGAAGTGCTAGGTGGAATCACATTTCAATATTAAGATGAGTATTCAATTTTTTTTGTATATTTTTTTTTGTTTTTGTTTTTTGTTGTTTTTTTTTTGTTTTTGCAATTTTTCCATGGTAATTGAAATTACACTCAAAAGAGTCAACCCATGTAGCGAGACTTTGCTGATGACTCCCAGGCTCAAAGACCTTAGGGTACCAAGTGAAGACCACATACTCGGGCATCATATCGAGTTAACTTAGTCAAAAACAAATTCAAATTACCAAAAATAGAGATAAAATTACTAACTCTGGGCCAGACAACTATGGAGTCACGATCCCCAAGTGCCGAAAGCCACGCATTAGGTCATTTCATTTCTCTACGCGCATTTTTTTAATTTTTTTTTGAATACTCATATTAAACTAAAATGATCACAAAACCTATGCTATTTATTTGGGGGACCCCATGAACTCAAACTAATACCCCACTATCCAAAGGACGTGCATTGCGATTCTTTTTTTATTTGGATGAAAATATAAACAATGAAATATCACATTGGACAACCATACTTTCCAAAATCTATGCTCATGAAATTATACAAGGATTAAAATCAGAATCGGGGAATGCTAAATTATTTGATATTCAGTTTCAAAGTGTGCAATTTGTATTAAAATGTTCAAAGTTAAAGGAATTTTTCCTTCTATTTACACATTTTTTTTTTCAAATCATTCATTTTTTTTACACGAAATCATTTTTTATTTATCTCCTACCCCAACTTAAAATAACACTGTCCCCAGTGTTTAAATAAAATAACATTTAGAAGGGGGTAGAGGAAGAGAATGAAAGTTAAAAAAGGAAATTGAAAATGAGGGTCATGGAATGAAGTCACCTGGTGGTTGAATTTTAAATTCTTGCTGCTTCCTTTAAATAATTTGATATCCACGTCACTTACAGAGTTCCCTAGTAGAAAAAAGAAAAAAAAACAAACAAAAAAAACAATATATATATATATATTCATATAATAAAGGAAGTAAAATATAAGTATATATATAAAAATTATATAATAAGGAAGCACAAGAAGCCGTAGGTTAGTGGTAAGTGCACGCCCCTGTCTCCCTTCGGTCCCGGGTTCGAATCCCCTTGGCTTCGCCGGTTGTGACGGGGTTTTCCCCACAACCTACGATGTGGTCTTTTATTATTATTATATTTTTATTTATTTATTTTTATTTTTATTTTTTTAACCTACAAACACTTAAAAATAAAGTAAATTAAACTGATGATACATTGTCTTTTTTTTAAATTTATGGGTAAGGTATTACTCAAGGATCACTCCACGTGACACAGATGAATATGGTGCTCCCCTTTCATACATATCCATACTCATAATAGAAGAACAGGTCAACAGTCTATATTTTTTTTAATATAAAAATGATTAATTAAAATATAAATTTTATTAAAACAACAAAATGATAGGAAACTTAAAAACCATGGGTTGCCTCCCATGCAACGCTTTGTTTAATGTCGTTAGCTCGAATTGAACTCCCCAACTTATCCAATACCAATTTTTAACATTTTAAGGACCCCATATTTCTCCATGTCCACTAGATTGAGATTGATTCTTTTTTTTTTATAATTTTTGTTGTGTGAAAACCTATGTTCTAAAATGAGTGGTAAAATCCAAGGAATATCAAAAATAGTTGATCCAATTTCCTCTGTAGTCTTTCCTAAGACATAAATGACCATTACAATTTTTTTGGTTTCAAGATAAGAATAAGTTCCAATTGAAAGGTCGTTATTATACCTTTTGAAGGTATTATTTAGTGAGGAGGGAAGGACAATAATTTTGGGCTCGGTTTGGATAGGACATTTAGACACAAGTTGATATTTTGAATCCAACTTAGTTTCATTTTCCAAATTTCTCAACAAAATTGGTTCCTTTTGAATAGAAGATTCAACCACAAAATTGGAAAGATCAGTGTTTGGAATGGATATGGACTCAAAGTTTATGATTTCTCCCAATGGTTCAAAGGTTGGTGTTTTTGAAAATTCATCAATGGAGTTATACTTAGGAGACTCAATCCATGATGTCAAATTCTCATCTTTTGAATCCAAAAAGTTAATTTCCTCCTGATTTAAATACCCTTCAAAAATTCCTTGATCCTCTTCATCTATCCCAAATCCAATGGTTGGTTCTTCAATAAATTCATGTGGGGTTTTTGTGAAACTAGACACTTCACATAAGGTTATGGAAGGGACAATTTGTGTAGGGATGGGTTCCTCACAAGTTTTAATGCTTTGTAGTTCTAACCTCAATGATGAAAACTCAAAATTCATTATCTCCATTTATTGACACAATTTTTCAAGTAATGGTTGTGGATCATGATGGGAAAGGGGTTGAGATAGATGGTCTATTCCAGGAGGATAACTATGTTGTTGGAATTCCATAAGAGGATGTTCAGATTGGCCTTGTTGGGATTGGAACTCATAATATGTTGGAATGTATTGTGGATCATATGAATAAAAACATTTTGGTTCAATAGGTTGTTGATGATCCCAAAAGTAGGAATTAGGATGGTCATTATACATCATACATGGGGTTGGGTGATCAAAGTAGGTATAGGTTTCCCATGTTTGGACTTGTTCAAAATTGACTTCCATAGGAGTGAGGAGTGAGAAAAGAGAAGTGGGATGAAAAAAAGGATGATAGTGTCTAAGATAACTTACTTAGGTCCCCGACAATGGCACCAAAATTTTATTCTCGCTCAAATTTACCCAAGAGATGAAGGTAGAACGGTCCTTGTAGTCTAGCTTGGTTTGTCGAATCCACAGAGACCTAAGAAGTAACCTATAGACACACACATTCTATGGACTGTTTTAGGTTATGAATTAACCAAATTAGATTGATTTTAGATGAGTTTAGAGGATATCTAATATATTTAAGTTAATTCAATTTAAAATAATGAGTTGATCCTAGGTTATTGCTCAGGGTGGATTGGACGTATTTCCTTTTTAATGATTTCAATTTCTTATATTTGAGATGGGTTCATTTAAGGAGATAAAAAAACATCAGCACTTACTGGTTTAATGCATACACACTTTAATACTAATCACCTATACACTTGAATGATCAAAGTTTTGAGCACTTCAAGGTAAAGGTTCGTATTAGCACTTAAAGTGTGTGGCCTTAAATTCAACAAGGACGATGGAGTTTAAAAATCATCAAATAAAAATCTCAATTAAAGAAGTGATTATACATTAATGAGGTGATAAATAACATACAATCCACCCCCTTGATACTCCCTTGGATCAACCCATAAGTAGTTTAGCCCTTCATTGATTCTATGGTTTCAATGGAAGCAGAAAGTAGACTCATGAGGGAGGAAATGGAGAAGTAAAAAAAAACGCAATAAAATAACAATCACTCCACCGTTGTGTGATAATCTCACAAGGTTTGTTATGAAAAAGTTCACACCTTGAACCAAAGGTATCAAAGTGATAAGTATAAGAACAGAATAATAAGATAAGAAGAACTTTTATTAAGAAATAAGGATGAATTAAAACAACTTACATGTGAAGGAAGAACATTACAAAGAGAAATTGGCAGCATAACATTAAGATGAAAACAAGCTCAAAGATTATCAAATCCTCGACCACCACTGCCCTAAATAGAAATTTTGGAAGCCTTGGGTATATCCTACAATAGTACAAAGCATACCACTTGATTATGGTAGGCCTAGGGTGGTGGAAAGTTTGTGGAAAGAAGACTTTTCCACCCTTGACCCGAAAAGGCATCAAGCTTTCATGCACCGAACAGACGCACTTGAAACACCTTCTAGATGGCCGAATTTGGGTGGGACATAGAAGACTTAAATTACGATCCAGATATCCCCTAACATAATGAAAAATCTCATCCCAAAAGGAGTTATGGTTTTCTATATATGGTTTAATTTGTGGGATGTTTTTCTGGGCCGCAGAATCTGGTCTAGAATTTTATCTCTAACTTGGGCTTCCAAAATTACCACCATGGATGATGAATTAGCATTATCTCCTGAATAATGATTTGTTCATATACATGTCTTATAGCATCTCAAGAAATTTGGTATTAATTGGGACTTTATGTTAGGCCCCACAGTCTCATCAGTGGGCTGGTGTCCAATTGGCCTTCTCCGGAATTGCTTCCTTTCATTTCCAAATATCTCCATCATCCTCCATGAATTCTCCACTGATCCCTGAATCAAACATGTTCATATTTAAGTTTAGATAAATTTAAAAAAAATATCAAATTAAAATATGTATAATCAGATGAATCATTGGGTACTTCAAATGATGTTAAAAAATGTACCACATAATAGTGCATTTTAAGAAGGTATTACAATCATAATGTGAAATGATGTTCAAAGTATAAAATGCACTAAAATGGTGTTTATGAATAATAAATAACATGAATATTATATATATTAACAATGAATATTATCCTTATTTAGTGGCTAATCAGTCCGATAGCGTACCCGACACACAACAATAGGTGTTTTTCGAAATCTTACGTTGCACTCAAGGCTGAGTTATACTGAAAAAATAATATATTTTAATATTATTATTTTAAGTGGTAGTTATAATATAACTATTAGAATAGAGGGAATGAAAAATATTAACTAAATTATTAAAATATTGTTTACAAATGTTTATATAATGATTCATGGGTTACCAATTAAACTTGAAATGAAACTAATAACTAATTGAATATAAAGGATGTATTTCTATGAAAAAATATTTAATTGTGAATAATTATGTTTATAAAATAATAAAATCACTCTTGTTAGATTAAATTAATGAAATATAAATTCAATATGATGTTTAAAATTCATCTTATATGTTTTATATACATGATATAATAACAAATTCAATTTTATGCATAAAAGGTGTATTTTTCAAAAAATTGAATTTTTACCACCTTTTGATGGAGAACCCATTATAAATATAGTTTTTGAAAATTTTATAAGTTATATTTGAAAAAATGAAATTCTTATTTGTAATAGGGATACCAAAATTTACTTTGGTTTAATTTTTGTATTTTCCTAAAAAGTTTCATTTTTAACAAATAGTGAAAAATACCGCATTATAGTTAAAAAATGATTTTTTTGTTTAAATAATTATTATAATTTAAACTGATTTTTTAAAGTCACAATTGATCAATATATATATATTAATTCAATTTATGCAATTGGAATAATTTTTACATTGAAATTAGATATAAAAACTTATTGAAATTTTGAACGTCTCATTTACTCACATTATCTCCATATATGTGGGATTAGCATTAAAATTAATTTAGCTACTTCCTATGAATTATATTTTAAAAAATGGAAATACATAGTTGTATTTATTATAAATTTTTTTATCTAATCAATTCAACTTATTTTTTTGTGAATAGTAACTTTAGTATTTTATTTATCACGTCTAAGGCTAGATCGAGTAATTTAAGATAAAAATAATATTATAATAATATAAAATTACCCTAACATTTGTCCTAATTTCATTGGATAAGTGGGTTTTGACCAAAATCAACCGTAGGCTGAAATTATAAACTTTTTAAGCCTCTTTGGTAAGAATATTACATTTATTATAGTTTATTTAAAGATAAGTTAAAAATGTCATACTCATATTTTTAATAAGTAAATAATTTTTAATATATGGTTATATAGAAGATAAATTCAACTATAAATTGTAATTTTAAATCTAAAATATTTATATACATAATGATAATTTATTTAAAATTTTCATATAATAAATAATTTAATTTAATTTTGACACAATGATGATGTAGTAATAGATTTAATAAATAAAGAATCAAATAAATGATATTAATAATATTAAAATGAATATAATTTTAAATATTTGATGCCATAAACTAATTTTATGGATGAATTTTAATGTTAATATATGATTTAATATAGTTTTTTTAAGGAATGAAGTTGTTATGATTTTTTAAAAAGTCAAATAATAAATAGTGTCAAAATTGACATAATTCATCTCTTAAAATATTAAATATTAAATTAAATTATATAAAATTTCTAAAAATATAATATTCATCCAAAAAGTTTATATAAGTCTAAACATGTCATTAATGATTCATTAACTGATCATTTAGCATGTTATGATAATTATTTTAACCTTTAATGTGTAAATTATTTGATAAAATGGTAAAAATTTAAAAAGGTTAAATAAGGGTTAAAACAAAAAGATAAGGTTTAAAACAAACTAAATTAAAGTGCCCATATCAGTGTGGAATCACTAAGAGGGGGAGGTGGCGAATCAGTGATTCCTTTAAACTTTTTAAAAATTTATTATTTTCAATTAAACCTCTATGGCTGGTTAAAGCCTCAATCCACTCTTCTTGTTTCTCTTAGACTTACCATGAATGATGCTGTAAATGTAAAGGCACTAATAAAAAGGATTTATAAGGTTCAGTTCAAAGACCTACTCATTACTGTGTTGGTTATTCCCCCAACATAGATAATCTACTATAATCTTATTATCAATTACAATGGTCGATACAGAGTCCCACTATATATCTCTTGAGACCCATAGAAGGTTCTTTATACTGATTCCCATAGTGTTACCAGAGTCCACTGGCCTACTCCAGAGTCCCACTGAAGACTTATTCTCCTCCCTGAATCACATAGGGTTCTTCTAGCTCTCAAGTCACACAAGAAGCTTCCTTCTTTGAATTCTCTTTGATTCACTGTAGATGAAATGATGCTCTTTCCCCATGGGATTTCTGAATCACACTTTCCCATGTATCTCTTCAAGAATCTTAAATAACCTTTGGTAAGTTCTATTGGCCTTGCTTAATATTTCTGATCACCTTTGTGAGCATTCCTTAGTGAAACATTTCTCAGGAAATTCTTTCTTCTTCCAATGAAGGCACGACCTCACTAATATGTGTACAAATTATGCACACAACTTCTTCAAGAATATTGGTAGGAAAGAATGATCTTGTACTATGTAATATTTATCTGTCTTGAATACTCAATCACTGTCAACTCAGTTATAAGATCTTATTTAACTCTTTCCGGCTTCAGTCTCAATTCAAATTCACTTCATGCATGGATTTCATGGAATCCAAAATTCTTGATTTGGATATCTCAATTATTCTTACACGTGCATGTGTTTATGCATGACTTTCTGCACATATAATATTTTTCTTGTCAACCCAAGCACACACTATTCACTTGTATCAATATTTTAGGTTCAATGTGTGTGGGTCATGTAATTACACATGCACTGCCCACTTAGATTCTTCACTCAATATGCACACACACAATTTCTTCTTCTTTGGTTCTTTGCACACACACACATACACTTGTTGTTTAGTTTAGGTTCAATATATGTGTGTTACTTCAAACCGGAATGGGTGTAGTCTTTTATGTGTGTTCTTATTCTTTCTTCCTTTTACTTCTTCACATGTGCACACAACCTATCTCTTTTTTTCTTTTCATGTAGATGGTCTCAACTCATGCACATGTATTCATGTGCATCATGCATGTATTCTCTATTATTGTTTGCACACACACACACACACACACTACCTTGGGTGTATGTGTGAGTTATTTTTCTTCTTCACGTAGAGGGTATATGTGAATATTATCCACTGAACTAAGGATGGTTTGCTTCTTCTCCTCACGTAAGGGTTGTGTGGTTCTCCTATGCACAGAGGGTGAGGACCTCCTTCACATTAGGTGTGTAGACCACCTTCACAAACCAAGATGGTTCACGGTTTTCCTCTTCACAAACTGAGAATGGTATGCGGATCTTCCTTGTGAAAGGGATGCACAAGACCTCTTATTCATGAGACACTTTGAGAGTTAGTATCACTTGTTGAAGGCATGTGTGTTATCTGTTCCTTCGCGTAGCAAAGCTGTGCGGAACCTCTAATTAGTGCTATGTTTCTATGGAGAAATGAGTGCTATCTCAATATATTCAACATAAAAATCGGTCGAGGGACTCCTGCTTTTATAGGAATGAATCAAGCATTTCTTCATGTTCAAATACCTTGTGATATGCCATGGGGTTCAAATCTTTGAATGCTCGAGATCTTCAGCTTCAAATATTTCAAACATGGGATGAGAGATACACCGAATCTCTTAGTTTGTTTCTGTTTAAAGTAGGATCCTGATATCACGGTGTAATCCTCCTCATGTGCATGCATTAGGAACACATGAAAGAATCTCCTTGAATGTCAAATGTCCCGAACTCCAGCAACTACGTTTTCCTCATACCACGATCAATCTTCGTGTTGCATTTCATTCATTAAAATCTACTTGTATGCATGAGTTCATTAAGTCTAGATGACTAGAATGAATGAGGTTTTGATAATCAATGATGGATGGAGTTCAATCAAGGAGGAGCAGCTTCATCTACGGTGAGTTGTGGCATCAGTATGACCTAAGGTTGAAGATGATGGTGTGGACTCTCCAAGGACATTATATCAACTCAGATCAGTCACAAACGACATGGATTAGATCATGTGACGCGGGATGAGATGTGCAGCCACGATCTCTCATGAGATTATATGGACGACGGCGATTGCTTTGGCATTTTTTTAAACTTATCCCACATTGAAACGGAGGCATGTGATGTGTTCAGTTTAAGTATCAAACCACCTCAACCCATCTACAAATTAATCCTCCTCCCTCCATGGTACTGCCCCATATTGTGTTCTCCTTACAGGCACGCTATGCACCCACCCTATGCTCTCTATTACCGTGTTGCCCCGCATGATAGTGCTGTTGTTGTTTCTCCCATGTGACCTTATGGGCACACTCCTATGCGCATGGGCCTTGGCCCGTGCTATCCTTCTACTTATCAGCTAGCCTTGATGGCCTCCCTTGGGTGTGGTTGACCCTGTCCCATATGTGCCTAGGGTTGAGGCTGTCGGCCAGTTGGTGGCTGGCCCAAATTTTTAAGTAATCCATAAATAAATCCTTTTAAGTGAAAATGCATGGCTACCTTCAAACATATGCATGGACACCTCACAGTCTAAGCCTCTTCTCTAACCATCTTCTTCCTCTTTTCTTTTTGTATTTTCAATTCCTTCTTCCAATTTTATTTTTGGATTATCAATTTAAAAGAACTTCAAGAATGTACCCAATGTTCAAACTCTTTTTTCACATCTCTTAAACATCTAAGATTAGCACAATCAATCGTCTAATTTACTAAAAATTCAACCAAATAGAAACCAGTGGATGAATCTTCCAAATGCATCATGCAATAAAGTATTTCATGGCCTTCTTCATATGTTGTAACAAAGTGTCATTCATTAACATGTGTCTTAGAACTTAGGATCAGTTCAAAAATTGTCTGAATTGACAACATGGAGAATTTCCCAAGAGTGGCATCCAATGACATGAATCCATAAAAATTATCCAGGCATTATTAGATTTGTAACAACTTCATAAGATTGATATCAATGAGATATTACCATCTCATTGATCACCATTTCCAACCAAAAATTATTGACATTACTTTTCAACTAATACAATTCATAATCAAATAGGGATTTTCACTAATTCAATAATACTACTTTAAGCATCACCACTTCAATCATCATCACTAATTAAATCATTACCTTTCCATACACATATTTACACATATTGAAAAAAATGCAACACTATGCTCAACAATATCTCCCTTTGTATTTTTTTGTCAATATCACGTAAGAACACTTTTTAAGAGTCAATATGTGTGCCAATCTTTTCTCCCCCTTATTGGAAACCAAATGAAAAGGTTTAATAGGGTCTATTCAAAGACACGTCATCCTCCCATTAGAGAACATCTTATTGAATATTTCTGAGAGAGGGATGATGTCAAATGGTTCACTTAGCAAAGATCCTTTAGTTAATCAACTCTAAGTTTACTTAGGATAACCTGGTTTAAAAAACAAGAGAGATATGGACAATGTTTTCAATGGTGTCTATAAACAACCATACATGTTAAACCATGCTCAGAGTGTATCAATTATTTACCAAGGGATAAGAGATAGTCATATTTATCAATGAAATCCTAAATCCTACACATACTTCACCAAACATATTAAAAAGTTCAAATGAAAATATAATTCTCCCCCTTTCATCCCATATTATCATCAATAAAGCACTCCCCCTTAATTTACATGATAAATACAATTAAGAACAAGGGATGAAAGTGTGATTGGAATACCTCATGTTTTAACTTCTTGAGATGATATAAATTTCAATATTTTTCATGAAATAATCCTTAATATCACCTCCTTTATATTTTCTCCCCCTAAAGGGGTGCAATCCCTTTGATTTACCCTGGTGGAAAATATCATCAGATAATCTTCAAGATATTCATGTTGATAATCTTCCACTATGGAACATTCCAAGTATTTATCAAATCATGAATAATCAGTCCAACTTTTTTTTCTCCACATTTTTTATTCAATTATCATATTGATAATGAACTTAACCTTTAATTCCATGAAATGTAGGCAAACATATACAAAAAAAGGGAATAAAATGGAACACATGTGAGATTCTTAATAGGAGAAATAGGGATGAGAATTTCTTCTCAACCCATGAAATCCTTTCCTGGTAGATATAATGTGTCTAGTACTCTTCATCCTTGCTTCACCTATCCATTTAACATTTTGATATTTCATTGTCATCATGGACCCTTTACTTACATTCACCTTCAACTTGTGTGGATTGTTTTTCCTTACTCCTTCCAGTAGTGAAATAGCTTCCACTAGTGCATGTTTTTCAATTTTCAACATCTCTATTTGACCTGGTAAAATAGTTATACATTTTTTTGCATGATGTCCAACATTCTTTCACCTTCCACACAATACTTGTGAGACACTTGGGTTGTTATTTTTTGACAACCTCTTATGAAGTTCAAATTCTTATTCATGTGGAGTGATATGTTTCCTCTTTTCCTTAGCTTTATCTAGTACTTCATCTTCAGATTTTTGCATCTATATATCAATTTTCTATTAATTAGTACAGATAAATAAACACCCATTCTTAACATATTCTGGTTTAGAGATTCCACATGGCTTCTTCAATGTTTTCAAGTTACCTTTCTTAGGAAACTTATCAAAGTTTTCTTGAAGAATGTTTTCAATCAATCATGACTTCTCCTGGATTGATCCTATTTTTAATTTCATCTTGCTTACATTAATTTCCATGGATTGTTTGTAGTGATCCATGGTATGAACTTTATTTCCACATTAGAAGTATCTTTTCTTGGTTTAAATGACATTCTTTGACTCCAGATTAAATTTCTTCATGGGAATAGTTTGTTTCACAGTTTTCTTGACTTTAGTGTTTTGCATATTACTAATGGAATATTTTTCAACCGTTGTTCCTTTCTTATAAATTTGTTGTGTAATTTTATTCTAATCAACATATGCATTCTGCATGGTTGGACTAAACCAACATTCATCATAATTGTGACCAATTCTATTGAAATTATCACAAAAGTCTTCAAGATATCCAAATATGTTCTTGATAGAAAGATTCTTCTTCATCTGTGTATTCTGCTTTAGCTTTACAAGATGCTTCATTTCTTCACATCTACCTTACTTTAATGCAAGCCTTCCATAATTTTCATGTGCCGAAACATTATTATAGCAACCATTTTCCTGATTCCCAAACTTCTAACAACACCAAAAGTAGCAAATAAATCTCCTTATTTTCCTTGTAGTATCTGTCTGGCTAGATTCAATGCTTTGTTGTTTATGGAATTGTCTTTCTTTCTTTGGAGAATCCATTTGGGAGTTGTTCTTATTAATAATTCCTATATCCATCCTTGAAATTTTGATGTATGTATCAAAATTTTTATCAATCCACATCTTTCCAGCTTTTAATTTTGAACCTGTACTTGTAGATGAAACTGAATTAGTAGAAAAAGAAATAATTGGGTTGTGGGATAACTTCTTCTTAGAGGATGTTTCCATTGAATTAGAATATGATCTAATTACCTTTTGGAATCATAGTTCTCAATGAAAACTTGAGTGTAAACATCTCTTCTTCCATTTGTTTGGGAGGTTCTAGTTTGGGGTGATTGCTAATTCTTCGATTTCACCTCTAGCTCTAAACACTTCATGTTGAGAGAGTTCTTCTCATCCTCAATTGATCTCAACTTACTTTCACAATTCTACTTCATATTTATCATTTTTTATTCATGAACATTTCTTAATTATTTCAAATAAATTTCACACTCCTTTACCTTATTATCTTTGTCTTCCAATTGAGCACCTTTGACAACCATAGAAACTTTGTGGAATTTTTTGAGTGCATGGAAATATTTTAAAATACCATCTCAAAGAATTATTTCTCACAAATACTTCCTTGAAATTATTTAGTAATTTGAGCATGTATTTCATTACAAAGAGAAATTGACTCTTCCTTTACCTTTATAAGTTTTGTAAGAGTGTTGGATATGCCAACCATTTTATCCAATTCCTATTCCATGGCATTAACTTCTTCTTCAAGCTGTAATTTTTCATCTTGAAGAGAACTAATGATTATAGAAATATGTATTTCCACTTATCCAGGTATTTTATTCCTATTTTCTTTGAGTATATACTGAAGATCACTAATTTATCTATCATCATCACACCTTGAACATGATTTATCAGAAGATTTATAATAATAAAAAGAATTGTAAAATTTTTTACTTTTCAAATTGCGTTCAGTAGAAGGTGTCTCCCCATTAGTAGTAAGCTTCTTCTTCATCTTCCTTTCCTGTTTCTTCTTCCTATTATTTTGAGTATTAGAAGAAATATCCATTTGAGTTTTCTTACTCATTTCTTGAAATCTGCACTTCATAAAGACTCCCTTGAATCTTTTAAAGGTGACCTTTTCTCTGATACCAATTAAAGTTCCTAGATCAGTGTGAAATTACTAAGAGAGGGAGGGGGAGAATCAGTGATCTTTTTAAAATTTTTACAAATTGATTCTTTTCAATTAAACCTATATGGCTGGTCAAAGCCTCAATCCCCTCTTATTGTGTCTCTTAGCCTTACCTTGAATGATACTATAAATGTAAAGGAACTAAACACAAGGATTTACAAGGTTTGGCTCAATGACCTACTCCTTACTGTGTTGGTTATTCTCCCCAACAAAAATTATACACTATTATATTATTATAAATTAAAATGGTCAATATAGAGTCCCACTATATCTCTCCTAAGTCCCATATGAGGTTATTTATACTGCTTCCCACAATGTTACTAGAGTCTACTAGCCTGCTTAAAAGTCCCACTGAAGACTTCTTCTCCTCTCTGAATCACACATGGTTCTTCTAGCTCTCGAGTCACACAAGCAGCTTACTTATTTAAATGCTCTTAAATTCACTATAGATCATCTGATGCTCTTTCCCCATGGGATTTCTGAATCACACTTTCTTGTGTATCTCTTTAAGAATATTCAACAACCTTTGGTAAGGTCTGTTAGCCTTGATCAATATTTTTGATCACCTTTGTGATTAGTCCTTAGTGAAACAATGCCTGGTCAATTCTTTATTCTTCTAATGAAGACCCGACCTCACTAATATGTGTACAAATGATGCAAAAAACTTCTTCAAGAATATTGATAGGCAAGAATGATCTCACACTATGTCAGCTCTGTCTATCTTGAATACTCAATCACTATCAACTCAGTAATAAGATCTTATTTAACTCTACCTGGCTTCATTCTCAATTCAAATTCACTTCATGCATGGATTACATGGCATCCAAACTTCTTGATTTGAATATCTCAATTATTATCACATGTGCATGTGTTTATGCATGATTTCATGCACGTATAATATCTTTCTTATCAACCCGAGCACACACTATTCACTTGTATCAATATTTTAGGTTCAATGTGTATAGGTCATGTAATTACACATGCACTTTCCACTTAGATTCTTCACTCAATAATCAAACATACAACTTCTTCTTCTTTGGGTTTTTTCACACACACACACACACACACACTTGTTGTTTAGTTTAGGTTCGATATATGTGTGTAACTTCAAACTGGAATGGGTGTAGTTTTTTATGTGTGTTATTCTTTCTTCCTCCTATTGATTCACATGTGCACACAACCCGTCTCTTGTTTTCTTTGCATGAAGATGGTCTCAACTCATGCACATGTATTCATGTGAATCATCCATGTATTCTCCACTATTCTTTGAACACACACAACCTCATGTGTATGTGTGATTTCTTTTTCTTCTTCACGCAAAGGGTACATGTGTATCTTCTCCACTAAACCAAGGATGGTTCACGAATTCTCCTCATGGAAGGGTTTCACAGTTATCCTATGCACAAAGAGTGTGTACCTCCTTCACACTGGGTGTGAAGACCACATTTTCAAACCAGGATGGTTCACAGTTTTCCTCTTACTAACTGAAAATTAATTTTTTATTTCAAAATCACTTTTGAGGAAAAAGTGGGAAACCAGGTACATGAAATTACCCAGATCAAAACTACAACAAACAACCCCTTCCCAGCAACTACATCGATATGTTAAGTCTTCACCTTACATGACCGCTCAACAAGTTGTACCATGTAGGGTTTCATGGGCTTGGTACCAATGGAAAAGTCATACCCTATCATTCATCCAAATTTGAATAGTCATGCACAGATGAAAGCTTCATGCTCTATAAACCTCATCTGGCACTGATCCTTGTAGATTGCTGGTTGATTCCACCATCAAAATTAAAAATAAAAACAAATACCAACACCCATTTCAAAATTCAAAATCCATCACTCAAATACTAAATCCAAAAATTCACAAAAAACTATCAAACCGATCATCCCCTGATGATTTATCTGAACTGGTGGCTTGAACTCACATCTCAAAGAACCAATAAAACCACCACGCTGCTCTGCCACAGAGAGAATGGAGGACTCTTGGAACCAGAGCAGAGGACCCAACAAACAGAAACAGGACAAAGCGCCAATGATGAGATGGTCCAAATGCCAATCAGTTGCACGAACCAAATATCACACACATCCCGCAGACCAGAACTTCACAGACACGAACTTCACCGTTTGAGACAGAAGGATAAAAAAAATCCAGAAAATCTCTTGTGATATGCCGTGGGGTTCAAATCTTTGAATGCCCGAGATCTTCAGCTTCAAATATTTCAAACACAGGATGAGATATACAATGAATTTCTTGGTTTGTTTCTTTTAAACACGAGATCCTAATATCATAGTGTAATCCTCCTCACATACATGCATTAGGAACATATGAAAATAATCTCCTCAAACGTTGAATGGCCCGGCCACCAACAACTACGTTTTCCTCGGCCCATGCTTAATATTCGTGTTGCATTGCATGAATGCAAATATACTTATATGCATGAGTTAGTTAAGTCTATATGACCATAATTCATGAGGTTTTTATCATCAATGGTGGTCAGAGTTAAATCAAGGAGGAGCGACTTTATATGCGGTGAGCTATGGAATCAGGATGGCCAAAGGTTGAAGAAGATGGTGTGAACTCTCCAAGGCTGTTGGATAAATTCATATCGGTCATAGATGACGTGGATTAGATCCTGTGACACAGGATGAGATGTGTGTCCATTATCTCTCATGATATTAGATGGATGGTGGGGATTACTTCCATGTTTTTTAAAACTTGTCCCACATCGAAATGGAGATGCGGGGTGTGTTCAGTTTAAGTATAAAACTACTTCAACCCATCACCATATTACTCATCCACCCTCCATGTTACCTCCCTGTACCATTTTCTCCTTGCGGGAACACTCTGTTCCCACCCTGTACTCTCTACCGCTATGCCACCCCACATAGTGGTGCTATCACCGGTTCTCCCATGCACCCCTTTGGGCGCGCTCCTGTGTGCACAAGATTTACTCCATGCTCTCCTGCCGCTTCCCGACTGGCCTTGATGGCATCCATTGGGTGCAGTTGACCCTGTCCCACATGTGTCTAGGGTTGAGGTTGTTGACTGATTGGTGACTGGCCTAATTTTTTAAGTAATCCACAAATAAATTCTTCTAAGTGAAAATGCATGGCTACCTTTAAACATATTCATGTACACCTCAAAGTCAAATCCTCTTCACTAA